>JAPDNY010000010.1:41289240-43789240 GCA_029375565.1 Gekko gecko | reverse complement strand
CATCATCCTGCTTATAGTATCTTGTTAAACCTTAATAAATACCATTTTAACCACAAGTGACATTTTTCCCTCTTTTCCAGTATCACATGAACTAGATTTGGGTTGGCCCTAACTCTAAAGTAAGATACATATAATAATGTCTCTGGAATGGAGACAGTGGGAACACACATGAATCTGCCTTATACCGAATCAGACCATTGGTTCATTAAGGTAGGTATTGTCTACTTGGACTGGCAGCAGTTCTCCAGGGTCTCAGGTGAACGTCTTTCACATCACCTACGGCCTGGTCCTTTTTACTGGAGATGCCAAGTGTTGAACCTGCAACCTTCTGCATGCCAAGCAGATGCCCTAACCTGAGCCAGTGGCTGTCAACAGTGAACTAAACAGCAGTGCAACTTTAAGACAGGTTAGAGCTTTGAGAGACTGTGAGGGTGATGTGAAAGGAGCTCTGTTGCCCAGGCAAGAAGTGAGTATGGTAGAATATATGTGTATCACCTCCAAGGATTTGAGTGACTTTTTTACACCATAAGGCTGCAATTTGGTAGCAACTTGTATGGTTCCTATGCTGAATGATACCAATTGTGCACACCCAAATTACTTTAACTACTACCCATTTTAATTTGTGAAGAAATTATCCATGCAATTATTTGGGATGTTCAGTCATAGCACCCATATAGGGTGCTCCACTGAAGAGGAAAGGGACACTGCAAGCAAGGTCAGTTTGATTTTGAATATTCTATTTAAGTGTGTGTACACACACACAAGCACACACACACACACATACATCTTTACCAGGAAGCAAGTTCCACTGAAATATATTTGCGATCACAATGTTTATTTTACATCATCATTCTTGAGTCAAGTAGCTGTTTTGGATAAAGCAGTGTGCGGAAATCAAGCCATGGCTGAAACAGATGTACAAAGACAGAAAAGAAAGAAAGCACAAAACAGTGGGGAGAAAAATAGCAAGGTACCATGAAAGTGGTCTTTTTCATGATCTTATTGATGGGGTTAAAAAGTTAATAGACTTGCTTACAACCCAGCCTTAAAGAAATTTACTTGGAGTGAGTCCCACTGTGCTTGGTGAACTTGACCGATACTTTGTATCGAACGTTAGGAGCTGTTGAAACTTGTATTCTGAGCACAGAGTGTGCTAGCTAGTTTCCAAGGCATCTCTAATTTCAGCAAACCACTCTTCTGAATATCTTTTACACAAAGAAGAAACATGGGTGCCTGTTACTCTTCAGCAGATCTAGTCACTGTTATGCAAATGCTGCACCTTTCCTGTCACTTTCCTTGCTGCCCTAATGAACCATGGAATTGTTTTGTTTTGCTTTTCCAGCAAACAAATTGATGGAATCACATTGCACAGACTAGCATGATTATTAGAGACTGATGGATCTGGGGTTGTGACAGTCCTTAACACCCATTTGCAATGTGCAGGTTGGTTTGTAAGGTCAATGGAATAGTCAGGGAATGGATACATGTCTTATAAAATGTGCTTCTGCATAAAGGTTGTGCATGTTTTTAAACTCTCCTTTGTGGTAAGTTCATAACTTGTAGTACCATCCTAAGAATACTTTCTTGAGTGTAAGAGCCCATGAATAAACCTGAATAACATTCTGGGTAGACCTGCTTAGGAGGGCATGACTCATGTGTACTAAATGTTTATGTAGCTTCTGTGTGAAAGAAAGGGTAGAGGATGATTAATTATATGAATTGCATTTCAGGTTATTCCTGTTTGTAGTAACCATTTTTAAATCAGTATACATGAAAAAAGGAATACAATGAGATATTTAAAAATAATCCTATTTATATAATTTACTCTTCTCATTTTTGTTTCTATCCAACCAAGATACCCCATGCAGTGGAATGAGAAACATGAGAGTCTGTGTGCTCCCTGTTTTCTCCACTAATGACTTGGTGCATGCTCCAAAATGACAGTATGCTAGTTCTATTAATACTAATTAGCAGCAGACCTATCTTGATTAATTTGTTTTAAAATGATATGAAGGAGGCACTTTTTATTATGGAAGGATAGCAAAAAATACCGTGAAGTCTCAAGATTTCTCCTGTTAAACTGGATGTTAACCGGGACAAGTCAAAACTTATTGTGTTCATAAATATGATGAAGTTTTAAAACTCCTCAGAGAAGTTTAGATGCCAATCCACCTTGTGGTCTTTATTTAGTCTTAAAACATTTATATTGTACACTTCCCAGTGGCTCCAGGTGGCTCTATTAAGGCTCACAAAGTTCTGTACATGAAATATACTACCTTATACCTGAAAAGAAATACATATTTTTTTACACATCGTTGCAAAGAGAAAAATGAGTGGCAGGGTAAAGGGGATGAAAGCTCTGCTCCTTTTACACCCCCACAGTCTTGAATACCACCCATGTTACTCACCTCCATCGGACTGGCTTTAGGGCTATTGAGAGCCTTGAGCTGCCTTTCTATCAGAACTGAAAGGCAAGAACTCAGACAGAGAGACTGTGGCTGATTCTGCACTCATCTGTTTCCTCACACTTTTTCTCCAGCCACGTTGGGACATTAATCTCCCTCTATGCTGCATGCCACTTTCACTTTCTTTGCTCATCAGGTTTTATGCTACCTTCTGCATAGATTTATGGCCATTCAGAGGTGAATTTGCAGTCAGTATGGCATTGCCCTGAGGTATCTGAATGTGGTATTGAGCTGCACCTTTTCCTTCCTCCACTTCCGATTCAAAGGGAATAATAAGCAGACAACCTGATAGAAACCAGGATCCAAGGCAATGCAATGAAAACAGATATTCTGAGGCAAGGGGGAACCAGGTCAAGTGCTGAGAAAATGTGGAGCAAATGCCAGATGCAGAATGGACCGTAGCTAAAGTTTCTACCCTCCCCCCTTCTCTGTGAGAGACCTTTTTCTTAAACTTTTGTATCCTAAAGATGCAGCAAAGACTTACCTTTGGTACACAAGATGAACACAGCAAGAGGCATTTACCTCCTGACTGAGGTCAGGTTGCTTAAACCCACATGATGGCACTAAGGGCACTGCTAGGAGAGGAGAGGAGAGATATAGTTCAGAAAATGTGTTTCTCCAGTTCAGCTCTACAGCCCTTTTTACAGTTCAAAGGAACTGTCCTTTTACTATTCACAGGCCAGTTTCTTCTAAGAATGCTTGAATACCCATTGGTTTGGCTCATGTCTTGTTTACTAGTCATGAACATGGGAGACAAATTTTTGATATCAATTCAACTGTTCACCAACCTGTTTGAGGCTGTGCAGCAGGTTGCTTCACCTGTACTTCATGCTCTAGTGCACTACAGCAGAAGTGGCTTTTTCCTATACGTGTAGCCACTGTTTTCCCCACTATGTGACCAGAGGGCTTTTTGACTTAAAAAAAAATGTAATAGATATTTCAAACATGCACCTTAGCATTCCAACAATCAGGGCTATTTTGGGGTAGGAATGCACAGGAATGGAGCTCCGGCTGGCTCCTGAGTTGGCCATGCCCAGCAGGAACTCATTAGCATAATAGGCCACACCCAACAGCAGAAACTTATTAGGATTGGCTACGTTAGGGGTGTGTGGCCTAACATGCAAAGGGGTTCCTGCTCCAAAAAAAGCCCTGGGTTTTGACAACAAACAAGGTAAACAGAATAAGAAACAAAAGGTGGGTGTGGCTGGATGACCACACTTCTGGCAACATGGGGGTGTGGCCTAATATGCTAACGAGTTCCTGCTGGGTTTTTTCTACAATAATAGCCCTGCCAACAATACGTTGTTATGATCTCTGAAAACCTAAATCCTTTAAAAACTTAAATCTCTAGTTCCTTCTCTTGTAGAATTATTAGAAGAAAGATTTGTTGCACACTTCTCCATTTAACTCTGCAATGAAAAAGGGCAGAGACTTTGTTTAAAAATGAAAGCTGGTAATGCAGAGATTGTGGCTATAGCTTGTTAGTACACATGTTCACAAAAGCAGTTACTCATCTTTTAAAAAGCCTTTTATTGGCATGGCAGGGGGAAACTATACTCTGTAATCCTCCTTGAGTCTCAGTGAGAAAGATGGGCTAAAAATAAACCAAGTAAAATAAATTAAATGGGAATTCATTAAAATGGGAAAATGAGAGCTCACTGTCTTGGATACAGCCATAAACAGTTAAATCTGTCACAGATCACATAAATTGGTCATAAATATATGTTGTGCTTTTTTAAAAAAAATAACATTTGGTGTTTGTCTAAGCAGTCATTTGCAAAGTTTGGGTTGGCAGTCTTTGGCACATGAAGAATATTGGGGGGAGGCAGGGGGTAGACAGTGATGTGTTCAGAGGCATTTGTAACCTTTCGGCACAAAACCAAACTGGGTGACTGGCTGATGTCTGATCAACATCTTCAGTCAGGCTGAACTCAATTGTCAAACAGCTTTGATGCAAAATTTGCAGCATCCTTAAGTTTTTTTTCTGTCTTTAGAAGAGTAATTTTCCTCTGTTTAAAAAGAAAAGCAATGTTCTGCATTAGCTGTCCTGTAATTCTGAATAAGACCTATTTGATTGTTTACAAGTCTGAGTTTTTAAAAGCTGACCTATGTAGCTATTTGGATTTTTTAAAAAAAATCCATTAAAATGCATTACATTCTAGAAGATGCATTAATTCTAGGAGATACTTAAATTGTAATCACATTAGAATGAGTGTTCAATTTTCATAATTTCATAATTTGATGGAGCCTGTAAAGCTTCAATAATATGATGTTGAGGTACAGTTCATTCAATTCAGTGATATTTTATAAGAGCCCTGTTTATTTATTAGAGATCTATTCAGCATGGCTGCTGAAGGATTTCCTTGGTTTGTTGGTTTGACTCAAATACCGCTGATTCTTTTGGGTTCCTTTAAACTCTTCAGATCATGGCTGTCAAACATATTTGGTTGCACAAACTTTGACATAAAAATAGATAACAATATTGATGTCTATTACTCCAGTTTTAAGATCAAAGTAACTTTCCCCCAACCTGTAGCTGTGCTTGTTGAAGAATCTTTTCTTATGTTCAGAATGTTGAGCTGAAATCTCTTATACGTTGTACCTTCTTAGGACATAATTCAATGATAATTTATTGGGATTCAACAGTTTGAATTTTTTTGGTTTAAAAGAAAGCAGCTTGAAGTCAGATTGGGATTTTCTATTTTCTAAGGAATCTGATTACAGATGCAGAGCACTGATTTCAATCAGTGGGCTGTCATTCCACCCTTGGACCTGTCATTCCAGTCCCAGAACATGTCTGCTACTCCCAGGAGCTGTCATTATAGCACCAGAGCTCTTCTGCTATTCCTGGGGCCATCATTCCACTCTGGGACCTGGCATGTTAAGTCTGTGCTGCTAAAGACCAGGAATTCAGGTACCTCTGCCTATACTTTTAATACTGAAAAACTAACATGGAGCAGGAATGGCTTTGTGCTGCTTCATAAATTTCCAGTATTTGTATACACACACACACACACACACACACACACACACACACACACACACAGATATTTTCTGACACACTAAGATTATATTCCAAGGTATTTTTAAATTGCAGATCTATGATCAAATCCTGAGGAAATTATTTTTAAGATAAAATTCAAACTCTAGCCATTATTTTTAGTCCTAATAAATTGGACATTTTGCTGTTGCTTCTGTTTAATCCTTTCTTAATGAGTTAGCATGGCCCATGAGATCTAATTTTTATATTCTAGTGTGAACTAAACATCACACATTCTTTTCCAAGGAGGAAGGAGCCGTCCTGAGTCTGCTTTGGTGGAGAGGGCAGGGTATAAAATTGAATGGATAAGTAAATAAATAAATAAATGTAACAAAACACTGTCTAGAAATTACCAGCCTTTACACTAGTTTACTTACAGCATGTGCTACACTGGAATTGAAAAGTGATTAGTGAGAACCACTGGATGGTAATGCTAGACATGGACCTTTGAGGCTAAGTTTCAAAAATTCATTTGGAATGGATCTAGGGTCATCCCTTTCTCAGCCAGTTAACCCTGTAATCACCAGGCAGCAGTGGCTCCTTCCAACGCCCTGCCCAGACCTAGCCACTTTGCCAAAAATAAATAAATACCCAACTAGCAGCTGCAAGCAGAGATCCACCAGGTCAATAAAGAATAGAGGGGAAAGACAGAATCTTTTGGGCTATAGATCATGCTCAGAACCCACATTGGAATGTGCCCCTTGAGGTTAGAGGTGATGTAATACAGTTTGTATATGAAGAGGGCCATAGAGAGAAAGAGTTAACTCTGGATAGAGTCAAGGACACAGGTTGGTGGCCATGTCTATGCCAGGAGGTAGAACAGTGGGTAGACAACTGTCTCTCTGTGCCATGGTGAATGTCAGCCAAACTGCTGCAAAGGCACCCCTCCAGCATCAAAGAATAGAGGGTCCATGGTCTCGCATCCAGATAGATTTTATAGGTCCATTTCCCACCACAGCCCAGGGTAACAAATATTGCCTCAGAATAATTGATCCATTCAGTAAATGGGTAGAGGCCTTTGCCTGTGAAAACAACATGACAGCCACAATGGCCTGCCTCTTCTTTAATAATGTCTGGAGTAGGTAGGGTATCACAGGTACTTTAGATTCAGATATGAGACCCCAATTTATTGGTGAGGTCACCCAGGAACTTTGCAAAGCCCTTGGCGTTCAGCAAAGGTTCCACATTGCAGGGCATCGCCAAGCTTCCACCCATATAGAGTGTACCAATTGCACCCTGCAAGAGGCTCTATGCAAAATGGTCCATTTTTCCATCAAAGATTGGGATGAAAGACTGCCTATCATTCTCATGGTCCTTTGTGGCACAAAAGCTATCCATGGCTTCTCACCACATTTGGTCATGACAGAATGCAAAATGCGTCTCCCTGAGGCTTTCTGGCTGGACACTAGCCTTCCCTCAGATCTCAAGCCTATAATTATAAATGATGAATGGGTGTGTTCATTGAGGTATCCGCCATTCATAAAACAGTTGCCCTACACAGATGTGTGATCCTGACCAACTCACTATAGCTTTTTCTAACCTACTTCTCAAAGTTAAAAATATTTGTTTATTCAGTTCATTTGTACCCTGACTTTTTTCCCCAACAGGGACTTAAAGTGGGAAAGGAGGCCAGGTATACTGTCTCACACAGGGCCTACAAAAACCTGGAACCCTCCTTGTCCTCCCTAATATTCAGCTCTTTCATTAACTCCCCCCCTTTGGAACCAGTGTTTAAATCCAGTGCTCCACTGTAGACTCTTCTATTTTTATTTTTTTAAGTAATCATATTATAATTATATGTGAGATAAAACATAAGGACCACTCAGAGCTTCCTTTTAAAGAAAGCACTGACATACTGATTTACTTGATTAAATTTATATTTTCTAATCAGGTTAGATTTTTAATGACAGGACAACTCACTCTCTCTTTTTATCTGATTCCTACATTGCCTTTACATTTTGCTACTCAGCATTTTATCTGGAGTTGTCCCCACTGGTAATACTATAGCTGCTAGAGTCACTAAAATTGTAAGCTACACCAACACAGAGCCTTGCTAATGCTGACATTTGATTTAGCATTGTAAGCAGCCCAAGCAGTGCCCCCCCTCTCTCTCTCTCTCTCTCTCTCTCTCTCTCTCTCTTCCTCTGCTGTTGTTGTTCTAAGACATCAATAGGGAGTTATTCTAGGAGATATATTTCTTTTGTTGGTGTAAAAAGCACCGTTTGTCTTAATTATCCCTGACGTTTCAAACCTCATACTAGGCACTTCCTCCAGGGACAGAAACAACAACTAGTCTTCTCCAGAAACCAAGTGTGAAATGAATAAATAAAGTTTTGGTAGCTCAAGCAGCACAGTGAGACTTCTATTTTTACATCAGGAGAAAAAAAAACACATAGTTTTGACTTTTTTTATTTTTTTCGTCTGCCCCATTCCATCCAAGAAAATGGAAGATACTGATAGACAAAATACTGTTACATACTTTCCCTGGCAGTGAGAAGTTCTAAACGTTCCATTGTAGGAGTTGATTTCTTTTGTGTGAAAAAGTACTGCAGATGTATTGTGATTTTGTAGCATTTACTATATTTACGATATAAACAGAATACAAGTTGAAGAAAAGAAGCATTCGTACAAGTAAGCAGATGTACTTCTCCACATTATACCCTGAGAGGTACTTCACTTTTAACCAATTCATCTCTCTCTGCATTCCAAAGTACTTTCTGTTATTGGGTTAGTAGGAGTAGCAGCATAAGAGTGCTGTGGTCCACCGAGAAGAAGTAAGACAAGCAAGCTGTTGGATGCCCAAATTCCTCTTGCATCGTATTCACCAAGAGTGAATGGTCCCTAGACTGATGGATGATGGGATTGAGTGATTCTTAAGCCAGTTGTCCAAGTCTGCTGGGAAGTTGCACATCTAAAACAATGGTACACACACATGCACAATCAGCTTTTGTGCATGAATAATATGCCACACAAGCATGATTTAGCAAAGGAATTCAGGAACTTAGGCACTGTATTTTCCCCATGACTACTTTCACATCAACAGTTTTCTTTACAATTCAAGTCTCCATTTCTGGAGTGAAAAGCTCCCCACACATGAACTTCTTCCCTGTTGGGGGCTCTATTTGTATGGTGTAAAAATCCCACCCCAGTTGTGTATCACAATTGTTTGTGTATGAAGTTCTTCCTCTTTAGGTGCTCCATTTCTTCAGTGGAAGTACCTCACTGTACATATTAATGAAATGCTACCATCTTGAGCTCCATTTCAGCTTTGGAAATCCCAGCTCAAACCATCTTCCATTTTGGGTCTCTGTTCTGGCACATAGAAACTCCTCCCTCCAGTGGTTAATGACATTTTAAGGGTTGGGGATTCTCTAATTAGAAACATTTTGAACAATAGTCAAGAAGATATCTCCCTAATAGTTCCCTTTTCCACAAAAACAAATGTTGGTTCCCTCTTCCACTCTGCTATTTGAATACACCAAGGATTTCTAAAAAGGTTATGGTACTGTGTCGAGAAGCAAACAAAACCAAACACCCTTCATTGACATACCCTCTTCCAGGTTTCCACTCTTCACATTCTCCTTCCAAGATACTGAACTACTCACTTCACCAGCACACCTGGATTGTCTCTTAATTATGCATGAAGAGTGGCTAGTAAGGCCAGTAACAAAAAAACTACTGCACAGCTGCCAACTAATTCATAAGGAGTGTGTGATGTGTGCTGTGCCAACAAACTAATCCTAGGATTGGTTTAACATAATTTCTCTCATTGAATATGGTAAGTTTGTCTGGCAAACTCATTTGCAGCAAAGTTTGATGTATTCCTATTTCAACACATAATGAAGAGATTCCTATATATTAAAATATAAGCTGTACTTCTAAGATTAGTGGTGGCCATTCTTTTAGGCAAGTCTGCCACAAGCCAAGTCTAGAGGAGGAGGAGGAGATTGTATTTATACCCTGCCCTTCATTACCTGAAGAATTCTCAGAGCAGTTTACAATCCCTTCCCTTTCCCCTCCCCACAATAGACACCCTGCAAGGTAGGTGGGTCTGAGAGAGCTCTCTCTCGAGAACTCCCCTTGAGAGAACAGCTCTGAAAAAACATATGACTGACCCAAGGTCACACCAGCAGCTGCATGTGGAGGAGTGGGGAATCAAACCTGGTTTTCTCAGATTACAGTCCACACTCCTAACCACTACACCAAACTGGGTCTAAGGAAAGGGCACTGTACTGCACACATATGCAACCTCCTATCCCATGTTTTGGAAAAGTATTTCATCTACTGCCAGGAAGCAGATTAGTAAGCAGGAGTGCAGGCTGAGCTTTATGCTATAGCTAGGACCTTGAACTTCCTGATCTTCTGAAAGTATGCCATAAATGAACTGTGCTACTTGTGGTGCAGAAGTTTGTTCACCCATGTTCTAGCTGGAGTAAAGGTTTGGATTTGAGTATGGTGCAAAATCTAAAATTCTTGCATGCAATATAACCAGATCCAGGGGTCTTTTCGTAGAAAAAGAGCTGCAGGAGCTCATTAGCATATGGTATGTTAATGAGCTATTAGGCTATTAGCATATGCCATGCCCCCTGACATCACCGGACGTGATGTCATAAGGGGAAGCAAAAGGGGGGGAGGCATCTTCAAAAGCCTCCCCTTCCCTTCCCCAGCTGGCCTGGGTGGGGGAGCTAAGAGAGAAGGCGTTTAAAGTTTAAACTCCTTCTCATGAGAGTTGGGCCACAGAAGGAGGGAAGAGAGTAGAGAGAAGGAAAGAAGGAAGGAAAGAGGGAAAGAAAGACAAGGAAAGGGGAGGGAAAGAAAGAGAGGGAAGAAGGAGAGAAACAGGGAAAGAAGGGAAAAAGAGAAGAGAAGAAGGTGGGAAAGAAAGAAAGAGAGAAGAGAAGAAGGAGGGAAAGAGGAAAAAGAGAAGGAAAGGACGGCAATTCGGCCCCATTATATCCTATGGGCCATTGAAGTCAATGGTGAAAACATAGGGTATATTCTGGGGGCTGGAGGGAGGGGTTTGAGGGAGGGCTCCAAACTCACAGGGTGGCTGATGGAGCCTCTCCCCAAGATACCCACCAAGTTTCAAGAATATTGGATCAGGGGTCCAATTCTATGGGCCCCCAAACAGGTTGCCCCTATTCCCTCCATTGTTCTCTATAGTGGGAAAACAAGTTATTTTTTTTCCCACCATAGAGAACAATGGAAGGAATAGGGGCAACCTGTTTAGGGACCCATAGAATTGGACCCCCTGATCCAATGTTCTTGAAACTTGGTGGGTATCTTGGGGAGAGGCTCCATCAGCCACCCTGTGAGTTTGGAGCCCCTCCTCAAACCCCTCCCCTCCAGCCCCCAGAATATACCCTATGTTTTCACCATTGACTTCAATGGCCCATAGGATATAATGGAGCTGAAATTGACATGCGGCTGCCTGAAAGACTCCCCGGGACGGCGGCTGGGGGCGGGGCTTGGCTCCTGAGTTCCCGGAGCTGCGCTCCCGGTGCGCTCCCCCCCTCAAAAGACCCCTGAAAATAAAATACTTTGTGATGATATGAAGTTTAATCAGCTGCTTTTAGATTTCTGTCATAGAAACATGGGGTGATGGGACACAATAAAGAAGATTGTATGAGAAATTACAAAGTTCCTGGCCTGTTTGAAGAAAATTAAGGTCAAGGAGTAGATGGACTACTGGATTGATCAAGCATGTCTGATTACGTTCTTATCATGCATCTTTTCTTGCCTCAGTCACGATAACTTAATTTGGGGGTTAATTAGAAAAGCCATTCCATGTACTTTGCATTACCATGTACTGTGTATGACTTTGCTTTGTGACCAGCTTTATGAAGGCATAGGAAATCATCCAGAGAAAACAGTTACAATAAAGTATCAGGGATTCTTTGGGCTAACATACAGTTTTACTGCCAATGCATAATTGCTGGCTTGTGAGCATGGTGCCTATGTGTGAAGGTAGCAGCCACATGGACTCTCCCTCCTTGTTATTGGTAATATTTAGAATGCAGTATCCCCAGTCATATGAAGCAAATGTACACATAGATGCTGCATCCACACAAACACTATACTCATGAGCTGGCAATCACATGAGCAGCACATGAGCTGGCACAGACAGCACACTCATGCCTGCGCTTCCTATTGGCACATTCAGAGAAGATGCAGAGGAGTAGTGCACACAAGGCTAGAGACGCAGCAGGATGAGTGGTTTATATGCATAACAAACGGGTAAAAAAATAGTTCTGTGAAGGGTGGCAGTGGTAGAAGGGGTGACAGCTAGACTTTTCATAGAAGCCTAAACAAGGGGCAATGATGGATGGCCAGGATGCAGAACCTTGAGGTGCCAAGGGCCTTTGGCTCCCTAAGTGTAAAGCCTTAAAAATAGATACTTTCTTCTAGAACACAGTTGTTTTCTTAAAGCCATGTGTGCCTAAATGAAACCTGTGTACTTTATGTAACATAATATACTGTTTTATCTGAAAGTTTCTCATCATAGCATGTCTGTTTTTCAATGTTTTATCAGCCAAATTGTACTCCTATTAGTTTAGCACAAATAAGTTTTTTGCTTTTGTTCTAAATAAAGATTTTTTTTCAAAGATGGCTGAATTACTGTGCGTGTGATTGGGTATGATAAACAATGGTGATCCATACATACCCTTTCCCTTTTTTTGTCACTAAACTAGCACTAAGGGTGCAAAACTGGTACTCCTTCCAGATAAAGAAAGCCCAATGCCCACCTCAACAATGAGGGCACTGCAGCACATGAAATCAACTGGCCCTGCAGTTGCTACCCACCCCGAACCACAAGTCCAGGACCCCAGGGCTACAAAACGACTGACAAGGAGTTGCTTGGTCCTGCCCAAAATGGCCACTGCTGCTACATTCAAACACTCTGACCCACAGATGGATGGATGACAAGCCAACTCTGTGTACTTAAAGTTTACCTCACTGAGGGGCTGAAGAGGCAAAGAAAGCTGTGCTCAAGCCCTGTTTTTTTCCACATGCTCTGACTCGCAGGGATGGAGGGACAGAGCTAGACAGAGCTGCTTGCTCCTCCAGCTTGTGTTAGTGTTCTTTTTTTGCCCCCCAAAGGGGATTTATTGTTTTTTATATTGAACAACTAAAACTACAACAAAAAAAGGGAGGGGCCTACATCTAGGGAGAAAGGAAAGAATACCCACACTAAACTAAAAACCCAAGAGAGGGAGATCATTACCCCAGTTAATATCTATGTTAATACGATACTGTTAGCAAACAATGCACGCTGTGAGTTACTATCTATCTCTGCTATATAATTAGTTGGTTACTTGTTATGGGAGAATTCCAGAGCATCCCCCAAACTTGCTTCATAAAGGCAATTTTCAGAGTCCTTCTGCCTTTACTTAGGCTTTCTATCTCCAAAAACATAAGTTGGTCTGTGGGCTGCAGCACCTTCTTCCGTGGCCAAGTCTTCATTCATCTCCGAGGGTGTGGAGTCACTCGAACCAGTTTCACTGTCTTCTTTGGTTCCCAGATGGCATTTCAGGAATTCTTTAGCCTTGTGCACGGAGTCAATCTTCTCTCTCTTATCATGTAGCTTAAAGATGACCCCTTCTGGAACTGCCTATTTATATGTGATTTGATTAGTTTGGAGAAAAAGGATTAAGTCCTTGTAATTCTTCCGTTTTTGACGAATTTCAAATGGAATATTTTTTAAAGTCTTAATAGTAGCATTCCCAAGTTTCAACGGAGTTGCTGATGTAACTTTTAAAATTGCATCCCTAGTTTGTCTTCTTGAAAATCTGACTGATATTTCTACAGGTAGGCTATTCTTTTTGGTGTAATTTGAATACACCCTATACGCTGCTTCTATATCATGCATTATTTCACACTTTTAAGCCTACAGCTGGTGCGATGAGATCACTAAGGAGCCTCTTTAAATCTTCTTTCAGTGATTCAGGAACTCCCTGGAACCTGAGGATCATGTTTGCTTTCTCCATTAGTAGAAACAAGAGTCTGTTTTCCTGATGATTCTGTTTATTTGTTATTTGTTCTACCCTTTTCTTCAAGGTCTTGCTTTTGGTGTGCATCTCTTTCATTACCTCTGTTGTTTGCTCCGTCTGTTTAACATTTTCTGCCAGCTGGAGCTGTTGCTCTATGAGAGTCTGATTTAGGATGATTAACTGCTGGTTAATACCAGCGAGCTGTTCCATAACCGGCTTGAGTGTCTCCGCTAGAAGTCTCGCGATGACCACTCTCTCTTCTTCTGGTCTTGGACTCTGCCCACCTGGAGGTTTTGGTTTCGCTCCTTTCCTCCCTACGCTTGACATTTTAGTCGATTGTTTACAAAATCCAACTGCTATTTCACCTCCTCTGAAAATTGCTTATGCTTTGAATCTGCTCTGGTAAGTCTCACCAAACAAGCCAAGCATTCAGTTTTTCCCTTCCCCCCTCTCTTTTTCTGCAACTTCTTTCACTCACGAAGGAGGATGGTGTCCCTCCATTCTCTGTTTACCAATTTGGGATGTGTGTGTTAAGGGACTGTTCAGTTATCTCAAGATTCACTGTATCCAACTCATATTCATTGCCGGTCACTCCAACCATGCTTACATTCCGCCAGTCACTTGATCTCCGGTGCTTGTTCCGGCCAGCCCAGCTTGTGCCATGTGGCCATGCAGCGGTAGGACCATCAGGGCAGAGGAGCGCCTCAATTCTCCGTCATTACGCCATCAAAGAGGTCACCTCTTAAAAGCCCTATGGCTTGGAACCCTACCCAAGGGTTCCATGGGAGAGCCATGTCAGTAACTCCCCTCCAAACTGCTGGTGTGCAAATCGCTCCCCCGAGCCTTGGGGAGAGCGACTGCCCTCGCTACGCCATTAACCGGAAGTCCCAGCTTGTGTTAGTATTCTTGATGGGCAGCAAGTAGACTTAGAACATTAATTTTGTTTAATGTTAATGTCATTGAAAGCAAAAAAAGTGCAAGTGTAACAATGATCATACCTGATGTAGTCTAATTTTGTATTTTTTAAATATGTTACATTCTCACACATTAGTTGATTGTGTATGTAGATCTCATGACTAAAATAAGTGTTGCATTTTTAATCCTTGCTTCTTGTTATTTTGTATTTATCTTTACCCTAAAATAACTACTATGAAAGTATTGGGGGGGGCAAATTTATATTCTTGGCTCAGGCTTAAAATGAGCTAGTTATGGCTCTGCCTTGGCCTTAATGCCACTCATGTTCCTTCCCCCTGCCCCTTGTTGACTTGTGTATCCTGGAACAGAAACAGCGAGGCTCCAAAAAATAATGACCTTGCTGCATTATTGCTAAATGTCATAGAGTATCCAGTTTGCATTAGTTACAATTTCTATATTATTGAATGAGGCTGTTTGAGTTGGATTTTGATTAATCAGCATTCTCATCCATAATAGTCCTGAGTCCCTAAAACTTCTTCAGAGATTCTTTATACAATACAGTTCACTTCTTTTCATTTTGAGTTTGGTGGTGTTTGTTCAGTTTCTTATTGTGTGGCTTTAATTGTTTGTGGCTCTATGAAATTAGTTTCACTTTATTCATTCTGAATCCAGGAAAAAAAAATGCATTTTTGTACTTTAACAAATACAGGTGATCCCTCAGAAAAGCACCAACACTTGAACAATGCACTGCAGAAATCTAATGTACTTGAAATGGGCAAAGATGGTGTGCTATTAACTTGGCTGCTGTACCAAAAGGGCCCTAAGATGCTGTAAGTATTTTTTTTCTAATTAATGGCATTATCTAGGAGTGGCCATCATCTTATAGAAATGTCAAACTCATTTGTTACGAGGGCTGAATCTGACATAAATGTCACTTTGTCAGGCTGGGCCATGTGTGCCATAAAATATAACACCAGAGATATTAACTTTATAAAGGACAGCAGCTGGTAAGCTTCAAGTTGGTATGTCCTCACTGCAAGGCCCCAGGGGCTGGGAAGGGGGTGCAAAGGAAAAACCACATGGACGGACTTGAGAGCCAGCGGTGCAGCACAGGGGTGATGTTCCCATGCTGCTTGACTGCTGCAGACAAGGCTGTTCTCCCATGCTGGAGCCACAATCGGAGTGGACCCACCTACTCCCCCCCCAAGCAGCCTTCCTGCCTTGCACCAGTTCCTCAAAGGCTGCATAAGAGCCCTGAATGGGCTGATTCCAGCACCTGGGCCTTATGTTTGACACCCCGATCTAGGAGGTAGGCTCACACACCTACTTGCAGTATAATGAGTGGCAACCACTACCAACCCAGAATAAAACTAATTTGTTCCAATATAAAAGTTGTAAAAACTCTCTCTCTCACACACACCCTTATAGTTGACTGCTTCTTGTTACGGATGGGTGGCATTTGACATCTTCTGCCATGCCTCATAAAAGATAGGAAGACCCCAAGGAAAAAAAACAAGTGATTCACATTCTAGACAAGAACATTAATGAAGTGCTTTTTGGATCAATGATCTTGTCATTCCTAGCAAAACATGAAACCCACAAGGTCCTCATCCCCAAACTTATGCATTACTAATTTTAGCTGTTCAAATTCCTCTTTCCCTGATGGTTGGTACAGGAAATCTTATTGGCTGAAGGAAGTACTTTGTTGAAGTCAAGTATCAGAATACCATGTAGAAAATCTATGTACCTAGCAGACTGAAAAGCAGACAGCAGGTGTCCAGGAGGTATTGTACGCAAACTTCTTGTCCAAAACCATACATGCACATCGGAATTCTAACCTCATGAGAATGTTCAAGCATTCTAACCCCAAATAATGGAAGAGATTATCAGATGCACTTGGTGTGAAATGAATAAAATGCAAAACAGTGCTTTGGAAGGTCCTTGCCCGGAGACAGAATTTCAAGAGCAGAAATACCTTAGCCTCTCAGATAGAGCACTCCTTTATCCTCTAATACCAGAATATTTAGGAAAGGTCACTTAAAATCATATTAATTTTAATATCAGAAACACTGTAAGACTAATAAAAGGGAAGGAATGCAGTTTAAAAGCCATAATGCCACTTCAGCTAAGTACTTTATATCTACTATCATGATATGCAATTTGCAAAAGCTTCCAGTATACTATTTTCAGGCCATTTTGTATCTCAGATTATTGATGTCCTGCCGACAAATAAAAGCAGGCTTTATCTTTCATTCACTAGCAGAGTTGCTTTGAGTAGGTGCAACAATACAGTAGCCAAATGCAGTGTTTTTCTTCTTAAGATTTTCCCCTATGACAACTTTAATTGTAGTGCATGTTCATTGTGAATTACAACTAAAAAGACATTTAGTGGTCATTGCTGGGATATCTATTCAAAATGACTGCATAATATATCAATTACTTCTGAAACATTGTCATGGTTTACCTTAGTGGGGAGCTCCCATCTAAATCTTGCAAGAATACATACACCCTCTGGTTTTGCAGCCAGTTCAATTTTTTTTAGTTCAATTATTATTTTTAGTTCAATTCAAATTATCATTATTATTACTATTGTTATTATGACAGTATCTCAATATCTGTTGTTATTACACATATTGTATTGACCATACTGATAAATTTTTCTAGTGGAGCACATGATGATGTGCACAAAGTCATTGTTTCAGTGATCAGAAGTTTTCAGATCAAGCAAGTTAGTTAAAAAACAACAAACAACAACTCTGAATAGTCAACTTCCATTAAAAAAAAAAGCCAGCAGCACACATTTAACACTGTTGTGTAGTTCCATTGTGATTCAAAGCCATTGTACCACAGATCAGGGTACAACACAAGAAAATGGAACTAAGGGATGCCAGGACAGAGTAGAACACCAGGAATATGAAAAGGTGTCAGTGGCAGAAGGCATCAGATAGGGGAAGTCAGCAAAGAAAAAGAAGAGAAGAAGAGATTTGATTGGATTTACATCCCACCCTTCACTACCCAAAAGAGTCTCAGAGCAGTTTACAATCTCCTTTCCCTCCTCCTCCCCACAACAGACACCCTGTGCGATAGGTGGTATGAGAGAGCTCTTTCTAGAACTGCTCATGAGAGAACAGCTCTGAAACAACTTGTTACTGACCCAAGGTCACACCAGCAGCTGCTTGTGGAGGAATGGGGAATCAAACCCAGTTCTCCCATATTAAAGTCTGCACTCTCAGCCACTGCACCAAACTGGGTCTCAGAAAGGGCTGGATTCTATGATGGCTTTCTGCTAAATTGGTTCAAGTTTTTCTTCAACAGAGAAATAAGTACTGCATCCGGAAGCCTTTCTTCATCAGAAAAAGTTCCATTGATGGAACACGTACTGGAAGAGGCTCATAGAATCCAGTTTAAAAAAGGAAGTCATACTGACTATATAACCTTTTGTAACATAATCAGAATGTTGGTGAACAAATAGTATTTGTTTCAAATGTTCCTTGAATTTTTGTTCTATATTGAAATAAACTCAATTTTTAAAAACTAAATTATTATTCCTATATCTGAACAGTTTGATTCCCCCCCATGCTATACATTTAGCTACTCTAAATAATATGGTAGAAAAATATTTTTTCCTGACTGATATACTATGATTTCTAGTGCCTTTTATGAAGTGCACTGTCATATCAAAATGTTTTGCAATGAAAATTTTTTAAAAATAGATCACGTCAGTGTTGTTCTTATGCTCTTAGAATAATACAACATTATCTGAGAGATATAAATATAAAATGTTGAGAGTCTTAACTCACAAGAAAATGCAAAAATACTATTAATATATTTACACGTAGGTCATGATCATCCTGTTAGGGTAATTGAAGATACTTTTAGCTGTTATAGGTACATTTACTATTATTACTATTATCATTATCATTACTGTTGTTATTACTATTTACTGTCATGAACATTATCATTCCTTACTGCTGCTATGTTGTTGAACTGTTATTGTTTAAGACTGTAGTCATAAGAGCAGAGAATGTGTAATGCAACTAAAGATAACACTTCTGTTGTTACCACATCCTCACAAAGATGTGAACATACATTCAGATTAATCTGGCGAATTAGTTTATGTGTTTTGCAGGGTGTGGAAAACTTGGAGGTGGCTGTCAGTAGCTCATTTTGGTACAATCATTGTGTGTGTGGGGGGGGGCTTAGCCTAAGTAAATACTAGAAAACACCAAATCAAAGCACAGATAAATAGCACATTCTTTATCTTAACTAGTGTAACAGCAACAACTAAAAATCAATCAGAGCTACTCCAGTTTGCAGCAGGAGTCACTTTTTAAGCTAAAGGTGTCAACTTGGGAAAATGTGGAACAGGAGAAATGGAATTCATTAGGACAGAGGTGTTCAGTCTTCAAAACGTGAGGCCTTAATAGCGAAGAGGAGTGAAGTGCCAGCTCTCTGTGTGGTGCAGTGTGATTCAGGAAAAAAAAAAGGTAGATAGATCAAGATGGGGAGCAAAGATATACCTCTCCTAGTTTGCAAAGGAATGACATGAAGGAACAAGGCACCCAGTATATTGGAAGCCTCTGTTGTAGTTCAAGTTTTTTCCAGAATCAGACAGATTATTGGTGCTGAAACTAGGCTAGTTATACTGGTTTTGATCCATAGGATAATGTATGTTCTTTTAAGGAAACCAAAGCTTATGACAGAGGATAAAGGAATACTTGAGAGCTGGGCACAACACACTGTGAATGCTGTCCATGCTCTGTGCTTGCCTCATGGCACCAGTTCATGGTGTTACACATGTAACACTTTGCATTTAAACTGGGAGGGAGGGGTGTGCAGATGAGAGTGGGGGTCCTGGCAACACCTATATGCAGAAAATTTCTTACTCGATATCCATCCCTCTTTGGTGTTAAGAAGCATATTTACATTTTGCATTTGATGCATTGTTCTCCTTTATTAGCGGAGGTATATTGTAAAATGTTATAGCTGAAAGGCAGATTAATAATTCAATATACCTGTTATAAAAATGCACAAATTGTATTTGGAGTGATGAGAAGTATCTGTTGTCTAAAAATAAGAAGAGCATGGGAACAATTTTGCATACAGTGCCAGGAAAATTCCCACCAAGATGATTTTACTTTGATATAAAGACATAGCTGTTTGACTATATGGATTAAACTATTTTTAATGTAAACATGAACTGTATATTGTCTCAATAATATTGGTCTTTGAGACTGTCAATAAACCATTGATTCAAAGGCTAGCTGAGAAGAAAAGAGTAGTTATGGGATAAGGACACCACGATAATAATGAATGAAAAAAAGAGGACAATGACAACAACTTATCATGTATAAGAAAACACGAGAATAGGATGGGAAACAAGATTAATCTGGGGATCTAGTATATAAACTGCTGACTTTCAAAATATTGAATATGAGGTACCTCAGCTCTTAGGTTTAACATTAAGCTTGTAAACCCATAAGCCGTGCTGTGAAATCTAAAACCTGAGGTATTGAGACTTAAGAAAATAGAGGCCAGATTTTTACTGTGTTAATTGTACTAGCTAGCATGGTTTCATGTTTACCATCAACATGTATATAAGCATCACAATCCAACCATCTACTTTAGGAGTATCCAAGGTTTTGAGCATGCCCAGCTGATTTCCACTTCTGAACAGATCTCTTGTCAAATTGCTATCTTTGAAACACTTTCAATTTTAAAAGTGTTTTACTATGTCAGTGTCTTGAGAAACACAGGCCTACCCTCCCCTTAGAATATGCTACATGATTCTGTGGAACCAACCTATATTAAAAACTCATGTGCTTAGGGCAACTTATATGAAATTCCTTTAAGAACATATGTGCTCAAAGGTACTAGTCATATACTAAAGTAAAAAGAGTAGCCAAGGCAGAGAACAGTGGGCTGAAGAACTGAAATGTTCTCTAAAGTGGTATTTTCTTTTGAAAACTAAATTAAATCATTTTGTTCTTAGTAGACTATAGTCTCCCATGTTCCTCTTAGCATTAAAAGCAATACAGATTACAGTACTTTCATCAATATCTATCTCTTTCCACAAAGGGCTCATAAGTTAAGTATTAGGTTTGGATGGCTTGAGGAAACAAACTAAAAATAATCATTGCTTTTCATTTTCCATTTCTTATTAATCCACTCTTCACCAAATACAGTGCTCTCATAACAATACACTTTTTTCTCATTCCATTCACTACCTTCTTGCTAGTTTTCAGGTCACATGGAAAATGATAAAGGTAAAAGGGAAACAAAAACCATACTGACTCCCACTTTTTTTACAAATAAAAAGCTCCATCTTGACTTTAAAGAACCTGATGTGCAAAGGAAGGATACAGTTCAGCTGATGGAGGAAAAGCAACCAATGAGATGACAATTTGCCTTATGAACTTTTGGTCTTCTCCTGCTTGTAGGGTTGCCAACCTCCAAGTGGGGCATGAAGATCTCCTAGAATTACAATTGGTCTCCAGATGACAGAAATCAATTCCCCCAGATAAAATGGTTACTGTGGAGGGTGAACACTATGACATTATAACCCATCAAGATCCCTCCCCTTTCCAAACCCTACTTTCCCAGGCTCCACCTCCAAATCTTCAGGAATTTCCCAGCTTGGCAACCCTGCCTGTTCAAAGGACAGCTGACTGTGAAGGTCTTAATACCAAGCCACTGATGTCTGGTCATTACAACTAAAAGAATGCCAACTTATCTCTTGAAAAGGGGAGTAATTCTCTTTGAGAAAACACCAGTACTTTTACAACTAAAGATGCTTAGCATAAACGAGGCATATTTATTTGTTATCTTTTATATAAAAATTCAAGAACAGTAGAGTGAAGACATTTTGGCTATGATTCCATCTTGAATTTCTGTGGGTGTAAGGAGTGTGATTTTTGCTATTCCCCCCACAAGCCATATCTGGGATTGCATCATCTTAAGGAGTACCATTTTAGCTAGTGCTTTGAGATATTTTAGGAAAGGAGAGTTGATGAAAGACCTCACCCTTTTGTCTGTAGAAATTCTAGATGGTATCCAAGTCCTGGTCTATACATTTTTTTTCTATGTCAGAGGGCAAACTAAAGTTGTTAAAAACTGCTGTTTTTTCATGGACACGTAGCCATGAGAAAAGCATATTTCAAGGCATTACCAATATTACCAGTATTACCATGTACATCTTGCAGTAAGAAGCTGTATCTTGGCTTTTTCTATTGTTGCCTCCCACCCCCACTCACAAGAAATTTAAACCAGTTTGAAACACTTAGGTCCCATTCATATGGGCTCTTTAATCTACTTTGGTTTCTGAAGGCAAATAGGTTTTTTTTTTTAAGGTTTCAGACACCGTAAAGGATAAAGTATTATAACAACCACCACCACAAGAGAACACAACAGATTTTGGAAAATCAGGATTAAAGCTTTATTAACCCCAGGAAGATATCGTTTAATCTGTAATGTATGTGTGAAATCTTCAAAATAATTCATTTGCTTTCAGAAGCCAAAATGATTTTACTGTTAAAGTGTGTGAAACCTTAATTTATTTATTTTTTTGAAGTGAAGCCAAAGTATATGAAAGGGACCTTAGAGTATCATTTCAAATTGACACAGCAGTCAATAAAATCACATATTGGTTGGACACAGTGACAGTAATGCTCATTAACTGCTTGTGTGTCTGCCTCCATAAATGAACTACTTTAGAATTATTAGAAAAAAATTGAGCCTGTTTGGAGAACTGAGAGGGCTTCAGCAGAGAGTTTCCTCCTCACTGGTTGCTAGAGGAGAAAGGTCTACTTTCCAAAACCTTTTCAATGTTCTTTCACAACTTTGTTATATATCTTCTTTATCTTTGCAGATTAATCTTTAAAAAATTAGAAATCTGTGAGTCATGTGTTTCTCATTATTATTTGAACTGTAAAATTGTTTAAGTACTGTAATTGATGTGCTAGTTTTAATTTACTTTGAAACACCTTAGTATAAAAATAGCAGTCTGAGCTGTTTAATATATATAAACAAGCAGGTCTGCAAGGACTTGTGGGGAGATCTCATTTTCCCATCTTCCACTATTTCCTCTTTGCCTTTCCTGAAAGCCCCCATGGCCTCTCCCCTTATCCTGCTTCCTTCTCTTCTTTCCACCAGACATCCAACCTTTGGTGTAGTGGTTAAGTGCGTGGACTCTAATCTGGGAGAACTGGGTTTGATTCCCCACTTCTCCACTTGCACCTGGCTGGATGACCTGTCTGGATGACCTTGGGCTGATAGTTCTGATAAGAGCTGTTCTTGAAAAAGAGGAGTTTATGTCAAGCACTCTCTCAGCCCCACCTACCACACAGGGTGTCTGTTGTGGGGAGGGGAAGGGAAAGGAAAGGAATTTTGTTAGCTGCTCTGGGACACCTTTGGGTAGTGAAGGGTGGAGTATAAATCCAATCTCTTCTCTTCCTCTTCTCTTTATCTATCCCTCTGTCTTCAGCTTTCCCTCCCCTCCCTGAGAGCCTCTAGCTAGGAAAGTTATGCCACAGTTGTGTGGTGCCAGCCACTGGGCCAGGCCCACATGCATGGCAGGGAACTCTCAAAAACTTAAGGGGTGGCACCCACTTTTCCCTATATCCCCCTTTCCATGTTATGGACAGGCAGGAGACAATGATCAATAGCAAGGCTTTTATTCATGACATTACTCAGCTCTGATCTGCTCTGTAAAGAGGGGCACCCAAACTTATACTGTGCCAAGACTGAACTATATACAATGTAACTATTATCAGGAGCTCTGATTGGCCCTAAGTGGAGCTTCCTGATAGGGTATTCTGTATGGCTTCAGGACCAATAGGAGTCTTTATTATGCAACCAATCATAACAGAGGGAGTTATACCTTAGCACAAACTATAACCAATAGCTTAGAATATCCCAGACATAACACTTCTCCCCCCTTGGTTTAAATAAAACAGTCCTTAAGTAGGTAGGGGCACATCTTTTTTTTATTAATAAAACTTTTATTAACAGGATATATTAACACGCTCCATATCTCAAAGTACTTTTGAATACATCCTTTTCATTTATACCCCCCGGCTTCCAGCGATGCTCCGCCCCGCTTATTGTTTCATTCAATATTCTGCAACAATAAAAACTTATCCCATATTCAATTCTTGCTTTAAAACATATTGTTACATATAGTCTAACCCTTAGGCAACACTTTAACTAATTGTCAATCATTACTTTCTTTTTTCTATTCTTAATAGTTATCAAAGCAGAGTAACTTATTTCTTACATCCCAGTTCATTTCGAGATAGTCTTTAAACTCTTTCCATTCTATAAAAAATTCTTCATCTTCTCTACCGTTAAGCTTCTTTGTCAGTTTGTCCATTTCTGCCATAAAAAGCATCTTCTGTATCCAATCCCATTTTTCTGGTATTTTTTCTTGCTTCCAAAATTGGGCAAAAGTCATTCTTGCTGTTGTAATCAGATACCACAACAATGTTCTTTTGGGGGGGGGTTATCTCTTCCATTTTCAAACCCAAAAGTAACATTTCAGGTTGTTTTTTCAAGGTACACTTCAGAATCTTCTGAAATTCATTATGAATCTCTGTCCAATAGGCTACCACTTTATCACAAGTCCACCACAAATGATAAAACAAGCCTTCCTTTTTTTTACACTTCCAACATTTGTTAGACATGTTCTCATTCATTTTAGCAATTTTTTTAGGTGTCATATACCACCTATACATCATTTTATAACAATTTTCTTTCACATTGACACATGTAGAAATTTTAACGGGGCACATCTTGTTTGGACAAGCAGTTGTTGTAGAGGCGTACCTCCCACAGAATGTCTGGCATGTGGGTTCCCTTGGGAATGACCATAGTCCAAGTGATCTGGGGCCCCATCAGCTCTGGTAAAGTCCTGAATGGGTTCAGAGTCTGTTCGGCAAGGTGCCAGCTCGACCAATGGACTGGACGCCACAGCACCCTGAGCAGGAGACAGTTTCCTGTGAAGAGCAGGCACAATGGCAAGGGTGGATGAATGGGCTTGGCCATTCTGATGGGAAATTGTTCTCCCAGTTGATCATCAGCCTCCCAGGTCCTCAGAGGGATGCATCTCCCGGGCACCAACAGTGCTCTGCAATGGGAGATCTCCCGGACAGGGAACAGGAACTGGGGTGCGTTGCAATGTTTTACCCCTAGCAGGCCAGCGCCATCTGAGTTGAGCCAGGTGGTGGCAGCAGACTTGCCCTGCATCATCCCGCACTTCAGTACAAGATGGGCCTTGTGGAATGGAGGATGATGGCTGGGACCCAGTGCGGACCTTCTCCATGGTTTTGGGTGTAGACCATGTCGTCTGGTGCAAAGGTCTTCATGCTCCTCGAGGCAATGGGGTCATGACTGGTGTCTGGTACAAGATCCGGGTGAATGTGGCTCAACCTGGTAGACAGCTGGCGGCCCATGAGGAGCTCTGCTGGGCTCTTTCCCATAGCTGAGTGGGGTTTAAAGTGTTGGTGGAACAAAAAGTTTCTGAGATTTGACAAGAAGTTCCTCCCGCTGAGCCTTCAGAGGGAGTCCTTCATGGTTCTCACCATACGCTCTGCCTGGCCGTTTGTCTCCAGATGGAAAGGAGCCAAGGTGATATGTCTGATGCCCTTCTCTTCTGTGAACCTCTGGAACTCAGCAGAGGTGAATTGAGCTCTGTTGCCTGAGACGAAGAGGTCCGGTAGGCCAAATGTGGTGAACAGGCGATCCAGGCAGTGGGTGATGATGGCCATAGTCATGGAAGTGACAGGACAAACCTCCAGCCATTTCAAGTATGCATCAATGATCAGAAGGAGCGTTCTGTCCTGAAATGGGCCAGCAAAGTCAATGTGGATACGGAACCATGGATCCTGCAGCTTTTCCCATGGATGTACAGGGACTGCGGGGGGCTTCTGGCCTCAACTCCTGATAGGGTTGGCACATTCGGACTCAGAACTCGATTTGCTGGTCAAGTCCCGGCCACCAAACATAGCTCTTTGCTATCACTTTCATTTTTACAGTGCCAGGGTGCCCCACATGTAGGGCATCTAAAACTCAGTATCTTAGTGGGGGAGGGACCACAACCCAGCTTCCCCACAGGAGGAAGCCCTTGCTTACTGACAGTTCTGCTGAGTGCAACTGGAACAGCTGAAGCTTGGCCTCAAACTTCCTGGGCGTCCATCTCCTCCACACATATTTGAAGATGTGGTTGAGTGTATGGTCCTGGGCAGTGTAGAAAGCAACGTCGGCAACCATGGGCAGAGGCTGCAGGAGCTCTTCAATGAGGAGCATTTCCTGGATCTGGGCCCTGTTCTGCTCATGTAGTGTCAGGCAACTGAGGGCATTGGCATGTCCAATGGCTTTTCTGGGCCTGTGGACAAGGGTGAAGTCATAAGCGAAGAGGAGGATGACCCAACACATCATCTGTGGTGACAGGATCTGTGGTGTTTGGTGATCCTTTGTGGTTGTGATGATGATGTCAAATTCACAAACATAGATGAAATTGTAAAATTTCTTCACCGCTGCGATGATTGCCAACTCCTCCCGGTCTATCTGGGCATAATTTATTTCCACTGTGGATAGAGTCCTTGAATGAAATGCTATGGGGGCCTCACAGCTGGTTGGCAGCCTGTGGCTGAGGACTGCCCGGGACCCATAGGGCATTGCAGGCCAAAACAAATGGCTTCTTCTCATCATAGTGGATGAGTACTCTGTTGGAGACCAGAAGAGCTTTGATGGCTTGGAATGCTGCTTGCTCCTTGTGACCCCAAGCCCATGGAGCTGTTTTGTCTAAGAGCCAATGGAAAGGCTCAGTGATAGCTGCTTTACTTGGCAGGAAGGAGTGATAAACATTAAAGAGTCCTAAGAAGGAATGCAGCTCTTTCTTCGATTTCAGTGGGGGTGCTTTGCAGATCATGGCAACTTCTCTGGCACAGGATGGATGCCATCTTTGTCCAGGAGAAAACCCAAAAATTTGACTGCAGGGACAAAGAATGTGCACTTCTTCTTTTTAACTTGAAGGCCAGCCTTCTGTAGACGGCGGAGCACCTCTCGCACATGAGCAGTCAGTTCTAGTTTTGAGGCTCCCGCTATCAGTACATCATCAAACTAGGGGACGACACTCCATCAGTTCCTGGAAAATCCTGGGGGTACTCCAACAGTTCCTGGAAAATCCCAGGGGTGACGCTTACCCCAAACTGCAAACGGTTTACCTTGAAGGTGCCATGATGCGTCATGATTGTCTGAGCCTCAGCCGTGGATGTGTCAACAGGCAGTTGTTGGTATGCCTGGGCTAAATTGATTTTGCCAAACACCCAGCCCCCAGAGATAGACGCTAGTAGATGGCTCACCACAGGAACTGGGTATGTATGCTGCTGCAGGGCCTTATTGAGGGTGCACTTGTAATCTGTGCACAAGCGAATCAAACCATCTGGCTTTATTGAAGTGATGATCAGAGTTTCCCATTTGGCATTGGGAACAGGCTCCAGTATGCCCTGAGCTAGCAGCTTGTTGATTTGCTCATCAATACATGGCTTGAGAGAGAAGGGTACTCACCACGTTTTGAGGTGTATGGATTGGATTGCAGGCTTCAAATCAAAAGAAACTGGTGGACCTTTGTAACAGCCGAGTTCTGAACTGAAGACATCAGGGAACTCTTCTATGAAATTGGCTACCCTCAACTGACTGATGTGGTTGATGCTGATAATGTCAATACCGAGGGTGGCGAACCAATCCAGAGCAATAAGACTTGTGTGGCGACCTTCAACAATGAGCAAATTAAGACAACCATTGAATTTCTTGTACTTAACTTGGATGGAGGTGATACCAATGACAGGAACTCGGTTCCTTTGGAAGTGAAAAGTTGCAGACTGCACTTCTGGAGATGACATGCAGGAAACTGGGGACAGACTTGTTGGAAAGTGTTCCACAAGACAATTAACAGTGCAGAATTGGAATTGACCTCCATCTGACAAGCACGACCTTCAAGGAAGACAGTAACCTTGATCTTGGGACATGTGTGAAGACCTTGGTGTATGTATAGGCAATTGGTGTTGTCATCTGACACTCTTGCTTCATTACTGTATTTCAGCCATCGATTGAATGATCGAGAGGATGAAAAACGAGACAAGTGGTGAGACTTACTAGAAGATCTTTCTGGACGACAGAAGACTTCAGGTGTGGAATGACCTTGCAATGAGCGGCAGACTTTAGCAATGTAGCCTGTCTTCCCACAAGGATGATAAATAGTATAGCGGAACTGACAGACTCCACGAGCATGCGCGCCACCGCAACCAGCACACACTCCTCTTCACAGGCTTTTTTGAGAACGGCATGGCTTCTGGTTGGCTCCCATTCTGTGGACACCATCATCAGACAATTCTGATTGGTCATCTCAGGAATCAGACAAGTCTGTAGTAACACTGTGGTGAACAGCATTGGTGGGGCATGACATGTGACTCCGAGCACCCAATTGCAGTTCGCGAAGAGAAATGTTGGTGGCCTCCACTCTCAGTTCTTCTTCGAGTGCCGATTCATAAGTGAGTTCTTTTTTTACAAGAAGCGCTTGCTTGATGCTGTTGTCTCTAAAGCCGCACAGCAAACAATCCATCAGGACTGATTCTAAATTTGGGAACTGGCAGTCACAAGCAGACCTTCTCAGCACAATGATGTATTCAGTGACAGACTTGCCCTCTTTCTGGCTTCATTGGTGGAAAGCACATCGGTGTACAGCAGCAGACATCTTAGGCATGAAATAGTTGTTGAGCCATGCCTTTATGATGCTGAAAGGGGTCTCCAGTAATTTGGATGGAGCTACTAAGTCCCAAGCAATGTCGAATACAGCCTGGCCACAGGTACTCAAGAAAGTGGTGCAGCAGACATCGTCTCCTTCAATACTGTTTGCTATAAGGAAGCATTCAAAATGGTCGAGGTAGGATTTCCAGTTCCCAACCTTGGGGATGAACGGTTCAATGTGGCACTTGGATGCCATGCCTGTAGTGAGTTAGCTCTAGGCACCCTCAGAGATTTCAGTTTTGGGCAGGCAGAGGGTGATTTCCCTGTTTGGTTAGGCCTGGGATCCCATCCTCATTGCCAGTTTTAAGTATTGACAGGCAGGAGACGATGATCAATAACAAGGCTTTTATTCATAACATTACTCAGCTCTGATCTGCTCTGTAAAGAGGGGCACCCAAACTTATACTGTTCCAAGACTGAACTATATACAATGCAACTATTATCAAGTACTCTGATTGGACCTAAGTGGAGCTTCCTGATAGGGTATTCTGCATGGCTTCAGGACCAATAGGAATCTTTATTATGCAACCAATCATAACAGAGGGAGTTAGGATACCTTAGCACAAAACATAACCAACAGCTTAGAATATCCCAGACATAACAATTTCCACTTTCCCTGTCTCATTGTCTCCTTTTCAGCCATTAATCAATCTGTCTTTTACAAGTCTCCCATGTTCAACCATATTTATTTATTTACTTCATTTATGCTCCACCTTTCTCCACAGCTTACATCATTCTCCTCTCCTCCTTTTTATCCTCATAAGAAACCTATGAGGTAGATTATCCTGAAAGCATGTGACTAGCACAACATCATCTAGCAAGCTTCCATGGCTGACTGTTGATTTAAAACCAGGCCTTACTGTGAAGTGAATAACTGCTGCTCAACACTGGCTTTGGCTTTCATAGGGTGGCTGCTGTTGAATGGTAGGAAGCAGCCAGGCCTAAGTGAATCCTGCAGTTGGGTGGTATCAAGTCACCCAGTGTCTGCTGCCAGGCCTGGCTCCAATGAGTCCTCCTTCAATGGCCAAAAGTGTCCTAGAAAGGACTCTACCCCCTCCCCTTGCCATTTATCAAACTTAGAATGCTGTGGTTGCCTAGCAACTGAAACAGAGGCAGGCCTGTAGCCATGGGGGGGCTCCTGAGTCAACACTCCTTCCCAAATTTGCCCAGCTCCTTCTCAGCCACCTCCCCTCCTGGCCCCTCCCTGCCCCTGGGAGCCTGGGGTGATCAGCAACCACTGGATGTGGAGCTCACCACCAGCAGCTGTGCACAGAAGCTAGTTGAGCAGGAGGGGAAAGGCCCTATTCCCTGCCACCCTCACAGGCAGGGGAGAAGGGGGCTGCTTTGACTGGTTCTCTGCTGACTGAGCTGGAGGGGGACAATGGCTGGAAATCTGTCTGTCCCTCTTTGCAGCTCCTTGGTAGAGGAGCCATTACCTTTAAATGTGCCTGGCTTGGCTGTCTGCTTCTCCTCCCCTGTCCCTCTGGCTTGCTTTTTATTTCCAGGAGCCTTGGAAGGCCCTCCCCTTGCTCTTTTATAACACATTCCAGCTTCCTCACTCCTTCGCCAGCAAGGCAGAGGGAGGATGGATTCATGGAGCAGGCAGAGCGGCTACGGTCAGATTGCACAAGAGGGGCTTTGGAGGGGATCCCAGAAAGCCTGCAGATGGGCTCTGTTCAATGGGATGCTGGCTAATCCCATTCACAGGGCAGGAGAGAGAGAGAGGGAGAGAGAAAGAGAGAAGAAGGTCGGGGGCTTTTCTTGGGTGTGCTGTCTGACTGGCTGCCAGGGCTGGCAGTGAGGCTTCAGTGAAGTGAGGCTGAAAGCACACCTTGCTCTTTCCATCCACCTTCTCCCTTCACATAAGTAAGTTTTCCGCAGAAGCCAGGGGTTACAGTTGCCAAGCCCCCGCTGAGGGTGGGGGAAGCCCTGCTTTAAAAACCCCTTATGCGCTTTTTTGAAATTTGGCCCTGGGGGACAAAATGGCAGCTGGAAAAGTGACATTCTAGTATTTAAGTCCTCCAAGTCTCTATGGCTATGAAAGCCATAGAGACAAGGTCTAGAGCATTCCCTCTAGTGTGCGCAGTATGCCAGTGTGAGTCCCCCCCCCCTCCAGCTCCAGCGCAGCCGCCAAGCAGGTCAGGTCTCCACCAGCTGGAGGAGTGGGCTCTGCCCCAGCAGCTTTGTAAGGGCACACCCAGCTCCCAGCAGCCCCTTGCTCTCTTGGTCAGGTGGTGAGGTGGGCATCGGCTGCTTCTTTGTTGTCATCATCACCGTGGCCACTGGCATCCTGATTTCTCTGAGCCTCAGAGGCAGTTGCCTGGCTTTGCAGAGAGTCGCACACAGTTCCTTGAAGCCCACCCAGCTGACAGTCAAGTGTCTGGGAGGGAGGGTAAGGTTTGGGCGTGCTGTAGCATTTTGTTCCACTTGGGCTGCTGGGGCAGGTGGCAGACCCTTGCTGAGCTGTGAGAAACTGCCTCCACTTTGCTTTTTTGTCACCTTCAAAGGCTGGGGGGAAATTGCCTCCTGCAACTCCAATGCCAGAACTTTTAGGCATGGAAGGCTGGTCTGGCAGTCAAAGGGAACGCAGGCGAGAGGGAGGAGGGGGAAGAGGGAAGGAAGAACTGCAAGGAGTCCCACTCAGCAGCACCTTCCTGGCTTGATGAAGACACAGCCTAGTACTCTGCTGCTCGCTGGAAGAAGGACAGTAGCAGCACCCGTTCTGGCGGGCTGGCTGGCTGAGTGGCTGGCTCCTTGGTGGAGGTAAACAAGTGAATGACCTCAAATCTCTCTCTCTCTCTCCCCTGGGATTCTGCCTTCCTCACCCAGCCTGACACTTGAAATGGGATCCCCGCAGCCCTCTCCCAGATCCAGGGGACTGAGCGTGATGCTCAGGCATACTCCTTTCTCATTCTCTCCTTTGTGAGGGGAAGCGGCGCTAATCACACAGCCCAGCAGCTGCTTTGGGTTTCCACCTGCTCCTGTCTTTCCAGCCACTCTGCAGACTGAAAGGAAGTGGCTGCCAGCTGGGAACAGAATAGCAGCCGGGGGGGGGGGTGTCACCTGAAGGATTCACAAACTACTCCCAACCGCACAACAAGCATTCCATCACATTGCCACAGAGCTCTTCATTCTCACTAAGCCCAGATGCTCCAAGCTCCAAGTGGGGTTCCTCCACAGATGATGAGGATGTACTAAAAGGAAGGACAGGATTGCCCATTGGAAACAATGGGAGAGACTTGAAGGCCCATTGGAAATAATGGGAGCCAGGAATTCTAATTGACTTGCATGGGCTCCATTGAAATACGTTACAGCTCAAGAAGAGTTGCAAAGAAAATGCAGAATGGATTTTCCATTAAGGTCTCTGGTCCCAAATACACTGCTCTGGGACTGGAACGACAGGCCCAAGAGTGGAATGACAGCTCCTGAGGGTAGCAGTTGTGTTTTGAGGGTGGAATAACAGGCCCCACAGTGGAATGACAGGCCCAGGGGGTAGCAGGAGTGTTCTTGGACTGGAATGACGAGCCCCACAGTGGAATGACTGTGTGTTGATGCTTTGGGGGAATGGGCTTGGGCTTGGGAAAGTGGATTGGTGGACTGGAAGTGGAACCTCTGTGGCTCTTCCCTTTGAGGTGCTCCTTCCCTAAACTCTGAGCTGCTATGGCTAATAGCAAGACTCAATTTTCACTGCTCCTGGCTGTGCAAATGGCTTTTCCCTGTTCAAGGTTTGCAAACAACACCAAGAGGGTTCCCTCAAGTGAAACAAAGAAAAATCCACACCCATTTTCAGGCAGGATTTTTGCAGGGCATTGCTGGTGTCCAGACACCTCCACAGCCGAGCTTCTTCGCTCCTTTTGAGGATGGTGACCTCCCTCGCCAACTTGTTGTGAGAGCCAACACAATGGGCAGTTGCGTGTTTTCAGATGAATGAGAGGTGCACTCCCAGCTCCTCAGAAACTTGAACCCAGGGCACTGTGCTTGCACAGATGCTGGTTGGCTGCCTTAAAACAAAATCTGCATGCACAGGTACTCTCTGAAGAGCCTGTGCAATTGAGCAAAGTATTGTGTACTGGCTATCTTTAAAGCAGGAATTCCCAGACTGAGTTGTCCAAAATCCACTCTCTTTTGAAAACCACTTAATCCAGTTTGTGAATATATACAGATATATATAGATATAACATCTGTTATGCTTGTCAAGGTTGATGATTAGACCTTTAGATCCAACCAGTGTTCCCTCTAAGCTGAGCTAGCTCACCGTTTTTTTAGCCTCCAACTTACACAGTTTTGTCTTAGCTCAGGAAAGATGGCTCCAGAGCAAACTAATTGATACAGTGGCCAAATCGCTCGCTCACAACTTTAATGCCAGTAGCTCACCAAGTAGAATTTTTGCCCACAAGACTCCACAGCTTAGAGGAAGCACCTTCTTTGGGTGGTCTGGTGAGCAAAGTGTTGTAGTAACTGCATGATCCTGATCTTACTAATTGTCTAAAGTATGAATTTTTGAAACACTCTCCCAGGTTTCTGCAAATGATGCAAAACTGAATTATTGAAGAGAACTCTTCTACACAGGCAATAGGGTTCCACTATAGAAAATGGTTTACAGAGTTCTGTGGATAAATGAGTAGAGACTGTGGTCTGTACTGCTAACATGTGACCTGCAATCCGACCGGCAGCTGCTCACTTTAAAGGCAGCCATTTCATGGTGTCCTTTCACCCCCCCCCCCAAAAAAAAAGCAAAAGGGAGGGAAGGGATGCTTCTGGCTGCCTGTCTATATTAGCCACAGTGCAGTGTACTGGAAGTGACATCATTGGAAGGGGGAATGACATCACTTGCTATTTGACCTGGAAGTGACATCACAGGAAGTGACATCACAAAATTCACCTGGCTCCACCCCCAAAGTCCTCAGATATTGCCAGGGTTGGACTTGGCAACCCTACCAGAGGTCCCTGCAGCCTTGGCATCCCTGAAGTCAGCACCACATCCTGGAGCCACTGCAGGACTTGGGCAAGAGGATGGCAGGTGGCAATTGTTCAGTCCTCAGGACAGGAAGTACCTAGGACTGGCTGCCTTGCTGCCTGGGCAGAGTTTGGCTGGTGAATGTGGCATGGTGGGGCTGTTGTCTGAGGCTGGGCTGAGGGGGTACTAGGGATGCTTGTATGTGTGTCACTGTTTTTTTGCCTGGAAGAGGGAAATTTCTCACAGAAAAGGCAGAAAGGAGAAAAAGCAGGGGTGGGGTGAGAGCGTGGTGCTGTGTCCCTGACATGATGACGTCACTCTACATGTCATTGCATTGGGGACATCCTTGCCCTCTCCTGGAATGCCCCCCAAATCCCACAAATGGGGAGAAGATGGGACCTGGCAACCCTAACCTGGTAGTGTCTGTGCAGTGCCTCAGGCTGGGCACCTCTCAGCACATTGTGTGCAGGCTGGCAGAAGATGCTGGCTGTGCTTGGAGTCAGGGTGAGTCTGCCAAAAAGGCAACCATGGGCAGGCTGCCTAGCACAGCCCACCTATTTAACTATGTTAGTATATTTAATTATGATGTAGATCAGTTTACTTAGTTAAATAAATTATGAAACCCAAGCTGTTGTTTCATGTCTTTATTGAATTGGTGCCTGGGTCAAAAGGTCACTGATGTCTTTGACTGATTAATCTTCCTGGGTAGGTCCCTTGGCAACCCAGATATTTGTTTCCATGGACTTTTACAACATTTGTTTTAAATTCCTTGAATTTCTACAGAATTCTTTGGATATTCCTTTTTTATTTTACTGCTATAATTTGTATATGAAACAATCCACATGTATATTATTAATATGACAACTTTTTATAAGGGGAACACCACTGGTGAGGAAAGATCAAAGATTTTTTTCTGTTCTGATGAGGCTATGTGGAGTAACCTCCTAAAATGGAGAAAGTCAGAAATGGTCTTGGTGGCAGAAATTACTGTATGCTGATAAAAAGAAATGCCGCATTTATTGAGATCAAGAATCATTATCAGTGGGCCATTGTTAGACTTAAAAGAAGGCACTGAAAAGGTGCTGAACAGCTTCTTCAGCAATTGTCGGCTTTCAGCCAGCATACTTGAAAAAGCTGCCAACCCAAATATATCTTTTTGAATTTATCCATAGTTATTAGGGTAATGGTAGACTCCGTTTAAATTTGTCAAAAAGGCACAGAACAGTTCAAGATGTATTTGTTAGAGACAGAGACAAAAGCATAAAATGTGTGTTGTACAGTGGAATATGCCACAGAGGGGGGAAAACCTCAATGGATTCAGATTCTCATTATTTACAGTTTCTGTGGATGTGAATGAACTTGCATTAAATGAACAAAAGAGGCCATCATAGGTCTATATTCCTTCCAACCAGATATTAGGATTCCAAACAGTAAACTGGAGATAAGGCCAGGTTATTACTGGCACCTCCAGAACTCTTCACTATGGTGAAGGGCCATTCTGGAAGCTTGGGGTTCAAACGTTAGCTTGTTAAAGGCCTAGTTCTTCAGAGAGCCTTTTCAGCCATCTTAGTTTTATACCATATACATTTTGGAAGGGTCACTTCAATCCGTCTTTTCTGTTAACTTGCATTTCTGAATCTCCCAAAATTATTAACTATTTATTGGAATGTATGATTAGTTTTCTACACCATAAGTTTTGCAACATAGTAATATTGTTATGCTTAAAGTACTCAGATATGGCAGAACAAAATAGTGGCTCATTCAAGCGATGACCACCAACTTAATTTTGGTTCTTAGATTAAAAGATGCAAAAGAAAACAAGATACTAGGGATGCTGTCATACTACCTTAGTTTTAGAATTTTAGTTTCTGATATGAGTTTTCCCTCCTTACAAAACAAAAAAAAATGACGTAAACACACACACCCCAGCCATACCAACAAAGTCGAGTAGTAATGCTACCATTCAAATGGAATCTATTTTTATGTCAATTGCAAGTACAAGGTGGGGAAAAGACATATACGACATAAATGGTATAAAAATGTATAAAAGAAACAAATGCATTAGGAACACCAGCAACAAAATAGGCAAAACAGAAAGACTTAAACCAACAACGTACAGAAACATGAATTAAAAATAGCACATCCCTACTTGAAACCTAATATTGGCCAGACAATTTAGAACATGTTTGTTTGACCATGCATTTTACCTGTCGTAATGATTCATTGTTCCTACAATTGCCAAAGTTTATACATTTTCCAAAAGATATATAATTTAAAAAACCCTTAAGATGGTGTTCATAACCATCTTCATAAACAAATTCATATTGCAATAATGTATTTTTACTCTACGAATTTAATACTTGTCATATTAAAATCCCAATGTGATACTTTGGTCTAGAAATTTTAAAAAATTAATGCTAATTCTACCATATTGTTCTTGAAAAGGTAATATATTCTTCATAATCATAATAAAAAAACAATTATGAGACCATAGTAAAACTGTTGAGGTTATCTGTCCATCTTATATAGATATAATGTGTCCCCTCCCCCTTTTGTCCTTACTGATGGAAAAAGGAAGATCTCAACTGACTCCAGAGCCAACAATATTCTGGCCAGGTCTTCTGTCTGTGAAAACTGAACAGGATCCGGCCCCACCTGTAGTCGATGGAGTCTGCTGCAGGGGGGCCACTTTTGCCTCCTCGTAAGGAGACAAGTCAGGAAGCTGCAAACTGTAGCTTGGTTCCAGAAGAGGGAGGAGCCATGCCTCCTTAGCAACTGGCTCTGCCCCTCCCAGCTCAGTTGTTGCCTCATGCTCAATGAGAATGGCAGACTGCCTTTTGGGGATTGCCAGGACGGATCCTCTGAATAGGCTGTGTGGTTGTGTTGGAGGGATCCTCATGGCAGATCCCATTGCTGGGCCAGCCAGGTGCGAGCCTCTTACAGTTGGCTCCACCCAGGGGCAGGGTGCCTTGTCCGTTATATGGCAAGGATGAGGCCGGTGACCCCAGGCTTTGACCGTGCCACTGTTTACTGTTTCCTCTTGCCATTATTATGTAAGCTAAATAAAGTGGCCCTTAGTTTTCCAACCTATGGTTGTCTGACTCTTTCTACCATCTAGGGGGGTAAACTCTGTTGATCCACTTTCAGGAGAGTTTGCAGGTAATTCCACATGCATATGCTGTACATTCTTGTGGTTTCATGTTCAATCTCTGTGTCTTGAGTAAAAGAATTTCAGTTATTAGGGCTCAGGAAGACTTCTGAATGAAGTTCTGCAGAACAATGAACTAAACTGGTCCAAAACAACTAGTAGACCAACAGCCCCATAGCCAGGAATTGAGGGGGGGGTTGCTGGGGGTGCTAATTAAATTAAATTGCTTTTTAGACAGCAGCTCTTGGCCTCTGGGATGAGATTGGTTTGCTTTCATGAGGAAGGGGGCAGCCACAGATGTGATGGCAAATTTAACTCTGCAGAAAGCTTTTCAAAAGTTTATACCTTGGGGTCAGACACCATCCAAAGGGCTTACCACTGGGAGGGGTCATACCCTGAAGAGCTTAAAGATGACCTCTTTCCTTAGGTGCTGCCACAAAGAGCCCTCAGATCAACAAGAGGAAAGGCCAGCTGAGCTTCAGTTTCAGGCACATGGACAGAATGAAGCTACCATTATGGGATGGTGTGGCAGTGTGGCTCAAGCTCTCCATTCCCTCCCCTGGCATCAGGTAACCATATCCTCCTCTACCCCTTACTACAGGTGCAGTGGAGGGGAGGGGACAGAGAACTTGAGCTGAGCTGAGCCACACTGCACCACCATGCTGGCTCAAAGGAATTTCTGTAACCCTCTTTCCTTCCACTCACCCCCTTGCTTGCTCTTCCTGTTGCTGGGGTAAGTGAGTGGAAGGAAGAAGGGTACAGAAATCAATTCAGGGTGATGTAGGGTAGCTTCAGGAAAGATTCAATAGGGCCAGCTGGGGAGGGGGCTGTGCATAATCAATAGGGAGTGCTTCCCCTAATGTCCCACCACTGGATATGGCCCTGTAGACAAACAACTTCAGGCAACTTCAAATTTGCTTTTATTATGCAAGTGCAACAGACAGTACCAGTGAGCCCTGATACTAAACTCCATAAGAGTGGGGCTGCCATGGGGATAGAATGGGACAGATTTCTGCACAGATCAGATGATCTCTGGAGCTGCTAGATCAGGTGGAAGCCGCTAAAAATAAAAATGTCCACTGGAGAAGATACCTCCACAGAAAAATGCAGGTGTACTGTCACCTTCCAGAAGAAAAGGTCTCACCACACAGATATATTTTTGTGGACTGCATCACTGATGTATGGAGGGTATTGTTTTTCCAATTTATGTTAAGCAAGTGTTTGAGTTCCTTGTTTCTAAATTACCTAAAGTAAGCATTTTGTTACATCCATTGCCCTAGAAAAAATAAAATTAACAAAACATGGAGAAATTGCTGTCCTTGTAAGCAGTCAAGGGGAGGCTACTACAGACGGATGTGCAGAAGCATTATTAAAAACCACTAGACTGTAAAATCCCTCATTTTAAAATCAGAATTAAGTAGTTTTCTAATACCATTAGGCAGAATTCATTTAATACAGCAGCAGCGGTTCAAATGCATTCTAAGACACACAATTAAATTTAACAAACATTTTTGAATTGTTTTCATTTCCAGTAGCCATTGAATTTTTAACCCAGGGCATTCTCCAAGGATTTCCAAACCACCACACATTTTTCACACATTTGTTTCCTAGTCACAGCTGCCTTGGTCTCATGAGCACTGAATTTTTTACTGCATGAAAGTATTTTTAAGAACATATACTCCAAGCTCAGTGATTGTTCTAGAGTAAAATTGTCCACTGGTCCTGAAATAGAAGATCACAATTAAAAATAAATAAATGCTAAAAGACTTTAATCTTCCAGCTATGGATTCTGCCAGTAGTCTTTCAAGCAAACATTGTTCAAGTTCAGTAAATGAGAAGGGTCAAAATTAAATTCAAGCAGCAAAATTACTGAATGAATCATGATGCAAAATGGAAAACGTTATCTTTTAAAGTAAAACAAAAAATCTAAATGCCATTCAAGGATGCAGCCATGTGAGTTACTGTTGGGAAAGATGCAGTAACTTTAGTGCATCTCTGCCCTTGCAAGTAATTTAAGGAGCATAGTACAATTCTTTTAAACAATGGATGGCAGAATTAGCATGCAGCAAAGGGACATGAAACTCAGCACTGATTCACCAACGTATAAAGAGACCCAGCCTGGTGTAGAAGATGGACACATATTATGAAGATCTGGCTTCAAATAAACAATGAAGCACACTGTGTGATCTTGGGCCTGTGACTGTTTTTCAGTCTTACCTACTCCACAAGCTTGTTTCAAAGTTGAAATGGCAGCCATTTAAAACAAACAAACAAAAATACCTTGCCTATCTATTCTACCCTGGTCGCTTTGAAGAAAGGGCAAAATACAGATAAATGCTTAGGAAGAAATGGCCAAAATATATTTACTTACTTACTTACTTTATACTCCATCCTTTCCCCCCATGGGACCCAAAGTACTCATAACATTCTCCTAACAACAAACCCTCTGAGACCATGACAGTGTGTGACTGCCCCAGGGTCACCTAACAAGTTTCCACCACAGAGTAGGAATTTGAACCTTCATCTCCAAGATCCTAATCTGATACTCCAGTGTTAAAGAACATAACATGCATGGAGAGCTGTCAGGTTTTTGTCACTGATCTCTTACCACTTTGGCTCTGTCTGTGCCTATTCATCTTGCATTATGATTGCAGGGTACATAGATTAAGACAGCATAGCAGCTGGTTCTTTATCTGGGGGGGGATCTGAATGGGCTATAGCAAAATCAGACATTGAACAAGTCATGAATTTTTGCTGCCAGGGGATTGCTTTTTCTTCAAACCTCTTCTAGTCTCACGAGCATAAGATTAAGCTCGCTTCTGGAGCAATATCTCACTTCTTCTTTACGGAGGAAGAAGATATATTCCCAGTGCAATTCAGATGTTCAACCCTAAAATAATAACATAGTTACTATATGGTGTCAATATATGGATTTTGGTGACCTCAGAACCTTTTGACCATCTCCTATGTCAGTTTATATGCAGGATAATACGAGTCCTTTGCTGTGTCTCTGTTATATTCCTCAGAGCTTGGCCGAAAAGTCATTGGAAGCCAGATCATGGCTCAGTGCTTTTGAGCTAAGGCTAAGGATTAGGGATGGGCACAAACCGGCTGTCAAACCAAGGTTCATTATGAATTTTAGCCGATTTGTGGTTCGCAAAGCAATATTCATGGACTGAAGTGCTGCCACAAACTTTCATAAATTTTGTAGCAGTTTGTGGTGGTTCGTGAAGAGCAGAAAACAGGTTTAAGTGACTCTGAGCCAGCCTATCTCTTTTGTAGCACTCCTCTGAATCTAGCACCATCTGTCACCAATCTTGTATTCCTGCACTTTGGAAAAAGCATGGTGGGATTCTTTGCCGAATCTTGGAAATAATGCAATGCACATTTACAATATGTTAGCATGATTAATACAAAGAGATGCACACTATGTATCATGTATATACCCCTTTTGCCGTGGCCTAATGAATTTTATTCTGAGCCAGCTTCCTGGAGAATGCCATTTCTTAGGTTTAAAATGGACAGGATGCAAAAGATTATGATTGCCTATTTTTTAAAAAAACTAATTAGTATTTCTAAAGCTGCAATTAACTCTGTGTGAGAAAGAATATAGTCAAGTATCACTACCCATCACACATACACACTAGATGCCACTTTGGAGTGTTAAATTCTGGATCGGGAATAAGTGGAAAGGGTTAAACACCTTTTTTTTTTTAAATCCAGAAACTCTTTCATTTACTTCAAAGAAGCTAACTGTAGTTGCTAATTGGTTTTTACAATAATGTGGATGGAACTTTGGTGTCACATCTATTTTGGCTCCTTCTCTTCCTGCATCTGTGAGCATAATTTCATCTTTCTCCCTAACTCCTCCTCAGCAATGTTCCCCCCCCATTCCACCCTTATCCTGCCTTTTCCTAAATTCAACCTTCCTATCTGTCTTCTAGCTCTTTTCCCATTTGCTCTGGCTTGCCCAGATGTTGATTCAACTACTGGAGATGTGCTAATTATTTCGCATTGCTCTGAAGACATCCCAACATTTGTTTATTTGTAGATGAGTGTGGCCAAATGGAATGAGTTCAAATAGGGACTACATTTCAATGCCAAATTAAAGATAATAAAACGTTGTTTTGGTCACAACATTAATGATTTTTTCATCAGGAGGGCAGGATATAACATTATGCCTAAACTCCTAACACAGTAATCTGAAGTAGGGTGCATTACCAAAGTAAGGCACATCACTTCTATCTTGACTGGTTTGAAATTATATGGACTCATTACTTTGCTGTCTGTCCAAGCTTGGAAATTTGTTTTTTTCAAAGCATACAAACATTTAACTGTGCCATTACTGAGCAGTTTTTGAAAGCTTTGCCAATGACATGAGGAAATGTTTATGCATATTGGAAAATCTGCCTTGGGCATGCAGGTAGCATTCTTATGACAGCTTCATCTCACACCCACACTCAGCCCACATGCCCTCTAGATATCAGCACATCTCAGAGCCACAATAAAATTTATATAACTCCAATCAGACCTTGTTCATAGAATCATAGAATCATAGAATGTTAGAGTTGGAAGGGACCTTGCAGGCCATCTAGTCCAACCCCCTGCACTCTGCAGAAACACAGCCGAAACCCCTACATACCTACAACATACCCCAAAGATGGTTGTCCAGTCTCCTCTTGAAAACATCCAGCGAAGGAGCATCCACCACCTCCCGAGGCAGTCTGTTCCACTGCTCAACCACTCTTACAGTCAGGAAGTTTCTCCTGATATTAAGCCGGTAACAGCTCCCTTGTAATTTCCACCCATTAGATCTAGTCTTGCAATCTGGAGCAAGAGAGAATAGATCCACTCCATCTTCTACATGACAGCCCTTCAAATACTTGAAGACTGCAATCATGTCCCCTCTAAACCTTCTCTTTCCCAGGCTAAACATACCCAACTCCCTCAGCCTTTTCCTCATAAGACTTAGACTCCAACCCTCTCACCATCCTAGTCGCCCTCCTCTGGACCCGCTCGAGTTTATCAACATCCTTCCGAAAATGTGGTGCCCAAAACTGGACACAGTACTCCAGGTGGGGCCTGACCATAGCAGAATACAGCGGAACTACCACCTCCCGTGATCTGGACACAATGCTTCTGCTAATGCATCCTAAGATTGCATTAGCTTTCTTCACAGCCGCATCACACTGCAGGCTCATGTTTAGCTTGTGATCAACCATAACACCTAGATCCCTTTCACATGTGCTGCTGTAAAGCCAAGTCCCTCCCATTCTATATCTGTGCCTTTGATTTTTTGTACCTAAGTGTAGGACTTTGCACTTATCTCTATTGAAATTCATTTTATTTGTCTCAGCCCACTGTTCCAGCCTATCAAGATCCTTCTGAATCCTTCTGAATCAATGCTAATAAGAACAGTTTTGCTTTGAACAGAGTGTTTATACAGAAAAATTATGTTCTAAGGTGAGAGGTATAGATACCAAAATGATTGTAGCAATAAAGGGTCTAAAGTGGCTGAACTCTGCAACTGATCATTTAAAATTAAGATGTGCGTGATAAAGCTGCTACTTGCCTAGAGGTCCTCTTTTGTCTGTCCGGCTAATTACCCATCTGGTGAACTAAAAACATTTCCAAAATTAGCACTGATGGAAATGATCTTTAGAAACTGAACTATGGTCACGGTCAACATATCATGGCTCCATTAGCTAAGCCTTGGTGCAGTTTACAACAAGAGAGGAATCACACAAAATAAAAGTATGTAATATAATTTTAAAATATTGGATAGCATGATGGTAACTACTGAACCTCACCCTAGAAGCTCTAACCAGAAACCAACTGCAGCTTCAAAAGTTATCTAGTTGGCCTCACACACTGGAAAACGACAATGATACCCACTCTTACACAATGGCACAATAAGTTGTGGGATTTATATATCATGGTGAAACTCTCGGATAATCTTATGTGCTTTGACAGAATACCTGCCCACTCCTCTTTTGTAGCAACCTGGTTACCTCTCTTAGAGTACTTAATTAATCACACTGACACTCCCAAAATGATGGATGATTTGTGGCTGTGGTAAATGAATACTTGTGCTCCATGATGTTGTTTTTGTGGAATATGTACATGCTAGTCTTTCTTTAAACTGCAGTCAATACCAAACGTTATACAATCTATTGAAGAACTATTCACTACTTTCAGTAGGAAATGCCAACCTAAATATTAAAGTTTATTACTTACCTGTTAATGTAATGCTAAAATAACTGTAATCTGTGTACACTTGATGTTTGACGGTTTATTTTTTCTTGTTCTAATTGAAAATTAATAAAATATATTGTTAAAAGTTATCTAGTTGGCCTCAACCAGGGCCAGGTCCTTTTCCACCCTGGGCCCAGCCTGGTGGAACTCTCTGTTGAGTTACATCCATGACCTGGATGCACATAAATCAGAGATGTTCCACCAGGCCTTTGGTTGAGGCCAGCAATGGTTCTTTGCATCAGCCTGGCACCCCCCACGACTGAATGCTAGTACTGCCATCTTTTTTAAAAAAATGTTTCCAAATGTTTTAAATATTATATTTTATGGTTTTAACTTATTTTATATTGTAACAAACCAAACTGTTGTGTTATATTATAACAAACCACCCTGAGCCCCGTGCAACTGGGGAAGAACAGTCAACCCCTCTCATTTAATAGTGCCCCAGTTGACCAATATGTGGTTTATGTTGGTTTATGTTGACCAAAGCTATTGCATGGCACCAGTTAAACAGATCTGAGTTATTCCTGGATGAATGTACTGGCAATAACAAGCTACTGTGTTGTTAGTATTTGCACTATCTGAATGTTTGAACAAATAAGAAGGCTGATAATAAATTCTGTTCCTGCTGTGTTTGACAGTATACAGTCAGCCAGTCCCCTTGTAGGGTTGCAAGCCCCCACATGGGAGTGGGGGATTCCCCAATTTTGCAGTCTCCTCCATTATGTCGGTGACATTGCATGGGGTGATGTCTCCCCACCTCCACTCCCAGAGAGCTCCCTCCCATCCCCTGCCAGTGAGGAGGTAAGACTTGGCAACCTTATCCCCTTGAGACTGTTGAAGAGACTTTAGGCAGCTCTTTGAGTTCTACCGTCTGAGGAGAGGAGGGTGTAGCCTCCCTGACTTTTTAGCAGCCTCAGGTGGAATGGGCAGCTGTTAAACAGCATTTTGTAAGATAAGGAAATGAAACTTTGGTGTAGTGGTTAGGAGCGTGGACTCTAATCTGGGAAAACCAGGTTTGATTCCCCACTCCTCCACATGCAGCAGCTGGTGTGACCTTGGGTCAGTCACAAGTTCTTTCAGAGTTGTTCTGTCAAAGGTGTCTTAGCCCCACCTACCTCACAGGGTGTCTGTTTTGTGGAGGGGAAGGGAACGGGATTGTAAACTGCTCTGAGACTCCTCCTCCTCTTCCTCCTTCTTCTTCCAGCATAGAAATATCTCAAAAGCAGCTCTATATATCTCAAACTCTTAGAGCAAGCTTAAAAGCAGGGAGGAAACCCTCTTAAGAATGTAACAATCAGAAGATAAGTATGAGACTTAACAACGAAGTAAGCTCAACAAGTGATTTCAGCTTTATTAATGACAAACACCAACTCAGGAACACACAACAACAAACAGTGGAGCACAGCTCCTTTTTAAACTCTCCCAGGCTGTCAAAGCCACACCCAGAAATAGTTAAGGACCAATAGAAATACAGAGATAAGGTCCAATCACAACTGTTCCCGCTTTGATACATTATCACACAGTGATTGGCTATTTACATTGGTTTCGCAGAAACCGACCAATACGAATGCGACAGCTTAGAATCCACTTTCCAGAATCAAGCTTAACATAGGAAAGAACAGGCTTGATTCACAGCTCAATACATAACATAAAATATAAAAAACGGGTATCTGAAAAGGGGTTGTACCTAAAAGCTTATAAGTGCTTTGCACTTATAAAATTTCAAGTTGACACCAGGTAAGTTCTGCAGAGATGGAGTCCCCCAGTCTAAGCAAATGAAAGTTCCCTGTATCTGGTACATATTGACTCAGTCAGTAAGGAAACACACAGTGAGAGCCACTTAAGAATATATGTTCATACAAGAGAAAGCATTCCTTCAGCAATCCTCAGCTGTGATATCTTATATAATTTTGTAAGCAATAGCTAGCACTTTGAACTAGACAGAGGAGAAGAATCTTCAATATTTGTGTAGGGTACCAATTCTGCAATCCTAAACTATCAATGGAAGGGTATAACTCTGTTTAGGATTGCACTGTAATGCCTGAAGTAGACCCTGCCCACAACAATTGAGACACAAAGTATAACTTATCAAATGTGAATATCCGAATGTTTTCCCTAGGGAGGGGGAAAACCCACAACGATTTATTCCCTTCATGGACAGGATTCAGGCACTCTTAGATTTCAAAATAAGAAAGGGCCCTAGCAAACAGAATAAAAAAGCAGCTCACAACATAGTGTGGAAAAAATGGTTCAGAATAGCATTGTAAAAGATGAGAGTGTGCTCTCATCAAATTGACCATATATTCAGTGCTAAGGTTAAAAGGTACATTACTGACATTTGGAGATAATACTAAAATGAGGATGAGTCACATGGACAGAAAATAACATTAGGAGACATCCTGAGAAACACATGATAAATATGTTAGGAGAAATAACCCTTAATAAGCATATTAGCCATGAAGATGACTACAGAGGGAATTGATAGCAGTCTTCAAGTACTTAAAAGGTTTAAATGCCAGCAAGGTAGAGAAATTATGTTGGATGGAACAAAGACATAAAACTTAGGATAATAGGATGAAAGTCAAAAAAGAAAAGCTCACACTGAATAGCAGAAACAACCCCCTGACTAGAAGATTTATGAGGCTTTGAAATAATGTCCCCAGAGCCGTAGAGAATGTCTCATCTCGACATACATTTCAAATTTCACTTGACAAAAACGCAAATAAATGTACAGCAGGGAACTACCCTATATTATCAGGGAGCTGTAGCATGGGGCTGAAAAGTTCTATCAAAGATTTTAAAGTGGTGCCTGAATCTCCACGGTGAAATGAGAGCAATCATTCTTTTTTCCTCACCTTTAAACATTTGTCATCAGAACCTGCAAGCACTGTCAGCAACATACAACCGTGTTGTAATGTTGTGGATCTTTGCTGATTTCAGTGGCAACTGTGGATGGACAAAGTCATGGCCTTATGACTTGTTCCTCTGAGACTGGCTGCGTAGGTACATGGACTCATGGGTCATGGGCACAACAGCCTGTTGGAATGGGTTTGAAGGTTCAAGTCTGCTACAGAAACAGGGGGGAAATGTTCTCTTACTAACATTATGAGAATTATTTCTAACTGAAAAACACTACCGTGTGTTGGAAATATGTGTGTTGCAAGGTCTAAAATTCAGTCATTATAGGATTAATGAGTTCACCTTGTGGGCTATTGTTTAGACTGACCTGGAAGGAAACCTGGCACAGAGCCAATGGAAACAAAGCCCATGAAACTGAAGTCTGTTACAATCATTGGTTAATGTATTCAGGTGATTTCCTTCTAGGAGTCAAGAAGAAGAAGAATCTCCATTGTTGTAGACCATGTGGTCAAATGGTAAAGATGTAGTCCTTAGGTATCTTTGTTGTTTTGTAGATTTCCTGTGAACCCTTCCCTTTAGAAATAAAGAAGATAGAAGAAAATGCCTGCTCTCCAGTGAAGCAAAGATCCATTGCAATCTCTGAATATTTAACTATTTTTGCCAATTTTTCCAACACTGTGATCGTAAAAAGGTAAAGGCTTTCCTGGCTCGAAAGCCAGGGGGTGATGTTCATCGTTTCCAAGCTGAAGAGCCAGCTGTCCAAAGACTTCTCCATGGTCACATGGCCAGCATGACTCAATGCCGAGGTGCATGGAACACTGTTACCTTCCCACCAAAGGTACCTTCCCACTGTTACCTTCCCACCTATTTATCTACTTGCAATTTCTTGCTTTCAAACTGCTAGGTTGGCAGGAGCTGGGGCCAACGATGGGAGTTCACTCTGTCACGTGGCACTAGAGTCTGCAGCTCAGCATCTTAACCTCTGAGCCACTGTCACTGTGACCATACCTGGGCCTAAAAATGAAGTCTAGTGAGCTAGGAGTAGAAATGGAGGGGTTCATGGATATGGGTAATAATAAATTAATAAATAAAACTTACTAGTAGTAAAAAAAAATTCACTATTTCTCTGAGGAATTCAAGGAGTATTCAAGGAGTATAAGCTCTATAGATAGAACAGGGATGGATGTGTTGAGGGAGGTGCTACTCTGTATATCAAAGAATACATAAGAGTCAGATAAGCTAGAACTCATTAGAGGAGTGGACAGAATCATTATGAATGGGGATACTATGCTCCAAAGCTTACTTAAATATGGGGGGTTACTATTGCTCATCTGATCAAACCCTTCGGATTGATCACAAGATGGAAAAGGAAATGAGGGAGGTGATTAAAGTAGATAATATTGTGACACTGGGTGACTTCAACTATCTTTGACTGGATAAACAAGACCTGGTGTGAAATGTAGATGTTCTTGTGCCAGTTGGGACCATAATGCTATCCATGTCAATGGAAAGTAATCATTGAAGTCCAAAACAGTAACATTTGATTTCAAGAGAAGTATATTTACAAAAATGCGAGGACTAGATGGATAGCTTTAAAACAGGATTAGTCATATTCATTGAGGATAGGTCTATTAGTGGCTACTAGCCATGGTGACCAAAATGAACCTCCTCAAACAGAAACAGTAAATTTCTGGATACCAGTGCTACAAGGCAACGTCAAGTGAAGGCCTAGGCCTGTATACTCTGTGGTTGACCTTCCAAAGTAATTGATTGGTCACAGTTTGAGAAAGCATACTAGACTATATGGACCACTGGTTTGATGCAGCAGTGTTCTTCTTATGTTCTCAGGTTCTTAGGCTGAGAAAGTAAGGTTGGCTCAAACTCATCCAACAAGCTTCATGGCTAAGCTGGGGAGTCTAAAGTTCAAACCTGACACTCTGATCACTCTTGGAGGAGGGCCCTTGAAGGCATCATGCTGCATCCAGCCAAATGTCTTGAAGGCATCATGCTGCATCTTTCCTTTTTTAAAAAAATGCAGTTCTGGCTGCCACCACTAGGGGTGCAGGGAAGTCTGAGCACAGCAAAAAAGCACTCAAGAATCAGTTAGACTTCCCTGTTTCCAAGATTGAAGCAAATTGGCTTAACAGATCCTACAACCAAGCCAGCACACTGATAGTTGCTACAATAATTGCCAGCCTGCAGGTCACCTTTCTCTCTTTCTTATCTTGCACACAGCTCATCCAGAGCAAGAGCAAAGCAGTGGTTAGGGTGCTGCAATAAGATGAAACAAGCTTTCCCTCTCTTAATTTCTCTCTCTCTCTCCCCACTCCTCCACTTGCAGCCGCTGGATGACCTTGGGCAAGCCATAGTTCTGGCAGAGCTGTTTTCTCAAGGACAGTTCTCTCAGAGCTCTCTCAGCCCAACCTACCTCACAGGGTGTCTGTTGTGGGGACTGGAAGAGAAAGGAGTTTGTAGATGCTGAGACTCTGAGTGAAGGGCGGATTATAAATCCAATTTCTTCTTCCTCCTCTTCTCTCATTTTTTTCTGCTTCCCTTTACCTAATTTTCCATGTTCCCTCCCCTTTATTTACACTTCTTAATCTCTAGATCTTCTCATCCTGCTTGATGACAGAATGTATTTAAGAGTAGTATAGTAGCAAACCTTTGTTAATATTATGAACAAAAGGCACTGGATTTGCTGGGCACTGTACATTGCACTGGTTCTCCTAGGCTTCCACCCCCACTTGGACTGTGATTCTATGCTTGACATCAGCTGGCATTGCCGCAATAGCACTGGGTTTGCTGGACATAGTACATTACACTTGTTCTGCTGGGCTTGCAAACATGCCCCCCACAGTCAGTTTCTACTGCAGAGATTCTCTGATTTGACTTTAATCCTTTGGAAACAATGGAGGATGGAGGCACCTTCTTTAGGGGATAGTGTGTTTCTTAACATCCAGGCTGGTGAAGCTTGTGTTCACTGTTTTGTGATGCTTTGACTAGTGTTAGTAAAAGTTAGTACAAAGGCTGACTTCTAGCTCTCAAAAATGCCTCGTAGATGTTTGGAATGGTCAGCTCTTGGGCTTCAAGATGGAGAACAGAAGTCCTCTCAAGTGCCTGCTCAGAACATAGCTAACTTATGGTGACCTTGTAGAACTTTCAAGGCAAGAGATGTTTGGAGGTGTTTTGCCATTGCCTGCCTCTACATTGGCCCTGCTTAGATTCTGAAATCTGATGTGATCAGGCTATTCTGGGGCTATCCAGGTCAGAGATAAGCTGAGAGTAATGGGACTGGCCCAAGGTCACCCAGCAAGCTTCCATAGCATGATTTGAACCTGGATTTGAACTTGGATTTCCCAGATCCTAGTCTGACGCTTTAACCACTACACCATGCTGGCTTTTGTGATGGAATAATGTGTTATAATTTGATTTTTTTTACTGGCTTGGTTATATATCTAAAGTTAAATAAAATAACATTTCTTCATTGTCTATGTTTCTTTTCTGGCTATTGAAACAAAGTTTGTGTCTAATGGCACCTTTAAGGCCAAACTTTGTTCTGCTGTTTCTGACTAACATGGCTACCCACCTGAATCTATTCATTTTATTTCATGATTATTACTGAAAACAATTTTGTCATATAGAGGAGAGTCCCTGACCTGGATAGCCACAGCCTAGTCTGACCTCATCAGATCTAAGAAGCTAAGCAGGGCTGACATGGAGGCAGGCAATGGCAACTCACCTCCAAACATTTCTTGCCTTGAAAACTCCACAGGGTTGCCATAGGTCAGCTGTGACTTGACAACAACAACAAAAAGTGGCTGTTAAAAAAGTTATCTGATGTTCTCAAAAAGCAAAAATTTAATACCCACATAGAAGCCCAGGGTCACAGGCACAACTATCCACCTCTTTTCCCCAATAATATGGACCTTCATATGTCTAGTGAGCCAGTTTGGTGTAGTGGTGAAGAGCACGGACTCTAATCTGGTAGAACCGGATTTGAATCCCCACTCCTCCACATGCTGCTGCTGGTGTGACCTGATGTCAGTCATAAGTTCTTCCAGAGCTGTTCTCTCAGGGACTGTTCTTGGAAAGCTCTCTCAGACCCACCTACCTCACAGGGTGTCTGTTGTGGGGAGGGGAAGGGGAAGGGAAAGGGATTGTAAATCACTCTGAGACTCTTTTGAGTAGTGAAGGGCAGAGTATAAATCCAATTTCTTCTTCTTCTAGTGCCTAGTGTTGAACACTAGTTGTCATTAGTTGTCACTGTGAAAACTGCTTTAACTGTTGTGTCAGCTAAAGTAGATTTATGGGATTAAGTTATCCCATTTATACTTGTCCTCAAATAGATCCTTTGCCTTTCCCCACTTTACATAGGAAATACCATGGAAGTACTGTGAGAGTGCAAAGTACCCCTGAAATCTGCTGGCATTCAGAGCTTTCTGAATTTGCAAAATCACTTTTTTTACAGAATAATTTGGTCCTAAACCATGTTTTACTGCCCTATATTTTTTAAAAAGAAATCCATTTCCACTATGTGTTTTTATAACATTCCTGACTCTAATTTATGCTGATGCTATTTAACAGCACTGAATAGACAAGTGACAAAAAAGGAAGGTTTTCTTTGTATTCTGCCATTTAAATTGCTCTTCGATGCAGCCTATTGGGAATGGTGCTGATAACCTTCTTCAGACCGAACAATAAGTAACTTGTGACTCTAAAAACCATATTTCAGCTAGCTAAATCATGTCAGTGGAAATAAATTTGTACATGGTTGGCGAAGTATGATGTCTATTGTGAGACAGATGCAGTTTGAAGCCTTTTTTTAAAAAAAAAAAGCAGAGAAGAGTCTTTTTGTTCTTTATTGATGGGCCAACCCATCCATAAAAGATGCATTTCCTCTTATTTATCATTTCATTCTGCTGATTATTAGCAACACAGTGAAGTGGCACCATACAAATGCTAATTTGAGTATGCTCTCAAAGCTAGGTGGATAGGCTGTTGCAAAGCATACTATGCAGATGATTTTAAGCCAAAAAAAACAAAACAAAAAAGTGCTGTTGATAAATGACAGCTGAAAATGGAAGCTTATCTTTAAAAAACATTGAAACAGAGTAAAAAGTACGAGACAAAAAAAATGGCAGTACAAATGAATAGCTAGACCAATTTAAAAGTGGGGAGGAAGTGAAAGATAGTATCCTGGCCTCCATAGAAACATTGAAGGTGGCCTTTAGAAATGGTTAATATGGTCAGCTTTCAATTAATGAGGTAATGTTCATGAAGCACAATGAAGTATGATTGGGGGAAACCAAATAAAACATTGGTAATTGCAGTTATTTCTGTGGATCGTAAGCAATTTCAGTAGAACTCATTCACTATGCCTGAATCTGTGAATCTGCACACTCTTATTTTAATATTTTCAGATTTATAGAATTTCAAATTATTGTATTAACTGCATTTTGGGGACTTTTATTTTGAGAAACAGCATAAATATTCTAAATAAATATCCATAGAATACTTATCCTCTGATTTTCAGTCATATGAACATTGTAGGACAGACAGAAGAATAGGTCTTACTGGAGATAGAGAACTTAACTAGCAGAGTATTTACTTCAAGGAACGTATCTTAAAATTATAAGAAACATAGGAAATTATTGCAGATATGTTTCCAGAACGTTGGTTGATTAACTTAACAAATATGGTTCATTTATTCTTCAACATTCTCACCTGGATACATGAAAGAAGGCCAATGTAGTCACTTTACTGCTATGGAGGAGAAATAATTCAGGTTACATATGCAAGCTTTAGGGACAATTGGGATAACATTAATGAATTCAAAACCTTGATGATGGTTCAATCCACATTCCATCCACCTGCAGACAGTCACTGAATTGGATCGAAACTGCGTTATGTAGCATGTGCGAAAGCTCCCTTCAAATGATCTCAAAAGTCTATGGGCTTAGAAGAATATAGCTTGACTTAGGATAGCACAATGAGTCTCCCATCTCATTGCCATCCAACAAAATGTTGTAGGATTTCTGTTCACCATTGCTTTTATAGGTAACAGTAGATAAATGTGTCCATCAGAGAACAATACATGTGCTGCCCCTTCTTCTTTCAACCACAGCAGGAACAGAAGAAGGCTCTTTTTGGGTTCTCCTTTCTTTTCACCTTTCTGTTTCTGTCTTTCTTAGAAGTCAGTCTTACCAGCACAACCAAATAGTATAATTTACTGTGCAAAAGTAACGTAAGATTTATGGCTGCATAGTCAAAAAGGAGACAACTTTGGTGTAACCATATTATCATTTTTTCCCAGGCACAAGTAATATTAGAGATAGAATTGGGGAGGGGGGTAACTTGTGGTGCAGCTTTGTATTTTACCTAGATACATAGAGAACTAAACTTTTGGGAAGTATTAATCTGGCATCTGTTGCTAGCATAAAAATTGCAAATTAGATAAAAAGATGAAGAAAAGTAGACACCCTCTCCCCTGGTACAGTCTACATTGTGCAAGACATGAGCCTCAGTCAGCTCACAAATTTTGGCCTTGTCAGTTGTCCTCTCTATGAAACTCAGCAAGAAATATGGGTGTATTCCTACTCCAAAAAAGAAGGAAAGTTATATAAAAAAGTTGGTGTTAGCTTTACACAAGGAGATGGCAACCTTTTGGGGCTAAAAGCTACAATATCATCACGGAGAAGCATTTTAATACAGTTACAAATTAGTGCTGAATTCCTGAAGGTCTCCCATTAGTGCTAAATGAGTTCATCATAATTGCTATTATTATCATAAATACCAAATGAATTAATAATGATTAGGCCAATATATTACTCTGCTCGGCATTACCATCAGAATTGTTTATAAAATCTCACAATTAAACTGACAAGTATGGCAAAGCCCACTTTGGGAGGGGGGGAATTAATGACTCTGCAGAGATAGGATATAAATAATTCATTCCCCCCCCCCAATTATTTGAAAACTAGGTGCAAAAAGACAAAGGAACCACAGACCTAAACATATTTTCTGTGAAACAAATGCCTTTCATTTCTTATTGTCAAGTAAGTTTATTTGGGATAGTAGCTTTTTAGCCAGACCCTAAACTTTTACTTTGCTTAAGTGACACAATGGCTGAATTCAGACTGGCAATTTGTCCCGGCAGAGTCCCATTTCAGCGATGCTTTAAAACCACATTAAAGGGGGCATCCACACAGGCACATCTGCCTGGCATCCCCCACCTGTAGGCACCTGGGCTGTTCCACTTCCTTCCCACATTTAATAGATACCTCATAAAAGCGGTAGCAAATCCCCAAAGAGTGCCTGTGTCCCGTGTTTGTCTGCTTCCTGGAAGTATAAACACTCTGCCGATAAGCCGGGAGCAACCCGCATTGGGCAGAAGGCAGCAGCGGTATGATTGGCTGTGCTCTGCTCTACTGCCAAATGCAGTGCTGGCGCTGTGGGGTCTGCCCCCAATTGGCAAAATGCACTTATGCACATGAGCACATGAGCACTCATGCACACATACACCCATACACCCACAGCCGAATTAATGGGTAAACACCACATACAGCGCGCCTCCGAAGCAGCAGTCTGAATGCTCCAGCATGCCTCCTCCTGGTATGCTCCAGCAGCAGCCCGGGCTGTGTGAACGGGAAATCCCGGAACAGTTTGTTCCAGGGCTTTTTTGCCGTGACTGGCTCCCAGAGCAAATTGCCAGTCTGAACTCAGCCAATGTAATTACAGATTGATTTGTCCAATACTGCCACAAAGTGGTACTTCCTTTTCTTGATACAGCCAGAGATTGGGTACTGCCCTCTCAATCAGCAGTAAGGAATAAAATTGCATTGACTTTTCAGCTACCAGCGTGACTCGCACCTTGCCTATGCACAACTTACAGAAACTCAGCAAAATGGAAGCCTTCAGTTTTAGGAAGGCTGTTCCATAAAAGAGGAACAACCTCTGAAAAAAAGTTCCAGTAATGACTGTCCTTATAGAACATGGATGGATCAGGCACTTACAGAACAGAGATCACTCAGTTCATTCCTTACTTGTGCCAGTACAATAGGAGAATAGTTTAAATTATCTGGTTACTGCCTGCTATTAGCAGCTTTTACTGGGATCTATCAGAAGATTTGTCACCTAGGTAAACTGCCTGATCATGACGGACTATGCTAAACACCAAATAGTAAAGCTATTTTCTTTTCCTGAAAGTATTCTGTACCTATGTTACCATATTCTTCTTTCAAACAATTGATGGTAGCATGCAGTGGGGGGATTCACCACACAAATGGATGCATCGAGCAGCCAGGTGAACAGGTTCAAGCTGTGCCCTGAAACCTAAGTTGCCCATCAAGCAGTGAGTTCTCTGACTGCCACACACAGTCATAACAAAAGCCAAATCTGTAGATGTTGAGAATGCCTGGTGCTGAATAACTTTCCCTTTCTGACTAACAACAGACAAGCCATAACACACTTAGTTGTTTGTGCCACCGAAACAAAAGTATTAGATAATGTCAACTAAAAATGGCAGGAAAGAAACAAAAGCCCTGATCCGATTAGTCACAGTTTTCATTCCTCTGCCTCCCTTTAGAGCTCAGCCCTGGAGCAGAGGCACTGAGAGGATGTACTGACTATGAGTAAAGAACAAGGGGAAAAGTGGATGACAGCTGGTATCTAGCTAGGTATAGGTAGCCAGTGTTAAATAGTCAGTAGAATGAAGGGTGTACAACTTATGGCTCCAGAGCTAAATGTGACTGAGTCTGGAACCGAATATGGGTCTTTAAAAATAGGTTAAGATATACTCAAGGGGTACGTGGGGAGCTAGAATAACCAGCATATAAAGGGAATGACAGGCAACATTTATTTATTTTTTCTTATGGGAGTAAAAAGCATCTTAGAAATGTTTTACAGAAGGGAAATAACAGTTGCCAGTAATACAAGTACAAACTATGCACAGGTTTATGCCAGAGAACTAAGCTAATTGATGTGGGTGCTCCTATGCATATTCATTATTTAATGTGAAACCTCACAATTGCCAATTCCTAAAAAAGAACTTGCAACAGCCAATGTTTAGGTGGCAGAAGCTATATGGATAATTAATCATCATATCAATTATTAGGCATTTTAAGCTATACAGTTATGAGAATTGCTTTCTTATTCTGGTTCTTTGTTGACTCTAGCTCTGAGTTCTGATTTTGATGGACCCTCTCCACTTCCATCCCACAGAGGATAGATTTTCCCTGTATTTTTATGTCCCCTCACTGACTGAGCAGCCCTGGTAATGTGTTTTCTTCTCCTCTGAAGAAACCTTGGCTGTCCCACCCTGTCAGTAACATATATTTTGACTATTTTCTCAGCCCAGGAACCTGAGGGAAGGGATGGGATCACCCTTTAACTTAAACCCTTGAAAATGGCACTCCAGATGCTTTTAAAATTCAGAAACAACAAAAGGTTTTATTTAACATCAAAAGAAAAGTTCAGGTAGAATCAGGGGTCTATATTACTGAGGTAAAACCAGTACAAGGACAGACTTTTGTTCTTATAAATCAGACTAACAAGAGGTTCTTAAAGTATTCACAGTTATTTAGATCTTTATATTGAGAAACTTTTGTTCTGATATTTTCCCAAACACTCCAACACACTTTATTTGAGCGACTGCTGATTCTTTTGGTGCCTAGAAGGCTGGGTACTCTCTTCCCAGTATCCAAACCCTTTCTCTTAGAACACCAGTACTCTTGTTGAGTTGTTCATTGACTATTAAGGTCTCTACAGAAAGTTTTAATCACACCAGACCTTGGAATTCTGTATTCCTCAGAGATAACTCCTCTCTCTCTCTAGAAGATCTATTCCCTTTCATTTGGCCTGAATGGAAGTCTTCTGTACTACCCAAATTTCCTTGCCAAACTCCACCACCCAGTTCTCTGTCTGTGTCCAAACTGCTCTCAGATAATGTTGAATTCAGACTACAGTCAGTCAAGGTAGAAATCTAGGCTCTGTTAGCACTAAACCCTTTTTCTGTCAAGGTTATTCTCAGCCTCAGTACATGTCTCTTTTCAGTAAAGGCAGGAATCTGACTGAATCTCCTCAGCATCCAGCTCTCTCAATACTTTTTTTTCTCTCAGCTGAAGCTAACCAGTCAGATTGCTTAAAGTAACCTGTCACTCAAGCCTCTCTGGCTCTGTGAAGAATTAACCCCTCATAATCCTTTAGTTATTAGTACAGCACTTCTAAGCCACTTAAAAAGTGCAGTCCATCACGCTGACATAGTCTTTCTCTTTACCTATAGAAGATTGCCAACCTCTGGGTTTGAATGTTGGATTCGGGGGGGGGGGCAAGGTTCAAATATACACTTTGCTATGAAGATAACTGGTTGAGTCTGGACTAGAATAAAATGCATGGGCATGAATCAGCTGAATAAAAGCAGATAAGGTTGCAGCATATTTTGGTGAACATTAACCTTTGCTTTACTTTTGGGTTTAGAATGCAACAGATATAAGACTGTTATATTACACCTTCCTTCTTAAAACATGAGGAAGAAAGTCCAGTTAAAATAGAGAGCAAGCGTGATGTAGGGATTACAGTGTGCTTTCCTGCATTCTCATTTTCCTCACTGTTAAATTCCTGTTTTGGGGGAGCGGGGTTCTTATTCCTCATGTGTTTTGCTCCTTGTAGGTGTCCATTAGCTATCAAACAGTTTTATTTCCAGCTTATCTCCCTGCAGTTTAAATCTGCAAGGAGATAAACTGGAAATGAAGCTGTTAAATATCAAATCAGCTAGTAGGGGGAGCAAAACACATGTGGAACTGGAAAAACCCACAGAAGAAACAGGAACTTAACAGTGAGAAAAATGAACATGTGGAAAAGCCCAGTGCTGGACTAGGATTTGGGAGACCCAAGTTAGAATTCCTCACTCTGCCATGGATGCTTTGGGCCAGTCACACACTCCCAGCCTCACCTACCTCACAGGTTTGCTGTGAGGATACATTGGAGAAGAGGAGGACAATGTAAGTTGCTTTGGGTTCTCTTTGGGGGAGAAGGCAGGGCATAAATGAAGTAAATAAATACATACATGAAATTTGCTTACAATAAAGTATTCAGTAGCAAGTCTTTAAGTACTATTCTTTTTTGCCAAAGAAACTTGACAAGAACAGAAAAAAGATTTCAAACCCATAACACATATTCAAAAGTTCTCATAACCCATAACCCATATTCAAAAGTTTCCAGAACAACATGAATTCCTTTATTTGATTTGAAAGATTATTTGACCCAAGGATCCATAAAACTGTCCATGCTGTTCAGGATGGTGGGTTTTGTTTTTCTGACCTATTGATTCATTTAAAGGGAAAAGTCATTCTCTCAGAGAAGACAAGAAAGTAGTTTATTTCTTTAATGTCACAAGTCATAGCGATGTACAACAATCCCAGCCCACTGTGGTAATAATGATATATTCATGATAATAATTCTTCAGTGAATAAAATTTCCTGGGCAGACATCCAGGACAAAATTTGCATGGCATACACTCTGCTGCTGTTCAAAACTATCTACTCTTTTGGAGTTGACACAGTTTTCTGCTGAAACTACTGTTCCATTAACAGCAGCAGCACAACGGATATGTAAACAACAGGTGACTCTGCTTCAACCATATGGGATCCAAGCCATTGTTTGTATGTGATAAAAAACTGCATTCATATCTTTCTTCATCATAAAAAGAAGCAACTTCAGCATGCTTATTGATGTCATGAATGTCCCATATTAGGACCATTTACTCATGTTGTTATTGATTGCATTGATACCCAAGAGGTAAACATTTAAGTAAGAAAACCACCTCCATCCCCCCAAGAGTTCATAACTCAGAAATGTTACTGCAGTACTTAAAGCAGGAAAACAATTATTGAACAGCTGAGGGAGGGACATAAAAAAAGGAATATTGATTCAGGAGACACCTTATTCAGTTTGTTCTCTTTCAATATACAGACAAATAAAGTTTGAGATGTAAAACTATTGTAGACACTGTTTCATTTCCTTACTAACTACAGTACTCACAAGGTGCATGTGGCATTATATGTTTATGGACATAAATATTTCATTCATTAGATCGACCAAGAGCATTGAAATGAGCAATCATTAACTAAAGTCCTAATTAGTCTAATCATGACTAATTATGGTTATTAGACTAATGGGCTTAATTCTCCAGCACAGTGTAAGTGTGGCAGAAGGTTAAGAAGCCTATGACAAATTGATATTTAAAATATGATCCTGTACATTTACACTAATTGATTATGAAGGACTATATATGAACTGAATAATAAAATTCTGTGGTATCATGTTAATGCATGATTCAATGATAGCTAGAATAATCCATTCCATTGAAACAGCATATTTTCAGATAAGCAAAAAGTAATGATTTGAATAACCTTAAAAGTATACAATTCATTAATCTGTCAGTCAATTAGGTTGCTTTGAGTGTTTGGAATATAATTATTGCTACCATATATACTACATACAGGGCTTTTTTTTTTTCCTGGGGAAACATGACAGAATGGAGTTCCAGAACTTCTTTGACAAAATTCTTTTAAAAATGTTTAAAAGTTCATGAGTTTTTAGTATACAGTTGAAAACTTCATTTCCTTCTTGAGAGTTCCAGCTCCTCTTCCCCCCCCCAAAAAAAAGTCCTGACTACATATACCATGTGCCTCACAGCAGGGGCACAGAGAGCAGGGCTTGAGCAGCAGATCATAACTGGTGGGCTATAAAGTATGGAAGGAGATGGTCCTTCAGGTACCCTGGTCCCAAGGCATTTAGGGCCATGTAGGTGTAATGGCTAAGAGTGGCAGTCTCTAATCTGGAGAACCAGGTTTGATTCCCCACTCCTCCCCATGAAGCCTGCTGAGTGACTTTGAGCCAGTCACAGTTCTCTCAAAACTCTCTCAGCCTCACCTACCTCACAAGTTGCCTGTTGTGGGGAGAGGGAGGGAAGGCAATTGTCAGCCACTTCAAGACTCCTTTGGGTAGATTAAAACAGAGTATAAAAAACTACTCTTCTTCTTCTTAAAGGTGAGAACATGCACTTTGAATTATGCCTGGAAACAGATGGGTAACCAGTGCAGATTTACATTGCCTCCATTTTTTTTTTTAAGGATTTCATTTTTTCCTGAAAACATGGGCGGGGGTTGTGTTTCCCCAATCTGTGGATTTAGATATCTGCAGATGGGGGCCACACATGGCTATTAGTGTGTGTGTGTGTAAACTGTGATCATTAAAAAACCCCCACTTCATTCTCTCTGAATTACAATTATAACTGTATCGATTAATAGATACAAAGAACTGCAGTGTAATTTTTTTTCAGAATTGCTTTTATTTAGAGAGTTCATTTCTTATAATAAATGACTTCATCCTTCCTTTCAAGTTGACACTGGGAAAATGTTTATTGATCTTCTTGTGTACAATTGATTTTATAAGCTTAGTTCTGTATTGCTTAATAACGATGTGAGATCCATTGTCTTAGATTTTTAGAATGTAAGTATGGATAATTGTTCTGAGTTCTCTTTCCAAGTTTTTTTTCCAATGTAATGCTTATATATTGTTGAATTCCTATAACTTCTGAACTTATGTATATAACATGAGCTTTTCACATTGTAAGTGATGAAATATAACTTCTTCAGCTTGGAACTTCAAGACTACTTACAAGTCAAGCATTGAAGTTTGATTTCTATTTTTAATTTAGCTGGTCCCAGCACTAGCTATCCCCAATATTACAGCAGCCCATTTCCCTCTGGCTCCCTATAGCATACCAGGTTCACTTCAAGGTGCTGGTTCTTACCTATAAAGCCCTATATGGCCAGGGGCCTGCATACCTGAGGGACCACCTTTCCCCATATGTTCCCCAGAGAGTACTGCAGTTAGGTTCATAAAACCTTATTTTCTCCTGGACATGAAAGATGCCAAGCTGGCCTCAACTAGGGCTAAGGCCTTTTCTGTGGCTGCTCCACTTTGGTGGAACAAGCTCCTGGAAGACATCAGGGTCCTGCAGAACTTACTAAAATTCTGCAGGGCCTGTAAGAAGGAGCTCTTCTGCCAAGCGTTCAGGTAAGATGCCACACCTAATGGCCTACCATCAAGCCAGGAAATCTATCTTTTCAGTTTCCTTTGGCTGCCTTTTTAACATTTATGCCCTCTTACTATAGAACAAAATGCTAAAGAACTAGATGCCACTCACTGTTTTCTCATATGGTGGCTGATTGGACAGCTTTGCCATCTTATGTATGTTGTATTCTAAATGATCTGAATTGTTTAAAATTTGTTTTAATTGTTTTATTATTTATGAAGCCAATAGGGCCTTGTTAGCCACACGGAGCCTGCTTTGGCAAGGAGGGTGGGGTATAAATCAAATAAAGAAATAAAGCTTACATGGTAACAACAATGAAAAGGGAGTGCTGTTGTTATTTTCACTAGGCAGTAGCTGTTCTGGGGGTGCCAGGACTTCTGGAAAGGATGCTTCCTGGGGATCTTTTTAGCTACCTGGGGTAAAGGAATAGTATGTCTGCGGGACTATATAATCTTTGATAAAATAGTGGATGCTAAGAGGTCAAATGAGTATCCTATGGTTGAGTCAAACCCTGCATAAGTGGTACCCAGTACTGGAAATTTTAAAAAAGAATGTAGATTCCCCGTATTTCTTTAGCAATCATTGTTATTTCAAATTTATTTTGTTAATGTAACAGTTACATTTGTATAAGGTAGTATTAAAGTCTGCCTTGTAATACAGGTATTTCAGCTCTGTTGTTGTTGATGATGTTTGGTTGATGTTTGGTTGATGCTTTGTCACTGATTGATGTTAGTTTTGAATATTTTTCTTAATAAAATATTTAAAAACCAAGTGAAACAAATATTTTGTTTTGAAAATACACATATTTTACAAGAAAAAAATCAGAGCAAAGAAAATGGCATAAAATAATCATGGGTTCAGCTCACACAAGGCAGCCAAAATGGCTAAAAAATCTTTCCAAATAACTGAATTAATCATTCATCTTCTATCCCTTACAGTTTTCCATACGCCTGCCATAAAAAAAGCATTAATTATTTCACTTACATCTACACTATGTGAAGGCAAAGATAATGTTTGACTGTCTCTCCATTTTATATAAACACATTAATTATGGATAATCAAGTTATTTTTAAGTAATGGAACAGAACGTATTTTTAGTCATATTATATTTATTTATTTATTTACTTTGTAAAACTCAGTAAAATTCAAATATTGTATACCTTCTTCATTATAAGAAAAAACCACATATACTTATGTACAACTATAACGAAATTATAAATATAATTTAGGAGATTTTTTTTTTCTGGGAGAACATGGAAAAAAAGTGATCACTATGTAGAATCATAGAATTGGAAGGGACCTCCAGGGCCATCTAGTTCAGCCCCCTGCACAATGCAGGAAATTCACAAATACATCCCCCTCCACACCCACAGTGACTGCTATTCCACACCCAGAAGATGACAGAAAAACCTCCAGTATCCCTGGCCAAACCCAAAGTGGCAATCAGCATTTCCCTGGGTGTATAAGAAAGGGCCGCAACAATTAAGCACTGAGGCAACCCTTCCTATCCTCCCTCCCATGACCTCCCTAAATTCACAGAATCTGCATTGCTGTCAGATGTCCTCTAGCCTCTGTTTGAAAACCTCCAAAGAAGGAGAACCTACCACCTCCCTTGTCTATATTCTTCTTAAAGTGTGGTGCCCAAAGCTGATCACAACACTCTAGGTGAGGTCTAACCAGAGCAAAGTGGTACCATCACTTTGTGTGATCTGGACACTATACTTCTGTCGATACAGCCCAAAACTGCATTTGCCTTTTTAGCAACCACATCACACTGCTGACTCATGTTCAGTGTATGGTCTACTAAGACCCCTAGATCCTTTTCTCACATACTACTGCCAAAGTAAGTCTCCCCCAACCTATAATTATGCATTTGATTTCTCCTACCTAAATGCAGAACTTTACATTTTGTTGTTGTTCAGTCGCACAGTTGAGTCCGACTCTTCACGACCCCATGGACCAGATTATGCCAGGCCCTTCTGTCTTCCGCTGTCCGCTGAAGTTTCCATTGAAATTCATTTTATTTGTTTTAGCCCAGTTTTCCAGCATGTCAAGACCCACATGTATCCTGATTCTGGCTGCAGTCACATACCCTAAATAATCCACTTTCAATGTACTTTCCAACTGGATTTTTACTGTGTGAACTGGCAAAATCCAATTCGAAAGTGGATTGAAAGTGGATTGAAAGTGGATTATTTAGTGTGTGTGACCTCAGCTTCTGTCTTCTCTCATATTTGCTACCCCTCCCAATTTAGTATCATCTGCAAATCTAATAAGCATTCCCTCTACCTGTGATTGCTTAGAGTCACAATGTGGGAACACAGGCTCAGCTACGTTCAGTAACCTTCTCAACAATCAGTGTATATAGTTATCAAGATGTACTATGTATTGTGAAATGTAGACAGACAACTACTACAAAACTAAAATGCTGTTATAGCGATTAATGACAGCATTCTATAGTTGCTCAGTGTAAATCAGCTATCAGTAACAGATCAGGACCACAAAGCAGTAGGTTGGATCCATCTAGATTTTTCATTCAATCTCATCTAATTCCCTGGCATAGCATTTTTAGTGATTTAAGGGGACTCCCTCCTTTTCTCCTTCCAACCCAGTATGCTACCAAAACTCTCAGAAGTGGCATTCCCAGCATTAATGCTGGAGAGCAGTTTGCCCCGGCCCACTGGAATTCAAAGGAGGCATGAAGCCCCCATTGGGTGCAAAAATTATTTGGCAGCTGTAATGGATAGCTAACTGGTGTTATTATACCACTCTGAGGACCTTGATTGGCAAGGTGCTCAAATGAAATTCTATCGTTGACCTGAGGGAGTGACCTGAGGGAGTGACAGCTGAGAGTGGCAGTTCAGAGGAGAGAAGGACCAAAGAGGATATTGAAAAAGGGGAGTGGAACTCATAGTCCTTCCAAAAGGAAAATAGCTCCTTGGTAATTTAAATTAATTAATGGGCTAACACATGGTGGGGCTGGTGAAGTGCAGTTGTGGAGGCTTGGGAGCAGCAGCAGGATGCCAAATCCAGGAAACTCTTCTCCCTCCTGAGCCACATGGTCCCCTCACCTCCTGGGGTCTGCCTTGTGTTGGTTGTCCTTCACAGTGACTACGGCTGGGGCAGCACGCAGTCTTGGAGGCATGAGGCAAGGACTGGGGTGGCATGTGCATCACCAGCTGGTCAGCCAGACAACCTCCTGAGTGGCAAAGACAAAGGCAGGTGGTGGGGGCTTGGAGATGTGAGGTGGGCTCCAGGCAGTCAAGGCAAAGAGGTATGGGTTAGGTGGGTGGGCACTCACTGGCTCAGGCTGCCATCTGGCTCCCCTCTCTTTGGGGTTGGTGGGAGAACATGCCATGTGCTCCCACTCCCCTGCTCTCTCCATTCATCTGTCAAGGTGGGCAAGAGGCTCCCCAGCTGGCTGGCTGCTCGCTCATAGTCGGCACTTGAAGGAAACATGCCCCCAGAGAGCTCTGCCTGAGTAGACGGGCATCCTAGAAGGGCTTTTGGTGGGGGGCATTGAAAATTGCTAGCTATGGCCCTGTCACTGGCTTTGCAGTGGGGTGCCGCTGGGAAGGAGTGGCCTTTTGTGCTGAGCAATATCTGAATCAACATTCCAAATTTGGTAGTGGCTGTGTAGCACATCAGGTGAGCGGCTGGGGCTGGGCACCTCTCAGCACATTGTGCACAGGAGATCATAGACATAGCCAGCAGAAGCTATGGGTTGTGCTTGGAGTCAGGGTGGGTCTGCCAACAAAGACAGCCACAGGCAGGCTGCCTTAGAGAAAACAGTGGTTTAGGATTTTACTAAAATAAAGAACATGACAAAAGATACATACTAATGAAATTCTTCAAAGATATTCATTAAGGCTCAGCACTAGGATGCAAAACAGAATGTTGAACTAGTGATTCACATATGCAGAAGACTGATGGAAATGATCAAGAGGAATCTGTCTATCCCTAGACATCAACACAGTTCACATTGGACAATATCAATGAGGCAATCTTCTCATTTTTTAAAGTATTTAACCATTATATCCTGGCTTCCCACCATCCAAAGTTGCTCAAAGCAGTTTATGAGAGCAAGTCAATCAGTACAATTACCACAACCAATCCAATTCCAGAAACAAGAACATCAATCAATATACCACTCTGACAGTGCCCAAGGTCTATCTGAACAGTACAGACTTTCACAGGCCAATGCAGGGGCCCTTTTCACAGAATCAGGTAGAACATTCTAAAGAGCTACAGGTGTCACAGAGAAAAAGATGAGCCTAATGATGTGATAACATTTATGATTTCAAGATATCCCCTTATATTAGTCTAGTCTGTTGATCTGAAGACTGTCACATGTTGAAGTAGCTAGTTCAGTTAGCTGAGAGTGCTTGCATAAACCTGTTGGGAGTTGCTCCTTAGATTTAAACTGTTTGAACTACTTCTTGTTCTCCTGGTCTCTGTATTGGAATCCAGAAACACTATAGAATCTGTGGCTGACCAGTTAATTTTAAGGGAGGTCTCTAACAGGAGGAAATTCTGGAAGATCCTGAGAGGTTCAGAGCAGGAGCATTCCCTATCTAAATATTGAGTTTTAAAGAGAAGTATATAAAACCTCATGTGCCCCTCGTCTTTCCACTGTCAGCCTAATCCTGTCAATTCAGAAACATGACCTATTGTGGCCAATGAAATTTACTTGAAGGAAGGTCAGTTTAGGACAACAGCTCCTAAACCATGAACTATTGTTAACAGATTTCCATGTGCATTTTTATCCTCTACGCTAACATAACTCTGTGCTATTGTTCCCATCTTTATTAGAAAATATTTTGCTCCACATGTAGTAGAAAAATGCTAATTATGCAGGATGTGCTTTAAAAATACTTAGACTGTCCTTTTAGCCTGTTCAAAATATCACCCCACTGTTAATTTCATGACTGAGTTGCCTTTGTTCTTGTATTTTGAGTAGGTAAGCAAGAGAAACCAGCTGGTATTTTCTTAAATGTTCATTGTGTATGCACTGCTGACATCCCACTTCTTAAATTCCCTTCTTAACTAAACAATCTTATTCTGAATTGTGTTCGACAAGCAGAACAGTTGGTTCATTCTTAAATTTTTTATAAAGCTATTAGGATTAATTACGTGATCTTGTCGCTCTTATCATTATTAAGATTCTGCAAGGGACATGGGCCCAGTGAATTTAGCTTATGTCATCAGATTATCTGTTTTCTTTAGTAGGCATTATTTCAATTTTGTCATCCCTGTTCTTTTGATATGAAAATCTAAATGTCCATTTTGCTTCTTCTTTGGAAGAATCCAACCCATTTTTGTGCACCTTTTCTCATTTTCTCATGCTGCCATAAGATGTACACATCTTTGTGTAACAACCCATCAACAACAGAATGGTTTTCTGGCATAAGCAGGCTGTATCCGAATAAATTTAGAGGGTAGCTGTGTTGGTCTGTAGTAGAAGTCCAGTAGCACCTTTAGAAACCAACCAGATTTTCAGGGTATAAGGTTTTAAGTGTTAAAACTCTGACAATGGTAGCTTTGAGTCCCAAAAGCTTATACTCTGAAAATCTTGTTGGTCTCTATCTCTAAGGTGCTATTGGACTTTAAATCTAGCTGTCCAAATAGTTTGATCCTATAATCTAGTCTATATATATATTGAAATCAGTGGGTTTAGACTGGATTAACTCAAAATATGATTGCACAAAAATGTGAGTTTGGAGTAGGAATTGTAAGATGAATTTTCTTAATTCCTCTTTCCTTGATTTCTCCATGATATCCAACAATCAGTTTCTTTTCCTCTTTTTTAGGAATTTGGTATAACATCCCCCTCCAAAAAAGAACGACAAGGGCTGAAATTTTAAAGGATGCACAGAGGTGTAATAGCAAACTAGAAAGAAAAATCAAAGGGAAATTCTTCTTTTGAAAGAGAATAAGAGGAATCAATGGCTGCAACTAAAAAATGAATGTTGTGTGTGTGTGTGGGGGAGAAATTCTCCATTCTGGAAGGAGTGAGATGTGAGGAAAGCATTCATACCTGTTTCAATGATTATTTGGATCATTTTGAAAACACTGAAGCCAGTGTTGCTAACACAAAGACTTTCCAAATGGTTATATTTACGTATGATAATCCAATAGCAGAAAGTAGCAACTATACAGGCTAGTTAAGTATCAGCGGAGTGGGGAACTGGGATGAAGTAAAATCAAAGAGTATTTGGGCTCCCCAAAATCATTAAACTAGTCATCTCCTAATAGTTATGGGGAATTAAGACAAAAATGTATTTACCATCTCATATATGCCTAATGATATAAAGTAACAGTATAAATTTTAAGCAGGTAAATTCACTTGAAGTCTAGATTATATTATAAATAGTAAGCACAGCATGTGTAAAACTCTCATTTCCTGCCCAGATAAACTTGATTTTCCATGAGACATAAATACAAACTGCTTAAATTCATAAACATAACTACTATATCCAGTCAAGCTGATTATAGTATACGTTGCACCTTTGCATCTTTTAGAAGAATTCTTTACAACACCCCTCCCACCTTCTGACTCAATTGTTTTATTTATTTATTTTATTAGATTTATATACCACCCTCCCCAAATGGGCTCAGGGTGGTGTACAACAGTTAGATAATACAATTGAAACAGTATTAAAATAACAATTTACACATAAAATATCATAAAATACCATGTAACTATAGAGGTAGTTAGATGACCAGTCAGAATCAGGCCACTGGTGGACAATTTGGTCGGAAAAAGCTGGGTCAAAAAACACTAGGGCCAGAGAAGCTTGGGGGGGGGGAGAGAAGAGGGGGACATCCACTGTCTCAACCAAATGCCCGGCAGAAGAGCTCCATCTTGTATGTGCCTGAAGAATGGAGCTCTGTCTCTCGAAAGCTTATAGCCTGAAAATCATGTTGGTCTCTATGATATTACTGGACTCTAATCTACCTGTTCTACTGCAGATCAACATGGCTATGCTCTGAAACTATACTGCAGCTTTGATGAAGGACCCTCTGTACCTGACTGGCTGAGCTGATACGAACAGTCCAACCCAAGGCAATTCCAAATTGGTCATAAAACAATGCTATAAATGTTTATAGGGGAGCCAAGGAGCTGAAGCAAAAAGGGGCTCTAAAGGATGTGCTGTATATCTATTATATTTAGTGCTGACTGTGCAGAAATGACACAAGCAAGCCCCGGGAAACCATAGCAACAGGGACATCACCCTAGACAGGGAGAATGGAGGTCCTGGTTCCTGCCTCCTTCCTGCTCTTATTGGAAATTGCCTCTTATTTATTTATTTAGACTTGCATTTTACCCTCCCCGTGAGCTGGCTGAGACCAGATCACATAACAGGTTCTCAAGCCTTTGGCTCATTACAGTGGGTCAATAAATAAATAGATTAATACAATATTTAAGAACAGTTAAAACAATATAATTTAAATCAGGAAGCACTAGCAATTTAAGTATACAGTCTCTGATTGGTGCTGCTAGATCCCTAGGTCTTCTTGATCTGGGCTGTGTGAAGATGGAAGGCTTCAGCAAAGTGAGGCTGGCTTTGTTCAACACCTGCTGTTTCATCCACAGGTCTGGTGGAACACCTTCATTTTACAGGCCCTGTAGAATGGCAATAGGTCCTGCAGGGCCCTGATCTCAAGCAGGAGCTTGTTTCACCAGACAAGAGCCAAGGCAGAAAAAGCCCTGGCTCTGGTCAAGGCTAGGCAGACATCCCTGGGCCGGGAACAACCAACAGATGTTGATCAATCAAGTGCAAGGCTTTCTGGGGCACATGTGGGGAGAGGTGGTACCTCAGGTATGTCGGTCCCTAACCACACAAGGCTTTAAATATCAGTACAATACCTTGAAGCAAATCCAGTACTCAATTGGTTAGCCAGTGCAATTGGCATAGCACCGGCTAAATGTGTGCCTGCATAGGTGATACAATCAGCAGGCTCACAGCCACAGTTTGCACTAGCTAGAGTTTCTGGATCAGCCACAAGGACAAGCCCATATAGAGAAAGTTACAGTAATAAAGCCTGGAAGGGACCATTGCATGGGTCACTGTAGCCAAGTCCTGGGGGGGAGAGGCAGAGAATCAACTGCTCGATCGGCCAAAGATGATAAAAGACCAATGTGGCATGTGTGGTGACTTGTCCCTCTATAGTAAGCGAGGCATCCAGGACCACCCCCAGACTCCTCACCTTCTTTAGTGCAAGTCTCTTGTATGGCTATAACAGAAATTGAATATCTATAGATAAAATACAATTAAATTTAGTATCCAAGTAACATGAACCCAACTTCCCCACACTCTTCTTGATATGGATTTATCTGACTTCCCCTCTCTGAACTTCCCTTCTAGAAGCTTCAGTGTTAAATCCAAATTAGACTGCTGCCACACAGAGATTTCTCTTCTCCTTGGCTTCTAAATTTGACTGCTTTTGTATGTGTGTGTGTGGGAGGGGGAATACTGTAATCATCCTGTTTCCAGGTTTTCCCTATCCTCAGTATGATTTATTCTGCTCTTTTTGGAAAGAGCACAGTTCAAGTGCAAACTGACTTTTCAGAATACACTGCTTACCATGTTGCCAAGTACACTGCCTCTCTAGTTAATAACAAGGGATGTAGTCATCTCCCAGAGTCCTCTCCATCTGCAAATACCAAAAGAAGAGCAGCTGTTCAGTGCCGTCAGATATGCCTTGCTTGTATCGCAATGAATGGCACCAAATCACTAAAGGCTCAATGTGCTTTTGTGGAGATTTACACACGAAACATTTCAGAAAGGCACTGTTCATATGGGGATAATTAGATATGAAATTGAATGCAGGAAATGCTAGCTCTTTGAACAATGGATAAAGATGTAAGTTGCTTGAATAAAATGTGCTAGTAACCATTAGGTCTGTCTTAAGTCACTTGGCTGTCCCAAGTGCAAACAGCAGTGGCACAGAGGGTGAGACAATTTCCTCCCATGTTGTCTCTGCAAAATTTAGAATGGGATCCAGGGGCAGCACCACTACAGCCTGCTCTAGACCAAGCAACTGTAGTATGGATCTGGGAGATGATAATGTTACAAGCCACACATATCATATCCTCTCATATTGCTTCCCTAGGCTAATCTGGCATCCAGTGAACCACTTGAGTGATGAACCAGTCCTTACTATTTTGATGTTCAAACTTTCTAGTATAGGTTTTTTCCTCCCCAAAAGGAAAGATTAGGCTCCTCAGCTAGTTAATCTCATCTGGTTTTGTAAACCTTAGTGAGATTTTACTTTTTAGCAGAAAAATGAGGCTCATAAATAGCTTTTTAAAATTCTTCCACAGCCTGCGTTAGTGATGGGTAAAGTTCTCATAGCTCATATTATAATTGGGGTAGCCTGAGGAGAACAAGACATTTGAATCTCAGAAGGCCTTGGTAGATTTGCAGATGTTTGCACAAGGTGTTGGGTGGAAAACATGTCATGCTGGTTTTAGTTTCCACCAGTGGTATAAGAAACAATAAACTTTTCTCTTGACTCTTTCACAGAAAGGTGGGTTTAATCATAACTCAATGCCACTGAGCAATAGAAACTGTAGATTCATTTCTGTCTGTGATCAGATGTGACGGGTCTCTTGTTTTCCGACCACCATTTTTTTGACTAGTGCATAATTGCATAGTCTCAATTCTCTCTCTCTCCCTCTCCCACAGGGGCTAATCAAAGCTTTGTTTTTGTTATAAAAACTTTCAAAGGAACACATCTCTGTACTTCAGCTTTTTTCTGAGCTTTGGGGAAGGCGTTAATTGAAAAGTTTAGAGAGGGAGGATGGCAGTGAACTACATATCCCAGCAGGCTCATCAGTGCTTGTGTGCATGCTCGGAGGACAAACTTTTTTTAAAAAATGGCTGACAGCCCCATGAACCCCCACCCCTTCCCTCCCAGTGCTGGCTTGCCTGGGCGCTCCGCAGCTGTGGGGCACCCAAGCAAGCCAGGGAAGAGGTGGGGGGGGGAGCTTTTAACTTTTTGCGGGGGGGCCTTTTGGCACCCCTGTGGCCAGCGTGCTCTAGGCAAGTGCCTAGCTTGCCTAGCGGGTGAGCCGGCCTTTTTTGGGGGGAGCATGCTGGAGCACAGCTCTGGCAGCTCAGGAGCCACAAGAAATGGTGGTGGCAGCAAGCCCCACCCCCAGCCGGCATCCGCGGTAGGGATGTGCAAAAAAAAAAAAATTGGCCCAATTCGGTTTGGCCCAATTGGGCACAAGCAGTTTTGGAGTGCAGAAGGGCTCCCACATGTCAGTTTCGGCAGTACCAGCCATTGGGGAGTCTTTCTGCCAGCTGAATGTCAATTTCAGCCCACTGTATCCTATGGGCCATTGAAATGAAGCTACTTTCAGGGTAGCTTTGGGAGCCTCTCCTCACATACACCCCCATGTCTCAAAGCAATTGGACCAATGGGCCTAATTCTATGGGCACCCAAAAAGGTTACCCCCATTACCTCTATTGTTTCCAATGGGGAAACCCAGCCAGCAGCACTTCAGGCAAGCAGGCAGCACCAGTAATCAGACTCTCCCAGAGAATCTCAGGGGAAGTGAACTGTCTTGGGAGGTGCTTGTTTGCCATGAGAACAAGTGGCACTGTGGCAGTGCAAGCATGCCACAGTGCCACACAGAAACCCCAAAATACCAAAAGGAACATCATTTATACATGTATAAATTGATGGTGTGACTTCATTGGACCACTCACACCACACACACCTCAAAAAGAATATTTATAGCACTGGAAAAAATGCAGACATGGGGGTGTATGTGGGGAGAGGCCCATTGGTCCAATTCAATCCAATGCATGCTCCCGAAGCTACCCTGAAAATTTGGAGCCTCTCCCTCAAACCCCCTCCCCCAGAGCTACTAAGAGCACCGTGGGGAAAAAGTAACTTTTTCCCACTGTAGAGAACAATGGAGGGGATGGGGGCAACCTGTTTGGGGGTCCATAGAATTGGACCCCCTGGTCCAATGTTCTTGAAATTTGGTGGGTATCTTGGGGAGAGGCTCCATCAGCTACCCTATGAGTTTGGAACCTCTTCCTCAAACCCCCTCCGTTCCAGCCCCCAGAATATACCCTATGTTTTCACCATTGACTTCAATGGCCCATAGGATATAATGGGGCCGAATTGCCATTGAATTTCTTTCATTCCCTCCTTTACTTCTCTCCTTTTCCTCTTTCCCTCCTTCTTCCCTTCTCTCTTTCTTTCTTTCCTGCCTTCTTCTCTTCTCTTTTTTCCTCCTTTCCCTGTTTCCCTCCTCTTCTCTCTCTTCTTTCCCTCCTTCTTTAATTCTCTTTCTTTCCCTCTTTCCTTCCTTCTTTCCTTCTCTCTACTCTCTCTCTTTCCTTCCCTCTTTCCTCCTTCTGTCACCCAACTCATCGCTCCCCCGCACAGGCCAGCTGGGGAAGGGAAGGGGAGGCTTTTGAAGATGCCTCTCCCCCTTTTACTTCCCCTTCTGACATCACTTCTAGTGATTTCAGGGGGTATGACATATGCTAATAGCCTAGTAGCTAATTAGCATACCATATGCTAATGAGCTCCTGCAGCTATTTTTCTACGAAAAGACCCCTGCATATGATCACAGTGTAAAAGTGCTTTGAAGAGTGCTAAAAGGGGTGAGTCTGATCAGGATTCTCTGTTACAAATTAGAAGCAGGGCAACAGTGGATTGAATTGCACATCTGACCACAGCCTCTGTCACCAGACACAGAAACTGTCTTTGTAACTCATATCATCAAAACACCCCAAATTTTAAGAAGCCAAAATTGCTGTTGAAGTATTTAAACTATATTTCCATGAAAAACAACTCACAATGCACCAAGTGGGTTTTTCTCACAGGTAACCAGAGTCACCAGAACCTGTTTTATATTTTTCAAATACAATAAGAATTTAAGTTTGTGGTATGTGACTTTCTGTAAGGAAAGAAAAGTGAATTCATTGATATTCAAACTGCAATATTCATTTTCAGTGATATGTAGCTTTCACAGTGGCATATAGCCTTGAAATTTTGAATACTCTAGACCCTTAAGATCTCAGTATTATTTGTGACAGTATTCAGGACCGTGATGCCTCAGCTATTCCTGTGCTGCTTCTATAACCCACTGAGCACAGATAAAGATTGTTTAGCAGAACAATCTCATGGAGTGTCACTCCAGTTTAATCACACTGATTTCAATAGAGACCAGAATAATTCTATAATTGTACTGCAAGTTTCCTTGGAAAGGTCCTCAGCATTTGAGGACAGTATCATAATGTCAAAAGGAATGCTTCTGCAATCTCCAGTCTCCAGGAAACACACACTAGATTTTGTGACGTTTCGAATATGAAATATTTTAGTTTTAAATGATCTATATAATTTGCTTTAAATCATGCATACCTGAAATAAAATAAATATAATGTATATACAAAAAAATTGTTCACAACAACAGGAAGGCTTTGATTTGTTTCCAGAGCAGGCAAGAAGGAAAAGGCCCAAGAAAGTAGCTAAAGAATTTGCTGATTATATCAAATTAATATGTAATTATCTTTGATCCTTTTATCCTCTGCCCACTACTTTAATCCACTAATTTTTCCTTCCACCAGTTTCTGTATTTTGGTCCATTTTTTTTATCATGTCTGTATCCACTACCTACTTTTGATACCCTGCCCTTTCATTTTTATATCCTCTGGGATCTATTTCTGGTCATTAGCCTCTACCCATACTTTTTTTCCCTGTGCGACATTTAATCCTAGACAAGCTGAAAACCTTTACTTCCATGACAGAGGCTTAGATGCATACTTTCAGGCAGTATAAGTTGGAATTTTCATAAACATTCAGTGTCACCATATCACCTAAACCAATAAGTATCAGCAACTTTGATGCAAAACATAAGGCAAAAATATGGCCAGGTTGCCTGCAGATAGTGAATTGATTGGTTAAATTTAGTCAAGCATGAGAAATTTGTTTCACATTTTCATAGTCTATCCCTCTGCTGCCTAATTCTGATTGCTCTCTTACAATACACATATGCAGAAAAATGCAGTGTATCTTTGGCTACTTAGCTCATAGAGTTCAGCCCTTCCACTTGTCCTTTGCCTATTTATTTATTTATTTATTTATTTATATGCAACCTCTTGCCACCAGGTGGTCTAGAGGTGGCTTTTGTTGTTCAGTCGCACAGTCGAGTCCGACTCTTCGCGACCCCATGGACCAGATCACGCCAGGCCCTCCTGTCTTCCGCTGTCCGCTGAAGTTTGCTCAATTTCATGTTCGTTGCATCGATGACACTGTCTAACCATCTCATCCTTTGCCGTCCCCTTCTTCTTTGACCTTCAATCTTTTCCAGCATCAGGGTCTTCTCCAGTGAGTGCTCCCTTCTCATTTGGTGGCCAAAGTATTTGAGCTTCAGCTTCAGTATCTGGCCTTCCAGGGAACAGTCAGGGTTGATTTCTTTTAGGATTGACTGATTTGATCTCCTTGCAGTCCAGGGGACTCTCAAGAGTCTTCTCCAGCATCATAACTCAAAAGAATCTATTCTTTGGTGCTCAGCCTTCCTTATGGTCCAACTCTCGCAACCATACAGTACGACTGGGAATACCATTGCTTTGACCATGCGGACTTTTGTTGTCAGGGTGATGTCTCTCCTTTTTAATATGCTGTCTAGGTTTGCCATTGCTTTCCTTCCAGGGAGCAGGCATCTTTTAATTTCATGGCTGCAGTCACCATCCCAGGAATGTGAAGTCTGTCACTGCTTCCACGACTTCGCCTTCTATTTGCCAAGGAGTGATGGGGCCGGATGCCATGATCTTAGTTTTTTTGATGTTGGGTTTCAAGCCAACCTTTGTGCTCTCCTCTTTTATCCTGAGCAAGAGGCTCTTTAGGTCCTCTTCACTTTCTGCCATTAGAGTGGTATTGTCTGCATATCTGAGGTTGTTGATGTTTTCCCCAGCAATCTTAATTCTGGCTTCTGAATGATCCAGGCCGGCATTTCGCATGATGTACTCTGCATATAAATTAAATAAGCAAGGGGACAATATACATCCTTGTCATACTCCTTTCCCTATGCTAAACCATTCAGTTGTTCCATATCCTGTTCTAACTGTTGCTTCTTTTTTTTTGGCCCCCCGAAGGGGAATTTTTTTATTTGCATTTCTATAAACTACTACAGAAAAAAGGAAAGGGGAAAACTACACACTACAGGATAAAGTAAAAAGAACCTAACTAAAAACCCAAGTGTGTAGGTTATACAATGCTTGTAAGATAGTTGATACTCTTATTCAATTACTTTGAGAGATGAAGAGTGCCCGCCAATCATCGCTTATGTTAACAACATCAGCCCATCCGACCCAACAGAGAGTAATTCCACCATTAATATGCAGATAAATCACAGCCCTTAAGATAAGTTGGCCTCTCCTTTTACGCTTTACTCCCCACCCCCCCTTAGGCAACTTATTTTATACCAATGTTCCCCTAGCAAGGATATTTTAATCATTTTCTTTCTTCTGTCTTCCATATAACTATTATAACTCTGGATCTGTCCATTCCAAATGTAGACAAAGTTCCTTTTTCCAGGGACATCTTATCTTCTTTAAGTCCAAAATCATATGAGATCTTCCTTATGTTGCATTCAAAGCACACTTATTGGAGAATCAAACTGTTCTCTTGGCAAGCAGATCTTATGACGCTGGGGTAACAAACCCTTTACTCCAGACAAATATACCGCTTTTCGATCTACTTGCCAGTCCAACTGCAAAAAAACCCAAGCTTAGAATCTCCATACCGTCCATAGTTCTCTATGATCAGACTTACGCTCCAAACACTGTCCCTTCTAACTGTTGCTTCTTGACCCTTACAGAGGTTTCTCAAGAGACATGTGAGGTGGTCTGGTACTCCCTTTAAGGATAATAACAGTTAAGACATTAATAAATCTCATTTAAAAATATAATACAAATAAAACAAAAGAAACAGCCCACATAAGCAAACCAAACTAACTAAAATTCAAGCAGAAGTGCTGTTTTGGAGACACAGCACTATAGAACTTAGATAAGTCCCACAGGGCCTGCATATCATCTGACAGCTGGTTCTACCAGGACAGAGCCACCACAAAGAAGGACCTCGCCCTGGTAGATGAAGCTCCAAGACTGTTTACATCTTTCAAGGTAATCACTAGCACCTTAAATTTGACCCAGAACTCAATTGGCAGCCAGTGCAGCTGTTTCAAGGCAGAATAGATATACTATATCCAAGAAGAACCCATCAACAACCTTGTTATTGCATTCTGGACTGCCTGTTGTTTCTAGAGCATCTCCAAGGGCTCCAAGGGCTGTAACTACTCATTACAGTAGTCTAGGTGGGAAGTGACCATGGCATGAATAACCATGGCTAGGTTCGAATGTGACTGATACGGAGACAGTTGCTTGTCACAAATAGAAAAGCACCATCCTTTCCACTGTAACATTTGCTTGCCCTTGGAGGCGCCAAGCCAAAGCCCTAAGCTCTTAACAGAGTCCACTAATGAAAGTTGGATCCCATCAAGAGCCGGGAGCTGAAGGCCTCCCAAAGGTCCAGACCTTCCCAGCCAGATTATCTACATTTTAGGTGGATTTAACTTCAATCAGCTCTGCTTCAACCAATGAACCACGCCCTGAAGGCAATGGACCAGATCTGCCAGTGCAGAGTCCAGCTTATCCAGCAAGAGAAAGAGCTGGCTATCATCCGCACATTGGTGGCATCCAACTCCAAACCTCCTAACAAGGTCCTATAGAGAGAATGTGTGTGTATATATATGTGTATGTGTGGGGGAGAGAGAATTGCACCTTGCAGAAACCCACACTCAAGAGAGTGCTTGGTGGAACACTCATCCCCAACTGCTACCCTCCAATGGCTTCCCTTGAGGAATGAAATGAATCATGCTGAGGTGTTCCATGAACCCCCAGTGAGGGCAGGTGGTTGACCAGGATTTAATGATCACCTGTGTCAAACGTCCAATAAAACTTATCCAACTGATTGTGGAGGTTGTCCACCAAGGCACTGTCCCAGTTCCAAACCCAGGCCTGAAGACAGACTGGAAAGAAAGAATGGAAACCCAGACTTGAAGACAGACAGCTGATGTATCATCCAGGAACTCCTGAAGCTGTTTTGCCACTGTCCTCTCAATCACCTCCCCAAAATAAGGAAAATTTGATATTGGGCACTAATAGGCTAGGTCCTCAGGATCCAAGGATCATTTCTTGAAAAGGGGCCTAACTATGCCTTCCTTCAAGGACCTAGCGTGTAGCCTTCTTCATGTGTAGGAGTCAAAACAACCTGGGAAAGGCATAATGTCACCATGCAGACATAAATTCCAAAGCAGCTCCAGTAAGAACAATATCTGCAGGGATATTGAAATCCCCTAAAACCACCAGATGGGGAAAATGCAATAACCAGTTGGAGATTGCCTCTACAGCTTTAGCAGGGTATTTGCTGGGTGGATAGTAAACCAGCAGGATAGCCAACTTCCCCTGACACCCCACACAATGCCCACACATTCAATGCCAACTTTCTCTGGGGTGGAGATCTGCTGGAAGGAGAAATTAACCTTGAATAAGAATTGCAACTCCACCTCCCCATCTCCTAGTTTGTGGTTGATGTAGGACCAATATACTGGGTGGAGTAAATTGAGAGAGAAACTGTCTCACCCTCCCTCACACAGATCTCAGTCAAGCAGGCCAGTTCAAAATTGCCACTGAAGTGCAGTGAACGTATTATGTATTGACCTGGCATTGCAAAACATCAAGGATGAAGAGGAAGTTGCTCCAGACACCAGCACACTGTCATCCCTGCAAATGGGATGGAGATTAGAAGGACATCAAGCATAACCATATCTCCAACTTCTTCTTGTGACTACACTCTTCCCACCACTATATTTCCTAACCCTCAAAAGGACAAGGATGCTTGAGCCCTTAGTGATGATATAAGGTGTGTCTGTGAAGTTGAAGCCTCAAGCTCAATTCTGAAATAAAAATCAAACTAGGTGCTACAGTTGATAATCTGCTGCTAAACCAAGGAGCAGTATCAGTATGAGAAAACATCCCTCAACAGCTGATTTGCAAAGAAGGAAAATTCACTTGTATACAATAAATAAGATAAATAACAAAGAAACCAATAACAATAACATCGATTAACTAATAAAACACAATACTGCTAACTAATTATAAATGCCCGGCAGTTGACTGGCAGGAAAATCAAACAATATACAAGCACCCAGAAACATTTTGGGGGAAAGGCTGCCAATTAAAACAGTCCACCGTCAGAACTATAAAAGACACAAAGCTTTGTTAAGACAAGACAAAAATAAAAAGTCCAAGGAACAACTAGTCAACATGACCCCGGAACAACAAGAAATGCCAGATGACCAAGTTTGGGCCTGCTCTGCAGGGGTTGTGACAAGGGCCATATCCCAGTCACTGGCTGCCCCAGTCACACCTAACTCTGCTGCATCAGCATTGGTAATATCATTCCGACTGGAAGCTGAGTGGATCAGCCAGACAGAAAACAGCTGTCAGTTTGCAGACATAGCAGGTCACGTTCTCAGTAATGGCTTCACCAGAAGGTATAAAATCCAGGTCAATTTGTGGCTGGAGGCTGATGCTCTGTCCTGCAAAAATGCACAGTCCTTCCTGCTTCTGACTAGAGGTCTCATGACCTAATTACAGTTACATTCCTCTTACTTTCTCATTCTTTTCTATCAGCAATGATGTCCTCAAGTCCCTGTTTTTCTCAGCCCAATGTCTACTTTGTTCCACTTTTTAAAAAGTAAATTTTCTCTTAAGATTTTTTAGAAATCCTATCTCCTCCCCGAATCCATAACACATAAGGAAGCTAGCCATTTTTATATGAAAAGAGCAACGTATGTGTCAATAACAGTTGATGTGTCACACATGTATTTGGGGTGTAGAAACAGGGTGTATAAGTAGAAAAGGTAAACTGTGAATTGGTCCTGGCACTTTCCCACGGACTTCTTAAACAACACTGTTCATATTCTGAGCCTGCTCAAATTGCAGTTCTTGCATTTGTCCAAAGTTCTGTTTTCCATGCCAAGATTGTGTTATTTCTCCTCTTAATCTTTGTCTTATTTTTTTTCCTCCTCCACTCTTGGATGTCATATTTGTATTCCTGCTTAAGTGTTCTTGGCTCAGGGGAAATAATCCAAACATTATACTTTCTGCCTGATCAAAGCCTTTTAGTAATGGTGCATTTATGATACTGCACCACTTTGTGGAATAATTTTCCATTGTATCTTCCAAACAAGATTTCCACTGAAGTATTTAATTCTCATATGGCACTTACCTTTTTAAACTGCACATTTAATTCTAAGCTAATTGCTATCAATATTTATGTTGTTGAACTTTTATCCTGTTGCATGTTGTATAATTGCTACCATTAGGTAATCTCCCACAGGCTTTCTTTTCAAATTCATATACCACCCCAGCATCATTCGTCTTCTGCAAGGCTGATTTTTTATGATGTTGTTAAATTGTATGGTACTTGGTTTATTCTTTTAAGTCACCTAACTGCAGGTGATAACAACTAATTAATTATAAGTATTAGTAACTTCAGTTTTAATTGGGCACAAGCTAGTCTTTCTTAAATGAACATTTTCATATAAACCATTTTTTAAAGGGACATCCAAAACACAGTGAAAACTTCTGCTTGCTGTGGTAAATCTATGGCAACTAAGTATTCAGTTGAGCAGTCAATCCACCAGTGCTTGGCAGTTGCATATATTCTTCAACATGTTCTTTTTTGTTTCTTTTTATTCCATAATTGTAAAATGTTTCAATCTGCCTATTTTCATTGCTGAATTCTTTTTTTAAAAAAATTATGCCACTTATATGCTGACACAATTGACACACCAAGATCCCTCAGAGTTTTTCATGAACTGCAACTTTTTTGCCTAACCACTCTGAAGAGCTCTTCCAAAGATTTCAGGGGGCATTTCATGCTGCAACAGACAGACAAGGCAAGAAAGCTGTGCTCCGATAATTGCCATCCTTCCATCTGTGGAAACATTCCAGGGAGTCTAAGTCACAAAGTTCATATTTATCTACACTGGTACCAGAAACAACAACAAAAAAACCTGAAAAATACTGTTTTCTGGCAAATATTTGTTGAAAGGAAACAGAATAGCATGAACATAAGGACTCCTAGGTTTGATTTGCTATCAGAGGAATATAATTTAAAAATCAAGATTTTAAAAAATCAAATCAGAAGGAATTATAAATTTGAGAGCATCTCTAGCCTCCTGTCTTTGGTCTTGTGCAAATTTGGTCTTGTGCAAATTTCAGTGCTACTTTGCCTTCTATGGATTTATAAGTAGATATGCAGGACAGTAGTGCTGAGCTTACTGAACTATGACAAACATCCACTTCCCTACCTGAATGCAGCTGCCACAAGATATATTCTAACTGTGATTCCCAGTTGGCTGTGGAAGCATTGCAGAGTCCTCAAAGCTTCTTGAATGTCTAAAGAATTCCATTCCTAGACAACTCATTTGAGATGCTGATGCTCTAATTCTTACGCCATCCTTTTCTAGTAATCAAAGGGGATTTGCTTTCTTTTTCTCCAATGGAATCCAATGCTCTCAAGTGCTCTGATCCAGTGTTCTCCACAGTGCCACCAGTTGGAATGAAGAGACAGACACCAATATGGATTTAACAAGGGTCACTTTATTAATTATTCATAATCAAACAACTGGCGAGGGGCTGCTAATTGTACTGAGGAATATGACAGGTGTCAAATTCCTGACCACCTTCCCCGATCTTGAGCCACCCAATGTAGCTCTCGACCAACAGCTTGGCATGTTTAGGAGAACCCCCTGGCCCACCACCTCAGAAGCCACAAGGCCTGCTAAGATAGGTCAGGCCAGATTGTTCTAAGAAAGATCACCCCTTCCCAGTCTTGAGCCACAAAGGCCCGAAAGCCATTCTTGGGGGACCCTTTAATTCCTTTATAATAATGCCCAGGTGCTCACCATTTTCAACCTCCTGATCGCGCTACCCCGCCTAACCACAAAGTGACCATCCTATTTAGTAAATGCTGGCCCCCAAAAGCCAATTTCCCAACACCACCATCATCAGTGCAAGGTAGGCAAAAAACACCTTTTGAAGCCAAATTGAAAAAGGAGGTGAAAAAATTCCTACCTGGCCCCATTAAAAGACAACCGGTTGAAACCTGCACTAAAATAGGGCAGGAGGGTGGGCTGAGCACACTGAAGGGCTGCTGAGGCAGGGGGCGGGAACCAAGTCTAAATAGGTTTGCTCCACCCCCTGCCTGGCACTGCATGAAGTGCAGTGAAGTGCAGTGCATGAAGTGCATGAAGTGCAGTGCCAGCGCCGTCTCTTCCTGCCTCGCAAGGAGGCAAATCAGCCCCCTCCCACCAGCGCAAGCTCGGTGGGAATTGGGGCTTGCATTGCCACCACAGTCAGAATGAAGAGACAGACACCAATATGGATTTAACAAGGGCCACTTTAATTATTTATAATCAAACAACTGGTGAGGGACTGCTAAATGTACTGAGAAATATGACAGGTGTCAAACTCCTGACCGCCTTTATCTTCTTCTGGGCGATGCACCTTCCCCAATCTCGAGCCACCCAATGTAACTCTCGAGCAGTGGCTTGGCATGTTTAGGAGAACTCCCTGGCCCAGCACCCCAGAAGCCGCAAGGCCTGCTAAGATAGGCCGGGCCAGATTGTTCTAAGGAAGATCACCCCTTCCTGGCCTTGAGCCACAAAGCCCCGAAAACCATTCTTGGAGGACCCTTTAATTTCTTTATAACAATGCCCAGGTGCTCACCATTTTCAGCTTCCTGATTGCGCTACCCCGCCATAGCAAAGGCCAAGCCTCTGCTTAGGCCTTCACCCCCACCAAGCGATCCTGTGCTAACAGCACTCCTCACCTCAAATCTGCAAGAAATATATCATTGCCTTTGTTAGAGAAGTACACCCCATCCCCTTATACAGATCCATTAACTCGATCTGTATAACAGGATGCAACAATTAGAGGTGAAGCCACTGTCCATGGCATGTCTAAGCTGCTGATCAGCATTTTGCCTGGTCCAAGCACCTAGGAACCCCTAGGCTACACCACACCTGGTGCGGTAACATTGCAGACAAGACCAGCTGCACTCCAGGCCACTGGCTATCTTTACACCTAGAAGGGGTCCCCAAATTGCACCAACCTGGTGGGGCAGAATAGTCAGCCTGACTATCTGTACTCTGAGTCACCTTGCTCTTATCATTGCAAGGTCAGACTCTGCTTTTAACACCAGGGCCTTCCCCTTCCTGGTGAGGCAGAATAGCCACCAGACCATCTGCACTCCAGGCCACCTTGCTCTTATCATCACAAGGTCAGCCTCCACTTGTAACACCAGGACCTTGCCCTTCATGACAATGCAGAATAGCCGACCAGACCATCTGCACTCTGGGCCACCTTGCTCTTATCATTGCAAGGTTGGCCTCCACTTGCAATATCAATACGTTATTTCACTTGATCAGTGCAAACCTTGCCCTTCATGGTGAGGCAGAACAGCCAACCAGTCTATCTGCAGTCTGGGCCACCTTGCTCTTATCATCACAAGGTCAGCCTCAGCTTGTCAAACAAGGGCCTTGCCGGACAGACTATCCACACTCTGGGCATCTTACTCTTATCATCGCAAGGTCTGCCTCAGCTCATAGCACAAGGGCCTTCACATCCAGGGTGTCCTCCTGGCCTGGTGGGTGGCCCAAAAGACCATGCTGTGGCCACAGACATTGATTCTTCGTCTCGCCCCATGGCTAGCAGCACCTGAAAGAAAAACTTCATTAATAACTTTAAACTTTGCAATTCCATTCTTCGAACACAAGGCAAAAGCCCTCCACTAGCTCACTGATTCACAGTGCCTCCCCACAAAATGGAGTGCAGTGACTAGACAAAGGTCCTGATCTGAACAAGACCCACTGACGCTACCACACAGCAAGGGAATGCATAGCCCAGGGCAGCTGCAGTGGAAGCAGCGCTGAACCAAGAAGAGTGAATTCCAAACCTCACCCTGGGAAAGGCCCAACTTTCCCAAAGCCCGGGTGCTAACTGCTGCAGACTGTTGCCTGGTCAGTGGAGTTCTGTCCACATGCCTAAAGCAGTGACTATCTTCATAACTTGAAGTGCAGCAACACCCCAGGTTGCAAAAATGACCCTTTTCACTGCCAGGGAAATTGGGTTGCCTCTGGTCCTCTAGAGATCCCTTTTCCCAAACCTTCATAGAATGCTTTAGAAATTCCACTACATTTACACAGCAATGTATGCATTTGCACAGTCATTGTGATTTGCAAGGCACTGCCCATGTTTATAGGGCTTATGTTTGCACTGATCAAGTGAAATAACCTATTGATATTCCTGGGTAGCAAAGGAAGCCCACCCCCATTAAAGGGATGTTAATTATCCAGTGACATTATTTACCTCCATGCCATGAAAAACTACAGCTGCATATTTTCATGCATTAAGTCTCTATTAAGCAGACAAGACTTATTTCTTTGGATTTTTTGGCAATCCTACACCTGAAAGATAGGAAATCGAGGCCTAGAATTATCATTGTCTAAGGTCTATACCAGAACAGAGTGTCTCTGATTCAATTCCAGATCCACTGGATTGTCAAACTGTGGAAACATTCTCTCAGAGCCTTGGAGTTCCTTAAAGAACTTTTCACAGGCATTCAGTATTTGTCCCCAGACACCTCCTTTCGCTATGGTGGGGGTGGGTGAAGGTTGGAGGGCCTGGGTCCAAGTCACCGCGGCCTGCCATTTGCAGGGCCGGGCAAGGAGGGAGAGGTGGCCAGGTGCTGGGAGGGTGGGCCTGGTGACCAGTGGGAAAGGCAGGACCTACCTCCCCTCCTCAGGCCAAAGGCAGGGCCCCAGCGCAATCACTGATGGGGATACTTGAAAGGAAGAAGCCGGCCACTCTGTGCCACTTAAAGGCCAGGTGATACAGGCCTGCCCATCTGGGAGGGCATGCCACATGGCCCAGCAGCAATCGGTTCCCCAGGGGTGGCCCGACAGGGCAATGCAAAGGGTTCCTGGGCAGGAGGCCTTGCCACATGCTGGCCTGGCACCCCTGCTCAGTCTGCTTCTGAGCATCTTTCTAGTGCTTGTTGTATTGTGGTTACAATGGGCTTCGCTGCTAGTATTATAATAATAGAATTATAACTTCCTATGTGTCCCACCTTGTGATAAAGAAGTTGTTTGGCTTTTGCCCAGCCCAGAGATTTATTGTAGCTAAGCAGGAGCCCTCTTATAATTCCCTTTGTAAATGACACTTGACACAAAGTAAAGTTCAAACAGGAATGTTGATTTTATTAAACAGGCACAGTTGGGTTAGGAATAGGCAGGGGATGAGAAATTGAGGTGATTTTTGTTGTCTATACAAATTATAATAATATTTTGAACAGGCAACAGGGTATAGTTGAAGCTTATTTTCTTAGAGACTCAGTTCTTAACTGTGAGAGGTTTGTTTGTCTTGGAGATTTTTTTCAGCAACAGTGTGTTTTAATGAAGTTTCATGTAGTTTAAGACCATTTCTCTTTTCACACAAACCAGGGGTCCCTTCTGAGTTGAACCACTGAATAACTGGGTAAGAAATATCCTCCTGTTTATAGGAGCGATAATCCTTTTCTGTTTGGCTAGACTGGCAGTTTTAACCAAGTTCTAATTTCTGAACTTTTCCTCAAATGTGATGGTACACAGTAAGGGCAAGGAGTTGTGTCCCTTCACTTCCCAAGTGACTTTGTCTGATTCCCTCTGACAGACACACCAACTCCAACTATCTGGCTACTGACACACTAGAGATGACAAATGGTGCTTACCAATCAGAGAGAAGGGGGTGCACACAGACACCAACTTGTCAATCAAACTGTGCTTCATCATGAGGCATTAACCCTTAATCTCACAGCTCTCTGAATTTGATGCACTAAACATCCTGTTTTTGGAAATCAGTTCGTCACACCATAATGTCTCCAGAACAGTCACAAACATTCAGCTTCATATCTGAAACATTCACATGATTTACATCATAATATTGTAAAGCGAAAAGGAGTCAGTTGTACTGTGTTGGCCATGACTCGGAATATAATTTTAAACAGTTGCAAACAAATAAATCAATGAAAACTCCTCCTCTGTGCCATATGGTGCATGCAAATAGACATTAGTTATGCCAAAATGTGGTATAATGTATTTGTTGTTTATTTGTGAGTGTGTAGAACAACTGTGTAAACTTGTATATGATGGCATGCATTAATTAGAAGACAAGTAATTCCATTACTGGAACAAAACCACACGAAACTCTATTGCTACAATTTTAGGGGGTGAATAACAACACTATATTTTTTCTGTAGTTGTAACTGCAATAAAGCTTTGACAAAATCATTGTGATAGGAAAGTAATTATTTTAAACAAAACACACAGGGTTGCCTGAATGCTCACAGAAATTAGAACTGTGCTATTTCTCAATAAGAGCAAATTAATGACTCCATCTATTCACTTCAGAGTTTGATGATGATACCAAGACCTCTGCCATACATTAATAAAATGTGTTACAATAAGTACCTGGAAATACCTAATTTGTTACAATAAGTACCTCGACATACCTAATTTGTTTATTTTGGTTGATTGTCCATAAGCTTTACACTTTGGATTATGCATATAAACAATTCTTATGTTAGAGAATACTGTTTGTATGAATTGAACCTCAAAATAGCAGATATCTTAAAGTTAATATAATTTAAGAAGACCAAGTTCTCATGAAGTATTAAATAATTCCTGGTTTCCCTTCTACATATTGGAGATTATGTAATGACAATTCATAAAGCACAAATACATTAATAGTTTGTTCAGTGTGGTGATGGAGACTTATAACATGCATAAAGAATACGTGGAGATAATGAAAAGATAGCTTTGCAAGACTGCAAGGCAATATGCTTATATGAGATCCATTTGTATGACTAGTGTGGGTCTAATTTAGGTGGATGTGTACAATACAACTGGGTTTTTATATTTTTCTGTATGTCTTAGCATTTCTGGGCCAACATCCACTTGGAGTTTCAGATGTGCTCTAATATGTGTCTAGGGCTCCAAGGCCAGCATGCAGCCTCTTTCACTTCAGTTCATATAGCACCTCTGCATGTGTCAACAAATGTATATATGAGCAAGGAAAAGAGTGAGGCTGTAACCCCAGCAGAGACTAAGCATGAGGGGAAGGGGGGAGACACAAAGGATAAGGTTTATAAAACATAAGTTGGAATCAAACTAATGCTAAAACTTTATTCCTCCACAGCTTCTGACAGCCTGTTTGGCATCAACTGATCATGGATCACAGATGACCTAAGCCAAATCATACCCTTTCCCCCGGTCAACCTGCTAAGGATCCTGAGGAGGAAGGTTGGCCACTGAATGGGCTGGGGACATTTCTGACAAGTCCTTTGAGAGTTAACATCATCCCTTTATGGGATGCCCTTTCACAACTACCCTTGGATTGCATGATCTGGGCAAATACGGGTGTGATAAGATTAACATAAACATGAAAAACATTGATACTCAGTGGCTTAGTGACCACATATGGTTCCCTAGAATGGACACAGGCCTGATGGAACTTTGAAAATTTGTCCTCAGTTCCTGGACCTTGTCTTGCATACTTCTGACAGGGTGTTCATATCTTTTCCTGTCTCAGCTGGGAAGGTTAAACTTCAACCTGTTGTGAAACTGGGAGTGGATCCCCAAATGTACCTTTTCTCCAGTCAAGCTAAGGTGCAGGTCCCAAACCTTTTATGACCCAACTCAGGATATCAAAAGAGCTATCTATCTTGCCCCTTCCTGCCAGGTGGGCAAATTGTTCCCTTCATCCTGCCTATTTGTCTCCAAAAAAGAAACTAATCTCTTCCTAGCCTGTAATCTAATAAGGTTTTATTGCTTCGTTTCCAAGGTAAGAATGTTTTCCCAGGCATCGGAGCCTCCCTGAGTGTAAATCAAGGGATCCTGCATTTCTTTATCACAACAGTACCTGCCTCTTGTTCCAATGAAGTGCGCAAAGCACTTCCAACTCCACTGAAGTTTGTAGTTGGCATTTACATCTCACCTTGAAAAGCTGTTGCTGGACTGACTGAGGAATGTGTAAGCTGTAAGTTTACCCTCTTCCACATCCACTGCACTCTCACCCAAATTTTGGGGTGACTGCTCACCTGGCTGCAAAGAAGAGTAAAACCACAGCCACCAGTGTGTGCATGTGTTTTCTCATGTTTTTAAACAGTTGTTGCATTGTCCTGAAGCAAAGGTGTGCACTACATTTTTATAACACACTTTTATTAATATTATTAATGCATTTATTTACATTTTTTAGCTTGTTACATTTTTCAGTGATCATAGCTACATTTTTGTTGGGCAAATCATGCAAAGAATCATGCAAATCATGCAAAGAATGAACTCAGGCAACAGTGGCTTCTGTGGTCTGTATCAGTCCTTTTCCTGGTGTTTTTGTCGTTACTGTTCAAAAACTTTGTACATCTTTTTGTGTAGTTCTCCTGCATATAAACTTCACACTTTCTTCCCAGCCATAATCCTTACTGGCATCTTTTCCCTTTAACATTTTGCTTTAATAATGAAATTGCACAATTGCACCTGACCATAGATTCAGTTCGGGAGAAAATTGTTCATTATGAGAAAAACATGTAGTATCCAATGTGATACTTATCCTGTAAAAGTTAACTCATCTCCTGTTGTCATCACACTGTAAGAATTTAAGAAGGGAAAACACAGGAAAATTCTTGAGAGGAAGGTGAAAGGCAGAGTAAACAAGCTTGAATTGCTTCTTAATGCTTGGAGAGTCTTCAGAAAAATTTAAAGAGACGTTCAAAAATGTACACAAAGGATGAGAAAGAAAAAAAGGGGGAAAAAAAGAAAAAAAACCCAAAGGATGTGAAAGGACAAATCTGTTGGAAATGAATAAGAGAAATTTTAACTCATTGGAAACCCCAGCAGTGGACAGAGAGGTGCTTTTCTGATAGAAAACATTTGATGCAGTGCATCTAAGAGGAGAAGGCAAGGGGCCATTTCCTATGTGAGCATGTTAGTTGATTGGCTAGCTCAGAGACATTTACTTAGTGGTTCACAAGCCCCACATGGCTCTTTGACATGCCATCTGTGGTTCTTCTGGGGACAACTCCCCGATCTATGGTCCTTAAACCAGGGATAGAAGTAAAGAGCCTGTCATCTTCAACAACCTTACCACCACCCTACTTTGCAGCCTCTGCGCTCTCATCTAAATGCCTGGGAGGCTGCTCAGAAAAGAGTAACTCACCTGACCCAGAAAAGAGAGTAAAGCCACAGCACAGCACACCACAGCAGCTACCCAGGAAAAGAGCAAGCTGGCCACAGCTGGGTGCTGCTGATTTTACTCGTCTTTCTCCACAGCCAGTTTCTCTACTTCAGATTCCTTAGCAATCCCACTCTCTCCTGAGCTACTGTGAGCCAAACTAGATGTTCCTTGTTAAATGCTCCTTACAGCCACACAGCAGCTGTGGGAAACTGCTTCTTAAAAAAAAAAAAAGCAGAGCACACATGGGCTACGAGTCTAGTTCATTTATAAGTGTAACTAGTCCTACACACTCCAAAAGACTTTCCAAAATTAAACTTTTTGGGTCATTCTTGGCAACAAGATGCATATCTATACCAAAGCTATTCCTATTTTCTTCATGAATCTCCCTGATTCCTTTGTAACTTTGTATACTATAGATATATTGCTTAACAGTGAGGTTCAATAGATTGTATATCAAGGTAAGTTCAAAACAAAGAGAAAATAACCCCATCAAATATTAATTTCATTGGAAGTCACCGGTATATTATGAAAAGCAGTGCAGTTTTTTTCACTATTTGCTTTTCCTAAATCATTTTTTTTTGGGGGGGGGGAACTTGTCAAAGAAACATACTTCAATTTAAATCAAATATAAAGGAGTTATAGTTGTATCTATGTTTTATTCAGTTATGGACTTTTTAAAGTTAATTATGTCTGCATGAACAGTTCTAATGAAGCTTAAAAGAAATCTTAGTAAATAATAATTATTGAAGTATGGTGTATGTGAACAATGGAGAGGCTTTTTCTCAGATGTGCCCAATGAATCGCACTGGGAAAATGCATTTGATTTGTTTAAGCGATGTTGATTACCATCAAAGAAGCTGAAACAGCAATGAGTATCAATCTCATTCATCTACTGAAAATAAAGGATAAAATGAAAGCAAATACTGAACTGCTTTTGATTCAAAATTCCATTAAAAGTTCCTTGAGAGATGAGTCTCACCAAGAAATTAATTCTCACTCAGTGGAAACAACCTATTCACCTTAAATGTAAGGGGGGGGGATATTGTGCTGGCAACATAACCTGAAAAGATATATTACTTTAGTGAACATTTACTAATCACTGTGTCCTGAAACTGCTGTATGTTCAAGAGCACCTTGCAACTTGTGTTGAGCAATGTGTTCCAGAGAGGAGTACAGAATGTCCAGCTGGCATTACTGGCTCTTCAGACCCACCTCATGTAGGACAAAAGGATCTCATGAGAAGCAACCATGTCTGCACTGCACAGATTGATTTACTTCATTTATACCTCACCTTTCTCCCCAGTGGGGACCCAAAGTGGCTTACATCATTCTCCTTTCCTCCATTTTATACTCACAACAACCCTGTGGGTAGGTTAGTAGGCTGAGAGTTTGCAACTGGACCAAGGCCACCCAGCAACCTTCCATTGCAGACAGAGTAGGGATCTGAACCTGAGTCTCCCTGATTGTAGTCATGTACTTTAGCCACCGCGCCACTGGCTTACATTTAGAAGCACTAATCGAGATACTTTCCATTGGTTTGGATTCAGACTAAACTGTCCATTTCCACTGAATTCTCCTTCCCACTGCAGACCCCACCCCCCATGCCATTCATCATTTTGGAGAGGTGAATGGGCAGCAGTGGGATGGGAGAGCCAAGAAAATTCCATGCTGCTGATGGAAAATTTAGTTTGAATCCAACCTATTCAGTATTAGCTCAGCTCTTGCATCAAATATATATATTGAAGAACATTTTATCATACTATGAGGGGGATTCCTGGCTGCTGCCTTGCTTACTCACCTGCCTCCCAAACCTCTTCCTTGCCTCCATCCCCGTTTGGACAGCCCACCCACCACCCTGCTACTATATTCACTTGTGGGGGACAGTGGTTGCTACCGGGCCTTCAAGTCATCCTCTCTCTCCCTCTACCACCCTGTCCACCCTGCCTTGGCAGTGGGAAGAGGAGTCATGTGGCTACAAGGGGGAATCCTATCCCCCCCTTTGCTCATTTGCCCATCCATGGCAGAGTAGGAAGCTTATGGTGGAGGGGGAAGCTAGACTGCTTGCTGTTATGGCTGTGCTCCCCTCACTATGCCTGCCTGTTTCCCTCCCCACTGCTCAACAGATTGGCAGTGGTTTCTGCTCTCCCCAGTCACCTGTAGCACTACCATCTCCCTTCTGTCTCCTCTATTTCCCAGTCCTACATATTGCAATACAGATGACAGTAGCCTGACAGAGGCGTAGGGGGAGGGGGTTACCCCATCTCTTTTTTAGGTTTTCAGAATTTTTTTGCAAACCTGGGTCCCTCAAATTTGTGAAAGTTATCTGTTTTCTCTGGCATGGTCCCACTCTGTCGATTTATCTGAAGATGAGGCCACAATGAGAATTTGATAGATAAAAATTCTAGATAGATACACACAAACTTTATACTGTATAATCATTTTCCCTAAGTTTGTTCCTGTGTTTTGGTCCAGTGCTGCAAATCTCACATCCTATGCCCTGGCAGGGAATCTCAGAAGTCCAACTCTGTATGGCATGAACAAGCTAGATGCATCGAAGACACAGAGGACCACCCCCAGATGCTCTTCTACACACCCTACAAGTCCTACCCCTCCTGTTGCTTTGATGTTTGATAAGCAGTTAGATTGAGCAGAGACAGTCTGTCCGGAAATGTATCCATTCACAAATTGCCAGGAACCGCCACAAACAGCTTGAAAGTCCATGGGAAATTTGTGCTGGTTGACCTGCCATGAACTTCACATTGCTAACCATGAACCAGCCAAAATTCATCACAAACTTTACTCCGTGAGCTGGTTCATGCCCATCCCTAATCGCTGCTCTAAGAGCTACATCACACACAATGTCCTGTCCCATTTCCTCTATTGCATCATGCCAATCAACAGTGTCCTATGCAGAGTTATTCTAGTTCAAGCCAGCAATTGTACTGTAAAAAAGCCATACCTATACCTAGTATACAGACACTGATTCTAGAGCTACAACTGATGAATCACAAATTTTAGGGCACATATGGAATGAATGCATCCTATATAAGCTCTGCTAGTTCCCCTACTCTGATCTTTGAATCATAGAGTTGGAAGGGACCTCCAGGGTCATCTAGTCCAACCCCCTGCACAATGCAGCCTCAGAGCAGGCATGTTTCAGACCTAGACTTTTGCTTTACTTATCTGTTTTGCCATTCCTCCCATGGAACATGTTTTTCTTGTCTGCCTGGCTCCTGGATTTTCTTCTACTGCTTCTGCCATAATTCCTGTTACAGTATTCAAAGAATCATGGTTGTCCTGAATTCCTAGTAAAACTGGAAAATCATTACAAAATGGTAAGCTTGTTAAGCGGAGCTAGCTGACAAAGCATGAATGCTAGAGACCATGAAAAAGACAAACAATCCCAGCACAGTTGTGTTGGGAATCTTCTCCCCATAGTTTGCAGCTGCAACTTACTCTCTTAAATTTTTACCTATCTCTAAAGAGCATTTTAACATGCAGAACATATGGATCTAGCACTACATTTGAATGAAACTTGCCATTTTATGCCCCTGTTATATACAGAAACCAGGAAAGAACAATGCATATATCAATGCTTTATCTACCTTGGTTTATGAAGTAGTAGGTTGTGGTCATTCTTGAGAAGTCCATAACTAATTATTCCAATATGAACATACATATGAACATACAGAGCTGCCTTATACTGTGTCAGTCCACTTGTCTGTCAAGGTCAATATTGTTGACTCTGAATGGCAGCAGTTATCCAGGGTCTCAGAGAGAGGGTTTTCATATAATTTACTACCTGCTCTTTTTAACTAGAGATGCTGAGGATGTAACTAATTTATTATTAATTTACAAAATTTATATTGTGACTTTCTGTCCTCAAAAGGACAGCCAAGGATGCTAACCAATCAAAACATACATAGTAAAATCACATTTTAAACCCATTAACCCCTCCCCATACACCCACAGCATTAAAGCAATCAAAACAGTGCTAAAATATATACAAAGTAATAAAAGAATTAAAACACTGGTCAGGAAAGAGACATCACTAAGGGAATGCCAAACAAAACAAGAAAGTCTTCACCTGCTAGTGGAAAATGGCAACAGAAGGGGACAGATGAATTTCCCTGTGGAGAGAGTTCCAAAGTTTTGGTGCCACAGCTGAGAAGGCCCTCTCTTGTGTTGTCACCCACCCAGTCTCAGAAGGCGGAGGCACCTGGAGCAGGGCTTTCTGTATTGATTGAAGTTTCAGAATATTTCTGAAGAGCAGACTCACACAGAGTGCATTGCAGTAAACTAATATGGATTTAATTAAGCCATGCACCTTCTATATGCAAAGCAGATGTCCTTCCACTGAACCATGGCCTCTCCTCTGCCTTTCAAATATATCATAGTGTTACTTGTCCAACTATCATTTTCTAGCACAAACCAGTATTAAAATAAACAACAATTCCATGTGAGTCAAAGAAAATAATGTACGATCATGTGATTCCAGGGCCATTAATCATGGATGCCCATCCTCCAGTTTTAGCCTGGAAAACATTTTAGCTCAGCAGCTGGTATTATCAGTGACAAATGAAAAAGATTAAAATTAAGTAATGTGGACAGAGTAAATTTTTTCCCCAAGATGCATCTTCCCTTGTTTGGAAAGAGTTCAAGGTACGCAGTCTACACAAAACAAAATCATGTCTCTTAGAAATTATCTTGTCAAGATCCCATCAGCACACCCTTCTCACTGAAGATCCTTAAAGAATAAAAGGTATTTGAAAAAGTCACCAATACTGTTTCAGATGTTTTGTTCTCCTTGTTCTCCCTAAGACTCTACTGAATCTTTGAGGACTACTCAGAATCAGAATCAGATTTATTGATACAGTCATTGACCAGCATAAAACGTCCAATATCTTACATATGAGTCCTAAAGAGTCTTATAACCAATATGAACACTCAAAAATTTCATATCTAAAACAGTTAAAATTCGGATACTCTACGCAGTATCTCTTGATGTATTTTATATGCAGCTGCTAAAAAACTTGCACTGGAAGCTGTGACTGTTGGGTTGACATCCCTAAGGATCATTTTGCTAAACTCTATGTCTGTACAACCCTGATATTTCTTAAGAAGAGGGGAGATCTTCTTTGTTCTGATTTCATGATAGAAGGGGCAATACAGCAATACATGTTCGATTGTTTCGACCTCGCCATCCCCACAGGGGCAAACCCTTTCATGCATGGGGGTCTTTCTAAACTTCCCATCTAACACAGCGGAGGGAAGAGCTCTCCATCTAGCTAGCGAAAATGCCCTCCGTTGGGCTGGAATCTCCAGCTGGGACAAGTACAATGCTGGAGCCACTTTATATTTTGTATGTTCTGCAGCCAAAAATTCTGGAGCTTTATTGATGTCAATTTGACGTTGGATATCCTGGATCCTTTGTTTGATTACTGACTTTGCTTGGTCATACTCCATTTTTTGGACTATAGGTGGTAAGAGGCCTAATTTACTTAGGTTTAGATGTACTGCCTTTAACCAGGAGGATTTAAAACTATCACTGAGAATTAGGGGTGCTAGGCCGTAAGGAATAAGGTTTAATTTTAGCCAAAAGTTTAATGAAGTGAGGCATACCCTCGACTCTACTTTAATTAAGCCAGATTCCAGTCGCAGGCTCGCATTTGAGACACATTTGGGCATCTGAAAAGCTGCTCTCAAAAACTTTGATTGAACACGCTCAAGTGGGGTGAAGCAGGAAGATGGAGGCCCTTGAGGACTACTCAAATTTCATATTGGCATGAAGAAACCATTGAGACTTTGGGCAGAACAGAACAGCTAGACACTGATGTTTAAAACATTATATTCCCTTTTTTGAGACTATATACTGCCCTCTAAAGGTCAAATGTATTCCATATACAGACACTGAGAGCATCATTTCCAGCCTCATTGTGACTTCAGTTCTTTACTTCGGCTGTAGCTAGACACCAAAATCACCAAAAAAAAAGGTCATGACTACTGCCTTACTCCCCTACCTAACACTGAGTACAACTTACACATACCATGGTATCATGACACTGAATTTTTGCCACTCTGCAGCTGTAGGGGATATGAAAATGCAAAGTGACATTATCTTCAGACACAGGTATGAAATGTGTAAGATGCTATGGATAGGGGGACTAGAATTTAGGGAGATGTACTTGGACAAATAATTGAACAATTAAACAAAAAGGTGTTTTGATTATTACTGGTATTATAATATATCCAATAATGAAAATTCATTTTGCCCAACTCCCAAATTTCAGACAACTGGGGTGGAGGGGATGGACTTTCCTGTTCTATAAGCAATTAAAATTTTCACCTACAGAGCAGACACAGGGAGATGTTAATTAGCATTTGTGAGTTCCTGCTCAGAACTGACTTTGCTAATACAGTCCCTACAAATTTTATGAAAGGGTGGGGGGAGTTACAGTCCAGTATTTGTTTCCCATTGACACCACTGGAAGTGGAAGCAAAAATGTTTTTAGTTGATTTGTTTTATTGAAAATAAACATAACCCCCCCTCCCCCAAATCCTGGCTACCATTTTTGATGGCAACCTTAGCTATATTGTAAGATATACTTCAGATCTCATGTTTGGAACAAATAAAGCTTGGGGAGATTTGCATGTCCATTATTTATATTATTTTTGTAGACCACCATGTAATCTTTATTTGTTCAAACACAAGCAGCACCTGCATAGCTAAGAAAAGATGGGCATGCTACCTTATTCCTGTAGTCATATGTGTTAGTAAAATTACTGTCCTTGCACCAGAATGATGTCTACAAATGCTGGCCCCATAGATACTTTGGACTGTATGTACAGTTTGCCCAGCACCAACAGAGATTTCCAGGACTATCCAAGATTATTGAAGGAATTCAGTGTATGATTAGAAGATTCCATATGCCACATTAGATTTTAGAATGACATTGAAAGTACAATCCTAAACTTTATTGTATAAATCCCTTGAAATCAATGGGCTAGGAAGGATGTAATTTTGTTTAGAATTGCATTGGTAGTCTCTCTAATTATTATCTGGGAATAGAATGGGAAATTAACAGTCTTTGTAAGATTTGGTGCAAATTTAGTTTTCAGGACAGTATTGATTTATATCTATTGACATATTTGGGGTTAGTAGGCCAGAAATATGAATTTTACAAGATATTTATGGAAATTCTAGGTTCAGATTCATAACAAAGTGTTCCATAATTTTAAATTCCTTTACTAACACTCGAAGCAACAACACATTATGACATACCAAGGACAGTAATGGATAGAATCATGCATGACACCTAGGATAAATTAAAATTAAGTCCACAACTTTCTATTAAAGTTAGCCACTATGTCATACTGGCTCTCATCATCAAACACTATTTGAAAAATAAAGTTATTTTCACAGTAAAGGAATTGCTGACTAGCATGCATTTTCTTGCTTAGCAGGTTACTTTAATTGCAATAGAAGATAGTGTGTTACTGAAAATATTTTTGGTCCTCAGTCACTTAAAAATAATCATGACCTATTAATGAAATTCTACAGTTAATACATAATGAAACATGTACAAAACAATGTGTCATTTAGAAGCATTTCTGATGTACCCTTGACACATATTTTAGAGCAAGTGCATACAAGACAAAAAACATTTAATCCACCAGCCTATATACAGATGGATATTTTTATATCTAGCTGGCTAATTAAAATGACACCTTGCCTGCTTAATATACATATTTAAATAATTTTCAGACTTTTTAGAGAAGGTGATATATGGTTGGAAGCAAAGCTATAAAAATAATGTGCTTGTGTGTGTATGGACTCATATATGTACATGTAAACCAGCAGAGAACTAACTATATGAATTCCTCTCCTAAATTCTTTGAGGGAGGTAAATCCTCATTGGAATAGCTTGATCTCATCAGATCTCAGAAGCTAAGCAGGGTTGGTACTTGGAAGGGAGACCACCAAGAAAGACTCTGCAGAGAAAGGCAATGCAATCCATCTCTGTTTCTCACTTGCCTTGAAAGCCCCTTGCTGGGCTCACCATAAGTCAATTGTGACTTGATGGCACTTTATTCACACACCAACACACCCACACAAACAAATTCTTTGAGGTCGAGAACTGGAGATGGTTCAAGTCAAGGAATAAAAGCATCACTAGTGGCTTGTCTGGTGACTATGAAGTTCCTTCAAGGAAAAAAAATAATAATCCAAGATACTATATTGGATCTAGGCAGTTTTTTCACTAAATCTCATATGATCCTCCTTCCTTACTATAGCCTCCATTCCACATGACTTTTGCCCATGCAGCTTTCATGATCCTCAGCATAAATGTCACCTATGACTGACAACAAACGAATAGATCAATAGTTCTTAGGGCTGTCTTTGTCTCCAGCTTTATGGAGTGGAACAATTATACTAGAACTCTATTCAGGGAGAATCACACCAGTAGAGCTGCTGATTAATATGGGCACAGAGGTAGTTGAGAAGCATCTGGCTGCATTGAATGAGTACAAATCCCCAAGGCCAGATGGTATGCACCCAAGAGTGCTCAAAAAACTTTCTAGAGAGCTTGCAGAGCCTTTGTCCATCATATTCCAGACCTATTGGAGGATGGGAGATGTGCCACAAGACTGGACGAGGGCAGATGTTATCCCAATTTTCAAAAGGGGTAAGAGGGATGACCTAGGAAACTACAGACCAGTCAGTCTGAACTCTATTCCAGAGAATATACTGGAGCAGATTTTAAAGTGGTCGGTCTGTGAGCATTTGGCGGACAACTTGGTGATTCGGGGAAGTCAGCACAGATTTGTCCCCAACAGGTCCTGCCAGATCAACTTTGTTTCTTTATTTGATCAGAATGACGAGCTTACTGGATCTTCGGAATGCCATTGACCTTGTTTACCTGGATTTTAGTAAGGCTTTGGACAAGGTTCACCATGATGTTCTGAGGGGTAAACTGGAAGACTGTGACTGGGCTCTAGGATAGTTAGATGGATAGGGAACTGGTTGGAGAACTGTACCCAAAGAGCTGTTGTCAATGGCATTTCATCGGAATGAAGGGAAGTGTCCAGTAGGGTGTCACAGGGCTCGGTTCTGGGCCTGGTACTTTTCAGTATCTTTATAAATGATCTGGATGAGGGTGTGGAGGGGCTACTCATTAAATTTGCAGATGACACTAAATTGGGAAGAGCAGCAAACACTCCAGAAGATATAGAATTCAATGAGATCTGATCATGCTGGAAAAGTGGACAGATGTGAACAGCAGTAATTTAACAAGGATAAGTGCCAAGTTCTACTTCTGGGTAACAAAAACAAAGAACACACATACTGGGTGGGGGATACACTTCTGGGTAGCAGCATGGGTGAACAAGATCTTGGGGTATAGGTGGACCATAAGTTAAAGCTGAGCAGCCAGCGTGATGCAGCAACAAAAAAGGCTAATGCAATCTTGGGGCTTATCAACAGACACATAACATCCAAACTGTTGTGGGGAAAGGAAGGGGAGGAGATTGTAAACTGCTCTGAGACTCCAAGATAAGGGCGGGGTATAAATCCAATCTCCTCCTCCTCCACTGTATGTAAATTAACAGCCAGGTAGTTGTATCTATTGGCTCACCATGCAGATTAGCTCCTTCTCCATCATTGTCATACAACTGTCAATTGGCAGAGAGAATACTGTACCATGTGAGACAATATATGTAGCAGGTAAATATAAAGAATTTGTTGTGCTGAGAAGCTACAGAGGCTGTTTGAAATAGTTTCCATATACTAAATTAAATCCACTATTGGAGAGATATAGTCTGAAAGCAGTACCCTGCAAAACAATCCTTAGCTAGCTAATCCTTTTCCTTTTCAAGTAGTTCAAAGAACCCTAAATACACATAAATACAGAATATCCTCATGATGAGTGGCACTTTGTGTGAACAGATGCTATACTATTGACAAATCTGAGAATATCAAACAAACATCCTTGCAGCTTAAGAAAGTGGATGCTAATCATGAAACCAGCATAAGTGCTTCCTATGTACACTATCAATTAGACAATAAAGTTTGACAGGGCATGTAGTTATCATAGGATAATCATAGCTCTAGTGATTTGCAAGATATAAATTCCAAGAGAATGTAACCGCGTAAATAAATAGTGGGCTAGAAACCAACCTTAGCAAAAGCATTCACTGGAATTGGTGCAGTCCAGCTCAGTCTCTCAAGAAAAGATAGACATCTTTCTCTATAGAATCAATGTTTTAATATAATTAATGATATACTGATGCTGCCAATCACTTCTGAGAAGAACAAGAACAAGGCTCGAAGATATTTCACATGGTATCAGCCATATGGGGGGGTAGCAGAACAATTTAGGGTTAGGTGAAAGGAGCTGGGTGAATGTAGGCAGCTGAATCTAAAGGGCTACCTCACACATGCACATTGGTTGCTTTGCTGAGCAACCAGTAAGTGTACATTGAGGCACTGTTTCCCATCATTTTTGGCAAGATGCTTAAACTTAAATCAGTTCAGAAAAGGAATCTGCTTAATTCTACTGTGTGACTCATATCTGAATTAAGTACTATCAGCATATTTATAACTGTTTTGCATTTGAAATATTCATTTCTCATAAGTGTTGCGGTGCATCCAATTATGATTGTTTGCTTTGTTTATAATAAACAACTATGAACTGTGAAACACATGGCACTGAAATCATACATTAAATCAGTATCATGAAATCAGATATTGCTCTACAGAAGGGAACAGCTTTCATTGCAACATAGGGCATAGCTTATAAAAATACATGAAGCATTGATGCTGCAGGTAATATGAGTCATTAGATTAAAATGTTGCTCATTTTAATTGGACATATAGCTATTGAGATCTCTTTTAAATGTGCCAACCTGTTGATGATCTCAAATCCCATGCATATTGCCTTCAAGGCAGCAGTTCCTATGAGAATGCCGAAAAATTCCTCAGCAACATCTGCAATGAATATTAACATTAGGTTTGGAATGCTATAGTACTATTTTTAACAGGAGATCAACTCAGATATTTGAAATTGCTCCATCTGGATCATCCCAAGTGCTGCTAGACACATGTAAAAATAAACCACTATCTGGCCTAGTATAACCTTAATTTGCACTCAAAATTAAGTGGAAAAATAATCCGCTTACCTCAAAAACATCCAAGGTGACACTGGTATAAGTGTAACTCGGACTCCATCTTGGCAAAGCCAAGAGAAACTTTAAGGTGAATTAGAAATGACCCAGAACTTAATCACAATATGGACACAAAAGAATCTTCCCTTAATCTACCTGCTCCCTATATGTGGGGTACCATCTTCAAGCAACTGCACACAGGATGGAGATTGTCAAGTAAGATTAGTGTAGTGCAGTGGTTAGAGCTTCAGACCAGGATCTGGAAGAGCCAAGTTCAAATCCCCACTCTGCCATAAACTCTTCCTTAGTGACCTCAAGATAGTCACAAGAAGAAGAAGAAGAAGAAGAAGAAGAAGAAGAAGAAGAAGAAGAAGAAGAAGAAGAAGAAGAAGAAGAAGAAGAAGAAGAAGAAGAAGAAGAAGAAGAAGGGGAGGGGAGGAGGAGATTGGATTTATACCTCGCCCTTCACTCGGAGTCTCAGAGTGGCTTACAAACTCCTTTCCCTTCACCTCCCCACAACAGACACCCTGTGAGGTAGGTGGGGCTGAGGGAGCCCTTTCAATAACTGCCCTTTCAAGGACAATTCTTGTCAGAACTACAGCTTGCCCAAGGTCATCCAGCAGCTGCAAGTGGAGGAGTAAGGAATCAAACCCAGTTCTCCCAGATTAGAGTCCACGCACTTAACCACTACACCAAACTGGATCTCACAGTCTAACATACCTCATAGAGTTGTTGTGAGGATAAAATGGAGGAGAAGGCAATGATGTAAACTGCTTTGGGTACCCACGGAGGATATATAAATGAAGTAAAATAAATAAATAATTCAAGTGTTTGTTGGGCTGGTTCCAACTGCATGTTTTTTGCCATTACACTTTAATTGTTTTAATTGCTCGTATTGCACATTAAAATAGCCTCTTTTCTGTCCTTTGTTTATCCATTTATAGCCAATAAAACTGAAGCTTTGAATTTAGAACCATTTCCAGTGCTTTTTCATTATGTCACTCTCAACCATAGTTGTGCAAACACAGATACAAAAGATCCTACACAAGGGTTAAGTGTGGTCTTGGGTGCCCCCTGATTCTAAGATGACATGACTGGTATAGGAGCTAATACCTTTTTCTAGGAACTGGAATCATATATTTACCAAAGATATTTTCTCAGCCATTACTTCCTCCATGTGGCTGTGTCCTTGCCAGTTTTAAATGTCTGCACTTCCCCTATGTTATTCAGAGATAAGCATTGTTGTTTCCAGTGATTCATTATGGAATTGACTCATTTCACAAGAAAGGAGAGTACCCTTGACTCCCTCACGTTCTGTAAGCATTTTTTCATTCCCTACCACATTCTAGTCTAATACCCACCACTCCTTACACCAGTTTTAGTGTAATACTCACTATTCCTTACACCATTTTTGGGAGGCTTACTCCTTCAAGGAGCTCCCATCACTGAAGATCACAGGCACTGAGTGTGCTGGCCTGGTGTGGGAAGCTGGGGAGAGCCTGGCCATTTGGTTGGTGTACTGTCTGCCCAATGCACCAGCCAACAGCCTGCTGTCCCTGATGGAGACCATATCAGGCTGGGCACTGGAACCCAAAAACTCAAAAAACAGGATCACGAAACTGCGGGGAAAATCGGGCGAAGCCGCAGGTCAAAATGCAGCCCCGCAGCTTCAGGTGTGAAATTGACCAGTAGTATCGGGGCAAACGGTGGCGCAACACCGAGGCAACTGTAGTGGGAAATCAGCCCTAGTGTCATCCATGGCAGCACTGGGATTCTCCCAATATGCAATGGCCCTCATTCAATGGACTGGACACATGCTTGATTTGATCTTCAGAGAGGGGGTTACAGTGGACCCGATCACTGCCTCAGCAGTGCCATGGTTGGACCACCATGCCCTGAAGGCCCATCTGAATGTTTCAATTCGCCCCTGCTTGGGGAGCGAACAAATTTTAGCTCACCCACAGAGCCAAATAGACCCTATGCAGCTTCAGATAACCCTGCGGGATCCCTTGCCCCCTGGTGGCTTGTTAGATGAGCTTGTAGAGGATTGGCATAGCTGACTCTTGGCAGCCATTTTTATTTTATTTTTTATTAATTTTTAAGTATAACAGAGCTTAATAGTATTGTAATATATTGATACAAGAAGTTAATTCATTACTAGTAACATAACAGGCATATTCTATATGATAACAATAATACAGGTGTTCAAAGTAGAAAAAACTACAAATATTGTGCATGAAACATTTTTCATGCTATATGAATGATGTATCAAACAATCAGATAGACCAAATCTCGGTGACTATAGGTATATTCATGACTAGATATTGCAAGAGAGAGAATAGGTTAAAGATAGATCAGTTTAAAATATGCAGGGTTGCAAGGTTGAATGTCATGATGACTCTCAGCAGCCATTGAGATAGCTCCCTGACAGCCTCTGTGACCTTGCTCTGGTTCACCCAGGAGATGCAGCTGATGAAGTGAAGACTAAGACAGCTAGAGAGACAGTGGCAACACACCTGTGACAAAGCTACAACATCTTATAGGACGTTTATGAGATCCTATGAGATGGCAGTCAAAGCTGCGAAAAGAGAGTACTATGTAGCCACAATTGTGTCTGCAAGCTCATGCCCAGCCCAATTATTTAGAACAATTCAGTATATAATTGCTCTGCCACAAGGCAGACCAAATGTTGGGGAATTGGACATTGGCTGTGAGGCCTTTGAGAGCTATTTCACAGATAAAGTCTTGTCACTCCGCCATGACCTCCCCGCCACAGTTCAAACAGTGAGTGAACTCGAGGCTCCATGCATGTCTTCTAGTCAGGTAATGGGTTATTTCAGTCCACTCAGCCTAGAGGAAGTTGACAAATTGCTCTCAACTGTATGCCCTTGACCCATGCCCATCATGGCTAATTAAAGCTGGTTGTGATGGGTTTCAAGGTGCCCTAAGGGAGACTGTTCCCTAGAGCACTCAAAGAAGCAGTGGTTCGTCCTCTCCTGGGAAAAAAAACCCAATATCCTTGGATATGGCTGGATTGGAAATTACTGGCCAGTTTCCAATTTGCCCTAATTGAGAGGGTGGTGGCAACTCAGTTGCACAGCTTTTTGGATGCCACTTCCATATTAGACTCCTTTAGTCCAGTTTTCACCCAGGCCATGGGACAGAGATGGCACTGGTCGCCCTCATGGACAACCTCTGGAGACATTTGGATTGGGGCAGATCAGCAGTGCTGTTGTTGTTACACCTGTTGGCAGTGTTTGACATGGTCAACCATCAGTTAACGACCCACCGCCTCACCAATACTGGAGTCTAGGGGTCTGCCTTGCAATGGCTTGCCTCCTTCCTTCAGGGTCAGGGACAAAGCATGGCACTAGGGGAACAGCTATCCCAAAGGCACCCACTGATTTGTGGATTGCCCCAAGGGGTGGTGCTTTCCCCAGTGCTATTCAACATCTATATACACCCCCTTGCCCAGATCACCCGGAGGCATGGGCTGAGATGTCACCAGTATGCTTACGACACACAGCTCTATCTGTTGCTGGATGGCCAGTCCAGATCTGGAATTGGTGTTACAAGCTGTGGCTGGATGGCTTAGACTGAGCTGACTGAAATTGAATCCGATGAAGACAAAGGTCCTGTGCCTGAGCCAAGGCAGTCCAAGGTTAGAGATCCCACTCCTGATCTTTGATGGGGCTCTCTTGGTGCCAGCACTGGAGGTTAAGAGTTTGGGGGTGCTCTTGGATGCTTCTTAACAATGGAGGCCCGGGTAGCAGCCACTGCCAAGTCAGCCTTTTACTATCTTTGGCTGATTAGGTAGTTGGTTCCCTTCCTTGAACACAGCGATCTATGAAATGGTCATCTTGAGATTAGGCTATTGTAATACTCTCTACATGGGGCTGCCCTTTTCCCAAATATGGAAGATACAGCTAGTGCAAAATGTTGCAGCCAGGCTTCTGATGGGCCTCCCCATGTGGGAGCATATCCAGCCTGTGCTAAAAGCACTGGCTGCCAATAGCATACTGAATTCATTTCAAGGTGCTGGTTCTTACCTTTAAAGCCCTTTATAGTCAGGGGCCTACATGCCTGAGGGACCGCCTTTCCCCACATGTTTCCCAGAGAGCACTGTGTTCAGGGTCTCAAAAATGACTGGCCCTCCCAGATCCCAAAGATGCCAGGCTGGCCACAACCAGGGCCAGGGCATTCTCAGTGGTGACTCCATACTGGTGGAACAAGCTCCCAGAAGACAGCAGGGCCCTGCAGGACCTTTTACAATTCCACAGGGACTGCAAGATGGAGCTCTTCCACCAGGCCTTCAATCAAGGAGCCACACTCAATAACTGAACTGTGATAAGGCCCTATTCCCCTGGACTACCATCAGCAGCCTGTGCCTGCCGCATAAATAGATTGAGATGAGCTGCTCATCAAAACAGACTAGATCCCACTTGAATATTCCATCATGATTGTTTCCACCATCTGTATGCAATACTACTATTTTTAGTTTTGTTGTCACTAGCACTTTACGATAGTTAAGATTTTTTATGACAGTTTTATAATTGTTATTTTATGTGTTTTAACTTTTTATGTAAGTCACCCTGAACCTGCTTCAGTGGGGAGGGTGGGTTATAAATTGAATGAATGAATGAGTGAATGAATTTCCCCATTCTTCTTGTCCCTTCCCTTCTATTGAATTGAATCTATTTACAAACATTTCTACAGCCAAATCATATTTGGAGCGTATGTACCCTGGTGCACACCTTCCCTACCAGAAAGTTTCTAGGAGAAAACCAAGACAGTTAGTATAGAACTACTTTCCAGTATACAGTCCTTCTTTGACCCAAATGTTTAATAAATAATAATAATACATAACAACAACATCAACCAACAACAACAACGGTATTTCTCAAGGCCATGAAAAAAGGCTTTTCGGATTCAGATCAAATTTTAATAGTATAATTTCTGTATTCCTTCCTTCCACAGGTCTTTAAAAGATGAGGAAGAATACTGTAGTGCACCAAATTCCTTCACCCAAATAATGTCCCCAGATCCATAAAGAGATTTTGAGGCTTAAACTGTGTCCTGGAAATATTTGGAAAATGTCACTCATTTGTGTTTAATTCTAAGAATGTTAATAAGATGCATTAAAATTTTAATCCACTTATAAAATTAAGGTTTATTTCCATAATAATATTTGTTCAGTTTTATGGCTAATTAAAGTTCAATATATTTGCATTTCAGAGATCTAATATGAATTATCAACTTTTGCCTGTTACTGTAAATGAAGTTAATTCACTTCGTATTTGATCCTGTCCAATCTGTTTTTAGGCCTGATTATGAGACTGAAACAGCCTCGGCTGCCCTGGTGAATGACTTACCTTGTGAGGTAGGCAGAGGGAGTATAGCTCTGTTGTTACTTCCTGGACATCTCAGCATCATCATGGTATCCTCCAGGACCCCCTTTCGAAGTTAAAATCGGATGGCAATATTTTGTGGTGATTCCAGTTCTACCTGGAGGGTAGGTTTCAAAAAATGGTGCTGGTTGCTGCTCAGTCCCTTGGCCTTTGGCCTGTGGGATCCTGCAAAGCTCCATCTTGTAATCTATGCCCTTTAACATCTGAATGAAACCACTGAGTGAGGTCATCTGGATATTTAGGCTGAACAGTTACCAATATGTGGAAGACACAGAGCTCTATCTTGCACTTCCTGCTGATTACAGGGAGGCTGTACATACCCTGAACAGATGCGTGGAAGCAGTTTTGGAGTGCATGCAGGCAAATAATTTGAAGCTTAATCCCTACAAGACAGAAGTGCTGCTGATGAACAGAAGGTCTAACCTGGGATTTAAGGTGTCACTATTCTGGATGGGATTGCATTCACCCTTGAAGGAACAGTTTGGTAGTCTGGAGGTGCTCTTATAGTCAGGTGTAGTGCTGGTTAAGCAGGTGGCTGCTGTAGCTAGGAGTGCATTTTTCCAGCTTTGACTGGTTAGGAAGCTGCAGCCTTCCTTTGGCAGAAAGATCTGGCCACTGTGATGTGCCCAATATTTTAATTTTAATAACATTTTTTATGTTTTAATGTGTATTTTACCTCTGGTTTTCATTGTTTTAATTATGCTGTTTCTGTTGGTTTTAATGGTGCTTAAGATGTGCTTTTACTATGTATATTTTTAATATATTTTATTTATTTATTTTACAGAATTTATATCATGCATTTTTGCCCTCACAAAGGTTACTAAGGTGGCTAAAAAAAATTAAACATGCATAATTAAATCACATTTTAAAGCCATTAAAACCATCCCTGTCAGGCTACATGTCACTCCACAACCACTCCTCAATTGTTGTCAGTAAAGGCATATATTCCATTCTCTCCCTCAATTATCCTGAAGTAGAGACCTGCGATTCTTGCCAGCAAAGACCTTCTCACCAGCCACCAATGGATAGACCTTATTTTTCTCTTCAATAAATTCATTTACAAATCTTTCTGCCCAATCTGGGTCACAAAAGTGACCAGTAAAAACAAAGTATTTTAAAAACATTTTTTAAAAGGAAGTACATACATAAACACATACACTCCGTCTCCCAATGATTAAAAAATGGGGCAGGGAGGAGGGATCATTAAAAAAAATGTGACCTCTATTGGTGTAGCGTCATCTGTTTCACTGTTATAACTGTTATTGTTGATGCATTTTCTGAAACTATTGCAATCCCCTAACAATTTTGCATTAACTGTGAAAATGTTATTAGATGCACTGTCTACTTCTTCCTTTAAGTCATTAATGGATATGTTGAATGTCACTGGGCACACCACTGACCCTTTGGGGGAAAGCTGGTACATACAACAATGCAGATTAATTCATTATTGACTTTTGAAGAGAGCTTTAACCAGTTGTGTACTCATTTTATAACTGCATATTCTAATCCACATTTTGCCTTCTGTCAAATTCAACAAATGCAAGAAAACAAAAACAACAGCAGCCACAGATAAGCTATATATAGCCACTGTAACAGTTCCTTTTTAAAAATCCACTTTTTCATTGTTCAGGAGCTAAGAAATTTGATATTTTAAAAGTATATTTCTTTTAAAGTATATTTCCTTCAGCTGTTTGTGGTCATGCTCCACCATAACTTCTATCAATCAAGGACATGTAAACTCTGAACTGTGAAAGGCTAGAAATAAAACTGATGGAAGAAAAAGTTGCTCACTTGGTTGCTAGGTTTACACCTGGGCTGGGAGTTCAACCAGTTGAACTGATAACATTAAAGGGAGCTCAACAGTTTCCATATCTCAAGACCAAATGTTTCATTTGGTGTGAATGAGGGGAAAACTCAGCAAAATGTGCCACTGCATGGATTTATTTATCAGGCAAATGACAATTCCTTTAAAATAAGACAGTGTAAAATAGTCTAAGATGATCTCACTTTATCTGCAAATTCATGGCAATAGAAAAGGTAGCTTTCCTCCCCCCTTTCATCTCTAATGACAGCAGTTGTGATACTTACGCATTTTCCAGACTCCACACAGCTCCAGTGGTGTACCTCCAGGCAAACCAGATCACGGCCGAGGCAAGGAAGAAGGCGACGCTCCTGAGCTCTTGCGGCAAGGCCGTTTTTGACATCGCCCGGTCCCTGACAGTGCACACATTGCTTAGCACAGCTACATGGGCTGATATCACAGCTAAGCTCAAGGGCCATTTCACGCCGCAGCTGTCAAAGATCGCCAGCAGGCACATTTTTTACAAGCGGTGCCAAGGTCCGGCCGAATCCATAGCCGAATTCATCACTGTCTTGCGAAAGGAGGCCCGGCCTTGCGGGTTCACCAACCTTGAGGAGGCCCTTCTCGACCGACTGGTGTGTGGCCTACAGGACGAACACCTTCAGCAACACCTGTTTGCCCGCACCAAGCTTACGTTTGCTGTGGCCTATGCCGAGGCCATCGCCGCAGAGGCCGCCGACAAATCAACTCAAGAGGTGTGCCAACGACAGCCACCAGCAAGTAAAGAGCCTGCAGTCCACCAGCAATCTGCCAGCGAGTCCGATGGCGAGGATGACGGCATATGCAGAACCAGGGAAACACGCCCACCATGGACCAGACCGAAGACTCCTGTGACGCGGGCTTGTGCCGGCTGCGGAGGCAGGCATGAGAGAGACCTCTGTTGGGCCAAGGAGCTGATCTGCCACTCCTGTGGCAAATGGGGTCATCTGGCCCGAGTCTGTCGGGCAGCCAAAAGATCTCCACCGTCTTCACGACATGCAGACCCCAGGGTTTGTGTTTGAGACAGTGACAAGTCATCCAACTGTCATCAGACCGACTCCTGACCACTGGAGGCAAGCCCAGCAGAAAGATCCATGTGATGGTTCTTCTGGACGGGGTACCCTGCATCATGGAGGTGGACTCCAGATCGTCCATCACCGTCATATCTACAGAGACGTGGCAGTGCTTATTTCCAAGGCGAAGCCGCCACCACTTGTCATCAGTGTCGACCCGCCTGACCGGCTTCCAGGGATGGCGCATTCCGTTGGCAGGGAAGGCAACCTGTCAAGTTGAATTTAAGGATCAGAAGGCTGAGCTGTCTCTCCTAGTTGCAGAGGGTGAGAGGGTAAGCCTGCTGGGCCTTGACTGGTTTGAGGCATTGGGGATTGCTATCACTGGTATTAACAAAATTTGTGTAAATAAACAGGACTCATTGTATAGCGAGTTTCCTGAAGGGCTTGGGGAAGGGCTTGGCAAATACACCAGTCCCCCGGTTGCTTTTGATTTAGACCATTCAGTTCGTCCGATACGACTGAAATATAGGAAGGTTCCGCTTGCGCTCAAAGAAAAAATTGAGTTGGAATTAGATAAGTTGGTCAAACAGGGTATTCTGGAATCGGTGCCCTACGGAAAATGGGACCCCAATTGTGACACCTGTCAAGGCCGACGAGTCAATTTGTGTGTGTGCTGATTACAAATGTACAGTTAACAAGGCCCTGCAGCAGCACTCCTACCCAGTGCCAGTGATCAGTCATGTCCTGGCATTACTGGGAGGAGGAAAGGTTTTCACCAAGCTTGACCTAGCTCAATAATAATAATAATAATAATAATAATAATAATAATAATAATAATAATAATAATAATAATAATAATAATAATAATAATAATAATAATAATATACTTTATTGTCATTGTACATAGTACAACGAAATTAAAAGTGCAATCATTTCAGTGATCTACAACAATAATCATGCGCGCTCACACAGCAAGCTTACCAGCAGTTGCCACTGGACGACGCGACTGCTGAAGCACAAACAATTGTTACCCATAAAGGGGCTTTTAGGGTAAAGCGACTGCAATTTGGGGTTAACGTCGCCCCGGGCATCTTCCAAGGGCTAATGGAGGGGCTCCTGCGTGGGCTACTCGGTGTCGTGCCCTATTTTGATGATGTGTTAATTATGGGCACAGGCAAAAGTGAACTGATGGCTCGCTTACGAGCAGTGTTGAACCGCTTTAAGGATGCAGGGTTAAAAGTCAAAAAGTCTAAATGTGTTGTTGGGGTGAGCGAGGTTGAGGTTCTGGGGTTCCTCATTGACACGAATGGGGTCCACCCCACACTGGACAAGGTCGCCGCCATCAAAGGAGCACCCACGCCCAAGTCTCCAATCCTTCTTGGGCATCTTAAACTTCTATCACTCCTTTCTGCCACACAAGGCTTCAGTGGCGGAGCCCCTGCACACACTGCTCCACAAAAATGCAAAGTGGGAGTGGGGCAAGTGGCAGGAGCAAGCGTTTGCGGCAGTCAAGGACCTTCTGTTGTCCAACGCTGTGCTCACACACTTCGACCCGGACAAACTTCTTGTTTTGGCTGCTGATGTGTCCCCCTATGGGGTGGGCGCAGTGTTGCGTCATCTGATGCTGGACAGCACCGAGGCGCCCATCGCCTTCTACTCATGGTCTCTCACCGCTGCGAAGAAAAACTATGCTCAAATTGACATGGAGGCCCTCGCCCTCATTGCCAGAGTTAAAAAATTCCACGACTTTGTTTATGGGCGACAGTTCCTCCTTGTGACTGACCACAAGCCATTGTTGGGCATATTTTCTCCGGACCGCCAGACTCCTAATATCCTCTCCCCAAGGATGCTGAGATGGGCAGTCTTTCTGTCCGCCTATGACTTTGAACTTGAACACCGGCCTGGAAAGGCCATCGGACATGCGGACGCACTTAGCCGCTGCCCAGTACCGTCCACAAAAACTGACAGTTCCAAGGACTGGGACGTGCTGGCCTTGGACAAGCTTCCCGAGGCCCCGGTTACATCTAAAGACATTGCTGCTGCATCAGCTAAAGACATTGTAATTGCCTGGGTTCTCAACTGGGCGCTGAGAGGGTGGAATGGTTCATATGAAGGCCCTCACTAGAGGGTACGTGTGGTGGCCAAACGTCAATGCGGACATTGAGGTTTGGGTTCGGAACTGCATGTCCTGCCAACAGTCACGGCCGGAACCACCATAAGCTCCCATCCAGCCCTGGGAGAAGTCTAAGAGGTCCTGGTCCCGCCTCCATATCAATCTGGCTGGTCCCTACCAGGGACAAATGTTTTTGATTTTAGTTGATTCCTTTTCAAAGTGATTGGAGGTGGTTCTTTTAAGGTCAACGAGTTCTGGGGCTGTGATTAACGGCCTGTGCAAACTGTTTTCCACGCACGGGCTGCTGGAATGTGTCATCTCCAATAACGGGCCACAGTTCATTTCGGCAGAGTTTGAGGGGTTCCTGGCTGACAACCTCATACGCCATGTGACTTCTGCGCCATTCCATCCGGCCTCCAATGGCCAGGCCAAGTGGATGGTGAGAATGGCAAAGGAGTCACTTGGGTGCCTAATGTGCGGGGACTGGAACCAGAAACTGGCCTCTTTCCTTCTGAGACAACACATCACCCCGTGTTCAGCAATGGGGCAGAGCCCAGCTGAACTAATGAAAGCTGTCTACCCTCCTTGACCATTTGCACGCGGACTTGGACCAGTCCAAGCAATGATCAGAGGCCCCGGAGCAGGGGAGAGTTTTTGTTGTGGGGGACAAGATATTTGCCCGGAACTACGGGGAAGGTTATTGGTGGCTACCAGCCATAGTCACCAAAGTTGCAGGGTCCAGGCTGTATGTGGTCCGGCTTCCCAGCGGATGGGAGAATCGCCACCACATAGACCAGCTCAGGAAGCATTGGGCAGACTCCTGTGCCGAGTTGGTGCCGAACCTGAGCTGGTCCCTGAGCAGGAGGGGCCTCCTGCTGAGGAGGTGAGTGCTGCAGAAGGGGACTCGGAGTCTGGGCAGATCCCAACTCCAGAGCCTGTCACCCCTGTTTGTGTTTCCCCTGTCTCTCCTGTGAGAGAGGTTACCAGGGCTCCAGAAGAGTGTGCCGCTCCGACTCCAACGGAGCAGAGACCGCTGTGCCGGTCGAACCGAAGCCGTGGTGCCCCCCCCACCTGAAAGATTATGTTTGGCAGGGTAATGCTCCATCTTAGGGGGGAGGAATTGTTATGTACTGAATGTGAATTGCTTCTATCTATTCACATGTTAAGCTTGAGTCTGAATGTGGCTCTTCAGACGTCGCATTGCTATTGGTCGGTTTCTGCGAAACCTATAAATACCAATCACTGTGTGAGATTGTTGCAAAGAGGGAACAGTCCTGATTGGCCCTTATCCCTGCAATGTCATTGGTCATTAACTTGTTATGGGTGTAGCTTTGACAGCCCGGGAGAGTTTAAAAGAAGGAGCTGTGCTCCACTATTTTGTGGGTGTTATTGATGTGTTCTGAGTTGGTGTTGCTGTTACGAAATAAAGCTGAATCACTTGCTGAAATCACTTTGTTGTTAAGTTGTCCATACTTAACATGTGCCCTTTCATAAAAGTCCTTCCTCACTTCACTCTGACAAGCTGCCAACTTTATGTGGAGTGGTGCCTGATCTCCCAAGAGAAGCTGTGTACCTCTCTGGATGGGTCTTTGGTCAAACTATATTCTTTCATGCTTCCATAATGGCCAAGGGTTCTGAGCTTTTGACACAAGATAGTCCCCCTGAACACCTTGAAATGTGCTGCTGGCAATGCATGCATATCATAGATTAGGCTGCAGAGAAAATAAATAGGCAATGATTAGCTGCTGGTGTCAGGCCTCCCAATGCAACCGACCGCTTGGGTCAGCGCAGGCTCCAGTGCTGGCATGCAAATATATATTTTAAAAGTTTGCCAACCAAACTGTGCAATCCATGAGGTGGAAAAGAAATGTTCAGATTCCAAGCAAGAGGCTACCTTGTGCAATGGGGGGAGGGGGGAGAGATGGGAAAAACTAGTTTAGAAAAGAACAGGGTGGAAATGAGAAAAGACCAGGAAAGCACAGGAATTTTATTTATTTAGTTATTATTCATTTATTAAATTAGACTTGTAGCCTGCCCTTCCCTACACAGTAGGGCTCAGGGCAAGTCACAATGTTTAAAACCAACAGAACAATTAAATATAATTTAGATAAAAACAGCAATTACAATAGTTACAATAGTCACATGTTAACAAAGTTGTCTGAACACAAGAAAAAAAACTGGTAACATCTGGGAATGAAAATGGAACATTAAGGCAATCTGGAAAACACCCTAGTGTTATTTTTAACTGTTCAGTGTGCATATATTAGATTGAAACTCATCATTTCGTGATGAAGCCATTCTAAATGGAGACTTCAATGTGAAATTTCTAAACTAGAATTAATCAATTAAGCACTTATAAACCCGCCCTTCTCCCTGACAAGTGGGTAGAGTTGCCAACAGACTAGACAAAAAAATGCCCCCTTTTAACAGAGGCTTAATGGGAATTTTTTTTTTTACAGAGTAAGATTAATTATCTCTATTCCATGAAAAAACTTCAACTCCCAGTTAAAGTTGTGTGCTGAAAAAAAAATTGTTGGTCTTGGGTCTGCCTGCCAATTCCTTTTTGGATGAGGAAAAAATGGAGGAAGCTGATCCCAGCCCTCGGAAGCTGCAGCCAGACAAGGCAGAGACTCCGTCAAATGCAGAAAGGGAGTCTCAGGCTGAAGTCAGCATACCACAGCTTCTCTCCCACAGCCTGAGATCTGAAGCTGAAGTAGAAGCCCCACAGCCATCAGCTTCACCACCAGGGTTACCAGGCCCTTGGAATGCTGGAGCAGGTGGGCCTGGAGGGAGGCACAGGACCAGTGCCATAGAGTGAGACTGGGAGCCCAGCCAGTCGACCTCTGCCTGAGAGTTTGAGTCACCACAGGATCAAGGCTGACAGCCATGTAAGCTACTCAGCCATTGAGGAGTTGCACCTGTCCCTGGATGACTGAGCAGAGTTTTTTCCTGTTAAAAGCAGCTAGAAAAGGGTGAGCCAGTTGGAAGTGACTTGTCCACTACCCTTGTGTGCCTGCTTTTGTTAACTCAGGAGACACAATGGCTCACCTTAAAGGTACAACATCACCAGGAGCAGCTCTATTTTGATCTTGTTCTATGACCTGTTTCTCACTGTGCTGGGCGTGTCTTAGTTGCCTCTCCATGACTTGGTTATCTGGTGGGCCCACCAGGATTTTCATTTCCAGGAACCCTGCCCACACCAGACTCTACCAGCCGTACTGCTGGCTGTCCCTTGTTCAGAGTCATCTCTCACCCTAGCAAAATATGCAGACTTTTCAGATGTTTTGGAAGAGAAGGGGACTGATTGGTTAGACCTTCACTGTCCTCATTACTGTACCATAGGCCTGGGGCCCTGCTACTGGCAGGCTGACTGTATTTTCTTTCTGAATCTGAACACGCTGCCCTCCAGGATATCCTAGCCAACATCAGCTCCCATCCTCTTCATGAAGAAGAAATGTTGCACTTATGCTCTGAACAAGATCGCTGTGAAGGACCAGTACCTGTTACTACTGAACCCTGAACTCCTAGGGCGATTGTATGGAGCTACCATATATACTAAGCTGGACCTCCCAGTTTGAGTTAAAAATCTGTGCTGTGTTTTTGTATCCTAGATTTTTGGGACTATTTCCTGAGCATATACACACTGCAGACACTGTTCTGTTCAACACACAGGCAATTTGACAGTCTCCTGTACGGCAGCCATTGCACATAACCCCACCAAAATTGCATGGAATGCAGTTCTCCCTCAAATCTCAGCCACATGTAGCAAAAAAACCCGTATTTTAACAGGCCCCCCAAAAGTATGTCATTTCTGTACACACACATCATAACTGGAAAATGATAAGTGTCAACAGCGCCTTTCAAAATCCCCTCTCTGCAGCTGGTCTGCAAAGGTGATTGGATGGAAGTGCTTGGTATGCTTCCCTTGCTGGTATCCAGTTGGAAGGAAAGATGCTGTTTGGGAAATGAGCAGAATCAAGAAAAACAGGTGCACATGGATGCTGCATATTCTCTCTCTGCAGTTTACAGCTCTCTGCAAAGGCTGGGAATGCTAGACCCTTCTTAGGAACCAATTAGAAAGGATGCTACTGCTGAGGAAAACAAGCACAAAGTACAACATGAGTGCATGCTCATGGTCCTGCTAGCTCGGTAAGCATCTAAGTGCCACATGATGGAGTGAGCTCCTGTCTCTGGTTCCAGGTCATACATAAGAGAACATAAGAGAAGCCAATGTTGAATCAGGCCAATGGCCCATCTAGTCCAACACTCTGTCACACAGCGGCCAAAATATACCACGTGCCATCAGGAGGTCCAGCAGTGGGGCCAGGACACTAGAAGCCCTCCCACTGCTGCCCCGTCCAGCACCAAGAATAGAGTGCATCACCTGCCCCAGACTGAGACTTCCCATCTATAACCTGTGGCTCATAGCCACTGATGGACTTCTGCTCCATATGTTTATCTAATTCCCTCTTGAAACTCTCCATGCTTGTAGCTGCCACCACCTCCTGTGGCAGTGAATTCCATATGTTAATCACTCTTTGGGTGAAGAAGTATTTCCTTTTATCTGTTCTAACCCGACTGCTCAGCAATTTCATGGAGTGCCCACGAGTTCTTGTATTGTGAGAAAGGGAGAAAAGTACTTCTTTCTCAACCTGCTCAATCCCATTCATAATCTTATAAACCTCAATCATGTCACCCCTCAGCCGTCATTTCTCCAAGCTAAAGAGCCCCAAGCATTTTAACCTTTCTTCATAGGGAAGGTGTTCCAACCCTTTTATCATTCTAGCTGCCCTTCTCTGCACTTTTTCCAATGCTATAATACCCTTTTTGAGATGTGGTGACCAGAACTGTACACAGTATTCCAAATGAGGTCGCACCAATGATTTATACAGGGGCATGATGATACTGGCTGATTTGTTTTCAATTCCCTTCCTAATAATCCCCAGCATAGCGTTGGCCTTCTTTATTGCAGCTACACACTGTCTAGACATTTTCATTGAGTTATCTACTACGACTCCAAGATCTCTCTCTTGGTCCGTCTCTGCCAGTTCAGACCCCATCAACGTGTATTTATATTTAGGATTTTTGGCTCCAATGTGCATCACTTTGCACTTGGCCACATTGAACCCCATTTGCCACGTTGACACCCACTCACCCATCCTCGACAGATTCCTTTGGAGTGCCTCACACTCCTCACTGGTTTTCACCACCCAGAACAACTTCGTGTCATCGGCAAATTTAGCCACTTCACTGCTTACTCCCAATTCCAAATCATTAATAAACAAGTTAAAAAGCATCGGACTGAGTACTGATCCCTGTGGTACCCCACTGCTTACCACCCTCCACTGAGAAAGTTTCCCATTTATACTCACTCTCTGTTTTCTATTTATAAGCCAGTTTTTGATCCACAAGAGGACTGCCAACCTAGCAGTTCAAAAGCAAGAAACTGCAAGTAGATAAATAGGTACTGCTTCGGTGAGAAGGTAACAACATTCTGTGCACCTTGGCATTTAGTCATGCCAGCCACATGACCACAGAAACGTCTTCAGACAGCGCTGGCTCTTCAGCTTGGACATGGAGATGAGCACCACAACCCTAGAGTCGGATTTGACTGATTTTCGAGCAAGGGAACCTTTACCTTTACCTTATCTTTGTTTCAGAAAGAATCCTGGGTTCCTAATTCTGTTTTGGAAACCTAAAGGAATGACCTGAAACAGCGATTTCTATGTATATTTTTGTCTTGGGACTGAGTTCTGTTATGGACACCCATACTGCCAATTTTCTTACACTAAGCTATTGTTAAATGGGCAGGGCATGTTATTGGCAACCCTATAAGTAGAACCTAACCTAAGGCAGGTAGCAGATACAAAGTCATATAAATGAACACAAAATATAATACATCAAAGCAGCCTAAATAGCCCAGGGCAGTCCAAGCTTGCCAGAGCTCAGAAACTAAACAGTGTTGGCCCTGGTTAGTACATTGACCACCAAGGAAGATCAGGGTTGCTCTACAGAGGAAGACGGTGGTAAACCAACTGTGATCATATCTTGCCTTGAAAACCCTGTAGGGGGACTCCACCAGTCAGTTGCAACTTGACAGCACTTTATTATGATAATATATCAGTGTATTAGAACTAGTAAAATTGCCAGAAAGGCTTTATAAATGATATCTTCAAGAGATCAGAGTTCCTAAAAACCAAACAGAGTACAGTAATCATCCGCAGACTCCAATGGCTCTCTTTAGTCTTTACAAAAAGCTACTGGGCCTTCCTAATTTATTTAGGAAGTCTGATCAGTGTTTAGACTTTGTCCTCAAATTTAATTTGTTTCATCGTTTCATGGTGATTCTTGTGCTGAAACAATAACATAAACAGTGTTCCCCCCCTTTTATACTTCCATGTTTAGCTTGTTAGCAGAAGATCTAATTAGAAGGTAATTGAGAAATGCCGCTAAACCTGAGCAACCGAAGAGGCTGCTCTTGCTTACACACTTGTAAAAACACCCTTGTTGATTCTAAAAGTGAGGAAGAGTAGAAAGATCAGAAAAGTTACAAGCTAATGAACTCTGGAAAAACCAGATTCAGGCGATAGTCTGAAGCAGCAGAACAAAGTTAGAGTCCAGTGGCACCTTTAAGACCAACAAAAATTTTATTCATGGTATAAGCTTTCATGTGCACACACACTTCTTCAGATAAAATAAAATGGAAGCTACCAGTTCATATATATAGGCAGAAGGTGAGCAGTAAATTAGCATACAGCCTAATGAAGATGCTTAACAGATTCAAGGACCAAACAAGAGTAACAAGCTTAGTTTATATGGTTACCATTTGTTTGGGTTTAATTCTGGGAGGAAATGTAGTGAAGGAAATAAATATATCAAAATTGGATATTGATGGGCAGATGTATCCTTAATTGTGGAATGATGAGAGTTATGAACTGAGACCCTGTCATCATGTCTCTTAAGCATGGAGGTGACCTTACAGCATTCCTTTCTTTGAAGTGGAGTGATTGGCTGTGTAGAGTATCTCCTCTGTCCTCAACCAGAGAAATATATTCCAATCTACCATTCCAAATTACATTACATTCTGCTATTCATTACAGTACAATCTAGTATTCTAATCTACTATTCCAAATAAGAAATAAAATAAAGAGGATGTATAGCCCTTCTGGAAAAAACAAACCGGCAATTAAAGATAAGGGGAAACCCACAAGAAACTTGCAGGGAGGGGCATTTCCCCCACCTTTGCTTCCCTCTCTTTCCTTCTCTGTCAAAGTTCCCTCCTGTCTTTCTGCACCCACCCCTTATCTATCAATCTCCCCTCACCTCCCCCTTTCACCCCTTCTATGTTAGCTTTCCTCCCTACCCCCTTCTCTAGTAATTCTTTCTCAGCCCCTTTCTCCACTCACCTCTTGTATGTCTCACCCCTCTCTTACCGCAGCTCTTCTCAGACAGTGTCCTCTTTCCCCCACCCCTTTTCAGTCTGCCCCTCTCTCCCCACCTCTCTCTCTCACACACACACACACAATGTCCCCCTCTTCAGCCTCCTTTTCTGTAGCTTCCTCATTTTTCTGGCAGTGGGGAGGCTGTTCGCCTGGGAGGGATCTGGCGGCGGCATCCTCTGCCTCGTGGCTCCAGGGCTGCCTTGCTGATGGGGGGGGGGCAGCTGCCTAGGAAGGAACTGGTGATGTCAGAGGGACGCGGACCCATTACTCCAAGGCTGTCTTGCTGGCCACTGACTGAAGCTCCAAGTCCAGCACAAGGAACCACGAGTTTGGACTGCACAAGTGCGGACAACTCAGTTTTTTTATTGGGGGGGGTTAACCCCCCTGTGTATTTTTTTTACTTTTTGCATTTTTCTGCAACCCTGGAGAGTACTCTGTGTGCAGAAAAACCTCTTTAGCCTCCAGGTGCCCTTGTTCTGTGGAAATAAGTATCTGCACGCAGAGGGACCCTTTGCTATTAAATATATAGATTCAGATGGTCATAAACTAAGCAAACTTTTTATGGCCATGTTTCAAAACTTAGCAACACAAATGGAATATATCAAATGCCATATTGAATTTCTTCATAGAATAAATAGCATTAACCATGTAAGAGGAATCAGTACTGTAATATTATGAAGTCCTCATATACACATTTTCCGGTCACCCAAAACAGATCTTCTGAGTAAATGTGTTTTCAGTATGAAACTCATTACCCCCACATTGACAAGATAAAGACATGAGACAGCGAATTTGGATAAACTATGAGACATGTCTGACCTGCAACACATTTATTAACAACTTCTGAACCCTCAATATGGTTAACTTTCCTTCTATGTAGACAGCTTGAATTCAAGTACCAAGTTTCTGCTCTCCTTATTGGTACAAAACAGCTGGTCCTGCATTGTGCAGGGGGTTGGACTAGATGGCCTTCATGGTCCCTTCCAACTCTATGATTCTATGACTCTACAAAAACCACCCTACTACAGAATAAAGAGGAAGCCCTTACACTGTAACCATGACCCCAGGCTGGAAAGTAGGAGCCAATGAGGACTGCAAGGCCTCAGGGATGTTTCCTGCCTCAGTACTCCTCTGAGCCATTATGCCACAAGAGACTGGTTTAGATGAGACTTCCTCCATCATTTTCACACTTTGGGATGCTTACTAATTGTTCCCTCTGTATAGGAAAAGACTTTCCTGATTTATTCCTGCTATGGCCAAATGGTTTAGCTGCTAACATATCTATGTGACTTTTTTCACCTGCATCAGACGGCATGCCAGATGCCAAGCCTGATATCCATATACAAGCCGCTTTGACACCTTTGCTGGGAAGAGCAGACAGTAAGGCATCTTCCCAAGCTGGGGAACACAGATGTCCCAAACATTAACACATCAAAGCTTCTCTGACATGGTTTCTGTCACGTCGCCCCAAAGATTTTGGGCACACCTCTTCATCCCCTCATGACTGGATAAATGGCCATATTCAATTATGACGGGAAAGGGAGGGAATTGTGATCACCCTATGGGAAGAAGGGGAGAGTTTCTTGGAAACAGAGCTCCTTTCTGAGAGAGAGTTCCCCTTTGGATTACATACCTGCAACATGGAATTATACTAGTGGGCAGAAAAGCTGGACTTAAGTGCCCACAGCAATCATGTGGTTCCTATTCAAGATTCCCTGGACAATGGACTTTGAATTACCTGGTATCCTTGAATAACTGGTAACTATGAATACATCTATGTATACTTAGAGCTGAACAAGCTATAGATCTTATTTGTTTTATTCACCTTCTTGCTAGCCTCTTGTTATATGCATGCTTTTGCACTGAATAAAATATAATATCTGATCAATATTATCTGAGTTTGCGTCCTATGTTGCAACTCAACTTCTAAGCCTAGATCTTGTGCCTAAGCTGTTCACCTAGAAGGCTACTACTGTGTGTTAATTAATTATCTGCAGCTCTGGCATAGAGCTGATAAGTTACTAAGTCCTCTAAACCAGGCAGGAGTTTAGATCTCTGCTCCAAAGCCTTAGTGAGGGCCTTTCTGATGTAAGAGATCTTGGTGGCAGTGACTACTGATACCCTAGAGAGAGTATCACTTCCAGCTGCTGGATGACCTTGAGTACACTATAGTTCTGTCAGAGCTCTTCTCTCAAAAGCAGTTCTCAAAAGAACTCTCTCAGCCCCACCTACTTTACAGAGTGTTTGTTGTGGGGAGGGGAAGGGAAAGGAATTGTAAGCTGCCCTGAGACTCCGAGTGAAGAGTGGGGTATAAATCCAATCTCCTCCTCCTCCTCCTCTTCTTGCATTGTTATGAAATAAAAGAAGTTGGAAGGACCAATATGCGTGTAGATCAACTATGAATGACCATGCCCTATAAAATTGGTTGGCAGGCTGCTCAGGATTCCACAACTTTCCTTCAATGAGCACTGGATAATTATTTTTTTCATGTACATCTGATCTGATTCGTAATGTATTTCTAATCTTATCAAATAATTCAGTTAAAAATGAATGTCATTCTTTTATGTTAAAACCTTCAGACTGTAGAATGAAGTATTTCAGTGCACAAGGCACAGACCATTAAAAGACAATTTGTATTTTGCTTGCAATCTTTAAAATCATAAAATCCAAGCCTTAAACAATGGAACAACTCTGATTAACCAGTACACCTTAAAGGATTTCATAGAATACAAATTGGTTCACACTTTTAAAAGCAGGATCTTATTTTCACCCTTTAGTTGCAAATAATCAATTCCGCCCCCTGAATTTTTATTTTCTTAATCTTGTGATACAAAAGTCATTTTTATAAATTATGTTGAAGCTGCAGAAAGTTGTGTACTGTTTTGTGTCATTCACAGAGAACACTGGGTTGGATTCAATCAACTTTTTCTATCTATCGCACCTCATTCTCCTCTATATTGCATATCCCATGAGGATTTTGTCCATAAGACCCACAACCTTTTTGATGGTCAAACAAGACCCCCCTCCATTTTTCAGCAGTGGAAATATTGGTTGGATCCAATCTGTTGTGAGCATTGCAGGAATGGAAATGGAGAAATATACTGATGGTACAGTAACAATTTATTAGTGTTCTAAATCTAATGAATGGGATTATAAAATAAAGTGGGAACACAATACATTAAAGAGGAGCCAAACAGTATTTAATGTAAATTTTATGTCATGACGATGAGTATCTGTTCCAGCTATGCTACAAGGGACATAGTTCATATAAAAATAGAATAAAAATCCAGGAATACTTTAATCAATGTATTTCATATCTCACTGCTGATGTTTCTAAGAAAATGAAATATCCTACCTGTATCCTACCACTCCACAGAGCAACTCGAAGCTTTTCTCCACCCTAGGGGGACTTCTTCCAAATTCTGTGGTACTTCCTCTCATGGAAGAACCTTTAAAGTTGGAAGAAGCCTCCTTAGGCCAGGGGAATTTTCCTGAGTTGATCCAGCTTGCTTTGCATGAAACACACTGCAAACGATATAGTAAGGTAAAAAGTATTATCTGAATGATGCTGACTAAAATGTGAGGCTCTGTTCCTGTTAGTAACTGAAATATGAAAGACCTAAATTAATGCTGCCATATTATGGTAGTAAACAAGGATTAATGGATTTGCACAGTAATGTTCTTCATTATTCTAGAAGTTCAGTTTGTGTAGAACTCCATTTTTCATCTTCTTAATGCCAGTCTAACTAGGAGAATTTCTACAAGTCATTCTGGAATTGGATCATGCTCAGTTCACTGCAACTTTCAACCACTTCCCTCTCCTACCCCATTCTAAGTTACCAATATATCCCTGTGCACTTATAAAAAAATGCAAGAATGTAATCTTGACACAACTGTATTAAATTGCTTTCTCTGTAATGTTTTATTGATGCTCATGCATGTCACTGTGCATTGGTAAAGCAACGCACACATAATCTTAATATAATGGTATATATAGATACTCCAGGATTGCTTTTTTATGGTGTTAGAACACTGCACACAAATGCACATGCATATCAATAAACCAATAATATTGATGCAAACATACACACTTTTTTCAGTGACTTTTTCTTTGCAGTGACTTATCAATGGATATGTATATACCAGTAATTCAGGGAAGGGGCAGGAAGACACACATGAACTGAAGACACTGAAATCTGTGGCTGTATCCACTATAGTATTCCTTGGCTACATCATCAACCAAAAGGGAGACTGCAACCAAGAAATCAGAATGAGATTGAGATGGGGAGGGCAGCCATGAAGGAAATAGGAAAGATTCTTAAATGTAAAGCTGTGTCACTGGCCACCAAGATCAAGATGATTCATGCCATAGTGTTCCCCCATTACTATATATGTGTGTGAAAGTTGGGCAATGAAGAAAGCTTACTGGAAGAAACTTGATTCATTGGAAATGTGGTGTCGGGGGAGAGTTCTACCAATACCATTGGTTGACATTCTAGTTGCAGAGAAGGGCAACTAGAATGATAAAAGGGTTGGAACACTTTCCCTATGAAGAAAGGTTAAAACGCTTGGGGCTCTTTAGCTTGGAGAAACGACGGCTGAGGGGTGACAAGATCGAGGTTTATAAGATTATGAATGGGATAGAGCAGGTTGAGAAAGAAGTACTTTTCTCCCTTTCTCACAATACAAGAACTCGTGGGCACTCCATGAAATTGCTGAGCAGCGGGTTAGAACAGATAAAAGAAAGTACTTCTTCACCCAAAGAGTGATTAACATATGGAATTCACTGCCACAGGAGGTGGTGGCAGCTACAAGCATGGACAGTTTCAAGAGGGAATTAGATAAACATATGGAGCAGAGGTCCATCAGTGGCTATTAGCCACAGGTTATAGATGGGAACTCTCAGTCTGGGGCAGGTGATGCACTCTATTCTTGGTGCTGGAGGGGGCAGCAGTAGGAGGGCTTCTAGTCTCCTGGCCCCACTGCTGGACCTCCTGATGGCACCTGGTATTTTTGGCCACTGTGTGACAGAGTGTTGGACTAGATGGGCCATTGGCCTGATTCAACATTGGCTTCTCTTATGTTCTTATGACAAAAAGATAAATAAGTGGGTTCTAGATCAAATGAGGCCTGACCTCTCCCTAGAAGCTACAATGACTAAACTAAGGCTATTGTATTTTGGTCACATTACCATAAGACAAGAGTCACTGGAAAAGACTATAATGCTAGGAAAAGTTGAAGGCGGCAGGAAAAGAAGAAAGCCCAAGTTGAAGGCGGCAGGAAAAGAAGAAAGCCCAACATGAGATGGAGCGAAGTCACAGCCCTCAGTTTACAAGACCTGAGCAAGGCGGTTAATGATAGGATGTTTTGGAGGTCATTAATTCATAGGGTTGCGTAAGTCAGAAGATCCAGAAGAGTTAACTGTGTTAGTCTGTTGCTGCAAAATAGCAAAAAGTCCAGTAGCACCTTTAAGACTAACAAACTTTATTGTAGCATAAGCTTTCGAGAAACACAGCTCTCTTCATCAGATGCATGAATGGCATGAAGAAACTGGCCAGAGATATATAGGTGCTAAGGGGGGGGGAGAGAGAATGCAGAAAGTGCCATGTAAATGCAAAGCAGTTGTAAAAGTAATGAAAAGGTAGAATGTGTAATCCAGGCTGGGTGCGACCCCTTCCTTCTATTGATGAATCTAAACAGAATACCTGAAAGGCAGTAACTTCTGGTTTCTGGATATTGCCATTTTTTATGTCAGATTTGTGTCCATTTATTCTTTTGTGTGGAGGTTGGCTGGTTTGTCCTGTGTACATAGCAGAGGGCATTATTGGTACATGAGAGCATATACCACATTGGAGGATGAGCAGCTGTAGGAGCCAGAGATTGTGTAGTTGACACCATTGGGTCCTGTAATCATATTTTCTGGATAGATATGTGGACAGAGTTGGCATCTGGGTCTGTTGCAGGGTCTGGTTCCTTTGTTGGTGACTCCGTTAGGTGGTTCACAATTGTTAGTGAGAAGTCATTTAAGGTTGGTGGGCTGTCTGTGGGCAAGGAGAGGTCTTCCACCCAGGGCTTGTGTGAGAGAGGAATCATTTTCTAGGAAGGGCTGTAGATCACTGATGGTACATTGGACTGGTCTGAGCTGGGAACTATAGGTGACAATAAGTGACTTGATGGCACTTAAAACAGCCACAATGGAAAGCCTAACATATGAGACTTCCTAATGTACAAGTTAATTTCAGAAACCAGGTAATATAATTCAGAATGCCAAAATATGGGAAGAAATTCTGATGAGGAAAATTTTGAAAGGATCTCTAGTAATAAAATAGTTTATCCCATAGCATGGGACAGTGGGGATTCAGACAACTTTTTCCCCTTCTAGTGTCAGCTCAGCTCTTTTGTATCTGTTCTTTCCCTAGCTAGCAAGAGGTACATTTTGCCTATGTTTTCTGTAACAGAATCTAGACCACCATTTTTTTAAAAAATTACTGCACAGAAAACACCACGATATGCCCATGTAGTTGCCCCATTCTGTTCTGCAAACCTGATTTGAAAGTGAGTATGATTTCAAAGGCTGCATGTGGTATGACATAATGCCTTTAAAGGAATGAGACAAATATTCAGCAGGGGAATGCAACTCCTTGGCTGTACCCTAGGTAGCTCTTTGGACTTCATCCAATGATAACTGCCACCCCCTTCCCCCACTAGAAAGATAATCAGGGTATCAAGCCCTTCCCAAATTAAGACCAGGTTGTAGTATATCTGCCACATCTGTGATATATTAAATCTTCTCAGAAGGGCCATTGTTTGCTTTTTGGACAGATGAAAGGAAGTGATTTCAGGCAAATTGCCGGTGTATTCCTAAATAGTGTCCATTGAAGTCTATGGGTTTATAAGCACGTAACTCTGTTTAGGATTGCACTGTTATGTAGGCACTGACTGGAAACTTGCCCTATAACTTGAGGGCGGACTGAAAAAAATGGGATATATTAGCTATGGGTACCTTCGACAAATCAGATCAAGGGTACCTTTGACAAATCTCTTCCTAATGATTTTCTAGAATTCTAGCTTCTTGAAGTAAAATCCCTGATAGTTCTATTTTTAGATCCTATAATGTTGAACCTAGAGAGAAACACACATATTCCGTACCCAAATTAGACCTTTATGTATATTCATCTTCCATTTATACTCTCTAAGGTTCTGGAAAGAAAACCCATGATATTTCAACTACACAGCACTGATAATATGTGCAGGAAAGCATGAGTGTTGAGAGAGATCTAAGGGAGACCAAGATACATTTCAAGAAACAGGGTCTGTCCTTTTCTTTTCACCAGGGTTTTAAAATGGAACAGATGGTCTGTTCTTGGATGTGTATAGTTTAGAGACTGCTGAGAAAATAATAAGAAATCTGTATGCTTAATGGGCTGTTAGTTAACAAAGGTGTAAGGAAAGAACACAGTAGACAGGTATAATGTTGAGAAGAGGATTGTATATCATGGATATTTTTCCTCTTAGCAACTTGTGCCATTAAATTTTTACTGTATTTTCCTTTTATGTATAGCAATATTTCACCGCCTCATGCCAGTAAGCTGGAATTTCAGTTATGCCTTGTAACCCCCTGCTTTGCAAAAGTTTTGAAGGTGCAGCAAGCTTCTGGTTCTTGAATGTATAAAGCAAGCCTATGAGGGTCTGTGACAAAATTTGTCTTTGCGCTTTTGGTGCAGGACTAAAAAGGCTTGATGCACTGTGTCCTATTATGTCTGCTTTTGTCAATGTGTCACATCCTGAAGATCACCATAATGTGATGTGATGTGGGCTGTGACACATCGGTGACACTTAAAAATGCTTTCATACTCAATAATTGTCAGAGATGGAGTGGCAGAGCTGCCTTTCCTGGTTTACTCTTGTCAAACTTTTCCTACATGACTAACGATATGTAATGTCACGTGAAATGCAGGCAATAACGTCTATAATAGAGTAATAATTAACAAGCCATAACTAGGATAGAGCAAAATAGAAGAAGCTATATGTATAAAAATATGAACATATTTGAATAGATAAAATATGGGGATGTTTCACAGCTTTGGGATGCAACAATTTAAACAAAAGCTTTTAAAAATGTCTTTGGGTTCTTTATATTTCCAGAAAGCTAGTAATACATGAGAATGTTTTCTTGCATTTATTGGTCCCAGGTTGATCAAAATACCATTTTTTGTACTCCGGTGGTGGGTTAACCACTGAGCTTAAAGACGCTTGGGGTAGCAAGCAAAGATGGAGCATTAGCAATTCTGGCTGGAAGAGGGTTCAGGGAGGTAGCTGAGATGGAGGAGTTGGGAGCAACAAAGAGAGACCAGAGTTGGGGTGGTGGAGGGAGAGGCTGCCATTTCCAAAGATCCCCCACCTGAGTCCACTGCCTCATCTTGCCTCATTTTAGACTCTGTCCTGAACAGAGTCAGGAGATTAACCTCTTTGTTGCAACTGGACCATATTTGATTGCTGGGTGCCTTCAGTTTAAATGGCAGTTCATATGCTGTATCTGCTTTGAGAAGGGGGTGAGTAGAATTGAAATTTAAAGCATATGCTTCACAGAGCTCTTGTACATGTCTTAAATTATTCAAGACACCAGTCCTTAATGATCAAGAGAAAACTGGCACTCTGCTTGAATCTAATGTAATTTTAGAGGGTTATTTTACTTTACTTGTGGAAACAAAATATTAAATTTCTGGAGCATTTGGAAAACAAGCATTCTGCAAGACGTACTTTATAGTGGTGCTCTCTCTCTCTTCAAGATATTCTGGACATTTCTTATTTATTTATTATTCAAATTTATATCCTGCCCTCCCCAACGGGCTCAGGGCAGCTAACAATAAGGGCACAGAGCCATGCTAAAACAATTAGAAACAAGATAAAACAATACAAAATTACAATAAAGTGTTGGTGCTCTAAAAGTTCAAAGTTCCAAGATGGGTTCTAGAAGATGGACCCAGAACAATGAAGCAGGTTCCAGGACAACACTGCCTTCTGATCTTCAGCCCAGGGCCATCATGCACCCCGATGGCATCCCCGCTCTTTGTGGTAGCAGTGCAGTGGTGGTACAGTGGCAGCAGCAGCTCCTACTTGAAAGCTTGGTGGAAGAACTCCGTCTTGCAGACCCTGCGGAACTGCCCAGGGTCCCGCAGGGCCCAGATCTCCCCCGGGAGCTCATTCCACCAGGTAGGAGCCGCCACCAAGAAGTCCCTGGCCCTAGTCACAGTGAGTTTGACATCCCTGGGGCCTGGGGTAACCAAAAGATGTTGGGCCCCAAACGTAGTGCCCTTGGGGGAACATATGGGGAAAGGCGGTCCCTCAGGTATGCCGGACCCTGGCCTTAGAGGGCTTTAAAGGTAAGAACCAGCACTTTGAAGTGAATCTGGTATGCTATTGGCAGCCAGTGCAGCACCTTCAGCACAGGCCTATTATGATATCTCCTAGAGAGGCCCATCAACAGCCTGGCTGCTGCATTCTGCACTAGCTGCAACTTCCGGACTTGTGCCAAAGGCAGCCCCAAGTAGAGAGTGTTACAGTAGTCCAGCCTCAAGGTAACCGTCATATGGATCACTGTGGCCAGGTCATCACAGTCAAGGAAGGAAACCAACTGCCGAGCCAGCTGAAGATGATAAAAGGCCGACTTGGCAGTGGCTGCTATCTGAGCCTCCATTGTTAAAGAGGGATCCAGGAGCACACCCAAACTCCTAACCCTCAGTGTTGGCACCAGAGGCACCCCATCAAAGGTTGGGAGAAGGAGTCCCAACCCCGACCCAACCTGGACCCAGGACCTCCATCTTCGCCAGGTTTAGTTTCAGCCAACTCAGTCTGAGCCATCCAGCCGCAGCTTGCAAAAGCAGATAAAGGACTTCTGGGTCAGAGTCTGACTGGCCGCCCAGCATCAGATAGAGCTGGGTGTCATCTGCATATTGATGACACCCAAGCCCATACCTCCGGGCAATCTGGGCAAGGGGGTGCATATAGATGTTGAACAACATCGGGGACAGCACTGCCCCCTGAGGCACCCACAGTCAAGAGGGTGCCTCCGGGACTGCTGATCCCTAATCGCCACCCTTTGTCTCTGACCTTGAAGAAAAGAGGCAAACCTGCTTAGAGATACTGTAACATATTTCTTCATTATGCTTTGAATAATACCACCTCCACTATAAACTGTTACCATATCCATATATCCAGTGGTGGATTAAAATAATTTAACCTGCCCTAGAACACATCTATCCCTTTCATCTAGAGTGGCATAAACTGGCAGCAGACTAGGGATGGGCACGACCACAGACCAATTTTTTCCATGATTGGGGCCTGGTTCGTGGCTTGTTTGCCCATCCATGCCCTCCTGCATTCCATGGACCACCCAGGGTTTTCTGGGAGTTCCTTTGGTCTGTAAGTAGTCCATGGAAGTTGACTCAGAAGGCATTTAAATGAGTTCTGAGTTGACTTCCACATCATGCCACTGTGGCAGTGTGGCACATAAGAGCTTAGAAGGCATTTAAATGTGTCACACCATGGTGGCATGATACAAAAGTGGACTCAGAAGACATTTAAATGTCTTCTGAGCTCCCTTGTATCACGCAGCAGCTGAACAATGTGGAATTGGACTCAGAAGGCATTTAAATGCCTTCTAAGTTGACTTCCATATGGCATCACCACAGCAGCGGTGGCAGGGGGCTTGCATAAGTGATTTAAAGGGAGCCAGTTTGGTGTAGTGGTTAAAAGCATGGACTCTAATCTGGGAGAACTGGGTTTGATTCCCCGCTCCTCCACTTGCACCTGCTGGATGACCTTGGGCAAGCCATAGTTCTGGCACAGCTGTTCTTGAAAAACAGCACTTTCTGTCAGAGCTCCCTCAGCCCCATCTACCTCACAGGGTGTCTGTTGTGGGGAGGGGAAGGGAAAGGAGGTTGTAAGCTGCTCTGAGACTCCCTTGGGTAGTGAAGGGCGGGGTATAAATCCAATCTCTTCTTCTTCTTCTTCTTCTTCTTCTTCTTCAATGGCTTTTGTAAGCCCATCCCATGAACCTCACAAACCATGAAATGGTTTGTAAAAAGTTCATGAAAGTTCATGATTTGTGGTCCTCATTTTTTTTCAGTCCATACCCATCCCAACAGCAGACTATGCAAAAGAAGTATTTAAATATAACCCATTACACTGATAACTCTAAATACTTTCTCAATTGTATTAAGAATGGAAGATGATTTATATGAAGTATTTGGAAAGACAAAGGATACTTTTAATGATAAGCACATAGACTTGCACTAGAACTACTTCAAGCATTCTAGTTATATATATGTAGTCTTGACTCAATAAAGGAAACCGTGACCTTCAGTTTGTAAGGCTATCAATGATGGGATGTTCTGGAGGTCATTAATTCATATTGTCACCAGAAGTCAGAAGCAACTTCACAGTACATAACACAAAGGTCTAGGTTACTGCAGGTCTCTACAAACTGAATTGTGTTCCAGTGATATATTATTTTATGTTGGTTTTTTTTGGAAACATACTTTTACTATGTTATCTGAAGAATACTTACCCAAAAGCTAGCCCTGTTGAGTAGCCTTGAGTAGGATTCTAAGTAGGATTGCTCTTTAGGAACTCTTTAATATGTGTAGTGAGACTAACATTTGTATCAAAACTGTAGATTTCACCACGAAAAGTTGTACCTGATGCAGTTCCTGGCTCATTTTCTCCTCATATTATACTATGCATGTACCTATCATGGTTGATCTGTTTTGAGAGCATACATTTATTAGAAAATGTACAACAAAACTTCCAACTAATACAACCAAGAATAAAGGGCTTTTCTGACAGAAGGATGGAGGAAGCCTTCTTTCATCAGTGGAACATACCTCAGCTGAAGGGAATCACTGGATTTAAATGCACAAGAAAAACATCCCCCCCCCCCGTATACTGAATATTAAAATATATATTTTGCAGTAGACACTAAAGACCTTGTTAGGGCAGATTTCATGATTGAAATTTTAGTACTTAGGGGTGCTTGTGAGGGGGGTCATTTCTACCCCATCTCCTGCATTTACAAAAACAAAGAACACTGAGGATTTTTTAAAGTCTGGTTTCTACACACTTTCATGGTTCAAAAATACTGAGAAAATATAGTGCAACATACCAACAAAATATTACAGAAATAACCCTCTTCGAACTAGCTCTTAGCATGCTGTAAAATGCTCATTTACATATATTAAAAATCATAAGGTTTTTTTTATTAGACAGTCAAAGGGTTCATTGGGATTAAAATTCAAACAAAACTCAATGAATGTTTACCAAGTAGCCAGTTTCTGTGCGGCTATACTCAGGTGATGGAAATTATAGGGTAGTTGGGTAGTTACAGTAGTTAGACATTAGATTAAATTTTAATCTGCTTTTAATGTTTTATTGATGCAGTTTAAAATTTTGGAATATTGAAAAGGTGTACTTCTTTTTTGTATGACTGGTCTAAGGACCATAACAATAAACTGAACTGAGTGTTTACTCATGTGTTGTGAGGAAGCCAGTGTCTTCTTTCAAACAAGAAAGCAAAAGGAACAACTGAACACTGTCAGTTATCCCAGTGTTTTGGTTCCAGTTTTTGCTTCAGATTAGTTTGAAATCTATGTGTTATATCAATGGGTTATAAATTGTATATTGAATGCTATAAGATTATGGCCAACATATAGTTTCAAATAAATCCTAAAAACACTTAGGCACAATATCTTGTGAAGTTGTTAGATGGCTATACAATGGACATAGACTTGGCCACCGTATATGCTCGTATGTGTTTAAATTTGCTGTATGAAAGTACTATGAAGCAGGTGCTCTGCTCTTAGGTGAGATGAGCAATTGTAGGAAGTGATGGGGAAGAAGGCAGATCTTAAGGAACATACTGACAGAATTCATGACCTGTGGAATCTTAATAGAAATAATCCAGCCTTATTGCACCATATCCTGTTGGTGATTTCTCCGACTCTTCTAGTGGCAGTGTATCATTTATACATACAGTTCGGCAGTATGCCCCCAGCATTATTTTATATGTGCTATGTTTCATTTATGTTTGCCATGTATTTTATTTAAGAATACTTGTAAAAATATTTTTATAAACGTGGCATGAGACATCATTCATCTTTGTTATACGGACAGGTTACCAGTTGTTTGGCAGCACCTACATGATTTATTGGGAAAAGGTTCTCGATGCCTGCGGCACCAGTTTCTAGAACTTGTTTGAAGTGAAAGTGATCTCTTGTTGGTGACAGCATGCACACTGTTTGGATTTCTTTTTTTAAAAAAAAATATTCCTTGATTTAACATGAAGAGGAGAGACCCCCATTTCTTTTCAGTGAAAACACTACTTCCACAAACAAAATGAGAAACATAAATCCAGCATTATTGAAAATAAATTCTGTGATTTGATTTAAAATGTGCTTAAGGCTCTTTCTTTTCAAAGGGTAGATCCATGGATTGAATTATTCTTCTATTTCATTTTATTTTCACCTACTATTTTTTAGATATGTATTTGTCAATTTGTTGTATATTTTTATATCTTTATCCATTCCGTGCCTCTGTTGATGAATTATGTATTGATGGATATTTGAAGTAGCAGGGTGACATTCATCAGCATGTGAAATACTGTATGCTAAACATTTGTTTTGATATTGTGCATAATTTTTGTTGACTGAAACACACTCTTACTTGAATACCTATTTCTTTTTTTTTGTTATATTTCAGGATATGTTTTATGAATCATAGAACTGGAAAAGACACTGGACACAATCTTGAAGAACAGTGGGAAATAAGTTTTTTATATTATTGAAAATGTGCATGCACACACAGCAAGCACGCCTGAACACAGCATGGGCTGGAGCAGCATTCGCTGATGGAAATCTACAAAAATCAGAAGGAAAATATGACTATCTCCCCAGCCCCAGCATGTGAGCTCCCCCTGAGCTTTCTGCACATTGTGGAGGACTAAGACGGGGGAGTGTCTCTTGTGTTATACTGTGTAAGAGAAGAAGATGATGCCCTCTCCTGAATCACTTGGCACCAGCAGAGGACTCAGGGAAGGAAAAGGCTCAGTTTTTGACTTCACAGTGGGATTTACAGACAGATGCATCCAAGAATACCCTTTCTTATAGTTTATGAGTGATTTCAAGGCATGGCACAAAGTGAGCAAATGACTCACTCTGCCTCCTGTTTTGAAGGCACTCTGAAGGAGATAGGGGGATCCTAGCTGTGGCAAGGTTTCTGCGAATTCCAGCCCAGACCCAGAGAGAGACTTTAATCCCACGAAAGATTTCCACACATACAACAGGACTTGAGCAATTGTAAGCGCTAAAATGTCTCCTTGCTGTTCACTTGTGCAAAGTGAAACTGATTGTCTCCACTATTTTTAAACTGTTGTTTACAAAATTTGTTCCATAAACAAACAACTCCATTTTTTTTACAAGAACTTTTTTTTTTGCTTTTTCAAACCTTATTAGATGCTTATTGGCTTTATTTTGTCACAACGCATAATGTTATTATGGTCAGGACTGTATGGTTTTTACACAGGTCACAGAATTAATGAAACTGACTGACAATGAGTGATGTAATTTATACTGGATGAGAATCCGGCTTTTTGTCAAATATTATTTTAAAAGAATCAGATGTTTCCTCAGTACTTTTGTTATATATGCCCAACCATGTCATAAATGCAATTTCTTACAGGCAGTTTTAAAAATATAGGTCTTAAAAAGTGCTCCTCACATACTGGTATAATGCATAACCCAGAAACAGGGTGTGAAAATCTAAACTGTTCACTTGCATGGATTGATTGAGAAAATGAAATATCCCATATTTACAGTGTCCCATGGAACTATGGGACTAAACTGCCTTGTCAAGTCTTCAGAAGACAGCAAGATCACAGGTGCTGCCCTTATCAAGACTACCAAGAGCTCAAATGTGGAGCTGATGAAATACACATGTAAAGGTCAAATTTCAGTCCCTATTTGATCATGAACATCTGGTTGGTATGGGATAAAATGCTCCCTCTCAGCCCAATGTTCCTTCTGGAGGGGAAAAACATGAATTGAGAACTGGGAGAAAAGTGCTATAAAAATACTCAGTTCTTTCCCCTTAAACATTGCTAGAATAGTTTGATTGACTCTAATTCATCTCAAATTGTCCTCAAACCTTTTCAGTAATGATTTTCACTCCCTACCCCCCTCCAGCCAATATGACAGCTTATTCTCATTTCCTGTAGAATTCATACAGCTTCCTGGTTCAGTGAAGAGCTCAGGATAAGTAGAGGCCAAGGGAGGGGGTAATAGCCCCCCCCCCACAACCATTTCTTCTGGTGAAAATGACATGGAATAGAAGCCTTGAAGCCCCACCAATCAACACAATGCTTTCAAAGAGAGTTACACAAATCCTATGTGTGAACTCAAATCACACATGCTCTGGAGCCATCCTTCCTGAGCTAAGACAAAAACATGTGAACTGGAGCCTAAAAAACTGTGAGCTAGCTCACACTAACTCTGCTTACAGGGAACACCGAGCTGTAGCAATATTGGTGGTAAAACACTCTTGTTTCTCTGCCACCCATTATATCTGCAGATTCATGTGAGTTGTTCCAGGGTAAGGGTGTTGTAGGGTGTGACCCCTAATTACATTTCCTTGGATTGTTCAACAACTCACTGGAACATTTTGCAAAGCATTTCACAAATAAAATAGTACACTCTGGTCCTGATACTCTACTGTGGTATTAGCTTTGTCTTTGCAGGCTTCTGATGCATAGTCTGGTCAGATCTTAGAGGTTCAGTGTAAGTTTTACTCATTATCTGAACCCATTTCAATTGGATTTCAGAGTGTAGGAGAGTTATGGAGTTAGGTGTAACCAGCATGAAGAGGAGGAGGAGGAGAAGGAAGTCTTACTCTCCTTTCCATCTGGGTCAAATAACAAAGTGGATGTTCTGGACTGTTACTTGGAGGCACTAATGGACTGGATCACCATTAAACTGACTAAACTGAAGCTTGATCTAATACACTGTTGGCTGTAGGATCTTACTCTGGATATTGCCGCATTCCCCTCAAATGATTAAGTTTACAGCTTGGGGGTGCATTTGAATCCAGATTTATAGATGGAGTCTCCACTGTAGTTTGTGGTATGCTTTTTATAGCTGTTACCAGCTGCAACCATTCCTTGAGAAGAAGGATGTAGCCACAGTGATGCATACACTAATCATTTCTAGATTGGAAAGAATATGCTCTACAGTAGGCTGTCTTTACAACTGATTCAGAAGGGCTAGCTGGTTCAGGGCACTGCTGCATGCATATAGACTAAGGTTAACTATCATCAGCATATCCCCAGATCTTTATTTAAAAAAAAATTACATTGGATACATTTTCAGATCCAATTTAAAGTACTGACTTCGACCTATAAAGTGCTATATGATTTGGGACCCATGCACTCATATTGTCCTGCCTGGATGCACATAATCATTGCCACCTCCTTGCCATGGAGAAAGAGCATATTTTTTACTGCCCCCACCCTACCTCTAGAATGATCCCCATTGGAAGCCCTTCCCCAACCTCCTTTTGGTGGCTGTTAAAGATACACTTGATTGGTCAGGCAGTAATGACTGCTGTTTTATGCTAGTAGCTCTGGGATTATTGATGCCTTTTAACGTTTTATTGTAAACTGCCTTGAACACATTATGGAGAGGCAAGATACTAACATTTTAAACAATACATAAATTCACCATGGTTCAGGTTATTGAAGTTTGTTGGCTGAAAGGTCCCAGGTGTGTTCACCTGAGTTAAGAGCATCTTCAGCTACTAAAACTATTTCAGTGTAAACTATTAACTTTTCTTTGAAGTCTAGTCATTCAAATAACATAGAGTGCTCAAGTTCAAATAGGCTGTGATGCCATTTAAAGTTTCCAGGACCAGGTATATCACCAAAGTGATAATTTTATTGACCTTCTTCCTATCTTTTAAACTACAGATACTTAGCAGGTAAAGCTGGTTTTTCATGATTTATCTCCATGCCAAGAATCTTTTCTTTGGCTTTAATAACAGTGATCATCAACAGTAACTGAATAAATAACAGTACAATTTTTTTTACATGGACTTCAGAAGCACATACCATTTTCCCTGCCTTCACCTATTAGGCCATATTTAGCTAAGTCATCTCACCAAGAGACAGTGTTCTCCTAAAACACTTTTCTTAAGGAAATTTCTCCAGTCACTAGGTCTCTGGCTAAGCATGATCCCATTCATCCATAAACATTTTTACTATCTAAATTTGTTGTGGTTTCTCTTAAAATCACAAGGTGTCAGTCCTCAGGTAAAGCCATAAGGGGAGGTACAATCTCTCCTTATAATAATTATCTTTTGGTTTCATAAGATTCCATGCGCTCCCATTGGCTGTAAAATGCCCTCCCTCAGCCATTGGCCCATCAGCCGCCACTCAAGAGTACTCGCGTGCCATTGGCCGGGTGCTGGGTCTGCTCCTCTTCCCCACCCACTCCCCTTCAGACAGATTTGCATGTCAGATTTACTGGCAGACAGCTCTCTCTCCTGAGGAAGACAGTTCTCTTGAATCCTGTGAGGGACTGTCCCCTCAGTGGCTGTTAGTAGGCAACCAAGCTTGGTTCTGTGAGTAAAAAAACAAAGGACTTTCAGCATAACCCCTCCCCCACCCATAATCCCCTCCCCAGTGGCCACTTTCCTGTCAGAATAAATGGAAAAAGGCTCTCTCTCCTGCTTAGCTTCAGCATGGCTGGCTAACGAGGTGGGCCAGCGACCATCAAACCATTTTCTTCAACTCCCCGCTGTGCGGCTGACTTTCCCCTAGGATTGCCAATCTCCAGGTGGGACCTGGAGATCTGCCACTGTTACAATTGACCTCCAGATGACAGAGATCAGTTCCCCGGGAGAAAATGGTTGCTTTGGAGGGTAGATTCTATGGCATTATACCCTGCTGAGTCCTTCCACTCACACCCCAAATGCTACCCTCCACAGGATCCACCCCCCCAAATCTCCAGGTATTTCCCTAATCAGAGTTGGCACCTGTACTTTCTCCTCTGTCAGTAAAAGGCCCTTTCCACACCTATGTTGGCCTTTGGGAGAAAACTCATTGGGCCCAGTCCCGATCAGGTTGCCAACTCCAGGTGGGCAATTCCTGGAGATTTGAGGGGTTGAGCCTGGAGAGGGTGAGGTTTGAAGAGGGGTGGCACCTCAGACAGGTACGATGCCATAGACTCCACCTCCAATCCAACCATTCCCTGATGGGGAACCATTGTTGCCAATCTCCCGCTGGGGGAGATCACTCAAAATTACAACTGCTCTCTAGGGGGAGGGGGAGGAGATGGAAAACTAAAGGTAGGTTGATGGTTGGCTGGGAGGGAGATAGGGTTATCAACTCCAGGTTGGGAAATTCCTGGAAATTTGAGGGGTCAAACCTGGAGAGGGTGAATGTTGAGGAGGGGTGGGACCTCAGACAGGTACAATGCCATAGACTCCACCCTCCAAACCAGCCACTCCCTCCTGGGGAACCACTGTTACCAATCTTGGGGTGGGCTGGAGATTACTCAAAATTACTACTGCTCTTCAAGTAGCAAAGATCAGTTCCTCTGGAGAAAATGATGGACTCTGTCATTATATCCTGCTGAGATTGCCACAGCAAATTGTCACAGAGTGCCCAAAGCCGGGGCACTCTCCCAGAGCCTCTTTCTAGAGTCCATTGTATTTATTTCCACAACAGGCCTTATTCCTAGTAAATAATAATTCAAAAACCTGATTACCTTCCCTCTGCTGTTTCTATTTTAATGCAGCGAGCAACAACTACATTTCTATTTTACAAGTTTTCATTTTGTCTCTCCTGTACTGCTTCCATGGAGATTTTCAGAGCACTGTAGCTATAGCCCAGCTGCTACCAAGCTGAATAAAGCATACTTGGATATTTTTCAAACCAAAGTGTTCCTGTGGTCACACTGTAACAGTTTCTTAAACTCCTCTGAATACTCCTTTCTCCCAACTATACTGAGGGTCCCACCTTTTAATGCCCAAATGACTCATCATTACCTGGATTTCTAATAGGATTCACCTGAGCAGTCTCCTCACAGCCAGATCCAATTAGCCTTGTGAACTCTCACAGTTAGCTCAAGTTCTTCTCACTGAACAGATGCATGCTTGTTCTGCCTTGCACACATGCTGACAAACAAACAAACCACATTCCTGCAGCCCAAACACAAACTTCATAAACCATCTCACCTTTCCACCTGCAGTCAATCCCTATCACAGTTTGAAAGCCAACAAAAACTGGGCTCAGCTTTTCAAATATACAAGGACTGGATCTTTAAGGCTCTACCCTAAGAATGACAACTGAAGAGGCTGCAAGCTGTGCTTTTATGTTGTGTGGGAATGGGGAAGGAAAGAAGAATACAGAGCTTGGGGATACCTGCCTTTAGCACAACTAAATCAAAAAGCCTAGGAAGGACTCATGATAGCAGGCTGTCTGGGACCTACAAGGCGGGTTTGGAAGTAACAGTCAGCAATGGGGGTAGGGAGGGATTTTCAGTTGTGCTAGGAACTGAGTGATGCCAGGCTTTGTCTTCCTCAGTTACTTTAAAGAGTTCAGATTTTTGCTTGTTTGTTTTGGTTTCAAAATAGTATGGACCTTGTCCTAAAGAGGGAAGGCTTGTCATGCAGTGTGTAACATATGGTGTGGAGATGTAGACTAGAAGTGGAAGGGGGGGGGGAGAGTTTTCCAGGGCTCATAACGAGATTATTCAATTTCTTCAGAATGACTGGTCTCTGATATCTGCTGCTCTGTTGGTCCCCTTGATCTCCTGTAGAGTTACAGGTGCCTAAATGCCTTGAAATCAGTAGGCATGAATCTACCTGAGTCTCATTTCTGTAATATATTTTCCTCCTTTCTCTTGTACTACGCCAATCTGTTAAAAATTACAAAAACTAATCTCAGAAGCAGCATATAATATTTAAAACAGGTAAATATATTCAAGGCTAGCCTTTCAGAGCCCTGGTGAAGCTCTTCTATTTGTGTAAATGCCAGCAAAGGCAAATGAGCTTTGTTTTAGCCACTGGGCCTCAGTATGAAATTTTAATGAAATGATGTTCAATTTGCATATGCGTCTTCTACTAGAAATGGAAAGGTAAGTATTACAGAAAAGATGCTTTGCACCACTCTTCTTATTTATGTGTAAAATGTGTACAGTACAGACTATGTAATCTTAAAACCTTTGGCTGAACCAGACTCCAGCATTTCCTCTCTTAAAGCAACTTTTAACTGGTAGAGTAAACACATGCAATTAAATTGATTACTGTCCAAATAGCATGTGCTAGAACAAGAGTCCATGCAACTCATTAGTAAGATTGCTGGACTTGGTCCATATGCTCCATTAGTCCCTATCTGGAATCTTTCCTTGTGAAATCATAAAATCCCAATTTTTGCTTATCATGTGGATGCCTTGTTAAAAATTGTTAGCCTGAGATGCTATCCCACTGTCCTGTGTCCAGCTCCCATTCTGGAGTTTATGGACATTAAAACTATGTGGGAAATAGATGACCCCTCCCTCTAGTTCTTATCCAAGTAAATATGCATGCCAGGTCTGTCAATTAGACACACCTTGGATTGCCAGAAGTGGAGGATGAATCTGTTCCTTCCTTCCCTTTCTTTCTTCCTAACCCTTCCCTCTGGCAGGAAGTGGGGGTGGGCCCTCTTCTTCCTTCCCTCCCTCCTCTGTTGGAGGCCATTGCAGGTTTCTTTTCTGAGGTTGTTTTTGCATCTCAATCCACCCTTTTGGGGAGGTGTGGTACTATGGCCAGCCAGCCATAGCCCTCCAGAGAGGACAGTGTCGGTATGGGCAGCCTCCCCAAGATATAGGAGGGAACAGAATACCAAAGAAGTCTCAGAGTGGCTTACAATCTCCTTTCCCTTCCCCTCCCCACAACAAACACCCTGAGCTGAGAGAGCTCTCCTGAGAACTGTCCTTGAGAGAACAGCTCTGAAAGAACTTATGACAGACCCAAGGTCACACCAGCAGCTGCATGCAGAGGAGTGGGAAATCAAGCCCAGTTCTCCCAGATTAGAGTCCGCACTCCTACCCACTACACCATACAGGAGGTTGGAGACTGCCTTGCAATTCAGGGGCAGCAATGAAGCCATTTTCCTAAGGTGCCAAAAATCTTCAGACAGGTCCTGATGCATGTATGAAGACATGCAGTATGCAGCCTGTCTTTTCATGCAGAGCAGCTGCTCAAGTATGTTTGGAATTGTTTGCGATAATGAATAAAAAGGCAAAATAAAAATGAGTTAATGTTTGGAGGAGAGGCCTTCTACCTCCTAGTGGAGTCCAGGGGGAAGATCTATGAATAGGTTTTGTAAGATGGCTGCTGGGCTTGTTGTAATTAGTGCCTCTGGGCCTAGTTTGCATGATATAAAAGATACTATAAGCTCACTGGGTCTCTTCATAAGAAGCTGGGGTCAATTCTTTGGGGAGCTTGAAAGACATTGCTAAACTCCCTCACTACAGTGTTCATCCCATATGGTAGGGCAGTTGTTTGAAAGACGCCTTTAACCAATTGAATTAACACCCTCTTGGCCTTTAAATCAGTGCAGAACAGGCTATTTCAGAATAAATTTACTTAACTGAACAGAGCCCTCAGCAATGTGCAATAATGGAGAGAATGAGGCTTGGTATGAGAACCGTGTGTGTGTGAGAGACAACAGCATGTCCTTAATTTTAGCTGTAAAATGTTACTTCCTGTATCAAAGACACCATTTGGCTGCAGCAGCAAAGAAGTGATAATGTTTAATCTCTATATCTTCTCATTCTTACATAACATATTGCTCTTGAAGATGTTCCTCCTCTCCAGTACATCTTAAATCTGGTTTATTTTTATTATTTGACTTCTGATTCATTGAAAAATACACATCCTATAAATGTATCAAATAGTCATACCTTTGAGATAAAGTTCTGGGTTTTCATTTCTCTAGTTTTTGAGTCCATCTGAGGAGACACACTTGGTACCTGATGCAACTCCCATTCCAATAAGTGATATTCCTTGGCGTGGATCTAGTATAAAAACTCAGCAGATAACATGCAACCAGTGTGATGAAGTGATTTGTACTGAAGTATGAAAACATCAAGAACTAATATGTTGATGTGCTGAATAGGTACCATTTTTAGTAAGAATTCTGGAAGATTGAGAGCAAATGCTTTGCCAGGACCATTCCAAAACAGGCAAAAATTTGTGTGTCATTCAGATTAGCTCATTCATGGTGTACTTGAGATGACAATGCAATGGCAACTACTGTTTGAAAGCACCATATAGGTTTCTTAATCAAAATACTGCAACACTCTAGTAAAATTACTTGAATGCAATCTAGTGCTGGTCTGAAGCATTTTACATTAAGCATGAATGGCTGAAAGATGCAATAAAACACGACAGAATATTTGTGAGGTTGGGTTAGGTTCAAAGCTCCATTCGGCAGTGGAAGCTCACGGGGTGTTCTGAGCCAGTCCCCATTCTCAGTGTGTCGCCTCATGGCTTAAGGGCGTGTGAGACACAGAATATGAACCACATACTCCACTCTGACATACGTGTAACTTAATTCATTCTTTTTAAGATTTCTATTTAGACTTTCAGTCTGAAAATTAAGGTTGACGGAGGAACTGTGGCACCTCATGCTGGGTAAGGATGCTGGATGATAGATCTTTGCTCTAATTCAGCCCTTTGCCAAGCCCTGTTGTGGCACAGGGGCAAATCATTCACATGCAGGTCAATGACATTGCTACCCCTGGACTGGTTTAGAATCTTCATGAAAAAGTGGATATTTGGTTGACAAGGAATGAAAGCTGGTGTCAGTTTCTAGGCAATAGCCCTTCTTCCTTCCCTGAAAAAAAAAAAAAAAACCCTTGCAAAATTAAGTGGTAGTGTCCCTCATATTTACATTCTCTGTGGCATAACCTTATGGTTTCACTCAACAGTCTATAAAAATTCTTAGTGCAGTTCATAGAAATGAAACAAAAATTCAACATAGCTTACATGGGGGGGGGAGGTCCCCTGTACTTTTTGAGCTAGTGGAATATTTGTAGAGGATAGTGAGCACAGCCACAAAATGCCTGCCATGGGAGGTGAGCCAATCACACATAGGAAGCCCAAGGTTAGGGAAGAAAATGTATAATTTAAAAAAATATATATTTGGGAAAAAGGAGTGAGAGAGAATAAACCAACATACACTGTGGTTGCAGCTGCTGGTGAAAGAACAGCATTTTAATCTGCACAGCCCATCAAATCTCCAGCGGCCAATAAGAAGCTGTGGTGGGCAAGAGCCCCGCCTGGCTCCACCAATTTCCTAAAAAAAAGCAACCAGTTGTTGAGTGCCATGAAAGGTGTCTGCAGGCACCGTGGTGCCCAGAGGCACCGCTTTGGGGAACTCTGCCTACAAAATCATAAACTGCTCAATACCTCAGCAGGCTGATTAACTAAATAGCTATCACATTAATTTTCAGTTCCTTCAGTCTTCTTTCCAAAGGGCATGTGGGAGGCACTGGCATAAAATATGCAATTGTAAATCTGGGGATTCAGGTTCACCTTTCCCTTTCTTAATTAATGACAGCTGACTGAAAACAAGAGAGGTGGAAGAAAAGTCCTACAAGGGATATTTCCCCTTTTTTCAGTCAAATTGGGGGGGGAAATGGGACACTGCTTCATAGAGTTTTTATTGTTTCTTATTTTGCAGGATACAGTGATGTTATTTTGAATACATAGACTGTGGTCTTTAAAATAATTTATTTTTGCAATACCATCTGCATTCTGTCCATTGACTGTGTTTTACAAATATTGGATCACTTGCTCTGAAATAGTTCTTTCGCTACTTCTCAATGGACTACTTTTTACCTGTTTTGAGGTCTTTCACCAAAATTGTTGTATGAATTCACCTTTGGCAAAAGTGTACTACTTTTAATTATCCCTGCCAGCTTTTGAAAATCGAAGGGGGGAAATAGTGTACTAATAAAAATAAAGCCTCCCTATCAATGAATATGTATTAATATACGGATAAACTCAAGTCCTATTCTTTAATGCGTGCTAAAATATTAAGATTTTTTTGTTGTCATGCTTTGAGTTTAAGCTGTTAATAACATATACATAATTTGAAACCAGGGTGTAGAACATAGATTAATAGCAAAATGGAGCTATGGAAAAATTGTTTTTCTCTATGAACCTGAAGGAGCTCCCAAATCTACCCAAAAAATCTGAAAACTTAAAAAATGGAGGATTAAAAGTCCCCAAAATAATAGAAAACCTTCTGTAGCTTTGAGAAAAGAATGTTCACTGAGCTCTCAGTTGCCATTTTATGAGGTTGCTGGGCAACCACAACAATTTTGCTGAGCCTTCCAAGGTTTCTATAAAGCAAAGCCAGAGCCATAGGAGGGCGGAGATAGGGATGGATTTGGAGGTCAGAACAGCCTAGAAAGGATTCCCTCTTTGTCTTGTGTCATGTCCACTGAGGATAGGCCTAGTGGCAACCAACAGACCCATCCTGGCAGCAGTGATCACTATGTAACTGGGCTTGCCACCCAGCCTAGTAGACATGCATCTGGGCCCATCACCAGTGGCCATCTGACAGCTCAGCCAGATTTTTCCAGGGGGCAGGCTACCGGCGGGGGGGGGAAGGGAAGCTGAAAACAGGGAAACAAATAAAGGCTGGTTGGTGGGAAGAAGAGAAGGAAGCAGAAAAAAGGAATAGGCTATGGAGGCTGACATGGAAGTGAAAGAGGATATTGTGGGGGAGGGGACATGTGAAAATGAGCTGTCCCCTGCAAGTTCTTGTGGTTTCCAATCTAAACATATCCTGGTTATTTTTGGTGCCAAATGAACTAAGATCTGAGTTGAACACTTGCAAGATGCTAGATCTGAACAATGAAGCAGGTGAAATTTCTGTAGGATCTACTTGCTTGTAGGGAAAACAGAACAGTTATTTTAAGAAAGGTTATCCAAGTCTTTTTTAAAATTAGCTTTTATAGGAGCTGAGCTGTCATGCAAAGTCTTTTGATTTGATGTAGCTTCTCAGTCTTTGAAACAATTTACCTTAATTGCCAGAAACTTACTAGAATGAAGAAAGAGTCAACTAATCCACTTTAAAAACCAGGAGGCAGATGAGCCTTAAAAAGAGTTAGTGGGAGAGCTGGCAGGTCTAAATAATGGGAAGAGACAGAATTGATCAAGGTGCAGGGATGTCAAAGAAAGTCCTGACATAATTTTCTTTGGATTCAGCAAATGCTGCTATGCATTTTCTACTTTTTGAAACATTAATGAGTGCCAGGTACTTTTAAAAAAGTGAAGGTTAGGATTCTTGGAACCTAATCTTTGCCAGATGAAGTACAATGGTAGTAACATGCATTTAATAAAACAGAATATACCCTGTTCAGATCTGGCTCTTCAGAAATACTGATGACTATTAATAGAATGGGAATGATGACTAAAGAAACAACAAGCTGACTTATCCTGAATCAGACAATTGGTACATCAGCATCAGTACCATCTAAACAGAATGGCAGTGGCTCTCCAAGGTTTCAGGCAGAGGTTTTTCACATCACCTACTCCCTGATCCTTTTAAATGGGTATGCTGGGGGATTGATCCCAGGAACTTCTCAGCTCTACCACTGGGGCAAGACCCCTCCCCACCAATGCTCCCTCTAAGCTGTGGAGTCTTATGAGCAACAATTCTACTTGGTGAGCTACTGGCATTAAAGTTGTGAATGAGCAATTTGGCTACTACATAAATTAGTTTGCTCTGGAGCCATCCTTCCTGAGCTAAGACATAAAATGTGTGAGCTGGAGGCTAAAAAAAACTGTGAGCTAGCTCACACTAACTGAGCTTAGAGGGAACACTGCTCTGCACTGTCTTCCTGATGCTCAGATGGCATATATTCCCTTATCTCCTTAACATCAAAACTCTGCAGTTAGGTTCAATAGCCCAGATCACAATCCTTTGATTGAAATGGGGTCATTAACATACAGTGTTAAACACACTTATTGGCTGATAAATTTCATTTATATAACTGGAAGTCACTTCTAAATACTATCCTCACTCCAACAACCCAGCAAGCTGTAATTCTATTCAGGAGTGGGGAATGTGTGCCCAAAAACCATTATCTGAATAGCTGCAATGACTGAATGCCCATAACTGGCATCAATGATTGCACTGATAATGGCTGATTCTGCACTGGATTTTTCCTCTGTTGGTTTATGAAACCCACGTTGGAACAGAAATTATCCTCTGCATTGCATGCTGCTGACACTTCCTTTGGTCATTGGATTTTATTGTACCTTCTGCACAGATTTATGGCCATTTTATGGCCATTCAGGGATGACTTTGCAGTCAGTACTACTTTGCCCTGAGGAATTTGAATATGGGTTTGAGCTGTACTTTTTCCTCCCAACTGAGAAAATGTGGAGCAAATACTATATGTAGAATTGCCCAATAGTGATCAGGTCTGACACTCCATTTTCATTAGTGGGGTGAATCTAGCTGTTCTTTCTCACAAAAAAGTGACTTTTTAAACATATATCTGTATGCAGCACATTAGGATTTTGGATCAGGACCATTATATTTAAGGTCAAGCTGCCAGTCTCCTTTAAATTAACACCTTGAATCAAAATTCTTAGGTTCAGTTTTATATTGGATCAAGCTGATTCCTTTATATCCATTCTCCAGTACAGCACTCTAAAGAGTTCAAATCTCTCACCACACATATTTTCATAACATTATTGGGGTGGTGGGGGGGAAGGCTTTAGTTTTCCCAGGAGAAATGAAAAGTGGAGTATGTTCTAAGCTGAAAAGCAAACCTGCTTTAATATTCATATGGTGAATAGTAAGAATAAACGGTGAAGCAATTTATAAATTCAGCACGTGTTCAGCATTACTTGACATTTACAAAGGTACTGTATAAACCACATATAATGCCAATATTCCAGTTTAGTTCCCTTGAATCTACAGTTTTGGTATATTTATTCAAAGCATACAACATAGAAACTATGGGATGCATTTTAAAAGTATTAGTCTTGTAAGGAATTGCATTCCCCAAAAAACTATTTCATGAATTCTCATAATTCTTCCAATATGTTATATTCTCCCAACATCTTACATAATTTTAAAAACTTTTGCATCCCATCTTCATACAAGATGCCAAAATTAAAATAAATAGAAAACAGTGTGATAAAGCAACTTCCATAGAGCGTCATTTAATCCCTGAGCTGTTGAGCAGGTTTATTTTATTTATTTATACTCTGCCTTTCCTCTTAGTTCAAGGTGGTTTACAAGGTGTTACTAAAACATTACAGATTAAAACCAAGTAAGAATACCAGATTACATCCCCACCCCCACCCCCGTGGAACAATGACATATTTATTGCAATGAAAACTATTGGGCCTCAACCAGGAATTTTGAAGACTGGACAATGTGTTTTTAAATAATATGGGGGGAAATTATGAAGATGGAAGTAATGACTGCCCCCACCCATTTATTATGTTTCCAACTGAAAACAGACAACAGATCCATATCTAGAATGCTTTTTTTTGCAGAGTATCACACAGCGCCCACATGCATCAGTAATGTAAAATGAGGAAAGATTCCTATAGACTGAAGGAATTGAAAACAGCAAGCTGTGTGCACTCAATCATCTGCATAGAATTCAAAAATAAAAAGGTGCAACAATGGAGAATTACTATGTTAGCTGTGTTTGTAAACAAGACCAGAAAATTCACTGTGGAGGATCCATTGCAAGACAAGTATAATTCCTGAAAATTTCATCCAAATTCTATACAGAACAACACAGACAAAAATGTGCTTTCCATTGAAACCATTGGAAATGAAAGAAAGGGCCCATTAAACTTCCATAGGTGAACTTTGTTAGTCTTTGAAATGTACTGAGGTCTTTTGCAATTTTTGCTGCAACAAAGTAAGACATCTATCCCTCTGATGTGTATTTTAACAGTTTAATAAAAGAAAACAAATCTAGTTTGGGGCAAAGGATCTAGGATAAACCTAGAACAAAGCAAGAGTTTCCATTTTCATGTTATTAGAGAAAGGCACACCAGGCATTCATCAACCACAGAAAAGGAAGTCTCTCTTCCCACAGTCTGTTTGGTTAGTACCTAATATATTGCTTGTGTATGAAATTTATTCATTGTAACAGCACTGTATATGATGTCTAATGAGACTCTTGTGGTGCATTTTGTGGCTCCTATAAGGAATGACTGTCTATGTTCATCTGGAAATACAATAACTAAATAAAAGCAAGGAAATTATTGCTATGCAAGCCTTGTAATGCAAGATGAAATACCTGATATCCAGGGGGACAAACCATTACAGGTGACACATGAATAGTGACAGGTAGAAAGTGCTTTAAAGCTGCACTGCTACATGGGAAGGAAACTTTGCCAAAATTTGTATTGACTTGGGGGGAGATAAAAGTTCCCTATTCATTTCCACTGCTGTTTTAAACATAAATTGAATTTAATGGCTAGAATTTGTTGGCAGATAGTAAGGAGCCATTTTAATGATTTGTTTATTGTATTTATTAGGTACAGATCCTTTTTTTGACCCACCAGAGGAACCACTTTAGTTTTACAAATGTAATTTTACTAGACATTGCTCTAGTAATATTGGATGCAGACTGATAGAAGAGAGATAACGGAAATAGCCATGGAGATAATATCAGCAATCTCATGCCCTTCGGACAGCTGCTTTGATTGATACCCCAGAACTGGAAGAACCAGCAGTGAGAAGAATCTATGGGTTGAATTTCCCCTTTGGAAATGTTTCTATTGAAAAGTCATTTTAAAAAAATTATACAGTCAAACCTATCTCCCTGTAAAGCTTTGCATTCAAACATGCACAGAGAAATTCACAGCAAATTACCCCTAGCTTACTTCAAATGAAGCATCAAGCTCAATTGGCTGTGGAGAAAACAGCAGCCAATCAGATGAGTGTTTTGCCCTACTGCTACCTCTCACTTTCAGCCTTTTTGCTGTGGCTGACCCACCCACCCTCTTGGGGACAGCATAGGGATAACTGGTTGCCATATAGAGTCCAGCAAGATTTTTTTTTGGGGGGGGGGGGGTTCTTGGAAACTGACTGTGCCAGCAGCCTCTTTTATGCAAGCACTGTGCTGTTTTGGTCAGGTGTTTAACCCCCCCCATTAAATAGGTCTGGTTTTAATACAGGTTAGGCAACAACTAGATAGTGGGAATAGGGCAGGTTGCTTTGGATAGATAGGGTTAATCTGTAAGGACCCTGGAAATTCTGCATGATATGGGATGTGCCTCGGTGTGCTATGAAGGAGCACCCTTAATGCTGAGTGGCATCTTTTGAACCTGATAGTAGCTTTGCAGCACATCAAGGGAGAGGGATGAAGCTGGGCACCTCTCTGGACATAGGGATGTGCAGGTGGTGATAACCGAGGCCAGCGGTAAATGCTGGCTGAGTTTGGAGCTGGGGATGATCTGTCCAGAAGGCAGTTCCCGTAGATGTCTAGTGCAGCCTGCACTCAAAGTCATCAGCTTACTGAAATAAGCAGTGATACAGATCAGCCATTGGCACAAGAGGAATATAGTTAAATAAACCCAAGCTTGTTGTCTCATGCAGTGCTTCCACTAAAGTGCACTGCTGTGCACTCGTGAACAAGTTTTGGCCCCTCGGTGCACAGATTTTTTGCTGAGTGCAGGGCAACTAGTGTGTGGTGAGTGAGCCAGGCATGGGGCAGACAAAGGCAGTGAGCTCGCCTCTCTCCTTCTGGCAAGCTGAGTGAGAGCTGGTGGGTGGGGAGGGCCAGAGGGAGAAGGGGACTGACTTGGCCCAGCTACAAATGAGCCTCCTTGTCATGCTCTATTTTGCGCTCACTCATCTCCACCTGTGGGCTGTGGAAGGAGGGGATCAGGGGTGCATTGGGGTGGGGAGATGGCCTTCAGCAGGGTTTGGTACCTGTTGGCAGCTCCACTTGGCGGCACATTCCATAAGTCCAGGGGCAGCCAGAAGGATGAGGGGTGATGAGAAGCATCTTGTCAGGCAGAGTCTGCAGCTGCCGGTGAGTGCTTGGGCATGGCCTGCTTCAGTTCTTTCTCATCTTTTCCCTGCCCTGGACTGGCACCCCATGGCAGGCATAAAGGGGAAATCATCCCAGCACTTCCCTGAGTGTACTGGCCCCAGTGGATCTGGTGGGGGAGCAGGCAGAAGTTCTACAGAACAATCAGGCAGACAGTACCAGGTAGTCACTTACAGTACAGGTTCAAGCAGGAGAGCGGTCAAGAGACAGTCCAAGGGTCAAGTATCCAGAAAAGGGAGTCATCAGTCAGTCCAAGAATGCGGGGCCCAGAAGTCAGATGGTCCAGTGTTCAGTCCATGTTCATAGCAACAGAGATTCCAGTTGGCAAGTCAAAAGACAAGGCAGGTGGTGATGCAGCTGTAGTACAAGTTGCGTCCACAATGAGCAGCTTCCCCCTTCCTGGATTTATAGCTGGCTCTCCACGGGCTGTTTAGCTGCTGCTAATTGTGGCATGCATCCCTGCAAGTACTCATCTGGCGACACGTGTCTGTGATCCATCAAACACTCACTGTGACAGGCTGTTAGGTCTGATCTCCACTGATGGCGATGGCACTCAATTGGTGTTGGAAAAAACACTGGGTCTGGTCTCCTCCCTCTTCTCCACATCTGGACTGGTTGCCGGTAAATTGCCTGCAGCTGGAGGAGAGGGCAGATTGGCTACAGCTGGCATTTTGTCCAGAGCTTGCATCTCCTGTTCCTGAAGATTGATGGGCTCTATCACAGCAGGATGACCCTCCCCCTCCGAGGAGGAGGTATTGTTATCAGGCTGAGTATTCATCCGGCCAGGCTGGCTATGAGGAAGACTTATGACACCGAGAGAGTCAGAGGCATGCATGCAAGGTGCTGCACGGAGTTGGCAACCCTAGCCACATGCACACACACCCCAGTTCAGTGGGGCTTACTGCTGAGTAAGTGTGCATGGCTTTTCATGGGAGGGCACTGCCTGAATCCCTGCTTGGAGTCTGGCAAAGAGCTCACCTTTAGGCCCATGGGATACAGTCTTCAGCATTCCCTCCCATCACCATTTCTGCTCAGATCCACCTGTGCTCTTTCAGCAAGCTCTCTGGAGGGACCTCCTGGCCGAAATGCTCTTTGGGGCTTGAAGAATTACATTTATGTTTTTATTAGCTCCTTTGATTTTGGCAGACCCTGTTCCCTCATTCTCAGTATTTCCTCTACTCCCACTTCCTCCAGGTTTGTCAGTGACAAAGCACAATATAGCCACAGCTCTCCAGCTCCCACCCTCCCTCAGCCTACTGCCTTTGGACACAGACAGCAGACTTCCAACAACAGAAAAGCAGCCAGGTGATGTCCCTCCTTCCATTATTATCATCCTTATAAATGATATCAAGAACCAAGTCTAGGGGATGTAAAGGAGAGAGGAGGAATTAGAGACACTGGTGGTCACTGTGATGGGCAAAGACCCAACCAAATAGGAGCTGGAACGTGTGCACTGGCCTTATGAATTTTGCTCTTCTGACAAGGAACTCAGAGCAGTGTATGTGGCACACCCTCCATGATCACAACTCTGTGAGGTGAGTGAGGCTCTCTGTGTGAAAGAGAGCGAGAGAGATTGGCCCAAGGGCACCGAGCAAACTTCACAGCCAAGGAGTGGAAATTTGAACTTATGTCTCACATGAACCTCTGTGAAACTTCTATTGAGCCAGAGTTAGGGATGCCAGCCTCCAGGTAGGACCTGGGAAATCCTGGAATCACAGCTCATCTCCAAACTACAGAGATCAGCTAGATCAATCATAGCTTATCAAGGCAGCCTCTTCTCCTCTGCTTGGTAGGCAGTCTTGGGGGGGGGTGTCTTAGGAGCTTTCCCTGCTGCCTTAACTAAAGGTGCTGACTGAACCTGGGGCATCTTGCATGTACAAAACTGAATCTGGGACCCTTTGCTTACAAATACAACAGTCAAACCAAATAAATCAGCAACACAGTAAATAACCTAAAGATGGCACTAAAAGTTCAAATGCTACCACCGTCTCATGGGGTGGGAGTGCCAGAAAGATGAGACCATTGCTGTCCTCAACCAAACTCCTGCCGGAACATTTCTGCCTTACAAGCCCTGCGGAACTGCAACAGGTCCCGTAGGGCACAGATGTTGTCTGGCAGAGAGTTCCACCAGGTTGCAGCCAGGGCAGAAGATGCCCTAGCTCTAGTCAAGGACAGCCAGACATCTCTCAGGCTGGGGCCCACCAATGGATGTTGATCTATTGTTAAGGAGGTGTCCAGAATTACCCTCAGGCTCTTGAAGGATGGTGCTAATCTCAAGGGCACACTGTCAAGAGCCGGGAGTTAACACCCCAACTCAGAGTCTCCCTGCCCTAGCTGCAGAACTTCTGTCTTGGAAGGATTCGGCCTCAGATGACTCTGTTTCAACTATCACACCACAGCCTCCAACCGCTTAGCCAGATATGGCAAAAGCAGGTGGCTGGAAACGGCATTGCTTAAATAGGAATCTCAGGTCAGTACTGTCTCTTGTCAGGGGGCCTCATGGAGCTATGTTGCTTTGCTTTTGGCAGATGTACTACTAGAGAAGGAGAACAACAAGCATAGGCATGTACAACAGAATAACAGGGCATTATAAGTGCTGAAGAAATCCTCAGCTTGATGATTACTGGTCTCTCCTTTTATGTCCTCTGCCAGAAGCATTTTTTGGAATGAAATTTGACTTGATTCCGTTTTCACTTATAATTTTTAAATCATTCTTAAAATACAGTTTAAAAGAATTAAAAGAAAAAAGAAAAGATTTTTACAAGGTTATGGTAATAAGAAAACATAAGAAAATAAGATAAGGCTTTATTGGATTAGTCCAACCCTCTGTGTCACAGTGGCCAAAAACCAGGTGTCATCAGGAGGTCTACCAGCAGGGCCAGAACTCCAGAAGCCCTCCCACTCTTGCCCCCAAGCACTCAGACTTAGTGTTCCATCCATACTTTGTGGCGAATAGCCACTGATGGACCTCTTGTGACCTCACTGGTGTCCATTTATTCTTTGGCCTGTTTGCCCTATGTAGATAATGGAAGGGCATTGTTGGCATTTAATGGCATATTGTATATTGTATATGTCATATTATATATGTCATTAAATGACTCAACAGCAAGCTGGCATAATAGTGTAGGGATTTGAACCTGGCTCTCTTCCAGTGTGACACTCTAACCACTGGCTGCCTGTCCACACATTACAGTTTTTAGCCCAATGTTACATCTAAGTTTGGTGCAGTGGACAAATAGGTTGTAGATGTGTACATACATTTTTTTTTAAAAAATTATGCACATATGTCTGGAACTGGATTACCACACATTTTTAAATTGGCTATTTAGTACATTTTTATCTTGCCTACTCCCTCAAGTTGCACAGAGTGCTGTCCATTGTTTTCTCATCCTCTGTTTTATCTTCACAACAACCTTGTGAGGTAGGCTAGGTTTACGCAATAGTCAAATGTAGACTTGCTCACAGCTTTAATGCTATTAGCTCATGAAGTAGAATTTGTGCTTACAAGGCTCCAGAGCTGAGAGGAAACATTGGTCTCATGTCTTCATTTGCGAGGTTCCTGGACAAAACCCATTTAGAACTCTGTCAGTGCAATCCTATGTGATGTTACTCCATTGTAGCTCTGCAGAGGATTGCACTGTTAATGTATGGGGCAGCAATTGAAGGGGATAGTGTAGAGTGGAGAAAAAAATTGAGGGGAAAGGGTTAGTGAGGACAGTTCCTTGACTTCGTCACTCAGAGCTTTACCTCCCCTGAATGGCTTTGCTTGAAACATAGTGCTGCCATGATTCAGCTATGCAGATCTCTGTTAGATTCTTAGCTAGGCATGGAACATTTTTTTAAGGATCATGAATATCTATCAACAGTTCTGTCATCTCAGCAAAGATGCAGACCTTTCAGAAAAGTACATACTTCTTTGGTATTAATGTGATTGACCCCAAAATAATGCTATTTTGATAGTTCTATTGAACACACACACACATTAACTTTCAAGTAAAGCTATTTATGTGAGGCAAGCAGGGGTCTTTTGGGGGGGGAGTGCACCGGAGCACAGCTCCGGGAGTTCAGAAGCCAAGCCCCGCCCCCAGCCTGAGTCCCCGGAGTCTTTCAGGCAGCCGAATGTCGATTTCAGCTCCATTATATCCTATGGTCCATTGAAGTCAATGGTGAAAACATAGGGTATATTCTGGGGGCTGGAGGGGAGGGGATTTGAGGGAGAGGCTCCAAACTCACAGGGTAGCTAATGGAGCCTCTCCTCAAGATACCCACCAAGTTTCAAGAGCATTGGACCAGGGGGTCCAATTCTATGGGCCCCCAAACAGGTTGCCCCTATTCCCTCCATTGTTCTCTATAGTGGGAAAAAAATAACTTTTGACTTCAATGGCCCATAGGATATAATGGGGCCGAATTGCCGCTGAATTTCTTTCATTCCCTCCTTTCCTTCTTTCTTTTTCCTCTTTCCCTCCTTCTTCTCTCTTTCTTTCTTTCCCACCTTCTTCTCTTCTCTTTTTTCCTCCTTTCCCTGTTTCCCTTCTTCTTCCCTCTCTTTCCTTCCCTCCCCTTTCCTTCTCTTTCTTTCCCTCTTTCCTTCCTTCTTTCCTTCTCTCTACTCTCTCTCTTTCCTTTCCTCTTTCCTCCTTCTGTGGCCCAACTCTCATGAGAAGGAGTTTAAACTTTAAACCCCTTCTCTCTTAGCTCCCGCACCCAGACCAGCTGGGGAAGGGAAGGAGAGGCTTTTGAAGATGCCGCCACCCCTTTTGCTTCCCCTTCTGACATCACTTCTGGTGATGTCAGGGGGCATGGCATATGCTAATAGCCTAATAGCTCGTTAGCATACCATATGCTAATGAGCTCCTGCAGCTGTTTTTCTATGAAAAGACCTCTGGAGGCAAGTGAAATGAAAACTTTTATACACATGGTTATTTCAGAAATAAGAGGAGATATTAAGGGAAAAGAACAATCTGTAAGTATTTGAGAGGAAGAAAAAAGACAGATGCCAATAAATAACCCATGGCTCATAAACACTGCATGGAGTTCACCCCAGTGGACTCAGTAGTTGGAGGTATTAACATATGAACTTGCCTTCTACCACTGAGCCAAAGTTCACTTTTGTCACAGGCTCCAAAGCCTGTGGACACTTTTGAGAAATGTCTGCCTCATAAGTGGGGCTAAATCATAGATGGGGACTGCGAACCATTAAGGAGTTCCAAGCGGCGCTTCTGAGTGGTTAGCCTTTGTAGTCATCCCCTTGGGCTTTCCTGAGCACCACCAGCAGTGAGGAGAGGGAAGAAAGCTATGATTGACTCTTTGCTCTTCTGAAGAGATGCTGTTTGGTTTTGGTGTCCAAAGAAATGATAGCTTGTTCCCTATACAGCCACAGGAAGATATGTCCATGCCCAGAGCCATAATAAAGTCTGTTTATAGCCAGGCTAAGGGAATGCAGCTGTGACTCACATACCCAGGATAAATTCAGCACTTTTTTCCCTTGGAAGGTAGTTCTTGATTTTTTTCTGTTCCATTTAAGATTCTTTGGGTTTTAGCTCCATAGCTTGAGAAGCAAGGAAACACATTAGTGAGTGCCTTGTTGGATAGCTGGTCTTTCCAATTCCTGCAACTTGAAAATCTTTTCTAATTAGGACTTAACTTGGAACATTAGGCATGCAAAGCCTATTTTCTAGCACTGAGCCCCCAACTACCCCCAAGCTGAATGCAAGATTCCTTTCCCCATCAGACTGTTGTTCCTGGGTATACATCATGGGCAGGTAATTCATTCTGAGACATGCTCTTCTGAATTTTCTCAACAAACGTGCACAAGCCTTTTCTCCCTCAGGAGCCTGGTACATTCCAAGAAGAACATCAGTAGAGTCATGCACATGTTGTGGAGTTTTCTCCACTGCCACAAGCTGATTCTGTGATGTATTTGTCTGATGTTTTATACTTTCTCCGAGTGAATGAAAAATAGCATTAAGGGTTCTTTGTTTTTGGTCAATATGGCTTTGTAGTGTTGAGTACTATTCTCTTAATGTAAATATGGAGGTACTCAGGGCATATATCTCTTTTTACATTCTAGACAAATAATAATAATAATAATAATAATAATAATAATAATAATAATAATAATAATAATAATAATAATAATAATAATAATAATAATAATAATAATAATAATATGCAGGCTAATATATCCAAATGCCATTAAGCACAGAACAGTATCTGAGAAAAGAAACATTATCCAGAATGGTCCAGATCTATTTGTTCAAACAGTAGCAGATGGCCAGTAGCATTAGACAACGATCTGGTCATGCCAAGTGCTGATGAGGCTGAAAAAGTTCCTTTATTTGCTGAATTTCTTTTGATCCTGTTGTCGGGACTGTGGCAGGCTGTTTCTATCAACTGAGGAGATGGACACAGTCTCCTATGATTTTGGGGAACCCAGGTTTATTTTAAACGTTAAACCTTCCCCTCAGTTACCAGGTGTTCTAAAAGTAGCAAGTATATAGGCTCTAAGTTTTATAGGCTTTAAGCAAGTATATAGGCTCTAAGTAGAATATGGAGGTCACTGAGGCAGGAATTATATATTAATAACAAAGAAGATTTATTTATTTACAAGTAGGTTCCAAGGAACAGAACAGCAGCACAGGTAGACAAAAGAGAAACCTGGCCAAAGTACATTAATTTAGGGAGTAGTTTCATTTTTATCTTTGTACATAAACAGGCTTTTACCAATTAGCCACTAGGTTTGATCCTAACAACCAAACAAGATTCCACTCACACCAGCCTGCCTTTTCCCAAGACTCAGACTAAATGGCACCTGGTCTACTTTTTGCCAGAGACAGGCCTAGCGATCAAGTACTCTATTCTCTGTCAGAAGTAGAGCCAAACCATTCTGCCCCACTACCAAGCAGAGCTACCCTTCACTATGTCTGCTCTTTTCCTGAGCCAGACCTGAGCTCTCACTGCTCTCTCCCTGAAGCAGAACTCTACTCCCTCTGCAGTCTCCCTGAGGCAGGTATCTAATTCCCAACTATGCCTCCATGTGCAGATACCATTTCCACAGATAGGGGGCACATGGAGAGTGAAGATATGTTTCTACGCACTTGGGGCACTTACCAATTTGCAGAAAAATCTAACATGTTTTTAAAAAGTATATGGGGGATACTTAAATCCCCCAAAGTAAAACTGCTTGCTTTGCACATGTGTACTTACTGATCCATCAGAAAAGCAAATAACTATCCCCCTTGCTGCCTATGTTGCCACAAGGACTGTTGGGAAGAGCTGTTGGTGCCACAAGGTAACCTGCAGCAGCAATACCTGTCTCAACTGTTGCTTGGCCTGCCACTGTCCATGCCACCACTGAGACCATCATCCCCACCACCGCCAGGACTGCCGGAAAAGAGGATGCCTGGACCACCAGCAAACTAAGCCACAGTTGGGGGACAGTGAGGGCCTGCAGAAGATTGATGCCTACCTCACGGGGACTCATGGAGCCCATGCTGGCTATCCCAAAGGATACATGGTGGGACTCCCAAGTCCCCAAAGCAGGAGCCTTCCTACAGCTGAGGGAGGGAACAAGGGAGGAGGGAGGAGGGAAGGGATAACATGTCAGGCACTCTTCTGTTTAAATACTCACAGGATTCCACAGCATCTTGCTGCAGCATGCCCACCCACCCTGGGCTTATCTCCACAGAAGCCACTGGCCCACCCCATTGAGCTCCCTTGGGCACAGCAGGGAAAACAAGAAACCATGGCTCTCTCCTGTGCACAAATGCCTTCATTGCATGCCCAGAAGACTCTATGATGTGTCTACCTGCCTCTTGGGAGGCAACATCTCCTAAACAGGCAACAGGGCACAGGGCACACCTCCCCCAACACCCCCCAATCTCCAACGGGACCTCAGAGCTTACGGTTTCCAATCCAGCAGTGTCCTCTTCCCCTGGTTCCTCCAAAAGTTGCTGCTTCCTCCTTGGTTGCTGGATCCTTCCTCCTCCCCCCCCCGTTCCCTTTTGCTCTGAATCCATGCCATAGTTAACAAGTTGTCTTTATTTATTTAAAACATTTATGTTCACCTATCCCTTCAACAGTGAGCCTAATGACTGCAAATAGCTCTGCCTTTAAGCAGCTGTATAAGTCTGCTGGATCACAAAGGCTACACAGACTCTGCCTTTGTTAATACTTGGACGGGAGACCACCAAGGAATTCCAGGGTTGCAATGTGAAGGAAGGTCATGGCAAACCATCTCAAGTTAGTCCCTTGCCTTGAAAACTCACAGGTTTTCCTTAAGTTGCCATGACTTGACAGCACTTTCCATCATTAATGGTTAGAGAATAAAATTAGGATCTATAAGACCCAAGTTTGAATTCCCACTCTTCCAAGAACACCCCCCCAGCATAACATGCAGTCAACAGTCTTTCTTTCTTTCTTTCTTTCTTTCTTTCTTTCTTTCTTTCTTTCTTTCTTTCTTTCTTTCTTTCTTTCTTTCTTTCTTTCTTTCTTTCTTTCTTTCTTTCTTTCTTTCTTTCTTTCTTTCTTTCTTTCTCTGCAGGAGCTTGGTATGTGGCATTGAATGTGTTCTAGAAGCTGGATAGACAACTCTGGTGGAAAGTTCCACTATTTAACTATCTATTAAACTGGGACCTGTCCCTTATTGCTGAGTCTAGCCTCAGCTTGCAGGAATAGAAGAGGCATTTTGTATGTCTGTAGACTGAAACATAACACAATGCACAACATTTTGTTGTGGGTCTCCTCTTGTCTAAACTAGCTCCTGCTGTATTTCCTTCCAATATTCAATCCCCCATCTCACAGGTGATTGGATGCAGGAGTAGCACTCCCATACACTCAAGTGAGTGGTTGTTTTCCCCTTCCGGAGCAGGACACAGGAACTCACAGGGACTCCAGCCTAAAAACCCAGGGTCATCCCAACTGTTCAGGGTACTAATGCTGGGAATACACAACATTGACTTGATATGTTATGGAAGATGTACAAAAATGTATATGCCATTGGTGATATTTGACTTTGAGAGAAGTCCTTTACTATATTATGGATGTTTAATGTATGACATTTGCTCTCGTTGTTGTTTTGCCATTCACTTGCCATTCCCTCCCTCCATTTGTGAGTGGGTAGAATCAAGAACAGAACAAAATAATCCTTTCCATCCATCCTGCTTGTTATAACACAGCCCTTTTCTCCCTCCTAGGTACATTGCTTGTGAAACACTTCACCACTTCAAGTGCAATGTGATACAGGATAATGATTTCGTAATTAGTCCAGGGAAGGTATGTAGAAGAGTGACAAAGTGAAAGGTTAACAAAGGAATCAGTTAACCGTGAAATATCTCATCTTTTTTTTTGCCTCAGGAATGAATAATCTCAGATATTTGTAGCATCTCTAGTAATAACACTTGTGCCCCAAACTTGGAGTTTAAGCCAGTGAGAAAGTCTTGTTGCTGCCAGAAAAAACCAGGAAGATGAGCAGTTGTCAAAAGGTTGCTTACTGCAGTCTAACTGGCAAATGCAATATCCATATGTCCAGTTTACACTTCTAATTCTTCTGTATTGCCTGGCACACACTATTTTTTTTTTTAAAGGCACAATAGTATTTGAAACTGTGTTGGAAAAAAGATCACAAATATGTGAAGAAACATTGCCTCAAAAATAAGCACTAACAGAGAACACACATCAAGTAAATAACATTTCTTCAGCTGGATTCTGAATGGTAAACAGGTCTTCATAGCCTTCAAACTGTACCTATGTCTTAAATTTACCTTGAACCCAGGCATATTTACTTGGCAATAAGTGTCAATGAAAGCAATGATTTTTTTTAAAATTTCAAGCAAATAATTTTAGAATATAAGAGATTTTCCATTTTAAAAAGAGAAAATATTATACAAGCTTTCACCATGTCCCATCCTAAAACAAATAACTTCCTAAGAGAATGATGAGTAGTTCAGGAATGTATTGACTAAATTTTCTGAAGGACTTTTAAAAAAAGCACTTAGTCTCTTGAAGAATGAGCAAGAGAAGGAGAAGAAGGAAAAGGAAAAGGAAGAGGAGGAGGAGATAAGATTTATACCCCACTCTTCACGCAAAGTCTCAGAGTGGCTTAAAATCTCCTTCCCTTCTTCTCCCCACAACAGGTAGAGTTCCCTTCTTCTCCTCACAACAGGTAGAGTTCTGAGAGAACTGCTCTTGAGAGAACAGCTCTGAGAGAATTGTGACTGACCCAAGGTCACCCAGCAGCTGCATGTGGAGGAGTAAGGAATCAAATCCAGTTCTCCAGATTAAACTCCACTGCTTTTAACAACTACACCAAACTGGAAGAAAGAGAGAGGAGAAACTATTATTTCCTCGCTTGGATGTATCATCCAACCAGAAAGAAATTTTGGAGCTGTTTTACTTATCTCATTTTGAAGGCAATATCAGTTGCAAAGTTCATATTCTGAGCCAAAGGAGAACAAACTTTGATGACATCTGTAATTATTCCCAGGGAAGACAATACATTACCAATAATGAGGAGAATACTTGGAGCAAATGCATCGAAGAACCTATTGAAGATCTCTGAGATAGCTGGGAGGAAGAGTCCAGACAGAAGAGAACATTGTTAATAATTAAGGATGGAAAGTCAGAAGAATAAAAAATGAATGCAAAGTCACCAGACTTAATCACAAATATTATCAACAATCTGCAAAAAGGTTTCCTTTTTATATATAACCAGAACATGAGACTTTCCACTATATTTCATAATTAGGAAACTTGAGTAATACTCTATTTGGTAATAAATGTGGATTGCTTGTTGTTTTCATTTTTTTCTTCTTCCTCGGTCTCTTAAATAGATTTGTGCTCTAGGGAATACTGATCCACGCAGATAAATACAAATAGTGATTTTAGATTAGGAATATTCTTAAGGTCATGTACACATTATTTTTAGATGGAATATTCTCTTGGGATATAAATCATTTTTGTGTGGAAAGAGATCTCCAGAACACAGTACTGGAAGTTTTCTTACTGAAGAAATTGTACAATTGAAAGTCTTTTATAAAACTATTTTTTTTCTTTTTCCCTCTTTCTATCTCAAGATGTAACTATTCACCAAAATCAAAGATGCTATTTCAGGCAATATTTTCGAAAAAAAAATTCATCTAGTTCCCTTTATGTATATAGAATTTTATTTCTTCTGTGAACAGAATATAGACTCCTCTGGTGTGTGGATAAGGTGAGCAGATTTTCCCCATTTATTCTTTATTATGGTGCACTCCACTGGAGAAAGGACCCTCTGCCATTTTCTCCAGGATTCAGTTCCTTCCCTTCACTTATTTGTCCATTCTACAATGCAAATTTGCACATTGCTGAAATACTGCAAAGGTCAAACTTGATCGATTATATGTGTCTTACAGTTCTTTTTGTCCAGTTTTTTTTTTAAAGATGTGTACACATGCAGGGTTTTTTTGCTTTTTTTTTGTGATGGGGCTCCCTGGTACTGAATACTGGCAACTTTTTCTGGAGCTCTTCCAGGTCCTGAAGAGGGATTTCTTTGAAATTAATGCAGATATTCTGTTTTGTTTTTGCAGCCAAGTCACAGCTGACCTATGGTGATCTTGCAGTGTTTTCAGGTGATCTTGCAAGAAACATTCAGTGGTGGTTTGTTATTGCCTGCCTCAATGTAACAACCCTAGACTTCCTTGGTGGTTTCCCATCCAAGAACTGATCAGGGCTGAGCCAGCCTACCTTCTGACCTCTGACAAGATGGTGCTAGCCTGGACTGATTAGGTCAGGGTTATATATTGGTAGTGGTACCTCTTTTTTTCCTACTGTACAGATACATTCCTGTGCATCAATTAAGCACCTCTACAGATAGAGCCAGGATACAGCCATACATAAAGAAAGGCAAATGGAATTTTCTGGTAGAATGCTTAACTTGCACCATGGGTTTTTCATATAGGTCCCTTTTTTGTACCAAAGTGTAGAAAAAGCACAATTAAACACTTCTGGTTGCTTCTCCAAGTACAAGCAGCAGCTCATTTCTATTGTATTTATATTGCACTTCTGTCATAATTTTATTTATCCTTTTCCCCCATCTATTTTACTCTTTTCTACACACACACACACACTCCTTCAGTGACTTAATTTTGTTTTCTTTTGTGCCTTGGGATGGTTTCCAGTTGAGTGTATTTAACAACAAATATCTCACTGCAAATGGGGTTCAATGTGGCCAAATGCAAAGTGATGCACATTGGAGGCAAAAATCCTAACTATAAATACACACTGATGAGGTCTGAACTGGCAGAGACTGACCAAGAGAGAGATCTTGGTGTTGTAGTAGATAATATTGAGACAGTGTGCAACTGCAATAAAAAAAGGCCAAAACTATGCTGGGGATTATTAGGAAGGGAATTGCTAACAAATCAGCCAGTATCATAATGCCCCTGTATAAATCGATGGTGCAACCTCATTTGGAGTACTGTGTACAGTTCTGGTCACCACACCTCAAAAAGGATATTATAGCATTGGAAAAAGTGCAGAAAAGGGCAACTAGAATGATAAAAGGGTTGGAACACTTTCCCTATGAAGAAAGGTTAAAACGCTTGGGGCTCTTTAGCTTGGAGAAACGACAGCTGAGGGGTGACATGATTGAGGTTTATAAGATTATGCATGGGATAGAGCAGGTTTAGAAAGAAGTACTTTTCTCCCTTTCTCACAATACAAGAACTCGTGGGCACTCCATGAAATTGCTGAGCAGTCAGGTTAGAACAGATAAAAGGAAGTACTTCTTCACCCAAAGAGTGATTAACACATGGAATTCACTGCCACAGGAGGTGGTGGCGGCTACAAACATGGACAGCTTCAAGAAGGAATTAGATAAGCATTTGGAGCAGAAGTCCATCAGTGGCTATTAGCCACAAGGTATAGATAGGAATTCGCAGTCTGGGGCAAGTGATGCACTGTATTCTTGATGCTGGGGGGGGGGCAACAGTGGAAGAGCTTCTAGTATCCTGGCCCCACTGCTACACCTGGTATTTTTGGCCACTGTGTAACAGAGTGTTGGACAATTTTCTTATGTATCCAGGGGAGCTTGGAGGATGTGACCCCTCCAGCTCAAGGGTGGGAAGTCTGTGAAGACCAGAAAAAGCAACAGCTATGACTGCTGGGAGTTAAATCCAGGTAGTCATCTGTGTTGGTCTGAAGCAGTAGAGCAAATTTAGAGTCCAGTGGCACCTTTAAGACCAACAAAGGTTTATTCAAGGTATGGGCTTTCATCACGAAAGCTCATACCTTGAATAAACCTTTGTTGGTCTTAGAATGCCACTGCACTCTAAATTTGTTCTGCTGGGAGTTAAGCAATAGTGATCAATTTAAGCATTTTACCAAAGGTTTTGTTTTTTAAGAGATGTGATGAGCATGGCATAGCAAACATTCCTTCTTGGTGGGGAGGGTAGACTCAGGTTGCAATAATGTAGAAGAGAGGAAGGATTATTTAATCTCTGTTGATTTACCAAGCATAGATTAATATTCTTCTAGTTTGCCATTGGGAGAGAAGCCAAAACAAAGTGCAATGCATTTACAATGGTGAGCAGGAAGAAAAAGATTTTTAAAGACATTTTGCATAAAATAACTTATTTTAATTCATTAGAAAAATACAGACCTGGTGGTGAGCCTGCGGACGGTCCCCAAACTGCACATGCCACATCCTGACTCAACCCTCATGACCCTTTAAGGGAGTCGCCAAATGGGGGAGGGTGTCAGGGAGTTGGTGGCCCAGAACCGCACCCACACTGTAAGGGGAGGCATCGCAGGTGAGAATCACCAGCAGGGATTCATCAAAATGTGCCAGCACCTCGTTGGAGATCATGAGTTCCCTGACCCCCCAGAATGTTGCGGACTCCCAGGGACCCCAGGACCATGGCGCTGATTTGTCCAATAATCTGTGCAGTGGCTCTGCCACAGCCGCTTTGTGTGGGAGGAAGGTGTGATAAAAATTCAGTAGCCCAAGGAAAGCTTGAAGTTCTGCCTTGGACTTGGGCAGCGGGGCCTCCACGATGGCCTTAACCTTGTCCCTCACTGGATGGAGGCCTGACGCATTGACCCAATACCCCAAGAAATCCACCTCGGGGACCCCAAGCAGGCAGTTTCCCCACTTCACCTTAAGGCCGGCCTTGTTGAAGCGGTGGAGGACAGCATGGAGGTGGGTGGCAAATTTGTCTGGGGTCGCTGTGGCAATGAGGACGTTGTCGAAGAACAGCATCACTCCAGGAATCCCTTTTAAAAGAGAGTCCATTAAATGTTGGAATATCCTGGGGGCCACATTCACTCCAAACTGTAACAGTTTCACCTTGAATGCCCCCCAATGTGTGACAATGGTCTGGGCGGCAGCGGTAGCTTCATCAACCAGCAGTTGTTGGTATGCCTGGGCAAGGTCCAACTTGCTGAAGATCTTGGCTCCTGCTAAGGTGGCTAGCATGTGACTTAATACCAGGACCGGGTACGCATGGTCCTGCAGAGCTTTGTTCAAGGTGCATTTATAGTCTGTGCAAATGCAGACGTCACTGCTGGGCTTCACGGGGTCTCCCATGCCATATAGGAGACCAGTTCCAGGACCCCTTGCGCCATCAAGCAGTCCACCTCCACATAGATTTTAGGCCATAGGGCAAACAGGGCACTTCAGAACTGCATGCGGATGGGGGCCACCTTGGGGTCGAGTTGTAAGGAAACTGGGGCCCCTGTGTAACATCCTAGAGCCCCATCAAACACAGTGGGGAATTCTCCACAAACATCACTAAAGTCTCTTGGGGCGCACTGCCTACCCCCCCCCGATTGTGATTCCCAGCGGAGTGAACCAAGCCCGACCTAGGAAGCTGACCAGGTTCCCTTCTACTTCTACTAAGTCCAGGTAGCCCTCGAACCCCCAGTACTTTACCCAGAAAGCCCCCATGCCCCATATAGGAACTGGGTTCCTTTGGAAGTCCACCAGGTTCAAGGGTGAGGGTCGCAGGCAGGGCCCTCCATTTGGACAAAGTCTTTTCAGTGTTTCCACCAAGATGATGGATGCCATGGACCCTGAGTCTAACTCCATGGAGCAGGGAGACCCCTCTATCAGAACTTGGACCTGTATTTTTGGGTCCACCATCTGGCTGGGGAGACGTAGTACCTGGAGTGAAGGTTGGCTCATGAGAAGGTACAGTTCCTCCATGTCTGTGGGGCCCTCATAGTGTGTCATGGCCCAGCAGTGTTACGGTGGCTGTGAGTTCGGAGCCTGGGCACCTTTGGACCTGCAAGTGCAGGCTAGGAGTCCTTGCTTCCCACACATATGGCATATTGTGTCATGGAAGCAGCACATCCTGTGTTCTTGGGTGTCTCCACAGCTGGCACACTGTGCTCAGGTAGTGGGCTTGTTTGGATGTGCCAGAGTTCTTCTTCATCTGAGTTGTCGGATGCCACTTTGGGTAACATGAGGTGTGCTGCCGATGGGGGATGGTCGCGATGGGAGGCCTCATATGTGGTGGCAGTTTATAGGGCATTCTCAAGTTTAAGGTTGGCAGTGCCAACCAGTTTGTGCTGAAGTTTGGCATCTCCCTGGCCCCAGACAAACTGTGTTAAGATGTTCTCCTCCACCTTCATGAACCTGCAATCCATTGCGTTTGGGTGGAGGTCGGCCATGAAGGTGGCAGCCGTTTTGCTGGGCTTCTGGAGGCACGCTTGAAAGTCTATTCGTTTGGCCATCATTGAGTTTGGGTGCATAGTACTTCATCAAGGCCTCATCTCATCATATGTATTGTCCATGAGCACCTTGGGTGCCAGGAGGCTTTTTGCTAGCCAAATGGTGGCCACTCTGCATGTGCTGATAAGAAGAGCCCATTTCTTGCCTGCATCGGTGACCACGTTGTAGGTGAAGAAACATGTTAGCTGGTCTACCCATGATTCCCAGAACTTGGGGTGTGTGGGGTAGAAGAGTTGTCCTGGAGTGACAGCCATGGATCTTGAGCAGAGCGGGGAGCGGGGTCCAGGGGAGCAGGGCACAGTGCGGTGCTGCTCGGGAGCAGTGCAAGGCATGGCGGCTTCCACTGGATCGATGCCTGGTGCTGCACTGGTAGAAGAGTCAGGATTGCTCATCGGGATCCCATCCTCGTCGCCATTGTAAAATACTGGGTTCACAGCATGCAGAATTGGACTACGACATGCTAAACAACACGTGTTTATTGTACTCCACACAAAAGACATAAACGGCCCGGCAAGGGCCAACTATATACACCCAACCCAGACATACCTACAGTTCCATTGGGGGGGTTGAATCTCCCACAAAAGGTCCTATTGGAGGGCTCTGGGTGGCCTAGGATCCTTGGCCCCTATTATGTTTGGAACCAAGCTCAGGACTGAGGCTGCAGACCCCTGGTGGTGGTCCGCGGACACAACATGTGTGTGGCTGAAGTTATCATGAAATAGAATGGAAATGGCTAGGGTGTGGGGCTAAGAGGCTATTAAAATAGTGGGTGGTGGAAGCGAAGGCAAAGAAAGTGTGGTGTTTCCCCCCTCCTGCCTCCTTTGACCGCAGCTTAGTGAGGATTGGAGAAGCCACTACATGGGGGGGGGGCAGAGCAGCCGACAGAACAAAGCAGCTTTGCATTTTTCCAAACAGCAATCGTGAAGGGGGTTGGTGAGAGTGGGCACACAGAACAGCAGTTAGCTAATAAAGAGACAGGGCCAGAGGGGAAGAGAGGAGGAGGAGGGCTGGCATGTGGATTGGGAGGCAACTGGGCTGTCTTATTATACTGGGTTCAGATGCGTTCAAGTGATCAGCTCATATTTTATTAGTAATTCAGCAAGAGAAAGAAGATTGGAAATCCCTGGCTGAAGCCGGGTATTTATGCCTGAAAAAGGTGACACCCAAAACACACCCCACTCCCAACAATAGGCTATTTACACTCTAGTTTCCTAACTGGTTTACTCCAGGATCCCTGTCTCCCTACTGGCCCATTCTAGGATCCTAGCAATCTGTTGCCATGCATCCCAAGCTAAATCCTTTTTGCCAGTACAGTTCAAGCTCAATACATAACACTTATGCATGCTTCTCTGAGAGGAAAAGACCTTCCAGCCTTGGAAGCGAATGGAGGAGCAAAGGGAAAGGAGGAGCAAATAAGGGTGCTGATGTTGCTGCTGCACACCTGAATAGCTGCAGAGCCAGGAGACAGAGTGAGTGTTGGGGCCACGAGTGGGCGATGGCAACCTCCCATCTCGCTCCACTTGTTCTCAGCCTGTGAGGGGAAAGGGATTGGGAAAGGACAAAAAGCTGGGTTGAGAGGTTACCCTCATCAATGCCCCCAAGCCCCACCCCCAAGAGCAACCACCCACCTGGCCACCCCTCTTTCTCCCTTCCTGCCAGATTTAGAGGGCTTCAGCTGATCCGCAGGGACCACATGGCTCACCGATCAGCTTGAGGGTCCTTTAGATCTAGCAGGAGGGAGGGAGAGGGATGGTCATGGCCCCCACACCACTCAGAAAAAGACCCCTTAAAGTGACTACCCTTCTCCCTCCTGCTAGAATTAAAGACCCTCCAGCTGATCAGCAGGCCATGTTGTTCCTGTCAATCAGTTGAAGCCCTTTAAATTTGGCAGGAGGGGAGGAAGAGGGGTGGCTGGGTGGGTGGCTGCTCTTGGGGGTGGGGCTTTCCCCACCGACCAGCTGGTCAGGGTGGATTGGAGCCCCCAGAAGTGGAGTAACCCCTGACCAGAACTGGGGGCTGGCAACCCTACAAAAAGAGCCTCCTGGTACTCCATGGGGAAAAAAACCCTCATCTTGCTTATGATTAAATACATTTATTGGGGGGTTTGTGGGTTTCCCAGTAAATCAATTGCTTTCACTGCTAGGAATCAATTGCTTTTGTTTGTATTTTGAGTAAAAACAATATTGTTAATCGGGTTTGCCTGTGTCCTTTATAAAGTTTATATCTCTGGTACCTAGCATTACACTGTATGGCACACATGGCCCAGCCTGACAAAGTAACATTTGTGTCAGATCCAGTCCACATAATAAATGAGTTTGACACTCCTGGTCTATGGCATTATGCCCAAATGAAGTTCCCCCCACTCCTCAAACCCCACCCTCCTCAGGCTCCACCCCCAAAATTCCCAGGTATTTCCCAGAACTGACAACCCTGCTTTCCCCTCTTTCCTTCTCCCTCATTGAAATACACATCCCAACTCTGCTACAAAAATTAATTTAAAATTCCCCTTCATATATTAAGACAAATTCTGTGCCGAAGCATCCCTAAACGATTCCTCTAACATAATTTCTTGTGAATGGGGAGGCAAAGTTCAAACAGTGCATTCTGTGCCTTTCAGCAACACCAAATTTAGAAAACGCTGTGCAGCATTGTTTGTTTTTATATATGCGTGTTCGCTACATGCCGCTTTGTGTTACTTAGTTACATTGCTTAAAATATTGGCACAAAAAGAACACTAGTTCTTTCTTATGGCAAAGTGCCATAACAAGGTCCAAATTCCGATGAGCCATATGGTAATGGCAGAGCCATCTGTTTGCCTTGATATTCCTTTCTTGGCAAACCTTGCACCCATATGGGTTATTGGTGCCCTCATCTGTGTATAGCATATACAGAATCAAAATAAAAAGCTATAATTTCACTCTGAAATTATACTTTGAATGATTACTCTGAACATAAAGATCACTCCTGCCTTATGTTTTTCATTGTCTACTTAGGTTTGTGGCAGCCACCTGCCTTTGTTCTTTTTCGACGCAGGTAGGATTTCATTTCCAGAATTCTTGAAAGCTGTTATCCCAAGCTGTCACGTTCGAGGTATCCTAATCATCTCCAAGGACTGATAGCTTCTGCTTTGTGGGATTTGAAACTTCATCACTAAAGAGATGGAATGATCTGTCCTTTACACACTGACAGGGTAGCAATTTTGTGTCAGCAAGCACGGAGCTGCAGGCATTCCGACAATAAGGCCACACCGAATGTATATGGAGTCCTTTTACGTTTCCCTTGACAGCCTCTTTCAATAATATCTAAAAATATTTGACATGCACTGTTTAGAATAATTGTAAGTAACCAGGAGGCGAGTGTCATCTTTCCAGCCTTGATGCATTATTATCAAGCTGAATGAAACCCATTTTTATATCCCATTTAGCAATCTGCTCATTTTAATTTTCACTTTGAGCTGAAAGAATACATTCCAGCGCAGAAGCCTTTCAAAAACAGCAAAGAGAGAGAGAGAAACAGCAGCACTTTTGTCAAAACAGATAAGTGTTTTCGCCCTGTTGGAGACATCAGTCCCATCAGCCCGCCTCCAAATAGTTGAGCATCTTGTTTTCAGAGAGTGAAGTGCCAACATGCTCTGGACATGGCATATTGGCTTTATGTGAGCCATTCTGAGTTATGTGCATAATGAATTGGTTTGCATCTCCTATCTGTGTGTTTATTGATTTGCTCCATTCCCCTTCTTTGTAACAAAGCTTATTCATGAAATACAATGGTTGATTTGGCATGTTTATTACTTTGGGGTGTGAATGATATTGTTTTAGTACATTATGTTGGTTATGTTGCACATCATGCCGTTCTATGAGAATGTAATTGGATTACTTCTCATTTTAACTGCAGTTTTTATATCAACCTATTGGCTTACTTTATAATGATTCTGGGCCGGCTGCTTGTTCCATTGAACTCAATGACAAAACTGCCATTGATTTCAACCAAGCCCATGTGCTGTGCTGTAGTTTAATTGCAAACCAGAGGCAGAAACTATTCCGTCCTTCTATCTCTTAACTAATTTGATGATTAGGGCTATCATTAATCTTCCACTCCGTAGATCAACCTCTGCTTTCACAGATATGTGACTCATTCATTTTGTTGTTGAATATAGCAGTGAGACTCTTGCCTGACCCACTGGGATTCCTCTATTGTGGATAAATAAATAGGTAAGTAGCATGCAAAGCATGACATTTATCATCTTCTGAAGCACACGGTACTGACTTAACTGTGTTTTTATAGAAGCCAGTAGGAGAGCTGACAGCGCTGGTAGCAGTAGAACAGTGGATAATGTGCGTATTAATCAGAAAATTCATGAATTAAACAGGAGTGTTGGCTAAAGCCACAATGATCCGTGAAAATTTTTGAATGCTTCACACTTTATCGGGCTGATATGCACATCAACCAGCTCACCTTGGATGTGTTTATGATGCTATTAGTCAGCAGAGATTAGCTGCATGAGGTCCAAAATGGATGCATTCCTAACAAGGAGTGGACTGAGAGTCTGTCTGTAAGCGAGATCAAATTATATTTGAGCTGCTGCTCTTAGGATTCCCCTAATTTTTAATGGTGAGGATATCATATATATGGGCTGAGTGCATGATCTGTTTTAACTGATGCTTTTCACTGCAGCATGAAATCAGGAGTCTAGGCAAGCAGTTTCAGAGCTCTGTGTACTCTATGCTAAAAACCCTGCATGTGAGAAAGTGCAATTTCTGCAGGATGTATCAATCATGGAAACCAAGTAAATCAACATAATGTCTCTAGCTTGAAAAAAGCCAGCATTTACCATTTCTTTTGGGCTTATGACAGGCCAAAATAGAAGGCACTGAAGTCCCACCCCCACCCACCCCTAAGCCCTGGAAATCTGAATGAATTGAAGAAGGTATTGGCTGCATGCTTCTAATCATATATTCACAACTATGAACTAGAAAACCTCCTTTTTTTTAGAAATGAAAATTGTGATTTTCCATACCTCATAATGTCCCCCCTCCCTCCCTCCCTCCCTCCTTTCTTTCCTTTCTTTCTTTCTTTCTTTCTTTCTTTCTTTCTTTCTTTCTTTCTTTCTTTCTTTCTTTCTTTCTTTCTTTCTTTCTTTCTTTCTTTCTTTCTTTCTAGCTTGAAACAGAAGTACAGATCTCATTATTATAATTAATTAATTAATCAATTAGTTATGATGATGCCGTCATTTATACTCCACCATGATATAAGTGAAAGATTGGAACTCATGTCTGAAATTCTCAACACTATACCAGAGTGGGGCAGGTGGGCTGATATCAATATTTAGATGCGTATCACGGCACACTATCTGGTAAAATAAAGATTTCCCTCAAGGATGGAATTCTAATTTAAGAAGGTAGGCCCCTAGTGATATGCCGCCACTTTTAATCTACCATGATCAAGATTATCACAATGTGCCACAGGTACAGACCAAGAACTAGAAATATATGCAGAGCCAAAAAGTCTGTAATATAATTGATAGTATGTTTTTCTATATCTTTTGATAAAAATGAAACAAATTGAAATTTAATTTCTAAATGTATCTCATTTTCTGTTAGCACAAGTAACAAGTAAATACCAACAACTATATAGGCCAGACCTGCCCCCTAAATTTAGTCCTTGTATTATCCCCACAATTATTCACTGTTAATGGTGTACACTGTGTTATGAGAACCTGACAAAACTGGAAATGTCTATGCTTAGCTGTAAAGTATTATTGATGAAGAAAAACTACATATAAAATTTAAACAAAATGTAGGAAAGAAATACAAATTTCATCAAACTTCATCTGGGACCTACATTAACAGCACAATTTTGATCAGGGGTACCAGGTTCTTGGGAGCTGCAGTGGCTCAAGTGGTTAAGACGCTGAACTGCAGGCTGCAGAAGGTCAGTAGTTCAGCAGTTTGAGATCCGAGAGTGCCACATGACGGAGTGAGCTCCCGTCTCTGGTTCCAGCTCCTGCCAACCTAGCAGTTCGAAAGCAAGAAATTGCAAGTAGATAAATAGGTACCACTCCAGTGGGAAGGTAACAGCGTTCCGTGCACCTTGGTGTTTAGTCATGCCGGCCACATGACCACGGAAACGTCTTCGGACAGTGCTGGCTCTTCGGCTTTGAAACGGAGATGAGCACTGCAACCCTAGAGTTGGATTCGACTGGCTTTCGAGCATGGGAACCTTTACCTTTACTTTACCAGGTTCTTGCCCAGGGCAGGAGATGCTATTGGATGATGGTGTGACATCACTTCCAGGAGAAACTCAGAAGCAACATCAACCTGCTCCAGAAATTCCAGAAATTGAGTTTCTAGTGATTCCTAGAAAAGTGTGATGTCACTTCTGTTTTTCCCCTGGAAGTGATTTTATGCCATTGCTTGATGGCACCATGTCCTCGCTCCCCCCCAAGATGCCCACTGGATTGTAGCCAAGATGGTGAAACTGAAGGTAGTCTTTCTGTGATGGTTTACAGAGTTGTAAACGGCTGTGAAGCTGCCACAAAGCAACTTTTGAAAGTACATTGAGACCCAATAGTGAACAACCACTGTACTGGCCTACTCTGCAAGCCAAAAAGGGAACAATTTCTTGCTTCTCATGACCTTTGGTCAAGTGGTTTGGGTGGATATGATGGCTAAGCAGGAGCACAAGTATATTGAACATTTTTTCTTGTTAATTGCATTTGTTTTTATATACAGGTCCTGCCATCCCAAAGGCTTAGGTTAAGTAACAATTAGAGTTTCCAGCTGTAGGCTGGAACCCCTGGGAGCTTTTAGGGGGAGGCCTGGGCATTGCAGGATGTTATGTGATGCCACACCATTACTTCCAGGAAGTGATCTCATGCATAGCCAGGATGCTGTATGAAACCATAAACCAGAGAGTTGGGCGAAATTGCTTCCAATTACAAGACCAGAACCGATGTTGCTGCACCATCATTTTTTGCCCAGATTCCTGCTGCTGCTGCTGCTGCTGCTGCTGCACAGGGCAACAGTCAGGGGGCCAGGGCTGGGAGGGGGCCAGTAGGAGGTCTTCCAATATAGGTGGAGACCTGATCTACCTAGTAATTATATTTAAACATATATATACTATACTTTGCAAGTGGCAGAGCATTTGCTTTGCATGCAAATGGTTCTAGGTTCAGTCTCTGGCATCTCCAGCTAAAAGAGTTAGATAGTACATGATCTGAAAGACCTGAGGCCCTGGAGAGCTGCTGATAGGAGAGTAGATAACATTGACCATGAAAGACCAATGGCTTGATTCAGTTTAAGGTAGTTTCATATATGCTCACGAGCGTTCATTCAGCTATCACAGACCTAATGTACCCAAGTCCTTCTATCAGTATAAACTAATGTCAACTTCTCACCCCTATGCTCCCCAAAAGTCTCCCAGTTTTCTGTGAATTTCCAGAAACTGACCTGTCTGGAAGGGGAGGTCACTTGCAGTTGACCTGACAGACTGAGATGTGACATAGATGAGTACGCAGCCTCTTAACTTTAAAAAGGTTCCAGCTCTAACCCCCCGCCCCCCAAAAAACCAATATCTTGCTGATTGCTGTAATAAATGAAGTTTGAGGGAGAAAAAGAAGTTGGCCTTGGAAAAAGAAATTAAATGATAAAAAAATAACAGAACAATTTCCCTTGAGTTGCTTAAAAATTAAATGCTTCTGTTTAAATGTGTTTAATGACTAGAAATCAGAAGCTGGGAGTGAGAAGGAGATATGCAGAGATATACTACGTGGTTCTAAATTTAACTCCATCTTCATGTGTGTTTTAATTCAGTTAAACTCTGGACTCTGAGCTAAATTAAACCGTCTCTTGATGACTGTTAATCACCGCAGTGTTAAGGGAAGCTAGATAAAGATGAACTCCCATTAAACAACATGTTGGCAAGAATAGCTTTCTAAAATTGTTGATGTATTCTAGTAGCCAAAGATAGATTTTTTTAAAAAAGATGAACAAAATCTTAAAAGCAGCTTGCCCAAATTATTGGGGTAAAGGAACCACAGAGGGAGAGCACAGTACAAAGAAGGAATTAGCAGTTATTCTCTAACATACGGTTTAAATGTCAACATTTGTTCTGTTTGTGGAACTGCTGCTAGTCCAAAAATGGGGAGGGGGGTGCTGCTGATTGCCTCTGGAGTGTGTTGCTCTGTCACATCACAGATGCGGTTCCAAAGGTCCTTTAGCCCTCTGGAGGAGTTTTAGGGGAACAAAGAGGGCTGCTCTGAGATAGAGCCAAAAATCCCTCCCATTATCTCACTCCTGTTTACAGGACTGGATGTAACCCTCTTAGACATTTTTAAAGAGAGAAAATATGCAGCATTACTATAATTCCTTGTTTGCATCAGCATTATTGCTTGTTCCTAAGATGTAGCTTGGATTTGTCTTTCCCTGGGGAGAAGCAAGTTGCTCTTTGGCTGTTCCCCAACAACCGTCTTTAATTCTACTCTGAGGTACACAGGTTCATAATTGTATTCTGGCACATCAATCAGAGAGGGATGGTGATGCTCTGAAAACAGAAGTAGATATATCACCTTAATGTTTGTTTATTTTTTAACAATCAATTTAAGAGTGGACATGGGGATTTAAAATAACGATTAATTTTCCTGATCATTATGCCCCCTTTCCTCTCCCCCTCCCCTCAATTTTCATCTGGTTGTGCATATACTTCTACGTCATAATGAATTAGTCTCTAACATGCTATGCATTTGATGGATTGTGCTTTCTTTTGGTAAAAACCTTCAATAATTCCCTTTAGTATCATATAAAGAGGCCACAACATAGATACAAAGCAAGTGATTCTTCTCCCTGCTTTTGAAGTGCACAGGAATAGTCAATTTTTATCAAAATTTGGGCTCATTTAAAGTCCTAGGCTCCATTAGTGCGCCTGATGATGTCACTGGGAAATTGTTCTATACACAATCAAACTGGTAACTCTTCCCTTTCCCCTTTTGTCCTCTTTGCAGAAACTGCCTTCCTCAGAGTTCTTTGCTGCTGCTATTGATGCACATTTCTAGGGCTTAATGACGTCTACCACAGCAGTCCTTCCAACTGCTGCCGCCGTTGTCCTCTGTTTCAGTGGCAAAGGGAAGACAACTCATGCTGTGGCTGGAAAGACAGGTGCTGGGGCCAAGGCTAAACTAATTGCAAGATGGATCTGAAGTTCAGAGGAGTTTGGTTTAGTTTATAACTGATTTTGAAGCTCTGAACTGGAGATGTTGGTTCTCGCTAGTTCTGAGCTTTGGCTGGGAGCCTCTGGACTGGAGTGGCAATAGGCAGCCTCCACTGAGAGTGGATACTTCTACAGCATCGGTGTATTAGGAATTCAAGTGAAGCAGATGAGATGCAGAGACCCAATGTTATGGGAGGCTAGTGTAAAGCTGGCGAGGCTAAGCAGTAAATCCTGAAGATATACAGTGGGCCCCCTCCATTCTGGTGGATACTGTGGATGAGCACTGTGTACTATGAAGTGGTTTCTTCCATTCCTTAGAAAATGGTGGCTCAAGGTTCAGAATGTGTAAAATGAGAGCTCAGAATTTTTCGAGGGTTATGTCAATTATTAAAGGAGCTCTTCTCTACTCACATGGTGCATTTCTAGGAATGATGAGGACCAGAGTCTGTCTGCTTGATGTCCAAGGGCAACAGCTCTAAAAACGCCAGAGTTAGACGGAGACAGTCCACATCTAGTTGAATCATACTTACTGGGAAAGAATATTTCTGTACAGGAGACATGTCTGTCTGGGAATCAGGCAATCACACTATTAATTAGGACTCTCAAACAATTATTTAAAAAGGACATTTAGATACAAAGGAGCCTGATACAATAGCATTCCTGCCCAAAAAGATCTAAGCCAACATCCGTATTTCCCACCAGTTCAAAGTGATCTAATATAGACTGGTTTGAATAGGGATGGGCATGCACTGGCAAAATGCAGTTTGGTTTGTGGCTGAACCCTCAACCGAACCCCAAACTTGGAGGCTTGTTTACAAACTGGATCAGTTTGTGCAGTTTGATCCCTGCAAACCCAGTTGAAAGAGACCACAGTCCCTTTGAATGGGCTTTGCAGAAAGCCCAAAAATAGCAGGGAGGAGTTTGGTTCCCACTGGTCAGCTGGTTTGGGCTGCCTTCTGCAGTCCCTTTAAACTTTAAAAGGACGGCAGAAGACAACCCCAAAACCTTTGGCCAAGTAAAAAGGGGGGAGACTTCCTTCCCAACATTCTGCTGGCTGCAGTTGGGAGCCGTTTAAGCCCTGCTTTCAGCTCCCCACAGCTTTTCATGGGGAACAAAAAGCAGGGCCATTTAAACTCATGTTTTCTGCTTCCAGTAGAAAGCCACAGGGAGAAGAAAGCAGCAGTGGTTTAAATGGCTCTGAGTCATTTAAATGGGGAGCTCCCCACCACTCAGCTGTTTCTCATGAATAGCAGAAAGCAGGGGTAAACCACTATTTTCTGCTCTTCATGAATCATCATAAGCCATCATGAATTGCACCAAAATTTGTTCACAAACTTCAGTTTGCAAACACCAAACAGTCCAAAATTCTTGATGAATTTTAGTTTGTAAGCCGGTTCGTGCCCATCCCTAAGTTTGAATTTTCTGTCATAACAACAGCTTGCATCCCTCCTTCAGGGCCAGGGACAAAGGGTGGCACTAGGGGAACAGCTGTCCCAAAGGCACCCACTGACTTGTGGTGTGCCTCAAGGGGCAGTACTTTTTCCAATGTTGTTCAACATCTATATGCACCCCCTTGCCCAGATTGCCTGGAGGCATGGGCTACGGTGTCACCAGTATGCAGATGACACCTAGCTCTATCTGCTGTTGGGCAGCCAGTCTGACTCTACACTGGATGATCTGGACCAGGTGTTACAAGCCATGGCTGGTTGGTTTAAACTGAGTTGACTGAAATTGAATCCAACAAAGACTGGGGTCTTGTGCCTGAGCCGGGGTGGCCTGAGGGTAGGGATCCAACCTTCAATGGGGCACCTTTGATGCCAGCATCAGAGGTTAGGAGTTTGGGAGTGCTCCTGTGTGCCTCTTTAACAATGGAGGCCCACATAACAGCCACTCCCAAGTTGGCCTTCTACCATCTTCAGCTGATCAGGCAGTTGGTTCCCTTCCTCGAACGCACCTCAAGATTAGACTACTGTAATGCTCTCTACACAGGGCTGCCCTTGTCCAAAATCTGGAAGCTGCAGCTGGTGCAAAATGCTGCAACCAGGCTGTTGATGGGTCTCTCTATGCGGGAGCACATCCAGCCTGTGCTGAAAGCATTGCACTGGCTGCCAATAGCATACCAGATTCACTTCAAGGTGCTGTTTTTGACCTTTAAAGCCCTTTATGGTCAGGATCCAGCATACCTGAGGGACCGCCTTTCCCCATATGTTTCTCAGAGAGCACTGCGCTCAGGGGCTCAAAACCAGCTGGCCCTTCTGGGCCCCAAAGACACTAAACTGGCAATAACCAGGGCCAGGGCCTTCTTGGTGGCAGCTCCGTACTGGTGGAATGAGCTCCCAGAGGAGATCAGGGCCCTGCGGGACCTTTTACAGTTCCATAGGGCCTGTAAGATGGAGATCTTCCATCAGGCTTTTAGTTAGGAGCTGCCTTAAACACCGAAGAGTGACCCTGTGCCCTGGTTCTACCACCCACAGTCTATTTCATAGTCATAAATTATGTGCTGCATAAATTATGCGATCTGATTGAGCCGATTGAGAATACCACCAGGACCAATACCAAAGTAGTGATACGGTTGGTTTTAGGAACTTCCACTCTGCACTTTAATTGTATCCGGCACTTCAAAAATGGTTTCTGATTATTCTTGGATGTTATATGTATGTTTTTAATTGTATTAATATACATCTTATATAAGCCACCCTGATCCCACTTCGGCGGGAAGGGCGGGGTATAAATCGAACTAATAAAATAAAATAATAATAAATAACTACTGTCTCAGCGAAGAAACCAATTTTGCCTCCAACACATCACATCCCTCTTCAGTGATGCTGTCTCCATTCTTATTTGTAAATATCCTTTGGGTTACCTTCTACCTCACCTTTGGCTGGTTATAATACATAACTATTATCTTAGTACAGTTTGGATTCCCTTTCACTTTCTCCAAGCCTGGGAAAAGGATTTTTTTTGTTTGTTTTCACTGATGATGACCCAACCACGGCCACTTAACTGGAGGCCCAAATTATGCTCATGTGACACTCCCTGTGGTCAAGGCCATGTTGCTGTAGCTGCACCATTGCCTTCTCTGCAATAGAGGGCCCACAAGGCCTCAGATAGGGGAAGGGTTGCACCACCTTGTTTCTCCACCATTCCGTACCCTCTGCTCATCCATGCTGCCTGAGCAGGGATACTTCATCCTCCCTGGCCTGCTGCAAATTCTCCTTAAATAGGCCACCCTTCCCTGCCTTACTCACCCCTCTACCCCTTTAACCAGCTGGAAGTGCCCAGGCTCATCTGTAGCTGCCTCCCAGTTTGCTTTCTTTTCCAGGCAGGGCTCAATGATATGACATGATTGCTAAACTTTATTATTGAGCCTAAAATGTGCAGCCCTGCCCTGCCTTTTCTGAGAACCTCCTATTGCTGCTGTTGCTGCTAGTTGTGTTGGGTGAGTTGAATCCGCATGTCTGGAGTGGGTCCCATTAATGGACACAGGTTGTTGGAGTGCTGTGCTCCAGTATTGCTATACACATTGACTGGGATGCCTGGCTGTGCTAGCCTTACTTGGAGGTTTGGTTCACTTCCTCTGGTTTCACTCATGAGTGTTGCTACAGATGTTTTCCTATTCTTGGCAAATGTTGCACGCCTCCACCATTTTGCTACTCTTTCTCTTGAATTTACTTTTTTTTATTGTGAAGCTAGCATTTTGTTTTGCTGTTGAGATATCTGGGATCCCTACCTTTGGTTGTGGGGCTCTGTCTGGAAAATACTTGGATGGATAGGATGGGTATCTTTTGGCTTCCTATCTCCCTTCCTTGAGTGATACACATTACACACTATGTGTAGGCATTTGGGATAGTCAGAATTTGCGATGGTGTCCAGGGTCAGGTCTGCAACCCTGCACTTACCGGCAAAGGAGACTAGATGGCCACCAGAGCAGGAAATAGGCAGTGAAACTCCATGAAGTAGGGGGTGCTTAGCAACATCACCAAGGCATCCCTCACATGATGCACAAGGGAGGCAGCTATGCCCCTCCTCCCTCAAGCTGTGGCAAAGTGCAAAGGAAGGTGGTGGGGATCAGGGCCGGCTCGCTCACTAGGCCCTGCAGGCCACCTAGGGCACCGGCCCTGCAGGGGCGCCAAAATGCCCCCCGCTCCCCCCCCCATGAAAAGCCCCCTTCCCACTCAGCCCCGGCCACCCCGGCTTTCCTGGGCACCTCGCAGCTGCGAGGCACCCAGAAAAGCCGGCGCCGCCACTGGGAGGAAAGGGGGGGCATTCATCCCGCCCCTTCCCTGGCTCTCCCGGGTGCCTCGATGCTGTGAGGGGCCTGGGAGAGCTGCGCCGCCGCTGGGAGGGAAGGGGCAGGTGTTCCAAGCCTGCCCCTTCCCCGGCTCTCCCAGCCACCTCGCAGCTGCGAGGGGCCCGGGAGAGCCATGCCTCCCCTTCCCCGGCTCTCCCCAGTGCCTTGCAACTGCGAGGGGCCTGGGAGAGCCGTGCCACCTCTGGGAGGGAAGGGGCGGGCATTCCAAGCCTGCCCCTTCCTCTGCTCTCCCCAGGCCCTTCGCAGCTGCAAGGGGCCTGGAAGAGCCACGCTGCCCCTTCCCCAGCTCTTCCCGGTGCCTCGCAGTTGTGAGGCACCCAGGACAATGGCCTGGGCCATCTCCAGGCCCCACCGGGAGGTTGGCATCCCCGGTGGGGTGGGCACCCCAGACTATCCTGCCTAGGGCACCCAGACACCTGGGGCCGGCCCTGGTGGGGATGAGCTGGCATAACAGCAGGGAAGGGAAGCCAGAGGCTAGGCCATCATGCCAAGGGTAAGGCAGGAGCTTGGAGCCAGAGAGAAGGTGCCCCACTGGGTGTGAGCAGCACCAGCTCACCTGCTAGGTGAACTAGGCATTTGCCTAGAGCGCAGGCTAGCCCTTATGGCACCAAACTGGACCGGGGGGCAGCGGAAGAGGAACCTCTTTCCACCTATTAAGCACGCATACGGTTGTCCCCGGCAGCCCCCAAAATGTTTCCTTGGCAGCAAACTCGATGGAGGCTTTTCTCCCCCCCCCGGCAGCACACTCACAAGTTCACCGGGAAGTTAAAGTCCATGGGATTGGTGCCTAAAAGCAGGCAGGTGTATGCCAAGGCATGCAGCACTGCAGTATGAGCGAGGCAAGTTTCCTCAGAAGCAAGCACCGCAATGCTCACTGCTGCTGACTCCCACGTGAGCGTAGCATGGATCGCCACCCCAGGGCCAAGCAGAGGCTACTGGGCCATGCCCCCCGGGTGGCTCCTCTCATGTGCCAAGGCCTGCTGTGTGGCCTTGGCTGGGCGCTCCTTGCATGCTTGTTGGCTGGCTCCCCCCACAGCCCCACAGCCCAGTAGGGGCAGAGCCTGGGCTGACCCCTGTTAGCTCTGCCTGGTGGAGCAGCTCCGGCAGGGCAGCCAACCAGGCGGGTGAGCCCCAGGACACCCAGCCCAAGAGGGAAGAGGAGCGAATCCCTGGGTGGATCGGCTACTGGGCAGCTCCAGCCCCTTGAGGTTCTTCCCTGCCCTCTCTCCCAGCCCAAATCTGCAGCACCCCGAGATGAGCTGGGTCCCTCCCCTCCGCCACTTTGGCCCAGGAGATCTTGGCTTCACCCAGCCTCGGTCCCAGGCTAGGCTGAGCCTGTGGAGGAGGAGGAGAGGACCGGGTGAGTGGGAAGCTGACCTAGGCAGGGCGAGGGTAGCTTGTGGCGCCTGGCTACCCCCCTCCCGGGCATGTTTTTGGGAGGTTTCTAGGCCCCACCAGGGTTGGCATCACCTGGGGGGGGCGCGGGCACCACAAGCTGACCTTGCCTAGGGCACAGAAACACCTTGGACTGGCCCTGGGTGTGAGGGTTGTCCATTACACAAATCCTACCTGGGTAGGGGGGATCAGAGAGCCCAGTAGCATCCCACCTTGAGTGGAAGGACTTAAGCAGTGGGCACAGAGCAGGCCAGAGAAGAAGACTGTGGGCGAGACCCAGAGACACTGGGAAAGCGATGGGTCTACTGCAAACAGGAGAGAGGGAACAGGGTGCCCGTAACCCCCCCTGTGCTATTTGGCCAGAGCCAAGCCAGCTCACTGAAAGTTACGCCCTGGAGGACCCTGCCTCACTGAACTTAAACCCAGAAACCCCGGGACCTGACATATGGGTTATCTATTGTTGAACATTGTTACCAGTATATTTGGTAGTGTGACTGGTTACTATAATAAACAAATCCCCAATTTCACCATGTTTAGGTCTTAATACCTTTTTGAAATTGTGTAAGCAGCTTTGAAACTTTGTCTAAAATCCCTAGATTGCTGCTTGTGCTTGTTGTTGCTCAGAATAAAAACAAAATCCTTCTTTATACTCAGGCTACTGTAGCGTGAAGTTGGGATCAAATTGTAAAGTGGTCTCCATTCACATGGACAATGGACACATATCTTGGGCAGGTATAAACGTTCCCCTGAGCATATACAGTAATGGCTGCACATTAGGATACATCAGGATGAAACTTGGGCTTCCCTAACATCTATTAGTGTCTCTTTAAAGAACATTTCATGATTTATGCATTTTGGTTCTGAATGAGAACCTTCAAAAAACCCTTATTTTCTACATTGATAGAAAATATCAGAATGCATGCAAAGTCTATCTTTCTACATATTTAAAATTCAAATTGAACTCAGAAATTTTCATCATTATGAGATGCAATAGGGTTGAAACAATGTAGTTACAAAGGAAGAATGTCAGCTGAAAAGTTAACAGCATTTATAACAAGAGGAAGAAAAATAATCCAAACCATAATTCTATAATTAATCTTGAGTGTCTTGTTTATGTGGATATGGACCAAATGTCAATGCCATATCTTTCATTATCCACCCACAGTTTTACATCAGACAAGCAGTTTGTGTATATGGGGGGGATTATTGCCACTGCTTTATTTTGAAAGTAAAGAGGCCTGTATTATAAGACAGCCCATTATTGTTGAGCTGTCCTGGGCCAATCAGACTTGTAGGGTTAGGGGCTCACACATATGAGTGTACTTGTGAGTGCAATAAAAGCAACTATAATGAAATTCTGTTGAAAACATGTAAAACAAGAAGCAGATAAAGGGTAATGTTCATAGGAGGCCATAGAGTGGTCTAAAAGTCAGGCAGAAATCTATGCAAAATGGGTCTGTTTTAATGTCCATTGCAAAAGTCACCAAGAGTTTTCCAAATACATGTCCTAGAGGTGGAATGGCCACTGACTAGTAGGAATGATGTGAAATAAAGATGATCACCAGATGAACTTACCTTGATTAAATTGCCTCACTTATGTATAGGGAAATCTCCTGTTTTGATTGCCTTGACGTTTCCTGTCCGAGTCCATCTCAAGCTTAGCATCATGTTGAGCTATTTTGCAGTTTCCACTTGTGCCCAGGCCCATAGCTACAGTGGGGCATCCTGGGGCCTGCCCCCCTGACTTACTGCCAAGGCCCTCTGACTTCCCATTCAGCCCAGGCCCCCCAACTCCCATTTTTTAATTTTATTTGTGGTGCTCCCTTGGGGTGGGGGGTGGGGTGCCCCCCAAATTAAAAAATCCTGGCTATGGGCCTGCTTGTGCTACAAGGTCAGATTGTATGTGGTAATTAAATAATAGGTTGTGGCTGGTTTTACCCAGTACAACAATGAAATCATCTAATTTACTGCAGAAGAAACATCTATTTCCCAGAGTAAATACGAGTAAAGCACAGAATTACTTGTACCTGTGCAGTTGGCTACATTGTTAAAATGACCAGCATTAGATATACTTCCTCCTTTGCACCCGCAGTGAGTAGCATCTACTTGTGAAGTTATCACAATAAATGATTGCAGGATTAGTTGGCTTCATGGGCAGAAATGGAAAACATACAGATATACTTAAGCAGTAAGCTGAAACTAAAAATCTCAAGAAGGGTGGCAGGAGAACAATGTCAGCTGCGAAAAACCAGTACGATGGTGCAAACAAATGCATCTGCATTTGTTCAGATGCATCCAACAGCTTCATGGACAATTGATTCCCTGATTGTGTCTGCAGGCAAGCAGAATATGAGCTGAACTAGAGGGTGATTGAGCATAGTGGTTGTGCATTAGAGAAATCTGTTGCTACCTATTGTATGCCATGTAGAATTCAATATGACAGGTTTTATCCTATTAAATCTTGGATTATCTAGGATCAGGTTGTCATAAACAGTGTCTCTCCCCATGTGAAGTTCTTGCTTTGGATGTTCACTGTACCACAAGCAAGCAGAGCAGGTAGCCTGCCAGGGTAAAACATTGCACGCTTTTCATAAGCATTTTTTAATGAAACATTCTATTTTGCCAGGGTTTAGTGACCTAAGCCTAATAGAATTATATTACCCACCAATAAAATTCCTATGAATTCTAGATGGTTGTGCACTGTGATGACATTTCATAACAACACTTTTAAAGTAATGTCTGCTTCATATGATAAATAAATGTTGAAGGAGGATAAAAACAAACTGTTGTAGATATCCCCAAAAGGTGCATATTTCTTTCTATAATGAATTCATTTGACTCCTTCCTAACTAACTTGCTCCTCAGCTTCTGGTCCCAGAAATATGGATGCCCTTGCAAGTACTTTCCATGAACTCATTCTGCCTTTTCTTTTTTGGCAGTAAGTCAGGTTTGTTTTCATTATTACTGTATATCTGGGTGTAAAAATAGCAGGCGGGAGAGAAGACTGTGGTGTGGCGTCCAATTTTCTGCCTAGCCTCTGGTAGGAGATAGTGTTATCATTAGAGCATCTTGTTTAGGATACTGCAGAATAGTCTGTCAATACTTTCATTAACTCAGTCTGTGGCCAATCTTAGCTTAAGGGTTGTGTTCTGTACAGAGTTGGACATGATGTGACAAAGCTTGGGAACCTCAGCCTGAAGCCAGTGTCAATATATAACACTTTGAAAATGTCAAGTAAAATAAGCATTAAAAATACCCTTAATCTCTCACCTATGTGTAAATTAATGTTAATGCAGTCATCATCTCAGCCATAGGATCTTGTCTATTTGTTTTTTTCACAAGTCCAGCTGTATTATGAAATGTCTTATTTTAAAGAAATCATATAACAAATGAAACTGAAACAGAATGCCACAATGAAATGGGGGGGAAAGAGTGTATCCACCTGTTTCAGTGCAGAGTTCTTTCTCTTTTGTAGGTATTCTAGTATGGTCAAGTAAACATCTACTGTTTCAAATGGTTTTCTATGGTTCTTTTTTTTTCAAAAAAAGAAAAAGAAAAAAGCTGTTTTGTGGAGGTTTTCTATACATTGCAGAGTATATGACCATGCAAATACCTCAGTATAACTGTTATATTTTGAATATGACAGTTTTTATTAGGAAAAAATAAAATGATGATTCCCAAGGCAACTTACAACCATCAGACAGTAAATGTCCAAACACGAGCACATTACTGTGCAACAATACACAGCAGTAGGGTTGCCACTCACCTAGTTCTGGTGGAACCTCCTGGTGATACTTCCTGCCCCACACTTTCGCTCAATGGTGTAGAAGGGGGAGGGAAATGGGGAGGAAAGCAACACTAATCCATGCCTGGATGTCACTTTCTATTCCGGCTTTTAACATGGAGATTTTTGTTGTTCATAGGGCATCATAATTTCACTTCCTGTAACAGGAAGAGATGTTCCAGAAGTCTTTTCCCTCCCTGATGCTCCCAAGGACTGGTTTCCAAGGTCTGGCAATCCTAGATGGCAGTAAAAAGAAAACTAAGCCACTCAATTGAATAAAAATCTAAGACCATTTTGCAAAATGATTCAAAAGAAACATAAAAATTAAAACTTTAATTTTCAGCATAAAATCAACATAAATTCAACAAAAGCTAAGTCAATGTAGAAGATAAGAAAGAGTGCAGGCAAATAGAAAAAAGGCTGTTTTTACAGTATAGTTTTTGTCCAGCATTGGAAACTCGACTGAGCACCAGGTATACCGAGGTGGGGAGACTGATGCAGCATAACAGGCATCCTTTGTGCTCCCTATGGTTTGTGCCACTTAGCAGTCTTTCTGTTGCAGTTTGTACTAATTGTGCATTACAAAAATTGTCTTGAAACGAGCCCCATGTAAAATTCATTACAGAAATCTAACATCACACCATGTTCAGATTACGCCTCTCATGCAATAGCTGCAGCTATCAAGATAACTAAAAGTGACCAAAGGCATTATGAACTTTAAAGCAAATTAGGCTTTCTTCTGTAGAGGTAATGCCAGCCCTTCCCTAAGCTAATGAGCCTGCTCTTTTAAAAAGAATGAACCACATTTAAGAGAGGTTGACTTCTTGCTCATTGATTGGCTCCATTATTGACAACAGCACTTCGATCTTATCTAGTTGAGTTCCACTTTCTTGGCCTATCTGCATTCCACTACTACCCCCAGACACCTGTTCAGGATATCTCCTGTCTTCCCTGCTGATATTGAAAAGGAAAAAAAAAGTAGAGTTGTGTATGACCTATTTATTGATGATGCTTCATCCCTGCAAAGCCTCTCTCAGCCATTTCATATAGATACCAAACTAAGTTGTCAGGCATGACCTGGCTGGCAATCACTTGGAGATGGGAGGCAGGGACATTAGGGACTGCTTTCAGCTCTGTTGTGACATCACTTCAGGGGAAAACCAGGAAGTGACCTCATACCTCTATAGCAATCACCAGAAACTCTATGGTAAAACCATAGCATTTCCAGTGATTCCTGAAGAGGACTGTCATCAGTTCTGTATTCCTCTCTGGAAATAACATCACACTGTTGGGCTGGTGACCATTTTTTGTTTGTTTTTTCTGAAACAAGCAGGGGGGATCTCATGCTCCCACTGGGGGCTAAGCAGCACTAACACATTGTTGACAAACTGGAACTATACAGGCCTCATAGTTCATTAGGCAGGGAGACAAGCAGTTATCTCCTAGCACCATCTTCTGTATAGATAAGAATAAAACCACTGGAGCATGGTTCTATCAAAATGGCCAAGGAAATTTCTGTCCCCAAAACAAGTTGTAAACCAGACTGAAATAGCTCTAGCTAATCCATCCAGATTAAAGCATTGATGGTCTTCAGAGCCTGGGAACAGCATAGCCCTCCTACCTCTTTTCATGCACATATAACATAAAGATAAAATTACACATGCACACAACCCCACATTTAGATATTGATCTCCTGCGTTTCCAAGGTGGCATATAGACAGTTGAAACACTAAGTACATATCATTTAAATGCAATAATAAACACTATCACAAATCACTAAACAACAAATTTTATTTATTTATTTATTTTTATTTTGGGGTTTTTATTCTGCCCTACCCTGCAAGTGGGCTTGGAGTAGCTAACAACATGGCATAGAACAACCTCCAAATTTCAACAACAATGCATTAAACTATCAATGTTAATAACACCACAAGAAAAAAGTTAAAATAATTAATCTAAAATCTAATAGCAGCATGGTCAATGATTCCAATCTAAAAACCAGTAAGTACATGCTAGGAAGGGCAGGAAAGCAGTATGATGGAAACTGGTGCCACTACTAGTGTCCAGAAAGGCACTCAAAGGGCACTTACAAAGGGTAAATCTACAAAGACCAAAATCAGAAGTGATTACAAGCCCTACAATAGAGGTCCCCAACCTTTTCCAAGCCTGTAGTCACCTTTGGAATTTTGAAAGGATGTGGTGAGCTCTAGTCAAAAATGGCTGCCACATGAGGCCGGAATATGAGGCCTAAATTGTGAAAACAGAATTGTTCAACATGGGAAAACAAAACTTTGGGGAGAAACCATGCTTGCCTTGATGCAGAATTTTCTTATGCTTTATACTACACTTGTTTCTCAACTTTTATAAATTTATATCATTTATTTTTATTTTATTTAACTCATTTATACCCTACCTTTCTCCCCAGTAGGGACCAATAGTGGCTTACATTATTCTTTTCTTCTCCATTTTACCCTTACAACAATCCTGTGAGATAGGTCATGTTGAGTGAAAAATACTGAGACCTACTAATGATTTCAGCTCTCATACTTTATTAGGTGAAGAACAAGACAAACTTCCCGGCTCGTAGGCCAGTTTATATATGCAAAATAACCCCACACCCAAACACACCCCACACTTGTGACAGGCTCTAAAAAGTGGCTTAGAGTTCTATAGGCTCACGGCTGGGAGCCTAGCCCTCTTAGGGGCCCGGGCTAGGATCCGCTTAGCCCTTGTCTCTGGTAACGAAGCTCAGATGCTTCTCCTGACCGCATGGGGACCTCGCCTCGCACGTGGTTGGAGATGAGTACATTACACTCCTCCCCCTTTGGTCCAAAAGATACCCACATACAAAGTCCTGGAGATTAGTGTGCGCTTTTCGTGCTCTTGTAGAGCGACTGAGGTGGAATGGCTGAGGTGAAATGTTCTGTGTTCTCCCACTAGGTGCGACCGGGCTGTCGGTTGGCAGGGAGGGTGGAGACAGGTTGGGCGCCATGTTGGGAGGAGCTGGAGTTCCTGGTAGTGGAGGGAACAACTCAGCCTCAGGGGGGCCGGTTCCTCGAAGTCCTCAGGATCATATGGCAGCACCCGCCTACGCAGCTGGTCAATGTCGTGGTGGAGGATCTGGCCATCCTTGCTGGAAACCTCATATGATCAGGGCCCCATGACTCTCATCACCCAGGCCAGAATCCATGGCAGGCCTTGTGCATATATAGGATCCTCAGGGAAGAATCCTCTGGCCAGCTCCAGTGACTTGGTGTCTGGTTCCTCTTCCGGTGCACAATTGGGGTGAAGATGATCCAGCCGGGAGGAGCTCCGCTGGGCTTCATCCCGTTGTGGTGTGGGGTGTTGTTCGCTGGCTGAAGAGAAAGGTGGCCAAGCTTGTAGTTCCAGTCCTTGCTATCCAGGCAGCGGGGCACTTCCTTGGTCATCTGGACCATGTGTTCAACTTGGCCATTGGTTGCAGGGTGGAAGGGACCTGATGTGGCAGATCCCGTAGTATGTGAAGTTCCGTAAAGTCCAAGTATAGTCTGGACCAGGGTCTGTGGGATGACTCCCAGGCCTGGGCAGGGGCCCTGGGAGGTTTGGGTCCGGAAGCCTGGCAGGGCTGGCATCTCTTGATTATGTCCTCAATGTCCCAATCTAGCCCCAGCCACCAGACTTAGCTCCTGGCCAGTGCTTTCATCTGGACCACACCCAAGTGTGTCTCATGGAGATCTGCAAGAACCCGCTCCCTCAAGGGGGTTGGGATTACCACCCTGCCTCCCCAGATCAAGCAGCCTTTGTGGGCTGACTGGGTGGAGGAGACTCTTTGCAGGAGGCGAACGCCGTGAAGTCCACCCTCCCCTGACCTGAGGGCCATCCCCTTCTTACCCAGTCCAAGATACAGAAGAGGATCTTGTCCTTGGCAGTGTGGCACGCCACCTCACAAACATGTACGGGCTGGCTGGGAAGAGACTCCAGGAGTGCCACCTGATGGACTGGTGCCAGGTCTGGATCTGAAGCTGGCAGCGAAAGATGGCTCAAAGCGTCAGCATGGCCCATTGCCTTCCCGGGCCAGTGGACAAGCAAATATGTGTACCCTGCCAAAAAAACAGACCACCAAAGCACCCGGGGCGATGTCATCTGCGGTCAGGGGCCAGGAGGCCGAGAAGCGGTTTATGGTCGGTGAGGATCATAAAGGGCCTGCCATACAGATAATGGTGAAATTTCTTCACCCCTGCCATTATAGCCAGCACCTCCTTGTTGATCTGTGTGTAGTTGCACTCTGCAGCCAACGAGGTCCTTGAATAATAAGCGAGCGGGACCTCCCTGCCATCCAGAAGCTGGTGGCCCAGGACCGCCCTGACCCCATACAGAGACGCATCACAGGCGAGGACCACCGGCAGGTCCTCACTGAAGTGTGAGAGGATGGAGTTCAGAACCCGGAGGCCCTTCACAGCCTGGAACACGGCAGCATGCTCCAGTCCCCAGGCCCAAGGGGCGTTCTTGTCAAGCAGATGGTGAAGGGGTTCCACCACAGCTACCTTGAGAGGGAGGAAAGAATGATATACGTTTAATAGGCTGAGGAAGGCCTGCAGTTCAGACTTTGAAGAGGGTGGGGGAGCCTGAATAATCACCTTCATCTTGTCATCAGTGGGGTGTATGCCTGCATTGTCCACGGCAAAACCCAGGAACTCCACCCGAGGCATTCCCAGAAGACATTCTTCTCATTTGACTTTCAGGCCTGCAGAGTCAAACCATTGAAGCACCGCCTGGAGACGTTCAGTGAAGGTCGAGGCATCCAGAGCCACAATGAGTACGTTATCTAGAAACAGCTGGATTCTGGGGATTCCTTTCAGGAGAGAATCCATAAAAGATTGAAAAATTCCCGGCATGACTGACACCCCAAACTGAAGTTGGTGAACTTTAAAGGCCCCCTTATGCGTTGTTATGTTTTGAGTTTCGGCAGTGGTGGCATCAACCAGAAGTTGTTGATATGCCTGGGCCAAGTCCAATTTGTTGAAGACCCGGGCCCCCACCAGGATGGTGAGCACATGGCTGACTACCGGTACTGGGTATGTGTGGTCTTGGAGGGCTTTATTCAATGTGCACTTAAAGTCGGCACAGACGTGCACATCCCTGTTGGGTTTAACCATGGTGACTATTGGGGTCTCCCACTGTGTGGAAGTGATCGGCTCCAGCACCTCCTGTTCCACCAGGTGATTGAGCTCTGCCTTGATCTTTGGCCTAATCGCAATTGGGGGGTGCCTGGCTTTTATCCGAATAGGGCAGACTGCCGGGTCGAGATTGAGGGAGATGGGGGGCCCTGTGTAGTGGTCAAGTGTGCCGTCAAAAACCCTGGGGAACTCATTGCCACAAAGTCCATGGTTCAGACCTGGTGAATCCCCATGATCATCAGACCCAGGGTCCCGAACCATGAGAGTCCCAGCAAGCTTGTGAGCCTCCTCTTCACCACCAGCAAGTCCAGGACCCTGCAGAAGTCCTTATACTGCACCTTAAACTTGCCCCAACCCCGAATGGCCACAGGGTTTTTGTTAAAGTCCTGCAACATGAGTCCCTGTGGCTTTTGCAGGAGGGGTCCTCCCCATGGGCAGAGCGAGTGCAGCGTCTCCTCCGAAATGATGGAGAAGGATGACCCATGCTGCATGGGGACCCCTCAATTAACACAGTTATGTGCATTTTATGTGGGCTGTCAAGGGGCAAGTTACATACCAGGTGCTGGTTCTGGTGTTGGGTTGAGAGAGTGTGGAGGTCAGAGTGGAGATCCATCTAGTGGGCCGATGTCTTCAGGCGCGGACCTCCAGAGCAGCAGACCCGGACAATGTAGCCCAATTTGTTACACGTCCTGCAGACAACATCCCTGAAACAGCATGACTGGTGTTCGTGTGCATCCCTGCAGCTGGCGCAGGATGATGATGACAATGGTATCTTGGCCGAGGAATGGCCTGCTGACCGATGCTGCTGTTGGGACGGGCAGCGGAGTACCTCAAGCACCTCTTCGGCTTCCGAGTCATCCAATGCAATGGGGACTCGGGTGCAATAGACAGCCTTTCTGCGGCAGTCCTGGTGTGCCTTTTCATAGGCTGTGGCCTCCCGGAGTGCCTTATCCAGGTCTAGGTCACCCTGGCTAACCAATTTCCTCCAAAGTTTAGGCTTCTGGAGACCCAAGAGGAATTGGTTAATCAAAGAGTCCACCAGGTCGGGGAAGGAGGACTTGGTGGCTGCTCACCTGAGTCCAGCCAAGAATTCGGAAGCTGTTTCATCCGGACCCTGGACTAGCGCAAAGAAGTCCATGAGCTTGGCAAACTTTGTGGGCTTTGGTGAGAGGTGGTCGGAAAGGGCCTTCACCAGCTCCCCATAGGTCTCGTCCTTGATCTTCTTGGGTGCAATCAGGTCCTTTAGCAGGAGCACACTGTCCATCCCACAGGTCCAGAGGAGGTGGGCCTTCTTCTTACCTGGGTCCATGAGAAGTAGCGCTCCAGAATCTCGAGCCATGTCTCCCACTGTGCTGGGTAGGAGATATCGAAAGCAGCAATGCTTTCCTGGGGAATGGCCATCTTCACGACTCCACATGGCGGTTGTAGCTCGGGAGCAGTGTCGGCAGCATGGTGTGGTGTGGTGCCATGTTCGGATTCAGCTGGGTGGTGAGCAGTGGCCAGCAGCACGGGGGTCAATGCGATGCTCGAATCTTCTTCCTGGTCGTTGTTCATGGGAGATAGAATCTCATCTTCATCACCGGTGAAAAGTACTGAGACTTACTAGTGATTTCAGCTCTCATACTTTATTAGGTGAAGAACAAGACAAACTTCCTGACTCGCAGGCTGGTTTATATGTGCAAAATAACCCCACACCCAAATACACCCACACTCGTGATAGGCTCTAAAAAGTGGCTTAGAGTTCTATAGGCTCACGGCCGGGAGCCTAGTCCTCTGAGTGGCCCAGGTTAGGATCCACTTGGCCATTGTCTCTGGTAGCTAAGCTCAGACACTTCACCTGACCGCATGAGGACCTTGCCTCACATGTGGTCAGAGATGAGTACATTACACCGAGGGTGTGCCACTAGTCCATGATCACCCAGTAAGTTTCCATGGCAGAGAGGGGATTTGAACATGGGTTTCCCAGATCCTAGCCTGATATTCTAACCACTAAATAAGGATGACTGTCTGACATCTCTTTGGGATTCAAGACCCCATTTCATATTAAAAAACATCTGACCCAAAATTCTGCAATTACATACATACATATATATATATATATATATATATATATATATATATATATATATATATATATATATATATATATATATATAATTCTTAATGAAGTTCTCTAAATTAGGGGAAGGTGGAACCTCATTAAAATGTATTCACAAAAGAAATCAAATAAAATTTATAATTGAAAGGTCAGTTGCTTATTGAGGTGCCCTTTTCACACTAAAGCCAATTTGGCCAATTTTCTGAAGAGGAGAAATGGACATGAAAAGGAATGGGCATCAACCAGCTGACAAACTAAAATTTGTCACAAATTTTGGCTGGTTCATGGCTTATGAAGCAATACTTGTGAACTGAAGAACCACCATGACTGTTGATACAGTCCTTAGCTCTTCATGAAAAATAGCTGGGAGCCATTTAAACCACCGCTTTCAACTCCCCACTGCTTCCCACTGCTTGGCTGTTTGGTTTAAATGGCCCCTTCTTTCTGCTCCCTGTGGCTTTTCACAGGGAGCAGAAGGTAGGGGCTTAAACTTTAAATGGCTCGTGAACCAATACAAACCAATTCAACTCACAAACTAGTGTATCAGTTTGTGATTTGGTTCATGGTTCAGTCTCAAACCATGAACTGAACCACATTTGTGCCCCCCATCACTAGAATGAGGCCCCCTCAATCTGTCAGCAATTTTTGTGTGCCTAAAAAGTTGTTCGCTTTTGTGGAATGGAATCCAACCTTGCAAGGCTGTTGTGTGCCCTTTTTTCATTTTTGAAAGATGGAATTTTAGCCAACCTGAATGCTTGCAGTGTCACTGGGATGGTGACTAATCAAGTGGGAGTTTATTGCTTAGTGAGACTCCCACTGCCCTCAGGTTCTGTTGCAGCCCTTTGTTTCTCCCTGGTGGCCAAGTGCCTGCATATAAAGGAAAATGACACCCTTATGGAGTACCCATTAGTGGAGCATGGCTCAGAGAAGATTAGCCAGGTCCACCTCTCTCAGGAATTTACTTTTTTACAGGCCAAGGAAGAGGCTAGGAAAGTGAAACTTTAGCCCAGGATGCTGCATGTGAGAGAGTGTTGAAGAAAGCTCATCTTGGGGGCATAGTGGTCAGGTAGGTGCCAGGAATAGGTGGCCAGTCAGGTATGTTTGTCTCAAGACCTATAGGGCTTTATGGTCAAGGTCATTACCTTGTATTATGCCCTGAAGCAAATTGGAACTCAGTGTTGATGGGCCAAGAATGGAGTGATACAATTCCCATGATCTATTCCAGTCCACATCCTGGCTGCAGCATTGTGCACCAATTGAATTTTCCAGACACTTCTCAAGGACAGCCTCACATACAATGTATTTCAGTAATGTAATCTGGATATAACTAGGGCATGCCCCACTGTGGCCAGATCTTTTCTGCCAGGGAAAGACCACAGGTGGCTAACCAGTCAGAGCTGGTAAAAGGCATTCCTGGCCACAGCTGCCACCTACTTATCCAGCAGTAGGCCTGTGTCCAAGAGCATACCCAGACTGCGGCCCTGTTCTTTCAAGGCAAATGCAACTTCTTCCACTCACCAGCAGCCTTTCCAACTTGTTGGGATTAAAGCTTCAGTTTATTAGACTACATCCTCTCCAAAACTGCCTCCAGGAACCAGTTCAGGGTTACTACAGTCTCCCTGGGATCAGCCAGGAGTGAAAGACAGAGCTGACAGTTGTGTATCATCTACATATTGGTGACAACCCAATCCAAATCTCTAGATGACTTCACCCAGTGGTCTCATGTAGATATTAAATTGCATAAGGGACAAGATGGAACATTGCAGCACCCCACAGGCTAAAGGCCAAGGGGATGAGCAGCAGTCCCCCAGTCCCACCTTCTGAAACCTACCCCCCAGGTAGGACCAAAAACAATGCAAAATCCTAGCCCAGAAAGGGACTCCAGAAGGATACCATGACTGATGGTACTGATAGCCACAAAGTGGTCTTGGAGTATCAACACAGTTGCACTCTGTACATCTCCCAGTGCAGGTCATTCACATTCATTCCTGTGCCAATGGGATCTTGGCTGTTTCAGTCCCATAAATAGTCCTAAAAGCAGATGGGAAATGAATATAAACAAAAATAAATAAATATAACTGGTCAGTAAATGAATAAAGGTACTGATGGGAACAGACATGCTGAACTAGTGTTGCGCCCAGCCACAGCACAGCAGCAGCTATAAAATTTGGAGCATCTGCAAAAGGGCTTTGCTTATTGTGCTCTGGATTTAATATTGCCATTTGAAACAAAGTCATTTTGCTCTGTGTAAACAGTCTTACTCCAAATAGTTAAAGCTTACTGAAAGGACCCTTTAATATAGCAGGCAATTTGCAAGTATTGTTTAGTTTTATAAAAAAGCAGGGGAGGCAAACCCAACTTACAAAAGATTTTGAGAAGATCTTTTCAAAAAAAGTGTGTCATATTAATTATCTAATTCAAACTGATGTGATGATAGAAACCCTTTGAAGACAAATTCAGACATAGGTTGATATTCCTGTAACCCTGGATGATTAATACATTTATCATTCACACTCACTTTGCTCAGCATTGCTCTTCTGAGAATGTGACATTTGGAAATTTAATGACAGTAGCTCACCTTGAAAACAGAAAGAGAATGTGAAACAGATGTTCTGTTTAGTAAGGGCATTGTAAAATGAACAAACCACTAAATATGTCCCTGCCTGTAAACATGTAGCTTAATTAGAGAAAAATCTGGGGCTGAAAGAAAATACAAGTTAAAATCAAATGTCTAAGGTCTGAAATTTTGGTGTAAGTATTCATCCCAAAGATGCTGTATATCATTCAGGTTCATTGTAGATGTTCTTTGTACCAATGGGATCAGGTTGACCCCTTGTATAGCGCATGTGTTTGCAGTAGGTACATTGGTGTTATCTCCCCCCCACCAGCTATTTTTCTGAAATTTTCCTCTTTTGAATTTTCAGGTTCCAAATTACTTGATCTTATTCCTAAGGTGGAACCAAAAAGTTACAAATTCCCCACTGTTCCATTTTTATTTTTGAATTTAGTATACAGTTCATTCTCAAGTTCACATGCAATCTCCCCCACTGGTATTACCAATGTGCATTTACATGTTAAAACACTACAACAAATCAATCTTGATGTGATTGTATGTATGTTTTAAAAAACAGGCAAGGATCAAAATGCATTTAAAAACCAAGACAGAAGGATGTCCGCTAAAAACATCACAACTACAACAATCATTCTACCTCTTTGATTAAGATTCATTTTCTGTGGTATCCATCACTGAACCAACATATGAAAGGAATCTTGGTGGCTGAAGAAATAACAAAACTCATCACTGCTGTATGGGATTTGTTACAGATTATTTCTGTAGGAGTCGGATTGGTGGCATTATACAATATTTGTGTTTGTTCTACTGTGGACTGTATTACCTTTCCAAATATATTGATTGATTGATTGATTGATTGATTGATTGATTGATTGGATTTATAGCCTGCACTTCCCTGTACAACAGGGTAACAGAGTAACAATATATACACAAAACAATATCTATAAATTTAAAATATTAAAACAATTCTTACAATACTATTAATAGCTCTAATAGCTGATAAGATGGTGTATGATAAGGGAAGGATGAATTAGTGCTCCTTATGTGGGGAGAGAGAATAAATATTCTACAGTTAGTCAATAAGGGATTAACAAAGACAGAAAAGGGGAGGGAGGGAAGGGGGAAAGAAGGGAGGCCAATATAGAATGGAAGCTGTCACTGTCCTCAGCCACACACCTGGTAGAACATCTCTGTTTTACAGGCCCTGTAGAACTGCATCAGATCCCACAGGGCCCAGAGCTCACTTGTTAGAGTGTTCTACCAGGTTGGAACCAATGCTGGAAAAGCCCTGGTTTTGGTAGCGGACAGCCAGATCCTTTTGGGGCCAGGGATCACTAGTAGGTTGTCATCCATGGAGCTTAATTCTCTTTGGGGGATGAACCAGGAGAGGCAGTCCCAGAGTTATGCTGGCCTCAGATCATTCTATTCCTCTTATTATATAATTATTATTCAAGTTTCAAATGGAAAATGTATTTTGTTTGGGTCTATAGGAGCCTGTCAAAATTCTCCTTTGAATTTAGCTTTACACACCCAGGCAGATGTTTGCATGCTTAGTCAGAAGAAAGAGACTGACACAGGTAAATGGTATAAAACTAAGGGCAGCTTTATTTAACTGTTAATTCAACAGAGAAACTCTGGCAAGGGCCGCAACACATGTCCAGCAAAGGGATCCCATGATCCCTTTCCTGACCTTAAACAGGGTGAACCACCAAGCCCCTGGCATGAGCCAATCACAACATGGCCTTTGCCAGGCAGCAGACATGCTAACACCCCACCATGAGCCAACCACTTCTAGCTGTGGAGCACAAGGGGAGACCCAGCATGAGGTGTATAACAGGCCACCTGCAGTCCCCACCCAAGTCCCATACCAAGGGGGTTGTGCCAGCTGCGCCAACCCCCAAACAAGGAGGGGTCTGTCACATGGTGTTCCCCCTCAAAACAGAAACAGGCCAGATTTCTGCAACCAACAAGGTTCAAGCCTCTGCTTTGGCCCTTGGCCCCATACACCAGCCAACAATTTGCCTCAGCCCTTGCCTCAAGTTCTTGAGAAATATCTGATTCCTGATCTCAGAGATGCACACCATCATCTCGACAGAAATGGGCACATTCCTTCACGATGCCAGGGTGTGGTATGACAAAACCCAGGCCACCCCTCATGGCATTCCCCAACTCGTGGTTTGCCTTCTTGCATTGCCCACTCGATGGCATGCAGATTGCAGGGCCATTTCCACTCCCACTGGGGCAAAATGGCTGACCACACCAGCCTGACATTGGGCCACCATGCCACAATGTCCCACATATACATCCTGTGCCTGCAGGATCAATGCCTTCCCCTTGACCATCCCCAGGTCATTGCCACCCAGATGGATGACCAGGATGTGGGAAGGAGGGCGACTCCACCCTACAAACAGCAAGATCATAAGCCCAGTCCAGTGAAGGCCCCATCTGCCAAGCCATTCAATAATGGCACAATCACTCAGGCCCAGCTGAGAGCCCATTCCCGATATCTCCACTTGATGGGCCACCCAAAAAAACATGCTCTGATTCGCTATGAGAATCTGGAGTCTCCACACAGGAACCAACAAGCCTAAAACCCAAACAACAACAGAACAAACATTAGATAAGGACAACAGAATTACGATGCCACCAGGGGAATTACAGTGGAATTCTACAAGGAAATGAGAGAAATGCTAGTACCAGAACTATATACAGTCTTTAATAATATACTAAAGGGGGGAAATGCACCTAACACTTGGAGGAAAGCAGAAATAACAATATTATTAAAACCACAGAGGGACCCTCAGGAAGTGGGTTCCTATAGGCCAATAAGCTTATTAAATCAAGACTATAAAATCTTTGCTAAAATAATGTCAAATAGACTTAAAAATATTACTCATAAAGTTATAAAAGATGACCAGTATGGTTTTGTAAAAAATAGAAGTATAGCTCACCTGATTAGAAACATATTAAATGTATTAAGTCACTGCCGAATGGGGAAAACAGGTTTGCTTAAATTAGATGTATACAAAGCATTTGATACACTATCCCATGAATTTCTGTGGAATATAATGTCGAAATATGGCATTGGCCAGGGATTTATAAAAACCATACAGGAAATATATAGAGAAGGTTCAGCGGTAGTTCGAATAAATGGCGGACACACCACACAATTCTCAATAACAAGGGGAGTAAGACAAGGATGCGCACTATCACCCTTTCTGTTTATAATGGCGATTGAACAATTAGCGGAAAGAATTAGAAACTCAGGAAGGATAGAAGGTTGTAAAATAGGCAAAGAGATGAAAATTAATCTGTTTGCAGATGATATAATAATAATAATAATAATGTCCAACCCAAAGGAAGGAATTAAAGAGACAAAGGTGATACTAGAGGACTTTGAAACAAGGTCAGCTTTAAAAATTAATATGACGAAATCAGAAGTATTATACCATAATGTGAACAGAGAGGAAAGGAAAGAAATTAACATATTAACCAAAATAGGATTGGGGGTCAAGAGATTTAGATATTTAGGAGTAGAAATATTTCAAAACATCAATAAGATTGTAGAGAAAAACTATAATAATATTTGGAGAAAAATAACAAGAGATAGGAAAAGATGGAAAAGAGAGTCCTTAAATATAACATCCAGAATTAGGAGTGTAAAAATGTTCTGGATACCTAAATTAACATATCTATTTCAAGTACTACCATTAGAAATTACCAAACAAAAACTGGAGAAATGGAATGCAACAATAAGGAGTGGATATTTGGTAGCACAAAGACCAGAATCTCAAAAAAAGAAATGTATAGTCATAATTCAGAATTAGGGTGGGGTGTACCAGACATAGTAAGTTATTATGAAGCCTTCCAGTTGAAAACATTTTTAGAAATAGAGGAGGATGAGAATCAGAAATGGGTCAAATTTGAAAATGAAGCAAATAAAGGAACAGGGAAATATGGTATATTTACAAACAAAGGGGAAAGAGAAGACAAACTAGAAACGGGTCCTAGGAGAAATACATTAAGAATTTGGAAGAAGTGGCAACCAACGTGGTTAAAAGGTATATCTAGATGGGCATTTAGAAAAGGACAGCATAGACCGTAGATGGGAACTGCTTAGAAAAAAAGGATTAAGAAAAATAAAAGATATGTGTAATGGAGGAATTTTGAAGTCACCCCAAGCATTAGAAGGGGAGATAGGTGCACAATATTGGTTAAAAATAGCTGGTTTATACAAGAAAGTCAAGAAGCTAATGAAGGATAGGAATATAAGTACAGAGAAACCAATAGAAGAGATATATAAAAGAATGAAACAAAATAAAAGAGGGTTAGCTGGTGCAATATATAAGAAAATGATCTCAGATAAGAAACAAACAATTACTCAGTTACAATGAAAATGGGAGACAGAAATGCAAATAACAGAGCAAAAAGTTATAAAACTTATGAACGGAATTACAAAAATTAAAATATATAAGTTCAAAGAACTAGAATTAAAATTCTTTACCAAATGGTATAGAACCTCAGCCATGCTGGCAAATATGTTTCCAGGATTGAGCCCTAACTGTTGGCACTGTAAAAATGTAAAAGGGTGGTGCTCACATATGTGGTGGGAATGCCCAGAAGTTAAAAATTTTTGGAGAAATATCATAGGAAAAATGAATAGATTATTTGCAGTAAATATAAGCATAGATTTTGAGTTAATGTTAATGAGTACAATAGGATCGGACACAATAGAGAGAAAGCACCAAGAATTACTGAAAGCAATGGTTCTATCAGGTAAAGCAGTTATAGCAGCAGGTTGGAAAGATGCAAGTAAATGGACAGAGAGAAACTGGCTTAACTATCTGTTCGAAATTATTCAATCAGATATAATCTCCATAATTAACCAAGACATGCCATGGGAAGACAGAACAGCGATAATCCAAGAGAAATGGACTATATACTGGAGATGGATGGAAGAAGAACAAAGAAACGACGTCCCATGGAAGCTCCAAACACTATGCCCCTGGCTGAGAGAAAAGGACTAAAAACAATAGACTGGAGGGAGAGGGGGAGGATGGGGAAAATTGTAAAAGCACAATGGGATATGAAAATGTATAATCAGAATGGTAATAATAACAATAAAAATATTTATACAAAAAAAAAAGGTATCAGCCACACATCCTAGAACCCTACTTGCCCCCTAAATGCCAAAAACTTTTGGACCACGCAGCCATAAACTCTCTGTGTACTTGGTGCTAGAGCCAGCTTGATTGCCCTGTTAGCCCTGACCTGCCAAGTTGCCAAAGTTCCTGGGGCATCCTGGTTTGGTGTAGATGCCCAGGGCCAGGTGGCAAAATCTCACCATCTGTTTATGAGACAGAGCATCCACCACCACATTATTCACCCCTGGGGCATGCTTGCCAAGGAAAAGAATGTTCAGTTGCAAACAGTGCAGTGTAAAGAGGTGAACAAGGCCGATGACTCTTGGGGAATTAGAGGTCAGAGAGTTGACAACTTGAACCACTGCCAAGTTGTCACACCAGAAATGTACTGAACTATTGGCCAGCTAATCACCCCAGACCCATAAAGCAAAAAAGATTGGAAAGAATTCCAGAAATGTCAGATCCCTACAAAGGCCATCCAGCACCCAATCTTCAGGCCAGTTGGCAGAACACCAATGACCCCTAAAGTAGACCCTGAAGCCCGTGGATCCAGCTACAGCAGAGGTTACCTGAAGACCCCCTTGCATGCACAAGTCCTCCCTCCAAAAGGAAACCCCATTGAACTGACATAAAAATGTCTCCCAAACTACTAGGTACTCTCTCATGCCCTTACTAATCCTTACTCTGTGCTTTGGCTTCCGTAGGCCAGACATTGTGCCACACAATCTTCACAGATATGCCCTACCAGGAGCTATCACCCGGTAAGCAAAATTTAAATGGCCCACTAATTGCTGCAGCTCCAATAGAGTAGCCTTTTTTTTAGCCAGAAAACCGCAACTGAGAAAGCTTGGCCTCAGGTAACCAGAAATTCTGGTGAATGGTATCCAGTTCAATACCCAAGAAGGTCAAAATAGGAAATGGCCCCTCAGTTTTTTTGTAAGCCAATGGAACACCCAGCTCACCAGCTAACTCTATGAGAGAATGAAGTGGGTGATGACACCCCGCTGGCCCAACAAACAGAAAATCATCCAAACAGTGAACTTATCTTTTAAGCCAGACTTAACTTTTAAGGTCCACCTTAGGAAAGAACTGAAATGCTCAAAAGCTGAACAGGAAATTGAGCAACCCATTGGGAGTGCCCTATCCATGTAAAACTAGCCCTCAAAGGCAAAACCCAAAAGCTCAAAATCCCCAGGGTGAACAGGCAACAGGCAAAATGCTGATCTGATATCGCACTTTGCCATTTCAGCCGCCAGGCCATACCCACATACCACCCATACAGCCTGGTCAAAAGAAGTATACCTAACTGAACACAGGTGGTCTGGGATGACATCATTAACTGAGTCACCTCTAGGAAAGGAAAGGTGATGTATCAATTGATACTCACCCTCCACTTCCTTGGGCACCACCCCCAATAGGGACACTCTTAAGGTAGGAACTGGAGGAGAGGAAAAGAGGCCAAAGACCATACCCTCCCTGCATTATTTTGCAATCTTGTTCCTGATCACCTGTTACATCCCCATGGTAGACCTGTGGTTCTTGGCTATAAAGGCCACCCGTATGCCTGTATAAGGGATCCTAAAACCATTAGTGAAACCATCCAACAAATATAAGCTATCTACAGAATTAGGATATAATCCTAGCCACTTTTTAAGATGAATCAGGTTTATAGGGCTGGGACCCTTTGCCTACTCCCTGGGGAGAGGTGCCGCTGCCCCCAGGTCTCTTGCTACTGGTTCTCTGCTTTGCCCTGGAGCATGCAGTAAAGATGTGGGGGGCTCCGCACAAGGGACATTCATGCTTGAAATTGCAGGGCTTGCATACACAAACCCCCTGTGATGCAAACTCTCAGCAAAGCAGCTGGAGTTGAGCACCCTGCCCCCCCCAGGGGTGAATACTGACACTCCAGCTGACCACTGCATGATATGACCACTATCAGAGCAATCCCCCAAGGCGGGTTCGGCTGAAAACATCAACTGGAGCCAAAGATGCTGATGCACCTGATCCCAAGGCGGAGCAGGATTCACCACTACACGCATCCTAAACTCCTCATCATATTGCAGCCAGGCCCCACCAGAAAATTCAGTATATGCCCTGTAAATGATGTCTATGTATTGGAAATAGGAAGCAGCCTGCACAGCGTGAGTCTTCGTGACCACCCCTGTGTAGATCTAAAAACCTGGCAATCAGTTAACCCATGAGCGATCAACACATTGATGCTTTAGCCACTCCTTGTCCCTCTTGTCCAAATCCTCTTCATCTTTTTTCTCAATATCCCTAAACAACAGTATGAATGCATCTACAAAATCCCCTTTCAAAATTTTGTCTCTAGTTGCAAGGGTCAGATGATATCCTAAGGGCATTCCAACATCCCGCCGGGGCCTAGCATTAAAGGGAACAGAGCTAATAGGAGCTGCAGGAACAGCCCCATAACCCCAACTCCCCCGAGGAGGTAGATGCCTTGGGACCAGTCCACCCGCCCCCAGTGGCCAAGCCCCAGCAATAGGAGGAGATAGCACCCCCACGGAGTGAACATAAGAACATAAGAGAAGCCAATGTTGGATCAGGCCAATGACCCATCTAGTCCAACACTTTGTCACACAGTGGCCAAAAATATCAGGTGCCATCAGGAGGTCCACCAGTGGGGCCAGGACACTAGAAGCCCTCCCACTGTTGCTTTCCTCAAGCACCAAGAATACAGAGCATCACTTGCCCCAGCCTGAGAGTTCCTATCTATACCTTGTGGCTAATAGCCACTGATGGACTTCTTCTCCATATGCTTATCTAATTCCCTCTTGAAGCTGTCTATGCTTGTAGCCGCCTGTGGCAGTGAATTCCATGTGTTAATCACTCTTTGGATGAAGAAGTACTTCCTTTTATCCGTTCTAACCCGACTGCTCAGCAGTTTCATTGAGTGCCCACAAGTTCTTGTATTGTGAGAAAGGGAGAAAAGTGGCAGTGACAGGTGCAGGCCCAACCGCGCTGCTTGTTTGGATGTTAGACACTGCCCTGCTACTGTTGCCAGAGGGAGCCCAAGATCCCCAAGGCCAGGCAGTTCCCCCAGGAGAACTGGTATGGCCTCTGAAGCGGACCCTTGGCCCAAAAATCCCTTCAACGCAGTGGGTCCCTGCTCAAGCCCAACATCCTCGGTCCCCATGGAAAGAGCTGAGGCGGATGATCCCTCTAAAGCTGCAAGACAGGCCAACACCACTTGGTTAAATTGAGAAGATTGAGCCCAGTGGATCTACCACAGAATTTTGACCCACCCCCGAGTGACCATAACCCCATACACATTTTCCAATGCCTCCAAATGCTCCAAAATCAAATGGCATTCCTGCTCCATCTCCTTGTCATCCAACGAGGAGTGAGCTTCAGGAGCCAGTCTCAATGCTGCCGTGGCTGCTTGTTGCAAATCCTTGGCATGACCCTTCCCCTTTCCCAAAGCCATCACGGCCTGGAAAAGAACATGTGGCAAAATGGCACCCTCGCACCCGGCTGCATGACCACACCCAAACCATCCACTAAAGCTGCCAATTGAAAAGAACCCCAAGTAAGCCAAATAAAAGAAAGTAAGCCCAAATAGAATAAAAGGGGGGGATCCAAATGAGAAGCAGGGGAGGAGGAGGGGTTGCAAAAGGGAATCCTGGAATCAAGGGGACAAATTTGACAAGAGAATATGGACTTGACCCTAGGTCCAGCGCTGACAAAAAAAACCCCCATAACCCCCCAGAAAACCCACAAGAAAACCAGATCCACGCCAGAAGGAACTGCCTAGGCCTCAATTGGATGAGCAGGAGCGATGATCCTCCCTGTCAGCCAATTGCAAATGAACTGCCTCAATGAGGAGGAGTGATACAGTAAAAAGCACCAAGCTCCTCCCATCACGGACTCCTTAAGACAACTTTCCACAGAAATCCAACCTTCTTCAGAAATGGTCTCCATTCATAGAATACATAACTGCATCTGACATCCAACCACATAACCTGATATATCTCCAACTAATTTACACTTAATTAACATACTTCCTCTAATTATTATGAGCTCTCGTTGTGTTGCACTAACAGCACCAGTGTTGTTTATTTGATCCTTTATAAATATAACATCAAACACAGGAAAGATCTTTAAAGAGTACACAACTTTATTAAACATTGTTCATATCTTAAGAGCACAGTTGATACTTTCACAATATTAGGAATGTTTTATTGCTACCCTCCTGTTACTAAATGAGTAGTATATTGAAACATACTCTGATTCTTGTTTGCAAATCTGAGTAAAATATTATTTGTAATTCAGTATTTCTGTATTATTTTAAAAATATCAATAAACAGTGATTTTAAAATGAAGGGGGAAAAAACCCAAATACCCATATGGGTGGGAAATCACCCCAACCTGTCTTCCTCCTTCCAAGCTTGCAAAGTAGTTAGGCCGTTGGACCGCCATCTGTTAGGGCCATATTTAATTCAATATATATTGCCTAAACTTTGTTATGCTTTTTGGTTTACAGGCAGGAAGCAATAAGCTCAGTGTGTATGTCCTTGAAAATAAGTAGCAATGTACAGTTTATAACAATTCTTGTAAGAAGCTTGGGTATGTTTATTATCAATTTTGAATGTAGAGGAAAACTAATAAATTATTTGACATTTTCAACACCATCCTGTAGGCTTTCAACGACAGGACCATTGCCAATTAAAGAAAACAACCTGAGTAGCTGATTATTCCTCCATTCTTGCCTTTCTTCAAAAAGGTCAATCCTTAACATTAAATATTTTGATAAAATTACAACCTTGGGGCAGGTGGGTTTTAATACATTTTGCATTCTTTAAAAACAATATTTTGAATAATCCTGCTTTGGATGAACCAACATGGCATTTTCATATTTAGCTTTGGACCAATTGGAAAAAAAGAAGCTGAAGAAAGTGAAAGCAGAAGATAGCCTTGGGTAATAGCCGTTATGAAAAGAGAATGTTGGAAATCCTAAGGAAGAGCAGAGTAACAAAGTAGTACAAACATTATTCTTCCATTAACATTCACTTTGACACTGATAATAATTCTAGCATTTTTAGACATCATATAGAAAACAATATTGTAATATGGAATGCCAACATAATGTAATGGCAAGAATATCAGACTAGGTTCTTGTAAACTGGGGTTTGAATCTTCATTCTGCCATGGAAGCTTGCTGAGTGACCATGTGACAGTTACTCTCTTTCAGCTTAACCTACCACATAGGGTGATTGTCATGAGAACAAAATGGAGAAAGAGAGAACAATACTGTAAGCTGCTCTGGATTTCCGATAAAGTGGGTTATAAATAAATAAGCCCAATACTACTTTTTCCTCACCCAAACTCCAAGAGGCATCTACAGTCTTCTCTCAGTAATTCATGTGCACTTCAGGGGCCCATTCTTGTTTAGGATCATGGATCCATATGTAATATGTAGTGCTGCTCGCAGGGAAAGGGAATGAACACAAGAACAGAAGAAGAATCATAATGGACAATATACCAAAGATCCATTAACTCCACTATTCTGTCCACACCAATGGTTAGCCAGCTGCCTCCAAGAAGCTCACAAGCAAAATGACTGCAACAACATCTTTCCGTCCATGTTCCCACCAACTGATCAAATAGGCATATTGCCTCTGTTACTGGAGTAGATATCCATCATGATTAGTAGTCCTCATGATTAATAGCCATTGATAGCCCCATCCTCCATGAATTTGTACACTGCGCTTTTAAAGTCTTCCAAGTTGGCAGTCATCATCACATCCTGTGGCAATGAGTTCCATAACTGAACTATGCTCTGTGTGAAGAAGTACTTGCTTTTTTTTCTGTCCTGAATCTCCCACCCTTTAGCTTCAGTCGATGATCCGAATGCTAGTATTATGAAAGAGGAAGAAAACCTTCTCCTTGTTCACTTTCTTCACACCACACATAATTTTATAAACCTCTGTCAACTCTTCCCTTACTTGCCTTTTTCCTAAGCTTAACAGCCCTAAGCGTTTTAACCAATTCTCACGGGGCAGCTGTTCTAGCCCCCTGATCATTTTGGTTGCTCTCGTCTGCACCTTTTCAAGCTCCACAATATCCTTTTTCAGGTGATGTGACCAAAATTGTACACAATGTTCCAAGTATGGTTTCACCATAGATTTCTATCTGGGCAATATAATAGTGGCAGTTTTATTCTCTATACTTGTTCTAATTATGGCCAATTTGGCCATCATAGAATTTGTGGGTTTTTTCTTCCACAGCAATAGTACACCAGGTCAACATTTTCATTGAGCTATCTACTACCACCCCAAAGTCCCTTTCTAGATTTGTTGCTGTCAGTTTAGATCCCATCGATGTATACGTGAAGGGACACCACACCACACTGATGTCACAATTTAAGGAGAGGGATTGTGCGGTGATTCTGTTAGCTGTGCCCTTGCACAAACCCATTCCCTGCATGCATCATGTACAGTTCACTCCACATTCCTACTAAGCATGATGCCAACCTGATGACACTATACTTTTACACATACACACATAATGTGCATGCTCTGTTATGCTAATTCATTTATCAAATGCAGCTATATGTCTGCTCTGCCTATAAAATATTTTTTTTCTTATCTGTCTGAAATTTAGCCAGGAGCAAGAAGTACAAGTTCAAAGACTTTTTTCCTACAATCTAGAAAAGCCGTTACAGGTGGCTACATGTTTTCCATTTAAGTACATATAAATAATGAATTGAATAACTAATACAAATATCTTCATTGATGAAACTGAATGAAGATTTAGAAAAAAAGAAATTTACAAATTAATTGTGTACTTCCCTATCAACTGTAGCTCTTGCGTAAAGGCACCCCATCAACCAGATTCCCGTCCAGTAGCACCAAATGTTTGGTAAGTCAAAGCTTCCTTCATCAGATACCCATAGGAATATAGATCCCTGAGTTCTTATATCCCAATCAGAAGGTGGGGAGAGTGTTGCAAACAGTGCTCATTTCCTGCCGGAGTGACCAGGAGTGCCGCTCCGGCAGTGCCCTCAAGGTATTTCTGTATACAGTTATAGGGGCTTTATTTTGCAATGTGGTATGGACTGATATTATGTTCTTATTCTAGTGTGGGGTGTGGGGGGGCAATGGAAGCTGAGTGATGGGGTCTCACCAAGTGACTGCCAGAAGTGAGATGCATCCTGGTCTTGTGTCTCACAAATAGTCTTACAAATTTATATTGCACTTTCAACTTTAAAAGGTGATTGTGTGAACTTAAGCAGATCATGAGAGGTAGAGCAGGAAGGGTTGCATCAATGTGTTGTGTACCAACTTAGACCAAGCATATGGCTTTCCTGCACACGCGAACAATGGACACATAGGATCCTGGTAACAGCCTATCAGCTGCCCAGGATCCTAAAGGAACCCAATCAGAGATAGGATTATATAAATAGCCAATCATTGGTGTATGGGTGTGTGTGGGTGGAGTTGTTGTTGTACATTGAAGCAGCCTGTGGGCTTGCCCTGTTTGTCTGTATCTTCTGAAATCACTTAGTAAAAGTATGAGCTGAAATCACTCAATGATGCGTCAGACTCAATACTTTTCAAGTGCTTAGTTCTCATAGCCCTTTCTTACATGCCCAGGGAAATGCTGATTGCCACTTTGAGGTCAGGAAGCAATTTTTCTCCAGGCCAGTTTGGCCAGTGATCCTGGAGGGTTTTTTTGTCATCTTCTGGGCATGGAACAGGGGTCACTGGGGTGTATCTGTGGGGAGGTATTTGTGAATTTCCTGCATTGTGCAGGGAGTTGGAATAGATGGCCCTGGAGGTCCCTTCCAACTCTATGAGTCTATGATTCGATAATCCACCCAGACTGGCTGCAAGTGCACCAGCCCCTCTTTCAGGCAGAAGCAGCTGAGATTCCGCCCCCCCCCCTTTCCTTCACCCTGCTTGGAGGTGAAGGGAAGGGAGAGGGGAAAGGAATGGAACCCAGATGCTTCTGCCTGTCAGAGGGGCTGGTGCACACTTCCAGTGATGTCAGGGGGTGTGGCATGTGCAAATAAGTTATGCTAATGAGTTATTCTAATGAGCTCCTGCACCTCTTTTTCTGTGAAATGACCCCTGGCAAAGAAAAGAGTCAAGATGCAAAGGTATAATGTGAAAATGTAATCAGCTCAACAGATCAAGGGAGAAATGCTTAGGGGCAGAAAATTAGCATCTGCAGTGAAAAAAGAATCCTATGTTCTTATACAACCCTGGGAAGTCCATTGTTCTGAATCTGAGGATGAACTCAAATTTAGCAATCTCATGTTTTAATCTCTGATTGAAGTTTCTCTGTCTGAGGACTGCCCTTCCTACTTGTATCTGATGAAGGTACTCTTTGATTCTCCAAAACCTATACCCTGAATTAAACTTTGTTGGTCTTGAATCTTAAAACTTTTTAAAATCTTAAAAGATAAAAACACTGAAAATCTTGTTAGTCTCTAAGGTGCTACTAGACTCGAATCTTACTCTTCTAATGCAGACCAACTCAGCTACCCTCTGAAACTATCAACCGGAAGACTAATATCCCACTTTTAAAAGTTCCAAATCTAGTCTGTAGCACAATTTAAGACTGCAATTTTAGGCCCTTTCTGCACTCACAACTTACTGCAGAGTATCTGAGCAGACAAGCCTTTAAACTTGATTTTGGATTTCTGTGTCTGCCATCTGCACCAGTCTTACACCATCTGGTGTATTTATTCTACAACTATTTAAAACAACAACAACAACAACCCAGCACTTTTCTAAATCATCGTGGAACGTCACTTGTGATGTGTGGTGGGTAGCATCCTTTTTTAAAAAAAGCTGTGCAGCAGTGTCCAGCAAGCACCTTCCATTTAAATTCTCATAGTTCATGGTTTGTGCATGCCTTTTAGTGTTAGCACCTTGAATGATAGGGAACAGAAAGAAACACAGGGAAAGGGGGGGGGACTTCTGTTGAAACTAACCAGACTTGTCCTGAAATTGACAAGAACCTGAGAAGCCCCATTTTCCATATTGCCCAGCACTGCAGGGAGAGGGCAGCTCTGCTGTGTGTGTGTGTTGATTGTCTTGGCCTTTGGAAAAGCAAAGGTGCTGCTTGATTGTCAGTACCAAACTGACATCAACAAACAGCCCCCCTTCCTACACACACAGCTAGTTTCTCCCCTCTTGGTCTCCCACCTCCTCCTCCTTTCTAAACAGCCTGCCTGTTCTCTCCCTCGCTCTTCCCTGATCTGAGAAGCAGAAGCATGGAAGCCAGGCTAAAGGTTTCTCCTTTAAGGTTCAGAGAATGGGTTTGTTCTGACTTATTATGAGTGTTTATGGGGGGGGGGGCTGATTCCTCCTCCTTTCTCTAAGGCAGTGGGAGAAGGCAGTATAGAGCTGAATGCCTCCCCGCAGGCACAGCGATGTCAATGGCTCCCTGCAAGTTCAGCTGTGTGCTGCCTTCTCCTGCCAGCTGGTTGGGAGGCTCTGTTGAGCTGTCTGGTTTAAACCAGCTTGCCCAGCGGAGCCCCGGCTGATCCTTGGAGGAGAACTCTCCCCACAAAATCATCTCCTGCACACACACACACACAAACCACCACCTCAGCCTTTCCCTAGGAATAATTTTTTTAACTCAGAGAACCCAGTTTAGCAACAAACTGATTTTGCTAAACTCATCCTGCTTGTTTTTTTAAAAAAGCCCTTACTTGATGGGGAAAGCAAGCACCAGTGAAGGGGGATGATGGCAGAAGGTGCAGAGTGGGCAGAACGACCTTGATGTTGGCAGGGAGTGGCCTCCAAGGGGTGAGGAATGGGATGGTGGAATTCCAAGGGAAATTGTATATTTTTGAATTACTGTTGGCTTGGAAGAAGAGCAAAGGGGGAAATGGTCAAAAAACCACTTTCAGAAAAGCTGGAGAAACAGCAAATGGAAAGCAAACTGAGAGCCGAAGGGATGAAAAAACAATCCTGATGGCCGTGCAAGGTGAAAGTGTGTGTGTGTGGGGGGGGGGGGATGCAGAAAAAGATACCATGACAGAGAGGTGCTGTGAAAGTGAGGGAAACCACCGGTGCATAAAAGGCCTCTATCACATTGACCATTGCCCGGTCTGGACCTCTGGGCCCCACAGGGAAGTGGCAAGGGAAGAGCTACTGGGGGAACAGCCCCAACCACACTGGGCCCCAACAGGAACAAACCAAGGCAGCTAGGTGTGGCACATGTTGGTCCCCACCCCGAAGGCATCGGCTCCAAGCCGCCATGGCACCCCCACCTCTGTGACGATGGCGCCTCACCTCCTGGGGTCCCATAGCACAACCCTGAGGTTTGGGATGGGACTGGAGGCTGGGAGCCCCAAGGAGAGGACCAGGAGAGCTGGCAGCAAGGGGTGCAGTGATGATGAAGGGACCGATAGGCTGAGCTAGACCCTGGATGCAGGAACTGCATCTGAACAATGAAGTAAGACCAACAAATGGGGTGGGGATCGGGCACTTACCTGACAGCAGACCCACTCCAGGTCTTGAATGTGGGCAGGAAAGCCCAGCAGATAGCAGGATGGGGGAACAGCCATGGGAGAGGAGGGGGGAGCCTGAGAGTTTTGATGATGCCCGTTTCAGCCAATAGGAACACCACTGGGGTAAAGGATGGGAACAGGAACCACTCAGGGAACTGGAGGCGTGCGGGGGAAGGGAAAGTGGAAGAATAAGAGGGCTAGAAAAAGCTGAAACCAAGGAGGATGGAGCCTGCATGAGGTTTGGTGGAAAGAGAGACAGACAGACAGACAGACAGAGGCAGCTCCAGTAAAAGGGCCATTGGAGGTACAATAACCCCAACCCCTTTTGTTCTGAGGATTCAGTAGCCCTCTTTACTTCCTCAGCATGGGAGAGGGTAAAGGGACAGGATTGCCAGGTACCCAGCCTGTCAACCATTAAGGAACTAACATCCCAACTGTATCAGAGTCATGGGAGGGAAGCATTGACTCTTGAAGGCATATATCCCAAAAATCTTGTTGGTCTGTGAGGTGCTACTAGACTCACACTTAGCTTCCCCAATTGTATATGTTTGTGCTACAATACTTGTTTGCAGTGCAACATCACACTAAAGTTGGCCTAACACAGATGCACTAATTGGCATCCTAAGCTCTTATTGCCAGCGGAAGATCAAGTATTTCAGGCTCGCCAGGTTGTGCATTAGGCTGGCTGCCATGTGAATTCTTTAGCAGTAGCTTGCAGCATTCTTCTAGTTATGGACCACATATATGCTGACGATCCTCTCTAGTTTATATAGTGCCTGGGGTGAAGCATAAACCCCATGAAGTACACAGATAATAGAAGAGGAGGAAAGTAAAACTAAAAGACTTTTAGTAAATTTTGTAGCACAGGAGGTATTTTTGAAGACATTTGCATCTGGATTTTTTTTTTTTTGAGGGGGGGGGATTAAAAACGCTTTGAATATACAATATCTTTGTACAGTGGGCAGAAATCAGGGTGCTTGGATATCAACATAATATATACATGCTGAAATCAATGTGGGATTTATGCTCAAGTCAAGGATCTTTCTTAGTATTATTTCTGCCAGTAGCAAAATGGAAGGAAATTGTCACAGGAGGAACAAAAGCAGACACAATTCTAAACAGAACCATATGCATTTATTTAAAACTACCTTTTATAGTCAGTGAACATGCTGGGCTTGCTGCTAAAAGAAGTACAGTAATGTGATTCGATTTACTCTTGGCTGCAAATCTGGCCAGTGATTATTGTGAGATGGGGTTTCCTAGATGGTGCAGATTGCTTGGCCACAACCCTGAGTGTACAGAATTAAGCATATTTAACTATGTGAGTTTATGAAACCATTATCTTTGCTTAGCATGTGTTTGGCACTGAAGGCCTGTCACGGGTACAGGTTCGACTTGAACACCTTGTAACCATGCAAGCCAGATCAAAGTCTGTGGAAATCATTGCATTTTCTTTTTAGAATTGGGGTTGAATCCAGCTAGCTTTTCTACTAGTGAAAAGAGGAGGTGTATTTTTGACCAGCAAACATATATTTGTTAGCAAACAAGTAAAACATATCTCTCAGACTTCCAGCTCCACTGTGCAGTATACAAATACTTAGAAAGAGAAATGGTTCAGCTCTGTCCTAGGGAAAAAAACAGATTAGCTGAGAGCCAGAGAGCATGAAAAATATCAGTTTAATATGTCGTTTGTTATAGCAGTTTTGTCACAAAGTGAATAGGTTTTATTCACAGCCAGTGACTCAGCATTTCTCATGAAACCCCACTTGGTTTCTGTCAGAAAACCAGCCTAAGCAAACCCTGTTGGCTTGATGACTTTTCTCGTTCCTGTTAGTGCCTATGTTATCATGGCAAAAGATGTAAGAAATATTGAGGCTCTTGGTGTCTGACTAGAAGCCAAGGGACAAATTGCTCTCCAATAGATATCCTCAGGCAGGCTATATGAAAAACGTTTATTTATGTGAGGCTTGGACTAATTTGTTTCAGTTTAGCAGTTCTGTACTTGAGTTGATGAAAGCCACTATATATAAACCGGGGGGGGGTGTTACCCAATCTTTATAGCAATATTTCAATAAAATTCTCCATCAAGGAAGGACTTCAGAACTTTACTGATATGGGGGGGGGGAATGGTTGCATTCTGCCACTGTTCTCCTTACATTTTAAAAAACTTGTTCATCTTTGGTCAAGTAACATGTCAATTGTATTGTACAATGTGAACCAACTCTAGTTGAAGGAAGGAAGACTTGGGGGAATCTTAAAGCATCTGAACGTCAAAGTCTGATGAATTCAGCCTAGGAGCCAACTTCAGCTCTAATGCAGCAAATGATAAATAACCAGTTTTGGTACAGTTATTCTAGTATTTCCTCTTTCCACTAAGATGTAGCCTCAGACTAAAATACAGAGTACCCATCAGAACAATAAATTAAAGATAGAATTCCCTAACATGATATACAATAATCCAGAAGCAGAGAGACACAGTGCATTCCATTTGAAGGTTTGATACTACATACAGCCAAAGCTTATGATATCAGAAGCATAAAGTACTTTGATTTTCCTAAACTCTAAACTGAATGTACATGTTTTGTAAATATTCACTAAACACTATGTACAAGAGAGTTCTATTCATGTGTACGACTACAAACATCTACGCAGAAGAGACCTGAGGTAGAAAGTACCCAGAGTGATTGTGGTAACAGTGGTAGTAATAGTATGGAACATTTGCCTAGTACTTCAGAGTCTTCAAAATGTTTCACACAAACTATCTTGCTAAGGTTGCTGGGCCCATCAGACCAGATGGTGGGGGATGGGGTGAACTTACCAGACGTGGGGAGGGAAGAAGCCAGAAATAAACATGACATGCTTACATCACCTGGAAATGATGTAGGCATTTTGGGGGTGATGCTCTAGTTTTGGGGCAAAACCTCTATAGTAGGATTAGCTTCCAGAGCATCGCCCCCCCCCAGTACTGATATGGCTGTGTCACTTCTGGTGACATAGGCATGTTGTGCTTATTTCTGTTGTGTTTACTTCCAGCTTCTTGACTGTTGGGGGGGGTAATTTCCCCCCACCGTCCAGCTGGCTGACAGAAGAGAGAAGCACCCACCGGGGGACCCCCACCACGGGGTATGTTTGGCATCCTATATCTCGCTGAATAAACTTTTTAAAAGCACAGGGATAGCATACCCAAGCCCCCCAGTTCAATTATGACATGAGGAGATTCCTGAAATAGTCCAGTTGGGCTCCCAAGCACAGCTGAAGTTTTGCCAAGTCAAATGTCATAATGAGGAATGGGTCACATATAGATTGGCTGCCCCCTACACACATTATTTTGGCCATCATTTCCCTCCTGCATTCAGGGGTCTCATCACCACTGCCTGCTTCCTGCCTTTCAAAAGGCCTATCCCCTCTTCTGCAACCTGTGTTGCCAGCAATAATAGAATCAGGTGGGTAGCTGTATTGGCCTGAAACAACAGAACAAAGTTTGAGTTCAGCTGCACCTTTAAGGCTTTGTTGATCTTAAAGGTGCCACTGGACTTCAACTTTGTTCTGCCAGCAATAATGTGAGAGAGGAATGTGAGAAGGGTCCTGGAGACCCTTCCCCCTTGTAAGAGCATACATGTGCCTTTTTTTGGACTGCCCTCTCAACCCCATCCTGGTGTGAATGGCATGATGAAGATAGCTGAGGTAAGGAATGAGCAGTGGCGGGCAAAGCCTAATCTATAGACCCCAGTCAAATGGAGACATTTATTCAACAGCATCACAGGAATTGTAACTTATCAGTTGAATAGGGTTGTTAGTGTCCTCATTCCAACAAGGCATTTGTGCCCTTGCCAGTCGCACTGTTCCAGCGTTAGAGTTAGAGCTGTCCCAATCACTCTTTGCTCAAGTGAGTGACATCTTTGCTACCCTGACAGGAGCTAGGCTAGAACAAGAGAGCTGGCAACCCCACAGCAGAGTAGCAAGACACACAGTGGTCATCACAGCCATTTTTCACACTATAGGCTCAGTAGATAGCTGGCATTGCACTGGGAACACTCTCCTTCCCATTCCCTGCCCAGCTTCATGGCTGTCTGCCCAAAAAACAGAGGCAAGGGCAGCAACAAATAATTCTTTAGTCCAACAACAAACAGCAGGTGACTGCCAGAGTTCTGCACACAACATTTGGCCAGTGTCTCTGTATTTCCATGTTTGGCTGCTCCTGTTGGTAGCAATTGAGTACTTACTCTCTGTGGAGAGTTGAACCACACCTGCACTGTGTGTTGGGGCTGCCCCATGGGGCTCTGATCCAGCAAGGTAACAGGATCATGGATGTTTTACTAACAATAATACAAATCTGAGGGGGGGGAGATGTGCTTCCTGTGGGAGTATTCCCCTGAAGGAAAGGGGGTGACAGGAGCATGTTAATTGTGTTGATGGCATGGTACTGGAAGGCCAGCAGATCTACTGCCTCACCCACCCCTTCAACATTGTATACTTTCCGTGTCAACCACTAGTATCAAAGTCAGGATAGTTGAGGCAATACATACAGTGACACACATCCCCAAGTTGTCACTGGAACTCTCCCTCCCTTGTTTACCGGGGGGGGGGCATTATTCTCCACCACCACTGGGAGACCCTGCTTTGTTTTCTGATTCTGTGTCCTGGGATGGAGTACTTGTAAGAGTTCTGAGCAAAACTGTGTTAGACAAAAGCAGCGATGATGCTTGCTTTCTTCCTTCATTCTTTGTGCTTAATGTTCTCCGTGGTGCCCCTTTTCCACTTGCACAGAGTGACTAACACCCTCTACAACCTCTCTTATTCAGGTTATACGTAGGTCAGGACATCACACTAGTCATCCTTCTTGTCTCTTTTAAAATCTACAGTACATTATGACCGTCTCACACCTCAGATCCTCTCTCTCATTCCCAGAAACATCCACAGACCCAGCCCACTTTAATAATCAGCCCTCACTCACACAGAGCTATTGGGGTTGGGGCTCAAACACTGTTCCAGTCACTTGCTGCCACCATTATATCCTACAATATAAGCATACTAGGAATAAGCCCCATTGTGGAAATAAATACAAGAAGCTCTAGAAAGAGGCTCTGGGAGAGTGCCCCAGCCTTGGACACTCAGTGCCAATTTGCTGTGGTGACCTCAGCAGGGTATAATGACACAGAGCTTACCATTTTCTCCAGGGGAACTGCTTTCTGCCATCTGAAGATCAGTTGTAATTCTGAGTGATCTCCATCCCTCTCCTGGAGACTGGCAACAATGGTTCCCTATGAGGAAATGGCTGGTTTGGAGGGTAGAGTCTGTGGCATTGTACATGTCTGAGGTCCCACCCCTCCTCAAACCTCACCCTCTCCAGGCTCCACCCCTCAAATCTCCTGAAATTTCCCAACCTGGTGTTGGCAACCCAATCTCCCTCTCAGCCAACCATCAACCTACTGTTATCTGCCCCTGGGCTTCAGCTTTCCATCTCCTCTTCCTCCTTCCTGGAGAGCAGTTGTAATTCTGAGTGATCTCCAGCCCGCACTTGGAGATTGGTAACAATGGTTTCCAATGAGGGAATGGCTGGCTTGGAAGGTGGAGTCTATGGCATTGTACCTGTCTGAGGTCCCATCCCTCCTCAAACCTCACCCTCTCCAGGCTCCATCCCTCAAATCTCCAGGAATTTCCCACCTGGAGTTGGCAAACCTATCAGGACTGGCCCCAATAAGTTTTCTCCCAAAGGCCAAAATAGGTGTGGAAAGGGCCTTTTACTGACAGAACCTGGTTGCTTAGCAACATGCACTGAGGAGAAAGCACAGTTGCCACCTCTGATTAGGGAAATACATGGAGATTTGGGGGATGGATCCTGTAGAGGGCAGCATTGGGGGGAGGGAATGGAAGGACTCAGCAAGGAATAATGCCATAGGGTCTACCCTCCAAAGCAGCCATTTTCTCCAAGGGAACTGATCTCTGTCATCTGGAGATCAATTGTAACAGCAGGAGAGCTCCAGGTCTCACCTGAAGATTGGCAACCCTAGGGGAAAGTAAGCTGCACAACATGGGGTTGAAGAGAATGGTTTGATGGTTGCTGGCCCACCTCATTAGCCAGCCAGCCATGGGGGAGCCAAAAAGGAGTGAGAGGCATGTTAAATTTATTCTGACAGGAAAGTGGCCAAGAGGGGGAGGGGGCTATGCTGAAAGTCCTTTGGGGTTTTTTTGCTCACAGAAGCAAACTTGGTTGTTTGGTTGCCTACCAACAGCCACTGAGGAGACTGTTAGTCACAGTTAGTTCCACACAGGTGCCAAGAGAAGTGTCTTCCTCAGGAGAGAGTCTGACTTTCCAGGAACTGCAGCTCATTTCCTCTAGGCCAGACCCTCGCTGGCACTGCTGCCGCTGCTGAAGGAAGGCAGGGGAGCCATTGAAAGGCACTGGGCAGCCTTCTCTGCAGTGCAGCCTGCTGAGCTATCACCCTGACAAAGTGCAGGCCTTGTGGCCAAGAGAGGCTGCGAGGGGCAGTGAAGGTGAGTGCTTCCCCTGCTTACCGCTGCTCACTAGGTCTGCCTCCTTCTCCCCATGGAGCGTCCATCCCCATGGAGCGTCCATCCCTTTCACCAACTCCCTCCAGACTGAGGGCGAAATGCTGCCCACCAGCTTGGTGGGCAGGGCCAAGCCAACGTAGCGAGCCAATGCAGTCACGGAATTGGGAGACTGTGAGAGTGGCAGCTGAGCGGGCCAAAGGCTGTGGAAGCGTGTCCAGGAGAGACACCAAACTCTTTTATACATAAGGAGAGATAGACTGAGATATGAAATTGTGTGTGTGTGTTTCTTTCCCTTAGACACACAGACCACAAGGTTAATTGAAAAATAAAGCATTTATTTATGATATGAACAAAACACTGAGGAAAGTAAAGTGTTAGAAACAATGTTTCACTTCCACTGAACTGTTGAATTGAGGTCCGATTCCTACAGCTAGGGTCCTTTAGTTACAAATTTACTATTTTCAGCCTGCTCTAAGCAGCTCTTCCACACAGTCCCACTAACTCAGAAAGCCCCTTTTCACCTCAGTACCTAAGCTGTCAATTTCTCTTCTACTAAGCTGTAACTGTAGTTTTCAACTGCTGTTTTTCAGGTCTCCCCTCTCAACATTCCATCAGTTCTCATAGGCCACTCTTAGGGAGAGGCTGAACCTAGCCTGTCAGTCACATCCTCTCTGTGCTAAGTGCGCTTTATGTGCAGTTCCTACCAAACAGCAAGGCTTTGCACCCTGACTGTGCATGGCATGGACCAAAGAAAGACAGCCGAAAGCTGTGTGACTTGCATTTGAGCTCTGTGTGGCTTGCCTGGGGGTTATAAAGGGAATAGGGTGCTGTGATGTGGAGGCATGTGACTGGCTGTTGGAGAGAACTAGGAATGGCTGCAGACTGCACTGGTCTTTGGGGTACAGAGAGAAGTGGGGGGGCTTTCCCCCCCTTGCATGGTCCTCTGTGGACTACAGCAGGGGTTTCGCTGGCCTAACATTACATTGGAGCTGAGGCTAAATCTAGGGGTGGAGGGGCTCAGGGAGCTCATTATATCCCACTCCACCCATGGCTCATCCTCAAAGCTGCACAGCTGTCCTAGCACAGCAGTTACGCAGATGTGGCACCAGTGGGATTCAAGATATGCTAGTATGTTCAAAATATGACGGGATAAGTCAAGGATATGCCAGTGCAGCACTTTGTTGTCATCTCAAATGCTTTTGAACCATAGCTTAAAGAGGGGCTATTAGTTTGAGGACTAAACTCCACTATCAGACTTCTTCACCTAAGGTTATAGGTGGCTGAAATGCTTGCCTTGACTGATACTTCAAAGCTGATAAACCATTACAAGTACTCCAAAGCTGCTTTCAAATACAGATTTTGTTTTTTGCTTCAAAAGAGCTAACCAAGATGGAAAGCTTTTAACACAGATGTGAATAAGGGATATACTGTATCTATATGGTTAGGCTATCTTACAAACATTCCTTATTGATGCCCAATTCAGATTTTCTGAGGACCACCACAGTTGGAGGAAGTCTTGAAACATTAATAATTTATTTTGTTTTCTACTTGCTCTTCTTTGAAATCCAGGGAGATTTTTATATTGGGAGACATGGTAGTAATGCATAGAACATTGGCTTTTCTTTTGTTTTGTTTTCAGGCACTAAATGTTTACCAGGGAGATTCTGACAATGCTATCCTTTATGTACTGATATTTGTTCAAAAACTGTTCAACTTGCTTTCATAAGTAGCATTTGGAATATGTTCTCTTTGCTGTTGGCAAACTGAACCAAAGAGACAGCTTCTCCTTGTCACTTCTGTTCATCTGAAACTGAATAACTAGTTCCTTAACCTCTTTTGGAATAACAAGTGACATCCACAAGAGTTTATAGCAGATTAGCGGGGGGAGTGGGACCCCCACCGTTGATTGGCTCATAAGTGAAGAAAAGACCAAATCAACAAAAAGAGATTTAAATTAGTTTTAACAGATTTAAATATATCTTGAGGATAAAGATACATCTTTATTTTTTAAAGACCCACAAGTCAATAGTACTTACTATATGAATTCTTACTTCAAGTTAAAAAAAAAAAAGCAAGCCAGCTGTCATTCTAACCAGGAATGACATGTACAGGTCTCCCTGAAGTCAATAAGAAAAGCGGGCATATCTGTTCAGGGAATATGCTTAACATTATCCTACCAAGGAGATTCAATTAAGCACTCGGCTGAGGGTAAATCTTTGCCTGGTAAAAATAAACCTTTTTTAACCTTGATTTCCCCATTCACCCCCAAAATTAATCAACAAAGAAAAAAAGCCATGACATAGGATTTAAAACCAATTAAGTCTAGGTTGGATATAGAATTATCAATTTAAATTAATATGCTGAGCCAAACATTATACACCTGCATTGCTTTCCAGCTTCAAAGTGTGCACACTATGGGAGCCAAAGGAAGGGCAATAAAAATATCCCCCTACCTTTTAGAATAAACTTCACATTAATGGAAATGTCATTCCCCCAAAGGGATTTGATGTTGAGAAATGCCACACTGCAAACAGTGTGTGACTGATTTTGTCATCTTATTTTTTTAACTGAATTCAGTAAAGGAGCTAGGAAGTGACATCCTATCACGGTAAATTAGTATTCTCCAAATCTCTGCGAATTTTAGTTTGGTGTAGAGATTCAGCTAGGGGTTGTTAAAAAGAAAAGAGCTGAACAAAGACAAATATCTTGTCCTCCACCCTTAGTGTTGGGTAGGTTTTCACCACCTTGACTTCATTATTATATTTGTTAAAATATTTCACCCTACTTTTCCCTAACAGAATCTTCTAGGTGATTAATAACTAAACATGACTGCCATGATAAAACATTAGAAACTTGAAGCGTAACATATTTAAATAAATATAATAGTGATTTAACTTTCATTGAAGTAGCTAGGAACCGAGCATTTCTGGTGACCATTGGCCAGTATTATTCTTGCAAATGATACCTGGGCCAGATGCTTAACTTTGGGCTGTAAGGCCTTGTACCTAATATTAGCAATACAAAATGTGAACATCTTGGTTGTCTTCAGCTTTCCTAAGTGAAGCAATCCAGTAAGAATTTTCAGGGCTTTGCCCAAGAATAAAATCTCATCCCAAGTCCTCCTTCCTTCCTTCCTTCCTTCCTTCCTTCCTTCCTTCCTTCCTTCCTTCCTTCCTTCCTTCCTTCCTTCCTTCCTTCCTTCCTTCCTTCGAGACTTCACATTAAAGTATGTTTGTGTGCACAGAACTTCTATTTACTTCGATATTTTTGAGTTTTTTTAATCATGTTTATTTATTTTTGTAGTATTTGTTTCCATTGATATCAAACCTATTTTCAGCTGTAGCCATACCCCCACATTCATAAGGTTGCCAGCCTCCAGGTGGAGGTCTCCCACTATTACAACTGATCTCCAGGTGACAGCGATCCGTTCACCTGGAGAAAGTGGCTGCTTTGGAAGGTGAACTCTGTGGCATTATATCCCATTGACGTCCCTCCCCTCTCCAAATCCCTCCTTCTTCCAGCCCCACCCCAAATTCTCCAGGTGTTTCCTAACCTGGAGCTGGCAACCCTACCATGTATTTATGTGAGTCTAGATACTGATGTGCAAATAAAGCCCAGGGGGTGGTGGGGACAGAGAACTGAATGCACAGGCAAGGGAAACATAACCCTATTCTTTCTTGTACTTTTTCAGTGCCCACCTCAGTGGTTTGGAAGCTGCTTGTGCCCCATCTCCTTTTCCAAATAAGGAAGATGGAAAGGAAGCACCCTAAAGGAAGAGGGAAAGGAAACACATTTTTGTCAAACCTCTGAGTCTTATGCTGGGCTCAGGCATCTCTCCTGAAGTAGGGTGTTGTAACATCCAGAATGATGGGGATTGCCTTGCTGCTCCAAGATAGGAAGTGAGACTTAAGCCTAAAGGCCTCCAACAGGGCTGGCTTTCCCCAGACCCTCTAAAGTATGTCTTACTCTCCTCCTGACTTTTCTCGAGTCCTTCCTCTCATGAAGGCCTCTAAGGCTGATTAGGCCTAACTGGGATTGGCTAGAATAGTGTGAGCTGTCACTTAAATTAACAGAATACAGAGAGCAAGTACCCTGGGGAAACATCCTGAACGAGCCTCTCATGGCTTACCAGTTGGGGGATGTTGCAAAGGGCTTCACCAGTCCAGCTCTAGTGTTTGCCAGCACGGGGGAAGGGATGGAGCAACAGCCTCTCTGAGCATATCTTGGTGTGTGGGCCATGAAAAGTGATTGGTGGATTAAGGCCATCTAGCACATGGAGCCAGGGTAGTTTGCCCATGCCTCTGGCAGCCTGTTATGTTATGTGGGTGCCCGCACTGAGAATTGGGTATTAATAAACCATTCAACCTAGGGCCCATCTGAGTGTTGGTGGTGTTGTTCCTAGCTAGTGTTGCCAACTCTGACCTGGAAAATCTCTGGAGATTAGAGGGTGGTAGAGTTTGGGTAGAGGTGAGAGCTCAGTGGGGATATAATGCTAAAGAGTCCACCCTCTGAAGCTGCTATTTCTTCCAGAGGAGGAGGAGAAGATTGGATTTATACCCCGCCCTTCACCCTGAGTCTCGTAGTGGCTTACAAATTCCTTTCCCTTCCCCTTCCCCTTCCCACAACAGACACCCCATGAGATAGGTGGGGCTGAGAGAGCTCTCTCAAGAACTGCCCTTTCAAGGACAGCTCTTGTCAGAACTATGGCTTGCCCATGGTCATCCAGCAGCTGCATACAGCCAAAGCTTATGATATCAGAAGCATAAAGTACTTTGAATTTCCTAAACTCTAAACTGAATGTACATGTTTTGTAAATATTCACTAAACACTATGTACAAGAGAGTTCTATTCATGTGTACGACTACAAACATCTACGCAGAAGAGACCTGAGGTAGAAAGTACCCAGAGTGATTGCGGTAACAGTGGTAGTAATAGTATGGAACATTTGCCTAGTACTTCAGAGTCTTCAAAATGTTTCACACAAACTATCTTGCTAAGGTTGCTGGGCCCATCAGACCAGATGGTGGGGGATGGGGTGAACTTACCAGACGTGGGGAGGGAAGAAGCCAGAAATAAACATGACACGCTTACATCACCTGGTTCTCCCAGAGTAGAGTTTGTGCACTTAACCACTACACCAAACTGGAGCAGAACAGTTGTAACTCCAGAGGAACTCCTGGAGGTTGATATCCATTAGTCCCAGGGTTATTTTGGGGCAGGAATGCACAGAAACAGAGTTCTGCCTGCGCCTGAGCTGGCCATGCCCAGCAGGAACTCATTAGCATAATAGGCCACACCCAACAGCAGAAACTCATTAGGACTGGCTACATTAGGGCTGTGTGGCCTAACATGCAAAGAAGTTCCTGCTAAAAAAAAAACCCTGGGTTTTGACAACCAACAAGGTAAACAGAATAAGAAGCAAAAGGTGGGTGTGGTTGGATGACCACACTTCTGGTAACATGGGGGTGTGTCCTAATATGCTAATGGGATGTGCTGTTGGTGTGTGGCCTAATATGCTAATGAGTTTCTGCTGTTGGGTGTGGCCTATTATGCTAATGAGTTCCTACTGGGCTTTTTCTACAAGAAAACCCCTGATTAGTCCCACCATTGTTCAAGATGCTGCGCTTTGGGTCCCTGTTTTAACTGCTAAGATAATGGAGGATAAACCTTGATTGCCTGACTTTCAAGGAATACAATTTTCGTCTTTTCCTGCCTTCTCCCACTATACTTTTTTTGTATCTGCTAATCCTGCTCTGACACCACACAGATTCAGTTCTGTGCTAACTAACTAGATGCCAAAGTAAATTGTAGGCTTATGTTACAACCAGTGACAACAGAAACTTAACTCAAGTACATATGGATATTTATTTATTTGTTTGTTTGTTTGTTTCATTTCTATCCTGTCCTCCTGCCTAGGCGGCTCAGGGTGGCTTACATCATTATAATACCCATATACATAAAAACGTAAGCATCTCATTTAAAACAAACTGGCTAAAATGCAATAAATAACAACATTTCCATACATATACATGCACATTTCCATATAGTGACAAAATAACATGAATATGGGGTGTGAGACATCTGGGCTGAGGAAATCAACTGAGGAAATCTACTGAGAGCAAGACAGGGCTAGTCCTTCAGCTGACCATAGTTTTGCAAAACTAAACGTTACTGTGTACTATTGGCCTCATTTGTCAATCTTTGAAGTCTGTCATAATTTCAGGTAAGGCTGTAAATGTCAATGTATATGACCAGTTAAGCAATAATATGGTAGAGAGATGTGGAAGTAATAAAAGATGAATCTGTCTTGAAAAGGTGAAGGCCAAACACCTCCATAAGCTAAAAAGGTTTATTGTTTGCAAGGTAGGGCTTGTTTTATGAGAGCTATATTTTACAAATAACTAAGCTAGATCCTGAGTGTGTTTGCTTGTAGAGTTTCAAACCCATGGCTTCTTTTCTGGTATGTACTCTACCTGTATTTGCTTCAGAAAATGATCTAAATCTTTACTCTCTTTTCCTAATGAAGAAAATAATTCAGTTGCTCCTTGCCTTCCAAAGTTTCTTTCTCAACAATTGCCCAAGCTATTATATCACTGAATGTGTACTAATAATTCCACTGCACATGCAGATTCAAAGAATGATGTTCAACCCCAATGTTATTCTAGGAAAGGCCCTCCAGATTTCACAAAGAACTGATCTCAGCTGGTTGGCAAGGAACTGAATATCTTTTAGTTGTTGTAGATTTTCCGGGTTGTGTGGCCATGGTCTTGGCATTGTAGGACCTGACATTTCGCCTGTAGCTATGACTGGGATCCTCAGAGGTATAACACAGAAAGATGTAGTACTCCCTGTGTCACGGTGAGCAGAAAAAAATAAACAGAATTTTTTTTCTGCTCACCGTGACACAGAGAGTACTCCATCTTTCTGTGTTATACCTCTGAGGATGCCAGTCACAGCTACTGGAGAAACGTCAGCTCCTACAATGCCAAAACCACAGCCACACAACCCGGAAAATCTACAGCAACTAATGAACTCCGGCGGTGAAAGACTTCAACAACATATTGAATATATTTTATTTATATATATACATGTTAGGCATAGAGGTCTTAACTTCAACAACTCCAGCAGCCATTTTAACAACCATAATACAGCTATTTTTACTTAGACATCCCCAGGAAGCAGATGGTCTCTCCTCCAAATATTAATTCTTTCATAACTGTATCTGTCTTTATAATTCTCTACCACAACCAAGAGGATTCTCTCTCTAGGCTACTGCTTGACATTGATTGGCCTGGAGTGTCTGGTTTGATGAGCTCCCCCATCCATAGGTGCATCAGAGTACCTGCTGATCTAATTTGGTTGAAAATAGTTTGCACTGATCCTGCTGACCCTAATCAGTAAAAAAAGAGTCCTATTTAACTCAGCAACCTCCAAATGTATTCATTATGAAGCAAGTAAACAAAGCAAAATTCTCCAGGCCAATTTGTGAAAGATTAAAAAAAATCCACAAGGCAATCAGCAATTTCCACACACTGTCACGGTTGCCAACCCCCAGGTGAGGGAATCCCCTGTCCCACAGTACTGTTTCCTGCTGCCACTCGGAGCAGCAGCAGGAGAAAAAAAGATTAAATGGCTGTGTGTGTGTGACATCACTTCTGGGAGAAACCTGGAAATGACATCACGAGTCTCTAGGAATCACTGGGAACTCTATGGTAAAACCATAGCCTTTTCAGCAATTCCTAGAGAGGACAGGTGTCACTTCTGGGGAAAACTGAGAGGGAAAGTTAATGGCTGACCCCAAGTTCCTGCCCTCTAACACATCAAAGGGAGGGAACACATGTCAGTTTTCTCCAACAACAGCTGGAGCTAAGATAGCTATTTAAATCTTCTCCTAGACCCAAATTGATTGGCCAGTGAACAGCCAGCATCCTCATTTTAAATGCTATCAATAATAAATCCCATTTAGGCAGGATCCTTCCATCTTGGTAAAACATCTGTCATGGCTAGAGGGTTATTGGGTTGGATCCAGACAGCTTTTTCACTTAATCTTGTCAAATTCTCTTATTTACTACAACACCTATCCCACCATGCAAGCCCCACAATCACATACATAGGCCTTTTTAAGTAGTCAAGGGAGATCCACTTGTCTATTTCATGAACAGGAAAGCTGGTTCACTGTTTATACGGTCTACAATACTGTATCGTTATATAGCATTGTCAAGATTCCAGGCATTGTTATTCAGTGCTGGTTTCTGCAATTAGGCAAACCAGATTCCCAGTTTTAATTAAAAATTAAGTCTCTAGCTATCATAGATTAAGAAATTCATGACAATAGGTATAAGGTATAGAGTGTTTTGCACAGTCATTCAATGATGGTTGATCATCCTGCTGTTCAGATTGCAATTTGGACTCAAATTATGAACAGCCCCATTGAATTTAAAACATCAACAACATCAAAAATGTTTGGTTGTTCGTCAGATGTTCAAAACTAGATTACAATTATTTATGAATGTGCATACTCACACAGCTTTCCCTGTCCTCATTAGTCATATTTGCATTAAGGAGCTCAACAGAACGTAAAGAGGTCTTGCTATGCTGCTGCGTGATTTGTCTCCATGTTCAAGCATTGCCTTTTTGTATATCATTAAGGTATGGTGTATGGATGATGAAGGGCAAAGAACAGTGAAATTACTGATCTGATGTTTTGAGCCTAGTTGTAATGTGTCAAAGTGGTTCCAAGTTCTCACCTTGGAAGAAAGGACACCTTCATTGATGGAAAGAAGAAGTTTGCCAACATTAGCTAAGGTATTGTAGATCAGACACATTAGAGTTATGACCCATGATGTAACTCAAAATGCTGTTTCTTCATTCCTGGGGCTGTGGGGCAAGGCTGCATTTGGTAACACATCATGCCAAAAGCTTTGACCCCCAAATGTGGGGTTATCCAATCCCTCAAAGAACACAGCAGTAACATAGAAAGGGCAGTGGTTTTTCACAGCCAGATTAAGCAGGGAGTGCCAGGAGATGGCCCTTTCATTTATATTACTAGCAAATATGTACTTTGGCCTTCACTTATATTACTAGCAAATATACAGATGACTTAAAAATGGGTTGGATCCAACCAACTTTGTTTATTTTAATTAATCTATTAAAAAATTATATCCTGCTTACAATGGCTTACAAAAAGATGGCTTACAATAATAGTTAAAACATTTTCAGTTAAAATGAAAATGAAATAGCAAACCAGAAAACCTCCAGGGAGGGCCCCCCAAATCCAGGAGCCCATTCCACTGTAAATGTTTTAATGCTTCTATAAAATATAAATATAAAGGAGCTCATTCCACAGAGCATGAGCTGTAATGGAAAAGGCCCATTGGACCCTTGGGATGACACCCTCTCACTAATCTGTCCTGCCCCCCTGCCTTGAGGCTTCTCCCCTCTCCTCCATAACTGGGTTTTTGCACAGTCAAATTCTTCTTGTCTAGACTCAGACCACCTTAACTGCCCTGAATGCTACTTTAATTACACACACGCATGCGCGCGCGCACACACACAGATGAGCTCTTGGAGAAACTGCACAGCTCTTCTGAGAATGACTATGGACAGGCCCATTTGTTTGAGGGGGGTGCTCAGAAGACATCAAACTCATGGGGCAGGGAGGGGAGTGAGATAAGGAAAAAGAGGATTCCGTTGGCTGAAATGGAAGTGAGACATTTGACTGGAGTACCAAGAGTCCAAAATGAAATGATGGAAAATCTGGCATGGGCCCTTAAAAATCAACCCCCTTGGCCTCTGGCCCCCACCCTGCCTTTATGCTGGATGCCCTCATGAGAGTTCAGCTCAGGAGAAAGTGTCTGAAGCAAGCAATTACTTAAAGAGGCAGTACCTCCCTGCTGCTAAAATCCTAGACTCCAGAGGCACTGCAGGCAGCATTTCTGTGTGCTCTGTGCTGCCATGGTTATAACAGGAAGGATTTGTTCACACACACAGGAGAATGAGAGGGGTAGAATGGACTACATCACTACAGGTGGAAGATCACTTTGGAATGCTCCCCTGTGTTAAGAACTCCCTGCAAAGAGAACAGCAGTACAGGCAGCAAGCCAAAGGAGGCAGTACAACCTTTCTCCCTGCTCTGCTAGCTTTCCATTTGCAGGGAGTTTTCAGTGTGAAAAAACAAGGGCACTGGAATTCACCACGCACATTCTATCTCACTAGCTCATTACCACCTCATTGTTTTTGCATATGTGAACTAGATCAATAATCTAGTTTTTCTGAAAGCAAAGAGGCAAAAATAAGGTAGAGGTGGGATGACACCACACTTCCCTTCAATATCTAGTTATTCTTTGTGCATTTGAGAGAGAAAGTGATTTAGAAGCAGTGCTGCTTCCTTTCTTTCTGGCAGGATTCCTGTCTCTTGAAGCAGCTGGACACTAGGCTGAAATTTAACAGGTAAACGCTTTCAAGAATGCCATGATAGGAAATTGCACACCAGGCCAGTCGTGTAGCATTTTCAGAAAAGACACAGTATCTTTGCTAGGGAAAGGTAGAAACCAGGGATGAAAATGGGCAATGAACAGGACGATGAAGTGTGGGGTGGTTTCACCTTCAGTGGCAACGCAAGAAGTAATCTAAAAATAAAAGAGGCGTCTGGGAGTGTAGAACAGCAGTCTTTAGTCCATGGGATCAGGACCCTACAGTGGGTTGTGTTGCACCACCTGCTGTGTTGTAAGCTCCCATACCTTCCATATCTTTGCTGTCTTTTAAAAAGGATCTTCTTGGCTACTGTATTTGGCCCATTCTGCATTTGGGATCTACTCCGCTGTTTTACCAAACCCACGCTGGAACAGAAATCCCCCTTTACACAGCATGCCAATTTCACTTTGATTGATTGTCGGATTTTATCATAGTGTCCAGACTGCATGCCACTTTCACTTCATTTGATCTCTCTGGTTTATGGTACAGTCCACATAGATTTATGGCCATTTTATGGCCATTCAGGGGTGACTTTGCAGTCAGTACAGCATTGGCCCAGGGTACTGGAATGTGGTTTTGAGCCACATCTTTTTTCTTTTCCCATGTGGGTTTGGTAAAACAATGGAGCAAATGCTAGATGCAGAATGGGCCTTTATGTATAGAGAATAACACCACCTTTCTACCCTGAAATGTTTTCTCTTCTTCTCTCTCTATTTTTTAATGAGCATCCACCCTCATGAAGAGTCCTGGGAACTCAAAAACTTCTTTACTGTTTTATCATAGTTTGACTGGTTCTTGAAGCTCACCTGGTGCCTACCTTGCTGTAGAGGCTGAGACTGCAGAGAATGGCTGCCCTACAAGCAAAATAATTCCCGCCCCAAGCAAAAACTCCCTAGCTCCAGACTCTGGTCAATGCCAGATGGGCCACCGTAAGTGGTGGGATCGTCAGCAGATGACTGCCTGATTACTATAGTTAGTGCACAGGGACATAAGACTCTCACCCAGTCCCCCTTCTTACTACATCCCCCTCACATGGCTTTTGTCCATGCAGTTTCCAGCATCCCCTTTTAGGTCTGTTGTGTTAGGCTATCTATACTCAGAAAAATGTTAGACATACTCAAGATGTTTATTGTTTCGATAAGAGCAGAATTCTTAAGCTGTACGAAATGCCAGAATGCAGAGCATTCAGAATGTAAAATGTTAACTAGAAGTGCCATAAGAAGCTGCAAAAAAGTATTTGAAAGCTGAGAATCAACCCCCCCCCCAAGATTGCTGGTATTTAAGGAGAAGGTACACTGACTTTTCCAAACATTAGGTGAGCTAAATCTTTACTGGCAGCTTGCAAAAATAGATTGGAGTTTAAGAAGCATAGACATGGAAGAATAAAGACAGTCATATCCCTGCTGTTTTATACAAGTGTCCCCTTTCTGTTTGAAGCAGATCAGGTTTGTCAAGAAATCTTCCATCTCCTGTTAATAACAAGAACAACAAAATGTAAATGACAATAATTCATTGCCAGTACCCAAGCCATTTAATACTGTTTTTTTTAAGTATGAAATCTCTAATCAATTTTAGATAGGTTAAATGCTGGAGAACAGGTATTCCCCAGCAACTGATAGTCACTGTTTATAATAATGCAATTACTCTGGAATAATGTCACATATATGTTTCTTCAGCTGAGTCCACAAAGCCTACATTGGCTTGAAACATAACTATAGGAAAGCATGTGTACATGTAAAGGGCTGTCAAGTCGCAGCCGACTTCTGGCAATTCCAGCAAAGGGTTTTCAAGATAAGAGAGGAGCAGATATGGTTTGCCACTGCCTTCCACAGCAGTATCTGTTTTTCTGGTCTCCCTTCCAAATACCAACCATGCTTAGCTCTGAGATTTGACAAGATCGGGCTATACCATGCCGTCTTCTCTCTCATAGGAAAGCACATACAGGGGGGGGGAGAGACCCTTCAAAATGTGGATGCCAATGTCTAACCAAATATTCTTCAGTGTGTACACAAATGTCTGCTCATGGTTAAGTGAATATCAATGGAAAGTGTAAAACCCCAAGACTCATCTAAACATACTTGGGTAAAAGTGATGCATGTTTTCTACCAACATGGTAAACAGCCAGACCAAAAATGTCTTTAGTATCATGTTCAAGGTGAATTCATCTTTTACTCAGGATATGCATCAGAATGAAAAATCAGTCTTAATTTAAATCTGTCTCACTCCAGAGTGTCCAATGCCTAGGAAGGTTCGAAATAATGAGGCAGGAAGTCCAATACTATGAATGGAAAAATGAATGTAATTGCACACTTAATTATCTGGGGTGAGTAAGAGCTGTCTCCAGGAGAAACACTCCTGCTTGCATTCAATTGCCTTGCTTGAAGGTAGCATATGGAGTTACTTCTTCCTGGAAAGAAGAGAAAAAGCTACATGTTACCTTCCTAACACTGATTTTCTTTTTTTTATTCTGATGGCTGCATGCCTCTCTTCTACATCTGAAGAAGTGTGCACGCACATGAAAGCTTATACCGTGAATAAAACTTTGTTGGTCTTAAGATGCCACTGGACTCAAACTTTGTTCTGCTGCTTCAAACCAACAGGGTTACAAATCTCTCCTCTGCTATATTAGGCAGGTAGAGTCCTGATTCTATTTCTATCTGTCCCCTAGTGGACACAAGAGATACTGTCTAGCCTGATGCTGGGAAAGATTGAAGGAAAAAGAAGGGGATGGCCAAGGATGACATGGTTAGACAGTGTTATCAATGCAACAAACATGAAATTAAGCAAACCCCGGAGCACGATGGAGGACAGGAGGGCCTGGCATGATGTGGTCCATGGAGTCGTGAAGAGTCGGACTCAACTGTACAACTGAACAACAACAACAACAACAAAAGAGGAAGTAGCGTGAGTATAGCTGACTGCTCTGTATGTGTCTTGCAAAAAGAGTGTTTGCATGCATGCATAGATCCAGCTGGTCAGCTGTGTTGGTCTGAAGCAGTAGAACAAATTTAGAGTCCACTGGCACCTTTAAGACCAACAAAGTTTTATTTAAGGTATGAGTTTTCGTGTGCATGCATACTTTTTTTTAAAAAAAGTTTGTGTGCGCACTAAAGCTCATACTTTGAATAAAACTTTGCGGAGACCACTGGACTCTGAATTTGTTCTGCATGCATGTATGTGCATTCAAGAGAATGAGAGAATACCAGCCCGTGCTTAATCACCATAGCAACATAAAGCGGACTGATGTCCACTCAGCCTCTTGAATTAAAACTTTGAGCTCTGGCATAGAGAAAAAGAATATCAGTTGTGAATTTTGAGCTGTGGGAATGGGAGAGGGAGAAGCACGGCATTAATTACAGCTGCCCTCTGAGTTCTTTCCTGGGACAGAGAGCTGCACTGAAGTGACAAAACTCTAGCCCTGCATTGCAAGTTTTCATTTGAAGGTACAGAAATGCCCTATGTCTTGAAATGAAAGCCAACCCTGGATTTTTCTAGGCCTATTCCTATTGTCCAAAGCACAGCCATCTTAATGGTCACTAGTGTACTCTTCTTTGTTCTCTAGGACTCTAAAATGACCTTCTCTCCCAAGAAGCAGCTTATCAGGGTTACATGCTGCAGACAGAAGGAGTCAGAGCTTATATCAAGCGAAGGTCAGTAGTTAGCTAGAAAAAAAACAAAAACCCAGTGTCCAAAACGTCACACACACAATAGAACATATAGTTTTTGGGAACCTAGACAAGAATTCAAGGGGTTCAGGCCATCTCATCACATAGAAGACAAAAAAATGGACTGGAGAAGGACCTGTGCTTGGTCAGAATGACACATCATGGTCTGGAAATTTGGATTCAGGCCGCTTCTGAAAAAAATAGATTCCATCTGGTATGACTTTTTCTGAAGCTTATTGGCTACTCCTAGGTATGTCTTGGGCATAGCACTAATAGTGGAACTAGGCAAATTATTGATGGGAGCTAGGGCTTGGATTAAAGCATTTTTTCTTTAAAGTAAAGGTTTTGAAATCTGTGGGAGGATCTACTCTACTTGGGCTTATCCAGGCAGATACACATTACAGCCAATGGGATCAACTATTGGAAAAGAAAAATGAAATGCCTAGGAATGACAAATGATATGATTAAAAATACAGAAACTAAAGACATTAGAAGACAAATTAAAAAATCTGTAAGGAAATTGGATGTTACAAGTACGTCTATTAGGGCGTGTAGGGCATGTTCGACACTCCATTTGGGAATTGCCCTCCCAATGAAACTGCTGAAATATTTTTTATCAGTTGACAGTCCCAAAACTGAGAAGAGCTTTTACTGAACATTCTTCCCTTGGCAGTTTTGGAGGGCAGATATAATAAAGTATCATACTCTAACAGAACATGCAGATGCTCATATCATACAACTGAAACCATTGAACATATGATTATGGAGTGCCCTATATTCAATGAGGGCTGGTTTAGTCACCCCTTTACTTAAAGATATGGAACTGCTAAATGTGCGAGCCCAGGTATCATGGCTACTATCGGATACCAATGATCGTGTCACCCTTTCAGTGTCACAATTCATAGGTGCAATAATCAAATACAAGAGAAATAATACCGAGTAAGGTCTTTTAAAATATTTTCTTTGGTTCTGATTTCTGCTTAAGGTGATAGCTGTATGAGCAGTACTAGATAGATAGATAGATAGATAGATAGATAGATAGATAGATAGACAGACAGACAGACAGACAGACAGACAGACAGACAGACAGACAGACAGACAGACAGACACATAATGGTCCTATAGAACACATGTTGTTGACAAGGTATAAGAAGGGGGCTCACTGTCAGGGCCGGCTCCAGGTGTCTGGGCACCCTAGGCAGGACAGCCTGGGGCGCCCCCCACTGGGGATGCCAACCTCCCGGTGGAGCCTGGAGACCAGGGGCGGCAGCGGGGCGCTGGCTTTCCTGGAGGCTCCGCAGCTGTGGGACCCCCAGGAAAGCCAGGGAAGGGGGCGGGGGTCCAGCCTCCACCCCCTCCCTCCGGGTGCCGGGTTTTCTGGGGGCTCCGCAGCTGCGGGACCTCCAGAAAAGCCAGGAAGGGGGCGGGGGGGGTCTAGCCTCCGCCACCTCCCTCCCGGCGCCGGCTTTTCTGGGGGCTCTGCGGCTGCGGGACCCCCAAAAAAGCCAGGAAGGGGGTGGGGGTCTAGCCTCCGCCCCTCCCTCCCAGTGCCAGCTTTTCTGGGGGCTCCGCGGCTGCGGGACCCCCAGAAAAGCTGGGAAGGGGGCGGGGGGTCTAGCCTCCGCCCCTTCCCTCCCGGCGCTGGCTTTTCTGGGGGCCCTGCGGCTGCTGGGAAGGGGGCGGGGGTCTGGCGGCACCGGCGGGTGCCGGGTTAGGGGCGGCGGCGGGGGGGCACTTTTCAGGGGGGAGTGGGGCGCCATTTGGTGCCCCTCAGGCCGGGCGCCCTAGGCGGGCGCCTAGTTCACCCTGTGGGCAATCCGGCCCTGCTCACTGTGGCTCAGGGTTGCCTCTTCTCCTAAGGAGACTACCTGACCTGGCAGTCATCAAGTCACATCCATAGAGACAAGCTAACTTAAGTAATTATACTGTCCCTGTGTGTGTTTGTCTGTTTTGCTGCTCATTCCAGGAGCCCATGTTGGGATTGTCTCTAATTGCTTGTTATCTGTCTCTGAATAAACTCTGATTTGGATAAAGGCCTGTTTCTGTGTGTGTTGTGAGTAAGGGAGGCGAGAACACATGCAGGTGTAAGGATTCCTTGTTGCCTCTTCCAAGAAAAGGAGTGACTTTCCTTTCTTGGGACAAGGCTGTATTTATTTAATTAATTCCTTGAGGGGATATTTCCCCAGGGGACCCAGAACCCCATTTCTGATACAGTGTTATGAGTGGAGACTCATTTCTGCAGCACCTTCCTAAAGGAAGGCAAAGCCCCAGCCTATGGCATGCATGCCTCTCTCCCTGCAGTTGGAAACCCAGAATTTTTCCTTTCACAACCACATGATGCTGACTTTTGAAGGAAAAAAAAAAAGATCAACAAACGATGTCCCTGTCTTTCTTTCCCGGAGAAAATGCCAGCACAAGGTTGAGAGTTCAATAGATCAAACTGTGCAAAAATAGAAGGCAGTAATAAGTGCTCTTTTTGTACTTTTGTAATTCTCTTTCCTCTTAAAATACAATACAATACAATAAAAGGGTTAAATGAAGAATGAAATCCCCTCTCCCTTTCCCATGCTGCCCTGCTCTTAATCAGGGCCCTCGGCATCTGACAGTTTACATTAAAAGATTCTAGGAAGACACAATCATGAGTCTTCTACCATTCTGCAGATCCCCCACCATGAACTAGAGTCAGAAAGCATGTTTTTTATCTGCCTTGAGCTTTGTTTCAGTCACATTGTCTCATAGATGTTCTCACTATCTCCATAAATTACTTTCATGTTATCACAGAGGTCATCCAGCATATCCAAGCCATTGACTGGGAATGATTCCAAACACATGCAGAGACAGATAAATGCAGTAACAGTACATTCCAGGCTGTGTGACTGGCCAATTATGACAATGTAGCTTTTTGCTGACAAGAAGCTTGTGAGGGAGGGAACATCATAAGCCATGATATCTACATGGTTTTGAAGCGTTCTTTGCTTTGTGGTGTACTCAGTCCTTTATCCGTTCATGGCAAATTATGATATCCTGAAATGGTATGTATATATACATTTCACAATTTGATATTGTTTTAATGTTTATGACTTCATTCAGCATGATAACAAAACCAAACTTATCTCACTTTTAGACCAAGACTTTCCCCAAAGCAAACAAGAAACAAACAGCAAAGAAGGGTATGATGGAAAAAGACAAGTCAGTCTGCACACAGAGAATAGGCTATTCATACTGCACAAAAATAAATGCTGTTTCTATTTGAATACACAGGAACACGTTAAACTATGGCCTGTCAGGGTCAGTACTATGTGCTCTGACTGGCAGAGACTACTTTCTACCAGATCTTTTTAAGTGAAGATACCAGGGATTGACCCTGAAACTTTTTCCCTGCTGCTCTTCGCCTTCATCTCTTGGTGTGCCTGCCTTATATACCAAAGAAAGCAGCATTGATAATATTTAATAATGCATTGGGTAATTCCCACACATATATTTCGGAGAGGAAAGGGGAACGTGCTTCATTTCTTTTCAGCTGACTTCTGGTGCACAGTTATGTTGGCAAATGGTAAATATTAAAATATCCTGCAATTTTTTTTTTCAGAAGCAGACCTATCCCAAGTGTCAGAAAGAAATGGTCATAAGTAGCATACATAGTTGGGTATTACAAGAGGATATGTGCCAAGTAACTGTATATGATACAGATTTGCTGGTGTGACCTTGGGTCACTTACAGAGCTGTTCTGTCAAGAGCAGTTCTCAAAAGAGCTCTCTCAGCCCCACCTACCTCACAGGGTGTCTGCTGTGGGGAAGGGAAGGGAAAGGAGATTGTAAGCCGCTCTGAGACTCCTTCAGGTAGTGAAGGGTGGGGTATAAATCCAATCTCGTCTTCTTCCCACAGCTCTTTAGAAGATTCTTGAGTGACCAATTTAGTGGCAAACAGAGAGCAATGAAGTTTTAATTGAGTAGAGTTATTGTTCATACTTATTTGATGCATCTGCACCAAGATCATTTTCACTGATGCTTTGCCTGTTACATTGACTAGTAGTCATTTTCTTGACTTGATGGCTTGTTAAAATGAAAATTAGCATCTCTCCTAAAGCAGTGCTTTAGGCTATGAATATATATATATATTTACTCAGACTCTGGTACCAGTAGAGATGCTTGGAGATAATAATGTACCAGAGTACTGCAAGATGATAAAATAGATTGCTTGACTCTAGGTAGAAAGTCATCATGATATCATTTGTAATAATCAGCATGATTTCACCTGCCTTCACTGTATGCAGAAAATACCTTTAAGGTCTCTCCTACTGTGCCCTGCAAAAGCCAAGGAAGATAGATTTATAATGTTCCAAGTGCTGATGAGCAAGCATCTACAACTGAGCTGTGTCCTGCTGGGTTAATCTTAAGAAGACAAGGAACAAGTGGATACCTGCTCTGTTGGAAAATCTTAGTCCTATAGATTGCCTTAAGAGTGTATGGATGAGTTAGTAAACTCCAAGAGCATCATTATTACCCAACCATATAGCAGAAATTTAAATGTCAAAAGCAGAAGTAATTCAGTTCAAGGCCAAAAAGAATAATTAATTTCCTATTTTACTCTTATGTTCAATTATTTTAATGAGAAACAAAAATCCTTATATTTATAATTCCCTTATGTATTGGTCATTTCCAGCTCTCCCATTGGCTGTGCAGTGTGCTACATCAGCCATTGGCCCATCAACCACCACTCAAGAATACTCTCGTGCCATTGAGTGGGTGCTGGGTCCACTTCTGTCCCCTGCCCACTGCCAGCTTGGCCACTTTCCTGTCAGAATAAACTGTGAAAACAGCTATCTCGCCTGCTTGGCTCCTCCATGGCTGGCTGGTTACCGAGGTGGGCCAGTGGCCATCAAACCATTCTCTTCAACCCCCTGCTGTGCGGCTGACTTTCCCCTATGCTTGCCAATCTCCGGGTAGGACCTGGAGATCTCCCGCTGTTACAATTGATCTCCAGATGACAGAGATCAGTTCCCCTGCAGAAAATGGCTGCTTTGGAGGGTAGACCCTATGGCATTATACCCTGCTGAGTCCTTCCCCTCCCCAAATGCTGCCCTCCACAGGATCCACCCCCTCCCAATCTCCAGGTGTTTCCCTACTCAGAGCTGGCAACCCTACTTTCCCCTCAGTGCCTGTTGCTAGGCAACCAAGCTTGGTTCTGTCAGTAAAAGGCAGGTGGAGGAGACCCTTTCCATGCCTATTTTGGCCTTTGGGAGAAAACTCATTGGGGCCAGTCCTGACTAGGGTTACCAGCTCCAGGGTGGGAAATTTTGTGATGGAGTCTACAAAAGCCAGAGTTTAGGGGGGGAGTGGCCTCAGCTGAACAGAATGCCGTAGATACCACCCTCCAAAACAGTTATTTTATCCAGGGGAAGAGAGAGATGTGTTGTCTGGAGTTCAGTTGAGATATCATGTGAGACCACAGCCAGTATGGTGTAGCAGTTAGTGCTTCAGAGCAGGGTCTGCCAAACCCAGGTTCTTGCTGTGGAAGCTGAGTGAGTGATTTCAGACCACTCACAGACTTTCAGCCTAACCTACCTCACAGGGTTGTTGTGCAGGTCAAAAGGGGGAGAGGAGAATGCTGTAAGCTACTTTGGTCCCCATTGCAGAGAAAGACTGTACTTTTCCTCCTGGGGAACCATTGTTGCCACTCTCCAGATGACATCTGGAGATCACTCAGAATTACAACTGCTCTCCAGATGGCAGAGATCAGTTCCCCTGAAGAAAATGGTGGATTCTGTCCTTATACTCTGCTGAGATGGCCCCCCTATGACAGCCAGTGTGATGTAGCAGTCAGGGTTTCAGAGCAGGGTAGAGTCTGCGGGGGGATGGAAAGCTGAAGTCAGAATGGCAAATAAACATAGACTGATGACTGCTGGGAAGGGGATAGGGTTGCCAACTACAGGTTGGGAAAATCCTGGAGATTTGAGGGATGGAGCCTAGAGAGGGTGAGGTTTGAGGAGGGGTGAGACCTCAGACAGGTACAATGCCATAGACTCCATCCTCCAAACCAGCCATTCCCTCCTGGGAAACATTGTTGCCAATCTCCAGGTGAGGGGTGGAGATCACTCAGAATTACAACTGCTCTCCAGGAGGGAGGGGGAAGGAAATAGAAAGCTGAAGTCAGAGGGGTAAAGTAAAGGTAAAGGTTCCCTTGCTCGAAAGCCAGTCGAATCCGACTCTAGGGTTGCGGTGCTCATCTCCATTTCAAAGCCGAAGAGCCAGCGCTGTCCGAAGACGTTTCCGTGGTCATGTGGCCGGCATGACTAAACACCAAGGCGCACGGAACGCTGTTACCTTCCCACCGAAGTGGTACCTATTTATCTACTTGCAATTTCTTGCTTTCGAACTGCTAGGTTGGCAGGAGCTGGAACTAGAGACAGGAGCTCACTCCGTCTTGCGGCACCCGGGTCTCGAACTGCTGAACTACTGACCTTCCACAGCCTGCAGTTCAGTGTCTTAACCACTTGAGCCACCGCAGCCAGAGGGGTAGATAATGGCAAATTGATGGTTGGCTGGGAAGGAGATAGGGTTGCTAACTCCAGGTTCGGAAATTCATGGAGATTTGAGGGGTGGAGCCTGGAGAGGTTTGAGGAGGGGTGGGACCTCAGACAGGTGCAATGCCATAGGCTCCACCCTCCAAACCAGCCATTCCCTCCTGGGAAACATTGTTGCCAATCTCCAAGTGAGGACTGGAGATCACTCAAAATTACAACTGCTCTCCAGGAGGGAGGGGGGCAGATGGAAAGCTGAAGTCAGAGGGGCAGATAATGGCAGGTTGATGGTTGGCTGGGAAGGAGATAGGGTTGCCAACTCCAGGTTGGAAAATCCCTGGAGATTTGAGGGGTGGAGGCTGGAGAGGGGGGTGGGACTTCAGACAGGTACAATGCCATGGACTCCACCCTCCAAACGAGCCATTTCCTGCTGGTGAACCATTGTTGCCAATCTTCAGGTGGGGACTGGAGATCACTCAGAATTACAACTGATCTTCAGATGGCAGAAAGCAGTTCCCCTGGAGAAAATGGTAAGCTCTGTGTCATTATACCCTGCTGAAGTCACCATAGCAAATTGACACTGAGTGCCCAAGGCCAGGGCACCCACCCAGAACCTCTTTCTAGAGGCCACTTTATTTATTTCCACAACAGGCCTTATTCCTAGTAATTTAATAATTCATACCACAGAGTTCCACAACTTTTTACTTAAAAAAAAAACAAGACTCTAGAAAATACAGAATTTTGATCATTTGTAGGAAAACACAGACATGATATGTAGTCATGATATTATATATAATATATGTGTATTTTTTATGATTTCATTTGTTCCTAAAGTGGCACCTCCTATTTTGTCAAAAAATGTGGAATGAAGCTAATTGTATGGATTCTTGATATCTAGCTTTTGTTAAATTAAATCCATGCTGTGAAAATGGTTGAGAACTGAAGTTGGTTAAATTTAATTCTGCTTGGTTATTATTACATGATCCTTTATTGCTGGCACTACAAGCTACATAGAGCCCTATTCCGTAATTTGGGTTCACTTTCACATTTATTTATGCTGGATGAAAATTTTCTACATCTTGAAAATATGTTTCAAATATAAAGCCCCCATAAAACTGGGACTTACAAATTACACTTTTAAAACATTGCAATGTTGTTGTTGCTGCTGTTGTTGTTAGCCATTGCAATAGTATCATTGAAACCCCTGGTATAACTTGTTGGGTACTAAAACTTATTGATTTTAAATTGAGAACTTATTCGCTTCTTACATGTCCCCTTAGCAGCTGCTACAAACTATATAAGAATGCAAAACAAGAAAAATAGACCTTACTTAAGCATTATGCATAACTTATCAGTTTATTTTATAAGACAGTCGCATGTGTTTGCGCCATAGCTAGCTCTCTGAATCTAAATGCAATAATTCTCTATAAACTTGTACTCTGTTGGCAAGATGCCATTGCTATGCTGTTCATTTTCTAAACTCTTCAACCCCCTGGTGGCTGATGGGTTAGAATGCTATCTGGAACAGGAGCCAATGTCAGTTTCCTAAGGCAGCCTTTCAGAAGCCTATCACCAGAAGTGTCAGCTGTCCACATGTCCATCACAATACAAGTTATGGGCTGTCAACCTTCATTCAGGTTGCTACATGAACACAGTCGAATGCCTGATGCTGAAGTTATACTTTCAGATTGTCACATGTTATACCCTGAAACATGTTGCAATATTATAAGTAGTAAACTGCCCTCAATGTCCTAACTCTAAAGTCCTCAGAATTTCCACTGTATTGTCCTGGGTAGGGATTCGCAAGAACCAGGAAAATGCATTTTGGTTCATGGTGGACTCATGAACTGAACCATGAACTGTCATGAACTAAAAAGGCTTCATATAAAATGAACCAGTTTGTGATGCAGTAAAACATCCTCCCCAGCAAGCTAGATACACCAAATTCTCAGGCAATCTCTGGCTGCCTCTCCTCTACCTGCTGTCTATGTTTGGTGAGGATTGGATTTATGGGGTCCAAATTATGGCCCCCCAAAGAAGGTGCCCCAGGAAAGTCCTTTCTGGAGAAATGATGGGTGCAGGTTCAGGAAGTTCAGGAGTGTATAGAAAAGATCCTGTGCAAGCTAGAGAAACCAAACTCACCACAGACCTCTGGCTGACTCTCCTCTACATGCCCTTAAAGTTACAGCCCCCCAAAGAAAGTATCCTATCCTCCACTGTTTCCAATGGAGTGGGGGGAAACAGCAAAAAAGTAAGGACAATAGAAGCCCTGAAGAACAGAATCAAAGTCCCCAAGAATCTCTGCAGTAGAAACTGGTGGCGGGAACCATTTTTGTAAGCCCAGCAGAACCAGTGCCACTGTGGCACTGAAAACCGAACAGGAACTAAGGTCAAGCCAAGAAAGCACTTTTGGGGGAAATGTCAGACACAAGTTCAAAAGTTTATAGAATGGACCCCCTGCAAGCTACATACATCAAATGTACAGGGAACCTCACCCTACCTCCTGCCCCTCTAAAGTCTCTCCAAGTTGGGGGTGGATTACATTTCTGAGGTCCCAGTTAAGGACCCCCAAAAGAGTCTCCCACCCCAGTGTTCTCCCTGGAAAATACAGTTTCAGTTACAGCCAGGAAACTATGGAACAGGTTCAGGAACAAACCAGTGACACCAAACTCACAGGGAAACTTCACCTGGGCAGACCCCCTCCCCAGCCAGACACTGGAATCAAAGCAAGCATATCCCCTATGCTCACCACCACTCCAAATCTCCAAAGGCAGGTTCCGAAGGATAGAAAGTCAGACCAGGCATCCCCAGAGTTTCATGAAAACACCTTTTAACATTTCCCAGGGTGGTTTATTGAACTACAAAAAGAAAGCAAAGAATTTTTAAAAGAAGCAAAATCGATATACAGTGTTGGACAGAGGTTTTGGATTGGGGCACTTGGGAATATGAAGTCCTCTATATTTTCCTGCAACTTGTTCTCTTTAAATTTGTCTGGGTCACAGTAGATTATTCTTCCATGCCCCTAGCTAGACTTCCTTGCCAATCCCCCATACAAAACTCACACATTTAACTGGAGGTAGAGGGGGCTCTTTAGGGACAGGCGAGACCTTGCCATGCCAATCCATAACTGCAAAAGACCTTCCTGAACAAGCTTAGGAACATCACTTCCATTTAAGAAGAAAGACAGCAAAGGTTCTTCTCTCCACAGTGAATCCTCCCTAATGTTGTAAGAGGTTTGGGCATGCAGAAGGTGTGCTAAAATTTTGTCATTAAGTGTTTTTGAAATAGAATCAAATGAGAAATAGCTTACCTTATATTGAAAACTGTACATTTGCAGTCAAATTCTCATCATTTAATGTGGCTTCTCATCACACTCATCAGAATTTTTTAAATTTATCTGAGACTCAGTAGTGGTTAACAGTGGCAGACTCTAATCTGGAAAACTGGGCTTGATTCCCCACTCCTCCACATGCTGACCTTGGGTCAGTCACAGGCTCTCTGAGACCTGTTCTCTCAAGAGCCATTCTCTCAGCGCTTTCTCAGCCCTACCTACCTCACAGTGTTTCTGTTCTGGGGAGAGGAAGGGAAGGTGATTGTAAGCTGCTCTGAGACTCCGAGTGAAGGACAGGGTATGAAACCAATCTCCTCCTCTTCCTCCTCCTCTTTTTTTTAAGCAATTTAGTCCCCAAGGCTGTAAAAGAATCCTGTATTCTAAGCTGTATGTTGATTTTATATGGTGTACTCAAAAATCTTGCAAGATGGGAGGTGCAATTAAAGTCAAACAAGATTCAAAAGGAAAGCAACAACAACTAGTACCAGTCTGTATTTCTATTTCAGTTTCAGGTTCATAAATGATTCCTTGACTGGTTTCAGTCTCAGAGAAAACAAATATATCAATTATATAAATACTGCTTTGGCAGGTTTCAGACTCCACTTTCATCGCAACTCTACCTGGGGAATGGTAATGAGCACACAAATGCTTCTGAGGAAGCCTAGGGGGCTTGTTTGCCAGTCTTCACTCAGCTGAACTGCAGCTGTGGCTCCCAGTGGCCTTTCTGTAAGTAAAACCTCTGCTGTGCCCTACAGGATTATTTCTCTCCCCAATGCATGGATCATTTATGCTCTTATTTCCTCCTTGGAGTAGAGTGCATACCATCTTCACTATGCAAAAACTACCTATGAATTTTCAGCTCAGTTCCTCTGTAAGCATTCTGTACAGCAACACTTTTCTTTTTCAAAGAATATTGCAAATAAGAAACTGACAGTTTATTTTCTTTCTGCTGTGAGTCCTTCTAATTTAAAAGAATCCTAGTATTCTTGTTGCTCTCTATCTTGCTTGACTATCCAGTGCAAGGGCAGGGAGAGACCTGCCCTCTTACCTGTCATGAAAGCCATGGTGCTGAGAAAGCAACAGCGGTACAAAGTGGTTGGGATTAAAGACTGTAGCTTGTGTATCTTTTTTGCCACGAAACCTGGCCAGTTCGAGAGCATTTATTTTTTACCAGAAGTTATTCAGTTAACATCAGACAAAGAGTAGCCTTTCTTTATTACCCTTACTTTTTTATGATGTTGGTTTTTATACCACCCCCAATGAAGACACATGAGACAACTGCACTGAGTTTAACTGATTTATTTAAAGAATTAATTATGCAGACCTATATCGTATCATTAAATATCCTAGTTTATTTAAATGGGTGGGTTGTGCTAGGCAGTCTGGCAATGGCTGCCTTTGTTGGGCAGAGACACCCTGTCTCCAAGCTCAGCCTTTGTCTTCTGCTGGTCACGTTTATTGTCACCCGCACACAGCCTTGTTTACTACCACCTACATACGATGTGTCGAGAGGTGCCCAGTACCAGTCCCTTCCACTGAAGTGCTGCACAGCCACTTCCAGGTTCAGAAAGAAGTTGCTAACTACCAAGCACTCTCCTTCCCAGACACACTCCACTACGTATCGTAATCAGCCTGCCCTATCCCTACCAAACTAGTTATGTCCTGCATAGTCCAAAAACAGGCTTATTTAACCACCTCCACTACGACATCACAAAGTAGGTGAAAAAGACTGCCAAAGAAACTGTCCAAAATCCTGCTTGACCCCAGTGATGACCTGCTAAGCCTATGATGTCCAAATGGATGCTGGGCAGGTCAGCAGCAAGCAGAAAAGCCTCCTCAGAGGAGGCGCAGCAAGAACATATGTGGCCAAATTGGACCTTCCCATTGGCTGCTTCAAACTTTAGATATGCAATTATGCCTCATGCCTTCCTTGTTGGGCCTAAGATGGTGGCGGTGATGGAGCTTTGGTGCTCAAGCTCCTCCACTCCAATTGAGTTAATTTAGCAAGTTCCAGGGAGAGAAAGAACTTTCGGGCCTCCCACTTCTGCTAACTATGTTGGAGAGGACCCAGACTGGAAAGTTTTGTTGTGCTGGGAGGTGCTGGAGCCTCAGAAACTATCTTCCCTTTCCTCTATGGCGTGGTCCCCCGTGCGGCCTGCACTTAACAGCTCATTGCGCAGGAGCCGCGATCTGGAGTATGAGCTCCTCAGATTATCGATCTGCTGGCCAGTGGTGCGGGGCAAGTTGGATTGTGCAGTCAGGAGGAGCCACAGGGTGATGCAGGCGACGCGGAGGCTCCAGCAAATACCGGAGTCCCCGGAGTGGGTCCCTCGATCACCCACCTTCCCTCCCCTGGAGTGACCCGGGACCACCGATACTAACCGGAGGTGCTGCGGTGCAGCGCAGGACCTTCCAGGACAGCATTTGAACTAACTGCGGGGTGCCCAGTGAGTTCACTGATGGTGTGAGCGGTGGCACGAGGGACCTGCAAAGGATAACACATTGGTGCTGGTGTCAGCTGAGAAAGGGTCTACTAGAACATTGGCCCTGCTGGAATCTACGGCCGGGCGAAGTCCATTGTGTGCTCATGTGTGTCTGTCCCTGTGCTCCCGATTGAGTCAGGCAGCAGGGGTGGGCTGCGGGGCTTCGGCAGCGTGTCTGAACTTGGAGCTCTGAGGGTCCAAAAACAGCATGGCCGCCTAGTGGACAGCAGGGGGAGCTTTTGTTGAGCGAGCAATCCAATATAGCTTGGCAACAGTGGTGTGAATGGGAGAGGGTGATTGCGAAGGGTGATGGTCTTGGCTGCTAGTGTAGTGGCTGCTGGATGGTTGTGTTGTCTGACTGTGATTATCAGGGGGTTGGGGTATAAATTAGGTAGTGTTGTAGTGGTTTTGTTTTCTTGGTATGATCAGTCATTTTGATGTAATTTGACAAATAATTTTAGAGCAGTTTTTTGTAATTTTTAGCAGCAGGACCAGTTAGGTTTTATTCTGTTGCCAAAGAGTGGTTGTAGACCTTTTTTGCTGTCTTCAGCACTGGCGGTCTGAAGTCCAATGGAGACGGCCAGTGTGACTTAATATGATTGGGCAGCAGATCCTGGTGCTCTTGGGGAGGGGGAAGTTTAGTGGTGGGCTTAGACGGGGTGGAAAAGGAAGGATGCAGAGAAATAGAATGGCTCGGCACCCTTCCAGCCTATGGCCCATCCCAAGGGTCCTGGCAGTGAGGCCAGGATTGAAAAAACCCCTCTGTCATTGGTGTTGTGTAATGCCAGGTCCATTAACAACAAAACCACAATACTACAGGATTTTGTGACCGAACATCAGGCGGACCTGGTGTGCATGACCAAGCCCTGGGTAAGGGAGGGGGAGACAGTGGCTCTCACCCAGCTTGCTTTGCCAGGCTACTTCGTCCTAGGGTAGCTGTTTTCATTCGGGAGTTATACTCCTTCAGGGCACTCCTGGCCATGGAGATCTCAGGCCTAGAATGTGTCAGCGTGATTCTGGAGGCTGAGGAGAGTGTGGCAATTTGGCTGGTGTACTGACTGCCTAATGCACCGGCCAATAGTCTGCCGTCTCTGCTGGAGGTCGTAACAGGCTGGGCATTGGATCACCCTCAACTGATTGTCTTGGGTGATTTCAATGTCCGTGCCGAGGATGCGGCCTCCAGCCAGACTACGGACCTGGTGTCATCCATGGCGGCGCTGGGACTCTCGCAATTTGTAACAGCCCCCACACCTCGGGCCAGTAACATGCACAATCTGATCTTTGCGGTGGGGGTGACGGTGGACCAGATCACTGCTGAGGCAGTGTCATAGTCGGACCACTTGTCCTTGAAGGCCCACCTGAACATTCCACTCCAACCCTACATAGGCGGTGAGCAGATTTTTGCTTGCCTGCGGAGCCAAATGGACCCGTCGTGGCTCCAGATGGCTCTGCAGGATCCAGGGGCCCCTGGCAGTTCATTGGATGAGCTGGTGGAGGACTGGCATGTCTGGCTTCCCACAGCCATCAACGAGATCACTCCCAGGCATCCTCTCCGTACTCTTGCTAGGCGTGCACCCTGGTACACCCAGGAGTTGCGGCAACTGAAACAAGAACTGAGATGGCTAGAGAGAAGGCCAGGGTCCAGCTTACCTAAGGGACTGTCTTTTCCCATATGTTCCCCCAAGAACACTATGGTCTCGGGCACAACACCTTCTGGTTGTCCCAGGCCCCAAGGACATCAAAGTGACTGCGACCAGGGCCAGGGCCTTTTCTACGAGTACATAAACAAATAAATATCCATTGTCTTTGAGAACCAGTGTGGTATAGTGTGAACTAGGTTCAGATTCCCACTCTGTTGTGAAAGCTTGCTGGATGACTCTGGGTTAGTCACTCTCTATCAGCCTTATCTAGCTTACAAAGTTGTGAGGATAAAATGTAGGAGAGGAGAATGATATAGGCATCTTTAGTTCACCATTGGGTAGATAGACAAGATATAAAGGAAGTAAATAAATACATTTTATTATCTTCTTGAGGTCTCTATTCTTAGTTGTTTTCCTCTTTTTGTGTATTAAGGCCATGGCTAGATATACATTTCCCTACATACTATATTCTGAACCAGCCTGTGAAGCCCTAGTTGGAATGGACCAACCCTGACCCATATAGCCAGCTCCATATTGGAATTCCCCTGTCAGATTAAATAAATCATAAAGGCTGCTTGCATCCCCCAGCATGTTGGCATCCCCCCATCCCAGGCTGTGTTTCCTTCCATCCTGGATGCTGGACCTACTCCATGGCTGCTTGGGTTCCACAGGTCCTGCTGGGTGGCCACAAGGGACTTTCCCATCTATTTTCCTCCTTCTTTTGGCCACTTGCTCTGGGGGATGTATTCAGTCCTGTAGCCATGGGGGCATTTAAGGGCAATGCCCTGCCCATCTCTACCAAGACTGCATGAGCTGCTGCATCTCTTTTTCATAGACCAGCTGGGCTTTGCCTGCAGCTATAGACAAAACCTTAAATGAGGAGCAAAGACTTAGAGACACTGGCTAAATTCCACAGAGCATATTTAGTATACATAAGAGCTTCTCATGGCTTTCCCCTGTGAGCAGCTCTTTGTGCTGAATTGGAATATATGGATGAAAGCATCTCCAGTTTTGTGAATAGATTTTTTATGGTGTGCACAGAGAAGAGGAAGCTCAGAAGACTTATGGGGTGCACAAAGATGTGTGAGTGTGGTCCTTTAGGTTCAAATACCCATTCATGGGCATCTTTTGGAATAGACTGATGGACTTTACAAAGAAAACAGTCTCCTCATTCTCTTACTCTTCCACTTGCGGTAGGAGCATCAGGAAAGCGCCTCTAGAACGTGATATAATAATGTATCCACAATCTTCCTAGATGACAGAACAGAGACAGTTGGAGCATATGATTTATGTGCCCAGATGCAAAGACTCAGGAAATGGAGAGTAAGTCTAGTATCATACTGAGGTCAAACACAGTGTACATAATCCTTATAAGTCTACTTCAGCTGCCACAGTAAGAGACAATATATTATACTGGCACCATTTGTTCTAACCTTGAAGATTACTGTAATTATGGGCATGAAGCAAATTATGTTGGAGGAGGTGAGATCGAAAATGTTTGTTCAGATTATCTCATTGTTATAGAATGGCTACTTCAAGAAGGTAGGTTCTGTCAGCCCCAGGCCCAAGTATACATGAAGTACTCCAACTGATGGACAGATTGGACAGATGCCAAAGTAAGAGTAATAATGCTTTCTTCAAGGTGACATTTGGACATAAGTTTTTTGGGGGTTTTGACGCCTTACTATGGTAGCTACTAGGCTGAGGAAAAGGGGCAGTCATCATCTAGAAAAAGAAGAAGAGATTGGATTTATACCCCGCCCTGCACTACCCAAAGGAGTCTCAGAGCGGCTTACAAACTCCTTTCCCTTCCCCTCCCCACAACAGACACTCTGTGAGGTAGGTGGGGCTGAGAGAACTTCTGACAGAAACTGTCTTTGAGAGAACAGCTGTGCCAGACCTTGTGACTGACCCAAGGTCACATCAGCAAGTGCAAGTGGAGGAGTGGGGAATCAAACCCGGTTCTCCCAGATTAGAGTCTGCGCACTTAACCACTACACCAAACTGGCTCTCATCTACCATGATGAGTCCAATATAAAGCTAAACAATCTCTTTTGGGGAAGACTCAGTGGTCCCCAGAGCATCAGGCTTTCCTTTATGAAAGATGTCTGTATGGAACAGAACAGCTTTTCCACAAGAAGGAATACAAGGCATTTTGTTGTGCCTTCTAGGGGTATGCACTTCAAAAATGTTAGTTTTGATTTTGTTTCAATATTTCACAAAGGGCATGGATTTATTTCCTTTTTATTTACTTGATTTCTGCCTTGCCCATCTCCTCAACAGGGACCCAAAGAGACTTACATAATTCTCCTCACCCCCATTTCCCCCCACAAGAATCCCGTGCGGTAGATTAGTCGTGACTATGTGACTGGATGAAGGTCATCCAGTGAATTTAAAAACATTATTTATCATTTATTTATTTGGTTCTATTTCTATCCCACTCTTTCTGCGAGCGGGCTCAGGGCAGGTTACAAGCATTAATTAAAGGGCAATAAAATTAGAAATTAAAAACTATAAATCTTAATCCTTAAATTATAAGAATATAAGTGAAGCCATGTTGGATCAGGCCAGTGGCCCATCCAGTCCAACACTCTGTGTCACACAGTGTCCAAAACCCAGGTGCCATCAGGAGGTCCACCAGCAGGGCCAGAACTCCAGAAGCCCTACCACTGGTGTCCCCCAAGCAGCAAAAACACAATGCCTGTCCCATTTCCATGGCAGAGCAGTGAACTGAACCTCGGTCTCCCAGATCTTAGTGCTCGACCCTAGCCACTACACCAAATTGGCTCTCATGATTACAATTATTTTAAGATTTCAGTAGTATTGATACTATTTTGAGAATCCATCTCAGGTAGTTTTTTTTTTAGTTTTGGTTTTATTTACAGGTGAAGCCAGGTAATGTTTTGGGGCTTGGGGATTATCAGATATCAGTAGACCAGGCCAAGCCTACCACCACTATTTTCAATGAACCAAAGAACTGGTGTCTGGACTCCAAACATCAGGACTTCTGCCACTGTTTTCAATGGGCAGTAAATTTGGCATCTGGAGTCAGAATGATTTGGTATCTGGAGTCAGAATTATTACATATGAACTGAAATTGTACAGTTACCACTTAGTTTTGACTTGGACGGGCTATCTTTTTGACTAAGTCTCAATGTGATTATCCTCCAACTTTCTGCTGGTGATGGTTAGGTTCACATTTATATCAGCACTTTCAGTATGCAAATAGCTGCATAGCATCTCTGTATGGTAGGTCAGTATTATTATCCCCATATTGCAGCTGGATGGGAGGACAGAGAGGGCTGAGACTGAGAGTGTGTGTTTCCCTAAGTCCACAACCAAAAGATTTGAACCAGGGACTTCCTGGTCCATGGCTCAGTCTTGAATCCAGAATGTTCCACCTATTCTCAACTATATGGCCGTTTGAATGAAGGTTTTACTATGTGGTTAAAAAGGATATGGAGGAGATAAATGCTCATTAATCTCATTATAACCTGTACTTGGTTTTGATTGGTACATCAAACAACTATTATAACAAAACATTTCAGAAAATACTTTAAGAGTAAATGCTGATTTTTAAAAAGCCTTGTTTCCCCAAAAAACATTTCCTATATCAATAATTGATTTGTTTATGGCATTTCCTAATTCTTAATACTGTGCCACTTCTATGACAATGGCAAGCAAAAGCATGAACAGAGAAGGTTGTTATTTATCAGCCTCAGCTCAATGTGCCATGTAATCAAATCTTTTTGTGAAAGCATCCTGCCACATAATCAGATGTCGTGAATTGTCAAAGGCAATTTTATAAATATATATATTCATTTAGAATCTCCATAAGCTTGTTGGGGCATGGGGTAAGTAAAAGTTCCTTTCTTTTTTTTTAACTGTTTGAAAGATATTTATGCAGCAATGTTATTTTCTGCTCCTACTGTTCCTTTTATTCTTGCACCTACAGAACTTTCATTTGTATTGAGCCCCCTATATTGGGGTTGGAGAGGGCAGGTTGCATCATATAGGTTGTCTAACTGTTAATGAAATGGATTATTATTGTCAGAGAATTCAAAACTTATTCTAAACCACCTAAAAATCAGTATTGTTGTTGCATCATGGTAGTTGGTTAGGAAAACACTGTAAATGTACAAATGAAAAACACCCTCAGATGAGTTGCTAATGCTCCTCTGCTCTGTGTGCTTTGGGGCTGTGGCTTCATGCTCTTTGAGCCCGACAGACTGTTGAACACTTTCTGAATTTTTATATGACTGGAAGGAGATAGATAGATAGATAGATAGATAGATAGATAGATAGATAGATAGATAGATAGACAGACAGACAGACAGATAGAAGGTTAATTGTATTGATTAGAATGACTAAGTCCAAAATCGATTCTCAGCCTCCCTGAAAAGTGTGGTTGACTCACCACTAATAGGAAAAAAAGGACTGCGCAAATGTTCTTAGCTAGCAAAAAACCCTCCATGTTCTCCAAGGAACCAAAATAGAAGACAAGCCAAATTGCTAGAAAATGTAGACATTTTCCATAGAAAATATACAGGGAGAATTCTAAAAACACCTTTTAAGTGTACACACTTCAGTTGCTTGTGTAGCTGTATCAATCAATGCATGGGTATGTGTGATTTTATATGTGGCAACTGGTAGGAGTCATAGGGTTTATTAATTTTTTTTTAACTTTTAGCCCTTCGGCCACAGTACCACGATGAGGAGAAGGCACTCCTATGGATTCCTCCGTATGATCTTGGTTTCATCTGCCACCATTTGTTACCCAAACAGGGCGTCTCCTAATTAGTTGGGGAAATCAGCTTTAAGGAGACAGAGCAAGAGGGTGTAACTGGGATTCTCCACCTGTATATACCAGGATTTTTCCCTTAAGAGAACTCTTGAAATAAACTGAAAGGGTTTTTAAATTAAAAAGAGAAAGAATAAAATAAAATGCACACAATAAACACATATACAAGAGCTAACTAAGAGAAACACAGGGAGGAGAGGGGAGAGAGATCTTTGAGAAAGGTGATAATTACCAGTTTTGCGGAAAGGTCCATGGAAGCAGCAGAACAACCAGCATTTCATGAAGTGTAGAGAGCCCAGTAAAGTGGGATGTATATGAAGGATCAAAGGTTTGCACGCACACACTGCTGGGAAGCAGAGTAGTTCTGATATAGGGCAAAATGTGCCATCTAGGTATGATGCATTTGCCAGAAAAACAATAACTTAATGGAATTTTCTGAGGTGAACAATGATATGTGAGATGTTTGATGACCCTACATGTACTTGGCAGGAAGGGCTAATAGCTTAGGTGAATATAATTAAGTGTTGCTTGTCAGTCACTTAATTAGAGTAATTGGTAGCAGAGGAAGTGAGGATGGGATTAATCCAAGGGTGAGTCAATAGGTTTTGGGAGACCCATTGTCCTAAATTATGCATCTTTCTGAAGTGTGGAGGGGACAGTAGACAATCAGCTGCTTACTCACCTTCCAAAATACTTGCCCAGGTTTGTTCCTGACTAGCATCCATTTTGTTTCATTTTGGACCAGGCAGTGTCCTGTACTTATGATATTTGAGATGATATTTTAGGAAGGGTGTTTCTGTCTCTCTAAGTTATAAACTGAGCCTCTGCAAGAGGAGAGGTCTGTCTGCTAACACCATTTATCTTTAAGTGTAAAACATACCTTTTATTTGTACCTTAATAGCTTGGTTAGGTTAGACAACCACTGGGACCAAGAAGAACAAGGACTAAATATTAAAATGTTTGTTAAAGAATTCATTAGAGTTCAGTTGTGTAGGTTGTTTTTTATGTCTCAGTTTTCTCTGCTCACAATAGTGGTGCAGGCCAAAAGAAGTAAGTGCAACTTTAGGTTGATCAACACAGAGTCATCCACTGAATTTCTTAGACCAACACCTTTTAAATTTATGGCTGTAAAAGTCTTAACCCACCTGGGAATGCCATGATATTTAAGCCAGGGAGTTCATGGCTTGGGAGAAGGGATATAGTAAGGCTCTGTCAAACATCTTGTCAGGGAGGAGCCTGAAGATGACTGTTCATGGACTCGCAGCCTGGGTGGACTTGTCCTGAGGTCTGAGTATTGGTTGGTTAATAATTGTTCTGCCCATTGTAGATCCTTGTTGCTACAATAAACAGAGTTATGGTTCTTTAGTTCTCCAATTATTTGTGTTGCCTTTATTTTATGTCTGCCTGCAATGCTGTTTTTAATTTAAAAGAATCCAAAGGCATGATCAGTAAAATTATAATTTAAATTCACATTGAATGAAGTACAGAATCATCATCAACAATTTTTTTTAAAATAGCAAGCAATTAAAAGATAAATGCAATTACCTAAAGAACTATATAAATCAGAAACCTTAGACAAAAATCCCCAAACTAAACAAAACAGTTTCAGCATAATTCAGCAAAAAAGAAATAAAATCAGCTTCAGTTACCAAACCACGTAATTTGACAAAACAGTCTTACTGCTTTTCTCAAAGTGAGAAGTAGTACGGCTAAATGTGCTTCATGAGTCAGGGGGTTCCAGAGTTTAGGTGGTGCCAGTTAAAAGGCATGGCTGAACCTGGGTTATTGGTGGAACAAAGAGCAGGACATCTCCTGAGGTAGGCATCATATAGGTAGGCCTATGTTGGATAATCCAGTTCTTAAAGAAGCTTGGCCCTAAACTGTGTGGAGATTTAAAGGTTAAACCCAGCCTTTTGAACTGAGCCTGGAAATAAACTGGAAGCAGCTAATATTTGTCAGCAGTAAAAAAAAACCCACATTCTGAACCAGCTTCAGGTCTCTGGAGTTCAGAAGGCAGGTTTCTTCAGAGATAATAATTGTTATTTAAAATTCAAAGGTCATATGTGCCACCAAGTAGCTATTTGCAGGGGCATACTTCCTCTCTCTCCACCTCCCTCCCTCCCTCCCTCCCTCTCCACTCCTGCTGCCTCTGGAACTAGACATGGGGGGACAATACCAAAGATAAGGGTCCTGGGGGCAGTATGGGAAAAGCTGGGGGAAGTCCAAAAAAGGGGATGATGAAGGTCTGCTCTTACCAGCAAGTTACTCCTCCCTTCCCCACAGTCTTGATGTTATCAGAGCTGTTCTGGAAGAAATCCAGATGAGCTCACTTGTCAAAGCCCTTCCTTAGAAGGGGAGGGGGATTGAATGTGCCTCCCTCCAACATTTATGGCAAAACATCCTTATTGGGGTAGAGACGAAGCATAGAGTGCTTCTAGCAAGCAGCCATGTTCACTGAAAACTCCCATTTCCAGCTATTGGTGTTAGAACAAATGAGCAACAGGAGATGAATATCGCACCTTGACTTTCCTAGGAAATTATTAGGTATTTTCATTGGCTAGTCTGGAAGGGGAAGAAATGCTTTACTACATGAGCTATTGGCCTGACCCATCATGGCCGTGATCACATGCAGTAGTTACCTCGGGAGTCCGACAACTGACAGGTGGATTTTACGGGTGCGTTCACATCGGCACATCTGGCCAGCATCCCGCACCTGTCAGAGACCTGTAGGAGGCAGCCAAAGAAGAGCAGTTAAAAACCACCAAGTAAACTGTGCTATCAAGCGACGGTGCGATGGCCAAGGACAGAGTATGCTCCAATGATGTCACTGAGCCCTTGAGGAAGCAGGCTGGCATCTCTGAGCCCTCAAGGGAGCAGGCTGCAAGGTAAATACTCTGCTTCACCCACTGTTGTGTGGGATCACGCAGCAGCAGGTCAAATTACCATGCCACAAGTAACCTCCCTCCCCCTGTGCGTTTTCTGCCACGTCTGACTGGGACCCATGGTATCTATAGAGGCCTGGATACTAACTCTTTCTTCCATTTCTGTAGCACTGCCTTTCATTGGGAAGGCAGTGTTTCATTGCAGAGAATGTTCCTCCAGCTCTAGTTGCTTCCTGATAATTCCAAGGTGCTGGTCTAGTGTGAGCAAAAAACCCCCCAAAACATAGCACTGAAGGAGAGCACTCTACAACAGAGCACTGCCTCTGAAATAGAATATAGATTCAGGTGGGTAGCTGTGTTGGTGTGAAGCAGAAGAACAAAATTCAAGTCCAGTGGCAACTTTAAGACCAACAAAATGTATTCAAGGTATAAGCTTTCGTGTGCATGCACACTTCTTCAGATACATTGAAATGGAACTTAAAAGTCCATGCATATAGGTAGAGGGTGAGCAGCAAATTAGCTTACAACATATTAAAGTTGTCTGACAGATGTAAGGACCAAACTGGAATAACAAGCTTAGTTTATATGGTTACCATTTGTGTGGGTTTAATTCCAGGGCAAAACCCAGTAAAGAAAATAAATATATTAAAATTGGAGATTAATAGGTGGATGCACCCCTCTCAACTGTGGAATGCTCAGTTGAGACCCTGCTATCATGTTCCATCTATCTCTTCTCAAGTGTGGGATGATTTGGCTGTGCAGTGTATCTTCTTTGTCCCCAGACCACACAAATGCATTCTAATCTACCATTTAAATTACATTACATTCTACTATTCATTGCATTACATTCCAATCTACTATTCCAATCTACTATGTATAGCTCTTCTGGGGGATTGGGGGAAATACAGATGTAAGGACTGAATGAAGTTAGCATATGTAGTGAGATTAAAAAAAAAACAATATCCTTGTTAAGTCCTGGGAGTTCAATTGTTCTGAGTGTTGTAATAACTTGTAATTTTGCAGTTTCTAGTCTGTTCCTGAAGTTCCTTTGTAATAAAACAGCTACTTTGGGGTCACTTATTGAATGTCCTGGAAAGTTGAAGTGTTCTCATACAGGTTTCTCAGTTTTATGATTCTTAATGTCAGATTTGTGTCCATTTATCCTTTGGTGTAGGGTTTGAACTACTTGCCCTATGTAGAGAACCGAAGGGCACTGTTGACATTTAACTGCACATAAAATGTTGAAAGATGAGCAAGTGAATGAGGCTGAGACGGTGTAGTTGAAGTTGTTAGGTCCAGTGCTTGTATTGTCTGGGTGTATGTGGCAGCAAATCTGGGTTTACTGCAAGCTCTGGTACCAGTGCCCATATTCAAATTAGAGGTTGTATTATTGTGGGTGAGGACTTGTCTGTGTGCAAGAAAAGGTCTGCTCCCCAATACTTGTGAAAGAGAACTGTCATTATTCAGTAGAGGTTATAAGTTGTCAATGATGCACTGAACTGTAAAGCTGCATGTGACTACTATAGTTTGGTGTAGTGATTAAGTTTGATGTAATGGTTTGGTGTAGTGGTTAAGTGCATGGACTCTAATCTGGGAGAACTGGGTTTGATTCCCCACTCCTCCACTCACAGCTGCTGGATGACCTTGGGCAAGCCATAGTTCAGTCAGAGCTGTTCTTGAAATAACAGTTCTTGAAAGAGCTCTCTCAGCCCCACCTATCTCACAGGGTGTCTGTTGTGGGGAGGGGAAGGGAAAGGAGTTTGTAAACTGCTCTGAGACTCCTTTGGGTAGTGAAGGGCGGGGTATAAATCCAATCTCTTCTCTTCTTCTCTTCTGGTTAGGAGTGTGGACTCTAATCCGGTAGAACCAGGTTTGATTTCCCACTTCTCCACATGGAGCTGCTGGGTGACTTTGGGCAAGCCACAGTTCTCTCAGAGCTGTTCTCTCAAGAGCAGTTCTCAAAGAGCTCTCTCAGCCGCATCTACCTCACAGGGTGTCTGTTGTGGGGAGAGGAAGGGAAGGAGATTGTAAGCCACTCTGAGACTCTGAGTGAAAGGCGGGGTATAAAACCAACCCTTCTTCTCCTCCTCCTGTTCTGTTATTGTCTCTTTCGGTCCTGTATTGTAACAGGTTTTCTCTGGGTATCATTTGGTCTTTGCTAATCTGTTTTTTGACTTCATCAGCTGGATATTTTAGTTCCAAAATTTTTTGTTGTAGATCTCTCAGGTGAGAATCTCTGTCTATAGGGTTGGAACAGATGCAGTTGTAGCTTAGAACCTGGCTGTAGACAATAGATTGTTTGGTATGTTTAGGATGGTAGCTGGATCGATGTAGATATTTTTGTCGATCCGTAGGTTTCTGATACAGGGTGGTGTCTATGCGTCTATTGTGTATGTGTACAGTGGTGTCCAGAAAATGTATTTCTTGCATAGATTGGTTCATTGTCATATTTTTGTTCTCAAATAGAAGGCAGTGTTGTGAAAACAAAAGACAGGGATGAAATCTGAGCTATTACTTCCACTCCTCCTCCTCACATGCCATGGTAAATGTAGAGCAGCATTTTCCTTAGCTTCCATTTCAAGAAACGAGAGTGTCCAGAGTAGGAAAAAATGTGTTCATAGGCCCTAAAATATTAGTAAGGCATTAGTTTGTGGATTGTACCCCACATCATAATTAAAGTGAAGCCCAAGGGGAAGAAGTTTTCTACAGCCTGCAAAGATTTTGAAAATGTCTGGTGATAATTTTGCAAAGTAATTTGACAAAAGCTTGAATTATTAAAAACAAACAAACTCCCTAATCCTCTATATCATGTATGTTGTTGTTAAGCTTTTCTTTTGGACCAAATCTTAAAGCAGAAACATTTGTCAAGGTAAGTTGATTGCGGCAAATTGGCAAATTGGGCTGAGTAATCAAACCACATCTGACTAGCTTTCAGTTGTCAATGACGTTATAAACACGTTATCCATCCTACAAGGCATGCCATGTTTGATAAATTGTTAGTCTTACATATTGACCTTTTGGGAATCAATAAATTTGGAGACCTAGAAAAAAGTGCTCAGTGGTTTCACCTTTACCGAGGAGGCTTGTCTGAATGTTATATATAAGTGCTTCCTTTGCCTTTGGGGGAGATGAAATTGAAGAAAGGTGGTGTGCTTGTGGGGTAATAGCAACAATGGACTTCAGAGCTGTCTCATTCTTGTATGCATGTGTGGGTTTGTTTGTTTTTTAAATAATCCCCTAATATCCACGTTCATAAATTACTGTGCTGTTTAAGTTTGAGTGTGACAGAGGTTGGAGAAGAAGGACTGAGATGACACACAGAAAGCGAGGGCACAAGGAATTATTATAATAATTATCTTTTGGTTTCGTAAGATTCCATGCGCTCCCATTGGCTGTAAAATGCCCTCCCTCAGCCATTGGCCCAGCAGCTGCCACTCAAGAGTACTCACATGCCTTTGGCCGGGTGCTGGGTCTGCTCCTCTTCTCCACCCACTCCCCCTTCAGACAGATTTGCATGTCAGATTTACTGGCAGACAACTCTCTCTCCTGAGGAAGAGTTCTCTTGACTCCTGTGAGGGACTATCCCCTCAGTGGCTGTTGGTAGGCAACCAAGCTTGGTTCTGTGAGTAAAAAAACAAAGGACTTTCAGCATAACCCCCTCCCCCGCCCATAACCCCCTCCCCAGTGGCCACTTTCCTGTCAGAATAAATGGAAAAAGGCTCTCTCTCCTGCTTAGCTTCAGCATGGCTGGCTGGCTAACGAAGTGGGCCAGCGACCATCAAACCATTTTCTTCAACTCTCCGCTGTGCAGCTGACTTTCCCCTAGGGTTGCCAATCTCCAGGTGGGACCTGAAGATCTCCCACTGTTACAATTGACCTCCAGATGACAGAGATCAGTTCCCCGGGAAAAAATGGTTGCTTTGGAGGGTAGACTCTATGGCATTATACCCTGCTGAGTCCTTCCACTCACACCCCAAATGCTGCCCTCCACAGGATCCACCCCCCTAAATCTCCAGGTATTTCCCTAATCAGAGTTGGCACCTATACTTTCTCCTCTGTCAGTAAAAGGCCCTTTCCACACCTATGTTGGCCTTTAGGAGAAAACTCATTGGGCCCAGTTCTGATCAGGTTGCCAACTCCAGGTGGGCAATTCCTGGAGGTTTGAGGGATGGAGCCTGGAGAAGGTGAGGTTTGAAGAGGGGTGGCACCTCAGACAAGTACGATGCCATAGACTCCACCCTCCAATCCAGCCATTCCCTGATGGGGAACCATTGTTGCCAATCTCCAGGTGGGGGTGGCAAATCACTCAAAATTACAACTGCTCTCTAGGAGGGAGGGGGGAGGAGATGGAAAACTAAAGGTAGGTTGATGATTGGCTGGGAGGGAGATAGGGTTATCAACTCCAGGTTGGGAAATTCCTGGAGATCTGAGGGGTCGAACCTGGAGAGGATGAGTGTTGAGGAGGGGTGGGACCTCAGACAGGTACAATGCCATAGACTCCACCCTCCAAACCAGCCACTCCCTCCTGGGGAACCACTGTTACCAATCTTGGGGGTGGGCTGGAGATCACTCAAAATTACTACTGCTCTTCAGGTAGCAAAGATCAGTTCCTCTGGAGAAAATGGTGGACTCTGTCATTGTACCCTGCTGAGATTGCCACAGCAAATTGTCACTGAGTGCCCAAAGCCTCTCCCAGAGCCTCTTTCTAGAGCCCGTTGTATTTATTTCCACAACAGGCCTTATTCCTAGTTATAAATAAATCAATATTAGTTATAAACAAACAAGAGCTACTTCAGTAGTTGAGATGGTACAATAATCTCATGAAACTGTGATATGCCAGTTTTCATGTGGTGAAACATCTGTTTAAAAGTACCCCAGTGTGTATGCTCCAAACAAAACTTAACATCTCAGTCAGAAGATCAGGTGTTTGTCTGTTTGTTTTCCTCCAAGCCTTCTCATTCCTGGATTAAGCCTGACTATGGGCAAATTTACCATTAGGACATTTTGAATGAAACCATGTAAAGTACGTTTAGAAGTAGGTGTATCCCTTTTAAAGTATACAGCCTCAGTCAGTATGTGTTAGAGTTAGCTATACATTCAAATATCTGTTACTTAGCTGTTTGTAACTTTCATCTGGAAATTTAGCAAGATTATACAAAACGTGGAAGTTCTATTCCAAAAATCAGACTGATTGTACAAACTACTGTTATGACATCAGTTTTTCAGGCATTATAATGGCACCATGAGGGAACACTAGGAACTCTTGAATATACAGCCATTCCTATGTCTATGTACTGATTCACTTTAACAATTAAGAGGTCCCAGTTACACCCTTGTTTCTTTCTATGTCATACTAAAATGATATTACTAAAGTATAGAAAAAGCTAGACCCCATTTGAATGGCTGCAAAAATCTATCATAGATGCATAAAATTTCACAGCTAAAAGAGTGATAGGACTGCTATGATCTTCTAATAAAAAAGGTAGTGGCATGCACCCCTGATTCTCTCCCTGCTGTAGGGAATTTATATTGGAAAGTTGTCTGTTTAGCCCATAGAGGATTTGTTCAGTGGGATTAGAATACAGACTCTCAAAGTCAACAATCTCTTGTTAATAGATGTTAGTTTTAGCTTGTTCCACAATTGGGCATGGGGTATGGTATCAAAAGCCACCTTCAAATCCATGAAAGTAGCAGCAAGGACCCCCAACTCTTGGTTGTTTATTTATTAAGAACTGTAATATCAGAAGATGATCATCTGTACCAGCCCCTCACCTAAATCCAGCCTGTTTGCTTCCCAGGATCTTATTACAAAAGCCAATTTGGTATAGTGGTTAAGAGTGGCAGACTCTAATCTGAAGAAGTGGATTCAATTCCCCACTTCTCCACATGAAGGCAGCTGGGTGAGTTTGGGTCAGTCACAGTTCTCTCAGAACTTTCTCAGCCCCACCTACCTCCCAGAGTGTCTGTTGTGGGGAGAGAAAGGGAAGGTGATTGTAAGCTGCTCTGAGACTCTGTGAAGGGTGGGGTATAAATCCAGGCTACTGCTGCTCCTTTTTCTTCTGGCTCCAGCCAGTCCATGAGTCGGTAATAAAGGGACAGAGCATAAAGCTTCCTAGCCACTGATAAAAGGCTGATTGGCCTGTAATTGGATGTGTTCGCTTTGTCTCACTTCTTATAAACTGGTATTATGATGGCAGGTCTCCAAGCAAGTGGCAGAACTCCTGTCGCATTTATCTGAGTGAATACAGTTGCCAATATATTCTTCCACCATGAGGAATTGGCTTTGAAGAGTTCTGGGGGAATTAAATCTGCACTACGGGCCTTCCCATTCTTTATTTGAGAAATCAGAAAACTAATTTCAGCTGGTCAAACAGGGGGCCACTTTGGTAATTCAGCTAGGTTCCAATTACTCTGATAATTGGACTAGCAAGAACTAGCAAAGATATTAGCAAGTGTACCTCCCTGGTATGTGAGGGAATATCCTGACTTAAAGCAAGTTAAGATGTACCTCAGTGTCCGTCAGTGCTTCATCTGTGTTGAAACTTTTGCATGTTTTGAAGAAAATAAGAGCTAGCACCATTTGAATATAATTAGGAAAATAAAAACAGTATTGCAGTGAATTTTGGGCTAAAATGTAGATATTGTAGACGATTCTTGCCACAACATCCTTTCAATACCTATTCAACTACAAAATATTTAACTGTATTATTTGAATCTTTTCTTTCAGGGCATGTAAGTATAATTCAATTAAGGATTTTTAAAAGAAAAGGTTAATTTAAGTAACACTTTTGACCTGCTGTCCAGTTGCCATCTATAAATTATTAACCTCACGATACTGTTCTGGATGATAATTTTGCTTATTGAAGACAGCACAGGGGGCCCCAAAATTGCATACAATTTCAATCAGTGGTGATTGCTTGGTACACTACAGGTTTTGTAAATGAGTTTTAAGACAAAGGGCAAGCAGCATGATCCACCTAAACCCAGTAAGAAGTTCTTAAAATAATAGCACTTACAGCCCAGTATAAATGAGCTCCTGAATGAAGGTAACAGCTGCCACATTCAGGAAAAAAAGGTCACATTTCTGCTGTAAATGGACAGCTTGTCCTTTGGTACAGGTGGGTGGTCTCTCCTGATTGTAAATAGTATTGCACCAGAAGGCATCAGCTTCTTCAGACAGAAACAGAGGGCCAGCTGGGGCCTTGGAGAGAGTCTTTTCTCCTACTTTGAAATGTCTTTGTCAATTTTGGAGTTAGTAACAATAATGCAACAGGCAAATTCCATGTACAAAAAAGGTCAGGTTGGTGGTATCTGCAGTTATTATTCCTAAGTATAGCTATAAGCTTAGCTACTATGGAGCACACTACCATTATAATTAGTTACCATTACATGCAGCAATCATTTTTGCTTTCTGTGGCTACAGGTTTAATTGTAGCAGCTCTGCCGTTATGTATTTTCATGAAGTTTGTGGCAGTTCATGGCAGTTAATGAACAGAGAGAGACTGACACCGATCAATTAAATTGTTTACAGAATTCCAAGGCAACAGGTGGCAGAATTCTCCAGCCTTGGAAACACCAATAGGAGCCCTTCAAACCTTAACTGGCACTGCCAGCTGCCAATCACAGAGTTCCCATTCTGCTCTATGGGCTCAGAAGGCCATATATTCATCAGCTCTGCTCCCATCCTCTTCTTTGTTGGCTGGTGAATTGACGCCGGCCCTCCCAGGCTGGACGCAGGGTGCAACAATTATTTTTTGCATTTAGGCTCTAAGTTGTAGGATACATTGATTTATACATGTTTTGTCTTTAGGTTTATATCTGAGAACCACTTGGCCATGTGATTGCACTATTAGAGGCCTCATTTATTTTTTACTCTGTGCCTGGTGGTTTATCTTGAAAGTAAGTCAATGGTATGTATTTATTTATTTATTGGCAATGTATTTTTACAGTCAATTTATTTGTTTTAATACATGTGTTTAATTTTCCATTTCTTATCTTTTACAACAACTTGCTACTGGTCCTTATTGAATTTATGCTTTGTATTTACATGATTGTACTATATGTTTATAATAGCCAATATGTTCCTCATTATTGACCTCTGAGGAAGGCCTATGTAGGCCGAAACGCATCAGGTCAAGATTTATAAGCCCTTGTGTTTTATTGTTTGTTATTTATACATAACATGTGATTGGGCCCTTATATAATTTTAAATTTGTGATTAATAAATACATGTATTTTTATATATTTCCTTCAGTAAGTTTTTAATATTGGCCCCCTTTCTTACATTTGACTAACCTTTGTTAGGTTCTGGATTCTAGGTTTTAGGTTCAGTTTTTCTCCCCTCCCCCTTTTTTTCCTACATTAGTCATTGCACTATTTGGGGTTTGAGTGTTAGGGCTGGACTTAGGGCTTCAAGCCACTACATCTACATAAGTCATTGTATGTTGATTTTGGTCTCAGGTAGACTCAGGGCTTCCAGCCACCACATTTACATATGTCTCAGAGCTTCAAATCACCATGTCTACATACATCTCAGTGCTTTGAGCCACCACATCTACATGTCTCATTACACTCTTTCAGGTTTGGTTCTCAGGTGATCTCAGGGCTTTGAGCCACAATGTATACATACGTCTCAGGTCTTCAAGCCACTATATCTACATGCATTGTTGCACACTGGTTTGGGTCTCAGGTGGTCTCAGGGCATGTTGCACTGATTCTGCTGGGCTGGCAAAAAATGCCACCACCTTCAGTTTCTACTGCAGAGATTCTCAGGGATTTTGATTCTGTTCTTCTGGGCTTCTATCGCCCTTGCTTTTTTTTTCTTTTGCTGATTTTTCCCTCCTTTGGAAACAATGGAGGATGGGGGGGGGGCATAACTCAAACCCATAAAGCCGATTCTGACCAAACTTGGAAGGCAGGTAAAGGAGAGTCAGTCAGAGATATACTATGAGTTTGGTGTCTCTAGTTCACCAGGGGGAATTCTGTACACTCTTGAACCTCCTGAACCTATGCCTGTCATTTTCCCAGAAAGCACTTTACTGGGGGCACCCTCTTTTGGGGGGTAACTCAGACCTCGTAAATCCAATCCTCACCCCACTTGAAGGGCAGGTAGAGGACAGTCATCTGGAAATTCCCTGTGTGTTTGGTGTCTCTAGCACACTGGGGGGGGGGGTTCTACTACATCATGAACTTCACAAACAGGTTTGGTTCATATGAAGCCTTTTAATTTGTGATGGTCTGTGGTTCAGTTTGTGAATCTGCCATGATCTGAACCACATTTTCTTGGTTTGTGCCCATCAGTAATCTGTACCTAGGTTCATACATGTGTCCCGAGTGCTTGCATCTATTCATAATTGATAAATCAATTCATTTGTGTTTATCTAAGGAAGTTTGGTGTTACTGCATCAAGTTTCAATCCAGCCAGATTTTCTGCAGGTGAAAGTGGAATGAGCGAGTTCCTTTGACCTTCAAAACAGGCTACACTAAGAAGGGGAATTGGAAAAGATTGAGTAAAAATGTTGGCTGGATCAAATTCTAAAAGTGCAATTCAGTCTACTCCCATTGAATCAATGATTTATACTGGAGTAACTCTGCATAAGGGATTGCACTATAACAGGGTCCCACCATTACTATAAGAGAAAATATGCCATAGTAAAATGATTACGGATATTAAAAAGCTTCAGTTGTTTTCACAATATTCCTTTTCATTGCCCTGAGGGTCACAAAATTAATTAAGAAATATCTTGTGGCTTCCTATCACTTACAGCAAAATATTGATTTAGCTAATTGAATGGCTTGTACTTTGTGAAAACGTCATCACTCAGCTTTCATTTTTGGAATGCAGAAGTCATATTTTTTCAGTATTATTATTACCAATTCTTGCCCTCTTTACCCTTCTGAGATTAGCAGCTGTTGAGTAATGTGGAAAGTAAGAGAGTGATTTTGTTTTGTTTTTCAGTGTAGAGGTGACCAGTTGCCTACATTAACCTTTACATGAAAATTTCTGAATTCTTGAGGAAAGTAACCAATGCATTCAGTTTTTTTCTAAGCACTAGTCTTTACTGCAAATTAGACAGGATTCAGAGTTCCTGTCTGTCTGTCTGGTTATACACAAATCCCATAAACAAAAAGCATTGGTTGTGAGGCTGCAACCAAATATAAGTGTAGCTGTAGGCAGTGAAACATACATTATATATGTACTGGATGTAGTATAACCATCTGGACCTACACTGAAGCAGGGATATGCTTATAAAATGTCTTCTCTGTCAAAGCAGCAGAGGAAAACAGGAACGAACTGGGTGGGGGGAGAAACCTTCTCTGAAGTTCCTGCTCTGAGATTAAAATTCTGTTCAGCTTGTTCTGTACTTACAAAGCCCTTGCGTGTCATGTATAGATAAGCACGAGTAACTTGCAGGGAAGAGTAACTGCTCCTGCTCTATTGGTGTGCTATTTTCTTTCTCCCTTTGCTGCTACCCCTCTTTTTCTTCTGCCGGGTCACCAACACCACTTCTATATCTTCCTTCTGCCACTACTGCTTCCTTCTTTCTATTTCCACCTCCACTGTTCCCATATGTTTACATACAAACCAAAAGTGGTAACTGAGATGTTGTAATGCTACATTGCAAGATTTCCTTTCCATTTATAGTGCCTGTGGACATCACTGGAACAGTTTTTTTTTAAGGCTTATTTTTCTTCTTCTTTGGATTGTTCTGCAAACCTGGGGGGTTCCTTCACATTTGTACAATAATCCCTCCTATTCTAGGGTGGCTACGTTGAAGGGTTTGTTGTTGTTTTTTTATCCCTGTAGAAGAAGCCATGTTCAGGATTAGATATGACTGTGATGTTTAACCAACATATTTATATTTTAAAGAAGAATTCAATACCATCAGTTGGCCATTTGACAAGACCCATATTAGGACACAGTAGATGACAAACTAGACAAGTTGTAAGAAGATCCTTGCCTATCTCTCCATGTAAAAAATAAAAGCAGCTGCATATCCAGGGCCAGCCCCAGCTTATTTTGCACCCTAGGCAAGGATCCCTTCTGCCCCCCCCCCGTGTGTCCACCGAAATCCACTGGCTGGCCTCCTCCTCCGGGTTCCTGGGTTCCTGGTGCCCCACTGGGAAGATGCACCTTGGAGAGGGAACAATCGAGCCCCCCCCGGCCCCCCAGCATGGCTCCCTCCCAGCTGACCACCTGCCCTCCTTGCCTCCACAGAAGGCCAGCAGGACTGGACCAGGGCAGATGCAAGAAAGCAACCGAGTCCGGGCTGAGGAGGGGGTGGAAATCCGAAGGCCGGGAGGGAAGGAGTCCAGCCCCAGCCTGGCAGAGGAGGAGGCAGAGGAGAGGAGGGTGCCACCTGGCAGAGGCCATGGCCGCCTGCAGACCCGCCAGGTCTCGGTTATCCCCCCCACCCCAAGCCAGGCTCTTCCTCTGCCCTGACAGGAATGGGACTTGCCAGCTGTGGGGAGAGGCCAGGGAGAGAGGGAGGTCAATAGGGAGGCTGCTGCAGGGTAAACGGGGTGGCGCCAGGCCTGACTGGGGGGAGGAGGCAGAGGAGGAGGAGGCGACCAGGTGCGGCATCCATCCCAGCCCCGTAGCAGTGGCTCCCCGGAGTGAGTCCTGGTGATGGTGCCTCAGAGAAAGCAGCCCCCTGCTTGCTCGGGGCTCAGCAGCTCCTGCTCCAGGCAGCTGCGCTTCTGGGCAGGCAATGGGCACTTGGCTTGCCACTCTACCCCCCTCTTTACCCTTCATGCAGGTGATGAGTGGGCTGCTGCTGCTGCTGCCCCCTCTCACCCTCCATGCTCTGCCCGGGGCCTTACCTCACTTCTGCCCCATGCCCTTGGGAGGAGCCACTGCCGTGGTAGCTCCTGACAGGGCTGGTGGGCTCTCTCTCCTGCCACAGCTGGCAGGCCAGCTCCGTCCCACCACCCCAGTCTCCAGGTGGCGGCAGTCACCCGGTCAGGGCTTTTGGTGGGGGCAGGGGAGCTTTTGGATGGGGGGTGGGTGCAGTTTGGCACCCTAAGGGCTGGCCTGCCCTAAGCGAATGCCTAATTTGCCTAGTGAGTGAGCCAACCCTGTGCATATTCCACACACATGCATATGCATAAAACTGGGACTGTGGCTGTGTTGATGGTGACCTGGAGTTAACCTTTCAATGTCTACTGTTTTTCTGATGCAAATGTGAAAACATATTGGTTCTGGGGTATTATGGTGCTAATGGTAGCTTGGGCAAGCAAGACAATTTTCATTGTGGAAATGGTCCATGGTAAAAGTGTTGAGCCTGTCCTCCCATGGCACTCTGTGGATGCTTTATACTGTTAAACAGTACAAGCAGGCCTGTTTGGTCCTAAAATTGCATAACAGAAAGTAGGTGCAATTTGTTTCTGGGCAAAAATTTTTGTGTAGACTGGAAACTTACAAGTTCAAGTTTATATAAGCTTAATATCCCATTGGCCATACACTGTAAAAGAAACTTACAGTAGATTACCATAGCTATCAGTGATGCAACAGTCATTAAACAGGTGATATTGTGTCTCAAGATGGACTGTGTTAATGCCTATGAACACTCATCCAGACTTCATTTATCTAGACACAGAGCTACCTCTGTTTTTAAAAAGCAAATCACTTGGCTACCATTATTTATTTATTTATATGTTATTAAAATGTTTATATTCCACCTTTTCCTGTGTCTCAAGGTTGCTTACAATACATAAACATCAAACAGCAATAAAAACCCAGCTCCTCAACCAAATAAAGCCCAATACAATAAAATGTAATCAAATGCCAGCATTGCTGGCAACCTACACTCTATTAACAGCTCTGGTGAATAAAACAGCCTTACAGTGCCTCCTAAAAGTTTCGAAGGACTGTACCCAAGTCCTCAGAGAAACCATTTCACAAACTGGGAGCCATCACAGAAGAAGCTCAGACCCTCCTTTATGCCAGGCTGGCTACTTTTAACGAGAAGTGACATGCTGACGACCACGACTGGTGTCCCGGGGCACAGATGGAGAAATGGTCATTTATGCTCATTACCTCAACTGAGAAAGAAGATGCTGTTTTGTACTGATCTAGGCCCACTGCTTATCTGAACAGAGGATTTCAAAGGCTTTTTCAATCTCTCTTACCTGGTGATTCAGCTACACATTATACACATACCATGTATGTACATAAGGTGCCAGAGATCTCAATGTGGGGAGGAGTCCAGCAGCAAGGCACAGGCATCTCTTTCAGCCATCATGACAGCTTGCTCGCAGCAGGAATTGTTGGCCAGATGTGCTGAAGAGCAGCAGAGGACAGCTGGACAGTGATGCTAGTGCTTCCAGATCAGCAGGGATCAGAAACCACAAAGAGCCAAACTAGGATCTAAGAATGCTTTAGTTTCTTCCCAAATTGCCTTCCAGTTTAGGAGTTCGTAATTACTTGGTCTTTTATTCCTAAGTGAACCAAAGCATCAATAATCCTTGGTTATATTTTTATTGTGGTCCAGAGAAATTTGTATGCAATTTTGTCACACCTCAGAACCTTCAGTTGATTTGTTTCTTTTTTTGTGCTGTTTTGTGTGGGGGCTGGCTCTGCCCTTACACTCATCTGCTTCAGAAGGGATTTTGGAGGGGGACAGCACTGCTAAGTCAGGCAACCTAGGGTGATTCTACATTGGCTTTTGTTTTTTGTTGTTCTACATCTGTTGTTTTAGCAAACCCATGTTCAAACAGAAATTCCCCCTTACATTGCATGCTACTTTCACTTCCTTTGATCATCGGATTTTATGGTACCCTCTCCATTGCATGCCGCTTTCACTTCCTTTAATCATCAGGTTTTTATGGTACCTTCTGCATAGATTTATGTCCATTTTATGGCAGTTCAGGGGAGACTTTGCAGTCAGTATGGCATTGGCTGGGCATATCTGAATGTGGTTTTGAGCTGCACCTTTTCCTCAGTGTTGAGAAAATTTAGAGTAAATGCCAGATGCAGAACCAGCCCAAGTTGTATGGGAGAACAGGAGAACTGAAATGAAGGACAGAGTGGAATTATGAAATGAAACACGGAATTCCCTGGCAATATCATCTGGCTCCGTAAAATAGGGGTATCCCCCCCCCCATTTCCACTTGTTTTTCAACAGTATTATTTGTTTTCATTTCTTTCATTATAAACTTAGTTCATTTTTTTAAAAGATCCCATTTGTTTCAGTGTGAAATGCATTTTAATGGGAAACAAACACAGTTAAATTGAAATTGCTCTGTTTTCCATCCAGTTTGGATGAAAGTTTCAAAAACTGTACCCTTCACTGAAAAGATCTTGCAAAATTGCAGACAAATTGCGTCAAGCATTCAAGACTTATAGGAAGATAAGCTTCTTGTTTGCCAGACAGGCTGACATTTGGCACCACTCAAAAGGCAGCAAACATTACAGAGCATGCCATGTGTGCTGTTTGGCATTCCAAATGAAGGGCAAAAATATGCCCCCACTATAGCAGTAGCAGCAGCAAGAATGTGAAGAAGTCCACCATTTTGAAACCAGAATTTAGCTTCACCCGTCTCCCTCTGATGGGCAAGGGGAAATGTCCAGGTGGACACTTCACCTTCAGCAACCCCACAATTTTACCTAAGCACATTCACTGCTTATGAGACATCTGACTCTTTTTAATAGCATCAGCTAATGCTTTGAACTTTAGTACATCAATGACTTCTTTAAAATTCTTAATATTGTTTTTTTCATTTACATATCATATAGATATAAATATAGATTTAGCAAATCAGTTGTTGAAGATTAAATTTCATTTTCATTGGACAGACTGAAGAATCGTAATTAGTATTCAACTAAATAAAATGTAAAGATAGCAGTCATTTTTTTTCTAAATGAACAGTTCTCATAATGAAAACGACAGAACTTTTGTTTTAGATTTTTTAATAAATGTTTGGATTATTAAATGGTAATGGGGTCATTTATGATTACAAAGAAACACATATATCCATACTCATACATTTATCCACACACATACTCACACACCACCTTGGTATGTTTAACAAGGAAGCTGCTAGTTAAGTCATTTTGTGAATCATGTTGTACTATTGAAATCAGCCTATTATGTAACTTTGAAATTTTTTTGTGTGTAGATGTGCTGATGACTCTGTCTGTGTGTCAATTTTGGCTGATCTACAATCGTAACAAATAAACATACACACAAAAAAGCACATCTAGAGTTTTATTATTATCTATTTTTATGTCAGAATTATGATTATTATCTATGATCTCTAACTCACAAAAGGAGTTAAGGCACAATTGGAGCTCTAGTTTATTTAGAATTATTTTGATCACAGATCACACATATTGTATTTCATGTATGTGACGAGGCCTCACTATCAGAGACCATGTATTTTGGCTTTTATTCATTTTATTACAATCTGGCTGCAAATGTTTATGTGCAGTTAAATTTATCACCTGCCCCTTCCCATCAATCGCCATTTGTTTTTGGTAGAGTCTGGGTAATATTAGGGTTTGTTTGTTTGTTTTCTTTAGATCAGTTATCCCTTTCTTCATGTGCACTGGACATATTGATAGTTCCCACAGGGAAAGGAAGTCTTGTCAGAAAAATCTGTTAGACTGCAATTGGTTAGAGATGCAATCAAAGAAATCCCTCATGTAGCCTGGATTTTCATTTTTTATTTATATCCAAACACTGGATGGTGAAAGCAGTCATTGCTGATGGACTGAGAGTCTAACAAGGCAGTCCCAAGCAAAGGAACACCCTTCTAATTCCTGTTGACTTCAGTGGATTTAGGACTGCACTATGAGAATCTGGTGAGCACTAAGATATGATTGCCATCTTTGGTTCTAGCAAGTCTTTGTTACCTTTTATGGCTGCCTCTCAGCCAACATTTCAAAAGATATTTAGAAAATTTGTGTTTCTTTTGCTGTATAAAATGCATCCAGATTATTTTCAGCTTTTAGCAGATGAGGGTTTCTGAAATATCTTTGAGAAATTCTACTGGCTTTTTGGAAACTGTTTTTGGCTTCCCTCAAAATACAGCTGATATTTCAGCTGACTAGGAGTCTTCAAATGTATTATGCTATTTCACTTTGGGTGAAATTTGAGGTGTGTTTTAGGTAATAAATCTCTCTACCCTTGGAAATCCTGAAATCTAAGCATCTGATGCCAACATCCTATCTGATGCCAACATTGCTGACATTGTTACACTGGCAATGAAATCATAAGCTTTGTGATACCCTTCTAAATTCATTGCAGTCAATGGGTTTAGAAGAATATTTAGGAGAATTACCAGGTGCCCACTGTGAATGGAGGAAATAATGCCCCCATCATAGAATCATAAAATCATAGAGTTGGAAGATACCTCCAGAGTCATCTAGTCCAACCCCTTGCACAATGCAAGAAATTCACAAATACCTCCCCCTCACACCCCCAGTGATCACTGTCCTCCATTACCAACCTCCCTTTGGTGAGCAGTGGGAGGAAAGGAGTGGGGAAATAGCACTTATGCTCCGATGTCACTTCTGGGTCAAGACCCAAATGTGATGTTGCCCCTCCAGGACTTTCAGGCCTCAGATAGGAGTTTTTTTGGGGGATGATAAAACTATGAACCCTGGGGGACTTCCTAGAGCATCATGATGTTCTGGGGCCTGGGGCCTGGAAGTGGGGCCTGGAAATCTACCAGATTTGGGGAGGAAAGGGACCTCAGCAAGGTATAATGCCATAGAGGCACCTATTTTCATCTGGGGAACTGACCTCTGTAATCCAAAGATCACTTGTAATTCTGGTAGATTTCCAGGCCCCACTTAGAGATTGATAACCATAACTCTTGGGGAATGTAGGCTCAGGCCTGACATCCCTAGTGTTTCAGACTGCTGAATCAGAAGGGCAATTGTTACTTCAGGATGGCACAAATAGTGAGGGAAAATTATGTTTAGTTAAAGGGGGGCTGCCCCACTTTACCCATTGACTCTGGCTGATCTTTAGAAACCCTACCAGGCAAAAATACCCTGGTTAGGGCTGCACCAATCACTGAGAAATAAAACTAAGGCAAAGTCCATTGGTGCAAATAATGGAAATATATATATTACAAGAAGCAGGACCCGTGATACTCGCAGGGGGGGTATTCCAAAAGGCTCCCAAACTGCAGAAGCAGCTCCATAGGGAAGCCTTCTGTCCCTCCCCTCCAGCCTGCTGATTTCCCCCCACTGCCAATTTTTCCTCCCCCCGCAGGCACTGGCAGTGAGGCCTGAGTGCCTCCCAGCTGCCAGGCCGACGATCTTCCCCCTCCACTGATGTTCCCTCCCCCCACACCGGTGGCAAGGCCTAAGCACCTCCCAGCCACCGGGCCCAACAATCTTCTCCCCTCCGCTGATGTTCCCTCCCCCCGGCACCGGCGGCGGAGGCCTGAGTGCCTCCCAGCTGCCGGGCCCAACAATCTTCTCCCCTCCGCTGATGTTCCCTCCCCCTGGCACCGACGGCGAGGCCTGAGTGCCTACCAACCACCGGGCCAATGATTCCCCCCGGCACTGGCGGCGAGGCCTGAGCACCTCCCAGCCACTGGGCCCAACAATCTTCTCCCCTCTGCTGATGTTCCCTCCCCCCGGCACTGGCAGCAAGGCCTGAGTGCCTCCCAACTGCTGGGCCGATGATTCCCCCCATGCTGATCTCCCCCCGGCACCGGCAGCGAGGCCTGAGCGCCTCCCAGTCGCCGGGCCCAACGATCTTCTCCCCTCCACTGATGTTCCCTCCCACTCACACAGTGTTGGCGAGGCCTGAGTGCCTCCCAGCTGCCTGGCCCAACAATCTTCCCCCCACCACCAATTTTCCCTCCCCCTGTGGGCACCGGCGGCGAGGCCTGAGTGCCTCCCAACCACCGGGCCCAACAATCTTCTCCCCTCTGCTGATCTCCCCCCACACACCAGCAGCGAGGCCTCAGCGCCCCTCAGCTGCCGGCCAGCCGCAGAGTTCCCAGAGCATTCTCTGCGCCTGCGCAGGGAACGCTCATACTTTATATTCATATTCCCCGTACATTTTTAAAAACTTTTCAGATTTTTCTGCACATGTGGGGACTGCCCCACGTGCACAGGAAAATCTCCCTGCCCCAGGTGCCCCCGATGTGCGGATTTAGATATCCACACACAGGGGGCCACTTGGGAATTAGATATATAGATTACTCAAATAAAAATTCCTTATGCATTTCACCAACAGGCTTCTTCAAGGGAAGCTGTAATATAATATACAAATATTGAGTTCTCATAATTATATAACCATGGTTATTTAGTTAATACTAAATGGAAAAATTAAAAGGTTTTAAAAAATCAAATTGCAGTTTGTACAATGAAATATCAACTAGATACAAAACCATTAAGTATAACCACTAGCGCTTATGTTTGCATGAAAGAAACCGAGGTGGAGAGGGGCAAAAATCTCCCCCTATGTAAGAGAGATAAGATAAAGAGAGACTGTCTAGCACTCAACAAGTTTTGGCTCATATTTAGATGTATATTACAAACCTGTTAGTCTTTCACTATTTTTTCCCACCAGCAAAGGTACAAAATCAGTAGCAATTACCAATAGAAAGCCGTGTTGGTCTGAAGAAGCAGAACAAAGTTTGAGTCCAGTGGCACCTTTAAGACCAACAAAGCTTTATACCCAAAGTTGGTTTTAAAGATGCAACTAGTCTCAAATGCTGTTCCAATGGAAAGCCCATTTAGTATACATTAGCATTTTGTATACATTTATTTTATTAAACATACACAACATACAAACACAAACAGAAAATGGGAGCATCCCTTCATACTTTGAGTAAAAATTTGTTGTCTATAAATCTCAAATCGTAAAACTTATTTCTACACCATATGATACTGTCCAAACTTTGCACAGTATTTAATATAATGTTCTTATTAAGTTCTATTTTGGTTATAATGGTTATAACGTATTTCAGTAATCCAGTTCTTCAAACCAGTGATAAAGTCTTGACCATGTTTCTCAAAATTTGTCCTCTCTATGTTCTTTCAAGATTAAAGTTATTAATTTGTCAATTTCAGCAACTTCCAGTAATTTGTTTATTAGTTCTCCTTTTATTGGTATCTTCTCTCTTCTCCAATAACTCGCATACTGTATTCTAGCAGCCATAGCTATGTGTAGGATAAGATAAGAGTCCTGTTTTTTTACATTTTTCTGGAAGCATATTCAATTTTTAAAAGTTCTGGTACAAATGGTACATTATTTTTTAGTATTTTTTTCAATATTTCATGTATCCGGATCCAAGTTTTTTTTACTTTTATCACAAGTCCACCACATATGAAGAAAGTACCAACATTTTTTTTTTACATTTCCAACATACATTTGATATATTAGGATAAAATTTAGCTAATTTATCTGGTGTCATATAGTATACATTAGCATTTTATTGACACAATGTCTCTCCGTAAGCTGATGTGATTCCAGGGACAGATTCAACCCTTTAGGAATCAGAGTCTTGAGTTTCATAATCCATTTTGCTCTTTTTTTTCAGCAGTAGATACCACAACCCCACACTCACCCAAGTATGCACCAAAATACCTTTCAATGAAACCAATCCGGCTTCAGCCCACAGACACAAACCCCAAATTGTACCCAAACACACTTCCCAGACACACAATACTCCACAACTCTGCTTAGCACTCCAAAAGATTTTAAAATTGCACAAGACAAGGCAACGGCTCTCCTCAGCAGCACACAGCAAATGCCTGCTTGGGAGGTGTGTACCTTCTCTGTGTAGCTGCTCCGTTTCCCTTCCCCCTTGACTGGAATATTTCCAGCCCTGACCAATGCTGCCTCATGCCTCATTTGGCAAAAAGGTCCAGGGCAAATGTATCCATGTCATCTAACAAGTTAATTTGTGTGCAGTCCAAAAGGTAACGTCAGAGGGACCATGATTGTTTTCAGTAAAGTGTCTAGCCAATGGCACATTTGTTCTTTTCAATTTAATGTTATTTTTATGTTCTACAATGCATGTTTTGGATCAGAGACAAGGCTTTCAGCACGTAAAATCATTGGCTAGAAGAGAATCTGAAATCATCTCAAATATCCAGCAACACTGTTTATTCAATATAAAAATCAGCTGAGACAATAGTGCAGAAGAATATCTAAAGAAGAATATCTAACTGCCCGGCCTTTCACTGCTGCTTTGGAAATTAGTGTCAAATTGTTTGTAAATTGCATAATGCTATGATAAAATTTTCATATGGGTTTCTTCCTTAATACTGTGTAGGTTTACTGACTGAACTTAAATGGCTTTGTGCAGTTAACAAACAACTTCCAGCATATCTCCACTTTGTTTTCAAAGACCACTGAAATATATGACACTGACTCTGCTCTTCATTTTTGTCCAATATTGACGCAGATACTAATCCATTGAAAAATATTATTTTGATTGGAGTTGCATGATCATTTTCTCCATTCTTTCTAGTTAGGGAAGAGGGTAGGTTTAAGGGAGGGAAAGGTTGTTTAATTGCATTTTATATTCTAGAGTTAAAAATAAACTCTAAATTAGGGAGGGAAGGAAGGAAGGAAATATTTGAGGATCTCTCTTCAAAGAGTCCATACAGAAACTGATTATGCAATTTTATTTCTTTCACCTCTCACCTATAAGTTAGTAATCAATGTGAGTGTGTTTTTTAAAAAAAGCATTATGTCCCAAATAGCATCAGAATATCTTCTTGAACACGGAAGCAATTCTGCATAATTGTGAGAGCTATGGCTGGGTTCTACCAGATGTGCAACACAAAACAGCAGTGCTCAAGAGACAGCATCAACTTAGATATCCAGCTATTTCACAACTGAAATTGTCCATGTCCTTTACATATTTTTAGACTTCACTAGCATCCTGCACACAGGCCTCTGGGAGGTTTACAAAAGAACAATAAAAACAGTGCAGCTAACCAGCATAAAACAAATGGATAGTAGCAACAGATGATAGACTTAAAATGGAGGAGGTAAAAAAGGAGAAGTAGGCAAAAATAACTCCGTTTAAAAATAGATTAAACAGAACCAGCAGCAAAGTAAACAACCCTTGCCCAACAGTGGCAAAGCAGAATTATTAACTCACAGTGATCTAAAAGCAGGTCAGGGAAATACCAAAGGATGTTATATATGACATTGTCTCCATATTCATTGGTTGTTTCTCCTTAAAATAATTAATAGGAAATAAGGATCAAGTGAAATGAGACAGAAGCAATTCCACGTGTTTAATTGTGGAACTACCAGATTTTCTACCCATGTCTGCCACCTACCTCTTCATCTGCTGCATCTTCCTTTCCAATTGCTTTTAAGCTGAGCAGTAATATTTGAAGTGACCACTGCTGAGTGAAACATCCTTGGGGTCAGGGGAGCTCTGAGTGAATTAGCAGCAGCAACAGGGAGAGTTCCATATCCACCATCACCATATGTACCTTTTGCTATTAAAAACAAAAATCACCTCTGTCGCTTTATTATTTGAGAAGCTCAGTATTCAAACACATGAACTGCAGCTGTCACATCTAGTTTGGACTTTAACATAGTACCAAATAAGTTAAAGAAGACACAGTGGGAGCAGGGGCAACCCACGCTCTGTTCTGCCAACAGCTTAGATCTAAGGGTCATGAACACTACTACTTAAGCAATTGGCCATTAGGGCAGCCTGGTTACCATGTAATAATCTGAGCCCCAGGAAGATAACTACATATGAGATATAGTTGTGTGTGTCTGCGCACCCCAGGGGTAGTTATCATTATAACACCTGCTGAGTTGGCCTTGCCGCCACCATAAAAATGCCCTGTCTTGCTCAGTAGTTCTGACATAACACAGCACTTAAGTATATTATTTTTACCACAGGAAACTGCCAATTAATGTTACAGTGGTTAAGCAATTTCTGCTCTGAGGCTACTGCAAAAACCCATTAATGTGTAGAACAGTCAGTAATGTTCTTAAGAGCAACCTCAATAAATGTGTGTTGACTTTTCAAGTGGGAAAGATTTGCAGGGTGTGCCTAACACCTTGAATTATAAACTGCAAGGCTGCCAATTTTATTCATGGTCAACATATAAAAATAGATACTGGGGAATGGTGATTGGGACAATATAGCATCTTACAGGATACTTTACTTGTGATTTTTATTGGTTAAGAATGTATTTGTTAGACTTTACAATACCAGTATGGAATTGGCCATAACCTTAAAGATTTCAGCTAGATTCTTGAAATGGAAGAGTTTTGAAACAATATTGACCAGCAGCTGGTTAATTTAAGTTTGGAAAACTATGAGGTTTGTAAGTTTGCCTTTCTTTAACAAAGAATACGATAAGGAAGACAAGTAATGAAGACAATTTTAGAAATATGTATGAAATCTTTGAAATATTAACTTTCAGTGGGCAGCAGTGGGAGGGCTTCTAGTGTCCTGGCCCCACTGCTGGACCTCCTGATGGCACCTGGTATTTTTGGCCACTGTGTGACAGTGTTGGACTAGATGGGCCATTGGCCTGATTTGACATTGGCTTCTCTTATGTTCTTATGTAATGTATTTATTTTCACCATTTAAACCCTGCCTTTTCCATTCTGGCAAGTGCTCAAGGAAGCTAAATAACCCCAAATAGGTACAAATATATATATTTTAAAGTGATCCATAATAAACATATATCACTGCCCCCATATGAAGCTCTCATATCAGAAAGCACAGACTGAAGGTGAACAGAAGTAGCTTTTATACCACTTCAGTATTTATGTCAGTTAGATCTGGGGCTAGGGCTCAGCTGTTTGGCATGCATGAGGTTCCAATTAAGTACTCAGCCCCTCTAGTTGAAAGGATAAGGTGGTAGGTCATGCAAAAGACCTGAAGAACTGTTGCTGATAAGAGTAGGCCAGTGGTTCCCAAATTTTTTCATGCAACCACCTCCTTATTTCCATAAACTCACCTCCAGTGCCATCTCGCAGTGTGTACATCCCACTAAGAAATATAACAATAAAATTCAAAACAGTAACAATGAATTGCACATTTACTCAAAATCCAATTAAACTTTTTAAAGTTTAATTTATTTAACAAAATATATGAAATTGATCTAGTGATACGAACTTTTCGAAGTATGATAGTCATTTAGCAAGAATCTTAGATACCACTAATTTGTAACTACTTCACTGTTCAGTAAATTCTTAATGTGATGAAGGGGCTTGATGAAGTAATATCACTTTCCCAATGTCAGGTTTAAAAGCACTCTTAAATCACCACATTCAGTAATCTATTCTTTTGCTTGGAGAGAAGTTGGATAACCACACTAAATTCATGTTTTGCCAAATATGATGTTGGAAATGCAACAAGGAGCTTCTTAACCACTATTTATCATGATGGCACCCTGACCTGGATAGCCCAGGCTAACCAAATCCCATCAGATTTCAGAAGCTAAACTGGATTGGCCTTTGCTATTATTTGGAAGGATGACCTCCAAGGAATACCAGGGTCATGATGCAGAGGCAGGCAATGGTACACCACCTCTGAAACATCTCGTCCCTTAAAAACAAGTCTAGCTCATCACCTAGTGGTACATAACACTAAAGAGCTAGAACTTCTGGCTGCCAGACAATCTTAGGATCTCCTGGCTATCCTACACACAATGCCAGATGATGATGAGGATGATAGTGATGATAAATTATGTAATTATTATTGAGATGGATAGCAGAAATTTCCTTCCATAACCAAAATGGATGATGTAATTTCTTAAACTTTGGCTTCAACTCAATGTCATTTTGTAGCTCAATCAGTTCTTCCTCCACTACCACAACTTCTTCAGTATCTGAAAATTGATTTATCACCTAATATGGAATTTCCATCAAAAGAAGATCCTCAAATCATTCAGATGTATCTTCATGCAACATGTCCAAACGGTCACAAAAAACTTGCAGAACATCAGCTGGTATCCTATCGTACTCTTCTAACTCAGCTTGGAAAGTAGTATAGCTTGTGATTGTCTATATCGTGTTTGAATAGAGTTCACTTTGAAATAAATGTAGTGGTGAAAGATTTGGCTTTAATGAGACTGACCTCATTTCCTTGCAACTGCAAATTAATTTTATGGAACTTTTCAAATAGTTCTGATTATTAAACAATATCATGTCTGGTCTTTTTGTTCATCACTGTGCAAAGCATGTCTTTAAAAAAACCTCCACAACAGTGAAAAAAATGCCATAAATAAGTGAGCAGTGTGGTTGACGGGGCCCACCTCCAGTGTCTTCCCACCCAGCCCTTGCCTCATAGATCCCCCTTGGTAATCCCACTGCCTCTCGCCACCCACTTTGGGAACCACTGGAGCAATGCTCCCTCTAAGCTGTGGCATCTTGTGAGCAAAAATTCTACTTTGTGAGCTACTGGCATTAAAGTTGTGAGCGAGCAATTTGGCTCCTGCATAAATCAGTTTGCTCTGGAGCCATTCTTCCTGAGCCAAAACAAAATGTGTGAGCCAGAGGCTAAAAAACTGTGAGCTAGCTCACACTAGCTCAGCTTAGAGGGAACACTGCACTGGAGTAGACAATACAGATCCTAATAGATCTATGTTCTGATGCAGTGTAAGGCAGCTTCATCTGATCTCCATGACCCTTGAGAGATCCAGCTGATTTCGGGAACAAGAATCAGAAGTGTCTAGGAATGGTACTCTATAGAAAAACTTGCTGGATTGTGTCTATAGCTCAAAATAGTCCTTTTCAAATTTGAAAAACTAACTGAAATAGTTTCATACATGCTGGCAAATAGTGTGGTTTGAACTTCTACAGTGTAGACTGTAAAGTAAGTCAAATTTGAAATTCTCTACTAATTTTGGTTTCTAAAACTCTGTAACTGTTCACTTTTAATGTTCCTTCCCATCATTCAAATAATCTCAAAGTGGATTGGAGAGAGAATTCAGTAGGGTAATTTCCGTAACAAGCAAGTAAGCTAAGAATTTTGTAATTAACAGCTCTTTCCTGTTTTAGCTTATGCAGATGTAAGATATTTAATTGCCACTTTACTAGTGCTGCATAGATTGGATGCCTTCTAATGGCATCTGTACATTTTGTGCTTCACTAACATTATGGGGCCCATCACTGTGATCTATATGGGAAAGTATATTGCTTGAGTTTGTGATGGAAGAAAATTACACACTAAATGCTTAATAGAAGTGCGGTTACTGTTCTATTTAGTATTGGAATTGGAACTAACTAATGCTTTACAAGGACTGGATTCATTCTGTGCTCTGTACCTATCTAGTTATGTGGCCCCAATCAATATGATATTGGTTCATCAGAAACAGGAATTAGATGAACTAATAGGGAACCAATTAGAATTTGTAAGTCAGAAACAACTTAGTTAATTAACAACCATTAGAACTTGCAAACAGTATCAGACCATCCGACTGACTATCATGTCCGAAGTCAAGAATAGGGATGGGCAGGAACCAGTTGATGAACTAAAGTTCATAACAAATTTCAGCTCCTTATGGTTCACAAAGTGATGTTCACAAACTGAAGAACCTCTATGAAATTCCACAAATGTTAATGCAGTTCATGGTAGTTTGTGGTGGTTCATGAAGAACAGAAAGCAGGGGGTTACCATAATCCAAACAACTAAGCAGCAGTCTCTGCTGCTCAGCTGTGTAGAAACCCCTGCTTTCTACGCTGCATGGGGAGCAGAAAGCAGGGGTTTAAACTTTAAATTACTCATGAACTGATACAAACCAGGTTGCTTTGTGAAACAATCTCTTGGTTCTCATGGGTTCATGGTTCACTTCATGGTTCAGCCATGTTACAGGACTTCATGGATGATGCTTCCACGTTAGATCCCTTCCGGTCTGGCTTCCGCCCAGGATATGGGACAGAGACAGCACTGGTCACTCTTACTGATGACCTCCGGAGGCATCTGGATCAGGGCAACTCAGCAGTACTGTTGTTGTTGGACCTGTCAGCTGCGTTCGACACGGTCAACCACCAGTTGCTGCTTCACCACATCGCTGACATGGGAATTCAGGGGCTTGCCCTGCAATGGTTTGCTTCCTTTCTCCAAGGTGGCACTAGGGGAACAGCAAAGGGTGGCACTAGGGACAAAGGGTGGCACTAGGGGAACAGCAGTCCATGAGGCACCCACTGGAGTGTGGAGTGCCCCAAGGGGCAGTACTGTCTCCAATACTTTTTAAAATCTACATGCACCCCCTTGCCCAGATTGCCCGGAGGTATGGGCTGGGGTGCCATCAGTACATGGATGACACTCAGCTCTATCTTATGTTGGGCGGCCAGTCGGACTCCAGACTGGAAGATCTGGACTGGGCACTACAAGCTGTGTCTGGTTGGCTTAGGCTGAGCCGGCTGAAGCTGAATCCGATGAAGACGGAGGTCCTGTACGTAAGATGAAGTGGGCTGGGAGGAGGGACCTGACTCCTGACCTTCGGTGGGGCACCATTGGTGCCAGAGCCAGAGGTTAGGAGTTTGGGAGTGCTCCTGGATTCCTCCTTAACAATGGAAGCCCAGGTGGCAGCCACTGCCAGGTCGGCCTTTTACCATCTTCGGCTGATCAGGCAGTTGGTTCCCTTCCTCAGCCACAATGACCTGGCTATGGTGATCCGTGAGATGGTCACTTCGAGACTAGACTACTGTAACACCCTCTACATGGGGCTGCCCCTGTTGCTAGTGCAGAATGCTGCAGCCAGGCTTTTGATGGGTCTCCCCCGATGGGAACACATCCAGCCTGTGCTGAAGGTGCTGCACTGACTGCCAATAGCATACCAAATTCGCTTCAAGGTGCTGGTGCTTACCTTTAAAGCCCTATATGGCCAGGATCTGACTTACCTGAGGGACCGCCTTTCCTCATATATACCCCAGAGAGCACTGAGGTTAGGGTTTCAGAACTGACTAACCTTACAGGGCCCCAAGGATGCCAGGCTCACCACCACCAGGGCCAAGGCTTTTTCAGTGATGGCTCCACACTGGTGGAACGATCTCCCAGAGGAGATCAGGGCCCTGCCGGATCTTATGCAGTTCCACAGGGCCTGCAAGATGGAGCTCTTCCACCAGGCTTTCAACAAGGAGCCACCCCCACTACCACCAATGAGCCACCCCATAGTTTAACATCTGGCCTCTACCACTGTGCTCAGGAAGATCATTGAGTGGCAAACTGTCTGGTGGTATGGTATTCCTAGTATGCCATCTTATGAATTTAATGCAATGTATCAGAACTAGCACTTTAGGAGAGTATTGTTTTATTGTAACTGAATTTTAAACTGTTTTTATGTGGATGAATGGTCATTTACAGACCAATTATGTAAGCCACCCTGAACCCATTTGTGGGGAGGGAGGGGTATAAATTAAATTAATAAAAATAAAAATAACCATACCACCAAAATGTGGTTCTTGCCCATCCCTAGTTAAGAAACAGAAGCTAAAACGATTTGAATATAGACAAAGACTGCAAATAATTCCACATTCTAAGCAGAAAGCAGCCATATGAGAGATATAGGCTGTGGTCATATGGCAAGGTAATTGCGATTTGTTCCCGGTATAAATTTAATCAGGAATATTTTGTTTTGGGTTGGGATAATCACATATCCCTCCCTCAAACACAAGCATTCCACAAGGAGGCTCTGGGCACCATCTAGATGCAGCCGGCCCCTCTGTCTTGAACGTTTAAATATAGAATTTATTCAGCATGGGATTGCTTATGCGCTCAAAGGTGGAAGCTGGGGGAAAAAAAAAACCTCATTGCACAAAGAACGGTCAGATGACCCTAATCACAATCATTGCAAGAGATGGCTGTCCAGATCAGTGAAATCGCGGATGCAAAGCGCAAATATTTGGAAAGTACTTGATTTTCCCAGTGCAGGAAAATGTGGCAGAGAGCCAGGAGGATTGCATAAGTAAGCCCGCTTCAGGGCAGGAGGCGGATTGGCCCATCTGATCAGCAAATTTATATGTGAAAGGAAACAGCAGTGAAACCTGATCTAAACAACCATGTGACCACACCCATAGGTTGTGTACATAGTGGTAGTGGCCTCTTTAGAAATAGTCATTTATATTGAGTAGGAAACGAAACCATTCTTTTTATACTCCATACTTTTCTGACCAGTGAGGAATTTTAGCTAGCTTTTTATAGGTGCCTGATTTGTTGGATGAGACAGTGCTGCTCACTTAAGATAGTAAATAAACTCACATGAAGGCCATACAAATGCCAAAGCAACATTTGTGCCACACGCACAGATTCTACCAAAGAGAATCCTCTGTCTATGCAATTGTCCCAAATCAGCTCAAAAAAAATTCTTTCTCAAGTCAAAACTGTAGAAATGAACTGTAGAAATGGCAGACATGGAGGAAAAAGGTGCTCAAACTGTTAATCAGGAGCTATTGACCAGCTTCCTAGTGTTTCTTATCAATTGACAGTTGTCTAAAGCCTATTGTCAAAAAACGTTTTTTTCCATAACATTATGACATGGCTATGATATCTGGGAGGTGCAAATACTCTATTAAATCATGAAGGCAGTTGAGTGACCTGAGGCCATTTCACACAGCTGTTTTATGCACTTGGGAAAACCACATGCAAACCATCACATCTGAAAAGAAAAATGTCCGGGATGCTATTTAAATGGAGTTATAATAGTGGTCCCGTTCTTCAGGGATCCATCTACTCATCATTTATTACCCAATCAATGCCTGTCATGACATCATGATTCATGCATTAGAAAAATAAGCATGAAATAATAATCATTACGAGCTCCTGTAGGTCTGCAACCGGGTTAAAAAGTCAAAATAAAATAGTTTACTTCAAAATATATGCAAATTAAAACACACAAATATAATTTTAAAAATGCAAACCTGCAAGGAACTTGCAGGGGCCGCCATCCCATTCACCCCACCCTTGCCCCCTGCTATCATTCCTCCCCTCTCTGTCCCTGGCTCCCCCCCCCATTTCAGCCATGGCTACTGTCATTCTTCCCTGCTTCCTGTTACTATCAATCTTTCTCTATGTTTCTGCCTTAAAAACCCTATGAGGGGTCACCATAAGTCAGCTGTGACCAATGCTCCCTCTAAGCTGTGGAGTCTTGTGTGCAAAAATTCTACTTTGTGAGCTGCTGGTCTTAAAGTTGTGAGCAAGCGATTTGGCTTCTGCCTAAATTAGTTTGCTCTGGAGCCATCCTTCCTGAGTGAAGACAAAAATGTGTGAACTGGAGGCTAAAAACTGTGAGCTAGCTCACACTAACTCAGCTTAGAGGGAACACTGGCTGTGACTTGATGGCACTTTCCACTATACAAATAGCTTAACTGATGCATGAATAATCACTCCATAACACAAGTCATAAGTAGTAACATGTGGTTTTGATACCAGGAAGTACAATTTGCTTTGGAAATTGGTTGTAGATATTACCTAGAAATACCAAAAAAGGTATACAAGACTAGCAGACCCAGCTGAATCCTAAGCAGAGTTACACCCTTCTAAGCCAATAGGCTTTAATGGTTTTCGAAGGGCATAACTCTGCTTAGGATTTCACTGAAATGTCCATGTGTTCCTCCCATGCTTTTAGGTATCATCCGAATGACACCTGGCATGTTCTTCCTCTAGAAGATCATTTGAACATCCTCCTTTTATTGTTCCCAAGTAATGTTTGAATCTATTAGTTATACTGTTCAACTGATCTTTTAAAAAACATGAAATGTTGTAATCGTTTCTTTAAAAGAAAAACATGTAGAAGCATGGTGTCTTTTTTTAAAAAAATTGATTTTTTGTCCAGGTTCCCATTAGGATGAATTAGGACAAGTTAGGAACACAGAGCAGAATCTTCCACATCCCATGTTCTTTCAAGTCTTTTTTGATATAATTCCATTAGCTGTAATAGTTTCCGAAGCCCTCATCTCTACAACCAGAGTTTCATTTGGATAAGGAAAGCACACTCTATTAACAGCTTCAACTAGGGACAAAAATAATTTGAGCAACTAGATTATAATTAAGGAATAATGTTCACAGGCATAGAGAACATGAAAAAGGCAAGCTTCTTTTATGGATGATTAAATGCTGAAATAAAGCTGAAATATTTGATAGCTTGAAGAAGATTTTTTTTAAAAAAATTCCATTGCTATGAACATTCAGACAAAAGCATGAACAGGACACTGCTTGTTCACATGATCAGATTCTCCTCATGCATGGAGTATGATTAATTTTTTGTAGCTTTGGAAAGCCTTAAACCAAGGTCTAATCCCATGTAACATCTGGCTAAATTGGAATTTGTTTCCACCTACAAATCGGATTCTAACAGTTGGTTTAATCTTAGTTTAGAAACCTAAATTGTAGGGATAAGACAATTTATAATAGCATTATCCTAAACCCACTGATCTCATTGGATTTAGAAGGGTACAGGGATGGGCATAAATCAAATCATGAAGCAAAATTCATTACAGACTTTGCCCTGCTTGTGGTTTATGGACAGAAGTTTGTGACAAGTCTACCATCATGAACTTCCACGAACTTTTAAAGCAGTTTGTGATGGATCATGGATAGAGCAGAAAGCAGGGGATTAAAGGGAATATGAGTCCCTTTAAACCCCTGTTTTCTGTTCCTGGCAAAAGCCGCAAAAACAGCTGAATGGAGTGGAGACACTTCCTGCTGCTCAGCTGTTTTGGGCTGAATTGTGCAGTCCCTTTAAACCTAAAGAGACTGCACAAGACAGCTTGAAACAGCTGAGCAGCAGGGAGCAAGCTGCTCCTTGTCACTCAGTTGTTTTTTTTGAGCTTTCTGCAAACCTCATTGAAAGGGACTGTGGTCCCTTTCAATGGGGTTTACAGGGCCATGAACCACAAACCAGTTCAGTCTGCAAACAAACCTGTTCAGTTTGGTTAGTGGTTTGGTTTATGGTTTGGCCATGAACTGAACCGAATCACATTTTCCCGTTTTGTGCCCATCCCTAAAAGGGTATACCTTTTCAGTGGATGTCAGTGGTTTTAGAAGGGTGTAATTCTTCTTACAATGGCACTCTACTTAACCTAACCACCTGTACTGGCATGTCAAGACAAACTAGAGTTGTAGTTAATACTTCCAAAACTGATACAAGAACAGGAAGCATGAAGGAAACATGCGAGTATGACAATAAGTTGTCTATGTTTTTTTAAGCTTAAAAACATTGCAATTGACATGGCTATTGTGAATTATTTTCTTATAAAAACAAAATTATACAAATAATATGACTTAATTTTTCACATGAGACTACTAGATCCCAGAAGTCAGCAAAGTTATCTCTTAGTTTTTAAGTTTCTCTATGTTATAAGAAGGGGTGGGCTATGCATAAGAGATCCCCATGGATGGGACATCCCTTCCAAGGATCCCTGCCTCTCCACATACACCTCTCTTTCTGTCCTGACCCCTTCATCCCTAGTGTACCAAGGGTCATGACTGGCTCACACCACTCTGGTTCTAGGATTTTACTAGAAAGGGCCCCACAGTGTCCTCACTGCCCCCAGGCAACACCTCTTTTGGTTGGGGCATGTCCTGATGTATGACTGAATATGAGGTGTGAAAGATCCAGGGAAGTGGAAAAGAAACAGTTTATTAATCAAATATATAACACTTAAGTAAATAAGGAACAGTTATAAAAATGGGGCAGAATTACTTCAAGGAGACTAAAACTGCACAGAACAACAAACCTCAGATAGAAAATAAGTTGGCTTAAAAACAGCAAAGTTATGTAATGCAACAGCCTTACTTGGTTCCAATTCCTGTCCAAATGCCTAGTTTCAGTAGGTCAGACTTGCCCCCACCATTGGGCAAGGGACCATCTCCCTCCAAAAGCAGCCTCCCTCCTTCTCAGTTTCAAGGAGTGAAGGTAAAGCTCTTCCTCTTTACCACTGATTGGCTTCTGCTTTTTCCATCTATCCTTTTCCCCAGCTGAATCATAAGCCTTAGAGTGTACTTGGGAACACTAGACCTGTTGTAAAATTAGGGTTGCCAACTATGGGTTAGGAAATATGAGGGGATTTTGGGGGTGGAGCCTGGGAAGGGCAGGTTTTAAGGAGGGAAGGGACCTCAGCAATGTACAATGCCATAGAATCCACCCTCCAAAACAGCCATTTTTCTCCAGTGGAATTGATCTGGGAGGAAATTACCCTTGTGCCTGTAAGAAACTGTGAATGAATACTTGAGAGATGTGGCAAGAAATGGACATGAACATTCTGTTCCATCTTTGATAAAGTGATGATAGAAACAGACTCAGAAGCTGGCAGGCTCTGTTAGCTGGAACAGTAGCGTCCCTAAAAGTAAGCATCGTCCTTCTGTGGAGAGATAAGAATCACCATTTATCATATCTCTGTGTTTATCATTGGAAAACTCTCCTTTGGAATTCTACATATTGAATTAATTTTTTTGGTGGCACAGAGCCCTTTAAGGATTAATGAATATGAATTGCCATTGAACTTTGGTTGAACTGGGACTGAACTGACTATTGCACCTTATTAAGAGTTTCTCTATTGGACTTACTAGAAGTGTTTATTTTGAACTCTATGCTCTTTATGTGATATTGATTGATGTTAATATAGTTGTCAATATTTCATAGTTATTGTTTCATGGTTGTTTCTTAATTTTGGTCCACCTTCTTTCCGTGATACTCTCCTTTGTTATATATTTCAGTAGGGTTGCCAGCCCCCCAGTGAGAGCAGGGGAATCCCTACTTCCACAGGTTCTTGCCCCCAGCGGGGGGGAATCTCACCCCAACTGACTTTTTTGGGCCTACTTCCAGTCAGGGTTGACGCTCTGGATTTTGGTCAAAATGCTATGGTTTGAAGTCAAATTTACCATAGAGTTTTGCCCCAAAACTAGAGTATCACCCCTGACTGGAAGTAGGCCCCAAAATGCCCAATATTACTTCCAGTCTCCTGGGAGACCCCTGCTGACCAGATAAGTCAACCTGGCAACCCTATAGTTACATGACGCTGCTTGATACAGAGAAAACATCCTTCTGCCCTGGTGTTACCTACCTGCTTTAGGAAGAGCTCTTTCCTGTCCTGAAAACAGATACTTCAAGCATAGATTGAATTTAAGATTACATTCATGTGATCTACTGAACTACGGCACCTCTCTTATATATGAACAGGGCTTATATTGAGTCAGGTCCTTGTTCCATCTGTCCAAGTATTGGCTGCTCTGGTTCATAGTAGCTTCCCAAATCATGGCAGAAGTTTTTCTTGGCTGTGCTAACTAAGATCTTTTAATGGGAGATTTTGTGGGCTAAAAATGTGATCTCATACCTACTAGGTGTAAGGTCTAAGATATCAAAGGCTCTTTTTCTTGGAGATACCTTACCTCTTTCTCCCCTTGATCTCTCTTAATCCCTTCCCTGAAGTTCACTATGGCATGCCAGATCTCACTGATTACTGCTGTCAGTTTGTAGAATGTCAGTGTTCTGTTACTTGGGCCAATCTAAAGTAAACAAAGTCTTCAAAAGCAACAAGCCTCTGAGGATTTTTCCTTGTGATAATGAGGCTGCATTGGCTACTAGAAATGCCTGGGGAGGGATGGATATTGCTTATGGTCTTAATGTTGCACAAGTTCATCGGTTTGAGTAGGAAAAAAATTCTCATAAAAGGAGAACTGTGACCTTAGGACCTTCTGGCCCTACAGCTCTCTGATTTCAAAAAAATGTGCTATGACATTTTTTCACTCTTTCAGAACTGCCAGAAGTAATTTATTGGTCTATGAAAATATCTACAAACCAATCTTTTGCAATAATGATTAATGGCAGATTAAAAATAATGTTTTTTCCCGAGTCCCATTTTACTTAAGTGAGCAGCATCTTGGAATGCTAGGATAGTTATTTCAATGCAATTATGTGTTCACATATATTATCCAAGCTCTACTTTGGGGTCTTATTATGCAGTTCTCATTCACAGAAAAATCAAGCAAATAAATCTTTCCAGACTTGAAGTCAATGTTGCTCCAGTGGCATAAATGCAATCAAGGATCATGCTTCAGGGGACAGTGCCTCTAAGTAGAAACAGTTAGAACATTTTTGTACATCATGTACCTATATATAAATCATGCACCTATATCTGCATGTTTGCACACACATTCAACTTGTTTGGCAACTTTTCAGAACAGGCCTTTCCCCATTTTTGTCTCCAGTAAAACATATTCCAAATCTTGACCTATCAAACGACAACTTTGATACTGGGAAACATGGATGTGTCTGAATGCTTATGAACATTAATATTTTCCTGAAGTATGGCACACCTAAGGCCCAAATCCATTTAGGTCCTGTTGAGAAAAGACAACTGATGCGGGGATGCAGAGTTCTTGTCTAAATAGTTTATGCCATGATGAAAAAGACACAATCTGCTTTCAAGAGGGTGTTTAATAAGCACACACACCCTTCATTCGTGAACTTATATCTCTATTATAGAAATGCACAGAACTTTGTTTTCCACTCCTAAATTGGGGAGAGGGACATTTTAACCTGCATCACTCTTAGAAGCAATAATCCTTCTCTTTTAGAAGAATAATGGTTCTAAGCAATCAGGCCTGTAGCTACAGTGGGGCATTTCGGGGCCTGCCCCCCCCGACTTCCTGCCAAGCCCCCCCCCCCAACTTCCATCCAGCACCCAGGCCCCCTGGCTCTCTGGGCTACCCAGAGGACTCCCAACTCTCTGGGCCACCTGGAGGACTCTCCACCACTGCCCTCTCCCCAAGTGTGGCTTGCTTGCCCAAGTAGGGAAACAGAGTGCGAACACCACAAAAGTGAGTTTTTAAATTTTTATTTTATTTTTTATTTTGTGACGTCAGTGCCCCCTGACTTATTTAAAGGCCCCCTGAATTACAAAATCCTGGCTGCGGACCTGTAAGCAATGCTTGTTGGGTAACTGGGACATATTTGCTCAATCAGGAGGCTTTGGGCACCAGTATAAGAGCAGTTCTTGCCTACACAACCAGACTTTGGTTCTGAGTTACCCTCTCATCCACCCTCGAATTGACAGTATAGCACGTCACAGTGGGGCTGGGCAGAATTTTTTGAGGGAGGGGGTCTGTCAAATAGGCCTGATGCAGCCCCCTTACTTTTTGTCATATTTTCTATCATGGTGGGAATATGTAACTTAAATAAGGCCAGTCCCAGGACTGACGAAGACCTAACTAGGTTGGCAGGATTATGTGAGTTAACATGAGATCAACAGAGAAACTTGGCGAGCAGCCTGAGTCATCTGTTGATGAAAGGAGTTCATTTACAGCTTTTCAGCTATATGGCCAGGGGGGCATGGAAGAGAACTCCCATTGTGCTAAGAAGCATGCATCTGAAACCTAGCTGCTCTATGGCATGGAGGATGTTTCAGGGGCTCTGCAGTTCTTGGTGCAATTCTGTGCAGGTGCTGAAAAATAAGGTGTGACAGTATTACCAGATCTGAGTCTGGAGCCAGGCTGGGGTTAACCTTACTCAAGCAGCCTTTAGTGGGCTGCTTTTAGCTAAGAGGCGAAAGTTGGGATGTTAGAGGTTAGGCAGAGTTAATATTTTGCTGCATATCAATTTTAAAATAAACCTAATTTAGCCCATATATTTGTCTCGTGTTTTCATTTTGGGAAATGTGGATAAATATTTCTAGCGACATGCATAGGCACTGAAGGAGGCATAGCCTATGAAGGTTGCCAACCTCTAAGTGGTAACTGGAGACCTCCTGAGAATACTACTGATCTCCATGCAATAGAGATCAGTTCACCTAGAGAAGATGACCACTTTGGAATGTGGACTCTATGGCACTATATCCTGTTGAAGTCCCTCCCCTCCCCAAACCCTGCCCTCTTTAGGCTTCACCTCAAAAAGTCTCCAGGTATTTCCCAAACCAGAGCTGACAACCCTATTTGTAAATCAGCAATAGGAACCTACTCATGTTCCTTTTGAGCAGTATAAAATTCTAACTAACAAACAAAGCTAACAAGTAGGGACTCCACCCCGTGAGAGTAAATCAACAGACAATTTAAGAGGGGAGAACATACTATTCCATATTGACATATACAACAAATACACCACAGCCGCCACTCCCATGCTCCATGAATCCATGATTTCCATGTGCATAGTGTACGTGCATATACCCCAATGTGCATAAACTCTGATGCAGAGAATCCAAGACTTTCATTCCTGGGAGCGCTGGATCATACTTATGGAAACTATAGAAATTTAAATACTTATGGATATCTTCCTTGCAAACTGAACCATTGAATGCATGCAGGACACAAGATACAAAGGCCACCACTGTTTGTGACCATCTATCACTCCCACCCATGCATTAATTGAAATGGGCCAATTTCAGATCAGATTTAGGAATGCCAGCAGTCTAATATGTCATTTTCACATGTGAGTGATTATTGGAATTATGATAAAGGCACATTTATTTGACTATTTTCTTGCTGTTTTCTAGTTTGCATTTGAAAGAAAATTATAATGTCTGAGCAGGCTTTGGTGAATAGATCTGTCTTCCTGCTTATATACTATTTTACAAGTGGTGGTATGTGAGAGAATTCATGTCACATGCCCTCCAAATAATTATATACCGTAACGTGTGGATCTGTCACTATCTACATATATAGATGAGTATGCTATATCCATTTCTTCTTTCTCCATGCCTTTTTACAATAGATCCATTTGTGTTTGATGATTTGGGGTTTATATTTAGTAGATTTAGTAGAGTTCATACAAAGGGCATATTATAATAATATAATGGCTGCATTTTTACTTGTCTTTGAAATAAGATGATGATGGCTTGACCTTAGTAGTTTGATAAGCTCTGCAGACTTTCATAAGAATTGTTTTTTTTCTGAAGATTGTTGATTTGTTAACTGTATACAGCCTCACTCTAAAAATGTTAAAAATGATTCTTGCAGTTTGAAGTTATACATCTGTCCTATTCAGAAGAAGATTCATAAAATGAATACTTTATCTGGAAATTTCATCATTCTATTGTTTTGGATCTTTGTTTTGGACTTTATTGTTATATAGTACTTCGTACCTTACATTGATTCATATTGCATTGTTCTTGTCGTATATTAGACTATTTGGACACAATTCATGAGTAATTGTTTACTTTAGCAGCTATACACAGCTTTGCATGTTCCCTTTCATTATTATAATGAAGACATTACTAAAAGATACAATAAAAACTTGATATTTCAAAACTGCTTCAGTCAGCAAAGTATTTAAAATTAATTTCATGGCACAAAGAAAATACTCAGTTACAAAATGAATGATTACGGTCGACCATAGTCAGGTGAATTTTTAAAAACAGAATTGTGTTATGCTTCTTCCTATGAAATATGACCTTGCTCTGTTTATACATTATTGCATTATTATTACACTTGCTTATTTTTTCCAGATAAAGAAAAGAGAGCAGCATTGTTTTTTTTTTTCATTCCTGTCATAATTCACATTCTTTCCCTTCTCTTTTTGCCCAATCATCAATCCAGATTTGGTGTGCTAACATAATAACAGTGTGGATTCACTTCAGGCTCTTGTTTGGTTAGATGTAAAATATGGACGGAATAATAATTCATGGGCAAAGCACATGCTCTTTAAATAGAAGTCCGGTTTTTGTTCTTGTTGTCTCATTTTAAAACGAGTCTCAAGATGCAAGGCTGGAAAGGACTTCTGATTAGAGCCGTATAATTTGTACAATACTAGACTAAATGTGCCTTAGGTCTAATCCTGAGGGCCTATTAATTCAACCTGTTGTATCTCATGGAAATAGGATTGCCAACCTTCAGGTGGGGTCTGGGCATCTCTCAGAATTACAACACATCTTCAGGGAAGTGAAAAGTTACCCTAAAGAACATGGTAGCTTTGGAAAGTGAATCCTATTCTATTATACCTGGTGAAGTTCCTCCCTTTCCAGTTTGGTGTAGAGGTTAAAAGTATGGATTCTAATCTGGAAGAATGGGGTTTGATTCCCCAGTCCTCCACATGCAGCTGCTGGTGTGACCTTGGGTCAGTCATAAATTCTTTCAGAGCTGTTCTCTCAAAAGGAGTTCTTGAGAGAGCTCTCTCAGCCCCACCTGCCTCACAGGGTGTCTGTTGTGGGGAGTGGAAGGGAAAGGGATTGTAAGCTGCTCGGAGACTCCCTTGGGTAGTGAAGGGTGGGGTATAAATCCAATCTCCTCCTCCTCCTCCTCTTCTTCTTCTATTGTATTATACCCTGCTGAAGTCCCTCTCCTCACCTGCTAACCTCCAGGTGGTGGCTGGAGATCCCCTGGGATTACAACTGATCTTCAGTCCATAGAGATCAGTTCACCTGGAAAAAATGGTTGCTTTGGAACATGGGTGTTATGGTATTACACCTCATTTAAGGCCCTCCCCTCCCCAAACCCCACCCTTCTCAGGCTCCACCCCAATTTTTTTTATGTATTTCCCAACTCGGAGTTGGCAACCCTATCTACCCTAAATTAATTTCACTTTTACAAGGCAGTCAGCATTTTCCTAATAAAAGGTATAGAAAGAGCATGGTATTCCTTGGGGGAGGGAAGAATGAGGTTGTGGAACTTCTTGATTGACTACAATCTATATCCTCTAGGATTGCATATATGTGTGATGTATTCCAGTCATGAAGGATCTGGGGTAAGACGTTGCCTTCTCTCTTCCCAGTGCCTGCCTTGCTGTACCGAATTCTCCCTTGCAGTCTGTACTCTCCTGCTTGCCTGTTGTACTCCAAACCTTATTCCCCATCCAAGCAAATCTACTTCAAGGTCCTCCTGCTGCTGCTGCCTGCCCAGATGCCTTGCTTTCTTTGTGCCTTATGTCCTTGTTTTATCAGTCTTCCTCTTCCTTGTGTTACTTTCTCATATTCTTCAAGATATATGGCTGCAGTGCTGTCCGTGTCACTGTATGGAATCTTTCCTATCAACTCTTCCATAGATTATAATGTTAAACATGGATGCCTTCCATTGGCTCAAGAGGGGGCAGGTAATTCTTTCTGTATGAAATTTGGCAATCTGGATGACCTTGGGAAATGTGATGATCTCCCTGACTTTTTGTTTTTCTAATTTGGATAGACAACCATGAAGGTACAGACCCAAGAAAATGGGGAGTGGTGCCTTCAATTGAAACCAATGGGAAACAACAAAATAGAATTATAAAAACAAAACAACAATAATGAAAGAAATAATAACAAAATGAAACCATATGAAACAACCCAATAATGAAACAGTCTCTTTTGGAGTGAATAACAAAAATGAAAGAAACAAAACAAACTCCCATGTAGAGGTTTAATGTTAAAATAGAATAATCCAAATGCACAAATTATGTGCAATGTGGTTTACTCAAGTAGAAGAAGCAGAGGGGAGAGGGCAAAGGGAAAGTAAAAGAATGAAAAACGGGCAGGTTCCTAAGCAGGGAGCCCAAATATTGGGAAAGCCACTAATCCCAAAACTACAAAAGGAGGCAGCACATCTGAGCCCAGGTGTGCTCCATACACACAATAATTTTGATGGGGGAAGATTATGGCCCCAATCATAGAACCAGTGTCTTGAATGAAAGACCTCCCCCCTTAGCTTGAGGAACTAAGAAGAGAGCCTGAACAACTTATAAATTCCCCTGTTGATGAAAGGAGTGAAATGGGAAGGTCTTAAATAACAAAATAGTGGACAGATTTCTGGACAAGGAAATATGTTGGAAACAAGGTTAATTTACTTCCTGAGCTGGAATTTAGGGGGAGACTCCAGCAACCCAAAATAGATTATTCTAGACTAAGAACATTTTAGTGGTGAATGTAGACTTAAGTTCTTTCTCAGGCTTGAGTGTCAGGGCAACCAGCTTCTTTGCACTTCTCAGATTCCGATGAATTAGTGAGAGATCCTGAATAATGGTCTGAGTGCTAGACATGGGGTGAGGTTATTTTCCCTATGGGCTAGTATTATTTTCACTGATGGAATGGGATTGAAAAAGGGACCAGCATCTATTTTTGTACGCAGTCTGATGATTCTTGAGTTGAAACGGAGTTCACTGGGCCTCATGTGTCTGACAGAGGAGAGCTGATCTCAATGCCAAGATGGAAGGGTGAGAAGCAAGGAAGAGGGAGGAGCAAGGTTAACAAAAACGAAGACTTTTTTACCAACATACATCATATTGCAAATATAGTCGTAACAGGCATTATGAAATCCAAGCAACTTGAACTAAAATTCTCCTCAGAGTCATTCTTGGAGTGTGCATATCTGCAGCAATGTGATTTACCAATAAACCTATTTATTATTAATCTGTTAGCCTTAACAGTCTTCTTCAATGCCCAGAAATGCAGCCATTATAAACCTCACACCTGCTGAGCAAAACTGCTTTAGGCTCAGCTTGTCATTTCCCCTGGAGCCTCAAAATCAACATAGCTTAGTCAGATAGGAAGAGATGACAAACCTCAGTGGGAGAAAAATAAAAATGAAATCTTCAGGGAGAATCATCTCAGGGTATAGTTTTTGTGATGGTATATTTTTAGAACTTCAAGAAGTATAATATTTAGTATAGGCATAAAATATTATTCTGCCTTTAAATTTAACATGAAGCCCCCATATAAGAACTGTTGTGTAAACCTGCATTGCTATATACCAGATATGAATTCTGGGGGATTTGTGTGTGTGTGTTTTAGATCAGTATATGTTCCAGGTCCCACACTGGCAGCTAACCACTATGGACTGTCCATGTATGCAGCCCAGCTTACACAGTGAGTGTTTGTGTGACATCCTACACATGGGATGTATGACATGAAGAAGAAAAGTGACTAGGTTGCATATTGTCCTGTGACAGAACATATGACAATGAGAAGATTCCTACTGGATCAGACCAGGCCCTATATGGCCTGGGACCAACATACCTTAAGGACCAGATTCTTACATACTAACCTACCTACTCACTCTGGTCATCCTCAGAGGACTAGCATTGGTTGCCCCCACCATCTGAGGCTAGATTGGTGGCAACCTGAGAAAAGGCCTTCTCCATTATGGTACTAAAAACTTTCCCAGCAGGTCCAGATCATGGAGTAAATGCAAAGATAATAGTCCAATTAATTCCAAGTACAGTAAACTGTCTGGCTATGATGACCCCATCCACTTCCCTCCTTCAGAGGCAAAAAATTTCCTCCATTTTTCTTTCCCTTTTACTGACTGAGCTGACCTAATAATGTGTTTTCTTCATTGTTGAAGAACTCTGGCTGTCCCACCTTATCACAGTATAATATTTTGGCTATTTGTTCAGCCCAGGAGCCCGAGGGAAGAATCAGGAGCCCACTTTAACTTTAACAACTTAAATGGCACTCAAGGCATTTTGAAATTCAAAAATAGCAAAGTGTTTTATTTAACATAAAGGGGAAGGTCCGGTGAAATCAGGGGTTGAAATTTCTGAGGCAAAACCAGTACCTGCCCAGGCTTTAGTTCTTATGTTTCAGGCTAATGAGAGTGTCTTAAACTTTCCCCAGTGATTTAAATCTTTCGGTTCAGAGGTTTTTGTTCCAGTGTTTTCCCCAAACATTTCAGTATACTTTCTATGAGTATCCTCCAACTCTTTGGTTTCTAGAAAGTCTGTGCACTCTTTCCATTAACTAAACCCCTTCTCTTGAAACATTAGAACTCGCCTTGAGTTCTTAACTGGCTCTTAAGATCTCTAAAGACAGTTTCTAACCACACCAGACCAGGGATCTCTGCACTCTTCAGAGATAACTCCATGTTTGACTGGGTAGGGAATTTCTCTCCCTCTCTCTCTCAAATGTGCAGTCCGTAGGCCAGATCAGGCCCCATGCAGGGCTGCAATCCAGCCTGAGAGCAGCTGACTCTGTGTTGCTTCCTATATCTATCATTGCAGCTCCTTTTGGCCATTCTCTCCTAGTTCCTGCTTCATAGGAGAGAAAGAAAGCCTTCCCTGGATTGGCTGAGGGCCCTTCTCCTTCCCCCTCCCCCTCTGGGGAGGGAGAGGGAGGGAAAGAGCCAGAGAGGGGGAGAAAATACCATCTGGTGGGACTTCTAAGAAGACCAGCAACATTTTATTTCAGGTAGAAGCCAGAGGGAGAACCCCAGAAAAAAAGAGAGAGAATCCTTTGTTTAAGACCCAAAAACATTTTTAGTTCAGGTATGGGGGGAGAGTCCTGTTTTTAAGACCCCAAAACTTTTTTATTCCAGGTATGGCAGGAGTCCTTTCCTTTGTTTAAGACCTCAAAATGTTTATTCCAAGTTTGGGGGGGAGTCCTTTGTTTAAGACCCCAAAACATTTTTATTCCAGGTATGGGGAGAGTCCTTTGTTTAAGACCCCAAAATGTTTTTATTCCAGGTATGAGAGAGAGAGAGAGAGAGAGAGAGAGAGAGAGAGAGAGAGAGAGAGAGAGAGAGACCATCCCATGGCACTCGGAGAGCTCCCTTTCCATTTCTAACAGATGGGGAGGGGACCTAAGTAGTGAAGGAGCAAGAGTATAACAGCACCTTAATGACTAACAAAATTTATGACAGGGAATGAGTTTTCATGAATCACTGCTCCTGTCTTCAGCTGGAATGTGAGTCCATCAGTTCTTATATCTTGGAGAGTGAAGTGATTTCAGAGGCCAAAAGACAATGGTAATGAGAGAAGGCATTGGTAATGAGAGAAGAAACCTAGGTCTCTATTCAGCCCAGGAGTTTGCGTTGTCTTGAGCTTCATGATCAGTTGCAATTCAGCAGTCTCTTTTTTCTAATCTCCCTGTGAAATTTCTTTGTCAGAAAACTGCTACTCTTAGGTAGTCCTGGAATGCCCTGGAAAGTTAAAATGTCCCCTCACTGTTTTTTGAATGTTGTGGTTTCTAATAGCAGTAGAAAGAGTTAGAGTCCAGTAGCACCTTTAAAGATTAACAAAATTGTGATAGGATATGTGTTTTTGTGAGTCACTGCTTACTTCTTCAGACTTATTTCCATTTATTCTTTGCATCCTTCTGGACTGAATCCTCCTGTAGCAAACTGGGACCTAGGTTCCCTGTCTCATTACCGATGCTGATATGTCCGTGCCTCTGTATATCACACGTGCTTTGTATATCACATCAGTGCTGATATCTCCACCCCTCTGCATATCACACTTAATCCAATCACACTTGCTATTGCCATTTGGCATCTGAAATCATCTTTATAAAGTTTATATCTCTGGTACGTTGTGTTATATTTTATGGCACACATGACCTGGCTCAACAAAGTGACATTTATGTCAGATCCAACCCTTGTAACAAATGAGTTCAACACCTCTACTCTAGAAGATCTATCCCGCTCCCTTGGCCCAAACAGGAGTCTTTCCCTACTTCCCAAACTTCTTTGCCAACTTTCTCCCAATTTTCCTGTCTGTGTTAAATGGCTCTCAGCTACGGCTGAAATCAGACTGAATCCTCCTCAGGATCCAGTTCAGAAGTCTTTCTCCACTCAACTGATGCCAACCAATAAGATTACTTGGAGCAGCCTGTCATTTAAGGCTCTCTGACTCTATGAAGAATTAACCCTTGACAGTCCTTTATCTGTTTAAACAGCACTTCTAAGCTCCTTTCCAATGTTTTTATGTGTTTCACCTTGTGGACCAAGATGGGTAGAAAGGCAACAATAAAATATTTTAAATAAATATCTGAAAAATACCTTACTGGTTAATTTGCATCCCCCAAAACCCAAATATCATCCAGATATCTAAATATACCCCAAAAAATACCTTACTGGTCTTTTGGGGGTATATTTAGGTATCTGGATGATATTTGGGTTTGGGGGATGCAAATTAACTGAATCCTGAATAATCTGGAAGTATTTGAGTATATCCAGAACAATGCTCCCTCTAAATTTTGAGGTTGTGAGCAAAAAATCTATTTTGTGAACTATTGGCAGTAAAGTTGTGAGCAAGCGATTTGGCTGCTGCATAAATTAGTTTGCTCTGGAGCCATCATTCCTGAGCTAAGAAAAAAATCTGTTAGCCGGAGGCTAAAAAACTGTGAGCTAGGTTGCACTAACTCAGCTTAGAGGGAATATTTATCCAGAAATATTGGGGCTAACTATTTTAATATATTTGTGTACTTATTTAAAACATTTATTAGCTGTCTTTCTACTTTATAGGAACCCAAGGAAGTTTACAATGTAAATAATAATAAAATACATTAAAAAACCCACTAGTTAAAATCAATAAGTTAAAACTGCTGATAGGCAGAAGAGCTAATCAAATACTGTAATGAATAGAACTGTCTTCAGCTGCCTCCTAAAGCTTGGGTATGAGAGGGCCAGGCACACCTTCTTGAGGCTGCCACTGAAAACACCCTCTCTCATGGACCCACCAGATGAGCTTCTTTGGTTGATAGGTTATTGGTTATGCTCCTTTTCCAGCCCCTCCCGCATAAGCGCCCCACAAAGAATACTGAAACCTAAATAATTCTGGAATCCTGGTGAAGAAAAAACAAAACAAAACCTGATCCTGAATCCCAGAACACTAATACCCATGAATATTTATGCCCTTCCCAAAATCGGAATCCAAAAGAACCAGTTTTTTTAAGTGCACTTCCCTATATTGGAAATTTACTTACAAAACTGATTTTTCATCTGCAAAGGAGTTGTTTAAAAATAAGTTGATCACATGATTGTTCTTGGGGCTACTGAGTTCATTAGCATTAACTGCTCTTGATTTAAGAAAGTATCTTCTCTGAAGTTGTCCTCCAGTTGTGGCTGAGAAGCTAGAGGCAACAGCATCCAGCAGCTGATGAACCCATGGTTCTGAAAGGACAGCTGTGATATAACACCCCTTTTTTCTAGGGAAAGACAATATGAACAGCAGCACCTGGAACCCACAACCACAAAGTGGTATCAAGCTTATTTCTTTACCTTCAATAACTTTTAACTCTACAGGGCATTATAAGAAACAAAAATCAATCATTTTAAAATTTGGATGGATATGTTTAATAGGAAGAGAAAATAGAGATATAGTAATAAATAAATAAAGCAAATAAATAAAACAGAATTACTGAAGTTGAGTAGAACTAATTTGTTAATCATCAAAAATAGCAGCTTTTAATATTCCTAGAATTGTTCTAGGTAGGAGATATTTTGAATACATCCCTAACCTAGTGAGCAGGAAGAGGAGATTTTTATATATAAATCAAACTTACTATTTTGTAGACTATTGAGGTTCTTGTCATTCTGGTTTTGAATTGTGAGACTTGAGACATTCACGTTTTAGTCTGTGCTTACTTTTCTGCATACATTCCCAAAAATTGAAATCTAGTCCTGAAATCATGCCATTACAAGTCCCTTGATAGTGAAAAAATGGCACCAGTGATATATAATACTGATAAGATTTAATGGAGATTTTATGCTGTCTACAAGCAATCTGAAACACATTTGAAAGCAGAAATCTCCCAAACATCTGAAGTAATGTATCTTTTCTATGTTCTTTGATGTTATAGATTCAGCTGTCTGAGCCAAGCACTTTGTACATCATGTGTAACATTCAGAGGATATCTGCCCAGCAGAGCAGAAGAGGACTAAGAATTAGATGGTGACTATCTTAGCTATATGTGTTTCCTGCTCCTGACAACATTTGCAATGGACTGGCTTCAAAAATCCTGTGTTCATTAGTAAATACCCCAATAAGCCCCCCATATGTTTTTAGACAATTTCATTTTTTGTTCAGTTTGAAAACTGGACTTGATTATCCCCCAGTCAGAATGGTGAAAACCTTAAGGAATATTTGTCTCCCTACGGTTAGTACTTCACATCTCTGCCGAAGATACTGGGGCTAGTTCTTCTGCTGGCATTCAGCACACTATGGTTTGGAGTGTAAGGGTTGGCCAAGAAAAAGCTGGGGTGTTGTCTTTATCAAATTGTAAATAAGGTGATCTTTTAGGTCATTTCAACTACAGGAATTTCTGTACTTCTTTATTTTTATGTAACATAGTTGATTACCCAGAGTCATTATGGAGCCCCACAATTCACAATTAGGTAGCATTGAGATGACTACTAATGCCACTTATATTCTGTCTTAATGCGCACACAGATATCACTGTGTGAATAGTGTGAATTGTTATTCAGTTCTGCAAGACTCTCTTTTCCTGATCACTAGATATTTGGACAGCTTATCTTTTTTTTTTAAGTGACATCTTGAAGATGTCAGTCTGAATCACTTCTAGGCAGCTTCCCGAAGAGAGCTGTAAAGGTCATACACAAGACCTGAAGAACTGGCAGTCACATTGCTTAGATTTAATATGCCTTTACCAAGTATTCATTGCCTTTGCTATTAACATATTCACTGTGTTGCATTTGTTTACTTTATGTTTGCTGTTGACATTGGGATTGTATTGGTTTATTTGTCATTATGACTGTAGCATTCATAATCAATAATAAATATCATCTAGAATGAAAGGCATAAAAATGATGTTCTTAGGAGATATATAAAACAACATGAACAAAGTCCCTTATGAGATTCTTTATTCCAGGTCTTAAGAATTAAAGATGTCACGAAATGTCTTCAACCTAACTGTCACACAAATGTGAAACAAGTTTGTCTTAAAGCCAGTTTGGTGTAGTGGTTAAGTGCGCAGACTCTAATCTGGGAGAATTGGGTTTGATTCCTCACTCTTCCACTTGCACCTGGCTGGATGACCTTGGGCAAACCATAGCTCTGATAACAGCTGTTCTTGAAAAAAAGAGCAGTTTCTGTAAAGAGCTCTCTCAGCCCCACCTACCTCACAGGGTGTCTGTTGTGGGGAGGGGAAGGGAAAGAAGTTTTGTAAGCCGCTTTGAGACACCTTCGGGTAGTGAAGGATGGGGTATAAATCCAATCTCATCTCTTCTTCTAAATCATATCACATATTGTGGCATCCTAGTCAAAGATCTACCAATTCCATAATCCACTCAAATATATTCCTAAACCGAGTTATACCATTCTAAACCAACTGACTTCAACATCCCTCAAAGGACTAAGAAGGACATAACTTGATTTAGGACTGGACTGCAAAATCACTTTTGGTCTTAATTTTTGTTGTTCAGTCACACAGTCAGGTCTAACTCTTTGTGACCCCATGGCGCACATCACACCAGACCCTCCTGACTTCAACCGTCCTCCGGAGTCTGCTCAATATTTGACCAGATCCAACTTACCTTGATTCATCTTAATACATAACAAAAAAGATGGAAGCTTGTTCTCTTCAGTGCTTGCATTACATATACTTTCCCCAACAAACCTTATATATAACCTGTATATAATTATTACCACTGTCTAAAGTCTTATATCTGTAATGGTGAAAATCTCATCCTCGTTATAACTGTGAAAATCCATGTGCTGAATTAGTAAACTAAAACACAAACTGAAAATTATAGTCATCTATAACAATTTCATAAGAAGATACATTTGCTCAGTGCTTTGTGGATAACATCTTGCATACCCTCTCTGAATTGGACTCTATATTAGCAGTGACAGGGTCAGATGGTGCCAGAGTGCAAATCTGTCCAGTTATTTTGGATACTTTTCATTTTATTCAGTTTGAGAGTATAGACAGGATCCTTAGTGGTTTGAGGCTTACCACCTGCTGGTATGACCCTTGCCCTTCCTAGTTAATTAAATCTACTGGGGCTGGGGCTGGTTGACTGGGTCTGAGATGTAGGTAATGTTGGTAATGAGGGAAGTGATGATTGTGCCAGCCTTGAAACAGGCTGTGATGTGCCCACATTTAAAGAAGTCTGCCCTGGACCAAGGAAATCTCACTAACTATCAACCACTCTCAAATATTCCATTCTTGAACAAGGTGATTGAACAGGTAGTGGTTGGACAAATCCAAGCTTTCCTGGTTGAGGAAAATTGTTTATATCCTTTCCAATCTGGTTTTAGGTCTGATTATGGAACTGAAACAGCCTTGGTCACCCTGAAGGATGACCTGCATTGGAACATGGACACTCTGTTGATTCTCCTGGACTGACGGACTGCTTCTCAGCCCCTAGATCTTTGGCCTCTGGAGTGCTGCAGGGTTCCATCTTATCCTCTATGCTTTTTAATGACTACATGAAACAGTTGGGTAATGTAATCGGGAGATTTGGGGTGGTTTGTCACCAATATGTGGATGACAATCAGCTCTATCTCATGCTTCTGGCTGATCCCAAGGAGAAACCCAGAACTGGTGTCTGGAGGCAGTTTCAGAGTGAATATGGGCTAATAAACTGAAGCTTAATCCCAACAAGATGGAAGTTCTACTGGTGAGTGGAAGGTCTGACCCGGGATTTAGGGCATCACCCATTTTGGATGGGGTTGCATTTCCTCTGAAGGAATAGTTCCATAGCCTGGGGTGCTCTTGGACTCAGGCCTACTGCTGGATAAGCAGGTGGCAGCTGTGACCAGGAGTGCCTTCTACAAGCTTTGACTGGTTAGCTAGCTGTAGCCTTTCATAGGCAGGAAAGATCTGGCCACTATGGCACATGCCCTAGTTACATCTAGTTTATATTACTTCAATGTGGTCTACATGAGGTGACCTTGAAAACTGTTTGGAAACTTCCGTTGGTGCAGTGTGCTGAAGCCAGGATGTTGACAGGCATGAGTTATAGGGACCATAACACTCTAGTCTTTTCCCATCTACACTGGCTCCTGCTTTGTTTCCAGGCACAATTCAAGGTGTTGGTGCTGACATTTAAAGTATTATATGGTTTGGGACTATTCCATAAATTGTGGCTTGCGTATCCCCAGGCCCGATGAAGAATACACAAGTGAAGTCCAAGTGAGGAAGAAAATGCTATTACAATAAATAGAGAGATGCAGAGCTAAGCAAGAAGTTTTCCATAACATCAAGCTGCTCTCTGCCCCAAATGGGAAAGACAGAGGGTTATATACTGAAAATGACATAGGTACAGGTAAAAATACATAGAAGACCCCATTGGTTACAGGTGGAAGGCATCATTTGAGTTGGGTGCAGCCATCTCTGAGATTAGGTACGTGCCAACCCAGGAGAGAGACTTCTTAGTAGTGGCACCAAAAACTATGGGACTCTCTCCCTAGGGGCATTTGTCTGTCTGCCTTCAGCTGGTGAAAACTTGCATTCCATCAGTAGGAGCTCCTTCCTCCCCAGTGTTTTAACTACTATTTTTATCCTTTGTAATTTTCTTCATCCATCTGCATTTATATGCATTCCTATGCATTTGTATAGCTACAGCATTTAGTAGCATCAGGAAAGAGGGCGCTTGCTCCAGCAACATGCCAAATGTCCAGGAATCACAACTGATCTCTAGACTTCAGAAGTCAGTTCCCCTGGAGGAAATGGGAGTTTTGGGTGGCATCGTCTATAATATCACATCCCTACTGACTCCCCCCCAGCCCCTGATTCTGCCTTCCCCAGTCACCACCTCAAATCTCCCAGTATTTACCAAGCCAGAGTTGGCGACCCAGTACAAAGGAACACAGTGGTCCTCAAATTCATGCACTATAAATGTTCAAAATGGCTGAAATAATACAAAACTTTTCTTTTCACTGTTATAATATGGTTTCCCCCTACTCCCCCAAACCCTTATATATTATTGTAGTGTGGAAACACAAAGGCTCAGGGTTTGTTCATAGAACTTTGAGCTGAACTGAAACCACTTTTTTAGTTTCCTTTTCATTATACCCAGGGGTCTTGGGGGGGGGGAGAGTGCACGGGAGCCCAGCTCCTGGAGGTCAGAAGCCAAGCCCTGCCCCCAGCCGGCGTCCTGCGGAGTCTTTCAGGCAGCCGAATGTCAATTTCAGCTCCATTATATCCTATGGGCCACTGAAGTCAATGGTGAAAACATAGGGTATATTCTGGGGGCTGGAGGGGAGGTGGTTTGAGGGAGATGCTCCAAACTCACAGAGTAGCTTATGGAGCCTCTCCCCAAGATACCCACCAAGTTTCAAGAACATTGGACTAAGGGGTCGAATTCTATGGGCCTCCAAACAGGTTGCCCCTAAACAGGTTTTCCCACTATAGAGAACAATGGAGGGAATAGGGGTAACCTGTTTGGGGGCCCATAGAATTGGACCCCCTGGTCCAATGTTCTTGAAACTTGGTGGGTATCTTGGGGAGAGGCTCCATAAGCTACCCAGTGAGTTTGGAGCCTTTCCCTCAAACCACCTCCCCTCCAGCCCCCAGAATATACCCTATGTTTTCACCATTGACTTCAATGGCCCATAGGATATAATGGGGACGAATTGCCACCAAATTTCTTTCATTCCCTCCTTTCCTTCTCTCTTTTTTCTCTTTCCCTCCTTCTTCTCTTCTCTCTTTCTTTCTTTCCCACCTTCTTCTCTTCTCTTTTTTCCTCCTTTCCCTGTTTCCCTCCTTCTTCCCTCTCTTTCTGTCCCTCCCCTTTCCTTCTCTTTCTTTCCCTCTTTCCTTCCTTCTTTCCTTCTCTCTACTCTCTCTCTTTCCTTCCCTCTTTCCTCCTTCTGTGGCCCAACTCTCATGTGAAGGATTTGAAACTTTAAACCCCTTCTCTCTTAGCTCCCCCACCCAGGCCAACTGGGGAAGGGAAGGGGAGGCTTTTGAAGATGCCTCCCCCCCTTTTGCTTCCCCTTCTGACATCACTTCTGGTGATGTCAGGGGGTGTGGCATGTGCTAATAACCTAATAGCTCATTAGCATACCATATGCTAATGAGCTCCTGCAGCTCTTTTTCTACAAAAAGACCCCTGATTATACCCAAAAAGTACTTTATGTGGTTTTCGCGTTCTTGAAATCTCATCTGTTTTATTAAAGTCCAAGACACTAATCATATTTCACACAGTGGTGAGCAAAAGCCCCCATAGAGTGCTTTTTAATGCTCCAGGAATCTGTGCATATCCTGAGCTAGTCCCCTTTTCCAAGGACCAACCACTATCAGATGGCTGCTGCATGTCCTCACTAGGCTGCGGCATATCTGTTGTCTCATACTCAGCTTCAGGGACAGTGCCAGTCCATTGACACCTCTGGGAAAGGGGGGGGGGAAGATATGCATTCAAGCACAGAATATTTAAAAATAATACATGAAATAAAGAGTGAATTTTAATGATTTAAAAGATGGCCAAATGGTAAAACAAATACCATAGATTTTTTTTAAAAAATACAGTTTTGCATTTATTATTGTTATTAATTAGATTTATTAATCACCCTATCCCAGCTTGCACCAGGCACTGGACAATGTACAAGGCATGATGCCATACAATATACAAAAACATTAAAATTCAGTATATAACTTAATCAAAATTACGATACACAATAAAAATCTAAGATGGCAATTTTCCTATATTATTTGTCCTAATTCTGGACTATCAGACCCTTTCCTGGGTGGTGGGGAAGGGAGCTCAGAACAAAAAATGGGGGGAAGGAAGGGTACCAGCCGATGAGGTAACCGTTGCTGTCTTAATCAAAAGCCTGGCAGAACATCTCTGCCTTACAGGCCCTGCAGAAGTGCATAAGATCCCACAAGGCCCTGATGTCATTTGGCAGAAAGTTCCACCTGGTCGGGGCCAGGACTGAGAAGGCCTTGGCCCTGTTTGAGGACAGCTGGAAATCCCTGGGGCCAGAGATCACCAGCAAGTTGTTATCATTAAATATACTAACATATTTAAATGGGTGGACTGTGCTTGGCAGCCTGGCAATGGCTGCCTTTGCTGGGCAGACCCACCCTGACTCCAAACTCAGCCTATGTTTCCTGCTGAACTGCACACAATGGACTGAGAAGTGCCCAGCCCCATCCTGTTCCCTAATGCATTGCACAGCCACTACCAGGTACAGAGAGATGTTGCTGAGCACTAAGGGCATTCCTTCCCAGTAGGGTTGCCAGGTCTGAGTTGGAAAATATCTGGAGACATGGGGGGGTAGATCCAGGAGAGGGTGGGGTTTGGGGAGGGGAGGGAGGCGCCTCAGCATGGTACAATACCATAGAGTCCACCCTTCAAAGCAGCCATTTTCTCCAGGGGAGCTGAGCTCTGTCAATTGGAGATCAGTTGTAAAATCAGGAGATACCCAGGCCTCACCTGGAGGCTGGTAACCCTACTTCCCAGCCATACCCGACCACACAGCCAGTAATGTGCTGTTTTGGATTTGCCCTCCATCACTGCTAATGCCTCAGGGTGCTTGCTGATCATCCTTACCTATCATGATCAGTCTACCCTATCCCTGCCAAATCAGTTATGGTCCAAACAGTCCAAAGACCAGGCCCTTCCACCCCAAAATCGCAAAGCAGGCAAAAAAGGCTCTCTCAATAGCCAATCAGAGAAAAACCCCAAAATTCCTGCTTGGCCTTAAAGGTGGCAAATCCCATGTTATTAAAGGTAGGGTGGCTGGGTCAGCTGAAAAGCCTGTGTGGAGGAGGCATGGCCGGAATATATGTGGCAAAATCATGTCTCCTAATTGGCTGCTTCAGTTGTGGCTACCTCATGCCTTCCCTGTCTTTAGAGGACCGAGACAAACCAATCCCTGGCATTAATGCCATGAATTCCGCTTTTTGATATAGTGAGAGAAGGACAAAGGAGGTCTCCTCCTAGAATGGTGGAATAGTAAAAATATATACATATAGGTTTATGAATCCCCAATGACAGCATTAAACAACAATATTTTGGCCTCCTTTTCAACATGATTCCAATCGCTTGCAGTAACAGCATCTAATGATGAAAGAGTTCTCACTTGTCAGTCAGAATGTCAGAAAGTGCAAACAGATCATGCTATGCTTTACAGGAAATAGACATGCTCTTTGCCCCCAGTTAGAGATGAAAAAAGGACAACCACGGTGTTAACATTTTTAATTTCTCAATTAGCCACATGAGGTCCAGACCTTTTATATTCTCCTAACTGTACTGTATGTGTGCTGATTTGGATTAGCTTCAAATCTAGCACTGACATTTAACATTAGTTGTATGAATAGGTTAACATCATTTATATAGATTTGGCTGAAATATCAGTTCACTTGCCTGGTTTGAGATGCCTTTTAAGTCACTTTCCTCCCCAGGTTCTTTCTGTTCATTTTATTCCATTCTACTAAGCTTCACCTGACAATGGACATCCAGATTTATATGCCAAATAAGGAGGAGGGGAATGGAGGGGGGGAATCTTCAACAGCATTTACACCCTTTTAAACCCATCAACTCTTTTAAGCCTGTTGACTCCAGTGTACTTAGAAGGGTGTACCTCTGCTTGAGATTGCACTGCTAGGTAGTCATCGTGGCCACAGACTTTTTCTGTTTTCTAGGCAGACAACAAAAATGTCCTTACCCATGAGTTCTTCACTAATGCAAGCAGGCTGATGATTAAAAGTGACAAATGTTTTATTGGCTAACCCGAGGAATACTTCCTCCTTCATTCTTTGAGACATCATCTTAGAACACAGATAAGAACAGGAATAAAATAATTAAAAAGCAGACAGGATGATATGAAGTATAGTTGTGATATGCATTCTGAATCTGATTACTGGCATTGGTCTAAAATTAGAATAGAAAGCAAGAATGTAAACCGAAATGTCTAATAGAAGGTGAAACAAGGCAACTTCATTTCTCTAATCGTGGGATTCTTGTGCAAAGCGGTGAACTTTACACATAGACAGAGAACTATGATCACTCGTGTTACACTCTACACACAGATTCACATAAAGATATGTTCCCTGTTTCCCACAGACTAAACAGTCAGGGCTATCGTCTCTGATTATAATGAGCAGGTCACTTTTGGGTTGAGTTGCAAGGGAAGATGTGCTGTAATAAATGCCTCTACCCTGCACCCCACAGATAATCAGTGCTAGTCTGTGAGATGTGCTTCATATATTTACATCATAGTTTCAGAGTATTATGAGTTTTTGCTTCCGTGCACATGCCCCATAGACTGTAGCATCATGTAATGATTTGCATGTGTGAATAACACTGATTAATCAAAGAGATTTTTTGTGCTCTCAACCTTTTTGGTTTACCCTATATTTTTGGTTGGGTATCCCCACCCCTTTTTGTAGTGTAACCCTGATTAATCACCACAGACAGAAATTTTGTATTACATTATATCAACTCAAAAAATGTCACTTTTCATTACAAAGTATTCACACATTTCCTTGAGAATTATCATAATGAACATTTATGTGTGAATAATTTTTGTTGGGGATTGCTTAGAGAGTCTTCTCATGCCCCAGATTGTCTCTGTGTTTATACCATATGTGATGTCTTCCTGCTTTTCCATTGTGGTGTGTCAAAATGCTCCATTCCACTGAGTTACATCAGGTTTTTTTTTTCAGGATTGTGAGGGAGCAAGATACACTCTGCTTTCAGGAATAGGTAGTTACTGATCTTTCATCCAAATTACACAGGAAGAACTGTGCCCACTACATGAGAGAAATAAAGTTAGTGTTCTATTGTCAATTGCACTGGACTAATTTTATCCTGGATCTTCCAGGGAATATATATAAACAGCTCCTTGTTACAAAAAAAACCAGCAGCAACAACAGAGGTCTCTCAGATCATGTCTGGCTTTCCCACAAGACAATATACTGCACATAGCCTCTGCAAGCCATAAGGCATCAGTTCACAGCCTGTGCTGCTAGATCTTTCCGGAAGATGGAGGTAATTGGATGGTACAATCAATAAAGGGGAGGAAAAACAGGCCAGCATGCAAAATTGTACTGTGATGTTCCTTCATGTCTCAGGAGCTACTTCCCATGCCTCCTCTTTTGTGCTAAAGCATTGAACCAGAAATACAGAAAATACTCCATAGGTTTGCCTTCAGCCTTCCAGCTATCCGGGTTGACCAAAACCCATTTTACCATGAGCCCTTTCAAAACAGGATGAGAACTTCAAAGGCCTAAAACATAGTGATTGTTTCTCTTCCGGCTGGTAACTGACATTGGTGGGGGAATTTAAGTAGAAATAGGGTGATAAGAATGGCTAAGCTTTTACTAGTGATATATGCTTGTGAATTTCATTTTTTTCCCCTGGTGGACAAAGCAAAGGTAATTGTGCCCCCTCTCTATATTTCTGAGCTTCCGAGGTTCCAAAACAAGACTCTCAAAAGATTCACTTGACCTAATCCTTGTAGGAATTCATGGAAGAGTTCTGGAAACAAAATGCTTTTATAAAATTTTAACACAAATGTTTATTTTCAAGATCTCACTATTAAACTCAGGGAAACAGTAGGGTGTTGTTGTTTTTTAAGTATGCTTTAGTGGTTCTAGTTCTCTATTTTGGTTCTACCTAAAATAAAAACTGATTATTTCTTGTCATTTGCTTAAGAACATATGACAAGCCTTGCTGGATCAGACCAGTAGTCCATCTCATCCAGCATGCTTCACACAGTGGCTGAACAGTTACTCTGGAAGTCCAGCAAATAGGGCCGGGGCCTGCCAGCACTGAGATACTACCTCTGATGGCGGAGATTTCCTTTAGTCATCATAACTAATATCCATTGATGGATCTATTGCCCATGAATCTATCCAGCTCAGCAAGCCCCAACAGGGTGCCCGCCAACACCTTTGCTGGTGCCTGTCAAGGGTGTTGTTGTTGTTTTTTTGAGAAAATAGGTGGAGCCAGATAGGGCTTTTGATTGGCCATTGGGGATCTGATTGGCTGTGCAGAAGTTGCTTTGGCAACAGCTGCCACCATGGCACAATGATCTGCATAACTGAAGGTAAACTGTGTGAATACAAGAAAATATTTTTAAACAATATGTTCATTTTAAAAGGCATCCAGTTAAACAGAGCTTCTGCCTGAAATGCTGAAAATCCACCATCAGAGTTATACATAATCTCAATCCCTGAAATTCCATGGTTGGTCCTGTTCTTATGGTTGTGCCCACCACAGTGTCTCAGAACTCTAAAGGCACCACAGGCCCTTGCTCTAATCCATCTAATCCATCTTTAAAGTTATCTATACTTGTGGCCGTCACCAATTCGCCTTGCACTGAATCACACAATTTAATTATTCATTGAATGAAGAAGTATTTCCTTTTGTGCATATGGAATCTATTACCTATAAGGTTCACTGAGTACCCATTAGTACCCATGGAATTCTGGAGTAGCCAGGTGGGAAGAACAGTGGAGAAGAAAGTCTGTTAAAGCATCAGTTTTGAGCCAGATAAGGTTTGTACCTCCAGGGAGAAAAACTGGAGGGTTCCTGTCTCAGGAGACTTGATAGGTTTCTGAGCCTGGCTTTGTGTGAAAACAGGCTAAAATAAATGTTTTGAGATAGGTTTTATATCTCCAGGGCATGAGATTAGGAGGATTCTATCTCAGGAGACTTTATGGATCTCAGAGCCTGGCTTTTAGGGAAAGCAGGCTAATTTAGTAAATGCTTTAAAAGGTGACTATACTTCTCTCAGAACTGAGTTTTAAAGGAAAGCTGGCTAAAGAATTGGAATTTTATTGGTAAATACAGTTTATTATTGGATATATCACATGTTCATACATTTTCAACCAATTACATATCCATTTTTCTAATTTCCCTTCTCCCCCCCCAAACAAGGCTTCCCGCACTGCTCCAACCCCATTAATATCTCTCTTATTCTGTTACATTTATTTCTAAACTTATTTTCTCTTACAAACGGTAACAATTCAAAAATCTAATTCTATTTCATTTTCCTCTTAATAACTATCAAAGCAAATCAAACCACGTTTAATGTCCCAATTTTTCAACAAGTATTTTTGAAAGTCTTTCCAGTCTTCAAAAAAAGTTTCATCTTCTTCGTTGTTTAATTTTCTTGTTAATTTGTCCATTTCTGCCAAAAACAACGTCTTTTTAATCCATTCCCATGTTTCAGGTACTTTAGCTTGTTTCCAACATTGAGCAAAAGTCAGTCTTGCTGCTGTAGTCAAGTACCATAGTAGTGTTCTCTTGGCTACATTTATTTCTTCCATTTTAAGACCTAACAATAACACCTGTGGGTCTTTCTTAAAAGTACAATTCAAAATTTTTTGTATCTCATTGTGGATCTCTGTCCAATACTTTACTGCTTTATCACATGTCCACCACATATGGTAAAAAGACCCTTCATGTTTCTTACATTTCCAGCATTTGTTAGACATACTTTCATTTATAATAGCAATTTTTTTAGGCGTCATATACCATCTGTACATCATTTTATAACAATTCTCTTTAACATTTACACACGTTGAAATTTTCATTGACTTTTTCCACAAGTATTCCCAAGATGTCATTAATATCTCATTATTAACATTTACAGCCCATTTTATCATTTGCTCTTTTACAACTTCATCCTCAGTATACCATTTCAATAGTACCTTATACAGTTTAGAAATCATTTTTTTATCTTTCTCAAGCCATACAGTTTCAATTTCAATATTCTTTTCTCTAAAACCGTGTTCTCTTTTATCGGTCTTAAATAAATCATAAATCTGTCTATACTTCAACCAATCATATTCAAATTCAACATCAAATCTATCTTTTAACACAAAATTTTTCCCTTCAGATTTTAAAAGATTTTTATAAGGTAGCCAGTCTAGCCCTTGATTTCTTGAATATGGATTGATCACTTCAGCTGGTACAATCCAAAGTGGTCTTTCTTCTGAGAAGAATTTTCTATATCTCATCCATGTCTCGAACAGTGATTGTCTTACAAAGTGGTGTTTAAAAAAATTATCCATTTTTACTTTTCCATACCATAAATATGCATGCCATCCGAATTTGTTATCATGCCCTTCCAGGGCCAGTAACTTCTTATTCTCCAAATTAATCCACTGTTCCAACCACGTTAAACAGACGGCATCATAATACAGTCTTAGATTTGGTAGCTGTAAACCTCCTCTCTCTCTTGCGTCACATAAAATTTTCATTTTAATCCTTGGCTTTCTTCCTGCCCATACGAATTTGGATAATTCTTTCTGCCACGAATCCAGTACTTTCCTTTGTTTTAGTATTGGAATAGTCTGAAATAGAAACATCAAACGCGGTAAAATATTCATTTTTACAGTCGCGATTCTTCCCATCAATGATAAATTCAAAGTATCCCATTTCTTCATATCTTGCTGAATCTTGTACCACACCTTTTCATAATTGTTTTTAAACAAGTCAATATTTTTCATGGTTAATTCAATTCCAAGATATTTAGTCTTTGTAACTACTTCACATTGAATTTTCTCTTGAAGTTCTGTTTGTCTTTGTTTCGTCATATTTTTGCACATCACTTTGGTTTTACTTTTATTAACATAAAATCCCGCAATTGAACCAAATTCTTCAATTTTTTCCATCAGTTGTGGTATTTTCTCGATTGGGTCTTGAATCATAAACATTACATCATCTGCGAATGCCCTATATTTATAGGCAAAACCTTTCACTGTAAGTCCTTCAATACTATTATCTTTTCTTATCGCTGTCAATAATATTTCCAATATCCAAATAAACAACAACGGGGATAACGGGCAGCCTTGACGTGTTCCCTTTTGGACTTGGAAGAAGTCCGTCTTTTCTTTGTTTATATTCAAAGCCGCTTTTTGTTCTAAATATATTGCCACAATCATGTTTAAAAAGGACTGTCCAATATCCATTTTTTCAATAACTTGCAGCATAAACTCCCAATTTAAATTGTCAAAAGCTTTTTCCGCATCTAGGAAGAGGAATCCAACTTCTTTTTCAGGATGCTTGTCATAATATTCAATTGCATCTATCACCACTCTTAAATTGTCTCTGATTTGTCTGTTTGGTAAAAATCCAGCTTGTTCTTCCGCTATTGTATCTTTCAGATATTTTTTCAGTCTCTCTGAAATTATTTTTGCAAATAATTTGTAATCATTATTTAATAGCGAAATTGGCCTATAATTCTTTACTTGAGTCAAATCCAAACCTTCTTTAGGTATCAATGAAATGTTTGCTTCTTTCCATGAATCTGGGATCCGTTTGGTCTTTCTTATCTCATTCGACAGAAGTACTAAAATAGGGGTTAGCTCCTCTTTAAATTTCTTATAGAACTTTGCTGTAAAGCCATCTGGTCCTGGAGCTTTGCCCAACTTTGCATCTTCTATCGCCATTGTCACTTCTTCTTTCGTTACTAAACCATTTAATAATTCCTTAATTTGTTTTCCCAGCTCTGGAATTTCAATCGTCTCCAAATATTTCTTGATTCTCTGTTGATCAATTCCTTTCTTTTTGAATAATTTGGCGTAGTATTTAAAAAAAGCTCTTTTTATACCATTCAGGCTCATCACATCCTTTCCATCTTCAACAATCTTAGATATAAAGTTCCTTTCTTTTCTATTTTTCAATTGCCATGCTAAAAACTTTCCTGGTTTGTTTGCACCCTCAAATGCTTTTTGCTGTAATTTCTTCAAATTCCAATATAATTCTCTGTTTAATAGAACATTCAGCTGATCTTGCAGAAAGTGGATCTCTTTAATAATCTTTTTCTTCCCTGGTCTTTTTTTAATTCCTTTTCTTTTTGTCGAATTTTTTCATGAAGGTCTTTCTGTTGTTGGATCTTTTGCTTTTTGTCGTTGGAGTTCAGAGAGATAAGCATACCTCTCATTACTGCTTTGTATGCATCCCATACAACTTGTATATCCGTACCTTTATTCAAGTTCAGTTCAAAAAAACTTTTCGTTTCCTTTTTTAAGATTTCATTAATTTGTTTTTGATCCAATAAATCTTCATTAATTCTCCAATATAACTGTTTAGGTTTTGGTTTAGATATCCAAAGTAGGGGATTATGATCAGAGTTAGTTTTTGGTAAAATTTGTATTTTATAAGTTTTTTGCGCCATCTCCTCTGACATCCAAATCATGTCAATTCGAGAAAAGGAATTATGTCTATTCGAATAAAACGTGTAGTCCTTGGTCTTAGGATTCCACTTCCTCCAAACATCTTCTAGTTTCTCTTGCTTCATCAATTGAAAGAAATTTTTTGGTAACTTTCCAGCTGTCTCTCCACTTGCTTTGGACTTTCTATCCAATGTGTTGTTCACTGTACCATTAAAGTCTCCCGCAAGAACAATTTGGTCATAGTTTAAACACTCCAACTCTTTAGTCAGATCATTAAAAAAAGTCTCTTTTGCACCATTGGGTGCATATATATTTACAAGCAATGTCTTTTTTCTATCCATACAGATTTCCACGCCAACATACCTCCCTTCTTTATCGGAGAAAATTTGTTTAGGATCCAAATCTTTTGAAATATAAATCACTGTTCCTTTTTTCTTATTAACTGCTGAGGAATGAAATTCTTCTCCCAATTTTTTATTAATCAAATATTTATCGTCTTGTTTTCTTATATGTGTTTCTTGTAAACAAATTATATTACATTTTTGTTTTTCCAGCCAATGATTCACCAGTCTTCTTTTACCTGGTGAATTTAGTCCATTTACGTTCCAAGATAAAAATTTGTAATCCATAATGGTGTTGAATTAAATATCTTTAAAATCATCCAGATTGCTCGCTTTAAATCTATATAAGTCTCCTTCAGATTTAAGAGTAGATCTCACCGAGTTATACATAAATGTAAGTCCATATGGAATCTCCCATCTGAACCTAATATTCATTTCTTTTAATCTGTCTGTCAATTTCTTGAATTTCTTTCTATCTTGTAGAATCGATCTCGGAATTTCTCTCAAAATTATTATTTTCTTTCCATTAATTTCCAACGGTTGTGTAAATTGTTTCTTGAAAACGTCTTCCTTCATCTTTGTTGTCACAAATTGAACAATCACATCTCTAGGTAATTGCTTTCTTTTGGCATAAGCTGAATTTACTCTGTAAATCAAGTCAAAGTCTGCATCCAAATCTCCTTCATCTTCCCCTATGTAAGTTGTCAATGTCTTAATTACTAGAGCCCGTAGATCCTGATCTTCCTCCTCTTCTATCCCTCTCAATCTCAGGTGATTCTGAGTAGCCCTATAATCCATCATGGTCTCCAGCCTTGTATTTTCTGACAGGGTTTTTTTGACCTTTTGTTCCATATCTTCAGATTTTGTCACCAGACTTTTGACTTCCTTTTTAAGTTCTTCTGTATCTTTTTTTATCCCTGACACTTCTGTAAGTACCAGTTCTTTCAATTCTTCCATGTTTTTTTTCTGTACTTGGATTTGCACTTGCTCTATTTGCACTAATTGTTGTTGCAACTGTGATTCTATTTGTTTTCCAAGATTCTCAGTCATCCGTTTTTCCATCGCTTCCATAGCTGCTTGCCACTCTTTTTTTCCTTTGCAGTCATTCTTGGGCTGGGTGATGAAGCAGCTCTAGGTCTTGTTCTCAAATCCGTCTTGGAGGCCACTTCAATGTTAGTCAGTCTTTATATTAGCAGTCTTCAAGCCAAATCGCCACCTTTAAAGCTTGTTTAAACACTTTTTTGGCTTGAAAATAACTTTTTAAATTTTAGTCCTCCCCAAAATGTCGGGCGCAATTTCTCTATGGTTTTCCGGCTAGAGTAGGCTCCTTCCGAACTTCCTGTTCACCTGTCCGTCTCTGTAATCCAACTTCCAATAAGGGTGGTGTCATACAGTAAAATGTCCATCCGCTTCAAACACAGCAACTTCTAAAACCTCCACTCTAGCCCACTTCCTGTATCACAGAGTCACAGTTAGTTTCGCTTCTACTACGTAACGTTTAGACTTGGCTGACCACAGGAATGCAAAACAAAGTCTCTTTTCAGCCTTTTTCTCTAAAGGAAAGCTTTCTTTTTACTTTTAATTCAAGCGGAATAGTTCCTTAAAGGTTTCAACGCTTATCCGTACGTTTCAATATCACAGTCTTCTTTAAATCGGTAAGCGCTTAATCGTTTGTTTGTTACCTTGCTTGTAGTCTCGGGGTTTCGCGGTGCTTCTTCTGTAAACGATGTTAATCTAGATGATAAAGAGATCGGTAGATGGCGAATTTATGCTGAATTCTCAGCCCGGCTGGCATCTGTAGAGTTGATTTGCAACTGCCCTCTTCACGGAAGGAGATCAAAGTGTAAACAAGCTTCCTCCGAAGCTTATCCACACCGATCTCAACTCCCCCTCAGGCTTCGCTGCTTGCTTGCCACTCCCCCGCCTGGAGAGTGCTGCGCTGGGCCAGATAAAGCCCAGACTGTCGTCAGATGCCGCAGTACACTCTGCACAACTCGCAAAGTGTGTCAATTCGCCATTTTACTCCGACCGGAAGCCCAGAATTGGAATTTTAAAACGGAGCTCATACTGTGGGATTCCTAAGACTGTGGAAAGGCCGAAGAGTCACTTAAAGAATAACAGCTTGGCTGATAATTGTTCTCTTTACCCAGAGACTGACAACTGAAACATTACATCTGAATGAGCCCAGCAAATGCTGTGTATTATACTTGTATATCGTTTTAGGCCTCATCACTGAACAACCTTATTCTGCCCAAGAAAGTTAATTTAAAAAATTCTGTTTATCTCATGCTTTGTCTGAAATACTTCATGCGTCATTTGCATTTAGAGGCCACTTGGTTTCAGTCTGTCAGGTGAAGGCTGGCCATACTGGTCAGGCTTCACATCACACTACCTCAGCTGAAATATCATTTTGAACCCCAGCCTTCATAGCATGATGATGCACAAAAGTTGTCATTCTGTAGCACTATCTTCTGGATCCCCAGAAGGGGAATATTGGAAGTGGGGCTCTTGCATCGTGAGTATGGAATGGTTGAAAATAAATACTTGTTTGCTGACACCAAATGCTAGCATACAGACTTCTTTTCATCCCTCCTCTATCCTGAATGTTCTTGAACATGGTTTAGTTGCAGCTTTTCTATAGGAAGTCTACTGTAAGATTAAACATTCCATTAACCAGACTTAAATTTTAAGAAAGGAACCATTATTCTTAATTTAACTGATGCACACTGCTTTGAAAACCAGTGCAGGACAGATAATTGCAAAGGGAATAAATACACTGTACAGCAGGTGGTGAAGAGCCTCCAACAGTTTGTAAAAGGGGAGGCCTCAGGCAGTCATTCTTGGAATTGAAACAGGGATGTATCATGTAACAAGTACAAAAGGGAGTTCCTCTTTCCATTTTGCAATCAAAACCGCAATTTCATTTTGTTTTCCATAATTTATTGGCATCATTAAGATGTTCTTCTTTATGAACATATAATATTGCTAACATGGCTTTTCATTAATATAAGAAAGCAAAAAAAAAAAAATCCCCAAAACAAAGCAGTGTGTTCTTGTTAGTGAGTAGACGGAGATATATAAATCTGAAACTGAACTGAAGTGTGATTACAGATGAATGATTTGGGACTAATTTGCATTGGCTTTGTTGACAGAGTTGGCTATTAGCTCTGCGTGAGGCATTTGAGTCCAGGTGTTATGATTTCATTTTCATGCTGTCCATCCTTCTCCTCTTATCTTTCAAGAGATTGCTGCCAAATGCCTCTTCAACCCAGTGGCCTCCCAAGGCTATATGATAATATCCACCTAGTTTTTATTTGTGTCATCGGGAAACTTGAGCAGCATTTCCATGAGCTTGTTTTTTCATGTGTCTCTTTTGTAAGAACATTTTGGAGACTGTAAAATACTGTTTATTCCATTTGATTTTATGTTGCTGTGTCTAACACAAATGCTATCCCTGGTACCTGTTTGTATAATGTACAAAAAACAGGGGTTGCACTTACCTGTAACTTTTGTTCATTGAGAGGGCTTCTGTGCAGGCACACATGGGACTGCAGTACTGAAGGCCAGCCACCGGGAGGAACTAGCGAGCTTTTTAGTAGAAACTTCTTCCTAAGAGAGTCAGGTTCCTCTCCGGGGAGGGATTTCCCACTCAAAAGTCACCTGACCTGGGAGGACCCTGCCCTCTTCCCTCAGTTCTCCTTCTGTCACCATCTCAGAGCAGGAGACTCCCACAGTGGGGAAGGAGGGAGGGATGTGTGCCTGCACAGAAGGCCTCTTGATGAACAAAGGTTACAGGTAAGTGCAACCCCTGTTTTCATCGTCAAGGCTTCTGTGCAGTCCCACATGGGAGAATAGCAAGTTCAGTTACTTTGGAGGAGGGCATGGGAGGTCTTAACGAAACATAGACTGCACCACCGCCGTGCCCATTGCCACTTCCCTCCTTGCATCGACATCCATGGCATAATGTTTGATGAACGTCAAAGGCGTTGACCAGGAAGCCACTCAGCAGATCTTGTGGATCAGAATTCCAGCACAGAAGGCTGTCGACGAGACCTGAGCCCATGTGGAATGTGCAGACAACACTATGGAAAGCGCCGCTAACTCACTCACTCTTCTAGCAAAAGTGATGACAATGAGAAAGTCTAGCTTATATGAAAGGAAAGACAATTTACACGTAGCTAAAGGTTCAAATGGTTTACTAGTCATTGAAAATCATTTCCCTGACCAATGGGATCCCTGCCAAGCCTACCACCATGCGCCTGTTTCTGTCTGGAACACTTGTTCTGGTATGTGGATTGGAACAAAGGCCTAGAAGGGGCCTGAAAGGACTAATTCTGAAACCTTGATTCCAAATAATGGAAAGGTTGAGAGTAGGGTAGGCGCTGTTTGGGGCAAGACCAGTACCTGGGTTTTTGTTGGCTGCTTCCAGGAGCCGTAATCCCAAAGGATTTGGTCTGAAGCTTATACTTCCTGATGCACTCCAGGATCTCGTCTGTCTCTTGACTGAACAATTCCTTCCCCTCAAAGGGAAGATCCTCCAGCTTAACCTAAGTATCCAGGGGCCGGGCTGAGGACCATAGCCAGGAGTGCCTATGTAAAACTAAAGGGGACCCCATCACCCTGCTGTGGCAGTCGGCATCATGACGGGCAGCATTCACTTGCAGCTTCCCCAGTTGCCTACTCTCCTCAGCTAGGGTCTGTTTCTCTTGGGGCAAGGCATCCAGGTAAGGAGCCAGCTTCTCCCAGAGAAGACAGTTGTATAAGCCCATTACTGCTGAGAAATTAGCTACGCAGAGGTCCATGGCTCCAGAAGAATACATCTTCCATCCTAAGGAATCTAACTTGCGACCCTCTTTGTCATTTGGGGAGGTCCTAGAACCGTATCGAGTATGGGCAGGAATGACCTCTGATATGAACGAGTTAGGCTTCGGTTGTTGAAACAGACAGCCACAGCCACAGTCTATGATCCTGGTGGACAGAGTCATGGACACCGGGTGCATCCAGGCTGCGAACATGACTTCCTGAAGGCCCTGCAGAAGGGTTAAGGCAACCGGGCCAGAGTCAGGTGTAAACAGGGCCTACATGAGAGGGTCATTAGTCTTGGGCTCAGATGATGAGTGCTTCAGCTCCAAGGCCTTGGCCATCCTGATGATCTGGTCAGCAAAAGTGGACATGTCCTCTGAAGGAGACACCGATGACTTGTCACCAATGATGTCATCTGGAGATGGGATGGATGCCAGCTCAGAGCCGTAGTCAGAAACCACATCCCCTTCAGAGTGAGAGTGGGGGTGGTCATAGGCATCGTCTCACAAGGACCCTCTGCGCACAGCGGGGGGGCAACCTCGAGGGCTCCTGCTGATGTGACCTGGAGTCAAGAGATGAACAATACCCACAGGGGTACCAAGGTGGCAGCATGTCGAAGAATTCCAGAGATGGCGCCGGGCTCAACGGATGCACCAGCAGGACATTGGATGAGAAAGACCGGTTGTGTCAAGGAGAGTCCTGGGATCATGGGGAGTGCTCGGTACCTAGGATCAGTACCAAGGGCAATTGTTACCAAGACGATTCCAAGCGCCAGCTGCACCGGTGCAGTGGTCTGCCTCTCAATGTCTGTACCAGGGAAGCATTGACGCCAAAGCAATGGCAATTGGCAGCGTCGACTAGCTTCTGAGTCCTCCGGACGGTCGGCGGTTCATGGCTCTGTCGATGGTGGCGAAGACCGCTCTGGAGCCTTCTTCTTCTTTTTAGCTTTTTTAGTGCAGGGGCCACAGCAGTGTGTGCCTGAGTGGGAGTTGGGGCTGAACACACAGATGGAGGCCGTGAAGGTCTCTCTGAGGGCACTATAATTGCCAAGATAGACTCTGGGGCTGCAATAGCTTTCTCCCATAAGGCTGCCTTCAGATGTGCTGATCTGCCCTCCCTCACTTGAGACATCAGGGTCTTACAGGCCTTACAGGTGGAGGAGTTATTTGTCTCCCCAAGGCAGAGCACACAATAGGCATGTTCATCCGATTGAGCCATCTTGGCTCCACAAGTCCTACACTTTTTTAAAAAGGGCTACCTTTTGCTTTCCTGAGGCCATTCTCCACAGGAATCAGACACAGTTGGCACTAACAGTTCTCTTTCAGTGGTGGCAGAAAGAGAACTGAGGGAAGACCTCCTCCCAGGTCAGATGACTTTTGGGCAGGAAATCCCTCCCTGGAGAGGAGCCTGGCTCTCTTAGGAAGAAGTTTCTCCTAAAAAGCTCGCTAGTTCCTCTTGATGGCTGGCCTGCAGTACTGCAGTCCCCATGTGGGATGGCACAGAAGCCTTGACGATGAACTAAACTACTTACTCTTCCTAGTAATTTTCAGGGAAATTGTTTTCCTACTCTTATGTGCAGAATCTTTCTTTGCTAATACCTAAATATCACATAATTTCATGCTGTAAAATAGTGAATTAAACTGAATCAAATCCTTAGTGGTGGGAAGGAACCCCATTTTCTCCCAAAAAACATACACTTGTTTATTTATATAATTACAGCATGTACAGAGCACTTGTTGTTTTGGTTATTGTCTCATTTACCCTCACAACAAACTAATACAGTCAAAGTAGTCACATGCCCAAGTCTACTCTGTGTTCCTGGTGGAGCTGGAATTTAAATCTAACTATTCTCCATTTAACCCAGCAGTCTAATAAAGGTTCTATGATGAACTTGCAGTTCAGGTTTAATTGTGGTGTTCTGTTGCTGAATTGCCACTGGATATGGGGGCCAGCATCACTGTCATGAACCCCTCAGCTGTTCACCTCCCCTGCCACCTGTCCATGTGCCTTTACCTGTCCATTTTGCCTGAAAACATTCCACCACCCATGATCCTAGCTTTAATGGGGAAGGGCAAGCAGGTGGTGCACAGCAACAGGTGGCCACAGTAGCTGCATGCACCAACCAGTCCTATTGGAGAAAGGGCATGAATGTGGTGCAAGCAGCTGTGAGAGCAGATAACTGGGAGGGCTTGTGCGAAGGGGAAGGTTTCACAGTCAGGTGGGAACACAAAGAGATGGATGGTTGGAAAGAGATGAAGGGGGGGGCTGTTGGGCAGCAGAAAGCCTCTGGGCACTGTCTCCCAAATTCTGGAACAGGTGCTGGATGTCACAATTATTTTACTAGCCTGTTTGAAAACATCTCCAAGTCTTGGTATCCCAACCAATGGGAAAGATCAAAGCAAGAGGTTAAGGAAAGCATATTTCACTGGCCTTTCTTTTGCACAATGAAATAGATGAAATAATCAGCACAAGTGCAGGACAAGCAAGATTCGCTGGTTGGAAGGAATCCAATCCCATTATTTCATGTTGATATCCCCCCAGTAACTCTCTCCTTCCCATTTTGCTTCTCTGCTCCCTACCTCCTTGCTGGCCCTTTTCCATCTTTTTTAAAAAATAAACCCTCCTCATTCTCTTGTTTTCCTCCTCTGCTGCCTTTCCCCCTTGCTCCTCCACTGCTATCTCTTCCTTCCCTACTTCCCCTCTCTTCCACACTACCTTACCCACCCATACCACTACCGTTGTTCCCTTTCCTGCTGTTTGTGGTGCTACCACTGCCTCCTTCCAATGATAGTGTAGTAGCCAGATTGAGGTAGACAATCCCCAGCACAGAAGCCAAACAGCTGTTTTGCTGGGCACCCATGGCCAGTTCTGTCCCCAAAGTGAGTCTCAGAAGCACTGGCAGCACTTCTGAGGCTCAGTTTTTTCTCAGTGTGTCTAGCAACAGGAAAGGAGATGTGGCTTAGTGGTAGAGCACCTTGTTTTCACACAGGTTCAATACCCAGCATCTGCAGATTAAGTTGAGAAGAGGTTTGCTGCCTGTCAGAGTAGAAGATACTGACTTTGAAGGACTATTGGTATGACTTAGTATAAAGAAATTTCCCATGTTCATGTGTTAGATCCTACCACCTTTTATTTGCTGGCACACTTAGCTTTTTCCCAGGTAGATGTTTGGGCTGGGATGGGGGAGAGATTGCCTACTCATGAGCTAGAATTTCAGAGAAGAAATTGTGGAAACCCAGAATTTTCTCCCACAAAGTTACTGTGTGACTTTGGACTGATTTCTTTCAGTTTAACCAGCCTCACAGAGTTGTCATGAGGAGAAAATGAGGGAGAAAATGATGAATGAATGTCAGCCTGAGATCCTTGGAAGAAAGGTGAGATAAAAAATGTAATACATAGAATATTTTTCTTTCCCTCCCACATCTGAAGAATACAAGCCTATTTTGGCTCCCTGTAACAAATTATATTAGACAAATGAATTCTATTTGAAATGTAAAGGTTTAGTTTTGTCACATTCATACTAATTAACAGATTTCAAAATGCACCAAATTGGGGTATGTGTGTATCTGGTAAACATGTTAAAACACAGTTATTTTGACATGAATAGTTTGCTAAGATTGCAGACGGGGAAAAAATGATATGAAGAATTAAAAGTATCTATATTCTTTATGAGGTATGAATTCTATTCCTTCAGTAGAAAAAAGATGGGATTAATTTCTGATGATTAAGAACTGAGGTATGATTCTTGTGGTGGATGCTCTGAATGAAATATGATACTGATATTGTATTAAGAGACTTTTCCCCTGAGGGACGCTGCAGAGAAGACTTCAATGGCCTTGAATCTGTAGACTTTGGATGGGCTCCAACACGTCAGTTCCTATATGCTTGGGAGCAGAAGAGTTCTTTATGATAGTAGCTCTACCAGTAACCTTCATCATTTCCTGAGACACCATCTGCATTTTTATTGGATGTGGCCCAATAATTACTCTCCTTTTTCATAGAGGAATTAAATGTGCACTAGATGTAGGGAACAGTGCATAAGTCCCTCTAATTTGAACAGTTAACTTGTATACAAATTCCACTTTGTACATAAGAGATGCAATTTGTGCACTGACGAGATATTCAGACAAATTGGCACTTCATGCCACTGTGGGAATAAGACTTTCTTTCCCAATCACAGCTTTTCACAAGAATTAAGCAAATTAGGGAAATAAAGGTCATTAGCTAAAATTAGATTGCACTGTATTTAACAGGTGTTTGGGTCTATTTTACCCTGAGGGTAGATCACTGCACTGTCCAAGAAGTTAATTGTGCAATAATTGTACAGTTTGCACATTAATTTCTTACAATTTAGGATATACTATTGCTTTATTGAACTTATTGGCAATTACTGGGCTTGCATGTGAACAAGGGTTGCTATTGTAATTGTAATGGATAGATGCAATCTCTGTTCTGGGAACATTTAGCAGTTTATTGAATTAATGTTCAATTATATGATAAATAATCAAAGAAAGAAAAGTAGACTTTTGTGATCTGGTACTGAACAAAAATGTTGACAGAATAAAGAGAATTGTCTGTTTTACTATATGAGTCAACACACAATTATGGAATCACAGACTTTGTATGAAAAGTGTCTTAGTTTTATTGAAACTCCTTCGGTTTACCTTGAATATATATATGCAGCTAATTTGGACTGAGTCAGAACTTTGTTACATCTAGCTCAGTGCTGTCTACTCTGGCTAGCAGAAGCTCTTCAAGATCTGAGGCAGAAGTATTCTGCAACCTGCTACTCTTTTCACTAAATGGCATTGAACCTAGGATCTTCTGCATGCAAAGTGGATGCTCTACCACTAAGACATAGTCCATACCCCTGTAACCCTTCAGAAGTTTGGAAGGGGAACTCCATATTTGCTTTGAATTACACTTCAGGTGAAATGTCTGTGACACCTCTCTTCACAATATACCATATTCACAGTTCATACCAAATTATAAAGATTCAAAGTATCATACAGAACTACAAGACATAGACAAAGGTCATGCTACTCACTGTGATCCGTCCTACACATAGGACAAAGGATGAAAAAGCCTCCATATAAGCAAATGAATCAAGGATAGGGGTGGGCACAAACCAGCTCATGAACTAAAGCTTGTGACAAATTTTGGTTGGTTTGTGGTTCACAAACTGAATTCTGTGGCAGGTCAACTGGCACGAACTTTCCATGAACTTTCAAGCAGTTCATGGTGGTTCATGCTGGTTTGTGAATGGATACATTTGATGACAGTCTCTGCTCAAACAAAATGTTTACCAAACTTCAAAGCAATGGGGAGGGGGGGCAGAATTCTCCAGCCTTGGAAACACCAATAAGTTCCCTGTGCATTTGATGTGTGTAGCCTGCGCTTTTGAACCTGCAAACCTCCAAAGGAAGTTTAGAAAACTAATTAAGGGCCAAAAGTTAAAAACATAAGTGTACAAAAGAGTGTTTATTACAAAGATGTATAAAAACCTAATAGGGGCCCAAATAAAGCGTCATAAAATGTACAAACTTACAAATACACACAAAAGAGAACAGTGAATGACCTGACACATTTCGATTCACAAGAGCCTTCTTCAGAGATCAAATAGTGCAAAATATAAAAAGCAACAGAATCCCTGCATCTGACATTTTGACCCTGCACCTGACATTTTCCTCAAAAGCCCTTTCCTGGGGGCATCTTTTTTGGGGGGAGCATAACCAATTCCCTCTTTATGCTGTGGAGTCTTTTGAGCAAAAATTCTACTTTGTGAGCTACTGGCGTTAAAGTTGTGAGTAAGTGATTTGGCTACTACATATATACGTTTGCTCTGGAGCCATCTTTCCTCAGCCACCCCAGAGAGCACTGCAATCAGGGGTTCAGAACTGGCTGGGCCTTCCAAGTCTCAAGGAGGCCAGACTAGTAACAACCAGGGCTAGGGCTTTCTTGGTGGCGGCTCCACTCTGGTAGAATGAGCTCCCAGAAGAGATCAGGGCCCTGCAGGATGTTTTACAGTTCTTCAGGGCCTGTAAAATGGAGCTCTTCCACCAGGCTTTTGGAGCTGCCACCACTGCTAACTATAATTAAGAACTAACAGCTTCGATGGGAGAGCCCCCCTCCCCCCCGATCTTTAAATATAGCCTGAGCCAACTGGCTAAGATAACCTAAGAAGATTAAAGGCCTGACCACAAACTGTGTAACAAGTACAGCTGTGAGATTACGAATGTATTGCTACTAGCACTTTATTATATTATGGTTTTAGCATTGTTTAACTGTTACATGTTGTTCTTAATCCTATTTTATGTGTATTGTAAAAAATCTCCATGTTTTATGTAAGCCGCCCTGAGCTGGCTTCAGCTGGGAGGGTGGGATAGAAGTCTAATCAATCCAACCAATCAATCAAGCTAAGACAAAAATGTATGAGCTGGAGGCTAAAAAACTGTGAGCTAGCTCACACTAATTCAGCTTAGAGGGAATACTGGCCATGACTCAGACCCCCTAAGTCCAATCTGCAGATAACTTGGAGGGCGTGCAGAGATCCCCTGTGAATTTGATCTTTCTAGCTTGCATAGGGTCTTTTCTGAATACTCCTGAACCACCTGAACCTGTGCTTGTCAAAATGACAACCTGTCATTTCTCCAGAAAGCACTTTCCTGAGTGCACCTACTTTGGAGGCTGTATTTTGAACCCCGTAAATTTAATCCTTATCAAACTTGGAGAGCAGGTAGAGGAAAGTCAGACAGAGATTCCCGGTGAGTTTGGTGTCTCTGGCATGCTGGGGGGGGGGTTCTACTATATCACGAACTGAACCAGTTCATTTGGCAGCTAAAAGTTCATGACAGTTCGTGGTTCATAAATTGGGCATGCCACAAACCACAAGCCAAACTGCATTATTCTGGTTCATAACCATCCCTAATCAAGGAAGTGAGTTCCACAACTCAGCTGTTATGACTCACCATGCCAGTTGACATAGTGATGGCCACAAGTGCATATGGCTTTAAAGAGGAATTAGACTAAGTCATGCAGGATCAGTCTATCAGTGGCTACTTGTCTCAGTGACCATAGAGAGCCTCCATAGTTAGAAGCAGCAAACCTATGAATAACTGTGCTAGGAGGCATCATCAGGGGAAGGCCTTAGCCTGCATGCCTTCTCTGTTGCCCTCTAGGGCAAGTGGTTGTCCATGTGTTAAACAGGTAGACTACATGGACAATTGGTCTAATCCAGTAGGGTTCTTCTTGTGTTTTTATTAGTCAGCATGTGACACTTTTGCTGTTTATCTCTTACGGTATTGCTTTGGTTCAGGCCTCAATATCTTTGCCAATGAACTTTCAGTGCAGTGCTCTGACTTGAGGTATGTTGTCTCTTGCCTGCCATTACTGCTTTTACCACTAAGCTTAATTCTGTTTCATCCCCAGGATTTCAATAAAAGATTGTTCTAGCCGAATTACTGAAGTTCTATAGTTCATTGTTAAAGCTCCCAGATTCAATGCTCCTCTAGGAATATCTTTCCCAACATTGTGCCACCTGATAGAGTCTGCAAAGATCCTTTCTCCAGAGGTGTCTTCATTTCTTACCGGGCAATCTCTACATCCAGGAAGCATATGAAGATGTCTGATAATATCATGTGATATTGTAAAGCCAGCCTTTGTATTTAGAACTCAAGCAGATCAGCATTAATTAAAATGTGGGCAGATCTTTTACAATAAGCACTTACAGATTCTTACAGATTTCAAAAAAGTTCTAGCCTTCCACAATAAGGATTTTTTAAAGATCCTCTCACAAGCATCACCAGTATATCAAAAGATTTTACCACTCTGTAAAATACAAATTCTTCAAGTCTCTGTTGCCCCTGCACAAATTTATTCTGTTATTGCATTGCTTAAGTTGCTGTCCGGTCCCCATGTAATACCCTGATGCAAGGCTTCTGCAGGGGGTGATTTCTTTCTCATTTGCTCCCACTTAATATGCATACAACATTAGATTCTTTAAGTGGCAGCACAGAATCTCCAGGGACTTCTTCAGATCCTTTAAAGGATTTCTTTCTCAGATTATCCTTGTATATCCTTTTAACCCATCATTTAGTCATGGGTTACAAAATGGCAAGAGCCAGTGCCTGGGAGGCACAGTCAGAGAACTAAAAACTAATGTGATATCCAAGTTCAATTGCCAATCAACAAAGCAAGCTTATTGAAAACACAGCTCAGTCACTGAATTGACTCAGATACTTTGACAATGCCCTTCAGGTTCAGATACCCATGAGAGTAGTAGTCAGGTTATAACTAAAAGCATGTAAAGCATACACCTTTATTTCCTGCTGTAAGCATAAAGAAAAGTCATTTGAGATCAAATATGCATAATAATTAACATGGCAACAGAAATCCAATTTTACAGTGTTCAACATGAGCAGGAGCTTGAACAGAAAACATAAATCTGGGATGAACTATTTCTGCCTCTTGTCTTTCCAAATCCACATCATGAGGACTGTGTAATAATGGTAGGGATCTCTGAGGACACTGTCATCTGCCACAATTAATATCAAATTATTATTATTTTTCTTTTTACAAAATGCAACCATAGAATCATAGAGTTGGAAGGGGCCATACAGACCATCTAGTCCAACCCTCTGCCCAATGCAGGCCCAGCTGAAAGCATCTCTGACAATATTCATCCAGCCTCTTCTTGAAAGCTGCCAGTGAAGGGGAGCTAACCACCTCCCTAGGCAGCTGATTCCACCATTGAATCACTCTGACGGTGAAAAGGTTTTTCCTAATTTCCAGCCTATACCTTTCTGCATGTAATTTAAAACTGTTGCTTTGGGTCCTGTCCTCTGCTGCGACTGGAACAGCCTCTTGCCCTCCTCCAAATGACAGCCTTTCAAATATTTAGGGCATGGAAACTCTTCTCAAAACTAAACATTCCCAAGGCCCTTAGCCTTTCCTCGTAGGGCTCAGTCTCCAGACCTCTGATCATCTTCTTCACTCTCTTCTGCACCCTCTCGATTTTGCCCACATCTTTTTTGAAGTGAGGCCTCCAGAACTGCATACAGTACTCAAAGTGCGGCCTGACCAAGGCAGTATACAGAGGGGCTATGATCTCCTACAATTTCGATGCTATGGCCCTTTTAATACAGACCAAGACTGAATTAGCCTTTTTTGCCACTGCATTACACTGACTGCTCATATTTAGTTTACAGTCCACTCTTATCCCAAGATCTCTTTCGCATATACTACTCCCTAGAAACGTATCCCCCATCCAGTATTTGTGCTTGACATTTTTGTAACCCAGATGTAATATTGTGCATTTATCTTTGTTGAATTGCATCCTGTTCACAACTGCCCACTTTTCCAGAGTGTTCAGGTCTTGTTGAATTTTAACTCTATCTTCTTGGGTGTTTGCTACTCCTCCCAATTTGGTATCATCAGAAAATTTAATGAGTACCCCTTCTACCCCTTCATCCAGATCACTGATAAAAATATTGAAAAGTACTGGGCCCAAAACCGAGTCCTGTGGCACCCCACTGGACACCTCCCTCCAATCTGATGAAATGCATTGACCACCACTCTTTGGGTGCAGTCCTCTAACCAGTTCCCTATCCACCGAACTGTCCTATAGTCCAGTCCACAGTCTTCCAGTTTTCCCATCAGAATGTCATCAACCATAAACAAACTACATCTCCCTTTCTGCTATTTGGAATTCTGGAGAAGACCCTGATGCTGATAATGATTGACTTGACTGTGTGACTGAACAACAACAAACTTCTAGTTTTTAGTGTAATTATACACATTAATTATTTTCTTCTTCTTGGGCATCAGGTCTTCCATCACTGTTCCTTTGCCATTGTTTCATCCAAGTTGTTTACATTTCATGGTCTCTCAGAGAAGCCAAGATCTTCCTGCGCAGTATCTTTTCTCCATCAAATTACCCTTGGTGTTGTTTTGATTGTTTCGCTATTTTCTGTTGGGCATCTTTGTGTCCTGTTTGGTGTACTTTCAGAGAGACGCCAAATCTGTTTCTTGTTCTCTGGATCCCTTGGAAGTTGTGCAATACAGAGACCAATAAAAAAACTTTTCCCTTTTGTCCCTTGGTGAACCCCATGGCCGCTCCCAGCATGGAGCCCTTTACATATTGAAATTATAAAAGTGACCAGCCTTCAAATACCCTGTGCTGTTTCTAAAAGGCAAATTTCCTACTCACAAAAGGGTTTTAAAAATGTTCCTCCACCATGAATTGAATTTTTTACTGTATGTAATATTGTTTATTGTTTTAGTTCTGAAACTCGGCTTGCTGCTTGTTAGCCGCTCTGAGCTACCGGATAGGGCGGGGTATAAATCTTAAAAATAAAAATAAAAATAAAAAATGAATACAGGGAACTTCCTGAATCCTTCAGCCATGTAATGTTTTCAGAGTTCAAGGCAACCATTGTCTTCTGCTGCTTTTGTTGCATTAGCTGTAATAAGTTCACAGGAGACAGTGACTGTGTGTTCCAGGGATGATGTATAGCTGCACAGTTATTGCAGCTATACTGATTTTGAGAGAACAGCTGTAACTAAGAGAGAAACTGACCCTAGAACTGCCACCCTATTTCCTGGTTAAAGATGTTGTGCTTTTAGCAGCCAGTTACATCTGTTGATTTCTCATCAGAAATCTGGAACGATGGTGAAACATGCATCAGCTGAACCAGCATTATGGATAGGGAGAAAACTCTATTTTGTCACTTCAAACTGAATCGTAATGGTTTGAAGAGGGTTTTTTTTGTTGTTTTTAGGGCATGGAAACACCATCCATCAGATGTATTCAAACTGCCTCTCTTTTTCAAGAGAGGGGAGGGAATCAGGTGTCATTTGTATGCCCTGTGACATCTGTTTTACTACTTCTGATCTTTGTGCTCCTTTTAGTTTTCAGTGGTTTGTTTTTTAAAAGACCTGTGACAGCAGGTGGGTCCCTTATGTTTTGTCATTTTTTTTTTTTTTAGTTTTGACACATATGAAAGCATGATAATGAGAGCACTAATGGGCAATTAACTGGCATTTCCTGTTCTTGTTTGACTTCTCTCGGGGTTAAAATAGTTGTGATCTATAATAATATTTTAAACTAACCTATTACATTCCTTTCTATGTGCCATGGATTGTTTCATAACATAGAGCAGTGGTTCTCTACTGTTGCTCTATGTACCATGTTTTTTGTAACAGCTTTTGTCAGGGTTTTTGTAACAGTTACTAAGATTTGGCTGACCCTTGACCCCCATGCTTATCTGCAAATGTGACATACCGTCTCCTGCAGACTGTCCTGCCACAGATTATCTATGCTAGTAGTAACCTTGGACACTTGGTGTTTCTCCTAATCCCCCATTCTTCCTGTCCACCAGTAAGCAACTTCGATGTGCCACTTCCTGCTCGTTGTGAGAATTTTCCTATTTGGGGCAGAAAATTGTATCTTTAACACACTGAGTATATCTTTGCCATATAGAGCATTGAAAATTAAGAGATGAGCCAAACTCCCAGAAGGTACTGTAGCCTGCTGCAAGTAGGCATAGGCATCTAGGTCTGTTCCCTTGAGAACTTAAATGACCTAGAGCTGTCAGGAAAAGGAGGTAATTTGCACTTCACAGAGGGCACCATTTGGCCTGGGCAATGTGGATTGCCCATAGATAATACTAAAGGATGTTAATTGTCTTTACCCCTTGTTCTTAAGAACAGATAACTGCCAGGTCCTAGGTTATCTCTAGGGATGTGCATTCAGATTGGCTAAGCTGAATAAGTGGCCAAATATTGGTGATTCGGCCCTATTTGGCACAGCCACTGGCCAAATCAGATTCTCTGATCTGATTTGGCCAGCTGAATGCAAGCTGCCAAATGATTCAGCAGATATTCAGCTGGCCAAAAAACGGCTGAGGAAAGGCAGGGAGGGGGGGAGTTAAAGTGTACTTACCCTCTTGCTGGCCTTTTCCTGCCTCTTCCCTGGGTCAAGGGAGGAGGGGAGGGGGAGGAGGCCAGTTTCAGCCCATCACTGCCATACATTTGCAACTTGCAAATGCTCATGCAGACTCTGCAAGGTTGGTGTTGCTTAGCACACCACCTTCCTTGCTTGGGAGGGGGAGGAGACTTGCAATTCTACCAATAGGGGTGAGTTGCATCCTTTTTGGGCCAATCACAGGACAGTGTCATTTTTTGAAACTGTCCTGTGCTTGGCCCAAAGAGGAAATAAGGAGTCTTGCCTAGTGGCTGGACTCATTGCTGTTCCTGCTTTCCTGGTGGCTGCCTGGCTGAGAGAGATTGTGCTGCACTGGTCTTTGGCTTCAGCTATTGGCTGCTTTCCATGTTTGGCCTGCTGCCCACTCCCTGGACTGCTACTGGACTCTCTGGACTGGTCAACAGAAGAAGACATCACCAGGTTTGATTCAAGTGGGATCTCTTTAATTTTTCCTTCTTTGGGTTTGGTGGATTGTTCTGGGTGGACGGGTTGAGTTCTGTGGGTTCTCTGGGGTGGGGTGTTGGGGGTTGGGGTATAGTTTGATTGTTTAAAAAGTTTCTTTTTAATAGTTTAAAAGTTGTACTGTTTGTTGTTGCTTTGTCTGGGGGCCTGGATTTTGCCTTTCTTTTCTTTTCTTGTTTGGTGGAGTTAGGGTCTTCTTTCTCCCCCCTCTGTTTAAAAGTTTAAAGCTTTTTTTCCCTTTCTGTAAAAGTTAATAGGTTTATATAACTTTCAAAGTTTTACGGTTTCTTGTCTAATTGCTTGGGTGGGGGCTGGGGTGTGTGTAGGGTTTTCCCCTGTTTGGTGAGGTCAAGGGACTATAGGTTTAAAAGTTGATTTTTTTTTTCTGTCTGGTGACTGTGAGCTGTTGTTGTTGGTGCCCTGGTTTTCTTAGTAGTTCTTGTTCAATATAGATATAGTGTATTTTGATAGCTTTCTGGTTCCATAGGTAGATTCTTCCCTGTTTGTGTGTTTGTTAGATAGATAGATAGATAGATAGATAGATAGATAGATAGACAGACAGACAGACAGACAGACAGTTAGTGCTGGAGGTACATTTCTGGTGGTTTCTATTCCAGTTTCCTGTTTAATAGACATTTAGTGTGTTAGCCTTAGATTCCTGTTTGTTTGTTTCATTGTTAGATTTAGAGATATAGATAGATACATAGAGCAAGGATTTTCTTCTGGTTGCTGGGGGGGATGCTGGTGGTGCTCTGCTCTCTGTAAGGCTTGGCAGTTGGCAGTGGCACTAGGTAGTTCAGTTGTTTAGTTCAGTTGTGTAGCATTGGTTTGGGGGTTTTGTTGGTTTTAAATGGGTTTTCTAGACTGGGTGGGTGGGTGTTTCTGGTTTGTTAGGGTCATTGATTTAAATAAGTCAATCTAATAAGGGTTAAGGGTCTGTTCAGGAATTTTTTTATTTTTTTTAACTATAAGTAATCCAGTGTAGGACTCTAACTAGGCCAGAATAGGATACGATTGAAAAAGAGGTGAGGAGGGGTTTCCTTAACAGCAGTGCTTAAGTAGACTTAACTACTTACATAAAACAGTGTTCTATGCACCTGACCTTCGTTGAAGGCCAGTGTGCTTACACATTACCTAGGCTGAACCCCAGCTTTTTAGTTCATCTCACACAGGCACCTGCACTGCCTTCCTAGGAAATCAGATTTGCCCTAGTACATTAGCCAGGAGTACATTAATAAAGAGACACAAGCACTTCTAAAAAGGTTTGTTTCAATCTCTAGGATAGCTTTATAAAACCTTCAGCTAGGGAGAAGCAGGAACACCAAGTTTTAAACCAGTCCAGTTTCCAAAGGCGGGGGGGAGTGAGGAAAGGATAGTTTAGGGTCCTTTGAAAATCAAAGTAGAGATTTGGTGAGAGGGTTCTTAAAAAGGTGTCAGGTTCAGGGGCCAGTACAGTTAGTTACTTAGGTGCCTAAACACCCCACTACCTACAGTCAGATTAGTCAGAGTTTGGCCCAGGATGACATGAGTGGCAGGAAAGGAATACAGAGGGGTCCTGAGAGCAAGGCAAAGGAGAAGACCAGAGGGGCATAGAGGAGGAGGAGGACTGCAGTTTCCCCTCCACCTCTGTGCAGGACCACAGCAGAGCATCCTGGCACCACTCCAACCTGTGGCCAGAGTGGTGCCATGAAGAATCCACACCTGGTTCTCTTCCCTAAGAAGGATGCTCCTGGGGTGGCCCCAGCAGAGGTGCCTGCAGGTGCTGGCACTGGGCAGGGGTCTGCTGCTTAGGCAGTCCTTCCTCAAGCCATTGCTGCTGAGGATCAGCAGCAGGAGGAGGGGCAGCAAGAGCTGTCTTTGAGGTCGATCTCTGGGGATGATTCATCTCTGGAGATCACTCCATGGACTCAGAGGGCTATGGAGAGACTGGAGGAGGAGCTGGGTGGCCACCACCAGCCCACTGCTCCAGTCCCCGTAGGCTCCAGCAGGCCTTCTGGGGAGGGACAAGAGGGGATATTGGAGGGGATGGAGAGGAAGAGATGGAGGAGATGCACCCTAGGGTGCCACCATTTCAACCCCCTCCTCCCAGTCAGCGATCTTCTCATGTCCCCCCAAGACACAGTGTGTCTGCCCTGAACTCCTCACAGGAGGAGGCTCAAGTGGTGACTGAAGTTGCTGGTCAGCATGGTTCCCACTTCACCTCTGATGTCTGGAAGGATGGACCCACGGTATACACAGTGCCAGCTGTGTAGGGCCCAGATCAGCTGTGGGAAGTATCCATGCCATCTCATGCCTGCTAAGATGTGGTACCACCTGAAGAAGCACCACCAGGCAGAGCTTCTTCAGGGGGGAGACTTACTGTTGCTGGGGGGCCCAAGAGGCCATGACCAGAAGACAGCCAGGAGGTGAGTCATGTAGCAACCACCTCCAGTACTCTCCTACAGAGTGCTGCAGCAAAGAGGGGGGGAGGAAGCGTGGTAGGAGGATGGTCACTCACTGCCTTGCTGAGATGGTCATCAAAGGGTACCCCTTCAGAGTGGTCGAGAGTCCTGCATTGTGAAGGTTGCTCAAGTATCTTGTGCCCTGGTACATGGCTCCATCTTGCACTATGATGAGCAGGACCATGGTGCCATCATTTTACAGGGCTTCCAGGGACTTTACGAAGGAACAGGTGTCCCATGCTGCAGGGAAGGCTGTTCACTTTACATCGAATATCTGGACCTCCAAACAGAGGCATGAAGCATATCTCTCACTGACTGCCCAGTGCCATCGTGGGTGGTGAGTGGGCAATGGTTGATATGTAGGAACAGGGCCCCCAGGCCAGCTACTGCAAGGCTCTGCTGCATGCTGAACTACTCAACATGCCACACATAGGGGCCAACATCAGAGCCATCATCCATAGGAAAATAGACAAGTGGGTAGGTAGTGATGTCATCATGGGCTTCATGATGACAGAAAGTGGCTCCAACATGATGGCAACGGTCAAGGAACCATCTCTCCATCCCCAAACAAAAATTGAATGCTGGTTTAAACAGTAGCAAAAACAGGTTTCACTCTAGCTGCAAAAACCCACAGGAGTGCCACAGAGAATGACATTTTTCTTTGCAGGGACAGCTGGTGTTGGGAATGCTCCCTCTAAGCTGTGGAGTCCTGTGAGCAAAATTCTACTTTGTAAGTTATCAGCATTAAAAATGTGACAGGCAGGTGATTTGGCTACTTCATAAATTAGTTTGCTCTGGGCTGGAGCCATCCTTCCTGAGCTAAGACAAAAAAGAGTGACCTGGAGGGTAAAAAACTCTGAGCTAGCTCACACTAACTCAGCTTAGAGGGAACACTGGTGGCAGGTGTGGGAGGGCCCATGATGAGGGGCAGCTGGCTGCACCTAGGCTAAGGTCCCTCAAATGGGACAGTGACAGCTGGTGCATTGCTGCAGAGAGAGGAGGATCAGGGTGGACAAACAACAACACCTCCCCCCTCTCACTTTCTGAGGCCTTCCTTCCCTGGATTGATTCAATGCGTAAGAGTATGCTTGTGGACTGACTGGGCAGCAGTCCCACAAAATACCGCTACCCAGAATTTGAGTCTCTCTTTTTGGGCTCCTACTCTAACTTGCCTCTCCATGGTGCGCCCTGGGTCACATTAAACATCCCTCAGGTAGGCAATCCCGGGATCCCCCGTCCACACTGTGCAGTGGACCATTGACAAGCAGTCCTTCTTGGGACTACTTGACAAGGGGCAAAGGGGATACTCAGTCCTGTAGAGCTGGCATGTCCCACAATAGCAGTGGTTTCAGCTGCTTGGAAGGGAAGAAGCAGTTGGGGAGGATCCAATCAGGGTCGGTAGGCTTTGAGTGCCACAAAGGTACACAGAGTCATGGTTTAAGTTTAACAGACTAATACTAGTATCTTTATTGTGCTAGAGGAGTACTAGCAAAGGGTGGAGGCAGGTGTGAAAGAGGTGAAAGGAAGAAAAGAAGTTGTTTCCCTGAGATCTCCATTCTACAAATCAAAGGGACAGTGAGTGACAGGAGAGGAAACACAGGAAGGAAAGGTCGGTGTGAGAATGAGTATCCAGCTATCTGTCCGTCTTGCCATGAAGTCTGAAGGAAGTTGACCCAGGGAAAGCATCTGCTTGACTTCGAGCATGCCACACATTGTGTATCCTTTGGAAACTCCAAAGAAGTCCATCTAATCTTACAGGTGAGGTGACAAGCTAGGGGGTGTCAAGGAGGAGCGGGGTTAGGGTTAGGGTTGCATGGAACCCACTTCCACCTAAACTTTCTTTCCGTTTACCCAGGTCTGCGGGGGGGGGGAGCCTGTCTTGAAGGTTTCAAATGCAGTGATGCTGTACATGTTGTCAGGCTGGCACTAGTGCATTCAATGCAATGGTTCTGCTGCCCTTTCAGAAAGGCCCCCATTGACAGAGATTCTTTGATGTTACATAAGAACTTCAGAGAAGCCAATGTTGGATAAGGCACTGGCCCACCCAGTCCAACACTCTGTCACACAGAGGCCACAAATACCAGGTGTCATCAGGAGGTCCACCTGTGGGGCCAGGACACTAGAAGCCCTCTCACTGTTGCCCCCCCTCCCCAGCACCAGAGCATCACTTGCCCCAGAGACCAAGAGTTCCTATCTATATACCTTGTTGCTAATAGCCACTGATGGACCTCTGCTCCAGCCTCCATATGTTTGTCCAATTCCCTCTTGAAGCTGTTCATGCACTAGCCCACCTCCTCCTGTGGCAGTGAATTCCACGTGTTAATTGCTCTTTGGGTGAAGAAGTACTTCCTTTGATCTTCTCTAACCCAACTGATTATTGATTTCATTGAGTGCCCATGAGTTCTTGTATTGTGAGAAAGGGAGAAAAGTACTTCTTTCTCTATCTGTTCTATCACATGCATAATCTTGTGAACCTCTATCATGTCACCCCTCAGTTGTCGCTTCTCCAAGCTCAAGAGCCCCAAGAGCCTTAACCTTTCTCCATAGGGAAAGTGTTTCAGTCCTCTTATGATTCTAGTTGCCCTGTTCTGCACTTTTTCCAATGCCATAAACATCCTTTCTGAGGTGTGGTAGTGACCGGAATTGCACACAGTATTCCAAATGAAGTTGCACCATTGATTTATACAGGATAGGGCCTGTATAAATGTTGGTCCTCTTGGTCTTGTTGGGTTTCTGTGTGGCACTGTGGCACACTTGCACTGCCACTGTGCCACTTGTTCTGGAGTGTGCCACCTGTTCTCCTAGCAAACAAGCAACCTCCCAACAGTTCACTTTCCCTGAAATTCTCTGGGAGAGTGTGGCTGCTGGGTGCTGCCTGCTTGCCTGCCTTGCTGTCTGCTGTCTGGGTTAGGTTTCCACATTGGAAAGCATGGAGGGAATGGGGGCAACCTGTTTGGGTGCCCATAGAATTGGACCCATTGGTCCAATGTCTTTGGGACTTGGGGATTTCTGTGGGGAGAGGCTCCAGAAGATACCCTGAAAATTTGGAGTCTCTCCCGCAAACCCCCTCCCTCCAGCCTACTAACAGGACTGTGGGGAAATTTCACATTTCCCCCCACCATAAAGAATGGAGGGAATGGGGGCAACCTGTTTGGGGGCCCATAGAATTGGACCCCCTAGTCCAATCTTTTTGGGACTTGGGGAGAAGCTCCAGCAGCTACCCTGCAAGTTTGGAGCCTCTCCCTCAAACCCCCTTCCCCCCAGTCCCCCAAATATACCCTGAGTTTTCGCCATTGACTTCAGTGACCCATAGGGTATAATGGGGCCAAATGACATTTGACCGGCCGAATGCCATCTGAATTGGCTTGCATTGCCAAAAGTGGCATCAGGAGGCATTTGGTGGGCTGAATACCATTCAACCTGATTTGGCTAAATCCAAATTGGGCCAAATTTTTTTTGTGCACATCCCTAGTTATCTCACGGATGCTCTAAAAACAATGAAGTCAAGAAGTTTATTTTCTTCTATTGGGTCCCGGTCACACTTGTCAGAAAATGCGGGGGGGAAACGAGGCTATTTGTGCTACAGTAATTTGATCCACCACTGCGCAATCCGATGCAACAGTGGGTGAAGCGGATGTTTTTCCTCGCAGCCTGCTTCCGGTGTGCTTCATCCAGGAACCGGTGACATGATCGGAGCGCACCAGAGCGATCATACTGGCAACTCCATCCTCGTCCTGTTGCAACCTCTTTGATACTGGATTTTCCGTGGTGTTTTTTCCGTGGTGTTTTTTTGGCTGCCTGCTACGACTTGGCGACACATGTGGGACACTTGCCAGATGTGTCCATGTGATCGCATCTGTTAAATCCGCCTGGCATTTATTCGTCTTGCGTGGCTAATTGTGCATGTGATCGGAGCCTTTGAAATGTAAACTTTCAATTTAATTCTTGTTGTCTACTAGTAGGAAATATTATGATGTAAGTTGAAGGAATGTATGGGAACATCCTTTAGACACAAAACTCATGTTACATCAAAGCCTGTATTGACAAATGTAATTTACAAATGCATTGCACTCTTAAATCCATTGTTCCTTGGGTATAAAGCAAGGCTCCAAGGGACAGTTCTTTGCTGCATCTTTGAAACACAGAGAGACTTTATCCTACTGTGGTTCTGAGACCAGCCCAAGAATTCGCGCTTGCTTGGGGTGAAATTCTGTTTGTTTCTTTTTAGATAAACCTCTATCTCTTAGTTATTAGGAAGGTTAAGGCTTATTGTTCAGGTTTTCTTGATAAGTACGCTTAGTATCTCTCAGTAAAGAAACCTTTTGTTTAAGTAAGTTTTGTTAGCTGTTTCTCTTAGCCTAACAACCAGTAGTGTTCATTTTAGCCTGGGTAAGGGGCAACTGAACACAAAGAACCGAATCTTAGGGGAAACCCTGTGTGTGCAGGTTCAGAATTCCCCTCACACTGCTGACTGTGCCAAGGATTATTCATTGAGTTTCTACATTTTTTATGTGCTTAAAACCTTCCCTATATGTTAAATATAATAACAGAATTACTGCTACGTCCTTCTTGGAAAAAGCACCCCCCCATCATGATGGGACCCAGTTTGTTTAATTGTGTGATTGTGTGATTGATGGGATGTAAGATGCAACAGGCTGAAAACTACTGGCATAAACTAAGCAAAGATTTTTATTGCTCTTAATGAGGTTTACAGTGATAACCAAGTATGGCATTTTAAAAATGAGGTTATACAGCATTGCTTATGATACTTTAGTTGCAATGGCCAATGCCATTTGTTGACATACACGTGTACTGCAAGAAACTTATATTTTGCATGCATTTGCATTGCATTTATCTCTCTGTATAATAATCCTGTTTTGGAGTGGCCACATTCCTCAGCCATTGGCCCGTCAGCTGCTACTCAAGAGTACTTGTGCCATTGGCCAGGTGCTGGGTCTGCTCCTCTTCCCTGCCCACTCACCCTTCAGCCCCCTGTGCCCTGTCAAAATTACTGACAAACGACTTTCTCTTTTGACGAAGACAGTTTTCCTGCTTGCTTCCAGTGTGAGACTAACTGTCCCCTCAGTGGCTCTTGGTAGGTGTCACGAAATGGCAGTTACCTGAGTTTATAAGATGGCTGTGGTTCTTTGTTTAAAATGTTCTCCCATAAGGTTTAATTGGGCTGTAGTTCCAGAGAGGGGCCTACAGGGGTATTACTCACTGGGTTGAATGGGGCTTCCTCATCTGCTGGCCTACACTTCCCAGCATCCCCAAGGCCAAAAAGTGTGGGAAAACAGGGACTGCCCCAAGGCAGTCATCATCCCTGGGAGGCAGCAGAAATTCAGCCACTCCACAGTTGGCTGGACTGAGGAATTAATGGAAGTTTCCCTGCTCTCTTGGGCAAGAAAAAGAGGCTGAAGTACAGCCAGCGGCCAGTCCAAGGAGAGATCCTATCCTGAGGTAGAAAGTATTGTGTGTAGGGAGAGAGGGATTGCATTTAACCCTTGTTGATTTATGCCATGTTGGTTCATAGTGTGTGCTTACTCCTACAGTGTGTGTGTGCTCCATAACTGTGTAAATACTTAAATAAATTCTTTAATTTGGGCTAGTAATCTGTGTTATGTTCTGACTACATAGTCTCCCCTGCTCTGCACAATACCAAATGGAGGGGTAGCCTAGGGAAGCAAGGAAAGGCCAGACAATTGGGTTGCCAACTTTCCAAGGATCCCCCAAAGATTGGGGATTCCATCTCCAAATAGGGAGATTCGGCCAGAAGGGTCTCACTGTCCCTCTAAAAAGGCAGTGACAATTCAGTGAGTCATGGCAACGAATTTAAGGAGTGAGATACACACACGGGACAAGGGTGGCAGGCAAACAGCTGAGTGGTAAACTGGAGCCTGTTTTGCCACGGTAGGCACTCGAGCTTGGTTCAGACAAAGGAAGGAAACCCTTTGCAGGCCATTGTGAGAAACTCATTGGGGCCAGTCCTGATTCTAGGGTTGCCATCTCCAGGTAGGGAGATTCCTGGAAATTTTCTGGAAGAGTCTATGGAAGCCAAGGTTTGGGGAGGGGAGAGGCCTCAGCTGAACAGAATGCCATACAGCCCACCTTCCAAAAAAGTTATTTTCTCTGGGGGAGGGGGAGATCTGTTGTCTGGAGTTCAGCTGTGATACCTGGTGATCTTCAGGCTCCACCTGGAGGTTGGCTGCCCTAGGCATAGCAGTCAGTGCTTCAGAGCAGGTTCTGCTAGATCCAGGTTCTTGCTGTAGAAGCTGAGTGGGTTATTTTGGACCGGTCACAGACTTTCAGCCTAACCTACCTCACAGGGTTATTGTGCAAGTCAAAAGGGGGAGAGGAGAATGATGTAAGCTATTTTGGTCCTCATTGCAGAGGAAGACTACTTTTCCTCCTGGGAAACAATTGTTGCCAATCTCCAGGTGAGGTCTGGAGATCACTCAGAATTACAAATGCTCTCCAGATGGCAGAGATCAATTCTCCTGGAGAAAATGGTGGACTCTGTGGCAGTCAGGGCTTCAAAGCACGGGAGAGGCTGTAGGTATATGTGTGTGGGGAAATGGAAAGCTGAAGAGAGAGGGGGAAATGAAGGTAGGTTGACGCTTGGCTGGGAAGGAGATAGGGTTGCCAACTCCAGGTGGGAAATTCCTGGAGATCTGAGGGATGGAACCTGGAGAGGGTGAAGTTTGAGGAGGGGTGGGACCTCAGACAGGTACAATGGTGCCATAGACTCCACCCTCCCAACCAGCCATTCCCTTCAGGGGAACCACTGTTCCCAATCTCAGGAGAGGGGTGGAAATCACTCAGAGTTACAACTGATCTCCAGGAGGGAGGGGGAGGAAATGCAAAGCTGAAATCAGAGGGGCAAATAAAGGGCAGGTTGATGCTTGGCTGGGAAGGAGATAGGGTTGCCAACTCCAGGTTGGGAAATTCCTGGAGATTTGAGAGGTGGAGCCTGGAGAGGGTGAGGTTTGAGGAGGGGTGGGACCTCAGACAGATACACCCTCCAAACAAGCCATTTCTTCCTGGGTAACAATTGTTGCCAATCTCCAGGTGAGGGCTGGAGATTACTCAAAATTGCAACTGCTCTTCAGGTAGCAGAGATCAGTTCCTCTGGAGAAAATGGTGGACTCTGTGTCATTATACCCCGCTAAGGTTGCCACAGCACATTGATGCTGAGTGCCCAAGGCCTTGGCATTCTCCCAAAGCCTCTTTCTAGAGCTCATTGTATTTATTTCCACAATAGGCCTTATTCCTAGTTAATTTATATTCCACTTTTCTCTCCATCTTACCTTGTGAGGTAAGTCAGGCTCATAGTATGAGACAGACCCAAGTTCACCCAGAAAGCTTCCATGGTAGAAGTGGGCATTCATACCTGCATCTCTCAGGAGCCTAGTCTGAGAATCTATCCCAGAGGTGTTGAACTCATTTGTTACGAGGGCTGGATCTGACATAAATGTCACTTTGTCAGGCCTGGCCATCCAAGCCATAAAATGTAACACGAGGTACTGGAGATGTAAACTTTATAAAGATGATTTCAGATGCCAAATGGCAATAGCAGCCTTGATTAGATTAGGTGTGATATGTAGGGGGTGTGGAGATATCAAGATATCAATATTGGTAATGAGACAGAAAACCTAGGTCAATTTGATACAGGAGGATTCAGTTCAGGAGAATGAAAAGAATAAATGGACTAAGTCTGAAGAAATGATCAGTGACTCATGAAAGCACATACCCTACCACAAATTTCGTTAGTCTTTAAGGTGCTACTGGACTCTTGCTCTTTCTACTGCTGTTAGAAACCACAACATTCAAAAATCAGTGGGTGAACATTTCACCCTTCCAGGACATTCAGTTGCTGACCTAAGAGTAGCAGTTCTCTTACAAATGAATTTCAAAAGGAGATTAGAAAGAGAGACTGATGAGTTGCAACTAATCATGTAGCTCAAGACAATGCATTCTCCTGGACTGAACTGAGATTTAGGTTTCTTCTCTCATTACCTGATAAGTACGAGACAGCACACTGGAGGTCAGTTCAAAAGTGATTTCAGCTTTATTCAGCTCCAAGTTAGACCAGCTAAGGACTAGACCAGCTAGACAAAATACAGTCCTAAAACAGCAGCTTATATACAATCCTGGCTGTAGTAGCCACACCCACATACTGTAAAGGAACCAATAACATTTGTACCTTATAACCAATCACAATCCAGGTATAAGGACCAATCATTTTACACCCTGATACCCAATCAAAGATGTTCCCTCCATAAGCCCTTTGATTGGGCAATACTTGTGCAGCATTTCCGATCCGCATAATGAGCACCTGCTCAGTATGCTCACCATTATGTCTCTGAGGACATAACAACTCCTCCCCCCTTAGATGGAACACACTCATAGTCTGCTAAATGGGGAGGGGCCCTTCTACTTCGCCCAGATCGCCTTAATTCAGGGGCTTCTGTTGCCGTGGGGTCAGTGTCGGACTCAGCGCCAGGCATTGCTGGGCTGTCAGGGTCCACAGGGTCCGAGAGTGCAGGAGTCTGCCCTGCCTCAGGTTCTGTACGAGAACCAGCAGCACTCACCTCGTCCGGAGGCAAGTGGGACTGCTCCCTGGGCCTGTAGCAATCTCCGGCCTCAATCTCCTGCTCCGCAGGAGACCATCGCTGCCAGAGTTGGTCTATGTGGCGGCGTATCTTTCGGCCGTCAGATAGCCTCACCACATACATCCGAGACCCCAATTTGTTGGTGACTTCAGCATTAAGCCACCGGCGCCCCTCAGCGTAATTCCGGGCGAAAACCCAGTCTCCGGGCTGGAACTCCCTGGATGGAGTGGCTGGTTCAGGCCGCACGGTTCTGCTGCCATCCAGGTCTGGGTGCAGGCGGTCGAGGAGAGTTGTCAGCCTTCTCCCCATCAGAAGTTCGGCCGGGCTTTTCCCTGTAGCACAGCTTGGAGTGACATGCTGCCACAGGAGAAAATCGACCACTCGATGGTCCCAGTCCTCGCCTTGCAGCCGGGCGAGGGTCTCCTTCGCCGTCCGCACCATTCTTTCCGCCTGGCCGTTGGAGGCGGGGTGGAATGGTGCTGTGGTGATGTGCCGGATGCCGTAACCCTCTAGGAAGCCGGCGAACTCCCTAGAGGTAAGCTGAGGGCCGTTGTCGCTGACGACCACTTCAGGCAGCCCATGGGTGGCGAAAAGTTGGTGCAAAGCCTTTATTAAATTCGCCGCCGTTGTTGATCGCATGGGGACTACCTCCAGCCACTTCGAATAGGCATCAACTACCACCAACAGCATCTGGCCGTTGATGGGGCCAGCGAAATCAACATGTAGCCTTGACCAAGGCTTTTCAGCTCTGCACATCTCACTCGGAGGTGAGCGTGGTGGATCAGGTCGGGACTGCTGGCAGCTCACGCAGCCCCGAACTCGCTCCTTGATGTCAGCATTGAGCCCAGGCCACCATAAGTATCCCCGAGCCAGGGCCTTTATCCGAACAATTCCTGGATGCCCGGCATGCAGGGATTTCAGTACGCTCTCTCTAAATTTGGGGGGAATTACTACTCTGCTTCCCCACAGAATGCAGCCCTTAGAAATAGAGAGCTCAGTCCTTCTCCCCCAATATGCCTTAAACTCAGGCTCGTTACACACATTCGGCCACCCCCTCCACACCCAGTTTAAAATACGGGAGAGAATCAAGTCCTTCTGGGTGGATGTAGCAACATCTTCGGACCGGAGTGGCGACTGTGGCAGTTCATCCAACAGGCAAATGTCCGCTGTTGGAGCCGGGTCTGGAGCAGTCTCAGTCAGGGGGCATCGGCTCAGGGCGTCGGCGTGAGCAATACACTTGCCCGGTCTGTGCTCTATGTCGTACTCGTATGCGGCGAGGAATAGAGTCCATCTTAACATCCTGGGCGACAGGATGTTAGGCGTGGGGCGATCAGGGGCGAAAATCCCAAGTAGCGGCTTGTGGTCAGTAACTAAAAGAAAACGTCTTCCGTATAAAAAGTCATGAAACTTTTTTACTGCACTCACAAGCGCCAACCCTTCTTTATCAATTTGGGTGTAGTTCTTTTCAGCCCCACTCAGCGACCTTGAATAAAAGGCAATTGGTGCCTCAGACCCGTCAGGCATGATATGGCTTAGAACTGCCCCAACACCAAAGGGCGACGCGTCAGCCGCTAGAACCAACATTTTTGTCTCATCATAGTGCGTGAGGACACTACTAGACGTCAACAACATTTTTACATTTTGAAAAGCTTCTTCTTGACGCTGCCCCCAAACCCATTTTGCATCTTTATTTAATAAACGGTGTAACGGCTCGGCTACCGAAGCTTTGTGAGGCAAGAAGGCATGATAAAAATTAACAAGCCCTAGAAAAGCTTGTAGCTCAGTTTTGTTTCGGGGCCTAGGTGCGTTGTGGACGGCAGATACCTTCCCCGGGGTTGGGTGAACTCCCTGCTCATCGATTTTGAATCCCAGGAATTCAACACTGGGAACCCCTATCGTACACTTTTCTCTTTTTACACGCAACCCAGCTTTCTGAAAACAAAGTAAAACCTTCTTGACTCTTTCAAGTAATTCCTCCTCATCTTTCCCTGCAATAAGCACATCATCGAAGTAAGGAATTACTCCCTTGAGACCTCTAAGCAACCCTTCCATTAATCCCTGGAAGATTCCCGGTGCGACATTAACCCCGAATTGGAGGCGCTTGACTCGGAACGCACCTCTATGAGTTACGATTGTTTGTGCTTCTGCTGCATTGCTATCCACAGGCAGTTGTTGATAAGCCTGGGCAAGGTCCAATTTTGCAAAAACCTTGCCCCCCCCTAGAGACGCAAGTACATGACTTATCACCGGGACAGGATAAGAGTGCTGTTGCAACGCCTTATTGATTGTACATTTATAATCTGCACAAATTCTTATGGAACCATCGGGTTTGACAGGAGTAACGATGGGTGTTTCCCATTTACTGTATGGTACCGGTTCTAAAACCCCTTGCTCAATGAGCTTGTCGAGCTCCAATTCTATCTTTGGTCGCAGTGCTAACGGTACCTTCCTATATTTTAACCTGATAGGCCGTACATTTGGATCCAGTTCAAAGGAAACCGGGGGACCTGTATAGGTTCCCAATCCCTTTCCAAAAACCTGCGGAAACTCGTTATACAAGCAATCCCATTTATCACAACACACTGCATTAATGCCAGAAATAGCAATGCCCAACGGTTCAAACCAATCAAGCCCTAAGAGGCTTACCCTGTCCCCTTCAGCAATAATTAGGGACAGAGCCGCCTTCCGCTCTTTGAAGCTGACTTCAAATTCAGCCTCACCGGCCAACGGAATTCTGTGCCCTTGGAAATCGGCAAGACAGGCATCAGTTGGTTGGAGACGGCGACGGCTTCGGCGAGGGAAAAGACGATCTAGTGTATGCGTCGAAATGATGGTTCTAGCCGACCCCGAATCGACTTCGAAAGGGCAGGCCACGCCGTCAAGATACACGGTGACGAAAATCTTCTTCCTCCGGGGAACTCCCGTGGTGAGAACAGTCGACGATGAAGAGAGGTTGGACGACCGGGTCGGGTTTCGGGACGACAGGGATGAAGAGCAGGTTGTGCTGACCTTGCTTCGGAATTGAGAGCGCTGTGGAGGCGACGTAGGCGGCGATCTCTTCGACTTGCAAACTCTGGCGATGTGCCCGTGTTTTCCGCAAGTCCGACAAACCAATCCTTTGGCCCAACAGGTGTCGCGCTCGTGCTTCCCGCCACAACCAAGGCACTGACGCGCTGGCGCAGTCTTCACTTGAGTTCGCGGCTGGCTGCTGAAACACGGCTCTCGTACGTCATCCACGGCGGCCGCTGGCTCACGGTCCTCGACCTGTTGGTGAATGCTGGATTCGGCTGCCGCAGGCCGCTGTCTCACTTCTCGCGTCGACCTTTCAGCAGCTTCAGCGGCGATGGCTTCCTCGAACGCGACCTTTAACGTCAGCGTCTTGAGGGCGAACAGGCGTTGTTGCAGCTTTGCATCGCAGTGACTGCAGACCAGCCGGTCTCGCAAAGCTGTTTCGAGATCGGCGAAGTTGCAAGCCCTTGCCAACTTCCTCAATGCCGCCACAAACTCGGCTACAGATTCGCTGGAGCCTTGCCGCCTTTCGTAGAACGCGTGCCGGGAAGCGATCTCCGAAGGCTGCGGTGCAAAGTGAGCCTTCAACTTCTCCGTCAGCGTGGCGTACGGCACGGTCTTAATGTCATCAGGCGTGACAAGTGAACGAGCAATGTCGAACACCTCTTTGCCACACGAGCTAAGCAGTGCAGCTCGTTTCTTCGCAGCATCCGTCACCCCGCCGCTCTCGAGGTGGAACTCGAACCGGGTGAGGTACGCCTCCCAGTCCTCAGTCGCGGGCTCGAACGGCTCGAACCGGTGCTTGGAGCTCATCGCGGCGCTTCCTGGAGTGGACGGCTCCCTCGGAAACTCGCGGTCGATCGGAACTTCCTCCGTGGTGTCTCAGCGGGGCTGCCTACCCGCTACATCCCACCTTCGTCGCCAGTTGATAAGTACGAGACAGCACACTGGAGGTCAGTTCAAAAGTGATTTCAGCTTTATTCAGCTCCAAGTTAGACCAGCTAAGGACTAGACCAGCTAGACAAAATACAGTCCTAAAACAGCAGCTTATATACAATCCTGGCTGTAGTAGCCACACCCACATACTGTAAAGGAACCAATAACATTTGTACCTTATAACCAATCACAATCCAGGTATAAGGACCAATCATTTTACACCCTGATACCCAATCAAAGATGTTCCCTCCATAAGCCCTTTGATTGGGCAATACTTGTGCAGCATTTCCGATCCGCATAATGAGCACCTGCTCAGTATGCTCACCATTATGTCTCTGAGGACATAACATTACCAATGCCTACTATTGTCATTTAGTGTCTGAAATCACTTCACTCTCCAAGATATAAGGACAGATGGACTCACATTCTAGCTGTGTCTGAAGAAGTGGGCAGTGACTCATGAAAACTCATGCCCTGCCACAATTTTTTTTAGTCATTAAGGTGCTACTGGACTCTTGCTCCCTTCCGCTAATAAAGAACGCAAGCTGTGCTGTTAGGTCCCACACACACACATCTCCAAGTGCAATGGACTCCATCTCCCTCTCCCTCCCTTTTTCTCCAGTGTGCTCTATCTTATTCTTCCCCCTCCATCCCCCCCACCCCGAAGAAGTGAGCTTGCACACAAAAGCTAATACCTGGAATAAAACATTGTTGGTCTTCTTAAAAGTGCCATGGGACTCTCTCTCTCTCTGGCTCTTTTCTTCACTCTCCCTTCCCAGAGGAGGAGGGGGAGGAGCCCTCAGCCAATTGAGGGAAGGGAGGCTCGGCTTTCTTTCCCTTCTCTGTGAAGCAGGAAATAGGAGAGACTGGGCAAAAGGAGCTGTTGTGTCCTGGGATCAGAAGGCAGAGCTGGCAAAATACAGCCAAGCTTCGCTCTCTGAGAACAATAGGGACTAGGTTCCTGAGCTCGCCAGTAGAGAACCAATGGCAGCATTGGCGGGCGATTCAAACCCGCCAATAGGAATATGGGGCCGTCCCCCTAACTGTATATAGTTGGCCTCCGGCCGTTACTGTTTGTTCTTGTCTTGTGTGAAGTACGAATAAACGCGTCTTCTCTTATGTCGTCGTCCGAGTCATGAGGCCCGAAACCCAGTACTTTACAGGAGCTGCCATGCTGCACGTAGGAAGTAGCAGAAAGCCAGTTGCTTGACAACAGCCTTGTAGGGGCCAGATCTGGCATGCGGGCCATATGTTTGATACCTGCTCCATCCACTACACCATGCCAACATGAAACATGAAGTATCCTGCTTTGTTTGTTAAGCTGTCATTCTGGAATGCAAATACATCTCCCCACCTGTCAACCAAAACAGACTCCAGTAGGTAACTGTAGATTACATGTTAGTCAGATCATTTGATCTATACAGTTCTTGCAGCTGTGATGCTGGTAACAATAACTGTTAAGTCTTTAACACACACTTTTTCACGCATATAGAATCAACTTTATTCAACTTTTTATGCCTCCAAAGGTTCAGTTTACTCACATTCCCTTTCCCTGGTGCTGATAGGAGTCTTAAAGTTCTGAATCTTTTGAGTGATTCATGCGGTAAAAGGAGCTGAATCTCTCCTGTCTGCTTAGCTGAGAAGATTACAAACAAACTGAGAAGAGGGAAACCAGTTTTCCCCGGGCAAATGTATCAAAAGAAAGGGAGGCTGTATAAACCAATCAGGAAGGCTACTCTTAACCAGCTGACCTTAAATTTACTAAAACTACATTACCCACAATTCTTTATATATTTAAAGATGCAGTAAACAATTCCCTATACTTTACTATTCTAAACTCTGCTGGGGGCAGCACATGATCACTTAAAAACCTTTGGTCCCCATCTGAGACATAAAGTTCACCCGAGATGTGTTCAGTGAGAAACACAGGGCTCAAGGCACTTTCTGCTAACCACAAATAAAAATAAGGAGGTAGCTTTCTTTGAAAAGAGAGTAGCATTAAAACATTCATTTTAGATTAGAAGCAGAAACCTTGCATGACAGAAATGACATCTACTGGAACTTAGAGTTCTCCACAGAGCAAATTAACATTTCTTCTTATAGTTCGCCAGAAGGAGGGAAACCTAAACAATATGGAAGCTATTACCATCTCAGGTTAAGGGGCTAACAACACATAACAGAACCAAGCTGATATTTGTGCTTGTTTTATTTGAAATGCCCCTTTTAGAGGAGTCTTTTGATTGCCTCAATTATTTGTTCACTGTTCAAAATCAGCAACTCTGTGAACATTTTGCATTTGTGCAGTGGCTGCATTCAGCATGACAGTTGGCTAGGTAGATGGTGATTGTATAAGATTGACTATTATATCTTGGGTTGCTGTGGGTCATCTCTTTTAAAATCAGCCAACTTTTTCCATATCATCTTCCCTTGTTCTCCAAAGTCAAGAAGATCCCCTACCCTTATTCTATTTTCCTCCTGGAGATTAATTCTTCCATAGCTAGGAAACCTTCATAAATTTCATCACAAGCTCCTGCTCTTGCATTTGTGCTGTGGTATAAATTAGTGAACAGAGTTCTCCCCTATTGCATTTGAACTAAAATTGATCAGGGCTTTCAGCAGAGCTCAGAAAAACCTTGTCAATTTCATTTTATATTTCTAGCATCAGAGCTGTGTTTCCATTGAAACTAGTACTCTGAATGTTCTCCAGGTGACTTGAAAATGAAATACACTAAAGCAGGGATCCCCAACATGGCTTCTGCCATGAACTTTCCTGACTGTCACCATGTGCTTTTAGAAAGTGGGTGGGGCCAGATGGGGCTTTCACCCATCAAGGCTTCTGATTGGCCATTGGAGATTTCATGGGCTGGGCAGATTTTTTTTAAAAAAAGAAAGTTGCTTTGGCAGCAGCTGCTACCACAGCACTGTGTTACTGAAGCACTTTATGGATGGCACTGCCTCCTGCTGTGGCCATTTTGTGGCTGTGCCCACTATGCTATGTCAGAAATCCAGAGGCTCCAAAAGGTTGAGGACTCCTGGACTAAAGCATATAGGATCCAACTGTAAGCATTTTTACATGATTTTGTTTCAAGCGCTTGGGTGTGCTGATAACTCTTTATCAGTAAACTTTAATTCAGCCAAGGAGCTGGTTAATCATCCTTGAACAGAACACCTTTCATAAAGCCAGATAACAAATTAAATGTCTTTAAGAAGACCTCAAGATGAGTATAAAACAGATGTCACACTAGCATAAAGAGATCCTTTGAATTTAGATTTTTTGGGGAAACCAAGGGAGGGCCCAAGTGGATTTTCCCCAAAGTTAACAAATCTCCTAAGAATTGAAATAGACAGGTCCATCCATCTACCATTATGGCTGTTAAAAGCACAGGAACTTCTGACAGAAGAGAAAGTGGGAAAACTAAGCTAACACAAATGGCAGTCCCACTGCATGATGCACTATAGATAGATGGCAGACAGATGACAGACAGATTTTCCTGAGAGTTGTTGAAATCCTTGGAAATGTTGGAAAATGCAAAGTCTGGTATACAAAGAAGAAGAGAAGAAGACCCTGAAGGGGGCAGCAAGAAGGCAATTAGATAGTATAGTGAGATCAGCACCTTCTCTCCTGTTAAGTGTCATTCCTTGTCTGTCTCCAAATTGCTACTCTTAGGGCAATTCCCCCCTTCTTCTTGGAACTGCCACACTCAGTCTTACCCTCTGTCTCAGCCTGAGATGTAGTTAGGAACCCATCTCTGTCTCTCCCCTTTCCTATCAACTATATTATTTCCTAAATAAACCTTTATCTACTCTTTAATGAGGTTGTGTACTGTTGCTGTATTAATTACTCTGCCAGCAGGAAGTGGAACTTTTACACTCAAAAGAATGGGGGGGAAGCAAAAGTTCAAATACAAGCAGTGATGTGACACACCGAAAAGTGCTGCAATTTCTCACAAGAATAATGTATTGATCAGGAGTCTTTTAAAGGTTAAGGAAGGATGGCTACTCACTCTTCCTCACTCCCAAAGAACACATAGGAGAGGAAATCAGTTTTCTTTAAAATCTGGTATTGGTTGTTTATTAGATTGTAAACATGCTTGAGTTTTCAGTATCCGTGGTCAGAAAATATAATACAATACAATTCTTTTTTTTAAAAAATACAAGAGATGGGAATAAATGTTGATAGATCGACATCACAGCACTTTGTTGGTGTGGCAGCCTGATCTTATGAATGTTTATTCCAAGTAAGTCTCATTATATTTAACAGGGCTTAGTCTTAAGTAAATGAACAAAACACTGCAGCCCACAGTTGTTCTTTCTGGATAAATGTGACTGCTGAATACAAATACACATGAAAAGTGCCTTCATGTTGGTCTAGCACTGATGCAAAAAGCATTCCTGCGTCCCATAAAAAAATGTCCAGTCACATGTGCCTTCATTTTGCACACAGGATCGAGCACTGGCCAACAAACTAATTGTTAAGTATGAGACTCAACAAAGGATTCAGCTTCAAGTGATTTCAGCTTTATTAAATAGCAACTGTAAGTCAGGAACACACAACAACAAGGGGAGCACAGCTCCTTCTTTTAAACTCTCCCGGGCTGACAAAACCACACCCATTACAAGTTAAAGGCCAATCAGAATACAGGGATAAAGGCCAATCAGGACCGTTCCCTCTTTGCAACAATATCACTCAGTGGTTGGGTAATTACACGGGTTTTGCAGAAACCAGCCAATAGTAATGCGACAGCTGAGGAGCCACATTCAGAATCAAGCTTAACATGTGAAAGTATAGGCTTGATTTACAGTTTAATACACAACAAGTTCCTCCCCCCTAAGATGGAGCATTACCCTGCCAAACATAATCTTTCAGGTGAGGGGGGGGGGGCACCTCGGCTTCGGTTCGACCAGCACAGCAGTCTCTGCTCTGTTGGAGTTGGAGCAGCACACTCTTCTGGAGCCCTGGTAACCTCTTTCGCAGGAGAGTCAGGGGGAACACAAACAGGGACCACAGGCTCTGGAGTTGGGGTCTGCCCAGACTCCGAGTCCCCTTCTGCAGCACTCACCTCCTCAGTGGGAGGCCCCTCCTGCTCGGGGACCAGCTCAGGTTCGGGCACCAACTTGGCGCTGGAGTCTGCCCAACACTCCCTGAGCTGGTCTATGTGGCGGCAAATCTCCCTGGGAAGCCGAACCACATACAGCCTGGACCCTGCAACTTTGGTGACTACGGCCGGTAGCCACCGATGACCTTCCCCGTAGTTCTGGGCAAAGACCTTGTCCCCCCACTGGAACACTCTCCCCTGTGCTGGTTCCTCAGACCGTTGCTTGGACTGGTCCAAGTCAGGGTGCAAACGGTCGAGGAGGGTAGATAGCTTTCGGCTCATCAAGAGTTCAGCTGGGCTCTGCCCCGTTGCCGAACACGGGGTGATGTGTTGCCTCAGAAGGAAAGAGGCCAGCTTCTGATTCCAGTCCCCGCACATCAGGAGCCCAAGTGATTCTTTTGTCATCTGAACCATACGTTCGGCCTGTCCGTTAGAGGCCAGATGGGATGGGGCCGACATTACATGGCATACAAGGTTGTCAGCCAGGAACCCCTCAAATTCTGCCGAAACGAACTGTGGCCTGTTATCAGAGATGACACAGTCCGGCAGCCCATGCGTGGAAAACAGCTTGCGCAGGACATGAATCACAGCCCCAGAATTCGTTGATCTCATATTTACAACCTCCAACCATTTGGAGTAAGAGTCTACACATATGAAAAACATTTGCCCATGGTACGGGCCCGCAAAATCAATATGGAGGCGGGACCATGGCCTCCTTGACTTTTCCCAGGGCTGGACAGGAGCATGAGGTGGTTCTGGCTGGGACTGTTGGCAGGACATGCAGTTCCGAACCCAAACCTCAATGTCCGCATCAATGTTTGGCCACCACATGTACCCTCTGGCGAGGGCCTTCATATGAACCATTCCTGGATGGCCCGCATGCAAGGCCTCCAGGACTCTTTCCCTTAGCTTAGAGGGAATTACAACTCTACTTCCCCAAAGCAGACAGCCCTTAGTCACAGATAATTCATTTTGGTGGGAAACAAATGGTTTGAACTCCATCTCCGCTTTCCCAGCCGGCCACCCCCTCCACACCCAATTGAGAACTCGGGCAATTAAAGGGTCCTTTGCCGACGCAGCGGCAATGTCTGTGGAGGTGACTGGTGCCTCCAGGAGCTCTTCCAGCACCAAAACGTCCAGTTCTGGCTCCTCGTCAGAGTCAGTTAGTGATGCGGGGCAGCGGCTAAGGGCGTCTGCCTGCCCAATAGCTTCCCCGGACGGTGCTCCAGCTCAAAATCATATGCCAACAGAAAAACCGCCCACCTTAGCATCCGGGGCGATAGAATGTTTGGTGTCGGCCGGTCTGGCGAGAAGATGCCCAGGAGAGGTTTGTGATCAGTCACAAGGAGGAACCGCCACCCATAAAAAAAGTCATGGAATTTCTTTATTCCTGCGATTAGGGCGAGGCCCTCCTTGTCGATCTGGGAATAGTTCTTTTCTGCCTTAGTGAGGGATCGGGAATAAAATGCGATCGGTGCCTCAGATCTGTCTGGCATCAGGTGGCTGAGAATGGCACCCACCCCATAAGGAGACGCGTCAGCTGCAAGCACCAGCAGTTTGTTTTCATCAAAGTGCATCAGGACTGCACTTGATGACAAAAGTTCCTTCACTGAAGCGAATGCATGCCTCTGCTGCTCACCCCACTCCCATTTAGTGTTCTTGTGGAGCAAAGCGTGCAGAGTTTCAGCGACCGATGCCTTGTGTGGCAGAAAGGCACCATAAAAGTTGAGTACTCCCAAGAAGGACTGGAGGTCTTTCTTGGACTGGGGGGGAGGCGCATTTTGGATTGCCGCCACATTGTCAGGTGTGGGGTGGACCCTGTCTGCATCTACGAGGAACCCCAAGAACTCAACTCTTTTTACCCTGATAACACATTTCGAATGCTTAACCCGCAGCCTGGCATTTTTAAAACGACTCAACATTGTTCTTAAGCGAGCCATCAGTTCACAATCATCTGTGCCCGCAATTAAAACATCATCGAAATAAGGCACGACACCGGGTAGCCCACGCAGGAGCCCCTCCATTAGCCCTTGAAAAATGCCCGGGGCGACATTTACTCCAAATTGTAATCGTTTTACCCTGAAAGCCCCTTTATACGTAACGATTGTTTGGGCTTCAGCAGTTGCATAGTCCACCGGCAACTGCTGGTAAACTTGAGCCAGGTCAAGCTTGGCAAAGACTTTTCCCCCTCCCAGTGACGCCAGTACGTGGCTGATTACCAGCACCGGATAGGAATGTTGCTGCAGAGCTTTGTTAACTGTACATTTGTAGTCTGCACATATTCGTATAGACCCGTCGGCCTTGACAGGTGTCACAATTGGAGTCTCCCACTTCCCGTAGGGTACTGGTTCAAGAACACCCTGACTGACCAATTTATCTAACTCTGACTCAATTTTTGCTTTAAGCGCGAGCGGGACCTTCCTATACTTCAGTCGTATCGGATGAACTGAAGGGTCCAAATCAAAAGAAACCGTGGGGCCGGTGTACGTGCTGAGCATCTCACCAAACACTTCAGGAAACTCGCTATACAATGAGTCCTGTTTATTTACACAAATTTTGTTGATACCAGTGATAGCGATCCCCAATGCCTCAAACCAGTCGAGGCCCAACAGGCTAACCCGCTCACCCTCTGCCACCAGGAGAGACAGCTCAGCCTTACGGTCTTTGAACTTGACGTGGAAGGTCACCTTTCCCACCAACGGAATGCGTCGTCCCTGGAAGTCGGTCAAGCGGGTTGACACTGGTGCCAGACAGCAGCAGCGGCTTCGCCTCAGGAACAAGCGTTGCCACGTCTCTGTAGAGATGATGGTGACAGACGATCCGGAGTCCACCTCCATGATGCAGGGAACGCCATCCAGATGAACCATCATGTAGATTTTCTGGCTCGGCTTGCCTCCGGTGGCCAGGATCGTTGATTGGCAGCAGCAGGAGTCGGTCTGATGACAGCCAGATGCCTTGTCATCGTTTCGAACACGAACCCTGGGGTCTGCACGTCGCAAAGACGGTGGAGATCTTTTGGTGGCACGACAGACTCGGGCCAGATGACCCTGCTTGCCACAGGAGCAGCAGATCAGCTCCTTGGCCCAACAGATGTCTCTGTCATGCTTGCCTCCACAGCCAGTACAGGAACACGCTACTGGAGTCTTCGGTCTGGTCCGCGGTGGGCGTGTCTCTCTGGTTCTGCATACACCGTCAGCCTCGCCGTCGGACTCATTGGTGGACTGCTGGTGGACTGCAGGCTCTTTACTTGCCGGTGGCGGTCATTGTCGCACCTCTCGGGTCGATTTGTCAGCAGCCTCAGTGGCGACAGCCTCACTGTAGGCCACAGCATATGTAATCTTGGAACGGGCGAACAGGCGCTGCTGGAGGCACTCGTCCCGAGGGCCGCACACCAGTCGGTCAAGGAGGGCCTCTTCCAGGTTGGTGAAACCACAAGGCTGGGCCGCCTTCCGCAAGGCAGTGACGAATTCGGCTATCGATTCAGCCGGGCCCTTGCACCACTTGTAAAAAAGTGCCTGCAGGCTATCTTCGACAGCTGCGGCGCAAAATGGCCCTTGAGCTTTGCCGTGATATCAGCCCATGTAGCTGTGCTAAGCTCGGTGGGCGCAACTAGAGACCGAGCGATGTCGAAGATGGCCTTGCCACAGGAGCTCAGTAGCGTCACCTTCTTCCTTGCCTCATCCATGATCTGGTTTGCCTGGAGGTGAAACTCAAACCGTGCCAGGTAAGAGTCCCAGTCCTCCGTCGCAGGGTCAAACGCCTCAAACGTTACAGCCATCTGGGCTGATGGTGCTGCCACTGCTGCTCATGGAGCCTCAGCCGATTCGACCAGGTGTGTGTCCTCATCCGCCGTTGCTGTCTCAGTTCAGCGGGGCTGCCTACCCACTCTAGGATCCCACCTTCGTCACCAATTGTTAAGTATGAGACTCAACAAAGGATTCAGCTTCAAGTGATTTCAGCTTTATTAAACAGCAACTGTAAGTCAGGAACACACAACAACAAGGGGAGCACAGCTCCTTCTTTTAAACTCTCCCGGGCTGACAAAACCACACCCATTACAAGTTAAAGACCAATCAGAATACAGGGATAAAGGCCAATCAGGACCGTTCCCTCTTTGCAACAATATCACTTAGTGATTGGGTAATTACACGGGTTTTGCATAAACCAGCCAATAGTAATGTGACAGCTGAGGAGCCACATTTAGAATCAAGCTTAACATGTGAAAGTATAGGCTTGATTTACAGTTTAATACACAACACTAATGGTTTTGAATTCCAGGACTTCATGGAGCCAAGATCCTTCCCACACTATAATTTTTTCATAATACCAATATTTGCTAAAACTCATCCAAAAACACCTTTATGAAAGTTCATTGCCATTTTAAGGACTTCTGTACTTAAAACTATGGAAATGATTTCACTGTTTTGCAAATGCATTTTTCACCCCAAAAAGGTCCCAGTTGCCTTAAATTAAAAGACATGAAACTGGTCAAAATCTTCAAGGCTATGTTCTTACATGGGCCCATTAATTTCTACATCATTCTCAAGAAAGACAAACACCACAATATTTCAATATTAATTCAAAAGTCTGTTCCAAGAAAAATCTTGTACAAATGAGAATGTTTGAAATATATTCTGGCTAGTATTTTTAACACTCTACACTATAAATCAGTGGCCTGAAAATGGCAGAGATGGTGTTAATGTGAAAAACTTTCCATGGGGGATATTGTAAACTTTTAATTGATAAATTTCATTTAGTTTTCCCTAGAACATCATCCAACAATAATAGGACTACATCATCATATGGTTTACCCTCTCTTTTTGATATTTACCTTTCATGAAGCTTTAATGCCAGTATGTTATGAAAGAATATGAGCTTAAAAGGATGACATAAGGCATGCGATGGCTTTTGAACCACGGTGGACACCAATGGAGTATTTTGATTGGGAGCAACCAATGTCCATTTCTTTCCAATAATACCGAGGGAATGCAGGGTTATGGCCTTTTATTCTTATTTTAATATCACTTTTATTTCACAACTCCAGTAAGACATGCAGTCAAATATATATTGCACTTTTAAGGTGATTGAAGTTCTAAGGCCTTTGGCACAATGCTTCAGAGTGGAAATATGATCAGCAATAATCTTTACAGGTACAGGCTCTGTCCCTATTTGTGTTCTTTGTTAACAGAGTCAATCTCATTAGTATGTGTTTACATTTTTGGGAGGGTGTTGGTGTTGTTGTTGTTTTTAAAGAAGAAACTATTTAGCTGCCCTTTTGAAGAGGCAGAGTTCTTAATGCCTTGTATTCTTGTTGGGAAACTCCTCTGTCAGTGCAATGGAATTCTGTATAATCCTTATTTAACACCATGCAGCATGCAGAGAAGACCATTATCGCTAACAGCTTGTGTTACTGGCAAGAGTACAGTAAACAATGTGGAATGTATTTGCTTTGTTAATTTCTTATGCATCATGACTTTAGTATCTGTGAGTGCCAAAGGAGGAAAAAGGCATTTTGGCTGCTAATACATTCTCCCTTTCCCCACCTTTTATCCCTGAGCATATAACCTGGTGCCAATTTAGGAAAACATTTCAAGATGAAATTTGTAGGATTAAAAATGATGAGAACATTCTCAAGCAGATCATTTGGACTGTTGGCAATATTTTAAATAGCTATAACCCTGAGCAGTGGCTCCATGGTTAGAACATCTGATTTGTATACTGAAGGTCCCAGGTTCAATCAAGCTTGGAAAACAATAGGCATTGTGTATTGAGGTTCATCATTCCTCCAGATTCAGACACAATATGTACCTGGTGTTCAACTCTGCCAACCACTGTATATATCTTTTTACCCTTCAGAAGTGGGTACTGGGATTGGGAAGGGTTCATGGCTATACAGACGCCTCAGCCTTATTGCTCATACTAAGCAACCATTACTTCTGAGGAGCATAAGAAATATAATTGACATTGCTTTTCTGCTCAATTCACTCAGGCAAAAGGCACTGGAATCTACATTCAATCTTCATTCTATTGAGCCAGAAAACATTGAAATTTACATTGTCACACTTCCCTCAGCAAAAGAAGGCTCAAGAAAATCCAGGCCTTTACATGATGCACCTACCAGTGTCTGCTGCTGATCCCAGTTTTCAGTTGCATTTTTAACAGGATGTACCAGCAGAAAGGTCCATTCCATGTCTGCATGAGCCCTGGGTGATAGAGTATGGCCCCTTTTGCCTCTAAACACACCCCTTATGTTTGGCCCCTCCCCTTTGGCTCTACTTTTTAATTATTATTTTCTTCTAAAATCAAGAGTTACATCTTTGATGCTGTTAATTTAATCCTCCAAAATATCACAATCCAAATTTTTAATTGTTGGTTTTATGTATAAGTATTTTTAAATTGTTTGTCTTTTGTTTTACTATTTGTTTCCTTTAGGGCATTAACTGAGTACAAAGATGGATAAGTATTTTTTTTGCCTGTATATACGTGTGTGGTACACAAGATGTGTACACAAGATGTGTACCACGAGAAAGTCCCCTTAATGTACCAATTAAATTGGTAAAACCAACTTGACAACATTTATTTCAACATGTAGCATTCCAAGATGTCTGAGATGGCTTTCAGGGTTAATTTTGGCAAAGGCTGTGTAGCTACTTCCCAGCCTTTCATTGTCGTTTTTCCCATAGAACAGTGGCTTGAACTCCTTTGGCACTATTGTCAGCATTGGCCACAAATATTAAACACCAACAATCCATACTTTTCTGTCACTCTGTCCAACACAATGCTTGCAATATCTTTTCCTGTTGTATCTGTGATGTGAAGATTTTTTTAAAAAATTCTCCTGGATAACCCCTGATTTACTTTTAACAAGGGGGAGGGTTGGATGCCCCTGGGGCTGGAAACTGAAAGAGCATTCTGTCTTCTGCTGTCCAGGCAGACTCTTGGCATAATGGGAGGGTCCTTCATCTGATTGGCAATGTGCAGGCACTTTTTTAAAAAATGATAATTGCCCAGTAAGAAACAAATTACAAACTGGCCCACCTTGTGAATCTTCAGTAGTGAAAAACTATGAATTCCAAGACTACTACTGCACAGATTTGTTTAGCCTTGTGATGCCAATGGGCTCTGTGAACACAGTGTAGTATTATTTATTTATGTTATTTATAGTCTGCCTATGAATAGAGAGGGCAAATTGTCCCTTGGCACCTTAGTGAGAGTTTAGCATCCATCACCTTAAAGTTATAAAGTTGCCATTCTCCACTTTACAATGGTGTGCAGTTTGCAGTGTGAGAAAAAAACAACAACCGCAATTATTTCACAGGAGGGGTGGGCCTCAGCATGTGCTGCACCCTGCCCACTGGTGACACCAGCACCGACCAGTAGGAAGGGATTTCAGAAGTGCCATGAGGAGAAGCCTCAAAAAAGCTATGAATTTTTGTCATGAAAACTGAGAAGTTATTTCTGAATGAAACTGGAGATGTTTTGCTCATTGGCAGATATGAGTAAAGCAATATCTGTGAAAAATCTCTACTATACCTAAGTTATGACAGACACAGGCGCCTTGACCTCTTTTGCAACTGGCCACCCTATCCATGAACCAACAAAAACAATCCACCTGTATTATATGGAAGCAAACTTCCATGCTCAAATTCTGTTCAAGCAAATTATGTCTTACACTGTGTTTTGTGTATTATTAAAAAGCTTAATAGATTTTTATGTTGGATCATCACATCTATATACAATATACACAGTTCCAGATCCAGTGTGTAGTGCTGAATGCATGGTGGTCCTTTGTAAAATAGGCTTAGGAAGAGTAGTGTGGAATTTAAAACTTATTTCAGTTACATGCTGGTGAATTTCTTGGGTTCACTGGGCACACTGCTGCAAAATTAAACAATGTGCAGTTAGCAAATGTACTTCTCAAACTAGGGAGATGCTGTAGCACAGTAGTAGAGCTTCTGCAATGCATGCAGAAAGCCCTAGGATCAATCCCCACCCTTTCTGGTTAAAAAGGATCAGGTAGTAAGTGATGTGAAAAATGTGATGATGTGATGGTGTGCCATTACCAGACAGAACAGATAATACTGACCTTGACAGACTCTGTGTAGGGCAGTTTCATGTGTTCAAGTGAAATACTGGGTTCAGGATATTTATTATTAGTGTTTCCTAATAACAAAATGGGTTACAGTATGATCAAATGAGACATGGAAGATCATTGACTTTGATGCTCGGACTCACATGCACCATCTGACAATGGTGATGTAGTTTTGGTATGTGATAGAAAATGGGAAGGTGATGTGTACTGATAGGTGCCTCATAGGAATAATGACTATTCTTGGAAATATCTTGGAGATATCCAAGAATTACACTCCAAAGTGTTGAATAAATGATGGTTGTATGCCCTTGTGTCACACAAGTGTTCCCAGCTTGTTAGACATACAATAAGAAAAAAGCTGGTCCCCAGCATCGGAGTTTAAAGTAAGGTAAGGCTTTGTTGGTATGGGCAACATTTAATAGTCCTCTAAACCTCTAGTTCTCTGGCCTAGACTAAGGCTTTCTATGAGAATAGAAGTATTCCACTATTCCTGGCTTCTGGTCATAAAACTCAAGTTTCCAGCTCTTACAGTGTTGGATGTATATGTCAGGACCTAACAGCTAGCAAGCTTTGCTCTGGTGGATCTTGATGGACACTGTAATCCTTTGTTACATCTTTAGAATTTCTAGTTGACTCCTTCAATGGAGCCACAAATGCTTTCTACTGAATCTAAGGTGCTATATTTTAAACATGAGGATGTTTTGTGATTTTGGTATTCTAAATTCTGATTCATCCATATTCAGATATCATTATCTTCTCTGTGGGGGGAAAGATTTTCTCCCAAGTTTCCTACTTTTTGGTTTGATTCTGATCCATCAGATAAGATCTACTCTCTGATTATTGGTTTTGATGAAAACTCCAAGCAGTGTGATCTACCTGATTCTGCATGTAGCATTATAATTTAGCATTTGAGCTTCCTGTGTCATGCTGAGGCTTAAGCTGCACACTAAGAGGAGTTCTGTGATATTTATGTACAGTCTTCTTTTTTGAAAAAATAGCCTTGGCAGGGTATTCATCTGCCTGGAGAAAAGCATTTAAGTCACACTACTCCTGTCCTTTTCCAGCACACATTCACTCTCTTCAGTCTCCTTTTAGAAGATGATATTGGGGAACTATGAGAATCACTGTGGATTAAATATGCAGTCTGGGCAATTTTGGGCTTGCCAATAGCCTTCTTCATGTCTTCCACTCAAACTTGTAGACTGCTTGGCTACTTGGAGTTAAAAAGACAATGTAAAAGACTGAATATGAAAGCCCTGAAGAATGCATAGTTATGGGTGACCAAACACTGTATTTTCAATACGATCCTTGGAGTTTTGTTGGCAGGCTACTGGGCTGGATCCAGCCATCTTTTTTTCAATCTCACCCAATTCTCCTCCTAACTACAGCCTCCATCCCAAATGGCTTTTATCTGTGTAGGTCCCATGATCATCAGCATTTGGAGTAGTCTATCTTCTATTTCCCCCAGTGGAAAAGCTGTTTGGATCCCACCCTTGTTTTTATATAATAGTACAATGTGGGCCCATGACTTAACACTTCGGTTAACTAATCTGATGAGCAAATTCAAGTATTAAGAGCAAAAAAAATAATAATCAGGAGGTTCACTTAAACAAGATTAATAGACACGTGCATGATGAAGAAATACTGAGGTAAACAATATCAATGGCATTTCACTGAACTTCATTAAAATTAACTGAAGTTTGACCAATTAATTCAATGGGAAGTGGAGTTCCTAAAATTTAGCTAATGAGTTGTGTTTCCCTAGATATTAATGAGCAGGGCTAAGATTTTTAAATAAATAAATATGTCAACTTCATTTCCAGCATCTTTGGAGAGTCCTGTTAGATATTCTGCAAACAAACGTTGATCACTTTTGAAACTGCTTACCTTTGTAGCTAAATAATATTTGACGCTGACATGAAATAGGAATCCTGAGACATATATAGCAGCAATTAATTTTCTTTTAGGGTTTTTGTTTTTTTTAAAAAAGACAACCTTTAAACTCTCTCCAATTTAGAGCTTCTAATGGTCTTTTTATGTCTTCTTTAAATGCCACTATTGTGTAAGTTCACCTATCTTGAAGGGACTCTTGGTGACATGTTTTAGCTTAGCTCTCAACTGTTGTTTTAACTATGGGTTATTTTTCCTAGATGACTCCCTCTCAGAACTAAAGCATTGAACTCAGCTTAGACTTGTATAAGATCTTTTTAGCACTTTTCAGTATTTAAAGAAGTTTGCTGGTTTCTGTTTTCTTGGAATTCATTCATCCAAATTAGTTGGTTGATATCAATAATCGTCAGAAGAAAGCACTTTTATTTAACTGTTTACTTGGTTGAAGGGACATAAAGGGAATAAAGGAAGAGATGAAACATGATAAAGATAGCATTAGACAAGGTCCCCCAAAAATGGCAAAGGTAAAATCAACAGCCAAATAAAGCTTACTATTTACTGATTTCATATTTATATGGCAGTAGTCCCTAGAATGCAACATTAATTTGCACCATATAAGGGGAAAGATGCTTATACTAAAATCAAATAATGGGTTGGATCCAGCCAACTTTTTTGTTCAGTCTTAACCACATGGCTTTTGTACCTGCAAGTCTCATGTTGTCCCACATAGCCTTTTTGAGGTAATTAAATGGGATCCCTTCTCACTTTTCCACCTGCAGAAAAATTGATTGTATCATTAACAGTTTGGAAGAAAGAGGAGGAAGAGGAGGAGGAGATTGGATTTATACCTCGCCCTTCACTCGGAGTCTCAGAGAGGTTTACAATATCCTTTCCCTTCCTCTGCCCACAACAGACACCCTGTAAGGTAGGTGGGGCTCAGAGGGCTCTGAAAGAACTGCTCTTGAGAGAACAGCTCTGAGACAACTGTGGCTTGCCCGAGGTCACCCAGGAGCTGCATGTGAAAGCATACATGCAGTCATGTCAAGATTATTTTTGCAGGTTTGTATCCCTGAGCACAAGTCCATTGGTAACACTGAGAAATGCAAGGAACACAGAGCTGTGGCAAACTGCAAATGCTCCAATTCTGGGATTACTTTAGAAATTCTACTAGCCAAACAGGAATTAAGGAGAACTGGATATACCACACAGAGGTACAAAAAAGTACATGGTCATTACTTTTTTTGTAGTGGGAAGTAGTTTTATATTGCAAGTTTACTTATAAAGAAGAAACTTGAATTCTGAGGAACAAAAGTAATTTGCAGATGGGGATTGTTACCCAGATAAATGGATCTGCTTTTCATTGGAACACATCTGAATAAGCAGAAGATCCAATTTAGCAAAGTAATATTAATTTGCAAACTAGCAAAGACGTAGTTGGAGCATGTAGTGAAGCTAAATCTGTCTTGCACAGTGTTTTTCTATGATCTAAGGAGCTCATTTCTCAGAAGTTCAGACTCTTGCAAACCTCAGTGATGGTGAAACTAGGACAGAGCCAATCCTAGAAATAGATTTTGAAGCTGGAAGGAAATAATCCTTCTGTTCAAGGTAGTCAATAAATCTGGCTACGTTTTGATAATCCAAAATCACTTAATCTCTTAACAAATATAGAAAACAATAGCACGTTTTCTATCTTCAAATCTGGGCAGCCTCTGTAGCTCTCCTTTGGCCACAATTAATGGTTTCCTTCAGGTCACAGCCAATTTATGGCAATCCCACAAAGACAAGTGAGAAGCAGAGAGTCTTCCTTGGTGGTCTCCCTTCCAAGTACCAAGCCTGTTTAGCTTCTGAGATCTGATGAGATCAGGCTATACAATGCCTCCTTCCTTCACATTATATAAAATACTACTGACTTCTTGAATCTACATATTCTACTCCTTCAGTGCTGTACTGTATGAAAGGAAGTATCAACAGGGAACAAAACAGGGATTTCACTGAAAGATAATGAAAGGAGGAAAAAGAGACCCTCATGACACAGAAGAATGACACAAGAAATACAGAAATAACTTCAAAGAGCAGATTGATATGTGAATGTGGGAGGCTGAAAAAGAAAGGGAAGGTTGTACAGGTGATATTTCCCTTCATTCTAAAGTGCCTGGGGTTGCTTCCCAATAATCTTTCCTATAGATTAGCAAAATGCACAGTTTCTGCAATCCATATTAACCAGTTGATGGACCATTTATTAGTAAGCCAAACCCTACCAAACAATGTGGAACTGGAAAAAAGGCTCCCTTACCAAACCTATCTGAAGAAAACTAAGAAAAGTTTTGTTCAACTCTAAAAAGTGACCAGCTAATTCCACATCATTCTGGTAGGGTGTCAAAGAATGATTAAATAACGTTTAACTAGTCGATTTTATATTATATTTTCTTATGAGTGTATTCCACTCCTATATTTATTGCTCTGACTGACCTGATTAACTCTCATCTGACCACAAAGCGTTGTTATTCCTAGGACAAACTATTCTCATAATTTGCCATAGGAATAACAAAGCTTTTGCAATTGGCCTCTGATTAGAATTTTGAAATGCACATTATTTTTCTTAAAATAAATGTATTTTAAATGCTTAATTGCTTGGAATGCTTGGCTGGCTTACTGCTAATATTCAGTCCTGAGCACTATTGCTTGGTTGTAACTCCCAGTGAGATCACTGGAGCTGACATCCATATGAGGACACAAACCAACCAAAGCAAGTTAACTAAATCATTGGTACACTCATTAAATATGGCAATGAGTCAACCAGTACAACTCTTTGTTAGCTTTTGTTTTCTAGTGTCAACTGATTTTATTTCCAAGGTTACACAGAATGTGAGCTGTCACTCTTGTATCCACCACAGAGTTAAATATTCAGACTGAAAGTGATGCACTCTTAAGTGAAATGGATTAACATTTTAAAACCCCAAGCAACTCTCTAAGAGAACGGTCAGTCAGGCTGTCATAATCATATGACCATTTATTACCTTTCTCAGCATCTTCACAAATTGTTCTGCAAGCACTTTTTTTAAATTGTGAAATCATCTTTGATACCTTCCAAATATCTGGAAAATGAGGGATTTGTATCCGTGAGAAGTGAAAAGTGCTATGTTTCTTTATGCTAGACAACAGCCCCATACAAATCAGTAGCAAATGATGCACAAAAATCCCTCGGTATTTTAAAGAGGAAAAAATTACATAGGTAAACAGATAAATCTTTAGTACATTTGTCTTTATAGGAGCAGTTCCTGCTGTTGGTCTCTAACCTGTGGGGCATTACTCTTCTCTAAATTGCTAGCAGTGTCCCACAGCTCTGTGATAAATAGAAATCACTGGAAGAAATAACATTCACTCTAACACAGAGAAACCTTCCAGGCAGTCACTGGCCTCTGAGAACAGATACTTAGACAAAAAAAAAAAAAGAGCTGCAATCAAAGTGTATTTCATTCTGGGTCTCTGCAAAGCATCGTTACTCCTCGCTGTGTAAAAAAAGAAAAGAATGTCATACCAATCAGTAAGAAAATATAATGATTGTTTATTTTTATTTTTATAGAAAAATCACATTTCCTCTTCTATCCCATATGTTAATTTAATCCCAAGAGAGAGTTCTTGGATGGGCAGCATTAAGAACATTGGTGGCTGCATTTTTGATATCCCAAACAATCAAGAGAACAGAGAAGAAATAGGAGGCCAATATAGTATCAGTCTTGTCCTTAAGAAAATTGGTCCTGGAAGCCTCAGATCACCGTGGTAACTGCTCAGATAGCTCTGCAAGTGAAGAGAGAGAGAACAAAGGACACTGATGGAAGGCAAGTAGTCATATTAGGCAAAAGAGAGATGTCAAATCATTTCTGTGTCTCTATACTCCCAGTGGTAGAGAAGGGGAGGCTGTCCATGTATGTGTGTATGTCTGGAACTACACTTGTGGCAGAAAGCTTTTCAGTGATTTTTGAAAGCATCCAATTTGCTTCCAATAGTCTTATTTCAGTTTTGCTTTTCCTCTTGTGAGAAATGTTGTACTGATTTATTTTCCCTCATAACAAATTTTCACCATTAAAATTAACATACTACTTAATATCATTGTTTCAACAAATGACATTAATCAAACAAAATGGCATAAAAGAAAGAGAAAAAAAAAGAATCAGCAAGGCAATTGAAGTGAACTGAAACTGATAACAATGACAAGACATGAAATTCAAAAGAAGCAAAGATGAACTTACCAATTTCTCACAGTGTCTGATGGTCTCTGGAGCATATGTCCCACTATGCAGTTTCCATCATAAGTACACTGCACATTTGTCCTGAATAGTGTGTGTGTGATGTGATAACACGATACCGAAAATACTTTTAAATTACAAAATGCCATTCATTTCTAGCAGATGCTCAATCAATATTAATAAAGTGGGTGAAAACATTATAAACACCTGCGTGTGTGCATTCTGTCATGCAGCATAACTGATCAGCTTTTATTTTTTATGGTTAATTGCACTTTTCAAAGGTTTAAATAAAGCAAGAATTTTAAGGAAAACTGTGGATTTATAGTGTGGACGAATACAATAATGCTGGGTGTAGAAAAAGGGAATGGAAAAAGTATTAGTATGTTTAGCTTTGAAATGCCCTTGCTTTCTGACTGAAGTCAGATATTTTCTTTAATACACTTTTTTCCCTATTTCAATACCCTTTAATCAAGTACCCAGTGTTCACTAGCACGGTTTGACTTCTTGAAAAGAAAAAAAAAAGAATGAGATGCTGAATGGAATCATTTATTTCATGTTGGAAACTTTTCAGTCCCTGAACATCTAAATTGGGTGTTCAGAGAAAATACAGGGGAGCAAGCATTTAGAACATAAATGGGCAATGATTAAGCTCAGAACTTGCACAGCAGTACAATAATAATCAGATCTTTAAATGAATGTGGAGTTTTAAAAAAGAGCATGCAAGGAAAAAACTGACCAGAACTGACATTTAAGACAAAACCTGGAGATTATATATTATTCTGAAAATTACTTGTAAACATGCAAAGTAATTTTGAGATAAAACATTGTACTGGGAAGTTGCAAGGCGTCTTAATAAAAGAGTGGATAAGATAATGATCAAGCTTAAAATCTGAGTTGAATGCCTGGTACAAAGAATAGAACAAAGCCTGAGGATGAGTATGGGCTTGGCTTCAGGTTGATTGGCCGCCCAATAGTGTATTTACAGTGCAATCCTGAGCAGAGTTGCACCCTTCTTAATCTGTTGAAGCCAATGGGTTTAGAAGAATTAGGGTAACATTGTTAGAGCAGGACCATCCCAAGAGCAAAGTGCAATTAGTGATGCAACAAGAAAACAGAATACTACTATTTCAATTTAATTCTGACTAACAGGGAAGAACTGGTTGATGAGGTGAATGTTGTAGGATCCTTGGGGAATAGCTTGGAATTTGACATAGTGAGGAATATGAAACCAGGACATAGTAGGACTCGTATCCTGGACTTCAGGAAGGCTGATTTCAAAAAACTCAGAGAAATATTAGGTAGGATCCCATGGCTGGAAATACTGAGGGGGAAATCTGCACAGGAAGGATGGGAGATGCTGAAAAATGAAGTGCTTAAGGCACAATTGCAAACTCTTCTGGTAAGAAAGAAAGGTGGGAGACGGGTAATGAAGCCAAGGTGGCTGAACAAGGAACTCTCTGAAGAGCTGAGACTAAAAAGGGAAATGTACAGGAAATGGAAGGGGAGCCAAATTACTGAGGGTGAGTACAAGAAGCAGGCTTGAATCTGTAGGAAAGGTGTCAGAAAGGCTAAAGCGCAGATGGAGCTGATGCTTGCGCGGGATGCTAAAAATAACAAGAAAAATTTCTATGCCTATGTTTGGGGCAAAAAGAAGAACAGGGATGGGGTAAGCTCATTGCTAGGGAAAGACGGTCAAGTCTTAACAAGGCATGAAGACAAAGCGGAATTACTCAACTCTCACTTTGCATCAGTCTTTAACCGTAAGGCGAGCTGTATACAAACTGAAGAATGCAGGGCATACGAAGGAAGGAGGAACTGCCAGTCCAGAGTAAGTAAGGAAATGGTTAGAGAGCATCTAGCTGCTGTAAATACTTTCAAATCTCCAGGGCTGGATGGCTTGCATCCCAGGGTGCTAAAAGAAATTGCAGATGTTATTTCAGAGCTTTTGGTTCTAAACTTTGAAATGTCCTGGAGTACTGGTGTTGTTCCAGAAGACTGGAAAAGAGCAAATGTTGTCCCGATCTTCAAGAAGGGGAAAAAGATGGACCCAGGAAATTACAGGCCTGCCAGCTTGATATCAATACCTGGAAAAATTCTAGAGCAGATTATCAAACGATCTGTCTGTGAGCACCTTGAACGGAATGAGTTAATTGGTAGTAACCAGCATGGGTTTATCAAGAATAAGTCATGCCAGACCAACCTTATCTCCTTTTTTGACAGAGTTACTAAAATGGTTGACTCTGGCAATGCTGTGGATATAGTGTATCTAGATTTCAGTAAAGCATTTGACAAAGTTTCTCATGATATCCTTGAGGATAAACTGGTTAAGTGTGGGCTGGATGGTGCAACCACTGGATGGATTAATGGTTGGTTGAAAAATCATACCCAACGAGTGCTTGTAAATGGCTCTGCATCAACATGGAGAGAAGTCTCGAGTGGAATGCCACAGGGCTCGGTCCTGGGCCTGGTGTTGTTCAATGTTTTTATAAATGACCTGGAGGAAGACATAGAGGGGATGCTTATCAAATTTGCAGATGACACAAAGCTGGGTGGGATTGCTAATTCTGAAGAAGACAGAGTCAGGATTCAAAATGATCTAGATAGGCTGGAGCAGTGGGCAAATACAATGAATTTCAATAGAGATAAGTGCAAAGTCCTATACTTAGGCACAAAAGATCAAAGGCACAGATATAGAACGGGAGGGACTTGGCTTGACAGCAGCACATGTGAAAGTGATCTAGGTGTTCTGGTTGATTACAAACTCAACATGAGCCAGCAGTGTGATGTGGCTGTGAAGAAAGCTAATGCAATCTTAGGATGCATTAACAGAAGCATTGTGTCCAGATCACGGGAAGTGGTAGTTCCACTCTATTCTGCTATGGTCAGGCCTCACCTGGAGTACTGTGTCCAGTTTTGGGCACCACACTTTAGGAAGGATGTTGACAAGCTTGAGCGTGTCCAGAAGAGGGCAACCAGGATGCTGAGAGGGTTGGAATCCAAGTCTTACCAGGAAAGGCTGAAAGAGTTGGGTATGTTTAGCCTGGGAAAGAGAAGACTTAGAGAGGACATGATTGCAGTCTTCAAGTATTTGAAAGGCTGTCATGTAAAAGATGGAGTAGATCTATTGTCTTTTGCTCCGGATTGCAAGACTAGATCTAATGGGTGGAAATTACAAGGGAGTTGTTACTGGCTAGATATCAGGAGAAACTTCCTAACTGTAAGAGTGGTTGAGCAGTGGAATAGTTTGCCTCGGGAGGTGGTGGATGCTCCTTCCCTGGACATTTTCAAACAGAGGCTGGACAGTCGTCTTTTGGGTATGTTGTAGGTATGTAGGGCTGTCTTTTGGCTATGCTCCTGCAGAGTACAGGAGGATGACCTTCAAGGTCCCTTCCAATTCTAACATTCTATGAGTCTATGACCTAGTATGTATAGGCAAATTTAAAAAGTATAAATTTTCCACAATATTTTGATTTCAGAATAGTCTCATTTTGATTTGTTCAAAAAACCAGAAGAAATGAAACAACGGCTCTTACTCTTCATGAAACAGCAGCAAATTAAGATGCCAACTGGACTGGAGTCTGGAGAAGGAGCTCCATCCGTGTACCTGCATATTTGCACAATACTGTGTAAATGTTCACGTGCATTTCCACCGTTGAGAATTTGGATGTTATCAGAGTCTTTGTGGAGCCTCCGTAGACTGTGGGGGCCCTGTGGATGGCGGAGCTGACCCATGCGGGTGCCATGGGGTCAAGCAGAGAGAGGGCAGAGTACTATTTGTGGAGTCCATGGAGCCATGGTGTTTCCTGCCGCAGTGCCCCTGCCTGGCAGCGGCTCAGCAGCCTAGCGGCCAAGTGGCCCAATGGTGGCGTTTCCTGTCCAGTGGCAGTGTCTCCTGCCTCCAGCTTGGAAATTTGAGGACCCGAAGGTCACTGGGGGCCTCTGTGGATCATGTGGGGCCCTGTGGACAGCAGACGGCAGATAGCAGAGCCAGCAGTTCCTGGGAGTGAAGGCTCAATACCAACTTATGGGGCCTGTGGAGCTGCAACGTTTCCTGCTCAGCAGCGATGTCTCCTACATCAGTTACAGCTATGCAGTCTTAGTTGGCTTCTGGACTCTCATGCCTCCTCATGGGGACACTGGTGCTGTGGTGCTGCTGCCAGACTGGGGTGCTGTGTTGCTGATGTTGTACAAAACTAGTCTCAGGGAACAAATAGGAAGATGAATCACCCTGGTGCACCAAGATTTCTCGACCTGCTTTGGATGTTTCTGAGGGATAGTAATCAGGCCCGTAGACCAACGGACATTTTTGTCTCCTGACAGGGGAAGCACTTGGATGGCTCCTTACAGCCCCCTGGACTGGATGAGGAGGTTGGGGGAGGCTTAGGAGAGAATTATGGACCAAGATCCCTTGGGCCCAGCTCTATGTAGCCTCAATTCAGTTGAGAAAATTGTCACTGACATCCCCTTGTGAAATTGAGACCCCCTTAGTATTACTTACCTTCCCTTGTTACATCAGTTTTCCTGCTATTTTCCAATTGATTCTTGCTATGGTTCAACATGATTAATTAGTCATAGGTGTTGGTATAAATTGTTTGATGGGAGCTGTGATTGGATATTTATATTGATCAATTTATTATGTGTACATTTCTTAATTAGTGGGGTGGGTTAGAGAGAGATTGGTAAGGTTTTTTAGTGTTTTCCCTTGGTAATTGACTGGTTTTAATTGAGTGATTAATTGTTTGGCTATTGTTTAATTGATTGGACATTGAAGATTGAATTCATTTAGCAACTAATTGTTAGTGTAAATTTAGTAGTAATTGCTGGTATTGAGAAGGGCTGTTGGGGAGTACTCTTGAGGAGAACATTTACCTGTGGGATTGTCTTGTAGTGCTTATTAGGATTAGGATTGAGACCCTTTACTGCACCTGCCTTTCAGATGTTTACTGGGCCCAGATTCAGACCAATAAAATGGGATGTGGGGGCCATGTTGGGCTCAGGGATCCCAGTGCTGACAAGATGGGGGAGGTATAGTTAGGGGATGAGGTGGAACAAGGGAAGGGGATCGAGATATGGATATCCTTAGTCCCCTTCCAACTTTAGTCCTAACTCAAGAGATGCTGGCTGTAGGGATAGGATGGCATACCCTGCTCCGACACTGGTGTTGTGCAATGCCAGGTCTATTAACAATAAGACCTCTGTCCTCCAGAGTTACCTAGTAGAACAGGAAGTAGACCTGGCTTTTGTGGCTGAGACCTGGGTGAGGGAGGGTGTAATGGTTGCCATGAGTCAACTGCCCACCCCTGGTTTCTCAGTCCTTCACCAGTATCGGACTGATGGGCAGGGGGAGTGACATTACTCATCCGGGAGGCTTTCTCCTTCTGGCCACTCCCTGAGGCAAAGATTGCCAGCAATGAATGTGTTAGGTCTATGGAGGATCACCACCACTGCCAGGTCTGCCTTTTTCTATCTGAGACAGATCAGGCAGTTGGCTCCATATTTCACCCTCTGGGAGCTAGCTATGGTGACCCATGCAATGGTCAATTTCAGACTGGACTATTGTAACTCTCTCTATGTGGGGCTGCCCTTGACTTTGCTCTGGAAGTTACAGCTGGTGCAGAATGCGGCAGTACAGGTATTAACTTTGATGCCTGTGCAGGCTTGTATCTACCCAGTGCTGCATGAACTGCACTTGGCTGCCTATTGAATTCTGGACCCATTTCAAGGTGCTGGTGCTTATGAAGAAGGAGGAGGAGATTGGATTTATAACCCACCCTTCACTCAGAATCTCAGAGCAGCTTACAAACTCCTTTCCCTTCCTCTCCCCATAAGAGACACCCTGTGAGGTAGGTGGGGCTGAGAGAAGTCTTTCAAGAACTGTTATTTTAAGAACAGCTCTGACTGAACCATGGCTTGCCCAAGGTCATCCAGCAGCTGCAACTGGAGGTGTGGGGAATCAAACCCAGTTCTCCCAAATTAAAATCCACATAATTAACCACTACACCAAAGCTCTATATGGCCAGGGGCCAGCAGACCTTCAAGACCACCTCTCCCCATATGAGCCCTGTAGGGCACTGAGCTCCACAAATCAACATCTTTTGGTGGTTTCTGGCCCCAGGGAGTCCAATTAGCCTCGACCAGGGTCAGGGCTTTTTCAGCCCTGGCCCCCACAAGGTGGAATGAGCTCCCATATGAAATCAAGGCCCTGTGGGATTTGTTACAGTTCCTCAGGGCCTGCAAGACAGAGCTCTTCCACCAAGCTTTTGGTTGAAGCAGTGGATGTCCCTTCCCCTTCATGGCCAATCTCCCACTAGTGGCCTAGATCTAAATAGACATCATGGTACCCACTATTGTATTTTAATCAGTCTGACTGACATCTGATCTATTTGTTTTTACATAGTATTTATGAATCTATTCTGTTTTAAATGGTTATTTTAAAGTTATTTTAATTGTATTGCATTAAGATTGAGGTAAACCTCCCTGAGTCCGCTTGTGGGGAGGGCGGTATATAAATCAAATAAATAAATAAATAATAAAATCTCAATATATAGTTCTTTATATTTACTAGGGTCACTAGCTCCAATTTAGGAAAACCTTGGAGTGTGGATATGATACAATAGATTGAGATGGACCCTGACAAAATAAAGCTGTCGTGGTGTGTGAGCCACCCAAGGCCTAGAGGCTAACCTCTAAGGGTTCCTGGATTTGCGAACTTTGATCAGTTCTTTCGAACTTGCTCAAGTGGCTCTCCCTTAAGCTGTCATTTTCCACAAGGTAACTAACCTCTGTAGTTTGGAGATCAGTTGTAGTTCTAGGAGAATTCCAGACCCTACCTTCAGGTTGTTAAGCCTAATATTTATGTTTGTGTACATGTGAGTATATGAGTATAAACTCTCACACAAACACACATATATTCTCTTCCATTGTTCTTCACCACACCCCCCCATATGTGTGTCTCTATGTGTGTTTCAGAAGACAAACTTATACTTGAGCTGCTTCGATGGGAGGATGGGATAGAAGTCAGACAAACAAACAAATAAATAAATAGTGCAGGGGCCCACAGTGTGGTATCTGTGGGCATTCATTGAAACCTTTTCTTGTGCTCACCAAGGACTTTTAGAAAGTGGGTGGAGTCAGGTGAGACTTTTGTGAGTAGGGCTTCTGATTGTCCATTGGAGATTTGATTGATTGTACAGATTTTTTAAAATGTTGTTTTGGCAGCAGCTTCCAGTCCAGCAGAAGAAACTTCATTGTCTGACTGAAGGTAAAGTCAGATATCCCACTATCCTCAAAGAGAGCCAGGGCTTCTTCGGCCCTGGTTCCAGCCTGATGGAACTCTCTACCTGATGGCATCTGTGCCCTGTGGGACTTGAGACAGTTCTGCAGGGCTTGTAAAACAGAGTTTTTCCACCAGGCCTATGGTCAAGGATAGCAATGGTTTATCATCATATCTGGCCCTGATCTGCCCCCCTATAAGAGGACCCAGCTGAACTCTAAGAAGCAGCAGGAGACAGAGCTGCTAGAGGAGTGAGTGTTTTTATTTGCTTTCAGATGAGGTGATTTAGCTGAGGATACTCTGAGGGAGGACTGTGTTTGGTAGAGTGTGGGTGAGTTTTAAGTTGTTGCAGAGTCCTGGCTGTTTGAGAAGGGTGAGAAAGGGTGGTTGTTTGACTATAATTGGATTGCCTGGGTGTAATTTGAATAGCTGCTGGCCCTGCCCTCTACTGGGTGAGGCTTCTATTTAAGGTTGCACCTCAACAGAGGCACTTGGCCTGTGGCTCTTAGCCTAGGGACTCTTAGACTAGGGGCTCTGTAAGAAGAAGAAGAAGATAAGAGTTTGGATTTATACCCCGCCCTTCACTGCCCAAAGGCGTCTCAGAGTGGCTTACAAACTCCTTTCCCTTCCTCTCCCCACAACAGACACCCTGTGAGGTAGGTGGGGCTAAAAGAACTCTAACACAAACTGTCCTTGAGAGAACAGCTGTGCCAGAGCTTGTGACTGACCCAAGGTCACATCAGCAGGTGCATGTGGAGGAGTGGGGAATCAAACCCGGTTCTCCCAGATAGAGTCCGCGCACTTAACCACTACACCAAACTGGCTCTAGAATCCCAGGAAGGGCCAAAAAGCCAGGGCCCTAGTCTCCTTATGTTCCCAATAAAGTAAGTAGACTTCTACAAGGAGAATGACATAAATACAAAGGGGTTTAAAGGGGGGATTAGATATAATTATTTTTAAAGCAATTATGAAGCCAGAATGCCAGCAGGGGATTGGGGGCTATCCAGTGTTTTTCATGGAGTGTCACATGTACGACAATCTGCCCATTGGACAGAAGTCTTGGGTATGTGCCCAGTGCAAGCAGCTTCTGGTTCTCAGGGAATGAGTTTGTTCCCTTGAGGCCAAGGTGGCTGACCTGGAGAAGCAGAGATAGTGAGTTAGGCACATGGAGAAGACTCTCAGGGACTTGTTAGATATGTCCCACTCTGAATATGGCAGCCCCGCTGCTGTCATGGAACATGAGGGTCCAGAGGAAATAGGGCACTGTACTGAGGATAAAGGAAATGTGCCCTCAGAAGGGCCCTCTTCTTCAGCTGCAGAACAGGTATCCTTTCACACCAAAGAACCATCCCTTGGCAGGGAGGGAGGGGGGCTCTTGGTAGCTGGTGATTCAATTCTTAGGCAGGTAGACAGGTGGGTGGCAAACCCGCATCCTGACCGTATGGTGACTTGCTTGCCTGGTGTGAAGGTAGCAGACATTACATGTGTTCTATATAGGCTGGTAGACAGTGCTGGGGAGAAGTCAGTGGTTGTGGTACATGTTGGCACCAACAATGTGGGGAAATGCAGTCATGAGGTCCTGGAGGAAAAATTCCTGCTAAGCAGGAAATTGAAGGCCAGGATGTCCAAGGTAACCTTCTCAGAAGTGCTACCTGTTCCACATGCAGGGCCAGAGAGACTGGCACAGATCAGAAGTCTGAATGTGTGGATGAGACTGGTGTAGGGTGGAGAGGTTCCAGTTTGTTAGGCACTGGGATGCTTTTTTTTTTTTTTTGTAAATACTGCACTGGGATGCTTTTTGAAACAAGAGGGAGCTGTACAAAAGAGACACTCTCCACTTGTCCTCAGAAGGAACCAGGCTGTTGGCGCTTAAAATCAAAAAGGTAGAGCAGTTTTTAAACTGAATATTGAGGGAAAGCCAAGAGGAGGTGAAAAGTCTCTGGTTCGGGATGGCTCATCTCAAAGAGACAAGGAGGTAGCTGTTACTTTTCTACAAGGAAATGGGTTAGAATTGTCCACTGAGACAGTGGCTCATGATATGGACTGCCTGGCAAGGTCTCGAGGCATCAAGAAGAAGGTTGCGGGCTCAATGTGCATGGGGAATTATAGATGTTTATATACAAATGCTAGAAATCTCTGAGGTAAAATCAGGGAGTTGGGATGCTTGGTGTTGGGGGAGAAATAGACACTGTGGGTATTTCAGAAACTTGGTAGGATGAGGAAAATCAGTGGGATATGGAGATTTCTGGTTATAAATTATTCCAGAAGGAAAGGGGGAAGGGTTGGAGGGGGTGTCTCTGTATGTCAGAGAGGGTATACAGTCCAGTAAGATTGAGAGGGTAAGAGAATTGGATTCTGGAAATTCTGTGGATTGAAGTAATGGGCCCCAAGGAAGCTTAACACTGGGAATTTGTTATCACCCGCCAGATCTAAAGATAGAGGGGGATTATAAATTGATGAATGAATTAAAGATAGTGGCTAGACGAAATAATAGATGATTTACCCACACATTGATTGGGCCAATATGTTTTCAAGTTGGGAAAAAGAGATTGAGTTTCTAGACACTCTCAATGACTGCTATGGAACAGATGGTCACAGAACCTACCAGGGAAGAAGCGATCCTGGATTTGGTCCTAAGTAATGCCCACGACCTGGTGAGAGATGTAAAAGTGATTGCACTACTTGGGAATAGTGACCATAACGTTATTGGGTTCAATGTTTGTATAAATAGGGAGTTGCCCAGAAAGACTGACACAACCACTTTTAACTTTAAAAGGGGTAACTTCTCTGAAATGAGGGGACATGTGAGGAGGAAACTGAAAGGAAAAGTAGAAAGGGTTCCATTGAGGAAGCTTGGAGACTATTTAAAACTGCAGTCCTAGAAGCTCAGAAAAAATATATACCGCAGGTTAGGAAAGGCTCAAATAGGTATAGAAATAGGCCTGCATGGTTAAAAAAAAAAAGTAATGGAAACTATAAAAGGTAAGAAAGATTCTTTTAAGCAGTGGAAAGCTAGTCTCAATGAGGCTGATAAAGGGGAACACAGGCTGTGGCAAATAAAATGCAAGTCTGTGATCAGGCAGGCAAAAAGGGAATATGAGGAACATATAGCAAAAAACATAAAAATTTTCTTCAAATACATTAGAAGCAAGAAACCAGCCAGGGAGGCAGTGGAGCCCTTGGATGACCAAGGGGTAAAAGGAGTACTGAAGGATGATAGAGAAATGGCTGAGAAGCTGAATGCATTTTTTACCTCTGTCTTTACTGTGGAAGTTGAGAAGTGCTTGCCCACTCCAGAACCGCTGATTTCTTGAGAGATGTTGAAAGACCTGAGTCAGATTGAGGTGATGATAGAGGAGGTCCTACTATTGGTAGACAACTTAAAAACTGATAAATCATCCGACCTGGATGGCATACATCTGAGAGTTCTGAAAGAACTCAAATGTGAACTTGTGGATCTCCTTACGAAAATATGTAATCTTTCATTAAAATCTGCCTCCATTCCTGAGGACTGGAAGGCAGCTAATGTCACTCACATCTTTAAAAAGGGTTCCAGAGGAGATCTGGGAAATTACAGGCCAGTCAGTCTGATGTTGATACTGGGTAAGTTGGTGCTATTAAGGAAAGAATTAGTAAGCACATTGATGAACAAAAACTATTGAGGCAGACTCAGCATGGGTTTTGTAAGGGAAGATTTTGTCTCACTAACCTGTTAGTGTTCTTCGAAGATGTGACATGTGGACAAGAGGGACCCAATAGATGTTGTTTGCATTGATTTCCAGAAAGCTTTTGATAAAGTTCCTCATCAAAGGCTCCTAAGTAAGCTCAATAGTCATGGGATAAAAGGACAAGTCCTCTTGTGGATCAAAGACTGACTAATAAATACGAAACAGAGAGTCAGTATAAATGGGCAATTTTCTCAGTGGAGGGTGGTAAGCAGTGGGGGTACCACAGGGATCAGTACTGGGTCAGATGCTTTTTAACTTGTTCATTAATGATTTGGAGTTGGGAGTAAGCAGTGAAGTGGTTAAATTTGCAGATGACATGAAATTGTTCAGGGTGGTGAAAACCAGGGAGGATTGTGAGGCACTCCAAAGGAATCTGTCAAGGATGGTCAAGTGGGCATCAACGTGGCAAATGGAGTTCAATGTGGCCGAGTGCAAAGTGATGCACATTGAGGCCAAAAATCCTAACTAATAAATACACGTTGATGGGGTCCAAACTGGGAGAGGCTGACCAAGGGAGAGATCTTGAAGTTGTAATAGATAACTCACTGAAAATGTTGAGACAGTGCGCGACTGCAATAAAAAAGGTCAATGCTATGCTGGGGATTATTAGGAAGGGAATTGAAAACAAATCAGCCAGTATCATAATTCCCCTGTATAAATCAATGGTGTGACCTCATTTGGAATATTGTGTAGCATTCTGGTCACCACATCTCAAAAAGGACATTATAGTATTAGAAAAAGTGCAGAAAAGTGCAACTAGAATGATCAAAGGGTTGGAACACTTTCCCTATGAAGAAAGGTTAAAGCGCTTGGGGCTCTTTAGCTTGCTGAAACGATGGCTGAGGGGTGACATGATCGAGGTTTACAAGATTATGCATGGGATGGAGCAGACAGAGAAAGAAGTACTTTTCTCCCTTTCTCACAATACAAGAACTCGTGGGCACTCAATGAAATTGCTGAGCAGTCGGGATAGTGATTAACGCATGGAATTCACTGCCACAGGAGGTGATGGCGGCTATAAGCATGGATGGCTTCAAGAGGGAATTGGATAAACATATGGAGCAGAGGTCCATCAGTGGCTATTAGCCACAAGATATGGATAGGAACTCTCAAACTGGGGCAAGTGATGCACTGTATTCATGGTGCTTGGGGGGGGGCAACAGTGGGAGGGCTTCTAGTGTCCTGGTCCTACTACTGGACCTCCTGATGGCACCTGGTATTTTTGGCCACTATGTGACAGAGTGTTGGACTGGATGGGCCATTGGCCTGATCCAACATTGGCTTCTCTTATGTTCTTATTAATTAATAATTACTTACACCATCAGAATGTTCTTAAGATTTAATTTAAATGGGTTTTAGACCGGAACAAAAAGGCGCGGATAAAACTACAGCGGGAGTCACAGCGCAGAAAGAGGTCAGTGTGACCGAACCCTAAATCTCATATATGGCTTTGAAACTGTGTTTAAAACTATGTTGTACACCACCCTGAGTCCTCTGGGGGAAGGCGGTACAGATATACAAATAAATAAATAAATATAACAGCAGCCAGTTTGTGGCATTTATCAGACTCTGTCAGCATTTTAAAGGTGCCTACTGTTCTACTGTATTCAATCTGCAGTCCTAACTACAGTTACACACTTGGTGTAGGGTATAACTCTGCTTAGGATTGCACTGCAAGTCCCCTAAAAAGTGATAAAGAATCTCCTGCACTTATAATGTTTTGAGGTGGCAGGCTTGTGAATCACGTGCAGTGTCTCAGACACATGTCAGCTTGAGGTGCAATCCTGATAATCAAAATACAACTGTTGCTATTAATATGTGCTTCCTGTATCATTGACTAATCCACACTGTATCCTCTTAACCTTTTCTGCACAGTCCAAAATAAAGCTGTGGCTTGTTTAACATGCAGTTTTTCAATGTCTGTCTTCTTTTTAGCTTTTCTTCCAAAGTACTGGTGACATCATGAATGAAATGTTGATGGAGGGAGGAAGCATTTTAAAATGGCATCATTTTCATTCTTCTGGTTCTACAGTTTGTAAATGGTTTGTAAAGAATGTTGGTGCCAGTTACCTCATTTTATAATGAATATCACACTATTTGAGAGCTGGATTATAGGTCAAACAGACGTGATAAAAATCACCAACATCTGTTGGTCCATATAAGGTAGATTTGGTGTACATTCTGCCACAGTTTAGATTACAACCTCATTTAAAGAGAAGGGTATGCTTCCAACCCCTGATCAATTTTGCTAATCAAAACTACGTTTCCTGTGCTCCAATTAACATTTCAAAAGGAGCTTTAAGTAATCTCTCCCCCTCAGTTGCTGTAGATTTTCTGGGTTGTGTGGCTGTGGTCTCTCCCCCCTCCACACACAAATATTTAAACTGTAATAACAATGAGGGAAATAGTTTTTTAGTTGCTGTAGATTTTCTGGGTTGTGTGGCCATGGTCTTGGCATTGTAGGACCTGACATTTCACCAGTAGTTATGACTGGCATCCTCAGAGGTATAACACAAAAGATGTAGTACTCTCTGTGTCATAGTGAGCAGAAAAATGGTAGGCAGGTAATTTATATTTACCCTGGGAGTTGGGGTAGGGCTGAGTCATTATTTTGTAGCAGTTCTCCAGGCTATGAACATGCTAATGGAGGAGCTTTCCTGAGGAGGTTCTTTTGTCTATGGATTGTTTCCTGAGGAGGTTTCCGGTTTCCTGAGGAGGTTCTTTTGTGTGTGGAATGGCTATTGAAATTCTAATCTTATCTGTAGTGCTATTATCAGCTGTAGAGCATTTTGTGTTTTTCAGGACAGGAAACCATGTCCTATTTATTTTAAACTCTCTTCTTTCCTGTTGAAATTGTGTATTGTTGACTAATCCACACTGTATCACACAAAGAACCTGCTCAGGAAACAGGAAACCTCCTCAGGAAACAATCCACAGACAAAAGAACCTCTTCAGGAAAGCTCCTCCATTAGCATGTTCATAGCCCAGACAACTACTACAAGATAATGACTCAGCCCTACTGCACCTTCCAGGGTAGATATAAATTACCTGCCTACTATTTTTTCTGCTCACCTTGACACAGAGAGTACTCCATCTTTCTGTGTTATACCTCTGAGGATGCCAGTCACAGCTACTGGCGAAACATCAGGTCCTACAATGCCAAGACCACAGCCATACAACCCGGAAAATCTACAGCAACTAATGAACTCTGGCCATGAAAGCCTTCAACAACATATGGAAACAGTTTTATTTAGCAGAATCAGTAGGGGTTAAAGGGTCAGGTCTTCTCTTACCTGTCTGTGACCCCAGTATGAAATGGGGTCACAGACAGATGTAATTTGTTTTTACAAAAAAAATTCTGTCAGCCTCAGAGGGCCCTGAAAAGATGGATAATAAGAAGAGCTAATTTAAATGTATGTGATCTGAAGAGGGAGTGGAGGGTTATAGTCATAAATCATCTCACAGAAATATTTACAGGTTGCTTAGGATCAAGAAATCAAAACAAACACCACTTTTCATATGAATAAAAAACAGTTTCAAAGAAAGGCTAGCCAAAAGATTTCATTACATTATTTGAGATTAGGATTAAATATCAGTTGCCAGAAGCATTTTGCAACAATGACACAGAAATTGGCAATAGTGATGCGCAGATTTTTTTCCAGATGTTTCTAATATGAGGATAAAAAAGGAGACACCTACAGTTTCTAAGAGGCTAGAGAAGGAGGGTTTCCTGCATAAGATAATAATAAAGGCACACTACTAATGATCAAAACAGTGGAAGAAGCAAGGAAATTCTTGTGTTAAAACTCTGAAACTAAAGTGGCAGCAGAAGCACTTAATGAAACTTAAGAATTGGATGATACAGCAAAGGACAGGAGATAATCGAGTTACATTTAATCATAATTTGTCCCTTACTAGGGGGAAGGATGATTAATCTTTAATGGTTGAGGCTTCTAACATTAAAGATACGCTCATTATAACTAAACATAAGTGTTTTGTCATTGAATGTGAATGGCCTTAACAGTCATAAAAATATGTAGAATTTATGTTATACTTTAAAAAGAAATGTAGACATACTTTTTATGCAACACTCATATTAAATTTGAACATGAAAAATATATGTCCTCAGTTTTTAATGGACAAATTCTCCGGTGGTCCTAGGGAGTGGGAAATTACTCACATTTAGATTAGGCTCCTCCTCCTTCTGTAGGGTTGGTCTCTCAGAACTGATCCAACCAGGGGAAAGAGCCTTTCCCCTGAAGCCATTCCAGTTTCACCAGCCCTACCTAAAGAGCAGGATGTGCCTCTTCGACAGTCCGAGAGTGGACTGATCCAAAGTGAACAAAAAGAAAGCAAGAAGAACAAGCCAGTCAGCCAGGTCTGGGAGTGCTCCCCAGGACCAGGTGAGGATGCAAGCCACATTTGGCAGCAGCCAAGGGACACCGATTCCAGGAGATAGCCTGGTAGCCATGGCTAGCCCCTCAGCCTCCCGCAGGGACTTGCCTTTGAGTGCTGGTCCCTCTCCTCCCACTGTGGAACCCCAGGGGGTGGTAGAGGCCGCGGAGATGCACGGGTCTACACCATAGATACAGCAGTCCTCTCATGTGTAAGGAACTGGCGTACAGTGAGCAGAAGAGCTCAAGTCAGCTTCAGCTTTCTCTGAACCTCGGTAAGCACCCAGGAATGGAGAGGGGAATCCATGGTGGACAAAGAGCCCCTAGAAATGGGCAAGGGGGGATGTGGGTGTCCATGCCCTGTTAGTTTAATGGAGGATGATGATTTCCTCCATTCTCTCCCCCCCATTCTGCTGTTTTAGACCTTCTTCCTTGGACCCACCAAAGACTTGATGACCCAAACTGGGCACACCTTGTCAGATTTTGGAAACTAAGTCAGGTTGGCCCTGAGCTGTAATGAAGGCCAGGGGGAATGACTGAAATGCACGCACAGATGAAAGGGCGGGAAAAAAATGGTTTCCCTCTTTCCTCATTGGTTTTTCTTTTGATTTGCCCTAAGTATATGGAGCATGAAATGGCAGACAATACAGGGACACCCAGCTCCCAATCTAGAGGGAACTCCATTAACGACTTTGAGCTACATAGGTGCTCAGTCACACTGTCCACTCAAGGTTTTTTGGAGTCTCAGGAACTGGAGATGTTGGGGGAGGAATCCAAGTCATATCTTTTGGATGAAATCAGAGATGAGGAAAGAATTTAGAGAAATGATGAAAGAATTCAAGCAAAGCACAAGGGATAGAGAGGCCCATACATTCAGCGGTAAAACAATATTTATTATATGATAAGTTTTTGTGAGCTAGAGTTCATTTCATAAGATGCATCCACTGAAACTTATGTCTGATGAAACAAACTCTAGTTAACAAAAGGCTATGCTGGAATGAATTTGTTGGACTCTAAGATGTCACAGGAATACTGTTTAATTTTGCTGCTACAGAATAGATCACCTACCCATTCGGTATTAAGGCACCAAATAGAACTATTTCTCTTCGGAAACAGTGGAAGCAGGAAAGCAAGCTGAATTAATTATTAATTTCTTATATTTATAACCTTTCTCTCAACCCAGAATTGTTTTACAGCAGTTAAAATCCATCATAAAGGTGCAATACTAGGGTTAATTTTGTGTACATATGGTAAGCACAGGAAGAAGAGGAATATTTGCAGGTAACAGGTTAGGGCTGACAATGTATCATTAACACGGTCAGAGAAAAAGTGGCAGTTTGAGAGAAAAGCTGTTGTTTATAAGAATTAGCTTGAAATTTAGAATGATGATTTCTAAAAGTGATGCTTTTCAACATTTTTGCCATGCTTACTATTGGTTTCTCCCATAATTTGCTAAGTAAATTACAGATATGCACTTGGGGAGGGAGGTATGTATGTATATAGGATCCAGATTTTTAGAAAAGCATAAGTACCAGTATTGAATGATATTGGGGTCCTCCAGTACCTTTTCAAAATTCAGGTTCAAGTTTTTCTGAGGTTCCAGAATCATTTGGGATTATTTGAGATTTCATTGTTCCCTGTAGGAAGGATGGAGGGGAGTGGCTGTTTTTATCAACCAAATAGCACCAAGTTGCAGAGGAGTAAATGCTGCCGGTCCTTTCATTTATTATTACGAACCTCTAACTGGAGGTCTTGAGCAAAGTCAATACAGATATAAGACAAAATACAAAGCAATAGACATTAAAATGCAACATGGTGATTTAAACCCAATCTTTGTAACAATTTAAAGAAACCACAAGTGTTAAAAAAAATTAGCAACATGTTCTTTCCAGATTGGTGCCTGCCACCAAAAAAAGAAATCACAGGCAGCTGATATTTGCTCAGGATAAGTGTAATCCAGAAGTCTCTGAAGTCCATTGATCACAAAAGGGTGTGTGTGTGTGTGATTGATTTACTCTATTACTCCAGATGCACAGCAGCTGTTGCAGCCAGAATATGGAGTTTTGGTGAAGTGCCTCCTGAGGTCTGCAGTTGTCAGGACATTCAGTATGCCTAACAGAAAAGCATGCCTATAACCATGAGATGTAAGGAGGTGGGGTGAGGGTCAAAGAGGAGGAGTCCCCACAGAGAAAGTACAGCCTATTTGTCTTGCACAGGCCTGTGTCCTGGTGTCCTGGTACAGTCAAACCCAATAATCCTTTACCTAACCAACCTCACAACTTCAGGATAGCCCATTTCCCTAAATACAACAGGAGACAAAGCAAGGATTCTTCACATTTTCCTCATGAACTTCTAAAAGAATCTTCCTTCCGTAAACATAAAACCCACTCCTCCTCCAGTACTGGGCACTGAAAAGAGGGCCTTCAGTCTTAAGTTGAAGGCACCTATCCAGGCCCTGGACTCCAGTGAAGCATAGTGTCAGTTTCAATCAGAATGAGGTCCTTGCCTGACTGTTTGGTACAACTGCTATCCAGTGGAAAAAATGAAGAAGTTAATCCAAATGCCTGCACCAAATAAGACCTGTGAGATAACTTTAGCGTTAAAAGTCCTGATAACTGCAAGAACATACTGCCCCCATTTGAAATAATAGAACTGCAAGAGACCATTTATATATAACCCTGGCAGGTTTTATAGCTGAAAATGGGCAAGTTGTTCTATTTTTCCTTGTTGATTGTCCACAACCTCTTTTTGATATAAGAACTTTTTGAAAATATCATAATTCTTTATTTTTTCTTCGTTTATTGATAGTCCTTCCTGTGAACAGTATTTGGCAAATGTGTTCAGTAACTTACACAAGCCACCTTCTGATCTGCATAGCAGCACTGTACCATCTGCATAAAGCATAACAGGAATCTCATGCTTAGCCAATATAGGAACAAAATCCTGATTTTTGCAGATGAGGAATCATGTCATTCACATAGAAATTGAACAGTAGAGGGGCTAAAAGACACCCTTGTTTGACACCTTACAAAAAAGACATGTGGCCAGAGAGCTGCCCTTCTGATCCGCAGTTGATCTGTGCTTTTGGATTCTCATATAGTTTATAAATTAACCAAAGAAGTCTTTTGTCTCCTGTTTTAGCCAATTATGCGCAGAGGTGTTCTTGTGGGACTGAAAGAAATGCTGATGAAGGTCCATAAATTCTGCCTGTCCACTAAAGACCCCTCAAGTTTCAAGCAAATAGGACCAAAGGGTCAGATTCTACAGGCTTCTGTATAAGGTACCACAGCCATCTTGGACTAGGAAGAAAAAATGGCGTACCCATGGCATGTGGTGACCCTGGCCTCACAGGATGGGAGGGAGAGGTGCGGCCTCTGTGTAGCCTCGGTGGGCCTTCCTGCTTCTGTAACTTCCTTCTCAAAGATTTAGAAGCCTGCTGTGAAAGCAGGAAGACCTGGTGAGACTGTGCAGCAGTCACCCCTCTCCCTCCCTTCTGATGGGAGCCTGAGCCATGGGGGGACTTGAGCTCAAAGGCAGCTCAGGCTGCCATCAGAGTACTCCAGCATGAGCTGCTGCATGGATAGAGCTGCCGGTGGTGATGGTAAATTCACCCCATCCACCCTCACCAGCAGGTCCAATTTGCCCCCATTTACCCCCCAACAAAAAAATCTGACTAAGAGGTTGCCACCCACCCTCCCACAGCCTCTTCCTCAACATAACACATTATCATTAACAACCAAAACTAAGTACAACCTGCATACACTCAGACAGTTAAGACTAGAGATTATGAAAAGAAAAAAGAGGGTGGGGGGGAAAGGGAGAGTGAGAATGGAGGGGACCCTTGAAGATCTGGAGCCAGCTTTATTCTCTGCCCTGCTTCTTCCTTCTTTGCTCTTCTTGCAACCAGGATCCCCTCATTGCATCAGACAGAATCATGTATTTTATTTGCCCCCCCCCCTTATTCTGTGCTTTTATTGCTTAGGTGTTGGGTTATCTAGAGATCAGTTGCTGTGTGGGTGAGCCTGCAGCTTTCTGGATGCCTCCTCCTTTTCTTGATGTATTTCTCTAAATAAAGATGTAGACTCTGATTCTATTTTCAGCCTGCTTTATTTCCCGAAACCTCCCCATTCTCAAATTCTACACTTTGGTATACACAGGTAGTGGTTCCTTATTTCATTTTACCCAGATATATGTTTATGTGCTCTTGATATACAAGGTGGGTATTGGAGGTCACACACATGGAGGCCATTTGGATACCACCTTGTTTGAAGGAAAGGATGCAGGGGAGGTTTATACAATCTTATTTTCTTTCTGTTTCTTCATAGGATAGAGTGCTCTCTATTACAGAAGAATTCCTTAACATAAGAAAATTACAGTTTTCCCATAAAGAAATATCTCCTAGAATACCAAAGGTATGAATTTACTCATTATCATAGCAGGAGGTAAGTGAAGGTAATCCTAGACTCAATTTAAACTTATATGTAAACCAGATACATAGCAGTGTTTTTACACACAGGATAGCATTAGTTTTATTGAAGCCTACCTCTTCTGAAAACACTGTTCATATCTTAATGGGAACTGAAATCCTTGTTTCAACAACATCGTTTCTATTCTATTCAACTGATTTTTAACTCCAGAAATCTGTAAGCAATTGAACTGGCTGAGAAAGAAGATATAGATTTCTTGCCATTTCAAATAAATGTAGACACAATGATGGAGAAATGCCATCCAGCCTAGAATTCACCATAATATTTAAATAATTATGGCTGCACTCGATACTTGCTTCAGAAGCTTTAAGGCCTGTAGAAGACAGGCAAAAGGAAATCTACAGGAAAGGAGTCAGCTCACTCAGAAGCCCAGAGTACTTCAGTGCTTAGCTATTCAGTTGGACCTGGCTAGGGTGCAATGAAAGGTTTACCATCTAACACCTTAACTAGAATGTTGCACCTAGGAACAGAGACCAGGACAGCCACACACTAGGTTGTATCTATCCCTTTGGGGTCAGGAAGACAGGAATAACTCCCAAGAGGGGCTGTACTTGCAAAAGGGAGAATGTAAATTATCTGGACACACTAGAGAAGCTCTACTGTTCTGCAGTTCTCCAGGTTTTTTACTGGGAATATTTTCAATGTGCCAAGCCATGGAGGCCTTTCCATTGGGGCTCCATCATGACCACATGTTGAAGGGTAATGGGGAGAAACCCCTAAACTGGTGAATGATAGAAGAGTTTCATAACAGAAGCAGTTAATAGCCTATCCTAATAACAACAACATCAGGATACATCTAGAGTTAGGATCAGAAGACTGTATTTTCAGCTTTTCTTTTAAAGCTTGCTCAGTCTAATGTTTGCACAGGGCACATGCATGTTTTATTCTTGTTTATTAAAATTTCTTATCATTTGAATGTTTGAAGTCTGATTCAGTCATGCTTTCTGACAAATTGTAAAAGGGAGGTTCTGTGGGTGAAAGGACCATAATCAAAATGTAAAGTTGTAAAAGTATGATTGATCATCCCCACTTTAGCTTATATGAGTGAAATGGGAGATGGCATTAAATGGCAGTGTGGTCAAGAGTGCTAGAAGAACTAATCCTTCTACCAGGAAATACTCTTCAAGGTTAGCTGGTTGCAAAGGGTATGGCCCAGAGAGAATTTGGATTACTATAGAGGAGAAAGGGGAGAAGGAAAGGTTCTGCATCAACAAGCAGAAATGCAGGATGGCTGCAAAACTCTCCAACTACCCAGAACCTGAGGGAATGAAATTTAGGAGTCTGTTTCCTCAAAACAAGTTTTGCTATATTTCAGCTGATACGCACGGGATTAGATCCAGACTAAGTTGGCAATTTCCACTGATTCCCACCTTTCTACTGCAGACCCCTCCATGTAGTTCCTTAGAGGGCCCTATCCACCAGGAACAGCATTTCATGGGGATTAGTGGTCAGCTGTGGCAGTGGGGAAAGAGGAAATTTCTGTTTTGCTAGTGCCAAATTTAGTCTTTTGTCTTTAGTCTAAACCATTGACTTGAAATAGGTTAATGTACCAGACGGGCACTCCTGTCCAATAATCAACTTGATAAGGTCTCAGATTTTCCCTCCAACCTCCCTATGAATTTTCAATTCCCCATCTGATAACTGGGTAGACTTTAGGTAGCATGTCACTCTTCTTTTGTGGTAAATAAACTTTTATTATAATGTTGTCCCACCTTATTCTTGTTTGATACTTTGGCAGCTTACACCCCAAATAAGGAACTCTATAAATTCTACCTCAGAAATTGACACCTAGGCACATTGAAAGTTGAAACAAAAATTAAATTTATTGGAATAAACAGACAAGGGTTGGAAAATTATATTTGCAAGTGAACTTAGGGTAGGTTTGGAAAAGAAAAGTTCAAATATATGTCCAAAACTGCTTTCATAGAACACTAGAGTTGTTTAGTGAGTTATTTTCCCTGATTTATTTTGGATTGATGCTGTTAAAGATTTTTCACTGCTTTTACTGTGAAACAGAGTTTACTAGAGTCCCTTATACCTTCTTTTGAACTTGTTTCTGGATGGTCAGACAGACTTGAGATTTTATTATGCTGTAACCCTATGTTTATATATCAGGGTTTTCCCTATCTGCCCCCTCTTCCTCTGGCCAGATTGTTATTCTCTTCTCCTTAAGAGCAATAATCTCTTTTGACTTGCTTGAGGGAACTCTGTGGTTCCTCAAAACTTTTGGTCAAATCCCTATCTCCCAGATCAGTCTCTGTAAACTGGTTAATCAGCTTCTATACAGCTGAGAAAGGAGCTGCGGTGGCTCAAGTGGTTAAGACACTGAACTGCAGGCTGTGGAAGGTCAGTAGTTCAGCAGTTCAAGATCCGAGAGTGCCGCATGACGGGGTGAGCTCCTGTCTCTAGTTCCAGCTCCTGCCAACCTAGCAGTTCGAAAGCAAGAAATTGCAAGTAGATAAATAGGTACCACTTTGGTGGGAAGGTAACAGCGTTCTGTGCACCTTAGTGTTTAGTCATGCCGGCCACATGACCACGGAAACGTCTTCGGACAGCGCTGGCTCTTCGGCTTTGAAACGGAGATGAGCACTGCAACCCTAGAGTCGGATTCGACTTGCTTTCAAGCAAGGGAACCTTTACCTTTACTTTATACAGCTGAGAATGTTTAGTTCTCTACTCAAGTAGTGTTTCTGTTTTTCACACAAGGAGATTTCTTGTATAGGTGTGGTATGACACATCTTTGCCAGATGCACTGTCTCCACCCTAAAGCCGTTACTTGCAGAGCCACAATACACTTGTTCTGCTCCAGACAGGGCTTATCAAACCCTTTTTCTCTTCACTCACTAGGAGTTTTCCAGTTACCTCTCCTTCCTAGCTCCACTCCAACTCCAACTGATCCACACCAACTGACTTAAGTAACTCCTTCCCACTTGAATTTTTAAACAGCTCAATGTTCCATTCCACAGTAAGTTACCTACACCCAATCAGAATGAGCTCTGTGTGCTGTCAATCATTTCTCAGCCAGCTCACCCTTTTTCCAGCAACATTGCCTAAAAGCCTGCAGTCGCTTGCTGTCCATCACAGATACCAATCAACAAAAAACATTATCTTGGTAAATATTCATAGGGGATCCATTTTGCCTGCTCCATGTTGCCTCAGGAAAGATGCTCATTAGAGGTAGTAAGAATTGGTGAGCACCCTGAGGCATCATGCAATAATAAAGGGCCATTTGTGCAACATTCCATTATTCATTGAAGAGTGGGATGGGTGGGAGGGAATGCCTTTGGTACTGAGCATTGTCAAGCAAATCCTTAGTTTCCTCAGCAGCATATTGGAGAAGGAGTATGAAGCTTGGCACCTCTCAGCACAGTTAAGGTGCAGGTGAACATAAAGGGAGCCAACAATTTATTGGCTGCATTTGAAGCCAGGACAGAGTTTCCCAAACAATGGTAACCTGGTGTTGCTGTCCCTTGAACAGGCTAATTAACCTGTAATGTTTAAATAGTAGTTTTGTTTCTTCATTTGGGAAAGGTTCTGGGAACAACCACTGATTTTCATTACAGCTTGAGTTCCATTTTCAAACGTTTGCTCAGATTTAGCAAATATCAGCTTTCACAATGTGGTCTTCCACAACACCTTAAATATATGAAGAAGTGGGCATGCACACAAAAGCTTAGTCCTAGGATAAACTTTGTTGATCTTAAAGGTGCCACTGGACTCAAACTTTGTTCTGCTGCTTCAGATCAACATGGCTACCCAGCTGAATCTACCTTAATTTGACAATTAGCTGTGAGGTTTTTCTGAGCTTTTTTGCAGATAAAATCTCATTGCTCTGCCAGGACCTGCCTGCCAATATTGATACAGTACGAGAACTGGGGGCCTCCTGGCTGTCTTCGGATCTGGTATTGGACCAATTCAGCCAACTCTCATGGGCTGATAGGATCCTGGCTGCTATGAAGACTACCACATGTCTTTTGGATCTATGCCTGTCATGGCTGGTGAAAGTAAATGGTGATGGAATAAAGGCTTCCCTGGTAGATATAGTAAATCTGTCCCTGAGTTTAGGGGTCTTCCTGGGGAGATTAAAAGAGTCAGTGTTTAGGCTGCTCTTAAAGAAATCTTCACTGGATTCTACTGATCTGTCCAATTACCGGACAGTATCAAACTTACTATTCCTAAGTACAATAGTTGAGAGGGCAGCTGCAGAGCAGCTCCAGGTTTTCTGTGAAGACACTTCAGCCCTAGACTCCTTCCAATCTGGCTTCCACCCTAGCCCTGGTATGGAGACGGCATTGGTCACCTACAGAGATGATTTCCATAGACTGTTGGATCGAGGCAGGTCAGTGTTGCTGATACTACTTGACTTGGCAGTGGTACTTGACATGGTTGGTTATGCTCTATTGCAAGACCACCTGGGGAACAGCCTTGAATTGGCTTGTCTCATTTCTCCAAGGTCAGGGATGGAGGGTGGTGCTGGGGGAGAGGGTTTCACCATGATACTCTCTGGCATGTGGTATTCTCCAAGGGGCAGTCCTCTCCCCAATGTTATTTAACATGTATATGTGCCCCCTTGCCCAGCTGGTATGGAGTTTCAGGCTAGGGTGTCACTAGTATGCAGATGACACCCAGCTGTAACTGTTAATGGGTGGCCAGCCAAATACTGCCCCAGATATTTTGGCCGAGAGTTTGGAGGCTGTGGTTGGATGGTTGGTTGGCTGGTTGAAACAGAGTTGGCTGAAATTAAATTCATCTAAGATGGAGGTTCTATGGCTGAGCCAGGGAGATACAGGGTTGGGGTGCCAACTCCCGGCTCTTGACAGTGTGCTTCTAACATCAGTGCCAGCTGTCAAGAGTCTAGGTGTGATCCTGGATGCTTCTCTGAAAACAGAGGCCCAAGTTACAAATGTAGCTAAACTGGCATTCTTCTACCCACTAAGACTAGAAAATACCATGACAACATGTGCAAAATATATCAAAGAAATATATTTAAACAATTTTCAGATCAACTTTCCCCCCTATTATTTTAAAAAACAATGACAAATAAACTTTTTCTAACAATGCTAAGTACAAACAAAACTTGCAACTAAAGTACAGTTGTGTGCATAAGAGCTTGGACATCTAAGTGTGCAATAGTACAAACTTGTCAATAAAAAAAATCCAAAGACTTGCTTAAACATATAAAAATGAAACTCTTAATGTTGAACTCAGAATTATTCTGACAAAAGAAAATTTCACATTACCAAGTTTCAGCCAATTTGATCCATCTTGAAGTAAACCAGTACAGGGCTGCCATTTCACATGTGGCTTTCCCCGACCAGAAAAGAGCTGGATCAGAAGTGGTTTGGCAATTCAGACTGCATCACTTTGTTTTCCCACCATTTCCCACCTGCACTGTCTTTTTTTTAAAACGTTTGCTTTAGAGCACTATAGCGTTATAGTGCTATAATACAACCTCAAAACAGTGATGGGATTCCAATGGGATCACTGTGGTACTTTTTGATGTTGTGTTATAGCGCTATAGCACTCTAAAGCGAACATTAAAAAAAAGCCAGAGATCACCCACATGGGCGAAAAACAGCGGGAAAAAGTGTTTCAGATCCAGGAGAAGAAACTGAAGACCACTTGGAAGCAGTTTACAGGTAAAACGATTCATCCCCATTTCCTGAATGGGACAGAAGCATTTGTGTGTGAAAGTACAAATATATTCCAGTAGGGAACCAGTTCTAAAACCGTTCTGTCTGAAATGTCAGACCAGAAACCGTTTGGGAACCGTTCCTGAACCGGAATATATTGCTTGTCTGAAATTCCCCAAAGATTCTGGATATTTTCTCTTTATTTCAAAGTATTCCTTCTTCAAAACAAACAGTTCTCTCTTGCATGAAGCAGTGAAATTGACATATATTATTCAATCCTTTTAGTATAGGAATCCATGTAGATGAGGTGCTAACATTCTAGTCTAAAGCTGAGTCAACCAGATCACTTTGTAGATGATGAAGCACCTAACTCTAATGTGTTGAGTGGGGGGGAGGACTAAAATTTGAATAAACAAACAATGTTTGTTATGCAAAACTAACAGTGAGATTAGCTTAGGATCTGAGTCCAAAAGTGATGTGAGTATTAGCTATTAGCTTCATGCCGATCTGACTCATGGTAGCATAATAGAATGAAGTATTAATAATAAATTCCATTATGAATCTGAAATACCAGAATATATCTTTTAAACAAAGACTATGTATGCCTTAATTTAGACTACCTGAATGAAGTTCAGCATGTCTATTGAAATAATCCTCACTTTGGGGGGGGGGGGAGACCTGCAAAATTTCCCTCAAGGTCTACATTTGTCTAGTTCTGGTTTCCACCCTTTGTATAATCTACTATTAAACTACACATTCCTTTTCATAATTTGTGACCAACCTAATTAGAGGGGTTTTGAAGTTTCTTTAAATATCTGTACTCTTTGGTTCTGAGATTAAGGTTACAAAGAAGTACCCACAATGCACTAATAATATTGTAATATGAGACATAGCTGGACTGTAAGAATAAGAGACATTTATGGCATCTCTGCTACTGATATAAATTGGATTAAAAGTAATTCACTCTCTACCCAGAAACTTGGGAATCCCCCCCATGTTTAGGGTGGGCTAGGGAATTCTAGCATGGAATTCTTAGCTCTGTCACCAAACTACAGGTTCCAGGATTATTTAGAGTAAACCTCAACAATGCAACTTGTATAAAACACATTGTTTTGGGCTTGCTATTCAATAACTATAAGCAGGTGTATGAAAGTCAGGGTAATGCCACTAGAATGTTAATGTTCCTTGATGCTGTGTTTGCTCAAAGGGAGCTGGTTGATTTCCTGAGAGTTACCTTGGATTCCTGTTGGGAGAAAGTTGGGAAATCATTCTCTTTGATTATGTTGACCGTAAGAAGCATGCTGTTGGATCCAACCAGTGGTTCATCTCATCCAGCATCTGGTTTCACACCATTACTTTGGATTGCTGTATTTTTTTTTATTTACAAATATATATATACTACCTTTCTAGAGTACCTGCCCAAGCTGGCTTACAAAATAAAACATGAAAATATTTAAAAATACAAATTTGTTAATTAAAGCCCAACATTAAAAAAAAAGCTCACAAAGGAACTAAAAACCAAATTCACTGAGCAATTTAAAAGGAATTAAGCAGTTTTCAGACTAAAAGAGCACTTAAAAATGATGTTAAAAGATTATCCTATTAATTAGAAGTCTGGGTAAACAGACACATTGGTTGCATTTAGACTGGCAGGTTGCCGCGGCAGTATCCCATGGAGAAAAAGGCCGCTGGAATTAGATGCATTTCACAGCATTCACACCAGTCCTGCAACACCAACTGCATTGGGTAGCTGGCCTGTGAGGGCCGGTTAACATGGCTACAATGCCACCAGCATGGAGCCATAGCTGGTGCACCCCTCTGGTTGGGCTGCTGAAAATGACGTACTGCTGTGCTGGGAATGGGAGGGGTGATCACATGGCTCCCACACTTCTATGGCACACCTGCACATTCAGATGCCAGAAAAGCCACCATGGAAGCGCCTCACCTGGAAAACCACCAGACTTCCCTGGTGGCTGTTTAAGGCATATGGGAGTCGTTTTGCAACAGGGTAGGGATAGATGGCAGCCAAGTGCCAGATGTGCATGTCTGATCATGCTGCTTTGATCCAGAGAGGTGGGGTGGCTATGCCGGACCAAATTGCCTGTGTGATCACAACCATTTTGGCTTCATGCAGAAAAGAGAGCTGTGTAGGTGCCAGATGAGCATCAGGGTGAAGAGTGTTCCATAGTTCAACTGCCACAACTGAAAAAGCTCTGTCTCATGTTGCCACTTACATCACCTTTGATGTAATGTGAGGCAGATATTAACTGTCAAACTAGACAATATGGAGACAGTCCTGCAACTACCCTGGCTTTAAGCCATTTAGGGCTTTGAAGGGATGAACCATCATTTTGAATTGTGCACATTTCACAATTCAAACACATGGGAAGCTAGTGCAGATTTTCCAACACTAGAATAATTTGATCCCTGTATCCAGACTCCCAGTATAACCTGGCTGACACATTTTTGGACAAGGTGAAGTTTCTGGACAGTTTTCAAAAGTAGATCTACAAAACAGCACATTAGAATAATCTAACATGGATCTAATCCGAGCAAGGAGCCCATGACCACACTTTTTGAAGTGATAGCTGGCACAGTAGCCAAGGATAAAAGGTACTACATGGTATAGAGGAGACTTGAGCATCTAACTGTAGGCCTGGATCCAGCAGCAGCCCTAAACTATGAACCTGCACTTTCATGGGAAGTGCAACCCCCTCCTTGAATCCTCAAGCAGCTTTGTCATTGACCAAAACCATTTTAGTCTTGTCTGTACTGATCTTCAAGTTATTGGATCTTATCCATACCGTTACCTTTTCCAGATACCCATCCAGGACTCCAGGGTCTCACTTGACTGAGCTGTTCATGGCATCTTCCTCCAGATTACCTGACGATTTCTGCCATGTAGATGTTATATAGCATGGTGGACCAGATGGATCTCTGCAGCATCCGCATAACACAGAAGCCATGGGGCCAAGAACCAGTCCCCCAATACTACCTTCTAGTGTTGGGCTGCGGTCACACACACTAAATAATCCACTTTCAATGCACTTTCCAAATAGATATTGCCAGTTCACACAGTAAAAATCCAGCTGGAAAGTGTACTGGAAGTGGATCATTTAGCGTGTGTGATCGCAGCCTTCGCTGGTCAAGTTAACAGTGGAATCACTGAAGCACAGTGCCCCTATGCTCAACCAAGATAGCCTTTCAAGAAGGATTCTATGATTGCTGGTACTGAACAACACTGGGAAAATCAACAGGGGTCTTTTCTGCATTTGCCTGCCACTCCGGATTTTCTCAGTGTTCAAGTCAAGACAGTTTAAGTCCACGACAAAACAGCATCCAAATAACCTGAGGCAACAGCAGGCTGAAACTGGGCTGACTGGATGGAACTCAATTTTAATGCAGAATGGGGGTGGGGAGGACCTGGATTAAAAAGAAGGTTCAATTTGATTTTAGTGCAGAATTGCTTGGAGGATACCATGGTGAACATGGATTAAAATAGAGTGCAGAAAGGGCCAAGGATACCTTCTCAATGTCACTTTGCTGGAGAAGACCATTGGGCAAGGCAACCAAGGCTATTTCCATCCTAAACCCAGTCTTGAATCCAGATTGAGCTGAGTCTAGGTAATCCATCTCCTCCAGGACCACATGAAGCTGTGTAGCCACCACCCACTCAAGCACCTTACCTCCAAAAGGAATATTGGCTACCATGTGGCATTTGTTTAGGTCAGGACATAGAGGCCAGGGACAAGAGAGCAAGAAAAGTTATTTTGAGTCCCCATTGGGGAAAAAGCTGGGGTATAAAGAAAGTAAAATAAAATAATTACATTGATTTAAAATAAAGACAAGAACTATTGTCACTACTTAATATTGTTAAAAGTAGTCATTCATTGGAACTTGTTTCATTATTTTACAATAATCACTTTTTGTAATTATTGTAAGTATGAAAACTATTGCTGCAAAAAAGTATTTTCCCCTCATTCTAATAAAGGAGATGCTTTAAAAACACTTGTGCCTATGATACTATTTTGGCAGCATTCAAGGTGTTGTGTCACAGTGTACATTGGGAAATGTAGTACTCTGGGATACAAAATGTCCCTGGATGCAATGAAGTACCAGGAAGAGGTAGGAGTATGGTAGAATTGTTAAGAGAACTTCCCTTACTTCCTCTTTACCCAGTTTCTCACTGACATCCAAAAAACCTTTTCTTCTTTTATGAATGTATAATATGTTTTAATTAATTCTGCCCTGATCAAAGAGAAATTTGAAAAGAGGAGGGGCATTAAAGAAGGCTCAGCGAAATTTCAGAATTTCACTTTGTAGATGCACAAAAGTAGGCAATGTCTTCCCAGACCTTCATATTCTCCTGCTAGACCAAAACCCTGTGGTATGCAGCATAAAACAACCACAAGGGCTGAGGTTATAAAAGGGTGCATTGATTTCTCTTCAAAGAGAAATCAAAGAGAAATGAAAAATAAGTCTCTCTTTTAAAAGAAAAATAATAAGATAATAAGTTTTAAAAGTGAATCTCAGAAAAAAGTAATTCCTCACCACATAGGTTGCAATCTGAAGAGAAACCAGAGCATTCCCCACCCCAAGACAATGCTAGGAGGCCGAGAGAAATTCTCTCCTCATACACTGGTTGACCTCTAACAGAAAAGAAGAATCCATTATCACCACTGTCACCCTCAGCAACAGCACATTAAGCACATTTAGGGCAGGGAGAAAGGAAGGATGGAGAAGCCTCTCACCCCCTCTCTGACTTTCTTAGCCAAATTGCCAGAAAATTAATCTGTGATATTTGTTCATTTCCTGCTTTTCTTTGTTGTTTCATTATTGTTATTTTGTGGTTAGCGTATATCTTGGAGTGCTTTTTAGATGACCATGAATGAAACAATTTTTATATTTGATAATGAATGCGCTTAGGTTTGCTTATAAATTGATGTGTTATGCTAAAGTGACTGATATTCTGGGGAATATCTGCTACTGGTTTGTGAATAAGAATCTTCTCTCAGCGTTTTGTTTGTTTTTTTAAATCACAGGGGTGTCTTATATACAGACTTTTGTTCACAATCCTATGAAAGCAGATGTTTTATAGAAAATTGGGGGAGCGGAATCCCTGATATCTTAATTCTAAATTTATTCACTTTGAAGTACAAATTTCATTGATTTGAGTGGAATTTACTTCCAAATAAATGTGCTTAGAATGATAGCCAAATTATAATCAGAACAGAGAATTCTTACCTCTCTGGTCCTAGAATGTGATGTTAACAAACCTCCCTCCCCTCACCATTTTTTGTTTTTCATTCAGCCTGTTAAGACAATATGGATGATCATGTTGGATCAGCAGTGATCAGTTTAGTGCAGCATTCTGTTCCACCAAAGCTTAAGCTGGTCAAATTGATTCCATAGAGCGTTTTACAAACTGGAGCACATCTCTATTCATTGCTATTAGACTCCTCCCACCCAGTCTCCAAAAATTTATCACAAACTCATAGAACACACTTGGAGGATACTGCCAGTTGAGATTAGCCTGGCTGCCAGGCTGATAAACCAATGGCCTGGTTCAGTTTAAGGCAGCTTCCTATGTATGTATGTATGTATGTGCCATCTGCAAATGAGAACATGTCTCTCTTTCACTCCTGCATCTGGGTCATCTAGCAAATTAAAAAGCAGAGATCCTTGTGTGACCCCCCCCCTTCTACCTTTTCATTGTGATTGATGTCCCTCATCTGACAGAGCTGGAAGTGGGGAAATAATCTCTGGATATAAATCACCAACAGATATATAATTTGAACACACTAAAATAAAGATGGGGTCCCTGGCCCATGAGGAACCCTTTAAAATGGAATTAGTGGCAAATAAATCAGAGTAAGCTCTTCAGAAATGCAACTAAAAATCAGAGTATGGACAGAGTGCCCTTCTAGACAACCACCTTGAGATGATATAGAGGCTATTGCATCCAAAAATATGGATGTACCAAAAGGGTGCCAGCTTTTTGTTCTAGCTCTTCAAACAGAAGGTTTAGTACTGCAGTCTGCCCAAAGCGCACTGTCTATTACAGCCTCAAAGGCAATCATTATTGCAGAAACAGACATTTGAGAAAACCAGATAATTAATCTAGTGCAGCTGGTATTAAAAATATTTCTGGCACCAATAATGATATCATTAATTTTTTGGCTTAGAAGGATATGAGTAATACCTTGGGGCAAGTTAAATACACAGAAACCTAGTAAATTTGTAGAGCCTAGAAGAAGGAAACAGGGGGAACCTAGTTTTCTTTTCCAATACCACTGGCTCAGAGTCAAAACAAAGAGACTGCAGTTGAAAGGTAATTGCTGTTTAGGTTGTTTTGTAAGGTTATCACTGAGACTTATTTTTCTTGAAGAAGGTTAGAATGAGACATTAGTCCTCTAGGTCTCTGTTTACAGCTCTGGCCTCAGTTTTGTGGGATCACCACAAATTTTATTTGTGCCCCACTGTTGCAAAGAAGTCTGGCAGGCAAGATCTAACTTTGCTAAAGGCTTCTTGAACACAAAGAACTCACGATTTCAAACCTGCCATTGAAATTGCCACAGCAGATAAAATGTGATGTTCAAACTTTCTAAGTTTCCTTTTGAACATGGAGTGGCAAGTTACGCTTGTCTGTGACCCTTCTGTCAACAACATTTTATCCTTTGACTACTGTAAGATTATACCCAGAGTACAGGAGATAGATTAATGTACAATAAGGTACCTGCTGGCGTGCTATGTTTATTTTTCTTGGATGATGACCCCCCCAACAGTACTTTAGTCTCTCTTCTTTATGTTTCCAAGGGATGAAAAGAAATACAACTGAGTTGAAAAGAGCCGGCAACATGATCTCGAACACTTGACTTGCTGCTATTTTATCCTAGAATAACTGTGATTATACAATCTTTACCAAGATGACTACGGTCAAGGATCCACAGATAATAATGATCTGTGAATGATAGGTACAACCTTACAGAAGTCCTTTTTCATATAGAATGAGTTTGAAAACCATCAAGATTGTATAAACATCTCTATATGAAGTATCTTTTACCATCTATATGAAGCATCTTTTACCGTCTTCCATCCTGGCCACCATGCTTCTTTATCATATAGCATTTGCCTGTATGAACACATAACTAGAACAGTAGGGTTGTTGTTGGATTTCAAGGTTAAATTTGAAAGTTTAGAGTTTCTTTTATGGTTTCATGGCATACAGGATGAAATTGCAGGGTTTTTTTCCCCAACTAAAATAATGAAATTTAAGAGTAAAATGGCTTTAAGTATAACGTGTGTAAAAATGAAAGAAAGAAACAAAATGGTAAAACTAGCAAGAAGAACAAACAAGATGAAAATGCTCACAATGGACTGTATATGAAAACTAACAACAGAAACACATATTCATACATCCCTACACACAGAATGTAATGGCTGGAACCAGACATCTGACAGTCAGTGTGAGCAATAGTACATAAAAGCAGTTGATCTTCCTTAGAATAGTGGGTTAGGAAGTTGGCAGGCTGGTTTACCTTGGAATGTGATTAACACAGTGGAATCCTAAAGAGAGTTATACCCTTCTAAGGCCATTGACTTACTGTTTTGGATTGCACTGTAAATCTTTTGTTCATTTTGAACATTTCTATGCTGTCCTTACATACAAATAGGGCCTTTGTAAAGGTATGGGTTTAAATAGTCATTAAAGACTAATAGTCATGCTCTGTATTTTGACCAGAGTGTCTTCTGCTGACAGATTGAACCCAAACCCAGGTTGTGGATGTTTGGAATCCTGTACCTGGGTCATGGAGCTTTGGAGGTGGGCACCAGGCTTCCCACACTGGAAGGGGCACCTCTGGCACCAGCCCAGTCGGTGAAGAGCCTGGGAGTAATACTGAATACCTCCTTATCTATGGAGGTCCAGGTTGCTGCAGTCGCCAGATCTGCATTTTTTCATCTTAGGCAGATCAGGTTACTAAAGCCCTATCTCTCCCACTGGGACTTAGCTACGGTAACCCATGTAATGGTCACTTCCAGGCTTCATTAGTGTAACTTTCTCTACACAGGCTTACCCTTAAAGCTGATTGGAAATTACAGCTGGTACAAAATGCAGTAGCACACCTTCTGACATCTACACCTGTGCGGGCTCACGTTTGGCATGTGCTTGGTCAGCTGCACTGGTTGCCAGTTGAGTACCGGATCCACTTCCAGGTGTTGGTAATTACCTTCAAAGCCTTATACAGCCTGGGACCAACATACCTAAGGGACCGCATCTTCCCATATATGCCTCAGATAATGTTATGCTCTGATAGTCAATATCTCCTGGTGATCCCTGGCCCAAAGGACATCTGCCTAGCCTTGACCAGGGCCAGGGATTTTTCTGTGGGATCTTATTCAATTCTGCAGGGCCTGCTTGACAGAACTGTTCTGCCCGGCCTTTGGCTGAGGCAACGGGCATCCACATATGCCCCCCCGAGGCTGCGCCCCCCGAGGCTGCGGTCTCCCACTCACTGATAACCAGCCATACCTAGCTATATCAATGGGCCAGATTCTCCCTACGGTAAGCATGATTATTGATTTTATATGTTTTAACGTGTTTTAAATTTTATTGTATTTATCGAACTGTTGTAACCCACCCTGAGCCCATTTACAGGATGGGCGGGATATATATGCAATAAATAAATAAATAAATAAATAAATAAATAAATAAAAATAAATAAGCAGCTTTCTACAGTTACTTCATATGAGACTTCAGGGAGACAGGATAAAAGAACAAATAACTTATTATTATTTAATATTATTAAATTAGATTTATTAGGCCACACTTCCCTGCAAGCTGGGCTCAGGATGGCTAACAACACAAACAAAATTAAAAGTAGTTTAATTTAAAACCAGTGTTAAAAAAATACCTAAAACGTATCAACAAGTACAACAGTACACATTCCAAGATGGCGGAAGAAAATATTTCAGCTTCCACAGGCATCCTGGGGGGGAGGGGTATGACAGAAATAAGGAGGTTCAGTAAGGAGGCTTAAAACTATTTATTTATTTACTTTATTTATAGTTTGCCTTTCTCATTAGGAATCAAGGTGGATCACACACAGTGAGTCATTACAATCAACAAGATGGGACATTCAATAAACTCTCTCTCTCTCTCTCTCTCTCTCTCTCTCTCTCTCTCTCTCTCTCTCTCTCTCTCTCTCTCTTTTTTGAAGGTTCAGACTTTATGAACCAAAGGCACAGCTTTTTCTTTCTCACTCCCCTGTCCCATCTGGCTTCCTGAGGCTCCATGGGCCTTGATTGGTAGTTAGTTGTTTTGTGCACACAAACCAAAGAGGCATAGGAGGGATTGGTGATTGACAGAAAGGGACAAGACCTCTGCCCATCCTTCACAATCTACCCTTTTCTTTCCAGCATATCTCCTATAGTTGCTCCCATACTAGCCAGAGAACAGCTAAAAAAATACCGTCTATTTGCATTGCTGTTGGGATCATTTTGCTAGTAACTATGCAGGTAAAATGGATTTCTAAAGGGGTATCTCAGACAAAACCAACTCATATTGTTGATGTGGGGATAAAATGGAGGAAATGAGAATGATGTGAGCCATTTTGGGTACTCCCTGGGGAGAATGGTAGGGTATAAATGAAGTAAATTGGTACAGAATTTTGCAGCTTGGTTGTTGACTGGAGTGGGTCATAGGTACATTACCATTCCAGTCTTGGCCCATCTACACTGAGTCCAGATTTGCTTCTAGCTGCAATTCAAGGTGCTGGTGTTGACCTTCAAAGCCCTACATAGTTTGGAACCAACATAGCTGAAGTACAGCCTACTCCCTTACGAACCTGCCTGACAACTACAGTAATCAATACCATACAAAAAGCCTTTATTGGCATATGTCAAGTAGCTACAGTGACCTTTGGAGGCACTGCTTTGGGTGCCCCCACTTTCCAATATTAGGTGGGTGGCAACCTAGGAGAGAGCATTTTTGGTCATGGCGCAAAAGCCAGAGAGATTCATCCATCCCCTTCTATTGCCATCTTCCACCAGTGGGTGAAGACTTCTTTATGTCATTTTACGTTCCCTCAATGATCCTGCCTTCCTGACAGAATTTAAATGGCAATTTTATTATGTATTTTTAAAATTTGTAACCCACCTTGCAGGCTTTTGTGATGGCAGAAAACTGGGATATGGATTTTGTAAATAAATAAGTAATAAATACCTATCTCCTCATTTTGTGCCTTTTTGTAGCTACAGCATTACTTTTCTCTGCTGCATTTCCAACATTATTTTCTTTTTTCCTTTAGTACATGATCCTAACTAATCACAGATCACATAAAAAGGGACAAAGTCACACTGGAACAAGGACTTGTCTTTATAGAATCATTACAGAGACCAAAGCAGCATTGCCCTCACTGGATTTGAGAAAATGTGTCCCTATTGCCAGGCAATTGGACATCTATTCATACCCTTCCAGATTGTGTTGTAGGATTTTCATTGTTCTCTCTCACAAAGCAACACTGCAAGATGCTGAACATTTATTCAGTTGCCTCTGCAAAGCAGGAACTTGTTTCCAGTATTCCTGTTCTCTCCTAGAGGCATGGCAATTGACCACTACAGTGCACCACAGCAAGAAGAGAACATGTCCATGTCTTGCCTATGCAGAGAGAGATTAGTCTGCCATTTCTCCTGTGCTATGCCATGGCACTTGCATAGCCTGCCCTTGCAGAGCAGACCTGGAAGACAGCTCTTTGCTCTGAGTAATGAGTAAATGTTTCCCCAGACCGTGACTACAAAAGGCTGCAAAATTAAATGTACTTCCAATCAAAATCAAGGCAGCTGCTTTAGTTCATCCTTATTCAAAACTGAAGAGGTGAGCAGTTTTCATTTGCAGGATTGGGACTAAGTAAAAATTACAAATACTATGATGGTTGAGGAATACTTAAGAGAGCAGATATAAGTCCCAGATGTTGTATGGGCAGTCTGAGAGCAGGGTTTTTGTTTTTTTGCTAATGGAAAGGGGATCTTTCCTGATCTTCCCCCTCAGTGCAGATTCCTTAGTCACAACCCCCACTGCAGTCTAGGGTGGCCATAGTGGGAACAAAGCTGAGAGGGTCATACAACATCACAGCATCACTTTTGGGTGAAGCTTTGAAATTGACATTACTGCATATGACAGCACTGTAAGCATTTACCACAGAGACTGGAGAATTCCTAGAGTGTTACTCCACTTCTAGGTCACCATAAAGATCGGGAAAATTTCTAGAGTACTAATCAAAATTCTCCCTCATGGATCACTGCCTTGTCATGGCGAGGGGGCTTGCGTGGTTCAATGAGGCTGTGGGCTATGCCGTGGAGGGCCACCCAGGACGGACAGGCCACAGCAGAGAACTCAGACCAAGCGTGATCCCCTGGAGAAGGAAATGGCAACCCACTCCAGTATCTTTGCCAAGAAAACCCCATGGACAGTAACAAAAGGCTAAAAGATATGACGCCGGAAAATGAGCCCCTCAGGTCGGAAGGTGTCCAATATGCTACTGAGGAAGAGCAGAGGGCAAGTACGAGTAACCCCAGAAAGAGTGAAGCGGCTGGGCCAAAGCCGAAAGGACGCTCAGTTGTGGATGTGTCTGACGGTGAAAGGAAAGTTCGATGCTGCAAAGAACAATACTGCATAGGAACCTGGAATGTAAGATCTATGAATCAAGGTAAGCTTGACGTGGTCAAAAATGAGATGGCAAGAATGAACATCGACATCTTGGGAATCAGTGAACTAAAGTGGACAGGAATGGGAGAATTTAACTCAGAAGACCATTATATCTACTACTGTGGCCAGGAATCCCGTAGAAAAAATGGTGTGGCCTTTATAGTCAACAAGAGAGTGAGAAAGGCAGTATTGGGATACAATCTCAAAAATGACAGAATGATCTCGATCCGAATCCAAGGCAAACCATTCAATATCACAGTAATCCAAGTCTATGCCCCAACCACTGCTGCAGAAGAGGCTGAAGTGGACCAGTTCTATGAAGACCTACAACAGCTCTTAGAACTAACACCAAAAATGATGTCCTCATCATCATAGGGGACTGGAATGCTAAAGTAGGAAATCAAAAGGTAACCGGAATAACAGACAAGTTTGGCCTTGGAGAACAAAATGAAGCAGGGCAAAGGCTAACAGAGTTTTGTCAAGAGAACACGCTGGTCATAGCAAACACCCTTTTCCAACAACCTAAGAGGCGTCTCTACACATGGACATCACCAGATGGGCAACACCGAAATCAGATTGACTATATAATTTGCAGTCAAAGATGGAGAAGCTCTATCCAGTCAGTAAAAACAAGACCTGGAGCTGACTGTGGCTCAGATCATGAGCTACTCATTGCAAAATTCAGACTTAAATTGAAGAAAGTTGGGGAAACCACAAGGCCATTCAGATTTGACCTAGATTGCATCCCCGATGAATATACAGTCGAGGTGAAGAATAGGTTTAAGGGACTAGATTTGATAGACAGAGTGCCTGAAGAACTATGGACAGAGATCCGTGACATTGTAAAGGAGGCAGCACTCACCGCCATCCCAAAGAAAAAGAAATGCAAAAAAGCAAAGTGGCTGTCTGATGAGGCTTTACACATAGCAGAGGAAAGAAGGAAAGCTAAAGGCAATGGGGAAAAGGAAAGATTTGCCCAACTGAATGCAGATTTCCAGAGAACAGCAAGGAGAGATAAGGAGGCTTTCCTGAATGAACAATGCAAAGTAATAGAGGAAAACAATAGATTGGGAAGGACTAGAGATCTCTTCAAGAAAATTGGAGAAATCAAGGGAACGTTCCATGCAAAGCTGGCCATGATAAAGGACAAAACCGGTAGGGACCTAACAGAAGCAGAAGAGATTAGGAAAAGATGGCAAGAATACACAGAAGAACTATACAAGAAGGACCTCGATGTCCTTGACAACCACGATGGTATAATCACTGACCTCGAGCCAGACATCCTGGAAAGCGAAGTTAAATGGGCCTTAGAAAGCATTACTAACAACAAAGCTAGTGGAGGTGATGGTATCCCAGCTGAGTTATTCAAAGTCTTAAAAGAAGATGCTGTTAAAGTGCTGCACTCAATTTGCCAACAAATTTGGAAAACACAACAGTGGCCACAGGATTGGAAAAGGTCAGTTTACATTCCAATCCCAAAGAAGGGCAACGTCAAGGAATGTTCAAACTATCGCACAATTGCACTCATTTCACACGCTAGCAAGGTCATGCTCAAAATCCTACAAGCTAGGCTCCAACAGTACGTGGATAGAGAACTGCCAGAAGTACAAGCTGGGTTTCGAAGAGGTAGAGGAACTAGAGATCAAATTGCCAACATTCGCTGGATTATGGAGAAAGCAAGAGAGTACCAGAAAAACATCTATTTCTGCTTCATTGACTATGCTAAAGCCTTTGATTGTGTGGTTCACAATAAATTATGGCAGGTTCTTAAAGAGATGGGAGTACCAGACCACCTCATATGTCTCCTGAGAAACCTGTATAAGGGTCAAGAAGCAACAGTTAGAACCGGATATGGAACAACTGATTGGTTTAGCATAGGAAAAGGAGTTCGACAAGGATGTATATTGTCACCTTGCTTATTTAATTTATATGCAGAGTACATCATGCGAAATGCTGGCCTGGATGAATCACAAGCTGGAGTTAAGATTGCTGGGGAAAAGATCAATAACCTCAGATATGCAGACGATACCACTCTGATGGCAGAAAGTGAAGAGGACCTAAAGAGTCTCTTGTTCAGGGTGAAAGAGGAGAGTGCAAAAGTGGGCTTGAAGCTCAACATCAAAAAACTAAGATCATGGCATCTGGCCCCATCACTCCTTGGCAAATAGAAGGGGAAGTCGTAGAAGTAGTGACAGACTTCACGTTCCTAGGATCCCAGATCACCGCAGATGGTGACTGCAGCCATGAACTTAAAAGACGCCTGCTCCTTGGGAGGAAAGCGATGGCAAACCTAAACAGCATGATAAAAAGCAGAGACATCACCTTGCCAACAAAAGTCCGCATGGTCAAAGCAATGGTATTCCCTGTAGTAATGTTTGGCTGTGAGAGTTGGACTATAAGGAAGGCCGAGCGCCGAAGAATAGATTCTTTTGAACTATGGTGCTGGAGAAGACTCTTGAGAGTCCCTTGGACTGCAAGGAGATCAAATCATTCAATCCTAAAAGAAATCAACCCTGACTGTTCCCTGGAAGGCCAGATCCTGAAGCTGAAGCTCAAATACTTTGGCCACCAAATGAGAAGGGAGCATTCACTGGAGAAGACCCTGATGCTGGGAAAGATTGAAGGTCAAAGAAGAAGGGGACGGCAAAGGATGAGATGGTTAGACAGTGTCATCGATGCAACGAACATGAAATTGAGCAAACTTCAGCGGACAGCGGAAGACAGGAGGGCCTGGCGTAATCTGGTCCATGGGGTCGCGAAGAGTCGGACTCGACTGTGCGACTGAACAACAACAACAACAATCAAAATTATGACATCACTTCTGGGTCTTTGTCCAGTTTCCAGTCCTCCAAAACTCCCAGGATTGCTAGGTTTATGGCAGCCCTTAGTTGCCCAGGAACAACATTTTGTACTGCAGTGGGAGGAAAGAAAGTCCCATTCCACTGATGGAAGTCCCTTCCATCTGTGCAAATTACCAGTAGATCCTATTGATAGAAACTCAGCGGAACAGTGTTTGCTTTTGCTAGCTACAGGGAGCTTCATGGGTTGGGGAAGCTGACAAACAAGGCCTTCCATATAGTTAAATTACCACCAGTTCCTGCCTATGCTGATGTATTTTTTGGTCTATGGATCTTATAATTAGTTGGGATTGCAGCATTTTTTGGCATTCTTTGATGTGTATTGTCTCAGGCCCATCCATGGCAAATCACTGTAATTTGCCTGTTGACTACATTGTCTGTTGAATGCTTTCATTTGTACTTTATTCATATAAACACTTTGGGCTACTGTCGATTTATATGTTTTATGAATTGCTCTTTTTTTTTTTGGAACGTTGTCCATAGTAAGTAAAAATGTGTGGCAGATGGAGTTTGACTATATCATGGGTTGGCGCAATAACAACAACAAAAGAATGCAATTGACCCTGTCTTCATTTTCAAAATATGTGTATTTGGGGTGTAGTCTTCTGGAGGCAGCAAAGAGCAAAAGAAAAAAAATAATAACAACTATAATGCAAGTGTTGTTTTGCTTTTCACATCCACTCTGATAACTAAAATTGCCATGCAGGATAATGAGGGGCTATAATTACCATTAGGCATTAGTGACCTGTTTTCCAACACTGTGTTTAATAATTTAAAATGCTGTGACTAGGTATGCAAGTTTCCAAGCTGTGATCACTAGAAACCCCTTGGTACTGCAGTAATCTTACAGAGGTCTTATTCATTTGCCCTGCTGTTACAGTGTGAATGGCTGGACTGTCCATTATTTTCCCCTGGGGAAAGGTGACTACAAAAATTCACAGCTCTTCCTATCAGTAACTTTCGCCAAGTCTCCCTTTGTGTTTCCTTTCCTTTCTGGAGTGTTCTTTCTTCACTGCTCTGCATGACACTCTTTGGAACAAGGTCATCTTTATGCAGTAATCCTTTGTACTGTCCGGTATATGAGGAACATGGCGAATATTAAATGGGGAGAGTATGACTTCCTCTTTTTAACTGACATTGTAGAAAGGATCAGTTAGCACTGACTAAGTGGTGATACTTTTGTAAAGAAGACTTCTGTGAACATAGTCAGGCTGCCTTGAGGGTTTTTTATTGTTTTAATTTTTTTTATTAAGAGAAAGAATAACAAGTAACTGAAAATAACACAGAAAAGGAAAAGGAAAAACTATATAAAGTAAAGGAGACTTCCAATTTTCTCTGTGACAATTATACTTTTGTATGGTGACAAAGTTTTCTCTATCCCTAAGGTCACAAAGAAAAGATCTTTTTTCTATTGTCTACATCCTCCTTATTCATCAGAACCATAAATCATCAAGTCATTTTTATCTGTTTCATGCAAAAGTCTATCAGGGGTTTCCAATCAGCACTAAAGATACTTATTGTCCTTTCTCTAATCAATGAATTAAATTTAGCCATCTCTGAAAGTTCCAGTACCTTTACCCACCATTCCTCTGTTCTAGGCGATGTTGGACTCTGGTCAGGTCACCATGAGTGATTCATCTGGCACCATTTTTCCCCTCTTGACAAAACATTGCTGTGAAAATACTATACGCTGTGAGGAGTACCCATCGTTTCTGCCTTTTAAGCTCTTGTTCTTTTCTTTTTCTTTGAGAAACCACACAGACATTTGCCTTCAAGAGTCCTCAGAGTCATTACCCTTCCATATTTCTTTGGCTCCCTGTTCTTACATCTGTCACAAAAAAATTTCCTCCTTTGACTCCTCCACCTGTTTTGTTCCTTCCGTTTTATAATATATTCATAGTTGTGGGGATAAAGACTCATCAAAGTCTCTGTGTGTCTACAGTTATCTACATTGAACTGCCTTTCTCATTCATTACTCTTTCAAATGTTCTCTATCATTTAAAAAACCTAGTTACAGTCTTCAAAATATGTTTCCTCTATCATCTCTTTTTGATTATTTTTCTTTCTTATTCTGTCTTCAACTTGTCGCACTTCATATGATTCAAATGTGTCTTCAAAGTCTAAAAATCCATGCTTTGTTTTTGTGTCCTTTCCTATCCTCCAATAATATTATTAAAGTCTAATGGGGTTGCCAGCCTCCTGGGGGGGCTGATTATCTCCTGGGATTGCAACTGATCTCCAGACTACAGAGAACATTTCTCCTGGATAAAATGGATGCTTTGGAAGGTGGACTGTTTGGCATTATACCCTTCTGAAGGCCCTCCCCTGCCAAAACCATATGTTCCCAGGCTCCACCCCTAAATCTCCAGGAATTCCCTAACCTGGAGTTGGCAACCCTAGTACCTGAACCTTATATTTCCATTGGTTTGTTTGTTTTAATTACCTAGATCCCATCTTTCTTTCACAGAACTGTCAATACAATCCTAACCAGAGTTCCAACCTCCTAAATCCATTAAAGGCAACAGACTTCAGTGGAACTCTACTTAGCACTGCAGTGATAACATGAACACATAAAGCTCCCTTGTACTGAATCAGACCCTTGGTCCATCAGAGTCAGTATTGTCTACTCAGACTGGCAGTGACTTTCTGAGATCACTGGCAGAGGTATTTCACATCACCTACTTCCAGATCCTTTAACTGGAGATATTAGGGATTAAACCTGGGACTTTCTGCATGCCAAGCAGATGCACTACTACCAAGCCACAGGTCTCTGATCCAGCCACTGACTTCATACAAAAGCTACAGCATCACGTGTCCTCTGGCCATGTTTTAAGTAGGAATCCTCCAGTTCACTTTTGACATCTTTTAAATTCTAAGAGCAACCTTATTTCTTAGTGTGTATATTAAAACTGCCACCTGTACAAGCCTAAAAATAAGTTGTTCATGAATTTGGCTCCACACCATTAATTTCAGGAAGAGTTGTGCTACAATTTCAAAGAAACATAGTGGACTGATCATAGTAATGAAATAATGGAAGGCCAATTTTTCTTCCTTATTTTATTGACTGTACCTTTTAATTGCATGTTATATAACTTTCAGTATCATCCTAAACAGAGTTACACCACTTTAAGTCCACTGAAGTCCATAGGCTTAAAAAGGTATAATTCTTATTAGGATTGCTCTGGTGTGTTGTTTTCAACAACAATTTTACCCAATAGCTCATTTAATGCACTTAAGAATTCAGCAATCTTCTTTGAATAGTGGAGGAGCAATTGTGCAACCCACCCGCCCTCCCGCCAGGCCAACAATACAGCATGGGAGATGAGTGCTCCATCCACAGAGGTGAGCCTGTATGTATATATGTCTAATGTACGTGATTCTTCCATCCTGTTTTTCAGGGTGAAGTACTGCACAAAGTTTTCTGAGCAAACAACTGTAAGACAAAGGTCCAGTGGCACCTTAAAGAATATCAACATTTATTAAAATATCAGTCCTAGTCTTTAAGGTGCTTTTTGCTTTATTTTTCTACAGTAGACTAAGATGGCTGCCCCTCTGCAAACTACTGCAAACCAATGGGCATATCTTTCTTAGTCCATTAATCTTAGCAAGAAAAGATAAAGAGACCATGCTTTAGTTGTATTAAGCTAGTCCACATACACAATGGGTAGGTGGAAACTCCAGGTTTTGCTAAGGTCTTAACAAGGGACAATATGCATACATGCCCGTGTACATCATCCACAGCATGAGGAGGAGGAGGAGCTGAATTTATACTCCACCCTTCACTCGGCATCTCAGAGGCACTTACAGTCTCCTTCCTTTCCCATAACAAACACCCTGTGAGGTAGGTGGGGCTGAGAGAGCTTGTTGGGACAGGGTAAAAGCCGGAACGGCCCGGAACGGCCCGGAACGGGCACTAAACAAGCAATAGTGCCGCAAAAAACACTGGCATGCATTACAGCCACTCCAGAACAATACTCCAGAAGTGAAAACACGGAACTCCCACCCTTTTATTAACCCATTCCAGGCCAAAAAGCCTCCGGAACACCCCGGAACGGCCTGGAACGGGCACTAAACAAACAATAGTGCCGCAAAAAACACTGGGATGCATTACAGCCACTCCAGAACAACACTCCAGAACTGAAAACATGGAACTCCCACCCTTTTATTAACCCATTCCAGGCCAAAAAGCCTCCGGAACACCACGGAACGGCCCGGAACGGGCACTATACAAACAATAGTGCCGCAAAAAACACTGGGATGCATTACAGCCACTCCAGAACAACATTCCAGAAGTGAAAATACGGAACTCCCACCCTTTCATTAACCCGTTCCAGGCCAAAAAGCCTCCGGAACACCACGGAACGGCCCGGAACGGGCACTAAACAAACAATAGTGCCAAGAAAAACACTGGGATGCATTACAGCCACTCCAGAACAACACTCCAGAACTGAAAACACGGAACTCCCACCCTTTTATTAACCCTTTCCAGGCCAAAAATCCTCCGGAACACCACGGAACGGCCCGGAACGGGCACTAAACAAACAATAGTGCCAAGAAAAACACTGGGATGCATTACAGCCACTCCAGAACAACACTCCAGAACTGAAAACACGGAACTCCCACCCTTTTATTAACCCTTTCCAGGCCAAAAAGCCTCCGGAACACCACGGAACGGCCCGGAACGGGCACTAAACAAACAATAGTGCCGCAAAAAACACTGGGATGCATTACAGCCACTCCAGAACAACATTCCAGAAGTGAAAATACGGAACTCCCACCCTTTCATTAACCCGTTCCAGGCCAAAAAGCCTCCGGAACACCACGGAACGGCCCGGAACGGGCACTAAACAAACAATAGTGCCAAGAAAAACACTGGGATGCATTACAGCCACTCCAGAACAACACTCCAGAACTGAAAACACGGAACTCCCACCCTTTTATTAACCCTTTCCAGGCCAAAAAGCCTCCGGAACACCCCGGAACGGCCCGGAACGGGCACTAAACAAACAATAGTGCCGCAAAAAACACTGGGATGCATTACAGCCACTCCAGAACAACATTCCAGAAGTGAAAATACGGAACTCCCACCCTTTCATTAACCCGTTCCAGGCCAAAAAGCCTCCGGAACACCCCGGAACGGCCCGGAACGGGCACTAAACAAACAATAGTGCCGCAAAAAACACTGGGATGCATTACAGCCACTCCAGAACAACATTCCAGAAGTGAAAATACGGAACTCCCACCCTTTCATTAACCCGTTCCAGGCCAAAAAGCCTCCGGAACACCACGGAACGGCCCGGAACGGGCACTAAACAAACAATAGTGCCAAGAAAAACACTGGGATGCATTACAGCCACTCCAGAACAACACTCCAGAACTGAAAACACGGAACTCCCACCCTTTTATTAACCCTTTCCAGGCCAAAAGCCTCCGGAACACCCGGAACGGCCCGGAACGGGCACTAAACAAACAATAGTGCCGCAAAAACACTGGGATGCATTACAGCCACTCCAGAACAACATTCCAGAAGTGAAAATACGGAACTCCCACCCTTTCATTAACCCGTTCCAGGCCAAAAGCCTCCGGAACACCCGGAATGGCCCGGAACGGGCACTAAACAAACAATAGTGCCGCAAAAACACTGGGATGCATTACAGCCACTCCAGAAAAACACTCCAGAACTGAAAACACGGAACTCCCACCCTTTTATTAACCCTTTCCAGCCAAAAAGCCTCCGGAACACCACGGAACGGCCCGGAACGGGCACTAAACAAACAATAGTGCCAACAAAAACACTGGGATGCATTGCAGCCACTCTAGAACAACACTCCAGAAGTGAAAACATGGAACTCCCACCCTTTCATTAACCCGTTCCAGGCCAAAAAGCCTCCGGAACACCCCGGAACGGCCCGGAACGGGCACTAAACAAACAATAGTGCTGCAAAAAACACTGGGATGCATTACAGCCACTCCAGAACAACACTCCAGAATTGAAAACACGGAACTCCCACCCTTTTATTAACCCTTTCCAGGCCAAAAAGCCTCCGGAACACCACGGAACGGCCCGGAACGGGCACTAAACAAACAATAGTGCCGCAAAAATACTGGGATGCATTACAGCCATTCCAGAACAACACTCCAGAAGTGAAAACACTGAACTCCCACCCTTTTATTAACCCTTTCCAGGCCAAAAAGCCTCCGGAACACCACGGAACGGCCCGGAACGGGCACTAAACAAACAATAGTGCTGCAAAAAACACTGGGATGCATTACAGCCACTCCAGAACAACACTCCAGAACTGAAAACACGGAACTCCCACCCTTTTATTAACCCTTTCCAGGCCAAAAAGCCTCCGGAACACCCCGGAACGGCCCGGAACGGGCACTAAACAAACAATAGTTCTGCAAAAAACACTGGGATGCATTGCAGCCACTCCAGAACAACACTCCAGAAGTAAAAAGATGGAACTCCCACCCTTTCATTAACCCTTTCCAGGCCAAAAAGCCTCAGGAACACCCCGGAACGGCCCGGAACGGGCACTAAACAAACAATAGTGCCGCAAAAAACACTGGGATGCATTACAGCCACTCCAGAACAACACTCCAGAACTGAAAACACGGAACTCCCACCCTTTTATTAACCCTTTCCAGGCCAAAAAGCCTCCGGAAGACCACGGAACGGCCCGGAACGGGCACTAAACAAACAATAGTGCCGCAAAAAACACTGGGATGCATTACAGCCATTCCAGAACAACACTCCAGAAGTGAAAACACTGAACTCCCACCCTTTTATTAACCCTTTCCAGGCCAAAAAGCCTCCGGAACACCACGGAACGGCCCGGAACGGGCACTAAACAAACAATAGTGCCGCAAAAAACACTGGGATACATTGCAGCTACTCCAGAACAACACTCCAGAAGTGAAAACACAGAACTCCCACCCTTTTATTAACCTGTTCCAGGCCAAAAAGCCTCCGGAACACCCCGGAACAGCCCGGAACGGGCACTAAACAAACAATAGTGCCGCAAAAAACAGTGGCACGCATTACAGCCACTCCAGAACAACACTCCAGAAGTGAAAACATGGAACTCCCACCCTTTTATTAACCCTTTCCATTCCGAAAAGCCTCCGGAACACCACGGAACGGCCCGGAACGGGCACTAAACAAACAATAGTGCCGCAAAAAACACTGGGATGCATTGCAGCCACTCCAGAACAACATTCCAGAAGTGAAAACACGGAACTCCCACCCTTTTATTAACACGTTCCAGGCCAAAAAGCCTCCGGAACACCCCGGAACGGCCCGGAACGGGCACTAAACAAACAATAGTGCCGCAAAAAACACTGGGATGCATTACAGCCACTCCAGAACAACATTCCAGGAGTGAAAACACGGAACTCCCACCCTTTCATTAACCCTTTCCAGGCCAAAAAGCCTCCGGAACAGCCCGGAACGGCCCGGAACGGGCACTAAACAAACAATAGTGCTGCAAAAAACACTGGGATGCTTTGCAGCCACTCCAGAACAACACTCCAGAAGTGAAAACACAGAACTCCCACCCTTTTATTAACCCGTTCCAGGCCAAAAAGCCTCCGGAACACCACGGAACGGCCCGGAACGGGCACTAAACAAACAATAGTGCCGCAAAAAACACTGGGATGCATTGCAGCCACTCCAGAACAACACTCCAGAAGTGAAAACACGGAACTCCCACCCTTTTATTAACACGTTCCAGGCCAAATAGCCTCCGGAACACCCGGAACGGCCCGGAACGGGCACTAAACAAACAATAGTGCCGCAAAAAACACTGGGATGCATTACAGCCACTCCAGAACAACATTCCAGAAGTGAAAACACGGAACTCCCACCCTTTCATTAACCCTTTCCAGGCCAAAAGCCTCCGGAACAGCCCGGAACGGCCCGGAACGGGCACTAAACAAACAATAGTGCTGCAAAAAACACTGGGATGCTTTGCAGCCACTCCAGAACAACACTCCAGAAGTAAAAGATGGAACTCCCACCCTTTTATTAACCCTTTCCAGGCCAAAAGCCTCCGGAACACCACGGAACGGCCCGGAACGGGCACTAAACAAACAATAGTGCCGCAAAAAACACTGGGATGCATTGCAGCCACTCCAGAACAACACTCCAGAAGTGAAAACACGGAACTCCCACCCTTTTATTAACACGTTCCAGGCCAAATAGCCTCCGGAACAGCCCGGAACGGCCCGGAACGGGCACTAAACAAACAATAGTGCTGCAAAAAACACTGGGATGCTTTGCAGCCACTCCAGAACAACACTCCAGAAGTGAAAAGATGGAACTCCCACCCTTTTATTAACCCTTTCCAGGCCAAAAAGCCACCGGAACACCCGGAACGGCCCGGAACGGGCACTAAACAAACAATAGTGCCGCAAAAAACACTGGGATGCATTACAGCCATTCCAGAACAACACTCCAGAAGTGAAAACACTGAACTCCCACCCTTTTATTAACCCTTTCCAGGCCAAAAGCCTCCGGAACAGCACGGAACGGCCCGGAACGGGCACTAAACAAACAATAGTGCCGCAAAAACACTGGGATACATTGCAGCCACTCCAGAACAACACTCCAGAAGTGAAAACACAGAACTCCCACCCTTTTATTAACCTGTTCCAGGCCAAAAAGCCTCCGGAACACCACGGAACGGCCCGGAACGGGCACTAAACAAACAATAGTGCCGCAAAAAACACTGGGATGCATTGCAGCCACTCCAGAACAACACTCCAGAAGTGAAAAGATGGAACTCCCACCCTTTCATTAACCCTTTCCAGGCCAAAAAGCCTCCGGAACACCCCGGAATGGCCCGGAACGGGCACTAAACAAACAATAGTGCCGCAAAAAACACTGGGATGCATTGCAGCCACTCCAGAACAACACTCCAGAAGTGAAAACACAGAACTCCCACCCTTTTATTAACCCGTTCCAGGCCAAATAGCCTCCGGAACACCCCGGAACGGCCCGGAACGGGCACTAAACAAACAATAGTGTCGCAAAAAACACTGGGATGCATTACAGCCACTCCAGAACAACACTCCAGAAGTGAAAACACGGAACTCCCACCCTTTTATTAACCCTTTCCAGGCCAAAAAGCCTCCGGAACACCACGGAACGGCCCGGAACGGGCACTAAACAAACAATAGTGCCGTCAAAAACACTGGGATGCATTGCAGCCACTCTAGAACAATACTCCAGAAGTGAAAACACGGAACTCCCACCCTTTCATTAACCCGTTCCAGGCCAAAAAGCCTCCGGAGCACCCCGGAACGGCCCGGAACGGGCACTACACAAACAATAGTGCCGCAAAAAACAGTGGCACGCATTGCAACCACTCCAGAACAACACTCCAGAAGTGAAAACACGGAACTCCCACACTTTTATTAACCCGTTCTAGGCCAAAAATCCTCCGGAACACCCCGGAACGGCCCGGAACGAGTTAATAAAAGTGTGAGAGTCCCATGTTTTCACTTCTGAAATACTGTTCTGGAGGGTCTGTAATACATCCCAGTGATTTCTGTCGTACTATAGTTCGTTTAATGCGCATTTCGGGGTGTTCCGGAGGCTTTTTGGCCTGGAAACGGTTAATAAAAGGGTGGGCGTTCCGTGTTTTCACTTCTGGAGTGTTGTTCTGGAGTGGCTGTTTGCATTTGGCTGGTGACCAATGCTCCCTCTAAGCTATGGGGTCCTGTGAGCAAAAATTCTACTTTGTGAGCGCCTGACATTAAAGGTGTTAGCGAGCAATTTGGCTACTGCGTAAACTAGTTTGCTCTGGAGCCATCCTTCCTGAGCTAAGTCAAAAATGTGTGAGCCGGAGGCTAAAAAACGGAGCTAGCTCACACTAACCCAGCTTAGAGGGAACACTGCTGGTGACACTGAGGGACAGCAATGCTAGGAATGTTTCTTTTTTTGGAGAACTGACATTGTTTTAAGTGCTAGTCTTGCCCATCTCCTTGTACACAAAGTACAGACGAAGCTGATACAGAATCCGACCATTGGTCCATCAAGGTCAGTATCTGTCAGACTCCTGCAGCAATCAGTTCCCAATAGCTTTCATCCAAAGAAGTAAAGTTTATTGAGACAGATGATAGTATGCAGATATCTTATACATCCTGTGTTAGAACTGGCCAAAAGCGTGTGAAACAAACGGTTGTACATAATTCAAGTCCTAGGGCCAACGAGGGCCCAGGTAGAAGCCCACCAAACTAACAGACATTAATTCCCAGGAGAAAAACCACACCAGGCACTGAAGGTCAAGCAGAGATAAGAGAAACAGTGAAGCCACAGCAGAATCGAAAGTGAACATTCCAAGGTCATCTCACCCCCATGGCAGCAGGGCTAGAGAGAGGCCTGCCTGACAGTATCATCTACGCAAAGTGACGTTTCTGAGGGTAGCCGGAGTCACTGCCTCCATTTAGGCTGGGGGAGGGTTGTCCACTTTGGATCGGGAAATTTCTGGAGATTTGGGGGTGGAGTCTGGGAAAGGCGGGGTTTATGGAGAGGAGGAAACTCAGGTAGCCATGCCAGTCTCCTGTAGAACAGCTAGATCCAAGTCTGGTGGCACCTTAGGGACAAATGAGATTTTGTTGGATTGGCCGTGGCTCTCCAGGGTCTCAGGCAGGGTTACCAGCTCTGGGTGGGGATATACCTGGAGGTTTTCGGGGTGGAGCCTGTGGAGGTCAGGCTTTCGGGAGGGGAGAGACTTCAGTGGGGTACAATGCCACAGAGAGTCCACCTTCCAAAGTGGCCATATTTCCCAGGTGAAGTGATCTATGTTGCCTGGAGATCAGTTGTAACAGCGGGAGATCCCCAGCCACTATCTGGAGGTTGGCAACCCTAGTCTCAGGCTGAGGTCTTTCCCATCCCCAACTATCTGGTCCTTTTAACTGGAAATGGTAGGGATTGAACCTGGGACCTTCTGCATGACAAGCAGGGGCTCTGCCACTGAGCCACAGCCCCTCCCCTGTCCTCAGCTTCTATTCTCCATCCTAAAACTTGTATCTACTACAAAAATACTACAAGGCTGCACAGTCCTTTCTTCACAAGGTGGCCGATCTTCTTCTGAACCTTCTTACTCTTTGCGGGAATGGGGGGTACAAAACAATATGAATGTACCCTTGCTAATATTTTTTTCCAACCTGATATATACCCAGAGGACTATCATTTTATTCAGATACCTGCATCTTTCCCATTGTTGTGTTAAGGTGGAAATCACTTCTGGAGTGTTGTTCTGGAGTGGCTGCAATGCGTACCACTTTTTTTTGCATCACTATTGTTTGTTTAGTGCCCGTTATGGGCCATTCCGGGCGTTCTGGAGGCTTTTTGGCCTGGAAAGGGTTAATAAAAGGGTGGGAGTTCCGTGTTTTCACTTCTGGAGTGTTGTTCTGGAGTGGCTGTAATGCGTGCCACTGTTTTTTGCGGCACTATTGTTTGTTTAGTGCCCGTTCCGGGCCGTTCCGGGGTGTTCCGGAGGCTTTTTGGCCTGGAAAGGGTTAATAAAAGTGTGGGAGTTCCATCTTTTCACTTCTGGAGTGTTGTTCTGGAGTGGCTGCAATGCATCCCAGTGTTTTTTGCAGAACTATTGTTTGTTTAGTGCCCGTTCCGGGCCGTTCCGGGGTGTTCCGGAGGCTTTTGGCCTGGAAAGGGTTAATAAAAGGGTGGGAGTTCAGTGTTTTCACTTCTGGAGTGTTGTTCTGGAATGGCTGTAATGCATCCCAGTGTTTTTTGCGGCACTATTGTTTGTTTAGTGCCCGTTCCGGGCCGTTCCGTGGTGTTCCGGAGGCTTTTTGGCCTGGAACGGGTTAATAAAAGGGTGGGAGTTCTGTGTTTTCACTTCTGGAGTGTTGTTCTGGAGTGGCTGAAATGTGTGCCACTGGTTATTGCAGCACTATTGTTTGTTTAGTGCCCGTTCCGGGCTGTTCCAGGCTGTTCCGGAGGATTTTTGGCCTGGAAAAGGTTAATAAAAGGGTGGGAGTTCCGTGTTTTCAGTTCTGGAGTGTTGTTCTGGAGTGGCTGTAATGCATCCCAGTGTTTTTGCGGCACTATTCTTTGTTTAGTTCCCGTTCCGGGCCGTTCCATGGTGTTCTGGAGGCTTTTTGGCCTGGAACGGGTTAATAAAAGGGTGGGAGTTCCAGGTTTTCACTTCTGGAATGTTGTTCCGGAGTGGCTGAAATGCGTACCACTGGTTTTTGCGGCACTATTGTTTGTTTAGTGCCCGTTCCGGGCCGTTCCGGGGTGTTCCGGTGGATTTTTGGCCTGGAAAGGGTTAATAAAAGGGTGGGAGTTCCATGTTTTCAGTTCTGGAGTGTTGTTCTGGAGTGGCTGTAATGCATCCCAGTGTTTTTTCTGGCACTATTCTTTGTTTAGTTCCCGTTCCGGGCCGTTCCGTGGTGTTCCGGAGGCTTTTTGGCCTGGAACGGGTTAATAAAAGGGTGGGAGTTCTGTGTTTTTACTTCTGGAGTGTTGTCCTAGAGTGGCTGCAATGCGTGCCACTGTTTTTGCGGCACTATTGTTTGTTTAGTGCCCGTTCCGGGTCGTTCCGGGGTGCTCCGGAGGCTTTTTGTCCTGAAACAGGTTAATAAAAGAGTGGGAGTTCCATGTTTTCACTTCTGGAGTGTTGTTCTGGAGTGGCTGCAATGCGTACCACTTTTTTTGCATCACTATTGTTTGTTTAGTGCCCGTTCCGGGCCGTTCCGGGGTGTTCCGGAGGCTTTTTGGCCTGGAACGTGTTAATAAAAGGGTGGGAGTTCCGTGTTTTCACTTCTGGAGTGTTGTTCTGGAGTGGCTGTAATGCATCCCAGTGTTTTTTGCGGCACTATAGTTTGTTTAGTGCCCGTTCCGGGCCGTTCCGTGGTGTTCCGGAGGCTTTTTGGCCTGGAAAGGGTTAATGAAAGGGTGGGAGTTCCGTGTTTTCAGTTCTGGAGTGTTGTTCTGGAGTGGCTGTAATGCATCCCAGTGTTTTTTGCGGCACTATTGTTTGTTTAGTGCCCGTTCCGGGCCGTTCCGGGGTGTTCCGGAGGCTTTTTGGCCTGGAAAGGGTTAATGAAAGGGTGGGAGTTCCATCTTTTTACTTCTGGAGTGTTGTTCTGGAGTGGCTGCAATGCATCCCAGTGTTTTTTGCGGCACTATTGTTTGTTTAGTGCCCGTTCCGGGCCGTTCCGTGGTGTTCCGGAGGCTTTTTGGCCTGGAAAGGGTTAATAAAAGGGTGGGAGTTCCGTGTTTTCAGTTCTGGAGTGTTGTTCTGGAGTGGCTGTAATGCATCCCAGTGTTTTTTGCAGCACTATTGTTTGTTTAGTGCCCGTTCCGGGCCGTTCCGTGGTGTTCCGGAGGCTTTTTGGCCTGGAAAGGGTTAATAAAAGGGTGGGAGTTCAGTGTTTTCACTTCTGGAGTGTTGTTCTGGAATGGCTGTAATGCATCCCAGTATTTTTTGCGGCACTATTGTTTGTTTAGTGCCCGTTCCGGGCCGTTCCGTGGTGTTCCGGAGGCTTTTTGGCCTGGAAAGGGTTAATAAAAGGGTGGGAGTTCCGTGTTTTCAATTCTGGAGTGTTGTTCTGGAGTGGCTGTAATGCATCCCAGTGTTTTTTGCAGCACTATTGTTTGTTTAGTGCCCGTTCCGGGCCGTTCCGGGGTGTTCCGGAGGCTTTTTGGCCTGGAACGGGTTAATGAAAGGGTGGGAGTTCCATGTTTTCACTTCTGGAGTGTTGTTCTAGAGTGGCTGCAATGCATCCCAGTGTTTTTGTTGGCACTATTGTTTGTTTAGTGCCCGTTCCGGGCCGTTCCGTGGTGTTCCGGAGGCTTTTTGGCTGGAAAGGGTTAATAAAAGGGTGGGAGTTCCGTGTTTTCAGTTCTGGAGTGTTTTTCTGGAGTGGCTGTAATGCATCCCAGTGTTTTTCTTGGCACTATTGTTTGTTTAGTGCCCGTTCCGGGCCGTTCCGGGGTGTTCCGGAGGCTTTTTGGCCTGGAACGGGTTAATGAAAGGGTGGGAGTTCCGTATTTTCACTTCTGGAATGTTGTTCTGGAGTGGCTGTAATGCATCCCAGTGTTTTTTGCGGCACTATTGTTTGTTTAGTGCCCGTTCCGGGCCGTTCCGTGGTGTTCCGGAGGCTTTTTGGCCTGGAAAGGGTTAATAAAAGAGTGGGAGTTCCATGTTTTCACTTCTGGAGTGTTGTTCTGGAGTGGCTGCAATGCGTACCACTTTTTTTTGCATCACTATTGTTTGTTTAGTGCCCGTTCCGGGCCGTTCCGGGGTGTTCCGGAGGCTTTTTGGCCTGGAACGGGTTAATAAAAGGGTGGGAGTTCCGTGTTTTCACTTCTGGAGTGTTGTTCTGGAGTGGCTGCAATGCATCCCAGTGTTTTTTGCGGCACTATAGTTTGTTTAGTGCCCGTTCCGGGCCGTTCCGTGGTGTTCCAGAGGCTTTTTGGCATGGAACGGGTTAATAAAAGGGTGGGAGTTCCGTGTTTTCACTTCTGGAGTGTTGTTCTGGAGTGGCTGTAATGCATCCCAGTGTTTTTTGCGGCAGTATTGTTTGTTTAGTGCCCGTTCCGGGCCGTTCCGTGGTGTTCCGGAGGCTTTTTGGCCTGGAAAGGGTTAATGAAAGGGTGGGAGTTCCGTGTTTTCAGTTCTGGAGTGTTGTTCTGGAGTGGCTGTAATGCATCCCAGTGTTTTTTGCGGCACTATAGTTTGTTTAGTGACTGTTCCGGGCCGTTCCGTGGTGTTCCGGAGGCTTTTTGGCCTGGAAAGGGTTAATGAAAGGGTGGGAGTTCCGTGTTTTCAGTTCTGGAGTGTTGTTCTGGAGTTGCTGTAATGCATGCCACTGGTTTTTGCGGCACTATTGTTTGTTTAGCGCCCGTTCCGGGCCTTTCCGGGGTGTTCCGGAGGCTTTTTGGCCTGGAAAGGGTTAATAAAAGGGTGGGAGTTCCGTGTTTTCAGTTCTGGAGTGTTGTTCTGGAGTGGCTGTAATGCATCCCAGTGTTTTTTGCAGCACTATTGTTTGTTTAGTGCCCGTTCCGGGCCGTTCTGCGGTGTTCCGGAGGCTTTTTGGCCTGGAAAGGGTTAATGAAAGGGTGGGAGTTCCATCTTTTTACTTCTGGAGTGTTGTTCTGGAGTGGCTGCAATGCATCCCAGTGTTTTTGTTGGCACTATTGTTTGTTTAGTGCCCGTTCCGGGCCGTTCCGTGGTGTTCCGGAGGCTTTTTGGCTGGAAAGGGTTAATAAAAGGGTGGGAGTTCCGTGTTTTCAGTTCTGGAGTGTTTTTCTGGAGTGGCTGTAATGCATCCCAGTGTTTTTTGCGGCACTATTGTTTGTTTAGTGCCCGTTCCGGGCCGTTCCGGGGTGTTCCGGAGGCTTTTTGGCCTGGAACGGGTTAATGAAAGGGTGGGAGTTCCGTATTTTCACTTCTGGAATGTTGTTCTGGAGTGGCTGTAATGCATCCCAGTGTTTTTGCGGCACTATTGTTTGTTTAGTGCCCGTTCCGGGCCGTTCCGTGGTGTTCCGGAGGCTTTTTGGCCTGGAAAGGGTTAATAAAAGAGTGGGAGTTCCATGTTTTCACTTCTGGAGTGTTGTTCTGGAGTGGCTGCAATGCGTACCACTTTTTTTTGCATCACTATTGTTTGTTTAGTGCCCGTTCCGGGCCGTTCCGGGGTGTTCCGGAGGCTTTTTGGCCTGGAACGGGTTAATAAAAGGGTGGGAGTTCCGTGTTTTCACTTCTGGAGTGTTGTTCTGGAGTGGCTGCAATGCATCCCAGTGTTTTTTGCGGCACTATAGTTTGTTTAGTGCCCGTTCCGGGCCGTTCCGTGGTGTTCCAGAGGCTTTTTGGCATGGAACGGGTTAATAAAAGGGTGGGAGTTCCGTGTTTTCAGTTCTGGAGTGTTGTTCTGGAGTGGCTGTAATGCATCCCAGTGTTTTTTGCGGCAGTATTGTTTGTTTAGTGCCCGTTCCGGGCCGTTCCGTGGTGTTCCGGAGGCTTTTTGGCCTGGAAAGGGTTAATGAAAGGGTGGGAGTTCCGTGTTTTCAGTTCTGGAGTGTTGTTCTGGAGTGGCTGTAATGCATCCCAGTGTTTTTTGCGGCACTATAGTTTGTTTAGTGACTGTTCCGGGCCGTTCCGTGGTGTTCCGGAGGCTTTTTGGCCTGGAAAGGGTTAATGAAAGGGTGGGAGTTCCGTGTTTTCAGTTCTGGAGTGTTATTCTGGAGTTGTTGTAATGCATGCCACTGGTTTTTGCGGCACTATTGTTTGTTTAGCGCCCATTCCGGGCCATTCCGTGGTGTTCCGGAGGCTTTTTGGCCTGGAAAGGGTTAATAAAAGGGTGGGAGTTCCGTGTTTTCAGTTCTGGAGTGTTGTTCTGGAGTGGCTGTAATGCATCCCAGTGTTTTTTGCGGCACTATTGTTTGTTTAGTGCCCGTTCCGGGCCGTTCTGCGGTGTTCCGGAGGCTTTTTGGCCTGGAAAGGGTTAATGAAAGGGTGGGAGTTCCGTGTTTTCAGTTCTGGAGTGTTGTTCTGGAGTGGCTGTAATGCATCCCAGTGTTTTTTGCGGCACTATTGTTTGTTTAGTGCCCGTTCCGGGCCGTTCCGGGCCGTTCCGGCTTTTACCCTGTCCCGAGCTTGTTGAGAACTGTTCTTGAGAGAACAGCTCTGAGAGAATGGTGACTGACCCAAGGTCACCCAGCTGGCTGCATGTAGAGGAGTAGGCAATCAAACCCAGTTCTCCAGATTACAATCTGCTGCTCTCAGCCACTACACCAAACTGGCTCTCTGACAGTTTGCCTATTGCTATGTAGTATTCAATTTGGCAACATCATAGATTTGTATCATGATCTGACAACTTTGGATAATGTTTCATAGTGAGATATCCACTCTGACTCCCACATCTCTTTTCTTGGTTTAGAGAAAGCATGCATTCTCATATGGTTTACTTATTTACTTACTTAATTTATACCTTGCCTTTCATCCAGTGGAGGCTCTAAAAGGTTTTTTTTGGTTCTCATCTCCTCCATTTTATCCACACAACAACCCAGTCAGGTATGTTAGGCTTAGAGTGTGGCTCAAGATCACCCAGCAAGCTTCCAAGACAGAGTGTGAATTTGACCTGGGGCTCCCAGATCCTAGTACATAAATCTAACCACTACACCATGCTGGAGAGCATTCCTTTGAATTTGCATGAATTTATTATTCAGTTAACAATTTAAATGTCCAATCCCCAAAGATGGTGCAAGGATGGTAGAAATTAGGTATATTATTGAGTGTTCCAGTCACAAGTGTCATCATTCAAATGGTGGTGAGCACACCTATTCCCAAAGCCCAGGCTTATGTCCCACACAATTTATTCCTAGGACAAATGCCTGTTATGGCCCTTGCTTCATTTTGCCCACCTTTGATTTAATTAATTAATTAATTAATTCCCACCCTCCCTGCCAGGCAGGCTCAGTGCAGCTTACATTAAAAAGTTAAGATGCATTAAAATATAGATGATGGACGTCATACTCAAATAAAGTGCTGCTGGTTGTAAAACATTGCATAATGATCCCGGTAGGCCATGGTAAAATGGAGACAGGGAGTATGGCCAAAGTCAGTATCCAAAATACCACAGGCTGTTGGTGATGGCATACAGGGCCTTACCACAGTTCAGTTGTTGTTGGTAGCAGCTCCTAATCGAAGACCTGGTGGATGAGCTCCATTTTACAGGCCCTGCGGAACTGTAAAAGGTCCCGCAGGGCCCTGATATCTTCTGGGAGCTCATTCCGCCAATATGGAGCCACAACTGAGAAGGCCCTGGCCCTGATAGAGACCAGCCTGGTGTCTTTCGGTCCAGGGAGGGCCAAACAATTTTGAGACCCTGACCTCAGTGCTCTCTGGGGAACATGTGGGGAAAGGCAGTCCCTCAGGTAAGCAGAACCCAGACCAGGCTACCTGTTCATTATAAGTCAGCCTTCTTACATTTGCTGTTTAACACAGTTTTTAAATGCCAAAGTGAGGGCAACCCATGACTGGATATCTCAATATGTACTTTAACTATTAAAATATCTATGAGGGGAGCAGTTTGTATTGGTGCTGGGTTGCCTCCCACACTGTTTTCCATTCAGAATCTCTCCTGAGCTGCTGTTAGCCTCAGCGGGGGAAGGGGGAATGGTACTATATCTATCTCCTCGCCATCAATGCTAATACAATAGGGGGTATTAAGAAATGGCTGGGATAGGGGCTAGCAAATAACACCCTGCTCCAGATGAGGCTTTCAATGACTGCTTTGTAAGGCTAAATTACACATTGGGGTATATGATCCTGGATCCCCAACATAATGAGCAGTTTGGCCCTGAGAGTACAACAATTAAAGTTGTACTTCTATTTATTTTCCTCACTAGAATCAATAAATAATGTCCATGCTTAAGGCTAAGTTTGTTCAAGGAAGCATGGCTGTTTGAAGGCAACTTGTTCTTAAGAGAAGACAATATATTAACTGATATTCTTTTATAATTTGGGAAATAATGTTGTGGGATTTTGTCCTTCTGAAGCACAGTATAGAGACAGCACTTATTTCAAATGCAAGATTTCATGTTCTATTTAACTTAAGAAAAGAAGCATGATAAATAGCCTAGGTGGCATTTAAATTCCACTGTGTCAAGGTTGATTTCCTGTAAATGTTGAATATCTGGATATCTTGAAAGAAGAACTGCACTCTACCAGATTTACAGAAGATGGGAGAAAAATCCCTATTCTTTTATTTTCTTGATGATTTGAATGGCACCCCCGCTGTTTCCTTCATAGATTTCTTTTCAGGGTTATTTCTATCTTGTCAAGCACAGATTTAACTATTCAGTGTTTGATTCTCATATTGATTCTTTACTTATAAAAAGAAACAAAGACTGTTTTGCTTGAATTCATGCAACAGATTGACAACCGTGTTTCTAAGAAGCTGTATTTTTACACTTCTGTTTTGCAAATTCTGTGTTGTCATCACCATGCATGATCCAGACTCTATGAGGTATCTGCATAGAGTATATTTCGGGGGCACAGGGACAGCATCATCTACTGAGAACATGCACATGTGACTTTCTGTGAGGATGTCCTAGTCTGGCCTAGACTAAACTAGCAAGGCAAGGGGGTCCTAATCTACCTTGGTTTCCAGTAGCCAAAATATTCACAAATAAATTAACAGAGCAAGAACAGCAGGCAATGTTGAGTGTGCAAAGGCCTCATGCAGCCTCTAAGGGAGGAGTGGGAGAGGCCATGGCTTAGTATTGGAGCACTGCTCTGCATGCAGAAGGTCCTATGCATGCAGAAAGTTGCAGGTTCAATTCCCAGCATCTCCAGCTTAAATAATGAAGCTAGTAGTAATAGTAATGAAAATCAATTCCAGTTTGAATAGACAATATTAACCTCGATGGACCTATGGTCTGATTCACTGTAGGGCAGCTTAATGTATTCATGCATTCAATCATCTGCTGGTGGTAGGGCCTAGCGTGTTTCAACTGTCGACTTCTTTGTGGTCTCACAGAGCCCCTAAAATGAATCCTAGGAATGTATTTATGTAATTAAAACATATATTAATAGTCACCTTTCTTCCTTATGAAGTTCAAGATGGCTTACAACATAGATAAAGCACATAAACACATAAAATCCTTGTTTATAGTGCTAGAGGTATTGGGAGGGCTAATGATCTCATGAGTTGGTTAGGGGTTGGGGATCCTAGTCTTCAGCTACCTCCTTTCCAGATAGCCAGTAGGTATCTGCCTTGGGGAGGGGGCTGTCATTGCCCTGATCCTGGGTAGAGAGAGAGATGGCAGTGGGATACAGAATGGCCATTCCAGGAGAATCATAGAATGTTAGAGTTGGAAGGGACCTTGCAGGTCATCTAGTCCAACCCCCTGCACTCTGCACAAGCGTAGCCAAAAGACTGCCCTACAACATACCTGAAAGATGGTCATCCAGCCTCTGCTTGAAAATGTCCAGCAAAGGAGCATCCACCACCTCCTGAGGCACTGTTCCACTGCTCAACCACTCTTACAAGTTAGGAAGTTTCTCTTAATATTTAGCCAGTATTGACTCCCTTGTAATTTCCACCCATTAGATCTAGTCTTGCAATCTGGAGCAAGAGAGAATAGATCTGCTCCATCTTCTACATGACAGCCCTTCAAATATTTGAAGACTGCAATCATGTCCCCTCTAAGTCTTCTCTTTCCCAGGCTAAACACACCCAACTCTTTCAGCCTTTCCTCGTAAGACTTCGATTCCAACTCTCTCACCATTGTCCTCCTCTGGACACGCTCGAGCTTGTCAACATCCTTCCTAAAATGTGGTGCCCAAAACTGGACACAGTACTCCAGGTGAGGTCTGATCATATCAGAATAGAGCGGGACTACTACCTCCCATGATCTGGACACAATGCTTCTGTTAATGCATCCTAAGATTGCATTAGCTTTCTTCGCAGTCACATTGCACTACTGGCTCATGTTTAGCTTGTGATCAACCAAAACACCTAGATCCCTTTCACATGTGCTGCTGTCAAGCCAAGTCCCTCCCATTCTATATCTGTGCCTTTGATTTTTTGTACCTAAGTGTAGGACTTTGCACTTATCTCTATTGAAATTCATTTTATTTGTCTCAGCCCACTGCTCCAGCCTATCTATATCATTTTGAATCCTGACTCTGTCTTCTTCAGAATTAGCAATCCCACCCAGCTTTGTGTCATCTGCAAATTTGATAAGTATCCCTTCTATGCCTTCCTCCAGGTCATTTATAAAAAATTGAACAACACCGGGCTCAGGACCAATCCCTGTGGTACTCCACTCGAGACTTCCCTCCACGTAGACACAGAGCCATTTACGAGCACTCGTTGGGTACGATTTTTCAACCAACCACAAATCCATCCAGCAGTTGCACCATCCAGCCCACACTTAACCAGCTTATCCTCAAGGATATCATGAGAAACTTTGTCAAATGCTTTACTGAAAGCTAGATACACTATGTCCACAGCATTGCCAGAGTCAACCATTTTAGTAACTCTGTCAAAAAAGGAGATAAGGTTGGTCTGGCATGACTTATTCTTGATAAACCCGTGCTGGCTACTACCAATTAACTCATTCTGTTCAAGGTGCTCACAGGCAGAGCATTTAATAATCTGCTCTAGAATTTTTCCAGGTATTTTTCCAGAAGGAGATCTGACCACTGGTTGGTCACTCCTCCTTCAAGTCTTCCTCCCAGCAAACAGAGACCTGGTTGTGCTGAGGATGGGCCTTAAGATCCTGCTGCTGAATGCCAGATGAGTAAATGGAAAAACTACTGCCATTCAGGATTTAAACCTGAATGGACAGGCTGACCTGGCATGTATTACAGAGACCTGGATGGATGAGCTGGGGGCATAAATTTGACCCAGCTCTGTCCCCCAGGTTTCTCTGTATAGCAGCAGGCTAGGCCAGGGGGATGGAGAGGGGGGTCATGTGGGTCCATCCGTCTACCAAGGTGCTTCATCAGTCTACCAGTTTTGACTGTGTGTTCCTGAAAGTGTGTGACCAGGATAGGGTATGGATTCTGCTGGTGCACCATTCACTCCACTACTGAGCCATCTCTCTTCCTGAGCTAGTTAATCTGGTCTAGGGCATGATAGTGGAGTCCCTAAGACTGGTGGTCCTGGATGCTGAGGCCAGGCTGTCAGGAGTTGTTCAGGATTTCCTGGCCTCCATGACAGCCATGGGTATGTTCCAAGTAATTACTGGCCCCACACATTTAGCAGGGCTCATGCTAGATTTAGTCTATGACACTGCTGGGGAGGATGATCTTGAGGGGGGAGAGTTAAAGCTTACTCCCTTGTCTTGGACAGATCATTACCAGACTTATTGCTTCCTCTTTCCTCTGCATTAAGATGATCCACTCAAGGTGTCTGATGGATCCTGATGGGTTCCTGTCAGTGTTTGGGGATTTTCCCACCTCAGTTATTGATTATTCTTTTGAAGCTCTGACTGCTCTCTGGAATAGGGAGATGGCCTGGGCCGTTGACACAATTGCCTTTAAGTATCCTTTCCCCTCAGGCAGAGCCAAGCAATCTCCCTGGTTCACTGGGGAGCTGATTGCAATGATACAGGACAGACAACAGCTAAAGCACTGCTGGCAGAAAACTCAGAGTGAGACTGATTGAACATGGCATAGAGCCTATATTGGAGCCTATGCTGTGGCAGTGATGATGGTGAAAAGGCAATGGCCCTTATCACATTACTGTTCTAAACCGGATGTTATTCATTGTTGGCCTGATTTCGAGTAAAGTGATACAGGGATGATCATTTCATACAGCAAATTTCCTTCCATTAATGAGCCATCTCTGAAGTGCTATGGTCATTTCAAACAGTGCCACTTCCTCCCCCTGCCCTTTTTCACTGTGCAATCTTTCTTAGACTTTTTTTTTAATGTTCTAAGGTGAAGTGCTATAGCGGCATCATTGAGAGGCATTGACTTCAGTGCTATAGCAGTTTAGTGCTATAGTACTCACCTTAGAATGTTTAAAAAAAAGCCCAAAGAAGATTGTGCGGTGAAAAATGGTGGGAGGAATGCAGCATTGTAGGAAGTACTAGGGGAATTTTAAGCAGCACACCACAGCGATTCAGAAGTGCAACAAAGGGGTACAAAATGGAAAAAAGCAGTTGCCCTCAAAAGTGGCTCAACCACACTTTGCTAACCCGACATGAATCGGTTGTATGAGCAGGTAAATAAATGCCACTAGCAACTAGTTACTAAAATGGGTCTGTCTGAAATGACAGAAAAAATCCATTAGCAATCAGTTATTAAAATGGAATATAAAGCCAGTTTCAAAGGGCCAATATTTCTCCTCCACCATTGCATCTGCATATAACCGTCCAGCTGAGCTGTTTTGTGTGGTTTGGGGACTTTTACTTCATAGCACCAAGGATTTGGACTCTGACTATACAATGGCCCACGGTGATCAATTTGCCACTTACTTTGCAGATGGACAGCACAATCCTAAGAACACTTCCCAGAATAGAACATAGTAAGATTTTGAATAGACTTGCTTAGGATTGCTCTCAAAATCACTCAGATCCACTCTGGGTTAGATGTTGCTGTGGATGTATGTTCAGATGATGTACTTTTGGCATCTGCTTGTCCAGTTTACAGGTTTACTTTTCAGCTTGTGGATACTGAGGATGTAGACAAGATCCTTGGGGAGGTGAGACTTACCACCTGTGTTCTTGACCCTTGTCCTTCCTAGCTGATAAAAGCTGCCAGAGGGCAACTGGCTGAATGGGTAAGAGGAAAGGTAAATGTTTCCTTGAGAGTGGGAGTTGTGCTGCCTGTGTTCAAGGAGGCTGTGATTAGAACAATTTTTTTTTAGGGGAAACCCCTGTCCCTGAGCTCTACAATGTTAGAAAATTTCCAGCCGCTCTCCATTCCTGGGCAAGGTGCTAGAGAAGGTTGTTGTCTCTCAGCTCCTAGGGTTCTTGGAAGAAACTGATTTTCTCGACCCATTTCAATCTGGTTTCAGAACTCAGATTGCTTTGGACAACTTGTTGATGATCTCTATTGAGAACTAGATGGGGAAATGTGACCTTGCTAGTTTTTGCTGGATCCCTCAGGGGCCTTTGATACTATTGTCCTTAGTGTCATACTGAAGGGCTTCTCTGCACTGTGACAGATGGGCACTATATTACTTGGTTTGAGTCCTATCTGGAGGGCCAGTCTCAGAAGATAGTGCTGGGGGATTCCTGCTTTGCCCATGGCCATTGACCTGTGGGGTGCCACAGGGTTCCATCATCCCCCATGCTGTTAAATATCTATATGAAGCCCCTGGGAGCAGGGCCGGCCCCAGGTGTCTGGGCACCCTAGGCAGGACAGCCTGGGGCACCCACCCCACCAGGGATGCCAACCTCCCGGTGGGGCCTGGAGATGGCCCAGCGCCGTTGTCCTGGGCGCCTCGCAACTGCGAGGTGCCCAGGAGAGCCAGGGAAGGGGCAGGGTTAGAACCCTCACCCCTTCCCTCCCAGCAGCGGTGCCGGCTCTCCTGGGTGCCTTGCAGCTGCGAGGCGCCCAGGAGAGCTGGGGAAAGGGCAGGCTTAGAACGCCCGCCCCTTCCCTCCCAGTGGCAGCGCCGGCGCTGGGTGGGAAGGGGGGCTTTTCATGGGGGGGTGGAGGGCATTTTGGCGCCCCTGCAGGGCTGGCACCCTAGGCGAGTGCCTAGCTCACCTAGTGGGTGAGCCAGCCCTGCTTGGGAGAGGTCATCAGGAGGTAAGGGCTGCAATATTACCAATATGCAGATGACACTCAGCTCTACTTTTATTTCTTACCTAATTGCAAGGATGCTGTAGATGTTCTGAAACACTGTTTGGAGTCAGTAATGGGCTGAATGAGGGTGAACAAGCTGAGACTTAACCTGCTAAGACAGAGGTTCTCTGAGTTAGTAGAAAAGCAGACCAGGGACTTCAGATCTCTCCTGTCTTGGATGGGGTTATACTTCCCTTTAAAAGCCAGGCTTTCAGTTTGGGAGTGCTGCTTTATACTAACACAGAGAACCTCTATCTTGTCAGGATTAAGCTGGGCTTCAGTGAGGGCTGCGAGAGCCCTTCTTTGAGATATCATCTCAAGTAAGATAGGGTCATGTTCTTCTTCATGCCTGCATTGTCCAGCTTCTGTGTTGATTGCCTAGGCTGCCACTGTTCTATGAAAGAGAACAGACAAGACATACTAGAGAAAATGCAAAAGTGTTTGACTCAGATCCAGAACAATTCTCAATGAAGCCCTCTTTGTATCAAAGCTATTTGCAAGATCCTGAGTCCCCCTGATAGAATTCAGTTTCTTTTGTTTCCTGGGTCACAGCCAGTGTTCCCTCTAAGCTGAGTTAGTGTGAGCTAGCTCACCATTTTTTAGCCTCTGGCTCACACATATTTGTCTTAGCTCAGGAAGGATGGCGCCAGAGCAAAACAACTTATGCAGTACCTAAATTGCTCACTCAGAATTTTAATACCAGTTGCTCACAAAGTAGAATTTTTGCTCACAAGACTCCACAGCTTAGAGGGAGCGTTGGTCACAGCCACTGAATGTAAGCATAACATACAACAAGTCACCAGTGATTTCAAGATAAATCACCATATAGCTAAAGTTATCTCAAGTCTGATAAGGGAAGGGCTTGGAATGATCTGGCACTTGAAATAACATTGTTTGCAGTGCCATGGACAGTTCCCAACCCAATGTAGCTGATACCCTTCTGTTACAGCAGCAGAAGCAGCAGTTGTGTTGACAGGCCAGTCTGCCAACCAGTCAGTCAGCTGTGTGCAAGGCAGAACCTTCCCCCAACCCTCCTTCCTATTTGTTTCCCGATACCTCATAAGTTCCATTTTCAACTGAGGCACCCTGGACATACTAGAAGAAGAAGAAGAAGAAGAAGAAGAGTTGTTTTTTATAACCCACTTTCCTCTACCCTAAGGAGTTGCAGAGCAGCTTACAATCACCTTCCCCTCCTGTCCCCTCATCAGTCACTTTGTGAGGTAGGTGGGGCTGAGAGAATTCTAAGAGAACTGTAACTGGCCCAAGGTCACCCAGCAGGCTTCATGAGGAGAAGTGAGGAATCAAACTCAGTTCTCCAGATTAGAGTCCACCACTCTTAAACACTACACCACACTGGCTCTCTTGAAAATATAAGCTGTGAAGGCTCTCAAGTCTTCCTTCTCACCTTAGACTCTAATACCAAACCCTTTTTGCCCCTCTACCTAACCTTAGATTGAGGTCATCACTTCATCAAATGGAAGGGAGAGTCAGATCTTTGCATATGGAAAGAGACTAAAGTAAAGAAGGTTTAACAATTCATTAGCAGTGTAGTATACAATGATCAAAATAGTAATACTGTAGAAGTATAAAATCATATTGGTATAATGTCAGAATTCATGTGAAGTATATCCTGCCACACAGAATTGCAGAGAGACTTTTTTGTGGATAGATAGTACACTATTCAGAAAACTTCAAATGCACAATGCCAGAATTATCAAGGTTCAAAATAAATTCTGGAAAGGAGGGCTTTAATGTAGTTTTAATGAGTTCCTTTATTTTGGTCTATGACTGCTTTGGAGCTGAGCATCATAAATTAATATTACTGACAGATATATTCAAATTTGTACAAGCTGCTGACAAAGCAAAATGACAAATTAATGCAGTTGCTTGCATTCAAATAACACATTTACCTATGCTCACCCCTTGCCTATAAATGGTATTACCTTCTGTTTTGACTTTGACTCACAATGCACTACCAGTCACTTTAAAGATGAGTGAGAACTTTAATCAGCGGCATTCCATGTTGCCTCCTCTGCACCCCTCCCCCTCTGTGCCCCTGGGCCCACAAGAGTGAGAACTTTAAATGGTGGCATTCCATGTTGGTTTCATTATCGGGAACAGATTATTAGATTTGGTTGTCCTTCATTTGTTTTTAATCCATATAAAGTTATTTGCAGCAGGTAAGAATTACTCTGAACAATTTAGTACAAGTGACTTCTGGTGCATGCCCATTTGCACCAGAAAATTACAAACTGCAAAACTTGCCATTTTCACGTTCATCCATCTATTCTGTTTTCCTTCCTTAGGTGCAATTCATTCTCACACTTACTATCAGCACTCTGTTATGGCCAATGGCCTGCCTCTTTGTTTGGGGAAATTAGCTATGTGGCATGAGAGGCCAGAGGGGTACAAGGGACTGCACACCCGTTTATACCAAGATCCAGGACAGTAGGAAGACTCCAGATCTGAAGAGTAAATTAAATAGTCTTTATTTTAAAATTTCCCTAATTACAAGGACACTAAGCATTCAAAAAGAGCAAAGAACAGAACTAAGAAAGCAGAGGTGATTGATAGCGAATAGAGGGGTCAATTACAGGGTAATACTACCTGTCCAGACATGCAGAAGTCCTTGAAGAGAATAGTGCCAATGGCCAGCATTATGCACAATAGCAGGGGCCCAGAGAAAAAGAGAGGTGGTACGTAGGTGGACAGATATAACTTGGAGAACAATCATAATGAATGAGAGGTCTTGAGGCGCTTGTCTCAGGTAAAGACAAAAGATTACCTGGACAATCCTGGGTCCCAGGGGGTGTGGCATCAGGAGGAGCCAGGCCTAGGTGTGACCAGTGAGGTTCCAGATGGGCAGAGTCTGGATGCACAGTAGCTATGATGGGATTACAGGAAATGGCTGAATGAGTTTGATGATCACTAATGGTTCCGCCAAGGCAGACTGAATAGGTTCCCAAGTATAGACAAAAGGTGGGAGATGTCCCTAATTAGCATCAGGAAGGATCACTAAACATTTGAATGTATGACTGGTTTATCTCAGTATCCTGAGGGTTGGAGCAGGAAAGACAGGTTTGGAGACAAAGGATTCTCACATAGACATAGGGTCACACAAAAAGGGCTAGGTGAAGCTCTGGAGATAGAAGGGCTATTCGCCAGGTGGCCTCTGAATACCTTTAGAAATGCAGATACACTACCTGGTGGAACCTATTGTTTCATATGCATACTTTTGCTGAGTGTGGGGAGAAGACTGGAGGTTTGCTCTGAGGGCTGCCTTATGCCACCTGAAAATGGAGAGCCTTTTCCCAGAGCTATGGCTTGCTCTGTGTTTCAGAACCAGGAGTGTCTTCCTTGGCCTGAATTTTGTGAGTCTCTGGCTCAGGTTAGAAAGTGGGGTGCCCCTGCTGTTCGGGCTGCCCTAGAATAAGGCAGTGCCTCAGGGCTACAACACCCCCTCCATTAGTTCTATGCTGTCAATAACACTTTGTCATCCATGTTATAGATTATTTTTTTAATCAAACCATAAATAAATCAAATATGGAATAAAAACAAATAATTCTCTGAAGAACAGAATTAAAAAGAATGATATCCTAAAAATCGGGCTCTCATATGTGAAATGTCCCATTCCAGACTCGTCTATTCATTTTGAAAAAAAACCCATTAAGAATGTGGCTTAGACACAGTATTTAATTATAGCTCTCTTAACTGCTATGATATGTTTTCAAAAGCAGAAATGTACAGTAATTTAAGACCAACCATTGTATACCTGCACTGTCTTTTGAGGTGTTTTGTTTTGCCATCCATTTTTCCCCGTATCTGATCTATTTAGCAATATTTTTCAATTACTATGTCATTTCAGGAGACCTTTAAAGATGTGCCATAAATTGTATTGCCTTTTAAGAGGGTAATATATAGACTATATATGGGAAGAAATGAGTTTTCAAGTGAACAATAAAAATGTTGACTACAACACCCTCCCCTTCCTGTATGAGGCAATGCATCATACAGTTCTGTCTGGTTGGCAGGGCTAATGAAAGCCATTATGGTCTCCAAAAGTTTCCTCTGCTCCCCCAGCCACTCAGATTCCAACCAAACATTAAAAAACTCAAATAATTTAACTTGTTAGCATGAATAAATTTATGACTTAAGAAACATTAAGAGAAAAGGGATGGGTTTGTAAAAGCTTTCTGGCTTGCAAACACTTTGATGACACTATTTCTACTGCTAAGGTTCTCAAAGCTAACAAACAACTTTGGCTCATTGAGGATCTCAGGTTGTAACATTTTTATCCTACCTTTCCTCCAAGTTTATTTGGACAGCTTACATGGTTCTAATCTCTTCCACATTATCCTCACAACAACCCTGTGAGTTAGGTAAGGCTGAGAAGGAATGATTTGCCCAGTAGGGTTGCCAGCACCTGGGTCTCAGCCCCAGAAACCCCACTCTGAAACAGGGACATGATCACACTTCTGGGCAGCTCTATGGTGCCATTGCATTGGGAACGTCACACATGATGTCCCACTCACCCCTGGTATGCCCCCCAAATCCCCCTGCTGTGACAGCAAGGGGACCCGGCCCAGAGTTAGTCAGAGAGCTTTATGACTGAGTGGAGGAGAGACTTAAACTTTACACAATTCTAGTCCAACACTAACCACTGCACCACATGGGTTTTCATATACTCCCTGCTTCAGAGCTGGCTGTCACAGGGAACAGAAAACAAATTAAGCTGTCATCAACATAATACATAGAAGCCTGAATTGAAAGTGGAGAGAAGAAAGGGATCGATCTATTTAGAGCTTGAAATAGGAAGTCCACTACTAAACTTGAGGTCCCAACAATTCTGCTTGCTTAAATACTAACTCCAATTGCAAGTCTGTAATGGCCTGTTAAGGGGGGGAATCCAAAAAAGCAGCAGTCATATTTTATTAGGGTTCTTTATCAGGTGAAATTAGGTTAGACCATGCAAAACAGACTTCAGATTGCATCTACAGCTGCTGGGGCAGAGAATTGGCTATCGCTGTTCCGTCTCTGAAAATATGAATCCTAGCAGCAATTTGGATCTGCCTCTTACCTAATGATTGGAGGGCATGTAGGCTCCCCAAAACAAAGTCCTGTTTGTTGGTGGTAGAAGTTCTACTACGTATGCAATTTGACTGTGCACTTATACTGCAATTCTCAGCATGTTTACACAAAAGTAAGTCCAATTAGCTCAGTGGGGTTTACTCCCTAGTAACTGTGTTTAGGACTGAAGTCTTGCAGTGCAATTCTTTGCTCAGTTACTGCAGTCTGAGGCTATTGAAATCAATGCACTTTGACCAGAGTAGGATGACACTATTGATACACCACCTGAAGTTAGTTCTCTAGTTAATGACAACCAATGTACCATTTTTGCTTCTACTTTGTTTTTCAAGAGACCCAGCTGGCACTAGAGATGTATCCAAATGATTGCTGGCTTCTGTATTATCACAGGGAGAACCATCCATTGTTCAGGTACATTTCTATGCATCATGACATCTTTTGGTAGTAAATATAATCTGATCTAATTCAGCCTGCAATCCGATGTGCTCTTACATAGTAGTATACCATATTGAACATAATTAAGCTTACTTCTGAGTAAATATGCATATGCTTCCAGGGTGTGTAACCCCTACTCCATTTCATTAGGAAGGTCGGGCTGGGGCTTTTAAATCATGCCCTGCACTATCCCTCCTTCCTTTGTTTTCTTGACTGATGAAGAGTTATAGAGATCTCAGAAGCTTGCTTACTTTACTTTGCTTTGTTTTAGCATGTTACTGAGACTCACTGATATCATTTCTGCAAACCTGAAGAGTGTAACTGTCTATTTGTTCAATAGCCTTTTGCCATTTGGAGTTGGAAAAATGCAAGAGTCTAACACCATAAGCAGAGTTGCAGCCTTCTATGTCTATTGAAATCAGTGGGCTTTGAAAGGAGTACCTCTACTGAGGATGACACTGTAAGCCTCCAGTTGCTGCTCTGGTAAAGCAGGAGATATGCCAGTTCACCTACACTTTCCTTTCCCTCCATTTTCCCACAAAGACATGCAACGCATCTGTAAGGAACCCTGAAGATGATCCCCAAAGACAGCAGTAAGTGGTTGAGAGTAGGCCATGTGCTTTATGGGGGAATTGCCATACTTGGAGAGTGGGAAGCAGCCACCTAGAGGAGCCTTTTGTTGCAGGATCCATGCCTGCTGCTGCCACGAGGGAGGAGCTTTTGTCTTTGTTCCTGATTGCCATCCTGTTGTCTCACAGTTATGGTTTTTAATAACTGACGTACAAGGGGAAACAGGAGTATTGGGAAAGTAGCAAGTAAATTACTGCTAAAGCACCAGCAGCACTCCAGCTTCATGTACCCTCCAAGGTGGGCTTGGGCCCAAGTAGGTCTTCTAACTGCCTGTAGGGAGAAAATATCCTGTCTCTTTAATAGAGGATTAATGCGTGAAAATGGGCAGCTGATAGGGTTGCCATCCCCCCAGTCGGGGCAGGGGATCCCCAGATTTTGAGGGCCACAATCCACCACCAGCCAGCTGGTTGGCAGGGGAAGCCCCACCCCAAAACAGCAGTGTCCTGTGGGGATGCCGCCAACATGGTGATGTCATCATGCTGGGAGCATCACACGGTGATGCTGTAGCATTCAGGGGGAAACTCTATGGTGACTCTGTTTGAACTGGAGAAATAATAAAATTGATAATTTTCACTGCCCATCTCTCTCTCTTTTACTATTGATTACATGTCTACATCACAATTTTAAATTTTAAAATAAGAATATTTAGGGAAACAAGCTGCCTCTAGCATAGGCTTGGAACCGCCTAACGTTTGTGATTGGAGCTACTCCTTGTAGTGGCCATTTTGTGATTAGAACCTCCTATTTTGTATGAGGCCAACTATTTGTTTTCAAATTCAAAAAGCCTTCTTGATGGCTGTTGTGGGGTTGCTATGAACCTATAACAGTGTTGCCAGTCTTCAAGCCTTTGTTTCTGTCAGTAAAAGGCAGAGGGAGGGGCAGGACCCTTTCCAGGGTTGTTTTGACTTTTGAAGGAGGACTCACTGAAGCAAGGCCTAGAAACAGCCATAGCATGACTTGCTATTCACCCAGATTATGTAACTCACCCAGGCCTGACTGCTTGCTGCTGTTCAACAGCAGCCACCCCACAAAAGCCAATTAAGTGCAGTGGTTAGTGTTTTAGACTAGGATCTAGGACACCCAGGAAGCCTTTCCATGGAAGCCTAACGTATCTCATATGGTTGTTGTGAGGATAAGAGAATGATGGAAACTTCTTTTGTTCCCTGTTGTGGAAAAAGCAGGTTATAAATGAAATAAATAAATAATAAATATAGCTGAAGATGGGAGGGGGGCAGGCAAAAGGTATGTGGGTTGGTGGATAAGGAGAGAAGAAAGCAAGGAAAATTGAGAATAGAGGGTTTACCAGGAGGAGGGACAGAGGAAATAGTATGGGGAGTGTGATACATGGGGAAGTGAGATGCCCCCACAAGTGAGATACCCCTTGTGGGTTCCCCATGCAATTGGGCACAACCTGGTGGCTGGCACTGTGGAACTCAGGCATTGTTTCCCAGTTTCCTGAGCAGAAGCTGTCATGTGAGGTAAGGAGGGAAACCTGAAGATAAGGAGACAGATAAAGGTAGTTCAGCTGGTAGGTGGGAAGGAGGAAAAGGGGAGAAGCTATGAGAGCTGCCAGGGAAGGGGAAATAGTGGGGGAGGGGAAAATGAGATGCCCCTCACAAGTCTTCCCTGTATGGATAACACTGGTTCTAGAAATATTGCCATAATGGAGGTTGTATATTCTGTAGTCGGTGAAAACCTGTTTAACATTAAAATAACATATATGATATTTTGAGTCATTTTTTGTGGTAAATATGTTCTGATGCTCTGTGTTAAGGAGCTGTCTTTTGTGTTATATCATAGGAAATGACTTTATACTGAATCAGACCATCTAGCAGAGTACTCTTTGCTTTGATTGGCCCTGGCACTCTAGGGTCTCATGTACTTTTCTATCATCTGCCCTCTCGGATCCTTTCAACGAAGATTTGGTTCCTCCTGCGTGCAATGCTTGCGTTATGCCATTGAGCCACAGCCCCTCCTGGGTATGCTTTTATTCTAGTGAGTATAAACATATTAGAGCAAACAACATATTTCAAATTCTTTTGAACCACAAGGAATGAGCCTCACAGGGTATGAACTGCCTAAGAAACTAAGTGTGGTTATTTGCAAGATATGCTAGATGATTAACAGGGATGGCATAATCCTCTAGGGAGCTGAGTACCTCCTAAGAGCTCCTCGATGTTTTCTATTTGCAATGACTTCAATAATAGGTCTCCATTACTGTAAATGCTGTGCCCTCTTGGCAGGAAGCTAAGCAAATTGATGTGCATTATGTATGCAAAAGATTCCATGTGCTGTATGGCAAGGAATGGAAGCATCTGATGGCTTAGGAGAAATATGTTGTCTATGACAAAACCAGGGTTGCAGGAGCTGAGCTCATAAAATGACTCACCAGGTGCCACAGCAACTTTAGGAAGGAATAAAAGATTAAATAGACATCTATTTTTCTTATTCCATGAACCTGGTAACTAACAAATAATCTTAAATAAATCTGATGTATTGCTCCCAGCTGACATACTAATACTCCCATGACCTAGTCCTCATAGATATATCTGCCAAATAAATTTTTTATACTAATAGGCTCTTTTATCATGCAGTGCTACAAGCAAATTTGTTTTAGCACCCACTGTACGAAGGTGGAATTTGTCTCTGAGTCTGGAAATTCATCAATTATTCTCTGAGCAACTGGTTCACTACCTTGTGTTAATGGTAAAAAAAGCTATATAAATACTCTTTGAATGCATCCTAGAGGGACACCGAGAGTGAACTATACCATAATTAGAACCCTATTACAGAATCCCTTTGGCTGGCTAAGTGATATATTGTAATTGCCCGGAGTACTGGAAGGAAACAGCACGGAGCACGAATAGGGTCTGGGTGGCTGCAGCTGGTCACAGACATCTTATTGCAGTGGACATTGCTCCTTTAAAATGAGAACTGTTAGCTGAATGACAGATCTCTAGTGCTGCGCAAGCCAGGGACAGTTAATATCCATTTTTCCATTTCCTTCATCCTTAGAGGGGGATAATGTGATTTCCTTTCTCTTTTGATCGCCCAGCCCAGGAAGGAAAAGCTGTTTTGTTTTGTACTTTTCTTTCCAGGATGCGTGTGACAATTAATCATTGTGTATGTCTAGACCCCATGGTAATCTCTGTCCAGGTCCCTGTCTCTCCATTCATCTCTGGCATCCTGTGTTTAGCTGTAATACAGTCCAATTGATTTGTTTGCAGTCACAATGCTGTTCTCATTCTTTCCCTCCTGGAACATCTTTATAGCACCAACTTGCCACATTCTCAAGCCCTACAAAATTGATTTGCAGAATTAAAGCACAAAGTTTAAAGCTAAGATAATAGTACCGGAGCATATGTTCTCGTCTCTCAGCCTCTTTTTTTACTTTATTATGGAAAGTTTACTTTATTATGGAAATACAACCTGAAGTAGAAGATGGGGGTAATTTAGTAGTACATACAAAAGAGGTCCAGAACTATAAAGCTGGACAGGTTTCATTAGCGATTCTCAAACATCCACCAATTCAATTCATGTCCCTTTTACCAATTGTGAACAGGAAGCAGACTTTTCAGTGGACTGCTCCTCTGTTCATTAACCTACAAGTTCCTTCCTAAAAAGACAGTGCAATGCTATCAGCTTTTTGCAAATGTGTACTTATTCAACTTGATAGAGTTCTGCTTCCCACCTACTCCCATCCTCAAGGCAGCATTACTGCTCCACATGGAAGGCAATTGTTTAAACCAATCACAGATCTTATACTTAGTCTGTCCGGGGCTGGTGGCCCCACCCCCAACTCACCTGCTCCTGAGTAGACACTGGCAGGGGGTTGCTTCACTCAGGCATGGCTGAGCCAGACAGCCCAGCCAGAGATCTGTAAAGAAGAGGACAAGTGTAAGACCATGCCCAGAAAGGCCCCAACAGCTGCACCAGGGACTCACAGGCTCATGCAGCAACTTGCACCTGGGAACAGGCCACATGTAAAGTACTGATGCGTCATTGAGTGAAATCAGCTCATACTTTATTTAGTATATAAACCGCAGGCCGGTTTATATCCCTAAGGCAAACCACACCCAACACACACCCCATACCCGTGATAGGATTATTTACAGTGGCAAGAGTTCCATAGGACCTTTCTCAGATCCTAACCCTCTGATAGGAGCGGGCTAGGATCCGCTCTGGCTATTGTCTCTTGAAGCGAAGCTCAGGTTCTTCACCTAACCGCATGCTGACCAGACCTTGCATGTGGTCGAACTCAGTATACAACACCACAGGAGAAGGCCAGCAGTAGCGGAGGCCTCCTGGGCCCTGTGCAGGCAGGAACAGAAGTAACTTAAAACCAGGACAGGGCAGGAAAAAGAGGTCCCAGCCAGAGAGGCCTTTGGCCCAGATTCCCTGAAGAGAGGGCATGGGGGAAGCTGAGGTTAGTCCACCTCCAGGAAATTCTTTATTAGGCCAGCCCAGGGAAGGCCAAGGCAGAAGGGTAGTCCTATCCCACAAACCATGGGAGAGGCAACTGGCAGGAGAAAAAGAGGGATGACGGTGAGGGCAACCCCCCTCCTCACCCTATTCCGTGGCTCTTCCTGGAGAGGGCAGGAAGTGACCCATAAAAAGGAAGCACTGGAGGGCACTGCACCCCTGGACTCTGGCCCTTTCTGCACCTGTATTTTTCTTTTGTCTCTGAGAGCATCCTGTTCTTCCATCCTGCATTCCCTCTTGCTGTCACTTTCACTTTGTTTCAGGGCTTTCTCTTGTTTTTGCATTCATTTTACAGGAATCTGCATTCAGACCGCTTCCAGCAGCGATTCTTTGTTCTCATCCATTTTCAAATCACTAATCCTTTCTAAAGTAGAATTGTTTCTGTGGGTATTTAAGTACTGCCCACTGCCCCTCCTCCATTTCCACCACTCTTTCTTTAGGTTGACACTCCCTCCCTGTTCTGTTTTCTTTCCCTCCTTCTCCAAAGACAAAAGCGGATGTGTTGTCCCAACTCAGGTAAACTTTTAAAAAGCCAGAGAAAGCATAAGAAGGAATCGGTAAATATAAAGGACCAGGGGATTCCAGGATTCCCTGCTCCCAAATGTGTCAGTCTTGCATGTGTGGGTCTGGATTTCCCCCTCCCTCCCCTTTCTTTTTTGCAGAATCACAGAGGGACGGAGGGAGGGTTAGCAGCCAGTTAACTCAAGAAATGTGGATTTTTCTTGTAGATGCAGAATGCACATAGAATACACAAATAAATAAACCAGAGGGGGAAATGTGTGCGATGGCAAAGTCAACCCTTAAGGCTTGCTCCTCAGATTCTCCGGAGCAAACTGTCAGTGCAGAAAGGGCCTCTGACCCAGTGCTAACACAGCCTGGCACAGTCATAAATAAGTGTTGTATTTCTTTTTAAGTCTACCCTTCAATGGTTGTCCAAATGGAAGAAGAATTGATTTTATACCCTGCTCTTCACTACCCAAAGGAGTCTTGGAGTGGCTTACAATTGCCTTTACTTCCTCTCCCCATAAATGACACCCTGTAAAGTAGATGAGGCTGAGAGAGCTCTGAGAAAACTGTGACTGACCCAAGGTCACACAACTGGCTTCATGTGGAGGAGTGGGGAATCAAACCCAGTTCTTCAGATTAGAGGCTTTTGCGCTTAACCACTACACCAAGCTGGCACCTTAGTGTCCTTAGTAATCTTGTCATTCAGTTTGTTTGGGGTTAGCAGCTTTTTCACACATGCTCAGATTTGCAAAAAAAATATATATATAGGCAAACCAGCTTGTTAGACACGTTCACCATTTGATATCAAAGCAGACACAGTGATAGGCTCGTGTTGATCAGAACACTTGACTGCACAAACACAGTAAGTTTGACTGCCCAATACATTCATCATGTGGCATCCACTTTTAATCATAGTAAAGGTGATGTCAAAGGGAATACACTCATATCATTTTTTTTTAAATATGTGGTGCCACTTTGTAATCTGGAAACCAAAAAAGCCCCTTTAATTCATCTCCCAGTGTAAGAGCAAAGCTTCTTGCACTCTGGCACCTTCCTTCCTTGTAATACTGAACTCCTGAATTTCTCTTTTCCATAAAACTTAGGGGAAATGATAGATGAGTACCATAAGGAAGAAAAACAGCAAATAAATAAATAAATAGGACAGGTGTCACAGATGCCTCTTCTCTCATTGCAGCAATAAAGCCTAAGGGGACTTCTGCCAACTGACGTGAGGCTTCCTCCAAAGAAAGAGCCACTTAAGTTAGAGGAAGTCTCCTCAGATTGGAGGAAGGCTTCAACCTTGAGTAAAAAGGAATGACGGGATATAAACAAACAAACAAATAAACAATGTGTAGGATAATGTTAGGATCTACCCCCCGTGTTTGGGATGCAAGAATCCTATTCTAAATATAAACCTGGAAGCATCTGGTTCTGAAATATATTTGCTTACATTTTCAATGGCTATCCTACCAATAACCTGAAACAAATGAAGTGGGAAACAGTCAAAAAAGATTTGTCTGCCTGAATGAGAATACTAGACAGTGGAACAATTTGAATCGGAATCCAATATTCTATATGAGGTTTCTTAATTGCTTTTGCATATTTTTTATGGATTACTTGGTTGATACTTTATTGTGAATAACAGCAAATATTGAGGAACAATTGAATTAGAGATCAGGCAGATTTTTTCCCCTTTTATCTGAGATCATGATTTTTCAAGTGCAGGGTCATAATGATGAATATTAATCCTGAAATGCAAGAGAGAGAATCTAGCTTTGACAATCTAAGCACTATGCCATTCTGGTGGTAAAAGAAATCTAAGAAGAAATAAGAGCTCAGATCTTGAAACCTCTTTTTTCTGTGTATGTTTTGTTAAGGGTGCATCCTGTACATTGAAAATCTGTTACCAATGGGTGCAAGGCACCTCTAGAGAGACATCAAAGGGCCAGATGTTGCCTATTTGGATGCCCAGTTGTGCCAAATTGCCCCCTTTCACAATTACCTTAGTGGAGTTCTTCCTGCCAAATCATCCCTGGTGTGGGGAATTAGATCTGGGCTACACTGAGCAGAATCCAGTGATAATTTTACAAGTCTATCCTTTTGGCCATTCAACATGTGATCTCAGATTTCAGTTCAGATTATATACCCATATGCTGTCCAAATTCATATTTAATGGAAAGGTCTGACAACAGACCATGTGTCTTACATGTTCATGGATGTCAGATAATCTGTCACGCATTGGGAAGCTACCTCATCTGGCAGAGATTGTTGGAAGCAGTCTTCAGTTGGGTCCTGCTTAACAGCGCATCTCTGGCTGTGGCACGTAGTGAGGAACTGTTAGAAAGTTCCAAGGGAAAAAAAAAAATCAGGATTTTCCAAGAGAAGTCATGCCCTTTCGTGTTGTAGCTCATCCCCTGATCCCTGCAGTTTCTTCTGGTTCCTGTGTCTAGGTTGCAAGGCAAGAAATGGAATCTGCTACATTTGTCAGCTCAGATTGGCTCTGTATGATGAGGAGCCTCCTCAAATTACCTAATTGTTTGGACACAGCCCTGAATAAGTAGTCGGCTGGTGGATGGAGTGTTGCCATCCAGCCTCCATTTTGTTCTTCTTTCTCTTTCCCCTCTGTCTTGTTACTGAAACTAGTTCTTATCTGCCAGTCTCATGAGGAGTGTCTCTAAGACAAAGGCTAATGGCCAGCTAAGAAGCAGCAGGATTGAAAGTAACCCAACTAGATCTCATCAGGTTCACTTAGACAGAAACCTGGTTCTCCCTCCTGCCAAGTCCTCTAATCAGTGCCTCTAAAAATTTATTGAAGGTGCCTTTAAACTCAATGGATCCTGAGGAACAACCTTCCTAACAACACCAAGGAACCCATCAGCATTTCTCATTAAATGTTTCCCCTAACATGATCTAATACTAGTCAGTGGACATTTGCTTCCCAAAATCCCTGCCATGCGAGGTAACTAAAACAGCCCACAATACAATTTCTTGCTGCCCAGAAACTCCTTCCTTTCCTTGCTTTGAAGTGTTTTAAAACCTGGGAACTCCCTCCTTCTCATCTTCCATCAGTCAGAGAACATATTGATTAGCTCTCCTGAGTTCCCCTCATTTTCCCAAGCATGGGGAAAGGGAAATCCTAGGCACTATATCAGAAGACAGTATCTTCTCCAAATTGAAGTTCCTGTGTGTGTCTCTTGGTATCCCCGCTGGGTGGGAATATAGGTAGTCCCCATTCTTGACACACAAAATATGTCTTTCTGCTTCTCTTTCTCTACTGATCTGTCCTTAAACTATGTTGGGTCATTCTGTTGAAGACCTTGGAGATCATCTGCTATGCTGAATATAAAAGTATTGACCTTGACTCAACTTGGACTCTGGCATAAAATTCTGATTCTCTCCAGTGTCCTGCGTACGTACAGTGGCTTAACCCCCAGCCTGGCATGTTATCATGTGGTTCTTGCCTTCACCTTGGATTTACACTTTTCAGTTATTGGCTGACAAATGGTTTAGGATCTCTTCCTGCTTCGAACCTGCTCAGAGAGGCAGCTATAAGCTCTTTTTTAATATCTTTGGTCTCTTACCTCCCTTTCTTAAGTGATACCCATTGCACAGTTTGTGGACATTTGAAATATTTACAATTTGAGGTGAGTGTTATAGCACTGGACTGCCACCATACCTGGCCAGCCAGCCATCCCTGATAGGTCAGTGCTCTCATGCTTAGCCCTTATAGGCTCTCCCCCACCCTCATGATTCCATCCAAGGATGTGGGAGATAGGCAAAAGCCGGCACCTGCTCACGGGCCACAACTTACATGGGAGCCTTGTCACTTTTTTGATTATCCTTTAGTTACTACTGGTGTGAATCATCTTTGCAAGCCGAGTATAAAACTCAAGGCAGCAGCAGTTTTAACGCAGGATTAGAGGCTGTGATTGGAAGGCTTCTTCCTTATGCTCAGGCTTCTCTAGAGTGATTTTGGACCAAACTGGGAAGCGGACCTCATTCACATGGATATGCATCTAAGTCACACCGGCTGAGTTCAGACTGGCAGTTTGCCCCGAGATAGGCATGTTTCAGCAACGTTTCACAACCAGATTAAAGGGGGCATTCACACAGGCACATCTGTCTGGCGTTCCCCACCCATAATCAACCTGTCGTGTACCACTTTGCTCCTGCATTTAAAAGATACCTGGTGACAGTGGTAGCAAATCCCAGAGAGCGCATTTATCCCACTTCATTCCGCTTCCGGGAAGTGTGAATGCTAACCCGAAAAGCTGGGAACAACCTGCGGTAATAATGTCTGCCGGGTGTTTCTGCGCAAGGTGCACTTGATTGCCCTTGAGAGGCAGCAGCGACATGATTGGATGTGCTCCGCTCTACCGCCCAATGTGGTGCTGGCGCAATGGGATCCTCCCCAAATTGCCCTGATGCACTTATGCACATGAGCGCATATGCACACATAGCCGAATTACCAGGAAAAAGCCATTTACAGCCACGCCTCTGGGCCAGCAGTCTGAATGCTCCCTTGCACCTCCTCCTGGTATGCTCCCGCATCAGTCAGTACAGTGTGACCGGGAAAACCCGGAACACTTTATTCCGGGGCTTTTTTGCCACAACTCGCTCCCACTTCAAACTGCCAGTCTGAACTCAGCCACCTATCTTCCCAAGAGCTTTTATTAACAGGAGGGGCAATATGTATTTACTAGAAAGAATATGATTACCTATGAAATTCAACTAGATTAAATTTATTAATTATGAGTCCACTCCACCCAAATTAAAAGCAAGGTGAAGTACTATTTTGATGAGAGAGAGCAAACACTGAAGTTTTCCAAGTGGAACTCCCACCATTAAAGATGGGGATCAGTTTGCCTCGCCCCCCTTTTGATTCAAATAAGCCACTAGTCATTATTGGGCAACTTCTCTGGCTTGCAGTCAATAGGGAGATGTGGCTTCCCAGTTTATATTATATTTTAGCTGCACTTCCCCCAAGCAGGCTTTCTCTGCTGGCTGCTGAACAGAACTGGAGGAGCTCTACTATTGGCTGCAAATGATAAACCTATGGCAATTTGACTAAGTTTGGATTGTATGATAGAGAATTTATTGGGAGTGTGATAGTTCTGGTGTGAGTGAGCACTGAGAGGTTTTTTTTTTTTTAAAGAGAGTGAGGGTTTTTTTCTGTGGGAAGGGAGGGGGATCTCATGAGGGGGTTGCCTTCCCTTTCCTTCCCCCTCCTTATCTACCTGATCCTGTTGGAGCTCATCCTGACCATTCGGTAGACAGATTCCTGGATGTTATCCTCTCTTTTATCTCTACTCCACATGCACAGAGAGTGCCAGAGGCTAGCTCAGGCAGCCATGTTTTTCCTCTGCGGTGTGGGAAATGGCACATGCTATCTTAGAAGGCTGTGCTCACATTCTTTCTTTGCTTTCCACCAGCAGTAGTTACCCTTCCCCACCCAGTGCATTGCCCCCCTTTCAATGTTTTAATGTAATGATAATAATAAAAGAAAGGTTAAAAGATTATTTAGGTGAGAGTAATCAGACTGGTAGGTTAATAGAATAGATAGCAGGGGGTTCCTTATCTGTTACAGGAGTAGTTGTAACAGCAGTACTACTGGAGTGTTTAAGTAAGTATAAATATTCTAGTAATCACAGATTTTATATATATAATTGCCTATATCTACCTATCTAGTCAATTATATAGAAAATTTGTTACTAGAATTGTAGTGATGTAATTGAGGAAAGAGCCATGAACCCGTGGTGCAACATCTTCTTGGCATGCAGCAGGTTCCAGTTTCAATCTCTGACAATTCCAATGAAAAGGAATAGGAATGAGGTGATATGGAAGACTTCTGGCTGACACCCTTGACAGCCACTGCCAGCCAGAGTAGACAACATTCACCTAGAGTGTCCAGTGGTCTAATTCAGTTTAAGGGCCAAGCTAGACATACTGTTTGGAATAAACAAGATAGGTTGAAATTGGGCCAATATACAGATAAAGTTTCTGCAGCGGTAGAAGCAATAGAGTCAATGAGACATAGTGGCTAAAGTTTTGGATTAGGACTCGGTTCGAATCACATCTCTGCTATGGGAATTTTTAGATAAAGATGTTTTCCTTCATGGTTGGGCAGGGCTGGTCTTGGTGTTGGCAAAGCATAATTTATTCTGGAGTAACTGAATTGGTAGGAAGAACAGAAGCCTTGGGGTAGTCTGATCCATTTCAACCTCATGTTGGGTCTTCTTCTTTTCCTACTGCCTTCAGTTTTTTTTCTAGTATTACTGTCTTTTCCAGTGAGTCTTGTCTTCTCATAATGTGACCATGATGAGCTCGTGTCAGTCATTTTAGCTTCTAGGGACCTTTGATGTTTGATTTGATCTAGAACCCACATATATCTTTTGGGCAGTCCATAATATCCATAAAACTCTCCTCCAATGCCACTTTTCAAATTAATCAACTTTATTTCTGTCAGTTTTCTTGATTGTGCAGCTTTCACACATACATAGTAATGGGGAATATTATAGTATGAATTATCTTGATCTTAGTTGCCAGCAACAAATCCTTGCACTTGAGGGTATTTTCTAGCTTCTTTATGGCTGCCCTTCGTAGTCTCAGTCTCCTTCTGATTTCTTGATTGCAGTCTCCCTTTTGGTTCATGATTGAGATTGAGCCAGGGAATAGAAAATCTTTAACAATTACTGTATAAAACAACTGAGGGAAAATAAAGAAGGCAGGATCGCAGGTCCCTTTGTAAAATGGGCAATCTAAAACTTTGTGGCAGGAGTTGTGAGTTAGTAGGAAGTTTACTCTCAGGCAATTACATGCTTCACATGCTTGGTTGCCATGCCTAGTAGGATTTTTCTTAGGTGCAAGGCTGATTCCACTAGGAATGTTAGAGTTGCCCACTGTTGGACTGGGGCCTCTCGGCAGATAAAGGTGGATGCTAACGTATGGGTTACAGATACAACAGTACATATAAAAAGATCCTGGAAATACATACTACTGTATCTACAGCACTGGAAATATAAAACAATTGAACAGAGACAGTGTATTTGTTCCAGAGAAGTATAAGCAATATTTGGATTCAAAGAAAGGCTGGGGAAAAAGGAAATGGAGGTATTTTTCAGTGACCTAAGTTTTATAAATTAACTAGGGAGCAAAGCCCATTGTGGTGGAAGACAACAGGCCCTAGAAAGGAAGGGAGGGAGGTGGAAGGGAGAGAGGGTTGGAGAAAGGAAGGAAGGAAGAAAGGAATAGGGGGAAGAGTGAAAGAAAGAAGAGAGGAAGAAAGAAAAAGGGGGAAAGGAAGGGAAGAGGGGCAGAAAAGGCCTTCTCTGGGCCCAGAGAAGGTCTTTTCTGTCCCCCATACACCATCCCCTGGGCCTTCTATGGGGGCAGTAGGCAGTGTGTGGGGGAAAAGGGCTTCTCTGGGCCTACTGCCCCCATAGAAGGCCCATAGGATGATGTGTGGGGGACAGAAAATGGCTTCTCTGGGCCTACTGCCCCCATAGAAGGCCCAGGGGATGGGGTGTGGGGGCGGAAAAGGGCTTCTCTGGGCCTAGTGCCCCATAGAAGGCCCAGGGGATGGCATGTGGGGGCGGAAAAGGGCTTCTCTGGGCCTAGTGCCCCACAGAAGGCCCAGGGGATGGCATGTGGGGGCGGAAAAGGCCTTCTCTGGGCCTAGTGCCCCATAGAAGGCCCAGGGGATGGCGTGGGGGCGGAAAAGGCCTTCTCTGGGCCTAGTGCCCTAATAGAAGGCCCAGGGGATGGCGTGTGGGGGGCGGAAAAGGCCTTCTCTGGGCCTAGTGCCCCATAGAAGGCCCAGGGGATGGCATGTGGGGGGCGGAAAAGGCCTTCTCTGGGCCTAGTGCCCCATAGAAGGCCCTGGGGATCGGGTGTGGGGGACGGAAAAGGCCTTCTCTGGGTGTAGTCCCCTCATAGAAGGCCCAGGGGATGGTGGGGGGGGGCAGAAAAGGGCTTCTCTCACTTGCCTCAGCCTTGAGGGCCTGTCCCTGCACTCACACTCCAGACGGTCCTCTCCTGTCGGAGGACAGGAGCAGACTGAGCTGAAAACACTGATGAGGGCTAACGGGGGCAGGACTTTGCGAAGCAGCCAGTCAGCCCTGGCCAGTGTCTTCTGACTGCCAGTTCTTGAGCCGAATCAATTATGGCAAGCATAGAATGTGGTGGAACCAAAATTCAAATATATATAAGGACAGGATTATGATTATTGCTAAAAATTGATACTATCAAATATTTTTAAAAGAAAAGAACATCATAAAATTACTGTTGGGAAAGCAACAATGGAAGAGACGCTGGCACAAACTGTTTAAATGGTTTCAGTATTTGTCATGTAATTAAAAAGTCTAGTGTTGGCTGTAGCACTTTAGGCAGCAGAAGTGTACTGTGACCAAGTCTCACTGAAGTCAACCCATTTCCAGTTAGATCCAGGTGGGCAGCAGTGAAGGTCTGAAGCAGTGGAATAAATCTTAAAGCTGCCACTGGACTCAATATTGGCTCTGTTTTTAGTTAGTATCCAGTTCAGCCCTGTTCCATTGCTTCCACTGATAAGGCATATTTTCAAAATAGGTTATCAGCTTTCAAACTTAACATCTTTGCAATGCTATTTGGTGTTAAGTTGAATACCTTGTATAATCACCGGGATGCTTTGCTCACAATCCAAGATGAACAGAAATCCAAGTAGTCTTGTGTGTGTGCCATGGTGGCACTCAGCATGGCAGTTGGCCAGGTAGTTTCTACTGGTGCACAATTTACCAGCTTCCTTGGATTATGTAAGTCATGTAGTATGTAAAATTAAATGTGTAGAGTATGTTATTTGTTTGTTTAAAACTATTTATGTGTGGGATTTGTGCTTGTATAGCAGTTGGTTCTAATCACCAATAGGCAGCATTCACAGACCAATTATGCATGGGTGTTTTGCCTTTTTCATTCTGCACTGTTTTTCCTTCCTTTGGCGCTCAGTTTGCTTTGCATTCACTGTTTCCCCGGGTTTTCTGAGAGTGCTTTTGTGCTGGTTTTTCCCTTGCTTTCCTTCCAAGCCAAAGGTTGTTACTAAAGCATACAGATACCCTCTGATTTCCCACATACACCCTTTCCTCGTACCTCGTAGGCCACTCCCTCACCCACATCCAGGTTGTGTACCTTCCACCATTCTGTACATTCTGCTGGTGTGTCCCTCATTGTTTTACATTTTAAAAAGTTACAAGCAACATGAGTCTGGCAATATAAAACTTCTAGTAATATATATATATGAATGACTCCTGACTGGGCTGCCCTCTCCTGCTGCCTAGTTTAAACTGGGTGGCAAGAGAAGGCAGTGCAAAGCTGTGCATGTGGGGAGCCATTGGCTTCCCGCAGGCACAACAAACCTGGCTGGACTGCCCACTTTTGCTGCCTGGTTTAAAATAGGCAGCAGGAGAAGACGGCACATAGCTGTGCCTGCAGAGAGCCATCAGTTCTCCACATGCACAGCGAGCCTGGCTTGGCTGCCCTCTCCTGTATAGTGTTGGCTATAGCCCAGCTGGGCTGCCCTCTGCTTTTTTTCCAGCTAGCAAGGAAGTTTAGTTAGTTTCCACTAATCCCCCAATCAGGCTCAAAAAAAAAACAACCCTGCACAGTCCCCCCATTTTTGGCTTAACTGCATAGAATAAGCAGGAATTTGATGTTCCCCCTTCCGCTCATTGCTAGATCTTTCATTCTTTTCTTCCCCCCTCCTTTGTTTTCTTGCGAGTTCTCCTCCGCCTCCACCAGTTTCAGCTGGGCTGCCATTAGCTGGCCTGGTGTCTCTTCTGCAGACTTGAGGAGGGAAGTACTGTTGCCCTGAACTGGGCTGTCTTTCCCACTAACAGGCATCCTGCCCGGGGACCTGTTTGCAAGGAACTGAGTACTATGGAGCATGCACAAGGAGCAGGGATCCTTCTATAGAAAGAAAAAAATTAAAGGGATTTTAACCATCTTCTCCACATTCATGATTGAGGAGTCTGAGAGCTTCTGCTGGTTGACTGGTCACAGCAGGTAGGGAATGAAGGGATTAACAAATGGGAAGGGAGGTTCATTGGAGACAGTTTCAAGTTGTGTTGTCAGATAGGCTCTTAGCCACACCAACTACCACTGATTGTCAATTTCAGGAAAAGTCTGGTCAGATTCAACAGTGGGTTTTCCCTCTTTGCTTGTGTTCCTTTTTGTTCCCTTTCATTCAATGAACTAATGCTAAAATCCATATGTTAGCCCTGACACCATTATGGGGCTTTGCTATGGACTGCTTGCTGTTCCCACATGGTCTGTGTACTTGCTAGACTGTAAAATGGATGCCAAAGGAGAAACCCATAGGGAAGGAAAAAGCTGTCTTTTTACTCTGAGGGACTCCATTGCATACCTGCCGCATGTCACATACACGGATTAAGGGCCATACAGCAGACAAAGGACTTTTCCTCTGCAAGTCGTTTGCATGATGAGATTAAGTGCCTTCCCCACCCCAGGCATACACATAAACAATACCAGAGCCATCAGCTACCTGGAGAAACCATCTGCCTGCCAGCCAGCTTCCTCTGCCCAGCCCCCAGGTATCCAACAGACAGGGTAGCCAATAAGATTTGAAATTGACACTGACACAGCCGGCTGGGAGGGTCAGTAGGTGTACACCGCCTGGCCTTCCACGCCCAGCACCCTAGACGCTATAATAACGTGATCTCTGGGTTAGCTCTAGAGAAGTCCTTGCCTTACTGCTGCTGAAACCACGACCTCTGTCTGTCTGCTTTTACTCTCTTAAGCCCCCATCCTGTACCCGAACCCTTGCCTCGCTTCGTTCCAGTCTGCAGCTGGAACTATACACGTGCGTTGTTAGCTGGTCTAGACCACGTGTTCCTTCTTCCATCCTTCCTACCCCACCTAACCCCACTCGCTGGAAGATCTAGGAGGTAAATATCGCCCTCTTCAAAACCAACGATAACCTGCTCATGCAACTGTGCTTTATCTATCTTTGATTCTTAGACCTTGAATGTATTTGTGTGTGAATTGTATTTGTTGAGTGTAACTGTTATTGGAACTGTGCTTTATTTAAGTAAACTAAACATTATTCTGAGTCCTGTCTCTCGCCTCTTCACTGGGAAGTTTCCGCGGCAGCCCATTCCTCGTAGACATAGACCAAAAGATCCCGTAATTAATTATACCTGTGGCGAAGTGCTTCACCCCTAGAGAGCATTTCGCCCAACACATGCACAAAGCCTGAACCAGTGCTTGTTGTACACTACTGCACAGCTGGGATAGACTAATTGCATAATTAAAAAAAAAAAAAACCCTTTGGTCACCACTTCCTACATGTCACAAGTGACGTTCCACCTCAATTTAGAAAAGTGTGGAGTTTTTTATTGTAGCAGCAGAATGAATACACCAGAGGATAAAGAATAGTGTGTAAGGTGGGCACAGAATCTGAAGCCAAACTTAAAGACTTACTGCTCAGAAAATCTGCAGTAAACTGTGAGTGCATAATAGTCCATAGTGTTGGTGGATGCTCCTGATTAAATTGAGCTAGCATTACAATTCTAAACAGTTATACCACTAACAGTGCAATCATAAAAAAGAGTCTAACTCATTGATTTAACTCTGTTTAGGATTGCACTGAAAGTCCATGGAACTCAATGGGCTTAAGACTGCAGTGTGAGAACATGTAAACCAAATTCAAACAAATGAGCATGTAGATTTAAGAGCCAGGCCAGGAGGCAAAATGGATAAAGCTGGAACACCAGAGACAACCCATGCAACATCCTCCTCCAGAAGCAGGATTGAATCCCCTCTTTAAAAAAAAATAAATTTCATTTTTTTAAAAAAAGCATAACATATATCCAGAATTGGTTTCAGCTTGTATTAGCTTGGAGCTGCAGTCACACACACTATAATCCACTTTCAACCCACTTTGAATGCACTTTCCAACTGGATTTTGCCTGTTCACACAATAAAAATTCAGTTGGAAAGTGCACTGATAGTGGATTGAAAGTGTGTGACCACAGCCTAATTAAAAGTGGCCACTGCCATAAGAAATAGTTTCATTGGTTTTTCTATTGCATCCCATGGCTTCACACAGCATGAGTCTTATTGTCATTGCATTTTTGAAATATGTCTGCTCTCCCTGCCTTTCTGACTATTGCCATACCCAGTAAAGATCAACCTAGAAAATATGAAATTCTTCTCCTTGCATGGGCCCCACCCTAATATCACCCTAAATACACAACCCATTTATATATATATTTTATATATAAATGACATATGTTCCTGTTAACTCTCTAGGCTATGTGGGTGTGGTCATATATATGTGTGTGAAAGAGTCCAATACCTTTAAGAACCTTAGAATGGCATAGTAAAGGCATTATTTCCTATTAGGCAGATGCTCATTTCTTGTTGACACATTACTGTATCTGCAGATTTTTGAAGCCCTACAAATCATACCTCTTTTGAAGCCCTGCCCTGTAATCATATCTCTACTGGAGGATCTTCATTCAAGGGTGCACAGTTGGCAATTTAGTAATCAAGATCTAATCCAAACAATGCCCATTTGGAAACTCTATGAATCTGAACAAAATTATTTCTAACTTTTGAAAATGGACAGAAGCCCTCTCATCATCTGGTTATTCTGGTGCGTTGGTGTCTAGTTTTCCTGGGCAATGGGAAGCATGAGGTTCTGGGACAATGAGGGGAAAGAATTATTAAGCTTCAGCACCTACAGACTGGAATCAGGATTGTCCTAATTGGTATTTTAATGTTTAGCACTATAGCTTTCATTGTGCAATCTCTTTGGGAGGATTTTAAGCTGAAGAATAAATAGGCCTATTGTCCGCAATTGTTTTGTTATCTGGAGCTGCAGTGGCAGCTAAGGTAGAAAAGCACTTCCCCCTATGCCATGCCTTCTGGATTCCAAGGGTCTGAAATGCGGTTCCATAGCCAGTTACAGGGTTGCCAAATCTGGGTTGGAAAATACCTGTAGATTTGAGGGGTAGAGCCTGGGGAGGGCAGGGTTTGGGGTGCGGAGGGATCTCAGCAGGGTATAATGCCATAGAGTCCATTGCCAAAGCAATCATTTTCCCCAGGAGAACTGATCTTGGAGATCTCCAGGTGCTGCCTGGAGGCTGGCAATACTAAGGGGAGGGCCAGACCTGTAGATCTGAGGCATAGAGTCTGGGGAGGGCAGGGTTCGGGGTGTGGAGGGACTTCAGCAGGGTATAATGTCACAGAGTCCATTGCCCAAAGCAGCCATTGTAATAGCTGGGAAATTTTCTGTGGGGGAAATGATGTGCTGTGGCTGGGGAACACAGTGATTTCTGGGAGATCTCCAGGCCCCACAGGGAGAATGGCGACTCCAGTGACCATTTAAGGGAAGATTGGGATATGTATTTTGGCAACTCCAGTGACTGTTTAAGGGAAGATTGGGATATGTATTTTATCTCAGGACACATTCAGTGACTCCCAAAAGCAACAGCAAACTGTTTAGAATGTTAGAGGCAAAAGCCAGTCAGGCCACATATGCAAATGACCTCTGTGTTCCAACTGGCTACTGGGGGGAGAGGAACAGCAAACTATTTAGAATATTGGAGGCAAGACTCAGGGAATGCAGCCAGTGGATAGGGAGTGTGGGAGTGTGTGGAATGTTCACAAAGTGCCACCACCAAAATACAATTATATATAAGGAGAAGTAAGGCAGGGCAGAAGCAGAAAATTGTCTCTATTTCCTTGTTACAGATCTGCCCCTTTGCATTAGTTAAGCTTGTGCAGGCAACTGAAGGTAATGCTTTGCTTGTACTAGCTAGCAGGGAGCCAGAGCTACAGAGATGGCCAGGCTTCACCCCAGTGGTAATAGAAAGCTTGCTTGTTCTGCATTCAGATTGTAGAGGCTAGATTTCTCCCCTGGCAGAAAACAAAGTATCAGTTAATTTCTCTATGTAAGAACTGCTGCTTCACAAACTAAGATCTCCCCATGTCTAATTTCATACAAAATCAGCTTTCCCCCATTATAAATCATCACCCAAACTCCTGTTAACGCTGTTGGGGGGGGGAATCATCCTTTCACATGTAAATCAAAGCAGAGAAAGATGATCTGTGGGGGAGATCTGTTCTTGAACAAATGGGTTCATGAATTTCAGGAAAGCTAAGCGATGCCTCACACTGATGCTCTTAACACTTTTCCCCCAGCCTGGCTCATTTCTTGCCAGGATGGTTAAAAACGAAACCCCTGCTAAAAGCACTGGAGTACACAGTGAAGTATGTATGTGTAAGGGGGAAGTGTTTCCTTCCTGTGGCCTGTGTGCTTTGTTTTTCAGTCTTGTTTGCCACTGCTTGAAGCTCTTTGAAAGGGGGTGAAAGCAGAGTCATACGTTATCTCTGACCTCCTTGTGATGATATGAAAACCAGCTTTTCATTACCTAAAAATGGGGGTGCTTTCTCCTTTCTTCCTGAAATCTAGGAGGAGGCTCCCTTGCAGGAGGGATGCAATCCTTGAAAATGTCTTAAGTGGCAGATGGCTGAGTGGTGAAGTTATAGTGGAGAACGTGTTTCCCACAAAAATCAGTTGTCTAACTGTTGGTAAGCCCCTTTCACATTTTACAGCATATGTACTTTGTTGTTGTTCAGTCGCACAGTCAAATCTGACTCTTTGTGACCCCATGGACCACATCATGCCAGGCCCTCCAGTCTTCCACCATCCTTTGGAGTTTGTTCAATTTCATGTTCATTGCATCAGCAACACTGTCTAACCATCTCATCCTTTGTTGTCCCCTTCTTCTTTGACCTTCAGTCTTTCCCAACATCAGGGTCTTCTCCAGTGAGTGCTCCCTTCTCATTTGTGGTCACCATTCTGTGTGAAGTATAAAAGCTTATTATCAAAGCTATACATGCTTAGAAAACCCAGACACTACCCTCTTCACACAAAAATGTTGACCACTATTATCAAGGGCATCATAAGTAGCATGTGCCCCGGTACATATGGTTATAGTGGCCAATTTCAGACAGCTTAAGTATTCTGTTTCAGGAACTGGTCACTAACAGTTTATTTTCTGTCATTTCAGATAGATCCGTTTTAGTAACTGGTCCCTGACAGAATATATTTATCTTTTCAGACAAACATGCTTCTATTCCATTCGGGAGGCGTGCCTGAAGCTTTCTTCCAGTCTTCAATCCTGTCTGCCTCTTCTGAAGCACTGTGGGATGCTGTATAAAATGCCCTGTAGCACTTCCTGCAATGACCATTCTTTTTGCACCCTTTTTCTCCCTGTGTGCAATTGTCCTCCTTTTTTTTTTGAAATGTTCTATTGGAAGCTTTATGACACTGAAGCAGGACTACAAACCAGTGCCATAGAGACCCCCATTAGGATGCCTGGACTCCATTTAAATACACTGACATTCGCTACTGCTGTCCCCTGGAAACAAGTACCTGATTGTACAGCTAGTTTAAGTGGGAGATCATGGGCATAAGTGAATGGTGAGATAGATGTTTGCTTGATTTTTTAAAAGTTTGCTTTAGAGGAAGTGTAGGCTCAGGCACACACACACAAGCACACACAGTTCATGGTTTGTGGGAGTTAAGGAAGGAAGGAAAGCTTCCTGGGTTTCAAAACTGTCCGGTCCCCCACCCTATGCTTGAATTCTGTATCCAGTGACCTCCTTGTTTCCTGGTGACAGCAGTAATGAATGTCACTATATCTAAATGTAGTCCAGGCATCTCTATGGGGTCACTATGGCACTGGTTTGTAATCCTTCTTCAGCGCCATAGCGCTCCCAATAGGATGTGGGGTGTTGTTGTTGTTTTTTAAACAAACACCCTGTCAGGGAGATCGTGTGTACAGGGAAGAAACGGTGGGAAAAGAAAGCAGTGCCGTTTGAAATGACACACCGTTTCAGAGATGGCTCCTTACCGGAAGGGAAAGGCTGTGTGAAACAGCCGGAACTGGTTTATCCCATGATGATACAATAACACTTTTTAAAAAGGTAATGTGAAATTCCACAATGGCTGTGAAAGACTATATTTATTTTAATATTAAAGAATGCAAGCCAAGTTGAAACAAAAATAACAAAGTGAACTGCTTCTGAATTCACCCCCCTCACACACACACACACATCTCTTTTTTTAAAAAAATCACCTTTCTAGCCCTGATCTGGACAGCCCAGGCAAGCCTGATCTTGTCAGATCTTGGAAACTAAGCTGGGCCAGCCCTGGCAAAGTGCTTGGATGGGAGACCTCCTTGATAATACCACAGGTGGGAGGTGCAGGTAGGCTTTATTTAGCCACCTCTCTGAAGATCCTCCAGGCCCGCAGTAGGGGTCAGTCACTAGAGGTCACCATGAATTCCAGGTGCACGCAGCACTCCCCAAAATCATCACCTTTCTCCAGCCTCTACTTATTAGCTCATCACAAGAACTTATTAAATAAATTGCCATTTTAGACTGTAAATTCCTAAAAAAGTAGAGATTACTTGTTTCTCCTGTTTGCATTCTCTTTTAAAAGCCTGTGCATTAATAGCACTGCATAAATAATAGGATCCCCCCACCCCCATCCAGAAGTTATGGTTTTTATCTGGAAATCTAAGATGGAAACAGTGAGGGTCATCCCCCCCCCCCATGAGGGTATTTATATTTGTTAAGATCCAGATAAATGTCCTTTACTGTGGCTTCTCAAAACAACTTGATTTTAATTTTCCAATGTGATGCATTGCCCGATGCAGTGTTATGGCAGGTTGCATCTGATCAGTCACACTGGATTACATTACACATCAAAACAAGTGTTATCATTCCAGTCACATCACATTAGAAGAGACATATCATGTTGGCAATTTGAATTGGAGACTTTTGAAGGGTAATTTTCAAGTGAAAAATTAAAATACCGATCCTAGTCAAAGGTCAGACAATAGGTTGGTTTCAGAGATCTGCTGCAGTGTTTGACAGTTTGCTGTTTTAGACACAGGGCTGCAGGATTGACTTAAACAAATGCAATACAATGAAAGGTCTGTAAACTGGGCAAGGAGCACTGAGTTCAGGAGACAGAGTCTTAAGTACATCAATATCTAAACTGAAGGCTGATATTATGCACAAGCACACCTACAACCAACACTGTTCTCTGTATCTACTGAACGTGATACCTGCTTGTCTGAAGAAAAGTAACCCACTTGAGATACAAAACTGAAATCATGAAATGAATCATAATCTGCCTGCATGTGTACATGTTTTTTGGAACGTGCTTACTGCAGCAAGGTTTAAAAAATAATGTGAATCTATACATCATTATTAGCAGTTCAAAAGGGAAAAGGTGCAAAGGGTACAGTCCTCATTCCTGTACATCATAGGAGTTGTTGTTCTGGTTTATGAGGGAAATGCCTTATACTTGCAAAGTGCAGACTGTGAAATATCTGTATCAAGATATGAGAGCGTATAGGAACCCATGCATGTTCATTATTGGATAACAGCCAATTATTTTTTTAAAAAAATCTTAAATTTCTCTAGTAGCATAAGGTTCACTGAGCTGACAGATAATTGGTGCTTGATATAGCTGATTGGTTGGTGTTTGATAAGTGTTCTATATATCAGCAGTAATGTGCCCATTGTTACACAAGTGTTATAACACAAAACACAATAGATTGGATCCAGCCAGTTTCTTTTTTACTTTGTCTCATCTGATTCCCCTCCTTGCTACAGCCCACATCCCTCGTGGCTTTTATCCATACAGGTATCATGACCCCAGGGTAGCCTCTTTGGTGGATCAAATTTCCATTTTCAGCAGCCCAAAAGCTGTTTGGATCCACCTATGTATCATAACATGGTAGCAATATTTCAATGTCATGTCAGATATATGTGATGCCAAAAACCACTACAGTCTGAATTCCAGTTTTTCTAATACTCACAGAGTAGGTATCACATTTAAAAAGTGGTTCCTTGTGTGTTCATGTGATGACATTATCAGGAGCATGACACTCTCAGAAGACTTCTTTATATTAACCCATAATCTTGAGTCCTAAAGATCTCTGAGTCTTTGCTTTCCTTCCATCATCCTTCACTAGGACCTGGTGATTGGGGATGGGAACAAACTGGGAAAATGCAGGTCAGTTCATGGTTTGTGGTGTGCCCAGTTCATGAACCACAAACTTTCACAAGCCTTTAGCAGCCAAACAAACTGGCTCAGTTTGTGAAACTCATGCTTCACTAGAATGCCCCCCTGGTATGCTAGAGACACCAAACTTGCAGAGGATCTCAGCTGACTGTTCTCTACCTGCCCTCCAGCTTTGGTGAGAATTGGATTTACAATGTCCAAGTTACAGCCCCCAAAGAAAGTGCCCCCAGGGAAGTGCTTTCTGGGGAAATGACAGGTAATTATTTTGACAGGCCCAGGTTCAGGAGGTTCGGGAGTGTATAGAACTGATCCTGTGCAAGCTAGAGACATCAAAGTCACAGAGGACCTTTCCCGGATGCTCCTGTACATGCCCTCCAAGTTCCACCCCCTGTTGCTTTGAAGTTGTCTAAACACTTTTGGGTATTTTTGGGGGGGAGTTGTGTGTGTGTGCACGTGTGAGTGCACCTGGAAGTCATAGCAACCTCTGGTGACTGACCCCAACTGGGGGCCTGGAGGATATTCAGAGAGATGGCTGAATAAAGCCTGCCTCCCACCTCCTACCTCTGTTATTTCAAGGAGGTCTCTCATCCAAGTACTTGCCAGAGTCAACCCTGCTTAGCTTCCAAGATCTGACAAGATCGGGCTTGCTTGGGCTATCCAGGTCAGGGTGAAGTTGTGTAAACATTTAGACTGAACGGGGAGAGTCTGTCTAGAGAGGTATCCTTTCACAAACCAGCATGAACCTGCATGGGCAGCTGGAAAGTTCATGGAAAGTTTGTTCCAGTTAACCTTCCCCAAACTTCACTTCACAAACCACCCAAAATTCCTCATGAACTTTAGTTCATGAGCCAGTTTGTGCTCATACCTACTGGTATCACCATACTGGTGATATGCTGTTGCTGTTTTGTGAACTGGGGACATGGAAAAAATAACATTTTCAGTGTGCCTGATGTTCTTTGTATGGACATCAGGTACCTTGGAAATAATATATTCTAGGCTCATAGTTTCCTGGGATGCTGCAGTAGGATATCAAACTCAGTAACCTGAGAGAGAACCAAGAGGAACATCTGTTCTAGCCTTGTACCACCATATTCATTACAAATGGAAAGGTGGGTGGGAAGGACAAGTTCTTTTCATATTACAATTTGATCTTGCCAGCATAGTGTAGTGGTTAAGAAGAGTGGCAGCATGTAATCCAGAGAACTGGGTTTGATTCCTCACTCTTCCACATGAAGCCTGCTGGGTGACTTTGGGCCAGTCACAGTTCTCTGAGAACTCTCTCAGTCCCACCTACCTCATAAGCTATCTGTTATAAGAAAGGGAAGGGAAGACAATTGTAAGCCATTTTGAGACTCCTTAAAAGGTAAAGTGTGGTATAAAAGCCAGATCTTCTTCTTCTCTGTGCTCCTATTGTTTGCCTTGGTTTGGAAGCTGAACCAAGAAATGATGACTTTTGGCAACACCACTAACCCAAACTTTTTACTCTGCTATGGCATGGTTTGCATCAGTAAAGAGACGTGAGGGCAAACAACACATTGCTTTCCCCCAAAAACTGTACTTCTTTTAGCGCATGTTTTCCACTTACAAGAGAAACATGACTTTCTTAAAGATGAAACATTTTAACCAATTTATTTTATCGCTACTTTGATTAAATTCAATCACATTGGTAGTGTATTCTGTGTTTCCTTAATTGCTTCTTGGCAACTAGCCTACTCACTCCATTATAATTATAATACCCTTTATATCTAATAAGCAATTTGATAAAAGAAAATTTATTTTAGTAAGCTCTCTTTATCAAAGACTTTCCTAGAGTTAATGTTGGCAGACCTGCCCAGTAATGATTTGAAGCCACTTTCTGTTTTTAAACACAGTCTAAATTCAATCCAATTGAATGGAATTATTAGAGACCAGACCGAGGTCTGTTTCTGGCTCCAGAGTGCATATCCAAAAGAAAATTCAAGATGGAGCCTTGGTTAAGCATAACCAAAAAGGGGAGGACAAAGGTTGTATGTCAATGCTTTGGTTTTAAAAACAGGATTCTCCTTTTTTAAATACATGGTGCAATAATATTTGAGAAGGACTGTTGCCTGGTGGGACTGCTTGAAAAGGACCATTGCATTGTCTGCTCTCCATGTTAATTGTTGCTGCTGTCATGATGGGGAGTAATTCTTTCACACATTGTCCACCTGTCTCAATACAGTCAGTGGTCTTTAATTGTAACAGTAAATCTATTGCAAGGGGTGCTAGTGGATACATGGTCGTGCCAATGGACAAATAAATTACACTAACTCACCATTGATTCCTTCTAGCTCTCTGAATCTATCATCCTTCATTGGCTTTCCTGGTGTTACTGTATTAAAACTGACTTCTTTGTTCAAATTTAGAGTTTGTGGTTCAGTTTTGGAAAGCAAGTGTTTACTGAAGGTTCTCCTGTGCAGAAAAGTGTAAGAATTTGTGCAAACATGCTTGGGATTTTGCCAGAATTTGCTTGGTTTTCTGCCTTTCCCACTTGCTTCCTTCTCTCCCAAGCACAGATAGCAGTTTCTCAAGCAATGTATAAGATTCTTCTTCCCAAAGCTGTTGGGCGAAAACTGCAGAGCAAAATATTCTCTGACTTTGATTATTGTGCAAAATTCTAATGAAATGTCTTTATGGAAAATGCTTACCTTTATATAAAACCATTACAATGCACCCTAGCAAGTATGCATTTTAGCTTCAGACATCTATTCCCAGAGGACTACAGCTGCAGAATCCACATGATTAAGCATGCTAACCAAACAAAAATACGTATACAGAAATGAATCCTAAATGAAATTATCTTAAGAATGGAAAGGTACATGTATCATGTATGTTGCACTTGAGCTTAATGACTCCATCAAGCGGAGAGGAAGCAAAAAAAGTTTTGAGCTACCTTGGATGGATGCCACAAATGTACTCTGGTGACTAGTGAGGATAAGAGTAGTAGTGAATCTCTTTTATGGCAGTGTTTTCAGGACATAATGTGCCGGTTTTATGGTGTAGCTCCACAGCCAGTGCCTGAACTGCCAATGGAAATGCAATTTAGGATCCAGAACAAGATCTAGCAGTGCTTCAGTAATTTAATCACATCTATCATCATTTTCATCTCATGTGGCCATTAGGCGATAATTACTTATGTTAAAAGAAGAGATTTTAATGCATGTTCGGCATAGCTCAACATGTCCTCTGAGTTTCAACAGAATATAGCTAGACAGAGGCAGAGAGGAAACAAAAGAGCTATTTGATCCCCTTAAGGCTTGAATGACTACTGGTATGTACTTATCAGCAGTGTGGAACACAGATGTAATGCATCTTTACCTCTAACAGGCTGTTTATGTGGGCACCATGGCCAGTCCTCACTAAACACACCATAAACATGTCCCTGAAGGTCTCCTGTTTTATGGTTGCATATCATAAAACCATTCGAACTTTCAAATAATGTGTTGATACATCTGGAAACGTATCACTGTTCTATACTTTTTTACAGCTGGGAGTAAGACATTTCTTTTTGTGCCCTTCTATTCCATAAGCAGCTCAAAAAGACATTTCAGTTGTCAGACTCCCTATCTCTTCCCTTCTCTGACTTGCTTCATTTTCAGTCTAATCCTAAAGAAAAAGGTTTCTGCTTGAAAGTAGGGCCTAGTTTGCACACGTCAGGGTGTGGGGTGGCCAGAAAATATGGGGCAGGCCAGTGGACAGAGGGATAGTCCAGTTGGCTCAGGTAAAGCTTCACACAGCTGTACAGTGCAGTATGTTGCTTCTCCTGAGAACCAGACTTTCTCAGCAGATCATGACCAGATCCTGATGTTTAGAAGACAACAGCTTGTCCAGAGAGCCTGCATGGTATATTAGTGGCTAAGAGCAGCAGACTCTAATCTGGAGAGCTGAGTCTGATTCCCCACTCCTTCACATGAAGCCTGCTGGGTGACTTCGGATCAGTCACAGTTTTCTCAGAATTGTCTCAGCCCCACCTACCTCACTAGGTGCCTGTTGTGAGGAGAAGAAGGGAAAGGTGATCGTAAGCTACTTGGAGGCCCTTTAGGGTAGAGAAAAGTGGGATATAAAACCCTACTCTTCTTCTTCTTTGTCAGCCTCTGTAGAGTGGCATTGTACAGCAGTAGTTCTAGTAATGGCCTCTGCAGGTAAGCTGCCTTGGTGACACAGAGAGTAAGATGGCTAGGCCCTGCTGTCAGAGTCCCTTGCTTGAAACTTACATTATCTGCCAGAGCATTATATCTGGCTCTTCTGTGGTTTTCATTCCTCCTTGTCCAATTACCTTCCTTGATGTAGCCCCTGTCCCACATGGCTTTGGTGCATACACGTCCAATGATCCTCAGCGTAGCCTTTTTTAAATGGTGACAGGGGATCCATTCTGCTTTTCTCACTAGCAGAAAAGATTGTCAGATCCAACCCATACTCCTGTTCTCTAGCTAAGTGGTAAGGTCACGTTGTAGCATTGCATCTCATGCCATACTTGTAACATTACATCTCATGTCATATGGCAGTGTTTTCAGGACATAATGAGCCGGTTTTATGGTGTAGCTCCACAGCCAGTGCCTGAACTGCCATTGTATATCCATAGAGGAGGTGCCCATTCCCCATGTCGGTATGCAGTCATGCAACCTGTACTGATCACACAGAGATTCTTTTATTTACTGCATTTATCCTCCATCCTTCTACCAAAGCATACAATACACAGTAATAGACAGAGGAAGGAGCTGCGGAAGGCAACATACACTGAGTCAAGTAAATTAAAGAGAAGCTATCACAAATAGTTATTTATTATTGGGGCATTTCTGTGCCACCTTCCCCCCATAGGGACATACCTAGGCATATCCATGATTTCTTATTAAAACGACAACCAAATTCTAACAGTTCCACCTACAATACCTAATAGTTCAATCTTATCAAACAAACTTAGCAATTATGGATAAAATGCAGATTTATTATTTTTTTTTTTTTAAAAAAGAAAACCTCAGAGTTTGCAGAGAACAACACTGCAGAGACAAAAGGTGAAAACAATCACAAAGCTATACTCACTTTGCCTCGTCGCAGAAAAGTTCCCTTTACCTAAGAGGATAATCACACAAATAAATGGCACTAGTAAAATGGAGTCATTGTATTCTGGATCATGTCATGATTCCCTGTTATTATGAAGATGAATGAGGAAAGACTGATTTGGCAAGTGATAATAAACAAATCAGTTCCAGAGGAATTTTTGCCTCCTCCCCCCCCAGCAAGTATTAGCTGACTCGGCCCATTATGTTGAGTCATTAAAGAAAATAATAGGGATAGGAAATATTAAAACAGTAATTCACTTCGAGTGCATATCACAATGTAGTGAAATGTTATTTCCTTTTGCCCTATCTCATGTATAATGAGATAAGTATTGGAAGAAAAATAACCATAAATAATCTAGATGAATAATGAGAACAACCATAGTAAGCTGAATTAACCGTCTATTGTGAAATCTTGATGTGCGTTCAGTCCATCCATTTTTCTACTGCATAATTATTCTACTACATAATTATTTATGCTGAATCACCACACTGAAGAAATAAGATGAAGTTGCTCAAACTGTAATCCTAAATAGAGGTACACCCTTCTGATTCCATTAAAGTCAGTGGGTTACGATGCTCTAATTTTGTTTAGGATTGCCCTATATATGTGCCAGAACCATTACTCTTCTAGCAGACTTCAAACATATTACTTGTTGAAACTTTGATGGTTTGGTCACATGAACACAGAAAGTTGCCTTATATTGAGTCAGACCATTGGTCTGTGTAGCTCAGAGAGCCAGTATGGCATAGTGGTTAAGAGCGGCAGACTCTAATCTGGAGAACTGGGTTTGATTCCCCACTCCACCACATGCAGCCAGCTGGGTGACCTTGGGTCAGTCACAGTTCTTTTAGAACCATTCTCACAAAAGCAGTTCTCTCAGAGCTCTCTCAGCTCCAACTACTGAGAGGGTGTATGTTATGGGGAGAGGAAGGAGATTGTAAACTGCTCTGAGTCTCCAAGTGAAGGGCGGGATATAAATCCCACTCTTCTTTTTCTCCTTCTCCTTTTCCTTCTCCTTCTGTCTAATCTGATTGACCGCAGCTCTCTGGATCTCAGACCCAGGTATTTCACATTATCTACTACCTGATCCTTTTAACTGGGCATACCAGGGATTGAACCTTGGATCTTCTGCTTGGAAAAAAAAGATGTTCTTCCACTGAATGGTTCTCCATGGTAGCCTTTCATATTATATCTTTGGATATATAAAAGACGTTTATGTGTACAATAATAAGAATGTGCACTGATACATTGAAGTTTACTTTGTATTCCTATTCAAGTCTGTTATATGCCATCATGAAAATCCCTTTCACAGAATTAATTAAAATAGACTTTGAACCCTATTGTGAGAACTAACGTGACTGAAAAACCATTAATGAAGGATAATGATGCACATCAATGTATCAAGTTGTAGGGAGTGTCTACTGGGAGCTAAAACATCCAGCATCCCTTCCATATTTAGGTGACATCTTCATTAATGATCTGGAAAAGGGAGTAAACAGCAGGTTAATGCTATTCACATAACACACTGAATTGGGAGGCACTGCAAACATCAGTCAGAGCGTGGCAATAAAAGAAAGGGACCCACAATATTGGAAAAATGGTCTTAATGACAAAATGAGATTCAGTTTGGAACACAGCAATATAACAATGTCAGAGAAGAAAAAAATATAATCCAAAACAGATCTATTGAATGCAGGAGTGAAATCCAAAAAGCAATAAAGCTTAAATAGCCATAAAGATAGTAATGGACAGCAAATTGGGCAGGAGTGTGTAAGATAATACAGCACTGAAAAGGCTTGAGCCATTTTGAGGGGAACTTTAAAGAGATGGAAGAAAAAGATGGTAATACTATCAGCCAATGTCAAGTCAGTCTACTCATAGCTGAAATACTACATGCAGATTTGGGTAGCACAACATCAAATTAAAAATATTTCATTCTAGTTCAAATTACGCAGATGATTTTGAGAAAAAAGTATTATATAGAAGGTGTAAGAGGGAAACTTTGGTCTGTGTAATCTGTATAAATAAAAATGAAAGGGAGGATTTTAAAAGCTTTTAAGGTGGCACTGAAGAAATGGGAAACAATTTTTGTGGAGTACATTTAATACAAAAAGCTGACATTTCAGGGGTCTTTCTCTGACGGAGCAGTACCCCCCAAAGGGGAGGGGGGAAATGACCATCTGTAAGTTATATTGTGAAAATACTCAAACATATGATTGGCATTGAGGCTGTTAAAGTTTCTAAGTACTTGTCACAAGAAGGGGGAAATTGTGCTACAGACTCCCTCCATTAAAAATAACTTTGGAAGCTGCTTAAAACAAACAAACAAACAAAATATCCTGCAAGAATTCTATTGGCTACTGATCAGTTACCAAGCTCAGTTCAAGTACTGCTTATCCCCTACAAGCTCCTTCATGGCCTAGGCCCCACATTGCAAGACCCCCTCTCCTACTATGGTCCACCTTGGCAGCTTTGATCATCTGATGTTTCCTCAATGCAAATTGGTAAGATCAGCAACCACCTGCTCATACATTCTCTATGGTGGCTCCCACCTTACGAGGAGGTCAGTAAGGCTCTTACAATATGATCTTTGTGCAAAATGTGCAAAACAGAAATGTAAGGGAGTTGATCTGTAGCGGGACAGAAAGACAGTGCCTATATCTTTGTAATTCCACATTTTGCATTGCTTTTACTATGCCAGTTTGGAGAATTAGCTGTTCACATTGTCACTGAGTTTTGTATTCCTACTGCATTGCTTATTTGCATTGTTTATTGTATATCTTATACTGTAGGATCACATTGTTGCATGCACTGTTCAATTTTGTACTTGTAGTCCTATTGCATTATTTATTTGATGTCCTATACTGTATAATTCATTTTAAATCTCTGTATACTCTGCAATCCACCTCTGTAATTCACCTATGAGAAAGTCAGGCTATAAATAATCATCCTTCTTTGTTTTGGCAAGACATTGCATTTGGTGGGTGCATTGCACATAATTCTATGCATAGCCACTTTTAAAGCGGCAATTGATATTTTCTTAGGGGCATTTTTTGTTAGGGATTGCTGAACACCTTCAGGTTTTTCTCATCTTCTGCTCACCAGTCATGAGCAGGGAGCCAATTCTTTGTTGACCAGTTCATGAGCAGCTTGAGCCTGTTCAGTGGGATACTGTTTGGGGTATGGCTTTATAACATCTTGGTCCTGCTCCTTCCAAGCATGAAAAAGTAATCTCTATAAGAGGAACTGAGAAGCAGCTCATAGGTAGTAGATATCCCCATACAGGGCTATTTTGGGGGCAAAATGCACTGGAACAGCAGTCTGGCTGGCTTCCGACCCCGCCCCCACACCGGGAGGCCTGAACAACCAGCCGGTTGGCCTCTTTGGGACTGCGCTGAGGCGCTGCGGCCCCCAGGAGGCCCGAAGACCTGCCAGCCAGCCTCCCTGGGCCCACGCCTGAAGAGCTTCATGGGGTGAGTGAGGGATCCACGGGGGGGGGGCTTGATGGGGGTGGGAGAGCCTCCCTCCCCCCATCGCTTTGCCTTCTCTCTGCCCTCTTTTCCTTCTCTCTTTCTCCCTCTTTTCCTCCTCCTTTCCTCTTCCTTCCTTCCTTCTTTCTCTCTCTCTCTCTCACTCCTTCTCTTTCTTTCTTTCTCTTTCTTTCTTTCTTTCTTTCTTTCTTTCTTTCTTTCTTTCTTTCTTTCTTTCTTTCTTTCTTTCTTTCTTTCTTTCTTTCTCTCTCTCTCTCTCTCTCTCTCTCTCTCTCTCTCTCTCTCTCTCTTTCTTTCTTTCTTTCTTTCTTTCTTTCTCCCTCTTTCTCTCTTTCCTCCCTCTTTCTTCCCTCTCTCTCTCTCTCTCTCTCTCTTTCCTCTTTCCTTCCTTCCTTCCTTCCCTCTTTAGTCTTCTGGGTTGTCCGTTGTTTGTCAATGTGGCCTAATATGCTAATGAGCTGTGCTGTCAGGGTGTGGCCTAATATGCTAATGAGTTTCTTTTGTTGGGTGTGGCCTATTATGCTAAAGACTTTCTGCTGGGCTTTTTCTACAAAAAAAGCCCTGTCCCCAGCAATTCCAACAATTCATGGTAGATGACCATACTGCCAGTCCATCCTCTTAATTTAAAAGGATGTGTGCATGTTTGTGGATATGTATACTCCCACATCCTGGAATCTATGAGAAATGGCACAATTACAGAATTATCCCTATCAAAATTATGGATATTTCTCCTCTAAGGAGGATGGAATGCTGCTGCCACTGTCACCCATGTGGGCACCCCAAAATATACCAAGGGGGGCATAGGTGCTGTAAATTGCTTCAGTGTGGGAACTGCAGCCACTTTCAGTTTTTAAACTGTATGTTTGCAACGAGGATTGTGGCAGTAATATGGCTTGATTTTTGAGGCACTTTTCTTTTTGGTGGTAGTCCCACACTGATTTTTTTAAAGTTCTTGTTAAGGTAATGTGTCAGTTTTTCTGGATATTAGAAAAGTAATTCCTACACCATGCTCCCCTGTCACAGGACAAACTTTTGATAACAAATTGGCCAGAGAATGAGTTTGGAACTGGCCTAAAAGTGCCTGGTAATTCTCTGAAGGCTAGCCATCTGTGAGGTTAATTATGCTACTGTTTAAAGGCACACTCCCACCTTGTTCTAATTTGCTGTGAGGTATACTTTAATTCACCTCTGTGTTGGCCTTTAAGATGGAATAACTTTGGCTGCTCATGAAAATCAAGAAGGAAACTAGTGGGGGGGAGAGAAAAAAAGAACTTTGTTTCCTTTCCCAAAAGGGAGAAAATAATAATTTTGGTGCTCATAATTAACTACATGCCTTTGCAAGTATGTGAGAGACTTAGGTTACAGAAAAAGTTTCATGGTAGAATACAGTGTTTCAGAGAGAAAGAGGTGACCAGCAACTGCCAGCCTACCATATGAGAATAAAATAGACAAGAGTGTAAGAAGAGTCCTGCTAGATCATACCAGTGGTTTATCTAGTCCAGTGTTCGGTCTCACACAGTGGCCAACCAGTTAGAATGGAGAGCCAACAAGAATTCCTAGAGGCTAAGACCTGATGTTCCACAATGTTGCCTCCAAGCACTCAACTCGATCATTCCCTTTAGTCACCATGGCTAGTAGGCACTGATGGACCTGTTCTCAGTTTGTCTAGATTCTCTCAGGTTTTCCAAACCCTAGTTAAAGATTCCTGGAGTTTATACCCACAGACTGCAGTCTGCCTTACCACTGCCTTGGAATGCTAAGTTTTAGAACCTAACCACCAGTGTGGCAATCACACTAAAGCAGCCTGAATCTGCCTGAAAAGGATAAGAGCTAGTGATATTTGGAACTTGCCTATAGGACTTCTAAACCCTGTCTATAGAAGGGGTAGTTAAATGGCTCCCTCTGAGGATTCCATGGACCCTTATTGATTGCTTCTGGCTTCTCCAGTATAGAAATGGGGTAAAAAGGGGCCTGGTAGATGGGGGGGGGGTTGATGACAGATGTAGTTCTGTCCATCATAAGGATGATGAGCATGATTGCCAAATTTCTCCAAAAAAGAGAGGACTTCTCATTGTCAATCATTCCAGTTGTAAGGGGAAATACTGTAATAAATACCATCTAAGATTCCTGTTTAGGAAGTATTTATTACAGTATTTCCCCTTACAACTATGATGATTGACAGTGGGAGTCAATTAACAGAGTCAATCTTTTCTTTTTTCTCTCTGAAGTTGAAGATAATTCCTTCTGGTGTCATCCATCTGTAGGGAATAGAGTTTTTCTGTAAAAATAATGTCAAGTCTCTGTATTGCTTCCTCCCCTTTCTGATCTCAAATGGAATATCTTTTAAGACTTTCCCTTCTTCTTCTTTGATTTTTAGGGTTATCCTATTGGTTGTTTTCAATATTGCATCTCTTGTCGACCTTTTAGCAAATTTCATGAACACTTCACCAGGCAGTTTGTTTTTCTTAATAAAATCTGGATAGGTACGATATATCATATCCATATTGCTTTATGAAGTTTCCACTTTAAAGCCTGCCATTGGAGGTAAACTTTCAGGTTCTTTCCTGTTTGCTCTGGGATACCTTGAAATCCCAGGATATATGGTGACTTTTCCATCTGTAGTTGTAAGAGCTGTTGTTTCTCGGAGGTCTTCTCTTTTTCTACTGCCTCCAGCCTTTGATTTAGTGTATTTGTCTTAGCATCAACTTTTTTCAACTTTTGGGCTGTCTTCTCTGTTTTTGCAGTCATTTCTTTCAGTTCTTTTTGAAGCACATCAAAGTTATTGTTGAGATTAGTCATCTGATCCAGCAGAGGGTACAGTGCTGCAGCGATCATCTTAGGGAAGTCTGTGTTTACTTCCAGTTTAGAAGCCGGAGTCGATGCATTGGCATTTCCTGAAGAAGGCTTCACCCTGGTTGCCATTTTTTGAGCTCAATTTGGCATTGTTTATATTAAGGGAAAAGTTCTTAAAGTCTCTGAAAGTCTGTTAAATTGTGCTCTTTTTACTAAAATGTGCACCACTTGGCTAAATTATCAATCTTCCTTTTGAGCTGCCTTTCTGCCCCTTGCTCTTCTCTTTAAACAAGTTGATCTTCCTGGGGTAGGGCAAATTCTCCCCCTCTGCTATGTTTAGGGCTTCAGGGCAGCTTTGCGTATTTACACTTGAGTGCTTGTTTGGATAAATGAATATTGACTCATGCTTTACTTCTCGCTTCACTTCACAAGGTAGGGAATATCATCCTTCACCTGATCGCTTGCGTGCTCTCTCTGGTATGCACCTTTGGTGCCATAGCTGGTCTTGCACCAGCAGGACCTTTTGGGGCAAAGAGAAACCTCCATCCTTCGGCCAGTGCCTCAGAAGAGGCACCTCTCATGCCCCAGGCTACAAGCCCCCTCTGAGAGCTCTGGGGGGTCCAAGATCAACTTGGGCCCCTCCTGTCCAGTGCGGTTGCGGGCAGCTCTCATTGGAACTTTGATGGAGCACATCCACCAGCAAGCCGCCAAAACCAGAAGTCCCAGGCTAGCCCAATCTCATCAGAACTTGGAATCTAACCAGAGTTGGCCCTGGCTAGTATTTGGATGGAAGACCTCCAAGGAATACTGGGGTCATGACATGGAAGCAGGCAATGGTAAAACGTCTCTGAGCATCTCTTGACTTGAAAAACCAATGGGGTCACCATGAGTCAGTTGTAACTTGAAGGACAAACAAAAAGCTACTTGAGGTACCAATCACCCCAAACTGTTCAAATTGCTCAAAGAAGTGGGAACACAAATGCTAGCTAACATCCACATTCCTGCAGAGCAACTGCTTTCATGTTGCCTGCCTACACTAAGTTACAGTTCCTAGTGGAGCAAATCTAGCAAGTTGGATGTATTTCCTAGAGTTTTGTGAGTCCAAACAAAAATCATGAGATTTTGTATTATACAGACCCATAAACTAGCTATGCAAGGCCTAACTAGAGTTGCCAGGCAGTACCTGGCAACTGGAGGGAGGTCTGTGGGCAGGAATATGGGGGGGACACTGACTGCAGCATCATGTCACTTCCAGTAACATAAATAACATAAGTAGCTACAAGTATCAATAGAAACTCTATGGCAAAACCAGTTTCCCATGATTCCTAGACCTATTCCAGAAGTGGCAAAGGGTAGCACTAGGAATTGCTGGAAACTCTGTGGTAAAACCCTTTGTCACTTTCTTTCTTTCTTTTTTACCAGAAGTGCCATGGTGCCACAGTCAGTGTACTTTTTAAATCTTTTTCCCCTCCTCTACTAAGAGCAGTAGTAGGCAATGGGAGCAGTGGGCAAGGTATCCTCTAACCCAATCAGGGACCTGACAGCCCTGGGCCTACCCTGGCTTACTCACCAGCAACCCTCCTCATTACTTATCTATAGGCTCAGTCCTTGTGAACAGACAGCCCTTCTGAAACTTTATGTAGCATATGTGTATTTTGAACTCAGGTATCAAATTTTTAGTGCCATGTGAAGGTGGTATGCAAATAATAAATCGATCCATTATGGTACAGTGGTTAATTAAAGTGTTGGACTAAGATCTGAGTGCTTTGTATTCAAATTACTACTCAGCCATTAAGCTTACCTTGAGCCAGTCACTCTCTCCTTAACCTACTTCACTTGGTTGCTGTAAGGATGAAATTGGGAATTGAAACCAAATATACCAAATATACCTTCGAAAAAGGGTAAGGTAAAAATCCCATCTCCCTGAAACTGCCTGGTACTTATACCACTTTAGGCTCCATGCCAAAATGTTTATTTTTACCCTGGCTTTTAATTAGGGGGTTGATTTAAAAACAAACAAACATTGTTTCATAATCTATTTTTGGCCTGAGAAAAGTTTGAAACTCATTCTAATGTTACTACAAGTGGCCTGTCTCGATATTGGGGGAAATTAGCTATGAGACAGTGGGGGCCAGAAGAGTACAGGGGATCGCACACCTATATATACCAAGGCCCACTTCAGTAGGAAGACTTTAGATTTAAAGAGTAATTAAGTAGTTTTATTAAAGAATTTCTCCGATTACAAACATACTAAAGTGATAAAAAATAAACACACAATCAAGAACTGTAAAATAAAGAGGTGATGATGGCAACATTTAGGAGCAGTTATGGGGGTTATACTACCTGTCCAGATGTCCAGAAGTCTGTAAGAGGATAGTGCAAATGGCCAGCATCCCACGCTATGAAGAAGGAAGCCCAAAGAAGAGACTTTGGGAGTGTACTTAAATTAGGCTTCTTCAGAGTGCACATCGAGGCAGGGCATGCTCTCTATTTTATAGGAATTCTGGGGGTGGTCTCCCAGGCTAAAACTTGATGAGATTAATGTCCTTTGATAATCCTACTGGAGCTGGCTGAATGGGTTTGATAACCACTGATGGTCCAACTGGGGTAGGTTGAATGGGTTCCCAGGCTTAGACAAAAGGGGAAAATGGGTCCCTGATGCATGTCAGAAAGGATTATTAATGATGTAATCATTTTTTTTTTTGGTATCCTGCGGGAGGGGACAGGAAGGCCAGGTGTTGAGACAAAGGATTTCCACATAGGTATAGGTGTCACACAAAAGGGGACTACATGAGAATATGGAGACAGAGAAAGGTTCACCAGATGGCTACTGAATGGCTTTGAAAATGCAGATACTTCACCTGGTGGAACACATTCATTCCATATACCTACCTCTGCTGGGTGGAGGGGGAGACTGGAGATTGCCTTGAAGGCTGGCTTGCGCAACCTGAGATTGAAACCCTTTTGCAGAGCTTTGGCTAGCTCTGTGGCATAGGTCAAGAGTGTCCTCTTTGGCCTGATTTTGTGGGTCTCTGGTTCAGGTCAGAAGTGGGATGCCCCACTGTAGGGGCTACCCCATGAGTAAGTTCCTATTTTACTACCAGTTAGCTAATTTCTTCAGCATCATACAGAAATTCAAGTCCCCTCATTGCCTTTTCCCACCTTTGGTTTCAGTAATCCCATTCAGCGCCAGCTACCTTTACTGTCCCCTTCACCCAGGGTGATATGTAATTTTTAGTAGTTGGCAGTGGGGAATTTTTTTTCCACATTAGTTTGATGTACATATCGCTCTTATTGTGTTTATTGCAATGGAATTTCATTGATGTGTTACTCAAAATGGTGCAGGATAATGAATGGTCTGTAGCCATGCTGTAGCAGTCTTTTTAACAAGTGATATGTTGGGTGATGGATCTCAATTTAGTGCTAGTGCACAGTATCACTAGAGCTCCTGCACAAAATAAAAAGGGAGAGGCAATCTGATGGCAGTGATGACACTGTTGATATTTGCTGCCCTCAAATTTTAAAACTGGATTGTGACCCAGTGCAAACAGAAAAACAGCTAATTTAAAGCAAGAAATAATATGGAAAAAAGGATGAGGTGCAGAGCACTTGATTCCAAGCCAATTCCAAAACATAGAAGCATATCATAGAATCATAGAATGTTAGAGTTGGAAGGGAGCTTGAAGGTCATCTAGTCCAACCCCCTGCACTCTGCAGGAGCATAGCTGAAAGATAGCCCTACAACATACCTGAAAGATGGTCGTCCAGCCTCCACTTGAAAACATCCAGCGAAGGAGCATCTACCACCTCCCGAGGCAATCTGTTCCATTGCTTAACTACTCTTACAGTTAGGAAGTTTCTCCTGATATTTAGCCGGTAACAACCCCCTTGTGATTTCCACCCATTAGAGCTAGTCTTGCAATCTGGAGCAAGAGAGAATAGATCTGCTCCATCTTCTACATGACAGCCCTTCAAATATTTGAAGACTGCAATCATGTCCCCTCTAAGTCTTCTCTTTCCCAGGCTAAACATACCCAACTCTTTCAGCCTTTCCTCATAAGACTTTGATTCCAGCCCTCTCAGCATCCTGGTTGCCCTCTTCTGGACATGCTCAAGCTTGTCAATATCCTTCCTAAAATGTGGTGCCCAAAACTGGACACAGTACTCCAGGTGAGGCCTGACCATAGCAGAATAGAATGGAACTACCACCTCCCGTGATCTGGACACAATGCTTCTGTTAACCCATCCTAAGATTGCATTAGCTTTCTTCACAGCCACATGGCACTGCAGGCTTATGTTTAGCTTGTGATCAACCAGAACACCCAGATCCCTTTCACATGTGCTGCTGTCAAGCCAAGTCGCTCCCATTCTATATCTGTGCCTTTGATTTTTTTGTACCTAAGTGTAGGACTTTGCACTTATCTCTATTGAAAATCATTTTATTTGTCTCAGCCCACTGTTGGAGATCAACCACACAGAAGATTGGGAGTAAGGTCGGTAGGCAGAACAGGCCATAGAGGTGAGGGTCATTTTAACAGGCATATGATTAAAGATCTGGATAGATATCATCTTTGGTTAAGGTTCCCTGTCTGGATAACTGAGGTGTTAGGATAAGGTTGCCAACCTCCAGGTGGTAGCTGGAGATCTCCCACTATTACAACTGATCTCCAGGTCACAGAGATCAGTTCACCTGGAGAAAATGACCACTATGGAAGGTGGTCTCTATGGCATTATACCTCACTGAAGTTCCTTCCCTCCCCAAACCTTGCCCTCCTCAGGTTTCACCTCCAAAATATCCAGGTGCTCCCCAATCCCGACCTGGCAACCCTATGTTAGAATATGGCAGCTTGATTTGTTGGGTCTAAAATGTAACTTAGTTGCAACATAATGCTGTATTTATATGTAATAAACCAGCCCGAGAGAAGGATTTTCCTTAAACATATCCTTTTTAAAACCTAACATCCCACAACTCCTAATTCATATTTATCTCAATGTATGTATTTTTTTCTCAATAAATCCAGTTATCAGTTCACTTAAAAGAGCAAACTTGCTTGTTCTTGTCAGTTTACCTCATTATCCCTCAGTTATCGGTCCATGTTCAGGTGGACTGAAGGCCAAGATTATCTCCCCAGAAACTTTTTAAAATCTCTCTGGGAACCCTGGTACAGGAAATTGCAACAGGAAAAATCTTGTGGTGCACTATCTAGCCCCAAGGAAATATATCACACTCCCTTGGAGAGTTATGTGGGAATAAGGAACGTATCATATAGAGGATTTAGTTTCATTGAATATGCTTCATTTTTGCCCTGTTCATTAGCATTACATATCTTCAACAGTATTGGCTTTTCAGACTCCTAGGTCTCTGGATTAATTCCTGAAAAGAAGATGTAACCTAGGTCTTCGATGGCTGTGAGGTGGGAAGAAGTTTGGCAGGTATCCTTTTGTTCTTCTCTATACTGCAGAGATGAAAGAACCTACCCCAGCCAAACTTCCCCTCGTCGTTAGGCTGAGAGCTGGCAGACCTCTCAGGAACTAGCAATTTCTGGCATCGGTAGTGTTATCGTTGGCTGTGGATACTGTAATCCTCTTGCGAATAGCTGGCCTATCTTGTGTATTCTGTGAATTCTCATTTGTTGAAAGCACTCATCTCCACCACAGTAACCTTCAGCTCTGTTTATTTGTTTGGCTATGCATTGTACTGAGGATCTTGCCAAGGGGGGCGGGGGGGGGAGCATAATCTCTAATTTATGGTTCACATGATTTAAGCTTAATTTAAAAGAAGAAAACGAAGAGTTTGTGTACAAGCAATAGGGAGAGTCTAGAATACTCAATATACTGAAACAAATAATTCATGTCATTCTTCAGGCTAACATTTAGCAAATGTGGTGACATTTATGCAGTGTTAAATGATTGACACCTCTTAATTCTAATGTAGAAGCTAGTCTAGCATTTCTTTTAGAGTGCTAACATATCTATGTGACATTTCTTTGCAGTAAAACTGTCAGTTTTGTAGCACTTCCCATACATGAGAAATTTCTCTCTCTAACACAACATTATTGCAAAATTTAACCTTGTGTGGAAGGTTGTTATGACACCCCAACTTAGTGAAATATGGCTGAGGAACGGAACAGTGACACTATGATAAAAGACAATCTATTTTTTATCTTTTCTTAAATGTTCTTTTTTTAAAAAAAGTCCCCCGATTTGTTGGAAAACTAAATATTTCACTTGCATCTTGGAAAAGAAAGGTGATATCTAAATGGAAAAGTGCAATGTGATCTTTTAGCTCCAGAAGACATCGAGTTAGATATTAGACCAATCACATTTTAACTTTTATCAAGCAAATTTTATACTGTACAACAATGCCTGCAAAGGATTTAGTGAATGTTCATGGTCCATAAACAGATGGGCAGATTGCTTTTTCAGATGCAACCAAAATATCACAAGCGGATTTATTTTAATCTATTTATTTAGTTTTTTTGCCCTCTTTTCTCCCACATGGGGGCCTAAAGCCCTCATTTAAAGTTAAAAATAACAATTTAAAATGACAAGCAAAACACATAGACAGTTCGAAGATACGGAGAAGAAGGAGGGTCAGTGAGGGAACACCAGAAGAAGCAGACAAGTCTTCACCCACTGGTGGAAAACAATGATAGAGGTCAACAGATGAATCTCCCTGGAAAGGGAATTCTATAGCATTGCTCTCTTCTCTTCAATTTTAGCCTTGTGAACAGGAGGATGGGAGGGGTGGTGGAGAGGGATGCATGAGAAGGTGCCTAGTGGTAGGCAGTTGGGATTCCCTGCACTTTCTGCCTAAGGCCCCCCAAAACCTGGCCCTGGCCTGGTGTGAGATATACATGTCAGAGATAGTACAGCCCTAATTAATTCCTGCTTATAGGGCTTAAGAACCTTTCAGAACCTGCACCATCTGATTTGGAAGCCCTAACCTCTATTCTCAGGGATGAGAAAGCTGCTGGTTCTAGCTATTTGATGGAAAAGGGACATATTATTGGGAGCAATACTATTAGGGTGATTTCCCACTACAGCTGCCTCGGGGTTGCGCCGCCGTTTGCCCCGATACTATTAGTCAATTTCACACCCGAAGCCGCGGGGCTGCATTTTGACCCGCGGCTTCGCCCGATTTCCCCACAGTTTCGTAATCCTCAAAAAACAGGATTACGAAACTGCGGGGAAATCGGGCGAAGCCGCAGGTCAAAATGCAGCCCCGCGGCTTCGGGTGTGAAATTGACTAATAGTATCGGGGCAAACAGCGGCGCAACCCCGAGGCAGCTTTAGTGGGAAATCACCCTTAGTGAACCTTGGCATTACATGAGCTCTGGTATTTAGAGATTCCTGGATTGAGATCTGGCTCTGCTCTTTGTTTTACTTAACCTAGGGATCAGAAAGAATGCAAACACTGCATACATTCTATATGTCACTGGAATTGGAATAAGCCTGAAATGCTTCTGTGGTTGATAATACATTGTCTCAATGGCCATAGTAACACTCCAGGTGAGGAACAACACAGACATGGGAAGGATTCAGTCAACCCATCCAGTTGATTGTACCCAATCTACAGACCCTACTTGAGAGATAGAACAGTGATGAAAGTGGCCCATATGAGCATATGAAGCTACTATACTGATTCAGACCATTGGGTCCATCTAACTTGATGTGGTCTCCTCTGACAGGCAGCATTTAACTAGAATCTCAGGAAAAGAAAGGCTGTTTTCCAGCACTGCTATCTGAAACCCTTTAACTATACGTGCCAGGGATTGAGCCTGGGATCTCCATCACTCGCTCTGCTAATGAACCATGGCCCCTTTCATGCCGTTCTGATAAAGTAAGAATAAGACCAAGAGTTAGCTGTTACTAGCACCTGCAAAAATGCAGCTCTTAATTGCTTGTTTCTTCTGGAACACGTCAAGTGGAAATTCCTAGATCGCACCTATGATCTCATTTCAGACTTCAAACGAGGGCTAGGGAATTAAAAGCTTGCTTCACTCATTGCTTCTGCATTCCTAACTTTCTATGTTATGTATGAATTGGTCCTTTGAGTGAAGGCCAGGGGAGATTGGCAATTGCTGCAGTTCTTTTAATTATAGTAGATCATTTCCCATTTTGAATGCAGTGAGAGCTGAAAAGAAAACAGATGAGAATCCTCCAAACTAAACACCAGCATATTAAAACACTTCAATAAATATTTGCAGTCTGCAAACATGATGTTGCATGATGTTTTGCATGGTATTTATATGGCCCTATGGTACAAACAAATATTCTTTAGCATTTCAATAGACTTTTAATGTCAGTCCCCAAACCAGAGCTAGTTAAGTGTCTTCTTCATGCCACAATGTGAGCTCTGCTGCTCTGTTTGTACAGCAGCAAAATCTAAATATTGAACAATGTGAATATCTTATTGACCAATTCCATATTAAGCGACTTAACCTGAGAGAAACTTCAAGCACCTAACGGTTTAAAAAGCTTTATTTTCTTTCCTACTTAATCGTGACATAGTCCTTCCTTCCGCCATATTAAATATGCATAGACAAGTAGGCACAGTGCATATGTCACAGTGGCACAATTTACATTTCCCTTACACAATAAATTCTGTTCCCCTGAGCTGCCATGGCTGTGAGCTATTACCTCCAATGGAAATAATGGCTTGTGGGATTGTGACCTGTTCCAGTGGTATCCATCAGGATCCAGAGACCTCCATAATGAATCCCACAATACAAGTGCATGCTCATGTGGCGCTCCAAAGGAAATGAAGAACTATTTCTAATTGCAGGAGTACATCTTACTGTATTTTGCATAATGATAGTGAATGTATTACATCAGATAAATGAATGAGAATAGCTTTTAGTGCGGCATTCCATCATGGGCAAATAATAAATCAACAACCTATGATCCCTAGGTCCATTTGGAGCATGTTTCGAGCCCTCGTTAACCTATAGGGACCAATTTGAATAGAAATAATTTTAATGAAGGCATAGAAGAGATTTTAATAATTTATTGTGTGATGGGAGAAATGAAAATGCATTAGAAATGATCAAGTTTATCCAGTCGCTAACAGTATCCTGAGGCTTCATTGTGATTCTCTTCCTGCTGGCATTAACAGCTTCCTTAGCAAGGTAGGCTCTGGTGGTCATTATACAAAAAGGAATGGATAGGACTGTCAGACTAATAGCCTGATCTTGCATATATTCAATGTTTCCCCCCTCCCCTTACTGGGGCAGACCTCGTTGAGGCTGAATTCCAAGTAAAAATGTATAGGATTTGGTTTTGTATAAATATCTCTTTGATCTAACTCTTCTGCAGGTACTTCATGTGGGAAACCTCCTAATTCAGGAAGCAAGAATCTGAATGGCACATTGAAGAGGTGTTTATGTAGTAGCTTCAAGATCGGATGGAGAAGCCAGAGAATACTACCAAATTCCACTGCCTATGTCCACATCTTATCAAGAATGTGGCAAAGGACACCTTGTATTGACTCCTCCAACCTACATTACCCAGAATGCATGGGAGCCTCCCAGAATACAAACCTATAGAAACTAGTTTCACAAGCAGCTGTGGAGCCAACTGGACAAAGCTGTAATGTTTGGAATGGAGCAGTCTGACTGGCTAGATTACTATCAGGTTGCAAAAAACAGCACGATTTGATATAATTAAATTACTTGGACAGACATGGAAATATATTTTGTTGCATTAGCCTGTCATGGCAGAAATGAGAAAAAGTACTGTGGTACTTTATAGAGAAACTGAGGGACTCTTAACAATCACACCCTAGCAGACTTATAATAATATTTTTAATAGAAAAAAAATGGAAAAGTATTGTTGAGACAAGTCAATTCGGTTCAGAGAAGGAGTGTGAAGAAGGGATGCTTAATCCTTTTCTCTTCCATTGCTTCTTTTACTCCAAATTTCATCTCCAAAGTCACTGTGTATATAATATGTATTGAATGTGTATAATCCATTGCAGCATGATCTTTCATAAATATGTGCATGCAATGCATAGTGAGATAAGAGCTCAATGAGCTTAGAAGGGTGTAACTGTGCTTAGGACCGTTACCTCCTAAGATATTTATTCAAACCACATCCTATCCATCCATATTGTTTAAGTATAGTAACCTTGAATGACTTGGGGACAGACATGTTCACCCATTGTTTTCTGTGTGCTACTACTTTTAACATCTGATTATGTTAACTCATATGGAAGCCTGTGTAACTGAATAAACCACTACTTTGTCATCTAGAAACAATAATAAAGATTCAGATGCCTGGAAAATGTGGTGCTGTATGAAAGGGAAAAAGTGCTTCAGGAGGGAGAAAACAATGGAGTTAGGGACATTGCCTGAAATCTTGGTTGCTTCATCACTTCTGAGAGAATCACAGTAGCAATGGAGAATCATCATGGTACAGTCACTGTATGAAAGGCACCTTTGTTTGGACTCGGTCCTTTTTAGTTCTTTCATCCAGGGAGCACTGAATACAAAGCACTTCTGTCATTCCAGAGACTGGGACACAAACGTAATGACTGTCATATGATTATGGTCTTCCTGTGCTGCATTGACACAGCAACCAGAGTTGCAACAATGGAGTGCAAGGTGCAAGAAAGTCTGGAATACCAAGGGATTGTAGCTGGAAGAACTCTCTGTCTTTTATGCTGGCCAAATTGAAGGATAAGTCATTTGGTACAAAGAGTACATTGTGTGAAATAATGATTTGCCAGTTATCTCAAATCTGAGCTAAGAGTAAAATAGTTTCGAGCGTCAAAGGAACTCTCATTTCTTTTTATAAGAAAGCTAAGGCTCTGATCTTTCTGTGTATCTTCTGGAATAAAGGGTAGCTATTGCCGTGTATTATGTCTGAACTTGACCCTCATTTTTAGTGTTGTGTTGTCCTCTGGTTTGTCTACCACAGGGATCATTATTTCGTAGCCAGAGGAAAATGTAGATTTGATTCTGCAAAGATGCTTTGGACATTAATCTACCTGAATTTATACTGCAAACCAACTATCTTTACTTGAAATTACTTGTCAGTGGGAGCTATAAATGTTGAACGGATTGAATAATCAGGCCAATGTATATAGTAGCTATTGGAATACCTCCATCAAAGTTTATATGGCATTCAATATGCCTCTGGGCTGTCACACACTCTGAGATGAACTGCTGAGTACAAGAAAGGGCCTATTGGCTTTATAAATTCATTTGAATTCTGTGGTCAAATATTTGATTTGAAAACACTTTATGCCAATCTTGGTCCCAAGAAGAAGAGGTTCTTTTAATATTTCAGGCTACAGAAAGTGGAATTCATGGCCTTAATGCCAGGGATTGGTTTGCCTCACTCTCCTCCCTCCTTGGAGACAAGGCAGGCACAAGGCTTAACTGGGTGGCCACATTTGAAGCAGCCAGTAAGGTGGGACAGTTTGCTACCTGCATTATGGCTACAACTCTTCCATGCAGGCTTTTCTGTTGGTTGCTAAGGAGGACAGTTGGTGCTTCCATTGTGATCCAGGAGTTAGAATGGTTGTGACCTTTTTATATTGTTTGTGAAGTTGAGTTTAGGGTGTTTAATTGAGTGTGCCAGTGATTTGTTGAGGATGTGTTAGTGTAGACCTGGGGGGGCGGGCTTTTCCCCTGTTTGTATTTGGGGCGATTAATAGAAAACTTTAAAAGGAGGTTTTGTCTGTGAGTGCTCCAGGGTGTTGTTTTTTTTTGGGGGGGGGGGTTGTTTAAAGGAGATACTCCACACCCTTGTTTGTCTTGGCTCATTTTGTCCCACCCAGTGGCCTCATCATGTCCCCCCCCTTGACTTTTATCCAGCATTTTGAGTGGCACATGCTAGATGAGGCTTGGGAATGTGACTCCAGGACTCCATTTCATGCCTTGCCATCTGCAGCCATTTTAAGTAGACCCTCAGAGAGAGAAGGAAGCCATTTTGAGTGTGGTGGCAATTTTGAGTGCAGCTTGGGTGACTGCAGCTCTGCACTTCCAGGTACACTCAGATGTTGCAGGGGGATATAGTTTTGGAATTTATTTCCAAAGCCACTGTTGTGTCCAATGTTCACCCGTATGCTAGGAGTATAAGGTTATACTTGGGGAGCATATGCTAGTGTGAACATATCAGGATAAGCCTGATCATGGTGTGGCCATTCCATTGTCTTCTGGGCAAGCAAGAGACCAGCTGCCTGTGATTTGGGATTGCAATTGGGCCACTATACTATGGCTAGCATTCAGTGGTGGGGCTTTCAGGGTATGTTATGGAGCCAGCTTCTGTCCTCCCTCCTCCAAATCTTGAGGGAGGGCAAGCATCCTGATATTCTCATCCTGCATCTGGGTGAAAATGATTTGATGCAGACAAAAGGAATGGCACTAATGTGGAAGATACTTAGGAACCTAAAAGAGATAAAAGTTTGTTATGCAGGGCCATTACCATTTGGTCTGGTTTTCTACAGAGGAGAATTTGGAAGTGAGCCCTGAAGTCCACTCAGACTGAGCTCACAAGGGCCAAGATTAATACCGCATAGGGTAATTTTGGATGGTGGAGGTGTGTGCATATCACATGTCTCCATTAGATATAATATGCCACACCTGTATAGGGAGGATGGCATGTATCTGTCTCCATCTATCTTCCTCACTTGGACTTCACTTGTGTCTTCTTCATCAGGCCAGGGGCACGTGAGCCATGATTTGTGGAATAGTAGCAACACCTATTTGGCAGTTCTATGTCAGGGCCGGCAGGATGTTATAGTTAGCAGGTGAGACAAGGGGATGTTAACCCCCTTGTGTGGTAGGGATAGGGCATGCTGATCAGGATAGGTAGTGTCACACCTTGCCTACCCTGTCAGGGACCTCCACCTTCCACTGTCATGCTCATGCTCATTGGGACACTTGTCAAGGCCTTAGCATGGGAGGTGAGGGGGTTTGCTCACCTGGGTCCCCCTCTCCCAGCTGGAACACCTGTCACCACAGCCTTGCTGCCCAGCCTTTCTCCTACCTGGTCTTTGCACAGGAGCCTCCTTTTATTTCCCCTTCCTGTCTCCAGCCTCTGACCCTGAGCTCCTCCAGGGAGGCTAGCTCCAACCCCTCAGGGCCAGGCCAGATCCTGGCAGACCTCCATGGCAGACCTCCCCACCTAGTGCCCCACCATGTTAGGTGGGCCCATCCTGACCACTGCCTCAACCTGGTTGGACTCATGGGAGCCACCTGTGCTTCTGTGGTCTAATGGTCCTGGTACAGTGAGGCCATCGGGGCTAGGTGCTCCTGGCTCCTCACTGCTGCCTTTGGCTCCATCCCTATAGCCATCTAGCTTTATGGCATGGCCTTTGTTAGCTTCTCCTGTGCCTGCTGTCGCCCAGCTGCTGTTGCCCCCACCCAAGCTGTTAGCACAGACCGGACTTCCTTCCCTGGCTCCAGCTGTCTCTGGCCAGGTAAGTGGCTGTGGCAGGACTTTAGGACTGTGTCTGGGGTTAGGGCTTCAGGTGCCAGGAGCTGAGGGGGCATCATTCCTGCAGCATGGGAGGGGATCTCTTCCCTAGCTACTGTGCTGAACCCAGATAGGTAGGGATGGTTGGCAAGTTCCTGAGACATCAGCAGTGATGAAGGATTGCACATCCAAAACAGCACATCACTAGCTATGAGGCAGGGTATGGCTGAGAAGGAGTGCCATCAGTGCTGATCAACATCTTTCTAAACTTGATAGTGGCCATCTGGCACTTCAGGGTAAGAGGCTAGGATGGGGTACCTCTTGGCACATTGTGTGCAGGTGGTGATAAAAAAGGCCAGCATAAAACACAGACCAAGTTTGGAGTCAGAGTAGGTCTGCCCATCAAAGGCAGCGATTGCCAGGCTGCCTAGCACAGACCATCCATTTAGCATATTTTATTATTTGATATATGTCTGCATAATTAATTAGTTAAATAAATTAGTTAAACCTAGTGCTGTTGTCTCATGTCTTCATTGGGGGTGCGTGGGGTAATCAGTAATAAGCATTACACATTTTCAAATATGAAACATTCAGTTTTAGAAAACTGGTACAACCACTAAAATGGCTCTTTGAGAAGACATTAAGTGTTACTAATCAGTAAAATTCATTTGATTGTGCAAATATGTATGAGATAGGCTTGTTATCACAGCAGAACATGTGTCATGGGAAAGTAATCAAACCACTCTGATTAAATTCTGGTAGTCAGAAGAAGAATTTCCATATGAGGTGAGTTTTATTCATTCACACATGGCTGAAACCTATATTTCAGCTTTCCAAACAATTATCTAGCTGATAATGCAAAATATGCAAGCAGGAAAAAGTGCAAAGAATGAAGCTCTTTGATTGCACTTCCTGCTGCAAATTCTTTGAAAGTTAAGAAACACTTTTGTTAAGGATGTTGTTGTTCAGTCGCAGAGTCGAGTCCAACCCTTCACAACCCCATGGACCACATCACATCAGGCCCTCCTATCTTCCGTCATGTTCCAAGGAAACCAATGGCAATAATAACAATAAGTTTCAGTAAGAATAGTATAGGCTATAAGTTAAAAAAAATGTACTAAATACAGTGTTGTCAAGGGTAGTCTGTTTTAGACTTAGGGAGCACAAACTGGGAAAATGCAGTTTGTGTCAGTTTGTGGTTTGTGGTCAAACCACGAACTGATCTGGGAGGCTTGTTTGCAAACTGAACTGTTTAATGGTTCGTGGCCCCCCAAAACCCATTGAAAGGGACCAGTCCATTTCAATGGAGTTTGCAGAAAGCCCAAAAAAACAGCCGAGTGACATGGACAACCATGTTCCATGCCATTTAGCTCTTTTGGGTTGCCTTGTGCAGTCCTTTTAAACTTTGGATGGCAGAAGACAGCTTGAAAAACAGCTGAGCAGCGGGGGGGGGGTTGCTACCTACTGCTCAGCTGTTTCAGGCTGTCTTGTGCAGGCCCTTTAAACTTTAAATAGATGGTAGAAGCCAGCCCCAAACAGCTGAGCGGTAGAGAGGCACTCCCTGCCACTCAGCCATTTTTGTGGTGTTCACAGGGAACAGAAAGCAGGGGTTTAAAGGGACTCTGAGTCTGCTCTGTCCATGAACTTTCACAAACAGCTATGGACTACTCTAAACATTTGTGGAAGTTTGTAACAGTAGCCCCATCACAAACTTCTGTTTGCAAGCTATGAACAGGGCAAAATTTGTGGTGACTTTTGCTTCTTGGTTTTGTTCATGCACATCCCTAGTCAGACTTTCCATCAAATAAAAGTGTATTCCTAATGTTATCCTAATATAAGAACATCTCAGCTTCTTGTTCTTTGGTGCATTCCATATACTTATGCCATATATGAAAAAATGTAACGGTTTCTGATGCAGTCAGGACCAGCTTGTCTTAGTGGGCAAGAAAAGACACTATGCCTCCCATGAGAAGTGTCAGTGCTTCTTAAAGTGAACCAATACTGGCAGAACAACACTATCCATTAGCTATTTCTCTCCCCCCCTTTTGGTGCCATTTAAACACTGGAAAGTTCAAAAATGAAAATGCCACCCTTCCCATTTCTGGATACATAGATGAACATAAAAAGAACCTAGGTTAGATAAGAGAACTCCATAGATTCTGAGACTTATCTCCCAAAAAGGGTGATGGGTAATTTGGAAGATGGTGCTGCACCTATGTGATAAAGGGCTCTATGGTGTAACATGAACATTTATAGCTGCTATAAGAAGGTAGAAGGAAGATTTCAGTTGAAATATTAAATACTTGAATTAAATGAGAAGTCAGAAACATTACTTTCTCTCAAATCATATATATTATACTGAATAGTATAATAAACATCCAATATATAATTACTGATATTTTATCCATCAATGCAAAGAGTGGTAAACAGTGTGTTATCTTCATGTGTGCTACATCAATCCCACCAATAGAACAGATTTTCTCATCTTCATACTGAAAAACTCCATAGTCTCGCAGTATATCTGTGTATTGCCATTTAATTTGCCCACACTAGAAACAAACACTTCCAATATGGGAAATTAGTTCTGCTGATATCCAGATGTAGTTAAATGGCTGCCAATTAACACTAACACTGAGCTGTCACCTTTTTCATGTGGGATGTGTGATAGTTCACTGATCCAGTCTGTGTGGGCTAGCTGAAGGGACAGAAGGAGTACTTTCATTCCTCTTGCTGTGCTCAGACTTGCAGTACAGAATGAGCTGTGTAAATCAGTCTGAGTAAAAAGAAGTTACAGTTGTTTCCAAAGATTTCTCCTAAAAGTTATTAAAGTCCAGGATACAATCTCACTGTCAGTTTCCCTCTAAGCTGACTTAGTGTGAACTAGCTCACAGTTTTTTAGCCTCCAGCTCACACATTTTTGTCTCAGCTCAGGAAAGATGGCTCCAGAGCAAACAAATTTACACAATAGCCAAAATGCTCGCTCATAACTTTAATGTCAGTAGCTCACAAAGTAGAATTTTCACTCACAAGACTCCACAGCTTAGAGGGAGCATTCACTGTCCATCTGACAATACCCATTTAAGAAATTCCCAAGAGGATTATAAAGAAGAAGGTCAGGGGTCTGTCTATCTGAGGAACCGCCTTTCCCTGCATGTTCCCCAGAGAGCACTGCAATCAGGAACTCAAAGCCGCCTGGCCCTCCCTGGACCTAGGGATGCCAGGCTGGCGTTGACTAGGACCAGGGCGTTTTCCCTGTGTGGCGCCGACTCATTGGAATGAGCTCCCCAGTGAGATCAGGGCCCTGCAGGACCTTCAGCAATTCTGCAGGGCCGTGAAAACAGAGCTTTTTTGCCAGGCATTCTAGTAGAAGCAACATTACATCAGCTGAGCTGCACTTGCACTTTATCATATGACACCGCCATACACAAATAGTTTTACCTGTATTTGTATGGAACTGAATCTAGGTATTTTATGTATGTATTTATGCTGGTTTTATGGTTTTATGTAAGCTGCCTGAGCCGCCTCAGCAGGAAGGCAGAGTAAAAGTCAAACCAATAAATAATAAATTAAAAAAATAAGGTTACAAAATGGTTTTTATGATTGGGGGCACTGCTAATTCCAGAGGGACCAGGGTAGTCAGACAAGGTCTACTGCTATAGTGGGAGACCTCCCAGAAATAATTAGGGGTGGGCACAAACCACATTTTTGTGGTTCATTTCAGATTGTGGCCAAACCATGAACTGAACCATGAACCAATAAGAAACAGGAGGTTGGTTCATTAACTAAACTGGTTCATATCTGTTTGTGATCCCTGCTTCCTGGTTCCCACTGCTTTTCACAGGGCTCAAAGCACCCTGCTTTCTGTTCCTCCCCACCACTCAGCTGTTTTTGTAAAGAGCAATGATTTAAATGGCCTGGCACCATTTAAACCCTTGCTTTCTGCTCTTCATGATCCACCACAAACAGCCATGGACTTCCCTAAACTTAATGGAAATTCATCGCAGCTCTTCAGTTTGCAAACCATGAACCATCCAAGATTTGTCATAAGCTTTTGGTTGTGAGCTGGTTCATGCCCATCCCTAGAAATAACACCTCTTCTCTGCTAGCTCTTCAGATGCTGGGGGGAGAAATAGGGGGGGGGGCACTGGTGTTCTGTCACAAAACTGGAATGAAATTGAGGTAATGCTCTGGGATTCGCCCAAAACTCTATGGTTCAACCTGTCTGTGTCCCTAATTCCTCCCAGCTGGTTGATGGCTGTGGCTGGCAACCCTAGACCAGGGACTTTCAAGTGAATAGTTGCAGCTGAATGAGCAATTGTGTATCCAAGGATGATTCACTAAATGGAGCCGCATGTAGCTGCTGCTTGATTGGGGGAACAGTGGTCTTGTTGGGGCTGCATGCCAGCAAATCCCAGATGCTACATGCACCTGATACTGGATCAGGATTGCTGAGTTTCAAATGTCACTGTTATTCTGTGGGACACCCCAATCCCTTTTTTATTTCATAAAGCTGGGGTGGGGGTGTCTTTCACTGAAACATTGCAAAAAAAAAATTCATATTAAGACCCAAACACCTGAAAATTTATCCTGATGCTGGAAATTCAGCACTCACATGCAAATAAATTCTGTTGACACTAGAGGTGCTGCATGGAAGAAATCCTGAGCCCAAAATGTACACCAAAATAGCTTTTGGGTTTTGTTGCTTTGGTTTTCTAAAATGGTATTAGGAATCTGAGATTCTTAGTGAAACAAAGCTACACTCACCAAAAATGTATTTTCAAGCCAGCCAGATCATGTGCTTGTTCATGTATTTGCTGTATTGTTCCTTGATTCTATTTCTTTTCCTAGGCAACAGCATCATTCCTTCCTAGCAAGGGTCTAGCTCCCTTCCAATCACTTTTGCAGACAAGCTGCAGAGAGGCAATGAGCAGCATGCATGCATACCAGTTGTTCTTTGATTCTCTTATTTCCCAAGGAACCTTCCTTCCAATTGGATTCTGGCAAGGGAGGAACACAGAATGCTCCCAACCAATCACTTTTGTTTACAAAGTGTTATGCTCAGTGACTTCTGCTTCCAACACCCTCAAATTGGCTGTACATTGAAATGAACAGTATCTGCAGTGTTTGTGTGCAGAAATGAGCTACTTTTGGGGGTCCAGTAAAACAGCCCCCTTGCTACATGTGCTTGAAATTGGGGGGGGGGTCATGAAAAGAGATCAAGTAGTGCATTCTGAGCAATTCTGCTGGCATTGTCTGAGCACTGAAAATTGTCTGAGTATTGAAAAGAACAGTGACTGCAGTGCACACCCACAGAAATTCGGCTCAACCAGCCACTGGCCCTTGTGGCCAAGTGGCTGGGAAGCTGCCTTTGCCTCTCTGGGAGGAGGGGCAGACAACAACAAAAAATGGTGGCAAGAACGTCACACCCGGGCTTCTACCAGGGGGCTGGGCTGGAGCCTTCATAGGCTGGCCCCACCCCTCATTCACATTCTTCACCCCATTTTTGGCCCGCCCTCTCACCCTGTTGGCAGGACTGGCTTTGGCTGGTCACCCATTTGGGGGCCAGGCAGGAATTTTTTGCCCCTTCCCAAATTGGCTCTTTGGAAGGGTGTTTTCACCTACCTTGTACTGCGGCAGTGGTTCAGGCAGTTTTGAGGGGATGCGGCAGTTTTAGTCAGGTTGGTCACTTTATAGGTTGGGAGGGTTGTATGTGGATATAGATTGTGGTCTGGTGAGTGCCAGTTGACACCCCCTTCTTGGTGTCTAAGGGGTCTTGTAAGTACAGTCCTTGGGCCCTGCAGCCTGGGAGGGGGGAAGCAGACCGCCCTCGATGGCTTCTCCCTTTTAGCCTTGTGGCCTGGGGGAGGGAGTTACAGGGCTGTCTTCCAATTGATGTGCTGGCCAGGTGTGAGCCACAGCCTGATGGCTCCAGCCTGGGGCAGGGTGGCTCACCCTATTTCACATGGCAAGGGACGGATCTTGGGACCCCTGGCCTTGTCCATACTGCAGGCATATGTTGCCCTTGCCACTTCTAGTTAAATGTTGACAGTTAATAAAGTGGCCCTTTAGTTAAACCCAATATTGGTGTCTGCCTCTTTATACCGACTTGGGGGGCAAATATTCCCAAAATCCAGAACATGAAATACCACATGTATTTCTAACACAAATCAGTAACACCTTGCCTGAAATGAAGCAATCACAGTAAAATTCCTCTCCAAAGCCCAGATCCAAAACTGTAACGTTTTTCTCAGTGTGCACCCCTAGTTAACACAGATCAATGACTTCTCATTGTGGTCCCCTGTGGCTTAATGGCTTTTTCCACAAAAGCTCCCCAAACTTCAGCATCAGGGTTTTGGAAATTTCATGGGGGAGAGCTAGAAAGAGCTGCATCTGTGAGCTCTTATACATGAGCTCCGCAGGACATGATATGCGTTTCATTCATTTACTTCATTTATACCCTGCCTTTCTCCCCAACGGGGACCCAAAATAGCTTTAATTTTTCTCCTCTGCTCCATTTTATCCTCACAACAACTGGCCCAAGGTCACTCAGTAAGCTTCTATGGCAGAGTAGGGATTTGAACCTGGGTATCCCGGATACCAGTCTGTGAGTCTATACCACACAGCTCAGAAATACAATATTCTTTTTTAAATAATCAGATGCTTTTACGCTCCTAAAATTCACTTCTTAGGTAAGAACCATGATGACTATATTAGGAAATGTAATTAAAGTAATACAGGAAGAATGAAATAGCCATCTTTTTATGTTATGTTTCTCTTTATGTAGGCTAAGTCAGATACTGAGAAAGAAAACGTTGGAGGGAGAATTAAGATAGATCGTTCTACCTTGACTTGTATTTCTGGATGCTCTGCAGTGCAAGAAATGGAATCATATTATCTATATTGTTCTTTAATTTGTATTTCCTATCTCATAGAAGGTTTGCTTTTAAAATGGTAGTAATATATATGTTTACCTACATCACAAAGGCAGATAATTTGTCACAATAAAGACCCCCTGAAGAAATATTAGAGTATAAATTCTGCATAATGGAAAGTTTTGAGCACACTCCAGGAAACTTTAGCTGCCATAAGTTGGCACTGCACAGAGGCTAAAAGAAGAAGCTGTGACCTAGAAGGACCTGGTTCAAACTTTGCCTCAAACCCATCAGGTTGGCATTATTTTATTTTATTTCTAGCCCACCCTCCCCTGCACAGCAAGGCTCCGGGCAGGTTACAACCATGCATATAAAACAATAAACACAATAAAAACAATTAACCATACACAATCAATTAGCCTATATAAAATCAGTTAATCCTAAACTATTAGATGGCAGTCTGTAGCACAAGTAACAACTACTCCCAGAACTCTACATTTGTGTGGCTGTAGATGGTAAGCAAGTGGATGGTGAGAAGAAAACAGAAAGAGGTAGGATGGGGGAGTTAGAGCATGAGAGGCCAATACAGATGGGATTCCGCCACTTCAGCTAAAGGCCTAGTGGAACATCTCCATTTTGCAGGCCTGGCAGAACTGTATTGTCAGGCAGGGCCCAGATCACACAAGGCCAGCACCAGAGCTAAAAAAAGATACAGCTGGGTGTCATCGGCATATTGGTGACAACCTAGCCCAAAGCTCCAGACCAAATGGGTGAGGGGACGCATATAGACATTAAATAGTGTAGCAGAGAGGATTGTCCCCTGAGGGATGCCACATACCAAAGGGTAGCATGATGAAACCCTCTCCGCAAGCACCACCCTCTGTCCCCAGCCATGGAGAAATGAAGTCAGCCACTGCAAGGCTGTCTCACATATCCCCATGTTGGTGAGACAACAGGTCATAAGATTATAACCAACTATGTCAAACACTGCTGTCAAATCAAGTAATAACAGCAGCACTGACTCACCTTGATCCAGGTGTCTCTGGAGATCATCCATGAGGGCAGCCAGAGCCATCTCTGTTCCATAGCCAGGGTGGAAGCCAGACTGGAATGGCTCCAAGGCAAAGGAATTTTCCAGGAAAGCCTGGAGCTGTTCCACTGACACTCTTTCAATTACCATACCCAGAAATGGAAGATTTGAAATTGGGTGGTAGTTGGCTGGATTGGTAAAATCCAGGGATTTTTTTAAAGAGTGGTCTCACCACTGCCTCCTTCAAAGTCCCTGACCTCAGAGACAATTTGACAATATCTGCTGGGGGGTGGGGGGCATATTCCATCAGCACTGGCTTTCACCAGCCAAGACAGATGTGGGTCCAGGGGGCAAATGGTGGGCTTCACAGTACCCAGAGCCCTGTCAACTTCATCCTGAGAGAATCAGCTGAAATGGTCTATTACTGGGCCTGAAGACAGCCAAGGGGCCTCCAAGTCACACACTATATCAATATTGGCCAGCAGGTCTTGGTGAAGTGACAAGATTTTACCTGCAAAATAGCTCATGAAAGCCTCACAGCTAATTGCCATACTGCGATCTTCTGGGGTTCCCTGTAAAAGGGACATTAATGATCTGATTATCCTGAATAATTGAGCTGGGTGAGAGCTAGTATATGCAATGGAAGTTGCATAGAATTCGTTCTTTGTGGCTTTCACTGCCATCTCATAGGCTTTCATTATCATCCTATAAGATGTGCTTGTAGTGCCAGAGATAGGTAAATTTTCCTAGCCCCACTACCAACATGCCTCGAGATGGGGCAAAGTTTGGAAAGAGACCGAGCATGACCATACCTCCATCTCCTTCCTTTATAATACCTTGCCCCACTGCCATACCTCCAATTACTGAGATTCCTGATTCCATGGTGGCCTCCCCTCCTAAGTCTCATCCAACACCATTTAACCCATATCCCACTTACACACATCAAGTTCACAATTAACAACCTAGTAATCTAACTAATACACAATAACTAGCTATTTCATCAGCTCCCTCCCTCCCCTCCCTCCCAATAGCCATTCACAATTTCAAATCCTATTAATAAGAAGTCTAAATTAAATTCCTTGCAGCTAATTCCATTAGCAGGAAATCATGATTCTAGTTGACAAATCCTCAATAGCTATGGTGGATGGGTTAGCTAACCACAAGTCATGACTCACTATTGTGAGACATCTTACAGCAGGAGAGTCTAAGCAGTGGTTCAGTCATTTCAGCTTCTAGGTCCTAATGAATAAGGCCAAGCCAGTCACTAAGTTCTGAGGGGCCCCTGGGAGGTCTTGGAAAGCCCGAGGAACCTCTAGAGGCACCGAAATCCACTCAGAGATATTCAAGGCCACTCATGGCCACCTGAAAACATCCAGAGATTCCTGTGCTGATCTACAGCATATAAAACGTATCCATCCCAGCAGACCTATGGGGTTAGAACTGAAGCCTCAGACTTTCCTGAATCATCCTGGGACTGATTTTGATTCTTAGGACCCACTCAGAGCCCAATTGAGCTAGAGACCAGTTAGCCCTCAGCCTAACCAAAGCTGGGTGTGAACTATGCCCGCAGATGGATCACCAACAAGGCATGATGGCAGGGACAGTCAATAGGCCTTGGTCAGTAGAGGAGCACTCCCGCAGCAGTCTCACACTCAGCACTCTCCCCACTGACAGCTACATTAGTAGTTGAGTTGTTAGAGCCAAGTTCCTTCACTGGTTCTCCTCTTTGTTTACTCATCCACTTGCCTGCTCTTCCACTCATCCTCTCCTCCAGACCTCCGATATTTTGGCATGCAAGCACTACGAGTGCTGCAGCATCCAAGGATTCAGGAACTTAGTGTTCAATAAGCTGAGTAACTCCCATCACGTCTACTTCTAGTTTTAATCCTAATTTAATTCTGATTTCTAACCTTTTCCTGTGCACAAAAGTTCTAGGGAAGAAACCTAGGGGTCTTACATACAGACCTTTGGTTCCAACCTAGTCCTCAGTTAACAATTTAAATTATTTGCCAGGAAATAGTAAATCCAGCAAATGGGAATTAGTCTCTAACACTCCTGCTGCGGCACCATCTTGGTTGGCTAGTATATCAGAAAAGTCCTCTTGCATAGGCTCAGTCTTTTAGCTGTACTATGTGGATAATTCTGGCCTGTCTTACAGGTTTGTCGTAAGGATTACAAGATTGTATATAAATGATGGTTCAAACATTAAAAGCACTGTATAAGTGCCTGAAATACTAGAGTCTGTTTATTCTTTTTCCCAACATTTGAGATTGAATCAAAAATATTCTGTGCAGTTTTCACACTGCTTCCCCCATTATTCATCTGTGTTTGGTGCCCCAAAGAGAGAAAAAGAGAAAAGGGTGCAGAGAGGAGAGGTTGTAGTGAAGATTGTCAGAGACATAAATTGGTCTTGGAGTAGAAAGCAGAAGGAGAAAAGGGCAAAGGGATATATAATGGAGGAGTCTAGCTGAGTGAGACTAAGGAAAGGGAGAGAGGGCAAGGGAGTTGAATGTGGGGACATGGGGAAACTGACTGCAACAAAAAGTGGCCGGGAGCACAGAAAGACAGAGGGATGGAGGGAAACAGGCTCATAGCCCGGCTGATCCTGAAGAAGGAGTTTCATCAAGAGTCCTTTAGCTTTCCAGTGGTGGGTGAGAGTTGGGGGGGAGGGTGTTGGAGGACCAGAACTGAGCCTCCACAATTCTAATGGTAAAGAACAGTTAGTAGAGGTAATTTGAGCTTTAATTGGTGTATATTTTTAATGCCTTAAATTCACATCCTTTTGTGCCAGTGGTAGGATCAAAGCTGTTCTCAGTATTTGAGTTGCTCCCAGTTGTCCTGTTTATTATGGACCTGATTAGTTTACTAGACAAGTCTGCATATTTTGGGATTGTGGTGGATGGGAATATAATTTTAAGCTACTGTCCCACAAGTACTGGTCATTCATTTTGGTCCAGTTGTTGTGAGATCCCCTGGAGTCACAGGGAAATCACCAATGGGTGTGGCAGTTTTTTCATGGAGGTTTGGTTGTCTCATCATAGGATGGCATTCTTTGCATGTAATTTCTGTCATAATTCTCTGATTTGTATCTCTGGCTTCATAGTCTCAAGAGGATAAGGGGCTGTGAAGGCGACAGCTCATAGGATCAGAAGAGTTACAGTACATTTTCAAGATGGGTAGCCATGCTAGTCTGTCTGTAGCAGTAGAATCAAGCAAGAGTCCCATAGTGCCTTAAAGACTAACAAAGTATGTGGCAGGGTATGAGCTTTCATGAGTCACTGCTCACGTCTTCAGATATATCTGAAGAAGTGAGCAGTGACTCATGAAAGCTCATACCCTGCCACATATTTTGTTAGTCTTTAAAATGCTACTGGACTCTAGTACATTTTCAGTAATATGCACATAGTATACAGTTCTCAGTTCATGCTCTCCCTTACATAATCTTAATGTACTTTTCATTGATTTACCTCTTAACTAATTAATGTACTCTGTGTTAAGAACATTTTTCCCCTGCAAGAATTCCAGATAAGACAAGTTCTAGTTGGATTTGAAAATGACAGCTTTTATAAATATAACCTCTGATGCTTCTCTCCCCCATCCTCCATTTCTTAACACCCTACAATGATATGTCATCTTCTAATGTGATGTGACTGGATTGATAGCATTCATTCTGAAGTGTAATGTAATCCAGTGTGACTGATCAAATGGAACCCGCCACTTCTCAGCATAGGGCAATGCATCACATGTGAAATTCCTATAGAACCTGCCTTCTGCATGTCACAGTGAAAGAAGTCTGTCTATATCCCCCATGGTTAATTGATCAAGCTTCTTGAAACTATTCTTTTCCCTCTGATGAATTTTCTAGAAAAAGGGAATGAACAAGACAAGCTGATTTACCTAGCTGCATTCCTTTCTTCTCATTGTACTTTCCACATGTCTGGGTGTATTATGATGTAGAGCAATGGAGAGACATTTGTATGGAGCTGTACAAAATGCAGCATTGTCCCTTTCCCTGTTGCTAAAGCACAGCCAGAGTGTAATATGGTCAGGATTGTGTTGCCTTCTGGCTGCCCCCAAAGAGATCCAATCAACTACTGCCAAGGGGAATAACAGGGAAGTGTTTCTGGAGAACAAATTGGACAAAATCTTGAGAAATGCACAGCTTTGTAAATATGATGTAACTGTTTACTCCAGGAGGGGGGTAATGCTGCTACTTTATAGGCTTCTTCACAACCCAATTAAGCAGGAGTACTTTGATGAATGTATTCAGGGGAACTGACTCCAGTAGGAAGATACTGAGTAAGATCAAACTACTCTAGCTTAAAGTTCTACCAAAGAATGGTAATGGATTAAGGTCCAATTCTGTTCATTGGTTGACTTTAAATAGGCATTTCCTGCCACATATCACAGTACTTACACTGGCATGAACACCACTGTAGACCACTGTAAATACATTTGTATGCAATGCATAATATTAGGTACACACACTAAAGCTCCCTTTCTTGTTTCCTAGCAGAAGTGCAGAAAGTTGGTCCAAGTTTTTAGGCTTGCTTCTTTGGTTAATAGGAATGGTGCCAGTTGAGAGGCCATGCTACATGTGCCACACTTGTCACAAAGTTCCTTGGACAAGGAGCTCATATGCTTTGTCACAGCTAAATATTTTCATGAGTTTGGAATGACAGCAATGAGGTAATAATTTTTCAAGTCAATGTATACTTGTAACTGTAAATTCCTCAGCTACAGCATGAGAAAGACATTGTGCCTTTGTGTAAACTTCAGTAACTTAAAACGGTGAATGCACATGCTCTTCTTTAATAGTTTCTTTTCCTGCCTATATAGAGATGTATATCTGTAAGAACTTGTGGCCTTCAAATAGAAGATAATATCCTCCTCCCATATTCCAAAATAAAGGTACCAGACAATAAATGTAGGTTAAGGGAGAAATCCTAAGGAGGTCTACTTGGAAACATTTTATTCAACGGGGCTTACTCCCAGGAAAGTATTCTTAGGATTGCACTGTAAATGAGGGCTTGCCCGGACCTAAATGGCCCAGGATGGCCCCATCTCATCAGACCTTGGAAGGTAAGCAGGGTCAGCCCTGGTTAGCATTTGGATAGGAGACCACCAATGAAGTTCAGGGTCCCTACACAGAAGCAGGCAATGGCAAACCATCTCTGAAAGTCTCTTGCCTTGAAAATCCTATGGGGTTGCCATGTCAGCTGTGACTTGATGGCATTTTCCGCCACCAAATGAGAGCTTATTATTTACAAACTGAACTGCACAACTTATTAAACTGACTCCATCAGTGCGCAAGTTCTCTAAAAGCTGCTCCATTAGGCTTACAAGTGTTTAGATGATCCCACCCTTACTCCAGGTCAGGGTGGCCAGAAGCCATGCTTTTGTTTTCCTTGTCTACAACAGAGACTCCATCAACCCCATCCCCTCACACAGAATGATGTAAAAGTTCAAGCACCAAGTGGATAACACCCCTCTCTGAGCCTTCTGATACTGTTTAGTGAAGAGTGACTGGTTTGGGTGTCTTTCTCCATCCACCAATGCCTCAGGGTACTTGCCAATCCAATAATAAGAAATAACTAACCTGCATAACTCCTGCCAAGGAGGGGCTAGGATGCTTAGCCTCCCCCACCTCCATCTCCTGACCAGGAAAACACACACAGACCATTATGTGGTTCAGCTAAGAAGAAGAGATTATGTTCCTCATGGGACAAGTGAACTCCATCTAAGTTAAACTGATGTACGCCACAGACACTAAACTGATGTAATGCACACAGACACACTCAAAACAGGGAAAGGCTGAACAGCTACTCTAGGAGGTGCAGAGGTGAACCAGGCTCCTATCCACCATAGGGTCAAAAAGGAAAAGTCAGGAGGGCTGTACCTGGAGAAGCAGGTGCTACTGTCAGCCCCATTGTTGCCCTGCAAGGCGCTTATAGCGCTTTTATGGACTTATAGTTCATAAGTGATAAAAACTGGACTGTGCAAGTAGTGTGCAAAAGGGACTGAACTTTGCGGTGACCCAGAAGTGATGCTAACTGCAGACACACGTCAGCAGAGGAATAGCCTTCTCCTGAGATGATGTGCCAATGGTTACCTGCCCTCTTTTACCCTCAGTGCTAGCAGGAAGAGAGACCAACTCCCTAGACACAGAGAACACACAGAAACCAGAAACCTGTACTATGGAAAAACACCATATTCTGCAAAAGGGACTTAAAATCCTGAAGAAACTCCATAAGCCAAACCTTTCCCTCAACATGCAGGCAACCCCCACCCCACCCGATGATGCATTTTAGGTAGGGGCTTACTCCCAGGGATAGCATAACAAAGGAGCCTCTGCCAAGAAGGGACCAGCTGGCTGACTCATCACTCAACTCATTAGCCAGAGCCATTAAAAGACAGTACCCCTGGACTCAGCTATTGTTCTCCAAAGGTGCTCATTAGTTAAGTGATTAGATTCAACATTACCCAACCCTGCCCCATCCTCCTGCAAAACCAGTTTCTCCTGCAACCAGTTTTTTTTAGGAAGCTCCCAGGGGATGGATCAGGGAGGGGGGACGGACCAGGGGGATGGACCAAGGCGATGTCACATGGGAGGTGGTCAGCAAAGCTCACCCCCCAGCCCCATAGTGCATAAAAGAGCAGGTGATTTTGACAGGTGCAGGTTCAGGAGGCTCAGGTGTGTATAGAACAGATCCTGTGCAAGCTAGAGACATCAAAGTCACAGGGGATTTCCCCTGGATGCTCCTCTACATGCCCTCCAAGTTCCACCCCCTGTTGCTTTGAAGTTGGGTAAGCAGTTGTATTGAATGGAGACAGTCTGTCCAGAAATATAGCCATTTGGGAACTGGCACAAACCACCATGAACAGCTGGAAAGTTTGTGGAAATTTCATGCCAGTTGATCCGCCAAGAACTTCAATTCGCAAACCACGAGCTGAACAAAATTCATCACAAACTTTAGTTTGTGAACTGGTTTGTGTCCAACCCTACTCAACTCCACAGCAAAACTGCCCCAGAAAAGGCAGGATGGCTTTAAATAGCTTCCCATTCCCTGATGGGCCACATGAATTCTGCTGTTACTGCTTTCCACGCCCTATGTCTGGTGCCTACAATTCCCTAGGGATATGAGTGGCAAAACTGTCCCTGCTGTATCTCAGCTGTACCTCTGAACTAAAATAACTTAATAAAGATGAAGAAACAACATTTTTTCCTTCTCAAACTTCCTTCCTGTTGAGAATCAACTAAAGTTACAAGAGAATGTTATCTACATGATATAATCTTGTAAATCTACATGTCTTGCAACTAGACAACCAGATAACCTCACACCTATCTGAAGAGTTTTATTTTTGGTTAGCTTATACTTATTCCTTCCATGTTGCCAAGCTTGTAATGCATTACATAATATCTCTGAAAAGCTCTTTGCTGGCACTGCCCCTGCCATCTTTCTCTTGGATGGTTCATCTTTTAAGTTGAGAGAATCACCTCTTTTCTACTCTATCCTTACCTATTGGTTCAGCATCTGATTAATGCAACTCTGGCTGTTGTGTCTTACCTCTCACTGCATTGTTCTGCAATGTGCTTTATGGAAGCTTTACAGTAGCATTTTGCATCAGTGTGTGGTGTAATGGGGAGGGAGATGGACTAGAACCAAGGAGACCCATGTCAAATGGCCACTCAGCCCTGAAATTCACTGGCTGACCTTGGGCTTCTCATGATCTCAGAACTTTGCCTGGCTCAGGAGGTTGTAACTGGCAAAATGGAAGAGGGGGTACCCATGTACATCACCTGAGTAGGGCAAGATTTAAAAAATGTGACATTGTGTCTGAATTAATAAAAGTTAAATGCTTATTTAACCATTGGCTAGTTTGAGTTCCATCTTGAGAACTCAGAAGGCAAGTTCCATTTTAGTTGAAAATGCTTACTCCCAGGAAGATGTTCCTCCAATTGTACTGTTAGTTTCCTAGTCAAAACTGAAAATAGTGAAATAGATTGGTATGATTTTATACAACCTGAAGTTTGCCCTGGATCTTTTAGATAGGATTCTAAAACTGAAAACTACCATTCTATTTTTGGGAAACCTAAGGTGAGGTTCATTTTAGGACCCAAATAAATATGAGACATGAAGATCTGTGAACAAAACTGTATTAGCACTATGTTTGAAATTGAATAACCCTGGCTTAATGTCAGCAAGCTGCAGCAGCTGAGAACATAATCCACATTATGGGGTTTGATGCAAAATCAAGTAGCCATACAAATGTGTTTCATGTAATTTTGCTATAGGTAATTCTAATATCCCTCAATGACATTGAGGCAGCTGGGAGCAAAAGGACAGTCACAGTGCAAACCTAAGCAGGTTTACTCAGAAATAACTTCCAAGTTACTCAGTAGGGCATACCCCCAGGAATAAATCTTTAGAGTTGCAGCCAAGGATCTTTGGTCCCCTGATCACGGCAATAAGTTTACACAACATTCCTTTTTAGATAAATGTCTAATTCCCCCCTCCCCCTCCTGAATGTTACTTATTTTAAACTCCTGCCATATGTTGTTCCATCAATAAAGACATATGGTTCACAGAGCAATGCCATATGTCTAGTAATGTTGTATAGTATGTTGCAGTGGAAAGCAAACATTTTTAATTTGTTCAGGAACTCAGTCTAAATTATGTTTCCCACATTTCTGATATTATGTTCTCAGTGACAGATATGAGCAAACCCTTAAAACTGAAAAATAACGTATCCCACACCCAGCATCAAGAAAGCTATATCATCTTCAAAAAGATGTCAAAATGTACATGGCAGGTTTCTTGATATATCATATATAGAGTGCAAGTGATGAATCTATTTAATTTATTCAGATATTTATGCTCTGCTTTTCTCCACAGTGGGGCCTCAAAGCAGCTTACAACATCACTCTCCCCTGTTCTTTTTTATCTTCACTGTTATGTAGGCGGACCACCACCAGGGGTCTGCGGTCGCCGAACAGAGCTTAGCTCCTTCAAACAAAAGGGTCCTCGGATCCTAGTCCACCTAGCATCGACCTATCATAACTTTGGCAGGAAACTCAAACCCTCCAATGGGACAGTGGGTGTGCCTTGCAGGGCTGTTGTGTGTTCATGTTGTGAAGTACTAATAAACGTGTCACACTGCATGTCATTGTCCGAGTCCTTCATGCAGCAAACCCAGTGCTTTACAGCGGCAACGAGGTTAGGATCCCTGGAGCAGGCCTGAATCTCCTACTAGCGCAGCCACAAGCACAGACACTGAAGACACCATCGCAACCTGCACTGCTCCCAAGCAGCACTGTGCCACAACTGGCTCTTCTTGTCTCTGCTCCTCACATCATGCTAGGACTATGACCACTGCTCAGGGAAACATCAAAACCTTTGACCCCACACATCCTGAGCTCTGGGATTCATGGCCAGACCAGCGTACCTGCCAGCTCACCTACAATGAGGTGACCAATGCAGCTAAGAGAAGGAACCTCCTCCTAAGTTCCTGCGGCACAGCCACCATTAGGCTAGCCACTAGCCTCCTGGCCCCCAAGTCCATCCTTGAGTGTACCTATGAGGAAATCATTGACGTGCTGACAAGGTACCTCACACCCAAGCCAATGGTGCTGGCCCGGCGGATGGAATTCCAGGGGTGCCTCCAAAAGCCCAGGGAAGCGGCCGCAGTGTATTTGGCAGTGCTACGCCAGCTGGTCATGGAGTGCGCCTTTACAACAGTCACAGAAAACCTCCTCACACAGTTCGCCTGGGGCCTCAGTGATGCCAAGCTCTGCTAGAAGGTAATCAGCACCCCTGACATCAAGCTAGAGGAAGCCCTGCAACTCACCCTTGCACATGAGGCCTTGCATGACGACCGGCCATTGGCCGCTTCGCACCTGGTCCTTCCTGACTCGGCGCCTGAAGACTCAGATAAGGACGTCCGTCTCATCCATCAGCCCACCCACCAGAGACCACTGGGTACCACCACCACAAGACCCTCCAGAAAGGCCACAGGATGTGCCCCATGTGCCAGCTGTGGGGACGCGCATGAACGAAAAATATGCCAGTTCCACAACGCCACTTGCTACACTTGTGGGAAGCAGGGGCATCTTGCCTGTGTCTGTCAGCCCAAGGGAAGCTGGCCACAGCTGCTGCCTGCTCTGCCACACTGCCAGGCCACTGCCGCCTATGAGACTGCAGCAGAATACTCCGACCTCTACCTCCTTACCGGTAGTTCCAGGTACTATGTCTCCCCAACCAGTCTGCAACCCTGAAAATCCAAGTCTGGGTCCAGATTGAGGAGTCCCCTGTGCTATGGAAGTAGACTCAGTGTTGGCAGCATCCATCATCTCAGTGGACACAATGAACAGACTGCCCTAACGGGGGATCCCCCCGACATCCCTAGCCTCTGAGCTTGGTGGACTTTCAGAGAAACCCAGTTCCAATCCAGGGTGTGGGGACTTTCCAGGTGCAATACTGGGGTTTCAAGGGGTCTCTGGACTTGATTGTGGTAGAGAGGAACCTTGTTAGTCTTTTGGGGCAGGCATGGTTCGCACCGTTGGGCATCACAATCGGAGGTATTAACAAATGTGTGTTGTGGGACTTTGCAGAGGTCTGCGGGGAGTTCCCTGCCATCTTCAATGGGGCTTTGGACTGTTATAAGGGCCCCCAGTTCCCTTACAATTAGACACCAACATAGACCCCATTCGGATGTGTTTTCACATGGCTCTGCTCACACTCTGGCCAAAAATCGATGCAGAGCTGGACCAATTAGTAGCACAGGGGATTCTAGAGCCAGTGTCGCATGCCATTTGGGAGATGCCAATCGTTACCCCCGTTAAGCCAAATAGCGAAATCTGCATCTGCGTGGACTATAAATGCACCTTAAATAAAGCCCTCCATGACCACTCCTACCCGGTCCCGGTGGTGAGCCACATACTGGCATCTCTGGCAGGGGCTAAGATATTTGGCAAACTTAACCTGTCACAAGCCTATCAACAATTGCTGGTGGATGAGGCCACAGCCATGGCACAGACAATAGTTATGCATTGAGGGGCTTTTAAGGTTAGGAGGCTGCAGTTCAGCATAAGGGTGGCCCCGGGAATCTTTCAACAATTAATGGACTTCTTGTTAAAAGGGATCCCTGGAGTGATGCTGTTCTTCGACGACGTCCTCATCACTGCAGCCACCCCAGACGACTTCACTTCCCACCTCCACACCGTCCTCCACCGCTTTGACTCTGCTGGCCTCAAGGTGAAGTGGGAGAAATGCCTCCTTGGAGTTCCAGAAGTGGACTTTTTGGAGTTCAGGGTTGACGCGTCCAGCCTCCACCCTGCCAGAGACAAGGTGAAGGCCATCATGGAAGCCCTGGCACCAACGAGTAAAACTGAACTGCAGGCGTTCTTAGGCCTAATAAATTTCTATCACACCTTTCTACCTCACAAGGCTGCTGTTGTAGAGCCCCTACACCACCTCCTAGATAAGTCAGCTCCTTGGTCATGGGGACCGAGGGAAGCAACGACGTTCAAGGGAGTCAAGGTGCTTCTAATTTCAAATAACGTACTGGCCCACTTCGATGAGTGGTCCTTGTGTGCGATGCCTCCCCATATGGCACTGGCGCAGTCCTAGGCCACATCCTCCCCAATGGCTGCGAGGTCCCCATGGCCTACTATTCATGGACCCTGACAGCCACTGAGCGCAGCTATGTGCAAATAGACCAGGAGGGCCTGGCAATTGTAACAGGGGTGAAGAAGTTCCACAACTTCGTATATGGCCGTCCCTTCACTATTGCCATGGATCACAAGCCGCTGCTAGAAGCAGATGCCCCAGGTGCTGTCACCTCACATTCTCCGTTGGTCTCTGTTCCTTGCGGGATACAATTATTGCCTGGAACACCAACCGGGCAAAGCAATGGGGCATGCTGATGCCCTGAGCTGGCTGCCACTCCCAGCCACCAATGCAGATTCTGCTCCCATGTCTGGGGTCTTGATGCTCGAAAGCCTCCCAGATCCTCCCCAGTAAATTGCCGACATCACTGCCTGCTCGGCCCACAACCCCATGCTCTCCCGGGTCTTGGGCTGGGTGATGAGTGGTTGGCCCTCCACCTCCCTGGGGATGGAGTTCATGGCTTTTGTAACATGGAAGGATGAATTGTTGGCCCTGAAGGGGTGTCTCCTATGGGGGGACAGAGTTGTGGTCTCCAGCAGCCTGAGGCAATGGGTCCTCACGGCACTTCACGAGGCACACCCAGGAATAGTAAGAATGAAGGCTCTGGCCCAGAGCTGTGTGGTGGCCAGGAATCGATGCCAAAATCAAGTTGTGGGTCCAGAGGTGTCAGACCTTTCAGGAAGTGTGACTCAACCTTCCAAGCGTGTCCACACAACAATGGGAACTGACACGAAAGCCATGGTCCCGGCTGCATGTGGATTTTGCCAGGCAGTTCCAGGGCCTGCTGTTCCTAGTAACGGTGGACTCATACTCAAAGTGGTTGGAGATCAGCCCCATGTCCCCCACCTCCATGAAGGCCATCATCCAGGCCCTCTGCCAAATCTTCATGACCCATGGGCTGCTGGATACAATCATCTCCAATAACGGGGCCGCGTTCACATCAGTGGAGTTTCAGGACTTCCTCCAATGAAATCTGATCCGGCACATCAGATCGGCCCCCTTCCACCCTGCTACCAATGGACAGGCAGAGAGAATGGTCCACACAGCTAAGGAAGCCCTCAGCAGGATCACGGATGGGGATTGGGAGTTTCGACTGGCCCGCTTCCACGTAACACAAAGAATGACCCCCAACCCTGTCAGCGGCCACAGCCCTGCAGTGTTGTTGATGGGCCGGCGCCCCATGATGTTGCTGGACAGGCTGCACCCTGATAGGGCACTGGACTCTAGGCAGATGGTGGAAAATCACACACAGATTCTTCCTTGGGGACCACATGTTCCTCAAGAATTTTGGAATGGGGCCCCCATGGATCCCTGGCAGGATTGTCAAAGTGACTAGCCCCATGTCCTATGAGGTCTTGACAGAGGATGGCCGCTCCCATGAAAGCACCTCAACCAACTCCGGCGGAGACAACTCCCTGAGGCAGAAGTGTTTCCCCTGCCAGCAGAGGGACCAGGAATGTCTGCCCCAGAGGCCAGCATGCTGCCCAACACCCCAAGCACAGGAGAGAGCCCTCCGATTGAAATACAGCCAGAGGGACCTCAGCCGCCACTCCAGATGCCACGATCTCCAGCCACAGCTAGTCAACCAGAGGCTGTAACCCTGGACCCAATGCCAGCTCCCCAGTGTTCCCTCAGAGAGCACAGGCCCCCAGCCAATTTGAAGGATTAAGTGACATAGGCAGGGTCTGAACTATGGGAGGAGGGGTGTTATGTAGACAGACCACCACCAGGGATCCGCAGTCACCGAACAGAGCTTAGCTCCCTCAAATAAAAGGGTCCTTGGATCCTAGTCCTCCTAACATCGACCTATTGTAACTTTGGTGGGAAATTCAACCCCCCAGTGGGACAGTGGGTGTGCCAGGTGGCGTGTATATAGTTGGCTTTATGGGGCCATTGTGTGTCCATGTTGTGGAGTACTAATAAATGCGTCACACCACATGTCGTTGTCCGAATCCTCCATGTGGCGAATCCAGTACTTTACATTCACAACAACCACATGAGGTAGATCAGACTGAGAGAAAGAGAGAGAATGACTGGTGAAAGGTCATCCAGGGATCTTCCATGATGCAGTAGGAATTTAAACTGTGGGTCACCCAGTTCCTAGTCTGACATTCCAACTACTACAACATGCTGTAAAATGTGTATTTCACATAAAGCATTAAGGCTGCAATCCTATACTCACCAGGTAGGACTTAGATACTTAGTACAAAAATTAAATGATTAAAAACAAAAATGATGCTGCATATAATTCAGGGCAAAATTATACCCTCATCTTGAGAAGCTAATCTATCTATGATTTGGGTTTCTGCATGTGGGTCAGTTCCAGTGCCAGTGCAAAGAACTGCTACAGAACAGAACACTGCATCTAGTACAAGGGCTTCCACTGGCACCTTTGACAGTGCTGATAATCACAGCTAGGAGAAGGGCAGGGCTTGGCAAGCACAGAGAAGTCCTTATCCCTTAAATAAAGATGATGTTGATGAGTTGCTTTTACACCCACTTTTCTATATCCTAAGGAGTCTCAAAGTGGATTACAATTGCCTTCCCTTCCTCTCCCCACAACAGACACCTTGTAAGGTAGGTGGGGCTGAAAGAGTTCTGAGAGAACTGTGACTGGCCCAAGGTCACCCAGCAGGCTTTATGTGGAGGAGTGGGGAATCAAACCTGGATCTCCAGATTAGAATCCATCACTCTTAACCACTATACCATGCTGGCTGCCAATGGGTGCAGTGATGCAGTGAATATCTGTGATTTGTATTTACAGAAGTGAAAAATCCCATTTGAAGAATGTGATGAATAGCACCATCCTAAGAGGAGTTACACACTTCAAAACCCCCTGAATACTCTGCCATGAGCCAGCCAGATACCCCCTCTGAGGATGAGGAAATGGAGTTAGGCCCTGAACTGGTGGAATGCCTGCCTGAACAGCTGGATTTAGCCAGCAAAAGATGCATCAGGTGATGAGTGTTGTTCATTCTGGTAGGAGGCAAAAGAAATGGGACAAAGGTCAGGTCACCAATTTCTGCCTGTATCTCCTGAACCAACTGAGTTTAGGAGATGTCGGGAACGTTTTTTTGTTTTGTTTTTTGTAAAACTCTCTTAAAAAAGAGAGAATTTTATTCTTTTTATAAGAAACAGGAAGGGTAGACAGATGGAGAAAGAAAAAGATGGAGTGAAATTTTTCCTGTTAGTGAGTGTTAGTTTAGGTTAATAACCAATACCAGTTTTGGCATCTATCGTGGTTAGAAGATCTTCTTTTTAACTATTGCGAAGTCCAAAATCACTCTGTTAATGCAGTTAGTAAAGTCCATTGGGGTTAGTAATTAAACAGCTCCTTCCAGATGTTACACAAACAGTCCTCAAAATATCTTCTTTTTAAATCTCTTCCAGTTATGGATTGAGTCCATTTTAACTTTGAAGTCTTCCGTTCCATCACCACTTTCCCCTGGGCTGCTGTCTTCTTCGCTTGTCCCAGTTTGGAATACTGCATCTTCCTCCCTGCTGGCGTGTCTCTTCAGAAGTTTCTGTATTTTAAAGATGAAATCCTTCTTCTTTCTTTTCTCTTTTTCCTTAAACTTCTGGCTTTCAGGCTTCCTGGGCTCCACAAACTCTTCGGATGAAATTAGATCTCCAGTTTGTCGCTTGCTATGCTCAACATCCCCTTCTACTGGCAGAGTATTCTCTTTTATAAAAGCAGAATAGGCTTTGGGAGCCTCATCCACCTCTTCTTTTAATTTTATCGCTTCACTGCCAGTTAGGGGTGCCAAGACATTTGTCAAGGTAAATCCGAGATTTTCTTTCTCTTCCTCTTTAATGCCCTGGAAACCTAGAATCAAATTCGATTTCTGTTCAATCTCCATCATCTTTCTAGTTGTTTCCGATATCTGTTTCTGTCGACTGATGAGAACACTATCCATTTTAGACAGAGTTTCGTTGATTTTCCGCAATTGTTCCAGCAGGGGGCACAGCATCTCCTTTTCCTGTTGATTGACAGCAAGCTCTTGGGGGGCTGTCTGGACCGGAAGTCCCTCCTCTCTTCTCTTCCGGTATCAGCAGGACTTTTTCCAGTATCGACATTTTGTTTTTTTATTTACTTTTAAAAAGTTCGTGCCGCATCCCCCAGGAAGCTAAGATGATCGGAATCTTCCATGCAACCCCAACGGTACTTTCACCAACACTTTTTCTTCTCACCCCCTTCGCGCTCCCTTTGTGGATCTTGCTTCTCAAAGGGGGTGGGAACTTCTCCCTCCTCCCAACGCTTATACGCATGCAGGGGGCTCCGATTTACGCTTCAAAATAGATCTCCAACTCACGATTCGATGCTACTTCTTTTTATTTTAAGCCATAGCGCTGTCTTCACTCCTGGAATTCGGTGGCGCCGCTAAGTCCCATTACGGGCACGCCGCAGCGGGGCCGATTGGGGCGGGGAGAAAGCCTCAATTTCCCGGCTGTCTGCCGGCAAAGAGGCTACTCCCCAAGCGCCCCCGGTTCGGAGCCTTTACCTAAGGCTCACTAGGGTCTTTCGCACACGCGAAGACCCCCCCTAACTGCGCGTGGGCTAACCGCCTCTGGGAGCGTCCCGAGAAGCGGCCGCCATTCGCGACGCCGAAACCGAAACCGGGAACGTTTGACAGCTGAGGAGAGATGAAGGAGTGCCCAGCTAATTGCTTAGCAGTGGTCAGCACTAGCAGAGTTGTTGCAGGAGCAGGAGTCACAAGTCAGTGAGAAAGGACACCTGTGCTTTGGGGATGAGTCAACTAATTAGGCTGAAAAAAGGGATATGCTGAAAAGGCTTCACATGGAAGCTACTCTGCTCCCCACCCTCTGCGAGCTGTTTACTCAACAAACAGACTTTTGCCTTGCTACTTTGAGTTCTGCTCTGCTAACTTGTGTTTGTTTTTCAGCTAGGAACCCAGACCCTGTCTTTGTCTTGAATTCCAAGCCTTGACCCCGAACTCCAGACTTCCCTGTTTCCCCAGATCTGTGGACAGAACCTTCAGCTTTTGGACTCTGTGCAGTTGGGTGACCTTGTTCTTATTTCTTGCCTTGAATTGTTGTGTTTGCCTTTGTGTCTTCCAGAAACCCCAGGTAGAGTAAAAAGCATCAGGTTCTGCCTTGAAAATGACATTTGTTTGCTTAATTGTATTTGTGTGTGCATCCCGGAGGCTTGTGTTTGGTAAACACTAGGCTTGCTCTTGAACACAAGCCTACTTGGAATTGCATTGTTTTGCTAACAGTTATTACAGGTTCATGACAAACTGCAGCTTATCTATGTATTTATTCATTCACATAAAACATTTAATAATAATAATAACAATAATAATAATACTTTCAATTTATTAATTGCTTTTTCCCACTCACACAGGCTCAGAGCGATTTACAGTTACTCAGAAGACAGGGACTAACAATTTTTGAGGGTGGTAGGGAGACAACATACAATTATTTAATCACACACTGTAGCTGCTCGGGAGGATTCATCTGCAGGCTGTATCAGATGTGATCCGACGGCATGTCTTTTGTCGGCTGGATGATGATGTCAGGACTCACGATGTCACATTGTCACACTGCCACTGCCTAGCCGATTTGCTCCACTGCAGGCCAATTCACTCCACTGCAGGGAATGCTGACACAGATTTTTCCACCTTCCGATCTCGCAGCACAGCAGACGTCTTCCAACAGCAGCTAACACCTCCCCGAAGGGATTGGTGTGCCCACCCCTAGTGGGTGGTCCCCAATTTATCTACTTGCCAAAGCTTTCGAATCGGTGGGTGGACAATGAGCTAGGGACAAGGCTTGGTTGCTCACACCAGCATGGGGCTAGAACTGACAAAGCTTGGCAGTTCAGATGTTATAGTTATGCAGGGGGTTTTACCCACTGTGCCACCGCTCCCACTTTTATTACTTTATTATTATTTTTTATATTTGTTATATTTTTATATTTATTATTATTATTATTATTTATTTTATTAACCACTTTTCTCCCTTATGGAAATCAAGACAGATTACATTATTAAAAACAATAAAAACAACAATTATAAAACCCATAAAAAGTCAAAATTAAAAAAACTCCAACTAGAACTGCCAAAAAACAAACTAGGTCAATCAAATGTAGTCCTAAATAAATTGTCTTCAAGGGCCTCCTGAAGATTGACAAAAAAAAGCCCTGGGTTTTGACAATTAACAAGGTAAACAGAATAAGAAGCAAAAGGTGGGTGTGGCTGGATGACCACACTTCTGGTAACATGGGGGTGTGGCCTAATATGCTAATGAGCTGTGCTGTCAGGAGTGTGGCCTATTATGCTAATGAGTTCCTTCTGGGCTTTTTCTACAAAAAAAGCCCTGACCAGAACTGTACACAGTATTCCAAATGAGGCCGCACAATAGATCTATAAAGGGGCATTACAATATTGGCCATTTTATTCTGAATCCCTTTCCTAATAATCCCTAACATAGAGTTTGCCCTTTTCACTGCTGCAGCACCCTGGGTTGACACTTTCACTGAGCTATCCACTATGACCCCAAGATCTTTTCCCTTCTCAGTCTCAGCAAGTTCAGATCCCATTAGCCTATATTTGAAGTTGGGATTTCTTTTTGTCCCAATGTGCATCATCTTACACTTACCAACACAACTTCATTTGACACATTGTCACCCACTCGCCCAATTTGTGGAGGTCCTCTTGGAGCTCTTCACAGTCAGCCTTGGTGTTCACCATCCTGAATAATTTTCTGTCATCTGCAAATTTGGCTGTGACACTATGCAGCATTAGTTCCAGATCATTTATGAATTAAATAATACTGGCCTCAATACCAATACCAGGAGGGCAAGATAGAAATAATGATAATGATAATGATAATGATAATGATAATAATAATAATAATAATAATTCCTTGTGGGACTCCACTGTTTACTTCCTTCCATTGCGAGAACTGTCCATGGATTCCTCCTCTTTGCTTCCTCTCATTTAATCAGTTTTTAATCCATAACAGAACCTGTCCTCTTATCCCATGATTGCTAAGTTTACTCAGGAGTCTTTGGTGAGGTACCTTGTCAATTGTCTTTTGAGAATCCAGGAATACAATGCCTACTGGATCACCATTGTCTATGTCACTTTGGGAATCCTTGCATCTCTTTGTTGCTCCAGAAAATTGAAAAGTCCCCAGGTTCCTATGTCAATTCTAAATGTTTTAGCGGAACAAGAAGAGACTCAGGACCTCCTGACTGGACCCCCACCCTCCAGGATCCCACAGTCCCTTCCCAAAACCCAGGAATGAAGAACATGGCAAGTATGAACAGAAGCCCAGATCAGGAGGTAAAGCATATGCCAGACAGTCCAAGATGTCCAGTCACCAATTACTACTCAGGAAGAGGGAGAAGAGCTCTGTGTCCTGGCAGGATCAAAACCTCTATTCATGCAACAGCAAGTGTGTGACCATAAAAGCCTATGGGATTCTTATATATATTTGCATTTATACTAAAAGCTACAGAGAAATCAAAAGGGAGGGTAACTAACATCTATGGGAGAAAGAAAAGAAAACCACTAAAAGACCAAGTAGCAGCGGTCGTTAGCTTAAAGAATTGCTTAAAATACTGTTTCAGTTATAATAGCTATGGTATAATAAAGCACTTTTAAACTGTTTAGGTATGTTAATAAATCAGAAAATATTAACTAAGGAGAGTGTGTCCATGTATTCTGTTAAAGTTCAAAATACAGAAATAGCTATTTAACACTTATTCTTCTTGTTTCTAGGTTCATAGCTGCATCTGGCTTTAATAGTTTTTGGGGCAGTCGCCCCTAATTCCAATTCAGATTCATCTTCTTCAGTAGATGCTGGTGTACATGTTGAGTCTTCTTTATCTTCCCCCGTTGCTTTGTTGTCCTTTGCTGTTTTTGCCACTTTAACATCCTTCTGAAACTGGTCCAAAAAGGCTTTTGCTTTTAATACAGAGTCAATTCTCTCTTTTTTGTCCTTGAATTTGAAGACGAGCCCTTCTGGTATGATCCATCTGTGGGGTGTGTCTTTTATTGCAAAGGCAAAGTCAGGTTTTTATAGTATCTCCTCTTCTTTCTTATCTCAAATGGAATGTCTTTCAGAACTTTAATTTCTTGATCTTCGATTTTTAAGGTAGTCCCATTAGTTGCTTTAAGTATCAGATCTCTGATGCGTCTTATGGAGAATTTCACAAAAATTTTGCCTGGCAGTTTTCTTTTTTTGATATATTCTGGATATGTTCTATAGACTATATCGATATCATTTCGAAGGTATTCCGCTTTTATATCTGCAGTTGGGTCCAAAGCTTTGCTTAGAATTTTCTTCAGATTTTCTCCCTGACGTTCAGGGACCCCTTGAAATCTCAATACATAAGTTGACTTCTCCATTTGAAGTTGTACTCTTCAGTTGGACTCTGACCTTTTCTGTTTCAACAGTACAACTTGTGCTTCAGTCTGGTGGATAGCTGCTCTAGCTCTCCAGGACCTTACACATCTTCTTGACTGCTTCTTCCATTCCTGATTCCTGTGGACAGCTCCTGTATCAATCCATTTTTCAGTTGCCCACTCTTTACCTGGGACCTTCTTGTTTGAGTGCCAGTGGTATCCAGACTGGGAATGACACAACTAGAGGGATAATGTCTCTTATTTTTATATCATACCATGGAAGCCACATGTGCAAAAGATACATGTACTATTCCAATCACTGCACCAATATATACAAGGTATAGTAAAAAGCCTACAGAAACCCAGCATCTGTTGTAAATCGGACTGGTTAATTTCAATGAAATTTATTTTTCACTACAACTTTAAGAATAATGGAAGATATCTATTGGCATAGAAACAAAAATACCGTGTCTAGCACCTGCTGCTAATTCTATAGTTCGTGAGCTTTCAACAGCCTGTGAAGTGTAAACAAAGCAACATAAAGCAAAATAGATTTTATTGTATAATTTCGATACTACAGCTGAAAGCAAGCTTTTATACTAACAATATTTTCACATACAGAGTCACATATAATCAAGACTAGCATCTTGGTGTATGATTGAAATCACAGAACAAAGAGCGAATGCTGAATCAATGGAACCAATTGAGTGATTTTTTTTTAAGATTCAGGTTGGTAGGATGACACTGTATTTTACTAAACTGTAAAAGAAAGTGAGGGTAAAGTCATATCAGAAATGTGTTGCATTCAAACAATCTAGCAATAACTTATCAAGACATTCTGCCATCGTATAATTGGCACTGAAAGAACTCATCCTACCTTCTCGATTCCCTGAGCATATATACAGCAGTCTTTTAAAATTATGTTTGAGACAGAAAATTAATATTTTGAGTTGAGAGAGTGGGGTTGCTAGGGCAAAATCTCAGTATTTGACCTGTGATAAATGCAAATGTATTAATAAACTACTAGCATAAATAGTTTAAGGAAAGCAAAACATCATTCTCACCAAGTCCTGTAATTCCTCTCCCTGCTATGAACAGTATTATATCTCCCCCTTTAGCTGTAGTTGATTCAAACAAGAGATACCAGAAGCAAAAAAATCTCATTGTTCCCTTTGTGGTATTATTTATTAATAAGAAAAGGGCTTTGAGATCTTCCCCCTGCTTCATTAGGGAGCAATGTATATAAGTAGTGTTGACAAGTAGACCTTTCCCATCATGCTGGTTCCTGAGTTCCCGTCTCCATTGTCATTGCTATTCAGTTGGTGCAGGCACTTGGAAAGAGGACAAGAGACCCAATGTACTTGATCCCCTTCCTAGGCCAGGCCAGTGGTATAAGGATAAATCTCGGGAAATTTCTACCTGGTGACCACTAGATATTCTGAGCTTGCTCAGACACTTTACAGAATGAGTTCCAAATGTTTTGGCAATTTCAGTGGTCATGATACCTGTTTTAATCATTTATATATTAATGTTAAATTTATTATTAGCATATTCTGTAACTTTAATTTTAAAAATAATGAACAAATGGTGGAAAATGCATTTAAGTTCCATGCACCTGAATCCACAGTCACTACATATTTTGACTAATAAACCCAGTATTATAATCTCTTGGACACAGAGCCTTGGTTTCCTTGAGCAAAATCATACGGCTGGTTACATTACCCAGCTGGCCTTAGTTATACAACATTTTTATTCACTTCGATGACTTATCCTTGAGTAACGAGCCCCAAAGAGATCAAGTCATGTTGTTAAGAGATGGCAAGGCACAAGAGCAGCAGACCATTGAGTCATGCTGTGATTAATTAGCAACCGTATTTTTATTGCAGTGCTGTACTCATACGCAACAGTAAATCTTAGAAGGCTAACTTTTTAATGTTCAGTAATAGACTCTTGCCAGTTTTTCAGTGGCAGCCGCAGTCTTGGATTGATTCAGACATTACTCCTCACCCCATCTTGTTAAACGGGATGTCCAAAGAGACTGGATACTTATTCTTAGAAATATTTTTTGAATAATCATGCCTAAATGTACTCTGCACCAAATTACTCAAAGTTCTGTGTTAAAATATCATAAATCTGCAACCTGTTACAATTATTCATTGTGCATTAATAGCAAAAAATATATTGATTGTGCAAAATGATGAAACACACCCCTTTGCTTATATTTGTATTTATTCTCATATTCATTGGAAGGGACAAAGGACCACTGGGACTTTTGCTGAGCTTCCCTCTTCTTCAAACATGCAGCTGAGATTTCAGTAGGCATTCAAAATTATTCTCCACATCTCTCCTTATATATAAAGCTGTTTTAAAGTGACAACATTCCATGCACTCCCATTGGCTGTAAAATGCCCTCCCTCAGCCATTGGCCCATCAGCCTCCACTCAAGAGTACTTGCATGCCATTGGCCGGGTACTGGGTCTGCTCCTCTTCCTCACCCACTCCTCCTTCAGTCCCTGTTGCCTGTCAGATTTACTGGCAGACAGCTCTCTCTCCTGAAGAAGACAGTTCTCTTGGCTCCTGTGAGGGACTAACTGTCCCCTCAGTGGCTGTTGGTAGGCAACCAAGCTTGGTTCTGTGAATAAAAAGACAAAGGACTTTCAGCATAACCCCCTCCCCCACCCACTGCCAGTTTGGCCACTTTCCTGTCAGAATAAATGGGAAAAGGCTCTCTCTCCTCCTTAGCTCTACCATGGCTGGCTGGCTAATGAGGTGGGCCATTTTCTTCTACCCCCTGCTGTGCGGCTGACTTTCCCCTAGGGTTGCCAATCTCCGGTGGGACCTGGAGATCTCCTGCTGTTACAATTTATTTCCAGATGACAGAGATCAGTTCCCCGGGAGAAAATGGCTGCTTTGGAGGGTAGACTATATGGCATTATATCCTGCTGAGTCCTTCCACAAACACCCCAAATGCTGCCCTCCACAGGATCCACCCCCCAAATCTCCAGGTATTTCCCCAATCACAGCTGGCAACTGTACTTTCTCCTCTGTCAGTAAAAGGCCCTTTCCACACCTATGTTGGCCTTTGGGAGAAAACTCATTAGACCCAGTCCTGATAGGGTTGACAACTCCAGGTGGGAAATTCGTGGAGATTTGAGGGATGGAGCCTGGAGACGATGAGGTTTGAGGAAGGGGTGGGACCTCAGCCAGGTACAATGCCATAGACTCCACCCTCCAAGCCAGCCATTCTCTGATGGGTAACCATTGTTTCCAATCTCCAGGGGAGGGGGTGGAGATCACTCAAAATTACAACTGCTCTCTAGGAGGGAGGAGGAGGAAGGAGATGGAAAACTGAAGCCAGGGGGCAGATAACGGTAGGTTGATGGTTGGCTGGGAGAGAGATAGGGTTGCCAACTCCAGGTTGGGAAATTCCTAGAGATTTGAGGGGTCGAGCCTGGAGAGGGTGGGGTTTGAGAAGGGGTGGGACCTCAGACAGGTACAATGCCATAGACTTCATCCTCCAAACCAGCCATTTCCTCCTGGGGAACCATTGTTGCCAATCTCCAGGTGAGGGGTGGAGATTACTCAAAATTACAACTCCAGGTACCAGAGATCAGTTCCTCTGGTGAAAATGGTGGACTCTGTGTCATTATACCCTCTGAGGTCGCCACAGCAAATTGACACAGAGGCTCTGGGAGAGTGCCCCAGCCTTGAGCACTCATTCTAGAGTCTGTTGTATTCATTTTCACAACAGGCCTTACTCCTAGTTAATTTGTAATGCTTAACAAAACTAGAAAATGATGCCCAGGTGGCTATCCTGCAGATCTCATCAACAGGAGTGTTAGACAAAATTGCCACCATTGTTGCTGCCATTGCTGCTGCTACTCTGATCTAATGTACAGTGACCAACTTGGATGCAGGCAGGCGCAATGTTTCATATGCTTTTAATATACACTGTTGGATCCAGGAGACAGTAGCAGCTTGTGAAACTCTTTTTCCCAACATGTGGATACTATGGCTGTGGTCACTGCTCTTCAGGTAGCAGAGATCAGTTCCTCTGGAGAAAATGGTGGACTCTGTGTCATTATACCCTGCTGAGATCGCCACAGCAAATTGTCAGTGAGTGCCCAAAGACGGGGCACTCTCCCAGAGCCTCTTTCTAGAGCTCATTGTATTTATTTCCACAATGGGCCTTATTCCTAGTTTTAAAATAAATGAAAATAGATTGTTGAGGATCCTGAATGTTGCATGATCACGGAACAATAAAATACTTACAGCTGAGCACATAGCTATATATTTTTTAAAATTATTGTTCCCCAATCTGAGATTAAAAATTAAATAGTAAACAATTTGTTAATGTCAGCAAAGTTAAAGAGTTTAAGCCCATTAATTTCAGTGGGAGAAATAAGTCCACAGAACTGCAACAGAAAGTGGTGGCAGCTGCTAGTTTAGAGTAAGACATATTCATTGATGGTGCATCAATAGTATTGTGAAAGGTAAATGATACCTTCATGTCCTAAGGTAATATATCTCTGATTAAAAGATGCTAGGGGAAAATCTTTCTTAGAAATATATAACCTTTGGCTGTGGCATTCTAAAAATCAAAACTTTTGGAGGAAAATACTAAAGAGTTCACTGATTTTACATTGTCAAAAGACTAAGCTATGAGAGCTGAAAGTAGTTTATTTATTGATAATATTTATATCCACATTTCCTTGTGGCTCAAGGCAAGTCAAAACATGAAAACATCCTTATTTAAAATCTATAAAATAAAATCCCAGATAGCTTCCAACACCCAAAAGATGTCCTGGTGAAAGAAAATGGCTTTGTAGTACCTGGTGAGGATTTCTAACAATGGTGCTCCTCTCACCTCTTCAGGGAGCTGATGACATTGAGTGTAGGAGTATGCGGGGGGGGAATCAATTTTTTCTGATATGAGTATTTTGGACCCCCCAAATACAAGTATTTCCTGATATTCCTGAATACCAATATTAGTATGGTATTCTGATTCAGTAAATATTCGGGATTCCCAATTTTGGGAGGGGGTCCATTATACCTTATGGGAACCATTAAAGTCAATGGCAAATCTGTCGTATATTCAGTGGTCTGGGAGGGGGTTGAAGTAGAGTCACCAAATTTGCAGTGTAGCTGCTGAAGCCTCTCTTCAAAATAACTTCCAAATTTCAAAAGATTTGGACAAGGGGATCCAACTCTATAGGCACCCAAAGAAGGTGCATCTATTGTTTCTAATTGGGGGGGGGAGAATAGCAAGACAATGCAAGCCCAGCAGAGTGTCCCAGAGAATCTCTTCAGTAGAAAGATAAGTATAGGGGAGTCAGTTTTGCAAGGCCAGCAACAGAACCAGTGCAATGTGCCCAGCAGAACCAGTGCCATTGTGGCAGTGCCAAATCTCAACAGGACTAAAATCAAATCTGAGAATCTCTGAACAAGAAACGGGGGGGGGGTATTTTTGCAAGGACAGCAGAACCAATACTAGTGCCCAGCAGCAGAACCCAGTGACAACATACAAATGCCCAGCAGCAGAACACAGTGCCTACTTATTAGTGACCAGCAGCATAACCCAGTGCCATTGTGGCAAATGCCAGCTCAACAGAACTGATGTCAAGCACAGAATCTCAATCCAAGTGAGGGGAAGGGGGTCTGCAAGGACAGCAGAACCAGTGCAATAGTGCCCAGCAGCACAACCCAGTGCCAACCTACCAGTGCCCAGCAGCAGAATCAGCAGAACTTTTTAAGTCTGAGGTTCTTCATAAAACTTCTCCTAACTAGATTCTATTGGAACAAGCCTGATTTCCTTTATGGACATGCAGGAGCTCCCTCCTGAAAATTGAAAAACTACAGAATAAGCTAAAGGGAAATTTGTCTAAAAGTGCCTGCCTCCACTGAAGTGCTGCATACTGGTTTTTTTTGTTGTTGTTTTGTTTTTAAGATTAATCTAGGTTATTATACTACTGTTCTGAAGACACACACAACCCTGCCTCTTTTAATACCCTCTCAGAACTGGCCTAGTTAGGGAGGTACTAAAGCCCTATCTTGAAATTTGATTAATTAATTTAATTAATTTTATTCTATGTATACCCCACCCTCCCCACAAGCATTTAAAGTTAAAAGTGTTTAAAACATGTTTAAAGTGTTTAAAACATGTTAAAAGTGTTTAAAAGCTAAAGAATTCATATAACAGACCTTTATTACTAAAAGCCCATTTAGCAGCACCTAAGGACTTAAGATAAAAGAAAAAGCAAGAAAAACCTAAACCAAAAGCCTTTGCACACACACACACACACACATTCCACCACACCAAAAAAAAGACAAAGGGGGGGAGCAGAGGAAATGAACAACAAAGCCTCACCTTCCCCAAGTCCCCAAAAAAGAGAAAAAGTAGGGAGGAACAGCAAAGGATGGTGAAGAAGAAAGAGAGAAAATTCAAGTAAAATAACATACTTTTTAAAAAAAAAAACAAGCAAAACCCACACATGCAAGCCCTCAAAAGACCCAAAAATGAATAAGTTAATCAAGTTTTAAACTAACCCCAAAGAACCAAAATCAAGAACCAAAGCAGAAGGAAGAAATCCTTGGCTTCCCCACCTACCACCAGGCCCCAACAACAACAAAACTCCAGAAAAATAACATCAAGCCACAAAACCAGAAGGAACTAAAACCTAAGAATAAAACCAAAGGGAACTTTTTTAAAAAGGCCTGAGGCCTCACCCTTCTCCCCAAACACCAGGCCCAAACAAGTTACAAAACCTCCAAACTGCAAGCCACAAGACCAGAAGGAACTAAAACCTAGCCAAATGGAACAAAAAACAAATGTCCAAGGCCCTTGGCCTCACCCCCACAACCTACTACCCACCAAGCCCAAAGAACAACTAAAAGTAAAATAAGAAAACATTTTTAAAAATGTTATTCAATCAAACCAGTTGCTGTCTTCACCTTTCTCCAGGCAGGCAGGATCTGAAGTCCACAGTAGAATCTCTCAGGGAGTGGAAGTCAGGCTCAGAGCAGCAGCTGAAGCCAAAGCCAGCACATACTCTCCAAACCTCTCTCAGCAATAGAGTCTAGCTCAGCCAAACCCTTGCTTTTATGCTCTTTGCCCATGCACAGAACAATTTTAAGACCAAACAAACTTCTGTGATTGGCTAAAGAGCAGTGTTCCTCCTAACCTGAAATCCCTTTTGCCAAATTGCTACTGCCCCTTCATCCTCCCTCCTGTTCCCTGGGAAATGGGTGGGGAAAGGAAGGTAGTTACTTAGTTGGACTTCACATTTGAAGTCAACAACCTTGCAAGTTGCAGACTTGCAATGTAATACCATTTGCAAAAACATTGCAATGATTGGCTCTTAGGAACTACAGCTCTCCCGAAGGTGCTTTCACTATTGGGCTGTAGAGATGCCTCTTCCCGCCCCCCCTGTTGCCCTGGAAAAGATGAGCAAAAGGTGAGGAAGACCTTTAGAGGAGAGAACTGAATAATAACTTTGTATCCCTTTAAACCTCTCCACCATCAACTATCTGGTATAGCTGAATATACCCAAAAAAAGCCAGAAAAAAATCGGCTTTATTCGGGATCAGCTATACTGGTAGCTGGTTAGGTTCTGTGATCTTTATTAGGATATTTCAGGTTGTTGTTTTTTGCTTGAATACATCCAAATGCACACCACTAATTGAGTGGGAAAAGAATGGGTTCTGGTTGATGCAATAAAATCAACAATAGGGAAAAGCTGTTGTGAACCACAAGGAAAGGATGGATATAATGAAAAATTTTGTCAGTGACAAATTTTTAAGTTTCTCAGTTTTGGAGAAAGAAAATGAATTTCAACAAATACACAATGAGAAAATAAGATCTGAACTATAATAATAATTTAATATAATGGAACATTCTGTGCAGACAGAAAGGAAGGATAGACATAATGGGATTCTGGAAGTGACTAGTGCATTTTCATTCACTGGTGAAAACAATAGCAATAGAAATTATGGATTGATTCATATGTTGATGTTTTTAATAGATGATAGAGAATTGATTGACAGGGATTTTTTTTGGGGGTAATATTTTCTGTGCTTTTAAATATGTTTTGTAGGGTTCCCCCCACTCCTTGGAGACCACATATGCTGGAAAGATGGGGATATAACTTTTAAATATATAAATAATAAATTCATGTTTTATACAGAACAATAATACATAAAAAGAAATCTCTAAGCTAGCAAATGCCATTTGTCTTCTGAAATTCACAGAGTTTTTTGCTCAATGTATCTCAAAATCTTGCATCCGCCAGAACTGAGGGCCATCTTTTACGGAAAACTGAATACTCATGCTCTCTGCTTGTTCACTCCCACAGGCATCTAGCAGTATGTTGTTAGAAAGTCTAGAGTGGATGGATCTTAGGGATTTATCAAATTAAAATGTTTTTTATTGGATTATGCCCTCTTTTTAGTATATATATGCCTTTACCTAGTGGTGAGATCTCAGCAGTGTTTCTTCAGTGAGAGAGCCCTAGAACTCCAAAACTGGGAAAACAAGTTGTGTGAACAGGCCTTTTCAGGCCTGTTCATGAAAATTTTGCTCTGTATTAATCAAGATAACAGCTGCTTGCAGATAGTATTGGTATTTAATTAACAAGTAGACATACGCTCTCTTGCAGGATCACTGTTAGGAGGGTTCATCTAGATTAAAAACAAATCATTGTTTGAAATGATTAATGGGAGAACAACATGTGGAACATTCTGCAGGGCTAAGTTTTCTAAAGCCAAAGCACTGCTGTGAAATCAGTGCGATTGACGCAAAGACTTGTCTGCCTGCTGTTCAAGAATGCACTGCGCCAGTGTTTTTTTTCCTTCTTCTGAAAGAGCATCTTGCTTGCTTTGACAGGTCTTTTGCTTGACTGGTTGAACTTCTTGACTGATTGAATTTATTGTGTGGTGAGCCACATGGAAGCTGTCTTGCCTTGAACCAAAGGTTCCATGAACACCAAAAGAATGTTCTTTTCTGTTTGAATTATGATAGCTGGTCATATGACAGCTGCGATCATGAAAAACAAGGTGGTGACTTCAAGCTGTTTGTTTTGTTATTCCGTCTTTTCTACTGATCTATGAGAACACCTGCACTTGTACATTATCATGCTAGATGAGGAGTATGATGGAGATCTTTCTGGAGTCACTAGATGATAATTGGGAGAAATAGTTTTGTTTTGTTTTTAATTATCCATTGAGGTAATCTAGCTTTTTCTTCTTACAGGATTCACAACAACACTTTAGTTGGATCAGGTCCATTTAGGTGTTCCTTTTTACCTCTGAGTGAAACAGTGACCATTTTTTTTGGAAAATAGCCCCCCCCCCCCCGCCACCCAGAATTTACAAAAGCCAGTTAGAATTACTGCAAGATGACAGAAAAATGTCAGCCATCTACTCTCAAACTCTTCTTTTTATGAATTGAAAATAAATATGCATAAATCAAAATAGTTTTTTTCCTTCTAAACTTTCTTTTTTTATCCCTCTGTCTTTTGGTGATTCTGTAAATTATTTGAATAGAAAAAACAAAGAATTATTGTTGATAATGTTCCTTTTCATGTTCCTCTTGCTCAGACATGCTGGAGCTTTCCTTCACAATATTTCTAAGAGCTATCCATTGTAAACTATTAATTCTGTTAAAACTCTTATTCACTCTATTGTTTTCAGAATGGATTATTTGATATATAGTTTTTTATTTGGTCTCACTGTTTCTTTTCTTTGGCCTTTTAAGTCTGTTTTGAATTCTGACTATTTTTTTACAGTTTACAACCCCACCATTAAGATGAATTTTTATGCTTGTACGTTTAGATACTTTACCATCTGCGGTCCTTTATGGTAGATTTGCAAATGTCCCCTACCCTGAAAGGACCTGTGTGCTGCCCCAGCAGAGGTTAGAATAGTAAAGCATAGCAAGTTGCACTGTATCTTTAAATACACAGAGGATTGTGAGTAATGTAGTTTAGTAACCTTAAGGTCAGCTGGTTAGAAGTAGCCTTCCTGATTGGTTTTATACAGCCTTCTTTTCCTTTGATACTTTTGCCAGGGAAAAACTGTCTATTGCCCCACCAGTGTTTTTGTAACCCTCTCAGCTAGCAGAAGGGAGAGATCCAGCTCCTTTTTTACCACATGAACCATTCAATAGACTCAGGACTTTAAGGCTTTTATCAGCACCAGGAAAGGGGATGTGAGTAAACTGAACCTTTATCTGCTTAAAGCGTTGAATAAAGTTGATTCTAAATGAGTGGTCGAGTGTGTTGAAGACTTAGCTGTTCTTAGAGCAAGCTCTTATGCTGCCGGGAACTGCATAACCTGTCTATGTAGTAGCAGGAAATCAGAATTGATTACCCACATCCTGCTTAGTTGTGAATTCTACAATAAAACAGGGGATGTCCTAATCAGCCCCCTTTTGATCAATAGGCACAGATGTCCAGAAGAGAGACTAGTATCCTTCCTTCTATCAGATCACTGCCTTCATATCACCTTTGCAGTGGCACGGTTTCTCTCTATTGCTTAGAGGGTTTGAGAATATAAGCTTAAAACTCTGGCAGGATGTCTGTCTTTGGCCCTGGTCACACGGCAAGGTAATTGTGCTTTGTTCCTGCTTTGTTTAAATCAGGAACATTTTTCTTTGCATTGGGCTGACTAGATGCAGCCAGCCCCTCTCTTCCAGCACTGCTTGCCTGCTGGTGCGCCGTCCCTCCAGGTGATCCTGCTGGACACGGGGAGGCTCAGGTGGCTGCTGCTCCTGCTGCCACTGTGGGGGGGGTGTGCCGCTGCCGCTGCCACCATTGCCCCACGAAAAAAGGCTCCGCCGTCTCCGCCATCCTACTTGTTGGTCCTGTCCAAGCTGCCGGAGCCGCCGCCTCTTGTTCCCGCCTCCAGGGCCATCTTTGTGCATTTTTTTTTTTTTTAAAGCTTCCGGTTTGAGCGCTTGAGTAAACATGCGCTTAATAAATCCATTATTAAATGTTAAATGGATTTATTAAGCACATGTTTGCTCAAGCGCTCAAACCAGAAGCTTTAAAACACACACACACACAAAGAGCGGTCAGACGGCCCTAATCACAATCATTGCGAAAGATGGGCTGTCCAGATGGGTGAAATTGCGCATTCAAACCGCAAGTACCAGGAAAACACCTGATTTTCCAGGGGTCAGGAAAACCCGGCAGCATTGCGAGAGTGGGTCTGCTTCGGGGCGGGAGGCGGATTGGCACGTGTGAACGTGAAACTGACATGCGTAAGGGAACAGCAGCGAACCCCGATCAAAACATCAGTGTGACCGGGCCCTTTGTATATTGAAAATCTGTGTCATTGCACGTCCGCCCTGCTTTAAAAGAATCTTCTCCAAACAACATTCAAACAAGCATAGAGAAAGACGGCGTCACAGCAGCACGCAACTGATTTAAAAATGTAAATGCAGATTTGACCTATGAATGGAGACAGCTTCCTGGAAGCAGAGTTCCCTAGCTTCACTTTCCTTCTTATCATTAGTTTTACTTTTGCCCAGGCAAAGGTAGCCTTGGTTTGGTTCTGAGAAATGTTATCAATTGCTACAGCAATAATTATAATTTTCATGTATTTAAGAGACTCCATGTGCAGAAGGTCCCCAACCTTGTTGGATTGGATCAGACATGCTCTACAAGAAAACAACTTCTCTGTCTCTCCCCTTTCACTGCAGCCTCCCATGCCTCCAACTGCGCTCCTGCAGGTCAGTGGGCCCAAAGGAACAATGTGATCAAACTGGGGAACCAGCAGAATTCCCCTTCCTGTCCTCCAAGGTGGAAAAGCCATTCTATTGTAGGAAATGCTGCTGCACTGAAGAAATAGCATTTTAGGACCTAAGCTTCTGTCTTGTATTGTTCACCCCTGACATTTTTCTGTCTGATAAAATGTGTTTTGGGCTGCTGCAAATTAAAGCAGAAGACTGTCAGAGGAAGAACAAAGCAGTTCTGCTCATGCTCTTTTCTTCCCTTTATGCTCATCTTCTTCTATTAAAATTGGCTCTTTTCATCAACTGCTGTTTGCCCAACTAATGAAAAGAAGTAAGTAAAACTATCATTTCCTTTATTTGGAAAAAAAAGATTGAAGGACAATTTTAATGGGAAAATATCATGAACAAAAGGGCTTAAGAACCTTTCTCCTTCCAATGGAGCTTGAAACTCTGGGATTTCCATGTTGTAAAGCAACAAATGCTGGATACAAGCAACAATAACTGAGCATCATGAAATATGACCCAGATGCGGCAGGTGAGGCTGTTACATGGTGGTGAAGGAAATGTACTCTGCATGTGGCAACTATACATTGTGTGAAACTTCAGTGACTTCCCATTTCCCAATATATTAAAAAAATAGCTCTATCTGGGGTGGACTGAGTTATATGAAGTTACGATAAGGGGATTTAACCCCATCCCACCTTGCCATGTCCTTAAAAGAAAGTGCACTCCAAATTGCTGTTAGCCTCAGGGGTACAGGAACCTTTAGTTTTGAGTTTCCATTGGGGAGAAAGGTGGGGTATAAATATCTAAATAAATGTAAAGACATCTGTACCCCACCTGTCTTGTTTCCTTATGGGGCTAATAGCAGTCCCCTCATGCATGAGTGATAAAGAAAATGAATGAAAATAGAGTATCTAAGCCCCTACTTATAGCTACACCCATCGCATGCCCTTTTTAATATGTATTGAATGTGCCTCTTCTCTCTCATCCTGTCTATATCCTGTGACTGATCAAGTTAAAAGCACCCAGCAGGAGCTCAAGAACCTGCTGTTTTTGCTGCCTACTTGCTATTGGAAAAATGGGAAGGAGGCAGAGTTGTCAAGCACCAGGAAGGCTACAACACATGCCTCATAGGCTGCATTTAGCTTGTGGAGACTGGGTTTAGATGACAGTTACTGACTTTTAGGGCTAGCTGGTGGGGATAGCCTCTTTTGGTGCCTGCTGTGCCTATTGATGCAACATTCTTTGCTCTGATAGAAACTGTCCACTGCACACATTGTTCTCTGAAGAGAAAATTAAGCAATGTCACTCAGGCTCAGATGCTCTGTTGATAATGCTCCTGAGAGATTTACAATGATTCAGTTCAAGAGAATAATGAATGTCTTTAAATTATGTCCTTTCCCCTCCCCAATCAATGAGATTTGTTGCCAATCCATGTCTCTCTCTCTCATTTACAGCTGATATAGATTTGGTGTAGCCTAATTATATATAAACTAGCCAGTTTAAGAGCCATAATGTCCACAGTGTTGTGCTTGTTAGTTGTTTTTTTTTTCCTATTTGGTATAAGGAGGCATAAAGCAATGGATTTATAAAAATGCCAATTATTGTGAGAAGTACTTCTGATGTACTTCATGACACAGGAGCAGCCTCATATTTAGAGATATAAAAAGTGCCTTCTCTTACATTGCTGATTTTAAAACTAGGAAAGATATCACATACTGTTTCTTAGGGTTTGCCACTGTCAGGCACTGGTCCAGTGCGACAGCTAGGCAAAAGTTGTCTGTAGTTCACATGCAGGACTGCTGAGAGCCACCATGGGCCCCTGGACAGATATTTTACCTGCCCCCCATATGACACTGATCCAAACCAATTGTAATTTTATATTTGTATACACGTACATATGTGAACCAATATAGGGCACATTTTATGAAGTTGGATGTGGTTCACAAAAAACTATGTATTATAATATGGCACCTAGGAACAAGCAGAGTCAAGCCTTTGGGGGCGGATTTCCTGCTACGGCCCCCTCCCATTTCCTGCTGCCACTTAACAGGCTGGTGGAGAGGAAATGGGGGTGGCTTTTCAGGGTTATGCCTATGTGTGACATCACTTCTGGTGAAAAACTGAAAGTGATGTCATTATGTTGGCACAATTCTCTAGGATTCATCTAAAACTGTATGCTTGAACCAGCAAGTTTTGGGTAAATCCTATAGCATTATCTTGATGTGATGTCAGGTCCAACTGCTGCAAGTGATGTCATGTGTTAGCATGATGCTGAAGAAACTGTTCATACCCCCCCCCCTTCTCCCATTTCTCCATCCAAGCCCAGCAACTTTATCAGAGTTTTAGGAGCCACAGGCTTGGATACTTCAGTGGCAATGATGACCAGTGTCAAGTCAGCAATCGCCTTCTCTTGCATTGCTGATGGTTTACAAGATAAAGCAATGGGCAAGTCAATGCGCATTGCTCACTGAGTGGCCCTGGCTTCTGTTTCCACAGGGAGTGCTCAGCATGGCTTGCTCCAGGGCCATTTTAACTTCTCAGTCTGTACCTGTTTCCAGATATCTGGATTTGTCTTTAAACCCCTACTTTGTCTTGATTACTCAATGTATGTTGTTTACTTTATTAACCTGATTGGGTTTGAAGGCACAGTCATCTTCATTAATGAAAAGAATTTCCAAACATTGTTTCATGAATGCTTGCATTGAGTTATACAATCTTTAAGTCTATACCTACCCCCAGAACAGAATAAACAGTTTTTATGAAAGAAGTCCCTCTGTAATCTAAACAGTGCACAGTCTGCAAGGTTACAATGTGTACTAAATACTGACAAGAAGGAATTGAAAAACAAAATCCAAGGATTGTAAAACAAATTTGATAGCTGAATCATAATTATGGCTTTGAGTTTTGCCATTTGTGAAAGCTATAATTACCCCAAAAGCATCATAAGAATGTAATTTTCATTCAAGAGGTTTACATTTATACCTATGTCCTACTGTTATGAAAAATCCTGAGTGAAGAATTTCCTGGATTATAGTTCCCAAAAATGGACTGGTCCAAATTAAGAATTGGAGACCAGAATTAAGATGTTCCTTTTGTTAATTGTTTTCAGTTGGAGTATTTTTGCTTATTCCAGGGCTGCCAGAATTTATTGTCACAGCACCTCCAAAAATTAACTCCAAGTTTCATCTTTCTATGTATGCTTGTCCATGGCCATTACGTGGTGTAATACAAGTGGAAGAGTGTGAAATCAACCCAGCAATTCTGTCATGTCAGTTTCTTTCTCTCCTACCATTGAAAGTTTCCCTGGGACCAACAACTAGCTAGTGGCAACTTCATAACATCCTTCTGGGAGATTCACCTTTCAAAGGTGTCAAAGAAATGGGAATACAATGAGTTCCTGCAAATTAATAACAAAGAGGTAGCACTAGTAATGCTCTGAGAAACCCTTAAACCAGTCCTCAGGGGCAGAATAATTGTCTTCACTTCAGACAAGAAAAAGCAATGGTCAGAGGAAGTCTAAATCCCCAAAGATGTTTTTGCAGACATTGGAAGCAAAGTGCAGAAAGGCTGAAACAGAGGAAGTTGTTGTTAAAATGTTCAGAACGCACCAGGACAGAATTAATTCACACATTAAATGAAAATCTTAAGCACTACTATAGACCAAGCAAAACAAAACTATTATAAACATGAGCTTAAATAACTGTTTACTTTCCAGCTGAGAAAGTAGCAATTCAAAAGAGCAATAGCCCACACTTCTAAGCCATTACTGAATACAGTAAACAGGAAAGCATATTTTGCAGGCTTTGCTGCTGTATCCCCCATTCTCATCATGGTGAAAGAATCATAGAAAGTACCCAAAATACTGTAGGGTTTTCTCATTATCCAAATTAACAAACCTTATCAGCAACCGTATAAGAGTTGGATTAGTACTACCACAAAGAAAAGAGCTAGAGAATATGAAGATAGTTCCAAGTAGGCTTCCTCCTGTCTAACAGAAGAACCACTTAAGTTGGTGGACGTCTCCTTAGATTGGAGGACAGTTTCAAACCTGAGCCCAAAGGAAAGCTCTGGTATAAATATTTAAAATAATCACTAAATAAACTTTGTTCAGTGGAGTGGTAGGATAATGGTAGGATCCACCACACCACATGGGCAAACTTTCCATCAGGAACGTACTGTTTATTTTTTACCTGTTCTATGTCTCTGCAGTATCCAGTTTCCGCATATCCTTGTTGTTTGCCAAAGCTCAGCTTCTTGAACTGCTGAGAGAGCTAGAGACAGGAGAGGCAAGCCAGCACAACTTTTCTGAATTGCTTCCTATGTTATATATTTCTCAGTGGATCAGTTCCCTAAGTTATCAACAATTAGTTATGTCATCCAAGAATAAATATCTTCACAGCATATAAGATTTCCATTCTGCCCAAGGGAGAGATCCAAGGTCAAGCAAACGTTTTTGCTTTTGCAGTACAGTTTAGATAGTTCTGATAGCTCAGCTTGTCAGACAAAGTGCCCTGTACCCTACCATATTCCATGCACAGACCATGGAATTACTCTGTTTTCCTGTATTCCCTTCTTGCTCTCTGAAAGATTATTCCCTAAGTCTCAGGACCCATGCAGGGGAATAGGTGCATGTATTAGAGGGCAGCCTGAGTGACAAAGCACAAGCGTGTAAAATAACTACTCCTCCCACTTCTGCGAGCACAGCGCCTCTGAGGAAAGGGTTTTGAATGCATCCCTTTTTCCCTCCTCATTCCAGCTGCTGATTTCCACACCAGTTCCTCTATGTGGATCCTGTGATCCCAGGAAGGTCTTCCTGGGAGTTGGAAGGGGCTTCTGCCTCAGAGAGGGATGCAAGAAAACTCAGCTGCTTTTTGTGCAGCATACCCACCATACTGCCATGTTTAGAAATCACTCTACAGTTAAGTTTCAGGTGGGTAGGTGTGTTAGTCTGCAGTAGTAACAGAAGTAAATCAAAGTCCAGTAAAACCTTAAATATGAACAAATATTTCTGGGGTATGAGATTTGTGAGCCCAAGCTCACCTTGTATGATACTCTACAATTAATTTTCACCAAATGACAACTGTGTTGACCAGAATTCATAAGATGCTTGATGCAGTGTTACCTAATTGCTATATTTCTTTAATAAAAGGTTGGGGAATTATGATATTAATATGCAATTGGCATAACGAAGAGACACAAGCCTATGTATACAGAAGTTGCACCTTTCCAGTAAAACCAGAAAATAAACGCAGAAACCAAATCTTTAAAGAAATGGATTCTTTACTGGGATATTTTCAAGCATACAATAAAAACACAATCACACATACATTTATTCAGACCTAGGAAAATTAAAGAGAAAGGGACAGCTTCGCATTAGCAGATAAAAATGTTGATTGGGTGATACTTGCCTGTCCTGAAGAGATGGAAGTGATCCACAGGAAAAATGGGGAGACTATGAGGAACAGGTATTGTATTCTGGACCAGCAGAATACATGGAAAGACTCTTGGGCAGCTACTCCAGAGTCAACAAGATAGGGCAGGGTTAGGTATAGAGGCAGAGAGAAAGAAAGAGAGCATATGGTCCTGCTCTTTTATACTATATTTGAACTTGGGGGTGGGTTTCTTACCAGCCACTTCCCCTCATGTCCCCAGGAAGTTGCTAAAAAAAACCTGGTTGCAGATGGTCATGTGATGACCAGGAGAAGGGGTTTAATGGTTGGGCAATTGACATAGGTCGAATCTGCATTTGCATTTTTAAATCAATTTCGTGCTGCATTTGCATTTTTAAATCAGTTTCGTGCTGCATTTGCATTTTTAAATCAGTTTCGTGCTGCTGTGACACTGTCTTTCTCTGTGCTTAATGGCATCACAGCAGCACAAAACTGATTCAAAAATGCAAATGCAGATTCGACCATAACGTTTCTCTAGAGTGACACCTTTCAGAGAGTGGGGTTTGAGACAAAGGGAGAAGAATACAGTCATTTCCAGCGCTTAGCCAGCCATCAGCGTTAACGATCCGATGCTTAGCAGCAGCATTGTCTTGATGGGTGCAATGTGGGTGACAGCTAATCCTGTCACAACTTGGAGCTAACTATGTGCTGGAGAAGGGGGGGGAGTGCCTGCATGATGGAGACGAGGCTTATCATGGTGTTTTAACAAGAAAGTTTATGCTGTCTTTGCAAAGCATGGCTTCTTTATTACTCTGGCTGCTGGTTCCAAGTGTCTGCATTTCTCAGGGAGGCTGGCATGCCATCTACTTGGGTTTGCAGTCATCCTTAGGGAGGTAGGGGTGGATAGCATTGGGTCTTCCATAGGTCCACATCCGGTTTTAGCATACTGTTCCAGTCCAAGGCTTCCCTCAGCTGGGCATGTGTTTTCTTCGTGTGCTTGTCTCATGGGCACCAATCAGTCCATTTTCCCTGGCACACTCTTTGCACAGTCCAGATATAGAGTTATATCACAAGTCCATACTTTATAAAAAAAAAAAGTATGCAAGGCAACAGCAGGTAGCTACCAACAGATAAATCCTTCCTTTACTATGAAAGCTACTGAACTTCATGTTTGTGCTGGTCTGATTTTTGATTTTGCTTCTCTCTTTTACAAGTAAAACTTATGATTCATTATTTTCATATCATTTTCTATTCCCTTGTGTTGAATTTTTCCAAGTAAAATACAGGAACTTTTCAATATTATTTGTTTGTCAATAAATCAGCATTATAAATTGTATGCCTATTATACACATAAATGATATATATTGTATTTATAAATATGGTATATGTTGAATAGAAACGTATTAAAAGAATAGTCTATTATTTCATCAAGAAAATGGGTACACCAAAACCATTTATATTGACAACATACAGAAACAGAAAGAGACAGAAAAAGCATATTTGTCCAGAGCCAGAGATGAGTAATGCTATGTGTACCTTTCTCATTTAACTCATTATTAAATAATAACACATTTTCAACACTTGGTAAGATTCCATATTTTTTAAAAAAGGTTGAACAATCCAATAAGTTTTCAAACAAAAAGCAGAATATAAATTCATAGGTGCCTCAAAGGCAATAATTTGAGAGTGAGGTTCTTAAATGAAAAATCAAATAAATAAATAAATTCAGGCATATTTAAAAAAAAGAATAATACAAGCATTCTAACTAATATGGATACTTTAGCACTAGACATTAAATGCTATCCTTCAGGACATAAAATGGTGAGAATTTTTGTTTGTTGTATTTCTATATCCATTCCAGAAAGAAAGACAGATGCCTGAACTTTTATCTGATGGGCTGAAACTTTAACCCAGACTTTAACTAGTTAATGGCAGGTATCTTACTACCCATTTAGGCCATGTTTGAAACCTTTCAGTGCAGTGAAAGTTACCCTAATATTAGACACAGTCTCTTTAGGCCGTAGGAAAACTTTAGGTTAAAGGAAATGTTTTACCTTTAGGTTAAAGGATGCAAGCCAAAATGGCTATAGAATTCAGTGCAATTGTAATTTTACCTATACATCTGACACACCATTTAAAACTTTAGCTGATGTGGTTTATCTTTTTTTTTTTTTTAAGAAAACCATTTTAATGAATGCATATCTGAAAAATAATGACAGAATATCTAAATGAGAAAAACATCAGATGTGTGATTTTGGCTATGATATGTGCTATAACACTTAGAATTAGACACACATATGTTCTTACAAATGAGAATTTTAATAGCTTGGTATTGTCCTCAAGAGCTAAAGCTTCACTCTGTGGATTTAGAATCTGAATATATATTTAAATTTTTAGTAGCATAATAAACCTCTTGCTTAGGTTGATAGTTTCAAAATAGGCAAACATCAGCAATGTTTAAGCATTCTATAGCAGCTATATTTTTGAAGCAATTTGTAACTTCTGTATGTAAACATATGTCTGTTCCTGTACTGAAACCTTGCAGGTATTCACTTGCATACAGAATGAATTGTTCAACTCAAACTAAGCCCTAGTTGTAGTGCTTAGCATCAGAACTTTTTAACTGACATTAAAAAAAAAAAACCTGCAACCCTTTCTCAGGCTACCTCTAACAGTTTAGTGAATATAGATTCGGGTGGGTGGCCACGTCTGAAGCAGCAGAACAAAGTTTGAGCCCAGTGGCACCTTTAAGACCAACAAAGTTTAATTCAGGTGTAAGTTTTTGTGTGCATGCACACTTCTTCAGATACCAGGGTTAGGGAACAGTGCAGCCAGCAAACAGAGTGTATTTGTTATATAAGGGACTAGGGCTCCAGATGGTCCTCTCCTGTTGGAGGACTGGAGCAGACTGAGCTGAAAACACTGACTGGGGCTGATGTGGGTGGGACTTTGCAAAGCAGCCAGTCAGCCCTGGCCAGTGTCTTCTGACTGCCAGTTCTTGAGCTGAATCAATTATGGCAAGCATAGAATGTTGTGGAACCAAAATTCAAATATATATAAGGACAGGGTTAGCGGATGGTTTTTTAGACTAATGGTAATCAAAAGAAGCTATAGAGAAACAGAAGAGATTGTGCAAGATTGCGAGGGTAGTAAACTCACAATAAGCCTCCCAGCCAAATTTGAGACAAATCACAATGAGAATAAGAATAAAAAGAGGCTTGACAAGAAAGATTATATAAAAAGTCTCTGTTTCGAATAAAGGGATCTTTATCAAGATGTCAATTGCAACTGGAACAGAATCCATCAACTCTGAACTGGAAAGTTTACATTGAGGAAGGCAGCTCCTATTTGCTGAATTATATTTGCAACTGGCCTTGCCTTGTACTTCTTTTGTTAAGAATAAGGAAGCTCATGTGTGCTACTTGAGCTAGAGTTGCAAAATAACTTATACGGTTGCCAGTGATGAGTCAAAATTGTTCCTAAATGACCAAATAATGACCCAAAGTGTATTCTTCACAGCTTTTCTCCATCATGAATCTGGAATTTTAAAAGGGAAAGAAATTTCCTGCACATGCTCAGTCTGCTACTGACGAAGCTTTCATTACCCCTGAGTAGAATCACAGAGCTAAGCTTAAAGCCTCCTGCTTGTTTTACAAACAGCTCGATTGCCTTTTATGCCTAATTGAGGCCTTGTAATTATTTAGCTTGATTATCTCTTCTAGTTTAGTTGGGAGTTCCTATTCCCCTTCCACTTACCTTCTGCCTGCATGCCCTGAGGCTAAGTCATTTGAAATGGGAGTTGTTTCTTAAGGAGCTGAAGCTATTAATTCTTCACAGGCTTGGCCAACCGATAGCCCAAAGGTTGGATGTGACTCCTCAAATAATTTGATCTGGTCCCTGATGGTTGTACCCTCAAATAGCGTCAAGTTATAATAGCATTGATTCCTCACTGTGATACTTCCACTGTCTTTTGGATAATGTAAGTCATATGTAAACATATACATTCTATGTAAATTAACCTTGAACACGTTAGCGATGAATGAAGCTTCCTTATTTAGCATTATACACACACATACATAGCATTATATACATTTGTGTCAACAGTTTCAATTCACTCTCCAAGTCACTGTTGGTGTTCTAGATTCATTTGTACTATGTAAGCATGCTGTATGGTTTATATACAATGTATAAGGGTAGCCGTGTTGGTCTGAAGCAGCAGAACAAAGTTTGAGTCCAGTGGCACCTTTAAGACTAACAAAATTTTACTCTGGGTATAAGCTTTTGTGTGCATGCACACTTCTTCAGGCATAGAGTATTTCATTTATTTGTATGTATATATGTTGGAAAATGGGTATATATTACAGGAAAACATCAGTATGAGAAAACAGATAATGGCAAGAAAATGAAGAATAATGGGTTCAGTTTGCACAAAGGAAATCAGGCAGTGATTAGGATATTTAACCCATAGATATGAGAAATTTACAATTATCTATATCAAATATGCCTCCTAAAATTGCATTGTTCTGACCTCTGAAGTATGACCATCAAGAGGATGAAGTGATCCCTGAGAAGTAGAAACTGGATATCCCTGACTTAGGAGAAAATTCTGGGTAGTGATCTCTCTCTCTCTCTCTCTCTCTCTCTCTCTCTCTCTCTCTCTCTCTCTCTCTCTCTCTCTCTCTCTCTCTCTCTCTCTGGAAGCAGTTTATTGCTGATAGTCCTAAGCAAGGGAAGACAAATAATTTTTATCTTTCTTCAGTAGCACTAGAACCAGGAATCACTCAATGCAGTTGCCTTCCACTCAGGGAAGTTGTAGATTCAGGTCAGACAAAGGGAAGCACTTCCTTGTATAATTAACATGCCATAAGACAGTGATGGCTGTTAGCTGGGGTGAATCTGAAAGAAGACTAGATAACTTCATAGAAAATGGGCCTTTCAAGAGCTAAGCCATGATAGCTTGATGAAACCTTAGTTTTCAAAGGTATATTGAACTCTGAATACAGGGACTGAGGGGCAACAGCAAACACTGAGGCTGTTGCCATCGTTCCCTACTTCTGAGTTTTCTAAAGAAGGCTGGCCACTTTGAGAAACAGGATGTTGAACTATTGATCTGATCTAGCAGAAATTTTCTTATGTTCCTCTGTCAGTTTGGGTAAAAAATAAGATAGTGTTTGGCTTTTGGGAAGATGAAGAGAAAATAATATCTTTGAAGTTAACTCATAGATGAGCAGATATTTCTTTCTACTCACAACTAAGGATATGTGATGACAGAAGTTCCATCCCACCCCCCCCAATCCACAAATATGTAGGAACAAAAGGCTAAATCATGAAAGCTGGTAACTTCTGTGGACTTATGTACAAGGCTAATCACAGCATAGCACTTTAAAAAGCTGATTGTTCAAGAAACCATCGGTCACTATCTGTCACCAGAAATAACAATTAGAAGCAATTGTTGCTATATATACTAAGGAGCAAAGCCCGTTGTGGAGGAAAACAACGGGCCCAAGGAAGGAAGGAAGGAAGAAAGGAAGGAAGGAAGGAAGGAAGGAAGGAACAAATGAAGGAACGAAGGAACGAAGGAAGAGGGGGAGAGTGAAAGAAAGAAGGAGAGAGGAAGAAAGGAAAGGGGGAAAGGAAGGGAACAGGGGCTGAACGGGCTTCTCTGGCCGACTGGGCCCATAGAAGGCCCACGGGATGGTGTGGGGGGCAGAAGGGGCTTCTCTGGCTGACTGGGCCCATAGAAGGCCCAGGGGATTGTGTGTGGGGAGGGGCGTAAGGAGATTCTCTGGCCGATTGGGCCCATAGAAGGCCCAGCGGATGGTGTGGGGGGCGGAAGGGGCTTCTCTGGCTGACTGGGCCCATAGAAAGCCCAGGGGACGGTGTGTGGGGAGGGGGTGGAAGGGGCTTCTCTGGCCGACTGGGCCCATAGAAGGCCCAGAGGATGTGTGTGTGGGGGGGAAGGGGCTTCTCTGGCTGACTGGGCCCATAGAGGGCCCAGGAGATGGTGGGGGGGCAGAAGGGGCTTCCCTGGCCAACTGGGCTCATAGAAGGCCCAGGGGATGGTGTGGGGGTGGAAGAGGCTTCTCTGGCTGACTGGGCCCATAGAAGGCCCAGGGGATGATGTGTGGGGGGCAGAAGGGGATCCTCTGCCCAACTGGGCCCATAGAAGGCCCAGGGGATGGGGGGGTGGAAGGAGCTTCTCTGGCCAACTGGGCCTATAGAAGGCCCAGGGGATAGTATGGGGGGGCAGAAGGGGCTTCTTTGGCCGAATGGGCCCATGAAGGCCCAGGGGATGGTGTGGGGGCGGAAGGGGCTTCTCTGGCTGACTGGGCCCATGAAGACCCAGGGGATGGTGGGGGGAGGGGCTTCTGTGGCTGACTGGGCTCATAGAAGGCCCAGGGGATGGGGGGGCGGAAGGGGCTTCTGTGGCTGACTGGGCCCATAGAAGGCCCAGGGGATGGTGTGCGGGGGGGGGGCGGAAGGGGCTTCTGTGACTGACTGGGCCCATAGAAGGCCCAGGGGACAGTGGGGGGGGCAGAAGGGGCTTCTGTGGCTGACTGGGCCCATAGGCCCAGGGGATGGTGTGGGGGGTGGAAGGGGCTTCTCTGGCTGACTGGGCCCATAGAAAGCCCAGAGGACAGTGTGGGGGGGCAGCGGAAGGGGCTTCTCTAGCTGACTGGGTCCATAGAAGGCCCAGGGGACAGTGTGGGGGGCAGAAGGGGCTTCTCTGGCTGACTGGGCCCATAGAAGGCCCAGAGGATGGTGTGGGGGCGGAAGGGGCTTCTCTGGCTGAATGGGCCCATAGAAGGCCCAGGGGATGGGGGGGCGGAAGGGGCTTCTGTGGCTGACTGGGCCCATAGAAGGCCCAGGGGATGGTGTGCGGGGGGGGCGGGGGGGCTTCTGTGGCTGACTGGGCCCATAGAAGGCCCAGGGGATGGTGTGGGGGCGGTGGAAGGGGCTTCTCTGGCTGACTGGGCCCATAGAAGGCCCAGAGGATGGGGGGGGCGGAAGGGGCTTCTCTCACCTGCCTCAGCCTTGAAGGTCTGTCACTGCGCTCTCTCTGCTGACGGTCCTCTCCTGTCAGAGGACCGGAGCAGAATGAGCCAAAGATACTGGCCGGGGCTGATGTGGGCAGGACTCCACTAAGCAGCCAGTCAGCCTCGGCCAGCATCTTCTGACTGACAGTTCTTGTGCCGAATCAATTGTGGCAAGCATAGAATCTTGTGGAACCAAAATTCAAATATATATAAGGACAGATATATATATATATTCCAATACCATGGGGTTAGCTCACACAAGCAAGCTATCCATCTTTCCTGTCTGTATTATGCCTCCCAGTCACCCCAGGTACTAAATTGTATTGAGAGAAGCATGTGATACAGTGATCATGCACACACACACAATCAGGAATATTCCTGGAAATTGATTCAAATGTCAGCTAGGCCTTTCTCAAGCCCTGGCTGCCATGGGAGTGGGATGATTCTGGAATATTAATTTTCATTCCTGCTGTGGCTTTTATGTTTCTTTTATCTCTGTATGACCTTCAGTGCCTGGTGTAGTCTTTCCCCTGGAAAAAGTAGCCGTTACTTTGGCAGGCTTCTACCTGATCCCTGATTGGCCCCGGACCATCAGGGGCCTCCTTGAATAATGTATATCTGCTTGCTGTGTGCACTTTTCTTCAGTTCTAACACAAAATGGTTAAAATGTCAGCATACTCTCAGTGTCTCAATCAACTTTACTTCTTTGAATGAAAGCTGTTGGGAACTGATCGCTGCAGGAGTCTGACATCCAACCACTACTTGGTGCACAGCTCAGTTAGCACAAACATTTCTTCATGTGATCCTGTATTCAGGGATGATGAAAGAATATTGAAAAGTACTGAGACTGAAGCATCGGGTAGAGTGAAATCAGCTCATACTTTTCTTTCAAGATTAGGAACAAGACAACTTTACCTGGCTCGGAGGCCAGTTTATATCCCCTGAAAACCCCGCAGCCAAAACACACCCCATTCAAGACATTGGCTATTTACAGTGGCTGAGAGTTCCATAGGCTCTCAGCCGGGAGCCTAACCCTCTTTGGGGCAGGCCTTGATGCGTATGGGCTGGATGCTGGGGTCGAGATCCAGTGAAATGGGGACCCCGGTGTACCACCCCAGCGTGCCAACAAAAACCCGGGGAAACTCGTCACAGACCTTAGCGAAGTCCTGCGCCCGTACGTGATTCACCTCTGTAACCGTTAGTCCTAGGGGCCCGAACCATGAAAGTCCCAGCAGACTCGAAAGATGGCCCTCCACCACCAATAGATCCAGGATTCTGTCAAAGTCCTTAAACTGGACGCAGAACTTGCCCCACCCCGGACCACCACGGGGTTCTTGTTAAAGTCCCACAAAGTCAAACCCCATGGCTTTTGCAGGTGGGGTCCCCCCCGTGGGCAAATCTTGTGGAGCGTGTCTGTGGAAATGATGGAGAATGACGAACCCGTGTCGATCTCCATTGAACAGGTGGACCCCTCAATAAGAACTGTCACGTGTAATTTGTTGGGGCCATTGGGGGGCAAGTAACATACCAGGTGAGGCTGCTGGGTGGACAAGAGGGTGTGGAGGCTTAACGGTCAGTCAGTTGCAGTCTTGCAGCCTGAAGAAGACTTCAGGTGCTTACCCCAGGAGTGGCAGGCCTGGACGATGTGCCCCGCCTTGTTGCATGTCTGGCAGATGGCGTTGCAGAACCAGCAAGTCCATCGCTCATGAGCGTCACTGCAGCTAGTGCAGGCTGCAGGGTGCTGGGCTTTGGATGAGGATGACCCTTGGCCCTGTTGAGTGCACTGGGATGGCCGGCGGTTGACCTGGAGTACCTCTTTGGTGTTGGAGTCGCTGGAGTCCACGATGGCATGGGTCTGGTGTGCAGTGGCGGAAGCCTGTCGATCCCAGTTTGAGAGCCAGTTTGGTGTAGTGGTTAAGTGCGTGGACTCTTATCTGGGAGAACCGGGTTTGATTCCCCACTCCTCCACTTGCACCTGCTGATGTGACCTTGGGTCAATCACAAGCTCTGGCACAGCTGTTCTCTCAAGGACAGTTTGTGTTAGAGTTCTCTCAGCCCCACCTACCTCACAGGGTGTCTGTTGTGGGGAGGGGAAGGGAAAGGAGTTTGTAAGCCGCTCTGAGATGCCTTTGGGCAGTGAAGGGCGGGGTATAAATCCAAACTCTTCTTCTCTTCTTCTTCTTCTCCCATTGGGACGTTTCAAACACCATTGCCATCTGGAGGGCCTTCTGCTCCTCAAGGCTGATTAATTTGCTCCTGAGCTTTGATTTGCAGATTCCCCACTCAAATCCCCCTCCATGTTGGGGAACTCGCAGTCTATAGCCAGATGTCTGATGTCGGCCAGAAAATCGGGGGTGGTCTCACCAGGTTTTTGCATCTGGGTGATGAAATTCATCCGCATGGCCATGGCTGAAGGCTTTGGCATGTAGTAGCCATTCAAAGCCTTGATCAAGTCATCGTAGGTTGCCTCCTCCATTTTTTTTGGAACGATGAGGCTTCTGATGAGATGGATTGTGGCGATGCCGCATGTGCTAAGGAGCCATGATTTTTTCAGGTCCCCATCCATTGTTCTCTGTATCTTGAAAAAGTGGGTTAGCTGTTCGACCCATGATTCCCACAGCTCGGGGTGTGCCAGGTCGAATGTGGAGATCTGTCCTGGAGCAGCAGCCATGACTCGAGTACATGGTGATGAGCAATGATCTATGGAGCAAAGCACGGTGCGGAGCTGCTGGGAAGCAGTGTGTGGCGCGGTGTCCTCGTGGCGATCGATGCTTGGTGCCAGCTGGCGTCAGGCATGCTCAACAGGATCCCATCCTCATTGCCAGTGAAAAGTACTGAGACTGAAGCATCGGGTAGAGTGAAATTGGCTCATACTTTTATTTCAAGATCAGGAACAAGACAACTTTACCCGGCTCGCAGGTCGGTTTATATCCCCTGAAAACCCCGCACCCCAAACACACCCCACTCTAGACATTGGCTATTTACAGTGGCTGTGAGTTCCATAGGCTCTTGGCCGGGAGCCTAACCCTCTGATTGGATCCGCTGAGTCCTTTGTTCAGGTGAGCGAAGCTCGGACGTTTTGCCTGACCACATGACTTCCTAGCCTCGCACATGGTCAGGTCTGATTGCATTATGTCTGATTGTATTATGTCAGAGTACATTACAAATATCATATGGAAAAAAAACATCTGCCATAACTGTGAGCTGGCTCTAAGAGTCCCTGTTACACTAACCTCAGTCATCAAGTACTTCAAGAACAAACTAGACAGAAAAACATGGACCTCTGCTTATCTGCCACACTGTTAGCCCTTTAAGATTTGTGCCCTTCATACACAGTCCTGCTCCAGATCTGGTGTCCACACAGCTGTAACTGAATTGTTAAAGACAGAGGTCTTTGGTCTCCATCTTGTTTTGTTTGACCTTCTGTTTACAAAGTCATTGCATAGTTCCCCAGACACCACTACTAACTGAATTAACAGTGAAGTCCTTAGTCGAATCTGCATTTGCATTTTTAAATCAATTTCGTGCTGCTGTGATGCTGTCTTTCTCTATGCTTGATGGTGTCACAGCAGCACGAAACTGATTTAAAAATGCAAATGCAGATTCGACCAAGCTTGGAAAGAAAATAAGTCAGGCCCACAACAAGAGAAACTGTGCACATGTGTACAGATTAAATAACCTGCACTTCTCCCCACGTGGCCCCAGTCAGATTTAGAAGCCCCACATACCTGAGATTTAGCTTTACAACAGTGACACTCTGGGCCTCTTTGACACATCACCTGAGGCTTTTTTGAGCAATGTTCTTCAATACAGGGGGCAGCAGTCCCAGAGGCACTCGCTGGAATGCGGGGTGCCCCAGGGGGTGGTGCGCTCCCCGATGCTGTTTAACATCTACATGCGCCCCCTCGTCCAGATTGCCCGGAGGTATGGGCTGGGGTGTCACCAATATGCGGATGACACTCAGCTCTATCTGATGTTGGGCGGCCAGTCGGACTCTGACCCTGAAGATCTCCACCGGGCTTTGCAGGCTGTGGCCGGGTGGCTCAGGCTGAGCCAGTTGAAGCTAAACCCTGCGAAGACGGAAGTCCTGTGCCTGGGTCGGACCGGTCGGGGGCTGGGGCTCCCACTTCCGACCTTCGATGGGGCACCGTTGGTGCCAGCGCCGGAGGTTAGGAGTTTGGGAGTGCTCCTGGACCCTGCGTTAACTATGGGGGCCCTGGTGGCAGCCACTGCCAAATTGGCTTTTTACCATCTCCGGCTGATTCGGCAGTTGGTCCCGTTCCTTGACCGCAAGGACCTGGTCACGGTGATCCACGCAATGGTCACCTCGAGGCTAGACCACTGTAACGCCCTCTACATGGGGCTGCCTTTGGGGCAAATCTGGAGGCTGCAGCTAGTGCAGAATGCCGCAGCCAGGCTGTTGGTGGGCATCCCCAGGCGGGAGCACATCTGGCCCGTGCTGAAAGTGCTGCACTGGCTGCCTATAGCATACCGGATTCGCTTCAAAGTGCTGGTGCTTACCTTTAAAACCCTATATGGCCTGGGTCCGGCATACCTGAGGGACCGCCTTTCCCTGCATATGCCCCAAAGAGCACTTCAGTCCGAGTCCCAACATCGCCTGGCGGTCCCTGGCCCTAAGGAGGCCAGGTTGGTGGCCACTAGGGCTAGGTCCTTTTCAGTGGCGGCTCCTACCTGGTGGAACGAGCTCCCAGAGGAGATCAGGGCCCTGCGGGACCTCTCACAGTTCCGCAGGGCCTGCAAGACGGAGCTCTTCCGCCAGGCCTTTGAGTAGGAGCCACCACTCCCCTCTGCCGCCAATTCTGCCACCAATTTTACTATCTTATGTGGTGGAGGGAGGGGACAGCTGAGGGAGATCTATCTGGTCCCGCTGTGATCAACATCACTGCGACCAACATCGCTGTGACTAATACCGTCTGATGCCATTGGATTGAGTTTGAGAATAACTGTTGAGCACCCTATGATGGTTACCTTTTTTTTTAATGTTATCTGTTTAATTGTTTTATATGTTTTTAAGCTGTTTTGTCTTTGGCACTTGGCTGCCTCATTGTAAGCTGCCCTGAGCCCGTTCGCGGGGAGGGCGGGGTAAAAATGGAATAAATAAATACGGCACCTACCCCATGTTTCAGGAAAGTGCACAAGTCCCTTGCATGGTGAAGACTGTGCTTGGCAGTTGATTTCTACCTTGAAACAGCTGCCACAGGAGTAATAGAAAAGCTGCAAGCCACCCTGAGATGTGGGCCTCATGTTAAGTATGGAAGTATATGTAGCTCTTTTGGTTGATCATAATTGCAAATGTGGCTTTCAGTCTCCTGCAGAGTGAGTACCACCACTTTACAAGATGTAATAGACAAGATGCTCAGAGATCCCTGATCTCTGTCTTGTCTATTACAGCCTTGCCTATAGTGGGTAATTTTTTTAAAAAAGACTATCCATTCTTAAGCTTAAATATAGCTTAGCTTAACTGTAGCATTATGGTTAAGAGGACAAGATTTGTATTGAATCCCTGATTCAAATCTCAGTTTAAGCACGAAGTCTGTCCGTATTGCCTCTTAGCTGTTGCTCTAAATCTGTCAAAAAGTCATTCTCTTAACAAGTCAGAGTATTTATTGGCTGCTTTTCTCCCTAACAGGACCTAAAACAGTTTACAATAAATAAAAATACCATCAGATAAATGAAAGAAATACCAACTAAATATGTACAAAAAGACAACAAAAACAAACTGTAACCGGGGGCTGCTGGTCTGGAACTGAAGGAGGCAAGTTTCCCACTCTAGCAGGGGACCTCTCAGCATTGCCTCCACATTCCTCACTGGTGCTTCACAGGCCAGTGGGGGGCTTGCTGCCATCACACCAATGTGCATTGTTACCTCCAGTGCAAGACTGGAAGTGATGTCAGTGCATCAAAGTGAAGATCTAAGATTCACCCCAAACCATGCCCCCAGTTGCTCCCGGGGCCACAGCTGGTAACCCTATCTGGAATCCAGCAGACTAGTTATTATACATCAGACTTGGGCAGCTCATTAACAAGTATTTCAGCTTTATTACATCAGAACAACCAAAAATAACAACAACAGGAGCAATGAGCTCCTTTTAAACTTCCCGGGCTGGCCAGGCCATGCCCAGTCGCTCAGTAAGGACCAATCACTGTTCGTACATAAAGTCCAATGGTTGTTGTTCCCACCGAGAACAATCCTGAGCTCTGATTGGTGTGTGTTTCACCGCATCCAATCAGATTGTGCATTTTACAATACTAGAGCTCTATGAAGCTCTGGTCGAAGCTGGGAATAACTATTTGTAATCACAATACACAACACTAGTTATCCAGACCACAGAACATGAGCCACAGGCTAAGAGCCAAGGGCCAATGTGAGATGCTGCAACCACTCAGGAAGATGCAGAGGATCTTCTTATACTTGGTATAACTTTATTCACAATGAACAATGAAAGGAACATGAGCCCTGGCAGAAGTTTTTCTAGCAAGTTTACCCTGAACCTCAAATGGAACCTGATCTGGAGCTTTTCTAGGTTCCAGCACCCTGGAACTATTTTTTTTTTTTGCCATCAAGTCACAGCCAATTTATAGTGACCCTGTGGGGTTTTTGAGGCAAGAGGTGGTTTGCCATTACCTGCCTCTGTGTAGCAAGCGTGGTATTCCTTGGTGGTCTCCCCTTCAAATACAAACCAGGCCAATCCTGCTTAGCTTCCGAGAACTAATGAGATTGGGCTAGCCTGGGCTATCCAGGTCAGGGCCCCCAAAACTATAATAATGAACTAAATGCCAAATATTACAGCCAAGAACCCCTTTTCACTTTCCCTTGAGTGAGTCCATGTGAGGATCACACCTCCTTGGCTCTGGATACATACTTAAGTCAGGGACAGGAATCATAGAACACAGCTAAGATGTTGCAGATGGCAGCAGTGCTCCTTCTAATCTGCTCTCCCCGATCCATTATAAAGAACAATTAAATTGATGTGCTGCTTTTCAGTATTTAGTTGTCAAAGTGGCTTACAACATAAATCAATTAAAACTAGCAATAAATCCAGGAAAGTGAACCCAACAACTGTACTGCCCCCCTCACAAAAACAAAATCTGATGCTACAATAAAGAATCCATTATGAAGAGTAATAAAGGTCTTTTAAGAAGCCTTCCTAAAATTTTGTAGATGAACCAATTTGTTCCTCACTTTTAATTTATTAATCCATGCCTCTTGCAATTTCAGAGGGATTACTGAACTAAGTAAGGGTTTAGCAACTGGTTCCTAATTGGCTTCTCTTTGATACACCCAGTCATATTTTAAGAATTAAAATAAATTGAATGGCAGCTTGGCTAAACTGCAGAGATAGAATGAAGAAAACTAAAAACAGAGAATGAAGAAAAAATAATAATAATAGATAGTAGGACATCATTATTAGTAGATATAAAATGGATTAGTAGATGTAAAATAAAATATGTCATAGTAATTATGAGGGTGGTATTTGTGTTTTCTATATATTAAGTACAGTTTCCTTCTCCAACTGCTCCTGCAGTTAGTGCATATTGTAGAATCATGGCTACTGTGCTTTGTAAAGACAATTACTGAAAGAAAACAAAACTTTGTCCTATGTGTCTTAGTTGGTTACTTCCCATATTATAGCTTACTTCGTCTTTTGTAACTGTTTATAAAGATTTAGCAAACATTAGTAGACATGTGTCTTTGTAATGCCAAAACGTTTAGGTTATACAAACCACATGTAAATTGTCTGAGGTCTTTCTTCTACACCAGTGGTTCTTAATCTTGTCAAGCCTGCAGGCACTTTTGGAATTTTGAAAAAGACTAGTGGGTTCTATACAAAATGGCCTCCATAGGGGCAGGGTTATCCATCAAATGACTGTTGGGGTAGGTTTAGCTTTTTGCTTTGTGGTGGAGGCAATATTTGGTTTCAGTTTCCAAAGAAAGGAGAGAGGCCTATTATGCACAGATGTTTTCCCTCGCTTTCACCATGCATGTCTGTTTGGTTTTCTTTGTTGTTCTGCGTTGATTTACCTGAGCTTCAATGCTCAGTTTGCTTTCTGGTCACTGTTTCTCAGGGTTTTCTGAAAGTGCTTTTATGCTGATTCTCCCCTTATTTCACTTCCAAGCCTAAGGTAATTCAAAAGCGTACAGATTCCCTCTGTAATGAACCCTGCTAGTATTGACTTGAAAGGGGCATCAAAGAGAAGGTAAACAGCAGTGTCCCCAGTGCAAAAAAATAAATAAAAATTCAGTGCTGTATGCAGACAGAATGAAGGGGGGGATTGTTAGTGCAGGATGAAATTTAAATGAGATGTAATGAGAGAGAGAGACAGGGATGGGTAGCCTAAATCTTTTAAAATATCTTCCCTTTCATGCTTTAGTGAACAAAGTTTTTGGGGGACCATTTTGCCAGTTTCCGGAAGCCTAAGATTAAAATGGTGGCTAAGCCACATGGATCTTCTGCAAACTACTAAACTTAAGAATCACTTGGGACTGATCCATTTGGAGGAAGAGTGCAACCTGCACAGGACAGGCTTTTTAAAAAATGCCAAGATCATGACCAGTGTGCAGGATCAAATTAGAGAATCATAAAGAGAAAACCATGCAAATTTTCAAGGAAGGGCAAGAACTTAGCATTATTATGCAGCTGCTCTAGGGCATCAGTGAAAATACCCCCATTTTTTTCAATTTACACCAGTAAAACTCTCCAGAGCTTCTCCCAGAGGACTTCTCACCCATACAAATGGCAGCTCTGTGCAAAGCATGGTGGAGTTGCCATGGACTTCACACAGGCATGTGCATGCTTTGTCAATGTCAGTGGGTTCTACCATGCATTCTGCATGCTAAACATGTTTCCCCATATTAATGAGATTGTGTGGCTCTTTCCCATTTTTCAAAGTATCAGATAATGCGGCAGAGAATCCCCTAGTACTTGGCAATATGGAAAATGGGGCTTTGCAGCTGCTTGTCAGTTTCAGGAAAAGTCTGGTCAGTTTCAACAATGGTCCCCCCCCTTTGCTTAGGTTCCTTTCTGTTCCCTTTCATTCAACTAACTAATGCTAAACTGTATGCACAAAACCTGAACCATGAGGTTTTAAATGAAAGGTATTTGGTGGACACGACTGTGCAGCTGTGATAGGGCAATTGCGTAAATTAAAAAACAAACAAATCTTGAATGCCACCCCCATATGTCACACATAATGTTCTAGCCTGATTTAGAAAAAGTGCATTTTTTAAAAAATTGTAGTCACAGAATAAATACACCAGAGGAAAAAGAATGGTGCATAAGGTGGCCACAGAATCCAAAGTCAAGATTAAAGGCTTACTGATCTGAAAATCTGTAGTAAGATGTGTGTGCATAATGGGCCAGAGTCTCCAGCCTCAGGGAGAGGTTGCCTAGTCCAAACACATAAGAAAATGTATGTGTGTGTGTGTGTGAAAGAGAGAGAGACCAAGTCAATAGCACAGGCTGTGATGCACCTGCCCCAAACGAGTTCACTCTTATGCTGGACTGTCAGCTGGTAGTCAGTGATCCAAAGTTCCCTTTTTTCCCCTGTTCCATTCAACATCCTTTGGATTCCCAACACCCCACCCCACCCCTCAAAAAAAAACCCTCAAGAAGCAAGTGATAGATAACATGAGGCTCATTGGTTTGTACTTGGATGCCTATTGGCCCCACATTTGGGGATTGCTTTTCAAAGCAATTTATGTATCTGAGACTTGTATTCTGCCCATTGCTATAATGCAGACCACCCACAGTTATTGTATCCAATTGCAGCACTATTTCCAGTCCTCCTCTCCCCTCCCCTCATTTGTCAAGGTGCAATATCAGAATTTACTGAGGAAAATAACATTCTCCAGTAACTGATGATAGAGAACTGATTTTATAACTGATGATACAGAATGATTATGTAAAACCAGTGCACCTGTACAGAAGCTACTGAAACTTGACGGTATGTAGCCAAGGATATGGCTGATGATAGTGATAAGTGCCTCTTTCAACCCATCTACATTGCAGCCTGCCTCGTCCTCCCCATCTTAAAATTCTAACTTTTTTACAATTATGATGATGTTCATGATGATCTGTAAGGATTCCGTTGGCATTCTCCCAGTGTGTTTACTACATACATGCCAATTGCTAAATTGGGGTTGGTGGAGGCCAAGGCAGGTGTCAAGAGAAGACACCACTTCCCCACGTCAGTCTGGCATTAAATAAATGGAAGTATTTCATTGTTTGAATAGATTCTGTCCTAGTCTCTGAAAAGCATATTTGAGAATGGTGCAGGAGGAATAAGTAAATGTTGCCCGTGAAATTGCTAGAGGAGAGATGCACTTTTTTGTGTGCATCTCGTTGGACTGGATGAAAAATTCTATTTGTGAATGAAAAATTCTACAGTTCACCCTGACCTGGATAGCCCAGGCAAATCCGATCTCATAAGTTCTCAGAAGCTAAACAGAGCCAACTCTGGCAAGTATTTGGATGGGAGACTTACAAAGAATACCAGAGCCAGGATGCAGAGGCAGGCTATCAAGTCAATTCTCTGATTGTCTTCTATGCCCCAGTAGGTGTCACAAGAGGTCACCATGACTTCCAGGAGTGGATACATACACACACACACAAATACAACCTCCCCCCCAAAAAAAATTCTACAGCTCTTATCAACAAAGTGAAAATATATTAATCAAATGTAAAGTCATAATATGCATTATGTGCATCTGTGTTATTTATAACACAGTTTGCATTAGTTGCCATATGGTGCTCACCAGATCTGTTATCTCTTTTCCTGCACTGACTTGCCACCACCAAAGCCAAGCTTCTTCTTAGGACCTTGGAACCACTGGGCAGCCCAGAGCCACTCACAGCTCTTGCCATAAATCCTCAAGGAATGTATCATTGCCCTTTTCTGAGAGATGTATCCCATCATCCCTGTACAGGTCGATTGACCTGGCCTATATCCCAGGGTGAGGCAAGAAATGGCCCAATCCACTCACCATCATGTTACTCAGCTCCCCATTCACCTTCTGGCAAGCTCTGTTGAAACATCTAGGATCCCCCAAACCTCACCACACCTGGCATGGAAGTATAGCAGACCCTACAGTCTGCACACCAGGCCACTTGCTTCTGATGAGTCCCAGGTTGGCCTTTGCTTGAATCACCAGGGTCTTCCCCTTCACCAGGCCAAGGTCACTTCCACCCAAATGTATCAACAGTACATGGGGCAGGAGGGGCTGTCTCCCCTTAAATAACAGCAATATGAGGCCAGGCCAAGCCATGATACCCCAACCACTCCACTATAGCAAACTCATTGAGCCCTAGTTGTGAGCCAATGAGGCTCCTTTTGGCTCTGTGGGTTGCCCAAAAGACCATACTGTGGCTGCAAATGATGACTTTTTACCTCTCTTGGTAGCTGGCCACACCTGGAAAGAAAACACAATTAGCAGTGGAACAACAACCAAATTATTCAGTGGGCAAACATATGACTTGTAACACCACAACCTCCAATGACCCAGCTGTTGAATGCCTGGTATCATGTAGCTCTCACTGCCAAGTATTGTTAGAGTGCCAGTACTGGGCAAAGGTCAACCTCCAAACAGGATCCTAACCTAATCTCCATGCCTTCCTGGCACTGATTGTTTCTTGACTACCTGGCTCTAGTTTGAATGCTGCTAACTGAAAAGCAAGCCAACAACTCAAAGTCAGCGGGGTGAATGGGCAGGAGGCGGAATGCTGATTTAATATCACATTTAGCCAGTTTGGCCCCTACACGACAATGCTGCACCACACATATCACCTGGTCAAACAACATGTAGCAGACCAAGCACAGGTGCTCTGGTATCACATCATTCACCAACTCATCCCTTGGGTAGTATAAGGTGATGCTCCACCCCGAGCCTTCTTAGGCACAATCCCCAGTGGGGAGATATGAAGATTTGGGACTGGTGGAGATAGGAAGAGGCCCAGAACTCTCCCTTCCCTACTTTTTCAATATTCCTCCTAACAACCTGCTCCACATCCTTGTCTGAGTGCAGATTGTTGGCCCAATTGCTCCTCCTCAGGCCCTGACATGGGATGCAAAAAACATAAATAAAACCTGCCATCAAGTACAAACAATCATTCCACTTGGGATAATGCCGCAGCCAGTGTTCCAGCTCCTTCAGTTTAATTGGGCTAGGACACTTTCTCCAGATGGGGGTTGGCACCCCCACCACTGGGCCGCTTGCCCCTTATTGACCCTTGAACCCTGCTGGGGGTTCCCCCCCATTGGGCCTTGCTGGTGATATAACCTGCATCCACAACTGTGGAAGAATCTGATCCCCGTCCAAGGAGGGGTTCAAAGTTGCCCGCATACAAACCTCCTCATCATATTGGAGCCACGGTGGGCCAGCAACATCAGAATACCCACGGTAGACTATGTCCATATACTGAAACAAGGACAGCATTCACCGAGGCTGGGACTGCACCACCATGCCCACATAAATCAAGTACTCTGGCAGCCAATTAGCCCATGTCCTGTCCAGCCTATGCTGTTTCAGCTTCTCCTTGTCCCTATCCTCAAGGTCTTCCTTATCCTTCTTCTCCAGATCCCTGAACACATCTACATACTCCCCCCTGCATATCATGTCCCATGTAGCTGAAGAAAGATGATCCCCCAAGGGCATGGCTTGATCCCCAAATGGTAATGCTTCTATGGGAACCATTTTGGACATCATCCCCAGGGCCCAGGGAGCCCCCAGCTTCTCCAGAGAACCGCCTGTGGCAGGATGGGTGGTGATGAAAAGCTCCCCTGCTCACCCTGGGGGGGGGGGCTAGCTGACTCATCCCCCAAGCCCATCTGCTGTGCTGCATAGGCAAGGGTGTCTGTAATGCATGGTGAGGTGGCCATGGACCTGGAGACAGTGGGATGACCCCAAGGACCCCAAGGCTGATGTGTGGCCAGCCCTGCTTACCTTCTGCATCAGCAGGAGCCTCTCCAGAAGGTGCCTGAAGCTCCTTGGGCTGCTGCCCATGTGCTGCCTCCTCTGCACCTGGCCAATCTTCATGGAGTGCCATGAGCCTCCATGGTGGCCACAGCCCAGACCCTCCCCTGGCTTCCCAGCATGTCCAGCCACCCAACACTCCCCACCCCTGAAAACAGAGGGGAAAGAAGGGGAGGGTGGTAAATAGTTGCCTGAACTTGGCAGGCAGCTGCCTGGGCTCCAGCAGAAGCTGCCACCACCAAACTCCTGTGGAGGCCACAGCCCATTCTTTCCTGTGTCCTGTGCTGCTCTGTGACTTCCTAGGCTGAGCACACAGCAAAGATGAAGAGGCAGGGGTGGAGCCATCCTTAAATCCCTGCCAGCTCTGCTCCTCTGCTGGAACATTGTGATGCTGGGCATCATACGTTCCTGCCTCTTCCTTCTGCTGGAGGAGGCAAAATGACCTCTGCCTGGGACCACTGCCAAAGCTCCACGTGCGGTAGGAGCTGAATTCCTGTTTTCTTTCTCCTCTAAGTTCCTTGCAAGATAATCCTTTGCAAAGTCTTCCTGAATCATCCTATTGTCCCCTCCTCTCCTTCCACCTGACTTCACTCTAGCACATTCTTAAGACCTACTGGCAATCTCTCACTCTCCATCCCTCACTATTCCTTTCTTGTTCATTTCATGTGGATGGGAAGTTAACAGTGTTGCTGAAGAGCAGATTGTGGAAGGGCTTATCCCCTGCCCAACACTTCTATGTAAGGGGAACTGCTGCTGACCTAGAATATCCGATTATGGTCAGACAGTTTATGTCAAGCAGAATTTTAATGTGTTTCATTTAGGATAATTTAACAGCCCACTGTTCCTTCCTCATGCTTCTAGTAAGCAAGATATTTTCAGTAGGAAAAGTTTGGATGAAAGTAAAGGACTGCTGAATCATTTGATGTGAGGTGTAGGATGGCCTCTGTCTGTGGTAAATTGTTTGGCCATTTGGGGGGAGTAGAAGTGCACCCCAAATATACTGTCTCTTCTGTGTTTTCTACAGTGTCTCTTAGTAAGAGACACTTAAGTTGCTCAGGGTTTTAACATTGGGGGGGCAGACAGTTTTGATCAGGTGTCACTTCTACAGCTTTATTACAATGTTTGAAATTTGAAATTAATTTTATTCTTCATAGTTTGTTGATGGGGAAAAAAGATATGAAAAGGGTTTTGTTTGTAAGTAAATTGAATTACCCTGGAGTGGACAGCTATTCTTATGATCCAAAGAAGAAACTTCATGATTACAGTTAATGAAAAAGCCTTGCATACTGTTTTTTCCCCCTGCAGGATCAAGGCCAGTTGGGCTTGCAAAATTATGCTGATGACTGTTTGTTATTGAATACATCATTGTCCTTGATCATGAATGTCTTACATTCAATGATTTTTCTTTGCTGGTTGCTCTTGTAGTCATTGTTATTGAAGGATACCCTTTTCTTCATTTTCCATGTGCATTCTGTGTGGTGCTTTGGCAGTTCTGAAGTAGAGCATATTGTGCAAGAAAATCCATCACTATGACTTACAATCATTTTTCTTTTTCTGTGTGATCATGACATCTTTCTATTGATTAAAGCTTTTTGTGTCCTTTTGCTTGATACAGTTGCTCGGTCAGTTTTGAGGTTAAAATGATATTGCCTCCTCCTAGTATTTAAGGCAATCTTTACAATCTTAGCTGTCAACCTTTTGCTATACTATCTTCAGTTACTTTAGTTTGTCAGAGTCTGGTGTGTTAACTGAACTGAATATAACATGCATCAGAATATGTGATGCTTCTAAGGACACTGCTGGTGTTATGGAAAGGACTGCTGTCACTTTATACTGATAGTATGTATCTGTCTAGTGAATAATGTGCCTTGTAAACTTCATTTTTTGAAAGAGATAAATGCTCTGTATTGTTCTTGAGCCAACGCTTCATGTTTAATAAAGAGAATGCAGTTAAGCTGCATAGTACATTAGAAATAATATAGCAATTTAAGTTCAAATATGATAAGAATACCACCCATCATTCCCAGATGCAGATGCCATCTCACTAGTATTTCCTTGATGTCCTGGGTTTAATATTCTAAATATATCTGGTTGGGTATACAGCTTTTTTTACAAAAGTCATTAGTGGTAAGGGAGAAAAAAAAAGGCAACAGCAGCAACTGCATCAGATCCTGAATGTTTACAATTTTTTCACAGGAGCAGATATCACGAGGAGGTGACCCTTCAAGCCACAGGATGCTGCTAAGTCTTAGGTAGTTGGTTTCTGTACTTGGTCTGGGGCATATGCCTGTTTTGATGAGGTGAGATTGGCATATATATCCCTTCCAAACCCCTTATTGAGTTTGTTGGGCTGCACTAGGACAGCAGCCCTAGCCCCTATAACAATGGGTCTCTCTCTCTCTCTCTCTCTCTCTCTCTCTCTCTCTCTCTCTCTCTCTCTCTCTCTCTCTCTCATTTGAAAATGGAATAGACACAACTTCTGCCTATTAGAAAACTGAGAAGGAACTTCTCAGAATGCATATAAATACCTTCTTCCATGCAACAATGAGAAATGCTTAGATTCTAGCTCAAGCCTGAATGCTACCTAGAGCAGAGGTGTCAAACTCATTTGTTACAAGGGCCGAATCTGACATAAATGTCACTTTGTCGGGCCAGGCCATGTGTGCCACGAAATGTAATGCCAAATAAACTGTATAAAGAACAGCAGCCAGTAAGCTCCGAGTTGGTATATCCTTACTGCAAGGCTCCATAAACGGGCGGGTGGGGGTGCAGAGGAAAACCCACATAGGCAGACTGGAGAGGCAGCAGTGCAGCACTGGGCAAATGCCCCTATGATGTTTGACTGCTGCAGATGAGGTTGTTCTGCCATGCTGAAGCCACAATGGAGTGGCTCCGCCCACTCCCCCCAGCACTCTCTCCCTTGCATCAGATGCTCGCAGGCTGACACCCCTACCCTAGAGCTTTTAGAACAAATCAAGTCTGACCAAGCCTGAACTCTCTCTAGAAGCTAAAATGACTAAGTTGTAGCGACTGTACTCTGGTCACATGATGAGAAGACAAGAGTCACTGGAAAAGACAATAACGCTAGGAAAAGTTGAAGGCAGCAGGGAAAGAGGAAGACCCAAAATGAAATGGATTGACTCAGTCAAGGAAACCATGGCCCTCAATTTGCAGGACCTGAGCAAGACTGTCAGCAATAAGATGTTTTAGAAGTCATTAATTCATAGGATTGCATGTCAGAAGCACTTAACCGGCAAGAAGGAATGCTCATAGTTCTCAAATGGACAAATGCAGGCTATCATAGGAGTAAGAACAGGAAAATATGGAGTGTGCAATGGCTGAGATACTCCTAATAGAAGACTAAGCATTTCAGGCTATGACACATATAAAACCTATTGAATTCAGTGGGGTTTGCATTGGTACATGCTTCAGATCCTGCTGTTTGTGACTTCAACACTGGCACCCCTAGTCAACATTCATTAACTCCTAAAAATGTGGTTTACAATTTGGCCCTAACTAAATTGCATTCATTTTATTTAAAATGTTTTAAGCCATCGTTCCACCCATATCAGGGTCCTCAAGGTGGCAAACAATAAAAACAATAGCACAAGATTTAAAATATGTATAAATATATTAAAACAAATTAAACCAATTAAAACAGAACACATAAATAAACACATGAATCGGAAATAGGGTCAGTGAGAATCAATGAGGGAACACTTAACAAAAACAAACAAAAAGTCTTCACTCGCTGGTGAAAGACAATAGTAGAAAGGGATGGATTAATCTCCCTGGGGAGAGAATTCCATAATTTTGGTGCCATGACAATGAAGGCCTTTTCCCTGGTTGCCTACCATACAGCTTCAGAGGGCAGGGGCATCTGAAACAGGCCTCCAATTATTATCTTAGTGGCCAGGTAGGTTCATGACTGTATGGTCAAAGCAATGGTATTCCCAGTAGTACTGTATGGCTGCGAGAGTTGGACTATAAGGAAGGCTGAGCGCCAAAGAATAGATTCTTTTGAATTATGGTGCTGGAGAAGATTCTTGAGAGTCCCTTGGACTGCAAGGAAATTAAATCAGTCAGTCCTAAAAGAAATCAACCCTGACTGTTCCCTGGAAGGCCAGATACTGAAGCTGAAGCTCAAATACTTTGGCCACCAAATGAGAAGGGAGCGCTCACTGGAGAAGACCCCAATGCTGGGAAAGATTGAAGGTCAAAGAAGAAGGGAACAGCAAAGAATGAGATGGTTAGACAGTGTTATCAAGGCAATGAACATGAAATTAAGCAAACTCTGGAGCACTATGGAAGACAGGAGGGCCTGGCGTGATGTGGTCCATGGGGTCGCGAAGAGTCGGACTCGACTGTGTGACTGAACAACAAAAGGTTTAAACGAGAATAGGTATGAAGGCATTGTTAAGGTATGAAGGCCCCAAATGAAGGCTTCAGAGTCAATACCAGCACTTGGTACTGGGCCCAGAAGAAAATTGGGAGTCAGTCTAGGTGAAACAAGACTCCAGAGATATGAGCCACTCCAAACAGAATTCTAGCTGCAGCATTCTGCACCCATTGTAGCTTAAAGACATCCCTCAAGAGCAGCCCCATGTATAGTTCTTTACAGTACTCTAGATGAACCACCATGGCAAGACCTTTTTTTTGCCTAGGAAAGGCTGCGGCTGGTTCATCAAAACTGGTGAAAGCTGTTCCTGGCCAGTGCTGCCACCTGCTTCTCCAGCAGGAGGCTTAGGTCCAACAACACCTCCAAGATATGAACCTGCTCCTTTCGACAGAGTGCAACCCCATCCAGAACATGATATACCTTAATTTCTAGGTCACTTTTGTTTTGCAGGACTCAAGGAAGATAGGGGGCAAAGCAGTGGAAGAAAAAAACACATGGAGACAGAACTTTTGGTGAAAACATGGCTGCAGCTTTGAATACAACTGAAGGAGCATTGGCACAACATGGGGATGGATCTGGCATTGGGTGACCTACTTGCTACCTGTAAAATGCACCCCCAGCCTGCCTGCTGGGAGATAAGACCATGGAGTGGCAAGACCCGGGATCCATGTAGGTGCTGGCTGCTACATGGTCCCTTACCACCTGGTGGTGGAAGCCACCTGGCAGCCCACATCTGGACATGCGGCTGAGTGGCTCCAGCCCCAGGACCCCTTAAGGGAGTCTCCAAAACTGGGGGAGGTTTGCATGCAGGGCCGGCCTTCCCTCACCAAGGATCCATCCCAACACCCAAAACCTCCACAGAGCAGGGCAACCACAAGCCCCACTCCCACCAATGCTCCTACACCAGGCTGTAGCAAAGCATCATGAATCCCATGTAGCCAGATATCCATGCCCAACTCTGAGAAGTACATGTCATCAAACCTAAAGAGGGCAGCTTGCCTGAATGTAATGTCCAGGTGCCCAATCACCCTCCCACCAAGAGTGTCTACAACCTGTGAAGTGTCTTTGCAAACTTTTCGTCTATCAGTCTACTTTGTCTAGAAAGATCACCCCATGCCACTAGTGGTGCTCCAGGAGACACAGCAGCATTGTTCTGGGGAGTTTGGAAAGCAGTGTCTCAAGATCAGCAGCCATAGTTTGCACCAAGATGACCCCTTTCTGGGAAGGGAGGTTGTTCTTGCTGAGCTGAATAACAGCAGTGTCCAGAGCACCCCAAACAGAAAACTCTGTTCAATATGGCAGAGAGAAGTATAGACCACTTCATCCCTCTATGTCCCATACAGTTGATGTGAAGATGGTCATTGAGGCCCAGGTTGTAGTCCCAGCCCAAGGAAGCTGTGCAATCACCTGCCCAGAACACAGTGCTATACCTGATGACCCACACAGTTTTTTTCAAAACCTACCGGGACTGAAGATGAGCATGTTAGAGAAACAAATTCATGGACAAGGGTATATGTATGTTTCACACACTGAAGAGCACCAGCAGTTGATGGTCCAGATCTGAACCAAGGGGAGACCTCACTCAGAGGCCAATGTGGCATCCCTGATCTGAAAACAGTGCATGCCAATGTCCCCTGGAGGGGGGGGGGGAGGCCTTGAGCCATGAGAAATGAGACAAGCATCAGCCTTCAGTATGCATGAGAAAAGTCCCAGAGGTGGCAGGCTGCATGTATTTAGTTGTGCAGCATATTGGGCAAGGATGGCCCACAGGAATGGAGTGAAGAAGGATATGGCCTTGTTGGACACGTGCAGCCAAATATGCATCCTAGGTACTTTAAGGAAATGTCACAGAGGGTCAGGGCCCTCTCACTGGTATTGCTTCATGATGCGGAAAACAGCTCACTGCTGCAAAAAGCCCACCAAAAGGCCAAAGTAAAGGCTGCCCAAAGAAAGAGTGGCCTCAAAAGCAGAAAAGCATATGTGAGAGAGCTGCTGCATAAACATTTTTAGGATTGGCAAAGTAATGGGTCCATGAGCATCAAGTTCTCCAGCCCTTAATGGTACGCTGAGTGAGAAAGGAGTTGCAGAGGTCATTGAATCCCAGGGCCTTACTAGGGAAGGAAATGGCACACAGGTGAATACCCATGGATCTTGTGGCAAGCCCACGTTCCCTAAGGTGGGCCAGATATTGTAAAACCAAACCCAGGGGCTTGCCAGAGGTCATAAGAACATAAGAGAAGCCAATGTTGCATCAGGCCAATGGCCCATCCAGTCCAATACGCTGTCATACAGTGGCCAAAAATACCAGGTTCCATCAAGAGGTCCACCAGTGGGCCCAGGACATTAGAAGCCCTCCCACTGTTGCCCTCCCCAAGCACCAAGAATACAGTGCATCACTTGCCCCAGACTGAGAGTTCCAATATATACCTTGTGGCCAATAGCCACTGATGGACCTCTGCTCCATATGTTTATCTAATTCCCTCTCGAAGCTGTCCATGCTTATAGCCGCCACCACCTCCTGTGACTTTCGAAGCCTTGTTTGACTTGTATGACTTGGGGCCTTCATACCTTAATGATGCCTTCATATCTAGTCTCATATGAACCTACCAGTGATCTGGATATATCCCTGGTGCAATTCAGGTGTTCAATTCAAAATAATTTTGCAGCTACTCTAAGGGATATCTGACAGTGATTCGAATATAACCTTATTGGTTGCTGAATTTCTGTCTATCATATTTTCCTTTAGAAACTGAGTACTCTTTTAGTCATTGCTCAAGATCTGAAGGAAAGGAAGGTCCTCAAGGATATCCACCTGTTAGCCCACAAGGAAGAAGCAGAGGACAAGCCGACTACAGTGAGCCACTTAAGTAGCTGCAAGGGCATCCCAACCCCCGCCTACAGGCCAGCTCAGCTGATGTAGCTGGCTGGAATGGCTGTGGCTGATTCCATCCCCTTCAGAGACTGCAGCCAGTGTAAGGTTGCCCAACTTCCTGCCTGCCTGCCTCACTCCTTCCCTCCTGATCAACAAAAGATGGCACAGGTATTCTTGGCCATGCTTATCAAGGTTACATTTTAGCTTATTAGCCCTCATCTATTCCAAAAGTGCTTCCAGACACCAGGTCACTGTTTCCAAAGCCTCCCTGGGATCTACTGGAAGTGCAAGATAGAACTGAGTATCATCTGATTATTGATGATGCCAGCCCAGCTCTCCAGATGGTCTCTCTTAATTGCTTTAGTTGACGGATCCAGATGACCTCTTCTAATTGTTGTTTTATTTATATTGTTTTAAATTCTTTAAAAATAATTATTAGATTGTAAGCTGCCTTGAGTTCTGCAAGGGACAAAGGCGGCTAATAAATGCTTTAATAGAAAAAAAATAAAAAGAAGGAAAGCTGTCATAACTCCCTTTTTGTGTCACTATCCATCTAGCTCAATAAGGACCTTAAGTTTAAGAATTGTAATGTTATACTTAACAGTTTCATGAAAAAGGTCCATGGGAAAAGGGTCCATAGAAGGTACCACTCCCGGGGCGGGGGGGAGGGATCCATGCTCCAGATGGTAGCCTTACTCTACAAAAGGAAGCCTTTGAATTGACTGCAATCATCTACAATAGTGACAGTAAGTGGTGAACAACGTTATGCCCAAATGCATGCAGGAAGGGCCAAGTGTTGTTATTGGTTGTAAATAAAAGGCTGAATCTGGAGATTAGGACAGTGCAATCCTTAGCAGAGTTACACCCTTTTAAGGCCATTGACTTCAATGAACTTTGAAGGGTATAACTCTGTTTAGGATTGCAGAACTAACTGAATGCAAAGAATCTTTTATAGTTTATCATGAACAAAGGCAAAAGTGTGAGAACTCCCTCTTACAGTTTCATATTTATGCTAAGGCCAGTGATTCAAATGCATATTTTATACAAAGTTCTAGCACTGTAGAAGACTGAGATGGTCCTAAAGAGTTGTATGAATTGATTTTAAAGCAATAAACTAGAATAGCCCAGTATAGAATTTGCTGCTAGGATTGTGTCTAGGATTGCCGCACACCAAATAGGGAATGGAATTCTCCTAGAATTACAACTGATCTCCAGACTACAGATGTCAATTTGCCTGGAGGACAAGGCAGCTTCAAAGGGTAGATTCTATGGAATCATGTACCTGCTGAATTCTCTCCCCAAACTTTGCCCTCCCCCAGGCACCACTCCCAAACCTCCAGGAATATCTCATGCTGGAGTTAGCAGCCTAACTTTTCAGTAGAAGCCTGCTGCCTTTAATGCTCAAGAGGAAGGCAAGAAAGAACTAGCTACACAATTCTAAGCATAAAGATAACTTGAGAAGAAACCATTTGTAGGCAGAGTCTATGCAACCCAAAAATTATGGTCTCAGTTAATTACTTCCAGTTCAAAGAAACTTTTGACCCTCATCAGTTTCACCATGAACTTCTGTTTGTAATGTAACTATTAAAATCACATAAGGGTGGATCTAACCAGCTTTTCCACAGCTGAAAAAAGGCAGGATGAGGTCCTCTTTTTTTATGAATACATTTTTATTAAGTTTTTAAAGTACACAGGGATGAGGGAGGGGAAAGGTGAAGGGGCAGGGGAAAGAACAAAAGTAGTGATTTTCTGCATGTAACTTTCCTCTACTTGTCATTTCATGTTATACACAGATAAACTGCAAGGTTTAAAAGTCCATAAAGTCTTCTTACTATTATAATATTAGAAAGTTCATATCTTTATATTTCTCTCTTATCCAATTATAAAATGGAGTCCATAGTCCAAGAAAGTCTTCTTTCATTTGCCCTTTTAACATAGGGGTCAATTTATCCATTTCTTCACTTTCCATAATCTTCACAGGATGAGGTCCTCTTTGACCATTCCTTTGAACACAAAAAAGGCTAGGGTGGGAGATATGGGGTTGTCATTGACAAATAGCATGTGGGATGGGAGATACAGTAAGAAGGAAAACTGGATGAGACAGAGTGAAAAACCAAGGTGGATCCAACCCATAAAAGAATGGCAACTGTAAATATTATCACTGGTCCAAATGAGAAATTACTGAACTAGATAAGTTATGTATTCCAATCCCTATAATTTTTCCATGAATACTTTGCTATTAGGGATGGCCATGAACAGGGAAAATGGTGGTTCATGGGTCATTTGATTACACAAACCATGAACTTCCATGAACTTTTCCCATTTCCCACACTGGTTCATGGTTCATTCAGTTTATGAATTTGGGAAGTGGTAGAACAGCCCCTCGTGAGTTAAAGATGCCAAACTCACAAGAAGTCTTCAGCAGGCTCTTCTCCACTCATCCTCTACATTATAAGACGGATTGAGTACAGCTGGGGAACGCCTGACAGATATGCCTGTGTGAACCGGCCCTTTAAGCCATTTGTGAAACGTTTCTGAAGAGCCTATCTCGGGCCAAACTGCCAATCTGAACTCGGCCTAAATTTTACAAATTAGCAGCAAGGAGTTTTCTTCCATGCACAAGTAACTTTCAAAGTATCTGCAAAGTGCCCCTGTTTCTAATAATAGCAGTGCTAGAATATTTGTGGTTTGACAGGATTCTGTTGAACAATATATTAGATGATAATGTTGCTTCCAAGGTCAAGTAAAAGCTGTAAGATGTTTTTTTTTGGGGGGGACATATATTTTATTCATTCACACAACAGATGTAGCCCTATGGAAAACAGTTTGGTGACATAGGGACTGCCTAGTGATATTAACTCATCTAAATGATGTGTCTGTCCGGTTGCATAGCATATTGTTCCTGCCACAGTATCCCCTTTATGATATTCTATATCATAGTTATAGTTATAAATGATATCATTTTATCTGGGGTTCATATCATTTTGACCAAAGTTTATATGAAAAATAAACCACCAGCTGCCTATCAAAGCAAAACATTTCCTGCAATAATGGAAGCATTTTATATGATAATTATTATTTTTCCAAAGTATACACATGTTGACTCTCTCAGTCCAAATAAGAATGAAGTACTACTGATTTCAGTAACTCTTACACCCAAGTAAATGGGCATATAGGGCCACAGACAGTCCCCTTGCTCAATGGGGTTGCCCCGTTTCCAGATAGTGCTTTAAAGACATGAAGAGAACATCAGACTTTTCAACAAAGAACCTTCTACAGCTATACAGCTGACTATAAATTGTTCACAGCAGAAATGTCTCAACTAAAATAAGAATAGTTTTTATGTTCCAAAAATGTAATCCTACTAAAAATAACCATCTTTATCCAAAAAATTAGAACTTCTTTTGATTACATGTTACCTTCTTGTCATACACACAACTTTAGTTGCTAAATAGATTTTTTTTCCAGCACAACTTGAGGATGATAATGGCTAAAGTGTCACAGGGAATAGGTTGTCAAAGGCTTTCACGGCTGGAGTTCATTAGTTGCTGTAGATTTTCCGGGTTGTGTGGCCGTGGTCTTGGCATTGTAGGACCTGACATTTCGCCAGTAGCTGTGACTGGCATCCTCAGAGGTATAACATAGAAAAATGGAGTACTCTCTGTGTCAAAGTGAGCAGAAAACTGATAGGCAAGTAATTTATTTCTACCCTGAAAGGTGGTGTAGGTCTGAGTCAATTATCTAGTGTAGTTCTCCAGACTATTAACATGCTAATGGAGGAGCTTTCCTGAGGAGGGTTTTTTGTCTATGGATTGTTTCCTGAGGAGGTTCTTTTGTGTGTGGAATGGCTATTGAAACTCTAATCTTATCTGTAGCGCTATTGCCAGCTGTTGAGCATTTTGTGTTTTTCAGGACAGGAAACCATGCCCTATTTATTTTTAAACTCTCTTCTTTCCTGTTGAAATTGTGTTTATGTTTATGAATTTCAATGGCTTCCCTGTGTAATCTGACATGGTAATTGGAAGTGTTGTCCTGTCTTTCAGTGTCTTGGAACAAAATGCTGTGTCCTATTTGGGTTAGGCTATGATCAGCCACTGCTGATTTTTCAGGTTGGCCAAGTCTGCAGTGTCTTTCATGTTCTTTTATTCCTGTCTGAATGCTACACTGTGTGGTCCCAATGTAAATTTGTCCACAACTGCATGGTATGCGGTATACTCCTGCAGAAGTGAGGGGGTCTCTTCTGTCTTTTGCCGATCGTAGCATCTGTTGTATTCTTCTGGTGGGTCTGAATACTGTTTGTAGATTGTGTTTTTTCATAAGTTTTCCCATCTGATCAGTGATTCCTTTGATATATGGTAAAAACACTTTTCCTGTGGGAGACTGTTTTTCCTCAGTTTGGTAAAACAAACAACTGAGGAAAAACAGTCTCCCACAGGAAAAGTGTTTTTGCCATATATCAGATTGTGGATATCAGATTGCATCTTAAGTTAACAGCTCCTCTTTGGTTTTTCTCTAAACCATCTACAAGAATCTTACTTGGAAACAGATTAGGCAAACATGTACCAAATGGGAGTGATCCTAAGCAGGTCTACTCAGAAATGTGTCCGTGTAAAGTGCTACCCAGTTCTCACAGATAACTTCTGGTGACCCCAGCAAGCGGTTTTCAAAGCAAGTGAGAAGCAGAGGTGGTTTGCCATTGCTGTTACCTCAGATGCTATGTGTTGCCCCAAAGGGGCTGTCTCCAGTTTTTTTGTTGGGGAATTAGCAAGGAGACAGGAAGAGCTGGCAAGAGGGATGTAATTTAGCGAGATGGCACTACCATTGTTGATGGGTATCTTTCCCTTTAAGAGATCTCTCGAAATGACCTGTCCAAAGTAAAGTAGAGATATATTTATTAAATAGAAAATAAGAATACTAACATACAGGAAGCACGCAAGAAGACATACACATACAAATTCAATTTTGAAATAAAGGTATTAATGTGAAATATTGAGGTGATAGCTACCTGTCCAGGAGAGGCTAGCTGCAGAAGAAGAAAAAGACGTCCAGCGTCCTGGATGTGCAGTTTGGATCCAGGAAAAAGCACACACAGAGACTGAGCTCTAGATGCTATCTTTATAGGAAAAATGTATCCTGAGGCAGTCTGACATTTGTGCCTCAAAATAGTAATAGGATAAACAAAGACCTAGAAGAGTTACGAGAGTTTGCATGAGAGTTGAGGTCTGGTGTAAACTAAGGTGTTAATGTGCTTCTGATAATATTAGCTAGAGGTGTCTGTGAATGGAGGAATAGCATTCCCAGGAATGGACAAAGGGAACAGGACTTGTTCTTAGGAGGAGTTTTGGATGTAAAATAAGGTTTGGACTGGAACCCTGGTTGCTTCCTCTAGTGATTCAGAGGGCTAATGGATTGCCAATTAAACTAATGAAGAAGAAACAATGCTGCTTGGTGACCTTCCTTGTGTTAGGTGGGAAAGAGCGGAGCTGTTGTTATGAAGGAAATTTGGTTATGAAAATGTGAGGGGAGGCTGATAGGTTTAGTGATCCAAGTTGAATGGTGTTTGCTCTGGGGTGAGGCAGGAAAATGTTCATAGGACTGCAGATATATCTGTGTTATTCTGCATCTTCCTACTTCCCTATACCCAAAACAATAAGGCCACTGAGAGCTTCATTTGCCATTTTTTTTTTTTAAGTTAACTATCCCATGCTACAGGATTGCTTCTTAATGCAGCAAGATAAGAAAGCAGTAAGGAGATGACAAGGATGACAGACAAATCCATTAATACTTATGTGGGGAAACTTCTGGCACCTGAAATGATTTCTTATTCAGTAGAGACATCAATTAAGCCAAAATATGCCGCATAGTTTCTATACAACAGCTGTACGTTTTCAATTGTCATATGTCTTATGTTCTGCTTCCTCAGGACATTGGAGAAACAAACAAAGGTAACAGACTCACGGCATCTTTAGAGCTTCTCAACCCCACTCCCTGCACATACTAGCAGTGGCAAACAGCTTCCAGTGGTTACACATTGAACTGACTGTTCCTAACATCTCCATTTGCATGTGCCCTGAGGAAAGCCGTAACTGTCAAGTTTCAACACTGCTCAAGAAACGATGTGGTTTTAGAGAATTATTTGCAAATGTTCTCTGTCATTCAATTTTATAACTTTTTCTACATAGAACTCCAGAAATCCTTATAGTGGTGAACATTATTACTGAGAGAACCATTGTAGATCAAATGTGGAATCAGCTCTTTCATCTACTTCATCTTGTAGACCTATTCAGGTGGAAAGCCTCTGCACTGACATTACATGTGCTTGGAAATATCTGGTGGTAATACAGAATGTTTGTTTTTCAGGTCAGTGTGCACAGTAAGACTTACAAATCTCCATGGCTTTGTAGAATCAGTTTTCAGCATGGTACATATGGCTGTGAAGTCCAATAGGTTCAGTGGGCCAGTTTAGGGTTTGGGACATTTGGCTAAAGAAACAGTATGCAAACAACATGCATAGCAGCTTCCCAGAGACCCAACAATAGACTTGAAAGTTCAGTGCATTAAAATTCCATCGGTTGCAGTAGGAGAATTGAGTACATGCTGAAATCTTCTATCAGAGAAATCAAGAGGGCCAAGGCACATTTTTCATATTTTCAAGTAACTGTTTCAAATAATGAACATAAGAGAAGCCAATGCTGGATCAGGCCAATGGCCCATCCAGTCCAACACTCTGTCACACCATGGCCAAAAATACCAGGTGCCATCAGGAGGTCCACCAGTGCCCTCCTACTGTTGCCCCCCCCCCAAAGCACCAAGAATACAGAGCATCACTTGCCCCAGCCTGAGAGTTCCTATCTATACCTTGTGGCTAATAGCCACTGATGGACTTCTGCTCCATATGCTTATCTAATTCCCTCTTGAAGCTGTCCATTCTTGTAGCCACCCACCACCTCCTGTGGCAGTGAATTCCATGTGTTAATCACTCTTTGGGTGAAGAAGTACTTCCTTTTATCCATTCTAACCCAACAGCAATTTCATGATGTGCCCACAAGTTCTTGTATTGTGAGAAAGGGAGAAAAGTACTTCTTTCTCAACCTGCTCTATCCCATGCATAATCTTATAAACCTCGATCATGTCACCCCTCAGCCGTCATTTCTCCAAGCTGAAGAGCCCCAAGCACTTTAACTTTTCTTCATAAGGAAAGTGTTCCAGCCCTTTTATCATTCTAGTTGCCCTTTTCTGCACTTTTTCCAATGCTATAATATCCTCTCTTTTTTGTGCATATATTGTTTTTATTGAGAATTTTATTAAGAATTTACAATCAACAGGAAGAGACTGATATACATATATGTCAACTTTCAGAGAAAAATCAAGGTTATGAGTTAATATTAACATTAAACTTACTACATCTGGTATGACTAATAATTCATCATCTAATCTTAAATACATATATTTTCAGTAATTGACAATATGATTAGAAAAATAAAGCATTGTTTGTCTGTTTGTTGTGATAAGGTTGCCTTGCGACTGCTGAGTTTGTATGGAGTGGTGTTATAATATCCTTTTTGAGGTGTGGTGACCAGAACTTTACACAGTACTCCAAATGAGGTCGCACCATCAATTTATACAGGGGCATTATGATACTGGCTGATTTGTTTTCAATTCCCTTCCTAATAATCCCCAGCATAGTGTTGGCCTTTTTTTATTGCAGTTGCACACCATCTAGACATTTTCATTGAGTTATCTACTGTGACTCCAAGATCTCTCTCTTGGTCAGTCTCTGCCAGTTTGGAACCCATCGATATGTATTTATAGTTAGGATGTTTGGCTCCAATGTGCATCACTTTGCACTTGGCCACATTGAACCCCATTTGCCATGTTGACACCCACTCGCCCATCCTTGACAGATCCCTTTGGAGTGCTTCACAATCCTCCCTGGTTCTCACCACCCAGAACAACTTTGTGTCATCTGCGTGTGTGAATCCCACTGATGCTCTTGGGACCCTTACACTATGGGGACCCTACTTTTTTGTAACCTTTTGTTCCCAGTTGAACATGTGTACACCTCCTCCATGATAATCTGGTCTTAACGAACAACTCAGATCTCCAAAACAATAAGCAATGTGCTGAGTCCAGTTAATTGCTCTATATCTTAATAACTGAACAGGAAGGTTTCTGTTCTTCCTTAATCAAGTCACGTACCCAGCCGTAGTTCTAACTTCCAAACCTCCTCAAGGGAACATTTTGATAGCTTTAAGGCAAACAAAAAAAACCTCCTCTCCACAATATAAAGACTTTCCTTTCAAACTTGTCCATCTCTAGGAAGATTAACTTTTTATCACTCTCACATTCTAATGTCAACACCCCTTCCCCTTCTCACTCTTGGGCAAAAGGGTATAAAGAATTTTTGTGCCTGGTTTGGATTCATCCAGTTACCTCAGCTTCATAGTTGGCCTCTCTGCTTCTTCACTACATGGACCCACTTTGCTGCACTTTCTTCCTGCACCTTTTCTGTTTCAAGCTCCCAAGGCTGCCAAGGAACTTCTCTTCTTACTCTCTGATATCAAGCTTGTATAATTTGTTTTCCCTTTTCAGTTTACCCCCTGCAGGCAGGGCACTTGTTACGGAAAGGTTTGGGATTGTTTTGCTAATGCATTTTTCCTTTTTGCAAATCTTCATTATACTTTACAAAACTGCTTAACCTTTAATTTGGTTCATCCCTGTAGCGAAGGATTTTTGGGGGAGGGGGCCTCGGGGGAGAGGGAAACCAGCCAACTAAATAAAAGTTAATTACATTAACTTTGATTTAATTGGTGGAACTCCTAAGGCAGCCCTGCAACCCACCTCCCAGGTTCCAGGGCAAGGGGAGGTAATGCCCAGCTATTGCAGCTTCCCCTACCACAAGGGCAGGCCTACCCTACAGAGCATCCAGCTCCCTCTGTCCCTGAGGAGTCCCAGTTCCTCTTCCTGTGGCGCTGCACCAGGGGCAGACTATCCTCCACCCTCAGCTCCCTCCCGGGCCGGGAGAGATAAGGCACACAGCAGTCGATCTGGCCACAGAGGTGCTGCACACGGGCTTGTTGGTACACTGGAGCTTAACTGGGAGTGCTTGACCAGGGACAGAGGAGGCAGCTGCCTGCCTCCTTGCCTGGCTGGGCTTACTTGCTGGTGGTGGGCTGTGATGCAAGTGTCTGGTGGGAGCCAGAGAAGGCAGCTTCTGCCCACACCATTCACGCTCCCTGCCTGCCTGGGCCACTATCTAAGCCCAGCCTTGCTGCCACTGCTGCTTGTGCCTTGTCCTCCCTGCCAAAAGACCGACAGGCAATTGGGGTGAGGTGGCTCAGGGGGAAGGAGGAGCCATGGCTCAGGAAGGGGCCCGTAAAATCGCTAGGGGGCCAGGCCCCTTGGGCCCCGCAGTAGCTATGGGCCTGATTTGGTTTCTTTTCTGTTAATTAAATAAAAACTTCTTCTGTTTAAGAAAACTTATTCTCCCTTATTCTTTTGAGTGTTGGTCTGAATCTGGCCTTTGGTATACATAAAGTTAAAGAACCCAAATATGTTTTAAGTAGGGTTTACCATCCCCCCAATGGGGGCGGAGATTCCCCTGCTTTCGGGGGGCAATGTACTATTACCCAGCTGGCCAGTAGGCTGAAGGTGATGTCATTGTGCAGGGCATGTAGTGCAGGGGATGCTCTAGCATTTGGGGAAAATGGTAACCATAGAGTTTCCCCCAAATTCTCGAGCATCTCCTGTGTGATATGACCTGTGCAGCAACATCACCTCCAATTTTTTTTTAGTTTTTCCAGGTCACAGAAGACTCCAGGAAGAAGCGTGGAGTCCCTCGCCAAGACAAAGTAAGGACCTGGCTTCGCTCCTGCAGAGTGCAGGGGGTTGGACTAGGTGACCTGCAAGGTCCCTTCCAATTCTAACATTCTATGATTCTATGATTCTATGAACCCTAGTTTTAAGGTACCCACAAATACATATTTGCTTCCTGCTGGCAAAAGGGATACTTTTGCAAGTTATGGGACCTTCAGGTATATGTTGATTTGAGTAAAAAAAAACAAAAAAACCTAACTTGGGCTGAGCAGTGAAAGATTTAGCATGGGAGTGTCTTAGAAATATTCGGAAACTTGTAGGATGAATTTTTAACTTATCTTGGATTCCTTCTTTATCATTTTCATCCCTTTCAATAGTCCCCAAACTTATACCCAATTTTACTTCTAATAAATATTTCTGGAGATTTTGAACGTGAGCCCAACAGACCATGAGCCTGTAGTTAGACCCTGGTAACATGCTATTTCAATTTGTGCTCCCTTTCTACTACAGCCACTTTGATACCCCTTTTATTATGAATGCCATGAACTATTTAATTGTTTCATTACTCAAATGAAGATTTCCATTAATATGTTCTTGAGGATTAAAAAGTATTAATAAACATATCAAAGAGAAAGGAATAAAGCTCCAGTACTGTTAATGAAATAATGTTTAATTTTGGGCCCCATTGTTCCCATTATTATTGGAAAATATAAAAGAAACTCTATGTAGCAGAAGGATAGAAGATTAATGCTTTACTGAGTTATCTGTATTTTCTTCTGGGCAGAATATTAAGGGATATTTATATGAGGCATTAAAAATGCCCTGGGAATCCATTTTACTCCTTTGTGGAGGGAAAATACCTTTTCTTGATTCATGGGCATTGAAAAAGTCTGACATCAAATGCATTTTGTGCAAGGAATAGCAGAAAAAAAATTATGGGACAGCTATTGATATGCCAACATATTTGTAAGAAAATAATGTATGTCCAGCATCAAATCTACCCTTCGAGTGCCAACTTCAATGTTCATTCTTACAGAAGAATCATCCATCTACTCTGACATCTGAAGTACAGTGAGCAAAGTTCAATACACTTCAGATTCAAAAGGGAATGTGGAAAAGTGCGAGGACAAAGGAAATAGCAGAATGTAAGATAAATATTGCTACGTGTCACTGAACAAACCAGCAAATGTACAACACAAGATTTATGACATCAGCCCTGGAACAAAAAGAATTTACAGTTCTGACTCAAAATATATCATTTAAACAATATGAAGAATTCAGCACAGGGGGAAGCACCAATAAGATTAGAACAGTTAGGCCTGTATCTAGGAAGCATCTTCAAGCACCTTGGGAGAGGTAGATCCTGGTTGGAGCTATAGCTACCATGATAGCTCCCACCCTCAAGCAGGTACATGTGGTGCCATGTGGATTCTGGGGACAGTGGAAGCCTGCAGCATGGGGAAACACAGCCACACTCTTTGATCAAGTTACAGGGCTTTCAGGAAAGCAGATGGAGCCCTATGATGCCTGGCATCATGTCTCACATAGGCTAAGGATAGGTTTGAACAATGTGGACCTGAGAAAGAACTGTAGGCCTGGAGTCTGCCTCACAGGGATATGATGGGAAATGGCTAGATATACTACATAGTTTTCATGACTTCCCCTCCCAAAAGGTATCACTGTGGACCTTTGGTGGTAACTGGTTGATTATGCTGGGAAACTTGATTGGTAAAAGTGATTTTGCCCCACCTGATTGGTAGGTACAATTAATTTTACATCCCACACAGTGATCTCACAGGATGCATCACAGATGTATCAGGATGTATGAGTGAAAGCCAGTGTGATATAGTCGTTACAGATCTGGGAACCCAAGTTCAAATGCCTACTCTGCAGTGGAAGCTCTCTGGGTGACCTTGGGCCACTCACACATTCTCAGCCTAAGCTACCTCACAAGGTTATTGTGAGGATAAAATAGAGGAAAGGAGAATGATATAAGCCCATTTGGGTCTCTATTAGGGAAAAACACAAGGTATAAATAAAGAAATAAATAAGACATCATGGTTAAAATGAATTAGAAATTTGTAACTCTGCTTAGAAAGGCTATAAGAAAGAGGCCTTTGCAAAACATACTGAAAATGGATTGGGTATGAGGAGAACTACAATGAGGAACTGTGTTTGACTTGCATTAGCCTCTTCCTGATGCTATTTTAGGGTTGCTAGGTCCTTACCTCTGTCAGTAAGGGGCTTTGGGGGATGTTCTTGGAGGTGGGGGATGTTGCATAACATTCCCAATGTGATGACATCACCTGGAAGTGTTGCCATTGTGCCAGAAATGTTGTGCAGGGTAACTCTGATATTTGAGCAAAACTCTATGGTTTTTCACCCTCAAAACCATAGAATTTGCCCAAATACCAGAGTGTCCCCACACATTTCTGGCACAATGATGTCACTCCTAGGTGACATCATCGTGTCAGGGCGGTACTTCCTGGAAGTGGCCCCAGGTGGTCAGGGCGGTTTTACTGGAAGTGGCCCCAAAACATCATTTGGGGGTGGGATCCCCCCCCAACAGCCAGCTAGCTGGCAGTAGAAAAGCCCATTCCAAATTGGGGGGTCCCCCTCCCAGACTGGGGGACTGGGAACCCTGTGCTATTTCTCTTTTCAGAGGGTTTACCAGCTTTAGGGCCAGACCAGATCAATGCTAACATCTTGTTCAGTCTGTCTTTCAGTTGTGAAATGGCCTGCAATAGAAATAAAGCTGTGGCTTTTTCATAGTAATTTGTGTGTATTGTTCCTTTTGTTCCCAACCCAACTCACTGGAGCCCACTGAATTAACCTATAGAAATGCTTATAAGTATGAGATTCAATTAAATTTAGCTAGTCTGACTCAGAGAATATTCCTGAGAGGTTTGTATTGATCAACTCCCCAGTTAGTAAAATGAATGCCCCACATGCAAATGCACTTCAGAACCAAGCTGGGTAAAAAGACTGAGACTACAGATGAGAGTGACGGCTGAAGTATACAGAAAAATCCTACTTTTAAAAAGTAGCATATCTGTGGATGGGCTTCTGTGGGGGGTCAATGAACTGGGTACAAGGAAATGATTTTTCTTGGATTTCCTTCCTATTACTTTGAAAATTGTCTTTGTAGGTTTTTTTTTTTCATGTCAAGGCATTGTGTCACTCCAAACAAATATAGGGTGGCATAGGATGCTACTGTATATGGACAGGTAATGTACAATCATCATCATCACCGTGTTATGTCATCTAGGAAAAGTTTGTATTGACAGGAATTATAGAAAATATACCCTGCCATTATGATTATAGACATCTTTGTTTATATTGGGTGATAGTGAATTTTGTATTTAAGTGCTTATGTGCATTTTTCTGATGAGAGAGTCCATAGTTTTCATCAAATTCTGAAAGGGATCTATGACCCCCAAAAGGTAGAGAACCACTGACTTAGAAGAATGTAGTTTTGTTTAGGGTTGCACCATGTGTCTTAAAGTACAATACAGAATGTTTGAAAAATGAGGGATAACATAGTACATGAATCCAGGCATTGAAAAGTTGGTGTGTGTGTGTGTAAGAAAATAATATTTTGTAAAAGAAGTGTTGATAAACTCAGCAGGGAAGGGAAACTATTTTTTTAAAGGGGATAGATAAGAAAGAGAAGTTGTATTTTAAAAAAAACCACCCTTCTGTTCTCCCTGTATTTTCTTTCTAGACTCTTCAGGACTGCAGTGGGCCCTTTTAGTCCCACAGTATGTCCAAATTACTTCTTAAGTCAAGGCATTCCTACATTATTGAACGCATGACTCATAGAAAGGTCAAAAGGTGTGCCAATGGTTCCAGCGACATGTGCAAACTTGTCCCCATAATTTGGCACAGATGCAGTCTATTTCAAAGAGTCTGGATTCCTGTGCTAAGAAATGGGGCAATTAATTCATTTTATTATTTAATTAACCTATAAAGAGAGTGGTTAAAATGTCATTTGGCCATGACCAGGCAGTTTCTAAGTGTTTGCCTTGTGCACTTTCAATCACATTTAAAGCTACCTAGTTCTGGGTTTCCTGGCTTTCAAACTGAATTAGTCTCATTGAAGGGCCAGTATGTTTGAGTCTCTACAGAGACTCCCCTTAATCGAGGGAGGAAGGAAGGAAGGAAGGATTTGGCTTAGATAGCCTGCTTTTTGGAGACTGTATTATAGCTCTGGTTCCACAAGCATCACAGTTACTCTGGATTCTGAGAATCAAATTGATTAGAATGGCTGTTTAAGATGCTGAACAGACAGTCTCCTAGTAGCATAATGAATTCTTGCTGGACTTGTTTCTGGTCTTTCACAGTAACCTGATGGCTTTGACCTTTTTCTGCCAGCTCACCTTTCAACTAAAATGCTTTGGTTAAAGTGCTATTCTGCTATAAACCTTAGCTATGGCATGCACTTGTAGCTTAACTAGGTCAGATGAGAATGGTAAAGACAAATTAGTTTGCTTTAGCTTGTAACTGTGAATTGTTGTGTGATTGTGTTAGTCTGAATGGCTCTGCTTTGCTGCGTTGACCTGCTTTTCACTGCCCTTTACCGCTGAATTTTTAATTATACAGGGTCAAGAGAAGTAGGTGATTTTTTAAAATAACCATATTATATGCGGGTGAATGCTCAATATCACTGCACATGGATTAGACTACATCTCTTGTCAATCATACATTTTGTATTATGTGTCTACGACAAGGCAGATCCTGAGACTTAAAATAGGGAGACATGGCATCTTTTATTGGACCAACTTGATGTTAGAAGTAAGGGACAGAGGAGTAAAACTGAAGAAGGATAGAGAAGGAGGGGGCTGGGGTGCACGTATCAAAGAGACAGAAAAATGATAGATTGAGAAGGCTAGATGTGGGAATGAAATATCACTTTTTCTCCAAAATATTGTGAAGGAATGTGTGGACATGTAAATGTTTAGCTCTTCTAGGTTAGGTAAAGGTAAAGGTTCCCTTGCTCGAAAGCCAGTCGAATCTGACTCTAGGGTTGCGGTGCTCATCTCCGTTTCAAAGCAGAAGAGCCAGCGCTGTCTGAAGATGTTTCCATGGTCATGTGGCTGGCATGACTAAACACCAAGGCGCATGGATTGCTGTTACCTTCCCACCGAAGTGGTACCTATTTATCTACTTGCAATTTCTTGCTTTCGAACTGCTAGGTTGGCAGGAGCTGGAACTAGAGACGGGAGCTCACTCCGTCATGCAGTACTCCTGGGTCTCGAACTGCTGAACTACTGACCTTCCACAGCCTGCAGTTCAGCGTCTTAACCACTTGAGCCACTGCAGCTCCTTCTAGGTTAGGGAAGCCCATATTCTTCCTTTTTTCTCTCCACCCAATTTCTCTCTCTCTCTCTGTATGTATGTATGTATGTATGTATGTTTCCACACTGAGTTCTTCCTCATCTTTGGTTCAGGCTCCCCACTCATCTCTTCTTGTCCTTCTTGGGCAGTTGTGTGGGATTAGCTGGTTGCTAGAGGCCCAAGCAGGAATTTTTTGAGGTTTCCTTCAAATTGGCCTGGAAGATTGCTTTTTTTTTTCCACCTGCTTCAGACTGCTGTTTCTGAGAGGGTTGTCCAAATAGATCTGACTCGTTAGGGATTGGTTAGGTCCTCCTGGGGTTAGCAGGATTAATATGGAATGATGCTTGTTGTTTAGATTGGCAAATCCTGACACATCAAAAGAGGGGGTCAGGCACCCAAACCAGTCCTCAGAGTGTCTGAATGGTACCGGAGACTGGAGTTTGGGTAGGTAAATCCCTCAGTGCTGCACATTGATCCTTTACACTGCATGATGTGGTATGAGAGGGTTAATGGGTGATATCTCTCTGTACAATTTGCTGCAGGCCAGGAGAAGCAAAGTGTAGCTGATGGCAGCTTCCTAACTAACAGGTGTAGTTCAGATGTTTTAATAAGCATTAGTTAACCCATACCCTGGTGTCTGTTGTCTTTATTTTGGGCTACAGGGGCAACAGCCATTGTCTGATTCTTTCTCTTTGTCTTCAAAATATAGAAAAATCACACACCTGTCACCTCCCCTCACCTAAAGAAGTCACATTCTCTAGGATAGTTAAGAACATAAGAAAAGCCAGTGTTGGATCAGGCCAATGGCCCAGCCAGTCCAACACTCTATCACACAGTGGCCAAAAATACCAGGTGCCATCAGGAGGTCCACCAGTGGGGCCAGGACACTAGAAGCCCTCCCACTGTTGCCCCCCCCCCCAAGCACCAAGAATACACAGCATAATGTGCTCCAGAGCAAGAGTTCCTATCTATACCTTGTGGCTAATAGCCACTGATGGACCTCTGCTCCATATGTTTATCCAATTCCCACTTGAAGCCGTCCATGTTTGTAGCCACCACCTCCCGTGACAGTGAATTCCATGTGTTAATCACTCTTTGGGTGAAGAAGTACTTCCTTTTATCCATTCTAACCTGACAGCACAGCAATCTCATTGAGTGCCCATGAGTTCTTGTACTATAAGAAAGGGAGAAAAGTACTTCTTTCTCTACTTGCTCTATCCCATGCATAATCTTGTAAACCACAATCATGTCACCCTTCAGCCATCATTTCTCCAAGTTAAAGAGCCCCAAGCGCTTTAACCTTTCTTCATAGGGAAAGTGTTCCAACCCTTTTATCATTCTTGTTGCCCTTTTCTGCACTTTTTCCAATGCTATAATATCCTTTCTGAGGTTTGATGACCAGAATTGCACACAGTGTTCCAAATGAGGTTGCACCATCGATTTTTGCAGGGGCATTATGATACTGGCTGATTTGTTTTTAATTCCCTTCCTAATAATGCTCAGCACAGTGTTGGCCTTTTTCTATTGTAGCTGCACCCTGTCTTGACATTTTCAGTGAGTTATGTACTATGACTCTAAGATCTCTCTCTTGGTCAGTCTCCACCAGTTTGATGTAGTGGTTAAGTGCGTGGACTCTAATCTGGGAGAACCAGGTTTGATTCCCCACTCCATTTGCACCTGCTGGATGACCTTGGGCAAGCCATAGTTCTGTCAGAGCTTTTCTTGAAAGAGCAGTTCTTGAAAGAGCTCTCTCAGCCCCACCTACCTCACAGGGTGTCTGTTTTGGGGAGGGGAAGGGAAAGGAGTTTGTAAGCTACTCTGAGACTCCAAGTGAAGGGCGGGGTATAAATGCAATCCCCTGCCTTCTTCTCCTTCTTCTTCTTGCTCATGGGTGTTGGGTTAAGAGAGAAAGTCAATTTTCTATGTAGCACCTTGCTCCAAGCAGTGCAAAACAGCATACATCAGTTGCTGACATTTTTTAAAAAAACAAAATCATCACAACAACCCTGTGAAGTAAGTTAGTAACAATGAGTGAATAGGCCAAGGTTGTTTTTTGTTTTTATAAAGACAAACATTACACAAACACACACATACACAAATGGGGGGGTCCTCAATTTACTTCTTTAAGCCCTTCATACTCTATTTGTTGAACAGTAACAACAGGACAGGAGGGATTTGACAGGAGGGATTTGAACACAGGCTTCCCAGATCTTAGTCCAACACTCTAACCATAACACCAACTGCCTCTGAAATACTTCCATGTATTTTAGTGACAATCAGTGTTCCCTCTAAGCTGAGTTAGAGTGAGCTAGCTCACAGTTTTTTAGTCTCTGGCTCACACATTTTTGGCTTAGCTCAGGAAGGATGGCTCCAGAGCAAACTAATTTATGCAGCAGCCAAATTGCTTGCTCACAGCTTTAATGCCAGTAGCTCACAAAGTAGAATTTTTGCTCGCAAGACTCCATAGTTTAGAGGGCGCATGGGTGACAACTCTGCTTTATACAGTATTTACCATGTTCACTGAAATATGGACCTTTTATAATGCAGTCCTATGCAGAGAACATGATTTCTCTAGTACTTACACTGGAGTAACTCTGTACTGGATTGCACTGCACCAGAGTAATCCTAAACAGAGTTACAGTCTACTAAACCCATTTAACTCACATAATGCAGCATTTTAAGTAAAAAAAAAGCTATTTAATCATATGAAGTTTATGACATTCTTGAGCTTACAGATATTTACTTGTTCCTACTGTAGAATAAAATATGTGTACAGAATATTGTCTGAAATACACCGTTTCAGGTTCTGACAAGCAAACTCCTACCAGAAGACAAGCACATCTGGTAGGCACATATATTAGTTTGACCTGATTTCTTTATGTCTAAAAGGATTCTTTCCTGTTACTTTTCCTGGCATTTCTGTAACTCACTCTTTTCAAGCTTAACTCTTATCTTCTGTGAGAAGGAATGCCTGCACTTGATTTGACTAGCCTGCACATTTGGAAATGTATGATAAACACAGTTTAGCAACTGAATGCTGCAAACATCCTACAACACTGGATAGAACAAGGACATCTCTGAACTTTGGAAATCAAACACTGCCTATTGGGGGTAGGAAAATCTATTACTTTTTCTAGAAATGTTGTTAATGTTAACTCAGCTCACATTTTACAAAATCTGCAAGATGCATGAATTGGCAGTTGTATAATTTTAAGAAACCAACCCCATTCACTTCCTAAGGAATATGTTACTCTCTCTGTGTGTGTATGTGTGTGTTACAAGAAGACATTCAGTGTTTGGGGGGGGGATTCATCTCGCCATCCTGGCTTGACATCCCCGCTGATGTGGTCTTGTAATGGCACAACCCTTTACAAAAAGTCACTTTAGCAAAGTGCTGCCATTTGCCTTATGATGGAAGGCCAATGAGCAAGAAATCTTTGGGTTGCTAGAGTAAAAAGCAGCTGCTGGAGATCATTGGTCTGCAAGTCTTTAAAGTTCTTGAAATTCCTTGTTGGTGAAGGAATATTTTGTGTCTTTCTTTGATTTGCAGCTTTCTAATTGACTCTATTAATTTACATCATGTAGCATGAGCAAACAAATTTAAAACACCAAAAGAAAACCCCTCTGACATTCCCAGTTGTGGGGAAATGGAAACACTGAATGGATCTTTGTAGTTAGTGAGGCTCAGTTTTTGGCTTGTGTTTTTCCTCTATCTCTATTCTGTTTGCTACAAGAGGACAAAACATCCATTTTCACAGGAGTAGCATAGCTACCAAATAAACATGAACTGTTGAACTGAAGCAAAACAAAAAAATCAAGGCAGTATAAAAAAACCAAAATGGAAGCTTGAATAAATGGTACTGACCATGCTGATAATACCTAGCTCTACCTTTCTTTCTCACCTAAATCTGAGGATTCTATTAATGTTCTTGACTGATTATTGACTGAGTCAGTAGGGCTGGATGAGGGTGAACAAGATAGAGGTTCTCTGGATTAGTAGACAGGCAGACCAGAGACTTCAGCTGTCTTGGGTGGGGTTATATTTCCCTTGATGAGGTAGGTCCAGAGCTTGGAAGTGCTGCTTGACACAGCAGTCACTGTAGAAAATCAGGTGGATACAGTAGTTCAGAGTATTTTAGCCCAGTCTTGGCTGCTACATCATCTGAGTCCATTCCCGGTTCAGTCAGATCTAGCCTCAATGATCCATGTGTTAGTAATATCTAGATTAGACTATTGCAGTGCACTTTACTTGGGGCTACCCTTGAAGAACATTGAGAAGCTGCAACCAATACTAGTCAGGGCCAGCTATCAGGAGCATGTAACTCCAATACTACAGCAATCGCATTGGCTACCAATCCATTCCTGAACCCAATTCAAGGTGTTCATGTTGTCCTTTGAAACCCTACATGGCTTGGAGCAAGGGTATCTGAAGGACTATCTTCTCCCATACGTTCCTGCCTTGGAATTTAGATTGCCAGGAGAAGCCCTTCTGGCTGTCCTACCAAGAAAATAAGTTCATCTGGTAGGCACATGAGAGAGGGCATTTTCACTGGCAGACCTGCAATTATGCAACAGCTTCCCCAGAGAGGTATGCGTGGTCCTCTTACTTTCAGTCTACATTAGACAGGTGAAGACAGTTTTATTTAGGACTGCATTTAACTAATGTACTTTTTAAATTTCTTGGCAGTTCCGGGCCCTGAGAACACACAGAAGTAGTTGCACGATATGCACGAATGCTGGGTGGATTTTATGAGAGCGATCACACAGGAACATCTGGCAAGCATCCCGGACCCGTCAGCAGCCCGTCGCAATCTGCTGAAGAAGCAGCGTTAAAAAATACTAGGGGAGTTTCTGGGTTTTGGCTCAATGATGGCGGTTGCTCTCTCCTTCACTCGGGGGAGCAACACACACACCAGCGACATGGAGGGAAGCTGCTGATGTGGTTTCCCCACAGAGTCCTAGGGAAGGGCTCCTAGCCATAGGGCTTTTGAGGGGTAGCCTCTTCGATGGCGTAATGCCAGAGAATTGAGGCACCCCTCCACCCTGACAGTCCTGCTGCTATGTGGCCTTCAGGCACTAGCTGGGCTGACCGGACAAGCGCTGGAGATCAAGCGGAATGGCGAGAATATAAATGAGGTCGAATGAGGCCAACAATGAGTGTGAGTTAGACACAAGCGAACTTTGAAATAACCAGAGGATTCCCCATCCCCCCCCCATCTCTAAGCCAAGAGAGAGGAGGGACGCCTCCCACTTGCATGATAGACAAGCAAAAAAGAAGGGGGGGAAGGGAGAAAACAAATGATTGACTTGTTTTGGGAGACTTACTTGGATTTAACTCGGAAGCGATTTTCAGAGGTTGTGAAATAGCGGGTGGCTTATGTAAACAATCTGCGAAGATGGCGGGCATGGGGAAGAAAGGACTGAAACCAAAACCAGTGGGCAGCCAAAGTCCGAGGCTGAAAGAGGGATTAGACATCATGAAACTCTTAGCGGATATGCTCAAGTCTGTGATGGAACAACTCGCTGGTATTAACCAGCAGTTGACCACACTCAACCAAAATCTCGCAGCACAGCAGCTCCAGCTGGCAGAAACAGTTAAAAAGACAGAGCAAATGGAGGAAGTAGTGAAAGAGATGTACACCACAAGCAAGAGTACGAAGAAAAAGATGGGAGAATTAATGAATAAGCAGAATTACCAAGAAAACCAATTACTGCTACTACAAATGGAAAAAGCAAATATGGTCCTCAGATTCCAGGGGGTTCCTGAATCACTGAATGAGGATCTGAAGAAATTACTTAACAAAATTATCGCACCAGTAACAGGCTTGAAAGCAGAAGAAATCATGCATGACATGGAAGCAGCGTATAGGGCGTACTCTAATTACACACACATACACAAAAATAGCCTGTCTGGGGAGATAATGGTCAGATTCTCAAGAAGACAAACCAGAGATGTAATTTTAAAAGCGGCATCAGCGACTCCACTGAAATTGGGGAACTCAACTTTCAAAACTCTAAAAGACATTCCATTTGAAATACGTCAAAAAAGAAAAAGTTATAAGGACTTAATTCTTTTTCTTCAAACCAACCAAATTCCATATAAATGGGCGACGCCAGAAGGGGTAATCTTTAAAATTAACGATAAAAGAGAAAAGATTGACTCTGTCTTCAAAGCTAAAGAGTTCCTGAAACGCCACCTGGGATCTAAAGAAGAAGGAGAAACCGGGTCGAGTGGCTCTACTCCCTCGGAGATGGACACAGACCTGACCACAGAAGAGGGTGCTGCTGCCATCAAATCAACTTATGACTTCAGAGATAGAAAGCCTAGGGAAAGGCAGAAGGACTCTGAAAACTGCCTTTATGAAGCGAGCTATTGGGGATGCTTTGGAATCCTCTCATAACAAGTAACTAACTAATACATTAGGTGAGATAGACAGAACTTACAGTATGCATTGTTTTACTAACACTTAAATATTAACAGTTAGTTTAATTGGGATATGATCTTGGGTTTTTAGTATAGTGTGGGTATACTTTTCTTTCTCCCTAGATGTAGTTCCCCCTCCCTATTTTTTCTTTGTAGTGCTAGTTGTATATTTAAAAAGCAATAAAAAAATCCCCTTGCCCCCCCCCCCCAAAAAAAAAGTACTAGGGAAAGTGTTGTATCAAATGGGTTTGTGACGGGCTGCAGATGGACTTCCCCATGTGATCGCTCCAGCGTGCTCCCGTTGCATCAGTGATCCCTCATTAAAGTGCACCGGAAGCACATGGTGATGGGGAAAAAACAATTCATCCACCAGTGCATCTGATGCAGTGGTGGGTCAAATTGCTGTGGAGAAAATAGCCACACTTCTCCCTGGATTATATCACTCGTGTGACTGTGCTCCTAATAGAGCTTTTAAACTGTTATCCTTATGTATTTAAGAAACATTGTTTAATTTATATTGTAAGCTGCCTTGAGTGCCACAATGTAGAAAGCCAGATAATAAACGTTTTAAATAAATACATGAGTAGACAAATAAGATAGGGGATTTTTGTGTAGTATCACTTGCAGCAAGCTCCTCGGGGTGGGGGGGGAAGTCATATACAACAAGTACAAGAAGCTATTTTGATAGTAAGGCAAATTTGCTGAGAGGAATTATGAGATGTTTCACTTATTGAATTCTTCACAATATGGGGAATCACACATATGGATATAAAATATTGATGCAAAATATATATTAATACACTTGTGAATGGTAGGTCTCTCAGTCACTGTTATTAATGGAAGCTGAAGTTTCACATTTAAAGACAAAAAGGCCTCTGATTTACAAAAAGCACACAGATGGCTATCATTGACTAGACAGGTGTCTGGTGTACTGGTTATTTATTTATTTACTTTATCCATAGTCCACCTTTCTCATTGAGAAGCAGGGGAGATTACACAGTAATAAACAATGCAAGAAGGACAGCATAAACAAGCAATGCAATAATTAGGGTTGTCAATCCCCAGTTGGGGGTGAGGCATACTCCAGCTTGGAGCCCCCTCCCCCTGCATCGTGGCTATCAGAAAGCGGTGGGGGGATGGCCACTGGGCACTCCATTATACCCTATGAAGACTGGTCCCCATCTATCTTCTATGTGACAGAGTGTTGGACTGGATGGGCCGTTGGCCTGATCCAACATTGGCTTCTCCTATGTTCTTATCTCTCCTTATATATATTTGAGTTTTGGTGTCTCTCCTGGACATGCTTCCACAGCCTTTGGCCCGCTCAGCTGCCACTCTCACAGTCTCCCAATCCTGTGCTGCATTGGCTCGCTGTGTTGGCTCGGCCCGGCCCACCAAGATGGTGGGCAGCGTTTCACCCTCAGTCTGGCAGCCCCTCCATGGGGGAGCGGCAACCCCTCCATGGGGGAAAAGGAGGCAGACCTAGCAAAGGCAAGTAGGGGAAGCACTCACCTTCGCTGCCCCTCATGGTCCCTATCCCTTGGTCTCGAGTCCTGCACCACAGAGGAGGCTGCCCAGTGCCTTTCAGAGGCTCCCCCGCTTTCCTTCAGCAGTGGCAGCAGTGCCAGGGAGGGTCTGGTCTAGAGGAAACAAGCTGTGGCTCCTGGAAAGCTGGACTCTCTCCTGAGGAAGACACTTCTCTTGGCTCCTGTGTGGGAGTAACTGTGACTGTCTCCTCCGTGGCTGTTGGTAGGCAACCAAACAACCAAGCTTGCTTCTGTGAGTAAAAAGAAAACAAAGGACTTTCAGCATAACCCCCTCCCCTGCTTGGCCACTTTCCTGTCAGAATAAACTTAACATGCCTCTCACTCCTTTTTGGCTCCACCATGGCTGGCTGGCTAATGAAGTGGACCAGCGACCATCAAACCATTCTCTTCAACCCCCTGCTGTGTGGCTGAGTTTCCCCAAGGGATGCCAATCTCCAGGTAAGACCTGGAGACCTCCCGTTACAGTTGATCTCCAGATGACAGAGATCAGTTCCCGTGGAGCAAATGGCTGCTTTGGAGGGTAGATCCTATGGTATTATCCCCTGCTGAGTCCTTCCATGCCCCCTCCCAATGCTGCCCCCCACAGGATCCACCAGTGCCTGTTGGTAGGCAACCAGGTTCTGTCAGTAAAAATCCCCCAAAGATTGGGGATTCCATATCCAAATAGGGAGATTCGGACAGAAGGGTCTCACGGTCCCTCTAAAAAGGCAGTGACAATTCAGTGAGTCGTGGCAGCAGACTTAAGGAGTGAGATACTCCTATGGGATGAGGGTGGGAGGCGAACAGCTGAGTTGTAAACTGGAGCCTGTTTCACTACAGTAGACAACCAAGTTTGGTTCAGACAAAGGAAGGAAACCCTTTGCAGGCCTGTGTGAGGAAGTCATTGCCAGTCTCCAGGTGAGAGCTGGAGATCACTCAGAATTACAACTGCTCTCCAGATGGCAGAGATCAGTTCCCCTGGAGAATGTGGTGGACTCTGTGTCCTTATACCCGGCTGAAATGGCCCCCTCCCATGACAGCCAATGTGACGTGGCAGTCAGGGTTTCAGAGGACCATAGAGGCTGCAGGTGTGTGGCGCGGGGGAGATGGAAAGCTGAAGAGTGAGGGGGAAAAAGGTAGGTTGATGCTCAGCTGGGAAGGAGATAGGGTTGCCAACTCCAGGTGGGATATTCCTGGGGATTTGAGGGGTGGAGCCTGGAGAGGGTGTGGTTTGAGGAGGGGTGGGACCTCAGACAGGTACAATGCTATAGACTCGTCCTCCCAACCAGCCATTCCCTCCTGGGGAACTACCGTTGCCAATCTCCAAGTGAGGGATGGAGATCATTCAGAATTACAATTGATCTGGGATGGCAAAAGTCAGCTGCAGTCAGAGGGGGAGATAATGGTAGGTTGCTGGTTAGCTGGGAAGGGGATGGGGTTGCCAACTCCTGGTCGGGAAATTCCTGGGGATTTGAGGGGTGGAGCCTGGAGAGGGTGCGGTTTGAGGAGGGGTGGGACCTCAGACAGGTACAATGCCATAGACTCCACCCTCCAAACCAGCCATTTCCTCCTGGGGAACTATTGTTGCCAATCTCCAGGTGAGGGGTGGAGATCACTCAAAATTACAACTCCTCTTCAGGTAGCAGAGATCAGTTCCTCTGGCAAAAAATGGTGAACTGTGTTATTATACCCTCTGAGGTTGCCACAGCAAATTGACACTGAGTGCCCAAGGCCGGGGCACTCTCCCAGATTCTCTTTCTAGAGCTCATTGATTTTTTTCCACAATGGGCCTTATTCCTAGTAATATATAAAAGCCAAGCCGTGCTGGTGATGACTCACCTACTCTCCCATTGGCCTCTGGGGAAGCTGCCTCAGCATCCTATTGACCTGTCCTGCCAGCTCCTCCATTCTTACACCCCCAGCTTTGATGCATTGCACCTGGGTAGTTGTAGTTCTCAGCTGGCCTTACTGCAACCATAGCAAATGGAATTAGAACTACAACTCTCAAGTTGGGAGTCCCAAGAGGCTATGGAGTAGGCTTGCCAAGCCCCCGCTGGGGGTGGGGGAACCCCCGATTTTGACCCCCTTACCTGCTTTTTTGAAACCTGGCACCGGGGGACAAAATGGCGGCCAGAAGAGGGACGCTCTGTCATTTTAGTCCTCCAAGTCTCTATGGCCATGAAAGCCATAGAGAGGAGGGCTAGAACGTCAGTTCCACTTCCCTCTAGTGTGCGCTGCTGAGTGATTTTCCTCCCTCCAGTCCCGCCCCTGTTGTTTGCAGCCGGAGCAGCCTGAGCAGTTCTCAGAGCCCAGAAGAGTCAAGGGTCCAGAAAAGTAAGGTCTGGGCTGGCCCAGGGCTCTACCTCATTGTCTTGTTTGTTTTTCCTTCATTTTAAAAGCGCAGGCGGTCATTTCAGAGCTCCATTCCCACCCACCCCGCCTAAAAGTGGGAAGGAGCGAAGGGAGGCTTGCAGTGGCTACCTGCTCTTTACAGCCGGCAGTCCAGGTCCACCTGCCAGCTGCTCATTTTAAAAGCACAGGCAGTCATTTCAGAGCTCCGTTTCCCCCCTCCCCCCAAAAAAGCAGGAAGGAGTGAAAGGGAGGCTTCTAATGGCTTCTTTCTGTCTTCCTTCCTATCATTTTTCTGCCTGCTTGTCTTTCTATCTTCCTTCTTTCCTTCCTTTCATTTTTATTTTTCTCTTTCACTCCTCTCTTCCCATCTTTTTTCTACCTCTCCCTTCCTGTCTCTTTCTCTCTTTCTCTCTCTGTTTTTCTGTCTTCCTCTCTTTTTCTTACTTTGCCTTTTTTTCTCTTTCTCTCTCTTTCTGTGTTTCTGTCTTGCTTGCTTTCTATTTCTCTCTCTCTCTTTCTCTCTCAGTCCATTTTTTTTCTTTTGGTGCAAAATGCCTTCAGCTCATACACACAATGCCACTTCTGTCACCTCTTCCAGATGATTCCTTAAAGTCCATCTATTCTATGAATTGTTTGTAACTGCCCAGTCCCCATTTTCTGCTGAAATTGACCATTCCTACTGAAGACTAAACTGCCTATTTATCTTCTCTAACTTTGTCTGATCGGTCTTTCTTTCTTAAGGGAGGAGAGATTATATTTGAAAAATTTCTATAATTAATTTAAAAAAAACAAAGCCTGTCTGCTCACAATTTTAAAGCTAGCTCCATAGCAAACACATGTTAACCCTGTAGGGTTTTCAAGGCAAGAGACATTCAAAGGTGGTTTACCATTGCCTGCCTCTGCATAGCAACTCTGGGCTTCCTTTATGGTCTCCCATCCAACTACAGACCAGAGCTGACCCTGATTAGCTTCCAAAATCTGATGAGATCAGACTAACCTAAGCTATCTGAGTCCATGACATAGTATTATGTAGGCAGGGCTGCTGTGTGGGTGCCTCCCAGGCTGTCATCTCCAACCTGTTCTTGGGAGCACAATCATTAGGGAAGAGCCACGTGACAGAAGTGTAGTTTGGTGCAGTGTGCTGGAAGTGAACATCATCAGAAAGGGTGGAGCTTGAGAAGTGACATTACCTGCCGTTTGACCTGGAAGTGACATCACAGGAAGTGACATCACAAAAGTCTCCTGGCTCCACCCCCAAAGTCCTCAGATATTTCCAAAGTTGGACTTGGCAACACTACTATGGAGCATTAGCAGGGAGTCAGTTGAAGTGTTAATCAGTGAAACTGTTAAGCAGGGGTTGGGGGGGGAAAGGAATGCCTGGACATCTCCTTGAATTACAATTGATCTCCAGACTACAGAGATCAGTCCCCATGGCAGAAATGGTTGCTTTAGAGGGTGAGCTCTATGTCAGCATACCTCACTGAAGCCCTTCAACAAACCTGGCACTCTCCTAAGTATTTCCAACCTTCAGGCAGCACCTGGAGATCTCCAGCTATTACAACTGATCTCCAGATGACCAAGATCAGTTCTCCTGGAGAAAATGGCCACTTTGGGCAATGGACTTTATGGCATTATATACTGCTCTCCCCAGGCTGTAACCCCTCAAATCTCAACCCAGAATTGCTAATCCTGTAACTGGCTACAGAAACACTTTCCTGACCCTTGGAACTCAGAAATATGGCATAGGAGGAGGTGCTTTTTTACCTTAGCTGCCACTGCACAGCCTCAAATCAACATAAGTCAGGGGTGAGGGGAACCATCCCTGTTACCATGTGTCTCTCCTTCCATACTACCCACTTGGAGAAGCAAAATGACTTAAGTCAGTCTTGCTTTATAGCTAAGCAGAAGGAAATAAACATGGTTCACCTCCCTCTATTTTCCCCTTCCCTTCACCGTCTCATCAGCTTCAGCTGGGACACTCACCGGGAACCTCTTTCTAGAGCCCATTGAATTTCTTCCAACAATGGGCCTTATTCCTTGTACACTATAATGGAGAATTAACTGTGAAGCTCGGGGGAAGCTGCTTTTTGAGGTAGAGGTTTCAAAAAGATTGGACCAGCGGATCCAGTTCTATGAGCCCCAAAAGTAGGTGCCCCTATCCTCTATTAATTCCAATGGAGAGAAGGCATTTAAAAGGGATGTGGTCTCTTTTATTGTGATAGCCAACTCACCCAGAACCAGTGTTCCCTCCAAGCTGAGTTAGTGTGAGCTAGCTCACAGTTTTTTAGCCTCTGACTCACACATTTTTCTCTCAGTTCAGGAAGGATGGCTCCAGAGCACACTAATTTATGCAGTAGCCAAATCGCTCGCTCACAACTTTAATGCCAATAGCTCACGAAGTAGAATTTTTGCTCACAAGATCCCACAGCTTAGAGGGAGCATTGCCCAGAACTCACTTCAGAATTCAATCGCACTTCTTCCCTCTCCTCTCCAAAAGCCCCGGGTAAGTCCCCCGCTGGCTTGTCAGCCTTACCTGGCAACCCTAATATAGAGCTAGATAACAAAATCAGAGAATGGTGCAATAAAACTATATATTCTATAAACCAAACAATGCAATGAAAACTGCCTACATTTCCACAGACATCAATTGCAGTCCTATTTCCTTTATACAGTTTGTGTTGGAGTAGGACTAGAAAGAGATATCCTCTTGCCATAAAACTCACAGGGGTGATCTTGAGCTAGTTATTCTTTCTCAGTCAGACCTACTCCTCAGTGCTATGGTGAGGGTAAAATAGAGGACAAAATATCCATGCTCTCTACCCTGAGCTTCTTGGGGGTAGGGAGGGATAAAAATGTACTAAACAAGTAAAAATAAACAGAAAGCTGTAGTGGGGCTGTACTACTGTACATTACAGCTGTGGGGAATCAATGAATGAATGTTCTCCCATACAAAAAAAAATCCCACAAAGTCACTGTAGATGTCAGGGAGAAGTGGCAGCCCCAGATTTCTCTGGGACTATTTTGTGGCCACAGGGCAAGGAGCAGGGCTGGAAAAGGAAGTTTTCTTCCTCCTGCCATAGTGATAGCAAGGAGTCTCATGGTGACAGTGAGGTAGGGGCAGGCCTGGTTGCAGGCCCAACCACTGAATAACTTGCTTCTTGGGTTGGCCTGGAGGAACAGAGCCAAGAGGATCTGAGGAGCAAGGCCTTACCTTTGGTCCACCCATCCCCTTTATAGAGAAGAAGAAGAGGAAGAGATTGGATTTATACCCCACCCTTCACTACCCAAAGGAGTCTCAGAGTGGCTTACAAACTCCTTTCCCTCCCCCTCCCCACAACAGACACCCTGTAAGGCAGGTGGGACTGAGAAAACTCTAACACAAACTGCTCTTTTTCAAGAACAGCTGTGCCAGAGCTTGTGACTGACCCAAGGTCACATCAGCAGGTGCAAGTGGAGGAGTGGGGAATCAAACCCGGTTCTCCTACATTAGAGTTTGCACACTTAACCACTACACCAAACTGTCCCTGCCACTGGGCCAGCACTCAGTCAGCTCCAGTGACAAAGGAAGATGAACCACTTCAGTGATGAGGGATGACAAAAGCAGGGCTAAGCAAGGAAAAAGCTGTAGTGGGCTCTGGAGACCCCAAAAGACCTCAAAGTCCTCAGTGGTAGTCCTTGGCAGACCCTTGGTGGTAGCCCTCGGACTTCCTCAGGGTCTTTTTCAGTGGTGGCAATCCTGTGGTTGACCTCACAGCAGCCTTTGTTGTTGCCCCCCAAAAAAACTTATTTTACCGAGAAATGTATTTCACCACCTGTTCTGGTGTTTTCTTTCTGGTGGCAAGGGTGGCACTTAGACCCCCCCCCCAAAAAAAAGACCTGCACTTACAGCCCCCTTCAGAGTTTGCAGCAAGGCCTGCCAGGGAAGACTTTACATGGCCCCATAAGGTCAGCAAACCTGAGGCAGCTGCCTTTCAGTGACATGAGGCACCAGGTCAAGGCCCTTAGGTTCACTTACCTTGGGCCAGGCCCACACAGCCCTACAGTCTCTTGAGAGCTGTCCAGAGGCCTTCCATCATAGCCAAATAATGAGGCGCTTCCTTGGTTATCTTCCCTGATAGACTTTCCTATTGCATCTAGCTTTATATTATAAGGATTTATAAATATAAATACACACAGAAACGTGAGGTAACATTCTATTGTGTGAGCCTCTGCCTGCAGTATGACATAGTTACAAGCATACTCCATGAGAACTAGCCGTTGTGAAGCATTGATTCTGAGCTTTCTGGAGGAATCTGGTTGCCCTCTGTTGGAATGATGAATTAGATATACAGTCGATTCCTATATTCTTAAGTAAATCATCTAGAGCATCCTTGCAAGATTTGCATAAAAGCTCCTTGAGAAAACAGGGAAGAAATATTCGCCTTTTTCCTTGTAGCATAACCATGCCTGAAACATCTGGAGCTTTGTGATTTAACCATTTTTCTTCTCTTCTAGAATGATATTGAAAAATTAAACACAGTAACTCCCAAAGAACAGTATTTAGCTCAGGAATTATGCTTTTCTCTTGCATATTAAACAGCCACTTGTAATGAATTCAGACAAACTAGTTTGCCAGTTTGGTGTAGTGGTTAAGTGTGCGGACTCTAATCTGGGAGAACCGGGTTTGATTCCCCACTCCTCCACTTGAAGCTGTTGGATGACCTTGGGCAAGCCATAGTTCTGGCACCGCTGTTCTTGAAAAAGAGCAATTTCTCTCAGGGCTTTCTCAGCCCCACCTACCTCACAGGGTGTCTGTTGTGAGGTGGAGAAGGGAAAGGAGTTTGTAAGCCACTCTAAGACTCCAAGTGAACAACAGGGTATAAATCCAATCCCCTCCTCCTCCTCTTCTTCTTCTCTTCCCCACACAAAAAAATAAAAATGAGTGGCAATTTGTCCTGTGGAGAGCATTTGTAACAAAGTTGTTCAATGGATTTAAGCCCTTCTGTTCAACAGTCTCCCCAGCTTCCCTTCATAGGAAAAGCTGGCTTGTCCCAGGTCTCTTTCAGACAGCCTTTGTAATCCATTTTGGTAGCCGGTTGCCTACGGATTCTTGATGTCATTTCAGATACAACCATCTGAGCAACTGGCTGCTAACAGATTTTATTTACATTTTCATACAAAACCACTTGTGTTTGGTTAGTGAAGCATGGTTGAGCCATTCTGCTTTTTTCCCCATTTTCACCTCCTCTTTGCACTTCTGAATTGCTATACTGTGCTGTTTAAAATATCTGCATCACTTCCAGTAGCACCACACTTTTTTCCTGACCTTTTTCACTGCATGATCTTCTTCAACTGAGTGCTATAGCGCTAGCCCAATATAGCACTTCAGTGATCTTTCAATCATGGTCAGTATCTCTGCTGAGGTTTGACTTATGCTGGAGGTGCTGCTGATGCTGATCAACAGCACAGTTAACTTTTATGAAGTGCTTCTGCACATACTTCATAAGAGATCTAGGGTGCGTTTGGCAAGCACTGTGCCCTCCAAGTACAGCAGGTGGGCATCTTTGAGGTCTTGGGCAAGACTCTTCTCAGCACATATAGTCCCTTCATCACTGGTGAGTCAAATCCTGCAGCAAGGACTGGTGGAACAACTCTGTGATGGGCAGATGGAGTGATAAACAGGAGCTGTAAAACTTCTGTAACACCAATCACTGTTGACCTGAACACCCACTGCCCAATGAGCTACTTCTCTCCTCCTGTATCCATGTAACAACAGCCACAATCTCAATGTATCTCAATGTTATTAAGGCATCTTAATGGTGCCACTGAAACACTGAAGTGCTATATTGGCCTAGCACTGTAGCACTGTAGTTAGAATGTTTTAAAAGTTGAAGGAAAATCACGCAACAACAACAAAAAAAGGAAAAATGTGTGCTGCTGTTTGAAATGGCCAGATTGCTTCAGAGACTGCTCATTAACGAAATGAAATTCACTGCATGGACCTGACCTGGATAGTCCAGACAAGCCTGATCTTGTTAGATCTTGGAAGCTAAGCAGGGTCAACTCTGGCAGGTACTTGGATGGGAGACCTCCTTGAAATACCAGCAGTTGGGAGGCAGGGCCAGGCTTTATTCAGTCATCTCTCCAAATGTTCTTCAGTCCCCCAATAGGAGTCAGTCATCAGAGGTCACCATGACTTCCAGGTGCACGCACACTCACGTGCACATGCGCACACACATGAAAAATACACAGGGCTGGATCGCCCATAGGGCAAACTAGGCGCCCACCTAGGGCGCCCCGGCCTGAGGGGCGCCAAATGGCGCCCCACTCCCCCCGAAAACTGCCCCCCCACCGTCCTAACCCGGCGCCCGTCGGTGCTGCCAGACCCCCGCCCCTTTCCCAGTGGGGCCCACAGAAAAGCCGGCGCCGGGAGGGAGGGGGCGGAGGCTAGACCCCCCGCCCCCTTCCCGGCTTTTCTGGGGGTCCCGCAGCCACGGGGCCTGCAGAAAAGCTGGCGCCGGGAGGGAGGGGGCGGAGGCTAGACCCCCCCACCCCCTTCCCGGCTTTTCTGGGGGTCCTGCAGCCGCGGGGCCCGCAGAAAAGCCGGCGCCGGGAGGGAGGGGCGGAGGCTAGACCCCCCGCCCCCTTCCCGGCTTTCCTGGGGGTCCCGCAGCCGCGGGGCCCGCAGAAAGCCGGCGCCGGGAGGGAGGGGGCGGAGGCTGGACCCCCCCGCCCCCTTCCCGGCTTTCCTGGGGGTCCCGCAGCCGCGGGGCCCGCAGAAAAGCCGGCGCCGGGAGGGAGGGGGCGGAGGCTGGACCCCGCACCCCCTTCCCAGCTTTCCTGGGGGTCCCGCAGCTGCGGAGCCTCCAGGAAAGCCAGCGCCCCGCCGATGCCCCCGGTCTCCAGGTCCCACCGGGAGGTTGGCATCCCCAGTGGGGGACGCCCCAGGCTGTCCTGCCTAGGGCGCCCAGACACCTGGAGCCAGCCCTGAAAATACAAAAAGGAGAGAAAGAAATTTGCTGTATGAAACCTCCATCCCTGTATTGCATTTCTCAGAACCAGGCCAATGATGGATAACATGTGAAAGGGGCCTCAGTGTTTTCTGCATGGTTCGTTGCTTACCAAACACCTTTGGACAACCTATTAGACAACAAAGCCAATGTTCTTCAGGGGCTGGAGAAGAAGTTGCACAGATCTACTTAAAATGATTATTGAAATGCATGGACATAGATCGACAGAAGTACAAAGGCTGCTAGATGGAACAGGTTATGTTCAGTTCTCTTCCTTTAGAGAACTTCTCTTCCCTTCAGCTGTCACAAAATGGCTTTTTTATTATCACCATTTTGCCTCCCCCTGTGTTATAAACATTACTATAACAGAGAACCTGCCCAAGGAAAAAGGAATAATCTGACAGTGAACAAGTAAAATACCAAGAATGTATTTCATACAAGTGAAGATTTGCAGAAACAGCATGCTAGAGATGGACAAACTTCTCCATCTGGATTCAGAATGGGATGATTCTTTCTGAATATTTTCAATGAATTCTCTGAAATGTCAGGAGGCTTCAAGTTCAGGCTCACCACAAATGCTTCACAGCCAGGCCTTCATAGTTCCCAGCATTTTCTTCATTCAGTTGTCCCTTCTCTTTCCTCAAATTGTCTCCCAGCAGCTACAAAAAACTGCTTCTCAGGCTTTCATTGGGCTTGAAAGCCTAACAGCATGGTGCCAGAAGTAATGTCATGATGTCAGTGTGACACCAATTGCCCCAATCCCAATTTCCCTAGCCATTTTCTCCAACTACCTAGCTGGGAGGATGCAGGCAGTGCTGTTGAGGGCAGGAGATTGGGCTTCCCTATGGTTTCCCTATTTATGAGCATAATGGAGGGTATTTGCAATCACCAGCACCCCCAATTTCAAAAGCTAACTAGAATAAGGTGTGTCCCGGCCTTGAGTGGTGAGAAATAATAATTAATTGCTAGAAATAGAATGTATTCCCAAGTATATTGATCTTGATTAGTCAAAGCATCTCTGAAAATTAAGTTTTGCGGAAAATGCACGGATGAAGTTCAAAAAATTAAACACCCTTGATAATAAAATATTTTCTGTGAATCCTACACAAAATTACTCCAATCCAAGCCTATTTCAATTAATAGGCTTAGGCTGGACAGAGTCTGCAAAGGATTACACATATTACAGTAATCTAACATGAGATTTGTTGGCAATCTGTCCACTGGGAAGAAATTGGTTATGTGTGCAAAAACACAAGTGTGTTGCCAGATTTACTACAGAGGTGGTACAGGTGGCTTAGCTTCTGATGTTTTGTAATTCATCAATATGTGGGTGCTGCCCTGACCAGGCAAGCCTGATCTAGTCAGGTCTCGGAAGCTAAGCAGGGTTGACTCTGGCAAGTACATGGATGGGAGACCTCTTTGGAACACTAGCAGTTGGGAGGCTGGGACAGGCTTTATTCAGCCAGTTCTCTGAATATCCTCCAGGCCCCCAGTAGGGGTCAGTCACAAGAGGTCACCATGACTTCCAGGTGCAGACACACTCACATGCATGCATACACACATGCACATATAAAAATACCAAAAAAAATAATAATAATGTGGGTGCTGATGTGGTAGTAATGATCACAAAAACTTTCCAATGTTGTCAAGAAAGAGATAGGAAAGCAGAAATCTATACAGTCCTAGTTATGTTCAACCAAAATTTTGGGAGTAAAATGCATAGGTTAAAAAAAAAAATGAAGCAAGTGATTTGTTTTTTGCGTACTCTATGTTTTATCTTGTATATTCAAATGAAACCACTGCTTTAACATGAAGAAATATATCAGATAGTGGAAGCCAATGTGATGTCAAGCAACAGTGAAGACATCTGGCTTCAAGTCTCATCACAAAGCTTGCAGCTACAGTCTTGAGGTCATCGTTCTGCAGTTCAAAGTTGTTCTGGAGAAGTGAAATACACCAAGAAGTGGGAAGGCATGCTACAGATAAATAAAGGAATAAATGATATCATGGATTTTAAGCTGGTCAGGAACACAGATATTGAGAAATGGAATATCTGTAGCCCCAATAGTCCACCAGGCTCAGAACACAGAGGAAATCTTTTTAAAATCAGTCTGCAATTGACCACAGTAGGGGTATCTTGTACTTCTCTTTCAAAGTCTTCCCATTCCTCCCACATCAGAGTGGTGGAAATGGTCGATTTCAATCAGCTTTCTTCATCTCATTTCACATGGCTGCCCTGACTTTCTTTTCAGCATTCAATATTTTTGCTCTTATCTATGTGGACTTTTTTTCTTTGCACCTATACTGTATCTTTGCAAATATCAAATGTCTATGGATGAGTTCACTCAGCCTTAAAAAGTCACTAGCTTTGTATATTTATCCTAAAACCCAAGTAAAAATCCAAAATTTCAAAATCATTTTGATTGTATACTGTGATTAAACACTTCAAAATGTCCTCAAAGAAAATATCATTTCTTTCCATGAAGATTTAACCATTTGAGGGATTTCCCCCCACCCATGAGAATGGAAGAAAAAGGGCTACAGAGTTTTAATTTACAAAACCTGCCAAGAACAAGACAAAATTAAAGATAGGAGGGTATAGGATGAGAAGAATGCAAGTTAATGCCTGTAATTATTGTATAGGTTTTATTGTTATAAATCCATGGCAGATTTGCAATTCTCTCTGTACAGAAATTGTGCTGAACCAGACTGAGGCTGTATCATTGGCTATTTAACTATAATTGCACAGTAACAATCATTTGCTACTGGAGTGGCTTGTTCACACAGGATAATCCAGCTGCTAATGATTACTATTGTGCAATGATAGTTAGCCAATGGTGGCAAGAATACAGTCCTAGAGGTTTTCGTTGTAAGTTTAGAATGTTGTGGGCATAACCATGAAAAATCTATGCTGATGGGATACAATTGACAGTTTTGGGGAAACAGATTTGGATTTGCAGAACTACAAATGGGTTGCATTGGGTGCAGAGAATTCAGTTGATTTCACTGTAGGCATTGTATATAAGATTTCAGTTCTGTCTGTCTGTCTGTCTGTCTGTCTGTCTCAGTGGAATTCAGCAGTAGGAATTTCAGGTCAGCCTTGACAGTAAAGGGTAAAATGAAACACTAACACAAGACACAGCAAGGAAGGTAACTGGAAGCATTGTGGGTGCTTACCAATGGACCAGAATTAGCTCAACAGAAAATTATTGGGCCCACCTTCCTATTATTTATGTAGTATATTTATATTCCTCTTTTCCCCACAAAGCAGCTGACAATACCTAGAGGAAAAAATACAACTGAACAGACAAGGAAAGAAGGGGAGACTTCCAAATGGAAAGCTGGTCTTTTATTCCACTAGCTAATCTTCTGTCCAGGTGTAGGCTCTGAAACTCAGGCTTAGGTTGCGGTCACACAGGCAATATGGTCCAGTGTGGCACCAGTTCTAAGAAATACAGGGGTTTGTTTTGTAACGGGAGAGTTTGATCAGACTGACTCCCTTAACCCTCCTCACTGCACATTCATTCCTTCTTTGATCATCCAGACAAAGCAGTCAGGAAGTTGGGCAGTCGGCCAGCCTTTTTAAATTCCTTACTCCACTGAGTATGCACAAAGGCACTTATGGGAATTAATGCTTCAAACTCCTGGCAGAATGGTGGCAGCTGGTGGCCAATGGGATTGCTGGAGGAGGTTGCTGGGAAATGGAGTCCAGTGTGAGGACAGTGTTTTTGAAACTGTGCTTCTGAGAAATTCCACATTTCAAACATTTAAAAGCGGGGGTGGGGGGGATAGAGAAGCTTCATCCTGTGTCCTGTGTTACTTGGAGTGAAGCTGGAGTTACTTGGAGTGAAGTTCTCCCCCCTTCACTCCCTCCCTCTCTGAAACAAACTCATAGTCAATTAACCCCTTCCTACTCCATGTGCTGCAAAGCTGTAGACAGGAGAACACTGAAACACACAAGCAGTAATCCAGGCATGCACACATTGCTAACTGTTTTGTTTTGTTTTTAAATGGTGAAAGTGCAAGGAAAATGCTCAGATGCCCTAAAGGGCTTCAGATCCCTAGAAGGCAGTCCAGACAGATAGAAATGCAGAGTGAAGCTGGAAACAACCGTAAGGTATCTTATTTTCCCAGTGTTGAGAAATCCAAAATGAAAGAGGGTTGATTGCAGGAGGGGACGAATGCCAGACAGGAGACAGATGTGACCCATCTGATCATCCCTTTTACATCCATTAGGGAATCAGGGCAAAACATGCTCAAAATGCCCGTGTGATCACAGCCATAGAGCCAAAGGATGAAAGCCCTTGGCTTGCACCTCTAGGCATGCCCAGTCCTTAAATATCTATGTGCAGAGAGGAGAGCAGACTCAGCAAGGTGTTAGCTGCTGCTAACTAGTGGGATTGTTCCTACTTCCTCCCCTGTCATAACACAGCCAAGCAGTGGTGGGTAGAAGGGCCACAAAAAACTAGGTATGTTTAGAATTATTTATTTGAAAATTAAACAGTCATGAAAGCAAAGCATGGCACATATGCTGGGGAAATAAGCAAGAGGCATATTTATGAATCAGCAGCACTAAAGTCTGACAGTGATTACAGCTTGGAGACAAATATTTTGTTGCCGGCTTATAAAGTAAAGAATGGCTCCAAGTTAACATAGAAAATATGTCTAGTTTTGTTTCGAGTACATTTTCCCCTACCTTTCTGCTTCCTTCCACTTCAATGCATAAATGTACAGTAAGGTAAAAAGTATAAGATTGCAAGGTAGTAAATTTCTACAGGTATCTACAGAAATTAAGATAAGTGCAAAAAAAAAAAAAAATCTGTCCAGCAAGCAAAACAAGTGAATTTAATGTGCTTAGACTTTCAGGATTTGCAAGCATGCAAATACTGCAGTTTATGGTCAGCATTATTTAGAGAGATTAATTTCCAAAACCACACAGTTTCCTCTTAAACAAATGGACTAATAATAAAGTAATCATACCTGTTCAAACAGGGCTGACGAGTGCAAAAGCAGCCTCTTAGGAGTACAAGCTGAGGGGACCTGCAAAACAAACAGAGATAAATGTTATTCCTCTCAACCTGGTGTTGGCTTCCTTCCTCTGACTTTTTTGAATGTGCATTTACCCTAAAAAATATGACTGAGGCACTACATACTATTACTTGGTGCATTTTATACTGCTAAAATACCCCCTGCTAAGTAAAAGGGGAGGGGCAAGAGTATCCAGGGTTCTTTCCCTATGAGGTCTTTTATCTAAAATATTTTATTCCAATTATAATCAGTACTAAAAATGTGATACCTGATGGGACACTAGTCCCATGTGAGAGATTAGGAATTGTTACATGGTCTCCACTTGTTGGTAACTGAGAAGTCTGAGAGATAATACATCTCTATGTTGGTTCCCCTTGGAGGAGAATGTCATCTTTGTAGTATCTTTGTAGTATTACACTCAGAGATGTAAAGTGCTTTTGATGATTAATGATAAGGTAAGCTGCTTTTTTAAGGCATTGTATTGATTTGGTATATATTGGGGTTTGTGGGGGGTTGCTTTAAAATTAAATTTTATGAATTCCATCAGCTCCAATATAGAGATATCAAAGGAAGACTGTATGAACTATACTCTCTGATGAAGATATTAAATGCCTGAGACTACCTGGGGTCTGTGTTAGTAGTAGTTCAGTTTAAGAATTTAAGGATTGCCACACTTATGTGGACATATTGTGGAGTTCTAACCCTTGTCATGCTCATTTTGACATTCAGTGGATATTCCATGGCTTTTGAAAATATTGATCCAGTTCAAGGTTTACATCTTTATTGATACCATTGTTTGAAAAGGACCTTTTTCACTTTGGTGACTTTGTAAATACACACCCAAGTCTAGCTATTCATGAGCTTTCTATCTTGTGATTGGTTTATGTTATCATATTTTTTTCATAGTATATGTATGGAACAATAGAAAATTGGATATTTGACTATTTATGAACATTTAATAATACAAAAACATACAAAAACACTTAGGCTTGTTATTTGAATATTTATTGTTAAAAAAGTATGCACATTTAGTTTAGGCTATGTTAGCCGGATTGCACGTAGTTATTAATAATAATGAGGGGAATATGATTGATTATCAATTAGCAATCGGCTGCGAGAGCGAACACCTGTGTATACAGAGGTCAGCCCCGCCGGGAGGTGTTGGTAACAGACCAGGAGACTTTATATAGTTGAAAAATAAAGTCTTTTACTGAAGTTCTTCACAAGCAAACAATACACAGTCTCACACACAATTACTCAAGTCTAGGAAATACAGAGAGAGGCAAAGCACATTTGCATTAGCAGGTAAATCATTGGTGGACAATACATACCGGTCCCGTTGTGTAGAGCGTTCCTCAGGAAAAATGGAGGGGAAGGTAGCACGTGGGAACTCAGGCTGCAGACCAGAGTTTAAAGGTGGAGGCAAGGGTTGGGGATAGCAGGCTGGACATAAGAGGGTCAAAGGTTCAATAGGGGTCAAAGAGCAGAGAGAGAGCCGGTGGTCAGGCATCTCCTTATAAGCAGGAGGGTGAGGGCTGGTCACAACCCCTGGTTCCACCTCCCGGTAAGTCCGTCCCTAAAAATACCCTATTGGTTGGAAGGTGTAGGGGAGGTGTACCTGAGGAGTGGTCAGTATTGAGAGCTAGAAACTTACTCATGTCTGACACCTGGTAGCAGCTAGGATGAGTCACCAGGCCGATTCCATTGTCTTCTTGATGGCATTAGCCAGGCTGCTGATGGCCATCAATTAGTTACCAAGCAACAGTGAATAGTCTCTGCCAGGTCTACCTGAGGTCTTGCAGGTGTGGGGGGACGGAAAGAGGCTGCCTGCCTGATTTAGAAGGAACTCTTAATGGCGGTTTTTGGAGTTCTTAGTTATTGTATTTCATCAAGGCATGGTGCTGTGTTTAGTTCATACTGGGTCTGTTCTATTCTCCTTCATGAGGAACAGGCTGGTAACCTATGCTGGGCACTGGAGCTGCTGGGGAGGTCAGGAGAACGTCTCTTGCCTGAGTGCAGTCTCTTCTGGCATTCTGGTGGGATTACCATGTGGTTCAGTCCCTTAGGTATACACTGGCACAGTTTATTGTTTATTACAGTTCATAAAGAGGCTCAAAAGCCTTGCAGGGCAACAGCTATTAGATTAGATTGACCATCACTGCTGCAGCCAGTGAAAGGCTACTTACTTCATGAGGGAGAAAGGTTGGCCATCCACAGCAATCAGTTCACTGACCAGGCAAGTGACTGCTTCCTGAGACCTTTATGTAGTCCTTTTGACCTCTAGGAGGGTGGCCCACCTTGCTGTTCCAACCAAAGCAGCCCGAGTGCAGGGAGCCTTTCTTGGAGGGGCATAAGAACATAAGAACGTAAGAGAAGCCGATGTTGGATCAGGCCAATGGCCCATCCAGTCCAACACTCTGTGTCACACAGTGGCCAAAAATACCAGGTGCCATCAGGAGGTACACCAGTGGGGCGTCCTCCTGCTCCTCCTCCGCTTCTCCCTGCTGAGAAGGAGTGGGCATTTTCTTCTTCCCAATGGCTGCCACTCTTTCCTCCAGCAGCAACATAGTTGGGTGCACCCTTTGCAGGTGCCTGAGGAGGATGGAGGAGAAAAATATTGGAGGGGTTGCACCCTTCCAGACATGGGTGTGGCACACCTGGCACTCTGTTACAATGAGATCACTGAGGGCAGGTAAAGGAGAGTCAGCTGGAGATCTCCTGTGAGTTTGGTGTCTCTTGCATATTGGGTGTCATTCTGCTGCATCACACACCTGTTCATTTGGCACCAAAAAGTTGGTAATGGTTCGTGGTTTATGAACTGGACATATCACAAACCACAAACCAAACCACATTTCCCAATTTCATGACCATCTCGATCCACAAACTTGGCCACGTCATTATTCACGCCAGGTCATGTATGAGCACATTTAAAAGCCCGGGTCCTAATACAGATCCCTGAGGGCTCTCGGTGCTCACATCCCTCCATTGCTAGAACTGACCATTTATTCCTACTTTCGGCTACCTGTTGTTTAGCCCATTTCCAATCTATTAAGAGGACTTGTTCTCTTATTCCATTCCTCTGATGTTTGCTCAGGAGTTTTTGGTGAGGTACTTTGTCAAAAGCCTTTAGGAAATCCAAATAAACAATGTCAACCAGCTCATTTTTGTCTACATGTTTATCGACACTTTCAAGGAACTCAAAAAGGTTAGTGAAACAGAACTTACCTTTGCAGAAGTCATGTTTGTTTGTTTTGAATTCAGCAGGACTTGCTCTTCTATATGCTTTACAATTTTATCTTTAGTAGCGATTTCTATCAATTTACCTGGAACAGATGTAAAGCTAACCAGTCTGTAGTTTCTCAGATCCCTCCTGAATGCTTTTTTTTTTTTTTTTAATGTTGTTACATTGGCCACTCTCCAGTCCTCTGGTACAGAGGCTGATTTTAGGGATATGTTACTGTTCTTAGTTAGAACAACAACAATTTCACTTTGAGTTCTTTAAAAATTCTAGGATGTCATCTCATCCCAGTGATTTGTTAGTTTGCGGTTTGTGTATAAACTCTAGAACTTCCTCCCTTGTTACCAGTATTTTCCCAAGTACCATATCTTTCCCTCCTGAAAACATTATTTGAGGAACAGGTATCTGCCTTATATCTTCAAAAGTAAAGAATCTGTTTAGCTTCTCAACAATTGCCTTATCCTCCTTTCATACTCCTTTAATTCAAATGGCCCAACTGCTTCCCTACCCTGTTTCTGGCTCCTGATCAGTGTTCCCTCTAAGCTGAGTTAGCATGAGCTAGCTCACAGGGTTTTTTTGCCTCCGGCTCACACATTTTTGTCTTCACTCAGGAAGGATGGCTCCAGAGCAAACTAATTTATGCAGTGGCCAAACTGTTTGCTCTCAACTTTAATGCCAGTAGCTCACGAAATAGAATTTTTGCTCATAAGACTCCACAGGTTAGAGGGAGCATTGCTCTTGATGTATTTAAATAATTATTTACATTTTTAGGGATCTGTTTGTCAAAATCCTTTTTTGCATCCCTAACTATCCACCTGCATTTTGTTTGTGCAAGTCTTTGTTTCTTTTTATTTGGGCAAAGCTTCCAATTTCTGAAGGAAGACTTTTTCACTTTAATAGTTTCTGTCACCTCGCTTGTTAGTCATGCTGTTGACCTCTTGTACCACCTTTCCTGACCTATGGTATACATTCTAACTGAGCCTCTAGTAATAAGGTTTTGAGTAACCCCCAAGCCTTTTCAAGAGATTTAACTCTTTTGTTTCAACTTTTGTTTTACCAGATTATTCATGTTAGAGAAGTTTTCTCTTTTGAAGATATATATAACAGTATTGGAGTTGCCTGGCACTTTCCCACATCCATATAAATGAAATTTGATGTCATAATTGTCACTGTTTCCAATCAGTTCAAACTCATCACATCTTGCACTCGGTCATCAACAGCACTGCTGAGAATTAAATCCAGAGTCTCCTCCACTCTTGTCAGTTCCATAACCAGCTGTTCTTGGACAATAGCAATTCAAAGTATCTAGAAATCTTGCCTCTTTGGCATGACTGGGACAGACATTTAGCCAATCAATAGAAGTGTAGTTAAAGTCACCCATTATTAAAACTCTACTCTTTAGATACCTCTCTAATTGCATTCCCTTTCTCAAGATCACTCTGACCATTTTGGTCAGGTGGCCGATAGCATGTTCCCCAGCACTAAATTATTTTGGGGTCCTGGGATTGATGGCCACAGCAATTCTGCAGAGGAAGCAGCCCTTTTAAAAGTTTCTAACTTATTACTCACTATGCCTTCTTTGATGTACGTCAAACACCCCCTCCAGTATGTCCTTCCCTATATAGTTTGTATCCAGAATGCCCATATCCCACTGGTTCTCTCACTTCCACCAGGTTTCTGATATGCTCACTGTATCTATGTTTTTCCTTTAAAACCAAGCATTCCAACATGCCTGTTTTGACTTGGAGGCTCCTGACATTAGCATAGAAAACCTCCACACTGTTTATCTTTAGACATCTATGGCATATATGTTTCCAACTTGGGCCCTTTGACTGGCTATCCTGATTTTCTTTATTTTCACTTTCCTTATCTGCCCTATTTGGAAATTGAAAGCATTTTCCATTGAAATTCTGCAACTGTGCCTATCTAGCTGGGTTTGCAAATAGAGCAGGTAGTATTTCAGAGAAATCTATCCTGGAGATTTTGGCTTTTCATCTCTAGCAACCTAAATTTGGTTTCCAGAACCTCACTATTACACTCCTCCATGTCATTGGTTGTTGTTGTTCAGTCACACAGTCAAGTCTGATTCTTTGTGACCCCATGGACCACAACACACCAGGCCCTCCTGTCTTCCGTAGTGCTCTGAAGTTTGCTTAATTTCATGTTCATTGCCTCGATAACATTGTCTAACCATCTCATCCTTTGCCATCTCCTTCTTCTTTGACCTTCAATCTTTCCCAGCATCAGGGTCTTCTCCAGTGAGTGCTCCCTTCTCATTTGGTGGCCAAAGTGTTTGAGCTTCAGCTTCAGTATCTGGCCTTCCGGGGAACAGTCAGGGTTGATTTCTTTTAGGATTGACTTATTTGATCTCCTTCCAGTCCAGGGGACTCTCGAGAGTCTTCTCCAGCACCATAATTCAAAGAATCTATTCTTTGGTGTTCGACCTTCCTTATAGTCCAACTCTTACAGCCATACAGTACTACTGGGAATACCATTGCTTTGACCATACAGACTTTTGTTGGCAGGGTGATGTGTCTACTTTTTAATTTGCTGTCTAGGTTTGCCATTGCTTTCCTCCCAAGGAGCAGGCGTCTTTTAATTTCATGGCTGCAGTCACCATCTGTAGTGATCTTGAATCCCAGGAACATGAAGTCTGTCACTGCTTCCACGACTTCTTTGTCTATTTGCCAAGGAGTGATGGGGCTGGATGCAATGATCTTCATTTTTTTGATGTTGAGTTTTAAGGCAACCTTTGCACTCTCCTCTTTTACCCTCAGCAAGAAGCTCTTTAGGTCCTCCTCACTTTCTGCCATTAGAGTGGTATCGTCTGCATATTTGAGGTTGTTGATGTTTTTCCCAGCAATCTTAATTCTGGCTTCTGAATCATCCAGGCCGGCATTTCACATGATGTACTCTGCATATAAATTAAATAAGCAAGGAGACAATATACATCCTTATCGTACTCCTTTTCCTGTGCTAAACCATATCCTGTTCTGTCACTTCTTGACCCTTATACAGGTTTCTCAGGAGACATGTGAGGTGGTCTGGTACTCCCATCTCTTTAAGGATTTGCCATAGTTTGTTGTGATCCACAGTCAAAGGCTTTAGCATAGTCAATGAAGCAGAAGTAGATGTTTTTTCTGGTACTCTCTTGCTTTCTCCATAATCCAGTGAATGTTGGCAATTTGATCTCTAGTTCCTCTACCTCTTCGAAACCCAGTTTGTACTTCTGGCAGTTCTCTATCCACATACTGCTGAAGCCTGCTTGTAGGAACTTGAGCATGTCCTTGCTAGTGTGTGAAATCAATACAATTGTGCAATAGTTTTAACATTCCTTGGCATTGCCCTTCTTTGGGATTGGAATGTATACTGAGCTTTTTCAATCCTGTGGCCACTGTTGTATTTTCCAAATTTGCTGGCAAATTGAATGCAGCACTTTAACAGCATCATCTTTTAAAACTTTGAATAGCTCAGCTGGGATACCATCACCTCCACTAGCTTTGTTGTTAGTAATGCTTTCTAATGCCCATTTGTTTTGGCATTCCAGGATGTCTGGCTCAAGGCCAGTGATCACACTGTCGTGGTTGTCAAGGACATTGAGGTCCTTCTTGTACAGCTCTTCTGTGTATTCTTGCCATCTCTTTCTAATCTCTTTTGCTTCTGTTAGGTCCCTACCATTTTTGTCCTTAATCATGGCCAGATTTGCATGGAACAATCCCTTAATTTCTCCAGTTTTCTTGAAGAGATCTCTAGCCCTTCCCATTGTATTGTTTTCCTCTATTACTTTGCATTGTTCATTTGGGAAAGCCTCCTTATCTCTCCTTGCTGTTCTCTGGAAATCTGCATTCAGTTGGGCAAATCTTTCCTTTTCACCTTTGCCTTTCGCTTTCTTTCTTTCCTCTGCTATTTGTAAAGCCTCATCAGACAGCCACTTTGCTTTCTTGCATTTCTGTTTCTTTGGAATGGTGCTGATTGCTGCCTCCTGTACAGTGTCATGAACTTCTGTCCATAGTTCTTCAGGCACTCTATCTATCAAATCTAGTCCCTTAAACCTATTCTTCGCCTCCACTGTATATTCATCAGGGATGTGATCTAGGTCAAACCTGAATGGCCTAGTGGTGTTCCCAACTTTCTTCAGTTTAAGTCTGAATTTTGCAATGAGTAGCTTATGATCTGAGCCACAGTCAGCTCCAGGTCTTGTTTTTACTGACTGTACACAGCTTCTCCATCTTTGACTGCAATCTGATTTTGGTGTTGCCTATCTGGTGATGTCTATATGTAGAGTCGCCTCTTAGGTTGTTGGAGAGTCACCTCTTAAGTTCACTATGACCAGTGTGTTCTCTTGACAAAACTCTCTTAGCCTTTGCCCTGCTTTATTTTGTTCTCCAAGGCCAAACTTGTCTGTTATTCCGGTTACCTTTTTACTTCCTACTTTAGCATTCCAGTCCCCTATGATGAGGAGGACATCTTTTTTTGGTGTTGGTTCTAGGAGGTGTTATAAGTCTTCATAGAACCGGTCCACTTCAGCCTCTTCTGCATCAGTGGTTAGGGCATAGACTTGAATTACTGTGATGTTGAATGGTTCGCCTTGGATTCGGACCAAGATAATTCTGTCATTTTTGAGATTGTATCCCATTACTGCCTTTTTCACTCTCTTGTTGACTATAAAGGCCACACCATTTTTTCTATGGGATTCTTGGCCACAGTAGTAGATATAATGGTCTTCTGAGTTAAATTCACCCATTCCTGTCCACTTTAGTTCACTGATTCCCAAGATGTCAATGTTCAGTCTTGCCATCTCATTTTTTACCATGTCAAGCTTACCTTGATTCATAGATCTTACATTCCAGGTTCCTATGCAGTATTGTTCTTTGCAGCATCAGACTTTCCTTTCACCATCAGACACATCCACAGCTGAACGTCCTTTTGGTTTTGGCCCAGCAGCTTCGCTCTTTCTGGGGTTACTTGTACTTGCCCTCTGCACAACATGGCTACTGACTCCTCCCCAGCATGGTCTACCAAACTATCTAGATGACAGGTGATATCTGCAAACTGCACCACACAGGCAACTCATCACACAGTCCACACACCTAGACACATCACAGACCTAGCTGTCTACATGTCTAATGATAAAATCTCCCAGGACAATAAGCACCCTGCCCTCAGAGGCATATCCTGAGCACAAAAGGATACCTGTTAACCTACCAAGGAAGTTGCCCCTTCTAAGAAATTGTCTCCTTTCCTTGGAGTGATGCTCTCCTTCTGCAACACCTGTTATTTTCTGTGACTGGTGAGGTGCCATCACACTGGGATTGGTATGCCACTATCACATCCCTCAATGCCTCATCTACCTCATCCTCTGGCTCTCTCAGTTCTCCATGTGAGCTAGCTTGGCCTGCTAATGAAGTGATTCCATTAAGGAAATCACACCAGATAATTTGGAAGTCCAGATTCCAGAGAGGAACAACATGGGTGGGGTTCAACAGCAGGAAGGGGAAAATTGGTGGGAAAGGCCAGTTTAGTCTGGGTACATAGCCCATTATTTCTAATTTGTTGCTGGGATGTTTCTCTGAACTTCTCTCAGTCCAAGATGTCAAAATCTTGTTTGAATTTATGCCCAGTCACAGAATAGAAAGCCTTTGCAAAATATTCTAAATTATCAAGAAGAACTTTGAAATGGAAAGCTATTGTATCACCATATTTATTGTTAGGTAAAACAGTATCATCACCACCAATTCACACCACTAGTTTGTCTCCTATCTTCCACATCCTTGTACGCCAATGAAAACAACAAGGTTGCTTCTAATTTCACAGACAACACTGATCCAGCAGGATTCACTGCACAGTGGATAATATACAGTCCAGAATAAGCTGTGCTTTTGAAAAGATTAACAATATTGCTGATACCTTATTCTGTATTCATTAGCTTTTTTTTTAAATAAACCTTCCCTTTCTTAGGCACAGCTATCCAATATTTGTTTGCAATTTCCTTATGCTGCTTTGACAGTTAAGGATATTGATTTTATTGTTCCATCTTGTCACAATAAATACTAGGGTGGCATGCATGAATACCTTTACAAGAAGAAATTAGTGGAGTGTGTGTCTGCCCTGTGTGGGTTGCAACACAGAAATAAACCTCATTAGGCTCAAAGTACTCAAGAGTTCCTTGACTTTTCTAAGTGAGTTTTTTTTAGCAATGGTACCAGCCATATTGCAACACATCACACTATTATAGCTGCAGAATGTCTCACAGATAAACCCAGGAAGATCTCATAAACAAAATTCACGCATGCTAAAATCCTGAAAGCCGATAAAAGTTTATCCCTCCACAGCATTTCATATTATGTGAGCAAAAACGAAGTAGTAGAATAAGGAAGAAAGGAAATAAAGAGTAGAATTGAATGCCCAGGGTTGTGATGCACTTAGTGTTAATATATTTATTTATTTATTTATTGAATGGACCTTATCAATAATGTTATTTCAATAGGACTTTCAGTTTTGCCTGTTCTTATAAACAATATATAAACTTGTGGGGTTCAGTTATGGTAACATCAATGACCCTGAAAGAACTTTTTAGAACTTTGGAGATCACTGAGAGTGATGACGTTGGAGAAAAGTAACATGAGAATTAGCCCTTGGATATTATTTGAAAATTTGAAAAGTTATTTTATAGGGGTTATAATACTGACGTAAGGTAAGAAAACTGTGCACAGTATTCTTCAAACAGTGCTGTTCTTAGATATAGTAGATGATTCAAATCAACAAATTATTTCAAATATTTGGAAGCAGCTGGAAGTCCTTCCATTTGACAGTTATTATGGTACCTCACTGTCTGGTTTCAATTTCTTGAGCAGTAAAACAGGCAGGGAATGACTCACCAGATATATTCCTGACAGAGACCTCATCCAATCAGAACTGTTATCCCATCTTTATACCCAGTAGATTTTTTGATGTTTGCATATCTGTGCACAGTATTCCCATTTTCAACTAATCACTTGACCATCAGACTTGGTAGTGGGAGCTTTCTGATGCTGGATAATCATGTCTCTTGCTTGTGTGAGGCATCTCAGTCATTGAGGAGCATCTGCTACGCAAGAGCAAAGATTGTGCTTACACCCATTTTGAGACATGGCAAAAGGAATGGCAGCCAAGGTTTGGATACATTTTATTGAGGTTAATTGGTGTGGTTAGTCCAGTCTCCATTAGTTAGCAGAGTGGTTAAATAAATCTACAAATGCAGGAGCATCACTTTATCACTTTACTCAGCTTACAAAGCTACACAGAGCCATGTTGCAAGTTTAGAAGAGAAATACTCCTTTTTTTATTTGGTACACTTTGGATAGGAAAGAGCAAAGACAAGATAGATTACTAAGCCACTAGCTACAGGATGGAAGTAGATGGTGAGAGGCCCATCTGCCTCATGGTGCCAAGATAAAACCACATGTGTCTCTCTTGGTGTGCCAAAGACAATAGGGAACCCTTAGTGTAGAAGTATAGTCACAAACAATAACCACCAAGGGAAGACCATCTACAGTTCACAGCTATGTTCAAAACTATCTCTCCTTATATATTAAGCTGACTTGGGGTGGCAAGATTCCATGCGCTCCCATTGGCTGTAAAATGCACTCCCTCAGCCATTGGCCTGCCAGCCGCCACTCAAGAGTACTCACATGCCCTTGGCCAGGTGCTGGGTCTGCTCCTCTTCCCCACCCACTTCCCCTTCAGCCACTCTTCTTTGTCAAAATTCCTAGCAAATGGCTTTGTTTCTTGACGAAGATGCTTCTTCTCCTGCTTGCCTCCTGTGTGGGACTTAACTTTTCCCTTAGTGGCTGTTGGTAGGTGTAATGAAATGGCAATTTGTAAGATGGCTGCTGGGCTGCTGTCTGTGGTTATTTGTTTAAAATGTTCCACCATAAAGTTTAATTGAGCTGTAGTTCCAGAGAGGGACCTGTAGGAGTATCACTCACTGGGTTGAATGGGCCTTCCTCATCTGCTGGACTACATTTCCCAGAAGGGCGGGAAAACAGGGTGGGAAAACAGGGACTGTCCCAACATGCAGGGCAGCATCAATATAGACTGCAGCCCATCCAGGGAGGAGACCATCTTCGTCCTACAGGAGGTTAGGAAAGGTTCCTGTTGCCTGTGCTGACCAGGCTGTCCAGGCCACAAGCCAGAGACGAGGGTGAACCCTTGGAGGCAGCAGAAATTCAGCCGCTCCCCAGACTGGGGAATGAATGGAAGTTTCCCTGCTCTCTTGGGCCAGAGAGAGAGAGGCTAGAGCAGAGAGCCAGAGGCCAGTGTGTAGGGAAAGAGGATGGCATTTAACCCCGGTAGGTTTATGCCCTGCTGGTTCATAGTGTGTGCTTACTCCTACAGTGTGTGTGTGCCCCATAACTGTGTAAATAGTTAGATAAATTCTTTTATTTGGGCTAATAATCTGTGTTGTGCTCTGACCACATAGTTTCCCCTCTGCACAATAACAAAGGGAGGGGGTAGCCCAAGGAGGCAAGGAAAGGCCAGACCCTTGGGTTGTCAATTTTCCAGGGATCCCCCAAAGATTGGGGATTCCATCTCCAAACATGGAGATTTGGCCACAGGGGTCTCACTGTCCCTCTAAAAAGGCAGTGATGATTCAGTGAGTCATGGCAGCAAGTCACGGCAGCAACAAGGGTGGGAGGCAAACAGCTGAGTGGTAAACTGGAGCCCGTTTTGCCACAGTAGGCAATCAAGCTTGATTCAGACAAAGGACAGAAACTCTTTGCAGGTCTTTGAGAGGAACTCATTGGAGCCAGTCCTGAGTCTAGGGATATTCCTGGAGATTTTCTGGAAGAATCTATGGAAGCCAGGGTTTGGGGAGGGGAGAGGGCTCAGCTGAGCAGAATGCCATACAGCCCACCTTCTAAAGCAGTTATTTTCTCCGGGGGTGGGGGAGATCTGTTGTCTGGAGTTCAGTTGTGATACCTGGTGATCTTCAGGCTCCACCTGGAGGTTGGCTGCCCTAGGTGTAGCAGTCAGTGCTTCAGAGCAGGTTCTGCTAGATCCAGGTTCTTGCTGTAGAATCAGAGTGGGTGATTTTGGACCGGTCACAGACTTTCAGCCTAACTTACCTCACGGGGTTGTTGTGCAAGTCAAAAGGGGGAGAGGGGAATGATGTAAGCTGCTTTGGTCCCCGTTGCAGAGAAAGACAACTTTTCCTCCTGGGAAACCATTGTTGCCAATCTCCAAGTGAGGGCTGGAGATTACTCAGAATTACAACTGCTCTCCAGATGGCAGAGATCAGTTCCTCTAGAAAAAATGGTTGGCAGTCAGGGCTTCAGAGCACGGAAAATGGTGGACTCTGGCAGTCAGGGCTTCAGAGCACAGGAGAGGCTGCAGATGTGTGTGTGGGGGAAATGGAAAGCTGAAGAGAGAAGGGGAAATAAAGGCTGATGACTGGCTGGGAAGGAGATAGGGTTGCCAACTCCAGGTGGGAAATTCCTGGAGATCTGAGGGATGTAATCTGGAGAGGGTGAGGTTTGAAGAGGGCTGGGACCTCAGACAGGTACAATGCCATAGACTCCACCCTCCCAACCAGCCATTCCCTTCTGGGGAACTACTGTTCCCAATCTCAGGAGACGGGTGGAAATCACTCAGAATTACAACTGATCTCCAGGAGCGGGGGCGGGGGGGGGAAGGAGATGCAAAGCTGAAATCAGAGGGGCAGATAATGACAGGTTGATGCTTGGTTGGGAAGGAGATAGGGTTGCCAACTCCAGGTTAGGAAATTCCTGGAGATTTGGAGGGTAGAGCCTGGAGAGGGTGAGGTTTGAGGAGGGATGGGACCTCAGACAGGTACAATGCCATAGACTCCACCCTCCAAACCAGCCATTTCCTCCTGCGTAACAATTGTTCCCAATCTCCAGGTGAGGGCTGGAGATCACTCAAAATTACACCTGCTCTTCAGGTAGCAGAGATCAGTTCCTCTGGAGAAAATGGTGGACTCTGTTGAGGTCCTGCTGAGGTCACCACAGCACATTGACACTGAGTGCCCAAGGCCTTGGCACGCTCCCAGAGCCTCTTTCTAGAGCTTGTTGTATTTATTTCCACAACAGGCCTTATTCCTAGTACATTATATTCATATTATATTCATATTATAATCCTTGAAGGGTGCTAACAGTGAAAAGTCAGGACAGGGGTAGAGACAAAGAAACTGGCTTTTCCTGCCTGCTCTGAAACCTTAAGATCCAAATAACAAAGAAGTAGTAGCAGAGAAGAGACTATGTCAAGAAAAAAACAGATTGAAAAATGAATAAGTAGAGAAGAACTGAACCATAGCTTGATTCTAAGCATTATTGAGGGTTTGGGTACAGTGAGTATGGCCATCAGATTATCTTTACATTTGCAAGCTTTGCGTTACAAGCTCACCTCTATGTCTGTCATTCATCCCGGCATGATTTATCAGATTGTCATTTGTGAATTTACAGTTGCCTAACTGTTATTGGTTGACCCTGTATCACTGATGCCACAAGTATGGAAATAAGTCTGTTTAATCTGTGTTGGCACCTTTCACTACACTGAAGCAAAGCTGTAGTCCTTGAAGGGTGCTAACAGTGAACAGTCAGGAAGCAAGCATAAAGAGAAAGGAGGTAATACTATTTTATCTCTAAATTTCAGCATTGGAACATGCTCTAGTTTAAATTTAAACTGGCTGCCACATATGTTATGCTGTCATTGTTACTTCCATTAGGGTTAAGTCTCAGTGGAGATGCTAGCCTGATACTATAAAGGAACTAAGGTTATTACAGAGAGTTTGGCAGCATATTTCAGTGCTACCATCCACAACCAGACAAGCAGACATGTTACGTCTATCAGTTGTCATGTGAGATTGCCATGAATTATAGTACCCTGGGATATGGCTAGACAGTCACCCTGGAAACTCAGTATTTCAGCAGAGAGAGTGATAATCTTTGATCAATTAATAATGTTTGAAAACTTTATGAAGGCTGACAAAGTTATCCTTTCTCAAGGATTTCAGACATTTACATTGCCAAGTGCATAATAAGGCTGATCACAAGTCACCAACCATCACATAAATCAAACTGCTAGATTTTTTTTAATACTAGAAAGGGAATCCTATGAAATACAGGAGCAGTTATTTGATGCATTTCAAAAATAAAAATTTCAAGTGAATAAGTAAGTTTCCAAATTAATGGGTATGAAAAATGCCACCCACTAAATTAGAGTTTCATTGAACAATATAGCCATCTGAATTTCTAGTAGTCTTCTTATTGTTTGATCCCTAGGGAGAGGATCCAAGCTTGACATTATAAATATCCTTTTTAAAATAATCTCTACTTACTGAGCAAATTTAATATACTGTTTACACTTACTGATTACACTTATCACTTTTCTCCTTGAGGCTGTGGGGACAGAGAGTGGGCTCCACCACAAAATACCTGCAGTGGAGCGGGGGCAATCACAAAAATGGTTGCCACGGTGTACTCAAGGAAAGCACAAAATGTTGTGAGGTTGAAAGTCAAACATATTCCATGATACAGCCAGATGTTTCTGAATGGGTGTTCCAGGCAGACGCAAAGATGAGAACCCTTGGGATCTTCTAAAGTACCTTCTACTTTGGTGAGGTGGAGGAAAGCCAGACATGACTATTTGATAGAGCTTTTTTTAAGTCTGCTAAATTTTAAATCACTGTAAGAAGCTTGGTGAGTAAAATAGTTTAATGCTCAATATCTTACAGTTGGTTTTCAGAAGAATCACAACTACCCCGTGACTGTTCCACTTCAGAAAGAAATGAATTCCCTCAGTACACATTGACTATTGGAAGGTAGCATGTCAGGTGAATAGGCTGATCTTTATAAAGTGTTTCCTTTCTACATTAAGGATCTTGTTTTTCCTGCACTGGAGAACAGTCAAGGATTGGTTCTCTGAAAAGGCACAATTCATGCAGGAAGGTCTGTACCAGGTGCTGCTTTTGTCTTTCTGATTGCCGCATCTAGAAGACTGAAGCAATTCACACCAATATCAAATTTAAAAAAGGCTGATTTTTAAAAACATGCTAATGTAGGCATAAACTATGGGGGGCCCTTAGGGACTTGGGTCTCCCATGAGCAACCAGTGCCAGGCATATCAAGCTTAAAACTTTTTGTTCTCCTCTGGGCTAGAAAGAAAGAAGTCAAGCTCATCTTACAAATGCTAATTGAGCTAGCAGGGTAAACAATGGGATGGTTAAACATCCCCCCTCCCCCTTCCTTCTCCAAGCATATATGTAGAGGTACCAAATACTAGAATCTTTAGGAAGACACATCTCTGGAGACAGGAAAAGCTGAGGGGGAAAGAGATTTGGTAACATTCCTTGCAACAGGAAGAAAAGGTCTCTTGTGGCTGGATCCATCAGGTTTTTGGTTGTACCTTTGCACGTTCTAGGTTAATAACTAAGGTTTTTGATACCCAGAACATATCAATCCTTGAATATGTTTGGTGTCTGTTGGAAAAGAAAGCATAGTCTTTAATACTGGCTGACTCCACCCACTTTCAATGTAGCAATAGTCATACTGCGAAGCCACTGTTGGGCCCAACATACTTGCAGGGCTCATATTTACATTTTGGAGGAAAGTGTGTCTCTATTTTATTTTACTTGGGTTTATATATCCTTGATTGAGAACTGTTTTTTTTTTCATGGTAGTATGTGTGGGGGGGGTCCTGCTTCAACCACTCCTAAACTCTTCTTTCAATTTCCACTTCATTTTTAAGTGATAAGCCCATCTGCATGAACAAGATTTGGGAGGGGGCATGCAGATCAGAAGCCTTTTAAAATTTCCTTTTGCCCTGTGTTCAGCCCAGAGAGAACATTGGCGAGAAATGTGCACTCTGTACATGTTCATGCTCTTCATTTTGCTTTTACTTAAAATAGTGTGGTGCAGTTTCAACCAACTGGGATGTATAGAAGGAATGACAGGATTGCCCACTGGAAACAATGGGAGAGGCTTGAAGGCCCATTGGAGATAATGGGAGCCAGGAATGCCAAATGACTTGCATGGCCTCCACTGAAATACATTACAGCACAGAAAAAGTTGTAAAGAAAATGCAGGATGGTTTTCCCATTAAGGTCTTTGGGCCCAGATAGGCTACTCTGGGAATGACAGCTCCCAGAGTGGAAAGACAGTCCCTAGGCATGGAATCTGTGCTCTGGGACAAAAATGACAGCCACCAGAGTGGAATTATGGTCCATAAGAAGAGAATTTGTGCTCTAGTACTGGAATGACAACCCCCAGAATGGAATGATGATCCTTAGCAATAGAATCTGTGCTCTGGGACTGGAATGACAGTTCACAGAGTGGAATGACAGGACAGCCCCTGGGAATAGGCTCAGTGCACTGGGGCTGGAATGATAGGTTGCAAAGTGGAATGACAGCCCCTGGGAATAGGCTCAGTACTCTGGGACTGGAATGACAGCCCCCAAAGTGGAATGATGGCCCATGAGAGTAGCAGAGGTGTTCTGAAACTGGAATGATAGCCTTCAGAGCCCTCAATTTGCCTTGCCTAGAAAGAGGAAAGTCCTTTCTGGGGCAGTTAAAGGTGTATTACAGCAGTCTGAAGATCATTTGTTGAAGCCAAATGTTGAAGCCAAACATTTTGCAAGTTGAACCTGAAGAACAGAAATTAACCATGCACAGGAATGCAGTCATTTCCCACTAACTTAATTATGTGATTCATTTTATTAATAATTTATTCTGAATGTCTGTGTTTTTTTAAGGTGGAGTTTCTAAGAAGCGTGCTCAGTAGGCAAAGTATATAAAATCCTAGGTGGTATAACTATGAGTTTTCTTTGGGGTCATGGCCTCAAAATGTACTTGTACTCACTTGTTTGAAGTGAGAACATTGCTGCTACTCTGAACTCTGTACATTTCTCAGAAATTGAGCATACAGCAACTGTTTGGTATTCTGCCCCAGCTCAGAGACTTCAGCCATGCATTATCAAACAAAGACATCTGTGATACCATAATTTAGTAAATTTCAGTACAAAGCATAAGGCAGAAAAAAGACTCTTGTAAATGAAACTTTTAAAATGTTCCCCTACAGGCTTTTCTATGTAGCCTTCCTTATTGTCGAATTTGTGACCATTTGTTTGTCTTATGCACATGGTACGTATATTCACAGATCTTAAAGTGACTATTCTAAAAGTGAATTTAAAAAAAGGACACAGCAGGAGACCTCTGAGATACCACTATAACCACTGGCCTACTCCCACCTTTTCCTGGGTTTAGCCCAGCCCAGAGACATAGCTAGGGGGGTTCCCATGAGTTCCCAGCCCCCCCTAAATTTCTGGGAAGCCCCTTCCTAAATCCCACATGGCTCTGCCTCCATAGATAGTGACAGTGGCCTCTGATGTCACTGGCTCCTCCCTATGATGTCACTGGGCCCCGGTTCTTTTAAGGACCTAGGATAGCAACACCTCTGGCTCAGCCCCCTGAGGAAATTAGAAAGTCTGTGCCCCTGCATGTTAAATAACTTGTGCCAGGAAGAGGTACAGTTCAATGGATGTACTAATACTCACATATATTTTCCCTAGCAGGTACTTTGAATGCCTTTTTGGTTTCTTCTGTCAAACTGTTAACAGGACAATATTATCAGATAATTCTCATAGAATTCTCATTCCAGGAATTGTGTTACTCACTACAAAAGGGAAATGCCAATAGAAACTTGTCTTTTCTTCAGAGTTTCTGTCCAACCTGTATTAAAACTCTATATTACTGTAACCTATTTAGAACCATTGCTCTTCCTACTAGTATTCCTTTATCTGATTTCTCCTGTGCTATGTTTCTGGTTGTCACTATTGTATACTAGGAACAAGGACTTATTCCAGACTCTTAGCATACTGTGCTAGGAAGGCCACATTCAGACACTGCTGGTCCTGGGAAAATATAAGCTAATGGGTGCCATATTAATGAAGAGGCGAGTGTGTATAGAAGGAGGAGCAATGGGTCCTGCTCATGACCAATCATGTTGGCTTTGACCCTTATCTACATGTGTTTCCTCAAACATGGGCTTAGCACCCTATGCATATACAAAATAAAAGCATAGTATTTATCCCCATGACTGGGAATATGTCCCATCATTCTCTTGCATGTGTAGTGGTTCCCTGGTGGCATAGAGCCTTGGGCTGCCCCATTTGCCCATTGGACAAAGTAGACCTTTATTTGCAACCCTTCTTTGGCCCTCTGTTGTAGTTTTTATTGTTAATAGAGCACCACACTACATGTCCATTGTCAGAGTGTTCCCCCAAGACTAGGCCGGGGACATCATCTGCATCCACAAGTGTGGATTAATTTGATTCCAGTGAAGTGTCAGGTACATAGCCGCCTTCATACAGAAAGCCTTGTCATACTTCATCCATGCTGACCCAGCAAGGTCAGAATAACCCTTATAAATTGTATCCATGTACTGGAGCAGAGATGAGGCCCTCCAAGGCTGCACTCTAACAAGTACCGCAACATAAATTAAAAAGCCAGGATACCACCTGGATGCCTTTGTCCCATTCAACCAAGTCTTCTTTATCCCTCTTGTTTAGCTCTCTATACGATAAGGAAAAAAAAATCCACATACTCACCCCTTAATACCTTATCTCTAGTGGCTATCGTAAGATGGTCCCCTAAAGGCATCACCAGTTCAGCAGATGGCAAATCCTTTGCTGGCACCATCTCATATGTCCTACTGCCCAGGAACTTTCCCTTTAAATGGCTCTTGCAAAGCCAAGCCATGTAAGGAACCTGGAAGCAGCACGAGTTCACCTGGAAGGTGCATGAACTCACACTGCTTCAGCTAATTAAGCTGAGCCCAAATAAAAGCTGAATAATATTGGCTTTTATTCAGGCTTAGCTATATTGGTAGCTAAATCAGATTAGAAAATCTGATTCAGCTGAATAAATACTGAAGGTATTTTTTGGGTATTTATGTGGCTCAGTATATACCGAGCACTCTCCCCTAGAAGGAGCCACAGGATTCTGAGGGAAAAGAGAGTTTTGAGGTAAAAGGAACTTCAAGGGAGAAAATGGAGAGAGAAGCCATCTGGGCCCCACTGCAGAGAGTAAAGGAGCCTCAAGAGAGCTGCAGCAGCGTCACCACTGCCATTGGGAGTCAGCAAGGCTGCAGCAAAGACTGAATGCGTAAGACTTGCGGAAGGCGTCAGAGACGCTAAAAGACTCTGATCACCTCTTTGGTTCCCACTTTAAAATTTGTTGCTTAAGTTTGAGTTTTGTAGATAAGTGACCTGCTTTGATTCCCCATCCCTCCTTGTTGAATTAAAGCCTACTGGTATTTAAAGTTCTACTTGTGAATGCTTATAGTTGATTGGAGGGTCCAGGGGTTGCATTTTAATTTTTTTTTTCTGTTTGCCTACCGGCCATTGCCCATCAGGAAGTGGAAGCTAGTGAGTTAGTGACATCACTACTTCCTTTATCTTCCCCCTCCCTCCATTAATCAATTCAGGTCCCATAATTCCTTCTCTTTCTCAACTGCTAAGCAGTCCCTGTCTCCAACTCTCTCCCCAGGACTCTCCCTAAACAGTCTCATGTGAGTGAACTCTGTACCAGATGTGGAATTTTAGTCTAATGAGACTTCAGAGAATGTTTGTCTGTGGTAATAAGCTATGGTCCTCCCTTGCCCACACTGACAGTTACCTGTAAAATTTAAAGAGTTATTATTATTCTTTGAAGTGAAAACTCCCTCATATTTAGAGCATCCATCAACTTCATTCTGCAGAAATTAGTATGTCACTCTTAACACATTTTCAGATGTTCTTTTCAAGCCTCTTCTAGTGAGAAATAAAAACCCTGATGATAGCAGGAAGAGAATTTCCACACCAGAAGGCAGAGGTGTTCCTGCTCATCTAGTAAACCCATGATGGGAGCCATCTTATTCCTCATGTCTCTGCATTAAAAAGAATGCACCGTTTTTCATGCCATCTTGTTAACTTTTAATATACTTCTTTTTCTCACAGTATATTGTCTTTCCACTGGATTGTAACATTTGGGATTTTACATTTTAACTGAAATACAATATCAAATGTTTCACTACAATTGGTGATCTGGATAATCAAAATGCAGAGTTGCCTTCTGAATGAATGAACATTCCATTGAATGCATGTTGTCATTCCAGGACAGAATCCATCTCATCATAGCTCCCTTCTTGATTAATAAAATATATTTTTTTTAAAAAAAAATCAATGAACTCATCAAGTCCTTGGCGTGAGGAATAAGACAGGTCCAGCTTCTCAGGCGGGGCACACAGGCTTGTCCTCCTGCCCTGAAGTATGAGAATGATTATCAATCCTAATATGAAATATTATTAAGAGTCCAAAGCAAATTGCCTGTCAAATGTTGTTGGAACCCTGAAAAGCAGATCATTTTGTTTCTGCTTTTTGCTCCCTTGTTAGTCTCCTCAGCTGTTTTGATGTAGCTGAACTTTCTTGTGTAATTTAATTGTTTGATTTAGGATTAAAATTGCTAAATAACATAAATAGGACAGAGAGCTTGGAAATTTTATTTTAACAGTTGTTGCATGAGTCGTATGACACTTAGAATGTTCCAGTAAAAATGAAATCTGAAAACCTGACCCATTTTGTGTAAGCAAAATAATTATAAATCTAACAGACGCATGTGCAATGTTGTGAGAGCTGGACTAGGCACAAGGGAATCATATGTCAGAGAGTCTGCTCTGCCTTTTCACTGTACTTGAGCGGGACTCTGGAGAGGTGGCATAGAAATACCCTAAATAAATAAATATTTCTCAATAATAGACAAAGAACTAATGTAAAATGGGATTTTAAAAAACAAACGTAACAATAAAATTCTAAAAAAGGAGTGTATATCCAAGTGTCAGTCCCTTTTCAGCTAAAAGTCCTAGTCATAGGGTCACCATTATTATTTCCTTAGCTTGACCAGATCACAAAGTGTCCCCTTCAGACTCATTTTCTATTTAGCCCCATCATTTCTCAACACTGAAATTTCATGGCAACTTTGGAGGGTGTTGGCTGGGCCGGGGAGGGGAGGGGAGGGGCGAGCCCTCCCCACCTTCCCATGAAATCCATTCCTCACAGCCAGCCAGCCAGTTCACAGCACTGTGGTCCACCTCGCCCTCTCCGCAGACATGTCATCCAAGTACCCCGTCGGCCCCACAGAAACCGAGCGCTGCATCGAGTCGCTGCTGGCCGTGTTCCAGCGCTACGCCGGCCATGATGGCAAAGCTGATTCCCTCTCCAAAAAGGAGTTTGTGACATTCATGAACACCGAGCTGGCGTCTTTCACGAAGAACCAGAAGGACCCAGGCACTGTGGATCGCATGATGAAGAAACTCGACATGAACAATGACGGCACCTTGGACTTTGGCGAGTTCTTGAACCTCATCGGTGGCCTGGCACAGGCCTGCCACGCCCAAGTCATGTCATCTCCGACCAGCCATAAGCCATGATCCGCTCCCTCCCACTCTCACCCATCACCAGAGAAATCCAGAACATTCCAGAAAAACCGATCTCTGCGTGTGACCAGAATCAGAGGTCACGGTACACATGGCACCATCTACATTTTGATCATGGCAACTTTTCTCCTTGCAGTTCTGCTTTCCCCATACTACTCCATTCCCCAGGACACAACTTCTTAGCTGGGTTCCTCTTTGCACTCTACTTCCCAGCCCTTTGCATAAAGTTTATGCAAATATGTTTTTTTTAACTTTCTCTTGAACTTTTGCTTTCATACTTCTGTTTTAAGTTGACAGCCAGCATGCTGTAGTGTGAAGTGTCAGACTTTGAAAGACATGTGGTCAAATTCGCACTCTGCCATAACATTTGCTGAGTGACTTGGACCAGACACTTTCTTTCACCTAACTCCCATGGAGAAAACTGTTCAATTGAAAAAACTGACATGTGGTGATATCAGTGCAAGTGCAGCCTTCACCAGGGCTAACAGTGGCTTCTCAAGGCCATTTCATGTTAAGAAAATGGTACCAGCACTAATCTAAGCCTCCTCTCCCTGCCCTCTATGCTCCTTAGCTATACCAGGCCCCTGCATGCCTGGTCTGTAGGGAGCTCCCAGAACATGTTTTTGACATGACCTGAGAACATACCCAAGAAAAGCAGAATGTGAAGCTCGGCCTAAAGCAGTGACCCTTATTGGATGATCTTGAGTAAGACACACAGGCATGCGTACACTCACACACACACGGATGCTTTCAACATACTATACTTCATATTGTATTTCTGAGGCAAAAACAGAGATGGGGAGAACGTTTGGAAGTTCCAAATGCGATGTCCCCTGTCTCAGACCTCCAGACTGAGTGGCAAGGAGGCTAGATAGCTAGATAGGCACACTGACCTTTCTTCCTGTCTTTACTCTTCTGCCACTATCCCCTTTGAAATGCAGATTGTGTTCTCAGGGACCATTTCTCCTTCCTTCTTCTCTCACATTCAGATGAAGACAAGATCTTTTCCTGCACACACCAAGAGAGAGTCATGTGGTCCTCTCTTGGCACCATGAGTCAGATGAGCCTCTCATCATCTGCTTCCATCTTTTAGCTAGTAGGTTAGTACTCTGTCAATTTCTACTCTTTCCTATCCAAAGTGTACTTCTCAAATAAAGAAAGCTTTGTAAGCTGAGTAACCTAGTAAAGTGACACTGCTGCGTTTATAGCTCTATTTAAGCGCTCTGCCGACTAATGATGGCTGGACTATCCATACCAGTTAACCTCAATAAGAACTACTGAGTTCCTTGGATGAAAAGCAGGATAAAAAATGTATTGGACAGACAGCAATATACAAGCCATCACTGAAAATGTTTAATTTCTAGTTTACTTGTACATATTCAGAAAAGCAGGTCACCAAACTTAATCAGTGTGACAGTTCAGAGGCACATTCAACATCACAGTGACATCAGTTTATTTAAATCCTCACATTTCTCAGAGGCTTTAGAATCCATTCCAGCGACATAGTGTGAAAAGGGTATGCTGAAGTCAAATGCTCTGGGCTGATCTGAGGCTGTAAAGTTCCATGTTCTACAGAATACACACTGCTGAGATTTAGCCAGTTTCATATTTTGTCACCCACCTTGCCAGCTCAGAGGATCCTTCCTCGACCAGCCCTTCATGCTTGTGCCTGAAAATGTCACCACTTGACAATGTCACAAGGTAGCATGCTTGCAGGACATTTAATCACCTAATTTCATTGTAATTAGCCACTGTGATATGACATTCTAGTGTATACTTAAAATTGAACTACCTGACATACGAGGTGATAATTCATTTGTCCTTACCATTACACGGTAGCAAAGATAATGTATGTGATAATGTAGACAACAGTGACAATCAAGCAGAACTTTGTAAAGGTCCTGCTCTTTTTTGGATTCAGAATTGTACTTCTGTTCATTCTAAAGTCATGAAAATAAATATGCCAAATTCAGCCACAGTATCTGTCCAACCTCAATAGTTTTACCAATGATGACAGAATTTATACAGAGTTAAATGCAAGACAGTAATGGTCGATAAAATCTAGAGGCATAAACCCTTGATGATTAAATTTCATACAATACTTTAACAAGACAATGATCTTTATTAAAAAGGCAGCATCTGCTAGTTGTAATACATAGGCTGTAAACAAATGTGGTATTGTCGGAATGATTCCTCTCTTACTTCTATACCATAGCTCTTACCCCTACTTTGCAGTAGCTGGATAACCATACAAAATGAAAGAAGGAGTAAAAAAGCCTTGTACAGACATGCAATAGAATCATGCTGAATTAGAGAATGGACTGCACCATTTCAGAAGACGGGGGAGGAATTCCACTTTCTAAAAATTATTTCACAATAATTACTTTGTAAGTGGCAATCTGCCACAAGATATAAGCATTAGACTAGGATCTGTCCTTATGATATGCTAGTCACTGTTTAATTTCAAAAAATTTTTACATGGAGGAACATTAAAAATGTGGCTCACTCCTCCCAACTGCTTTCTGACATAATGCAGCTCATTTAATTCAGTAAGAACTCTGGGCCCCATCTTGAAGTTGTCAACACTATACCCTTCCTGAACATTTTAAAATACTACAAAATTGCATGGGGGGCAATGAGGAGATGAAGACCGATTTCGCACAAGAGCTGTGCTGCAGTTATGCCTCCCTTTGCCCCATTTCCATTGGTCAATTTCCCACTTGAAGCCGCACGGCCACATTTTGACCTGCAGCTTTGCTCGATTTTCCCCGTGGTTTCATGATCCTCAAAAAACAGGATCATGAAACCATGGGGGAAACTGGGTGAAGCCATGGGTCAAAATGCGGCCACGTGACTTCAAGTGGGAAATTGACCAATGGAAATGAGGCAGAGGGAGGAATAACCACAGCGCAGCTCCTTGTGCGAAATCAGTCATAATCTATCATCCAGTGATATCATGGGCACTAGCCATAATCTCTGTAATTAACTTTCATCAGCCTTTTGAGGGGAGAAATGGGATTTTCGTGTTGCTGCATAAGTCTGCAAAAACAGTCTGCCCAGAAATCACTGTCTATTTTATAGGGGAGATGGTGTGCATGCATTTACAGACTGCAGCCAGCCACGAATTGGATACCATAGATCTGTTCTGCTCAGGGGTCTTTTCGTAGAAAAACATCTGCAGGAGCTCATTAGCATATGGTATGCTAATGAGCTATTAGGATATTAGCATAGGCCACGCCCGCTGACATCACCGGAAGTGATGTCAGAAGGGGAAGCAAAAGGTGGGGAGGCATCTTCAAAAGCCTCCCCTTCCCTTCCCCAGCTGGCCTGGGTGGGGGAGCTAGGAGAGAAGGGGTTTACAGTTTAAACTCCTTCTCATGAGAGTTGGGCCACAGAAGGAGGAAAGAGAAGGAAAGAGAGACAGTAGAGAGAAGGAACGAAGGAAGGAAAGAGGGAAAGAAAGAGAAGGAAAGGGGAGGTAAAGAAAGAGAGGGAAGAAGGAGGGAAACGGAAAGGAGGAAAAAAGAGAAGAAGGTGGGAAAGAAAGAAAGAGAGAAGAGAAGAAGGAGGGAAAGAGGAAAAAGAGAGAAGGAAAGGAGGGAATGAAAGAAATTCAGTGGCAATTTGGCCCCATTATATCCTATTGGCCATTGAAGTCAATGGTGAAAACATAGGGTATATTCTGGGGGCTGGAGGGGAGGGGGTTTGAGGGAGAGGCTCCAAACTCACAGGGTAGCTGATGGAGCCTCTCCCCAAGATACCCACCAAGTTTCAAGAACATTGGATCAAGGAGTCCAATTCTATGGGCCCCCAAACAGGTTGCCCCTATTCCCTCCATTGTTCTCTATACTGGGAAAAAAGTAATGGAGCTGAAATTGACATTCAGCTGCCTGAAAGACTCCCCGGGAAGCCAGCTGGGGGCAAGGCTTGGCTCCTGCACTCCGGTGCGCTCCCCCCAAAAAAGACCCCTGGTTCTGCTAATGATGTTGACTTCTTCTGACCCAAGACACCTTCTATGTAGTAGAGAAAAACATTGTTTTGTCTCTGGCTGTCATCCTGTGTAAAAGGAAAGCAAACAATGGCATTCTAATTCTGATCTAAAACATTATGGTGTACACAATCCCATTTATTTTAACAGAAGAGAAGTCTAAATCTCATTGCAACATCCAGTGGCTTCTAACTATCCAGCACATTTTTATCCCAGACCTCCTCCAAGGAACATACACAGTTCTGTTTCCTATTTTATCCTCATGACAGCCTAGAACTGTCCCAAAGTCACGCAGTGAGTTTCATGGCAGAGTGGGCTTTTGAACCTGGGCCCTCCTAGGTTAGAGTTTGACACTCTAGCTGCTATAGCACATTGGCTGTAATGAATAATGGCTGTGGTCACATGGTCATTTTGATAGGGTTTCACCGCTGTTCCCTCTCACATTTAAAATTGCTGATCAGACACCCAAATCCGTCTCCCACACCAAAGTGGGCTCACTCATGCAATCCTCCCAGTTCCCTAGCAAGTTTTCCGACACCAGGAAAATCAAGTACTTTCCAGGTATTTGCGCTTTGAATCTGCGATTTCACTGATATGGACAGCCATTTCTCGCAATGATTGCGATTAGGTTGCCTGACTGTCCTTCGCACAATGAGGGGTTTCTCCTCCCAGCTTCTGCCTTTGTGTACATCAGCAATCCCAAGTGACGGTGCAACTATCCAGACAGTGCCCAGAGCCTTGTCATGCAATGCTTGCAGTTCGGGGAAGGATGTGTGATCATCCCAACCCCCCCCCCCAAAAAAAATATATATTCCCAATCAAATCTATAGTGGGAGCAAATTGCAATAAGCTTGCCATGTGATCACAGCCTAAATAACTGCATTTTTAATGCACTTGGCAACTGGATTTTACTGTATGAAAGGGCAAAATATCTCACTCCCCCCCCCTTGTTTTTTTACATGATACTTACCCTTACTAAGAAATACGTTCTATTGAATCCAGTGAGAGTTACTTCCATATAAAATGCTCAGGACTGGGTTGAATGTCTGTCTCTATTTTCCATCCATGAAACTAAAGGTTTTGATTAACCTTGCAAATTGAGGTTGCCAAGGCCTGCTTCTTGGGAATGCTTTAGTCATTGTTAAATTAACTCCTGACCATTAGTTCAGAAACTTACATTAGTTTATTATCCTTTTTCCAAACACAGTTGAAACAGACATAGAGCCAGTTTCTAAGATTCTTCTCCCTTTTAAGTATTCCTACAGAATCATAAATAAAATTATCTAAATAAAATAAATCCAGTGTTTCTGTTGAGAAAGCTTGTTTTCTTGTAAAGTCTTTGGAATGCATCATTCTCTCCTATTACATTATTTTGTTTGTTTTCCTCTGATCCTTCCCTCTTTATTTAGGACTGTATTCACTGGTACATACTTTATTCTAGATTAATGAAAAGAAATATTGGTTCTATAGTCTGCTCCTCAGAAGGAAACAACTCTATATTATTTGTATACAGCCCTCAGTTGAACTCTGGGACTTTTATTATGCATTTGGCAGGAGAAGGATAGCAGATGTTATCTGCAAGGTCTTGAATCTCCAATTTTTGAATTTATGCTTTTCTGAAACAATAAACTGTTTGGTTTGTTGTGAGGATTTCACACAGGGAGTTTTATTAGTCAGCTTTTCAAACACCATAATATAATGTTGGCATTTATTATTTTGTGTATAGGGAGAATCTGTTTAGTCACTCCTTAAAATATTCTTTTGGTGTAAGCATATAGATACCAGCCTGAAGCTTTTTATGTTGAAATAACGCAGGTTAAATTATTTGACTGTTTTCAGTTCTAATATGAAAGGATAGACCAGCCCTGCTCTTCATTCTTTCTCCAGATGCTTTATTCGTGCTAGAGTTGCTGCTGCATTTCATTTATAGTGGAGTGCTTTGGGTTCCAAATATTTATGATGTTCATAGGAACAGAGCTGAAATGTGTGTTCCAACGAAGTGATGCAGACTAAAATGTTTACTTTCATTCTGAAGTCAGCTTGTAGATCCATTACTAACCAAAATATACCAGAAAAGTTGTGGAGACAGAAATGCACAGCCAACTCACCTGCATTCTGGCAGGTAGGTATGGGAGGAGGAGGAGGAGATTGGATTTATACCCTATCCCTCACTTGGAGTCCTTTCCACGCTAGACCTTAAATCCTGGTTCAACCCTGACCTGAATTTACATTCTATACTACATGCAAGTTCACTCCTGTAATTATCTCGGGGTATTTTTTGTTTCTACATTACATTGAGGTCAACCCAGTTTCACCCCATACTTGTCCTGGGATAAACAGATGCTGTTATAACCAGGGATAAACGTAAGGTATTGTGTCACGAGTTGATCTCTGATAAAATCAGGGATGAGATCCAAGTGCGGAAAAGACCTCAGAGTGGCTTATAATCTCCTTTCCCTTCCCCTCCCTACAACAGACAGGTAGATGGGGCTGAAAGAGCTCTTTTGAGAACTGCCCTTGAGAGAACAGCTCTGAAAGAACTTGTGACTGACCCAAGGTCACACCAACAGCTGCATGTGGAGAAGCATGGAATCTCCCAGATTAGAGTCTGCACTCCTAACCACTACACCAAACTGGCTCTCCTTGTTACCAAAGATATATTCAAATGAACTGAAGAGTACAATTTACTTATGCTCATGAAAGATATGTGCTTGAGAAATTGTGCTTAAATGACAGCCCCATGATCTCCAAGAAATTCTATCAAACGACTTTGAAGGTAAGAACCAAAATATTGAATTGAACCCAGAAGCAAACTGACAGCCAGTGCAACTGATTTGGAATAAGCTATAACCGGGCATAGTGCCCAGCATTAGAAACAGAGACAAGAAAGTACATCCTGAAACAAATGAAGTTTCCAAGTTGTGTTCAAGAAAGAGCATTCCCTATATAGAGGGCATTACTATAATTCAGTCTGGAAATCACAGAATCATGCATCGTCATGTCCATGCCACATGAGACTAGAAGAAAGCTTCCTTTGTACACCAACTGTATAAAAGGCATGCCTAGCAACACCACATCAGATATGTCCAAAGGTCTCCACAGTAGTTTTACCTGATCATAAAGGGTAATCTGGATTCTTATCAATGACAAATCCATCCCTTACATTAAGAATTTCAGTATTACACACCAGCTTCACCTCTGTCTTGTCTGGATGCAGTTTTATTTGTCACTTATCCATGTGGCCATACCATACCAGGACAAAGGCAGCCAGTTCTAGGGACTGTTTTGTCATGAAACTCATTAGATTACTTCAGAGTGATACTTTAGGCTTAACAATCACATGATTGTTGTGAGAATAAAATGGAGGAGAGGGATTCAGAACTGAGCTCCTTGGAGGAAGGGCAAAATAAAAACATACAAAGTGAATTTCTTTTTCCACTTGTACTGTATTCAATAAAAAGACTAAAACAGGTTAGGGAGAGATACCCAACAAACAGAGCAAACAGCCCAACAGAATGAAATGAAGTGGTTAGCTATATTAAAGTCACTAGAATCAGCAGAGAAAAATTACCAGTGTCAAATTGGCAGATGCAGATCATATGCCAGTATGAGGAAAGTCATTTCCATCCTGTAGCTAGTTTTGAAGCCAGGTTAAATAGTGTGTCAAAGAAAGATGTATCATTTAGTAATGCTTGAAGTTGCTCTGCCACCACATGCTCTATCAACTTGCTCAATAAAGGGAAGTTGAAGACAGGTTGCAAATTGGCCCACCTTTCCTTATCTGAAATAGATTTTTTTTCCCCAACAGCAGTTGAACCACTGCCTCGCTCAGTGCCTGAGGACAACTTCTCTCCTCCAGTGTGTTTTTGATAATCCTGGCCAATGGCGCTATTCGTTTGTCCTCGCTAGATTTAATCAGCCATGATGGACAATAATCTAATTTGCAGATGGTAGCCTTTACAACCACAAGCAATCTAGCAACAGGGCAAGCAAACCAAAATGATCCAAACAATCAAAACAATCAAAACACTTACTCGCTTCCGACATTGCTGGCATGGACATTGTATCTAATTTGGTATCTAATTTGAACCAGATAAGAACAAATCTATCAACAAAGAACTGGGGGGTGGGGGAGCACACCAGCATGCTTCAGGTTCTTTACCTTCCAGGAGATTTATTCAAGGTTCTAATTACCTCTGACCCTTTCTGGAAAAATTCCACTGGATGATATTCTGCTGATACAATGATGATGAAGTTTTTCTTATGGTATTGTGGCATTGTGTTCAATCAGATGCAGTCTGAGATTTCTGCTTGCATCCGTCAAGCTGCCTCCCCTGCGTTCCATATCACTCAGTTCTCTAGCATTCCAGGGGCTGGAGAACTTTGAGATGGGGAGGAAACACAGTTCTCTCAATGATCCCATCAAGCATTTATTCCAAGAGCAACAAGGTCATGGACAGAAACACAGTTATGGACACAGTGACAGGAATGGAATGGAGATACTGTGAATTTCATGGTGAACACATTTAATAATGGAACATTCCTTATTTTCAGCCATAATCACCTGAGAATCAAATGTCCAATCTGGTTGTCTGTCAGGCATCTCACATGGCTGTCAAACAGCTTTACAATTGTGCTGTAGCTGTCGTGGTTGAGTTGGCCTTTGTCATTTTTACAAAAAAAACCACAAAACCCCCCCCATTTTTAATGGTACGGGATAGAAGATATTATGAATCCCATGAGGTGGTGTGGGGATGCACATGTATGCACTGCACTACATCTGAACAGGTCATCAGACAGACTCAGACAAATACCAAATGGTAAGGCACAGGCATTTCTTTTTCTCTCTGAATGTATGGCTGTCTCTGTATGATTGATTCTTGATTTCAACAATTGGCAGTAGTGTGCAGTGGTGGCAAGCAAAGGGGTTTATTTCACAAACAGATGCCACAGACATGGAAAACAAAAATCCAGTAAATAGGCTTAACATGCTTACGTGCAAGCTGAGCTGCTAGTCTAGTGATGATCTTTATCAGGGCTTTTTTCCTGGGGGAACGTGCTGCAACAGTGTTCCAGAACCTCTTCAACAAAATTCTTTTTAAAATGTTTAAACGTTCATACAGATTGAAAACTTCACTTCCCTATTGAGAGTTTCGGCATTTCCCCCTAAAAAAACCAACCCCCTGATCTTTATGATTGCAATATGCAATGATGATACACACCAAACTAGTAGTTGCTAGAGGATGCTTAGGAAAAGGAAATGTTGACTTTCCCCCTCCATGATTACCTTAATATTTTCAGGCATTCATTTCCAATTAGATTGCAGATTTTTTTTCAGCTCAGTATATTCTGTAGCAGCCCTTTCATTGGGTATTCTTCAATGAGCCTTCATTTCCCTAATATAATATAAGGTTTTAAATAATATATTGATATTGATGCCTTCAAAAAAGCACTTGCAGGAATTATTTAGCTGCTAAACTGTAGTGCTTTGCAAGTTTTTGCCTATAAGCATATGTTCCTTGCCCTACATATGTTTATCGCTGACCGTGGCACTGAAACATCTCCTGATAATTGGAAGCAACTTAAAACATTATGAAATTCAGTCAGCCTTCCCTGTGTGTATAGAGCTTGTCAGAATATCTCATTAGAATTTCCCTTTTCAGTGAAAGAAGAACCTTTTCAGCATTAATATTTCGATGAATGGTTGGTGTTCTCTGATCAGCTGCAGTGGAATCCGATTGCAATTGGAGTGGGGATGGGAGAAGAACTGGGTAACCCAATAGTATGTTATATGCTGTCCCAGAAAAGAACTGCTCTGGCTGAATGTAATCTCCATTGAATCAGCATGGGTCTAGGACATGTAGCATTATAATCTGGCACTATAGTCTCCACACCCAGGAGAAACCTTTAGATCAGAATGCCTGTTTCATATGGTATTGAAGCCAAACGTATCCCCATTGTATGATGGCCAACTCTGAACAAAATAGTTTTCTTGTTTATGCCGCCTTAGAACTTCAAAAACAGAGCAAAGTCAGTCACTTGACTGATCACAGTACTTGGTGGGGGGAGAAAGGGGCTATGGTCCATTTATGTACTCCTTGGACTATTTTAACTGAAATAGAGTTAAGACCTGGGAACATTATCAAGATTTGTCTGCACTGGTAGTTCCAAAATTTTACAGAGTGTCTACGAGAATGCATAATTTAAGCTTTTCTATCATGGCTGCTCACTTGTTTGTTGTTGTTTTCTTTTATGCTGCTACTAAAGACTGTTCCACAGAACAGCTGGCACAGCTCTCCTGATTCACTTTTAAATCTTTGAGAAAGACACTTAATGATTTCTTTTTTAGAATATCCACATTTATCCATTGGCAATGGATAGAGTAGAACTTCAGCTTCATGAGGGCACTGAGGAGTTTAATGAATTAATGTTTGCAAAGTGACCTGGGATCCTGCCATGTGAGTTGTTAATTAAGTGTGGAGTAGTAGTATTATTAAATTTGCATCAGTGTAATGTACTCACGGTATTGCACATTTCATGATGATGAATGGATCGAAGTTGCTCAGAATAGAGTTACTGGGCTGGAAATTCTTTAATGTGCAGTAATGGTTAGAGATGGAGGTGTAACACAATACTTACAGTAATTATGCCAATGTTATTACCTCCATTACAGAGCTCTAGGTTCTAAGAATATGCTAACATTTATAACCAATAGTTTGTTTCAAATGATCATTCCGTTCAGCTTCTTACTGTAACAGGCCATCCTGGACCTAAACCTGGTGCTGCAGAATGATGCCTTACTAACTAATTGTGCAATCCTAAAAATGTTTTCCTGGGCCTAAGCCCCACTGAATAGACCAAAACTGGCTGATTCAGACTGAGCCAACTGAAATTGAAACCAACAAAGACGGAAGTCCTGTGTCTGAGTCAGGGTGGCCTGGGTTTAGGGATCCCACTCCCGTCCTTCGATGGGGCACTGTTGGTGTCAGTGCCAGAGGTTAGGAGCTTGGGAGTGCTCCTGGATGCCCCCCTAATGAGGACTCCCCATGCTGGGCCTCCCCATGCGGGAGCACATCCAGCCTGCACTAAAAGCACTGCACTGGCTACATATAATGTATTGAATTCGCTTCAAGGTGCTGGTGCTTACCTTTAAAGCCCTTTATGATCAGGGACCTACTTACCTGTAGGACCGTCTTTCTCTACATGTTCCCCAGAAAGCATTACAGTCAGGGTCTCAAAATCGCTTGGCCCTCCCTGGCCCCAAGGACACCAGGCTGGCATCAACTAGGGCCAGGGCCTTTTCAGTGGCGGTGCCAATCTGGTGGAATCAGCTCCCGGAAGAGATCAAGGTTATGTGGGACCTTTTACAGTTCTTCAGGGGCTGTAAAATGGAGCTCTTCCACTAGGCTTTTAAGTAAGGAGCCACTCCTAATAATCTCAGACCCTGTGCCCAACACCACATCCAGCCTGAGCCTGCTGGCAGAAAAAATCATTTGCTGACTGTAATCTATATGTTGACTGCTACTATTGTACTGCCATTGTCATATAAACTGGTTTTAGTAATTATGTTTTTGGTTCTGTTTTATATTTTAAATATTTTATACTGCTTATATTTTAACTGGATTTGAATGTATAGTTTTAAACGTTCACTTTCGTATTTTATATGTATGTTGTATATTGTGGATGTGCTTGAGACCATTGGTCATATGAGCTGAAATAAACTAAACTAAACTTATATTGATTTTTTTTAATCTGTTATTTAATTGTTGCAACTTGGTGTAAGCTGCCTTCAGCCTGCTCTGGTGGGGAGGACAGGATACAAATCAAACTAACTAACTAACTAAATGAATAAATTTTGTGCAGACCTGCTTAAGATTGCTCTCTACTAATGAAGAAATTCTGTATCTTTGAACTTTTATTGAAGGAAATACAATTTCATATGGGATTACAATGCACATAATGGAGCATTATGATCCAATGAGGACAACTGCAATTAAGCATTTATTATCAACACACTCTCATGGTAAACAATTTCCTTTACTGTACCATTCTGGGTGCAATGGGAGGGGCAGTAGGGTTCATGTTCAATTATTTAATGCTTCACAATTCATTCTAGAAAGACTCTTTGAATGTTGAAAATTAGCATGTCGAGAGGAAAGGTCCAAGCAATGCCTTCTCATTGATGTAGTTTTCTAGAGAGAGAGTAGGGTTTGGGGAGAGGGGAAAGGATTCATCTCCCCCCCCCATTTTTTGTTTTGTTTTGTTTCATCTCCCCCCATTTTTGTTTTGTTTTGTTTTGTTTTGTTTCAATACAGAAAAAGATTTACCATCTGGTTCTGGATTCAGGTGGGTAGCTGTGCTGATCTGAAGCAATATAACAAAAGCTTATACCCAGAATTAAACTTTGTTGATCTTAAAGGTGTAACTGGACTCAGACTTTGTTCTGTTTGGTTCTGTGAATATATAAACTGGTTTCTAGGCTGTATTTGTTCATAAAACCAAAGGTTACTAACAACTAGTGTTGCTATAGAAAACATTCAGGCAATCTAGACTCTGACCTCTAATGTTACTAGAACAAAGTTTGAGTCCAGTGGCACTTTTAAGATCAACAAAGTTGGTCCTCTCCCCAATGTTATTTAACATCTACATGCACCCTTCACCCAATTGGCAAGGAGTTTCAGGCTTGGGTGTCATCAATATGCTGATGACACCCAGCTGTATCTGTTACTGGACAGACAGACAGCCATCACCCTGCAAAATCTGGCTGAGAGATTGGAGGCCATGGTACGATGGCTAAAAAAGAGAAGGCCGAGACTGAATCCATTGAAGACAGAAGTTCTGTGGGTGGGGGGGGGGCTTCAGGATTTGGGTGCCATCTTCCAACTCTTGATGGGGTACCGCTGACACTGACACCATCCATCAAGAGCTTGGATGTGACTTTGGATACCTCCTTATCAATGGAGGCCCAAGTCATGCATGTTACCAGGCTGCTGTTTATCCACCTTCACCAAGCTCAGCAACTGGCTCCTTTCTTGTCACACCCTGATCTAGCTGTGGTAATCCATACGACAGTCACCTCCAGATTAAAGTACTATAATTCACTCTATGTGGGCCTATCACAAGTTGAATGTGTGCTAACTGACTTGGAAACTACAGCTGATCCAGAATGTGAGGGCACAAGTCCTGATGGAAACATCATGGATGGCATACATTCAACTGGTGGTGTGCCAGCTACACTGGCTTCCAGTGAAATATTGAGTCAGGTTCAAGGTTTTGGTACTGACCTTTTAAGATCTTGATCAGTCGGGGACCAAGGTATCTGCAGGACTGCCTCCTCTGCTATGCCCACTGATAACAACTTGCTGGTGATCCCTGATGCTAGGAATGTCCGTCTGTCCTTGACCAGGGCCAGGGCATTTGCGGTCCTGGCCCCCACCTGGTGGAACTCTCTGTCAAATGACACCAGGGCCTTGTGAGATCTAGTGCAATTCTGTAGGGCCTATAAGGCAGAGATGTTCTGCCTGTCAGCTAGCTGCCATGGATTGGAATGTGGGGGATGCTTCTGCCTTTTGCTTTCCCTCCCTGCTTCTGCTGCCACCTTATCTGCCCAGTGGCCTTAGAGCTGCCTAGTGCTTTTTCCCCGCTGAGAATGCAATGGCTCTAGTCTCCCTGTACTTTTAGGTGCTTGCTTATTGGTTTAGGGGGGGTCAGGGTTTTTTTTGTTAGAACAGAGTACAACTGGGGTTCCCAGGGTTTTCTTGTTATTCCTGACACAAGAACTCGCATAACACAAGAACTCGCATGACACAAGAGCCCGCATAAACTGAACTTCATGAAGGATCGTTGTTGAGTGTTTTGACTGGGACCCCTGACAGAGTATCAGGAATCTTCTTCGCCTCTACCCACTTCTCTAACAAGATGAGCAGAGAAGAGGAACCCATGGTACCAGTAACTACTGGAGAACTGGTACCCACTGTTGTGAGAAAAATGAAACAGTTGGTTCAGAAAATTTAAAACCCATGTTATATAGTTAATTCTATAAAGAAATCATAGTGTTTTCTCCATTTCTGTAACTTTCCAAACAGCAAGCAGCATCCCAACATGCTTTGCAAGTCATTTGTATCAAGAGGTATCTGTCACCTGTCACATACACAGGAATAGGTGTCTACATTCCATTCCCCAGAATGTAAATTCTCCTCCATCGTTTATAGATGTAAAGAATTCCAAACCATTTAAAAATAAAACATTTCTATGAGCCAGCCATTAAGTCAAGGGAGCCAGAATATTTTGCAATACTAAAGGTTTGCCTACATGCCAGAAGAACCCACCTCCAGCCAGAAGATGGTGCCTAGCTGGCTACCGCACCCCAAGAACACAAAGGACATCCTGAAATGAACACATTCTTGTGTTTGTCATTTAGAAATTCAGGTGTTATCTTGTATTGTTTTTCTAAAGCATTATGGTAAACTGCTGCTGGAATATGGGAACATCTCCTACGCCATGATGGCCCACATTATCAAAATAGTTATTGTCAATTGATGCAGTTTATAATTTCAATAGCTCTATCGAAATGCATGTGATCAAGATTGTATAAAAGGGGACCAGCAGCTTCATCCCAGCACTGACTCTTGGAGACCCAAGGGAGATTCTGTCCTTGTGGGGTCTCTGGGGGCCAGTCCAGAAGCTTCTGCTGCATGGGGAAATCTTCGTTGTATTTAATCTCTGCCTATCTCTTTCTTAGGAAGTAAGTATTGTGCTTGTGTATTTTGTTTCAGTGTTAGACAGCTGCCCAGAGCCTGGCTGGGCAACTGTCTTGCCTTCTTGTAACTTTGATAAGTATTAATAAAGAAAGTTTTGTTGTTTAAGTAACCTTGTGTTGCATTCCAGCTAACTGTTAACATTTATATCCTCGCCTTGGTAAGGGGCACACACCATAGACCATTCAGAACCCAGGGGTGGGAAAAGGTTCAGGTAAACATTTCACACACGGTTAGTTTACACCTAACCCATGTTTGCAGTAGCCACCTTGCCTGGTAAACCTTTAAATGTTATCTTAATAAAGGTAAGTTTTATTTTAAGAAGAGACCTTTTGCTTGAGGGTCTCTGCCAGTGTTTAGTGGTTTCCAAGCTTGCACCTTTTGCCTTTGGTAAGGAGGCAACACTCAGGGAACACATGAACCAAAAGACTGTGGGTGGCATGAGTGAACACATTCACAGACATGTGCAGCCATATTATTCTCACCACACCCACCACCTCTGCAACCCCCACCACTGCAACGGTTACCACAACCACCCCGGCAACAGACAGTCTGGGAGCCAAGGGGGGGAGGCAATTCCGAAGTATGGAATCCATGTGTCCAGTTCCTGTAGATGGGGTTAGTTTGGTGTGGACACCCAAGAGACATGGACAATGACCTTGGGGCCACTGACTGGGAGTCAGTATGATTACAGGGCCTCACGATCGGTGACTGGGAGGAAACTGGCCAATGAAGGCAACTGGGATGAACGGTTCACCCGGATGGAGGCTGCATAGGCTTGAGCATTCCAAGTCATGGAAGAATCCCTGCTGAACCTCCCCCAACTGGTGGCACAAGTGGTCCAAGGGGAGCTGCTCCAGCGACCTCCACCCCAACCAGTGGTACCACCACCACATCCACCAAGACTGCAGCTCCCGCCTCCCCAGCTGGCACCTCCCAGGGCTCCTGCACCGGGGCCAGTGGTGCCACCATGGGAGCATGACCCGAAGGAACTCTTGGAGGCTACCTTCAGTGGCACCCCTGAGAGGCTGGAGTATTTTGTCATCCAGGTGGAGAAGTTCGTGGGATATTGGGGCCACCTGTTCCCAAATGATGAGCGCAGGGTAGCATTTAGTGCCACCAAGCTATGAGAAGGGACAGCCGAATGGTATGCCAGGCTACACAACATGCAAAGCCCTGAGCTACAAGATGTGGACGCCTTCATGTGGGCCCTACAAGCTCAGTATAAGGACCCCATAGAGGAGCTGAAGGCGCATAACTACCTGTACACCCTGAAGCAAGGGCCGCAGTCCATGAGGGAATACTCGGAGGAGTTCAAGAGGTATGCAGCCAAGATCTAGGGATGGCTGGATGGGGTGCTGGCTGAGCAATACCTACCGGGGTTGTGCCACGACATCCGAGAGACCTGTCATGCTTCTGACCTGGATGTGGGAAGCTGCCAAGGCAGAGAGCTGACTGCAAATGATCCTGATTGACAACACGGCCACTAGCCCTAGAGAGGTGACCAGGACTCCGAAAGTGAAAAACCCCACGAACAAGCCCAAAGTAGGGGAGAGAGAACAACGTATGAAGCAAGGGCTCTGCCTGAAGTGCAGTGAAACTGGCCACTTTGCAGCCTATTGCCTGGAGACCAGGGTCCCCAAAACAGGGGAGAAGAAGCACCCTGATACTCCACTGCAGAAGAGCACAGCCAAGCCGAAAGTCCAGTGGGCTGTCCAAGTTGGCATCCTGGAGGGAGGCTCCGAGTTCAGTAGTGAGGGGGAGCCCAAGCTGGCAGGAAAAGGCCATGACCTGCTGTGAGTGGTGCAGAGCAGCAGGTCCTGAACCGAATGGTGCCTTTGATGGTGAGCGACCACCCCTCCTTTTTCTTTGTGACTATGACCGTGATGAACCCCAAACTAGAAACCTATGTATGGGTGCAGGTGTTAATAGACTCTGGGTGAGCTAGAGACTGTATTAACCCAACGCTGGTCACCGGGTTGGGGGCTATGGTGGTTAAACTAGCCGACCCTATTGTTTTTACGCAGATGGATGGTTCCTCAATGATGGAAATGTGTAAATTCAAGACTGTGCCCCTGTGGATGGGGGCTGGAGGGCATTGGGAAAACAGACCTTTCATGATCACTCTGAGGTCCCGGTTCCTGCTGGTCCTGGGGAGTCCCTGGTTGCATGACCACAACCCGTACATACTCTGGGATAAAGGGAGGGTGCAGTTTATTGCCCCCAAATGCCAAAATCACTCGTAGGATGAGAAGTGGGGGGCAACCCCTGTGGAGGAGACTGTACAAGCATGCCTGACATAGGAGGAGCTTGCAACCGTTTCCTCTTGCTCGAGTGTTTGAGGAGGGGGAGGCGGATGAGCTCCCACCCCATCATAATTTGGACTGTGCCACTGAACTGCTCCATGGGCAAAAGTTGCCTAAAGGCAAGTTGTATGCAATGAGTCCCGAGGAGAAAGAGGAGTTCCGCAAGTTCATCGACAAGAATCTGGCTTGGAGTTTCATCTGCCTGCCTCCTCCCCCCTTTTCTGCTCCTGTCTTCTTCCAGAAAAAGAAGGACAGGGGTCTAAGGCTATGTACTGACTACTGGGGTCTGAATGAAGTGTCAGCTATGAATGCCTACCCCCTGCTGTTGATTAAAGACCTCCCGGCTGAGGCGGATAAGGGGAAGATTTTTTTCCAAGTTGGACTTGTGAGACATGTGTTTCCTTGTGTGCATAAAGGAGGGTGACAAATACAAAATGGCATTTAACACCCCATTGGGGCAGTTTGAGTACTGGGTGATGCTGTTTGGCTCCAAGGGGCCCCCAGGGTCTTCATGAACCTTATCAATGAAGTGTTGCATGAGCACCTCCTTCGGGGGGCCTTTATTTACTTAGATGACATTTTGTTGTACTCCCCCGACAAGACCTCCCATGTCAAACTGGTGAGGGAGGTGTTGCAAACACTATATGACAACCAGCTATTCGCTAAACTGTCCAATGCTAATTCCATAAGACTAAAGTTGACTTCTTGGGGTACCACATCTCCCTCTGAGGCTTGGAGATGGACCCTGCCAAGGTGCAAGCAGCCTTGGGGTGGGAAGCCCCCCGCACCACACAGCAACTCCAATCCTTCTCAGGATTCACCAATTTCTACAGAGTTTTTTTTGGCAAACTTTGCCCAGGTTAGCCTACCTCTGATGGACCTGTTAAAAACCAAGGGGAAGGGACCAGAAAGCACTAAGCCAGGGGCTCGACTAACATGGTCATCAGAGTGCCAAGTCACTTTTGACAGTCTCAAGCAGCTGTTCACCTCTGAGCCTGTGCTGGCCCATCCCGATGAAAATCGTAATTTGTGGTGTAAGTCGACACTTCAGACATGGCCATGGGGGGCTATTCTGCAGGAGGGGCAGGATAAGAGATTGTCCCTGCTGAGCTATGTGTCCCACTAATTCAATGCCACTGAACGGAACTGGTCAGTGTGGGACAAAGAGGCGGGGGCCATTCGGTTGGCATTATCCACCTGGAGGCATTGGCTGGAGGGGGCAAGAGTACAGTTCGTGGTGTGGACTGATCATAAAAATCTTGAGATGCTATGCACACCCTAAAACCTAAATGCCAAGCAGTTATGATGGGCTGATTTCTTCTCCAAATTCAATTTCACTGTCCACCGTTTCCCGGGCAAATCCAACTTCCAGGCAGATGCACTCTCCTGCCTTCTGCAGCATGACAGCCAGAGGGAGGAGGTACTAGGCTCTATGTTCACTCCCTCACAGTTGGGTGGGGCAGTGATGACTTGGAGCCAGGTGGCCACCCACAAAGCGGGGAATGAGAGCGGCTGGGAATTGAAGTTCAAGGCAGGCTTCTCAGAGAGTGATCAACATGAGATCAAGCGAGAAGGAGACCTGAAGCAGAGAGACAATGGCTGTTGGTACAAGGGCTTCCAGTTGTTTGTACCTGCTTCCCTACAGGGGGAAGTCCCGCTGGCTGGGCACAGCTCACAGCTGGGGGGCCACTTTGGCTACATAAAAATCCTGCAACTGCTGCAATGCCAATTCTGGTGGCCAGACATGAGGAAAGACATCTCTTTTTTCATTCAGTCCTGTCAAACTTGCCTCATGTATAAGCCCCACCTGGGGAAACCCCCTGGGTTACTACAGCCATTGTCCACCCTCTCCCAACCATGGGAGGTGATTTCCATGGATTTTATCACAGATCTTCCCCCCAGTAAGGGAGAAACGGTCATCTGGGTGGTGGTGGACCTCTTCTCGAAGCAGGCTCACTTTGTCCCATTCACCAAGGTGCCCATGGTGTGGAGCCTGGCTAAAGCCTTCATGCACCATGTTATCAGACTGCATACCCCACCCAAGAAAATAATTTCTGATAGAGGTTCCCAGTTTGTTTCAAAGTTCTGGGGGGGAACTGCTGAAGGTACTGGGGGTGGAGAAGGGACTTAGCAGCACTTATCATCCTGAAACGGATGGCCAGACCGAACGGGTCAATCAGATATTGGAACAATTCTTAAGGTGTTTTTCCAACTACCAACAGGATGACTGGGTAGACTTACTACCATTCGCAGAGTATTGCTATAACAACACCCTCCACTCTTCTACTGGAAAGTCCCCCTTCAAGACAGTATTTGGCGACAAGGGGACCCCTCTGCCATTCCTGGACAATGGGGGGGAGGTTGATGGAGAAGTGCATGAGTGTGTGTATGACCGAGTATGCACTGTTTGGCCCTTGGTCGGGAAAACTTTGGACAAGGCAAAGGCTGCCTATAAAGTGCAGGCAGATAGAAAACAGTCTGAAGGATGGCACCTGATATTTTTGGCCACTGTGTGACACAGAGTGTTGGACTGGATGGGCCATTGGCCTGATCCAACATTGGCTTCTCTTATGTTCTTATGACTTGCAACCTGGGGATTCTGTGTATGTGTCTATGAAGAACATCAAGGGCTTACAACCTAGTCGGAAACTAGGCTGGAAATATGTGGGCCCTTACTCAGTAGGGCATAAGATCAATGAGGTCTCTGTGCAGCTGGACCTCCCCAAGTCTCTTAAACAGTTGCACCCTGTTTTTTATTCCAGGCTGTTAAAAAAAGACCCAGCTCCGAATTTGTGGCACCCACAACAGCCCCGGCCACCACCACCCCAATGGTGAATGGCAAGCAGCATTTTGATCTTGGACTCAAAGCTTAAGAGGGGTCAATTGTACTACCTGGTTGACTGGAAGGACTTTGGGTCAGAACATCGGGAGTGGATTGAGGCCCGTCATGTCAATGCCTCTCGGTTATTACGTGATTTCCATGTCACCTGGGCTGCTAAAGCTGGAGGAAGGGGGTCTTGGGGGGCAGGATGTCAGCTAGCTGCCATGGATTGGAATGTGGGGGAAGCTTCTGCCTTTTGCTTTCCCTCCCTGCTTCTGCTGCTGCCTTAGCTGCCCAGTGGCCTTGGAGCTGCCTAGTGCTTTTTCCTGCTGAGAACGCAACGGCTCTAGTCTCCCCCGTGCTTTTAGGTGCTTGCCTATTGGTTTGGGGGGGTCAGGGGGTGTTTCATTCGAATGGGGTATAACAGGGGTTCCGAGGGTTTTCTTGTTATTCTTGACACAAGAGCTCATGGTGTCTAGTACTAGCCTCAATAAACTGAACTTCATGAAGGATCATTGTTGAGTGTTTTGACTGGGATCCCGGAAACTGCCAGGCTTTCAGTTGGGAGCAGAATAGCTGGTACCCTTCTCCCCCCACATATTTCATTTTAAATTCTCCCTCCCCCTTTCCCATTAAATGGCTGGGCAGTCCAGAACTGGAAATTTGTAAGTCACCATCTTGGATCTTCTTACTGTGGTTTTCGTTCTTATCAAATTGTATAAGGAAATTTTAATATTTGTACCTTTGTTTTATGGCATTATGCCCCTTGTTCATCGCCCAGAGCCCAATGTAAACTGGGATAGGGTGAGTAACAAATTCACTACTACTACTACTACTACTACTACTACTACTGCTAATAATAATAATAATAATAATAATAATAATAATAATAATAATAATAATAATAATAATAATAATAATAATAATAATAATAATAATTCTGGGTATAAGCTTTTGTGTGTATACATACTGCATCAGATAAACTGAAACAGTTTTCCTCAAGCCTTACATATAGGTAGAGAGAGGGTGGGGGGTAGTTGCCAGGAAGCACCAAAGTCAAGATGCATAAGTAACTGAACAACTGGATTTAAGCAGTTGTTAACAGCAGGAAATTAGCATACAAATACAAGAGTTAAACAGATGTGAGAACTTAAACTGGACCCACTTAGTTCTCACATCTGTTTATTAACTCTTGTGTTGTATACTAATTTCCTACCATTAACAACTGCTTTAATCCAATCTCAGCTATACTTATTACTTATGCATCTTGGTAGATTCAGGTGTGTAGCCATGTTGGTCCAAAGTAGCCAAACCCAAGTTTGAGTCCAGTGGCTCCTTTACAACCAACATTTTTTTTTCAAGGTACAGGCTTTTGTGTGCAAGTATACTTCTTCCGGTACATGAAAGCTTATACCTTGAATAAAAATTTGTTGTTCTTAAAGGCGATATTGGACTCAAACTTTGTTCTTATGCATCATGACTCTAACTAGCCATTCCTGGGACAACTACCCCCACCCTCTATCTACCTATATGTAAGGTACCTGTAAGTTGTGGCATTACTGTTCCTTAATGTTCACTTCCTCTACTGTAGCATTCCTTGCTAACATGTGTAAAGAAAGATTGCACAAGGCCAGGATAGACTGACTGGCCTCCGCACAGTACTTCCTTCCACACACAAGTGTGGATGCACCTGTTTAAAGGAAAGATGCCCCACAAGACGGTGGCAACCCCTCCCCCCAACTTAACTCCATGGGACTACCCAGTTGCCATGGAGTCCAAGTAGGTACATTTTTCCTGTTCTAAATGTGGCTTCAGGAAGGGGTTTTGTGCCATTATATGTTAGGTTTTCATTTCATTGGTTTCATTTAGCATGAGTATTTCAGCTGGTAAAATGAGTGGGCTTTGGAAGGAAGAAGAGACAGAAAGGACTACGATAAGACCCAAAGTTGCAGGAATGGTAAAGGTAGGCTTACCCTTAGCCTCTCATGACTTACTGGCATAAGCAAACCTGGCACAGGAAGCCCATGTCAGGCTCTGATGGCCTTATTGAGCTGTAGCCCTGTCTATGGATGCAAAGGGGAACTGATGGTCATTAGCATTTCCTTTGAGGTATATGGGTACTGAAGAGCCAAAAGCAATCATATTACTCATCTGATGTTTGAAGCTGGGGTGGAAAGTGGACTTTTCAGTCTCTTACATTGCAATCAGATAGCAAGTTAACTGAATTGGGTGAAGAATATTATAATCCAGGGGTGTCAAACATATGGCTTGGGGACCAGAATTGGCCCATCTAGGGCTCTTATGCAGCCTGCAAGCAACTGATGCAAAGGAGGGAGTACTGGGGGGAGTGGGCAGAGCCACTCCATTGTGGTTTCGGCATGGCAGAACAGCCTTGTCTGTAGCAGTCAAGCATTGTGTGAGCATCTGTCCAGTGCTGCACTGCTGCCTCTCCAGTCTTCTTCCCAGCCCAAGGGGTCTTGCAGTGAGGGTACACCAACTTGGAGCATACCAGCTGCCAGTGTTCCCTCTAAGCTGAGTTAGTGTGAGCTAGCTCACAGTTCCTTAGCCTCCAGCTCACATATTTTTGTCTTAGCTCAGGAAGAATAGCTCCAGAGCAAACTAATTTATGCAGTGGCCAGCTTGCTTGCTCACAACTTTAATGCCAGTAGCTCACAAAGTAGAATTTTTGCTCACAAGACTCCACAGCATTGCCAGCTGCTATCCTTTTTACAGTTTCTATTTATGATACCTGGCATTATGTTTTACGGCACACATAGCCCACCCGACAAAGTGACATTTATGTCAGATCTGGCCCTCATAACAAATGAGTTTAACACCTTTGTATCGGTTTAATGTTGCAGATCACACATGTCATGGAACCCATTTACTGTGTCTTCATTCTAGGGATGCGAGTGCAATGCAGTCGTTCATAGGATCAAACCACAAGCCAGTGATCCAGAGTGTGCTTGTTTGGAAGCAGGTTTTGCTGAAAGTCAATGACTCTTTAGTGCTTACATATATATAAGGTATATATAGATGTGTATATCTGTGATATATAGGTATCTGACTGAGTACAAATTAATATATGACCCATCTGTTATAAGCAGGATATTTAAAGGGCAGCATTAATGGGGAAGAAAGCAGCCCTTCAAGTGTGGATGCAACTTTCACAACCACTATGCCCCATGTATGTCAATTTGTGCTTGTGTGCATGTAGCCATTGTCTTAATTGGCTTCAACTTTCTAGTCAACAGCCACAATCCAGGGCATACTGCATGCCTCATTGACATCAGCAGGAATTTTGTTTTACTGTGTACTTAGTAAATAATGATTGATAAACACACCTTATCTTAACTGGGGTAAGGTTTTAAAATTTATTTTCAGAGTTTAGCCAGTAAGAAATAGAGACTAAGTGTTCCAGTATTTTCATGATGACTATATCCTATGCAATTTTTAGTTCCTTGTGCAAGGAGTGAGGCACTCTGTCTATATCCTAAAGTCCTGCCCTAATGACATTTTTTACTAACATCTTACATTATTCCCATCATTATAGTGAAATTAGGAATAAGGCCCATTGTGGAAATAATTGGCAACCTGATCAGGACTGGGCCCAATGAGTTTTCTCCCTAAGGCCAACATAGATGTGGAAAGGGCCTTTTACTGACAGAGGAGAAAGTACAGGTGCCAACTCTGATTAGGGAAATACCTGGAGATTTGGGGGGGTGGATCCTGTGAAGGGCAGCATTTGGGGTGTGTGTGGAAGGACTCAGCAGGGTATAATGCCATAGAGTCTACCCTCCAAAGCAACCATTTTCTCCCGGGGAACTGATCTCTGTCATCTGGAGGTCAATTGTAACAGTGGGAGATCTCCAGGTCCCACCTGGAGATTGGCAGCCCTAGGGGAAACTCAGCCGCACAGCAGGGAGTTGAAGAAAATGATCTGATGGTCGCTGGCCCACCTCGTTAGCCAGCCAGCCATTCTGAAGCTAAGCAGGAGAAAGAGCCTTTTTCCATTTATTCTGACATGAAAGTGGCCATTGGGGAGGGGGTTATGGGCGGGGGAGGGGGTTAAGCTGAAAGTCCTTTGTTTTTTTACTCACAGAACCAAGGTTGGCTGCCTACCAACAGCCACTGAGGGGACAGTCCCTCACAGGAGTCAAGAGAACTGTCTTCCTCAGGAGACAGAGCTGTCTGCCAGGGGGAGTGGGTGGGGAAGAGGAGCAGACACAGCACTCAGCCAATGGCACATGAGTACTCTTGAGTGGCGGCTCATGGGCCAATGGCTGAGGGAGGGCATTTTACAGCCAATGGGAGCACATGGAATCTTGCGAAACCAAAAGATAAATATTTATAAGGAGAGATATGTTACTAGTGTCCAACCAGTGGTAGTCCTCCTCAGTCTCCACAGTAATTTATGGGGTTTACATGACAGCAGTGAGAGATGAAACAGGGAATGGGAGAGGGAGAAACATGGAAATAATGAAACTATTGTTGTGGACATTAACACTTCATAGAGCCTTTCTTTTTTAAGCCTGCTTTTTAAAAAGTATAAAACAGCTTTCTTAAAATGCACAGCTCTTCTGTGAAAAAGAAACATTTTTGCCAGAGGCAAAGATGCTCTCAAATGCATCCCTTAACTCTGCTTGCCATGGTCAGCTGAAACTAAAAATTGCAAAAAGATAAAGTGCTTCATAAAATCATGGTTTTATTGTATAAGTGCCCTCATGAAACTGATTGACTATACAGTGGCATTATATCAGAGCTAGATTAAGGCTTACAGAATTACGGTGACCATATGTAAGACTTATTTAAGTTGGATTTAAAGTGAAATATGTATGAAGTGATTTAAAGACTAACGAACAAGTACTTGTACAGAAATCATGAAGCAAGAGATGGATAACTGTGTCAGATACCAATATCCCAGTGATTATGTTGACCGCCTCTAGATGGTTGTAGACAGAGAGATCTTATGGGGGGGGGGACACACCTTCTCTTTCCTTCACTATGGCGTGATAACATATGCCCAAAGAACAAAGTTTGAGTCCAGTGGCACCTTTAAGACCAACAAAGTTTTATTCAAGGCATAAGCTTTTGTGTGCATGCACACTTTTTCAGATACAATGAAGTAGAAATTACCAGTCCATACATACAGCATAATGAAGATGTTTAACAGATTCAAGGACCAAACAAGAATCACAAGCTTATTTTATATGGTTACCATTTGTTTGGGTTTAATTCCAGAGGAAAACATAGTGAAGGAAATAAATTTATGTCAAAATTGGAGATGGATGGGCAGTTGTATCCTTAATTGTAGGATGCTGAGAGTAATCAACTGAGACCTTGCCATTATGCTCCATCTGTCTTCTCTCAAGCATGGACACGACCTTACAATATCTTCTGGTAATTTCTATTTCATTTTATCTGAAGAACTGTGTATGCACACAAAAGCTCATATTGTGAACAAAACCTTGCTGATCTTAAAGGTGCCACTGAACTCAAACTTTGTTCTGCTGCTTCAGACCAACATGGCTACCCACCAGAATCTAGATGCCCAAAGACTTAGTTTGCACATGTGCCCTTAGCCTTTTATGTACTTTCATACTGTTAATTCATAAATTTGTTATTATGATCAATATGCTGATCCCCCCCACATTTGCCACCAGAAGAAGAGTTATCAGTCATTTGAAGGAAGGAAGAGTTATGTTCACTTGGGGAAGGGCAAAGAGACAGAAACTGAACACAGTTAACACTTTAGAAATGGTGACTGGGGATTAAATACATTTGCGGCTAAGAACTGATCTGAAAATTACAGTAGCAATGGCAAGGAATATCTGTTAACAACTCCTGATTTGTGGGGGAGGAATTTTTGCATGGATTAGCCAACCCTGAACATCTTTATACAGTCACACCGACTGTAAAGCTTTTCACCATAGAAGCCTTCCCAGTTTTTTTAAAGGATGGATTGTTTAGGTCCCACTGAAATCCCCTTCATGTTCAAATTTGTAATTCATGGAAGAACTGATATGAGCAGTCAGCCAACAAAATTCCAGGGCAATGACATGTATTTTTCACCTCCCCATTAGATTCATGTTTGCCTTTAGGTTCTGCCCTTGAAATTCATCCATCATCAATCAGAAGCCAAATCTTTTGTCTGTTGCTTTTTTTAATTGATACTTTTTTTTCAACCACTAACTAACCATACAAATATTTAAAATAAAAGCCTTATAGGGGTCTGTGACAGGCCTTTTTGCCAACTAGGGGAACTCACACAGCCCCCTGTGATTTGGGGTGACCAGGTTTGTTTAAACCTTTCCTTCAGTTACCAGGTGTTCTTATGGTAGCAAGGGTAAAGGCTTTGGGTACACTGTCATAAGGTGAGTTTTGTGATGTGCAAGTAGAACACAGAGATTCCTGAGGCAGGAGTTGTATATAAATAACAAAGAAGATGTATTTATTTACAGGTGGGTTTCAAAGAACAGATCAGCACCACAGGTCTTCAGGTAGTCAAAGGTGAAAGCTGAATGAGGCACACAAGTTCAAACTAGTTACGACTTCAGAGTGTAATGTGAACTCTCTTTACTGCTTACAGGTACAATTAGGCTTTTACTGACTAGCCACTAGGCTGGATCCTCTCTCACACACAGGATACTGCCCACATGAGCCTGAACTTTCCGAAGAGTCAAATGAAATGGTACAAGGTCTGCTCATCACCAGAGACAGACCTAATATTTGGGCACTCTAATTCTACTCTATCCCGTTGATCTTGATCAGGCCTCACAGTTCAGATGAGCAGGAATGTAAGCAGAAGTAGAGCTAAGAGAGAGAGAGAGTTAAACCACTCTGCCATGTTACCAGGCAGAAATATCTTTCAAACTGAGGCAGACTGGAAATTTTTGACTGCATCATCCCTGAGGCAGATCTGAACTTCCTTTCCACTCTCTGTGAAGCAGACCTGATCTAAAGTCCAGCTGTGCTTTCCTCCCACATTCCATCCCGCTTCCGAAAAGTGATTAGATGCTGGAGCAGCACTCCCATAGGCAGGGCCGGCTCGCCCACTAGGCGAGCTAGGCGCTTGCCTAGGGTGCTGGCCGGCAGGGGCGCCAAACCACGCCCTGCCCCCCCACAAAAACCCACTGCCACCGCTGCCTCCCCGCCACCACCACCAGCAAAGAGCACCCTGGCAGGGCTCAGGAGGCGGCGGTGGAGCTTGCCAGGGGGGGAGAGGAGGAAGAGGAGGCAGGGGCGGCAGCCAGCGCCACTAGCAAAAAGCGCCCAGCTGGCACTCAAAGGCCAGCTGGAGCTGAAAGGGCTTGCCTTTGGCTTCCTGGCGCACGGCGGAAGGAAGCCAAGGCAGGCAGGGGGGGTGGGTCCAACCTCGGAGCTCATGGAGCCGGTTCCTCCTCGGCCTCCTCCTCCTCAATGATCTGGAAGCGGCGCCCGGATGTGTCTCCTCCCTCACTTCCCACCTGCAAGGCTGGGAAAGTAGATCAGCCAGAGAACTTGCGTTCTTAAGCTCGTGAGCCCAAACGCTCATACACACATCATGCCAGCAAGCCATGCATCATTGCTGGAAAGGGGAGCCTGCGCATCGTAGGCCAACATGCCCACAGTCCAGGCTCAGCCAGGTTTGGGGTGAGGGCAAAAAAACTCCTCCATCATACTAAGCCTCTTCGCCCCGCCACTCGCTCACTCATCACCTCCGTGCCCTGTCCGTCACTGTGACTGGCATGCTTGTAGCACCACCTCCCATAGGAAAGCCCCCAATGGCTTGTGTGGGGTCACTGATACAGCACGCTGGATGGAGGAGGCAGAAGCGCTATGTGGGCCGGGCTGCTGTCTGGTGGCTAGCCGCGAGAGCCTCTTGGGACTTTGCAGCGCGATTACTGTGATGGTTTGTTTCTGAGGAAGGGGGCAGTGGCGAATGCCTTTTGAAAACTACTTCCCTTTGAAAATAATCGGAGCTGCCCGAAGGCCCCTTGGGTATATAAAAAATGTCACAAATGGCAGTTGACTTGTATGGGCTCAAGCCTTCTGGTAAGAGCAAAAACTATTTTTTACTGGAAGCATCCCGCCCTCCTGCCCACCTTGCACAAGCAGCCCAAGCTCTCTCTCCCCCTTTCCCCCTCCCCTGCCGCCCCCCCTCTCCTTAGCCAAGCAGGACCTGTGGACGCCTACCAGGAGAAATCTCATCCTCAATCTGTCGTCGGCTGGAGGAACTCCCCCCTCCCTTCCCCCTCCTTCCCCCGCTGAGCCTGCCCAACAGAGCGACAGGGGGAGGAGGAAGCGGTGGAGGGAGGAGGGCGGGGTGGGGGGGAGAGCGAGGGAGGCCGGGATCTCTCTCACTCTCTCTGCACTCCTGCCAGGTCTGCAGCAGCCAGCCCCGCTGCCACCTCCAGCCCGTCCTGGGTGAGGGAGGTGGGAACGAGTGGTCCAGACTTCGAGGGAGGATCCGTGCAGGGCTGGGCTCGGCTCCACCTGCCCGCCCATCCACCCACTCCCGCTCCTGGCTGTTTTGCCCAGTGTGCCATGCTCCAGCAGGCACGTAGGGGCGAGGCTAGCTTGTGGTGTCCGGCACCCCCCCTCCCAGGCATGTTTCTGGGAGGTCTCCAGGCCCTACTGGGAGGTTGGCATTGCCTGGGGGGCACCACAAGCTGACCTCGCCTAGGGCCCAGAAACACCTTGGGCTGGCCCTGCCCATAGGCTCAGCTAAGTGGCTGTTTTCCCCTTCTTGTCCATTGCAGAAACTCATCTAAAGCTGCAGTCAGACGTGCCATTTGGTGCAGAGGGGAAGTAAGCTTATTTCCTCTGGTGGAAATTGACACGGTGTTGTATGATCACACATCCTTTGTAGCTGTGGGCTCAGCTCATCACTGCCTGATCAGACAGCACATTCGGGCAAGTGGGGGGGGTCGCCTTTTGTTTCCCATGCACATAAACAAGGAATCACACCTCTGCATTGATGGTTCCCCATGGAGTAGGCAGTTATATGCATACTGCTAAGTGAGGAAAAAAACAGCACTGAGTTGGAATGGAATGAGCAGACCATTCCGATGGCATTAGAGCATGCTTGAGTGATCAGATAGGAGAAAGTCCATCTGTAGCATGTCGGCAAGCATTACGAGCGAACATTCCCCGGTGTCTTTTAACTCCGCTTCCATGGCGGAGAAGCACAGGGTGCTGACAGCTGCAGGACCTTTCCCATATGTTGCTGTCTGATCATGTCCTTTAGATCCATTAGGCAATCACAGCTGAGATGGATCTAAAGGCATGTCTGATGAGAACATGATTTATCATTGGTAGACAATCTTTTTTTAAAAGGTTGGGATTTTTTTTATTTATTTATTTTTGCAATTGCCTCTACGGAAGTGAACTGAACAGAATTTTTTATTAACTGCAATGTAAATGGTGTGTGTGTTGGCGGGGGGGGGCGGGAGTGTAGACCTATTCAGGCCCTGGCTGTAAAATTGTATGTTGTATTAATTCTGCTTACACACCTGCTCATCTGAACTGTGAGACCAGATCAAGATAAACAGGATAAAGGAGTTTCAAATTACATGAGCTCAAAGGTTAGCAAAAATATGCAACAAGATGCTAATAGTTGCTTTCTTCCTAGCACCAAAATCAACAGAGTTTCTCTGTAGGTGTGAAAACATTAATATGAAAACACCTGAACCTGTTCAGTCAGGCCCTTGGATCCATCTAGCATCTAGACAGTGGCCCATGAGTTCTCAGGCCAAGAAAGGTTTTTCCCAGCACTTTCAACTTAGTGTGACAGGATTCAGCCTGATGCATTCAAGCAAATAAAAAATGTGTTATATCACTGAGCCACAATGTCCCTCAAAGATCCACAGCCTGCCTCTTTGCCTACCTTCCAAATCATAATATACACAAATTGGAGTTCAATGTTATGCCAGAAGTTCTTCTAGCCATTGTTTGCATTACCTCACACTCTGACTAGGGTTGGATCCAAAAATTTGCTTCCACAAGGATCACAAATCTTCTCCATTCCCCCCCCCCCCGTAGTAATATGCACTCCCAGGACCACAGAACCCATGCAGAGTAACAATCATATTGGTTGGTGGGTAGCAGTAAGAAGTGGAAAGATGGTGAAATCAATCTTTCCTGTCTCTTCCATCAGCACAGCTGCAGTGATAGAATAGTATATATTTTCCCCTCCTTTATTAGTTGCAAAAAAGTTTAAAATACCTTTAAAAGAATATAAGAATATGAGAGAAGCCAATGTTGGATCAGGCCAATGGCCCATCCAGTCCAACACTCTGTCACACAGTGGCCAAAAACACCAGGTACCATCAGGAGGTCCAGCAGTGGGGCCAGGACACTAGATGCCCTCCCACTGTTGCCCCCCCAGCACCAAGAATACAGTGCATCACTTGCCCCAGCCTGAGAGTTCCTATCTATATTTTGTGGCTAATAGCCACTGGTGGACCTCTTATCCATATGTTTATCTAATTCCCTCTTGAAGCTGTCCATGCTTGTAGCTGCCACCACCTCCTATGGCAATGAATTCCATGTGTTAATCACTCTTTGGGTGAAGAAGTACTTGCTTATCTGTTCTAACCCAACTGCTCAGCAATTTCATGAAGTGCCCATGAGTTCTTGTATTGTGAGAAAGGGAGAAAAGTATTTTTCTCAACCTGCTCTATCCCATGCATAATCTTATGAACATCGATCATGTCACCCCTCAGCCATCATTTCTCCAAGCTAAAGAGCCCCAAGCATTTTAACCTTTCTTCATAGGGAAAGTGTCCCAACCCTTTTATCATTCTAGTTGCCCTTTTCTGCACTTTTTCCAATGTTATAATATCCTTTTTGAGGTGTGGTGACCAGAACTGTACACAGTATTCCAAATGAGGTTGCACCATCAATTTATACAGGAGCATTATGATATTGGCTGATTTGTTTTCAATTTCCTTCCTAATAATCCTGAGCATAGCGTTGGCCTTTTTATTGCAGTTGCACACTATCTCAATATTTTCATTGAGTTATCTACTACGACTCCAAGATCTGTCTCTTGGTCAGTCTCTGCCCATTCAGACCCCATCAACATGTATTTTTGGCTCCAAAAAGGGGAAGGGGAAGGAGTTTGTAAGCCAGTCTGGGACTCCCAGTGAAGGGTGGGGTATAAATCCAATCTCTTCTTCTTCTCTTCTTCAGTTTGGACCCCATCAACGTGTATTTATTAGTTAGGATTTTTGGCTCGAATGTGCATTACTTTGCACTTGGCCACATTGAACCCCTTTTGCCATGTTGACACTCACTCGCCCATCCTTAAAAGAACCCTGTGGAGTGCCTCACAATCCTCCCTGGTTCTCACCATCCTGAACAACTTCATGTCATCTGCAAATTTAGCCACTTCACTGCTTACTCCCAACTCCAAATCATTAATGAACAAGTTAAAAAGCATCAGACCATGTACCGATCCCTGTGGTACCCCACTGCTTACCACCCTCCACTGTGAGAATTGCCCATTTATACTCACTCTCTGTTTCCTATTAACCAGCCAGTTCTTGATCCATAAAAGGACTTGTCATTTTATCCCATGACTATTGAGCTTACTTAGGAGCCTTTGAAGAGGAACTTTGTCAAAAGCTTTCTGGAAGTCAAGGTAAACAACATCTATTGGGTCCCCCTTGTCCACATGTTTGTTCACTCCCTCAAAAAATACTAACAGATTAATGAGACAAGATCTTCCCTTACAGAACCCATGCTGAGTCTTCCTCAGTAGGTTTTGTTCATCAGTGTGCCTACTAATTCTTTCCATAGTAACAGTTTCCACCAACTTACCTGGTATCAACATCAGACTGACTAGCCTATAATTTCCCAGAACTCCTCTGGAACCCTTTTTAAAGATGGGAGTGACATTAACTAACTTCCAATCCTCAGGAATGAAGGCAGATGAAAGATTACATATTTTTGTCAGGAAATCTACAAGCTCACATTTGAGTTCTTTCAGAACTCTCGGATGTATGTCATCCAGGCCTGGTGAGTTATCAGTTTTTAAGTTGTCTATCAGTCATAGGATCTCTTCTCTCATCACCTCAATCTGACTCAGGACTTTAAACACCCCTCCCGAAATCCGCGGTTCTGGAGTGGGCAAGCACTTCTCATCTTCCACAGTGAAGACAGAAGCAAAAAATGCATTCAGCTTCTCAATCATTTCCCTATCATCCTTCAGTACTCCTTTTACCTCTTGCTCATCCAAGGGCTCCACTGCCTCCCTGGCTGGTTTCTTGCTTCTAATGTATTTGAAGAAAGTTTTTATGTTTTTTGCTATATGTTCCTCATATTCCCTTTTTTCCTGCCTGATCACAAACTTGCATTTTATTTGCCACAGTCTGTGTTCCCTTTTATCAACCTCACTGAGACTAGCTTTGCACCACTTAAAGGAATCCTTCATACCTTTTACAACATCCATTACTTTGTTTGTTAACTATGCAGGCATTTTTCTATATCTATTTGTGTCTTTCCTAACCTGCCATATATATATTTTTCTGACCTTCTAGGATTGTTGTTTTAAATAGTCTCCAAGCTTCCCCAGCGGTTTTGACCCTTTCTACTTTTCCTTTCAGTTTCTTCCTCACATGTCCCCTCATATCAGAGAAGTTACCCCTTTTAAAGTTAAAAGTGGTTGTGTCAGTCTTTTTGGGCAACTCCCTATTTATACAAATGTTGAACTCAATAACATTATGATCACTATTCCCAAGCAGTGCAATCACTTTTACATCTCTCACCAGGTTTTGGGCATTACTTATGACCAAATCCAGGATCGCCTCTCCTCTGGTAGGTTCTGTGACCATCTGTTCCATAGCACAGTCATTGTGAGTGTCTGGAAACTCAGTCTCTTTTTCCCAACTTGAACACATATTGACCCAATCAATGTGTGGGTAGTTAAAACTACCTATTACAACACAGTTATTTCATCTAGCTGCTATCTTTAATTCATTCATCATTTTATAATCCTCCTCTATCTTTTGATCTGGTGGCTGATAACAAATTCCCAGTGTTAAACTTCATTTTGGACCCACTATTTCAACCCATAGCATTTCCAGAAGCAAATCCAATTCTCTTACCCTCTCAGTCTTACTGGACTGTACACCGTCTCTGACATACATAGCCACCCCACCTCCAACCCTTCCCCCCCACCCTTCCAATATAATTTATAACCAGGAATCACCATATCCCATTGATTTTCCTCATCCCACCAAGTTTCTGAAATACCCAGAATGTCTATTCCCCCCTCCCCCAACACCAAGCATTCCAATTCTCCGATTTTACCTTGGACACTTCTAGCATTTGTATATAAACATCTATAGTTTCCCATGCATGTTAAGCCCACAATCTTCCTCTTGCTGCCTCGAGACCTTGTCAGGTAGTCCATATTGTTAGCCACAGTCTCAGTGGACAATTCTTATCCATTTCCTTGTAGAAAAGTAACAGCTACCCCTTTATCTCTTTGAGATGAGCCATCCCAGACCAGATACTTTTCATCTCCTGTTGGCTTTCCCCCAATATTCAGTTTAAAAACTGCTCTGCCACCTTTTTGATTTTAAGTGCCAGCAGCCTGGTTCCTTCTCGGGACAAGTGGAGACCATCTCTTTTGTACAGCTCCCTCTTGTTCCAAAAAAGTATCCCAGTGCCTAACAAACTTGAACCCTTCCCCTTCTCATCCATACATTGAGACTTCTGATCTGTGCCTGTCTCTCCAGTCCTGCATGTGGAACAGATAGCACTTCTGAGAAGGCTACCTTCGAGGTCCTGGCCTTGAGTTTCCTGTCTAGCAGCCTAAATTTTTCCTCCAGGACCTCATGACTGCATATCGTTGTTACCAACATGTACCACGACCACCGGCTCCTCCCCAGCACTATCTACCAGCCTATCTAGAACATGTGTAATGTCCGCTACCTTTGCACCAGGCAGGCAAGTCACCATATGGTCAGTATGCGGGTTTGCCACCCAGCTATCTGCCTAAGGATTGAATCACCAACTACCAAGAGATCCCCTCTCTATGCAGGGATGGTTCCTTGGTGCAAAAGGATATTTGTTCACCAGGCAAAGAAGAGGTCCCTTCCACAGCACGGTGCCCTGTTTCCTCTCGACCCTCATGCTCCCTGACAATGGCAAGGCTGCCATATTCCAAGTGGGACATATCTAAGAAGTCCTTGAGAGTCTTCTCCATGCACCTAACTGACTGTCTCTGCTTTTCCAGGTCAGCCACCTGGGCCACAAGGGAGCAAACTCATTCCCTGAGAACCAGGAGCTCCTTGCACCAGGCACATACCCAAAACCTCTGTACAGTGAGCAGATAGTCATACATGTGACACTCTGTGCAAAACACTGGATAGCCCCCAACCCCCTGCTAGCATTCGGACTTCATAATTGCTTTTAAAATGATAATTATATATAATCCCCCTTTTAAAACCCTTTGTATTTATGTGGTTTTCCTTGTAGAAGTCTACTTACCTTACTGGGAACCCAAGGAGACTAGGACCCTGGTTTTCTGGTTCTTCCCAGGCTTCTTATAGAGTCCATAGGCTAAGAGTCCCAGACTAAGAGCCCTTTGGCTCTCACCCTTCAGCTCATGCCCCTGCCGAGGTGCTGCCTTAAATAGAAGCCTCCCCCAACAGAGGGCATGGCCAGCAGCTATCCAAATTCACCCAGGCACTCAGTTTCAGTCAAACAATGACCCTTTCTCACCCTATCTCAAGCAGCCAGGACTCTGCAACAACTCAAAACTCACCCACAGGGCCGGCCCCAGGTGTTTTTGCACACTAGGCAAGGACACCTTCTGGTGCCTCCCCCCCCCACACTCTTTCCTTGCTGGTGTGCCAGCAAGCCAGGGAAGGGGTGGGGTTTTTGGTGGGGGCAGGGGGCTATTGGCACCCCTAAGGGCCAGCACACTCTAGGTGAATGCCTAGTTCACCTAGTGAGTGAGCCAGCCCTGCTCCCCCACACACTCCCAAAGACAGTCCTCCCTACAGAACCCTCAGCTCAGAAAAGAAAGGAAGGAGGTTTTCACTCCTTTCTCCTTCCTCATTGGTCCGCTGACTTGTGTAGTTACTACTCCACATGGAGCCCATGACCATGAAAATCAGCTTTCCTGGTGTTAGAAATGGCTATTGTGTGGAGGAAGATTTACGACCATCTGTACCTTTTGATGACAGATCACTGGATCCAATCCCAGTTGTGTCCCTAACTTCATAAGTGGACAGCTCTTTGCTTTGGCTTCCATTGTATGCTGTTTCTGGGATAAATTACTCCTTGCAGTATTTCCCTGTGACTCCTTGTCTTCTTTCAAAAGAATGCAGCAATGGGGCTTGTTTGCTATCCTGCTAGTCTTCAGTGCAAAAGCAAATCAAGGTCCTTAGCCTTGTTTTCACATTCAGAGCCAGCTTTTAAGCAAATGGATACCAGTAAATAAAATTCAGGGTGGAACATCAATTCCCAGTTTACAAAAAGCCTGAGGAATAAAATAGGCTAGCTCATTTAAACTGAAGAGGACAACCCTGGGAAGTTGCAGTAACAATTCTAGGTGTAAAAGAATTAAATAAAAACAGTCATTTTCCAAGCCAGAATCTTTGAATTTCATCCCTTAAAAAAAAAAAAAGGCTTAGAAACTGCTATTGATTCAAGTCTGTGTGTAATTAGGTAATTGTAGACTTGGAAATACACATTTTTAAATGAAAGTAAAAAAAAATTCAAATAAAAAATCAAAACCAATTACTGCACTAAAGAATAAATAAGGCTGCAGTTTTCAAGGCTGCTCACAAATCCCTCATACACAGTAATTAAAATTACTAGTTTCTAAAACTTCTATGTAATTATATTAACTTCACAAAATCTCTTTAAATGGAATGTATTTTCAATCTAAGCTAAGTAAAAAACACGGCACTGAATAAACACATATCCCTAGGGAATGAGTTTATAGTTGTTAAACCATGTTGGAGCACTTATTTCATTAAAGATTTTGTAAGGGTGTGAGAGAAAAACTCTTGCTTTATTTTGCCTTCCTCAATATTAAGAGAATTTATTAATCTAAATTCCACATGACAGAATATATTAATCATTGACTGCAAAGTGAAAAAAATGTACTTAATAAGCTGACAACAAGAGAGATTTGGAGCACTAAAAGAAACTTGTTCCTTGCTTTTGGCTACTGACAGAATGTCAGTTTTCATTACTTCTACTAACTTTTAAATTTTAAATGTGGATAATTTGTGCCTCAATATAGTGGCAGTCTTCCATGAACCATATAGACATTGCACATCTGGACTTTTGTTGTTCTAAGAATTCCAGAGGAATTCTGCTACATATGAACAACAACTGTAGATCCATTATTATGTATTCTGTTCAGAGACACCTGCATGAAATACAGCTGAATACCCTCCATAGGTATAGAAGGACTCAGATACAGACAGAGGCAGGTCTGTCACCTTTTGTCCTCATCTGCCAATCCAATATTAATCCCATTGGCAAGGCAGAAAAGCCAATGACCAGTCAGGGCATTTGAAACTTTGGAGGAAGATAGGATGGGGTAACTGAGCAGTATACAAATGACAGCTTAACTGATATTTGGCTGCATAGGCCTTTGCTGATGCCTAAGCAGCTTAGGGACTGTGCACTATCCCAGAATATTTTCAAAGGGAAGGTGACTGGGTCAGTGTGTTAGGCTAGGGTGGGCCACACTCAGACCCATAACTACAGTGGGGCATCTTGGGGCTAGGCCCCCTAACTTACTGGCAAGGCCCCACAACTTCCCATCCAGCCCAGGGCCCCCAAGCAGCAGCAGGTGCATGGAGGGAGCTGGATATTTCTTTAATTCAATTAACCAGTGCCCCCCAAGACATTTAAATGCCCCTTGACTTAAAAAATCCTGGCTATGGGCCTGGCCACACTGCTTCAAGGTATTCTCTTGCAGACTAAGCTAAAGTTATTGTTATTGTTATTTTTGTTTGTGAGCCTCTTCAGTTGATATTCTTTTCTTATCAATGCTCTGTTTTCTATATCTGCTTTCTATTTGTCTTTGCTCTACCAAGCGAGATTGCAAATTACCCCTGTTTCATGTATCCATTCTCTTGATGCCCCTTTTCTTTGGATTTGGAGGTAGGTATGGTCACAAACTGGCTTATCAACTGAAGTGATGGTTTTTGGCCAGTTCATGGTTTGCAAAGTGTGGCATGTCAACTAGCATGAACTTTTCACAAACTTCCCAGCAGTTTGTGGCAGTTTATGAACAGATACATTTCCAGACAGACTGTCTCTGCTCAGTCTAAGGCTGTGGTCACACAACAAGCTTATTGCAATTTGTTCCCACTATAGATTTGATCAGGAATATTGGGAGGGGGGCGTTGGGATGATCACACATCCCTCACTGAACTGCCAGCATTGCACAGCAAGGCTCTGGGCATCATCTGAATAGCTGCACCACCACTTGGGTGGCACAGCATGAGTTTTTTTAAAAAAATTGATTTGCACATGCATATATGCACATGGCCGAATCAACACCCCCACTTGGACTTGCTGTACTCCCTTTTTTTACAGTTCCCCCCCACCAAACAGCAAACAAAATGAACCAGAGACATACTACCAAGCACTGGAGTCAATATATGCACTTGCACTTTTAAACATTGAATTTATTCAGCACAGGATTACTCATATACACAAAGGCGGAAGTTGGGGGGGGACCTTCATTGCTCGAAGGACGGTCAGATGACCTAATCACAATCATTGTGAGAGATGGCTGTCCAGATCAGTGAAATCACAGGTTCAAAGTGCAAATACCAGAAAGTACTTGATTTTCCCAGTGTCAGAAAAGTCACTAGAGAACCAGGAGGATCACGCAAGCGAACCCACTTCAGTGTAGGAGATGGATTCGGGTGTCTGATCAGTAATTTTAAATGCAAGAGGGAACAGCTGTGAAACCCAATCAAAATGACTGTGTGACCACGGCCTAAATGTTTACCAGACTTCAAAGAAACAAGGGGGAAAGTTGGAGGTCATGTAAAGTAGCATCTGGGGAGAGGTCCCCTGTAACTTTATGTCTCTAGCTTGTGCAGGATCCATTCTATACACTCCTGAACCTCCTGAACCTGTGTCTGTCAAAATGACTGCCTGTCAATGATGAGCAGTCATTTTGACAGATACAGGTCCAAGAGGTCTAGGACTATGTAAAATGAATCTTGTGCAAGCTAGAGTCAGAAAACTTACAGGGGATCTCCAGATGACTCTCCTCTACCTGCCCTCCAAGTTTGGTGTGGGTTGGATTTATGAAGTTCAAAATATGCCCCCCCACCACAAGAAGTGCTTTCTGGGGAAATAACAGGAGGTTCATTTGGCCCCTAAAAGTTCATGAAGGTTTGTGGTTCATGAACTGGGCAAGCCATGAACCACATTTTCCCAGTTTGTGCCCATCCCTATTTGGGAGTATAAGCTTTCAAGAGTCAAAGTTCCCTGCTGCAGACCAACACAGCTACCCTCTGAAACTATTGTTAAAGAATGGCATTCACTTTACTACATCACATAATATATTTGGCAAAAATTCAAAACTTTAGATGCCTTAGCATTGAACATGTTCATTTTTATTTACATTGTGCTGGTCAAAGGCTATCATAATTCTCTTGCTACATTTCTATAGTGGCTATCCAAGAGCCTCTCCATTCCTAACCATCATTCTTCAGAGAAGCCCGTGTCTAACATTCATGGACATTTTTTCCTGGTCTGGTTCCCCCTCCCCAAAAAGGGAGTTCCAGAGTTAGTGCTATTTTTTAAAAAAATAAAACTTACTGATTTGCACAAAAATTCCGTATTGATATATGTGACTATGACACCCAGGCTGAAGTCTTTTTTTTATCATCAAATAATTGAAATGTGAACAATCTGCTGTCAGCTTAGGTCTGCAGCTACAGGAATTAAAAACTGCCACTCCTACAGCAGTATTTTCAGTGGTTTATAATCTCTGTTTAACTGAAATATGTTAAAACGAAAACTAAAGAAATCACAAATGTAGTTGTTTCCCACCTGAACCAAGTAAAGAAGACTTCATCGTGAGCTTCCCAGCTAACAGTGTTATCCTAAGTAAAGGTCCCTTGAAGTCAATGGGGTTAGAATGGTATAATTCTACTTTTGATGGCACTGTCATACTGCTATGAACTGATGACAATTATATTCTCATATTAATAACATGGTTGGTTACTTTGCATTTTCTTGCTTTGTAGATTCTTAAAGATTCATTTTTATCAGAACAGATGGCTCTTTAAACAGTCATTGATAGCACTGACCATTGTCTACACTACGGCCCAGGACAGACTGGCAATTTGCCCCGGTAGCCAGTCGCGGCAAAAAAAACCCGGATTAAACAATACCGGGTTTTCCCGTCCACACAGCGGGGGCCGCTGCCGGAAGACACGGGACGGAGGCGCACGGGAGCGTTCAGACTGCCGCGCCAGAGGCGTGCTATATTCGCCGTTTTCCCATTAATTCGGCTGTGGGTGTATGTGCGCATAAGCGCATGTTGCCGTTGTTGTTTTTGTGCCCTGCAATGCCGGCACCGCATTGGGCAGTGGAGTGGAGCGCAGCCAATCACACCGCTGCTGCCTCATGCCCAACGTGGGTTGCTCCCGGCTTTTCAGCTGCGCGTTCAGACTCCCCGGAAGCGGAGAAACGCGCGACGAATGCAGGCTTTCAAGATTTGCGAAGGCTTTTATCAGGTGTTTTTTTAATCTGGCAGTGAAGCGCAAGAGCACCGGTAGGCTACGGGTGGGGGACGCCAGGCAGATGTGCCTGTGTGAACGTTCCATTTACTCCGGTATTGAATCGTTGTCAGCCCGGGTCCCATCCCGCGGCAAATTGCCAGTCTGTCCTCGGCCTACGTATAGATTCTTTGCCTCTTTCATGTCTAATGCTTCAGTGGAGAGGGCGGGGTATAAATTGAATAAATAAATAATAAATAATCAAGGCCATAGAATTTGAATCATCAGTTCTGTCTCCCCAATCCAGACATCCTTTGCAGGGGAGGTCGTTCAAAAGATTACTTGGAGTTCTACCCATGGTTTCATCCACATTGTCCCTCCTGCAGTTGCTTTTTGCAGCTAAATTAGACATCAGAGGATCTAATCATGGATCTCCAAGGTAATAGTTTGGTCCTTGCTTAATATGAGGAAATAAAGGCAACAAATTAAACTACTCCCATGTTGAACAGTGTATGGCAGTTTTATAGCCATTTTAGCATTTTAATCTCCTGGTTTGTTTATCTTGCCAAGTCTTTCCCAAAGACTCTAAAGCTATTTCCTATACTACTGTTCCGCTTTTACAGACACCCTGCAGATTATATGGATACTATTCCATGCTAAATTGAAACATCTAAGTATCTATTTCTTTTGTTTCAGTATTTCTGTGCACTTCGCCTTGTTTCCCAATGCTGGATAACAAAAACATTTCTTTTATGTTAAATTTTCATTTTTGAGCCTGTGATTTCAAAACTATTTTATATTTCTAAAAGTAAAATGAACCCTGAACATATAATTCCTGCATAATTTTGCCTTTGGGCTAAAAAGCATTAGCAACATTGTTGGTCCCTGCAGGTCAAAGGAAGGCTATTGGCCCAGTTAAACCTGTAGTGGATAATCTCAGAGTAACAGCAGCAGAACATAGCTGAGATTCTGAAAGAGAAATTATATACATGTAAGCTAAAGATGTGTACACTTCATCACTATCTTATACAGCTGTGATGAACTTCACTTTAAAAGCTTATGAGTGCTGTATAAACATGTAATGACTGTGAAGGGTTAATGCCTCACAGAATCAGAGAGCCTAGAGTGACAGGCTGATCAAAGGTTAGTATCAGTTGAGCAGAAAGACTTGGGAACTGACTGCTGACAAGAAGTCAGTTTGAATTTAGCCCTGACTGTGGAAAGTTTAACTCTGACTGAGAAGAGTTTAGTTCTGACTGAGAACAGCTTCATACTGACTGAGATCTGGGAAGGTTAGCAAGGAGGAGTGGGTGGATCAGTGACCACCCCATTTGGCCCCCAAAGGGATAAATCTTCTAGTTAGAGAAGAAATTGCCTGTCCAATTGAAAGGGAGACAGCTCTAAAGAGTACAGTGATCCCTGATGTTCTCAGAAAAGGAATTTAGGTGTTTGGTAGTGTATCCCTGCCTTCTGAAACCTGAAGAGTCAGTTAAACTCAAGAAAGTAGACTGGAGTGTTTAAGAAACACTGAAATAAAAGCTTATCATCTCAAAAATTCTAATACTTTCCAAAAAGCTTTAAAAGTCTCACGTGCTGGAAACATAGGAAATTGAGCTTGTGATTATAATAAATTACTTCAGAATTATATTTAATTCACCTCAGATGTTTTACCCTGATTTCACTTGACCTTTTCCTCTCTTGTGTGCCATTTTCAGAAATTTAAGTTGAAGAGGTGATCTTGTCTCTTCATTCAACTTTCTGCACAGAGCTAGCATCAAAACACAATTAAGTGAAAGGGTGAGACAGCCATAGATCTTCAAGAAAGAAGAAAATAGGTAAAGGGGCTGCTCAGTCAGAAAAGAAGAGGAAAACAGAGGGAAAATCCTGCATCTGAGTGAGGGAACTAGGATAGGTGGTCATAAAAGCAAACTGGTTCTAACCAATAATAGTACGGAACACCCATGACACCATCATATCACTATACACAGGTGGAGTTGATAAATATAAGTGGTGACAGAACAGACACACAAAAACATCTTTACTGATAATTGTCGGGGTATAGCCCATTTGAGCTGGGGTGGGGGTGGGACTGAAGATAGAGTTTCATATCCATTTGTACCACAAACATGTTTAAAATAAGTAGCCATCTATCCATCCATCCATCCATCCATCCATCCATCCATCCATCATTCATTCATTCATTCATTTATTCATTCAGGCTGCATTTCTAAGAGCACATTCCTGACAGTAAGCATAATTGAACAGAATGGAGTAGACCTGCTTAGGATTGCTCCTTCATTCATTTAAACATTTATATTCTGCTGGGACACTGATTACTAAAGGCAGCTTACAACATAACAATATTCAGTTAGGAAATATACAACAAGTCATGTACAAACATTATCATAACAACAGACTATTCAAAATCTATCCATCCAAACCAGCAGCATCTTCAGACATTGCCCAAAGCTCATCTAAAGAAGACTGCTTTACTTTGCTTCCAGAATATAGCCAGTGCTGGAGCCTTTCTGATTTCCCCCAGGAGCACAGGAACTGCTGCAGAAAAAAGATCAAGTTCTGGCATCAGTGAATAGAACCATTATAGGGGAAAGCGCAGATAGAGGGAAACTCAGGAAGGACCTGAGGTAGTGCAAAGGGTCATAGCAGGAGGGATGATCTTTCTAGTTGATAGATCTCAAGCCATGTAATTTTTAAAAGGTTAAAACTAGGACACTGAGTTAGGCCTGGAAGCAAAGAGCTGTTTGAGAATGCCCATAATATGATCCCACCTTTGGACTCTGACCATTAGGCAAGCCATTCTAGTTTGCACCATTTTCAGCATCCATCTTCAAGGGCAGACCCCATGTAGGGTGTGTTGCAATTAGGGGTGGGTATGAACCAAAAATGAAGGTTCATGGAGGTTTGTTGCTCATGGGGTTTACAAACCATGAACTATGAACCTCCACAGACTTTCTCACTTAATGGACCGGGTCATGGTTCATTAAGTTTGTGAAGGGAAGGCATTCAAAATGCCCTCTCTTCACTCGCTGAGCTGTGCTGCCACCACGTTGCACCTCAGCAAGTGAAGGGAAGGCATTTTAAATGCCCTCCCTTCACTTGCTGAGTCATGCACTCACCACCACACCTCACCGAGTGAAGGAAAAGCATTTTCCCTTCACTTGCTGAGGTGCACATTCACCGCCACCATGACACACCTCCAGGAGTGAAGGGAGGGCATTTAAAATGCCTTCCCTTCATTCCCAAGTCTTGCTGCTGCCGTAACGTGACTCAGGGAGTGAAGGGAAGGCATTTAAAATTCCTTCCCTTCATTCACTGAGGCACGCCACCATGGTGGCACATCTCAGGGTGTGAGGGGAAGACAAACCCCGTTTCCTTGGCAATCCTCTGCACCAATGTGTCTGGCTCACAGACCACTCCCATGAACTGCACAAACTTCCATGGAAAACATGGCAGTCCATGGGTGGTCCATGAGAGACTCAGTTGTATGAACCAGGCTCACAGACCATGAACCAGACCCCAGTCCATGATGAAATTTGGTCCATGAGCTGGTCTGTGCCCATCCCTAGCTGGTGAAAGTGGTAGCAAACCCTGGGAAGCATGTGTATCCCGCATCCATCCCGCACCAACAAAGTGTGAATGCTAAAAGCTGCGATTCTGGATTACAAAAAAAAGAAAGCCACAACTCCGTCAGGGGTGGGCCAACAGTGTGAACGCTCCCTTGAGTGTCCTCCCAGTATGCCCCCGCATCAGTCTGCGCAGTGTGACCGGGAAAACCCAGAACACATTGTTCCGGGTCTTTTTTGCCACAACTCCCTCCCACTTCAAACTGCCAGTCTGACCTCAGCCATAGTATCTATTGTGGGTAACATAATTTCTACCAAATCTTCCAGCTTCCCAACCAATATAACGAATGAAAGGAAAAGTAATATTCCATGTATGAATGATGGGAAGTCCAGCACCACACTAAACGAGCTCCACAGCTTACTAGTGATATGTGAGGTGTAAGCACCTATTTACAGAATGTATGCATTGCTCCTTCTCTGATGCTGCTGGATTTCAGTATCCATACCTGAAGTGTCATGATAATGTTATGCAGATATCACAGTCACAACAGTGTAACACTAGTGTTATTCCAGTACAGACTTCCAGGGTCAAAGTGTCTTCAGCACTTGCCAATTTAAGGGCAATTAGTGGTATAATACCTTGAACAAGCATATCTAGAATATGGTATTATGGTGTTAATGCTGTTATTTCATTTTAATGCTCCATTTCTTTTAAAACATCACAATTTCAAGCTTGGCTGAGTATAAATTCAGAGTTTCTGACCCTTCCCATCAGCTCCCCATAGTTTTCAAAATTTGGAATCAATAGCATACTTTTACAAAGTCTGAAGCCAATTTATAGGAGTCTTTTAAAAACTGTTGATGCTTTTATCAATGCAAATAAATAATTCAGTGCTAGCGAAAAAAGTGAACGAGCTGGCGAAAGGCCTCAATTCATCTCTTGGCCTGGTTTTAAACTGGGCTTGTGCTGCTCACAGTCCTGTCAATATACATATACACTGGGGGGGGGCATTCTAATGTGAATAAAGCTATCCAATTTGTTTTATTTTGAAGCAGTAGCCCAATTGTGTGTGTTGGGGGGTTGGGATTCCAGCAGTTTTCAACTAGGCCAGACATGTGATGGTATTAGTGATTGTAGCTCACACAAAAACAAAGGCCAGTGCATACTTTTCTTTTGCTGTATTATTAGAAGTATTCCCCTGGCTGACATAAGTCATATCATTACACTTTAAACAAACATAAGCATATTTCTTATCTTATAAAAGGGATTTTTGCTAGCTTTTCCTTTGATGGATTGAAGTTGGTCCATCAGTGTGCTTATAAAAACCCAGGAGGTTCACCACAAAACAAACTACCATGTGATGGGGATGTCGGATCTAAAGAATTTAGAGATTTATTTATCCTGACTTTTTCTATGAGCTTTTAAAAAGTGAATTTGTTTTAAAAGACTTTCATAAAATTGGATGTCTCAACAGACTCTTCTATTATGCATTAATGGCTTTTAAAAATACCAAGATTCTCTTTCCAATTACCCAGTCTAATATGACCCAATTCCATCAACTTATTTAACCTTATTTAGAAATGTGACTGCTTTTTATGTGTGAAAAGCAACTTGACTTGTGACTTCTGAATGGTACTTTCAGAAAATCATGCCAGAGATGTTTCCTATTTGATTTTGACATATGGAATGTTAATGTCCTGAACTTCCTAAAATCCCACTGCGGCACATGTAGCTGGGGGAAAATGAATTAATCTTCATGAATCTCCTTAGTTTTCTGGTCATTGTTGTATCATGTATGCTCCCCAGGGTTCAGATGCTCTACTATTCCCTCTCTAGCAAACCTTTGTGAATTCAAAAGTTCCTATTCTCATCTCAGCATTTCTTTACTGCCAGAACAATCCTGTTTGGTATTGAAAATGGGTCTTCTCTGAGGTTTAAATATTGTTTTATACTCTTTATGGCTCCTATATTCCAAATGAAAACTAAGATTTACAATGCCATAGAGGCCTCTCAGTTTCAGCCCTTCAAAGAGAAATGTTACTTTAGGGACAGTATTGATACCCTTGCAGAGCATCAGGAATTTATGATGAAGTATAAACTGTCCAGGAAAGAGAGGCAGCAATGAACACAGGTAAGAAACTACCAGTGCCTTTTCTTTTTGTTTTAATGTGAGCTTATGAATATTTACAGCATTGTTGAAAATTATCATTTGTTTGTTTAAGACAGCTTTCAATGTGGAACACTCTAGCCAAAATCAAACTCTCCTGCTCATCGTATGCTTTATCTCTACAGAAAGTTTTTTTAAATAACCTCCTGGGTGTTCATCTCCTGTCTAGTAAAACAGAGCTGCCTTTTTATTTTAAAAATAAAAACCAGTAATAAACTCCACAGGCTGCCATATGGTTTTTAGCAGTCATGTAAGCAAGTGAACCAAGATCTACAGTTCCCAGATTCCTCCTCCTAACAGCATAGACTTCGAGTGGACTATTTCTGAAAAGTACCATGATGTGACAATATCAGCATAATAAGTTCATTTATTTTTCAGGGACATTATACCATGCTGTGCTTTATCTCTGGTTGCCAAGACAGCTCTACAATAAAGATAACAAGGCTGATTGAGACCATTTTTATCTGGTTACACTGAATAACAGAGCAACATCATTAGATATCTCTGTCTTCATCAGAAAACTTCATCCTGGACTTTCCACTTTGTTATAGTCAATGGACACTCAATAGATGCAGGAATAGAAAGAATATAAAATAAAACATCAATTTGGTATTTAAGTTGGCAATAAACAAGTCTGATAAGCATCAACAGCATGGGAACATTGAGAATACTTGGTCACCTGAGCGTCACATTTAGGAATGCTTCCTAATGACATTTATATGGACATACCACAGGGAGATGGGACATCCTGGTGAGTGTACTTAAGATATGTAGAGCCAATCTCCTGTGACAAAGACCCCTTATTAATAAGGAATAGGGAAAGAAAACAGGCATGGAGAGGGAAAATGAATATAATATAACATGTCAAACTATAATGAACCAATACCTATTTAACTAAATAAAATCCCTACCAGATGCTCAGACATTGATGATGGACCCTCATAAAGGCTGCTATACACTTCAGAATAGCCACATGTAAGCCAATAAGAAACAGGCTGTATGTGGCAGCTGCTTCACAGAGTGGCTGGCTGTAAAGTGAAGAGAAGGATGGCACCAATAGTGCAGATCCTCCACAAAACTGTGAGACACTGCTGGCAGTGTGGGAATGTTTCATACAATGGGGACAATCCCCAAGGCAAGCTGTTCTTCAAATTATAGCCACCATTTGGTAGCTGATCCAGGTGGCCTCCATGTGGTAATTATAACATGTAACCTGGCTCTTGTGGTAAGAGTAACAGCCAAGCAATTGCTGAAGGCTTAATTATGGGCTTTCTAGGGAGCCACAAGCATAGTTTACAGAGCATCTTTGCCTTCTGTTGGATTGTCCTGAAAAAGTGAAACATAAGTGAGTTTGGGTTCAATATACCATACACACACACACACACACACACACATACTAGGAATAAGGCCTGTTGTGGAAATAAATACAATGTGCTCTAGAAAGAGGTTCTGGGAGAGTGCCCTGGCTTTGGGCACACAGTGTGAATTTCCTGTGGCGACCTCAGCAGGGTATAATGACAGAGTCCACCATTTTCGTCAGATGAACTGATCTCTGCTACCTGAAGAGGAGTTGTAGTTTTAGTGATCCCCAGCCCTCACCTGCAGATTGGCAACAATTGTTACCCAGGAGGAAATGGCTGGTTTGGAGGGTGGAGTCTATGGCATTTTACCTGCCTGAGGTCCAACCCCTCCTCAAACTCCACCCTCTCCAGGCTCCACTCCTCAATTCCCCAGGAATTTCCCGACCTGGAGTTGGCAACCCCATCTCCTTCTCAGGTAACCATCAACTTACTGTTATCTGCCAGGGCTAGTGATGCCATGCCAGTCAGGAGGCATGAAGTCACCCTGAGAGTGCTGGCAGGTCTAGGGTTGCCATTGCCAACAAAGACAAATTGATGCAAAGGAAAATGGAAAAGTCTCCATATATCTCTATTTTGCCTTAAATTGGTTTTGATGTCAGCAGAGTGACAAAATGCCAGGGGCTCCGGGTGGGTGCCCCATGGTAAATGCACCAAACAATTCCTAAAGTTTTTCCAAAACAGTACTGTGTTGATAAATCATTTTCTACATTCACAGCATCCCCTGCCAGAACACAACTCATCCCCAGCACTTTGAATTAGTACCAGACCTTTTTTTGCCTTGTGGTATTCTGCTTGTGGTGTAATCTGTCTTTTTTGCGGTATGGCATGGTTGTGTTATTGGGTTTGTTTCTTTTGAAGGGGAAGTGTTGTGAGTGAGAACATATTTTACCTCAGAATACAACAGGTTGCATAAGCAACTGACAATTCCAACTGTCTTGCGGCGGGGAGTTTGAGGTGCAGAATGGAGTGAAGTCCAATCAGCTTCCATATGCAAATGAGCTTGAAATGCTGGCCCAACCAGAGAAGAGTGGCCTAGGCTGTAATGCATGGAAGAGAACTCAGGCAAAGCAGCTAGTGGATAGGGACAGCTTCTGAGTGACATATCAGGGAGCGAACTGATTTTGCCAAGCATAGAATCTTGCCAGACCACTACGCTTTTATATAATAAGACAAGATATATGTGTGTGTGTGTATAAAAGGCAAGCCATGCTGGCGATGACACCTAGTGTCTCATTTACCACAGGGGGAGCTGCCTTGGGGTCCTATTGGTCTATTCCACCAGCTCCTTCATTCTTACACCCCCACTTTTGAAACATTGCATCTTGGGAGTTGTAGTTCTCAGCTGGCCTTACTGCAACCATAGCAAAGGGAATTAGAACTACAGTTCACAAGTTGGAAGTCCCAAGAGTCCATGGGCATTAGGAGGGATTCAGCTAAACTGTTAATCAGTTAAAGTGTTAAACAAGAAGTAGTTTTCAACTCTTAGCTTCCTTCCAATGGATTTGAAAGACGTGAGCGTGCACACAGATGCTCATACCTTGAATAAACCTTTGTTGGTCTTAAAGGCAAGAATTGAAAGGAGTTAGGGAGAAAGGGAAGGCCTGGACATCCCTCTGAATTACAATTGATCTCCAGATTACAGAGATCAGTCCCTGTGGAGCAAATTGTTGCTTTGGAGGGTGAGCTCTATGGCATTATACCTCACTGAAGACCTTCAACAAACCTGGCCCTCCCCTTAGACTTGCCAACTTCCAGGTGGCACCTGGAGATCTCCAAGATCAGTTCTTCTGGAGAAAATGGCTATTTTGGCCAGTGGACTCTATAGCATTATACCCTTCCCATGATGAGCCTTACTCCTAGTTAAAAATAAAGTAATAACAGAGAACCTGACTTTACTCAAAAGTCTCCTTGAGCCAAAGACTAAAGACTCTTGTTGGCCCTCACCCCTGGTTGTTGGTGTTTGTTTATTTGTAAACTAACCTTCAAATAGCTGAACTGCTTGGCTAAAAATCAGTATCCTGCACACAACCAGCTAGCAGAACATGAGCCATATTGGTGGTTTTTAAAATCATCCCTAATTATTATCACCTATATAATACATGTGTGAAAAATTCACACATAAATATCTGCAGAAGTCCTTGCATTGGACCAGTCCCGAACTAATATTGATGACCCTGTTTGTTGTTTCCAAAGAAGTAATGTGTGTTTCTTGTTTTAATTTGCTTCACAGAAGATGTCTGGAGGGAGATTAATTGAGGCTAAATGGTGTAACAAAGTATGAGTAACACTAGCTGACATAATGTGCCTATATATAAATGATCTACTGATTTTGTTTAAAATGAAGTGAGATTTCTGTCTACTATTTTTGTATTTATATAGTATCTGTTGGTGCTTAAAACAGGTAGCACTAAAATCTAGTCCAAGCAAGCAATCATTAAAAAAGTGAATAAGTTTGTAAAAGATATCCCGGCCTTCAGCAAGACCAGGCAACATACTATTACTGTGGGAAAGCATTCAGTTTATGTAAATCTTTCCTTATCTCTTCTAGCAACTTTTTATAGTTGTTTTCTAACAGCATGCTATTTCTGTTGGTCAGTACTATACCTAAGTATTTAATTTTTTGAATAACTTCTATTTTTGCAGCATCCTGAATCTTATCTATTTGCTTTAGAGTACAATTTTTTTAAGATTTTCATTTTCTTGAAGTTTATCTTAAGTTCTGCTATTCTTCCATAATCTTGTATTTCTTCCAGAAGCTGCGGAGTTGTTATTAGCGGTTCTTCTATAATAAAAACTAAGTCATCAGTGAATGCTTGCAATTTATATTCTTCCCCTTTTATTTTTAGACCTCTTATTCTTGGATTTTGTCTTATATTGTCATTCAACGTTTCCAATGCAAAAATGAACAATAGTGGGGATAGAGGGCATCCCTGTCTTCTACCTTTTTGAATCTCAATACTATTTGACATCTCACCATTAATTATTATTTTACCCTGTTGTTTTTTGTAAAAAGTGGATATCATTGATAGAAAGTTATTTCCACAATCCCATGTCTCTAATTTTTGTCTTAAAAATTCCCAAGATACATTATTAAATGCTTTTTCAGCATCCAAGAAAGGTAGGGCCAGTTGCTTCTCCAGGTGTTCTTCATAATATTTCAAGACATTAATAATTGTTCTTATGTTGTTTTTCATCTGTCTCTTGGGCAGAAAGCCGGCTTGATCTTGATGGATAGTTTGTAACAGTACTTTTTAAAATCTTGTTGCCAGTATATTTGCAAATATTTTATAATCAGCATTTAACAGGGAAATAGGTCTGTAATTTTGTATTTCATTTCCATCTGATTCTGGTTTATGAATTAAAGTTATGAGTGCTTCATTCCAGGAATCTGGTAGTGTTGATTTTTTTGTGATACTTTGGAGCACCTCTTTAAATGGAAGTAGTATTTGTTCCTCAAATTTCTGATACATTTCTACTGGAAGACCGTCCGGGCCTGGGTTTTTTCCCCCTTTTCTGTGTCTTAATTGCCCCTACAATTTCAGAAGTTGAAATTGGCTCATTCAAAAGTGCACCTTTCTTTGATGGGCCATATCGCAACAATAAAGATGAACATACATTTTCATTTTCTATTCTTAGCACAAAATGTACCAATTCTAAAGAGAAACCAATATTTCTCTGATATGGACAAAACAGTTAGAAAATTTATTTGGTTCCCCAAAAGGGCATGAATTAAAGGGAAAGTGCTACAAGACAAAAAGGAAAGAGGGGGGTTTGGATTACCAAAAAATAGTTTGGATTACCAGACAAAAAGGAAAGAGGGGGGTTTGGATTACCAAAAAATAGTTTGGATTATTACCAGGTGATAGCCTTGGGGTGGATCAGAGACTGGATATTACTTGAAAATTGGATAATTTTACACTTAAAAGGTCATGACTTGCATATGGGATGGCATGCATATATCTGGTATGAAGAGGAGAAAATTCACACAAATTTTCAACATCACATTAAAAGAGGACTGTTGATAAAGGTATGGAAAAAAGTTAAAGAAAAGTACTATACTAAGACTCCAAAATGGGTATCGCCATTAGAGGCATTTGTAAAACTGAAATTTATGTCAGAAAATAAAACAGGAACATATGATATTTTGTTGGATGGAACTAATAACTTAAGAACGAAAGAAAATTTAAAATATAAATCTTTCTTGGTGGGAAATTATGCAGCTACAATCAAGATTTACGAAAGATACAAAAATTGGCTTCCACACAGAGAAAACAGATTTAGATACGTTATGGCTCTCTACCAATGATAAATTCGTACAGAAGCTATATAACTATCTCCTGGATGATTATATGCAGGATGAGTTAATAAAAACTCCTATGATAGTGTGGATGCGAGATATAGGTCACAATATTCAAATAAATGACTGGCTAAGAATATGGAAAGCGGTGAAGCTTGTAAGAGCAATATCCTATAAAGAAAATATTTATAAATTATATCATAGATGGTACTGGACCCCCGATAGGATTGCCAAATAGGATTGCCAAAGATTATAAAGCCGTATCTAGAAACTGTTGGAGGTTAGTGAACCAAACCCTTGAACAATATCTTAGGTGCTTCACTAACTTCCAGCAAGACGATTGGGAATCGCTGTTGCCGTTGGCAGAATTCTGCTACAACATGTCATTCCTCCACGGGCATGTCCCCCTTTATGGCTGTACATGGTTATGAGGCCCCACCTCTGCCTTTTCTGACTTCTCCCGACCTACCGCCGGGGGAGGCGGGAGACTGGTGCAAGCACCTTCAAACCGCATGGCCTCTGTTAGCACAGACACTTGACGATGCCAAATCGGCCTACAAAGAGCAGGCTGACAAGAAGCGGGACAAAGCCTGGACTCCTAAATGTGGGGAGTTTGTTTACCTTTCCACGCAAAACCTAAAGGGCTTGCAGCCTAGTAAAAAACTGGGGTGGAAATTTGTGGGGCCTTTTGAGGTTAAACGTGTGTTGAACAATGTAACTGTTGAACTCTTGTTGCCTAAATCTCTGAAATCTGTTCATCCTGTATTTCATGTAAGGCTCTTGAGACACTCGCCTGCAGAGAACGCATGGAGACCAAAAAGGCCCGCCCCCTTCCATTGATGGTGGGGAGGGAACCACATTACGAAGTTGCCCAGATTCTGGATTCCAAGATTTCTCACAACCGGCTGTATTACCTGATTGAGTGGGTGGACTTTGGGCCTGAACAAAGGGAATGGGTGAGGGTGGAAAATGTTTGTGCCACAAAGTTGATCCGCAGATTCCATAAATTGTACCCCTTGAAACCTAAATGGTTGGGTTTATTATCAGGGGGGCAGAGTGTCAGGGTGGAGGGAGGGGTGGAGGTGTCAGTGGGTCTGCCTGTGTATTGTCTGGTATGTGGGGAGGTGACGGGGTTGCCTGGGTAACGCAGCAATTCACATCCCGGGTTATCTCCAGATGGCCAAATGTCCTTGAGTGCCAGGCTGTTTTCTCCTTCCCTTTTCTTATGAAAACAGCTAGGCTATGGAAATTTACAGCTTTTAGAAATGTAGCACCTTTCACTTCCCGCCCGCAGGCTCTGTCGCTATTGGTAGAATGCAGGGGGGGTTTCACCCCAGGAGGGTATAACCAGGAGTGTTTCTTTGTATGGGTTATTCCTGACAAGGAGAATGTTAACGCATCTTTAGAACTGCAGCATAATAAACACTATCCTTTTTCCATGAAGCCTGGTGTTTGACTGACTTTCTGAGGTGTCTGACAAAGTCTAATGTTGGCACATTTTTCCTTATGTGGTGGAAATGTGGAAAATTCAAAACTTTTGGCAAAATGTTAACAAGATAATATTAAAAATGATGAAAATTAATTTAGAACTAATACCAGAAATGTATCTGTTAAACATCATACCCAATTGTTATGAGCAAAAGGATGTATATTTATTGACTCATATACTTACTTCTGCTAGAATACTGATAGCCCAAAACTGGAAATCAGATAAAATACAATTAAGAGATGAACTAACTAAGAAACTAATAGAAGTGGCAGAAACTGATAAACTTAGTATGCTATTGCAAGGAAAAGATGAAAAGTTGTTTCAGAAAAAACGGGCTAGAGTGTATAAATGGTTAGAGACAAAATATGTATAATAGACTCCAATGCTTGATGATTAATGTGTAAACATGAGACTACGTTGTAAAATAAAAAAACTGTAAATAAAATGGGGGGGAGCATTCAGCTAGAACCCATTGTATAGAATACAGTGCTGACTGAAATTTTAGGCTATGTGGGTTAATGTTGGCATATGAAAAACCAAAGTCAAGGAGCCAGAGGGACTAGGGTTAGAATCCCCAGAAGCTTTGTGGTTGCAACTGGAGCTCATTCTCAGACTAACCCTTGTAGAGGAAGATGTTGAATACATCATGTAGAATTTGTTTGCTCCTCTTTTTGCTGGTTCCTAACCTGGACATCATCAGAGGCATGAAGAGCAAGAGCACAGAGACATCCTAATAAATGAATGTATAAGTAAACAAAAAGGTTATTGTGAGGATAAAAGGAAATTTTCTAAGTTTAGACAAAAACCTATTATGCATGGGTGTTTTCCCTTGTTTTCACCATGTATGTTGGGTTTTCTCTGACATTCTGCATTGATTTTCTTCCCTCCAGTGCTTTGTGGTTGCTGTTTCCCCAGATTTTCTGAGACTGCTTTTGTGCTGAATTTCCCCTTGTTTCACTCCCAAGCAGAAGGTAATTCAAAAGTGTATAGATTCCCTCAGATTTTCCCCTTGCCCTTTTGCGACCCCTCAAAGTTCAGTCTCTACCACACTGAGGTTGTTCTGCCTTCTCTGCACCTTCTGCCATACTCTCCCCTTCATAGGTGTACAAGCTCCATTCCCCCCCTCTTTTTTTTTTTTACAGGTGGCATGAGTCTAGTGATATGAGACTATTAGTTCCCTGCTGGTATTGACTTGAAAGGGGGATAGGATGACAATGTCCCCAGAGAAGGAAGGAAGGAAGGAAGGAAGGAAGGAAGGAAGGAAGGAAGGAAGGAAGGAAGGAAGGAAGGAAGGAAGGAAGGAAGGAAGGAAGGAAGATTTCAGTGCTGCATGAAAATAAAATGGGTGTGGCTCATCAGTGTGGAATGAAATTGACAAGAGATGTAAAGCGAGCGAGAGAGACTGGGATGGGAAGCCTAAAGCTTTGAAAACATTTTTCCTATTAATGCTTTAGTGAACTAAGTTTTTGGGGACCATTTTTGCAGTCTCCCAAAGCCTAACATTAAAATGGTGGCTGAGCCACATGGACCTTCTGAAAACTATCAAATTTAAGAATCACTTAGGACCAATCCATTTGGGGGGCAGAGTGCAATCCACACAGGACATGCTCTTTAAAAACTGAAAAGATCATGACCAGTGTGCAGGATCAAATTAGAGAATCACATAGAGAAAACCAGGCAAATTTGCAAGGAAGGATAGGAAATTAGTGTTACTATGCAGCTGGGCATCAGCAAAAATACCCCTCTTTTTTTTCAATGTAGTGGCACATGACTGAAAAAGGTCTCCAGAGCTTCTGCCAGAGGACTCCTCCCCCATACAAATTGCAGCCCTGTGCAAAGCATGATGGAGTTGCAGCTGACTTTACATAAATATGTGCATGTACACACACACACACACACTGCCAACAATCACAGCTTGCAATGCCAATGTCAGTGGGTCCTACCATGCATTCTGTACACTCAATGTGTTCCACCATATTATGAGATCATGGCTGAGTTCAGACTGGCAATTTGCCCTGCTATAGCCACTTTTCAGCTGCGTTTCCCAAGCGGATTAAAGGAAGAGTTCACACAGGCATGTCTGCCTGGCATTCCCCACCCATAGGCAATTCGTGCTGTTCCGCTTCACTCCCTCAATAAAAAGATACCTGACAAAAGTGGTAGCAAATCCCAGAGAGTGCCTTTATCCTGCGTTATTCCACTTTCCAGAAGTGTGAATGCAAAGCCGAAAAGCCGAGAGCAACCCACTTCTATAGTGTGCACCAGGTGTTTCCGTGCATAAGGCGGCAATGATCGGATTGGCTGTGCTCCGCTCTACTGCCCAATGCCATGCCGGCACAAGGGGTCCACCCCAAATCGGCCGGATGCACCCATGCACCCATACACACATAGAGAAAAAAGCCATTTACAGCTGTGCCTCCAGGCCAGCAGTCTGAATGCTCCCGCGCACCTCCTCCCGGTATGCTTCTGCATCTGTTGCCCCCGTGTGACTGGGAAAATCTGGAACAATTTATTCCAGGGCTTTTTTGCCATGACTGGCTCCCACTGCCAGTCTGAACTCAACCCATGTGACTCTTTCCCATTTTTCACAGTAGCCAGTAACACATCAGAGAATCCCCTAGTGCTTGGTGATATAGAAAACAGGCTTTGCAGCTGCTTGTGATTTTTAGAAATGTCATTTTAATCTGGTTAGTTTCAACAGTGGGTTTCCTCCCTTTGCCTGCATTCCTTTCTGTTCCCTTTCATTCAACAAACTAATGCTAAAATACATGTGCAGAACCAGAACCATGAGGATTTAAAAATAAGGTGCTTTCTAGAAGCTACTGCACACCTGCGCTAGGGCAATTGTGTAAATTTTTAAAAATGTTTGGATGCCAGTCCCCACACATCACAAGTGACATTCCACTACAATTTAGAAAAGTGTGTTTTTTAAATTGCAGCTGCAGAATAAATACACCAGAAGAAAAAGAATGGTGTGTAAGGCAGGTACATAATCTGAAGTCAAGATTAAAGGCTAACTGCTCTGAAAATCTGCAGTAAGATGTGCATGCATAATGGGCCAAAGGAAATGATACAGCAGCAGCAGCAGAAACACAGAAGTTCCATATTCACTGTTCTTACAGGGCAACCTTTCTATATATTAAGAGGCAGAAAGGGGAAAGCTGCACAATTCCACCCCAGCTACCTAGCAAAAATTAACATATTCATATATTATTATATACCTGGCCAACCAGTATCAAAATACTACACCTTAACTGAGCTGTGGTTTGGAAAAGCTTGCTTTGTAAGATCATATTACATTTTATGGCATGGTGCAGTCTTAAAAGCAGTTACAGGAATTTTCATTTGGCAGAGCAACAAAGCTTTCTTTTAATTGACTAAGTTGTTTCCTATTACTTGTTGGGCTCTCTTGACAACAATAAGTTCCATAATGGTTCCTAAATATCAAAGTAACTCTTCCAGTATCAAGATGGAACACCAAATCAATAAGTAATGATATACAAATCAGATCTAATAGCTGAAATGTGGTTTGTACCTTCAGGTGGCGGGTTCAATAATTATTGTCACATCTGCTTAGGAGAACAACAATATGCTATGATTTCAATGGAATTTATGTATTTATGTATTTATTTTTAGACCCCACCTTCCTCCCAAATGAGGACTTAAGGTTATACACATTTAGTCACCTGTCCTCCATTTTATTCTTTTAGCATCCTCTTGAAATAGTTTATACTGAGAGTGTGTGATGGGCTCAAGTTCACTCAGCATGGCAGAGTGGGGTTTTGAACCTGGGTGTCTCAGATCCTAGCCCAATATTCTAACTACGAAACCATGCTGGCTGTCACTAACTGAGAAAATGAAATCGGATGGAGTATGTAAATATATATATATATATATATATATATATATATTCATAAACACAAAAATAGATGCCTTTTTTGTATCATAATAAAAGTCCTTACCTGTTGTGTCAAAAAATAATCAAAACCTGCAGTTTGTACTTTCATTTTCTTGATCTTTTCCTTCGGAAGATTACATGGGACTAGATTGTTGTCTAAACAACCATCACTTAATGATAGATTTATACTTCAATATGTAGGACATTTAGTTCATGATTCTATTTTATTTTATTCCATTTTGAAATAAACAATTATAAAACAAACATTGATATTTATCCCCCAAACATCAAAGCATAAAAATACTAAGGCTGCAATGACTGTGTATTTCAGTATGGGGGCTTTCAAGGCTACCAAAATATTTCCCAAATAAGACAGGAATAAACTGCATTTCTTATCTCTGGCACCATAAATGCTAACACAACACCAGGGAGATATAAAAGGGACAGAAGCTGAAGGTATCAAAGATTTCCTATAACTTTCCCTCCCTGTTGCAGTAGCCACCACCTTTCTGAGACAGAGAGGGAGAAAGAGGCATAGGGGAAGGCATACATTAGTAGGGATGGGCATGAACTGGCTCACAAACTTGAATTTGTAACAAATTTTGGGTGGTTCATGCTTCGTGAACTCAAGTTCATGGCATGCAGGGTTGGACCATCATAGACAAATTGTAGGCATCTGCCTGGAGTGCCCCCTTCAGGAAGGGCGCCAGGCTGGCTTCCCGCCCCACTCTTGCCTTGCCAAAAGCCCAGCTGCTCCAGACAAAGAAAAGGGAAAGAAGAAGCAGAAGCTGCTTCCCAGGGAGCATCCCGCCTGCTGCCACCTCCCCTCCCCTCTCCTCCCCCCTCCCCCTCCCAAGCCATGCTGAGTTGAGCTGGCCCACATCTCGCACATCTTTGCCGGTAAGCCTGGGGCAGGGTGGAGTAGTCACTGCACTCCTTTCCCCAATGGCTGCTGCCTTGCTGGCTGCCTTTGGTGGAGGCTGGCATGCCATTTCTTTGCCTGGCCCGAGGCCTCCCACATGCAGGTAGTGGCTTCGAGTTGGCAGACCTGGTGGGGAGGGGGCTGCAAGATGTCCTGCACACAAAGCCCTACCTAAAACTGTCTGCAAGGATAAACAATGAGGACAGGAGTGCCCTTCCTTATATCTTCCCCTCTCCCAACCTGAAAACAGTCATTTGAAAATCCCTCAAAGCCTCCGAGGGGAACAGAAAAGGGCCACAGCTCCAGGGATGTCCCAAGCAGGAGGTGGCAACCCTCTCCGACAGGGCAGACTCCCAATAGGACACCCCCCCCCAGGTAGGGAGAGAGAGTGGGCTCACCGGCAGGCTGGTTTGCAGAAACAGCAGTGAAAGGTTTAAAGAGAGTGAGCTGCTTCCTAGAGAGGCTGAGCAAGGCAAGGGAAGGGGCAAGGAAGAGGAAAAGCTCTTTTCTGGGGGGTGGGAGAAGGCTCTGCTGTTGAATGACCAAAGAGATGGGGGGAGGCTTCAGATCCATGACAGCTGGCAAAAGCCTTGCAGCTGAATTCTGGGAAAGTTTACTCACAAGTAAGACATGGGGTGGGAGGAAAATCAGCTTTTCAATACTAGAAGAGAGAACTGCAGCTCTCAGGTTTTTTTCACGTGATGCATTTATGTTTGAAAATTGGTGGGCACATGGGGGGGGGCACAGGGGGGCACCCAAAGGTAGCCTTGCCTAGTGTACAAAAAGAACCTGGCACCGGCCCTGATGACAGGTCAACCAGTACAAACTTTCCATGAACTTTCAGGCAGTTTGTGGTGGTTCATGCTGGTTTGTGAATGGATATGTTTCCAGACAGACTGCCTCCACTCAATCTAAATGTTTACCAAAGTGCAAAGCAGGGGCGGGGGGCAGAACTTAGAGGTCATGTAGAGGAGCATCCGGGGGAAGTTGCCTGTGATTTTGATATCTCTAGCTTGCACAGGGTCCGTTCTGCACACTCCTGAACTTCCTGAACCTGAGCCTGTCAACATGACCGCCTGTCATTTCCTCAGAAAGCAGTTTCCTGGGACACCTTCTTGGGGGGGAGCATAACTCAGACCCCATAAATCCAACCATTACCAAATTTGAAAGGCAGGTAGAGGAGAGTCAGCTGGAGATGCCCTGTGAGTTTGGTGTCTCTAGCACATCAGGGAGGCATTCTACTTAGTCCTACACCTAACAAACTAAACCAGTTCATTTGGTGGCTAAAAGTTCATGATGGTTTGTGGTTTACAAACCAGGCATGCAACAAACTGCAAACTGAACTGCATTTTCCCAGTTTGTGTCCATTCATACACATCAGCAGTGGATATGTACGAGAGAGAGTTCTTTACGGACACAAGTTGAAATTCAAGTCAAAGAAGAACTCAAGACTAGAATGTCCACCTCTATATTCTGGGTCCCAAACTGTGGACTCTTATTCTTTATGAATTGTAAGGTCCATACTATCCGTGGACAGTAACAAAAGGCTAAAAGATATGATACCAGAAGATGAGCCCCTCAGGTCGGAGGGTGTCCAATATGCTACTGGGGAAGAACAGAGGGTACAATGAATGAAGTGGCTGGGCCAAAGCTGAAAGGATGCTCAGCTGTGGATGTGTCTGATGGAGAAAGGAAAGTCCAATGCTGCAAAGAACAATATTGCATAAGAACCTGGAATGTAAAATCTATGAATCAAGCTAAGTTGGATGTGGTCAAAAATGAGATGGCAAGACTGAACATTGACATCTTTGGAATCAGTGAACAAAAGTGGATGAGAATGGGCGAATTTAACTCAGAAAACCATTATATCTACTACTGTGGCCAAGAATTCCATAGAAAAAATGGTGTGGCCCTTATAGTCAACAAGAGAGTGATAAAGGCAGTAATAAGATACAATCTCAAAAATGACAGAACGATCTCAGTCTGAATCCAAGGCAAACCATTCAACATCACAATAGGAGACTGGAATGCTAAAGTAGGAAGTCAAAAGGTAACTGGAATAACAGACAAGTTTGGCCTTGGAGAACAAAATGAAGCCAGGCAAAGGCTAACAGAGTTTTGTCAAGAGAAAAAGCTGATCATAGTGAACATCCTCTTCCAACAAACTAAGAGGCAACTCTACACATGGACATCACCAGATGGGCAACACCAAAATCTGACTCATTATATCATTTGCAGTCAAAGATGGAGAAGCTCTATACAGTCTCTTCAAGAAAATTGGAGAAATCAAGGGAATGTTCCATGCAAAGCTGGCCATGATAAAGGACAAAAACGGTAGGGACCTAACAGAAGCAGAAGAGATTAGAAAGAGATGGCAAGAATACACAGAAGAACTGTACAAGAATGACCTCAGTGTCCTTGACAACCACAACAGTGTGATCACTGACCTAGAGCCAGACATCCTGGAGTGAGAAGTCAAATGGGCCTTAGAAAGAATTACCAACAACAAAACTAGTGGAGGTGATGGTACCCCAGCTGAGCTATTCAAAGTCTTAAAAGATGATGCCGTTAAAGTGTTGCACTCAATATGCCAGCAAATTTGGAAAACACAACAGTGGCCACAGGATTGGAAAAGCTCAGTATACATTCCAGTCCCAAAGAAGGGCAATGCCAAGGAATGTTAAAACTATCACACAATTGCACTCATTTCACATGCTAGCGCGGTCATGCTCAAGATCCTACAAGCTAGGCTTCAGCAGTACATAGATAGAGAACTGCCAGAAGTACAAGCTGGGTTTCAGAGAGGTAGAGGAACTAGAGATCAAATTGCCAACATTCACTGGATTATGGAGAACGCAAGGGAGTACCAGAAAAACATCTACTTCTGCTTCATTGACTATTTATTTATTTATTTATTTAGATTTATATCCTGCCCTCCCCGAAGGCTCAGGGCGGCTGACAATAGGGCATGAATGCCAGAATTAAAACAGAGTAAAACAGCATAAAACAAATAAAATCATACAGTACAACATCAAGCATTTAAAACAAGATGGGCAGGTCTTAATCCCCGGCAACCTACTAGTAACCTGTCCCCTCTCCTTCCAGGGTCGCCCAGCACCTGATGATGGCAATGGTGTGGTGGTGCATAATTATCAATGATGGAATAGTGGTGGCGCTAAAGCCTTTGATTGTATGGATTAGAACAAATTGTTGCAGGTCCTTAAAGAGATGGGAGTACCAGCCCACCTCACATGTCTCCTGAGAAACCTGTATAAGGGTCAAGAAGCAACAGTTAGAACTGGATATGGAACAACTGATTGGTTTAGCATAGGAAAAGGAGTACGACAAGGATGTATATTGTCATCCTGCTTATTTAATTTATATGCAGAATACATCATGTGAAGAGGACCTAAAGAGCCTCTTGCTAATGATGAAAGAGAAAAGCGCAAAAGTTGGCTTGAAATTCAACATAAAAAAAACTAAGATCATGGCATCCAGCCCCACTACTCCTTGGCAAATAGAAGGGGAAATCATGGAAGCAGTGACAGAATTCACATTCCTGAGATCCAAGATCACTGCAGATGGTGACTGTAGCCATGAAATTAAAAAATGCCTGCTCCTTGGGAGGAAAGCGATGACAAACCTAGATGGCATAATAAAAAGTAGAGACGTCACCCTGCCAACAAAAGTCCATATGGTCAAAGCAACAGTATTCCCAGTAGTAATGTATGACTGAGAGAGTTGGACCATAAGGAAGGCCAAGCACCAAATAATAGATGCTTTTGAATTATGGTGCTGGAGAAGACTCTTGAGAGTCTCTTGGATGGCAAGGAGATCAAATCAGTCAATCCTAAAAGAAATCCACCCTGACTGTTCCCTGGAAGGCCAGATACTGAAGCTGACGCTCAAATACTTTGGCCACCAAATGAGAAGAGAGCACTCACAGGAGAAGACCCTGATGCTGGGAAAGCTTGAAGGTCAAAGAAGAAGAAGAAGAAGAAGAAGAAGAAGAAGAAGAAGAAGAAGAAGAAGAAGAAGAAGAAGAAGAAGAAGAAGAAGAAGAAGAAGAAGAAGAAGAAGAAGAAGAGATTGGAATTATACCCTGCCCTTCACTACCTGAAGGAGTCTCAGAGCGGCTTACAATCTCCTTTCCCTTCCCCTCCCCATAACAGACACCCTGTGAGGTAGGTGGGGCTGACAGAGCTCTTTCGAGAATTGCCCTTGAGAGAACAGCTCTGAAAGAACTTATGACTGACCCAAGGTCACACCAGCAGCTGCATGTGGAGGAGTGGGGAATCAAACCTGGTTCTCCCAGATTAGATTCTGCGCTCCTAACTACTACACCAAACTGGCTAAGGGAATGGCTAAGGATGAGATGGTTAGACAGTGTTATCAGTGCAACAAATATGAAATTAAGCAAACTGTGGAGACAGGAGGGTCTGGAGTGATGTGGTCCTCCTCAGGGTTATGAAGAGTCAGACTCGACTGTGCAACTGAACAACAACAACAACAAATAGTTATGAGCACAAGAAATACACACTTAGTCTACAAGTTAAAACCTACTATCTACATCTACTAGTTATTGCCAAACCAGTCAAATACCATGTCTGTGTATTATGACCATCACCCAGGGATCTTGAATCTGGACTCTACAGCCCTAGTCTAACAATCTAACCACTACATCACAGTGATTATGCACATGATTGCATCAAGACTTGTTTAGTGTGGTGTTTAATAATGTCCTCATATGCTTTTGCACAATGGTGATGTACCACACATACAAACTCTATCACAGTTGCTCTTTTTTGCAATGTTTTATCAATGTGCATCATTAACAAAAGAGAAACATGGAACTGATGCACATATAGATGCAGAGTATTCTTTACAACACTAGGAAGAAAATAATGAAATAATCAAGAATTCCTAATGCAGTAGTTGGTTCCACTTTGAAAATAGAACAAGGTAGTTCAGAACTCCCAAATTGGATGAGGAAATTGGGAACTGTTCTACCTACCCATCATTCTACCTACAAATAATCTCCTCTATCTTTACTTATTTCTGCTAGGCATTCATCATATTTTAAAATATATTTTCCCTAAATCCCATATAGTTAGCTAGATCATTTCAAGTTCCTTAGTATTCAAATGAATACTCACACAGTTGTGATGTTGCCATTTGTGCATCCACCATCATGATGGGCTAATAAACATCATGGCATATCAGTTAACAACTACTATCAAGCACTGACTTTCAGATATCAAATACTGAAATGGACTATCACTGGATATCAGATATAAAATGTTCCAAAGAATAGTAGGCAAACATTTTAATCCCCAGAGAACATCCTCAGACAATTTAGCAGAGAAACTTACAAGAATGGTTGGAACTTTGAAAATAACTGAAAGTAAAGAGATTGGTTTGGTGTGTGGCTGGTGGTGGTGGTGGCTGTCTGGAATTTACTTGTGTAGTTCCTTTGGGAGGGAAAGATTTTGAGGGCTCTTCTAGGAAGAGGTATTTGGAATTGTAAAGCCATGGATCTATTTGCCCCTGTTCCTCTTCAAATAAAGTGCATGGACTGTATAGGGAAGGGCTTTATATTCAAGCCTTATCTTCTTTTTTGCAGACTTTTGTGGATATTGCAGGATTAGCCAGTCACCCTGCCATTTAGGTGTCCAGACAGGAATATTGGGGGTTCCTCCTGATGGGATGTGTGGTGAGCCTTTTCTCACCTACTTCACAATGTAACAAGAAGACGGTGCTAGATGATTAAATAGGGCTAATTCCCCCCACACACACTTTTTACAGCCATAACGAGTTTGGCAAAGGCAGGGTTTTTATTATAGGTAGAGATGGTCAGCAAGCACCCTGAGCCACTGAGTGTGATCACAGATGTGTGCTGAACAGAATGTCACTGGATTTATGGTGCAATAGAGCTTGGGAAGGAGTGTCCTTGCTGCTGAGCAACATCTTTCCAAACCTGGTAGTGGCTTTATGTGCATCAGGGAAGGGGGATAGAGCTGACACCTCTTGGTACAGTATGTGCAGACAAGGATTAACAAGTCTTGTGGATGCTGCTGGCCAAGTTTGAGGCCAGTGTGGATTTGCCAAACAAAATACCACAATAACCTAGTGCAACCCACCCCCAAAATATTAGCATATTTAATAGTGAAAATGTAGATCAGCTAATTCTAATAAACTAGCTAAACCCATACTATGGCCTTGTGTCTTTATTTGGGGTGCTGGGGCAATAGGAATGGTCACAAGATTTCCTAGATACCATAGCCTGCCTTTTTCTCCTCCATCTCAGATATCCAATAGTACCACATGCACCAACACAAAGTGAAGCAGATCAGGAAGTAGACAGACTGACCTGTAGACATTTGGAATGCTATTATGTCAGTTTCTAATTTACAGGATAAAATGCTATAATATCCATTTTAATGAAAAGGAAAATATGCAAATCCAGGGTTGTTGGTTTTTGAGCTACCATGTCATTTTATTGAAAAGTAAAGGGGGGAATCTGGTTTGTAGTATAAACAGCCAAATGGTCTGCTGGGGGGAGAAAAAAACCCTGGATGAATTCCAGCTGAACAGCCACTATTCAAATTGATAGCGACAGCTCATTCTGAAAAAAAGTGGTTATTTGGAAATGATTGATATGAACTCAAAGGGGTGTGAAGAACTACAGCATTCATAGTGTTCAGGAGCTGTTGACAGTTTGGCATTTCTCTAATAAAGATTAGAAACAAGCCAAGGCATTGGATTTCACATTTCCATTAAGCATAGAGGCCATATTAAATGATTTTTATTCACACAAATATCCAGCCTACTCAAATGTGCCAAAAATCTGAAAATCAAACAACCAATGCTTTTTATTATACCAAGGTGAAGCATTCTCTCATCATAAAGCTGGGCATACCATCCTCTAACCACACATAAAAATATTTTGAATAAGATCCAGATAAAGTAAACCATGCATAAATCCTATTAAAAACAGTGGAATTAATTATGCAGTCAGGCAGTATCTAATAGGAGATAATGGTATAATTGCATTTTAAGGCTACCTTCCTTAATACATTGTGGGTTTTTTTAATTAGCTATATATTTATCCTGCCCTTCCTCCAAACAGCTCAAGCAATCTATAATCTTCTTCACAATGTTATCCTTACAACAATGCTATTACACAAGTTAGACTGAGACACAGTGACATGTATCCCAGCCATGCAGTTTCTCCAATGGAATGGCATTTCCACTTGTGGAACAAGGAGCAACAATTTCTACCAACACCTTCTTCCTCCTGCAGACCCCCAGTTTATCCCTATATTGTTCAAAGGGTTTGTTGACCAGGAGGGACAATGGGGGGGGGTTCAGTGCGCTAAAAACAGCAAGGCAAGCTGAAAAGGCCTCCTTTGAAAAGTCTGTCAATGGTTGGAGATACCCCAGTGACTGGACCAATGTTAGTTGAGTAACTTCATGGCAGAGCAGGGATTAAACATAGGCCTTTCCAGGGGTCATTTTGTAAAAAAAGAGGTGCAGGACCTCATTAGCATAAGTTATTTGCATATGCCACACCCCCTGACATCACCGGAAATGTATCAGAAGGAAACACCCACTGCTCAGGCTCCACTGGAGCATTTTGGATTGCTAGCTATGGGGGGTAAGAATGCGCAGATCTGCCCTCAGATAGGAGGGAAAGCTTGTACCTGAATAAACCTTGGTCTTAAAGGTGCCACTGGACTGTTTTGGATTGCTAGCTATGAGGGCAGGGACATGCAGATATGCCCTCAGAGAGGAGGGAGAGTTTGTACCTGAATAAACCTTGGTCTTAAAGATGCTACTGGACTCTTTTGGATTGCTAGCTATGGGGGGGGGGAATGCACAGATCTGCCCTTACAGAGGAGAAAGACCTTATACCTGAATAAACCTTGGTCTTAAAGGTGCCACTGGACTCTCTTGGATGGATGGCAAGTGCAAGAAAGTGTGTGGCTGCTTGTGGGTCGAGGATGGTGGTGCAGAGGACGTGCATGGCCTCGAGCAGGTAGGGGGCCAGGGCAGTGGCAGGGCAGAGGTGCAGGAGGAGGCCGAGTAGGTGCAGGAGGCCAAGGCAGAGCTCCTCACAGGCCTTGTGGGAGTAGCCAGGGCCTGCCTTACAGAGACGCCGCACCAGGGCCGAAGTGATGATGGGCAGAGCATGGACGGGCTGGGTGCCACAGCCCACGCAGTGGCGGAGCAGCTCGAAGGCCAGCTTGTGGCAGCATTCCACTGGATTGGCCAGCGGGCTGGGAAAGGTGAGGGGGGCTGCTGGGAGCAGGGGGTGGTGCTTGCTGCCTGTGCCCACCCCCTGGGCTCCTTACTGCCAGAGCTTTGCTCCTGTGCGCTCCTGCAGGAAATGAGCCCTGGGCCTTTCCAATCCTTTTAAAAAAAAACACCAGAAGTTCAGCAAGATCTTAACAACTAACAAAATATATTCCAGCATAAGCTTTCATGAGGCAGAGCTCCCTTCTTCAGATACTATGGGAAGGAAACCCATTTTGGAGATAATTATAAGAAAAATTACAGAATGGGGGAAAGGAAGAGTAGGAGTATGAAACCTGCTATCAGTTTTTTGGGTGTAATTCTCTTTGTAAAGGACTGAAACAGATGAAGGTCTATCATGCAGGGGTGCTCTGCCTCATTTTCACCATGCATGTCAATCGGGTTTCCTTTTTCATACTGCATTGATTTGCTTTCCTTCAACGCTCAGTTTGCTTTCTGGTCGCTGTTTCCCTGCGTTTTCAGAGAGTGCCTTTGTGCCATTTTCTCCCTTGCTTTGCTTCCAAGCCAAAGGTAATTCAAAAGCATACAGATTACCTTTGATTCCCCCACACCCTTTTTCTGCCCCTCAAAGGCCACTCCACTACCCACATCGATGTCATTCCTCCCACTCTGCATGTTCTGCCATACTCCCTCCTTAACCAGTGTACAAGCTCCATTTATCCCTCATTTTTAATTTTTTTATTTTTTTTACAAGCATCATGAGACTATTGCTAGTCTTGGATTGCTGAATAAAAAAATTAAAATGGAGGAGAGTATAAAAGGAGATGCACGAGATTTAGTTCCCTGCTGGTATTGACTTGAAAGCAGGACCAGAGAGGAGGCAAACAGCAGCATCCCCAGAACAAAAAAACAAAAAAAAACCCATCCCAGATTTGGCATTGAGAGGAGAAACCTGATCTTGGTGCTGACAGTAAACAGTGAGGCAGGGATGGAGGAGAACTGTGCCAATCAAACCCACCCAGACACCACAGCCCCCTCCCGCAAGCAAGGCCAACTCCACATACTTCCACACTGCATTGCTAAAGGGGAGAACATTGCTAGGTTTCATCCAGGGGAGGGAGGTGAGCCAAGCCCCAGCTTTCCAAACAAGCACACTACAGAAGCACACAGGGCTTCAGGGGATTTGCACACAGCTTCAGATTGAAAGATTCTTCTCCCCAACATATATCACAAAGAGCCAAGAAAGCCAACAGAGGAGTTGGGAGTGTTAAGACAGCCACAAGAAACATCCTGATGCCATTGGATTCTCATTCCTACCTTATTCTCTCGCTCACTCTTTCCCTCCTCCTCCTCCCTCCCTTCCCCCTTCTCCCTTCCAATGTCAGTCAGTTATAGCAAAGAATAAAGGCGGGGGGGGAAGACCTCAGCTGATGGAGGGAAGGGTTCTCCCCCCCAATTTAGTGGCACAAGACTGAAAAAGCTCTCCAGAGCTTTTGCCAGAGGACTCCTCCCCCATACAAATTGCAGCCCTGTGCAAAGTGTGGTGGAGTTGCAGCCAACATTGCACAGGTGCACACATACTTTGCCAATGATTACAGCTTGTAATGCCAGTGTCAGTGGGTTCTACCATGCATTCTGTACACTCAACATGTTTCTCCATATTATGAGATCATGTGATTCTTTCCCATTTCAATGGCTGATAACAGAGCAGAGAATCCTAGTGCTTGGCAATATGAAAAATGGGGCTTTGCAGCTGCTTGTCAGTTTCAAGAAAAGTCTGGTTAATTTCAACAGTGGGCTTCCCTCCTTTGCCTGTGTTCCTTTCTGTTCCCTTTCATTCAATGAACTAATGTTAAAATGCATGTGTAAAACCTGAACCATGAGGATTTAAATGGAAGGTGCTTGCTGGACGCTACTGTGCAATTGTGATAGGTCAATTGTGTAAATTTTAAAGAGCTTTGGACACCACCCTCCACATGTCACAAATGATGTTCCATCCCAATTTAGAAAAGTTCATTTTTAAAATTGTGACTGAAGAATAAATACAACAGAGGAAAAAAGAATGGTGTGTAAGGCAGACACAGAATCCGAAATCAAGACTTACTGTTCTGAAAATCTACAGTAAGATGTGTGGGCATAATGAGCCTTAGTTATACAATACATAACGGATCACAAAATAGGACAGAGGTTCCAGCTTTTCTTGTGGTACAGATAAACAAAATGTAATGAAGTAGGGTCAACATGACTAACCAAAGAAGAAGTCTGAGGCATAAGAAAAATTGACTAACATCAGTAAAAGTTGATCAAGCAATAGACCAAAGTTAGAGTTGGTAAAGGTTATAAAGGTTACAGTGTGATACAACACACTAAGAGCCAGTTAAAGTGTCTAAATAGTGGGTCCTGCTGAGGTATTAGAAATCAGAGTTGTCTTCTAACATAAGCTCTTTAAAGGGTGGCTTCATTTTCAATATAGTGTAATTTGAATGGGGAAGATGTGCCTCTGAATGATGCATTCTGGCTAGCCCTCTTTCCAATCCTTTCATCAGTTTTGCAACTCATTTTTTAAAAAAATTGCTTTATTTTCTCAACAAAGTAAAGAATGAATATTCATGGATGAAATGTGCTTATGGATGTCTCAAAAATCAATTGAGTAGTAAGGCTGGTTAGCTGAACCAACATTATAACCACTGATATGTACATCTGGAATGCAAGTTGTTAACTTAGGGGCTAAGCTGATACCATGAGTTAAGAACCTACTATGACTTCATTTCATATTATATCTGCCTTCTGCCTTTAGTTATGAAATGGGCTGAGAAAACTGTGGCAATGAAGACATGGATTTCCTTGAAAACTGTATGTTCCTATTGGTTGATATCAATATAGAATGAAAATCAATTAATGTTTACACCTTTTTCACTGGGTTATTCTTCAGAGAGAAAATGAAGGTATTTCTCCCAGCCACGCTTACATATTCCTTTGCTCATATCTTGTTAATGAGAAAAGACATGGAAAGAAATACTACAACCTTTGTGTAATTACAGCTGCACATCTAAAGATTTGCTGCTAGAAACTTCAGTGTGTACTGTTCAGGTCACATCTCAGATTGAATATATGATTAATGCTCCTATAAAACTTGAAAATTGTACCAGTTAAAAGAATCACATATGTTTACATTCCCCAAAGACTAGTGGGAAATATTTCACTTTTCATCTTGAAAAAAATAAGCCACATGTTTGATAAATGGAATGTTTTACTTTCCCCTCATTATATAGTTTAGAGTTCAGCCTGCACAATTTATGGCCTGTATAGGACTGTATCTTTCTAAAATTGGAATGGCATCTGTCCCAGAAAGTGGGAAAGTTAGATAAGGATTCCTGGCAGAATCTTAAAGAAATAGATTGTCTGGATTAGAAGTTGGAGTTGTTGTAGCTCTCAGAAAGAATTATATATATATATATATATATATATATATATATATATATATATATATATATATATATATGTATATATTGGTATATATATACTAATAATGGAAGAGGAACAATGGGATTTGGGTGAAAATGTATAGGAGCAGAATGTGAAGCATCTTAGAAAATTTAGGAAAGATACAGAGAAAGAGTTTAAGCTATTAGCTTTCCTTCAGATCTGATCTTGATTATGTTGGGCCATGCTCATACAGCATGTCCTTTCTCCACTATAAACAAAGCCAGCATGATATAGTTGTTAGGATGGTAGGCTAGAATCTGGGACACCCAAGTTCAAACCCCTATTCTTCCATGGAAGCTCACTAGATGACCTCGGGCCAGTCACTCTGCCTTTCTCAGCCAGACCATCTTCTTAGGCTTGGTGATGTGAGGACACAATAGAGGAAGGGAGAACAACGTTGTACATTGCTTTGGGCCCCCATTGAGGATAAAAGTAGACTATAAATATCTAAGTAAACTCATCCAAATTACTCATCCCACAAGATTGCATTGTTGCACAACAATTGTTTTTGTGTTCCTAATGGTATCATTATGTAGATTGGTTTGTTTATCACCCAAATAGTTAGTGCTGGTATTCAAGCAATCAAATGTCATCATGTTACATCGATTTTCATCTTGACCTCTAATGCTTTTTTATTCAAGAGCCAAAACTGAAGAGAGGCTGGATATAGGAAGAAGATTCCTTCCACTCCTTTACTAGTGGAGTGGTGAGTGTAAATAAATACAGTTCTGGGAGTACTTGCATGTGTAGAGGATCATTGTTAGTGTGACCTCCACGAACAGAAGTGCTTTAGGAATATAGTCAAGTGTTTCTTTCCTGCTTTCTATGAACAATTTTTGAGGTTTTTCATCTGCTCTATTAAAGCTTTGGGGATTCATTGTATATTAGACCAAGCTATGAAATGCATGCACACTTAAACCAATGAATATGAAAATTAAAGAACCTGAATCCTTGAAGGCAGGAATGTGGGCATAATCCAGCTGAACCACAGATTCAATAAGTCCAAGCAGAGGTTTCCTGTTGGGTTCAATAGTGCTCTATTCATCCTCCCTACTTCAAGCACATAATGCTCCAAGGCATGATGGTAATGGGAAACTCATGTGTACTTCCCTTATCTCCATTCTCTATCCCTCTCTTCCTACTGCTTGAGTAACTTGTACAGTGCAGAGAAAAGGATAGCATGCAGACCAACTTAGAGATATGCATTTAGCTAAGAACCTTTGAAAACAATTGCTAACTGAGACAGTTCTTAATGTTAGGTATTTTTCAAAATTTTCACAATTCAGTGCTGGTAGCAACCAAATTTCAAGTGAGAGTTTTGATTGCCAATAAAATGGGGACCCTTTTCCCGGTCTTCCTGGAATCTTTCACAAAAGGGACAGAATCTTTGAAAATGCATCCAATTTTAAATGTTTGGGGGGAAATGCAGTTTTTGAGCAACCAGAGCTCTCAAGATAAGGCTGACAGAGGCTGACAGAGGACCTTTATCAATAATATATTGATCATACTCTTTTAAAGAATCAAAGTTTTGATTAAGGATTATGTTAAGTATGAGACTCAACAACGAAGTAAGCTCAACAAGTGATTCAGCTTTATTCAACAGCAAACTCCAACTCAGGAACACACAACACAGACAGTGGAGCACAGCTCCTTTTTAAACTCTCCCGGCTGTCAAAGCCACACCCAGAAATAGTTAACGGACCAATGGCAGTGCAGAGTTAAGGTCCAATCACAACTGTTCCCGCTTTGCAACATTATCACACAGTGATTGGCTATTTACACTGGTTTCGCAGAAACCGACCAATACGAATGCGACAGCTTAGAATCCACATTCCAGAATCAAGCTTAACATAGGAAAAGATAGGCTTGATTCACCTTTCAATACACAACAAATTCCTCCCCCTAAGATGGAGCATTCCCCTTCCAAACATAATCTTTCAGGTAGGGAGGGGCACCTCGGCTTCGGTTTGACCGGCGCAGCGGTCTCTGCTCCGATGGCGGTGGAGCGGCACACTCTTCGGGGACTCCGATGGTCTCTCTCGCAGGAGAGTCAGGGGACACTAACACAGGGGTCTCAGGCACTGGAGTTGGGGGCTCCCCAGACTCCGAATCTCGATCCGCAGTACTCACCTCCTCGCCGGGAGGCCCTTCCTGGACGGGGACCAGCTCAGGCTCGGGCACTGACTCGGCGCTTGAGTCTGCCCAGCGCTCTCTGAGCTGGTCAATGTGGCGGCGTATCTCCCGTCCGCTGGGAAGCCGGACCACATACAACCTGGACCCTGCCACCTTTGTGACCACGGCTGGTAGCCATCTGTGACCTTCCGCATAATTGCGGGCAAACACCTTGTCCCCAACCAAGAACACTCTTCCCTGCTCTGGGGTCTCTGACCGCTGCTTGGACCTGTCCAGGTCAGGGTGCAGTCGGTCCAGTAGGGTAGCCAGCTTACGGCCCATTAAAAGTTCAGCTGGGCTCCTCCCCGTTGTTGAACAGGGGGTGATGTGTTGCCTCAGGAGGAAAGAGGCAATCTTCTGGCTCCAGTCCCCACACGTCAGGCGCCCAAGTGACTCCTTCGCCGTCCGTACCATCCGTTCGGCCTGACCGTTGGAGGCCGGATGGAACGGCGCAGAAGTCACATGGCGGATGAGGTTGTCTTTAAGGAATTTTTCAAATTCCGCTGACACGAACTGTGGCCCGTTGTCCGAGACCAAACAGTCCGGCAGCCCGTGGGTCGAAAACAACCTCCGGAGGGCGTTGATGACTGCCCCGGACCCTGTTGACCTCATGGGTATCACCTCTAACCATTTAGAGTAACTATCTACACAAATAAAAAACATTTGCCCATGGTATGGTCCCGCAAAATCAATATGGAGGCGTGACCAGGGCCTCCTCGTTTTCTCCCAGGGCTGAATGGGAGCCTGTGGTGGTTCTGGACGGGACTGTTGACACTCCATACACTGCCTTACCCAGGCCTCAATGTCCTCGTCCAGCTTCGGCCACCACACGTACCCTCTGGCGAGGGCTTTCATGTGAACCATGCCAGGGTGGCCCACATGTAACGCCTCCAAAACATCCTCCCTCAGCTTGGCGGGAATCACCACCCGACTCCCCCAAAGCAAACAGCCCTTTGTCACCGATAGTTCGTTCTGGCGCGAAACGAACGGTTTGAATTCAGGCGCCATTTTTCCTGCCGGCCACCCCCTCCATGCCCAATTAAGGACACGGGCAAGCACAGGGTCCTTAGCCGTCGCAGCGGCAATGTCTGAGGAGGTTACTGGTGCCTCCGGGAGCTCTTCGAGCGCCAAAATGTCCAACTCTGGCTCGAGTTCATTGTTTTCCAGTGGTGCGGGGCAACGGCTCAGGGCGTCGGCATGCCCGATAGCCTTCCCCGGGCGGTGCTCAAGCTCAAAGTCATACGCCGACATGAATACTGCCCACCTCAACATCCTGGGGGACAGTATATTCGGCGTCTGTCGGTCCGGGGAGAAGATGCCCAGAAGCGGCTTGTGATCTGTTACAAGGAGGAACCTCCGCCCATAAACAAAGTCATGGAATTTTTAATTCCGGCGATTAAGGCGAGGCCCTCCTTGTCGATCTGGGCATAGTTCTTCTCCGCCGCTGTAAGTGATCGCGAGTAGAAAGCGATCGGTGCTTCCGACCCATCCGGCATGAGGTGGCTAAGAACGGCGCCCACCCCGTAGGGTGACGCGTCAGCCGCAAGCACCAAGAGTTTGTTCTCGTCAAAGTGGGTCAGCACCGCACTAGATGAGAGGAGTTCTTTAACGCCCGTGAACGCTCGTTCCTGCCGCTCTCCCCACTCCCACTTTGCGTTCTTGTGGAGCAGAGCATGCAGGGGTTCTGCAACCGATGCCTTGTGGGGCAGGAAGGCATGATAAAAGTTTAGGATCCCCAGGAACGACTGGAGATCCTTCTTTGACCGTGGCGGGGGCGCGTTCTTGATGGCGGATACCTTGTCCGGTGTAGGATGGACTCCATCCGCGTCAATCAGGAATCCCAAGAACTCCACTCTGTCTGCTCCAACCACACATTTAGAGCGTTTGACCCTCAGCCCGGCTTCTTTAAACCGGCCTAGTACTGCTCTGAGCCGAGCCATGAGTTCGCACTCGTCAGAGCCTGCCACCAGAACGTCGTCAAAATAGGGCACGACTCCAGGTAGCCCACGCAGGAGCCCCTCCATCAAGCCCTGGAAAATGCCCGGGGCTACGTTAACCCCAAATTGTAGTCTCTTGACCCGAAATGCCCCCTTGTGGGTCACTATGGTCTGGGCGTCAGCAGTTGCATCGTCTACGGGCAACTGCTGATAGGCTTGGGCTAAGTCAAGTTTGGCGAAAACTTTTCCTCCTCCCAGCGAAGCCAACACATGGCTGATGACCGGCACTGGGTAGGAGTGCTGCTGGAGCGCTTTGTTCACTGTACACTTATAATCAGCGCATATGCGTATCGACCCGTCTGCCTTTACGGGCGTTACTATGGGAGTCTCCCACCGACCATAGGGCACCGGCTCGAGGATACCCTGATCCACTAGCTTGTCCAGCTCTGCCTCGATCTTCGCCTTAAGAGCGAGGGGTACCTTCCTGTACTTCAGCCGTATGGGACGCACTGAAGGGTCTAAATCAAAAGAGACGGGGGGCCCCGTATATAACCCAAGCCCTTCCCCAAAAACTTCAGGGAACTCTTGATACAAAGACTCCCTTTTATTGTTGCAAATGCTGTTAATGCCAGAGATGGCAATACCTAGAGCCTCGAACCAATCAAGGCCCAACAAACTGACCCTCTCACCCTCTGCAACCAGGAGGGACAGCTCAGCCTTCCGCTCCTTGAACTCCACCTGGAAGGTAGCTCGTCCCGCCAACGGAATGCGTCGTCCCTGGAAATCGGTGAGACGCGTTGTTACTGGAGACAGGCGACGTCGGCTCCTCCTCGGAAATAAGCGCTGCCATGTTTCGGTGGAGATGACGGTGACGGATGAGCCTGAGTCCACCTCCATCGTACACGGAACGCCATCCAGCCGAAGCGTGACGTGAATTTTCCGAGTTGCCTTGTCACCGGTCGCCAGGACGGTTGAAGGGCAGGTGTCAGTCTGGTGGCAATCGGACGTTCTGCTGTCATCTGATGGCCGAACCTTGGGGTCTGCTCGTCGCGAAGACGGTGGCGATTTCCTCGCAGCCCGGCAAACTCGAGCCAGATGACCTCGCTTCCCGCAGGAGTGGCAGATGAGCTCTCTAGCCCGACAGAGGTCTCTGTCGTGGTGGCCGCCGCAGCCTGCGCAGGGACGGGTCGTCGAAGTTCTCGGTCTGGTCCGCGGTGGGCGTGTCTCCCGAGTTCGGCACACGCCGTCGGCGTCGCTGTCAGACTCGCAGGCAGACTGCTGGTGAACTGCAGGCTCCTTGCTGACCTGGGTCTGCCGCTGTCGAACCTCTCGCGTCAACTTGTCCGCGGCCTCCGCTGCGATAGCCTCGGCGTAGGCAACCGCATACGTCAGTTGGGTGCGGGCAAAAGACGCTGTTGCAGGCGCTCGTCCCGAAGGCCGCACACCAAACGGTCGAGGAGGGCGTCTTCCAGATCTGTGAACTCACAAGGCCTTGCCGCCTTCCGCAAGGCAGTGACGAACTCAGCGATGGACTCGGAAGGCCCTTGGCACCGCTTGTAAAAGGCGTGCCGGCACGCGATCCGAGACGGTTGTGGCGAGAAATGGCCTTTTAGCTTGGCCGTGATCTCAGCCCACGTTGCTGCACTCAGCTCAGTCGGAGCGACCAGGGACCGGGCGATGTCGAAAACGGCCTTGCCGCACGAGCTCAGGAGCGTCGCCTTCTTTCTCGCCTCATCTGTTATCTGATTCGCCTGGAGGTGGAACTCGAACCGTGCCAGGTAAGAGTCCCAGTCCTCCGTCGCCGGGTCGAACGCTTCGAACGCCGGGTTGACGGCCATTGGGGCTGTTGGTGCTGCCACTTCTACTCGTGGAGCCTCAGCCGGCTCGGCCGGGTGTGTGTCCTCGTCTGCCGTTGCGATCTCGGTTCAGCGGGGCTGCCTACCCGCTCTAGCATCCCATCCTCGTCGCCAATTGTTAAGTATGAGACTCAACAACGAAGTAAGCTCAACAAGTGATTCAGCTTTATTCAACAGCAAACTCCAACTCAGGAACACACAACACAGACAGTGGAGCACAGCTCCTTTTTAAACTCTCCCGGCTGTCAAAGCCACACCCAGAAATAGTTAACGGACCAATGGCAGTGCAGAGTTAAGGTCCAATCACAACTGTTCCCGCTTTGCAACATTATCACACAGTGATTGGCTATTTACACTGGTTTCGCAGAAACCGACCAATACGAATGCGACAGCTTAGAATCCACATTCCAGAATCAAGCTTAACATAGGAAAAGATAGGCTTGATTCACCTTTCAATACACAACAGATTAGATGATAAAGGAATAGTCTTTCCCTCTATGTCAAGACATAATTTTGGAAGAGGAATGTGTATACCAGAACGCCGTGGTAGTGAGGACAGTAATGCATTTGGCAGTGCCAATCCAACTCAGCCTTACCTTTCAGAATCCAGAGCTGAAAGATATATTGTTATGTTCCCTCTCCATATGGAACTAATGTCAAAGTTAATGCAAGATGTTATATCTGGAATCTGTGTAACAAATGACATGCAAATTAAGACAGATATTGATAGCTAGCAGCCATTTGAAAAATAATAAGGTTCAGTAAATCTGTATTTATTCATGGATTCACATTTATCCATTATCCAGCTGTCAAGAGACTATTTCATTCTGAGTGAGGCTAGAAGTCTATTCATGTCTACATTTCTAGCTATAGAAATTAATGCATTCATTTATAGCCACTGCCAAGGACACTGAACATTATTCTCAAAATGATTTTTTCTTCAGTTTTATTAATATAAACAAATATGCCTGACAAAGCCAGGCCGATGATTTCTTCTACTCAAAGGAGCAGTTTGTGAATGCATTGTAACTGGACCTCTTTCTGTCCAGGGGTATATAGAGAATTTTCTCTTCTTCATGTCACCACAAAATCACTCTTCCATGTAGAAAAGGGATGCTGCTTAAGTATCATTCCTACCCAGAAAACTGAAAACAGCAATTTCACAAAGAATCAGTTTTCCTAGTGAATTCAACAGTGAATTTTATCACACAGGCCACAGTTTCTGGGACACAGTGATATTTGGAGGGGGAAGGGGCAGGGGTCAATCAAAAACCCAGTCTCAGAGAACAGTGAGAACACTTCTGATCTCCTACAAGGGGAAAAGTTGTCATTTCCCAGGCATGGATCCAGTGTGATTCCTGACATGGAAGATCAGAACCTGACTCCCTCTACAACAAAACTTCACTGAGTCCCAGCAAGCCTAGGAAACAACATTTTCCCGGTGGGAAATCAGGAATTAGCTCTCAGCGGGATTGAGTTTCTGATCTGCACGTAACCCGTCCATGCAGAATAGGCACATAGCAGATGCATTCACATGCACCATTTGAACCACTTTTGGCATGCTTCAGAAACGGATTTTATATCCATGTTCACACACCCAACATCTGTGCACTGTCCCCAGCCATCACCTTCTGGATCAAACCCCCTTTAAAATGGAATATTTTGATACCACTTACCCAAGTGGTATTTTCCCAATTCTCCATTTCGAGCCACACTTTTCTGTCGTCTGATCGCTCCGATGTTGAGCCACTTCCGAGTGCTTCAACCTCCTCCCCTCTGGAAAGTTGCCATGGAAGCCTCAGGCTTCCACTTCTTGTCCACCATTTTTTTAAGCCTCAGTGGTATGCGCATGGGTGGAGCTCCACTCCTAAGTTAGTAAAAGCAAAGTTTGAATGCTGCCTAGTTTAACCAATTAGACGAGTTCGGGATCTCATGGAAGCCAGTTTTGGGGGTAAAAGTTTCATTTAAAGTGTTCATTTAAAGTTTAAAGGGAAGTGTGGAAATTGCTGTTCTGCACACGTGCAAAAATTTTAGTTCTAAAGATGGCTGCCTCTGTGCATGCTCAAACTGAGAGGGGGAAAAACCACCGATGCACGGTCCCAGTGGGAAGCAATGTGGCTGCACAGCGATCCAGAACAAGGAGGTCAGTGTGATCGCGATTCTCCGGGTTAAAAAAAACAATGCATAGGATCAGAGCACTTTTACACCACTCCCAGCATGCTGCCTGAATGCACCCATAGATCAAAAACAGCCAAACATCCCAACGATAAATTGGCTGTCTGCTTACAATTGGACCAATTCCCCACAAGAAGTGTGTGCGCTTTTCTGTTCCCCCTTCTTGCATTGGTCAATTTCACACCATTCACTGCACAACCGCATTTTGACCCACAACTCCCTCTGATTTCCCCTACATCTTCTCAATCCTTGTTTTTTTTTTTTTTGTACAATATATTTTATTAACTTTTCAAAAAGAACAGGATAAAGTTGAACAGTGAAACAACAAGTGAGTGCAAAGTGCCAATAGCGTAGAATTACATAAACAAGTAAGTATTTAACAGCAAAGTATATGTTAAAGAGACTTATTAAGAACAGAATATAACTTATATCAGGTTGTACCAGTTTGCAAGTTATCTACGTTGGTTCTAAGGAAGGAATATCGAATACATACATCACGAAAAGCAATGTCTTGAACAAATAATCTAATTACCATAGCCATATAATATCCATCACTTTAGGGTAATCTGTGTGATTAGTTAAGTACTCCAGAAGAGGTAACCAGGTTGCTACAAAGGAGGAGGGCGCAGGTATTTTATCAAATCTTGTAAGATTATCCGAGAGTTTTGCCATAATATATAAATCCCACAACTTATTATGCCATTGTGTAAGAGTGGGTGTCATTGTCGTTTTCCAGTGTGTGGCAATGACCGTCTTTGCTGCAAAAAGCATTAGAGAGACCCGTTCAATTGTTGCAGCGGCAGAGCCATGAACTGCCCATCTGTTCAAAAATAAGTGTTCTGGCGTGGGAAGGATATCTATATCATCCACAGCTTTAATTTCCTGTATTACTGCCTCCCAAAAGGGTAGAATTTGGGGGCATTCCACCCAACAGTGTATATAATTGCCTAGGTTCCCACAATTCTTCCAACAGCTTGGGTTATAGCTTGAAGAAATAAGCGATAGTTTATGTGGAGTAAGATACCAGTGAGATAGTATCTTAAATGATTGAAGTTTCATTGAGATGATGTTAGATTTGAAAGGGGGAGAAGACCATATTTTTTCCCACTCTGTGTCAGACAGAGTTACGTTGCATTTTGTATGCCAGATTTTTTGGTAGGATAGGAGACCAGCATAGTCTAGAGATAATAGTATTTTGTAGAGTTTAGAAATTATACCCTTTTGTTGTACACTAGCAAAGCTGATAATCGATTCTAAGGCTGTGAGAGGTTGTTGTAGAATAGAATTGAGCTTGATGTGTGAGCACATGTGCGTTATCTGGAAATATTGAAACCAGGGTATTTTGTGTTGTAATTTAGCCTCCAGGTTAGTTTTAGGCATGAGCATACGGCGTAAACTGAGATCTTGTAATGTGATTATATTAGCTGTTTTCCAAAAGTCAAACTCTGGGTTATTAAGACCAGGAAGAAACCAGAATTGGTTAATAAAAGTTTGATATCTTGAGAATGGGGGTAATAATTTGGGTCGTAGTTTATCCCATGTGACTAGCAAGTTAGAGATCAGTGGATTCGATTTTAGTGTTTTCGGTCTGAAAGAAGGAGCTTGCCAGATGATCTCCTTTACCTCAAAGGGTGTAGAATAATGGTTAGCCATGCACACTTGATCTGAGGAATTGGAAGAATGTAGTAATTTAATTATATGTGATAGGTGAATGGCTCTGTAATATAGTTGTAAATTGGGGAAGTTTATACCACCCCTGTCTGAATTCCTGACTAGTGTGGTGGATTTGATTCTCGGATGTTTGTAAGCCCAAAAGAACTGCAACAGCAGTTTCTGCCAGCGTTTTAATTGGGAGGACGTGATTGCCAGCGGAATTGTCCTGAACAAAAATATAAATTTAGGAAGTATAAAGGATTTAATTAAATTTAGTCTATCCATCCATGATAAATTTAGTTGATGCCAGCGTTGCATGTCTTTACAAATATTTTTTTCTAACAAAGTATGGTTAAACTTATAGATTTCAGAAAATTTTAAAGGTAGGTTTATACCCAAATAAGGTAGGCATTCTTTAGCCCATGAGAAGGAGTAGGAGGTTTTAATACTATGTACTGTCCGGTAATCCAGGTTGAATGGAATGAGATGCGACTTAGTTACATTTAATCTTAGGCCAGATAGGCTGCTGAACTCTAAAAGGTGTTGGTGAATACGTTGTAGAGTTTCAAGAGGGTTAGTTATAAAAAGCAACATGTCGTCAGCAAAGAGTGAGACTTTAAAAGATTTGTGTTTCATTTCTATGCCTTTAATCAAGTTATCATTCCTAATTAAGGTAGCAAGAGGCTCAATACACAAAGCAAAGAGGAGGGGGGGGAGAGGACAACCCTGACGTGTTTCTCTTTTCAATTGGAAGGAATCAGTTATGACCTGGTTTATACGAATTTGAGCTGTAGGCTTTCTGTATATGGCCGAAATAGCAGTTAAGAATTTATCTCCAAAGCCCATCATTCTTAGAAGTGTATGTAAATAAGAGACTTCCACCGAATCAAAGGCCTTCTCTAAGTCTAATGACAGGAAAGCTGCAGGAATTTTAGAGTTGGTGCAGTGATTCAGAAGTGTAAGGGCCTTATGGGTATTTTCAGTGATGTCCCTTTTGGGTATAAAACCAACTTGGTCAGGGTGGATATATTGGGAGATAAATGTGTTAAGTCTATGTGCAAGTAACGAAGTAAATATCTTAAAATCTGTATTTAATAATGAAATGGGACGATAAGAAGCCGGTTGTGCTGGGTCTTTCCCTTGTTTGGGGATGACTATAATATCTGCACTATTCCAGGAGGGGGGCAAAGTACCAGTTTCCAGTATGAAGTTGCACGTTTCTGATAGAGGGCCAGCTAGTAGATGTGCAAACTGTTTATAAAATTCAGGTGTAAAACCATCCGGGCCCGGTGCTTTAGCCGGTTTTAGTTTTTTGATAGTTTGCAAAACCTCCTCCTCTGTGATCGGATTGTCCAAATGGTCTTTATGTGTTTTTGACAAAGTATTTGAAAAAGGGTTATTTGTAAAAAAAATTTCTAGAATGTTTGGTTCAACTGATTTGGAGTCATATAATTTCTTATAATAGTCTAGAAAGATTTGCGATATTGATTTGGAATCATAATATGTTTTACCCTGAGAGTTTTTCAAAGCTGTTATTAGCCTAGATTGTTGCTCTTTCTTGACCTTTTTAGATAAGAATTTTAGAGATCTAGGAGTGAATGCCCATCCTTTTTGCTTTGCATATAGTATGTTTTTTTGTATTGAAGTCATTTCCAGCAGTTCTAATTTCTTTCGTTCTGCTAATAATTGCTTATAGATTTTCTGATTGCCTGTTCGTTTATGCTGAGATTCTAAGGAGGAGATCACATTTTGTATTTCTAACAGCTTTTCTTGTTTTTGTTTTTTGATGTAGGATGCTGAGGAGATTAAATGTCCCCGGATAACTGGTTTCAACGCATCCCAAGTTATGATTGGGGAAACCTCCCCCTTTGCATTTTCTAGGAAATAGTTACTAATATTTTGTTCAGTTTTTGTTACTATGACATCATTCAATAATAAAGAACTATTTAGAGTCCACCTTGGTCTTGTTTTCTTTTCACAGTTAATATCTATGTTACAGTTTACCCAGCAATGGTCCGACCACAATTGAGTACCAATGTTTGATGATTGGACTACATTTACCAAAGAGGAAGTAAGAAGAATGTAATCAATGCGGGAGTATGAGTTATGCCTATTGGAATAGAATGTAAAATCTTTTTCAGTGGGGTGCAGATGTCTCCAGATGTCTACTAAATCATGGTCAGTTAGGATATCAATCAGTTTGGTTGCCGAGTTTTTGAGTTTGCCAGTTTTTGGCTGAAAAGTTGATTTATCTTTAGAGTGGTCTACTATTAAGTTCAGATCACCACCAATTATGAGTTCACCTAGCTTGAAGGAATCTAATTTTTGAAGTGTATGTTGCAGAAATGGGATTTGTTCCTTGTTGGGTGCATATATTGATGCCAAAGTGATCGGCTTGTTGTTTAGTGTACCTTTTGTAAATATAAACCTCCCATTAGGGTCAGCCATTGAATCTTGGATCACAAAGTTAAGATTTTTAGAAATTAATATGGCCGAAACCCGGGATTTTGAGGAACCTTTAGCCAGGATTTGTTGTTGGAATTTCTTTGTTTTGAACAGAGGGGCTTTGTCATCTCTGATATGGGTCTCTTGAAGAAAAATAATATCCGGATTAAGTTTTGTAATTTGACTCTGGATTCTCTTACGTTTGATGACGTTATTCAACCCTCGCACGTTATAAGAGAAGATTCTTATTGTTGAGGACATTTTGCCACTTCTCTTCTGAAGCAACCTATATAAAGAGAGTGAGAAAAAATCCCAAGGGGACGATTAGATAAAAAGTTGAGTCAGGCTTTCTGTTTGTAGAATTAGAACACAAAGACCTTAAACCTGTATAACAAAGAGTTGGTTGTAAGCTAAATCTTCTGAATATATCACACAATATCTAGGTTATTTATGTATTTTGAAAGATTTCTTTAGAAGAGGAGGATACACATTAGTTTAAAAATAATGTAAGGCAAAAACAAAGTACAAAATATATTATAAGTATTGTATGTTAATATCAAGGTAATTGTCTGTGTAGGAAAAAATATGGTACAACCTTAACAGACCTGTGTAACAAAGTAGTGTACCACAACAGACTCTATGGATAAATATCAAAATTAGCAGAGTGTATATTGCAAGTAATTAGTAAATATAAAAACTTATGCAATCAGAATTGATAGTGGTTGTTAAGTGATTTTTAACTGGAAGTAGTATTAATTTGATGAATTAATTTACAAGCACTGGCACTTTAAAAATGAATTAATCAAAGTTATTCAGAGCACACACAACAAACAAGTAATAAAATAGATACCTTGGGGTATTAAAGTTGAATAGCTTATTAGACTGGCAATACTTAATGAAACAAGATGTATTGAACTAAAGTATTAAAACAGAAGGTCTCTCTGGGCTCCCACCAGCTGCTGCTGTGCAGGAGGCTAAGGCTTGTTAGGGACAACACAGCCTCAGCTCCTATGCAGAGAGCCTAATTAAACTAGTTGGACCTAGAGATCCTGCGTTTCACGACCTCCCCCCCCAAAAAAAAGGGATTCAATACTATAAACAACAGCTAAAACAGTGGAAAAGTTTAAAAAACGCCTTCAGAGATTTAAGAATCCTCTATGCAAATATAGAACTATTGCAGAATGAAAAGAATCAGAATTGATAGTGAATTGATAGTGATTTTTAACTGGAAGTAGTATTAAGTTGATGGATTAATTTACAAGCACTGGCACTTTAAAAATGAATTAATCAAAGTTATTCAGAGCACACACAACAAACAAGTAATAAAATAGATACCTTGGAGTATTAAAGTTGAATAGCTTATTAGACTGGCAATACTGATGAAACAAGGATGTATTGAACTAAAGTATTAAAACAGAAGGTCTCTCTGGGCTCCCACCAGCTGCTGCTGTGCAGGAGGCTAAGGCTTGTTAGGGACAACACAGCCTCAGCTCCTTTGCAGAGAGCCTAATTAAACTAGTTGGACCTAGAGATCCTGCGTTTCCCAACCTCCCCCCCACCCAAAAGGATTCAATACTATAAACAGCTAAAACAGTGGAAAAGTTTAAAAAAGCCTTTAGAGATTTAAAAATCCTCTATGCAAATATAGAACTATTGCAGAATGAAAAGAATCAGAATTGATAATGAATTGATAGTGATTTTTAACTGAAAGAAGTATTAAGTTGATGGATTAATTTACAAGCACTGGCACTTTAAAAATGAATTAATCAAAGTTATTCAGAACACACACAACAAACAAGTAATAAAATAGATACCTTGGAGTATTAAAGTTGAATAGCTTATTAGACTGGCAATACTGATGAAACAACGATGTATTGAACTAAAGTATTAAAACGGAAGGTCTCTCTGTGCTCCCATCAGCTGCTGCTGTGCAGGAGGCTAAGGCTTGTTAGGGACAACACAGCCTCAGCTCGTATGCAGAGAGCCTAATTAAACTAGTTGGACCTAGAAATCCTGCGTTTCACGACCTCCCCCCTCCAAAAGGATTCAATACTATAAACAGCTAAAACAGTGGAAAAGTTTTAAAAAGCCTTTAGAGATTTAAGAAGCCTCTATGCAAATATAGAACTATTGCAGAGTGAAAAGAATAAACGGGAGGGTTTCCCAAACAGGAAATGGCGCCAAAAACATAGAACTTCCCACCGAAAGGAGCTAATAAATTTTAAGTGCTAAGTGATATAGAAGGGCGACATAGCACTGCAATTGGTGAAAAAAGTATCTGTTAGGGTGCAGATGATTTATGTTGAGTTGACTTGATAAACTTGCAATTAAGGAGGAACAGGCAATGGGAAAGGAAACTGCCTTAGTATGAGTTATTGAGATGCAGTCATGGCTACAGAAATGAAAAAAAGTGCGCCAATAAACATAATTTATAGACTAGATCTGGAGGGTATTATAGGGCATTACAGCTACTCATTTTAGGAATACTTAACAAACAAGGATTTATGCTGGAATGTCACCACGATCTTGCAACCTTGGAGGAGAAGACGATGAAGAACGATTTTTTTCTCTTTAAGGATTGCTTGGAGAGTTCCATGGGAGTAATCAAGTTTATATCGCCAAGTATTTTAAAGCCTTCTTCTTTGGAGGATATTCTGTGGGTTTTACCAGAGTAAGAGAACTGTAGAATGAGGGGAGAAATCCATGAGTATCTGATGCCTTCCTCTGTGAGACATGCTGAGATCGGTTTTAATTCTTTTCGCTTGAGAAGTGCTTCTTTCGGTAAGTCAGGAAAGATCTCAATTTTTATAGAATTGAACAGAAGGTGACCATTTTGTCTGGCTTTTTGTAGAATTTGTTTTTTATAACGAAGATCCAAGAATGTCACTATAATATCACGGGAGGGTCTTGTTTTTAAGATGGCTGTGGGACCTGCTCTGTAGGCTTTTGTTATGACAGGGGAGATGTCGCCTCTTGGCGCCACTACATTTATTAGCCAGTTTTTGAGGATGATGGTGAGATCTTCCTTTTTGCCAATTTTTTCATCCAGACCTCTAATCTTCAGGTTGTTCTGTCTCAAAGACAAGTCAGATTTCAAGGCTTTTTCTGCTAAAATGTCCTCTAGTTGCTGTAGATGTTGAATTTCGTTTTGATTAGTAATGCTAGCATTCATAGCACTTTCCGCAATAGCTTTGGTTTCCAGCATGGATTTTTGCATGTCTTCCATCTGGGTATAAAGAGGTTTAATTAGTGAGGACATGTTGTCTACAATAGATTTTTCTAGCGAGGTCAGAGCAGTTGTTAAGGCAGTATGAGTCACTGGTGTTGAAGCAGCAAGTTTCTCCTCAGAGCCCGACGCCATTTTATTGGTGTATGTCAATTTCAGTCCCTGATGATCGGATCCTTGCTGGTAGGCGAGTGTTGCCTGAGTCTTTTTAATTTTATGGCGATTAAGATGCCCTTTTGTAGATAGTTCTGCCTCCATAAAGTGGACACCTGAAAAATTTGTTATATCGCTGTAGTAGCTTGGAGAGGGTTCAGGGGAGTCGGAGCAGCAGAATCAGGCGGCCATGTTGTTTTTCGTGCCACCGGAAGTCCCTCAATCCTTGTTTTTTGAGACTGAGAAGATATGGGGAAAATCAGGGCAAGATGCGGGACAAAACTCGGCTGCTTAGCAAATAGTGTGAAATTGACCAATGCAAGTGGGGGGAAACAGAAGAGCGAGTGTGGCACAGTTTCTTGTGGGGAATTGGTCTTGGTGAACAAGATGTGAGCCAAACTGGTGGGTCTTCCAGCATCTTTTGTTCCCACAAAGCAGTCATGGATCCTTAAGGAACAGAGCAGGAAAAGGATTGTCTAGAAATCCACTTTCTTACCTAACAAGGTAGATTTTATGTATCGACAGGCAGGAGACAATGATCAATAACAAGGCTTTTATTCATAACATTACTTAGCTCTGGTCTGCTCTGTTAAGAGCTGCACCCAAACTTATACTGTTCCAAGACTGCACTATATACAATGTAACTATTATCAGGAGCTCTTATTGGACCTAAGCGGAGCTTCCTGATAGGGTGTTCTGCATGGCTTCAGGACCAATAGGAGTCTTTATTATGCAGCCAATCATAACAGAGTGAGTTAGGATACCTTAGCACAAACCATAACCAACAGCTTAGAATATCCCAGACATAACACTAGGGGTGCGTTCAGATGCGCCATTTGAACCACTTCTGGCACTCCTCAGGAACGGATTTTATGTGCACATTCACACGCCCAACATCTGCGCACTGTCCCCAGCCGTGGCTTTCTGGAGCAAACCCCCTTTAAACTGGAGTATTTTGATATCACTTACCAAGTGGTGTTTTCCTGATTCTCCGGTTTCAAGCCGCACTTTTCTGATGTCTGATCACTCCATCGAGCCACTTCCGGGTACTTCAACCCCCCTCCCCTCTGGGAAGCTGCCTCAGGCTTCCACTTTTCGTCTGCCATTTTTTTTATGCCTTGGCGGTGTGTGCTTGGGCAGAGCTCCGCTCCTAAGTTAATAAAAGAAAAGCTTAAATGGTGTCTAGTTTAAGCATTTAGACAAGTCCGGGATCTCAGGGAGGCCAGTTTTGGGGTAAAAGTTTAAAGAGAAGTGTTCACTTAAAGTTTAAAGGGACATGTGGAAATCGCTGTGCAAGTGTGAAAATTTTAGCTCTAGAGAGGGCTGCCTGTGTGCATGCTCAAACTGAGAGGAAAAAAAACCCACCTGCGTGTGGACGTTGGGGAGCCCGGAACAAGGAGGTCAGTGTGATCGCGATTCTCCAGGTTAAAAAAAAAATGCATCGGACCAGAGCAATTTAAACCACTCCAGCATGCTGTCTGAATGCACCCTAGAAGTCCTAATATATGCGCTATTGCTATCAAACTTCACTTTCTGTGATTCTAGGCCCAGCACAAGATTATGAGTTATGATTATGGATAGACTTCTAGATGTTGCTGAGAACTGAACTCTTGGCCCTGATCCTCAGATATTATGTTGGCTGCTTCCTAGATCTCATATGAGAACAAAATGGATGAATGACCCCACAGCAATATGGGCCTGACAATTCTGTACCCCACTCTCACCTCAGTATATCAGGCACAAAATTGCACCTGTAGCCCCTTAGGTTCTTATCCCAGAGCTGATCCCCTAGGAAATGCCTCTGGGCCCATGGGCTCCTGATCCAAAAAATGGAGAGCCCCCTTACGTAATTTAAACTGAAAACAATTATTGAAAACATTTATGCACACTAAACTAATCTCATTCACACTTCTCATTCACCCAAGGCTGGCCAGACTTGATCAGTGCATACAAGGTATGATGATCCTAGGCCTATAGTAGTGGGGCCTACAGGCTCCAGGGAAGCCTGTATTAAAGTAGCTACCAGGACCTACATTTCCCAGGTCACCATTTGGACCCTGCGATTGGCTAGCAGGGGATTTGGAGGGAAAATTTACCCCAGTAGAATAGTGGAGGGTGTTGCCTTGGAAGAAGAGATAAAAGGCCTTGCTCAAAGTGGGAGGTGTCTCTGCTGCTCAACTTATGTTACTACTGTTTCAAGGTTGCTCATCCTCATCTCTCAGTGGGGAGAGAGGCTTGGCTTACATAAACTTCATGTGTTCCATGCAACAATCTGTTCCAGGGCCAAGGGTGGGATCCTTGATTTTCAGCCTAGATATTTCTTCTGCTGCACACACATGTTTCCCACACACTTGCAAGCATTCTGTCTAAATATGGCCTAGGAAATTTCAAGTTAAAATTGCTGAATACACAGAAAGTTTCAGGGACAGCTGCAATTTCAACTTCTTGATCTTGCAGACTTAGAAGCAGACATATAAGCATTAATTGAAGCATAATGTATTAGCAACCAGGATTAGGTATGGAATCTATATTACCTATATGACAAATTAAGGGCTGAGTTCAGACTGGCAGTTTGCCCCAAGACACGCACATTCCATCAATGTTTCACAACCGGATTAAAGGGGTGTTCACACAGGCACATCTGTCTGGCACCCAATAGTCAATCAATCGTGTACCACTTCGCTTCATGGGCACTCCATGAAATTGCTGAGCAGTCGGGTTAGAACAGATAAAAGGAAATACTTCTTCACCCAAAGAGTGATTAACATATGGAATTCACTGCCACAGGAGGTGGTGGCAGCTACAAGCATGGACAGTTTCAAGAGGGAATTAGATAAACATATGGAGCAGAAGTCCATCAGTGGCTATTAGCCACAGGGTATAGATGGGAATTCTCAGTCTGGGGCAGGTGATGCACTCTATTCTTGGTGCTGGAGGGGGCAGCAGTGGGAGGGATTCTAGTGTCCTGGCCCCACTGCTGGACCTCCTGATGGCACCTGGTATATTTTGGCCGCTGTGTGACAGAGTGTTGGACTAGATGGGCCATTGGCCTGATTCAACATTGGCTTCTCTTATGTTCTTATGTTCCACATTTAAAAGATACCTGGTAAAAGTGGTAGCAAATCCCGGAGAGCACCTTTATCCTGCTTCATTCTGCTTCAGGGAAGTGTGAATGCCAACCCGAAAAGCCGGGAACAACCCACGGTAATAATGTCTGCCAGGTGTTTCTGTGCATAAGGTGCACTTGATTGCGCTGGAGAGGCAGCAGCAACATGATTGGATGTGCTCTGCTCTATCGCCCAATGTGGTGCCAGTGCAACAGGATCCTCCCCAAATTGCCCTGATGCGCTTATGCGCATGAATGCATATGCACACATGCACACATAGCTGAATTACCAGGAAAAAGCCATTTACAGCCGTGCCTCCAGGCCAGCAGTCTGAACACTCCCTCACACCTCCTCCCAGTATGCTCCTGCATCAGTCCATGCAGTGTGACCAGGAAAACCTGTTCTGGGGCTTTTTTACCACGACTTGCTCCCGCTTCAAACTGCCAGTCTGAACTCAGCCAGGGTCTATCTATTTGTCTGGGCCTCCTCTCCTCCCCCTCTTTTCTTGCTGCTTTCCTATTTAGAGGCTGGCAATTCCTGAAAACATTGGAGGCATAAACTTCTTGGAATTCATTTCCTGTTTTTAACAGGAAGTGGTATTATGCTACTCCAGTAATTTCAAAAAATTCTTACCATAGAGATTTTGACATTCCCAGACCATCATTATGTCACTTCCTGTTCTGAAACAGAAAGTGGCTTCCACATCCTGTTTTTCCCTTCGTTACCATTCTTGCTGTTCCACTGAATAAGGAACAGGGAGCATCACTGGGATGTCCCCCTGCCATTACCTGTTAATTGTCAGCCCTATGCCTATTTTTTTCCAAAGCATCCTATTCTCATCATACATTAAGCCCCTGAGCAAGACTTTTCTTTAACACTATGTGTACCATGCTTATATGATTAACAGTGCAATTCTAAACAAAGTTACACCTTAGGGTTGCCAGGTCTGAATGACAAGCTGGCAGGGGACTTACCAGGACACTTTGTGAGAGGGGAGGGAAGAAGCTTGCCATGCCTACATCAGTGACATCAGGGACAATGAACCCAAACTGAAAGCAAATATAAAGCATGCTGCCTTATAGGAAGAATGAGCAGAGCAAACCCCTTTCTGTTTCATATTCACATTCACATGTAAATAAGTCAAGTCAAGTCAAGTTTATTAGTACGGTCAAGCGACCATCCCACATGTAAATAATATTTCAGTGCTACTTTTTTTTGAAGATGACAAGGATTTTTTTTAAAAAAAGATGCAATTAAAATGCAGTGTGCATTTTCCTTTAAAAATCTAACTTGTAAAAATCTCTTGTGTTTGACAATATCATTGTGTAACATAATTCTGCAAGGAGGCACACCTCCTCTGTTGATATGGGCCGAGAGATGATGTGTGCTTAATTTTAAAATATGTGTTAGGAAGAGTTTTAAGTTTTTATAACATATTTATGATTTTTTTTTTTAAAAAAAGGGAAATGTCATATTAAATATTTGACCCATTTATCTAATGTTCAGTGCCCCTTTCTTTGTCATTTGTATTTCAAAATACACTTCTCAACATATACATAAATATAATGTATTTTATATAGAACTGGTAGGTAATTTTGTTGGCAAACTATGAACATTTGTACTGCAAGAAAAAGTTCCTTTGTCCAATAATTTCAAATAAAAGGATATGTGCTGCTATTTAGGCCTAGTCATCTAACAGCTGCCACCAGCCAATGATGTGCAATTTTTAAATTCCATCTCATACAGACTTCCATCACAGCATAGATGAGACTTGCCCCTTCTTCTCACTTCTCACCCACTGGTTATGGATGATGTTTATATGGACCATTCCCATCTTCAGCCTCTGTTTATTGATAGCCACCTACTAGCAAAGTACACATACCTGCATATTATTTTTTAAAAAATGAATACTATGAGGTGGCAAACAAGAACTGTACATTAGTGGAGGAAATAATGGCCGAGGACAGACTGGCAATTTGCCGCGGGATGGGACCCGGGCTGACAACGACTCAATATCGGATTAAATGGAATGTTCACACAGGCACATCTGCCTGGCGTCCCCCACCCGTAGCCTACCGGTGCTCTCGCGCTTCACTGCCGGATTAAAAGAACACCTGATAAAAGCCGACGCAAATCTTGAAAGCCTGCGTTTGTCGCGCGTTTCTCCGCTTCCGGGGAGTCTGAACGCGCAGCCGAAAAGCCGAGAGCAACCCGCGTTGGGCATGAGGCAGCAGCGGTGTGATTGGCTGCGCTCCGCTCCACTACCCAATGCGATGCCGGCGTTGCAGGGCAAAAAAAAAAATCGCCAAAATGCGCTTATGTGCATGAGCGCATGAGCGCTCAAGCGCTCATGCGCACATACGCCCACAGCTGAAATAATGGGGAAACAGCTAATATAGCGCACCTCCGTCGCGGCAGTCTGAACACTCCCGCGCGCCTCCGTCCAGTATCTTCCGGCAGAGGCCCCCGCTGTGTGGACGGGAAAACCCGGTATCGTTTACTCCGGGGTTTTTTTGCCGCGACTCGATACCGGGGCAAATTGCCAGTCTGTCCTGGGCCAATATTAGAATTTCTTGTTTAACATAGCAACAGAAGAGTAAAGTCAATCTATGACTCAAACATTTATAACATAAGCACATCTATAAGTGAAATGTCATCACTTAATGTGTGAGTTCTTCAGTCGTCATAATTAACACAAATCAGTTAGTGTTCCCATGATAATTGCTCACTAGTTTTGTCTGAAAATTATTATCCCTGGAGGACTAATTGGGCAAAACAAATACATTCATTATACCAAATCAGAAAAATGAGATACTTTGATTATAAGGATGTTATTTTCTGCCTTTCTCACTTATATTTTGATAGGCATCAGCTGTGAACTTTTAAATAGGCATTAAATGGTGACCGAAAGGATTAATGGTACTTTTAATATATATTCACACACTAGGGATAACATGAGTCTAACTCTTTCCAAGGAAAGACGGTCTTGTTCTGACAGTGTCACATTTTCCACTTACAATTTTATAATCTTGGGTGCATTATTGTCCTACAGACAATGATCACAAAGGCTTCATGAGGGTAACAGTGTCACAATCTTCATCAATTAAGCTTTAAAAAGGACTGAAAGACCAATAATTGCTCTGATAGAAATAGATAAGAACAGAATGAAATTAATTAGTAGCTGGGATTCTGTCAGTGCAAGTATGATCACCAGCCAAACTTATGCTGCTCAAAATCCTTGTCTACATGGAAGTCAAGCTCTGTTATTGGATTACCTCTCTGTTGTTGTTTGATATTCACCTTGAACTTTGTGCTAAACAGCCATGGGTACTATAGGATCATAGATGTGCAATGCTTCACTAAATAAGCTACATTTGTAATTTATATATTGCTTCTTATGGCTACTTTGGTGCCTGTACAGCCAGGAACCTAACTCTTTTCAACCATTGGAGAAGAAAGCATTTTCCCTTGAGGGACATGGTCCTGTCTATGAAGTAACTACTTATTGTGTGAAGTATCCCTTGATGTTTGGCCTGTCTTTGTACTGTGCATTTGGATGCATCCTTTAAAGTACTGATCTTGAATGCAAATCCAAAAATTCATCCCTGAGTGGAAAAAAGCCTTGGAATTCAGTTTTACCAAAAATGAAAATGAAAGAAGTTTTCTGGACTTTCATTTTAAATGCGTTGACACCTTTGCGACTGAATGAAGATGTAGACTGGAGGGCCGCAGCGTGAAACTTCTGTTCTGAGGTCAATATGCAGTTAGTACTTGTCATTATGGGGAAGAACATAAGATCAATTTTGCTTTTGTTCTGTTGAGTGAAATCTGAATTTAAATGGAAGGATTTTTTTCTTCCTTTTGAGTGTCTTACTTTTTAGTAATGCAGGATCTCCTTAGTCCTCAGACACACAGCACAGGTGAATTTCACATCACTTAAACAGTTTGACCTTTTTATTTTCTGTACAGACCAAGACTCATTTCACCCTATTATTTGTCCTGAGGAGCAGATAGGAATTATCAGCTAATCCATACAAGCTCTTCTAACAATGAACAGCTTTTTGATTGCTTGGCAGGATGTCCCTGTAACCAGGAAGCTTTATGAAATGGTGAACAATTTTTTTTCAATGGATATAGTGAATTATCTTTTATTGTTTCTAGATGATAGCAAATCAATGATGCCAAGACAGGGGTTTGTTTATTTTTTCATCCCTGTTTGAGATCATTTGACTGCTTTTCCTTTCAGCTGCCAGTACAAGCCATATGTGTCAGGACAAAGACTTCTTTTCATCACGTAAAGTTTTCAAAGCAAATTCTTTGCAGAGGCAGCAGGAATGGCCTCCTGCTATACTATCCTCCCCATCATCTAAGACCATCTTCACAAACTCATCCAACATGTTGCTGTTCTGCTGAGACACCTGGAATGTGAGATGGATCTGGGTGGGGAAGTGGTTTTGTCTTTTCTATCAGATGATTTACAAAAGGTTGCAAGAAGAGATATGGAATTGTTTTCTTGAGAGCTTACATGGTAGGGAGATGTTTCTGTGTTATTTCCTGTGCTGTTTAACATCTAATGAAATTGCTGGAAATTTTGGAATAGGTTGTCATCAATACGCTGATGACACCCCATCTATATATTACTCTGAATAACCCACTGTTTGTTGCTGTCTCTGTCCTAGCCCACTGTCTGATTGTGGTAGCCAAATGGCTGTGGAAGAACAATCTGAAACTAAATCCAGATAGGACACAGGCAATGCTGACTAGAAGGACCACTGTTTTAACTGGGATTGTTCTTCCTACCACCAGTGGTATATAGCTTTTACTAAAAGACTTGGCCAAGAACTTGGGAGTCAATGACAGGGGAAATGCTCTTTTTTCTCAGCTACATCTAGTTAGGGTCCCTATTTGTAGATGCCTGGCCTGACCATGTTGATCTATGCCTCACTAACCACAAGGGCAAATTGCTGTAGCATGCTCCACATGGTCCAAGAGTGAATACCATGCTGGTGGAATGATAAGGTGCTTTTATATTATTTTTAAATGTGTTATACCTGTTGTTTTACTGTTTCCTTATCAATTTTTTTATATTGTTGTTACTTGCCTTAGGTCCTGGATGCTTGTGAGGAAAGCTAGTATACAAATTTTCTAAATAAATAAACCAGTAGAAATGAGGCAAGTGGCAGCAGTTAGGAAACTGCTTTCTCTAAGGTGGCTTTGGTTGTGGAATGCCCTCCCACACTCGGCTTTCAGGTCATTTTTAATCCACTTTTGATATATTCTAAACCCTACCCATGGTTTGTAAATATTTATACTGGTGATTTTACTTATTATTGTTTTCTTTTGGAGAGTTTTATTCTTAGAATTTTATCAGGCATCTTAATTGTTTTATCAGTCATCAGTTAAAACCATGAATTGTTTTATTTTACTGTTTTTGTTGTTAGCCCCTGTGAGCAAGATTTTTGGACAGGCAGGGTAGAAACCCTCTATATAAACAGACTACGTTTCCTATGAGTCAGTACAAGATCACACATGCAAAAATTGTTCTTGATCCAGACATTTTGGAAGTCATTGGTAGAAACTGAGTAATGCTGACATAAGGCACACAGAGATACTAAAGTAATAAGTCTCAAAAGCTTCCAACTATGCACTTCTAAGTTCGAAGCTGTGTTGGCAGCAGATGCAGTGAAGGGGCAGTAGCTGTGACAAAGCAGGATGTAATTTCACACAAGCATATGGCTTTTTAAAAATATCAAGCATGTTCAGTCTGTCTGGATGCAGACAAGCAGTGCATTAAATAGTCAGGTCTTTTGACCACTATCTGCAGGAATGGCTTAAGCCAAATTTGTGGGTGATCAAGCATTTCTGATCAACAGAAAGAAATCTGGGCAAACAGGTTATTGTTTTCAGGAGAAACTGTATTGTTGTGACAAATATGGCAAGGAACATATGGGAACAGTTGCTGGAACTGGCCAAAAAGATTGTAGAGGATGTTTCCACACACCAGAAACAACAGGTGTTCTATCCTGTCAGCTAATCATGCCAAAAGGGAGCTTAGAGACTCAGAACAGAATAGCCTTGGAAAGAGGCAAGAAACAAAGAAATAACCCAATTTTATGGCCTTTGGTTATATCTAAAATTTACCAAATTTTAATTAATTCACAAAAGACCACTAGACTTAATTATCAACAAGCTTGGGCTGTGGATCTACAACAAATGATCTCAGACAAACAATGGAACCAAATTTGGAAGACATATAGCAAAATGTCAAAATCTCTTTACATCTATGAAGCCAACATGAAAGTATTACTATGATGGTACTTGACACCAGCTAAACTAACGCATATGATTCCCCGACTCTTGCCACTATGTTGGAAAGAATGTGGAGAGAAAGCCACTTTCTTCCACAATTGGTGGTCTTGTGCTGTTATCAACAAGTTTTGGTTACAAGTAACTCAACAGATAAAAAAATTCACAAGTCTTGACTTACCACTAGATCCTACGCTGATGCTCCTCAACATCTGGTTTGACGATGGTCCTCCTGAATCTGATAGAAAACTCATAAACATTTTATTTACAGCTGCAAAAATCTTAATAGCCAAACACTGGAAAGACAAAAACCCACCTACTATACAACAATGGCTATATAAAATCTGGGATTTGTTTATGTTAGAAAACTTTAATATTTACCATACTGAAAACCAAACAGAATGTGAATTAACCAACCCACTGAACATCTGGTATCCTATTCTTGATAAAATCAATATCGACAAGTTTGATTGAGAAACACTTAGCAAGGTTAAATTTCAACTCTTGTTATATAACTAGTTTATATTCTAAGCTTTGTTCTAATGTTTCTGTTTCCAGACACGCTTCAAACTTGATGTGTTTAAATCAACTTTAATCTTTGTATCTGACCCTGTATTTATCAAACCAAGTTTCTTCTTAACCTTAGTTTTATATGCCTAGTTTTCCCTCTTGTTGTTGCTCGTGTTAAATCTTAAATAAAATTTATGTTTCAAAAAAAAAATTATGGCCTTTGGTAGATTAGAAGCCATCTAATCCATCAATATATATTATGTATTGAGGCCCAGGTATAGAAGCATTTCAGACAGCCCCATAGCTAGCAACCTTTTGCTCAGGGGGTCAATGTTTTTCTCAGGGGGCCATGTGGGGGAAGAGGTGCACGGGGTAAGCGGTTCACTGTCCCCTCCTCCCCAGCTATGCATGGCCTCTTCCTTACCTGGGCAGGACAGGAACAGCCCGGTGCCTCCAGCCAGCGCCCCCATTGTTGCTCCTGTTCTCCCCTCCCACCAGGAGAAGTGCTTGGCACCCCCCGCAGCCTCTGACACCTTGGCTGGCCTTTCTCACGGGGGTGGCATGGCTACTGCTTCAAGCCACCCTGGTTCCCTCCCGCCTCACCCTGCCTGGCCTGGGGCTGGCTTCACCTTGAGTCTGGCCATTTAGAGCGGGGCGGAGGGAGGTGGAGAAGAGGATTGGGGAGGGGCCCACAAAAACCACAGGCCCCATGGGCCCCACAGTAACTATGAGCCTGATTTCAGAATGGCAAGAATGTCCAGCTACACAAAAGTGAAGATGTAGTTTGAAAATGTGATGTATTGGTTGAGGGCCAACTGATATTCATTCTGGTTGATAAAAAGTAGCAAGAATGAAATAACAGTTTTATATGTTTTAAGAAGACATTTTAGTATAGGTAAACTTGTATGGTGTTTGAAATTAAAAGATAATTTGTTCACCAGGAATCTGTGTCCTTATCAAAGGGGACAGCTAGCTATTGTTAGGAGATGATTTTAAAAACCTATAAATATGGGAAGTTGAGTTGATTGGAAGCTTCTTCTTAAAACAGGCACCTTGCTTGTGACCTGCTTATATTTGCCCAAGATCTTTTTATGGGCTTATGCAGTTGTTCTCCTTTACTTATGTCTGTAGCATTAATGGATGACATTATTCCTGTTGTGCCAGTTACTGTTAAAGATGCAAAATAGTTATGTTTTACTAAAAGATTCAAAAGGGAACAAAGATTATCTATAGCATCATTTGTGTACTATGCCCAAAACAAGCCTAAAACATTGTTTGCTTGTTTGTTTATTCAATTTATACCCTGCCCTCCCCAGCAAAGCAGGCTCACAGTGCTGAAGCAGGCTCAGGGCAGTCCTGGCTTGCATCTTGCTGGGAATTAAATGATCTGGTAGAGGGAAGCTAACTAGACACTTAGTGCTTCTTAAGTGCATAACTGTATCTGAATCAGGCCTGATTTAGAGTCATTCAGAACAATGTACACTTGGGTTATTCCCCCCCCCTTTCTGTTTTTAGAACTGAATACCTAACACCCCCCACTCCCATTTGTGATTTCACTCCAGTTAATTTTCTGAAAAACCTATGACTGCTTTGTCGTGGGGACATGATAAGTGCATTCACATCTGTGTCTATTCTTTTAGAAATTTCATTCCCATGGTATCTCTTTCTCAAATGGTGGGGAAAGAAATCATGCATGATGGATGTTTGAGGCACTGGACACTGAATTGGGCGCCCTGACTTTTTATTTTTTATTTTATTTAGCTCAGGGCTGCTTTGTATGTAGATTGTTAGGCCCCTGAATTGAAGCTCTATAATATAAGAATTTTCTGGATTAAATTATATTGTTAAATGTAGTACTATCCAATTAAAATGCAACTCCAGTCCCTTCTCCCCCTCCCCCCAAAAAAAAAGAAAAAGAAAGAAAGAAAGGGGGAGGGAGAACCCATTTTCATTTTGTTATTGGAGTACATTTTATAACTTTTTTTTTTTAAGGGGAAGGATTTATGATAAAAATGAAAAGCTTAAGGCACAGGAATAAAACCATAAGCCATTGTTGAAAATGCTTTTGTGCCTCTGAACTCTCAACATTTATCACTGCAATGTGTACAATGTGCTTGTAAGGGATGCTTTGTGCCAGAAACATCTTACGTATTACAATGCTTGCTAGGTGTATTTTGAAATTATGCCAGTGTAAAACATCACCCACATATAGGCCTAATTCAGTTAACAGCTCCACTACACAGATTTTTGTTTTAAATAAAAGTGATGCTTTCTCAGAAACCTAATTTACAAGGATAATTATCCATTGTCAAATAGTTACCATGGTATTTTCTTTCATACATATATATTTGAATCTATCTTGCTTAAAGAAGAAAGGAAAAAAAGATTAGTAAGGGGTTGCTAACTATGGTAAAGGCTGGAACAGGGCACACTTTCTTGAATGGATTGCATGGAATTCAAAATTTTGATAAAGATTCTTTTAGGAGTTAATGGTCTAGACAATACAGAGGTACTAGCAGAATGAGCCAAACATCTGCTTTAGGTGAACCAAAAGGTTTGTACACACCACAGTGGGATTGTTTGATTTCTTTTCTTTGAACAGCAGGACTCCCTGAAACACTTCAGACTGCTTTTGCCAGAAGTGGTTTGCCATGCCATGAGGGGAGTGCTATTTAGAAAACACAAGTTCAAAGCCTGTCCCTGGCACACAGAATCATCATGCAGTTCTTTGGACCCTGGCCTACCTATTTGAATAAATGTTACTGACTAACATGAGAAAGCGAGAATAAAGGGAAATTCCACTGAATAATCCACTATTATTGTGTTGTTTATTCTGTTATTTATTTCCTAATTCTATAATCCACCTTGAATCTCCACAAGAAAGGCAGACAATAAATGTAGACAGTAAATAAAGTAATAGTGGCACAATGAAACAACCAATTCTGTATACTGATAGATGTGTTAGTCTTGCAGTGAAATAAAATAGGAGTCCAGTGGCACCTTTAACTAAAAATATTCCAGAATGAGCTTTCATGAGTTAGAACTCATTTCATAAAATGCCTTGATGTATTTATCTGATAAATCAATGTTTTCTTATAGTCACAGCAGAAGGCTGGGGGAGGGAGGGGATATTAAAAAGAGAGGCCAGTTTTAAGACAAGATCCAATCAAAATAGTAATCAATCATTGCATACAGAGTGAGTAAGGGGTGTGACCAAGACAGAAGGAAACAGAACACACACATGCCCCCATGCACCCTCTACAATTGTTCATAATCAAAGTAGAAACAGAAAAAAGTTTTGAATACATCCGAGGCATTCAGGTATACACAAGCAGAAATTAAACCACAAATTAGCTCCTTCAATATCTATATCTAAAAAGACCCCAAACACTCCCAGTTTCCAGAAATTATGATAATTTATCTCCAGGAACTTCAGTAGTTCTTGGGATTTAGGGCAGTTGCAAAAAAAAGGGAGGGAGGGTGTTAAATACTGGGTTCTGGACACATTGCAGTGAAACAGCTTTATTTTATTAAGTGACTAGTAGCAAAGCCCATTGGAAAAGGAATACGATGGGTGCTAGCAAGATGGAAAGGGCAGCAAAGTAACCTCCACCACCATGTTAAGGGGGCACTCAGTCTCTTCTACCTGCCTGCCTCCCTCCCTTGAGAGTGGCGGCCCACTCTCCATGGAGCCCTGGCTGAAGGGGGAGAAAGAGAATGCGCTCAGCAGCCTCTCCGCGATAAGCAATGTGGGGGAGCAGATGTGGGGAGAAGGCTTTGTGCCCAGCCCGCTGTTTCTGAATGAACAGAGGTGGCCGCTAAATGACAGGCAGCCCCAGACCCTCCCCAAGATGCTCGGCTGCCTCAGTGAAGCAAGAGGGGGAGCTCCTCCAGCTACCCTGCCTGCCTGCCAGGCAGCCCTTTGGCAGGTCCTGGCAGGGCTTCCTCCACCTCTTGTCTGCACTTTCTGCTTTGCCTGCAGTGCTGCCTGCTGCTCCCACTGCACTTTAGGTGCCAGCTCCTTCCTGATCCTCCTCCTGGCGTCCGGCTTTTCAGGAGCTACAGCGCCTTTCCTCTCGGCCAGACCCTCCCTGGCATTGCCACTGCTGCTGAAGGAAGGTGGGCGGAGCCTTTGAAAGGTGGAAGACAGCTTTCTTTGTGGTGCAGCCTGCTGAGCTATCTCCCTGCAACCAAGGTAGAGGGGCTATGAGGAGCAGCGAAGGTGAGTGGTTCCTGTGCTTGCCGCTGCTCACTAGGTCTGTCTCCTTCTCCCCCACAGCCTTTCTGGCTAGTCATCATGGTCATCTTATGAAGCACCCCCCCCGACATCCCTCTTGGCGGCCCCTCCCCTCTTTCCCTTTTGGGCCATGGAGGGGTTGCTGCTCCCTTGGTGAAGCATCCATTCCCTTCACTGGCTCCTTCCAGACTGAGGCTAAGATGCTGGCCACTGGCTCTGTGGGCGGGACTGAGGCTATGCAGCAAGGCAATGCAGCCAAGGGATTGGCAGACCTTCAGAGTGGCAGTTGAGGGAGCCAAAGGCTGTGGGAGAATGTGGAACATTCAAAATAGAATTATATATAAGGAGAGATTTCAGGAACACTACAAGACAAACTGCAGGACAGCTGCCCTGCTTTTAAGTATGCAAACAACACACCCCACTCCCAACGATAGGCTATTTACATAGCACTGTATCTCTATTGGTCTACTCCAGGATCTAGTAAGCTATTATTCAGGGGAAACAAGCTCAACCAGATCCAGGTACTAGTTCAGGGATGACTCAGACTCAGTACACAACAGAGGGAGAGAAAAGATTAATACCCTGCTATCAGCTGTTGAGATTTAATGGGCCAAAGTCAGGAGGTCATTGAAAAGAATGGCCCTTTAATGTTTAAAAGGACATTGCATATTGAACAGCTGTGAGGTGCTGAAGGAAGAGGTGGTCTCAGAAGCTAGTCTACCAGCGATAGGAAATCAAGGGGAAATTTGTCCTATGTGTAGTAAGTAAAGGTAAAGGTTCCCTTGCTCGAAAGCCAGTCGAATCCGACTCTAGGGTTGCGGTGCTCATCTCCATTTCAAAGCCGAAGAGCCAGCGCTGTCCAAAGACATTTCCGTGGTCATGTGGCCGGCATGACTAAACACCAAGGCACACGGAACGCTGTTACCTTCCCACCGAAGTGGTACCTATTTATCTACTTGCAATTTCTTGCTTTCGAACTGCTAGGTTGGCAGGAGCTGGAACTAGAGACGGGAGCTCACTCCGTCATGCGGCACTCTTGGGTCTCGAACTGCTGAACTACCGACCTTCCACAGCGTCTTAACCACTTGAGCCACCGCAGCTCCCCTATGTGTAGTAGACCTGGCCTATCTAACAGTGATAGGAAATATCTGAGGCAGTATTTTGTATGGGTGGTAGACCTACCCTCCAAGGCCAGATGTACATTCAGAGCCACCCAGGTGTCATTGGCTTCAGTCTAGCTAAATTTCAGATTTTTATTTATTTAAAGCATTTATTAGCTGCCTTTCTTCCTTATAGAGTTCAAGGGTGCGGTCACACAAATCTTTTGATCGGGGTTTGCTGCTGTTCCATTCACATGTGCCAATCCGCCCCCCCCCCCGTGCCGAAGCAGGCTCACTCCCTCAATGCTCCCAGTTTTTCCTGCCCCGGGAAAATCAAGTATTTTCTAGGTACTTCCACTTTAAATCCACGATTTTGCCCATCTGAACAGCCACCTCTCACAATGATCGCAATTGGGGCCATCTGACCATTCGTTACACTGTGAGGTTGGGTTTGTTTGTTTTTTAACAGCCTCTGGCCAAGTGCCTGAGCAATCCTGTGCTTAAAAAAATAATTATAAACGTTCATGTGCTCATCAAGCATGGAGAAAGCTCCTGCCCGCCCCAGGAGTGAAGGTGCAGCAGGCAGCAGGAAGTAAAGTTGCAGGGGGAAGGAAGTGCCGGAGAGGCTGGCAGGCAGGCGGGTTGTGGAAAGAGAGGGGCCACATCTAGACAGTGCCCAAAGCCTCCTCACGCAATGCTACCGGGAACAAATCGCAATTACATCGCAATTTCCTTGCGATGTGACCACGGCCCAAGGCAGTTTACAACATAGGTCAAATACATTTAAAACATTTTTTTAAAAAAAATAAAATCATCATTGAGGACTGCTGGTGAACTTTGGTGTACTCACCAAATGAGCTTCTTTGATTGATGGGCCAGCCATGAGGGTCTCTCTCTGTGATCTGAATTCTCAGGCAGGAACACATGATGACTGTCCTTCAGATACCCTGGTTCTAAGCCATATAGGGCTTTAAAAGTCAAAATCAACACTTTGAATTGGGCTCAGGAGCAGATTGGTAGCCAGTGTAATTGCTATATTATCAATGTTACATGGCCCAGGTAGCTGCCCCCAACCAGCACTCTAGCCACAGCATTCTGCACTAACTGCAGCTTCCCGAACACTCTACAAGGGGTAGCCCAAGTAGAATGCATTGCAGTAGTCTAATCTAGATGCAACTAAGGCATGGATCATTGTGGCTAGATATGACTGACCCAGGAATAGATATAGCCAATATACCAGCTGAAGCTGGGCAAAAGGACTCTGAACCACCAAAGCCACCTGGTTTTCTAAGGTGACTGCTGTGTCAAGCAGCACTCTCAAGCTGTGAACCTGGCTTTTCAAGGGGAGTATAACCCCAATCCAAGACAGGAGGGATCCTGAATCCCTGGTCTGCCTTTCTACTTGAGTCCCTGGTCTGCCTTTCTACTAACCCAGAAAACATCTTTCTTGCTAGGATTAAGTTTCAGCTTGTTCACCTTCATCCAACCCATTACTGACTCCAAGCACTGGTTCAGAACATCAGTAGCATCCTTGGAATTAAGTGAAAAAGAAAAGTAGAGCTGGATGTTATCCACATAGTGGTGACATGGCAGGTCAAACCTCCTGATGGCCTCTTCCAGAGACTTCATATAGATATTAAATGGCATGGGAGATAAGATGGAACCCTGTGGAACTCCACAGGCCAACAGACATAGAGCAGGGCTGGAATCCCCCAGCAACACCTTTTGAGACTGACCAGGTAGGACTTGAACAGCTGCAACTATTGGGATATTGGTTAATACAGCAGACAGAGTTTGCCCAGTCATAGAAGTGTGATACTGAGTGTGACAAACAAATCCCCCAAGAAGTATATTGCTAAAAAAGGTAAACTTACATTTATTCAAGTAGATCCAGTTCAAATTCAGGTTGCTGTTGAAAGGAGAGAGAGAAGCCTAATCTAAAGAGGACTTTCCCTGTCACAAATGGCCAGCTTGTTGGGCATCATGCATGAAGGCATTGTATCTACATGAGAGACCTGCAGGTACATGTGTCTCCATGGAGGAGATAAAAAGAGAGGAGGGGAAACAGAGAGAGAGGGAGAGGAGGGGTCAGAGGGGTTAAGACAAAGAGAGGCATCTCATTCAAGGAGATAGCACCTAGACTTAGAAAAATGGGAAAAACTTAGATTATCTCTTCTTGGAAGAATTGCCGTTGTCAAAATGAATGTACTGCCCAGGTTAATGTTTTTGTTCCAGACAATACCAATTGTGAAAGATGTGAAAGTGTTGGTGAAATGGCAAAGAGAAATCTTTAAATTCATCTGGGCAGGAAAGAAGCCAAGAATTAAAATGAAGATAATGTACGATACTAAAGACAGAGGTGGCTTCCAAGTCCCGAATTTGCGTTTGTATCATGAAGCTGTATGTATGTCTTGGTTATCTGATTGGGTTAATTTGGAAAATAAAAAAACTCTTAGCTCTTGACGGGCACGATTGCAGATTTGGCTGGCATGCCTATCTTTGGTATGGGAAAAATAAAGTTGATTCAATGTTTAAGCATCATTATGTAAGGAGAACATTGTCTGATGCATGGACCAGGTACAAGGATACAGTTTCCGACGAGAGGCCTTTGTGGATTGTTCCAGCAGCAGTTATACATCCTTTTTCAGAACATAAAGGTAATGATTGGTTGAAATACCAAGAACTGTTGCAAAAAGAGGGGAAAAATATGTTTTAAAACCAAAGAAGGATTCCTTTAAGTGGTGGAAAGCTAGTCTTAGTGAGGTTGATAAAAGGGAACACAGACTATGGCAAATAAAATGCAAGTCTGTGATCAGGCAAGCAAAAAGGGAATATGAGGAGCATATCACAAAAAACATAAAGACCAACAATAAAACTTTCTTCAAATACATTAGAAGTAGGAAGCCAGCCAGGGAGGCAGTGGGGCCCTTGGATGACCAAGGGGTAAAAGGAGTAGTGAAGGATGATAGGGAAATGGCTGAGAAGCTGAATGCATTTTTTGCCTCTGTCTTCACTGTGGAAGAGGAGAAGTGTTTGCCCACTCCAGAAGCACCGATTTCGGGAGGGGTTTTGAAAGACCTGAATCAGATTGCGGTAACAAGAGAGGAATTCCTCCGACTGATGGACAATTTAAAAACTAATAAATCACCAGGCCCGGATGGCATTCATCTGAGAGTTCTGAAAGAACTCAAATGTGAACTTGTGGATCTCCTGACAAAAATATGTAATCTTTCTTTAAAATCTGCCTCCATGCCTGATGACTGGAAGGTAGCTAATGTCACTCCCATCTTTAAAAAGGGCTCCAGGGGAGATCCGGGAAATTACAGGCCAGTCAGTCTGACATCGATACCAGGTAAGTTGGTGGAAACTGTTATTAAGGAAAGAATTAGTAGGCACATTGATGAACAAAAACTATTGAGGCAGACTCAGCATGGGTTCTGTAAGGGAAGATCTTGTCTCACTAACCTGTTAGTGTTTTTTGAGGAGTGAACAAACATGTGGACAAGGGGGACCCAATAGATATTATTTACCTTGACTTCCGGAAAGCTTTTGATACAGTTCCTCATCAAAGGCTCCTAAGTAAGCTCAATAATCATGGGATAAAAGGACAAGTCCTCTTGTGGATCAAAAACTGGCTTATAAATAGGAAACAGAGAGTGAGTATAAATGGGAAACTTTCTCAGTGGAGGGTGGTAAGCAGTGGGGTACCACAGGGATCAGTACTCGGTCCGATGCTTTTTAACTTGTTTATTAATGATTTGGAATTGGGAGAAAGCAGTGATGTGGCTAAATTTGCAGATGACATGAAGTTGTTCAGGGTGGTGAAAACCAGGGAGGATTGTGAGGCACTCCAAAGGGATAAGAACATAAGAACATAAGAGAAGCCAATGTTGAATCAGGCCAATGGCCCATCTAGTCCAACACTCTGTCACACAGCGGCCAAAATATACCAGGTGCCATCAGGAGGTCCAGCAGTGGGGCCAGGGCACCAGAAGCCCTCCCACTGCTGCCCCCCAACCAAGCACCAAGAATAGAGTGCATCACCTGCCCCAGACTGAGAGTTCCCATCTATACCCTGTGGCTAATAGCCATTGGTGGACTTCTGCTCCATGTGTTTATCTAATTCCCTCTTGAAACTGTCCATGCTTGTAGCTGCCACCACCTCCTGTGGCAGTGAATTCCATGTGTTAATGCGGTGTCAGAAAGCCAGACATTCCCACAAAAAGCTGGAGACCCCTGTACCAGACAGCAATGAGGCCAGGGTCTAAATCTGCGTCAGCAGATCTGTTGAGGATGGGTGAGTGGGTGTCAACGTGGCAAATGGGGTTCAATGTGGCCAAGTGCAAAGTGATGCACATTGGAGCCAAAAATCCTAAATATAAATACATGTTGATGGGGTCTGATCTGGCAGAGACGGACCAAGAGAGAGATCTTGGAGTCATAGTGGATAACTCGCTGAAAATGTCTACACAATGTGTAGCTGCAATAAAGAAGGCCAACGCTATGCTGGGGATTATTAGGAAGGGAATTGATAACAAATCAGCCAGTATCATCATGCCCCTGTATAAATCATTGGTGCGACCTCATTTGCAATACTGTGTACAGTTCTGGTCACCACATCTCAAAAAGGATATTATAGCATTGGAAAAAGTGCAGAGAAGGGCAACTAGAATGATAAAAGGGTTGGAACACCTTCCCTATGAAGAAAGGTTAAAATGCTTGGGGCTCTTTAGCTTGGAGAAACGACGGCTAAGAGGTGACATGATCGAGGTTTATAAGATTATGAATGGGATTGAGCAGGTTGAGAAAGAAGTACTTTTCTCCCTTTCTCACAATACAAGAACTCGTGGGCACTCTATGAAATTGCTGAGCAGTCGGGTTAGAACAGATAAAAGGAAATACTTCTTCACCCAAAGAGTGATTAACATATGGAATTCACTGCCACAGGAGGTCGTGGCAGCTGCAAGCATGGACAGTTTCAAGAGGAAATTAGATAAACATATGGAGCAGAAGTCCATCAGTGGCTATTAGCCACATGGCTCAAGTGGTTAAGACGCTGAACTGCAGGCTGTGGAAGGTCAGTAGTTCAGCAGTTCGAGACCCGGGTGCCGCATGACGGGGTGAGCTCCTGTCTCTAGTTCCAGCTCCTGCCAACCTAGCAGTTCGAAAGCAAGAAATTGCAAGTAGATAAATAGGTACCACTTCGGTGGGAAGGTAACAGCGTTCCGTGCACCTTGGTGTTTAGTCATGCCGGCCACATGACCACGGAAACGTCTTCGGACAGCGCTGGCTCTTCGGCTTTGAAACGGAGATGAGCACCGCAACCCTAGAGTCGGATTCGACTGGCTTTCGAGCAAGGGAACCTTTACCTTTATAGATGGGAACTCTCAGTCTGGGGCAGGTGATGCACTCTATTCTTGGTGCTGGAGGGGGCAGCAGTGGGAGGGCTTCTGGAGCCCTGGCCCCACTGCTGGACCTCCTGATGGCACCTGGTATATTTTGGCCGCTGTGTGACAGAGTGTTGGACTAGATGGGCCATTGGCCTGATCCAACATTGGCTTCTCTTATGTTCTTATGTTCTTAAATAATGAACTAGAATTTGAGTATGGATGGTTACAATATTGTCAAATAAGGGATATTTACAAAAAAGATTGTAAAGAGGTTGGTTTTAGAGCTAAGAATGATGAGTTTGAAAATATATGGTTGAAAAGAGAGCGAAAAATTATCTCAAAGATGTATAAAACTTTGTTGACTGCATATACTTTGGATGAAACTGTTAAAGAGCAAATGATAAAATGGGCCATAAACATGAACAAAGAAATTTCTATGGAAACATGGGAGTTTTTGTGGAAAAGATCCTTTAAAATGTCTACCTGTGTTAATGTAAAAGAAAATTGCTACAAGATGATGTATAGGTGGTATATGACACCAAAAAAGATTGCTAATATTAGTATGGATAAGAACTTGAGTAATAAGTGTTGGAAATGTAAAAAAATAGAGGGTTCTTTTTACCATATGTGGTGGTCATATGATAAAGCAAAGGTATACTGGTCTAATATACACTGTGTGATGCAGAAAATATTAAAAATCCCAATTGGGAGAAGACCGGAACTTCTTCTCTTAGGCTTGACAATGGAAAGAATTCCACTGGAAAAAAGGACATTATTATGGTATATGATTACGTCGGCGAGAATGGCCTTCGCTCAGCAATGGAAAGCGGAGAAGGTGCCGGATATACATGACTGGTTTAGAAAATTGCTGTTTTTAGCGGAAATGGACAAAATGACAAAAAAGCTAAATGGACAAATGGCAGAACAATATATAAAAGATTGGGAAGGTTTGAAATTGTATTTGGAAACTGAATACAGAATGAAGGGGAAAATGTACAATTTTGATCTGTATGGATACTGAATGAGAAGTGAAATGAATTCTGAATTGTATTATACTGTTATATGAAAATATGTTGAAATTAGTTAGGTGTTTTATATATTTGAAATATGTTACCGTCTAATATATACTTTTTGTTATTAGCAGTGTTGGAAGCCTATTGGGGGGGTGGGGGGAATGGGATGGTAATTTTTTCAAATTGTATTGGTAACGTTGTTGAAAATGTTGAGCGCATCCCAATAAAATTTTGTTTTAAATTAAAAAAAAAAGGAGATAGCACCTATACACACTTGGAGTAATGTAGCACACACACACCCAAAATGTCCAGGCGGGCTGAGTTGCCCAATCTAGCAGCAATACGGTGCCTATCCAAGTGCTGAGAGGTGGCCAGTAGAACTGAAAGCCGCTGAGAGATTCAACACAGCTAACAGGGTCACATTCCTCTTGTGCAGTTCTTGTTACAGGTCTTCAACCAAGGTGACTGAACCAGTCTGTGTTCCAAATCTTAGCCTGAAGCTAGATTGAACTGGGTCCAGAAAATCAGTCTCTTCCAAGAGGATCTAGAGCTGAGAAAGAACAACCTGCTCAAATGTCTTGCCCAAGAATGGAACAATGGTGCAAAAATACAGGCTTATTGGCTCATTTCTCACAAGGACCAGAACCTGCAAGCATCTCTAATTATTTCCACATTGTTGCCCCACTCCAGATACTTTCATCACATGGAGGCACTCCAGTGCCTATGCTACTCTGTTCAAGCAGGCATTGTCCCTTGTCAACACTTCTCTCTGTATACGCACTGTATATGCACTGGAAAAATGCAAGTAGAGATTCTCTTGGCACGTAAAATAGTAGAACAGCACTGGCTTTTCCAGAGATCTGTTGGAGCTCTCAAGAATTTTTGATCAGACTTTTCAATGTCTTCAGAGTCTGGATGGAGATCTAACCAAATCTTGGACACCATATTAACAAATATCTGCTACCCATGGGTCTCTCTCAAAATCTAGAGGCTATAAAACCAAAAGACTGGGTTTATCGAATGTGAGAAGGCATTTAAAGAACTGTGAAAGGAATATGATAGCACAGAAGTAGAGACATCTGGCAAGAGCGATGTTGTATAGATAGCAGAGCTATGAATGTGGCCTGGGTGAGGAAGTGATTCATCCATGTTTCAGCAGTATCCAAAGCCAACACTTTTGAATGATGCATTTTAAGCATCTGCCACAAGCCCACACATAGTTATGTACCAAATGTCTGTTCAGAAAACATTAGATATGGATTTGGGCCAAGTTTTCTGGGCACAAGTAAAATAAAATAATGTGATTTTAGTAGTGGCCAGTACAACAATCCATTTTGGGAAAAATATGGTCCTTGGAAAGGCTGTAACAGTTGTGTGATATTATAACACATGTTCCTTTAATGCATTCAGTGGACATCTTTGAAAAATTGATGTTTACCAGGCTGCTGTATTTCCTTTAACAACATTTGTGATGTTCCAAATAGTGGAAATGGAAAATAACTTACACCATAAACTTAACTGCTGTCAGTAGTAAATGGACAACTTTTAATAGCACCTTCTGTAGACTATGACCTACAATTTCATGCATTATTATTTGTATAAGTGTACAGTCATTACAATGCACAAAATTTTATAACCTGTAAAGTATATTAAACATAAAACATCAAAGTCTGATCTGTATGACCAGCAATCTAGTTTCATTGAAAATCCTTTGGGGATTTTTTAAAAAGATCATTTTCCTTCTAAATATCATTTACAGCCATTCTGCTGTGAGTCTGACATAGATGGAACAAGCAAATGAAAATGTTAGAATGTGTCACTATTTCTGAGGCTCAGCATCAAATGTGGATTCAGCGCCTTATACTATACCTCCACTTCCACAGCAAATGTCTGTCACACTTATATTTATACTGCCTCTTTCAGATGATATTTCCCAAGAAAATATCTCTCTCAGTTCTTTACTCTGAGACAAGCAACAGTGATTGTGAGCTTGATTCTGCAACAGATCCTTTAGAAGCCATCTTAGATTCCATCATTGTAGTCTAAAATGCTAGCAAAACACAGAGAAACCAAATATACCATTAGGACAATGCTTCCCTGCAAGTTGTAAGCATGACCTCCAAGCTGCAAGTATGACCTTTTGTTCAAGCAACTGAAACTGTCATGGGATTATAGTAAATAGGAATGGGCACGAACCGGCTCACAAATTAAAGTTTGTCACGAATTTTGGGTGGTTTGTGGTTCATGAAGTGATGTTCACAAACTGAAGAGCCACCACAAAATTTCACAAATTTCGATGCAGTTCATGGCAGTTCATGAAGATCAGAAAGCGAGGGTTTAAATGCCCCCTGTTTTCTGTTCTTCATTGAAAACAGCTGAGCAGGACACTCCCCACTTCTCAGCTGTTTGGTTTAAATGGCTCAGAACCATTTAAATCACTGTTTTCTGCCCCCTGAGAAAAGTGATGGGGAGGAGAAAGCTCAGAGGTATTTAAACCCCTGCTTTCTGCTCCCCGCCACTTTTGGCAGGGACCCAAAAGCAGAGCTTTAAATGGCTCTGAGCTATTTAACCCCTGATTTCTGCTTGCTGCCAAAAGCTCAGTTGTTTGATTTAAATGGCTCCAAGCTTTAAATGGTTTTTAACTGGCTTTTTATGGGGAGAAAAAAGCAAGGGTTTAAACTTTAAATGGCTCACAAACCAATATGAACCAATTCATGGTTCAGCTATGAACCATGAATCAAACTGCAAAAATATAGTCCATGGCCATTCCTAATAGTAAACTCAGCTCTGATTCTGCAGCAATCTCTATATAGCAGATTGCAAGATGTATTTGGCTGCTGCACCGCACGCATAGGAACATGTCATACTGGAGAAAGAAATCTGTGCACTCTATTATCCTTTCTACTGCCTTCAGTTGCTTGCCAAACTTACATTGTGTGCTAAAGCCTGAACCTGTAGCAAAGGAGCTTTCTAAGTAAGAAAGCATTCTACATGCAAAACAATCCACTCTGAGGCAAACATCAGACCCGAAACAATCAATTCCATCCATGTTTAATTTCCTCTTCCTACAAGGAACTCAAGGAGTACACACGATTTATCTCTCCTGTCAATTTTGTCTTCACAGCAATCTGTTGAGGTGAACTAGGCAGAGATAAAGTGACAGTCCCAGATGAGCTTTCTGGCTGAGGCAGATTTGAATCCAAGTGGTCTCCAAGGACCTAGTCTAACCACTGTACCACACTGTCTCTCCATCATTGTTACATTGCTAGAGCTGATTAAGTTTCCATCTGATGCAGAATTTTTTTCACCAACAGTGACCAGAATGCCTTTCAGATTCTCAAAAACCAACCCTCCTAATGATATATTGCTACTAAATGGCATACATTGCATCTGAATATTGATATTTTATTTAGTATTGCATACAGATTAAATTGGCAATTTCTGCAGATTCCTCCTTCCCGCTGCAGACCCCACTCATGTCATTCCTCAGGTTCCCCTATCAGGAGCAATGTTTCATGGAAATCAGTGGGCTGCAGAGAGAGAGGAGTGGAAATGTCCACTCTACCATTGGTAATTTTACTCTGAACCTAACCCTTAGTTATCATAAGTAATAGCTATGCATTTCTTAATACTTTCTAAGATGGTAGTCATCACCTCATTCAGCGACAGTGAATTCTGCAAGGTAATATTGTATATCCTTAGTCTGTATATCCTGGATTCACTTTCAATCAGTTATATCCAGTCCCAAGCATCATCAGACTCTTGCATTTTTCTGAGGTTGGTTTTATGGAAGATTCATGTTTGATAGAAATTTTTTTTAGCATACTAATTTAAAACCCAATGAAAAGTGGAACTAAATGTAACACTAAATTCTTTGGAGAGGAGCTATGATACAGTTACTGTTTTGCATGCAGAAGGTACCAGGTTCTATCCCTGGTCTCTATAGTTAAAAGGAGTAGGTAGTGGGCAATGTCAAAGACATTGTCCTGGGATCTGGAGAACTGCTGGCAATACTGGCCTTGATTGATCAACTGTTTCACTATAACATAGCTTCAAGTGTTCAAATGTAAACATGAAGTTGCCACCAAAACCAGGAAGCCTGTAATTATATTAGCTAAGAACAGGTGCCATCAGGAGGTCCACCAGTGGGGCCAGGACACTAGAAGCTCTCCCAGTGCTGCCCCCCAGCTATTTATTCAATACATTTATTAATCACTTTTCAACTTTAAAAGTTCTCAGGCGATGCAATCCTTAGCAGAGTTATATCCCAAACATATCAATTTCAGTGGACTTTATACCCTTCTAACTCTGCTTAGGATTGCATTGAAAGTGACTTAAAATGCAAGACTGTATTATTACTAACAATACAAATCAACAGCCTTTGATGCAATGTCTGGGTGTTGTGCAGTCAGATAGATCCTCCCCTGTTAGCTCTTGTGGAAGACCGTAGATTCCACTTTCTTCTCCCAATGAAGGGAAGTTATGGAAATGTATGATATAACATCACCACAATGTTAACCCATCTTCTGTTTGGCAAGTAATGTGGAGTGAAGGTAGGAAAATTTGTTTTGTGATGAAATCACAATTACTAATGACGTATTATTGTGAAAGGAAAGGGAACTTTGTACAGAACAGATCTTTTTCGATGCAGTGTCAGATAAAGCCTGCTTAGAAATGTAACAAACAACAAGGAATTCATAGATAACAACTTAAAAATTAATGCACACCTTTTTAATCTATCATACCACTTAATGTTTAAATGCTGTGAATGGGAAGAGAACACTGAACTCATAGACATAAATTTCATGTCCTTGAAAACTGGTAATAGGAAGTTATAATAGCAAAAACTCAATGCTTTTTAAAAATAATCTTTTGAACAGAGTCAAGTTCAGAATGAAAAACATCAAGCAAATTCCTAATCTTGTACAGTGTAAGAATTGGAAGACATTGTCTATATTTTCTGAAAATGCTATGGTCTGGAAGTCAACAACAATAAAGTTATACCTATCAACAGAAAAAGAAATAATAACAGATATAAAAGTTGATAGGTTTATTTGTGCATAAAAACTAGATAAATGTATTGATAAAAATTTCAGATGAACATTGTGTTGGGGTCAAAGGTGCATTTCTAGACACAGAGACTATTAGACCTTGAAGTCAAGTTGTGTGAGCCAAGTCACATGAAATTTTTAAAAAAGTACTTCAAGTTGTGCCACTCTTACAGAAATGAAAGCAGAGGAATAACTAGCAGAGCCTGTGCAAATCTTAGCAAGCTCTCCTGCAAACCTTAGTGATCTCTTCCACAGACCTTCCATAGCAGTCTTTTCCTTTTGCTCATCTGGAGATGCATTGTCTTAAGCCACTTCTCCTCCCATAGCAGCAACTTCAGTTTTACAAAGCATTCAGAAACAAAGATGATATCCATACCAAATGCAGGGAAGCTAATCCTGTTTACCAACTTATGTTTGTTCTATTTGTTATTATATATTTTTCATTATTATGCCTACCCTTATGGTCTCCTCCCCTAACACAGTACATTCTGAACTGCAGGAGTTCATGCTGTAGGCAGCTCCTACTCTGCCTGGTGTTTGCTTTATTAACTTAAGCCAGTTGGTGGTTGTGAAGTGGGTTTCATTGTTTTCATGTCTCCTCCATCTTAGTGCTGATACAGTTTTCCTCTACCTTTTCACACCTGAATAAGACTGATCTCTGGCCATCACAAAGAGCAAGCAGAGGAAGCAGCACAGCACCTAATTCAGTCCTGTTAATGAGAGTTGAACAGGCACCCCAAGACATAACTTAGGAACAGCTACTTTGAACAGCATCTAATATTCAGATAATCAATCCTGCTCTCCCAGCAATTTATCAGAGGGCATCAAGCAACTAGTAAAATCTGTTGCTAGGAGACTTTTTATTGCATAAACACAATATCTTTACCAATATCTGGGTCAGCCTCTATTTGGTTCCATCTTTTGATTAGTCCAATTTTTGTGATCTAATATATCCACCAAGCCCGCCTTCTTTGTTCAGTCACCATTATCCCACTTAATTTTCTTTGTCCATGGAACAAACAGGCCTGTTTCATTTTTGGTTCGGTAGCTATGTAAACGGATATATCTGGTGAAGGTTAAAACATTGTCCTCTAATTTGACACCCTGGCATTTATAGGGTTAATCCTGAATCTTCTTGGGAAAACGCTTTTCTCCACCTATCCAATAGACTAAAAGTAGTAGTAGCGTTATCTTTATCTGCATCTGGAACACCTTGGACTTGGCCTATCTTACCAGGTGTGAACTGCAAAATCTGACTATTTACATTATTTTCTTTTAGCTCTTTAGCCTCTCCCTGTCCAGTAACTAACTCTTGAATTAGTTCTATATTTTCAGTTTGAGCCAGCATCATGGCTACTTCCTCATACTCAGCTTGTTGTTCCACATCCTGCTTCACTGTTTCTCTTTCAGGGAGGTTTTTGTCTGGTTGCATGCTAGTAGTTGGCTCAGGCTGAATAGCTTCACTGCTGGCTCTTGTTGCTTCAATGAGTGGTTGATGCACAAAGTAGTGATTGGTCTTAACTTCATTACCATAGCATTTTCAAGTCTCTGTCTCTTGTGCTTGCTAGCACCATTTTCAAATCTTTTACCCGTGTTCAGATTAGAATATAAAAATAAAAAGTAAAATTAATCTTTAACTGGATAAACACATGGATCAGAGGTCCATCAGTGGCTATTGGCACAAGGTATAGATGGTTGCTGCTGAAGGGTTACAGAATTTAGTTTTACACTGTGGTGAAACTGGTGTCCACCCTCAGCCCTGGGGGAATGAGTAGCCAGTTTGTGGCTCATGAGCCCTGCTTCACCTTCCCACCTCCTGACTTCCCTATGCCTTTCTTGAGGGGCAGTGAGACCCCTCTGGCTGACTCCTGGGGTTTGGAGATGAAAACCCCTAACTTTGGGTTTCTCCTGGAGGGTTGGCACCTGCACAGTTTTAAGTTTTTTCCCTCCCTTCCCCTTCTTAAGGCACTGGTAGTGGGCAGAGCAGGGGAGACTCCATAGTCAGAGCACCAGATTGGGGTTTTAAACAAAGAACAAAGATTTTATTGACTAGTTACAAGTAACTGGATTTTAAACACAAAAAGGCACTTTAAATCAAACACAGAAAGGAAAACACCACCGGGCACAAATAAAATAAGACAAAACGCAGTTCCTCTGTCCCTGAACTGATACTTATTTTCCCTTGGGATGAGGTTCAGTTACCAACCTGCAGCCTGGCCTCCTGCCTTCTACAAGTAGTTCTGGATCCCTCCGAGGATCCCTTCCCATTGCTGCCTTCCCTGATCCCCAAGGCCTCTCTCTGCCTGTGGGCAATCTGCATCAAGAAGAAGAAGAAGAAGAGATTGGATTTATACCCCGCCCTTCACTACCCAAAGGTATCTCAGAGTGGCTTACAAACTCCTTTCCCTTCCCCTCCCCACAACAGACACCCTGGGAGGTAGGTGGGGCTGAGAGAGCTCTTGACAGAAACTGCTCTCTTTTCAAGAACAGCTGTGCCAGAGCTATGGCTTACCCAAGATCCTCCTGTCCTCTCTGAGTGTTGCAGGATGACTCCCCCCTCCCAGGCTGGCTGGAGCATTTATATCTTCTGACTCTACTCCCTGGCTTTCCCGCACTTTTTGGTCATAGAGGCATCTGGGATTTGTAGGCCTACCCTGGAGCTTTGCCCTACTTCCCAGGGTGGGTGGCCATTTTAACTAAACTAAACAACCTAAACTAAAGCAAACACAAGATGGAGTCTATTCTGTCACATCCAACAAGCCAACCCTATAGCACAACATCATTTTCCAATCTAAATATTTTCAAAAGTTTATAAACTCCTAAAATTGCCAAAAGGTTTCAAAATAATTTTCTTCAAGACACATGCAATTAGGAGGCTTGAAAATGTTGCAAAAACATAGCTTAATAATTAACTATAATTTCTCATCTAATAATTCCAGCAGCAGCAAACATCAGGCTCACATCCAACAATCAATACTAGCCATTTAAAAGAGCCAACTGCCAAAAATGTTATATAAAATAAATATGTAAAACTTTGATTAGATTCTGCAATGGCTTTAGAACTGTCTACTATTAATGTATGAAGCAGTATTGTTTGGATTTATTGGCATGACAATTGACACCATCAATATTCCTTTTCATATCCAAGAAGTTCTGAGAAAGGGGTTGCAAGTGCATGCTGCAGGCACTGACAGGGCTCTGTGAAGTGTGAAAGATAGACTTCCCTGCCTGGGAGGGGTGAGGCCAGTGCCAGTCACATGTGCTTGCTCTGTTCAAGCCAAAGAGGAGGGAAGGAATGGAAGGGACTTGGGAGAGCTTGCTTGCCTGGTCTATCTGCCCCAGCCAGCCTCCCACTTGCACTCTCCCACTGATTAAAGTGCAGCATGTACCACTACTGACCTGACCCCTGAGCTGGGGAAGGCTGTGCAGCTGGTTTTGACTCTGAGATGCTGGCTCTGGAGTCCTGTAATCTGAATAGTGGCACCAGGGACCTAGAAGGGGCAGGGCTTGTCTGTCCAACCCCTGCACAGTCTCATCAAGGCTGGCCTTAAGGCAATTGGAGCAATTTGGCCAAATTGGGTCCCACGGGCTGCTCCTAAGGGGACCCCCACACCAGGGCAATCTAGATGGATTTTATTTTTATCTTTAAGATTCTGCAGACTTTGGCTGTGAACTGGGTCCCTGCAAAAATTTTTCCAGTCAGGCCCTAGAGTTTCAAATTGGGCCCCACTGGCTGGCCCTGAGTCTCATAGTTGCTGGGCCTGAGTTGGCCTGCCCTCACACAAAGTCTTGGGTTTGCAGTTTTGGGAGAGGGGAGCCTGCCCACTGGGGGGGCAGAGCTGTGGAGGCCCCCTAGATTTAGAGGCCCTAAGCTTCAGCCAACTTAGCCTATACACAAACCCGGCACTGCCTCTGGCTGCCAATCTATGTGAGTCAAGGTAAGAACTCCATATTTGGAACCTCAAAGTTGCATGGGTTCACCCCAGCCAAGGCTTGGTGTGTGTTTGTGTGTGTGAAATCTCTCTCACACAAATGCACAAACACAGACACTCTGCTCCTAAAGATAAGTGTCCACATTGCTGTCAGGCTCCTTAGTCAGGTCACACAACGCAGGGCTTCAGTAGAAGAATCTGTTTATTGGTAAATCATAAATGAAGACACATGTATAGCTTGTGTCAGGAATGCCTGGGAACAGCAGGGCTCCCTAAATTATAGTGGAATCAAATAACCCCCTAAATGAGCTGAAGCCAATGAGTATAGTTCGCGCATGCGGGCAAAGCAGGCAAAACAATCTAAAGCCGTTGATTCCCAGCAGAGGAATCAGGAAGGTCAGGAAGATGATAACATACAGACAGTAAAATAGTAATGGTCAGAGGCTGGTAGATTGAGAGTACTCCCCTCACATTCCAACTCCATGACAGGGCTACCTGACAATTGCCTCCTTGTCCATGGTGACTCAGTCAGCAAGGAAATAAAGTTCTATGGGACTGCCCAAGGCACGCCATGAGAGGTATCTTTCTTGCAGTCCTTTGGAAACAGCAAGAATCTTTCCAAGTTTAAATTGCAGGATCCAACTCTGCATCAAAAGCTAAATGGGTAGGCTCCTTGGTATTCAGCTGATGTGTGTGTAAAGTGCAGTCAAGCTGCAGCTGACTTAAGGGGCTTTCAAGGCAAGTGAGAAGCAGGGGAGGTTTTCCATTGCCTTCCTCTGCAGAGTCTTCCTTGGTGGTCTCCCTTCTGAACACTGACCCTGCTTAGCTTCTAAGATCTGATAGAACATACATAAAACAGTTTTATATTTTAGAACATAATGATTTAATATTTTAGAATGATGGTGATGGTTTATAGTATGAAAATAATTATATTAATGATCTGTGCCTGCCTGTGATCTTGGTGCAAAGTATTTAAATGAAGGAGATGGATAATGCAATCAGAGGGGAAGCAATTTGTCTGCTCATCTTCCTCTACTTAAAGATTTCCTCCAGGTAGAAGCAAACACATTCCATAAAGAAATGACCAGATTCTTGATTTGTGGTAGACAATAAATGTGAGACCTCTAAGAAAAGCAATCTAGGCTACAGTTCTGAATCTACTTATTTGCAACCCTTTGAGATATTTCTCAGAATGTTAGAAAGCAAATGGGTACAGGAATTTGCCATTGCAAGGTACTTGTGGAAGAACCAGCAATCGCTGTTGTAATAAATATAGTTTCTTGAAAGCCTTTTTCATCTATTAAAAAGAACAAGAAAGAGAAAGAGGAAAAAAAGAATGAGGATTTCTTTTAGTGGCACTATGCCAAGTGTCTTAGCGGAACTTCCATTAGGCAGCCTGATGGTAGCCTGTGTGATTTACTACCTATGTGGCACCTTCATATAAAAAGGTCTAAATTATTGTTATACAAAGGTTAGGCAGATATTGAACTATACTGAGGAGTACACTAAAAGAGACTGTGCCATTTACCAAGCTCAAATTGTGTTATTCTGCTAAAGACGACCTAATATTTCTAGGTATAGGCTTGAAAAACACAGCAGTAATGTGAATGCTATATTTTAAGAGATGTTAAAGAAAGTTTAAAAGTTGAAGTTCATTGAGCAGGTCCAAGACACAACATATCTGAATCCCCTTTGAAGATTAAGAGATTGGATTTATACCCTGCCCTTCACTACCTGAAGGACTCTCAGAGTGGTTTACAATCCCTTTCCATTCCCCTCCCCACAACAGACACCCTGTAAGGTAGATGGGGCTGAGAGAGCTCTCTTGAGAACTGTCCTTGAGAGAACATCTTTGAAAGAACTTGTGGGGAATCAAACCCGGTTCTCCCAGATTAGAGTCCATGCTCCTAACCACTACACCACTGAAAGTGGAAAGGCTATGCGGAGGGGCTATAATGGTGAGATTCCAATGGGAGCCAGTTATTGTTTGAAAATATTTTTGAAATATTTACATAAAATAAAGGTTCTCATCAGGAAAATGAATCTTGATTTTTCTAAACCGTATTATTCAGAAATCATATGTGAATAAAGCTAAATAGAGATGTCAGTACATTTTGTGTGACAGCGGAGTTCAGAATTACTTTCCATTGCTTTAGTAAAGTTATCTTTACCTTAGCTTCCCACACCCAATCCCACCCATAAGTGAGTCAGAAAAATGAAGACATATATTTATTCTTTCGTTAAGCACATTATGAAGCTGTATGTACAAATGGTTTCCACAAAGGTACTTTTAGATACCTTGAGAATAAACAAAATCAAATTGGGAGCAGAGGTGGGCTACAGTAGCTACGTACATTTGGCTCACTGCTAAATGATATACTCTTCTCTAGTGCATCCCTATTTTTTCCTTGATCAAAGACTTCTCACTGCTGGACTTGAATCCTGACCCTCTGGGCCCTGGTTGCTTGCTGCTCTAAGCAGTGAGGTTGTGCTCCGTGGGTATAAAAATTACAAGCAAAATATCATTACTTTCATCCCAGTCATACAGGCTTGTACTATGGTCCTTATACTATGGTCCCTTTGTACTATAGTCCCCTTGACTTTTGAAGAAAAACAATTTTTAAAGGGTTCTCACCTCTTGAGGATACAACACTGTCCTACTGCAGTAAATGAAGCTTTAATCTGGATTTTCCAAAACCTGTTATGCCCAACTCAGTTCTAATCTAAATGCCTCAGTCTTTATTGGCTATGACAGATAGATACAATAAAAAGGCAAATCTCAAAATGTTGTACTCTAAGTAACATAGAAATGCAATAAGAAGGCAGTTAAGCAATTCATAGTGAAAGTGATGGTGCTGTTTCAATATATCCACCACAGTTAGTCTAAATGGAACCCACTCATGTCCCCAGAGAAAGGGAAAGAGAAGATGAGAAGAGGGAACTATGGAATATAAGAGAAGAAGGGTGACAAACTGGAGAGAGAAAGTGTACTTGAAGCAGGAGCAAAGTTGTAAGGATGGATTGGAAAAGACAGCTAGGACAGCCCAAGGGCTGGATGGAAAAACAAGTGAAGGAGCGGGAAGTACCATGATGGGGTACCAAGTAGTGTGTGAGAGAAGTGGGTGAGTGGAATGACTTGGAAGTTGGCAGAGACAGGGAGAAAGCGAGACATAGAAACAAGAGAGATAAAGCAAGGGAGAGGGAAAGAGCAAGAGAATTCACACATTGTCTGATTCAAAGCATGTATGTTGTCACTAGTTGGGGTGGTGGATGACAACCTGTTCATGGGGAGGGTGGGGTATAAATGGAATAAATAAATAATAATAAATAACCCCTGGTCCAGGTGGGGGTTCCCCCAATTTTCAGGGTTTTGAAAGCAGAAGCTCCAAGGTTTAATGACTGGTATGTCCAGTTAAAAAGATCAGGTAGCAGATGTGAAATCCAGAGAGCTGCTGCCAGTCAGAGTAGGAAGGAGAAGGAGAAGGAAAAGGAGAAGAGTTGGATCTATATTTATTATTTATTTATTTATTTATTATTTTCAATTTGTATCCTACCTTGCCTGGGGATACACCCTTCAATCAAGCTGTGATCATACACACAATTAGACCCGCCATAGGTGCGAACGCTGGGCAGATTTAAAGGGCACGATCAGAGAACATCTGGGAAATGCCCCACAGCTGTTGGCTACCCATTTCGCTCTGCCACAGAAGCGGAGTTAAAAGACACTGGGGAAAATCTGGGAGTAAACAGGTTGCGATGGGCCACGGATGGACTTTCCCCTGTCTGATCACTCCAGCGCACTCTCGTGGCATTGGGATGGTCTGATCAGGCCATCCTAACTCCGTGCCATTGTTCTCCCCCCTTCTCAGTATGTGCTTCATCGCACCCTCCATAGGGAGCCCTCAGTGTGGAGTTGCGATTAACCAATTCCTCGTTCAAGCGCATCAGAAACAAACAGCAAAAAAAAAAAAAAACCCTCACCCATGGTTGTGTCTGATCATGCAGTGGCAGGCTGTGCCCACAGCTTCCAAGAGCTGTGCGATCATGCGCCTGTGGGTCAAATTCCTCCTGAGGAAATAGCCTTGCTCCCCCACCCTGCTTTATCTTGTGCGTGTGACCACAACCTCAGAGTCTCAGAGCGGCTTACAATCACCTTCATTTCCTCTTCCCACAACAGACATCCTGTGAGGTAGTTGAGGCTGAGAGAGCTCTGACAGAACTCCTGTTGAGAGAACAGCTGGCTGCATGTGGAGGAGTAGGGACTGGGAAATCAAACCCGGTTCTCCACTCTTAACCACTACACCAAACTGGTATCAGGCATATTGAGAACTTTAATATGATCACCAAATGAAATTACCTTGTTCTGACTTCCTCATTTATACCTGAAGAGAACTTCTGATAGGTTCTTTGTTGTGGTGGTGGTGGTGGTTTTTAAAAAATATATCAATAGCTGATTTTGCTAAAGGGTCAGATTCTGCTTTGATAATATGCAACAAACTGACACAATTAAATCTTTTAAATCACCAGAGAAGTAGCTGTGTCCCTCAAGCCCATGGCTGAGCCATTAAGGTGACCTGCTTGCCTATTGTAGAATCACTTGCATTTCAAACCTTCTTAATACCTGCACAGTTGGATTAATCTTTTAAAGGACTTCAAATTGGGTACTGTGCACTGCCTCCTTTTTGCACCCATGCAGTTAGCAGCATCTATTCATGATGTGATAACAAGAGATACCATGATTGGTGAGACTCATGGACAGATGCAAAAGATGCACAGAGGCATCTAAGCAGTGTGGGGCTGGTGTGGTGCAGTTCTTAGGGACCTAGGAGACTCCGATTCAAGTCTGCACTCTGCAATGAAGCTCTCTTGGTGCCTTTGAACTAAACACTCTCTCACATGCTAACTTACCTCATAGGACTATTGTGAGGAAGAGAGAATGATGTATTGCCACCCAGAACTTCTTGGAAAAAGGGCACGGTAAAAGTTTACTAAACAGAAGAAACTCTCAACTAAAAAACGTTCTTCCATTTTAACTATGTGTCTTTTAACAATTGTAGGTGGTGTTCGCAAACAGATGTGGAGGCAATAGCCTGTGTGTTTGGTCTATTAGGGGCAAGCTGTTGGCACTTGCCTTTGCTAGCAAGGCAGCCAATTTCCATGAGAAGACTGGAGATTTTTAGGTTAGGAAGATGTTGGAAGGATGGTCCCAGGAGGATGGCATTCCCTAGGAGGTTTGGAAGCCTTTTTCCCCTGTGGTTCTGGGGGGTCTTAAAATCCAATGGTCTGCCCTTTGCTTAGATGGATATGAAGCTCTGCTTTTCCATGCAGCAGCCTTGGTTGCCTTTTTGGGAGGCACTTAGAATTAGCAAGCTGATGGCCAGTTCCCACCATGATAAATAAGGTCATGCCCTATGCCTTCAGGATGTTTGCATGTTGGACGCCAGTGTCCTCATTATGGTTCAGCATTCCAAAACTGATCAGCTCTGTAAAAGGAGTGGTGATTGTATTGTATTGAGCCCTTGCTTGGAGGGGAATTTATGCCCAGTAGCAGTGTTGCACAACTATTTGGCTTGTAGCAGTGGGAGTGAAGGCCTTTTGTTTCAGAATAAGGATGGCACCACACTTACAAAATTGGTTTTGGTAAGTGATGAAGTGGGCTTTAGAATCCATGGGTTTGCAGGACATGCAATTTGGAACTCATTCATTCTGAACTGGTGCTGCATCCACTGCAGCTGCTATGGGGTACCCAGTTAAGTAAATTCAGAAGACCTGGTGGTGATCTTCTAGTTACAAATGATATGTTTGTAAACGCAAGGTTTAAAGACTGTTGGTTAGATCTGTTAATTAAGCTCTCATTTCAGCTACTGATGGCCACCAGGTGAAAAGAAGAGTCACTATTTGTGGCCACAGCATAATCTTTTGGGCCACCCACTAAGCTAAGAAGATGCCTATTGGGTCCCAGGTGTGCAGGTTGTTTTCCCCCACTATGTTGTCTCTCCAAGTTTGGTGTAGCATTGGGAACCCCAGAAGTTTAGACAGAGCCAGGAGGAACACCAATTGGCAATTGAAGAATGCTATGGATGTTAGCTTGGGTCACTTCCTTATGCAGCCTGCCATACAGGTTGAGTTGAAGGACCTGTATAGGAAAGGCAGGGTGCATTTATCAAACAAGCGCAATGACATTTTCTTGAATGATGTGCGGCAAGAGGTACATGCAGCCTTAGGTTGCTTGGTGGGCATAAAGGCCTAAGCAGAGGCTTGTCCTTGGCAGTGGTAGTGTAGTGCAGGTAAGAAAGTAGAATTGGGGGACGCCATAGGCACATTCCTGTTTGGAAATAAGGAGTACACCAGGAGTTGGGCCTTGCAATTCAGGGCTGGGAATGGGGATCTTCCTTTTTAAGCTCCCTGGTTAGGCTACTTCCCACAGCCTATGTGGCATTGGCTGTGGTGTTCCAGGATGGCTGGTCAAGAGCCAGAAGAATGGCTCAAGATCAGGGCAGGTGTCTCGCCTGATGGAAGGCAGGGAGGTTGTTAGAGGGTGACACCTGCCCTGCCCCCTTTCTGCACTTGTGAGCTTCCCCTTGTCACACAGTTTGTAAATAGTTAATAAAGTGGACCTTGTTTAAATCCATCACCATGTCCATATCCTCTTTCCCACTGTGGGGGCAAACCACCCTGACTGCAACAAGGAAACAGAATGCAATCAGATACAGCAGGAGAATTAGCACTCATCCATGATTGCTACATGAGTTCTGTTTTCTACTTCTATAATTATTTTTTTAAAACTTTGTTACTGGAGGAACAAAAGGATCCTTAATTGTTATGCCAGCATTGGTTCATGTTTAGCTGTGCATGCTTTAGGTCTGACAGTAGGATTGCTCTGCACATAATGAAGCTAAATAAAAGAAAGGGAAGGGAAGATTATCCTGTAATACAGATGTATTATAAAAGTATAATGCAAAACAGTCCTGTATCTATAGATGCTTGAAGAAAGTCACAAAGTATATCACTTCCCTAGGAATCCATAGATAAATGCTAGAAAGTTCATCTGACAGTATTATTCACTCCATATAAGACACTCCAAGTGAGCGCTGTAAGTTCATAAATAGCAATCCTTCCCCTACTTCAGCTACAAAAATTCATAGAATAGCACTCTGTGTAATGCACACAGAATGAACTTTATCCACAAATAGCACTCCTGAACAACTAGTATTCCTGTATTTCAGGCTTCAGCATAGTCTTGTTGATCTCAAGTGGCATTTCTGTTGTGGTGCTCTTTAACACACACGCCTGTCTACAGCTGATCAGCTTCCCTTCTGCAGCAGTGAAGAGGATGCAAGGAGCACTTAAGCACCTGATGACCTAGGTATTTAACCACCCTAGACAGTGAATCAACAAAGCTCCATTTGTGTACACAGGAGAAACCATGATTGCAACTGGAGGTGCTGTTGAAGTTTCCAACAAAACCACTCACCAATGAAGAAGCTTGCCTCATTTGAAACTTAGGTGTATAATAGTTCTTTAGCAATGCAAACAGTTGCCTTGGAAACTTCAAAGAAACTGCTGGCAGAATTCACTGCCAACCATCATATATAACACATAGTTCCATTGACTAGGTGCAGAACAAGTATACTTAAATACAACACAATGGGGAAGAAAGACAACATGATGTGGAAGATAAAACACTCACAGATAGGCCCAACAAGATCACTGCTTAAATTAATGACTATAATAAACAATGGATGATACAGATTGATTGTAAAAGGAAAGTTATCATGGCGTATCTCTCCTTATATATATTTGAATTTTGGTGTCTCTCCTGGACATGCTTCCACAGCCTTTGGCCCATTCAGCTGCCACTCTCACAGTCTCCCAATCTCGTGGCTGTATTGGCTCGCTGTTTTGGCTCGGCCCTGCCCACTGAACTGGCAGGCAGCATTTCGCCCTCAGTCTGAAGGGAGCCGGCAAAGGTGATGGATGTTCCACTCAGAGATCCCTCCATGGGGGAGAAGGAGGCAGACCTAGTGAGTGGCAGCAAGCAGGCAAAGCATTCACCTTTGCACCACAGAGCCTGCACCACAGAGAAGGCTGCCCAGCACCTTTCAAAGGCTCCCCTGTCTTCCTCCAGCAGTGGCGGCAGCGCCAGGGAGGGTCTGGCCTAGAGGAAATGAGCTGTGGCTCCTGGAAAACCGGACTGTCTCCTGAGGAAGACACTACTCTTGACTCCTGTGTGGGACTAACTGTGACTAACTGTCTCCTCAGTGGCTGTTGGTGGGCAACCAAACAACCAAGCTTGCTTCTGTGAGTAAAAAAAAACAAAGGACTTTCAGCATAACCCCCTCTTGGCCACTTTCCTATCAGAATAAATTTAACACGCCTCTCACTCCTTTTTGGCTCCACCATGGCTGGCTGGCTAATGAGGTGGGCCAGCAACCATCAAACCATTCTCTTCAACCCCCTGCTGGACAGCTGACTTTCCCCTAGACTTGCCTATCTCCAGGTAAGACCTGGAGATTTCCCGCTGTTACAATTTATCTCCAGATGACAGAGATCATTTCCCCTGGAGAAAATGGCTGCTTTGGAGGGTAGACTCTATGGCATTATCCCCTGCTGAGTTCTTCCATGCCTCCCGCAATGCTGCCCTCCATAGGATCCACCCACTAAATCTTCAGGTATTTTTCTAATCATAGCTGCCAACTGTGCTTTCTCCTCAGTGCCTGTTGCTAGGCAACCAGGTTCTGTCAGTAAAAGGCCCTTTTCACACCTATTTTGACCTTTGGGAGAAAATGCATTAGGGCCAGTCATGATAGGGTTGCCAACTCTAGGTGGAAAATTCCCAGAGATTTGAGGGATGGAGCCTGGAGAGGGTGAGGTTTGAGGAGGAATGGGACCTCAGGCAGGTACAATGCCATAGACTCCACCCTCCAAGCCAGCCATTTCTCCATGGGGAACCATTGTTGCCAATCTCCAGGTGGGGGCTGGAGATCACTCAGAATTACAACTGCTCTCTAGGAGGGAGGGGGAAGGAGCTGGAAAACTGAAGCCAGGGGGCAGATAATGGTAGGCTGATAGTTGGCTGGGAGGGAGATCAGGTTGCCAACTCCAGACGGGAAATTCTTGGAGATTTGAGTGTTGGAGCCTGGAGAGGGTGAGGTTTGAGGAGGGGTGGGACCTCAGACAGGTACAATGCCATAGACTCCACCCTCCAAACCATCCATTTCCTCCTGGGTAACAATTGTTGCCAATCTCCAGGTGAGGGCTGGGGATCACTAAAACTACAACTCCTCTTCAGGTAGCAGAGATCAGTTCATCTGATGAAAATGGTGGACTCTGTCATTATCTCTGAGGTCACCACAGCAAATTCACACTATGTGCCCAAAGCCAGGGCACTCTCCCAGAACCTCTTTCTAGAGCTTGTTGTATTAATTTCCACAATGGGCCTTATTCCTAGTTAATAAATATATAACAAAGCACAAAGTGCAGTCAATCAAAGTGATTCAGAAAACCAAAATTTGCTAGCTCAAAGAGCCATGTGCTGTAGAGGTTAGAATAGCAGACCAGCACTGGCAAGTCCTAAGTTCAAATCCACACTAAATCATGATGCTCATTGGGGGACCTTAGGCAAGTCACACTGGGATAATAGCATGGGCAAGTTTCTAGACAAAAGTCCTGCCGTATTGAATTTGCTGAACACAGAATTTCTGCAGCATGTTTGACTCTCCAGAGCTATTAGAGGCTCTCAGGAGGTCTGGAAGCCTGCAAAATGATGCAACAATTAGACTTAATGTAGGTATTACCCTATACTAAAATCCTAAAAGGCCGGCAAAATATTTTATAACTAAAGTGTCAACTTATATTAATCACTTTCTGTAAATTAAGCTGTTTTCCTCAATGTTACTGTGTATGGTCAGGGAGTTTCCAGGGCTCAAATACACTTTGAAACAGCCTCTCCAGAAAGAACAAAACAAGTCCCCCCACCACATCCTTTAATTTCCTAATGGCTTCTGGTTTAGGTTTTATACCCACTTTAAAGGAATACCCCACTCTGGGCTGTGACCCTCACAAAAGCTATAAGGGATCCTTGGCAGTGGTATGACACCTCTACAGGCAGTAGAAATACAGACAGAAGCAGATCAGAAGCAAAGCTTGTTGATCATGATTGCAAATACCCAATATCAGGTGCCAATATCAAGAGCCACTAACTCTAAGCTAGCCACACACTGTACAATGCAGTTCATTAAAGAGTGGGTATGATGACACCAAAGAAGCAGAGTGAGAGTAAACCAAGAGCTATAAGAAATCCCTGGTTCAATCCCCAGCATCTCCAGTGAAAAGGATCCGAGAGTAGGTGATATGAAAGACCTGCTCCTTCTTCTTAGGCTGCGGTCACACTCACTAAATAATCCACTTTCAAAGCACTTTCAATGCACTTTCCATCTGGATTTTGCCAGTTCACACAGTAAAATCCAGTTGGAAAGTGCACTGAAAGTGGATTGTTTAGTGCGTGTGACTGCAGCCTTAGTTGCTGTTTCTATGACAAAAGACCCTGGAAAACCACTGCCAGTCTGAGTAGACAAAAGTGACCTTGGTTAACTAAGGGTTGGATTCAGTATAAGGCAGATTCATGTGTTCACAAGATCACACAGCAAGACATTTTATGGTAGAACAGAATACATTATACCTCTCTTCATGCTTGGGTGCTATATGTTGTTGTAACAGTGTTTTCTTGACCTTCACTTTGAAAATGACATGGTATTTAAATAGATATTTCCATGGTGATAGTCACTAGGGATATACACAAATTGGGAAATTGTGGTTTGGTATGTGGTTCGTGGCATGCAGGGTTGATGAACCACAGACTGTCACAAACTTTTTGATACCAAAAAAATGGTTCTGTTTGTGAGATTTGTGGTGCAGTAGAATGCCCCCCCCCCATATGATAGAAACACCAAACTAGCAGGGGATCCCTGGCTGGCTCTCCTCTACCTGTCCTCCAAGTTGGATTTATGGGCTCTAAATTAGAAACAAAGAAGGTGCCCCCACAAATGTACATTCTGAGGAAATGAGGAACAGGTTCAGGATGTTCAATAACGTATAGAATGGATCCTGTGCAAGCTAGCTACACCAAACTCAACAGGGATCTCTGGCTTACTCTCCCCTATCTGCTCTCCAAATTTGGTGAGGATTTGGATTTACAGGGTCCTAGTTATGACCCCAGAGAAGGTGTCCCCATTCTCCATTGATTCCAATGGAGGAGGGGGAAAACAGCAAAAAAGCAAGGGCAATAGAATCCCAGCAGAACAGAATCAAAGTCCCCAAGAATCTCTGCAGTAGAAACTGAAAGTGGGGGTCATTTTTGCAAGCTCAGCAGAACCAGTGCTATGTGCCCAGCAGAACTAGTGGCAGTGCAAATCCAACAGGACTAAGGTCAAAGCAGAGAATGTCTGCAGTAAAAACTGAAGGTGTAGGGGGGGCATTTTTGCAAACCCAGCAGAAAAAATGCAATCTACAGAGTGCCCAGAAGTACTAGTGCAGTCAAAGAGATGCAATGTCAGCTCAACAGGACTGATGTCTAGCACAGAATCAAACTGTGTGTGTGTGTGGGGGGGGATTTTGCAAGGTCTGTGCAAGAAAATGGGAATGGAACCCAAGCTGGCAAAGGGGGGTGGGGGAAACCCTCTTGAAACTGACAAGAGCAGCCAGGAAGCCAATAGAAACCTGAGACACAGAGAAAAAAGTTTAAAAGAAAACAGTCCAAGACTGGAGATTTCCACTCACCCTGGTGCTTTGAAGTTCCTCCCCCTGTTGTCTTGGAGTTTTGTGAATAGTTTACTTGAGCAGCAACAGTCTGTCCGGTAATGTATCCATTCATGAATCTCCGTGAATTGCTATGAACAGCACCCTTCCACGGACATTGTTTTGTGAACCATGGACCAGCCAAAATTCATGACGAACTTTACTTTGTGAGCTCATTCTTGTCCAGCCCTAATAGTCATTACCTTAGTTTGTTGTTTAATTGTTTGATAAATTCATGGAGAACATGTCTATTCTGGCTTCTAGCCATTATGGGTAAACAGAATCTCCTTCTCAAGAAATAGTATGCTTTACTGGTTCGAACAGACTAGGGAGATCTGGGTCCAAATAATGGCTCTGTCACAAGGCCTATTGTGAACCTTTAGGTCATTCACACTTTCAAGTTAAGCTACGTTACAGTAAAAATAAACTGTAGGAGAAAGGCCATGTATATCACCCTGAGATCCTGGAAAGAAGGGTGAGTTTAAAATGTGATAGATGTTCAAAAGTTCTCTATAGCTCTGATTAGCAGCAATCCCCCTCCCCCCCAAAAAAAACCCCTTAGGATAGCTGTCATTATACCCTGCTTGGGATTCTCAGAGGCATGTGGTTGATTAGCACTTGAGACTGAAATCTAGAACAGATGGTTTGATCCAGCAAGGTAATTATATCCACGAGAGAAAGCTTATTACAGTTTCTCTACTGCACTTTTAATATTTCCTTTATTTTATCATAATTCCCTCTCTTGTTGCCTTCAGTAACACATCTATTCCCTGTCTCTCGTGGCATGGGTGATGATTTCCTCCCACCTGTCTAATACGGACCAGCCAAGAGGGAGAGATTTAAGAGTGTCTATACAAGCCAGCTCTGCTTTCCTGTTACAGGATTGTTGCTGGAGCAGCTACTTCTCTGCCCTCTTTCACATAGGCAGGACACCTTTTGGGGCTGAACAGGGATTTTTAGCCCTTCAGACTGGCTTAGAGGAGGACTTTTTGCCTGCTGCACATTGTTATGCTGATTTAATAATAAAACGGAGTTCAAAGCCACTGTGGGCTTGAACAATAGCTACTAGAGAATGTCCATAATGAGATAACTGCACTAAAAAGGGAAGGAACTGTTTCTTATCTCACAGATCAGCCATTTATAAAATGTAGTTAAATTATTTTTTATGGCTTCATGTCTTCCTCTGACAGGTGTTTTTTTTTTGGTGGGGGGAGTACTGATGTTGTAACCACTCTGAAACCACACTTGTTTGTAGACAGTAAATGTAAACAGCATGAATTTACATTTTGTACAATTTTTAAAAACAGAATTGTCATTTTTCATATGTAAATATGTATATGTTCTGGTCATTTGATTACTTGAAGTAGTTAGAAATACCATACATCTGCCTCCAAAGACAGGGCTTTCTAATTTCTATCAGGGGTTCTGCTCAGTATTACTAAGGCTAATGTTTCAGTTTAATGTTGAGCTTTAGCACAGTGTCTGAGCCCCAGATGGCTGCAAAATTTTAGTATCCAGAACATTAAATCAATAGGCCTGCTTGTCTTGATCAAAAAATTATGTTTCCCTAAGGCAAGACCTACACAGATTCCTGATGTGAAGTGCATTGTGTTTTGGACGGACAAAGACTTGACTAGTGGTAGCTAATGCATTATTAATCTGAAATGTTTACAAACAGAAAGTGGGTTTATTTAAATAAAGCAGGACTCCTTGTTTGCCAAGTCGGAAATATGTATTAAGAGTCAAAATAGTAACTCAATGTATTTTTGTATATTAAAAAAAAGATTAGAAAGGCCAGGGCTGATAACAGAAAATGAGTTTCAAGAAATACATATAACATTTTAATTTGAAGATGGTGCTAGTAAAATATGAATAATTGAAGGAAAGGGAAAGGAAATATATAGAATGAGAGAGAATGACCATCCTTCGGTATATATAATTCTGTTTTGGTCATGGACTCCTCTGAACATTCCAGCACGCTCCAAAATCAGTTCGCTCCCTGATCTGTCATTCAGAGGGTCTCCCTGTCTGCTGGCTGCTTTGCCTGAGTCCTGCCTTCAACATTCTAAACAGTTTGCTGTTCCATTCCCCCCCCACAGCCAGTCAGAACACAGAGGTCATTTGCATATGTGGCCTGACTGGCCTTTGCCTCAGAACGCAGAGGTCGTTTGCATATGCAGCCTCACAGGCCTTTGCCTCTAACATTCTAAACAGTTTGCTGTTGCTGTTCTGAGGTAAAACACATTTCCCCTTAGTGCCTGCTGGGGAAAACCATTGATGCCAATCTCTGGGTGAGGGCTGAATATCACTCAGAATTACAACTGCACTCCAGATGGCAGAGATCAGTTCTCCTGGAGAAAATGGTGGACTTTGTGTCCTTATATCCTGCTGAGATGGCCTCTGTATGACAGCTGATGGGACATAGCAGTCAAGGCTTCAGAGCACGGTAGAGGCTTCAGGTGGGGGGGTGGAAAGCTGACCAGTGAGGAGAAAATAAAGGTAGATTGATGATTGGCTGGGAAGGCGATAGGCTTGCCAACTCCAGGTGGGAAATTCCTGGAGATTTGAGGGATGGAGCCTGGAGAGGGTGAGGTTTCAGGAGGGGTAGGACCTCAGACAGGTACAATGCCATAGACTCCACCCTCCAAACCAGCCAGTCCCTCCCAGGGAACCACTGCTGCCAATCTCCAGGTGGGGGCTGAAGATCACTCAGAATTACAACTGCTCTCCAGGAGAGAGGGGGGAGGAGATGGAAAGCTGAAGTCAGAGGGGCAGATCAAGGTAGGTTTATGGTTGGCTGTGAAGGAGATACTGTTGCCAACTCCAGGTTGGGAAATTCCTGGAGATTTGAGGGGTGGAGCCTGGAGAGGGTGAGGTTTGAGGAGGGGTGGGACCTCAGACAGGTACAATGCCATAGACTCCACCCTCCAAACCAGCCATTCCCTCATGGGGAACCATTGTTGCCAATCTCCAGGTGAGGGCTGGAGATCACTCAGAATTGCAACTGTTCTTCAGGTAGCAGAGATCAGTTCCTCTGGAGAAAATGGTGGACTCTGTATCATTATTCCCTGCTGAGGTTGCCACAGCAAATTGACACTGAGTGCCCAGGACCGGGGCGTCCACCCAGAGCCTCTTTCTAGAGCTCGTTGTATTTATTTCCACAATGGGCCTTATTCCTAGTAGAATATATTACAGTACAGTAGCTGTAAATTCAAACTTCACAAACATATAGTAGCCATGAAAGCATCTAGAAGTATTGGGTCCAAACTAAAATATAATTGGGTCAGTGAGTAGTAAATAACATTTTATTTATTTATTTATTTTGTTGGTCTTGTATCCCGCCTTCCCTGCAAGCAGGCTTAGGGTGGGTTTCATCAGTCTCAATACAGTACAAAATACAATTTAAAAACAATTTAAAACAATAATATAAAACAACATGATGAGAAAACCAAAATAGTCACTTCAAATTTTTCTTCTAGATTAATACTAGTTTTCCATTATCTTTTTTGAGAGCTTTTCTCTCCCTTCATGTCCATCTTTAGCAGAGATAGCTGCTGGTTTGAGTTTGTTTTATGGACTGCTTGCAGCAAATGAAACAAGACATTTGGGACATAATTAAGAAATGCCGCTTTTGTGTTTTCTTAGCTTTACTTTAACTTGTTTGACCCTCAAAGTGATGTCCATCAATGTGGAGGCATTGATTTCTTCCGGTTAGCAGTGTGAAAAACCTTTAGTCCAAAATGTCTGTTTTATTGTATCTCCTTTTTATCCACATTCACTATGTGTTGCTATATCACTGTAACCCTCAACAGAAATTGTTTCTCCCTGTCTGAAAATGCCACCCCAGTCATCTCAACTGAAAAGATTGCATTGTAAGTGTATTATAGGATCTGTTAAGTACTAGATCCTTTATTGGTCCACATAAGCAGTAGATCTTGAATGGATGCAGATCCATCATTATGACCTTGATGGGTTCTATAGAGAAGTATCAATGCCAAGCATAGAACTAACATACAGCAGGGTACTGTAGTAACAAAAAGAAAAGCCCTATTTACAAGTTACAGTGAACACATATACAATTAATGTAGGGTATATACTTGATTTTCCTTTATATATGCATGGAGTCATTTTCATGCTATATTTAGTGCTGAATGTGTGATTAAACCTGCACATTTATATGAATATTGGTCACTGGTTTCATTTGTAAGCCGAATGTAAATGCAGAATATGTGTGTGTCCACTGTAAGGTAAAAAGGACTAGAGGCCAAGAAAGCTGCGGTGAGGCCCCCTATTGCCACTGAGGGGAGGAGGCAGGAGAGAAACAGTCTTATTCATGATTTCTATTTGCTTGTATTACCATTTTTTTGTGATACTCAGGATTTGTCCTTCAAGATGCACAAGACATGCAATAGAAGGTTAGTATGGATCTTGCAATGGCAAGGTGCCTGTTGAGCACTTGGCACTGCCAGATGGTTCAGTGGCCCAAAAAGAGTTGTGCTGTGTAAAGAAAGAGTGGATGCCTACATCAGAAGAGGGAGCTACCCCTCTGGCAGACTGTTCAGGCTCCTTACTACAAAAATACCACAACACATTGTGCGATAGTATCGTAGAAAACATATTGTGCCTCAGAGACCTGTCCTGGGCCCTTTGTTGTTCAACATCTTTATAAATAACTTGGATGAAGGAATAGAGGGGATGCTCATTAAATCTGAAGATGATACTAAATTGGGAGGGGTACAGTACAGTAGAAGACAGAATCAAGATACAAGATAGTCTTGACAGGCTGGAAAACTGGGCTAAAACTAACAAAACTAATTTCAACAGATAAATGTAAATTTCTGCATGTATGTAGAGAAATCCAAATGCATAATTATAGGATGTTGGAGACTCATCTTAGTAGTAGCACTTGCAAAAGGATCTAGGGGTCTTAAGTAGACCATACACTGAACATGAGTCAGCAGTGTGTTGTAGCTAAAAAGGCAAATGCAATTTTGGGATGCATCCACAGAAGTATGATGTCCAGGTCATGCAAAGTGATGGTATTGCTTGACTCTGCTCTGGTTAGACCTCACCTAGAGTATTGTGTTCAGTTTTGGGCACCTCAATTTAAGAAGGATGTAGACAAGCTGGAATGCATCCAGAGGAGGGCAACGAAGATGGTAAGCAGTCTGGAGACCAACTCCTATGAGGAAAGGTTGAAGAAGCTGGGTATGTGTAGCCTGGAGAGGAGATGACTGAGAGGTGATATGATAGCCATCTTCAAGTATTTGAAGGGCTGTCATATAGAGGATGGCACAGAGTTGTTTTCTGTTGCTCCAGAAAGTCGGACCAGAACAAATAGATTGAAATTAAATCAAAAGAGTTTTTGTCTAAACATTAGGAAGAACTTCTTGACAGAACGGTTCTCAGTAGAAACAGGCTTCCTTAGGAGGTGGTGGGCTCTCCATTTTTGGAGTTGTTTAAGCAGAGATGGCCATCTGATAGCAATGCTGATTCTATGAATTTAGGCAGATAATGAGAGGGAAGGCATGAGTCAGTGCTTAGCTCTCATGGCCCTTTCTTATATGCCAAGGGTAATTGTGATCACCACTTTGGAGTCAGAAAGGAATTTTCCTCTGGGTGAGATTGGCCAGGAATCCTGAAGGTTGTTTTGCCTTCCTCTGGACATAGAGCAAGGGTCAGTGAGGGAATGAAGGGGTGGGATGCAGTTGTGAATTTCCTGCATTGTGCAGGGTGTTGGATTAGATGACCCCTGAAGTCACTTCCAGCAAACTTGTCTGGGAGAGAGAAAAGTGACACAAGGCCTTGTTCTGTATGGTTTCTGATTGTCCGCCCACCCCTCAAATGAAACACAGCACAGGTTATGGGTTAAACTGGGAACTTTATTTACAACAAGCTGATCTGCATGACTTAGTTAACATATTCAAACACGAGTTGCATCTGGCTTGCCAAGGCAAGCTTCCCAACAGGGCAAAACCACCCCGGCTCAGAATCAGGTCCAGAATCTCCAAACCTTTCTCTTCATGGCCTGCACATGAGTGCATTGAGGAGACAGAGAGGCACAGTCTTGCCCGCAACTGCTAATCCTTAAGGTCTGTTGTATGCCCCCCAAACTTGAAGAGACCCTGAACGAGTCACCCAGATTGCCAAGCCAATAGGTACCCAGTTTGAGGGAAACCGCCCCCCCCCCCATCATTGATACCTCAGGGTGCTTATCAACTCTAAATTCCGTCAACCTGTGCTTTCCCCACCATCCCAGTCAGGGCCTAAACAGCTTTACCAGGCCTGTTTATACCTCACCTCTTCAGACCATGAGGAGCAAGCAAAAAAAAAAAGCCCTCCCTCTCTGCCAATTTGAGCAAGGGCCCAAAAAAATCCTGTCTGGCCCCAACTGGTGACCAGCTAATCCCATATGGTCCCAAAAGAGGAAGGGAGGGCCCTGGCCTGGACAGTCCAGGCAAGTCCAATCTTGTTAGATCTTGGAAGCTAAGTAAGGCTGACCCTGGCAAGTGTCATGCCCACCGTGCAGCCTGATTCTGTGGACCCTGATCCTGGGGATTCTGTACCTTTAACATCCAAGAACGAGTTCCCTGCACCCTTGGAAGTAACAAACCTAAGTCCTGCAGAGGATGAGCACCCGTTAACAGGAGAATTCACACCTGGAGCCACTCCTGCAGAGTCAAGCACGAGCACCACGCCTCCTGATTCTTCTCCAGCTGTGAATCGGTTGAGAGATCAAAGACAACGAGACCTGGCAACTCGACGCAAAGAAGCACGCATGCGAGGTCAGCATTCTCTCAGCCCAGACTACTGACAGAAGCCAGGACTCTGGGAACAGCCGGTAATTAGTTAACAAGCAGAATGGGCTTTTAAGGTGGCTCTATTGAATCCCCAACTCGTGCTGGCAACTAGTCGCTTAGACTGCACCTTGAACCCTGCATTCCTGTATCCTGACTTGTTTCCTGACTCTCCCAGCTCTTGACTTCAGATTGCGTGACATCCCCCCTGGCTCCCTGACTTCGGCTTTGTGTAACCTGACTCCTGACTACAGCTTCTGAGACTCTGACTGCAAACTGCTAGTAACCTTAGACTGTGTACTGACCAAATATTGTGGGACTCTGTTCTTGTCTTTCTGCCTGATCTGGTGCCTCAACCTCCGCCTGTGTTTTGGGATTTTCCATGCTTTGCCTAGCCTGCCAGAGCAATTGTGACAGAAAGTATTTGGCTGAGAGACCTCCCAAAGAATACCAGGGCTGGGAGGCAGAGGCAGGCTATCAAGCCACTTCTCTGAATGTCCCAGTAGGAGTTGCCAGAGATTGCCATTACTTCCAGTCAAAGCACACACGATGCTCCAGGATGCTCACGTGGCACTGCACTGCTGAGGGGAGGCAACCATCGACCAACCTGACTGGCATGTCTGTGTCCCCCCCCCAATGATTCTTTGCAAGAAGGCAGGGAAACGGGCAAACTTCAGCTCCCGCCTCATCCAGCGGGAACTGGTCTTCTATGGTTCCAGCAGCATAGCTCTGAATTAGTCAAATTAAAGTGCATGGAGGCATTTCCATTTAGGAGGTTCTCATTTGCTTTTTCTCCTTAGTCTTAAACCTTGACAGTTAAATAGAAAACACATACCTTAGCTTGTTATGCTTAGCCTTAGTAGAAGTGAAAAGTCTTCATAGGCAGCTAGGATTTCCAGGCAGTGGTAAAATCATAAAGCAAAACCATAAAGTTTCCAGTGATTTCTACAACTACCCTATGTCACTTCTGGATTTTTACCAGAGGATATATGTATATATCTCCTGCTGCCACTCAGAGAGGCAGCAGGCAACAGGAGCTAGGAGCGGGGGATCCCCTGCCTCCAAGGGGAGCTTGGGCAGTCCATGCTTTTATTGGCATAGTCACTATTTGATGGCCGAGGACAGACTGGCAATTTGCCCCGGTAGCCAGTCGCGGCAAAAAACCCCCGGATTAAACTATACCCGGTTTTCCCATCCACACAGCGAGGGCCGCTGCCGGAAGATACGGGACGGAGGTGCGCGGGAGCGTTCAGACTGCCGCGCCAGAGGTGTGCTATATTTGCCGTTTCCCCATTTATTCGGCTGTGGGTGTATGGGTGTATGTGCGCATGAGCGCTCATGCGCTCATGCGCATAAGCGCATTTTGCCGATTTTTTTTTTTTTGCCCTGCAATGCCGGCACCACATTGGGCAGTGGAGCGGAGCGCAGCCAATCACAGTGCTGCTGCCTCGTGCCCAACGCGGGTTGCTCCCGGCTTTTCGCCTGCGTGTTCAGACTCCCCGGAAGCAGAGAAACGCGCGACGAACGCAGGCTTTTGGATTTGCGAAGGCTTTTATCAGGTGTTTTTTTAATCCAGCACTGAAGCGCGAGGGCTCCGGTAAGCTCCGGGTGGGGGACGCCAGGCAGATGTGCCTGTGTGAACATTCCATTTAATCCGATATTGAGTCGTTGTCAGCCCAGGTCCCATCCCGGGGCAAATTGCCAGTCTGTCCTCGGCCGATGTATGTTCATTTTGTGGTAGAACAGTCTTTAAAAACAAGCACAGTATCCTCTTATTGGGACTTTTTGAGGTGAAATAGAATAGTCAACAAGCTTTCATGTTCAGCAGAGTTCTTTCAAAAAGGTGAAGAGGAGACAATAGGGGTTTTTTTTCAGGGCTTGATAAAGAGAATTTATAGAAGTCTTAAAATGAAATACAGGAAGTGTATTTGGATGGTGCCTAAATAAAAAGAAAGAAAGCTACAAGTTGTCTCAAAGTCTACCAGCGTCAAATAATGTTGCCTTCACTAGGAAAACAGAAAACCCAAGCATAAACAGGTGTCCCTAAATAAACTCTCATTGATCCCTTTTTAGGAACACAGCAGAAGTAAAGATGAGACTTTAGTAATAAAGCTGGAGATTAGTTATAGAACACCTATCCTGATGAAGAGTTCTGAGAAACACCAAAACTTACTAACTTAGACATATAAGCAGGTCCTAATAAAATTCCATTGATGCTTTAGTATTTCTCTCCAATAGACCCAAACTGCTCCCTGTGAACTTTGTCCTTAAAAGTAGTTATTAACTGTCCTTGCAGCCACTGGAAGTTTTGTCCACATTTGAATTAAGCCCTACCCTCGAAGTTTAATATAATGTGAAAGAGAAAATATCATTGGTTGGCTTGCCAGAAGTTAAGTATGGTGTATTATGTGGTAGCAAACACATTGGACTATACTATTGAACTCAGAGCAATCTTTTGATAGTTTCGTTTTAGAACTCTGGTGAGAAATTCGCTGACAACTTTAAAAAAGTTGAGATGACAACTTAAAAAAAAAAAAAAAACTTCCCCTATCACATTTCTTAGTATATCACTCCTGCTGCATTACTTTGTTTCAGATTTTTTGTGAGTGCTTCTAAACCTTGGCCAAAAAAAGTTTGAAAGTGTACTGTGTAAGAAGGAAATAATTCACAACTAATTGCTTTTGTTCATGGTTTAACATATCACATATAATAATTATGCTTTGTATTACGTTGCTTATTAGATTTCTTAAGGATGCCAGGCCTGACGATCACCTGGAATTACAGCTTATCTACAGACTACAGAGATCAGGGTGGACTGTACTCTCCTGATGTCCCCGCCCTTCCTCAGCTACACCCCTGGAGTTGGCAACCCTACTGTCTCACCTTATTGATTGCACTAATTTTCCATTGTATAATCCGCCTTGAACCTCAGTGAAAAAGGTAGACTACAAATAACATTTTAAAAATTACGTTTTCAAGTCTTCACAGATGACACTCATATCAACAGATGAAATACGACAAACTATCATTCCAGGCACAGATGTCAGAAGAAGTTTAGCAGAGTCCCAATCAATGTACTATGTATATCCCACCCTTTCTAATCATGGGTATTCTATCAATTTAATACAAACCATAACTCTGTCTTAAAACAATTCTGGCTGATATGGCTGGGACTACAGCTGCATTCTCATGAAGTTAACAGAGTCAGTTCTCCAGCAAATTCCCAACTAAATTATGGTTTTGCAGGCATATCCTGTAGTCCAGTAAAGAGTTTCCAAGAGCACTGCCATACTCCATGAGCTTAATTCCTTTTGTTTATTGTTTAGTCAATACATTAATTCCATTTCCTGTACAAAAATGCACCTTCCAATATTTCTTTGTCCTTCATCAGCTTTGAAAGCCTGTAATAAACTTTGCTCAGATAAACTTTACCCATTTGAAGAAATTAATTTTTAATGCCAGTTGTGTTGGAAAGGTGTTCAAAAATATTATACTATTAAATATTTCATCATATCATTACATAAAATTTAGGCATTACAGGCCCAGACTCAGGAGGCAGCATCACCGTACATTGGTTTGTGAAACGTTAAACAGGCCCACAGAGGTTTGTGCTTTTCCCCCCTTCATAATTTAATAAAATGGTTTAAGTTGTTGCTGGCTTTGCAGAATATATCCTTCATGTGCAGATGTGTTGTTAATTAAGAAGTCTCTAGTGAGAGGAAATGGTTTTGAGGGTGATGTTTCCAAGACCAATTTTTGTGTGTGTGTCATTGAGGAAATTTGGAGCATGCGAGTATAGGAGAATGTGCAAAGTTAATGTGCATAAAGGACTTCAGTACTTGCTAACAACTGCACTGCCATAACAATGTCATAACTCTCCTGCTGTTTTATCACTGATTTGTCTTATGAGTTTGCACAATCAAGTACTAGAAAGAGTTGTTCTATAAATCCATTTGGGATGTCAGGAAATTGACAGAACACAACATAATAAAAAAGCATTAGCTTGTTTTATTAGTGATTTTTGTCAACACTTTAGGTGTGTTTAAGGACAAAACTGCCAGGATATTATAAAAATCAAGGGACACACAAATACTATGATTTAACAGCCATACTTTTGTCATCCCTTTCTAAGAATCAATTACCCATTATATTACACAGTATCTCCTATTATCAAATATATTTGGATTTTAAAGCTTGGATATACTATATAATAGCCTCAGATTCCTTTGGATACAATATATTATAGACTCAATTTTTTTACAGACTCAAATGCCTTCCTTCCTAATTTTTACAATGTTGTATGGCTGTAGTTCACTCACAGACCACAAGTGTGTACAGGCATTGCCATATGTGTGGGAAAGTATTCAGGTTTTGTTCTGTTGTTGTTTCTTTCCAAAATCTGCTTTAAAGTACAAAAGAGTTTAAGCAATAGTGTGACTATCTCCACATATTACTCATGTTCTGGGGAAACTTTTTTCAAGTGAAATTAAAACATTAAAAAAAACATGTAGGAGATGGTAAGAGTTCACAATCATTTCATTTTCACCCTTGGATACATTTTTTTCTAGCATGTTAATTTTTTTCTTCTCTGCACAGAAAGATGTACTGCTCATTTGTCTTCCCACCATCTCAAATAAAGAGGCTAACAAACACAGGAAGGTTTAAATGGGATTTCTTTATCAAAAATTGATCTGAGAGCCAAACTAGACATTATGAATGTCCCCAAAGACACCCAGAGAGGGATGTCTGCTACTTTGAAGTAGTGAGTTCTCCCAGTTGTTAACTCCTTTAAATTGTGCTACAGGGGGCCATTTCTGGTTGGGATTAATGCAATGCAGGAAAAGAGGTGCTCTCGCCTACCCCCATGCTGTGTTTCTGACCCTGGCCCCATTTTGGTGTAGTGGTTAAGTGCATGGACTCTAATCTAGGAGAACCAGATTTGATTCCCCACTCCTCCACATGCAGCTTCTAGATGACCTTGGGCAATCCATAGTTCTGTCAGAGCTGTTCTTGAAAGAGTAGTCCTTGAAAGAGCTCTCTCAGCCCTACCTACCTCAGAGGGTGTCTGTTGAGGGGAGGGGAAGGGAAAGGAGTTTGTAAGCTGCTCTGAGACTCTGAGTGAAAGGCAGGATATAAATCCAATCTCTTCTCTTCTTCTTCTAAACAGTAGAGAGAAGGCAGGAGACCCTCCTTCCCCCACACCACAGTGGTCTCAACCAGAACTGGGCCCAAGTGGTGCAGTTTAAAGGAGTTCCTGGTTGGGAACTACTTCGAAATGGTGAGCATACCCAAGGAGTATCCAAGGATGCCCATATCATCTAGTTTGGGTCTCAGTCTAATTGCAGCTGAGCTCCCAGCATGCAAACCTTACTTACTGGGCTGCAAGAACCATGTTGGCATTATGAGCAAGTCCATGCTGGCTCCAAGTACAGAGCTACTTTAATCTACCTGTAGTTTTTTCTGAACTTGCATACAATGGCATGCTGAGAGGATGTTACTTTGTTTCCTTCCTCACAGGTTGGCAAAAACTAAGATTCAAACTGGTGAAATCACAGCCATGAAGGAGCCCCTTCTCTAGTCTCCCTGACTGGTAAGCCAGGAGACACTGGTTTGGAAAGCCCTCTCCCCATCCTAGATGCTTGCCAAAGATTCCTAATGAGCAAAAGTTCTCACTGTTCCTATGAATGTCAGTAGGGGTTAACTACCTAAACCAGGCCTCTGTACAAGGGTATTATGCACCCTGAGAAGTGGCAAAGTGAAGCAGGTGAAAAAGAACACTTTCATAGCCAATCTGATATAGTCCAAAACATTTCTGCTGAACTCTGAAATGACCAGCTAGTCCCACCTGTTGTGATTCACTGGTTTAGGTAAGGCTGGCCTAGATGAGTTTGATCTAGTGTCAAAGGGAATGACAGCTAGTGCCAGCATGTGACTGCAAAGAGCCCGGTTATAACCGGTCTGAGGCAGTTCAGCCTGACACTGAGTATTGCATCTGGATTGCATCAGCTGTGTGCTGATTGGCCAGAGGCTGTATAAATGTACAGAGTGTACAGTGGTTTTATGTTCTTCACTTGGATTGATTGCAGCGGAGCACTTTGACACTGAGAACTGTATATAAGTGGTGGCAGAGTGTAAATAAAATTCACTTTGTATTTGTACCTAAGTTCTGGATTCCAGTCTTCAATGTTAAAAACTTGATGAAGGAAATATAAAAAAATGCATATATTTATTGATCACAACTTAAAATATATATATAAGGGCCCAATCACACGTTATGTATGAATAACTATCAATAAAACACAAGGGCTTATAAATCTGACCTGATGCATTTTGGCCTACATAGGCCTTCCTCAGAGGTCAATAGTGAGGAAGTTTTGACCTCTGAGGAAGGCCTATGTGGGCCAAAACGCGTCAGGTCAGATTTATAAGCTCTTGTGTTTTATTGATAGTTATTCATAAATAATGTGTGATTGGGCCCTTATATATTTTTTTTAAGTTGTGATCAATAAATACATGTATTTTTATACTTCCTTCATCAAGTTTTTAACATTGGCCCCCTCTCCTACATTTGACTAACCTTTGTCAGGTTCTGGATTCTAGGTTTTAGGTTCAGTTTTCCCCCCTCCCCCCTTTTTTGGCCTTGCAGTGAGGACACACCAACTCAGAGCTTACCAGTGGCTGTTTTTTATAAAGTTTATATCTCTGATACCTGGCATTACATTTTATGGCACACATGGCCCAGCCCGACAAAGTGACATTTATGTCAGATCTGGTCCTCATATCTGGTCTAGAGCTGGTCTAGAATCTGGAACAACTAGGTTTGAATATCTTCCATGCCATGGAAGTTCACTGGGTGAATTTAGGTCTGTCAAAATATCTCAGCTTAACAACCCTCACAGGGCTTTTGTTGGCCCAGCCCGACAAAGTGACATTTATGTCAGATCTGGTCCTCATATCTGGTCTAGAGCTGGTCTAGAATCTGGAACAACTAGGTTTGAATATCTTCTGTGCCATGGAAATTCACTGGGTGAACTTGGGTCTGTAAAAATATCTCAGCTTAAGAACTCTCACAGGGCTTTTGTTGTCGAGATAAGATGGAGGAAGGAAGAATGATGTGATAAACTGCTTTGAGCCCCCACAATGTAGAACAGTAGGATATAAAAAAAATAAATAAACAAACAAACACTGGCTGCCTATAGCATACCGAATTCGGTTCAAGGTGCTGGTTCTTACATTTAAAGCCTTATATGGTCAGGGACCTACTTACCTAAGGGACCACTTTTCCCCACATGTTCCCCAGAGAGCACTAAGATCAGGGTCCCCAAATCATCTGGCCCTTCTGGGCCCAAAAGAAGTCAGGCTGTGATGAGGGCCAGGGCCTTCTCAGTGGTGGCCCCAGCCTGGTGGAATGAGCTCCCAGATGACATCAGGGCCCTGCGGGACCTTTTACAGTTCCACAGGGCCTGTAGAACAGAGCTCTTCCACCAGGCTTTCGATTAGCAGCCGCCCTTCTAACAACCAGGCCCTGGCCCCAATGCCAACACCAACTTAAGATATGATCAATAGCCCAACAAAACCCAGACTACAGAGGTAGTTTACAAGGATGCTGCAATCGCAACCATCAGCTATGAATTATACTAGCACTTTATGAAATGTTTTATTTTGTATTGTCTGTGATTTTATTTAAATATGGAATTTTAACTTTTTTAACATATTATCTGTAAGCCGCCCTGAGCCTGCCTTGGTGGGGAGGGCGGGGTACAAATTAAAGGAATAAATAAATAAATAAATAAACAAACAAACAAACAAACACAGGGTGGGTCAGTGGGCAGTTGTGAACGGCACGCACCAATCCAGGGGAAAGCAAGCATGTCTGAGGAGGTTTGGGAGGCTTCTGCCTTTCTGTCATTCCATGAAATGTGCAAAACCAAATTGTTCAAAAGCAAATTTTAAGTAAGAGATTGCAACTGTAGTAGAGTGAACAGTCCAGGAGGGCACCTTTATAATGGAAGACTTCACTGCAATGATTATCATAAGTAACACCTGCTTTCAAGGCATTGTCTTTTCCTTGTAATCCACTATCTGTATTATTTATAGTTTACCTGTTTTAGATAATCTGTTGTTCACATTGTTTCTTCATTCTGTAATCCTGGTCCTGTTGCATTGTTCATTGGTTGTCTTATGCTATTTGATTGCCCTGCTGATATCCTCTAATCCACTTTGAGTATTAGCAAGAAAGGTGAACTACAACTAAAGAAAAATAAATATAGAGCCCACTTGATCCATCTCCCCGATTAGGTAGGAAGCCCAGTTTTCCTGAAACTCCTGTTCAAACAGCTCCCACCAAGGTATGGTGGAGACATAGGAGCACTACAGACATTTCTGTAAGGGTTTAGTTGTTGTTTTAAATTATTCAAATCTTAAGTACAACACAGTATTTCAGCAATAAAATATTTGGACTATTTTCTACTAACTGTAGCAACTTAAATATTCACATTGATTTATGTAGGAGGACATTTGCATAAAAGTGTTGAATATTTAATTCATAAAGTGAATTCCAGGTGAGTAGTCTTGTTAGTGTATAGCAGCAAAATAAAACAGAAGTCTAGTGGCATCTAAGGAAATGAGCTCTGACCCTTGAAAGCTTATGCTAGAATAAATTTTGTTAGTGTCTAAGGTGCCACTGGACTCCCATCTTATTTTTCAAGAAGTAAAGATTCCTGTTCCCATTCATGTGTTGAATATTACATGATCCTAAGGACTCCAGTCCTCCCTTTGCACATGAACAGAGGGACACATAATATATAGAATGGTATGATCATGCATACCCCACCACATGTAGAATATCACATGTGCTGAAACACAACGATGTATATGCCTTGTACTTGTAATTCATCAACCAAAGGAAGTAGTAATGGAATCATAGCTATGGCAACTGCACACAGGCTGCGATCATACGTACAATTAGACCCACCATAGGCACAAATGCTGGGCAGATTAAAAGGGTGCGATCAGACAACATCATCTGGGAAGCACCCCGCAGCCATTGGCAACCCATTCTGCTCTGCCACAGGAGTTAAAAGACACTGGGGAAAATCCAGCAGTAATGGGTTGTGATGGGCCAAAGATGGACTTTCCTGTGTCTGATCACTCCAGCACACTCTCATGGCATTGGGATGGTCTGATCAGGCCATCCTGACTCCGTGCCATTGTGTTTTTCCCCCTTTGCAGTATGCACATCATTGCAAATTCCATAGGGATCCCTCAATTTGGAGATGCAATTCATTGATTTCTCATTTAAACACATCAGAAACAAACAGCAAAAGAAACCACCTCCAAGTCACCCATGGTTGTGTCTGATCATGCAGTGGCGGGCTGTGCCTGCAGCTTCCAAGGACTGTGTGATCGCAGGTCAAACTCCTCCAAAGAAAATAGCCTCGCTTCCCCTCCGCTTCATCTGGCATGTGTGACCGCAACCATAATAGATATTTCTTTGTACATTTCAAGTTTGTCTGTCTCTGTCTGCCTCTCTCCACTTACAGCAGTTGTGCTTTATACAGGCACTGGGCTAATGTTAGAACATAGGAGCCTGCTGGAAAGTTAGTTGTGAGCATCTTTGAGTGTTGGGCCTTGTGCCAGGGATGAAAGTGACAGGTCCTGTCCTCTCCAACAACCCTCCACCTTTCCCCACAGCTTCTGCAGTTTCATCCCAACACCCACATGGCTGTAAGCTGCCCACAGACAAGAGATAGTAAAACTGTAACAACCATTGCTGCCATCCAGGAAAGGAGCAAGCTGGCCACACTGGCAGTGGCAATTGTACTCCCTTTCTACACAGCCAGCTTGCTCTCCTTTGAGCACCATGACAATCTCAATCACTCAGTTGAGCTGCTGTGTCACATGTTGAGTAGGGTATGAGAAAGCAGAGACACAAGGACTGCCTTCTTTTCAATAATGCTCAGAGGTACTCTGGTAATTTAGAGGGTCATAGTAAAATATTTAATATTACTAGCTATAAGTATATTATATTATGATGTGTTTAATGGGGTGGTGCAAAGGGCATGTGCCTCTTTTGGCTGATGGTAATCGTGAATGAGACCTGGAGTGAATACCACTGATGTCAGGAATCTGGTGTCTCATATTTCTTCCTTATAGTTCTCTTCCTTTAAAAAGCAATTCCTTACACTGTGTTCCAACTCCTACTATATCATTTAGCTCAGAGCAAAATATGCAGAAACAAATCCTACAGAGAAGAGTAAACAAGATACTTTGGGCTCCACATACCATAGCATGGCATTAAAGTTTCAGCGCACTCTGACAGTTTTTGTTTTATTTATATAAAATATTTCTTTGGTTTAAATTATTTAAAGCAATCGAAACAAATACAGAGGTATTTCCTTTTGACACTTTGGAGACAGAGGAACATTCCATAGATTTAAAGGCAATATAGGGTGTGTTTTCTATTGTAATGCTCCTTTTTAATACATTCCCAAGGGAAAAAAATGAGAGAGGCCACAAATTGTTCTTTAGATTTACTGTAATTACTGGATCGCCCTGTGCTGCAGATGTAGAGGATGAAAAAGCATTCTGAAGTAGAACATTTGAGTTTTCAGCCAAGTTCCAAACAAAACTTCTGGATAAGGAAATTTACAAATCAAGATGTCTTTTGATGTGTAGACAGAATCTACAAGACTATCTGCCAGATTAGCAGTTATATTGGGTATGTACAGCCATCCCCTCTGGAACAGGCAAGTCCCCGAGGAATGGCTTTGCTACTTCTAAAAAGCCCCCTTTAAATAGAAGATTAGTCCCAAGCTGGTATTAGCAGGCTCAGTAAAGTAAAGAATATAATTATTCTATTTGGCTACCTATCTTATATGTTGCAGCATAAGGCTTCTCACAACTAAACCACAGGTTCTTCCTTGAAAGCTTGGTGGTAAAGGGCCTTACAGTTACACAAGGTCATCTCTCTTCTGATATGTCTGGAGGTATAAGTCCAAAAGGTAAGGTTTGGCAAAGGTACTTGCCTTTTCATATCCATTATTTAGCCTTCATTCCTGTCAATTGTTCTGATTCACTAGTGATACTACACAAACTGGCTTTTAATGTTTGTATCTTCATCAAACAGCTATGACATTTTGGGCATGAAGACTTAACCTGTGGCTAAAAGAGGTTATTTTTAACTTAGTACGTTTTCATCCCACCCTTCATCCTAGGTGCTCAGAGTGCCATATGCTGTTTTTCCCTTCCTCCATTCCCCCCCCCCAAATCACAACAAACCTGCAATGTGGTTTAGGCTGGGAGAGAATGACCAGCCCAAGGTCACCCAGCCAGCTTTCATTGGACAGCAAGCATTCAGATAGGGCTACCAACCTCCAGGTAGTCCCGGAGATCTCCCAGAAGTACAACTCATCTCCAGACTACAGAGATCAGTTCCCATAAAGAACATGGCTTCTTTGGGGGGGGGTAGGCACTCTGGCTTTATAACCCACTGAGGCCTGTTTCCTTCCCTCCACAAACCCTGCCTTCCCAGGTTCTATCCCAAATCTCCAGGTATTTCCCAGCCCTAGATTCAGACCATGGTCCCCCAGATCCTAGTTCTTCACTCTAAACAAGCACTGCACACACATCCTGCCCTGCAGTGTGATGCAATTTGTAGGTGATATACCTCTAAATAGGAAATCCAGATAAAATAAAATGGCTCTCAGTTTTGATGATTAATTCTGTCCACACACTACTCTAAGTTTCCTCATGCATTCTAATATTCCCAGACAATCAGTATTCTTTTACTCACCCTCCTGTCAATGGATGATCCCATATCAGTCATAGGTTCAATTCTGTAACAATTCCAAAATGATCTGATTATATCTGACTTTGAGAGAGGCTGCACAGGTGATTTGTTATGACTGTGTATTTTTCAGTTTTGATTAGTCCTGCTAATTAAGCTCAGGTCACATTTTTGTTAATACATTTTAACAACAACATTTTTATTCAAAAGAAACATTTTCAGAGTATGAATATGATTCACAGCAGTGTAATCGTATCTGCACTGCTAATGAAATCTACTTTTTCCGTTTGGAATTAGAATGGTTTTATGCTTAAAAAAATCAAAATTCCAATAGGTGTGCAAAATGTATTTAAATTGGCAGATTAAGAGTTTCACTATTTAAAAACTTATATTCCATTAAAGTTCAATCCCCAGCACTGTCAGTAGAATTAATTGAGCCCAGAAATGAGATCTTTCTTACAGGAAAGTCGGTTGTCAAGAACTACTAATAGCCATATCTGGATGGGGTCTATATAGCAGAGATCCCAGATTTCTTACAAAAGCCTGTATCCCATACCAGTTAGGCTAGGCTTTTGCTCAAGCAAACAAGAAGGGTTATCCGGAACCCTGAGCTGTCTTGTCTGGCAACTGATAATGCTTTCTACCTTCAAGAAGCTTAACCCCTGAGTCATGTCTTCTAATGACAGGGATAGAGAGCCTGAAGCTAACCTGAGATTACTGGGCAACATATCAAGCCCAAAGATTCTGAAGATGTGGAGCTAAAAGTCAAATATTATTTGGAACAAAATCCTTTTGTTATTTCTTTGCCACACTAACTAGATTAGCCTTACTTGACCCTTGCTCCCAATCTGAATGCTTTCCTTTTTGGTTTGGTATTTCATCTGTGCTCTGGTTCATAACATTATCTGAAAAAATATAAGATAGAAGAACATATCTCCAGCTTCTCTAACTGAGCACCAGTATTCAGCTTGGAATCTGGTTTTCCAACATATCCCAATACCCATACTCAAACAGTACACACACTTCCCATTCTAGATGCATTACTTTACAGTCACAGAACATGTCAGGTTACATTTTTGTGTACAATGACCACCCATTTCCAAATTGAATGGGCAGGCAGATGCTGTCAATGTTGCTGAATTTTATCTGCTAGTTTGAATCCTTGTTCCTCCATATATTTTCTCAAGCTTCTTTCATCAGAGAACCTCTTTGAAAGGCCTGCCTTCCCTCCTCCCTCTTACAATTGATACCAGTTCAGGTGGGTAGCCCTGTTGGTCTGAAGCATCAGAACAAAGTTTGAGTCCAGTGGCATCTTTAAGACCAACAAAGTTTTATTCAAGGTATAAGCTTTTGTGTTTTAAGCACACTTCCTCAGATACAGTGAAACAGAATTTCCACCAGCTGTATATGGGTGGGGGGAGCTGTCAGGAAGGGCCAGTCAGAGCTAAGATGCATAAGTAAAGCTGAGATTGTATCAAGGCGGATGGTAAAATCAACAAATGGCAGAAAAATTAGCACACAAATGTGAGAGTTGACAAACAGATGTGAGAATTAAGCTTGAGTCCTGAGGCACCCCTAAAACTATCCAAGCTCAATCCTGGGTACATGCAAGAACAGAGAGAGTCTGCATGTGCAGTTGTATACTTCTTCAAATAAACTGAAACAGATTTATTCAAATATTACATACAGGTAGGGGGGTTAGTTGCCAGGAAGGGCTAATTAGAGTCAAGATGTATAAGTGACTGAGCATTAAATACAGCTAAGATTGGAATAACACATTTGGTAAAACATGTTAATAGCAGGAAATTGGCATACAGATAATAAAGAAATTAACAACAGATATGAGAACTAAATTTGAGTCCAGTGGCACCTTTAAGACCAACAAAGTTTAGTTTCTGGGTATAAGAGAGAACTGAGTGACTTAGCATGTGTAGTGAGCAATGCTCCCTCTAAGTTGTGGAGTCTTGTGAGCAAAAATTCTACTTTGTGAGCTACTAGCATTAAAGTTGTGAGCAAGCGACTTGGCTACTGCATAAATTAGTTTGCTCTGGAGCCATCTTTCCTGAGTTAAGACAAAAATGTGTGAGCTGGAGGATAAAAAACTGTGAGCTAGCTCACACTAACTCAGCTTAGAGGGAACACTGGTAGTGAGATAAGAAGGTGCTATCTCTTGTTAAGCCCTGGGGGTTTCGTTGTCCTGAGTATTGTGGTAACTTGTAATTCAGCTGTCTCCCATTCCAATCTGTTACTGAAATCCCTTTGCAATAAAAAAGCTACTTTGAGGTCCCCAATTGAGTGCCTGTTACCAATTAGAGGGATTTTTACTTCAGCAACTTGCTTTGTCCAATGTGTCCAGCCAGAATTGTTGTCGCAACATCATGCAACATTGTTTCCCACCCCCTATTTTTTCTTCTGTTGGAGCGAAGAGCAGAGTTGGGTGCTGGGAGCCGTGGCCAGGAGATTGCCTGCCATGGTGAGCAGTCTAATAAGCCTAGATCTGAGGTAATTGTTGTACAATTGTCAGAGTTATAAAATTAGATTGCACACAAGAGATCAGCAATGGTTTCACTATAATATCTAACCTGAGCCTCCTAAGGCTACAGTATCATTTAGGTGAAGGACAGCCAAATTTATATTTGTGAGCCAGCCTGTCTGCCCAATTGCTTCTGCTTCAGAATTATTAAGCCTTCTCTAGCCTACTTACTATAAAGTAGCAAAGGTAACACCAGTTTTCCAAAAGTGATCTGGTGAGTAACCTTTTCAAAAACATCAGTTTTATATTTGCTATTATATTTGCAAGTCAGGTGAATATCTGATCAGGGCACATTGGTGGAGAATGTTATTAAAGATAAGATTATCAATCATATAGAACAAGATTTGCTAAGGAAGAATCAGTTTGGGTTGTGCAAATGGAGTTCTGTCTCAACATCCTTCTGGAGTTTTTTTGACAGTATCAACACACATGTGGATAAAGTTGATTGTTCAGTAGTCACTTGATACAACGCTTTTGCCAGAACATCCAGCAGTAAATGAGATTGTGATAAAAAGACAAAATAGACCATACTGGACCTTCCTCACTCTACATGGATGTAGAAAGCTAAATCTCTCTCTCTCTCTCTCTGTCTCTCTCTCGCTCTCTCTCTCTCTCTCTCTCTCTCTGTCTCTCTCTCTCTCTTTCTCTCAGTTATAGGGGATGTGCAATTGGTACTTCTTCATCAGAATCAGCACCTTTCTGCCATAACATCAGTTCCAACGAGAGGCCTATGTAATCAGGCTAAAGATGCTAGGTCTCCCATTATGGCAGAAAAGACCTCCCAGCAATCTCTTCCATTGCCCACTAGTGCCTCAAAGACAAGAGGGAGAAAACGGGGGGGGGGGGAGGTAGGAATCCCTCTGTTGCTGGAAGTGATGTCATGATGATGGGAGGGCAATGCTTTAGAATTTGACAAAAATCCATGGTTTAACTATAGAGTTTTAGGAAATACTAGGCCCTGACATCTTGATATCACTTCTGATTGTTTACCAGAAGTGACATTGTGTGCCAGTATGATGCTGCCATGCTTGTCCCCACCCCTCAAATCCTCCCAGGGGTACCTGGCACCCCTAAATCAGTCCCATGGATATTTAAAGAGGAATTCTAAGCAAGCTATTCAGGATGCTACTCGGGTATATTCCAATGGCCTTACATTCAAGAAATTATTTTTAGTATCATATTGTTAAATTCTCATCTAGTCACATGGAGCTGCTTATGAATTTAAAGCTTCCCTGAACCTGGTAGATGTCCTAAGAGCAGTTTTGGGTTGAATACTTTTGCCTATGTATTTATATTTCTAATATGTACCTTTGGACTCACAGTGTAAGGGCACTATATAGTTAAAGGTTTAACTACTTGGGAAAAGCTTTCCAGAAGCCCTCAAGAACATCTGTAATGCACAAAACAGTGATAATAATAATGGTGAACCTAAGCAAGACTGAGAGTTATAATTAAATTATACCCAGCCTCCACTTGCAAAATGGATTTAAAGTGATATCTTGAGGCACTGTTAATGAGATTATTTGATGCAAGGCTCTCTGGAAGTATTATAATCTCTTATGAGATGGTCCGGAGATAATCTGTTTAGAAGTTAATTAATAACAGACATTCATGTTTCAATAGCAGAGGCCCAGCTGACAGTCAGCATGGAAAAGTAAATAATGATTGGTAGAGACTGCAATGGCAAGAATGAAGGACAGGAAGGAATGAAAAGGCCATGATGGATGGGTAGCTGCAATAATAGTGTTGGCTGGCAGCTATTAGAGACACATTTGTAGAAGACACTTGGAAGTATTGGCATACCTTTCTCACACACGCTGAATTTGTACCTTTTAATAGTTCCGTCAAGTGCTGAGGGATAACAAATTATGGGGAAATAAAAATGGGAAGCTTTAGCTATAAAATAAATTAAAAGGCAGCATTGTGCTTTTTCAATGCCCTTTTCACCCAAATGCAGCTATAAATAATACTATTGCCAGATTCAAAGCATGGCATTTATTTTCCCTCCAATTGGCCTACCAGCACTTACTTCATTTTAAGGATCTCTAATAGTTAGCTGCTGAGATAGAATTCATATTCTGTGTATAATGGCCCGGTAAACAGCATATGGAAGTATAATCAAGATCATTAAACTCTTTGGTCAAACTTTGGAAACACACTGTCTGTGTGTTGGATAGCCTGCAGCTTTGCTGCATTCAAAATCAGCCAGATCAGTTTGTCATACTCCCCTGTTAAAGACACACCTCCTTCTGCCTAAAGAGGGCATTCCCGCTTATCTCTCTCCTCTATTGTATGTATGGCTAGTTTTTTCTAGCATTTCTCCCACTGCTGCTTCTAGGGAGGAAGCAGAGCCACACCTCCCTTCTAGGGAGGAAGCAGAGCCACACATAAAACTGTAAGTCATCAGCCTGTAAGTCCCTTAACAAACTATTCTTACCAGCAGACTTTGGTCGAATCCGCATTTGCATTTTTAAATCAGTTTTGTGCTGCTGTGACACTGTCTATGCTTAAAGGCATCACAGCAGCACGAAACTGATTTAAAAATGCAAATGCAGATTTGACCATAGGGTTGGGTTTGCTATTCTATGTCCCTGGTCACATGGGCCAGATAACGCGGGGGGGAGGTGTGGCTATTTGTGCTGTTGCAATCTGATCCTCTATTAGGTGATCAGACATGATGGCGGCACACCGGGGCTTCCAATGTCAGTGTGCACAACAAAGCTGACGACCCTGGGAATAGCTGCACACCAGCGCAATCACACCGCGGGAGACCATAGGCGGCCCGTGGCAAACCATTTGCCAGTAGGTCACGCGGACTGTGATCATACATACAAAAGCAGCAGCAAAGGTGCAATTCTTGTGCGGAGTAAAGGGGCGCGATTGGACAGAAACATCTGTCCAGCATCCTGGAGTCGTTGGCGGGGCATCACGTTGCGCCACTGGAGTGTGGAAAAAAAGCTACAGAGGAAAGGCTTCTAGTATCCGAAACTGCGGGGCGCGCGGGTGAAAGTCTGATCGTGCAAATGCACGTCATTTCAGCCCAGGGCAAACAGCCTCAATTCCCACCCGCATTTCTTCAGTTGTGTGACCACAGCCTTCAGGTACCTTTTAGATGCACATCTTTGGCAGGAAGCTGTGGGTTGGCCATGGGAGTGCTACGCCTCCCAGATGTCCCAGTGTGATCAAGCCAGGAAACTCCGCAGGGCTACCGTGCCTTCAGGGGGAGAGCAAATGCTCCATGTGACCGGGGCCTATGTGTTGCTGTTGTGCATTGTGTAATGGGGTGAATGGTTGTTACCAGGTATGATCTTAGGCACAATTGCCTTTGGAAACAGCAAAAATATTTTAGAAAGTGAAGTTTCTAATAATATCCTCTTTGTTACAGCACATTCTTGTAAAATGTACATCCTGTAACATTTAATATACTAGGTTTCATTTAGATTTGCCAGCCCTTGGCAACCCCTTGAGAGACTGGTGCCGGTGGAGCTTACGCTAATTATGTCTTGTGACACTGCTGCATCACTTCCAGCTGCGTAACCAGAAGTGACATCACCACATTGGGGGGTGCCCAAGGATTCACCCAAGAAAGGTATGGTAAAAACCATAAGAGTTTCTAGTGAATACTAGAGCATTCTGTGACTCAACAATATCACTTCCCATTACACAGCTAGAAGTGATGTTGTAGCATCATGGGACACTCTCCCATTACACAGCTAGAAGTGATGTTGTAGCATCATGGGACACTCTCCCATTACACAGCTAGAAGTGATGTTGTAGCATCATGGGACACTCTCCCAATCTTTCCTGCTGCTCTATCTAGTGGCAGCAGGAGATAAAGATCAAGGAAAGGCAGTTGTTCACCAAAGCTGGCAACCTGGCCATCCTAGTCCCATTATTGAGTGTTCAGCTGGGGAGTATAAGAACTAAGATTGGTCTCAACAAAACCAAAAGCCCCAGATCCTCCTAGAAGTTCCATGAATCCTTATGATGTTATGCAGGGAACTCCTCCCCATGGCACAGCATCCTTCTCACACAGAGGGAACTTCACTACCAGGTTTTTGCTGCAGCTCAGCTTCTTAATTGCATTGGTTTGTTTCCCTTTTCTTACACACAGTAACGTTGGCCATTTGCTGCTCTCCTGATTTTTCTTTGAGTTATTCTGGAGGGGAAGTATCTTGGAAAAAATGGGGGTATCTCTCTCTCTCTCTCTCTCTCTCTCTCTCTCTCTCTCTCTCTCTCTCTCTCTCTCTCTCACACACACACACACACACACACACACACACACAAACACACACACAAGCAAACAACATGTTATATATGCAGATCACCACCAGGGGTCCACGGCTAAAGTAAGGAGTTTGGATCCCAAACACAATGGGTCCTCGGATCCTAGACCACCTAGTGTCCACCAATAGGCCATCTGGCAAGAAATTCAAACTCTCCAATGGGACTGTGGGTGTACTGGGTGGGGTGTATATAGTTGGCCCTTGTGGGGCCAGTTTTTCAGTCTTGTGAGTGAAGTACAATAAATGCATCTGAATGCATGTCGTAGTCTGAGTCTCCATGCAGCGAACCCAGTACTTTACAGTGGTGATGAAAGTAGGATTCCGATGAGCTGGCCTGACTCTCCAACCAGCGCAGCACAGAGCATCAATCCATAGGAAGCCACCGTGTCCCGAACCATTTCTGAGCAGCACCCCATTGTGCCTGGCTCTCCCTGACTCCGCTCCCTGCACCGTGTTAGAGTCATAAGAGCATAAGATAAGCCAATGTTGAATCAGGCCAATGGCCCATCTAGTCCAACACTCTGTCACACAGCGGCCAAAATATACCAGGTGCCATCAGGAAGTCCAGCAGTGGGGCCAGGACACTAGAAGCCCTCCCACTGCTGCCTCCTCCAGCACCAAGAATAGAGTGCATCACCTGCCCCAGACTGAGAGTTCCCATCTATACCCTGTGGCTAATAGCCACTGATGGACTTCTGATCCATATGTTTATCTAATTCCCTCTTGAAACTCTCCATGCTTGTAGCTGCCACCACCTCCTGTGGCAGTGAATTCCATATGTTAATCACTCTTTGGGTGAAGAAGTACTTCCTTTTATCTGTTCTAACCCAACTGCTCAGCAATTTCATGGAGTGCCCACGAGTTCTTGTATTGTGAGAAAGGGAGAAAAGTACTTCTTTCTCAACCTGCTCAATTCCATTCATAATCTTATAAACCTCGATCATGTCACCCCTCAGCCGTCGTTTCTCCAAGCTGAAGAGCCCCAAGCATTTTAACCTTTCTTCATAGGGAAGGTGTTCCAACCCTTTTATCATTCTAGTTTCCCTTCTCTGCACTTTTTCCAATGCTATAATATCCTTTTTGAGATGTGGCGACCAGAACTGTACACAGTATTCCAAATGAGGTCCCACCAATGATTTATACAGGGGCATTATGATACTGGCTGATTTGTTTTCAATTCCCTTCCTAATAATCCCCAGCATAGCATTGGCCTTCTTTATTGCAGTTACATACTGTCTAGACATTTTCATTGAGTTATCTACTACGACTCCAAGATCTCTCTCTTGGTCAGTCTCTGCCAGTTCAGACCCCATCAACGTGTATTTATATTTAGGATTTTTGGGTCCAATGTGCATCACTTTGCACTTGGCCACATTGAACCCCATTTGCCACGTTGATGCCCACTCACCCATCCTCGACACATCCCTTTGGAGTGCCTCACAATCCTCCCTGGTTTTCACCACCCTGAACAACTTCATGTCATCTGCAAATTTAGCCACTTCACTGCTTACTCCCAATTCCAAATCGTTAATAAACAAGTTAAAAAGCATTCGACTGAGTACTGATCCCTGTGGTACCCCCCAGCAACAAGGCGGAACTGCAGACATTTTTAGGGCTTCTGAACTTCTACCACACCTTTCTCCCCCACGGCAGCAGTAGCCAAGCCCCTGCACCAATTGTTAGACAAGTTAGTGCTGTGGTCCTGGGGACCCCGGGAGGTGGCGGCATTCAGGGGTGTAAAGGCCCTCCTGATCTCGAATGAGGTGCTGGCTCATTTTGACGAGTCCCTGCTGGTGATTCTTGCATGTGATGCCTCCCCTTATGGTGTGGGCGCAGTCTTGGGTCACATTCTCCCTGACAGCCGAGAGGTCCCAGTGGCCTATTATTCCTGGACCTTGTCGGCCACCAAGCGGAATTACGCCCAGATCGACTGGGAGGGCTTGATGATTGTGGCTGGGGTGAAGAAATTCCATGACTATGTGTATGGGCAGCCCTTCATGATTGTTATGGACCATAAACTGCTCTTCGGCCTCTTTGCAGTGGGCAAGCAGACCCCTCAGGTACTCTCCCTCCCGGGTCCTCTGCTGATCCCTCTTCCTGGTGGGTTACTCCTACCACCTGGAGCATCACCCGGGCAAGGCTATGGGTCATGCCAACACCCTCAGCCGCCTTCCACTTCCAGACATGGATGCTGGTCCCACTCCCACCCCTGGGGTCCTCTTGCTCAAGAACCTTCTGGATCCACCCCTGCAGGTTGCCCACCATTCAGCCCATTACCCCATCCTCTCCCGGGTCTTGGGCTGGGTGGTGAGGGGGTGGCCTGCGGATTCAGCGGGCCCTGAGTTTATGGCTTTCACTGCTCTCAGGGATGAATTATCATCTCTTAAGGGATGTTTCCTGTGGGGGGAGAGGGCAGTTGTTCCCAGCGCCCTGTGGCAGCAGGTCCTCAACACAGTACATGAGGCCCACCCAGGAATCGTCCAAATGAAGGCAATGGCCTGGAGCTATGTGTGGTGGCTGGGGATCAATGCAGAGATCGAGTCATGGGTGTGGGGGTGCCTGACGTGTCAGGCGGTCCACCCAAATCCACCGAGTGCACCCACCCAGCCATGGGAGTCCAAACATAAGCCGTGATTCTGGCTCCACATAGACTTTGCTGGGCCATTCCAAGGACTAATTTTCTTAGTCATGGTGGACTCCTACTCCTACTCCAAATGGTTGGAGGTCAGCCCGGTAACCACTACATCGACAAAGGCTGTCATCCGGGCATTGCGCCGGATCTTTGCAACTCATGGATTGCTGGACATCATCGTCTCCGACAACGGGGCAGCATTTACATTGGCAAAGTTCCAGGACTTTCTGCAGAGGAACCTCATCTGCCAAGTGAGATTGGCACCTTTCCACCCCGCGACCAATGGGCAAATGGAGCTAATGGTGCACACTGCAAAAGAAGCCCTCAGCCAGATCTCAGATGGAGACTGGGAGTTTTGTCTCACACGCTTCCTCCTGACCCTTGCAGAACTCTTGATGGGTTGCCACCCCACTGTCCTGTTGGACTGGCTACACCTGGACCAGGCACCAGAATCCAGGAAGATGATGGAACAATGGGAAGCTCCCAGGGGGTTCTTCCCAGAAGACCCCATCTACATAAGGAACTTTGGGAAGGGACCCCTGTGGCTGGCGGGAAGAGTCATACGGGCTACTGGCCCCATGTGGTATGAAGTGTCAACTCCTAAAGAAACACATTGACCAACTGCAGAGGCAACAGCTTCCGGTAGCAGAGGAACAACCCCTGCGGCTCATGGGGCCTGAGCCCGTCAACCCAGAGCCAAGCGCCCAGACTGATCCACCTAACCATGGAGAGGCACCAGTGGTAGAACTGCTAGCCACAACACTGGGACCAGTGGAACCGCAACCTCCCCCGCAGCAACCAGAACCAGCCAGTCAACTTGGCGCGGTCACAAGTGACCCTGTACCCGCACCCCAGCATTCCCTGTGAGAGTGCAGACCACCAGCCTATTTGCAGGACTACGTCACACAGTTGGATTGGAACTATGGGGGGAGGGGTGTTACGTATGTGGACCACCACTAGGGATCCGCGGCTAAAGTAAGGAGCTTGGGTCCCAAACACAATTGGGAACTCAGATCCTAGACCACCTAGTGTCCACCAACAGGCCATCTGGCAAGAAATTCCAACCCTCCAATGGGACCATGGGTGTACTGGGTGGGGTGTATATAGTTGGCCCTTGCAGGGCTGGTTTTTCAGTCTTGTGTGTGAAGTACAATAAACGTGTCTGAACGCATGTCGTAGTCTGAGTCTCCATGCAGTGAACCCAGTACTTTACACAACAGGAGAGCAATGGCCAACAAAGGATACCCTGTGTAAGGGGAAGGGGTGATGCAATTAAGAAGATGAGCTGCAGCCCAAAACTGGTGTGGAAAAGCCCATAGATAGCACCCCCTTCCTCTACACATAAATGTTCCTTACTAGATAGATATGATTAAAGCTGTCATTTCTTGTCCATAGAATGGGAGTAACAGTGTGTCCCCCCCACCATCAGGAACTGCCTTCAGGTTTTAAGGTCCAAGATGGGGACTGATGATCACCTCTGGGAAACTCTTGGGTCAGGCTCCTCCCTGCAAGTTGTATGGCTTCAGGGGTAGCTGCTCCTGGGTGGCAACCAGTTTGCTGATCCGCCAGTTGAAATCAGACTGTTGGCTCAAGACCGGAGCTGGTGACTCGCCCCTGATGGGCAAGAAGGTTAGTCAGGGAGTGGCACCTGCCTTGCCTGTTCCGTGCTCACTTAGTTTGTACCTTGCCACACTGTTATGATCTTAAATAGTTGATAAAGTGGCCCTTGTTTGCTTCCAAACTGTTGTCTGTCTCATTATTCTGATTGGGGGGGGGCAAATGGTTTTATTTCAAAGACCTGCCTGTAAAGTTAAGATGCAGTGGTAGTGGTACTTTAACAACAAAAGCAATGGAACAATTGCTGTATCCTATAGAACTATGTGCTTCTACCAAGTTAAATTATTTATTTTGCCTACATCATTTGTGTGCATATTCATAAATACATAGACAGATAGCCACTCAGTGCTCCTTATTAAAATAGTTGGTTTGTGCATTGTCATCCAGGAAGAGAAATCGAATGATTCAAGCAAAACATTTTTTGTACCATCTGAATAGGAATCTATTTTTTAAAAAGTTGTATTGATTTGTCTAAAGTGTTAAGTGACATAATGGCCATACACTAAAGGACTGAATAATTTAAGTCAATCAATGGTTTCTGAATTTTGCAGGTGTACAAACGGTCTTGGGTGCTAAGGGGAATCAATGTAATAAAATAAAAATGAAGTGGTTTATAATGATGAATGTTTGGGCTGATAATAACCAGAAAGGGGGGGGAATCTTGCTTCATCATCGTAACAAACAACTTCCAGTCATATTATCTACAATATTCCATCAGAAAAGATGGCCTTGCATAGTCAATTGATTTCAGCAATTCAGTCACATTTCATTTGTACATCATGTAGCCAAGGAACAATCTCAGCTTTTCCCATGTCGTTATTATTTATACTTCAATATGATGTGACAATATACTTCAGTGTCATTAAAATTATTTATCATGTCTGTTAGTCCCTTAGTATAAATGTATATTTTAGAATAATATAAGAAACCTTTTTCATATCAGTACAGAGCATATTATTTAGTAGTGAGTGTTTTTTAATTATCCTCAATAGCTTTCCAGGTTTTTAATGAAATACTAAAGTCCATTGATGTCAATGGCACTGTTTGATGTTGCATTTCCTCCATAAACTTAAATGTAGGAATAAAATAAATGAGGATATTATGGTTTATAGCTAAAATTGATATATAATAGGAACTTTTCTGAATTCTTTTGTTAATCCCCACAAGACATTTGACATTGAAGGTTTAGCAGTGTTTATAAAAACTAAAATTAAAAAGGGGAAGAAAGGAAAGGTTGGGGATCAGTAGGTACGATTAAGGTTGGTATTGTAATGGTTTCACTACACAAATCATTATAATAATGTAACTTTAAATATTGTGTGGATCCAGTCAATAACAAGCACAATGTTTTTCAAAAAGACATGCTATACGCTCATCAACCTAGATCAGTGTGAAGGAGGCAACTCTAAACTCTTCCTAATAAACTGCCATGGCAAAGCTAGCTACAGTGTCCCCCTAGCAGCAAAATAGAAACAGAAGTGCAATCTAATATCTATTCCTTGTTCCGTATTAGGAATAGGCACAAACAGGGAAAATGTGGTTCAGTTCATGGTTTATGGCATGCACTGTTTTCTTACACAGAGCTTGCAACTCACGCCCCTCTTGGATTTCTTGTGACACTGTACTTTGAGGCTGATCAGTCCTTTTAAACTTGAATTGCCACAATGGTACTGGATTCTACTGGGTGTTCTGTACATTGAACTGGTTGTACTGGGCTTGAAAAATTGTCCATCCATTTAGTTTGTACTTCAGGGATTCTGTGATATAACATTATTCCTCTTTTGCTTGCATTGCTGCAGTTACAGGAGTCTATAGAACAGCTCAGGAACAAGCCAGTGACACCAAACTCACAGGCAAAGAAGTTTGGTAAACATCTTGATTGAGAGGAGAGTCTGGAAATGTATCCATTCATGAACTGCAACAAACCTCCACAAATAGCTTCAAAGTTCATGGAAACATTTGTGATGGTTGACCTGTCATGAACTTGACTTCACAAAATTCATCACAAACTTGAATTCATGGGCTGGTCCATGCCCATCTGTACTCACAAGGAACTCTCCTTTCTCTCTTCTTCTCCCACAACAAACTCTTTCCTCACAACTTCACCATGGGGCCTTTATTTCTACACAAATACTTAACTTTTTTTTTTTTTTTTAGTATGAATGTTAATGAATGTTGTGGCAATTCTGGATAAATGTGAAAATTCAGGGTTTTAGAATTTATTTACAGAATTTATACCCCAGCATTCTGGCCTGATCAGGCCCACCAAGGCAGCTAGCAGATTAAAAAAAATCCATAATAAAAACACATGTTAAAAAACATTAAAACTAAACAAAAATACATAAAGTGCTTAAAACCATGCTAAAATGCATATACAGTACAATAAAATACACATCCATAAAAGCAATGATTAAAATGTATGGCAGGAAGGAGGGATCACTGCGGGAATGCCAGACAAAACAAAAAGTCCTCACACATTGGCAGAAGATGACAACAGAAGCAGACAAGAGAGTCTGTTCCAGTATTTTGGTGCTGCAGCTGAGAACACCCTTTCCCAGGTTGCCACCCACCTAATCTCAAAAAGTGGGGGCAGCTGAAGTAGGGCCTCTGAGATCATTGTATACAGTCAGGTAAGTTTGTAAGGGAGTGTGCAGTCCTTCAAGCCTGCTGGCCCAAAGTCATTTAGGGCTTTAAATGTCAACTCCAACACCTTCAGTCGTGCCTGGAAACAAACTGGGACACAGTATAGATGGGACAAGACTGGAGTGATATGGTCCCCCTACATAGGATTGCCAGCTCTGGTTTGGGAAATTCCTGAAGATTTGTGGTGGAGCCAGATGATGCCATGGAGTTCATGCTCCAAAACAGCCAGGGGATCTGATCTCTTTGGAGGTCAGTTGTAATTTTGGGAGACCTCCAGGCCCCACCTGGAGATTGCCAGTCCTGTTCCAATGACTCACTCCAGTCAGTATCCTGGCTGCACCATTCTGTTCCAACTGAAGTTTCTGATTCTGAGTTTGAAGGAACAATACAGATTATTTCAGAGACCTTTAAATTACAATAAAGAAATAACAATAAAGAAAATATTTCATTCTTCAAACCTGCATCTATAACTATAGGCAACATTTGTGGGGGGTGGTGACTATGATGAAATCCAAGTAGTTCTATTATTGAAAGTTTCTTTTTTTTTTTTTTGTAAAACTCTCTTAAAAGAGAGAGAATTTTATTCTTTTTATAAGAAACGGGAAGGGTAGACAGATGGAGAAAGAAAAAGATGGAGTGAAATTTTTCCTGTTAGTGAGGGTTAGTTTAGGTTAATAACCAATACCAATTTTGGCATCTATCATGGTTAGAAGATCTTCTTTTTAACTATTGCAAAGTCCAAAGTCACTCTGTTAATGCAGTTAGTAAAGTCCATTGGGGTTAGTAATTAAACAGCTCCTTCCAGATGTTACATGAACAGTCCTCAAAGTATCTTCTTTTTAAATCTCTTCCAGTTATGGATTGAGTCCATTTTAACTTTGAAGTCTTCCGTTCCATCACCACTTTCCCCTGGGCTGCTGTCTTCTTCGCTTATCCCAGTTTTGAATACTGCATCTTCCTCCCTGCTGGCGTGTCTCTTCAGAAGTTTCTGTATTTTAAAGATGAAATCCTTCTTTCTTTTCTCTTTTTCCTTAAACTTCTGGCCTTCAAGCTTCCTGGGCTCCATAAACTCTTCAGATGAATTTAGATCTCCAGTTTGTCGCTTGCTATGCTCAACATCCCCTTCTACTGGCAGAGTATTCTCTTTTATAAAAGCGGAATAGGCTTTGGGAGCCTCATCCACCTCTTCTTTTAATTTTATCGCTTCACTGCCAGTTAGGGGTGCCAAGACATTTGTCAAGGTAAATCCGAGATCTTCTTTCTCTTCTTCTTTAACGCCCTGGAAACCTAGAATCAGATTCGATTTCTGTTCGATCTCCATCATCCTTCTAGTTGTTTCCGATATCTGTTTCTGTCGACTGATGAGAACACTATCCATTTTAAACAGAGTTTCATTGATTTTCTGCAATTGTTCCAGCAGGGGGCACAGCATCTCCTTTTCCTGTTGATTGACAGCAAGCTCTTGGGGGGGCTGTCTGGACCGGAAGTCCCTCCTCTCTTCTCTTCCGGTGTCTACAGGACTTTTTCCAGTATCGACATTTTGTTTTTTTGTTTACTTTTAAAAAGTTCGTGCCGCATCCCCCAGGAAGCTAAGATGATCACAGTCTTCCATGCAACCCCAACGGTACTTTCACCAACACTTTTTTTCTCTCAGCCCCCCTTCGCGCTCCCTTTGTAGATCTTGCTTCTCAAAGGGGGTGGGAACTCCTCCCTCCTCCCAACGCTTATACGCATACAGGGGGGCTCCGATTTACGCTTCAAAATAGATCTTCAACTCACGATTCAATGCTACTTCTTCTTTTTATTTTAAACCATAGCGCTGTCTTCACTCCTGGAAATTGGTGGCGCCGCTAAGTCCCATTACGGGCATGCCGCAGCGGGGCCGATTGGGGCGGGGAGAAAGCCTCAATTTCCCGGCTGTCTGCCGGCAAAGAGGCTACTCCCCAAGCGCCCCCGGTTCGGAGCCTTTGCCTAAGGCTCACTAGGGTCTTTCGCACATGCGAAGACCCCCCCTAACTGCGCGTGGGCTAACCGCCTCCGGGAACGTCCCGAGAAGCGGCCGCCATTCGCGACACCGAAACCGAAACCTATTATTGAAAGTTTCTATTAGAGAAACCTTCTACTATTATCTAAATGATTGCTGAGAAATTATTCTATATAAATACATAAATTCAAAAAGAGCAAGTAAATGCACAATTGTTCTAAATCATATTGTTTTCTAAATTTAAAACTTGTCAGCTATTCATACTTCTGGTTCTACGTAATGCAGTTGTAAAGTACTTAAATGGTTCTTTCACCATACCTTGAACAGTAAAATTAAACTTTTCATGTCCTAGGTGTGGGGCTGTGCTTTCCCTCTTGGCAGTTTCTTCCAAAGTGTTGCTTTGTGGTTCACTGGGGATTCTGCATTTCCTTCAGCCTCAGCTGTAGGATTTCTCAAAGAGTAGCCTGCTTTAAGGCTCACATATGGACTCTTCAGCTCCATCAGCCAAACATCTGTGTGGAGTTGTGTGGCCATGTCCTGTTATCTACTAACAGGGACCGCGCACACGGTCAGGGTTACACGTGGTCAAGCGAGCGACCAAAGCTTCGCATCCCAAAATAATGGACGGAGAGGATCCTAGACCTAGCCAATCGGCTGGTCTGGATCCAAGAAGGAACCTATGGTTGGGGTTGCACTGTAAATAGACCTATTATGGGTGGGTGTGTTGGGTGTGGTTTGGACTGGCATTTAAGCGAGCCTCTGGCCCGGCATCGCATCTCTAGTTTTTCCTGTATTTGAATAAAGTATGAGCTGAAATTGCTACGCTATGCTTCAGTCTCAGTACTTTTCATGTCCATTTTGGGATCCTGCATTTTTGGCTTGGATGCCATCAAGATGCACAGACAGATTAGAGTCCCAGATTAGAGTCCGCACACTTAACCACTACACCAAACTGGCTCTACTACACTACTATTACACTACTACTACACTACTATGACAAGCCTATACCCAGCTATAACATCAATAGCTTATGAGACTATGTGGTACCACAGAGCCAGTCTCAGAAAATGTTCAGTTATAGACTTTGCAAGTACATGATAGTGGCTTAATATACCTTTCTTTTGCTAAACAAAATACATAGAATTAGAGAAGTGAAATGCAGGTACCAAACCATAGTCTGCCTATTTGTCTAATATATGTCTGTCCTGCCTTTCCTTCAAGAAACCCAGGAAAGTGTACATGGTTCTCCCAACCCCACTTAGGGGCTGTCTTCTGTTAGGAAATCATCCTCTAAGTTTATTAGATAGGATGGATTCACTTATACAGGCAGCAGACAAGCTCGTCCAGGACAGAGTGAGACAGGGAGAACAACTCTTTGTTCTCAAGCAGTTTTAAAAGGGTTCATACAATCTGCAGGGGAACTGAGAGGTTCCCTACAGAATTCCATGAAAGCTTCTAGTAGAAGAATCCCCATTGTTGCTAGATTAGAAGAAATATCTTTGAAGTTAGGGGAGCCAGGGAGAGAAGAGATGCCATTAAGAAGCTGCTGGATGGAAGAAGCAATCTGGAAATTATGAGAAGGATAAAGAAGAAACTTATCTTCAATGTATAGAAATCAATTAAAAAGGACAAAGAAGGAATGTATTCCTTTGTTCACCTGGTGTATATAAAAGTTATTTATTTATTTATTTAGGCCATTTGTATGCCATATTTTTGCTTTTTATAAAGTGCTCAAGGCAGCTCACAAATTAATAAAATACAAGTGAGCACAACAATAAAAGTTTTTTTTTTCCTTTAAGTTAAAGCTGTAACAAGGGAAAGTACTCAGATTTTTAAAAGTTTATACATTTCAACCATATACATATGCAAACATAAGCAAAATTTACATGTATCAAATTAGAATATTTATAATACATTATTGTAAATCTGCTATAAAACAAACTCGAATTCATTCTTTCTCCATAAAACTAGCTATGTGACCTATCACTTCTCATCTAAAACAGCAACATTCCCCACTGTTGGGCAGTGTTGTTAGTCTTCCCAAGTAGTAAAGTTCCTCCCACCATGCACTATTGGAAAGTTTCTTGGGAGATTTTTCCTTCCCTTCCCTTTCCTTTGTCCAATAAAAGCTCTGTGCCTCAATGCCTTGAGCAGTGTGACAACCTGAAATTTCATCTCTAGTCTCTATTTTTCCCCAAAAAGACAAAAGACATAAAACAATTTTGTGACATACAAAATTATATTTTGATCTGAGAGTAGGAAGGGGACCACCCTGCTTGGATTAAAATCATAGAAATTCACCAACCACAGTAGAATGAAACATCTTAAGTTAGAATACAGAGGATGTTCCAATAAAATATGAGAAATTGTAAGGGTAAGAGCAAATTCTGACAGAGTAGGGGAGGTACAAAAAGTGGCCTCTTGTGGCCTCCGTCAAATGGACATTCATTTCAGCAAGAGTAAAACCCCTAAGAAGACCAGGTGAGGTCAGATGATAAGCATAGGAAGAAAGAGAATTGGGGGAAATATTAAAAAAATTGTGAAAAACAAACTTGTCAAGCACAAAGAATACAACTATTACAATCAATCTGCCTAATCCATTTTTAATTAAATTTTTAGGCTATCCTTCCCTGCAAGCAGGGCTCAAGGTGGCTAACAACAGAATAATCATATATACATACATACATACACACACACATATATATAAGGTTTAATAATTTATTCACGATTCCAGGCTCTCCCATTGGCCTTTGAAGAGTAATGCATCACCTGTTGGGAGATGAACTGCCACTCAAGAGTAATCAGTTGGCATTGGATGGGTGCTGGGTCCACTCTTCTCTCCCACCCACTGCAGCCTAGGCCATTCTTCTCTGACTGGGCCAGTGTTTCAAGGTCATTTGCATATGGAATCTGATTGGACCACACTCCATTCCACACCTCAAACTCCCCCCCCCCCCGAGACAGTTGGAACTGTCAGTTGCATATGCGACCTGGTGTATTCTGAGGTAAAGTATGTCCTCACCCACAACACATCACTTCCCCTTCAAAAGAAACAAACCCAATAACACAACCATGCCACACCACAAGAAAGACAGATCACACCACAAGCAGTATACCACAAGGCAAAAAATGACAGGAAAAGATGCCAGCAGCCACCCTATTACTGCCATGGATATGTACCTAATAGCACTTCAGAGGATGATGCGCAGGTCCCAGGTTCATGTTATAAAAGCTGCCTGGGGGTTATGGACCATTCACAGACTTTCAACCTAATATACCTCACAGGTTTGTTGTGCGGATCATACAGGGGAGAGGAGAATTATGTCAGCTGCTTTGGTTCCCATTGCAGGGAAAGACTGCCCTTTTCCTAGGTAGAAGCTGCAGGGAGGGGGAAGGAGATGTAAGCCTGAAGACAAACAGGCAGATAAAGGTAGGCTGATGGTTGCCTGGAAAGGACACAGGGTTGCCAACTCCAGGTTGGAAACTTCCAGGCTATTTTGGGGATGAAGCCTGCTGAGGGTGGAGTCTGAGGAAGAGGGGGACCTCAGACAGATACAATGCCATAGACCCCAGCCTCCAAACAAGCCATTTCTTCCTGAAAAACCATTGTTGCCAATCTCCAGGTGACAGCTGGGGGGCTCTTAAAGCTCTGGTGCTAATTCAAAGTGCTGGGGATGTGTTGCATTCTGGCAGGGGACACTGTGAATGTAGAAAATGAATGTGGACAGAGTAGTGTTTTGGAAAACCTTTGGGAATTGTTTGGTGTATTTACCATGGAGCACCCACCCAGAGCCTCTGGCATTTTCTCACTCTGCTGGCATCAAAACCAATTTAAGGCAAAATAGAGATATGGAGACTTTTCCATCCTCCTTTGTATCAAACAGTCTTTGTTGGCAACCCTAGGCCTGCCAGCACTCTCAGGGCGACTTCATGCCTCCTGACTGGCATTGCTTCACTAGCCCTGGCTGCTTCCTCCTGTTCAGCAGAAGCCTCCCTATGGAAGCTGCCTGGGTGATTTCAGACCAGTCACAGACTTTCTGCCTAACCTACCTTGCAGGGTTGCTGTACAGATCACAAAGCAGAAGTGGAGAATGAAGTAAGCTGCTTTGCTTCCCACTACTGAGAAAAACAGAACTTTGTCTAGGAAGAGGCTGCTGAGAGGGGAGGAGATAAAGTTGCCAACTTTAGGTATGGAAATTCCTGGAGATTTCAGGTGTGGAGCCTGGAGAGGGTGGGTTTGAGGAGGGGTGGGACCTCAGACAGGTACACTGCCACAGACACCACACTCCAAAACTGTCAAATGTGTCCAGGACCACGGACAACAATTACTCTCTACTACCATAATATATGCTGTTCTTCACTCCCACATTAGTTCTTTACACTGCAAAACACTACTTTGTGTTTACTCTACTTGCAAGATACAAAATCATTGACCCCACCCTTTTCCAAGAGCTCATTGTATTTTTTCCACACAACAGGCCTTATTCCTAGTTAACTATAATTCGCTGATGGATTGCATGGTAAAACCAATAGCTGACAATTTCTGGTTCATGGTCTTAAGTCATGATGATTTATAAGAATTTTCCTTCAATAAGGCCAGATAGCCATTAACACAAAAAAGTAACTTTAGGTGTAGATTAAATGCAAGTAACCATGTCCTAGCTTCCAGTGATGGCTGACCAAATTCAGTATGCAATGCCAAATCAACAACACAGTGTGGTAGATGTAGCAGCTTTCTAAGAAAATAAGGGAGTGGAAAATCAATGGATTCCATGACCGCCTTAATTCTTTTTGCCATCCCATGAAAAATAATGGTTGAAGAAGTGGATGTCCTGGTTGAAGTGGCAGATGTTCAATTGGCCTCCACTGCTTGAATTCGCCATATGCTGATGGCAGTTCGGCTCATCTGCTTAAAACTACTGCTCCCCTGGCATTCCGTATAGCATGCACTCTGGGCTTATGTTTGAGTCACCATCATGTTTTAGGTATTTAAACTGGTATCAGATTTTAAATTGAAATTAATTAATGTTTTAGCATTGTTTTACTTGTAATCGGCCCTGAGCCCACTGGCAGGGGAGGACAGGATCCAAATTGCATTAAATAAATAAATAATAAGGAAACCAGTAATTAAGATATCAATAGACATAGCAATATCATGGTATACTGATATGTCAATTAAGTATTTTTTTAAAAGCCCCCAGTTGTGTGGGGAGAAGGATGGCTGTCACAGGGAACTGAATCAGAGATTGTGTAGAAATGCACCATTGGCAGCCCCATTGCTAATAAAAACCTTTCTGGTTGAACATCTGCCTGGTTTATTTGACAGTTCTCTTACAGGGAAAAATCTTTGTAAACATAGGCGGAGTATCCCAGTTACTCCCTCTCACTCTATCACCTTAAACTAATTTCCCCAACTAATTAGGAGACCACCTATTGTGACTGTGCTGAATTAGCAGCTGCAGTGATTATAAAGGTATTAGTGAAGGTCATCACTAAGTATGCATTGGTTCTACTGGGTTGGTCTCCCTTCTCTTGAATCAGTTGGCTTGGCTTGGATTCTCCAATTTGACACTGGATTTGTTGCCCTGTGGTTCTGCTGGGATGCTCTGTTTTGACATTGATTCCATTTGGCCAGTGTTTATTTACTCTTGTATGTTTGGCTATATGTTGCCCTTGAGAAAGCATTTCCCCCATAAGAAAAAATGGAGGGTGGCTGGGGGCACCTTGTTCAGGGGCCCATATAATTGGACCTCTTGATCCCATCTACTGGGAACTTGGGTGTTCTTTAGTGAACAGGAAGCACTAGCTTCCTTGCAATTTGCTTGGAAAAGGCCATTCCACCCTTCCCCAATTGATTCCCACAGGGAATTATGGACCCAAATAATTTTGGAATGCCAAACAAAACCCAAATCCAGATACCAAACCAGTATTTAGAACCCAAATAACCAGAATACCAATAATATGCCCTCCATGAATTACACATCTAAAAATACCAATTTTTTTCTGGTATATACCCCCTAGCCATCACTATGTATAAGATATCTTTCCTTGTTGGCCTTATACAGTACTTTGCTGCATTCAGACAATAATTAAAGATGCTCATCACCTCCCTGACTCCCTGACTAAAAATAGAGGTGGAGTTGAGTGTCATCTGCATACTGATGTTTCGGTCCAAATCTCCAGATCTCTCCCTGCAGTTTCATATAGATATTGAAGCATGTGGGAGAAAGAATGGAATCTTGTGAAATGCTGTGAACCAGCAAGTGAGAGACAGAACAGAAATTGCTCAGCAATCAGGAATCTACCCTCCTGAAATGACCAAGTTCACTTCAATACACCACTATCAATCCCCATGCCCACCAGGAAGTCCAGAATGATGCCACAGATAATTGTTATCAAAAGCTGTTGAGAGGTCCAGGAGAGTCATTCTTTATGTCTATAGGTAAACATAGATCATTCATCAAGGCAACCAAAGAGGTTTCTGTGTTGAAACCTGGACAAAAATTAGACTGAAAAGGATAATCAGCTATATCTGCAGTTAGGAAGTCTTTACCAACTTCAAACATGATTGTAGCAATGGCTAGCAATCTCATTTTATAATAGTCATAATAATTATTATTAGATATTTGGATAAAGGTAGTTACACCTTTGCAAAAAAAACCCCGAACTGGTTTGTCATTAATTACATATAAGCTTGTACAAGGAACAATAATGTTACCACCAGTTGTCTGCAGAATTTAGTTCCCAGTTGCTATGGCTCTGAACACCAGAGTTTGAATAAAACCCTTAGCACTTTGCTTAGGAATTAGGAACATCAAGACAATCCCCCAGCAATCAGACTGCAATAGACCAATTGTAATCCAGCCTTGTATATTTTAGCTGTGATTGCCAGCTGAGAACGGAGATCATGGAGACAGTTTTTGTATGTATTATAACCCCATCTGTTACTCCGTCTGGCAAAAAACAGAGAAATGCTTTACAAACTCTTCTCACCAATATACAATTGTTAGCTTCCTGCTGATAGCCCTGGTGTAGGCTTCATTGTATAATTATTTCAAGCAGGAAACAAACAGCCCACATGTTCAGCAGTAATTACTAGTTCAATTAGGTAACCAGAAGCAGGTGGATTTCTTTGTGTATTCACATCTAATGCATTGAAAAGATGTGTATCTGTCTGCAGTCTATCTGACTCTGTGACATTTTTACTTTAAGATCCCTGCAGAAGATTTCCTCTTGAGTGCCAGAGGCCAAACTGTGTGTGAAACATCTAAAACCCATGACTGTTAAAATCATATAACAGGGCCCATTCAAGGTATTTTGTTACCTCAAGTAGGATACAATGTTGTCCTCCCATTAGTTCCTAAACAGCATAGTATAACTGTACAGGAAATAATCTCTACAGTTTCCTGGGATATAATAATTATTAATTTCTTTAACATTATGAACTTGTTTCTTTAACATTGTTAATTTCTTTTAAATTTATCACTATTAAAATAATGTAAAGTGCTTTGAACATTAGTTGAAAACATGCCTTAAAAATAAATGCAGGGCTTCCAGTCTATGGCAACTTGCTAGCAGACATGCCTCCCAGTTGTTCTGGGGGCATAATCTGCATGCTGGTGGTTTGGAGGGGGGGCAATCATTTGCTCCCCCCCCGGAGTCATTTGGGAATGGCTCCTAGCCAGGGGGCTTTTGAGGGGTGGCCTCTTTGCCAGTGCGATGCTGGGAAATTGAGGCGCTCCTCTGCCCTGATGGTCCTGCCGCTATGTGACCATATGGTACCAGAGCTGCTGACCGGGACAAGCGTTTGGAGGTTCAGCGATTTTCTCTGCTTGGCGTGATCCCAGGGGCTGTCCTAGGACCTGCAGGATCGATTCAAGGACTGATGAGGGAGTTTGCATTGAAATGAGACATCAAAGCCTAGATGTGAAGTACCTCTACTACAAGCGGAGAGGGGGAGGGGACACCCTTTCTCCTGATGCTCAAGCAAATGTGAAAGCATGATTCGAGGGACTGATCAAATTGTGGTGATGGACTGTAATGGAGAGTCTTTCCGAAAGAAAATTGAGCATATAAACAGACCTTAGAGACTTTGGCAGTCTTCCTCGGCTAATGTAAACATCCCCAAAAGACGGCAATGAGAGACAAAGAGGGAGGCAGGACCAGTGTTTTCTTCAGGAAGGAGAATAGTGAAAAGCGAGGTCATGTGACCTAACCATAGACTCTGTCTTTAAAGTAAATCGTGGGTCCCCTGGTGGCTAAAGTGGAGTAGCAACCTGGATCTGTACTAAAAATGGCTGTACTTTTAAAGGGACAGTGCTTGGCGTGCATCTTTGATCATAGAGACTTAGGGACAGTATGGAGATTCTAAAGTTTAGCTTTTCTTGCGGTTGGACTGGCAAGTGGATCGAAAGGTGGTTTATTGGTTAGGAGTAAAGGGTTCGCTACCCCACCTCCATAAGATCTGCTTGCCAAGAGAAAGGCTGGACTCTCCAACAAGTGTGCTTTTAATGCATCAAAAGGAAGATCTCTTATGATTCAAGACATTTAAGGAAGCAAAGATGTCCCTGGAAAAAGGAACTTGGTTTACATCATGAATGGACAGATCCAGATTTATAAAAGCTAATGGAAAAAGAAGATACATCAAAGACAGAAGAAGATAAATTGCTGTAATATTCTTGCTGAGGGAACACTGGTTTTAAATACTCTGCCTATGTGGGGGAGCAAAGCATAAAAGGAGAGGCCAATTGTCTTAAGAGCTGTGTTTATGTGTCTTTTAACTTTGGAATTACTTTCTGTTTAGTCTGATAAGCTGATGTTGTCAACAGAAGTGATGATTGGCGGGCACTCTTCGTGTTTCAAAGTAACTGAATAAGAGTAACAACTATTTTATAAGCATTGTATAACCTCCACTCTTGGGTTTTTAGTTAGGTTCTTTTTACTTTCTCCTTTAGATTGTAGATTCTCCCCTCCCTATTTTCTATTGTAGTTTTATAGAAATGCAAATAAAAATTTCCCCTTCGGGGGGCCAAAAAAAAAAAAAATGTGAGTTACCTTACCTCATTCTTGTTCCTGTTATTTTATTCCCAAGGGTCAGCATAGCCTATATGGACTACAAATAAAAGAATCAGGGGGCTGTAGAATACTCATAAAAACACACTGACATAATATATTGTGGTAATGGGCTTGCAGCCTGATCAAGATCCCTGTAAACCAGAGTAAAGTACCACCTTCATGCTTGGACTATGATAGCACTGAGCTGCACATCCAAAATTGGATCATGTGACCAAGTCAAAGGTTGCCCTTTAGATCTCCAAACATGCTCTTCTGGGGAAAAATTAAGAGTCATGATTTTTTATAGAGTGTATTGGAAGTGTTCAGGGGGACGCACTGGCTGCAGTGCGATTGGCAGTTTGAGCTGATGTCCTTGCAGTTCTATTCCAGATTTAAAGTGCATGATCAGACAGTGACATCTGCCTCCCATTCCCCAGTTGGTGCCACCCCATTCTGAGATGCTTTCGAATCAGTTATCAGGCACTAGGGAAAGTCCATTCTTTACGGATGTCTGCATTTTCACCCTGCATTTCTGGCTGTCTGAATTCCCCTGTTGCAAAATCAAGTTGGTTGGGAGTGTGAACCCTCCATTCCAGTTTCCCCTTTTAAAAAAATTCTTAGGGATGTGTGCATAAGTGCATAATTGTCAAGTCCTGGATGCAATTACTCCCATAACACTCTTGGAGCAGCAAGATTTGTTTATTGAGAGGTAGAGAGATTCCAAGCATAGACAGATTCTGTGTCAGAACTGGCCTCCAGATGCCAGTTCCAACCCTATACTACAAGCAGGACATCCCCCTCATGCCTACCACCCAATCAATAATCTCATTCAGCCCGCCAAAGATCTGCCAAACTGGTCCTTGTGGCTGCCCCCAGCACCTGCAAACTAACGGTTACATCATCTAGAAGCTCCCCGTGTTACAAGGTCATGTTGGATGCTGAGATCATATGCTTCCCACGGTCTCGCAGAGTGCTACAAGCTGGCACTATTCAAGCTTAAGGAGACATTTGCACTTACATCCACTCCTCCCCTTCCTAGCAAAGAAGATAAACAGCAGTGAAGTATTTGGCCCTGGAGTACATGTAGATGAAAATAGTGGAATAAGCACATCTGAGAAAGTAGTTAACCCCTAATGCAACAGATGATGAGTTTGGCTAGACAGCCTTCTATGGCAGTGAGGTCCAAGCTTGACAATAATCACCCCTGGCATTGTCAATTGGCCAAATATTTATTCTGGATTGAGACAAGGCTCATAGACAGGATTTTGTGGCTTGTGGGGCAAATTTATTTCTGGTGGGGCTGAAGTTCTCAGTGCAGAAAGAAAAGCCAGATTTCTGAGGATTATAACTCAGCTACTGTGGAATCAAGACTTTTAAAATCAAAGCTTAGAGGCTTCTGCAAATCTTAGCCCCAGAGTGTAACAATAGCAGGGTGAAGGGGAGGGGGAGAATAAATTTTCTGGAAGATGGTAGGCATGGCACTAGAAATACTTATCTGGGTTTGACCAGTAAACTCACGCCAATCTTTATAAAAACATAAAAAGACAAAGCAAGGGAGGCTGAAAGGGGCCATAGTACTTGGTGGAGGGATTGTGGAGTTGTGAAAATGGAGTGATTATTTGAATGAATGCTTCTATACATGCATGAAAGACATTTTTTTTTTTTAAAAAAAGGATACCGCATGACCACCCACTCTGTGGTTACCACGCAGTAATCTGAACAGTCAACCACAGAGTGAGCACATGGTGAGGCAGGTTCAGGGTGGGATGTCTGATCCAAACTCGCTGTCACAAAATGAAACAGAGAAATTAGAAGCAGGGCCAGAACACACCAAGCCTGTCATCTGACCGCAGCCACTATCTTAGCTGTTCTTATGGTAAGGTAAGGTAGACCAATATTAGGGGTGTGCATTCTGAAATTCAAGAACTGAAGATATACATAAAAATCACTGGTTTTGGTCATTGCCATAATTCTCCAGAACAGCAATACAAATCTTATATTCTTGTGTGTGTGTGAAGTGCTGTCAAGTCACAGTTGATGTATGGCAATCCCAGCAAGAGTCTTTCAAGGCATGTGAGAAGCAGAGATGGTTTGCCATCAGCTTCTGCAGAGTTTTCCTTGGTGGTCTCCCTTCTAAGTACCAGCCTTTCTTGGCTTCTGAGAACTGATGAGATCAAGCTACACCATGCTGCCTTCACTCGATATTATTAGCCATTTTGAAATTACCACCTGAAAAATTCATGTTATTTTTCATATTCTGGTGCTCACCATCACCAGCAGCAAATGTCTAGTTTTTCTTTGATTCTCCTGATTTCCCAGGCAATAGCATTGCTTCCTTCCATCCAGATCCTTGTAAGGGGAGGTAAGTGTTTGTAGCCAGTCATCATTGTAGATAAGCCCCAGAGAAGACATTTCCATGGAGAAGTCTATGCTGAGCTGTTAGTGCTCAGGCTACTCCATCTGCAGAATTTTATGCTGGGATCCATTAAAAAAAAAGTCCAAGCTTCCAATTCCTGTATGTATAAGAAATTCATGAAGATCATAAGTCACAAAACCAATGAAATGAAATGCAGACAAAACTCTCATCTGGATGGAACCTAAAGGAGAGAAGCAAACCTGCTCACGCTGATTGATAGTTAGATGATGATGATGACGATGATGATGTGGTGGTGGTGGTGGTGTTCAGAACTCTTTCAGTTATTCAATACAGGTAATAGCAGTATTTCTATGCTTGACTAAAAAGTTTTTCATCATCCAGAGCCACACTTTCAGCAATGTGTATGTGTTTCCCAGCATGGGAAAGAGTAACTTCTGCTGAACAGCCTGGTACCATAGCCAAGAATGGAGCAATTATTTCATCTCTAATTGGCTGCTCTCACCAATGCTTACAAGAAAATCTTTGAGGCGATCAAAAAGAGACTCAATTGGGGGAAAAAATTAAAATGGGCATTTTGAACAAGGTAAATATGACTGTCACTTGTAATTTTTGCAGAGTTCTCAACATCATCACTCAGTTCAAACTAACTCAGAATAAAAACTAACCTGCCACTAAACAGTATGATAAAAAAGTCAAACTTCCAAGTTTGTGCCACTTACCATAAGTTTAGCAAGGTGGAATAATTCTCCTAATGCATGAACTACATAAAAGCATATCTTTAATTAGATTTCCACTAAAACAATTGATTGCTTTTCTTTTTTAGTTGTTTTTATAATTTGTAAGCACAACTTCAATGTCAGAGTGCTCTGTAATGATATAAAAATCTGTTGAGAGTGGTTTTGTAGGTGATAATACAGTCTGATAGTTTATGATATGATCTGAGTTACCACCTGATACTAATTTATGATATGATCTGAGTTATCACCTGATACTTGACTGAGTTCTCAAAAATGTACAGATATATTTTGTGCCTCAACACTAAGTTGCATCTGGGTGTTTAGTTCCAATAACATCTATCATTTCAGAGAAACATCTGCTATTGTGTTACATTTTCATGGATTTAAATATTTCAGAGCCAAAGAGGATGACTATTCTAATCACATTTATTGTCTATTCAGGCTTCAAGGTCTCACCAATGTATGGCCTTTATTCAGCTTTATTCATTTCTGGTGAAAGCTGCAGCTTCAGTGAACCATTTCTGCAAGATTCAGATTAGGAAGAACTGAGCAAAAATAGAAACCTATTACAGCACCCTGTTAGTCATACTGTTCTTAACATATTAAGGATGGAATGGCATAAACAGTCAATATAGTGCTTTCTTAAGGATCAAAATTGCTACAGAGGTATAAACCTTCAAGAGTCAAAGCGCCTTCAGCAGAGCTTTGGTTCTGGAAATCTTGTACCATGAAACTCTTGTTGGTCTCTAAGATGCTTTTGGACCCAAGTCTAGCTCTTCGACTGTAGACCAGCATGGCTACCCTAACTAAAATCATTACAGTAATGAACCTTGATTTTCTTGTCACCTGCAAGACAACCTAGCTATTTATTGGCAGTGAAGAACCCAGCAGGGTCATAAACTTCAACATGAATTTAATTGACAGATAAACTTACCAAGTTTGAGCTTTCTCTATTACACATGACACAAACTCCTGGATCTTCAGCATAGCACTTCACTGAGCATCTTGATATCCACACAATAGCTGCTTTGCTACTGCATGTTTATGGCTGCTTATAATGGATCACAGAGCAACATCATCTGATTTGCCAAAAATAGACAGTATCCCTTGGGATCACGGTGATTCAGGTAACTAAACTGACCAACTTACCTAAGCACAGAACCACTTGTAGTATATATCCTATTTGCACTTGTGCAGTAGGATATACCAGGATCACATAGTGTAGAACTAGAATCTGGGAGACCCAGGTTTGAATGACCATTCTGCTATAGAAACTTGGGCCAGTCACATACTACCTTGCATTACCTAACCTACCTCACAGGGCTGCTGGGAGGCTAAAATGAAGAAAGTGAGAATGTTGTAATCCACTCTGAGTCCCCATTGGAGAGAAGGAAGTAAATGAATACATAAATGTCCAACACTGGGTACATCGTATTGCTTGTTTTACATCTGTGCTGTCAGCGCCAATGCATTAGAGAAGTGATTGCAAGAACTGATCACCAAATTAGTTGGCTCCTGTGCAGACAGCAAAGGTGAATTGAGACATTTAGGCAATAAGTATCAACTACACATCTAAAACTTTTTTCTTTGCTTTTTAAAAAAATTGAAGTGGCAGTAGCAGGTGAATGAGGCATATATGTGAAGGATTCATCTAATAACACGAGAGAAAAGTATAATTGTGCAAACTGGATATACTGAAATTAGCTCAGAGGCAACTGAACGACTAATTGAACAACTAAGTCTTTGCTCTTGTTTGCCAAACAGGATGTTAGCTGAACTGGTGAATTTTCAGCATAATGGCTAATTTTGTCTTTCCAAAATAGTTTCTAGAACATATGTATTTATTTATGAAATTTATAACTGACCTTTCACATAATTGTTTTTCAAAAGTAAAGCACATATGCAATTTGAAAAACAAGATTAAAGAATATAAAAACCATAATAATCCAAAATACACAGAAACCAGAAAAAACTAATAAAAATGAATGACCACTGAAATGTTTATGGTTGCTCATTCACCTCCATGCCCATTATCAAACATACCATCATGTTTCAACAGTGCCCTTCAGTTGTAAGTATTACTATCTAAATAGACCAGTCCAGATGCCTTATAATTAATATACATTAAATTTAATATACAGAACTTGGTGGGAAAACATTTTACCTTTCCTGAACATGCTAGTTTGGTTCCAGAATTCCTTTTGTCTGAGTGGAGGCGTGCCTGTTAATACAAAGAGTGTTTGATGCTGATTGGTCTCAAGCTGCAGATCTCCATGCCTCATTACACACAGCTCCAGAAGTTCCCTGTAGTCCCTGGATGGGCTAGATGTTCAGAGGTATGGAGTGCTGTACTGGAAGGTGATGGGAAAATACCACTGATGTTTGAAATATCACACCCTCTCAGGATCCAAGTCTATATTTCTGACCTTTAAAAAACAACCAGAACTAGAAACTGCAGAACTGGAATTAACTAACAAAATTGACCAGAATTGCAAGGTTTGAACGAGGATGACTGCTGTTTCTCTCTCTACGAAAAGCAGTTACCTCCTATTGGGTTATATATTGCATTCATGATGGGCACATTTGAGCACAAATCAAACACTTTTAAGTGTCATCGATTTCAATGGTGAAATTAAGCACCATACATAATTTTTTTTGTGCCATGATCTGGCTTCTAGTGCTTCAATGAACTATGTTTTGTATTATCGTTAGCTTTCTTTCTCACATTGTCAGTTTGCTTCAGTCAATGCAAATGTAAACATAAGTTCAAGAAAATTCATAATATGATAAACAAAGTAGGTACCGGTACCATGACATTTTTAACAGATTTTTTTCTCCTGAAATTTTGATTTCATTTTGGTCTATACAATGTGTCATTTATATCTCTACTGCACATATATATGTTATTTCATTTATTGATGCATGAATAACATTGAAATATGTTTTAGAAGAAACATTTATTAAGAGAAAACAGGAGACAGTACAAAAATAAAGAATCGTGCATTCAATTTGCATAATAGAAAAACAAAATTAAAGCTATGATTTTCAAGTCAAAACAGCAGAAATAAGAAATACAAAATCATCCCTACTTATGGCCCAAATCAATATGTAACTGGAGTACCAGATGCTGAAAACAGACATGAACAATGTGGTCCTGAGTAGGACTAAGGTCACTGAACTCAATGAGCTTCAAAGAATGTAACTCTGTGTAGGATTACACTATAAAATGGCTACACGTCAATTTCTCCTGAGTTTCATGGACATTTTATTCATTTATTAAGGTTGTATGAAACAAGGCAATCTCAGGAAATTTGCGGTTTGTTTATATATAAACTGGCAGAAATGTAATGTGAGACAGTGTAAGCATTGTAAATGCAGAGTAAGCAGAAGAAAACTTTAAACAGATTTGTCAAGTGACAAATGGGGGAGGGAAACTAATAAAATTTATCAATCTCTGCTTATTGAGAGATGATTTGTATGGGAATCTGAATGCCTCCTACAAGTTCTGGACTGCTCATTAGAAACAGTTGGTTGTCACAGCATCTCAGAGTTGATTATCAAAAAACCATTGCTTTTTGATTCCTTTGGAATTATGATTTCCACTAACTTCCCACTAATGGCTATAATTCTGCTCTTTTGTGGGCAAGGGGCTTGCTAGCAGCCTGCATCCAACCTATGAAGTTGGTTCACAGACTACAATAAACTGAAACAATATTTTCTGAACTTTGAGCTACTTTCTGTTCCAATTGTATTTTTCCAAGTACACATCATAACAAAACCAAAACTGACTAATGGGACCAGGAGGCCCCATATTACTGTAAGAGGAACACTACATATCATTGTCAAAACTTTATGCTGATTTTAATAAAATATGTACTCTCATTCCTCATTTTCAGTCAACAGTAATGAAAGCAAGCAAGACAGAGTTATCTATTGCAGAATAAAATTGTCGATGTCAGCATAAACATTAGTTCCTGTGATAAAACCTTCTGGTCATCTCCATGATGGATTTTTCTTTTCTGATATTCTCTTTGGCATCTGTTCACCGAATATTTGACCACTGAATATGCAAAAGGAACACAGAGGGCAAATACCAGATCATAAGTTTATGTTTTCTTAAAGTGTTCACATTTAATATGCCAGCTAAAGGAGTACTTTGCAGAACCTCTAGCCTATTTCTAGCAAATGATAATTTTGTCCTTTAATAGCATATTAAATTGTTGCATTTAATTGACTGTATTAATCCAAAAGTGTAAACTGAAGTGCTCATGTAACATTTAGGTGTATGATCTATTGAATGCATTAAGAGTCTCCAATTCTAATTTAAAAAAAAAAAAAACTGTCAAAAATCTTCACAATAACTTGTCAGCTCATTTTTATTATTCAGTATTCAAATGTCAAAAAACCCTTAGTTTCCTTTATAATTCTAATGAGAAAGTGTTTGAAATTAGTATATTTAAATGTGCAAATTGCAAATTGACAACATCTGGTATTTCAGTGTAAGATGATATGACACTGATTGTGAGATCAAGGTGGTAAAATGTGACATAAGTTCTTTATAAAATAAAATAACAGACAAGTTTTATCAGCACCTCCAAATGGTTACTTTTGACTGCCCTTTGAACTCTGAGAGGTGTCTCATAATATAGTCTTAATTGGCACAAAGCACAGTCTTCAAACCAATTAAGAGATGGGAAACACACTGAATGCTGTCACCCTGTTCACCTCATCATAATTAACTATGTATTTCTGTATTTTCAGCATCTATAAAAATCTAAGGCAAACTTTTTCAAAAGGATTGATTGACCATTAGAGACCTTCCCTTTTATTCATATTCATTAGGATTTTTTAAAAAGCCCTGCTGTTAAATTGAATGTATTGTGAGCTACTTACTAATGGCATAATGTGTTTTATAAATAGCACAGCAGGGCACACAGATAAATAAAGATATTGTAGTGAGGGCAAAAACCTGTGTGTATCTGAGAATCAGCAAAAAAATCATAGGTCATTAGATTATTGGGGGGGGGACACTTTCTCCTGGCTCAGAATTAGTTATAGATATGTGGCACAAGGGAACACTCAAAGTCTCTTCACAAGATCACATTTTTATTTAGGATAACTAGGGATGTCAACCTCCATGTGGGACCTGGAAAGCTCCCAGAATTACAACTGATATATAGACTACAAATATCAATTTCCTGGAGTAAATGGCTACTTTGGAGGATGGACTGTGCAATTTTAACTCACTGAGGTCCCTTCCCTTCCCTCCCCAAACCCTACATTTCCCAGGCTCCACTCCCAAATCTCCAGGGATTTCCGGATGTAAGGGTAAGAGATTCAAAATAGTTACCATTCTCTGTTTGTGCCCTTGCAACAAATAGAGAGGATTAGGACCTGTCATCACGTAAAGGACATGTAAACAGAATGGAAAGAGTTTTTGAAAAATCAGTTCCACTTTCCAAAATGTGTACTTACTCACTGGTACTCTTGATATTGCCATCTATATGTGTTTTCTTGTATGAAGAGTACAGTTGTGCAGTTACCTGAATTTTGACTTCAGGGTTTACAGCTTCAATGGAAGGCTGTTCTCTGCCAAGGTTCTGACTTAAAAGGATGCCCTGTTCATCATTAACTGCCATAGAACCATAGAGCTGGAAGAGACCTTCAAGTTCATCTAATCTAATACCCTGCACAATGCAGGAAAGTCACAAAAACCTTATAAGAACATAAGAGAAGCCAATGTTGGATCAGGCCAATGGCCCATCCAGTCCAACACCCTGTCACACAGTGGCCAAAAATACCAGATGCCATCAGGAGGTCCAGCAGTGGGGCCAGGACACTAGAAGCTCTCTCACTATTGCCCCCCCCCAGCACCAGGAATACAGTGCATCACTTGTCCCAGACTGAGAGTTCCTATCTATACCTTGTGGCTAATAGCCACTGATGGACCTCTGTTCCATATGTTTATCTAATTCCCCCTTGAAGCCGTCCATGCTTGTAGCCACCACCTCCTGTGGCAGTGAATTCCATGTGTTAATCACTCTTTGGGTGAAGTACTTCCTTTTATCTGTTGTAACTCAACTGCTCAGCAATTTCATTGAGTGCCCATGAGTCCCCTCCACATCCACAGTGACTACTGTTCCACACCCAGAAGATGACAAAAAACCTCCAGGATTGCTTCCTGACCCCAAAGTGGCAATCAGCATTTCCCTGGGCATGTAAAAAAGGGCCACAAGAACTAAGCACTGATGCAACCCTTCCTGCCATCCCTCTCATGATCTGCCTAATTTCACAGAATCCACATTGCTGTCAGATGGCCATCTAGCCTTCGTTTGAAAACCTCCAAAGAAGGAGAGGCTCCCAAGGAAGTCTGTTCCACTGAGGAACCACTCTGTCAGGAAGTTCTTCCTAATGTTAGCCGAAAACTCTTCTGATTTAATTTCAACCCATTGGTTCTGGTCCGACCTTCTGGGGCATCAGAAAACAACTCCACACCATCCTCTAGATGACAGCCCTTCAAGTACCTGAAGCAGGGCTTTTTTGTAGAAAAAGCCCAGCACAAACTCATTAGCATAATAGGCTACACCCAACAGCAGAAACTCATTAGCATATTAGGCCACACCCCCAAGTTACCAGAAGTGTTGCCTTGCAAGGCTTTTGAGCCTCTTTATGGACTGTAATAAAATAATAAACTGTGCCAGTGTATGCATAAGGGACTGAACCACATGGTAACCCCACCAAGATGCCAGAAGACTGCACCCAGGCAAGAGACGTTCTCCTGACCTCCCCAGCAGCTCCAGTGCCCAGCATAGGTTACCAGCCTGTTCCTCATGAAGGAAAATGGAACAGACCCAGTATGCACTAAACACAGCAACATGCCTTAATAAAAGACAAGGACTAGGAACTCCAAAACCACCATTAAGAGTTCCTTCTAAATCAGGCAGGCAGCCTCTTTCCCTCCCCCCTCACCTGCAAGACCTCAGGTAGACCTGGCAGAGTCTATTCATCGTTACCTGGTAACTAATTGATGGCCATCAGCAGCCTGGCTAATGCCATCAAGAAGACAATGGAATCGGCCTGGTGACTCATCCTAGCTGCTACCAGGTGTCATACATAAGTAAGTTTCTAGCTCTCAGTATTGACCACCCCTCAGGTACACCTCCCCTACACCTTCCAACCAATAGGGAATTTTCAGGGACGGACTTACCAGGAGGTGGAACCAGAGGCTGGGACCAGCCCCCCACCCTCCTGCTTATAAGGAGACGCCTGACCACCGGCTCTCTCTCTGCTCTTCAACCCCTATCGAACCTTTGACCCTCTTATGTCCAGCTTGCTATCCCCAACCTCTGCCTCCATCTTTAAACTCTGGTCTGCAGGCCGAGTTCCCATGTGTTACCTGCTGGCCAGGCTGCGTGGTCCCCAATTTTCTTAGTTTCTTTCCCCTCTACACGACGGAACCGATAAGTATAGCCCACCAACAATTTACCTGCTAATGCAAATGTGCTTTGCCTCTCTCTGTATTTCCTAGTCTTGAGTAATTGTGTGTGAGCCTGTGTATTGTTTGCTTGTGCAGAACTTCAGTAAAAGACTTTATTTTTCAACTACAAAAGTCTCCTGGTCTGTTACCAACACCTCCCGGCGGGGCTGACCTCTGTATACACAGTTGTTCGCTCTTGCAGCCGATTGCCTATTGATAATCATATTCCCCTCATTATTATTAATAATAACGTGCAATCAGGCTAACATCATCCAGCCACACCCACCTTTTGCTTTTTATTCCGTTTACCTTGTTTATTGTCAAAACCCATAGCTCTTTTTGTAACAGGAACTCCTTTGCATGTTAGGCTACACACCCCTGATGTAGCCAATCCTAATGAGTTTCTACTGTTGGGTGTGGCCTATTATGCTAATGAGTTCCTGCTGGACGTGGCCAACTCAGGACCCAGATGGAATTCCGTTCCTGTGCATTCCTGCCCAAATATAGCCCTGACCTGAAGATGCTTATCATATCACCTTTCAGTTGTCTCCTCTTCAGGTTAAACATACCCAGCTCCTTCAACTTTTCCTCATAGAATTTGGTCTCCAGACCCCTCACCATCTTGTTGCTCTCCTCTGGACATGTTCCAGCTTGCCTTCTTAAATTGTGGTGCCCAAAACTGAACACAATACTCTAGGTGAGGTCTAACCAGAGCAGAGTAATGTGGTACCGTCACATCATGTGATCTGGACACTATACTTCTGTTGATACAGCCCAAAATCACATTTGCCTTTTTAGTAACCACATCACAGTTTGTATTGTCCCAGGAATGACTGGAACTGTCAGGATTCTAGAGCTGGAATCTCTATCCCATTGGGAAGCATAACCACTTCAACCACACAGGAATTCCTTTAGAATGGGAAATGCAAATTTTGCAAGCACCCCAAGATATCTGTAATGGGGAGGCTTGAGCCTGGCACCTATTGGCTTTACTGTCAGGGTGGTTCAGTTAGGGCTTCTTCGGGGTGGGGGAGGGGCATACAATGAGCCTTAAGGCTGAACAGTCATGAGTGGGGACTATGCTCCTCCATCCACTCTATGCACTTAAGTGCGGGCTGTGAAGAAAAAGTTTTGGAGAAACTCTGAACTTGGTCTTGCCCAATTAAGGGGCTTGCTTAGCAAGCCATTATCAACCCATGCTTTAAAGGTTTGAGTTGCAGAGCAGCTATTTCCATAAATTTCCTAGTTAACCCATAAAACTGTGTCAAGTTTTCATTCAAGGGCAGGCAGGCAATTGGAATATTCTGCTCCCCCCTCCCACTTTGAAGTTTCTTCTTGCCTACTATCTACTTCATTGATCTTTACTGGCTAGCTACCAACCTATTTCCTATTTTCTTCATGACAGGGTGGTTTCATGGATACCACAATATCTTTATTATATCCCATATGCATTTAACTGTCCCCCCCTTATTGCTTACTGATTCATCAGCTTTGTATACATGTATGTATAGATATATAGAGAGAAACAGGATGACCATCATTGTATCTTGACTTTATTATTAATAAACTTTATTTTTTTAAAAAAAATTGATATCTCAATATATTTAAGGATGCCCATAAGCCAGCCCCAGTGATACTGTCATGCTTCTACCCTGATTGTTAGACTGGGTGATTTTGAAGTCACACAGAGCCCCATGTGGCACTGATGATTAGGAAAAGATCTGCCCTCATCTCAGTTTAGAGTTTAGACAAAGGTTAATAATTACAAGCCATTTTTAAAAAATGTCAGAAAGACCTTGTGTAGTCTCTGGTTTTTTGCCCATCTTGATAGATGAAGATGGGTTGCCGTATTAGCCTCTCTATAGCAGTAGCACCTTAAAGACTAACAAAATTTGTGGCAGAGTATGAGCTTTCATAAGTCACTGCTCACTTCTTTAGATACAGCCCATCTTGTATTTTGTATATCCAGGGAATTTTAGCTCTCCTGTGGAGGAAGGCATTTGGAAACTGCCTCTCACAGACAGCTGACATAAAGATGGGATGTAGGGCAGCAGCTGCATGAAGCATTTGTACAAACAAAATCCAGAAAACTTATACTGAGTCTAAGTAGTTCATAATAACCTGTGAAATTTACAACTTTTCTATTATTCTATATTCTACTATTCTATATTCTAACTTTGTAATAGATCAAGATGGGTAGCCACATTAGTCTGCCTGTAGCAACAGAAAAGAGTCCAGTTGCACTGATGAATATCTGAAGAATATCTGAAGAATATCTGAGGAATATCTGAAGAATATCTGAAGAAGTGACTCACAAAAGCTCATACCCTGCCAAATATTTAATTAGTCTTTAAGGTGCTACTGGACTCTTGCTCTTTTCTACTAATATTGTACTATTTCTATCCCATCATTCCTCCAAGAAGAAGGACAGAATAGCATACAAGATTCTTCCTCCATTTTGTTCTCACAACAATCCTATGCCATAGTGTCACAGTCCCAATCCATGCCTTTCTCCATGGAGGCACATATATAACAGAACACATATATTTATTATGTGACCTGTAATGACTTCCAACTCTAGCCGGATAGCTGACAGCATTACCAGAGCATTATACTTAATGGATAATGTGTTGGTTCTTTCATTATGTCAACCTACAAAACAATGACTAGACAGCCTTAACAATTCAGTGTTTTATATATATATATATATATATATATATATATATATATATATATATATATCAAGGCACAGCATTTAAACTGGGGTCGCCAAACTGCAGCTCAGGAGCTGCATGTGGCTCTTTCACACAGTCTAATTTAATGTTAATAAAAAGCAAATGTGGATATTTTTCAATAAAAAAGTGTGTGTAATATTTGTTCATGTCTTGCAGCTCTCAAACATCTGACATTTATTCTGTGTGGCTGTTACATTATGCAACTTTGGCCACCCCTGATCTAAACCCTGGCTATCTAAAACCATACACTACGATCCCTAGTGAACTCCCTGCCTAGTCCAGGATACCTCTTATCCTGTCTCCCTTTAAAAAAACCCTCTCCCATTTTTTTGTTGGTGGTTAACAGTTAAACTCCCCTCAGTCCCCCCACCCCCGACTTCAGTATTCCATTCAGCCTGTCTAAATTTGATTGGTCCACACTGATGGGGACAAAAGAAAGAGGAAACTCCTGTCAATCACACATACATTATGCAGAGAGAAATGTCACTGCCTCAGCTTCATGCAAAAGTAGGGATGTGAACTCTGGTCCTCCTGCACCACATTTGTAAGGGGATTCATGATATAACTTTCATATAAATAACTTTTGTTTGTACACCTACAAAGCAGCTGAATTGGGTTCCTTCTCTGAGAGCCATCATGGTGCAGTAGTTAAGAGCGGCAGACTCTAATCTGGAGAACCAGGTTTGATTCCCCACACCCCACATGAAGCCTGCTGGATGACCTTGAGCCTTTTACAGTCCTGAGCCCTTCTCTCAGCCCCACCTATCTCACAAAGTGCCTGTTGTGTGGATAGGAAGGGAAGGAGATTGCAAGCCACTTTGAGACTCCTTAGGGTAGAGAAAAGTGAGGTATAAAAACCAACTATTCTTCTATTGAATACTGAATAAACATGCACATAATCTCATTTTATATTCTGAGCCAGACTTTGGGGGAAAGTCACTCAATTTATCAAACAGCCAAGCAAATTGGACACATTTGTATTCCAAGACAGATAATTATGAACTTTAGCAACATCACTAATTATCTCTGCATAGGAAAAAAATGTCATGTATGAAGTGACCCTGAATTTGGGATTTCACACATGCAAAGCACTGAGCTAGAGTTTCTATCCTTGCTTCTGTGAGCTCCCAGTTTATCCTCTCTTCTTAATTTCTGCTGTTCTTGTCTTCTCTCATAACCTTTCCCATCACCACATCTAATTTAGGGAAATAGCTGAACTATTTTTGTAAATAAACTTTTAAAACAAGCTACTTACCCCACTTGTTGATGGTTAATGGTGTGCAATAAATATCTTCTGAAAGGAATTTTTTGATAATATTTATTTTAATTTATTTATTCGTTTATACCCTGCCTTTCTCCCCAGTGGGGACCCAAAGTGGCTTGCATCATTCTCCTCTCCTCCATTTTATCCTGTGAGGTAGGTTAGGTTGAGAGAGTGTAACTGGCCCAATGTCACTCAGCAAGCTTCCATGGCATAGAGAGAATTCAAACCTGGGTCTCCCAGACACTAGTTTGACACTCTAACCACGACACCCCACTGGTATAGTACTTCAAAGAATATTGCTAAAAGAGACAAAATCAATGAAAAGTCAATTTCCAAACCTGTCTTTCACATTAATTAAGTAACAGGTCAACTAAGCTTTGGTCAAAGCTATATTTAAACACAGAGGGTGCCAAAAAACTTATAATCTGCTATAAATTATTAGAAAGTTTTTCCAGATCATCTGTTTTATTGAAATGACATATTAAACTCTAGTCTTCTGGAAAAAAAATATTCTCCACACTCACCACTCAATCCTCCAAAAACGAAGCCTAATTTCTGGGCCAAATTCCAGTGTGGAATTTGCTTACTAATTTAATCAATATGAAATGGTTTTGCAGCATGGCTAATTTAAATATTTATTTGCCTTCAAAGGTATTGCACTACCAGTCTCATCTCACAAAAGCAGTAGTCTAAGGTTGTTGTCCAGAATCCCACTGGTATTTTGAATTACAAACAGAGTTCCTGTGGGTATAGGGATTTTCTGTTCATTCCAGTGCTAGAGGAAATTCTACAAGACACAGTCAAGATGATGGAACATTCCCAATTTCATTAGTTTTTTGTATTTGTTTTTGTTCTCTGTTTTTCATATCTGGTTCTGTAAATTATGACTGCATATAGCACATTTTCTTACATGACATTTAGAGGTAGGGATGGGCATGAACTGAACCACAAAAGCAAAATTCAGCACAAATTTTGCCCTGTTTGTGGTTTCTAAACCAAAGTTTTTGATGGGTCTACCATCATGAACTCCCATGAACTTTTAAAGCAGTTCATGGTGGTTCATGGCAGTTTGTGGACAGAGCAGAAAGCAGGGGTTTCAAGGGACTCTGAGTCCCTTTAAACCCCTGCTTTCTGTTTCCCATAAAAGTTGCAAAACAGCTGAGTGGCAAGGAGTGGCCTGCTCCCTATTCCTCAGCTGTTTCAGGCTGTCTTGTGCAGTCCCTTTAAAGTTTAAAGGGACTGCACAAGAAAGCCCCAAAATCAGCTGAGTGGTGGGGAAAAGCAAAAATGAAATGTAGATCTGGGGGACAAAGCAACTGGAATGAGAAACTGGAAATAATTGCTTATAGAAACTCAAAATAGTTGTCTCCTAATAAATCAGCTAAAGATACCCATCTGTCTGCACATCCTGTTGAGTTTGAATGGTATTATCCATATGGCTTTTAAGTATGCAGGAAACACCAACTCTTTTATTACCATATCATACCTGTGCACGGAAAGGAAATGGATAGCAATTCTCCTAATAAATAGTTATGCTGAAATATATACATGTCCTCTGTAGCTTCAGTATGTATGTCTCCTTGCATAAGAATGTGGTATTTTTGTTCATAAGCACTGAAACTCACTGTTAGCAGATAACAATTCAGAAAAGCACATTCTTCTCAGACAAAACATGCATTTTTGATATATGTGTTGTGTGTATAGGTCAAAATGTGTTCAGTATTTTGAAAGACGCTCAAACAGATTCAGTGATGATAAACTCTTTTACTATATTGGAGAAAAATTGATTTTCTTTTCCTTTGGCCAAATTCTATGATTAATATGACCAGCATAGTCTGTCAACCATATTGAACATACTGTGGAAGATGCAAAGAAATAAATTGTTTTGATCATAATAGAAGTCGTTAGACAGCATTGTTTGATTATTGATTAGGGTTGCCAGCTCCAGATTGGGAAATGCCTGGAAATTTTGGGGGTGGAGTTTGAAGGGACCTCAGCAGGTTACCATGCCATAGTGTTCACCTGCCCCCAAAGGCATTTGCTCTGGGGGAACTGATCCCAGTATTTTGAAGATTAATTGTAATTCCAGAAGATCTTCAGGTCACACCTGGAGGTTGGTAACCCTACTGCAGATCAAATAAAAAAAAATGTTAATTTATTTTGCCTCTCCAGAGACCTGATAAGACTCATGAAGTAAAATCAACACAATAAAAGCATAAAATGCAACAACAGAAGCATTACCAGTATTAAAAGAAGTCATTTGATACCAGGTAGGTGAAGGAAAATACTACCTTCTTTATCCAATCAATGTTGGAGATGACAAAGATCTTGGGGGTCTTTCATGGCATATCTGGTCGCAATGCCCAATCATAAGAATTTTCTGAAACAGAGTATTTAAATTAGCAAGAGGAATTCTTCATATAAAATTAAAATTTGATTCTAGAAGAGCCAAAAGTTATTTCAATTAATAAGATTTATCTATTGGGTGAATTATTTACCACTGCTAGAATACAGTTTGTGCATGCATGGGGACAAGAGCACCTGAAATTGATAATTGGTTATGGTATGCAATGCTTATGGGGAAAATATGGTATGCAATGCTTATGGGGAAAATTTCTGCATATAGAAGGTTTAGTAAGGGGATAGGCAATCTCAAAAAAAATGTTGCAGGTTTGGTCCTCCATTATTTACTGTAATCAAATTAGCAAAAAAGGGGATATTGAACTTTGTCTAAATTAAACTTTGTTAAGACTAAATATGATTTTCTGCATGAAGGGTATCTATAGTCTACTTTTTCATGGTATTTAGAAAAGATATGATATCTATTAATTTATGATCTGTCTGACTCTTGTAAAAAACCGAACAAATATTGTTCAGAAATACTACATACTGAAATTAAAAATAAATAAATATTAAATTCTCCAAGTCACAGAGATGGTGTTATTAGGAATCTTACCAGTAAATATGGATAAAACAATGTATGAATTGTTCAGATACATGCTAATGGCAGCCAGAGTAGTATTTGCAGCCAAGTGGAAAACTGAGGTTGCCCAGCTATTGAAAACTAGGTAGACAAGATGCAAAAATATGCAGTTATGGCAAAACTGACAAACTACATTAACCAAAGACCGAAAAAATATTTTTCTATTTTAAAACAAATTCTGTTTGGAGGTGTATTTCCTCCTCTTTGAGCAGAGGCTCAAAAGGACTATCTGATATTTTTGTTTTGTTTTTGTTTACAATCAAGTGACCTGATGCAGCTTTAATGGCTATAGCTGACAACCTTCGTATTAATTGTATTATGTGGATGATTCCTACTGAAAGCAGTTTAGTGTCTCCTAAACATATTCTGTTGCAGAACTCTCAATAAAGGTTTGAAATAATACCAGTATCTCAGAGTAAACTATTACAATGAAATTGTGGTTTGTGAACCTAAATTGAAATACTAGGGTTCTTAACCATAGTGAACAGCCAATAAACTAAGAAAACAACACATTGTTGTTTTTGAAAATAAACCCATTGTAAGTAAAAATAGCAGAGAAATTGGTCCAAGAGTCACATCATGTAGTCTCTTCTAATGGTAATAACAAGCATGTGCTACAATAAAAAATTGCTGCTTTTGCCTTTACATTTGATAAGGTGTTTCTCAAATTAGCAGCCTGTCATGTAAAATTTAAGGATGGACTTAGGCTGCAAGTAATCCTGTTGGTCTAAAGCAAAATCCAAAGACAAAACATATCTTACAGATTTCATTAGGGACAACCACAAAAACACAAGGCAGAGTAGGATGAGGTTCATTGGTTCTGTGTAATTGTATGCTGATTCTGTGACTATCTAAAACATACTGGTGTAAATCAAGCATAAAGAATGGACTCTCCCATACAGAAACAAAGATAATCAAAAAGTCACACTCTCCCCAAGTTTCAAAAGGTATCAGGCTTCAGTTCAAAATCTGCCTTTTCATCTGGGTCCCCTTGTTGTTTTTATTATTTATTTGCTGTTTTCTTTGTGCCTTCCTCTGAATCTACAATGAGAGTTGTATTATCTCTTTATAACAATTTCATGATTTAACTAGAAGAAAGTCATACAAAGTAGAAAACACCACAACATCACTGAACTTACAATGCCTAACAGGTTAGCAATAATTATCTCTTTTATACTGGGAGTCCCTAACCTGGTAGAAAGTTCCAAGTTAAATGTCCTGCTGCAGTAGAAGCAGCTATTTCCAAATGGCCTCTTCCTCCCAAAACAAGGCTGATGCCTTCTGTGCTCTTCTAAAGAATGTCCTACTTGAGTGAAGCAGAGGAAGGTCAGGACTTCTTGTCTGCTTTGAGGAAGACATGTTTTGGGGGCAGTTTGATGTAGTGGTTAAGTGTGCGGACTCTAATCTGGGAGAACTGGGTTTGATTTCCCACTCCTCCACTTGCAACTGCTGGATGACCTTGGGCAAGCCATAGTTCTGTCAGAGCTGTCCTTGAAAGAGCAGTTCTCTCAGAGCTCACTCAGCCCCATCTACCTGTTGTGGGATGGGGAAGGGAAATGAGTTTGAAATTATTTATTTATTTATTTATTTATTTATTTTTATTTATTTATTTATTTATTTATTTATTTATTTATTTATTATTTGTATTTATAGCCCACCCATCCTGCAAGCAGGCTCAGGGAGGATAACATCATAAAAACAATACAATAAATACAATTAAAATTAAACAATTTAGACAATTTGAACAATAATAAATATTAAAACACAGTCAGCTGGCTGTGGCGGTTCCCTAGAATATTATTTGGGTTAATAGGTGGGTGGGTGACAACCACCTCAGGGAGGCCATATAGAGACATCCGCTGCTTGAACCAAGGCTTGGCAGAACAGCTCTGAGACTCTGAGTGAAGGGCAGGGTCTAAATCCAATCTCCTCCTCCTCCTCTTCTTCAAAACAAAAGAGCACCAGGCATCATATCAATAGGTGCCATGGTAAGAACTGCTGCTTTACATGTGGCTATACATCTCCATGTAAACTACATAGCCTGAACACTAAACCTTAGTGGCTGCTTGATTCTTTAGCCCTCTGTACATGACCTGTATGCAAGCTGAAGCAACATATGTAGAGGGGGAGTAGGAACAAGTGTACTGGCCCCACCACCTGCTCATAATCTCCTGAGCTAGATCAATGATATGAAGGTCAAGCTTAAGTTTTCAGTTTCATGGGGGGGAACCTGGTTGATGAGGCTCCTATTGTTGAAGCTTGATTTGAATATTAAGTGACATCTCTAGGGATACACAGAGGGATTCTATCTTCTTAGAAAGGTAGTTCAAGATTGTAGCGTGGAGAAAGAACTGGGGGCTACCTGGGCAATTAAGAGAGTGACCAGTTGTAGGGATAAAACTCCATTAAAGTTAATATTTTTATTCTATAACTGATGGCTTGTAGTAGTATCAGCAAAGACTCTAAGTGCTTTCTGATGGGTGGCTATGCACATTTTAAAATAAATTAATAATAGAAATCATATGATGGATGATTCCAAAGAGACAGATAGTGCAAGCTTCCCATTAGATCGAGAAAGCACTTCCTGTTGGTCACGTTACTTATGATGCTTGAAAATAACTCTAATTAATCTCAGGTGTAATGTGATATATAATTCTTTGTGCAGGTTGCAACAGTTAGAATATCATTTGTCAAACAAGTGAGAGAGGTGAGGAAAAATCTGCAACATGTAGTAAGATGAAATTCAGTGACTGATCTCAAGGGGCAGGATTTTGAGAGTCTGATGAATTCTCAGCTAACAACAGCCCAAACCTTTGGTGACTTTAATATAGTGGCAAACAATGAGATTGTCACAGTCAGAAGAACTTACAATGTATAAATCATACAACTGTGATAAAGAAGCATCCACAATTATTTATCTCAGGTGTTTTATACAAAATATTGATTTCTGAATATAATTATAACAAAAATTAAGTTATTTTAGCTTCTAGGGAGAGTTCAAGTTTGATTTGATCTGGAACTCACTTACTTGGGTTATTTATTTATTTATTGGCAGTCCACACAATTTGTAAAACTCAACTCCAGCACCATATTTCAAAGAAATCAACTTTCTTCCTGTCAGCATTGTTCAACTTTCAGACCGTACAGAGTGATAAGGAATATTGTGGCATGACTTAACTTAATCTTGGTCACCTGCAACACATCCTTATACTTAAGGAACTTTTTTAGCTCCTTCATGGCTGCCCTTCTCAGTCTCAATTTCCTTCTAATTTCTTGGTTGCAGTCTCCTCTTGATTCTCACTGGAGCCAAGGAATAGAACATCAACCATTTCCGTTTCTTCATTGTCAGCCTTAAGGTCATGTACTTTCTCAGTAGTCATTACTTTTGTCTTCTTGATCAACTGTAATCCTGCTTTGGCACTTTCTGCTTTAACCTTCTCAGTTGTTTCAAGTCTTCACTATTTTCTGCCAGTAATGTGGTATTATCTGCATATCTCAAATTGTTAATTTTCCTCCCCCAATTTTCAGTCCACCTTCACCTAAATCCAGTCCTTCTGATCTTATGATATGTTATATATATAGATTGAACAGATGAAGATAAAATACATCGTTGTGTAACATCTTTGCTAATTAGAAACCATTCTGTTTCTTCATATTCTTTCCTAACAGTAGCCTCTTGTCCAGAGTACAGATTGTGCTTCAAAACTCTCAGATGTTGTGGCACACCCTGTTTCTTATTAAAAAAAACATCGATTTTTTTAAATGATCCATACAATAAAAAGCTTTGCTATAAAACACAAGCTAATGTTCTTCTGGAATTCTTTCACATTCTTCAGTAACCGTTGTAAATTTGCAGAATGATCTCTAGCACCTCTTCCTTTTCCAAATGCAGCTTGAACATATGACATTTCTCATTCCATATTGGTAACAGTCTTTGTTGTAAGATTTTGAGCATCACTTTACTCATAAGAGAAGGTAATGCAATGGCCTAATAGTTGCTGCAGTCTTTGTTGTCTCCTTTTTTGGAATTGGGATGTAAATGGAGTGTTTCCAGCCTGTGGGCCCTTATTTTGTTTTCCACATTTATTAGCATATTCTTGTCAAGATTTTATTGGACTCCCTTTCTGTAGCTTGGAAAAGGTCTATTGATATCCAATTTACTCCTGGTGATTTATTTCTCCCAATCACTCTCACTGCACCTTTCACTTCACTTTCTAAAACTGTAAGTTCTTCTTTAAAAGTTTCTTCTTTGAAGGAATCTTGAGATCCTCCCATCTCTTCTGTATAGTTCTTTTAGAGGCAATAATTAAACAGCAGAAGAAGAATATTTAGTAAGGCATTATTTTCTGTTCAAGGCTATAGCTGTACGAGTAGTAATAGCTAGCAAGATAGATAAACAGACAGTTCTTCAGTGTATTGTTCCCATTTTTCTTTATTTTGACCTTTTCAGTTAATGCATTTCATTGGCATGCCTAACTATGCTTTAAATTTCCCTTTGATTTCTTGGACCTTGTTCTTCCTTTTTTGTTGTTCTTTTCTATTTCTTTGCACAGGTTATTATAATAGTTCTCTTTGTCCCTATATGTAAGTCACCAGAACACTGCATTTAAACTTCTGATTCTATTTCTGTCATCTTGTACTTTTGCTTTTCCTTTATCTCTAGCAATTCTAAAAATTTCATCAGCCATCCATTGAGGCTTTTCCATTCTTTTTGCTACAGGAATAGTCTGTGCACATTCTTCCTTGGTAATATCTCTGGTTGCAACCCATACTTCTGGTTTATGTTTACTTGAACTTAATAATGCAAATCTGTTCTTTATACGGTCTTCAAACTTTTCAGGAATTTTTAGTTTATATTTTGGTATTATGAATGTTTTGGTGAAGAGCTGAAGCTGAAGGGCTTTATTCCAGTTTTTGATGTTAACAATTTATGGTCTATACCACAATCAGCTCCTGGTCTTGTTTTAGCAGAAAGCGTAGAGCTTCTCCATTCTCTGCTTCCAATTATGTAATCTATTAGATTTCTGTATTGGCCATCTGGTCATTCATTTTGGATTGTCTCACCTTAGGGTTTTCAAGGCAAGAGATGATCAGAAGTCATTTACTGTTGCCTTCTTCTGTGCAGTACTAACCAGGGTTAGCTGAAGTAGCATTGCTGTTGTCTATGAAAGAGCCTCCACCGATGTCACCTTCCACTATTGCTGCTGCCCAGTAGCTACCTTTCAAGGATTCCTCCACCCCCATTACCACTGTAACTGTCTGTTCTTTTCTGCTGATGTGACTGTTGAGTCTTGAATTATTTAGGGCTCAATATATCCAATTATATCATCAGTTTCATGAAGTCTATAAACTTTCCTTAGTCCAGAATAAATGCCCCTGATAAAGAGAGGAAGAGGAGGAGGAGATTGGATTTATACTCCACTCTTCACTACCCGAAGGAGTCAGAGTGGCTTACAATCTCCTTTCCCCTCCCCTCCCCACAGCAGACATCCTGTGAGCAATGGCCCCTCTAAGCTGCGGAGTCTTGGGAGCAAAAATTCTATTTTGTGAGCTACTGACATTAAAGTTGTGAGTGAACGATTTGGCTACTGCATAAATTAGTTTGCTCTGGAGCCATCCTTCCTGAGCTAAGACAAAATGTGTGAGCTGGAGTCTAAAAAACTGTGAGCTAGCTCACACTAACTCAGCTTACAGGGAACACTGCCTATAAGGTAGGTGGGGCTCAGAGCTCTCTCTCTCGAACTGCTCTCTCAAAAACAGGTCTGAGAGAGCCATGACTGACCCAAGGTCATGCCAGCAGCTGCATGTGGAGGAGTGGGGAATCAAACCCGGTTCTCCCAGATTAGAGTCTGTGCTCCTAGCCACTACACCAAACTGGTTCTGAGAGGTCAACTATAGACTCAGGATATTTCTGCTATGGAACAAATACATAGGCATATCACAGGCCTTCCAAAAGTCAGGTGATCAATGGTATACCCAAGTGCAATTTTAGCCTGGGGCAAAACCCTCAGTTGGTTGGGTAATGGTCCTTAAAACCATAGATTTCTCCCCACCCAGTATAATCTATAAAATGTAGCTCACCTCTAAAATGCTGCCAAGGGAATTTCTCTAAATATAATTTCATTTTTAAAATTTATACCCTGATTTTCTATTTACAATCCCCCCCAAGCAGCTAGATAGCATAAGTTCAAACAGAAAAAGTAATGCAGCTACAGTAGTAAATAATATCGGAATATTCACTCAAAAATCACCCCTTTGAAAACACTGAAGTCTGTTCAGGGGGCCTTAGATACAGGGTTCAGATTACAAAATATGTGTGTGCTGAAGTGAATTAGGTGTGCAGAGTTACATAATTTTACCTCATGTACAATGACATGGTAATAGGTTGCACTGCTGTATGTCAGCTACATTTGTACAAAAACATATTTTTCCCTAAATGATTTCAAAACACAGAAAGTTTTACTTGGAACATTTACTGTGAATAAACTAAATTAAATGGTGTCTTCCATCTTAGATGCGTAGACGGAAAAGAAGACACATGACTTTTCAGCATTACATTTGTTTTAAATAGTAGTTTTTACATTGCCAGTTTGGATTTAATGGAATGACTTTCTACTGTAGTGGGGTATAAGTATAGCCCTTCCATCACCTTTAAAATGTTCAGATGGAAACAGCACTCTGTACAGCTTTTAGTGATGTAGCAATAATAAAAGACTACTTTTCTCTTAATGGAATAAAGCATTGTGGTTCTAGCAGCTGCATGTGGCTTTGTGTTTCTGATGGGATGGAGGGTTAATGTACTTAGGACTGGAAATCCATTTATTATAATGAACTTATTCCTTTATTTTAATTTTTTTCAGCTCATAAAATTTGTTTAACCAATATCCAGGAACACCAAAGTCGTGATAAAATAAAGTCCTGTATTCACTCATTTCACCCAAGCATTTATCTATAGCATGCTAATAAACATACAGCTACAGCTAATATTGGGCCTGTAGACTCCAATTTGTCCATTACCTCCTCTCCCTAAAGCATGGACTATGAGCATAATTGTTAAAAAATTACATAGGAATTTCTAGAGTTCATATTAAACCATTTTTATACCCATGCCAATATTAGTGGTAAAAGTAAGTCTGAGACTGTGTCCAAGTATTTTATAGACATCTAAGATGCTATGGTATGTACCAGCCAAATATTTGTATAAGCATTTCTCCATGCTTATTTTCCTGGGTAATATGGTGGTGGACAGTGCTGTCAAGGGAGCGGTGGCGCAGGGTGCAAAAGCACCTGCTTTAACATCTAACAAACAGCTTGTAGGCTGTTAGATACCCACCATGGCCGGGGTGAGCACCCGGCCTTAGTCCCAGCTCCCGCCCACCCAGCGGTTCGAAAGTCTTAACAACTTACGAGTAGATAAATGGGTACCTGCCTTAGTAGGCAGGGAGCACCCTCCTCCTCCATTGGGAGGTGAGGTGGGAACCTCAGCAGCAATGGCTCGACGAACAGCAGTGGCAGCAACAGCGGAGCGGCATAATGGCGGCGATAGTCAAGGTGGCGAGTGGAAGAAAAAGGAGATGCGACATCTAGCAGTGAATTGGTGGCGAAGGTGGAGCCTGGAAGGTGTGAGGACGCTCGGCGCAGGTGCGGCGGAGCCTGAGGGACGGAGCCAGTGCCGCGCCGCTGCGATCAGCATGACAAATGAGCCCACCAACTCCTGAGGAGCCTGAAGAGAGTAGAGGAAGATGCCGATCCGAAGCCGAGAAGCCGAGCCAAGACGATCTGGAGACATGTCAACTAAATCCCACCGGGTGCCGTTAGGTAGTCCCACCCCTAATACGTTGTGCCCATAGATAGGGATGATACAAGCTGTGTAAGCCGCTCAGAGACCCATGGGAGGGGTTCGAGCGGGGTAGAAATTGAAAGATAAATAAATAAAAATAAATAAAGTCACAGCTGAGTTATGGCAACCCTATAGGGTTTTCAAGGCAAGAGACAAACAGAGGTGGTTTGGCATTGCCTGAGTCCGCAGAGCAACCCCAGATTTCCTTGGTAGTCTCCCATCCAAGTACTAATCAGGGCCAATCTTGCATAGCTTCCAGGATCTCATGAGATCAGGCTAGCCCGGGCCATCCAGGTCAGGGCCAGTATGATTTAAAAGTAAAAGGTAAAGGTTTCCCTTGCTTGAAAGCTAGTCAAATCCGACTCTAGGGGGTGGTGCTCATCTCCATTTTCAAGCTGAAGAGCTAGCGATGTCCAAAGACTTATCTGTGGTCATGTGGCTGGCATGACTAAATGCCGAGGCACACGGAACACTGTTACTTTCCTACCAAAGCAATATCTATTTATCCACGTGCAATTTCATGCTTTCAAACTGCTAGGGTGGCAGGAGCTGGGGCCAGAGGCAGGAGCTCACTCTGTCACACAGCATTCAGGTCTCGAACTGCTGAGCTACCAATTTTCTGGTCTACAGCTCAGTGTTTTAACCTCTGAGCCAGTGCGGCCCCCAGTATAATTTACTACATTGCTATTTGTTCTTCTGTCACCATATTAATTTATTTAAATATTTATTTCCCACTTTTCTTTGCAGTGGGGACCCAAGGTGGCATACAAATCATTTTCTTCCATTTATCTTCACAATGACAACCCTGTGAGGTAGGTTAGGCTGAGAGAACACATGACTGGCCCACAATCAGCTAGCAAGCTTCCATGATAGAGTGGAGATTTAAACCTGCATCTTCCAGATGTTAGTCCAACATTCTAATCACTACTTCAAGTTCCTTCTATATATAACATTGTGAATTAATAGGTGACACTGGGTAACACTTTCTCCAACTTTCAATAGTGGCTAACATAATCTCCCAACTGATGCTAAATGTCAGAGACACATCACTGAGGTCGAATCTACATTTGCATTTTTAAATCAGTTTCATGCTGCTGTGACACTGTCTTTCTCTATGTTTGATGGCGTCACAGCAGCTCGAAACTGATTTAAAAATGCAAATGTAGATTCGACCTGAGACAAGTTATGTGGCTGAAGGAGCAGAGAGCAATGTTTTCATTTCTCTGAAATGGTGCAATTATTTTTTCTGCCTGATTGTCGTTGAGCTACATTTGCATTTTCTCTGAAGCACATGACAACACTGGGAAAAAATTAAGAAATGTTGTTTATCCTTCTAATTTCATTGCAGGTCTCAAGATATAACTACTTTGCACATATTACTGAGACACATATTATTATGGAGGAAGAATTCATTTCCCTGCTGATGTGTTGGGAGAAAGGTGAGCTTACAAATACATAATACAAAATAAATAATCAGTGCTCTTCCCCGAACTTTTATTGTTTTATGCCATTCATTTATACGTTTATATCCTTCAGATAACTGATCAGTTTAAATTTTCACTGTTTTCTTTGATAATGTGCAATAATTTTTAATGGATAACACTAAATTTGTTCTGCTAATCTCTCCCCAGAATTTAGTGTTACTGTCTGTATGATGCTTGAGATACTAGGAAACATTGTTCATGGTGTATTCTTAATCCCCTTGGTAATCTTCCTGTTGTCTTGTAATGGGGACTGAATTGTTTTCTGTCAATGGAAGGAGGCCTACACTACAGCACAGCTTCTTTTGTGGTGGTACTCATCAGTACTGAGTACTGGCGCCTTGGGGGGTGGGAACTGGTGGAAATCAGAACCTTTTTTAACTAAAACAACACAGCTCTACAATGTAGAATAAAGAACAGAATGAAGAATTCATCTCCACAATCACTAACCTGGCAGTAATAGAAATAGAAGCAAGAATAAAGTTTATAAAAGATGCATTGTAGCATGATACATGCATGAAGAAGAAGAAGAAGAAGAAGAAGAAGAAGCTGCCATGATCCAGAGACACAGGCAGCTCAGTCCATAAATTCAGAGGTAGCTTTGTCATATATTTTTCAAACTACAGCAAAACTTCAAAAATAATGTTGAAGCAGGGCTTGTTGGATTGCATGCAATCGTTAAATCAGGTTCCACAAATTAGTTTTGAAAGCTTATTCGTCTAGATTATTTATAAAATGATAAAATGTACATTGGATTGCCAAACTCCTGGTGGGCTTGGAGAGCTCCTGGACTTACAACAGATCTCCAGGCTGCAGGAAACAGCTACTCTGGAGAAAATGGCTGCTTTGGTGGGTGAACTCTATGGCATTAAATCCCACTCTATGGCATTAAACTCCTTCCCTCCCCAAATCCTTCCTTCCCAAGGCTCTACACTGAAATCATTAGGAACTTCCCAACCTGGTGTTGACAACCTTTGATGTACAGGAGGGATTCAATTTTTAAAAAATGTTATTTAGCCTTGTTTTCTGCTGCTGAATGGTCCTATTTTACCATAAAATTGCTTCAATGAAATCCATTACAATGGGAGGTATTTTGAAGAACAATCTAAGACAATGTTCAATCAAAGGATTGTTCTTATCTTGTGCTCATTAATGATTAATCTTTTTATCATTCTCCATGCTCAATTAGGCTCGATTCAACTGAAACATGGAACTGTGGTATCAGTTATAAGAGTCTACTACTCAACCAGCTTAATTTAACTTTTTTTGTATATCCAAATTTATTCATATACATGTATATCTTCAAACAACATGTGATAATCATAAAAGCCAACCAATTTTCTGACAAAATGTGATAGTCATGAAAACAGGCTAGAAAATAGTTATAGTTAGAAATAAACCATTTTAAAAAAATATTACTTGCTCAAATGCAATACAGTACAGTAGGCAAATACAACAAGAAGGAACATCCTCTTGCACTGTAGATTATTTCACCATGCCATACAACGATAAAGTCTCATCATAGACATATTTGACCTTTGATATACTAACTATCCTTAACATCAAACAGATGTATACATAAGGCACCTGACTTACAATTTCAACTATATAATCTTAATAGGTATAATAGGCATACTATTGCCCTAACTATTGTTGACTGACTTGTCTTAACGATATGTTAAAAGGCTAAATTTAATGTCTTTCAAGTTTTCCCAATCAAGTGGCCCCCTTGGCTTCTTGGGAACTGTTCTGAACCAGGAAGCTACAAGGACGCCTGGCATGATACATATTCCACAAGCCATAAGTTGAACCCAGCAGAACCAACAGGGTCTAAGAGCAACAATTTGGATACCAAAATACCAAAGTTAAGTACAGTTTCTTGTCAATTTACTTTAACTCCTCTTCTGGAGGGTGGGAACAATCAAGGGACTTGAGAAATGAGAATTGCCCCAGTTGATTTTAAAGAATGGGCAAATAAAGGGAGTATCCCTTTAAGGTGGCCATGAAAGGTTGTTTGGAAGGGTGCTGAGACAGAGTAAGACTAGTTAAAGGGGGCTGAGGAAACTATGACACTCCAAATTGATGAAGGTGGAAATTCATTGTTGTTGGGGCTGATTGGGATGGGACGAGGATGAGATGGTGAGGAGTGGCCAGAGGAGAAGGGGTGTGATGTGGCATTAAAGGGGAGGAGAAACATGAAGCGGCACAGAGCGAGCTGGAACCAGAAGGAGAGGAGAGGCGAAAAGTGGCAAGGAGTACAGTTCGATGAAGGAAAACCAAATGGGCTGAAATGAGAGGGATCTTGGAAAATAACTATAAAGACTAAAATTAAACATATGAAGAAGGAACTACAGGAACAGCAGCTAGCAGACAGGCTCTAAAAACAACAAAACTGACATGCACAGGGAGTAAAGATACACATGCATAGGGTCTCCTTCTCTTCCCCAATCTTGAAGTTACATAAAGGAACTCTTAGGCTTCACTAACACCTCTCCTCCTTTCTCTTCCACAAAGAAGAATAAGAAACATTAAAGGGAAAGCTTAAGATAACCCTCTATAATTATAGGTAGGATAAGAGTAGATATAATAGATGGCCACTGGATCTAGTGGAACTAGGAAAGCATCTATTACATTGCCAGGACAGCAAGGAACACGAAGTCAACTAAGATTAAATACAACGAGTATCACACAAATGACAATGAAAGACCTGAAAAACCTGATACAAGAGAGTGTAACACAAGCTGTGAAAACTACAGTGGAAACTACTCTCCCGCCATTAATTAAGAAAGAAATAGAACCCATAAATTAAAAATGGAAGAAATAACTCAACAAATTAAGACAGAAACAGAAGGGATCAAAAAAACAAATAACAGAAAACAAACAGGAAATACTAAAAATCACAATGGCCAGCAAAGAAATGGAAGATATAGTGCAGAAATTAGATTATGAGGTGCAAGAACTAACATTCAAAAATGAAAGAATGGAGGAAAGACTGATAAATTTAGAAAAGGATAAGGCTGCTTTAATCTTGAGATGTCAAAATGTTCCAGAAAATATAGAGAAAAATCTAAAGGAAGAAATGATTTAAAAAATCTAACAGAACAACTTGAAATAGGAACAAGTGAAGAAATAGCAGCAGAAATTGATGCAATCTATAGAAGAAACTCCTCTTATGCAAGGAGAAATAAAGTCCCCCGGGAAGTACATATAAAATTTAATAGCAGGGAAATGAGAGATAAGATTTTAAGAGCAACAAGCGACAACAAGGTAACCGTACAAGAAGCAGAGATTAGATTCCTTAAAGAAATACCATGGAGAGTTAGAGAGAAGCAACACGGGTCTCCTGAGAAATAACAGAATCATGTACAGATGGTTGATACCAGAGGGTATGTTGTTTAACTATGGTAGCAGAAGACAAAGAATAGATTCCACATTTAAAGTTGAAGACTTTCTTGAGAGACATGGGAGAGATCTAGGGTGGCAAGAAGAAGAGGATGAAGATAAGGCAGAATTTGAAAAAGAGGAGGAAACACCAAGGCAAGAAATGGAAAGAATAAAAGAGAAAGTATTGAGAAAGGGAAAATGAAGAACAGAAATGACACTGTCACAAATTCTCACAAGATTCTAATACAGAAGTAAGACAAAAGAAAACAGGAACAAAAATGGCAAGAAATAAGGGACTTAAAATTATTTCTATTAATGTAAATGGGCTTAATAGCCCACAAAAAAGAATAAAATTTCATCAGATTTCTAAACTACAAGCAGATATCTTATGCCTTCAGGAAACACACATTAGAAAAGAAGATATAAAACATCTAACATGCAAAAAAACTAGGCAACCTCTTTCAAGCAGCAGATGCTAAAAAGAAAAGAGGTGTGACAATATATGTAAAAGACTATTTCTGCCTGGAATTACAGCACTCATCAGATGATAGAAGAATAATAGCAATTACGATTTTAAGACAAAATAAAACAATACTAATATTGAACATATATGCACCTAATCAAAACCAGGAAACCTTCTTTGCAGAGGTACATGAAATCTTAGCAACAAAAATGTTTGATGATATGTGCATTATAGGGGACTATTATGCATTATTTGACTTAAAAATAGATAGGAAAAAACAGGTGAAGGAAAAAAAACCAGGAATAAAACATCTTTGCAAACGGCAGAGGAATATAATATAATAGATGCATAGGTAAAGGTAAAGGTTCCCTTGCTCGAAAGCCAGTCGAATCCGACTCTAGGATTGCGGTGCTCATCTCCGTTTCAAAGCCGAAGAGCCAGCGCTGTCCGAAGACGTTTCCGTGGTCATGTGGCCGGCATGACTAAACACCAAGGCGCACGGAACGCTGTTACCTTCCCACCGAAGTGGTACCTATTGATCTACTTGCAATTTCTTGCTTTCGAACTGCTAGGTTGGCAGGAGCTGGAACTAGAGACGGGAGCTCACCCTGTCATGCGGCACTCACGGGTCTTGAACTGCTGAACTACTGACCTTCCACAGCCTGCAGTTCAGCGTCTTAACCACTTGAGCCACCGCAGCTCCTGCGGTGCATGGAGAACTATAAATATAGATACAAGTAATTACACATATTATTCAGCAAGACATAATTCATGGTCTATAATTGATATGGCTTGGATATCGATATCCATGATGAATGAACTGGTAGAGGACGAAATTCTTACAAACAAATTTGCTGACCACAGCCCCTTAATGTTAACTTTTCAAGAAACTCAAAGAAGGACCAGGTGGGCCAAGAACAGAGGCCTTTTAAAAGATCAGAAATGTATGGGAAAAAACAAAGAGGAGATTCAAGAATTCTTTAAAAGGAATATACAACCAGAAATATCAATAGAAATAGTATGGGAAACATTTAAAGCATTTATAAGAGGATGGTTCATTAATCAGGAGTCCTGGAAAATAAACAAAAGAAGGAAAAATATGAGAATCTTGGGGGGAAATTAAAATTGAGGAAAACAAAATGAAGAAAAGTAAGGGCTCAGACAAAATCAAGATTAAACTAAAAATGTTACAACATCAAATGAACTTATTGATGATACAGGAAGTTGCAAAAAACATAGAATATACCAAGCAATACTACTTTGAAAATGCAAATAAACCAACAAGGTGGTTGGCATACAAACTAATGAAGGAAAGAGAAAAATGAATAATAACAGCCCTAAGAAACGAGAAGGGCGAAGAAAAGCACAGTCTACACGATCTGAAGAATATTGCGGAAACTTTTTATAAAAACTTGTACTAGCAAAATACTCACAATGAACAATTAATAAGTGAGCATATTCAGAGATGGAACAAAAAGAAGTTTGTTGAAAAACAGAAGGTAATATTAAATGAACCAATCTCAACCTGTGAAATAACGAAATCAATTTAAAAAAATTTAAAAAGAAATCACCTGGTCCAGATGGACTTCCAACAGGAACAACAAGGACTTCCAACAAGTTTACCAGGAATTTGATGACCAAATATTACCCTTAAAAGAATTACTCCAAAACATAATAAAAACAGGGAAATTGCCAGATTCTTGGAACCAAGCCTTGATCACATTAATCCATAAACCAAATACTGATGGCAAAGAAGTCAAAAACTATAGACCTATATCATTGCTGAATACAGATTATAAAATATTTGCCAACATTTTAGCCACTAGATTAAAGAAAGTATTAGTCCAAATTATTCATCAAGATCAAGCAGGATTCTTGCCTAAGAGACAAATTAAAAACAACATACGGACTATTATCAATGTTCTGGAATACTATGAAATGCACCCAGAGAAGCAAATGGCATTGATATTTCTTGACGCAAAGAAAGCCTTCAATAATGTATGTTGGGAATTCTTACTCCAAAAATTATAAACATGGGATTGTAGTTCACAGTTTCTTGCAATGAATACAGCAATATATAATACACAATCTGCTAAAATTATAGTGAATGGTGATATGACACAAAATATTGAGATACAAAAAGGGATGAGACAAGGCTGTCTAATATCTCCACTTCTCTTTATATTTACCTTAGATAACTTAAATGACCTAGTATGAGAAAAAGAACAAATAAAAGGTCTTAAGAGAAGAAGAATTCAAACTACAAGCTTTTGCTGATGATCTTGTTTTTATAATAGAAGACCCAATAACATCTATACTCATTTGATAGAAATAATCCAAGGATATAGACAGGTGGCAGGACTTAAAATCAATCTGAAAAGGACAAATATAATAACTAAAAACTGTACACAAAAACAAATAGATAAGGTACAAGAAATCTCTTCTATGGAAATATTGGAGAAGACCAAATATTTAGATATAGTACTAACTAACAAAACAACTATAACAAACTTCTAAAAAGATATAAAGAAAGACCTGTCCAACTGGAAAGACTTGAAGTTATCATTTATGGGCAAAATAGCAACAATAAAAATGAATATACTTCCTAGATTTTTATTTTTAGCCCAAAACTTGCCAATATTAAGAAGAATACAATATTTCAAAGATTTTGATAAAATTATTAGTCAATTTGTCTGGTACCCCAAAAAATCAAAAATTAAGTGGAAAATATTACAAGACAGAAAGAAAAGAGGAGGGTTTGGCCTACCCAATTGGAACTTATATTATAAGGCAGTCTCCCTAGGATGGATTGGTTATTGCTGGAAAACATTAGAGGTTTAAATTTAGAAGGACATGATTTAAATATGGGATGGCATGCATATGTGTGGTACGGGAAGGATAGAGTACACTCAAACTTTCAACAACACATAATAAGAGGAGCACTGATAAAAACATGGAAGGAAATAAAATAATGCAACTATCTTAAAACCCCAAAATGGGTATCATGATTAGAAGCATTTATAAAACCAACCCTGGTCACAAAAATAAACAGAGAAAGTTACGAGACTCTTCTAAATAAAAACAAACTAAAATCAGAGGAGACCCTGTTATCATAAAATTTAAACTTAACATAGTGAGAAAACCTACAATTGAAAACCAGATATAATAAAGATAGAGTTGTTTTTTATGAGACAAAAAATGATCTTGATAAGATTTGGCTATCTACGAATGATAAAATGATTCAGAAAATATATAAGCTTTTGTTAGACGAATACATGCAAGAGGACATAGTTAAAACAATGATGGTTACTTGGATGCAAGATTTAGGTCATAGCACAGATATAGAAGAGTGGTCAAAAATCTGGAAAGTAATAAAATTTATGAAAGCCACATCCTACAAAGAAAATATCTACCAAATGTTCCACAGGTGGCACTGGTCCCCCAGCAAAATAAATAAATGTTACCCAGGTGTTACAAACAAACATTGGAAATGTAAAACCAATGGAGGTGTTGGAAAGTCCAAACTTTTTGGTTGAAAATCCATAAGATAATATAAGAAATACTGAATATTGATCTTGCTGTAATACCAGAAATTTTTAAGTTAAGTATAATTCCCAATGGCTATAAGCAAAATGAAATGTATATATTAACTTATATTTTAACATTTTGGAAAAAGAGAAACATGTAGCATGTAGTGCACTGTGTGATTTATATTTTGATGGTATATTGCATTTTTGTGTTGTTATCTTGTAAGGTCTTTTGGCTAGTCGTTATGCTACATGTTTCTCATTTTGGAAAAAGAAGTATCATCGAAACGGTAGATCATTTCGAAGACCACCGTCACAACAAATTAAACATTGTACGACAAATTAATAATTGTATGGAATGACAATACGATGGTACAGCGAAACACTACTGTGTATTTTTCAGAATAACATTAGTTCAACATTGTTTCATTAACTGGTTACAGTATTGTTATAAAGTTATTTCAGCTTTAATTCACAGTTGTCTACTTACCTGTTTTGTTCAGTATGTTTGTATAACTGTGACCATCTTTTCAGCATTGATTGCCTTATATGAAATGGCCAATTGGTCCCATTGCAGGATCAATGAAACAGATGAATGTTGTCCTTGGCAGTCATCCTTCAAGTTTTGTATCCTACACTGCTCATTGTCTCTAGGTAACTTGCACTTTTCAGAGTTTGCCAATGATTTAATAGCCTCACTCACTGTGTTTATTTTTACGTTGATGTCCTTGATTTTTGTCATCAGCATTTCCAAGGTTTGAGATGTTAAAAAGGCTTCCTTGGCAAACATTTCTAAGAGTAGTGAAGATAATTGGTGGCAACACTGTGACTAAGGGTTTGGGTTTAAAGAGGAATCCTCCTGATTCATGGCTCCACTGAATCTCCCGGTAATAAAGAGGTTTCAGATTCCAGGGTTGAAAATCTATTTGAGAACTCAGTTTCACCAGACGTGGAGCCTGTAGCACTCTTGTCTGAAACATACCTGTCTATCTTTTGTTGCTTGCCAGCTTTTAATCCAACTGCTTCTAGGGAGGACCGTCGGCATTTCCTTGCAGTAATAATTTCCTCAGCTTGTTAGCACTGCTTTGATAAAGTTCTTACACTCCCACAGCAGCTCTATCAGGCAAGCTATTTCATAGCAGCAGAACAGAACAAGGCTTTTAAGCTTGAATTAAGACAAAATAAGATAAAATTCCAAAAGAACAGTGGAGAGCCCGAGCCAGCAAGCTCTCCACTACCAGAAACCAGAAGTACTCCAGAAATAAACCAATGGATTGGAAGTGCAAATTTTCAGATCCAAGCAAGACTAATTAAAATTAATTAAAAAATATATTGTTGACCTCTCTAGAAAGTGAATCTCTTTGTTGTGTTCAGGGCAGAGCCTGGCACTATTACTCTACACAGGGTTTCCAGAATGCACAAATACAATCACAATCAATCACTGCAAATGTCATGTTCAGGACAGAGCCTGGCACTTTTACTCTACTCAGGATCTCAAACACAATAAATCAAGGCAAGAGATAAGAGCAATATCAACAAACCAGCAGAGAGTCAGGGAGCCGAAGGTTCAGTCCACGGATTGGGGAATAGGAAGGACTGGAGTTCAGGGTGTAGAGCCTGGAAGCCAAGGTAGGAGACAGGGTCTGGGGTTGTAGATCGAAACACAAACACAGGTTAGCAGGACAGAGTGCCAAGCAGCAAGGCAAGGTAGTAATCTGTTTACTGAGTGGGTCAGCTCACAGAGGGGTGGGTGAGCGAGGTTGCTTCCATGACAAGCCTTGTTCAATGTGTTCCTTTTATCTGCCTCATTAGCTGACTCATCCCCCAAAGTGCAAGTGTTGCTACTTACCAGTTTGTCATTCCTACTCCTGTAACAACTCTGTTCCAGGAATTAGCACTGATCACTGTTGTGCAATTAAATGGGTGTGTCTTCATTTATCTCAAGCTGTCAAGCACTCTCTATTCTGTGTTCAGCTGGCTCAGGAGAAGACTGATGCTCTGATGTCTGTCCCATTTATTTTGTCTCCTGCCAGAATGATCAACTCTCACTTCCTGATGCTTGTTTCAATGCATCTGCTTCTAGATCCAACTGCTTAGGTGGGCATTTCACTGGTGCAGGGCCTGATTCTTCCATTTCCTCATCCTCAGAGGAAGAGGCAGCTGGCTGGCCCATGATGTTCTTTTTCTCTTTTATGTCTAAAAAAATCTGAATGTAATACATATCCATTTATGATAGTATTCTGGGGGAAATTATTCATAGAATCATTAGCTATCATTTATGATGTTAAAGGTGCTGTGTAATTTTACTTGGTTGTCTTCATACAGTTTTATTGAATTGGAGATAAGCCTGAAAAATAACTATCATGAGCACCACCCTGCCCCAGGACATTGCCGTGAGGTAGCTGTGCCGTTGCCACCTTTCTATATATGTAATGGCACTGTATTCAGTTTATGATCTTATGAGGTGACTGATCAGTCCTAATTCCTATCTCTGATGGCTGATCAGCTCACCCTTAACAGTAGTCTCTTGCTTTAACTTCTGGATATATGGAGGACAACCGCCCAGTATTATTCTTCCCCACAGAGTCAGGCACCAGGGCTTATAAACACAGCACAGATCTTTATTATACAGAAAACTCCAACAGGGGGATGGAATATATTTACACAGGATTCTTTGGATACTTTGTAGTATAAACACTTCACTTTGCCTTTTCCTAGGCTGTAGGCTTATTACTCTCAATTTGACTCAGATGTTCTTTGGTTCACAAAACCCTTCTCTGACTCCACTCTCCAGAACCTGTTTTGTGTTTAACCTTTGGGCTTTATCTGCTTGGCCTCCTGAGTTTGACAAAACCCAGCTCTCCAGACTCCTCCAGACTCTTTGCCCTTTCCTTAGCCACCTTAAGTTTGTATGGAGCAGGGTATTGTGGTTTGTGACCCCTGAGGTCATGTGCTTTTCACTCTCTCACCACTCTCCTCTTTTGTTGTTGTTGTTTTATTTATTTATTTTTTAAAAATTAATTATTTATTGAGTTTGGTTTTACAATATTAAGATGGCTGCAACAATGACAAAAAATATACTTTGATGTAACCAATTTTGAAACCAAAACAACACAGCAAGAGGAAAAATAACATGGCGATTATGTCACTGACAGAACAGTGTAAAAATATAATCGATACTCATAAACTGACCAACAGTAACTTCGATGAAGATACAGTCTCTTAAGCAATTTTACATTCAAATACCTTTGAGCTGACAAGACAATAGAAAATATTTATAAAGCCTCAACAAAATAGGAGAAGCTTGAATTTGGCAGCCTTAATAGCCTCCCATTAAAAACATTCTAATTCTATCATTTCTACCAAAGGATACCAAATACTTAGCAGATTATAGAACAGTTGTTTGTTGTGGGAGGAATCTTTATAAGCTGAAAAGACATCTAACATAAACAGGTCCCAAACTTTATGTACCCATTGTAATACAGTAGGAATTGCTTTTTCTTTCCAGAATCTAGCTATAAGAATTCTGGCCACTGTAAGTAGCTTTCCTATTAATTTTCTCCTTTTTGTAGGTGGACCGTTTTCAGGCCAAAGTCCCAAGAGAATAATCACAGGATCTAAAGATAAGTCATAATTTGTTTAATCTACCTATACATTGTACTCTCTGAATCCAAAATCCTTGAATTAGCTTACAGGACCACCAGTTGTGTATATAAGTAGTGTGTTCCCCACAATTTTTCCAACAAAAAGGGGTTAAACCTGGAATTATGTGGGCTAATTTAACCAGAGTCATATACCATCTTAATGTAACTTTTAAGTTTGCCTCAAGAGCATATATTGATTTGGAAATCTTATTTTGAGCCTGCCAAATGTCTTCCCAATGATCCTCTGTAATCACACAGTTTAAATCTATAGCCCAAGCTTTTTGATAAGTTAACACTTCTAGTTTTTGACCTATCAACAGAATTTTATAAATTTTGGATATTAAACCACATTTTTGGTATGGTTTATATAATAGCTATTCAAAATCATTGAGAGGTTTTTGTATTGAAGATTGATATGCAGAATTTTCTATAAGATGTCTAAACTGAAAATATTCATACCAATGAATATTTATTTTATATTTTGTTTCAAAGTCTTGTTTGGTCATAAGTTTACCTTTATGAATGAAATCAACAATTCTGCTGATGTTTGTCTTTTTCCATAGGGCAAATGCCTGCTGGGCCTGCGCCGGAGGGAACCAATATTGATTTATGAAGCAGGTGAGTTGTGAAAAAGATTGAATGATTTTAGGTTTTACTTTATACCATACTAGGGAGCAAAGCCCATTGTGGTGGAAGACAACGGGCCCTAGAAAGGAAGGGAGGGAGGTGGAAGGGAGAGAGGGTTGGAGGAAGGAAGGAAGGAAGGAAGGAAGGAAGGAAGGAAGGAAGGAAGGAAGGAAGGAAGGAAGGAAGGAAGGAAGGAATAGGGGAAGAGGAAGAAAGAAGAGAGGAAGAAAGGAAAAGGGGGAAAGGAAGGGAAGAGGGGCAGAAAAGGGCTTTTCTGGGCCCAGAGAAGCCCTTTTCTGTCCCCCACACACCATCCCCTGGGCCTTCTATGGAGGCAGTAGGCAGTGTGTGGGGGAAAAGGGCTTCTCTGGGCCTACTGCCCCCATAGAAGGCCCAGAGGATGATGTGTGGGGGATGGAAAAGGCCTTCTCTGGGCCTAGTGCACCCATAGAAGGCCCAGGGGATGGCATGTGGGGGACAGAAAAGGGCTTCTCTGGGCCTAGTGCCCCATAGAAGGCCCAGGGGATGGCATGTGCGGGGTGGAAAAGGCCTTCTCTGGGCCGAGTCCCCTCATAGAAGGCCCAGAGGATGGCATGTGGGGGGCAGAAAAGGCCTTCTCTGGGCCTAGTGCCCCATAGAAGGCCCAGGGGATGGCGTGTGGGGGGCAGAAAAGGCCTTCTCTGGGCCTAGTGCCCCATAGAAGGCCCAGGGGATGGTGTGTGGGGGCAGAAAAGGCCTTCTCTGGGCGTGTGTGGGGGGGAAAGGGCTTCTCTCACTTGCCTCAGCCTTGAGGGCCTGTCCCTGCGCTCACACTCCAGACGGTCCTCTCCTGTTGGAGGACTGGAGCAGACTGAGCTGAAAACACTGACTGGGGCTGACGTGGGCAGGACTTTGCGAAGCAGTCAGTCAGCCCTGGCCAGTGTCTATTGACTGCCAGTTCTTGAGCCGAATTAATTATGGCAAGCATAGAATGTAGTGAAACCAAAATTCAAATATATATAAGGACAGGATTTTAAGTATGGATTTTAAATAGGGTGAGTCAACTTTATCAAAAGCCTGTGAAGCTTTATCCGACCATAACAATTCTTGAAACCTATGGCATTGACTCGAGCGTGTTTCTATCCATGCCCAATCAAGACAATCATCTTGATAGTATTGTCTAATACATGATGCTAAACCCACAGCTCTATAATACAAAAGAAGATTAGGTGATGCCATCCCCCCTTGTTTCAGCAGTCTAGACATTGTAGCCTTGTTTACTTGGAGGTGTTTATTAGACCAAATAAATGCATCAAAGTCTTTCTGCCAAATCCTTATTTGGCATACTGCAATGAAGCATTGAATCATTCTAAAAAAATATAAATATTTTGACAAAATAAAAGAACGAATTATACTAATTCGGTCCATCTAGGAAAACATTTTTGAAGACCATGAAGTCAACTGGGTTTTGGTAGTTTTGTGGAGATCAGAAAAATTGGTCTGTATTATGTCAGCATTGCCAACCAGGATTTTGATGCCCAGATATTGTAAGTAATGCTTCACCCAGTGAAAAGAAAAAAGAAGTTTGATGTTATGTTTTGTAAGGGGGTTTAATTGAATAGGATAAATTAGCAACTTTGTCTGATTTACAATAAGCCCTACAACCAGGCCAAAACTGTCTAAGGAATGTTGTATAGCTACTAAAGATTGTAATGGAGAGGACACATAAAGAATAACATCATCCGCATAGAGACTAAGCTTGAATTCCTTATTGGATACTGAAATACCAACAAAATTGGGGTCAGCCCTTAGTATATGAGCTAATGGCTCCATTGCTAAAATAAATAAAATTGGGGACAAGGGACACCCTTGACGAGTGCCTCTTTGCATTAACAATTCTTTTGTAGCGGCACCATTAACAGAATAGTTGCCTTTGGTGTATCATAGATTGCTTTGATGGCATTACTAAAAACAGGGCCAAAATTCATAAATTTTAACAAGGTTTCTAAATATTTGAATTCCAGTGAGTCGAAGGCTTTATGGATGTCTAATGATAACAGCAAGATATCCTGATGATGATTCCGTTTACCAAAGTGAATAAGATTTAGGGTGATTTCCCACTACAGCTGCCTCAGGGTTGCGCCACCGTTTGCCCCGAGACTATTAGTCAATTTCACACCCGAAGCCGCGGGGCTGCATTTTGACCCGTGGCTTCGCCTGATTTCCCCCGCAGTTTCGTAATCCTCAAAAAACAGGATTACGAAACTGCGGGGAAATCGGGCGAGCCGCGGGTCAAAATGTAGCCCCGCGGCTTCGGGTGTGAAATTGACTAATAGTCTCGGGGCAAACGGCGGTGCAACCCCGAGGCAGCTGTAGTGGGAAATCACCCTTAGTGTCTTACGAATATTATCCTAAATATCTCTTTCTGGAAGAAATCCAGCTTGATCAGAGTGTATATAGTCTCCTATTATTAGCTGCATATGCCTGGCCAACATAGCTGTAAAAAATGTATAATCATTATTCAGTAATGATATAGGGTGTAGGGATGCTGGATCTGTAGGCTCTTTTCCTTTCTTTAGTATTAGAATTACATTCGCCTTACGCCATGTTTCTGGGATTTTACTTGAAGAGAGTACCAAATTGCAGACATTCAATAAAGGTGCACTAAGACTATACATATAAGTTTTGAAATATTCAATGATAAACCCGTCAGGGCCAGGAGCTTTAGACATTTTAGCTTTTTTGATTACAAATTCTAATTCGTTTATAGTAAATGGCTTTTCTAGAGACTCACGATGTTCCTCTATTAGTGTAGGAAAGTCTGTTAAGCGTTGCAGAAATGCATCAATCTCAGCTTTCAGAGGATTGGTAGACATATATAACTTCCCATAAAAGTTTTCTAAAATTTTAGCTATATCAGTATCTGCATACTTGAGATCATTATTATGATCTTTTAATACAGTTATATGCCTTTCATTCTGTTTTTTGTTTGAGTTTCCATGATAAAAATCTAAGTTTTCTCAATGACTTAGTTGTATTAGATTTAAAATTTGTGAACTTTGTCTTAAGAATTTCAGTTTCTTCAAGAAGTTCTAATTTTTTTCTGGCCACTTGTAATTTTTTATATATTGTTATATTACAACTTTGTTTATGTTTACTTTCCAGGTGCTGGATTTCTTCTAACAAACCTTTTTTTGTTTTTTTCATTTTCCTTCCTACAGTGCGCTAGTAGTGTTATACATCTACCTCGAATACCACTCTCCTCTTTATGTTAGAGGGTACCAGTGCAGAGGGTTTTTTCAGCCACAGTTTTCCACATAAACTGCTCTCAAGCTGATTCCACTGAGCTCAGAGGCTGTTGTGCTCTCACAGCTCTCCCAGTAACACTCTCTGTGTTAACTACCTGTAAGCCATCTTTGAACTCTCCGACTCTCCCAATGGTCAGCTCTCAACTGTCATTTCTGTACAGTTATCTGTCACTCATTTACCTGAGAGTTCTGAGCCACCTGCCCCCCACCTCTCTCAGTCTCATGTGACTCAGCAGCTGCTGGGTTTACCTTTCTGCTGTCCATCTATATATCTAATTCCCAAGTGGCCCTCTGTGTGCGGATATCTAAATCTACACATCGGGTGCACTTGGGGGGCAGGGAGATTTTCCTGCACACGTGAGGCAGTCCCCAGGTGTGCAGAAAAATCTAAAAAGTTGAAAAAAATATACAGGGATATTTAAATCCCCCAAAAACTAAAAGAGCCCTCCCTGCGCATGCGCAGGGAATGCTCTGCAAACTGCCTTGCTGTTGCCACCGCGCCGTCACCACCACAAGGGACGGGAGGGTGGGAGAAGGCTTGGGGGGCCGATTGGCCTTGCCACCGCTGCTGTGGTGGGAGGAAAGAAGGGAGAAACTTGGTGGGCCGGTGGGCCTAGCCTCCGCCACTGCTGCTGCTGGAGAGGGAGGAGGGGGGAGGCTTGGTGGGCTGGCCGGCCTCCCTGCCACCGCCACCGTACTGCTGCTTGGGAGGGGGAAGCTTGGCAGCCGGTCGGCCTCGCTGCCGCCACCCCCACTGCTGCTGGGAAGGGGGAAACTTGGCGGCTGGCTGGCCGGCCTCACCACTGCCGCTGCCACCACTGTCACTGCTGGGGAGGGGGAAACTTGGCAGCCGACCGGCCAGCCTCGCTGCTGCCACCGCCACTGCTGCTGCCTGGGAAGGAGGGAGGGGGAAGCTTGGTGGGCCGGCCAGCCTTGCCGCCACCCTCACATTGCTGCTGGGGAGGGGGAAACTTGGCAGGCCGGCCGGGCTTGCTGCTGCCGCCGCTGTTGCTGGGGGGAGGGAGGGGGAAGCTTGGCAGCTGGAATACTCCCCCCCGTGAGTATCGCGGGTCCCACCTCTTGTAAACCTCTAATTCCATCACAATAACTTTCTCCCATAAACAGTAATTCTAAAATAGATCTTCCAAATGCAATCCAGCCATCATTGTTCTGATCTGTACTTGCTCTTAAAATGTCTAGATTTTTCAGATTGCAAGTAGTTCACATAAAACATCACATTACTTTTAATGAACTGTCACAAATAGCAATTGTTTTACTCCATATAATTATATTTTATTTCTGAATTAGCAGCTTTGGGAATAGATATTTATTTATTAAAATACTTCTAGATCATCATTCCACACAAAAAAGTAGTCCAAAGGCAGTTTTCAGTACATAATAGTTCCAGTGCACATAACTTCTTAGTTACTTCAGTGAAACACAGGGTTGGAACAAGCATCATGTTTGCTCAATCGCATCCATTTCTTCTCCTTACTACAATTCCATGCAGGCAGGGCCAGGTTAAAGTCAACTGCTGCCTTAAGCACAGCCCAACAGTGGTGCCCCTCAGCCCTTCCATTGCTTAACTGACAAGACATTAAGACTCAATAAGTGCTGAAAATGAAATAAGAGATTAAAAATTCAGTTTTCTTCCTAGCTATCCCCCAGGCCAGACCCCACAACTATATTAAATATAAACTTATTTTTTAAAGTTTATTTAAATAGCAGTATGAAATAGCAGTATGAAATATAAGCAAACAAATTATGTGGAGTCCCCCTTCCCTCGGTGCCCTAAGCACGTGCTTATTATTTTGCTTAATGGTTAATCCAGGGTTGCATGCAGGTGCCATTATACCCAGCATAGTCTTTTTGATGATGTCACAGACCAGCCAGCTGCCACCTCCTTCTCCTTGGAGGAATCAGAAGAATCAGACCCCACACTGATGGAATCCCCATCTGAGCAGCTGGGTCCAGCAGCAGACCCCACAGGGAAAGCATTGGGAAGCAAGAACATTTTCCAGTCATGGCCAGGCTGCTCAGTCTTCCAGGAGAAGACAGTGTGCCCATCTCCCCTGACCTCTCCTGAACCAATAGAATATTGAAGGAGAAAAGAGCACTTGACAGATCTAGAGAGAAGATGAAGTGCTCACCTGATTGCTCAGCAACGATCACTGTTAACTCCTGGAGTGGAGTTCAACTCAAGCTGGTTGGGTCCAACTTATAATTTCCACATTCATTTCTGAATACATAGACAGGCACATTCCTCCATAGAAGTGAAAGGGAAGTCAGTCTCTGTATACACATCATGCCCAACATTTTTGATCAATGACATTAGATACCATCCAAAACCTCATGCACAATACACATTTTTTTTTAGATGCAGAGTTCACTGTATCCCAATGTCATGGACCCAGTAACAACTTTTAATGAAAACGTATTCATTCAAAACATATTTGATTATAATACTAATAACATTTATTTATTTATTTATATTTACATTTATATCCTGCCCTCCCCGCCATTTGGCAGGCTCAGGGCAGCTAACAACATATATTAAATACATTAAAATTCTGTTAAAACTATCAATCAGTATAAAATCATACAACTTATATTAAAAGTTACATCCCCACCCATCTGCTTTCATGGTCTAAGCAACTAAAATCAGCACAAGTATATAGCTGTACCCTTGGCAGCAAGAAGAGGGTGATGTAGGAAAAAACGGGGTGATGTAGGGAAAAAAAACACCTACAGAAGCCCCAATAAAATGTTATATGACATTTGGATTCAATGGAACTTCTCCACAGATAGAACAATTTTGACATACAGAATGTGACATTCTTGTTCCATTCACCCCTCCCATGCCAAAGAGGGTGATATAGGAAAAAAACACCTACAGAAGCCCCAATAAAATGTTATATGACATTTGGATTCAATGGAACTTCTCCATGGATAGAACAATTTTGATATACAGAATGTGACATTCTTGTTCCATTCACTCCTCCCATGCCTGCAACCCCCCCAAGCTCATAGTGCTGTCCCTGGGATCCCCCCACTCACCCTGAACAGCAGGGAGGGACATTTTGACTTCAGGAGGGAGAGCGACACACTTCAGGAACAGAAATCCTTCTTTTGTGGAATTGTTCAGTAAGATCCAAGCCATTGTCATTTGGTTTATGATACAATTAAATCAGTTTATTAAAGGAAGCATAATATCACTGTGATGACAAACATTTAATGGAAACCAACCTACATCTCTTTAGTAATATACAGAAAAGTTCATCATAAATGGTATGCAAATCATTTATAGAAAGGCTATATTTTTTCATTAGCATTGTGACTTGTCTCCACTCCTGCAGTGAGATCTATCCTTTGTAACTAATACTCCATTGAAAACCTCATGCCATGAAAATATGAGTTAGTGCTACTTAACTATTTTTTATGAAGGGGAAAAAAACTTCTTAATTGCCATTGGACTTCAGTATAAACCAAAAATCAAAGAGAGAGACAGAGAGGAGTAATTTTTCAGTTAGAAACTTAATATTCATTAGGCAATACATTGCCTATAAAACTGATTTAAACATGAAATCTGACCCAGAAATTAAGAGAGATAATAGACCAAATAGTACTTGCTTTAGTAAAATCAGTAATACCATATTCATCAGTTCTGCTACTTTTGCTAACAGACTATGCAATTTTACCATATGCAATCTTTAGCATCTTTCAGAACTCATTTTTGTGAATGTACGCCTCAAAATATCTGAATTTCTTTCTGTAAGATGTATTTTGTCACTAAAGCTATAAGTATCAAACAATTTGGTAGCAGTTACCCATGCATATTTTCTTTCATTTGATTTATTACTGAACAATGGTCCATTGAATTCAATGGCAGCTATATGTATTATCTTCCAGAGATAGTACAAAATTCAGCGGAGCTTCAAACAAATGATTATGGTTGACTTCATTATACTGCACTACTGGAAGTCAACACTCAAGGAGCCCTAGCATCCTGCCATACAAATGTTGGAATTTTTTTCAGGGCTACAAAAGGTTTTAAGAAAAGCATCAGCTATTCTCAGCCCCCCCCCCCAATTTCCTCATCTACCATCATCAATGTCACAACAGACAGTACTGAGAAATTCATTCATGGCTCTGCTTGATCCAGGAATGCCATTGTGTGTGCCCTCACTTTCAAATATATTATCAGTATATTGAATTCTCAGCCTAACCCATATGCAGATACTGAAATCCACAAATTAAGGCCAGATGGAGAGTAAGGAGATTTTTCTGCAAACTTAGAGGACCCCTACATTCGCAGGGAAAAAATCGAAAAACTTAACCAGAATGGGGGAGGGGTAACCCCAGTGGAATTTCCCTGCACTTGTGCAGAACTACTACTGCTGCTGCTACCTGGCCTGTGACCACTGCCCTTTAGCAGAGACACTATGTGCAGGGGACTTGGTAGCGGTACTGTGGATGGGAAAGGAGGATCTACTGCTGCCATACCCAGCCTTCCATCACTGCCTGTCTGACAGTGATACAGCAAGCAGAGAGAGGAAGCACTCTTGATGGCACTGCTGCTGCCAGACCTGCCACCACTGCCTCTCCAGGAGCAGTGCTGCAAGTGGGAGGGAGAAGCCAGCAGTGGTGCAGTGGGTGGGGGGGAAAGAGAGAAAAGAAGAGTGATGGGATAGATAACAAAGAAAAAGAGTGAGAATGTGTGTGTGTGTGTGTGAGAGAGAGAGAGAGAGAGAGAGAGAGAGAAAGGGAGCTAATGGGTGGGAGAAAGAGGAAGAAACAATGTCAGGGAGATGGGATGGGTGCTTACGCAAGTGTCTTGCTGGTCCCCACTTGTAGGACACTATTGGTAAAGCCAGGCTGATGCCTGTACAATGGGAAGATAAAATAAAGAGGCTTATAAGCCAAGCCCAGCCCACTTCCTTCACACAGGCATTTACAATTTGTTGCTGCTGAGCTCTGCAGTGAAGAGTGATGCAGCAGAGTGAGTGCTGGCTGGCCTGGTCCTCCAACAGCCAGCTGACCTCCAGGAGCACCCCTCACTTGAGCTTCATTAGCACCTATTGGTTGACTAACTGGGTCTTACAGCTGGAAGGCAATGCAGGTGTAAAAGTCCTGTGGCTATCACCCTGCCTGCTAAGTTGCACGTTTCAGTTGGTGGTTGATGGTGGTTTCCTTCCAGGTGGGGATAGGGTGCACTTGCAGGCACTTTGAATGCTCCATTGCCCACTACTTGCTTATATTTTCACTCAGTGCCCAGCTGGCTGACTGGTTAGCTACTGCACCTGCCAGATAGAAAGTGGTTGCTCCCATTAGCCAATCAGTGATGTTTTCTGTTTCATCAGAGGAAGGTGTGCTGGCATTGGAGCATCCTTGCTTCTTCAGTGGATGTTATTGGGTAGCCACTGTTTGGTTATTTAAACCAGAATAAGTGGTATTATGGGGCCAGCACATTAGTGTAGATTTTATATTTCTTTATAGCTCCACTACCAGAGATTATTGGCCTTGTGTTGTCAACCTTTGGTTAACAGTGCCAGAGTGAGTGGGATGGTGCAATCACCACACAGCTATATATTCTTCATGTTCATATGACTCCACTGCCAGAGGGTATGCTGCTAGCCAGTTATTGTATAGTGTATGAATCAGGCTCATTGTGGGAACACTCAGGTTCAAATCTCAGTGCAACTGTAAAGCTGAATGGGAGATTTTGGTTAGTCATTTTCTCTCAGCCTTACATTTGCTGGTTTTTTGCCATAATGGTAAAATGGAGAAGAGAAAAGCAATGTAGATGACTGCCTTCACTGAAAGGAAGTGGAATTTAAAAGTGAATGAACAATAGATCTGTGGCTATTACAGTTCCCTGTGTACGTTTCTTTTTTTTTACTGTGGAGAAACTCATAGTCCCTCTCACTGGTCTGACTATCTAGCCAGATTCCAAGCTCTTCCTTCCTCCAGAGGAGTGTCTTTTAAGAGCTGAATTAAGAGATGAGGGGGAGTGAGCCTCACTCCACAGTCCCCACCACCAGGTCCAAACACCAACAAAAGACCTGCAAGCCACAGAAAAGAAGAAGTCTAAAAGCTAACCAAAAAGAAGCAAAAAAAAGTCCTTAGCCCCCCCCATACACAGCAACCACCAAGCCCAAACACTAAGTAACAAGAAAAAGAAAAAAACTCCAAAATGCAAAATGCAACCACAAACCAGAAGTCTAAAATCTAAGCAAAGAGAAGCAAAAAGGGCCTAAGGCCCTAAGCCCACCCCCCACAACCCACCCTCCAAGCCCGAAGGACAAATTAACAGTAATATAGGAAAACTTTTTAAAAACTGTTAGTTAAACAAGTTGCTGTCTTCAGTCTTCTCCAGTCATGCAGGCAGACAGGATCTGATCCAAAGTCCACTCCACACAGTCCCTCAGGCAGCGGAAGAGTCAGGCTCAGAGCAGCAGCTGAAGCAAAAGCCAGCCACACAATCTCCAAACTTCTCTCAGAAATGGAGTCTGCTTCAGCCAGACCCTGGCTTTTATGCTGTCTGCCCATGCACAGAACAATTTCAAAAAAAGAACAAACTTCTGTGATTGTCTAAAGAGCAGTGTTTATCCCTAACTTTAGATCCTATTGGCCTAATTGCCACTGCTCCTTCCCCCTCCCTCCTGTGCCCTAGGAAATGGGTGGGAAAAGGAAGATAGCTGGGCTTCACATTTGAAGCCAGCAACAACTTTGCAAAGTTGTAAACTTTCAACGCAATGCCATTTGCAAATGCATTGCAGTGGCTGGCTCTCAGCTCCCCCTAAAAGGCTTTTGCCATTGGCCTGCAGATATCCCTCTTCCCCCTCTCTCCTATTGCTCTGGAAACCGGAGTAAGCAGCAGGAAAGAGCCAGAAACGAAAGACAAGTGCAGCCCTTTAAACATTAAACCTCCTCACAGCCGCTGTTTAGTATTGCCAAATAAACCCGAATAAAAGCCAAATAATATAGGCCTTTATTCAGTATTCCCTATTCGGTAGCCAAATATACATCAGAGAACCTGATTTAACTGGATAATTATCCAAATAATACTGATAAGTAAGTATTCGGGTAATTATTCAGCTCTGCTTATACCAAATGCCCATCTGCCATGGAAGCTCACTGGGTGATCTTGGGCCTGTCATGTACACTTATATTAATCTAATTCACAGGGCTGTTGAAAGAATAAAATAGAGGAGAGAAGAATGATGTAAGCTGCTTTGGGTCCCCTCTAGGGAGAAAAGAGAGCATAAATGAAGTAATTAAATAAATAATGCAGCATTAAGAAAACCCTTTCTTTACCCCCCCCCAAGACAGGCAATGATTGAAGAAACTACTTGTTGCACACAGAAATATAAATAAGAATGTACTTATTTGGCCAGAACATGGATGAACATGTATCTGCTGTGACACTTTCTGTCTCTTCCCTCACAATTTCTACTTCATGCTTCATTGACTTGGGGAAAGGAAGCTGAAGCAGAATGTGACTATATAAACATTGTAGCACCTACAAATATAGCAGTTGCAGGTGACCTGTTAGAGAGCATTTCTTTCTGACTAATTGCCCTTCTGAGGTTATGAAATAAAATGAATTTGGATCAGACATTGATTTGTTACATTCTGAATTCTCAGCCTTACTACAGGTGGATCAGAGTTTTCATTTGTAGGTACATCTCTTGCACTATATAACTTCTACAGCCTAGCCCATACCTTTCATTGACAGGTCTATTGGGTGTTTCCCAAGCTATTTCCTCAAAATGGAAGAAGGAGGAGGAGGAGGAGATTGGATTTATACCGCACCCTTCACTACCCGAAGGAGTCTCAGAGCAGTTTACAATCTCCTTTCCTTTCCCCTCCCCACAAAAGACGCCCTGTGAGGTAGGTGGGGATGAGAGAGCTCCTTTGAGAACTGTTCATGAGAGAACAACTCTGAAAGAACTTGTAACTGAGCCAAGGTCACACCAGCAGCTGCATGTAGGATCAAACCTGGTTCTTGCAGATTAGAGTCCACACCCCTAACCACTACACCAAACTGGCTTTCCTAACCACTACTGCTTTCTTAACCACTATACCAAACTGGAACTACAGGAGTAGTTCATACAGAAAGAAAACATGATAGCTGACCTGTAATCAGGGGTCCTTTGGGGGGGGGAGCACACCGGAGCACAGCTCCGGGAGCTCAGGAGCCAAGCCCCGCCCCCAGCCGGCGTCCCAGGCAGCCGCATGTCAATTTCAGTTCCATTATATCCTATGGGCCATTGAAGTCAATGGTGAAAACATAGGGTATATTCTGGGGGCTGGAGGGGAGGGGTTTGAGGAAGAGGCTTCAAACTCACAGGGTAGCTTATGGAGCCTCTCCCCAAGATACCCACCAAGTTTCAAGAACATTGGACGAGGGGTTCCAATTCTATGGGCCCCAAAACAGGTGGCCCCTATTCCCTCCATTGTTCTCTATGGTGGGAAAAAAGTTACTGAATTGCCTCCGAATTTCTTGCATTCTCTCCTTTCCTTCTCTCTTTTTCCTCTTTCCCTCCTTCTTCTCTTCTCTCTTTCTTTCTTTCCCACCTTCTTCTCTTCTCTTTTTTCCTCCTTTCCCTGTTTCCCTCCATCTTCCCTCTCTTTCTTTCCCTCCCCTTTCCTTCTCTTTCTTTCCCTCTTTCCTTCCTTCTTTCCTTCTCTCTACTCTCTCTCTTTCCTTCCCTCTTTCCTCCTTCTGTGGCCCAACTCTAGTGAGAAGGAGTTTAAACTTTAAAACCCTTCTCTATTAGCTTCCCATTCAGGCCAGCTAGGGAAGGAGAGGCTTTTGAAGATGCCTCCCCCCCTTTTGCTTCCCCTTCTGACATCATTTCTGGTGATGTCAGGGGGTGTGGCATATGCTAATAGCCTAACAGCTCATTAGCATACCATATGCTAATGAGCTCCTGCAGCTGTTTTTCTACGAAAAGACCCCTGCCTGTAATTGTTTTTTTTTAAGTGCCAATTAATGCTTTTAGCACTATAACCATTCCTTTATGTTCTAAAATCAGTTCACAGGTCTACTAATATTGCTTGTCTGAATTGTGTGTGTAAATTGCAGCTGACTTATGGCTTTCAAGGCAAGTGAGACGCAGAGATGTTTTGCCATTGCCTTCCTCTGCAGAGTCTTCCACGTTGGTCTCCCTTGCAAGTACCAACCCTGCTTAGCTTTTGAGATCTGACGAGATTGGGCTGTCCCATACTGCCTCTCCTGCCTGAACTACTGAGAGGTTTTGTTTTGTTTTTCCTTTTTTGACAGTGGCAAACACTTTCAAAAGTCTGGACAAACCTTTTAGGCACTTCATATTCTCCATTCATTGCATTTATCATTTAACAGTAAAAAGTCTCACTTTTCCCCCCTTCCCTTAGGAGCTATTTTTTGCTACCACTATGACAGTTTGAATGTTAAGGACTAATGTTAAAATAAAAGGGCAAGAGCTACTGTCATCTGCTTAGAGATTCCATCAACTATAAGACTGGCCTTGAAAATTACTAATAGGCTGTTTTTGAATTCAGAGATGATAAGTTAAGGTAATTGTTTTTATTAAGAAAATAAGCTTCAGACCACTCTGGAGGAAACATTTTTTTCCTCATTATATTTTGTTTTAAGAGTACAGCATGATAGAAGTGGATGATGGAAATTGCTTTTCCAAGCACTTTAGTGAAAATAATGTAATACTGTGTGCTGAGAAAGGGAGTAAAGATGAAGTATTCAAATATTATTTGAGTATTCATGGAATCCTTAACAGCTCTGAAAACTGATAAATGGCTGTAGCCCACAGTAACATTCCATTGTAACTGTTGGTGTTAGTACAAAACTTTTTTTCTGTCTAAAAACTGACTCCAACCATAGAACAGCCATTTCACAGCAGTGGTCATTTTGCATTGTTAAGCTACTTGCTGAGACACATAGTCACAAGGATCACAGCTTTCCCTGGGCTATAGTATTTCTACTACTGGTAGTAGTTGCACTACTTCTAGTGATTGTACTAGTACTACTAGTACAACTGTACTCCTAATGCAATTGAAGTGATTATTTTCTCTTCCATGTATACAGAAACCACATAAAAACCTGCCCAAGGAAACAAACATTTTAGAAAAGCAGCCAAACCAGAGCCCTTTTCCTTTTATATAGAAGCTTTATTGGTCCAGAAAGTTTTCTGTCCAAAGATACATTCAAATATACAATAACACTATTTGTATGAAGCATGCCAATGCCATTGTATAAAATCATAATGGCATACAGGTAGCTTAGCAATAGCCAGGGGAGAAGCAGAACCGGAACTCATAAAGCTCTTTTTAAACAAGAATTTCATACCTCAAAGGACAATTTCCAAGGTGTCCTTGGAACTATCTCACAACAACAGTGCCAGATGCTAGATTAATAGTGCAGTGTAAAGGAAATCCAAGTCAAGATGGTTTCCTTTTGTGTTCATGCAGCTATTTGGTCCCAATACAGGAAAGACCTGAACAACATCTAACAGCTTTGAGTGGCACCTGGTGGATATTCCCTGCAGATTAAAAATTGGCCAGAACTACTGGTATGCCACATCTGTGATACAGCTATTTTTATGGGAAAAGGCAAATATACCATTTATGTTCCCAAAACAGCCATGCTGCTAGGATAATGTGTGAGTGTCTTTTATAGTTATTTATATCCTGTTTTTCTCCCCAATGAGAACCCAAAACAATTTACATTATCCCCTGCTCAATTTTATCCACACAACAACCCTATAAAGGAAATTAGGCTGAGTGTGTGTGACTGGCCCAAGTTGACCCAGCAAGCTCCCATGGCAGAGTGACTATTTGAACCTGAACTGCCTAGTTCCTAGGTTGACACTGACCATTACACCACAATGACTTGGTGAAGGAAGAATGAAGCCCAGGTATGGGCACTGGCTGCTCATTCATTTGGATTAATTAACGTGAAGTACAGGGGTGTGATCTTTTGTGTTTTGCTTCATACAGATTCCAATTTATAGGCTGAATGAGATCAAAGTTCCATTTTCCTTTACCTCCAAGGGCTAATAAGCATTAATTATAGAATAAAGTAAGTTAAAGGCAGTTCAGTTAAGAGAGCATAACATGGAAATAAAACATATGCCCAAATATACGTGGTAGATTCATTAAGAGCTTGGCAAAAAGTGTAGGTAAACTAAAATAAGCAGTTCAGTCTGTCTTTTGATTTAAAGGATTCCCTGTCCTTGCAGTATATAACTTCTTTTGGCAGAATATAGATGTGGAACTGCCATCCCAAAATATGGCAACTGAACTTTTATTTATTTATTATTATGTTTTAACCATAACTATGTTTTAATGTAATTATCTGTTTTTATGTGAGCCACCCTGAACCAGCTTCGGCCAGGAGGGTAGGGTAAAAATCTGAATAATAATAATTATTATTACTTATTTGATTTGTACCCTGCCCTCCCTGCCGGAGTGACACTGGGTAATTGCAGAAACAGAATTTGTAACATTCTTTAAAAAGATCTGACCTGTACTTAAGCAAGCTGGTATTACCTTGTCTAAATGAACAGATGAATCATGAGCCAAGTCTATCACCATTTGGGTGTAAATTTGGAGTACCTTTCCTAGAACAGACGACAGATTTATAGTATTACAGATGGGCATTTGACTCATGATTTCTTTCTTGCACAAGTGACAATGTATCCTATAGCCATCATAACTTCTTTTTCTGTTGTACATATCTACATACTCTTTTGGCAGAGTGCACCATTCTATATTGCTTCCACACTAACATAAGCTGCAAAATACCTTGAAGGATGTGGCCAAGGTTGGTGGCTGCTGGTTGAGCAGCAGCTGAATGATCACATTCAGGAACAACCTTCATTCATGTTTTTAGAGAAGGACCTTTTGTAAGATGTTCCTTTCAAATACTGGCAGGGAATCTGCAAAAATTAAAAGTCTAACCTATAGCAAAATAAACCTGTACAGAAGTCAGAGCTAACAAAGACTTTTAAAATTAGTAATTCCTAATACATGGGAAATAGAAAAATATCCATCACTCTGCTTTCTCAACTAGCTTTAGTGCAGGCTCAATACAAGAATTACTACAGAGCAGAGTCTTGTATGAACCTTTTTTTTTTTTTTTAAATGAGCTATGGAAAGGGGAATGAGATCTCTGGCTACTAAAGTATTGACTGGGGTGGAACTCATGGCATTTCTACTTTTAATTTCCATAGCCTTCTTTTAAGTTCACATTAGCATCCCACTGTATTGATTATTTCTAATTTCTGACAAGTTACTCTTTTCTGCTAAGGGCAAGCAAGCTCTGTGTTTCCTTTCTGTTTGAACCAATTTCAGATTATAATTATGGAATGATTTCACTTCTCTTTTAAAGCCTCAGTGGTAAATAATAAAACTTTCCTTCTTTTCTAGGGAGATTTGGGGAAAGATTACAGGAAAACATAATTTAGTGTTCCCAGTCATTGCAACATAAATGTGTATATGGCTAGGGAACAAATATGCCTTCATTTTACTGCTAGAGGGGTTATTTTACCAAATCTTGTCCCTAGTGACTTCAGAATGTTTGAGGAACCCATGTATCATTGAACTGAATGGAAAACATGGACATTTAGAAATCAAGGGTGTTTCCAAATTATAAAAGCCTCAATGTAGCATAATACTGGTAAAACTAATTCAGCAGTACTATCTGTTATGAATTCACACTGTAATGCAGGAATTCTGACTCACTGAAGGTCCTATAACCAGGTATCGCAGATGGCAGCTATACCAGTGGGGTTAGATTGGAATGAGTCTTGGGGATAGACCTGGATTTAAGTCCCCATTGAGCATATTGAACGTTAAGTGGTCACTCAAAGCTCCATTCTAAGAAATCTCAAAAGGGTTTTAGTGAGGGAGGGGAATTTGTTTCCCAACCCAATGAATGCCTTTGCCATGCTCCTTTGGGATTTATTCATTTATTTGCCTCTGAAATTTCCCATCCACTGTTCTAAATTGGCTTGAAAGTTGGTCCTTGTTTGCTCACTCTTCCCAACTGACTCAAGGTTCTTCTGTAGGACAGAGTAGGGCATCGGCAATAGTTTTTTCTTATCGCCATCATTGTCAAAACTAACGACTCAGAGCTGGGTGTGGGAGGCTCATTAGGACACAAGATCAGGCAAAATGGTTACTTGAGCATAGATAGGACAGGGTTTGCTCTGTAAAGACCAACATGCAAGGAATTGACAGTTCTAAACCTTAGGTTGCAGGGGGAATGTAGCATGGCTCCTTCCTGGGTTCCATATGTTTGTCTCTGTGTATTTCTGCCTTTTTCTTGTTCCACTTCTTTACCAACCAATTTGATGAGGCTAATAGGAACCAAAATGCACTAAACTTTGGGACCCCTGTGCTTCATATAAACTTGTCTTCTTCTCAAGTAAATGAGATTATTTAGTTCTTGGACTGGGCAATGACTGAGCAGCTAGCATGCAAATGCAAATGCTAAGCTGCTTAGTGTGGTACTATGCACAAGGTGCACTTTTCCAGGGACTCACAGGTAATCATTGCAGTTCTAAAAAGGTAAATTTGCCACAAAATTAGCAGCACATCTACTAACCATAGCCAGCTTCTCCACAGCAAATCAAGTTACCAAACTCAAATCTACCGTCAAAAATGTAGTTCTAACCTAACCATAATTGAAAACAATAGTGCTAGTGCACAGATTAGTACAAAAAGCCCATTCATTAACTTAGTTGTGGTTAATGTTCACCCGATTCGTCCTAAGTGGAAGAGAGCATAACATACATTTGGTTTCGCTCTGCCTTTCTCTGTCTACGATATCTATATCCACAGAGACATATTGCAAATAATTTAATTGTGTAATATAACATTTTAATTTTAGATGACTTCCCATTCTTAAATCAATCCCTATAAACCTTTTATTTATCAAATATTATTCAGTTTCTAGTTCACTGCTGAACTGCCACTGTCAAGTGTTTTAATGAGATTGATATCATCGACAACAAACTAGTCAGCTCTTTCAGTTGGCTATTATAAGGTAACTTTCTCATTTTCTCTGGGGACCCTGGCAAGAAAAAGTGTTTAATAATAAGGAGACTGTGGAAATGGAGATGAGATTTCATAAACACATAGCAATAATTCAGAAGTTCAGTCAAGCAAAAGATTTTGAGAACTTTAACATTTCAATATAATATTTTATTAGATAACCAGAGCAATAAAACTCAAATCTCTAATACAAAATTTTACTGTTTTGGTAATAAAGTGAGAAAGCTTTTAGTAAAATTACTTTCTGGCTTTCCTGAGCCAAGAGCCATTTTCTTTACAATAATCAAAGGAGGAACTGCCTATTTACTCTAGAGAATTTCTGACTGTCTCTAGGTGTTTTTATCCAGTTTGTTGATCATTCCTAAAGTAACCTTTACAGACTCAAAGCTAATTTATTTCTAGCCTCTCAAATATTGTGCTCAGGGTGACAATTATGTCTCAAATAAAGCCTATATATAAAATGTGAAATTTAGAACAGACTATATATTGATCTGAGTTCTGTGACCAGCCAAAAAGAGATACAAAATGTACTGAAGTCTCATTCCCAACTCCTCATTCCCTTCACCATTCCAAAGTGTGTGTACCTGTGCGTGTGTGCATGTGTGTATATAGGCCAGGCACTGAAGGAACTAGGGTAGCCCAATAAGTAGAAAGAGGTAGTGTGTAATCAGCAGTATGTGCTTCCATGTATTTCCTGTTCTCCCACTCACTTATCCAGCTTCCATTTACACTACAGTAAGGACCAACACCATGGTTTAAAATTTTAGGAAATCAGCACAAGGTGATTAAAGAAGCCTTGGTTACGCACTCATATACTCCAATTTAGGTGCAAAAGGAAAGCATTACTGTTTCAGCTGGGATGACCAATCACCTAGCCACTTCTGTTTAGCCAGGAAAAAGACTGGTTAGTCCACTGGTGTTCATGAGGATAAACAACTTTTTTCAAAGTAATCTCCAGCTGCACATTAGTACTGGAATTGATACCTGCAATTAATAGTACTGGATAGGAAGAAGAGGCAAGCCAGGGAGGAAAGAACTTGAAAACTTGGTTTCTCCATTAAATAAGCTACAGGACATTTGTGTCCACTTCCCTATTCAAAATACAGCAGAAGTGGACACAACTGAAGTGGACACAACTGAAGCCTTATGAAACCCAGCCAATAATCACAGGTAAAAGAACTGACCAAATCCCTATACAGACAACCTCTCCGCATGTTGACGGAGCATGTAAGGAAGGGGAGAAGGCATGAGAATCCTGGCCCTCCCCCACTACCGGTGATTCCTGGCTTGTGAGCATGGGGTCTACACACAGAGTTAGTGTCTGTGTGTACACTCCCACCCCCTTGATTGGCAGCATTCAGAATGCAGTGTTCTTGATCATGGGAAGGGAGTGTATGCATGGACACTTAGTCCACATGTTCACATCAGGCAGATGATCCAGTGAACACACAGAGGCTTGGGTTGGGGCCAGTGCACTCATGCCCACTGTACCTCCCCACATGTTCAGTCAATGAACAGAGGGGTTACATGTAGACGGCTTATATCATGTCCACTTTTGGTATCCATCTGTTTTTGCAGTGGCTACTCTGTCATTATAATGAGGGTCTAGCTGGCCCATCCTCTGAAAGAAAGACAGTCTCCTTTCATCTTCAGATGCCTCAGGATGCTTGCTACGTGTAGGTTAGTAACTTGCACTATTCTTGCAAACTTAGTGCCTAGCCAACTCACTCACTGCAGGCTGCAGTCAGCAAAATAGTGAAATGGGCAAATACAGGGCCACAGGGAGTCTGTGAAGGCTCATGAAGCCTCTGGATTTCTACCCATTACAGAGCTTTTTCCAAATTTTCCCATCACTGGCTGTCGCAAAGGGCTGAGCAGCATCAGCAAAGCTCTTAATCACTTTATGGCATGTGGAGGGAGGTGATGATGTTTAATGCCTAGCACCCACCTCTCAGCACAGTTTTCTGTGTAGCCTAAGAAAAACAAAGCTGTCAGCAACATTGAATGAACTTGGAGCCAGGATGGTGACACCCCAAAAGGCTGGCAGCTAGTTTGTGCCTAGCGTAGCCCACATTAAAAATTAAAATGCTTAAATTTGCAGTTCAGATATTTATAAATGTATTTTAACCCATAACTTGCCTCTTGTGGTCTTCTTTGCAGAGGACAGGGATGAGGCCTGTTCCTTCCAATCTGAATCTCTCAGACTGCGATGAAAACCCTGGGGTTTGATCCAGACTAAACCAGAAATTTCTACCAGTTCTCCTTTATCACTGCAGACCCCCCCCCAATATCTATTTGTTTATTTATTTAAAACAATTATATGCTGCCTTTCCACCTAAATAGGGTCCCCAAGATCGAAACCATCATCCTTTAAAACACATGAAACATTAAAATAGCATTTAAAATGTATTTATAAATAATTACCAATACAATTAAAAAATAGATATACAAACATAACCAGAGAGGAAGGCCAATAAAAGTTTATTGATGGTATGCCAAAATGAAAACAAGAGAGGCTTTACCTGCTAGCAAAAAACCAGTACAAAACTAACTGGGAAGGGAATGTATAACTCTACAAATGAGAAGGTAAAACTCTCCCAAAAAATTTCCAAAGACAAGTAATGATGCTCATAGAAATGTATTAAATATACTGAATATATAAACACAACCCTTAAAGAAAATGTAATGCACATTATAAAATCTCACAAACCAAAGAATGGTAATTCTTGAAAAAAACACCATCCTAAACAGTCCACAAGTACAAGCCCTCCAAGGGGCAATAACAATCCATAGACAAAATACGGTCTGGTATACTCTGGCAGTATCATTCATGATATCCTGACCATTTTGAAGAAAATTCTTCATCAAAGGGTATAATAAAGTCAAGGTAGATACCTGTGGATGAAAATACAAGAAGCCAAAGAAACTACAACTCCTTGCAAAGAAAATTTAAATCATCCAGACACATTAAAAATCAATAGACTGTACTTAAAATGACCAGGTAAAAATCAAAATTCTATTATGTATTAAGTGGAGTCCAAAGCTTCTTAACAATGGTATCAAACAGCCCAATGGTATCAAATCTACCAGGCAAAAAGACTCTTAGGTTAGACATTCCATCTAGTGGCATAATATAGCAAAGGCAAATTGTCCCAACTGTATCTGATTGTAGTTGCAAAAGGGGGAAAAAAATGTGACAAGGGAGAAGAATCTCCCTGGGGAGGGAATTCCAAAACTTCCCATTCCTCTGGGTTCCTGATTGCCCAGAGCAGTGTTATGAGGAGATTAGAGGGCTGCAGAGAGAAGGAAGAAGCAGGAAAACCTTGTCTGGATCCAACCCTTGGTCTAGTTCTGCACATTTCATCTTTGATTTCATTTGCATTTGATTTCAAAGGACTTACAAAGGTCTACCTCTCTCTAGGATTGCATTAAGAGAAATGCATAAATGTGTATGTTAAATTAATCATTGAAAGTACTGCAAAGAAAAGCAGACCAAAATTCAGCCAAGTTGCTGTTCACTTCACTAGAGAAGTCCATATTGTGACAAAACCAAAGCAAAACTAAGCAAACACTGACAAATATGGGGGGTGGGAAGGAACTAAGAGAGAGTCATACAGAAATACTTGGTGTTGTGTTGCAGAGGAAAAAATGGCATAAAATACAGATGTGGATTGCCCATGTGAAAATGGAGGCAGCTGAGAGATGAACACCAAGATCGGTAGGAAAAACAAAGCAAAAATAGCTGCTCCAGAGGTCTCTGGACTGAAGAAACAGAAAACGAGAGGCCGCCATGACTCCACAAAAAGACTTGTGGTGTACAAGGAGAGGAGTATTCTGTGGACTTGAGAGATAAAATAAGCAGTTAACAGATGGGGAGCAGCTTTGAAACCTGCAGAGAAAAGGACACAAAAGAAAGCAGGGAAGAGACAAATGGTAAGGACTAGAGAGAGGATGGCTGAACCAGTGAAGTTACAAGAGAGAAGAGAATGCTTGTAATCAAGCACAAAATGGGGAAGAATGGTTAAAATGGATTAAGAAGAAAAATCTTGCAAAAATGTTCTCTCATGTTCTGTACAAGATTTGGTATAAACTATAAAGTGGTTCCTTGGAGTGATTGTATGTGAACTAACCCTCAAACAAATGTAAATCTATGGAATATTAACTTTCTTCCCATTGCAGGCTAGGCTTGTTTCTTAACAGTACCATCTGAAGCAGAGTTACACCCTTCTAATCCCACTGACTTCAAGGGACTTTGAAGAGAGGCAGCTCTGTGTCAGGACTGTACTGTTAGCATCTCAGCACTCTGTGAGATTTTCTGCATAAAATTGAAAAACAGCATGTTTTGTGATTGTCTGTGACATTCAAGTACATCTTATTTGTGACCTGGTCCACCTTTTCAAAAGCCTGTTATCTCTTGTTCGGGCAAGACATAAACACTGCTAGTGCACACCCTGATTATATCACCTGCACACTTGATAGAATTCACTCTAGTACTCCAGGGGCAATTTTACATATGTTTTATGCATGGCCTTTTCCCTTGCAAAGCTTTGCTGTTGCAGCAGTGGACAACAATTTATCAAGTGTCTGCCTTGTTTTGGATTGATGCTCCCTGCCTGAATCTGTTCTTACCACAATTGTCAACAGACAGAAAGTTGACAATGCCATCTTGCAAAGTGGCAGAATCCAGTTTTATAACCTTCAGAATGTTTATGGAACCAGAAACAGGTCTGAAGTCTAGCTGTCTTACCTGTGCAAACTGAACTTTCTCACAAGCTCTATTATATAGAAAATGCAAATCCCAGGCAATCCACATTATCATTTTTTTCTCAGAGAAGGAAATGATGTTTCAATTTCAGTGTTTCAAAAATCATTTGGACATCTGGCTCAGCAAGCTGTAGCAGCCCAGAATCCTGCTGGCTGTCATTTATCACATCTGCTGGTTCTCTGAAGTTTGTAGCTCTCTTTTCCATTTCTTCAGCAATCTTTCCAATCAGAAAGCAGTCACACTGTATACAAGGACATGAGAAGACACCATTTACTCTCTGTAGGCTCCCTCTTGTTGCTATAAAGTTTCCTTTAGCGCTCTGTTCATATCATAACTATGCTATGATCACTGCTATGTCCAGAAGATACTTTGTTCTGTCTCTTCCTGTGAAATTTAATGAAGAACACTTTTCATGACATTGAGCTTTGTCAAGGAGGTGACAAGGCTGACTGTGTCAAAGCAAGGCTCCAGCAAATGAATCTTTCTTTCAGATACATGCAGGATTCCAGGACACTTCTGGAGGTGTCTAGTTAATACTGTGGTCTGCTGACCAAGATGATTTTAGGCATTCTTTTGATTGTGTAACATCATCCAAGTGCCCAATTAGTATATTGAAATAGTCCTGAAAATCATCATACTACCAAAACATCTTAATAGATCAAGATGGGTAGCCATGTTAGTTTGTCTGTAGCAGTAGAAAAGAGCAAGAGTCCAACAGCAGCTTAAAGATTAACAAAATATGTGGCAGGGTATAAGCTTTCATGAGTCACTGCTCACTTCTTCAGATACCGTATAGCCGTACAGAATGGAAATCCATTTAGCCATACAGAATGGAAATCCATCAACCTTGTGAAGAAACTTGCACAGGTACAAACAGGTATCATCTTTCTCACCAAATGCAGAAGAATGAATATTATACCAAAGGGATTAAGAATAAAACATTTTGAGAACCTCGAAAGCCATTTTGGTCACAAACAATAACAATATCATTAGGTTTATATAGAAAATCATGCAAACATAACCATCGTGTTAGTTAAAGTTTTCCAAACTCATCTACTACACCTAACTACCATACCATACCTTGCTATACAGTGACTTGCAGACATGGTATTTGGAGTCATTGTCACCTTGACAATGGCACAAAATTTTCTTGGAAAGAGAAATAGCATATGATTGAATCCCCCATAACTAAAAACATAATGTATTTGGATAACATTTTCAAGTATTTAACAGGCTTCACTTATTATCTTTTTTCATAATCTCTGCAATAACATGTTGCAGATGGGAAGCTGAGGCTTAAACAAGTATCTTGCCTAAGGACACCAAGAGAATTTGTGGCAGAATCAAAATTCAGACAGGGAGCTCATAGCTTAGCTGCTCCATTGCACCAGCTCTCTAGTGAAGCCTTGGTATAGAAGCCCACATTTTAACTACCATTAGAAATCTGTTTTGTTTTGGAACATGAAAAAGACAGAAATGTGTACAAGAAGAACATCCTGGCATGTTTGCACAGTGCATCCCAGTATCCAGTTACACTACACTGTGTGTGGTGGCAGCAGGGGGAGGGTGTTTAACTGAATTACAGTGTAACCTGAAGAACAGTTAGACCCTTCTAAGTCCTTTTAAAGACAATGGGTTTAGAATGGTGTAACTGCCTAAAATGGCATTACCAAAAACCATTTCTTAATCCTGATCAGAGAAATGTAGCATGCGGGAGAGAGACAGTGAGGCAATTCTACTTTTAATTAAATTGGCATATATGAACCTGTCTATGAGTATCATGAGCAAAGCTTCTATTGGTGTTTCCTTACTGTGTTATAATTTACCCAGTAACAATACTCTATAGCTGGAAGACCATCAGTTCACTTCTAATCAAAATTGCCCTCTTCAAAACCTGTTGATTTCAAATTGGAATCCCCCCCATTTTTATTAATAAAAACAAATACAAAGGATTTGTCCATTTCATATAAAGAAATATAGATCACCTTCATGAGAAACAAATAAAACAAAACTGATATTTTTGCAGGCAGTATAAATCTGTGTGTCCAGCAACTATTCTCTACCTGCAACCTTTTCAAAACTAAAATATTGCTTAAGAATTCAGTCTTAAATTATGACTTCAGTAGAATATTTCAGATTCCTTATCCTTTAACCATTGACAAAAGTGTGTCTTCAAACTGTAATTCTGAGATTTAATGATTTTTGTGGCCATAGAGAAAGACCATTGGATAAATTACATAAATGTTATATAGATTATAAATTAAATACATTATTTTGTATATTTTAAATAATTTGTATACTAGCATTTGTCTGTATACAAAAGACATTGTTCTCACCACTTTACTTCAACTTTTCTAATTAAAAGTAGAGTTCCCAGAATTGTTGCTAGGGAGCAGTTTGCCCCAGCCCACTAGAATTTAGGCATGGAGCCTGAGTGGGTAATTAAAATTAAAATTCAGCCAATGAGGAGGCTTGTTCAGTTTTGATATATTTGGCTGTTCCTCCTCAGAGCAGGCTTTTGCTGCTGACTGCTGTCCATCCACTTTCCCTTCAGGCATCATGGGATTAGCTAGTCACCACTGGGGCCGACAAGGAATTTTGGGGGGTTCCCTCTAATTAGTCATGGAGGGTGCCTTTTTCACCCTGTGTGCCAGGGTGAAGGTCAGTTAAAAAGGCCTGCTCATGTACTGTATAGGCCATAACTAGTTTGGCAGGGTTTTGGCAGCTTGATCGTAATAAGTAAGAATGATTGGCAAGTACCCTGAGAGATCCAAGTGATGGAGGGAGTGTTCAGAACAGCCAATCCATGGCTGTGTGGCATGGTGTAGCCCTTGGTGCTGTGTGGGAAGGAGAAGCCCTTGGGGCTGAGAGCTTCCATGTGAATCTGGTAGTGGCTGTCAGCATATCAGGTGTGGGGCTGGGGCTGGACACCTCTTAGTACGTGGTGTTCTTATGATTGCAGATTGATTTAATTGTTTTAATAAACTAGTTAAACCCAAGATTTTTTCTTGTGTCTTCTTTGAATGGGTGCCTGGGGCAAGAGTCTAATTCTGCCTAGGTTTGCACTGCTAATCTGCTGCAAACTCTTCCTTTTAAACTGTTGAAGGGGTCAAGTAAGGAAATCATAACAAAGATTTTAGTCATTACTTCTGACTTTCTCCCTGTTTAAAAATCTGCAGTATTGTCCTCTGATTGTGAGCAATGGCACTGGATCAAAGTATGTTCAGTCATACATTAGCAGACTGCTATGGAACCTAGATCTCCATGACCCCATCCCATTGGCTGGATAACGTTTGGGCAGAAGAATGATCACAATCATAGGATCACTTAACAGACTTCTTGGTGGATATTTGTTAGATATGACACTCGAGGCAGCAGGTCTCAAGAGTGATTCAGCATTATTCAACAGGTAAGAATGACACAAAAACAGAAGGGCAACAGGCCCTCTTTTTAAACTGTCTGAGCTGGCAAAGCCATGCCCTGAGTTGCTAACAGAACCAATCAAAACATCAACATAAGAACCAGGGCTATTTGGGGGCAGGAACACACAGGAGCGGAGTTCCAGCTGGCTCCTGAGCTGGCCATGCCCAGCAGGAACTCATTAGCATAATAGGCCACACCCAACAGCAGAAACTCATTAGGACTGGCTACATTAGGACTGTGTGGCCTAACATGCAAAGGAGTTCCTGCTACAAAAGAAGCCCTGGGTTTTGACAACAAACTAGGTAAACAGAATAAGAAGCAAAAGGTGGGTGTGGCTGGATGACCACACTTCTGGTAACATGTGGATGTGACCTAATATGCTAATGAGTTTCTGCTGATGGGTGTGGCTTATTATGCTAGTGAGTTTCTGCTGGGCTTTTTCTACAAAAAAAAAGCCCTGATAAGAACCAATCACTACGTCTCCCTCCAGAACCTTACTATTAATCTGATTGGCACACTATGCAGAGTAACTAATCATATTTACTCTTTTCCGATACCAGGTTTAAATGGGACTGAGATCCTAGCTCAGTCATTTATGTACGCAGATACATAACAATATTGTTTTGTGTGCCAAAGATCAGCTTCTCAGAAAAGCCACACACAGCACACAAAACCCATTGAAAGAGGATACTGAGGATCAATTCTCTGCCAAATACCTGAGATCATTTGTATGTTTCTGAAACTGCCAGTAATAAATAAGTTTTTTGCCTAAAAGTTCCTGTTGACAGATTCACTAAAAAGAAAAGGCACAAGTCTTTTACACCATTCCATTACAAATTAAAATTTGTTGTCCTAGCAAGAGATTCCTTAATTTTCAAATTAATATTGAGTTAATATATGCACAGTACAACACTACACGTGTAAGTATATATTTTAATTGCCAATTCAGTATGTCATGGCATAGAGAATGGCAGCCTGTGCTAAGGACATCCAGCCCTAGTAATTGCTGAGCTGGACACATAAATTCAATGTCCTGCCATGGCTACAACATTCTACAGTGGTCACAAGAATGGTTCTAACATTTTTTCTCCAGAGGCTGAGGGTTAAGTAGGTCTTGACATTGTAACAAATTCCAATCACTCAGCTAACTGACTAAACACTAAGTAACTGAACAAAATGAACTGACAGGGTGGACAGCAGCAAAAGGAAACTATATGTGCATGTATTCCATAACTTTCTCTTTCATGTTTGGCTTCTGAAAAACTGACTGATCCATCAATGTCAACAGTCAAGCAAGCACTGACTTCAGACTAAATTGGTTTTAACAAGTACACAGCAAGACATATTCTCCCAGGATGTAAGATTCAAGTTGACCACCAATTCTAGCTTTCAGATCTGCAAGAATTACAGCTAAGCAGACTATTGGTTTTGATTTTTTGCACAAGTTCTGTGATAAACTAATGACAGAACTATTATCATTATTGTTATCAATCCTGGTAAATACTTGTTGCTGAGTGCAATAATCAGTTATGATGTCTCATTTTCTAATTTGCTTTAGCTCACACTCCTTAACTATGGGTTGGATCCAGTAATCCATCAGCAGCAGGTGTTGATGGTTGCATATCTTCCCTCCTTGCAGCAGTCATTTCCAACCCCAAAAAGGCTGATCTCCAGTGTCATGGAACTCATGTGAGGTAATAGTCATGTGGGTTTGGAGGCTGCAGCAGAGACCCAAAGGACACAAATTTGGCCATTCTCCCTAATCTGTCAATCTTGTTCTACTGTAGGAAGAGGGAGCAATATCACCCCAATCCCCTCCCTTTTGCAACCTCCCAACCCAGGTGGCTATTAATCCACATAGGTCCCATGACTACAGGAATCAACTTTACTGGGGTCACAAATGACCTGTGGGGGGAATAGGAAAGAAGTGAAGATGCACAATCTTTGTTTAGTCCTTGCATGGTCATGAAACCAATATCTCACAATTTCAGTGGATTTGAGAGGATTTTAAAATTTAAAAGAACTTTTCAACATCTAGTCACTAGTGCAATTACTACTACCACTTCAATTGCTTCCACATTGGTCTGAGAACATACAAAACCTTGCACTTACATGGTTTGGTTGTCTGGATTAAGGTCCATTGATTAATACAAATACCTTAGGAAGTGAAACCTGCTGACAAGTGACCATGTATCTTCTCCTACATGTAGATTTGGTTTACGTCAAGATGTACTCTCTCAGGATGTAAAATTCAAGACAAGCAACGATGGTAGTTTACCAGATTTCAGCTGGTTCATATTTGGTGTGAGGCTCTCCTCATGGTGCAGTATAGAAATGAGTCTTGGGCTCGGTCTATGTATGCCTTCAAATGAGACCTATGCATGTAGGCTCATAGGTTCCCAGTCTCATAGATTCCCAGTCACATCCATGCTCCTCAGTGTGGACAGCATATGTTCCTGCACCATGTGTGAACCAGTCCTTACTTCCAAGTAAATCTGCCTAGGACTGCAACCTTGTTTTTTCTGTTTTCCTTCTACTTTACTGAAGAGTTTTCTCAAGTATACACTGAAGTTACCAAATTTATTAATGATATCCTATGATACTGAACAATGTTTGCCTTTGCAGCCAGAAAGATCAGTGGCTTGTATTTTTTCTACTTGAGTCACTTCTCCCAAAGTCCACATTTTGCAGGGATGAAACACATTTTTAGACTACTCAGCAGAAATTACAGCCATTTTTTATTCCAGAGAGGTAAAGAAAGAGACGGCGACAGGCAGAGTGAGTAGGAAGGACTGCAGAGTCAGGCATATGGTGCTGTTTGTCACTGTGTAAACTCATCTGCAGTAGTTTATCAAAAAGACTTCTATGAAAGCACCTTCACAAATGGCACCTTTGTTGGCAGACTCAGCAAAGAGACTTACCATTTTAATCGGCAGAGTTTTACTCTCTCTGCACATGGTTTCAAAATGCATATCAGTATAATTGCTGGACAGTTATTTGAGAAAATATTGTCCCATACTGCATGCTTAAGCAATATAATGATTTTCTAATTTATGAAACTCATGGAATAGGTGATCCTTTTGTAAACTTCATTTATAACATTTATAAGGTTATGCTAATGTTGTTTTGTAGGGACATTAGTTTTTATTCATTTATTTTCTCCATTGTACCATATGCTTCCCCACCCCACCCCCTGAATACATTTCTTTTCCAGGGAGTTTATATCACAGCTAAACCAACAAATGAGAATGTGCAGAACCTCAGCATTTCATGTTAACATTGGTTTTTAATAGTACCAAAACCATTAGGAGAGCCTAAATAAATTCTTCTCAGTCTAAGTCCATAGAAAGTTAGTTATATCAGTGTCTTATTGGAATCAATAAGAAAAGTTAGCTGTGAATAACTTGCCCCTTTGATTTCAAAACATGCCTCAAGAACTCTTGCAGACACTTCAGGCCAGGTTTTCCATCAGAGTATGACACCTTTGAGACAAGGCAATCAGTTGACAAGATCCTGAATAGGGATGGGTACGAACTGACTCACAAACTGGGTGGTTCATGGTGTGTGAACTGAAGTTTATGGCAGGACAACTGGCACGAACTTTCCATGAACTTTCAAGCAGTTTGTGAATGGATATATTTCCAGATAGACTGTATCTGCTTAATCAAAATATTTACCAAACTTCAAAGCAACAGCATGGTGGAACTTGCAGGGCATGTAGATGAACATCCAGGTGAGGCCCCCTGTGAGTCTGATGTCTCTAGCTTGCACAGGGGCCATTCTATACACTCCTGAACTTCCTGAACCTGCACCTGTCATTTCACAGAAAGCATTTTCCTGGGGGTACCTTCTTGGGGGGGGGATAACTCAGACCCAGTTAATCCAATTCTCACCAAACTTAGGTGGCAGGTAGAGGAGAGTCAGCCAGAGAACACCAGTGAATTTGGTGTCTCTAGCAAACCAGGGGACAGTTTTAGCTTAACATGAACCTCACAAACTGAACGAGTTCATTTGGCAGCTAAAAGTTTGTGACAGTTCATGGTTCATGAACTGACCCAGCTAAGCTCTGAGAAGGAGCAAGGTGTTTGAGCTGCCAGAGGGGTGAGTGGTATTTTTATTTATTTACTTTCAGCTGAGGTGCTTTAGCTGAGAAGGTACTGTGTCAGGGACTGTATTGGGAGTGTGTGGGTGAGTTGTAACAGACTCCTGACTGCTGGAGTTAGGGTGTGAAAGGGTCATTGTTTGCCTGTAATTAAGTGCCTGGGTGAAATTGAATAGCAGACTCCTGGCTGCTGGAGTTGGGGTGTGAAAGTGTCATTGTTTGACTGTCATTAAGTGCCTTGGGTGAATTTGAGTAGCTGCTGACCACACCCTCTCCTGGGAGACAATTCTATTTAAGGCAGGAAGTTTGCAAGAGGCATGAGCCTCTGGCACGAGCCGAAGGGTGAGAGCAAAAGGGTGAGAGCAAAAGGGTGAGGCTCTGTAAGAAGCCTAGGAAGAGCAAGAAAGCCAGGACCTTGGCTCCTTGGGTTCCCAGTAAGGTAAGTAGACTTCTACAACAGGAGCCATATAAATACAAAGTGTTTTAAAAGGGGGTTATAGAAAAGTATTTGTTTAAAAACAATTATGAAGCCAGAATGCCAGCAGGGGGTTGGGGGCTATCCAGTGTTTTGCATGGAGTGTCACATGTATGACTATCTGCCCACTGGTCAGAAGTCTTGGGTGTGTGCTCGGTGCAAGGAGCTCCTAGTTCTCAGGGAGCGAGTTTGCTCCCTTGAGGCCAAGGTGGCTGACCTGGAGAAGCAGGGAAGTCAGTTAGGTGCACAGAGAAGACTCACAGGGACTTGTTAGATATGTCCCACTCTGGATCTGGCAGCCCGGCTGCTGCCAGGGAGCATGAGGGTCAAGGGAAAACGGGGCACCATGCTGAGGATAAGGGGAATGTGCCCTCAGAAGGGACCTCTTCTTCAGCTGGTGAACGGGTATCCTTTCGTACCAAGGAACCGTCCCTGGGAAGGGTGGGAGGGGGGCTCTTGGTAGTTGGTGATTCGATCCATATGGTGACTTGCCTGCCTGGTGCGAAGGTAGCGGACATTACGCGTGTTTTAGATAGGCTTGTAGATAGTGCTGGGGAGGAGCCAGTGGTCATGGTGCACGTCAGCACCAATGATGTGGGGAAATGCAGTCGTGAGGTCCTGGAGGAGAAATTTAGGCTGCTGGGCAGGAAACTCAAGGCCAGGACCTCCAAGGTAGCCTTCTTGGAAGTGCAACCTGTTCCACGCGCAGGGCCGGAAAGACAGACACAGATCAGGAGTCTCAATGCATGGATGAGACGGTGGTGTAGGGGGGAAGGGTTCAAGTTTGTTAGGCACTGGGATGCTTTTTGGGACAAGAGGGAGCTGTACAAAAGGGACGGTCTCCATTTGTCCCCAGAAGGAACCAGGCTGCTGGCGCTCAAAATCAAAAAGGGGGCAGAGCAGTTTTTAAACTGAATAATGGGGGAAAGCCGACAGGAGATGAAAAGTCTCTGGTTCGGGATGGCTCATCTCAAAGAGATGAAGGGGTAGCTATTACCTTTGTACAAGGAAATGGATTACAATTGTCCACTGAGACTGTGGCTAATGATAGGAACTGCCTAGCAAGGTCTTGAGGCAGCAAGAGGAAGGCTGTGGGCTTAACAAACATGGGAAACTATAAGTGCTTTTACACAAATGCTAGAAGTCTCCGAGGTAAAATCGGGGAGTTGGAATGCTTGGTGTTGGGGGGGGGGAAATAGACATTGTGGGTATTTCAGAAACTTGGTGGGATGAGGAAAATCAGTGGGATATGATGATTCCTGGTTATAAATTATATCGGAAGGCTAGGGGGGAAGGGTTGGAGGTGGGGTGGCTCTGTATGTCAGAGAGGTATACCGTCCAGTAAGATTGAGAGGGTAAGAGAATTGGATTCACTTCTGGAAATGCTATGGGTTGAAATAGTGGGTCCAAAAGGAGGCTTAACAGTGGGAGTTTGTTATTGCCCACCAGATCAAAAGATAGAGGAGGATTATAAAATGAGGAATGAATTAAAGATAGTGGCTAGACAAAATAACTGTGTTGTAATAGGCGACTTTAACTACCCACACATTGATTGGGTCGATATGAGTTCTAGTCGGGAAAAAGAGATTGCGTTTTTAGACACTCTCAATGACTGTGCTGTGAAACAGATGGTCACAGATCCTACCAGGGCAGAGGCGATCCTGGATTTGGTCCTAAGTAACACCCAAGACCTGGTGAGAGATGTAAAAGTGATTGCACCACTTGGGAACAGTGACCATAATGTCATTGAGTTTAACATTTGTACAGATAGGGAGTTGCCCCAAAAGACTGACGCAACCACTTTTAACTTTAAAAGGGGTAACTTCTCTGGTATGAGGGGACATGTGAGGAAGAAATTGAAAGGAAGAGTGGAGAAGGTCAAAACCATTGGGGAAGCTTGGAGACTATTTAAAAAGACAATCCTAGAAGCTCAGAAAAAATATATACCGCAGGTTAGGAAAGGTACAAATAGATATAGAAAAAACCCTGCATGGTTAACAAATAAAGTAATGGAAGCTGTAAAAGGTAAGAAGGATTCCTTTAAGTGGTGGAAAGCTAGTCTTAGTGAGGTTGATAAAAGGGAACACAGACTATGGCAAATAAAATGCAAGTCTGTGATCAGGCAAGCAAAAAGGGAATATGAGGAGCATATCACAAAAAACATAAAGACCAACAATAAAACTTTCTTCAAATACATTAGAAGTAGGAAGCCAGCCAAGGAGGCAGTGGGGTCCTTGGATGACGAAGGGGTAAAAGGAGTAGTGAAGGATGATAGGGAAATGGCTGAGAAGCTGAATGCATTTTTTACCTCTGTCTTCACTGTGGAAGAGGAGAAGGGTTTGCCCACTCCAGAAGCAACGATTTCAGGAGGGGGTTTGAAAGACCTGAATCAGATTGTGGTGACAAGAGAGGAAGTCCTCTGACTGATGGATAATTTAAAAACGAATAAATCACCAGGCCCGGATGGCATTCATCCGAGAGTTCTGAAAGAACATTGGCTTCTCTTATGTTCTTATGTACCTCTCCAGAAGTCTTGTACTTGTTCACAAGTCCACCAACAGTGGATAAAATCTGCTACACAGCCATATCCCTTTGAACATCTTGGAGAAATCTTTTTGTTGATACGATGCATTCTTGTAGGAGGTAAATACCATCTTGTCAGTAACTTAATATATTGGTATTTAAGAGAATATATATTTGATTTGAGACATACTGCCACTGGGGTGAATCCAGCCACTCTGGTCAGCACAGTTTCAGGCCTTTGTTCAAATTAAAGGGATCTTGATTGAGTTGAAGGAAGTCTTCAGGCTCTGCTGAGTGGAAAAGATGGACCCATTCCACTGTAGTACTAACCCTCTCCAGCAATATCGGTCTGGCCCCCTCTATCACTATCTTCCACTAGCGGGTGAAGACATCTTTGTTTTGTTTTTTGCTGCCCAGTCACAGCTGACTTATGGTGACCCTGTGGGGTTTTCAATGCAAGAGACATACAGAGGTGGTTTGCCACTGCCTGCCTCCGTGTCATGACCCTGCTATTCCCTGGAGGTCTCCCATCCAAATACTAGCCAGGGGCAACCCTCCTTAGCTTCCAAGATCTGGTGAGATCAGGCTAGCCTGGGCTATCCAAGCCAGGTTGTTTTGTCTAGTGTTCACTTAATGGTCCCTCCTTCCTATCTTGTATTTTAATTTGCTGCCTTGTTTCATATATGAATTCTTAACTTTGGTTTTTAATTTGTATTCTAAAATATTTTATTATGCTTATTTTAACATTTCTAGCTGCCTCGGTGGCTCTGACTGGGCAGAAAGGTGGGGTATAAGCATTTCAAGTAAGTAAGTAAATAACTGGATCAGTGCTGTGTTTCAGTAAAATCTTACCCTTCACTATTTGTCTAAATAGCCCTTAGTGGAACTAGTGGTCATGGATCAGTTTGAATAGGCAGCATCTTTTTGCATGCTCAGTTCAGTACATGAGAGCTAGTTCAGTGCTTACAGCTGCTTGTCATGAACCAAACAGACTGAGTAATCAGCTCATATCTGATTGTCACCTTCAGACATGGTAAGTTTGACAATTAAAATTGTTCATAGAGAAATTTACAGCATCTGTAGTCTTTTCTGACCACTTGCTGCCAGATTCCTTCTCACCTTATTCCAGAATTTTGCCTCATCCTACTTTGGATTCTTTTCAACCATTTCTGCCAGCTTTCTCACTAGCTTGGATTCTCCTCTGTTTGATTTGTTATCCAGTTCTGTGGCTAGTTATGTATGATTCCTGCAGAGTTCTGTATCAGATACAGGATGGACTTTGTAAAATTCTACCTGATCTTCCATGGACAAGAACTCTGATCCTACCCTTCCAGGGAGGAATCTGAAGACCAAGGAAGAGGAGGCCAGGGTTCTGAAATCAGATGTTGTGTTTAGCCTTCAGAAACCCCTATAGAAAACAGAATTATTTCATTTGGTAGCTCCAGATGAAGTAGCTCTGTCCACTTATTCAAATTCCAGGAAGAGACTAGTCCCAAACATTTAGCTACTTCAGCAAGAATTCTGCAAGTGCTATATCAAGTTGTGGGATAGCAAGAGCCTTATCAGAGTCATCAGAGCAAGAGTTTCCAACCTCCAGGTGGGGCCTGGTGGTTTCCAGGAATTACAACTGACCTCTGGACTACAGAGATGAGTTCCCCATGACGAAATGGTAGCTTTCCAGGGTAGAAATGACAGTTCATCTTGAATGAGATTCCTCTCCTCCCCAAATGACACCCTTCCCAGGAATCTCCCACAAATCTCCAGGAATATTTCAAGCCAGAGCTGGCAATCTTTTTTTTGGTAAATACAATTTATTATTGGATATATCACATGTTCATATAATTTAAACAAACCAATACATATCCATTTTTGTTTCTCCCTCTCCCCCCCAAACAAGGCTTCCCGCACTGCTCCAACCCCATTAATGTCTCTCTTATTCTATTACAATTACTTCTAAACTTATTTTCTCTTCCTAACGGTAACAATTCAAAAGTCTAACTCTTTTTCATTTTCTTCTTAATAACTATCAAAACAAATCAAACCACGTTTAACATCCCAGTTTTTCAACAGGTATTCTTGAAAGTCTTTCCAGTCTTCAAAAAAAGTTTCATCTTCTTCGTTGTTTAGCTTTCTTGTTAATTTGTCCATTTCTGCCAAAAACAATGTCTTTTTAATCCATTCCCATGTTTCAGGTACTTTATCTTGTTTCCAACATTGAGCAAGAGTCAGTCTAGCTGCTGTAATCAAGTACCATAATAATGTTCTCTTGGCTACATTCATTTCTTCCATTTTAAGACCTAGCAATAACATTTGTGGGTCTTTCTTAAAAGTACATTTCAAAATTTTTTGCATCTCATTGTGGATCTTAGTCCAATAACATACTGCTTTATCACATGTCCACCACATATGGTAAAAAGACCCTTCATGTTTCTTACATTTCCAACATTTGTTAGACATACTTTCATTTATAATAGCAATTTTTTTAGGCGTCATATACCATCTGTACATCATTTTGTAACAATTCTCTTTAACATTTACACAAGTTGAAATTTTCATTGACTTTTTCCACAAATATTCCCAAGATGACATTAATATCTCATTATTAACATTTACCGCCCATTTTATCATTTGCTCTTTTACAATTTCATCCTCAGTGTACCATTTCAATAAAACCTTGTACAGTTTAGAAATCATTTTTTTTCCCTTCTCAAGCCATACAGTTTCAATTTCAGTATTATTTTTTCTAAAACCATGTTCTCTTTTATCGGTCTTAAATAAATCATAAATCTGTCTATACTTCAACCAATCGTATTCAAATTCCACATCAAATCTCTCTTTTAACACAAAATTTTTCCCTTCTAATTTTAAAAGACTTTTATAAGGTAGCCAATCTAACCCTTGATTTCTTGAATATGGGTTAATCACTTCTGCTGGTACTATCCAAAGTGGTCTTTCTTCTGAGAAGAATTTTCTATACCTCATCCAAGTCTCGAACAGTGATCGTCTTATAAAGTGGTGTTTGAAGAATTTGTCCATTTTTACTTTTCCATACCATAAGTATGCATGCCATCCGAACTTATTATCATGCCCTTCTAAAGCCAATAACTTCTTATTCTCAAGATTAATCCACTGTTCCAACCATGTTAAACAGACGGCATCATAATACAGTCTTAGATTTGGTAATTGTAGACCTCCTCTTTCCTTTGCGTCACATAAAATTTTCATTTTAATCCTTGGCTTTCTTCCTGCCCATACAAATTTGGATAGTTCTTTCTGCCACGTATCCAGTACTTTCCTTTGTTTTAATATTGGAATAGTCTGAAATAAGAACATCAAACGCGGTAAGATATTCATTTTTACAGTTGCGATTCTTCCCAATAATGATAAGTTCAAAGTATCCCATTTCTTCATGTCTTGCTGAATCCTGTACCACACCTTTTCATAATTATTTTTAAACAGATCAATATTTTTCATAGTTAATTCAATTCCTAAATACTTAGTCTTTGTAACTACTTCACATTGAATTTTCTCTTGGAGTTCTGTTTGTCTTTGCTTCGTCATATTTTTGCACATTACTTTGGTTTTACTTTTATTAACATAAAATCCCGCAACTGATCCAAATTCTTCAATTTTTTCCATCAATTGTGGTATTTTCTCAATTGGATCCTGAATCATAAACATTACATCGTCTGCAAATGCCCTGTATTTATATGCAAAACCTTTCACTGTAAGTCCTTCAATGCTGTTATCTTTTCTTATCGCTGTCAATAGTATTTCCAATATCCAAATAAACAACAACGGGGATAGCGGGCAGCCTTGACATGTTCCCTTTTGTACTTGGAAGAAATCTGTTCTTTCTTTATTTATATTCAAAGCCACTTTCTGTTCTGAGTAGATTGCCACAATCATGTTTAAGAAAGACTGTCCTATGTCCATTTTTTCAATAACTTGCAGCATAAACTCCCAATTTAAATTATCAAAAGCTTTTTCTGCATCTAGGAAGAGGAATCCAACTTCTTTTTCTGGATGTTTGTCATAGTATTCAATTGCATCAATCACCACTCTTAAATTGTCTCTGATTTGTCTATTTGGTAAAAAGCCAGCTTGTTCTTCCGCTATAGTATCTTTCAGATATTTTTTCAGTCTTTCCGAAATTATTTTTGCAAATAATTTGTAATCATTATTTAATAGCGATATTGGTCTATAATTCTTTACTTGGGTTAAATCCAAACCTTCTTTGGGTATCAATGAAATATTTGCTTCTTTCCATGAATCTGGGATCCGTTTAGTCTTTCTTATCTCATTCGACAGAAGTACTAAAATGGGGGTTAGCTCCTCCTTAAATTTCTTGTAAAACTTTGCTGTAAAGCCGTCTGGACCTGGAGCTTTGCCCAACTTTGCATCTTCTATCGCCATTGTCACTTCTTCCTTCGTTACTAAACCATTTAATAACTCTTTAATTTGTTTTCCCAGCTCTGGAACTTCGATAGTCTCCAAATATTTCTTAATTTTCTGTTGATCAATTCCTTTCTTTTTAAACAGTTTGGCGTAGTATTTGAAGAAAACTCTTTTTATGCCTTTCAAGTTCATAACATCCTTTCCATCTTCAATAATCTTACTTATAAAATTCCTTTCTTTTCTATTTTTCAATTGCCACGATAAAAATTTTCCTGGTTTATTTGCACCCTCAAATGCTTTTTGCTGTAATTTCTTCAGATTCCAGTATAATTCTCTGTTTAGTAGAACATTCAGTTGATCTTGCAGAAAGTGGATCTCTTTAATAATCTTTTTCTTCCCTGGTCTTTTCTTTAATTCCTTTTCTTTTTGTCGAATTTTTTCATGAAGATCATTTTGTTGTTGCATCTTTTGTTTTTTATCTTTAGAGTTCAGAGAGATAAGCAAGCCTCTCATTACCGCTTTGTATGTGTCCCATACAACTTGTATATCAGTGCCTTTATTTAAATTCAGTTCAAAAAAACTTTTCGTTTCTTTTTTTAAAGTTTCGTTAATTGCTTTTTGATCCAATAAGTCCTCATTAATTCTCCAATATAATTGTCTAGATTTTTCTTTAGATATCCAAAGTAAGGGATTATGATCTGAATTAGTTTTCAGTAAGATTTGTATTTTGTAGGTTTTTTGCGCCATCTCCTCTGACATCCAAATCATATCAATTCTAGAAAAGGAATTATGTCTGTTAGAATAAAACGTATAATCCCTTGTCTTGGGGTTCCACTTCCTCCAAACGTCTTCTAGTTTCTCTTGCTTCATTAGCTGAAAAAAGTTTTTTGGCAGCTTTCCAACCGTCTCTCCACTTGCTTTGGATTTTCTGTCCAATGCATTGTTCACTGTGCCATTAAAGTCTCCTGCAAGGACTATTTGATCATAATTTAAACAGTCCAACTCTTTAGTCAAATCATTAAAAAAGGTCTCTTTTGCACCATTGGGTGCATATATATTTACAAGCAATGTCTTTTTTCTATTCATCAGTATTTCCACGCCAACATATCTTCCTTCTTTATCTGAGATTTGTTTAGGTTCCAATTCCTTTGTAATGTATATCACTGTTCCTTTTTTCTTATTGATTGCTGAAGAATGAAATTCTTCTCCCAATTTTTTATTAATCAAATATTAATTGTCTTGTTTTCTAATATGTGTTTCTTGTAAACAAATTATGTTACATTTTTGTTTCTCTAGCCAATGATTCACTAATCTTCTTTTGTTTGGTGAATTTAGTCCATTTACGTTCCAAGATAAAAATTTGTAATCCATAGTTGTTTTGAATTAAATATCTTTAAAATCCTCAAAGTTGTTCTCTTTCCGTTTTAAGGGTAAATCTCACCGAGTTGTATACAAATGATAATCCATATGGAATCTCCCATCTAAACCTGATACTCATTTCTTTTAATCTATCTGTTAATTTCTTAAATTTCTTTCTGTCTTGTAAGATCGATCTCGGAATTTCTCTCAAAATTTTTTTTTTTCCATTAATTTCCAACGGTTGTGTAAATTGCTTCTTGAAAACGTCTTCCTTCATTTTTGTAGTCACAAATTGAACAATCACATCTCTGGGTAATTGCTTTCTCTTGGCATAAGCTGAGTTTACTCTGTAAATCAGGTCAAAGTCTGGATCCAAGTCTCCAACATCTTCCCCTATGTAAGTTGTCAATGTGTTAATTACTAGGGCCCGTAAATCCTGATCTTCCTCCTCTTCTATTCCTCTCAATCTCAAATGATTCTGAGTAGCCCTATATTCCATCATGGACTCCAGTCTTGTATTTTCTGACAGGGTTCTTTTAACTTTCTGTTCCATTTCTTCTGATTTTGTCACCAGACTTTTAACCTCTTTTTTAACTTCTTCTGTATCTTTTTTTATCCCTGCCACTTCTGTTAGTACCAGTTCTTTCAATTCTTCCATTTTTTTTTCTGTACTTGGACTTGTACTTGTTCTATTTGCTCCAGTTGTATTTGCAGCTGTTGTTGCAACTGTTGTTGTAGCTGTGATTCTATTTGCTTTCCCAAACTCTGCACCACTTCAGTCATCCGTTTTTCCATCGCTTCCATAGCAGCCTGCCACTCTTTTTTTTCCTTTGCAGTCATTCTTGGACTGGGTGATGAGGCAGCTCTTGGTCTTGACCTCAAATCCGTCTTGGAAGCGACTTCAGGGCTAATCACTCTTTATATTACCAATCTTCAAGCCAAATCGCCACCTTTATAACTTTTTCCGATGTTTTTTCAGCTTAAAAATAACTTTTTAAAATTTAGTCCTCCTCAAAATGGCGGGCGCAATTTCTCTATGATTTTCTGGCTAGAGTAGGCTCCTTCCGAACTTCCTGTTTATCTGTCTGTCACTGTAATCCAACTTCTGGTGGTGGTGGTGTCACACACTAAAACAGCCATCTACTTCCGGCACAACAGCATCGAAAACATCCACTCTAGCCTACTTCCTGTATCATAGAATCACAGTCAGTTTCATTTCTGCTACGCAGAGTTTAGACTTAGCTAACCACAGGAATGCAAAACAAAGTCACTTTTCGGCCGTTTTCTCTAAAGGAAAACTTTCTTTTTACTTTTAAATCAAGCGGAATAGTTCATTAAAGCTTTCTACGCTTATCCGTACGTTTCGATTTCACGTTCTTCTTTAAACCGGTAAGCAATTGTTCATTTGTTACCTTACTTGTAATCTCGGGGTTTCGCAGTGCTTCTTCTGTAAACGATGTTAGTCTTGATGTTAAAGAGGTCGGTAGATGATGAATTTATGCTGAATTCTCAGCCCAGCTGGTATCTGTAGTGCTGATTTGCAACTGCCCTCTTCGCGGAAGGAGATCAAAGTGTAAACAAGCTTCCTCCGAAGCTTATCCACACCGATCTCAACTCCCTCTCAGGTTTGGCTGCTTGCTTGCCACCCCCCCGTCTGGGGAGTGCTGCGCTGGGCCAGGTAGAGCCCAGACTGTCGTCAGATACTGCTGTGCACCCTGCACAAATCGCAAAGTGTGTCAATTCGCCATTTTAACTCCGACCGGAAGCCCCAGAGCTGGCAATCTTAATCAGAGCACCTGCTCTTTCCTAATTGACCAGCAGTCCTTTCCCAATAAGCAAGTACTGAACTGGCCTAGGGAACTACTAAAGCTCTCTGTTGCCTTTCAACACATATTGGAACAGTTCCTACACTCTCTTTTGTAATTGATTGTACATCCAGACCACACTTGGAGCTGGCTGTGGACTATCTGCCACTGCATTCTCTTTACTGTGTATTGTCTTGATTGGCTTTATCATTTCTGTGTGACCTACCTCCCCCTTGCCAGTCTTGTTGTGGCTTGCTTAGTCTTTCTGCTTGACTTCCCCTGAAAGATGGAGCTCACTACTGCAGAAATGGCCATCCAGGATAGATGTCCATTAATCACAAGAATCAAAGTTTAGGACACTGTAAAAGATAGAACTGACCAATAATTCCAAAAAATGAATGAATGTTATGGTAGTGAAAACTTTCACACCAATTCTTGGAATTTTCAGATGGTTTCACTACAGTTGATTCACTGACTTCATTCTGATTCCTAGATTTCTCATCTTGTTATTTTGACATATCTGTGTTACTTATTCATTGTATCAACTCATCTGATAGCTTTAAAACATCCCCTAAATATACCAGTTTTTTTGCATTAAAGTGGCCACAGTTCTTAATAACATCAATGGCATGCAGCTATCTTTCAATAACAATTATTTTGTTGAAAAATTAAATAAAGTTCATTTCCCACAAGTGACATTTGTAACCACATCTATAGTAATATTAATAGGTTTGTTGCTTTCAGGTATGGATGAAGTTGACCTAAAGTCAGTATTTAAATTTTCCCTATAAATAAAAAAGATGTGTTCCTATGTCAGTGTATGCTTTTTATTACCTACAAACTACAAGTATACCCAGTTAATAAGGAGATGAGATAAGATCTTTAAAGGTTAAATGGCAACTTCATGATCTTTCAGTAACTGCAACAGAAAGAACTCTTTTAACTTGACTAACTCGTATTCGCAAGCATTCACACACATGCACACGTGCACATCTGTGTACACACACACACAGAGAAGGTACTATCTATTCAGATCAGGGCAACTGAGAGGTTGTCACTTTACCCAAGAACCAGATATGGATAAGCACCCCTGCTTAAATCCAGCATAAAAGACTATTCCCCACACTTTTATGGAAGCATGACCTTATTGGCCCTATCCCATTGGATTCCCCTTTAAAATCCATGCAAACATCATCCATGACCTTGGATATATAATATAAGGCTGCTAAGGAATCAACACATTAAAAAAGGAACCAAACTCTTTTAAAAAGAACCATTCCTAGTTTCTTGGAAGTCTGAGTCCACAATAATATGTTTGGGGTCCCAAACAAAGTATGATCTTCTGAAATCTGAGCAATATTTTTACACAGTCAGTTAGCAAAAAGGTTTACATATTTTGAATATGATGATAATAAGAAATGGATCTGTAGTGTTTGCATACACATACACACAGGAAGAACTTTGTGGCTGCTTCTCTTTTATGATGATGGCTTCTAGAAAAATGAACAGGCCATATTTAAAAGTAAACAATCTTGGGAAACTCTTCACTGAAGTTGGAAGCTAAAATAAAGTTTCCTTCATGAGATTTGTTTGTTTTTCACTTTCCTAAATGATCATAAGATAAATAAGGAAAGTTTTGTAATTAGCTATTCAAACTTGCTGCTCTTGAACCTATCTATTCCTTTATATGTCAAAACTCAATACAATTATCTTTTGATCTTGACTTTGAATTGCTAATTTCTTTCTTTCTCCCTTTGGCTTTTACATTCCTGTGGTGTTTTTGTGAACTCTTGTGTCAAGGCTAGCCTTTCATTTTTCACTGGAGGGTTTGTTTGTTCATTCCAAGTGATGAGACCACCGACCCCCTCCCCTGGGTCCTGTGTCTGTCTGTTTATGTTGACTACCTTGATATGGAGTATTAATAAAAATGCAATCAGGAAGAAAGAAGACACCAGTGATGAACTCATTCAAATAAATGGAAAAAAAGATAATGCTTTGGGGAAACAGACAGCACTTGAGCTCCAACTGTGAATGTTATATTTGCTGCTGCACACTTTGTAAAGTGATGCCTTAAGAGACAAACTTTACTTAACACTATGCAGCTTTGCCACAACTATCGCACTCACCATTGACTGTGCTACCCTAGATCTCAAGTCTCTGCTAGAAATCACAGAACATTTGGGTTCCTATAAGCTGGTTAGATTCTTGCAAGCCCCTGTGCTAGCTAAAGGCACTTCCACTCATGGGGTGGTGGGGATCTACAGTTTATTGTATTTATTCAGACTCTTTTAATTTGCTTTTCTCTGATCAATGCAGACTCAAAGTGGCTTACAATATATTAAAAACACATCAGAAAGCCATCAGTTCTACAAAAAATATTACATACAAGGCACAAACAAAAACACAAGTTATTTAACAAAAAGTAGCTGCAAAAAATAACTGTATATTTCTTACTTGGAATGCTGCCCTGGTAGTGTTCCTAATGCTCACCCAGTACCCAGGCACAGCTTATTGAGTGCTGTGTGGGCTACAAAAGATGGAAAATATGGAAGCATCTGTTCCATGAGCAGAGTGCTAGTGCATCTTGGCACTAGCACATCCTGTATTCCTTTTCTAAAGAAAACACTATACAGCATTTCTAGTAGGCATTATTACCACTCTAGCTCTGACGTTAACATTTGCAGATTCTTAAAAAAAAATGTAATGAGATAACATAGGCTTTTTATGCTTTACCATCGGCACTATGCTTTACCATCGGCATTCTCCTAGGACTAAAGAACTTCCCTGGGTGGCTTTGTGTGGTCTCGGGTTTAAGTTGTGCTGTGCTTCAGCCTATACAAAAGTAGCTATGTGAACACCAGGGTTCTGGCAGATATTGTGCTGGCTTGCTAACTAACCACCTCTACTTACTATGCCTGTGCACCTCAGGAAAATTCTTTGTCTTGTCAGAGACAGGCCTAGCAGTGTAATCCTAAACCAGTTTCTATCCTTCTAAACCTATTGACTTCAATGGCTTAGAAGAGTGTAACTTTGGTTAGGGTGCCACTGTTAGTCCTGCATGTCAGTATACCTGCCTGACTAATAAATGACTTCTTGATCATGGCTTAATTTTCATGGCTTAATTCTGATTCCCCCCCCCCCTTTTTATTAAAAGAGTATTCCATCAAGCAGGTACTCATAATTTCTCTCTTTATTTTATGAAAGATGTGTTTCCTATTAAAACAAATGGAAACAAAACCCATGTATAATAAAGTGGTGTAATCATGATAATATGGATAAATGGTTAAAAAGAATGAAAACAAACCAATTTTTGTGCACTTCACTATTATGAATATGTTTATGCAATATGCCAGTAATCTGAAATTAAACCCTGTTTATAATCTAGTTCATAGTTATGAAGAATCAAAACCTGTTCATTTTTATTCTATATTTAGAACATTTTGTTCTGTTTTACTTGTAGAGATCTTTTCGCTTCCTCCACACACAGAATACTGGCAGTCAACATGGATATTCTGTTGGCTGATTGGAATTGTGCGCAGTCTGATCTCCCTGTTGCCCAAAATATACTTTGGGATGAAGAACACTCATCCCAGACTTAATACTCTAAACTGGGGGTGTCGAACTCATTTGTTATGAGGGCTGGATCTGACATAAATGAGACCTTGTTGGGCCGGGCCATGTGTGCCATAAAATTTAATGCCAGGTAGCAGAGATATAAATTTTATAAAGGACACAAACACAAAGGGGTGTTTTTTTTACTTACAATAAAAACATGCTTAAAACATTAGCACTCTTGCAATATTCTGTTTATTTAACAGTGTCTGATAACTGACACCTCTTGCTCTGAATTATTGCATCAAAATGTCTGTGCTGTTGCAATCTTGAGTACGCTGTTCAGGTGTGTATCTGTAAGCGGCAAACCTACAATGATGCAGCAGCAGCTGAACTGGAAGAAGAAGCAGAAGACAGCCAGTTCCACTGCGGGCCTGATAGAAGCCATCCGGGAGCCTGATCCAACCCCTGGGCTGCATGTTTGACACCCCTGCTCTAAACAGCCCATATGCATATGAAACAATTGTGCTAGGTCTATCATGGGTTTATAAAAGAAGCATGGTTCTTTTATCATACTGCAGTAGGTGCCATAGTGCCATAGTTTTTTTTTAAAATGTCTAGTGAGTTAAGAGGCAAGAAATTACAAACTCATGGTTTGTTCCATTCCAAGAACATTTGATTTAGTGTTCAACAGCAACAAAGCATGACATACCTGCAAGTGACATTGACTGCTAGTCATTGCTCAGGTAAGAAGACAGTATTAATGTACTAGAGATAAGCACTTTTTCATTGAAGTTTCCTTTGCTTCGTATAAAGTCATCCCAGTGGAAGGTTCATGGTTTGTCTACTGAATGACGAATGATGATAGAATAATGATTTTAGAAAATGGTTACTGATTTAGAAAGGAGCCTCCAGGAATCATATAATAAGCTCCAGTGGTCTTTTATAATCACAAATGTGATAAAGAAAACTGTCGATGTCCTTTCATGAAAGATTGTGAAAATATGATCTAGCTAAGCAGATTACTAGTACTGAATTATTCATTCTGTTATTATACTGCTGTTTGTATAATACAGATTGCAAATACAAATATACATCTAAATTTTTATAAAGCATTATGCTCTCATTTCTGATAACAGCAAAAGGTAATGAAACTTTATGGTTTAGACCTTGTAATTGCTCTCCTAATCAAGATCTATTCATATAAGCATATTCGAGATGACCTGTGTAAATGAATCTGGGCCTACTGGAGTCAATGCTGTCTTTTGGCTAAACGGTGCTATTTACTTCCACAGTGTTTGCTGGGGAAAAAGCATATTCAAGAACAGCTAGAGATTATTTGATTCTACAAATAAAAGATTCAAAAACTGAACTTACCTTGTTCATAGTACTCAGTTCCTCTTCAAGCATTTCATACTATTGCATTTGTGATTTTCTTGCAGTTTAAAACTACCAGTATTTTAACTAGTTGGTTATGTATCTGCGCAGTTTGTGGCATTTGGTATGGCAGATGGCCAGGTATCTGCTGGTGGGATTTGCTTGAATTGTGTATGCCTCAAGGTCATTATGGGAAGGTCATATACAATTTAAAATAATCTATTTTTGGAGTGTATGGTTTTTGCACTGGTGAAGAGAGTGGCGGTTGGCAGAATTCATCATATTAGTGCATGCTCAGAACTTAACTGAATTGAAGTACAGTTCCCATGTGATAGTGCAATGATGAGCAATGAATTTGTGGTTTCATTCAGAATAATCATAGAATCATAGATTATAGGGCTGGAAGGGATCTCCAGTGTTATCTAGTCCAACCCTTGTACAATGCAGGAAAATCACAAATACCCATCCCCACCCCCAGTGACCCCTGTTCCATGCCCAGAAGATGAAAAAACCTCCAGGATCCCCGGTCAAACTGGCCTGGAGAAAAATTGCTTCCTGACCACCAAGTGGCGACCAGCATTTCCCTGGGCATGTAAGAAAGAGCCACAAGAACTAAGCACTGATGCAGCCCTTCCTGCCCTCCCTCTCATGATCTGCCTAAGTTTGCAGAATCAGCATTGCTATCAGATGACCATCTCCAAAGAAGGAGAGCTCACTACCTACCGAGGAAGCCTGTTTCACTGAGGAACTGCTCTGTCAGGAAGGTCTTCCTAATGTTTAGACAAAAACACTTTTGCTTTCATTTCAACCTGTTGGTTCTGGTCCAACCTTCTGGGGCAACAGAAAATAACTCTGCCCTTCAAGTATTTGGAGATGGTTATCATATCACCTCTCAGTCGTCTCCTCTCCAGGCTAAACATACCCAGGTCTTTCAACCTTTCCTCATAGGACTTGGTTTCCAGACCCCTCACCATCTTTGTTGCCCTCCTCTGGATATGTTCCAGCTTGTCTATATCCTTCCCCAAACTGAACACAATACTCTAGGTGAGGTCTAACCAGAGTGGAGTAAAGCAATACCATCACTTTGTATTATCTGGACATTCCACTTCTGTTGATACAGCCCAAAATGGCATTTACCTTTTTAGCAACCGCATCTCACTGCCAACTCATGTTCAGTGTATGGTCTACTAAGACCCCTAGATCCTTTTCACACATACTGCTGCCAAGACAAATCTCCCTCATCCTATAATTATGCATTTGATTTTTCCTACCTAAGTGTAAAACTTTACATTTATCCCCATTAAAATTCGTTTTATTGTTTTAGCCTAGTTTTCCAGGATATCAAGATCATCCTGTATCCTGACTTTGTCTTCTACCATATTTGCTACCCCTCCCAATTTAGTATCATCTGCAAATTTAATAAGCATTCCCTCTATTCCTTCGTCCAAATCCTGTCCTTATATATATTTGAATTTTGGTTCCACCACATTCTATGCCTGCCATAATTGATTCGGCTCAAGAACTGGCAGTCAGAAGACACTGGCCAGAGCTGACTGGCTGCTTTGCAAAGTCCCACCCCCGTCAGCCCCCGTCAGTGTTTTCAGCTCAGTATGCTCCAGTCCTCTGACAGGAGAGGACTGTCTGGAGTGTGAGCTCAGGGACAGGCTCTCAAGGCTGAGGCAAGTGAGAGAAGCCCTTTTCTGCCCCCCACACCATCCCCTGGGCCTTCTATGAGGGGACTAGGCCCAGAGAAGCCCTTTTCCATCCCCCACACCCCATCCCCTGGGCCTTTTATGGGGCACTAGGCCCAGAGAAGCCCATTTCCATCCCCCACACCCCATCCCCTGGGCCTTCTATGGGGCACTAGGCCAAGAGAAGGCCTTTTCCGTCCCCCACACGCCATCCCCTGGGCCTTCTATGGGGCACTAGGCTCAGAGAAGCCCTTTTCCGTCCCCCACACGCCATCCCCTGGGCCTTCTATGGGGCACTAGGCCCAGAGAAGCCCTTTTCTGCCCCCCCCACATGCCATCCCCTGGGCCTTCTATGGGGCACTAGGCCCAGAAAAGCCCTTTTCGGTCCCCCAAACGCCATCCCATGGGCCTTCTATGGGGGCACTAGGCCCAGAGAAGCCCTTTTCCATCCCCCACACGCCATCCCCTGGACTCTCTATGAGGGGAGTAGGCCCCGAGAAGGCCTTTTCCACCCCCCACACGTCATCCCCTGGGCCTTCTATGGGGCACTAGGCCCAGAGAAGGCCTTTTCCGCCCCCACATGCCATCCCCTGGGCCTTCTATGGGGCACTAGGCCCAGAGGAGCCCTTTTCCGCCCCCCACATGCCATCCCCTGGGCCTTCTATGGGGCACTAGGCTCCGAGAAGGCCTTTTCCACCCCCCACATGCCATCCCCTGGGCCTTCTATGGGGCACTAGGCCCAGAGAAGGCCTTTTCCGCCCCACACACACCATCCCCTGGGCCTTCTATGGGGCACTAGGCCCCAAGAAAGCCTTTTCTGCCCCCCACACCCCATCCTCTGGGCCTTCTATGGGGCACTAGGCCCAGAGAAGGCCTTTTCCGCTCCCCACACACCATCCCCTGGGCCTTCTATGGGGCACTAGGCCCAGAGAAGGCCTTTTCTGTCCCCCACACACCATCCCCTGGGCCTTCTATGGGGGCAGTAGGCCCAGAGAAGCCATTTTCTGTCCCCCCCACATAAGAACATAAGAACATAAGAACATAAGAACATAAGAACATAAGAGAAGCCAATGTTGAATCAGGCCAATGGCCCATCTAGTCCAACACTCTGTCACACAGCGGCCAAAATATACCAGGTGCCATCCGGAGGTCCAGCAGTGGGGCCAGGGCACCAGAAGCCCTCCCACTGCTGCCCCCTCCAGCACCAAGAATAGAGTGCATCACCTGCCCCAGACTGAGAGTTCCCATCCATACCCTGTGGCTAATAGCCACTGGTGGACTTCTGCTCCATATGTTTATCTAATTTCCTCTTGAAACTGTCCATGCTTGCAGCTGCCACGACCTCCTGTGGCAGTGAATGCCATATGTTAATCACTCTTTGGGTGAAGAAGTATTTCCTTTTATCTGTTTTAACCCGACTGCTCAGCAATTTCATAGAGTGCCCACGAGTTCTTGTATTGTGAGAAAGGGAGAAAAGTATTTCTTTCTCAACCTGCTCAATCCCATTCATAATCTTATAAACCTCGATCATGTCACCCCTCAGCCGTCGTTTCTCCAAGCTAAAGAGCCCCAAGCATTTTAACCTTTCTTCATAGGGAAGGTGTTCCAACCCTTTTATCATTCTAGTTGCCCTTCTCTGCACCTTTTCCAATGCTATAATATCCTTTTTGAGATGTGGTGACCAGAACTGTACACAGTATTCCAAATGAGGTCGCACCAATGATTTATACAGGGGCATGATGATACTGGCTGATTTGTTATCAATTCCCTTCCTAATAATCCCCAGCATAGTGTTGGCCTTCTTTATTGCAGCTACACATTGTGTAGACATTTTCAGCGAGTTATCCACTACGACTCCAAGATCTCTCTCTTGGTCAGTCTCTGCCAGATCAGACCCCATCAATGTGTATTTATATTTAGGATTTTTGGCTCCAATGTGCATCACTTTGCACTTGGCCACATTGAACCCCATTTGCCACGTTGACGCCCACTCCCCCATCCTCAACAGATCCCTTTGGAGTGCCTCACAATCCTCCCTGGTTTTCACCACCCTGAACAACTTCGTGTCATCTGCAAATTTAGCCACATCACTGCTTACTCCCAATTCCAAATAGTTAATAAACAAGTTAAAAAGCATCGGACCGAGTACTGATCCCTGTGGTACCCCACTGCTTACCACCCTCCACTGAGAAAGTTTCCCATTTATACTCACTCTCTGTTTTCTATTTATAAGCCAGTTTTTGATCCACAAGAGGACTTGTCCTTTTATCCCATGACTATTGAGCTTACTTAGGAGCCTTTGATGAGGAACTGTATCAAAAGCTTTCCGGAAGTCAAGGTAAATAATATCTATTGGGTCCCCCTTGTCCACATGTTTGTTCACTCCCTCAAAAAACACTAACAGGTTAGTGAGACAAGATCTTCCTTTACAGAACCCATGCTGAGTCTGTCTCAATAGTTTTTGTTCATCAATGTGCCTACTAATTCTTTCCTTAATAACAGTTTCCACCAATTTACCCGGTATCGATGTCAGACTGACTAGCCTGTAATTTCCTGGATCTCCCCTGGAGCCCTTTTTAAAGATGGGAGTGACATTAGCTACCTTCCAGTCCTCAGGAATGGAGGCAGATTTTAAAGAAAGATTACATATTTTTGTCAGGAGATCCACAAGTTCACATTTGAGTTCTTTCAGAACTCTCGGATGAATGCCATCCGGGCCTGGTGATTTATTAGTTTTTAAATTGTCCATCAGTCGGAGGACTTCCTCTCTTGTCACCGCAATCTGATTCAGGTCTTTCAAACCCCCTCCCGAAATCGGTGCTTCTGGAGTGGGCAAACACTTCTCCTCTTCCACAGTGAAGACAGAGGCAAAAAATGCATTCAGCTTCTCAGCCATTTCCCTATCATCCTTCACTACTCCTTTTACCCCTTGGTCATCCAAGGGCCCCACTGCCTCCCTGGCTGGCTTCCTACTTCTAATGTATTTGAAGAAAGTTTTATTGTTGCTCTTTATGTTTTTTGCGATATGCTCCTCATATTCCCTTTTTGCTTGCCTGATCACAGACTTGCATTTTATTTGCCATAGTCTGTGTTCCCTTTATCAACCTCACTAAGACTAGCTTTCCACCGCTTAAAGGAATCCTTCTTACCTTTTACAGCTTCCATTACTTTATTTGTTAACCATGCAGGCTTTTTTCTATACCTATTTGTACCTTTCCTAACCTGCGGTATATATTTTTTCTAAGCTTCTAGGATTGTCTTTTTAAATAGTCTCCAAGCTTCCCCAATGGTTTTGACCTTCTCCACTCTTCCTTTCAATTTCTTCCTCACATGTCCCCTCATACCAGAGAAGTTACCCCTTTTAAAGTTAAAAGTGGTTGCGTCAGTCTTTTTGGGCAACTCCCTATCTGTACAAATGTTAAACTCAATGACATTATGGTCACTGTTCCCAAGTGGTGCAATCACTTTTACATCTCTCACCAGGTCTTGGGTGTTACTTAGGACCAAATCCAGGATCGCCTCTCCCCTGGTAGGATCTGTGACCATCTGTTCCACAGCACAGTCATTGAGAGTGTCTAAGAACGCAATCTCTTTTTCCCGACTAGAACTCATATTGACCCAATCAATGTGTGGGTAGTTAAAGTCGCCTATTACAACACAGTTATTTCGTCTAGCCGCTATCTTTAATTCATTCATCATTTTATAATCCTCCTCTATCTTTTGATCTGGTGGGCGATAACAAACTCCCACTGTTAAGCCTCCTTTTGGACCCACTATTTCAACCCATAGCATTTCCAGAAGCGAATCCAATTCTCTTACCCTCTCAATCTTACTGGACGGTACACCCTCTCTGACATACAGAGCCACCCCACCTCCAACCCTTTCCCCCTATCCCTCCGATATAATTTATAACCAGGAATCACCGTATCCCACTGATTTTCCTCATCCCACCAAGTTTCTGAAATACCCACAATGTCTATTTCCCCCCAACACCAAGCATTCCAACTCCCCAATTTTACCTCGGAGACTTCTAGCATTTGTGTATAAACACTTATAGTTTCCCATGTTTGTTAAGCCCACAGCCTTCCTCTTGCTGCCTCGAGACCTTGCCAGGCAGTTCCTATCATTAGCCACAGTCTCAGTGGACAATTGTAATCCATTTCCTTGTACAAAAGTAATAGCTACCCCTTCATCTCTTTGAGATGAGCCATCCCGAACCAGAGACTTTTCATCTCCTGTCGGCTTTCCCCCATTATTCAGTTTAAAAACTGCTCTGCCACCTTTTTGATTTTGAGCGCCAGCAGCCTGGTTCCTTCTCGGGACAAGTGGAGACCATCCCTTTTGTACAGCTCCCTCTTGTCCCAAAAAGCATCCCAGTGCCTAACAAACTTGAACCCTTCCCCCTACACCACCGTCTCATCCACGCATTGAGACTCCTGATCTGTGCCTGTCTCTCCGGCCCTGCGCGTGGAACAGGTAGCACTTCCGAGAAGGCTACCTTGGAGGTCCTGGCCTTGAGTTTCCTGCCCAGCAGCCTAAATTTCTCCTCCAGGACCTCACGACTGCATTTCCCCACATCGTTGGTGCCGACGTGCACCACGACCACTGTCTCCTCCCCAGCACTATCTACCAGCCTATCTAAAACACGCGTAATGTCCGCTACCTTCGCACCAGGCAGGCAAGTCACCATACGGTCAGTACGCGGGTTTGCCACCCAGCTGTCTACCTGCCTAAGGATCGAATCACCAACTACCAAGAGCCCCCCTCCCACCCTTCCCAGGGACGGTTCCTTGGTACGAAAGGATACCCGTTCACCAGCTGAAGAAGAGGTCCCTTCTGAGGGCACATTCCCCTTATCCTCAGCATGGTGCCCCTTTTCCCCTTGACCCTCATGCTCCCTGGCAGCAGCCGGGCTGCCAGATCCAGAGTGGGACATATCTAACAAGTCCCCGAGAGTCTTCCCCGTGCACCTAACTGACTGTCCCTGCTTCTCCAGGTCAGCCACCTTGGCCTCAAGGGAGCAAACTCGCTCCCTGAGAACCAGGAGCTCCTTGCACCGAGCACACACCCAAGACTTCTGACCAGTGGGCAGATAGTCATACATGTGACACTCCATGCAAAACACTGGATAGCCCCCAACCCCCTGCTGGCATTCTGGCTTCATAATTGTTTTTAAACAAATACTTTTCTATAACCCCCTTTTAAAACACTTTGTATTTATATGGCTCCTGTTGTAGGAGTCTACTTACCTTACCTTACCAAGGAGCCAAGGTCCTGGCTTTCTGGCTCTTCCTGGGCTTCTTACAGAGCCCCTAGGCCAAGAGCCACAGGCAAAGAGCCTCGCCCTTTTGCTCTCGCCCTTGCTGTGGCTCTTCGGCTCGTGCCAGAGGCTCCACACGTCATCCTATGGGCCTTCTATGGGGGCAGTAGGCCCAGAGAACCCCGTTTCCCCAAACCCTGCCTACTGCCCCCATAGAAGGCCCAGGGGATGGTGTATGGGGGACAGAAAAGGCCTTCTCTGGGCCCAGAGAAGCCCTTTTCTGCCCCTCTTCCCTTCCTTTCCCCCTTTTTCTTTCTTTCTTTCTTTCTCTCTCCTTTCTTTCACTCTTGCCCCTATTCCTTCCTTCCTTCCTTTCTCCAACCCTCTCTCCCTTCCACCTCCCTCCCTTCCTTTCTAGGGCCCATTGTCTTCCACCACAATGGGCTTTGCTCCCTAGTAATTTATAAAGATATTGAACAAAATAGGTCCCAGGAAAGATCCTTGAGGTGCTCCACTTGTCACTACTCTCCAAGAGGATGAGGGTTTATTAACAAACACTCTTTGGGTACAATCTGTCAACCAATTACAGATCCACCTAACAGTAATAGGATTCAAACCACATTTTATCAATTTGTCAACAAGAATATCATGTGGAACCTTGTCAAAAGCCTTACTGAACTCAAGCTAAACTATGTCTACAGCATTCCCTTGATCCAGCAAGGTAGTAACTTTCTTGAAAAAAGAGATAAAGTCTGTGATCACACGCAAAATTAGCCCCTCCATAGGTGCAAATGCCAGGCAGATTTTAAGGGCATGATCAGACGCAAACATCTGGGAAGTGTCCCGCACCCATGGGCAACCTGTTTTGGTCTGCCACAGAAGCAGAGTAAAAAAACACTAGGGAATGTCCGATAGCAAATGGATTTGCTACGGGCCAAGAACAGACTTTCCTGACACTTTCTTAGGCTCTTTAGTCAGGTCACACAAGGCAGGGCTTCAGTAGAAGAATCTGTTTATTGGTGAATCATAACTAAAGCCACATGTACAGCTTGTGTCAGGAATGCCCGGGAACAGCAGGGCTCCCTAAATTATAGTGGAATCAAACAACCCCCTAAACAAGCTGAAGCCAATGAGTATAGTTTGCACATGCAGGCAAAGCAAGCAGGCAAAGTGGGCAAAACAATCTAAAAGCCCTTAATTCCCAGCAGAGGAGTTCTGCAGCTTGAGACACTACAAGGTCAGGAAGATGATAACATACAGATAGTAGAATAGTAATGGTCAGAGGCTGGTAGACTGTGATTACTCCCCTCACATTCCCCCCTGGCTTGTCGGGATAGTGATGATGGAAATGGCAGATGAGGCAGGGGGCGAATGTGATCCACCTCCACCCACTCCCTCTGTTGCGGCCCAAAGTCTACCCATTCAACCAAATAGAACAGTTTGTTCCTAAGAAGCTTAAAGTCTAACTTGTTGGCCACTTCATAATGCGGTTCACCTTGCACCATCGGGGTGTGTGTGTGTGCATGTTGTAGTCACCAAGCATTAGGTCCAGGATCCCGATGGAGTAATCTGAAATGGAAAACAGGGTGCAATTGTCTCAAAGTTTTTAGCAATTCAAGATCCACAGTCACATCATTGATTTTACGTTTCACAGGGAATGGGCCCACATATTTCTAGCCCAGCTTCCTACTAGGCTGAAGTCTCTTGATATTCTTGGTAGACACATAAACCAAGTCACCAGGCTGGATGTCCCAGCCCATGGAGCATTTCTTATCTGCCTGCTGTTTATAATCCAGTTTAGCATTGTCTAAGGCTCTGCATAGAAACAGCCAGGCTGCCTGTAGCTTCTTACACCAGTCCCCCACCTCCCCTTCCGGCAGGGCTGCATCAGACAAAAATGGGGAGACCCCCGTGGAAGAATGGCACACATTGTTGTAGCAAAACTCCACCAGGGGGAGGAGCCCTTCCCAATCACCCTGTTGGAAGTTAGTGAAACAGTGGAGATACTGTTCAAGGGTTTGGTTCACCCACTCCATCTGGCCATCAGTCTCTGCGTATTTAGATTGGTAGAAGGAGGATTTTTAGTTTCTGCCAAGAATAAATCTGCAGTAAAAGAATGCAAACGGGATTTAGCAATGCACACAGAATTTGGAAGGAGATGGCCATCACAAGTCATTGGGGAATTTCAGACAGATGATATAATCCGGAAGAGGAACGGTTCCCAAACGGTTTCTGGTCTGGCATTTCAGACAGAACCGTTTTAGAACCGGTTCCCTACCGGAATATATTTGTAATTTCACACAGAATCGCTTCTGTCCCGTTCATGAAACAGGGCTGAAGCGTTTTACCTGTCAACCGCTTCCAAGTAGTCATCAGTTTCTTCTCCCGGATCCGATACGCTTTTTTCCCGCCTTTTTTCGCCCGCGCGGGCGATCTCCGGCTTTTTTTTTTTTGAACGTTCGCTTTAGAGCGTTATAGCGCTATAGCGCTATAGCGCAATAGCGCAATAGCATCATAGCAACCCCATTGGAATGCCTGCAGTGTTGTTTTTATAGCACTATAGCGCTATAGCGCTCTAAAGCGAACATTTTTTTAAAAAAAAGGCGTGGCGGGAACCGGCGGGAAAACAAAGCGGTGCAATCTGAAATGCCAAACCGCTTCTGATTCGGCTCTTTTCCGGTCAGGGAAAGCCATGTGTGAAATGGCAGCCCTGTACCGGTTTACTTCAAGACAAATCAGAAACGGCTTCAATCCGGCAGAGTCTCGGTAATGTGAAATTCCCTATTGTTCTTACATTGATCACAAAAACGCTCTGTAAAGCTGGTATTCTTAATATTGTACATAGTAAATTAAGTTCCATTATATAGTAATTATTCTGGGTCATTTTAAGAAGTGCTATAATTTATTTATTTATTTATTACATTTATACCCCGTCCTCCCAGCCATAGCCGGTTCAGGATGGCTTATAACAGCATAAAAACAACAATAAATAGTATAATAATTCTAAAACCATAACAATCACAATAGCAAAGGTGCTAACAATAATAAACAATTTACCAACAAACAGATAGTAATTGAACATTACACCTGAGATGGCGCTCAGACTTCTGTGCCATCCTAGTGGTCGATCCCGATCTAATAAATGGATGGCTCAGACTGTTTTAAGAATTTCAGGAGACAGGGCATTCTCCTCCAGGGCAGCTCCTAATCGAACAGCTCCATCTTGCAGGCCTTGTGGAACTGCATAAGGTCCCACAGGGCCCCGATCTTCTCTGCTCGTTCCACCAGAGCAGAGCCACCACCGAGAAAGCCCTGGCCTTGGTTGTGGCTAGCCTGGCATCCTTTGGCCTGGGAAAAATGAGTTGTTATTGAGACCCTGATCACAGTGCTCTCTGAGGAACATGTGGGAAAAGGTGGTCCCTTAGGTATGTAGGTCCCTGACTATAAGGGACTTTAAAGGTGAGAACCAGCACCTTAAAGCAAATTCAGTATGCTATTGATAGCCAGTGCAATGCCTTCAGCATAGGCTGAATGTGCTCCTGTATTGGGAGGCCCATCAACATCCTGGCTGCAGCATTTTGCACCAGCTGTAGCTTCCGAATTTGCAATAAGGGCAGCCCCATGTAGAGAGCATTACAGTAGTCCAACATCAAGGTGACCATCGCATGGATCACCATTGCCAAGTCGTTGTGTTCAAGGAAGGGAACCAGCTGCCTAATCAGCCAAGGATGATAAAAGGCTGACTTGGCAGTGGCTGCTACCTGGGCCTCCATTGTCAAGGATGCACTCCCAAATTCCTAATCTCTGGCGCTGGCACCAACGGTGCCCCATCAAAAGTCGGGAGTGGGATCCCTGCCCTTGGTCCAACCTGACTCAGGCACAGGACCTCCGTCTTTGCCGGGTTCAGTTTCAACCAGCTTTGTTGTTCATCCCTTCCCCCTTTGTACTTTCCTCTTTCACCACATACTTCTTAATCATCATAGTACAGCTGTTCTCCCTAGAAATACCCTTAACACTTATGTGATTTCTTCCACACAATTTATGGTCTCCAATGCACATTTCTGACCAGCAGCTACCACCTCCATGAAAATGTATTCCTTTTCATATTTTAATCAACAGTTAACAGTTTTGTATATTTTTTAAAAAACACACACACTTTAGTTCAACCCAGTAAAGATGCTGAACATTTAGCATTTAATTTATAATGTCTACAGGGGGGCACCAATTTCTAGTTTGCATATAAACTGCTTTCTGTTTGCAGATAAACTACATTCTGCCTTCTGTTCTGTCATTGTTAATTAAAACAGCTGGTCAATCTCTGGAGTCAATTTCCAGTTCTGTGAGCCGAAGAAGAGATGACAATGGCAACATTTTCAGACTGCGGCTCTTAGTCTTGGGGTTAGACTAAGATTGTCTGACACTAGAGGAAGACATTGTAATGGGCCAGATAATCCCAGTTCTAATCATCTTCTATTTTATTTCCTCTCTTTTTTCATCTGTGTAGGCTTGACAACCTGTGTCTTTGCCAAACAAATACCTTTTCCTCTAAAGCACACATAAGTTTAGACCAGTAAAGAAAGACATTTTTTGAAATTCAGTGAATGTGCTGTTCTTCAGGATCTGCCTTCAGTGTGACATTTTCAGGATTCTTATTAATGAGCATGTCTTCACTGATGAGTCAAATATCAAGGTTCAAATGTGCACACCTAAACTATGAGTCCATTAGGATTCCAGGAAGAAGAAGAAGAAGAAGAAGAAGAAGAAGAAGAAGAAGAAGAAGAAGAAGAAGAAGAAGAAGAAGAAGAAGAAGAAGAAGAAGAGGAGGAAGAAGAAGAGGAGGAGGAAGAAGAAGAAGAGGAGGAAGAAGAAGAGGAGGAAGAAGAAGAGGAGGAGGAAGAAGAGGAAGAAGAAGAGGAGGAGGAGGAGGAGGAGGAGATTGGATTTATACACCGCCCTTCACTACCCAAAGGTGTCTCAGAGCAGCTTACGAACTCCTTTCCCTTCCCCTCTCCACAACAGACACCCTGTGAGGTAGGTGGAGATGAGAGAGCTCTTGACAGAAACTGCTCTTTTCCAAGAACAGCTGTTATCAGAACTATGGCTTGTCCAAGCTCATCCAGGCAGGTGCAAGTGGAGGAGTGGGGAATCAAACCCGGTTCTCCCAGATTAGAGTCCTCACACTTAACCACTACACCAAACTGGCTCTCTCTTTAAGAGGATGTGAAACTGGTGGATCTATGTCAGATGAAACCAAAAGGCAGCAGAAAGAAAGAACACTACAATCCTAAACACAGTTACATCCTTCTAAGCCCATTGACTTCAATGGATTTTGAAGGGTGACACACCTGCCAGGATTGCAGTCTAAGTCTATGGTGTATGAGTTGCACTCTGCTTGATACCACATAGCACTGAGTATTCTGCTTAAAAGCTTGATTTGTACATATATAAATGGTGTGATGTCTTTTAATGGATAATAAAGCAGAATGTTGTATCTAGCAGAATAGAAAGGTAGCTTAGATGGACACTATAGTTTACTTGCAAACCCTGTCCATTACTTCTTTTGACTGGATAAATAAAGGACTGCTTGACCCTCCCCATCCAACATTTTTCCACTGAAAACAACTCTCCCTCAAGCTGGCCTCCCCACACATACACAAATGGTTGTTTAAAATATATATTTGAGAGGGTGAACTCTAGGTTGTTATGAAATGCTAGAATGTACCAAAAACTCAGTCTCTTAGAGTAACTCACTTGCTCCCATATTGCACAGGTCTGTGACTTCTCAGATAATTTAAAAACATTTCCCCTCAAATTATTGAGCAAGTTGTATTTTGTCTAGATAAGACTTCAGAGCAGATCAAGGGACCCCATCTTGTAAGAAATACTCCAGAGGATAATGTGCTTTCATTCATAGCTGGGGCACAACCAAACTAAAATTAAGCTATTTAATTCTCCTATTGAAACAAACAGAGATAGACGGACAAGAACCCTGCGTAGCAAAATTGTATTTTCTGTATGATTTTTAAAGGCCATTTGTTATTGTTATTGTTGTTCATATAGCTTACTAGTATCCCATTCCAGACACATCATATTACAAAGAAGATTTATGTTGTAATACAATAATACGTATAATAATACCTTCAAGATTAGCAATACATATATATATATATATATATATATACACACATACATATATATATATACACACATACATATATATATATATATATATATATGGAATAAAATACAATGGTTGTGTGTCTATCTTTTGATGGCTCTGCAACAGCCAGTATCCCAAACTCACTCCAGAGTGCTTACTTTTATTATACATGGTTGACTCATTATTTAGCACTGCCATGCACATTCCTTAAAATAGATTTAGACTCTTTCAGTGTGTTTTATAAATCAAGAGAAGTGCTCTGAAGGAAAACCACTTTACACACTTACCATGCTGAAAGATGACACATTATTTCTTAGGTAGTACATTTACTTTTGCCATTTGTTCCAAACTAAAATGCCACTTTAATGAAGAAAGCTGCCAGCCTAAATTATGCCTGTTTCCACAATTCTGTTTTCTTGGGTTAGTAAATCAGAAGTTCTTTTATATGGAGTACTAGAATGATAATAAATCTGATCACTCAAATATTACAAAAATCTGTCTCCCGTTTCGAGCAGGCAGCCACGGATTGAATAAAAACAGGAGGCTAGTTCTCCATGAGCTGGATAAAAAGTCATGTTTTATGGGGGCAGACCAGGAATGGAAAAGGAGGGTTTTATGTCAAAACTGCTTTTCCAGTTACGAAACATTTCAGAAGAACTGCCTCTCTACACCATTGTGGGGAGAATAAAATTCTGGGGTAAATCTCATGTTCAGAGGTATACAGTATTGCTTATCCAGACCAGCTGCTTGCTTGAATAGCCTATATATATATATAATATTTAAAGGTCAAAAAATGGGATGGGTCAGATTACAAGGACAAGAATATACTTCACCTGCTTAAGACAAGTACCTCTGTAGGGGGAAAGAGAGAAAATGGAAAAGTACTATTTGCCATAGAGATGCCAGTGAAAGCACCATTTTTGCCTAGCAGTCGTGAGGTCCTGGAGGAGAAATTTAGGCTGCTGGGCAGGAAACTCAAGGCCAGGACCTCTAAGTGCTACCTTCTCGGAAGTGCTACCTGTTCCACGCGCAGGGCGGAGAGACAGGCACAGATCAGGAGTCTCAATGCGTGGATGAGACGGTGGTGTAGGGGGGAAGGGTTCAAGTTTGTTAGGCACTGGGATGCTTTTTGGGACAAGAGGGAACTGTACAAAAGGGACGGTCTCCACTTGTCCCAAGAAAGAACCAGGCTGCTGGCGCTCAAAATCAAAAAGGTGGCAGAGCAGTTTTTAAACTGAATAATGGGGGAAAGCCGACAGGAGATGAAAAGTCTCTGCTTCAGGATGGCTCATCTCAAAGAGATGAAGGGGTAGCTATTATCTTTGTACAAGGAAATGGATTACAATTGTCCACTGAGACTGTGGCTAATGATAGGAACTGCCTAGCAAGGTCTCGAGGCAGCAAGAGGAAGGCTGTGGGCTTAACAAACATGGGAAACTATAAGTGTTTATACACAAATGCTAGAAGTCTCCAAGGTAAAATCGGGGAGTTGTAATGCTTGGTGTTGGGGGGGGAAATAGACATTGTGGGTATTTCAGAAACTTGGTGGGATGAGGAAAATCAGTGGGATACGGTGATTCCTGCTTATAAATTATATCGGAAGGATGGGGGCGAAGGGTTGGAGGTGGAGTGGCTCTGTATGTCAGAGAGGGTATACTGTCCAGTAAGACTGAGAGGGTAAGAGAATTGGATTCGCTTCTGGAAATGCTATGGGTTGAAATAGTGGGTCCAAAAGGAGGCTTAACAGTGGGAGTTTGTTATCGCCCACCAGATCAAAAGATAGAGGAGGATTATAAAATGAGGAATGAATTAAAGATAGCGGCTAGACAAAATAACTGTGTTGTAATAGGCGACTTTAACTACCCACACATTGATTGGGTCAATATGAGTTCTAGTCGGGAAAAAGAGATTGCGTTTTTAGACACTCTCAATGACTGTGCTGTGGAACAGATGGTCACAGATCCTACCAGGGCAGAGGCGATCCTGGATTTGGTCCTAAGCAACACCCAAGACCTGGTGAGAGATGTAAAAGTGATTGCACCACTTGGGAACAGTGACCATAATGTCATTGAGTTTAACATTTGTACAGATAGGGAGTTGCCCCAAAAGACTGACGCGACCACTTTTAACTTTAAAAGGGGTAACTTCTCTGGTATGAGGGGACATGTGAGGAAGAAATTGAAAGGAAGAGTGGAGAAGGTCAAAACCATTGGGGAAGCTTGGAGACTATTTAAAAAGACAATCCTAGAAGCTCAGAAAAAATATATACCGCAGGTTAGGAAAGGTAACGTCCCAAACTATAGATTGATTTTTGTCTTAAACATACGTCTCTTGGAGTTGAACCTGCATGTAAAACATCATTTGCCTTTGAGGATGTCACTGAGTTTGCAAGATCATCAATCACGTTAGTGATCCTTTCAAGGTTACTTTTATCTCCTGTATCGCCCCGAAAAGACATTTAACAGTCTCCGCAGTTAGCAAGCACAAATCTTTCTCTAAATTATCAGGGAGACCTACTTTCGTGGAGGAGTATTGTAATGCCTGAGTTACCGCAATATCCTCTGAAGTAGCTGCGACAAAGGGCGTGTTCGAGGTAAACTCCAGAGTAGCAGCTTGATCAAGAGGAGCATATCTATTTGATGTGGGAATGTTAAAAGCTGAGGTTACTCTAGTCTCCTTGATAGCAAAAAAATCCTTTATCTTCTTCTGTTTACTTACTGGCTGAATGTGAATTAACTACCTACTTGCATAGTTTCTCTTCTCTTTCGGACTCTTAATGTTAAATGTTTTTTAGTTTATTCAATTTTAACGTTGTACCGTATTGTAATGGCCTATGGCTAAACACAATAAACCTGACTATGACACCGCAGGTTAGGAAAGGTACAAATAGATATAGAAAAAAGCCTGCATGGTTAACAAATAAAGTAATGGAAGCTGTAAAAGGTAAGAAGGATTCCTTTAAGTGGTGGAAAGCTAGTCTTAGTGAGGTTGATAAAAGGGAACACAGACTATGGCAAATAAAATGCAAGTCTGTGATCAGGCAAGCAAAAAGGGAATATGAGGAGCATATCGCAAAAAACATAAAGACCAACAATAAAACTTTCTTCAAATACATTAGAAGTAGGAAGCCAGCCAAGGAGACAGTGGGGTCCTTGGATGACGAAGGGGTAAAAGGAGTAGTGAAGGATGATAGGGAAATGGCTGAGAAGCTGAATGCATTTTTTGCCTCTGTCTTCACTGTGGAAGAGGAGAAGTGTTTGCCCACTCCAGAAGCAACGATTTCGGGAGGGGGTTTGAAAGACCTGAATCAGATTGCGGTGACAAGAGAGGAAGTCCTCTGACTGATGGATAATTTAAAAACTAATAAATCACCAGGCCCAGATGGCATTCATCCGAGAGTTCTGAAAGAACTCAAATGTGAACTTGTGGATCTCCTGACAAAAATATGTAATCTTTCTTTAAAATCTGCCTCCATTCCTGAGGACTGGAAGATAGCTAATGTCACTCCCATCTTTAAAAAGGGTTCCAGGAGAGATCCAGGAAATTACATGCCAGTCAGTCTGACATCGATACCGGGTAAGTTGGTGGAAACTGTTATTAAGGAAAGAATTAGTAGGCACATTGATGAACAAAAACTATTGAGGCAGACTCAGCATGGCTTCTGTAAGGGAAGATCTTGTCTCACTAACCTGTTAGTGTTTTTTGAGGGAGTGAACAAACATGTGGACAAGGGGGACCCAATAGATATTATTTACCTTGACTTCTGGAAAGCTTTTGATACAGTTCCTCATCAAAGGCTCCTAAGTAAGCTCAATAGTCATGGGATAAAAGGACAAGTCCTCTTGGGGATCAAAAACTGGCTTATAAATAGGAAACAGAGAGTGAGTATAAATGGGAAACTTTCTCAGTGGAGGGTGGTAAGCAGTGGGGTACCACAGGGATCAGTACTCGGTCCGATGCTTTTTAACTTGTTTATTAATGATTTGGAATTGGGAGTAAGCAGTGATGTGGCTAAATTTGCAGATGACACGAAATTGTTCAGCGTGGTGAAAACCAGGGAGGAGTGTGAGGCACTCCAAAGGGATCTGTTGAGGATGGGTGAGTGGGCGTCAACGTGGCAAATGGGGTTCAATGTGGCCAAGTGCAAAGTGATGCACATTGGAGCCAAAAATCCTAAATATAAATACACGTTGATGGGGTCTGAACTGGCAGAGACAGACCAAGAGAGAGATCTTGGAGTCGTAGTGGATAACTCGCTGAAAACGTCTAGACAGTGTGTAGCTGCAATAAAGAAGGCCAACGCTATGCTGGGGATTATTAGGACGGGAATTGATAACAAATCAGCCAGTATCATCATGCCCCTGTATAAATCAATGGTGCGACCTCATTTGGAATACTGTGTACAGTTCTGGTCACCACATCTCAAAAAGGATATTATAGCATTGGAAAAAGTGCAGAGAAGGGCAACTAGAATGATAAAAGGGTTGGAACACCTTCCCTATGAAGAAAGGTTAAAATGCTTGGGGCTCTTTAGCTTGGAGAAACGATGGTTGAGAGGTGACATGATCGAGGTTTATAAGATTATGAATGGGATTGAGCAGGTTGAGAAAGAAGTACTTTTCTCCCTTTCTCACAATACAAGAACTCGTGGGCACTCTATGAAATTGCTGAGCAGTCGGGTTAGAACAGATAAAAGGAAATACTTCTTCACCCAAAGAGTGATTAACATATGGAATTCACTGCCACAGGAGGTGGTGGCAGCTGCAAGCATGGGCAGTTTCAAGAGGGAATTAGATAAACATATGGAGCAGAGGTCCATCAGTGGCTATTAGCCACAGGGTATAGATGGGAGCTCTCGGTCTGGGGCAGGTGATGCACTCTATTCTTGGTGCTGGAGGGGGCAGCAGTGGGAGGGCTTCTGGTGCCCTGGCCCCACTGCTGGACCTCCTGATGGCACCTGGTATATTTGGGCCGCTGTGTGACAGAGTGTTGGACTAGATGGGCCATTGGCCTGATTCAACATTGGCTTCTCTTATGTTCTTATGTTCACCATGCTTATGGTGGCAGGAAGGATGAAGCTAGACTGGGTCATAAAAAGCAAAGTATGGCCCAATCCCGAAAAGGGTGAGGTTTCCCAAGGCTTCAATATATTGTAGCAGGGACTGTGGCATTTAGGTTCACTACAAGGCCTCCACATCATTCTTTCTTGGCAGAAAAGGTAGATTCCGAGCATCCATAAGAACAGTTCTGAACAGAAGTGGAGAAGATTCTTTCCTGTCAGCTGTTGAACTGGCTGAACCATAATGGTTTCCTTCTGCATCAGAAGGCAAACCAAGCAAGAAAAAAAAAGATCCCATAAGAATGAAATTATACAGGTATACATTAAAACCCTCCCCCATATATTAGGTTTATGAAATGTTGTGCTTACCTATGTGTGAGTAGACAGGGACACAAATGCATCCATCTATGCATTTATAGATAGGAGGATAAATATATTACAGATGTTCACATAAAGCTTGCATTGGACATAAATTTCTTTCTTACACTAGACATCCCTCCACCTCCCTATTTGACAATTGTTAAATTGTATGATGGGGAGACAGACTTTGGACCACTCATTCTCTCTCAGCCTACCCAGTCTCAGATGCATGTATGCTGCCTTGAGCTTTTTGAAGTAAGGGTGGGATAAAAATGGGATAGTCACAGCAACAGTTGCATGGTTTCTCAAAGAAACAAAGTGCAACAGGAAGCTTATAAACTTTAACTGAAACATGACGTGCTAAGAGCCAATGTGATTTAGTGGTTAAGAGCAGCAAAGTCTAATCTGGAAAGCTGGGTTTGATTCCCTGCTCCTCCTCATGAAGCCAGCTGGGTGACCTTGGACAAGTCACAGTTCTTTCAGAACTCTCTTAGCCCCTACTACCTCACAAGGTGACTGTTGTGGGGAGAGGAAGGGAAGTTGACTGTAAGCCACTTTGACTGAGTTCAGATTGGCAATTTGCACCTCTATAGCCACGTTTCAGTCACATTTCCTGAGCGGATTAAAGGGGGCGTTCACACAGGCACATCTGCCTGGCGTTCCCCACCCATAGTCAACCCATGCTGTTCCGCTTCGCTCCCGTGTTTAAAAGATACCTGATAAAAGTGGCAGCAAATCCCAGAGAGCACCTTTATCCCGCATTATTCCTCTTCCTGGAAGTGTGAATTTGAAGCCAAAAAGCCGGGAGCAACCCGCTTCTATAGCATGTGCTGGGTGTTTCCGCACATAAGGCAGCAGCAATTGGATTGGCTGTGCTCCATTCTACCGCCCAATGCGGTGCCAGCGCAATGGGATCCTCCCCAAATCAGCCAGATGCTTATGTGTGTGTGAGCGCATGAGTGCATATGCGCTCATGCGCTCATACACACATAGGCATCCAACTGAATTACCAGGGAAAAGCCGTTTACAGCCGCGCCTCCGGGCCAGCAGTCTGAATGCTCCCACGTGCCTCCTTCCAGTATGCTCCCACATCCGTCAGCCCCATATGACTGGGAAAACCCAGAACAGTTTATTCCAGGTTTTTTTTGCCACGACTGGCTCCCGCTGCAAATTGCCAGTCTGAACTCAGCCTTTGAGACTCCTTAGGGTAGAGAAAAGCAGAGTATAAAAACCAGCTTTTCTTCTTCTTCTGAAAAGTTTGATTGACAGAACAGTGGGATGGAAAACTAGCCAATCAGATTTAGAGTCCAGTGGCACCTTTAAGACCAACAAAGGTTTATTCAAGGTATGAGCTTTCGTGTGCAAGACACAAAATACATTGGAATGGTAGATGAGGTTCTAAACTTATAGACAGGGATTTAACAGCAAATTAACATGTAACATGATGATGTTTAAGTTATGCAAAGTGGAAAACTAAATAGCACATTAAGGTTATAAGATCAACAGTTGTATAGCAACAAATATGTCAAAATAGCAGATAAATGTCTAAAGGTGTTTTTTTCTAATTGTGGGAAGTAATAGAATCTTAATTATCTCATCTCTTCCAGCTCAAAATATGCTTTTAAGTGCCCTCCACACCTGAGAAGATATAATACCTGCAGACTTTATACCTGCAGACAAGAAGGGACAGAAAAGGTGAGCCTTGATGATACAGCTGGCAGCCTTTCCTGGGTTACAGATTTTACTACTTGTCCAGATCACAATTCAATATATACATCTTTGGGAGTTTCCAGAAAACAGTTTGCTGCCAAAGTGGAATTGGGATTTTGAAGTTTCTTCCATGAGGAAAAGATACAAAGGAATTCAGCCACACTTTCATAAAGCAGTCAGTGAAAGGGTCTGGCTACAGCAACAGTGGAAATGGTCAAGTTGAGTTCACCACGCTTTATAAATACAGATAATGTGGGCTAGTTCTGTTACATTCCCATGTATTCTTCTGCTTCCCTTCCCCCTCCCCTTGCTTCTTAATTGCACTGTGTCAAGAAGTACTATATCGATAACTTCCTAGTCCCTCCTGGCCACTCAGCAAGGATATAATAGCTATGGAACCCCTGAAGGCCCATTGACCTCGCTCTAGCGCTTCAGCATGTGCAGCTCCCAAGCACACAGCCTCCTGCAATCTACTCTCAGCCAGCCTTATCAGAAGATGCAAATGTTTTACATGAGTAAGTTGTCAATAAATAAATCACATTAACTGCCGGCATGTGTAAGTATGTTTCAGTTCCTACTTATTTACTTCAGGAAGGAATCTCTGTCCATGTGTTGGTAGCTACTAAGAGTGTGTTAGGTCAGACACAAAGAAATTTACAAGGTCATAGCACTTCACCCTAAAGAGACCTCTCAGATGAACAAAGGGCTATAAAAAAGGAATACTGTGCAACTGAATATGTAGCCTACTGAACTTGGAGTTAGCTTTACAGGTTGTATGAGCATTGATTAAACAGAGGATGCAAATTGTTCTCTCAGCATTACAGTTCAGAGATATGCCAATCTTATGGGGCAGTATGGTATAAATGAAACATCAAGAAAATCCAGGAGATGCAGTATAGCTCTTCTTACTTAAAAAAAAAAAAAAAAAAGGAAATGGTTCAGTTCAGTCAGCTAAATATGAGATAAGCAGGGGAGTTTGTCATGCAATATAAATGAAACATGTAATGAAGTAGCAATTTAGGAAATAAGAGATTTTCAGATTCAATGGGAGGGTTTTGCCCTTTGCGAATGTATTTATCCACTATCATTTAGCAGTAGTCCAGGATCTCTTATGGTAATGATTTGCAGGACTGGTGAATACAAGGACATTTACATAATATGGTCAGACAAGGCAGCAATGAGATCCACTTTGTATAACTCAGCCAGGAAATCACAGAGTTTTCCATAGGCACTAGAAGTGACATTCATGGCAGTAACTGTCATGGATTCATTTGCACTGACCCTGTCTTTCAGATGAGGCATGGGGAGGCATTGGTCAGGGCTGGAAACTTGCCAGCCAATGGGGAGAGGAGCTTCTTAAACAGGCTGCACTCCTTCTGAGCATGCTGCTGAGGAATGCTGCTGCCATCTTGCTTGTGAAATTTTCAACTCTAATGGAGTTAAAAGTAGGGTTGTATATCTGAAAAGGGTGTGCACAATTTGGTGAATTTTGTGCACTGAAATTGGAGTGAGTTCATTGAAAGGGAGTCTAATGCTTACTTGTGTGTGGATAGAGTATTTTGGAGTTTCCTTTTTAGGATCATCCCTCTTCCCCATTCCTTTGAGTTTCCTTGGTGTTTCCCCCCCTTATTGATTTGGTCTTTTGACACAGAGCTGCCATTTTTACCTTTCCTTACAATTTGAGTTTTAATACTGCTTTGGCCAGGTGTTGGAAGTTAGGGAGACTGCTGGGATCTAGCCAGGCTGTCAAACAGCAAAGTTTCCTGTGTTTGGAGATCAGAAACTAACCCTCAGACAATCTCTGTGTCATCTGATTTCCTCCCCCCAGGTTGATCATTCCCAGCAGGAGATCAGAAGCTAACTCCTAGATGATGGTGGATCAGCTGGGAATGCCATTCTGATCTGCTGTTGCACCTACTGAACAGCCAGGAAACTGGTCAATAACTTGCCTGTGTGCAACTGTCAGACAGGTCACAGATCTAATTGGTAGCTTTTTAAGCATCCCTAGTTAGACTTATTATATGTGTCTTGTATAGTTTTGCACAAAGCCTTAATCCAAAATCTGGTCTTTGCACATTCTGACATGCATACAGCTTTTGTATATGCATTTCCTGATTGTTCAGCATAGCTCAGAAACTGCTAACACCAAATTCTGAGCCTTTATTGTCTCAGGAAGAGACAGTTAGCTGTGATACTTTTGCCAATTTTGTTGTTGATAAATATCAAGAATATCTTTGATCTGAATGTGAGTTGTAACACAGGCACCCCAGAAGAATGGCTTAGTACCCTGCCTCATCTGTTTATAGATCATTTTTGACTAAGTTTCCATGATTCTGGGATTGGCAAAGGCCACTACTTGTACTCTGGATCCTTGTCAATTCTGACTGCTAAAAAACATGTAAGTATCCATTATAAGCCTTTAGTATCCATTATAAATCAGTCACTAACTCAGGGCACTGTCCCTTGTCAACTCAAAAAGGTGATTATCCATCTACTACTTAAAAAATGTCCTTACAGAAAAATGATATGACTAGTTATTGCCTGGTATCTAACCTGCCCTTTCTGGGCAAAGTTATTGAAAGAGCAATAGTAGACCAACTTCAGGTCTTCTCAGATAACTCATCTGATCTACATACTTTTCATTCTGGCTTCAAGCTAGGCTAGCTTGAAGCCAGAATGCTAGCTTTAGTTGATAACTTCCGTCTGAGTGTAGACAAAGGCTATGCCTCTTTGTTGCTCTTATGGACTTTTCTACAGCCTTTGATAGGTAGATCATGTCATCTTGTTGGTCCTTGGGGACAGAAGTAGGTTTCAGGGGATCTGTGCTGAACTGGTTCAAATCATTCTTCATGGATTGGAGTCAAAGGGTTGTTATTGGAAACCAGTTATCATTGCTGGGGGTCAAATCTATGGAGTTCCATTGGGTGCAATTCTATCTCCCATTTTTTTCAACCTCTAGGTAAAGCCCTTAAGACAAATCATTTGCAGCTTTAGGGTTGGTTGTCACCAATATGCAGATGATACCCAGCTCCAAATCACCTGGTGATGTGTTTTGAGGTCCTAAATCACTGCCTGGCTGCTGTGGTAAATTAGCTAAGAGTAAACAAATTAAAACTAAACCCTGAAAAGACAGATGCATTGCTGGCTGGGATGAAGGAGATCTTGAAGGTCACTGTGTTCCCCACTTTTGATGGAATTCAGCTTATTGGAATAAGCAAGGGCTATTGTGCATAGATGACAAACATGTCCTGCAGGGGGCAGCAGAAGGGACAACTAGCTAGCCTACTGAAATTAGGGACTTCCTGTTATTTTCAAATACTCTCCTTCCTGTTTCTTGATTGGCTCATTTGGGTTTCCTTCCTGCTCCTGCTGAGAAGTTAGTCTGCTAACTCTCTCCTAGCTAGTTAGACAGACTTCTTTCTCTCTCTCCTCTTTCTTACAAAGTTTGTTCTCTTCTTAATAAACTGACTTTATTCTTTAAACAGCTTGTGCTCCATATTACTGCATATCTACACTCTGCCAACACAGATGAACCTTACTGATTCAGTTAAGAACCTTGGGGTTATGCTGGACCCAACATTATTTCTGGAGAAGCAAATTAATGCAACTGCAAAAAGGCTTTCTCTCAATTCAGCCTAGCCTGAAATATGATCCCTTGCCTTGGACCTGGCCTCCTGAATCCATGCCACAGTAACATCAAGACTAGACTATTGTAATGCATTGTACATTAGTGTCCCATCAAAATCAATTTAGAAACTTTTATTGGTGCAGGACACCACAGCTTGGCTATTATCAGGAGCTAGACAGAGCACACATATTATTCCCATTCTACAGTTACTCTGCTGGCTGCCCATGAGTTACTAGACTCAATTTACTGTATTAGTCATCACATACAAAATCCTTCATGGCCTTGAACCTCACATCTGTGAGAATGCCTCTCCCACTGTGCACCAACACAATACCTTTGTTCATCTGAATAAAGTCTTCTAGAAGTGTAAGCCTGGAAATGGGCAAAATCAGCAACTGCCTGTACACATGCCTTCTTCCTTGTGGCCCCCACCTCATGGCATGGCCTGCCTGAAGTGGTCAGGAAGGCTCCCACTCTCCTGGCTTTCTGAACAATATATGCAAAATCCTATAGGGATTTTCTATGCAGGAAATAGAATTGCACTGTACTAAATGATTCACAAAGTTACTTGGATAAATTATTCAGGAGTGTGATCTATAATACTGTGTTTAGCTTGTTGAAACTAGGATCCTACTATATAATTCTTATGCTTTGCTCCAGTTGTGTTTTTAATTTCTGATTGGTTTGACAATCCTAATCCTGTTGTTTTGTTTATTGGATATTGCATCCTGTTGATTATATTGAGTCAGCCTGTATAATCTACCTTGAGTCCAAGTGAGAAAGGTGGGGTATAAATAATGTAAACAAAATAAATAACATTTCCATTTAATAAACAGACCAGTACATGTATCATCTAAATCCATGGCCCCACCCAGACTGAGCTTATCATCCAACAAAAACCCTTCAGTGTCCCTGCAACAGGACAGCCTGGCTGAAACCACTGCCTACTGGACTGCAAGGATAGGGGCCCCTTTTGACACTTGGGCAGTGCAGAATTCATCAGGCCATTTAAAGCTAGAGTGTGGTGCGCAAGGCTGCCAGAAAATAGCCTATTGACAGCAGGGAGGGGCTATCCCCACTTCCTAGAGGTGGCTAGATATAAAAGAAGAAAACCCAGCCAGGGAAAAATTGGTGAGATACCTCCAGGAGATGCCCATAGAGAGGAGAGGGAACACAGTGGCTGTTTCCATTCTGAGGCCCAAAAAAGCCCCATCTCAGTGGACATGGAAGGCACCACTGGGAAGACACTCAGTGCACAGTCCCCTATGCCAGGAAAAACATGGAGCCAAACCAGTGCCTTGAAATATGTCAAAGGGATACTTACAAAGATCTGTTGCTTCACTGCAGTAACTGGAACAGAAACCTCTAGAGGCATATCGGATAAAATATGTTCTTATCAGGTTGCTGAATTAGAGGTGTAGACTGCAGCCCACTTCACCTGATAGTGGATGTTCCACATCTTCTGTCTTCTGTTGCTTTGGGCTCACTCCACATAATGAAATGGAATCTTGTTAAAAAAAAAAGCTTAAATAAAAACAAATCAGTATGTTTTTGTAGTAGTGTAGGATGGCACATGGCTGGGATGGCAGATGACTGAATATTATTCAGGAGTCAAACAAAAGTTCATTTAAAAATGTTATATTTATTTATTTATAAATTTTATGTCCCACTTTTCTGCCCAAAATTTACATCCCACTTTTATAATGTATGTTTTCAAACCATTAAAATAAACCCCTTTCTCAAACAAACCTCATTTAAAAAGCTAAAAACAGAGTTAAAATACATATAAAACAGTTAAAATGCATACAAAACATAAAACATTGGTTAGGAAGGAGGGATCATTGAGGGAACACACAAAGGAAGAGAACATTCAGTTTGTGAGGGTAAAAAACACACTGGAAATAAAACCAGTAATTACTTGCTTCAGTAAATTACAACTGCTGTTATTCCTAACCAGAGGCTTCTGTTCCCATGACTTCCCTGATTAAAAAATAAAAAACCCTGAAAATCTCAAGAAATCTGAGATCCAGAAACTGAAGAAAAGAATCAATCAGTATCTCCATAAAACACTTGCATTTGAGCTAGGAACATCCATAATTTTGCAGATGACAAGAGAAAATTGTCTCTGTGATTTTCACATTACAGAATGTTGTCTGGGAAAAAAATGGGGGGGGGAATAAACTCATAATTTTGAGGGGCCATAGCTCAGTGGTACATCATCTGGTTTGTATGCAGAAGGTTCCAGGTTCAGTCTCTGGAATCTGCAGTTAAAGGATCAAGGCAGTCGTTGACATGAAAGACCACTACATGAGACCCTGGGGAGCCACTGCCATTCAGAATAGACAACACTGTCTTTGCTAGACCAAAGGCCTAACTCAGTAGCACTCTACAGTGACCTGTCTATGTCTTCAGTCAATGTGTGAAGGGGGGAGCAAATATGAATGTGCTGATCATGCCCCCACATGATCACTACGCAGAGAGGAAATATATACACATACTGTCCATTCCCATGACTGAGGACACTGATTTGTGAACATTTTTGATCATGGGGAGGGAGTGTTCATGTGTAGACTTCTTCTACATGTAGTACCATGCTGATGAGCTGGCAATCACAAGGTGGTATGGGGTAGCAGTGGCATGAACCTGCTCTCTCTATCCATGTGTCGCCTGAGAGGGTCACCTATAGAGAGCTAGAATAAGGCAGTTTCATGGGTTTGAATAATAACTTTAAAATCATATGTGCAATAAAATTGCATTATTGTTTTTGTACGGCTAAAAAAACCCCCAACCCTATATTTAACAATGTGGGAAACTATGTATCCTATGAGGCTGTATAGAATGAGCACACATGAGCTTCTCTACATCTGGACAGATCAGCAGCTATCATTGTGGCAGGCAGACAGACGATGACATCTATTGTATTGCAGTCTTTCTTAAAACAATTGCTACATGGCTGTAGTGGGACAACTTTTCAAATAGCTGTTGCTGATGGTACATGTGTGGATGTAGAAAGCTACCTGATAAACATGCTCACATCTGTTTGCTGGTGACCTGAGTTGCTTCATGATAACCGTATGTGAGCATGATGCAAGAAGAACTGGGTATTGTTTGAACATACCTAATAATGACTCCAAACAAAATTTCAATGTACATCTATGTGGGATAGATGGGCTGAAAGAGACTCTAGAGGGAGGCTGATGCAGAGAGTCAGGAACATTGCCATACAGGTCTTGGGGCCCCATTTCCCATGGGCTCCATTCTGCATTGAGACACAGAAGCAGACAACTGTGACTAGTAAAAGTGACTAATCAACAGTGTATGTTGCTGGTTTGTGGATAGGGCCCACAGCACATGCCAGAGTGTACAACTTTAAATATATTAAGCTACCTGTTCCACAATAATTTCTCATGACCGTAGTCTTCTCCCCGACACACACAAACTATTTATGGCTATTGGCCTGGCTTACCAAAATTCTTCTAGGAGGGCTCAAATGCCAAAAAATCAGAGTTCCTTTGTCAGAACCTGAGATTCAAAATGCCTTATGTTTCCTGTCCCCTCTCTGTTTCATCCACTCCCTCCATTAAAAGATGAGAAAATAACAGCATATTAGGAGCTTGTCATATCAAAGTTCTCTGGTAAGCAACATGCACCAGAGTTTCTGTAAGTGGACAACAATGCCAGGTATTTCCAGTGATATACCCCTAACACCCAAAAACAATAAAAAACTCCCAAGTGCATGTAAAGAAATTATTGAACAAAACTGTTTCAAAGTAACTTTCAGTTTTTGAAGCAATTCTACAGTGCAGATGTTATTAAACTTTCTTCCCTAACTTTATCTGTTTGATGACACATGAACTCTAAGTACATTTTCTCAACTATACTGTTAGAATTGAGAGAAGGATTTTCTACAAAGTCTGCCTTGATTGTTAAAAAAACACTAGACTTTCATTCTACAACCTTTTCTCTTCAAACTTACCCACTTTTTATCCCCCCCAAAAAACTTTGCAGCAAATGGTTCTATAGATCTTGTAGCTCCAACAACTGTCAAATATGTCAAGTCCGTGGAGGGAAGGATGTACTCTACTAGATTATAGAAGATTGTTTTGTTCTTTACATTCTTTGATGCCATATAAAACTCTGCTCAGGTAATGGACAACAGCTTCCCTGACAATTCACATTTAAGTTCTCTTTTCGTAGTGTTCTTGAATCAATAAGCTTCTTCTAAACCTACTGTATAAGGCTGAGATCCTGCACACACCAATACCCATGCTTTAAGTTTCCCTGAATGCACAAGACTGCAACCAGAAACTGCTTGATGCAAGTGTCTTCTTTTATGAGTATACAATTATAATACCAATCTGGCTTAAAAGAAAGTAGACTCCTAATCCATTAAAAACATGAGAAATTTTGCAATGGAATATTAATTGTTCCCTGCAGCGCAAAAGAAGCCTTGTCTGTTTTTTCAAAGGATTGGCTCCAAAGCTCAGCACCACATTCTGATCCCCGCAAATGTTCTTTGAGCTTTTGTAAAACATAGTGGCATTACAATAGTAGCCATTAGAAAAGTAGATACAGTTAGGACAGATTTATGCTCTTATGTAACCTTCATTTATACTGATGTTAACACAATCTGTACAAAAAGTCTCAGATATACTTTAATCATTCTGGGGGGAAATGTTGAATATAGCATGCATTAAAGGCAAGAATTAATATATCCTTGATGGTGTGTCTGTTAAAGTAACTTTGAAAAACTAATAAATGTGCTGTTACGATGAAACTAATGTTACATAATTGGAACATCAGATCTTAAGTAAAGATAATTCAAGTAAATTTAATCAGCTTTTCTTACTATGCATGGAGATGAAAGTATAACAGAGTTTTTGTTGATTTATTAGTAGACATCATAATGCCCCTGTATAAATCGATGGTGCGACTTCATTTGGAATACTGTGTACAGTTCTGGTCACCACACCTCAAAAAGGATATAATAGCATTGGAAAAAGTGCAGAAAAGGGCAACTAGAATGATAAAAGGGTTGGAACACTTTCCCTATGAAGAAAGGTTAAAGCACTTGGAGCTCTTTACCTCTGAGCAGTGACATGATCAAGATTTACAAGATTATACATGGGATAGAGCAGGTAGAGAAAGAAGTACTTTTCTTCCTTTCCCACAATACAGGAACTTGTGAGCACTCAATGAAATTGCTAAGTAGTCGGGTTAGAACAGATAAAAGGAAGTATTTCTTCACGCAAAGAGTGATTAGTACATGGAATTCACTGCCATAGGAGGTGGTGGCAGCTACAAGCATGGACACTTCAAAAGGGAATTAGGTAAACATATGGAGCAGAGGTCCATCAGTGGCTATTAGCCACAAGGTATAGAGAGAGGAACTCTCAGTCTGGGGCAAGTGATACACTGTATTCTTGTTCCTGGGGGGCAACAGTGGGAGGGCTTCTAGTGTCCTGGCCCCACTGATGGACCTCCTGATGGCACCTGGTATTTTTGGACTGGATGGGCCATTGGCCTGATCCAACATTGGCTTCTCTTATGTTCTTATGTACTTATGTTCTTTAAAAAAAACTTTGATTCCTACATTCAGATAGGTAGCCATGTCGGTCTGAAGCAACAGAACAAAGTTCAAGTTCAGTGGCACCTTTAAGATCAACAAAATTTTATTCAAGGTATAAGCTTTCGTTTGCATGCACACTTCTTCAGATACATTGAAATGGAAGTTACTAGTCCATACGTATAGGTTGAGGGTGAGCAGCAAATTAGCATACAATATAACAAAGAAGTTTAACAGGAGAAAACATAGTGCAGCAAATAAATATATCAAAATTGGAGATTGATGTGTAAATGCAATCTTCATAATTGTGGAATGCTGAGAGTAATTAACTGAGACCCTGTTGTTATGCTCCATCTATCTCTTCTCAAGTGTGGCGGTAACTAACACCATCCTTTTCTTGAAGTTGGGGTGATTGGTTGTGCAGTGTTATGTCTCCTCTATCACTATTCTAATCTATAATCACTATTCTAATCTACTACAATTTCCCTTGCTAAATTACAAGTTATTACAACACTCAGAACAAAAAAACCCAGGACTTAACAGAGATATTGATTTCTTATCTTACTTCATATGCTAATCTCATTCAGTCCTTACATCTGTATTCTCACCAAGGAGGGCTATACATTCTCTTTATTTTATTGTATTTTTATTGTATTTCTTATTTGGAATAGTAGATTGGAATAGTGATTGTAATGTAATGCAATGAATAGTAGAATGTAATGTAATCTGGAATTGTAGACTGGAATGTATCCCTCTGGTCTGGTGACAGAAAAGACATAACACTGCACAACCAATCACCCCAACTTAAAGAAAAGAATGCTGTTAGTTTCCTCCATGCTCGAGAGGAGACAGGTGGAGCATAACAGGCTCTCAGTTAATTACTCTCAGCATTCCACAATTATTAAGGGTACATTTACACATCAGATTCCAATTCTGATATATTTATTTGCTGCACTATGCTTTCCCTCTGGAATTAAATCCAAACAAATGGTGATTGTATAAACTAAGCTTATTATTCCTGTTTGGTCCTTGCATCTGTTAAACATCTTCATTATGTTGTATGCTAATTTGCTGCTCACTCTCTACCTATATATATGGACTGGTAACTTCTGTTTCAATGTATCTGAAGAAGTGTGCATGCACACAAAAGCTTATACCTTGAATAAAACTTTGTTGGTTTTAAAAGTGCCACTGAATTCAAACTTTGATACTGATAATGTTTTTAAACAGCCTAGCCCTTTTCTGCTAGTGAAAGCATGCAGAGTGGGTAGGAGGGAATGATGAAGCTCCTCTAATTGCCATACCACATTTAGGAGATGATTTGCCCCACCACTATTTTTGAGTTCCACATCACACATCAAAACAGATTTGGGTTGGGGTTTCCCCAACTCACTTCACATTTAACATCTCATCTAATTAGACCTTTAGCAATCTGCACTCAGATGAGTGAAACTGTTGTGGCAGGGAATAGCAGATGAGTCGGTCTGCAGATAATTTTGATATTATATATGTACTTGATCTATTTTTAATCTTGTTAATTGGACTGCTATATTTTGTGTCCACATAATCTAGTTGTTGAATTGTTAGCCTCTATGAGTCTGAACAGATAAGGCAAAATTGAAATATTTTAGATAAAAACATAAATATTTGTCTGGTCCAGCATGGCTATTCTTATGTTCTTATATTATAGACAGATATGTGTGGAGTGGCCAGTTTCCATAAATATATCCTGTATTCACAGTGAAATAGAATTCTTTTTAACTAAAAATGGCAAATTAGGGCCAGTAAAACCATATTATTTTACAAGCATTAGTCTGTCAATTTGCCATGCATTTTGCTTTCGATCAAATTTGATAGCAAGTCTAGTGAGTTCCAAATGTATAATGAGGACATAGCAGTGGGTTGCCAAGCCTCCATCAGTGAGTCATCGGGCTGTTGATATTGGGAACACCATGGAACATCGACAGGGGTTTCTGGATAAGAGAATGGAAGAAACCAATTTCCGTTAAAGAACAATAAAGACAAAATTCTATGAATAAAGATCTTCCCTGCAAGCCATTTACATCCCATTCCAATTATTTCAACCAGTAAGGTAAAATTTAATGTTGATTGGTGATCATTTCTCCCTGTTGATGCCAAATTTAGCAATAATAAATGTGCTCGTTCTGCTACTTCAGATCCATGAAATACTCTGTGTCAAGGATCACACAAATCATTACTTGGATGGTTTCTTCTTTTAAAAGAGAAAAACTCCCACAGATTTCCAAATTGCTGTATCTAGAAAGACTCTTCATTAACATACGTTCCCAGAAGGAATGTAATGTTGTAGTAATAAAAAGCACTTTGTGCAATGTGTTAATTTTGTATTTTTTTCTACCATGCTGTTTGTGATCATGTTTGGATTTTAATTGTCTCTTTAATTCTCAGCTACTGCTGCGTTTAAAGTAAGGGGATTTGTGATTATATGTTAAAGGAAATTTAAGTACAATTGCTGAGAAACGTCTATAGTCTCAGCTATCGAGAATTTTCTCAGGGTATTTTCTTTATTTGTACTTAAAATGCAGACTACTACTATCAGAACAGAATAGAACTCATATTCAGAAGAATGAAGTAATTTAGAGGACTCTTTATAACCATGAATTGCAGTTCCTACTGGATCTTTTAGTAAAGAACTGTTTTCTTTACTAACGTAAATAGTTTTCTTACTCCTTTAGTATTTTTTAAACAATCAATGGTAAATCTTTTTTTAATATATATTTGATTATTGGTTATAGATAAAAATCAAAAATAGGCAAATTGCTTTTGAAATGTCAATGAGTAAAAATGTAAATAGGATAATTTAAGCACATTTAAGCCATCAATGTGGAATACAGTCTAAACACTACTAAGGCCCTGGTCATACGGGCCAGAAGACGCAGGGGAGAGGCGTGGCAGTTTGCCCCAGAGCTAAATAAGGCATGGTAGCCCAATCACACGGGCCACCGGTTTGCCACGCTCCAGCTCTGCGCCCTGATCACACTGCGCTGCTGCAGCACGGCAAAAAAGCAGTGCAGCAGACCACACAAGTACAAAGTGTTGCGAAGTGCGCATGTGCCATTGGGGGGCAGGTCGCTGTCGGTGTCTTGTGTGTGCACATGCGCTGTTCAGCGTTGGTGCGCATCCCATGGAAACTTACAACATCCGGAAACCCCGGGGACATGGGCAGGCGTCGGAAGCCGTGGGATACTGGCGCTCCCGCAATCAGACACCAGCCTTTGCCCCAGGGTTTCCGGAAACTAGTACTTCGGACCTAGTAGTTTTTTACTCTGTGTTTTCCACGGGAAGCCGTGGGTTGGCCACGGGAGCACTACGCCTCCCAGATGTGCTTGTATGATCGCGCACGGAAAGTCCGCAGGGCTCTCGTGCCTTCAGCAGGGCAAATGCTCAGTGTGAACGGGGCCTAAATTGGTTTTCTGACAAATACCCTTGTGATTTGAGTGTCTAAGCAGAGTAGCCCTTTATGCAACATGTTGGGAATCCACAAGGTATTGTGGCAAGGGGAATGGCATTCCCTCCCAGCTCTCTCTCTTTGTTCTCTTTGATCACCACATGCTTTCTTTCCTTCTTTTCTCTTCCTCAGTTCCCAGCACTGCTTCCTTGCCCCCAGCTCTTGCCACAACTACTTTCTTCCCTTCAGTTCCTGCTACCCCCTCAGTCACCACTTTTTTGTCCTACGGTTCCAATCACTGGTCATTTCTCACACTGCTACTGTTTTCTCCAGTCACCACCTACTGCCATTACCAATTGCTCAGCCCACCCACCACCACTGCTCTCTCATTGCCAGGGATGTAACTGTATGCAGAGATACTATGCTAACTGTGTTCTCTCAAGATGTCAGTTGTTTTTTCACCATGATGTGTGAGCTTATGCAGATATTCTTCTTCCAGCATGGAGAGAGAATTTAGCACCCTTTCCCCCAACTTTTTGTTCATTACTGCAAACCTGGTGGTTCCCCTTGGTTTTTAGAAACATCTTCCCTTTGTCTGTGGCCCATTTTGTGTGGTGTTTTTTTTTCAATCCACACTCTGAGGGCCAGGTTCTGAATATTCAAATACTTATAAGCCACATGTCTATAGTTGTTTGATTATAAAGGCTACAGATTATTTACTTTGGATACTGATTGTGCTTCAATTGACACATCTTCTCTGTAGAGGGGTAATATATGTTTCTTTTTATTTTTGCAGTTTGTGTTGTCAGCTTTTTTGTTGCATCCATTTTCACTGTTGAGATTCCCGGTTCATGTATTTTTAATGCCATTTTAATGTCATATCTTTTATGCATTGTACACCACTCATATGCAATTGACACAAAAATAATGCTGGAAATGTATTAATTTAAACTGGAAAATTCCTCTTCAGGAAACAAAAAGCAACTTAGGCTCCAATCACATGCAGAATTAGCAATGCAAGACGCATGAATGTCGGGTGGATTTTATGGGCACAATCATATGGGAACATCTGCCCAGTGTCCCGGAGTCATCAGCGACCTGTTTTGCTCTGCCACAGAAGTGGGGTAAAAAGACACTGGGGAAAGTCCACTATCAAACAGGTTGCTACAGGCCACAGACAGGACTTTCCCCTGTGTGATCGCGCCAGTGCGCTTTCATGGCATCAGGATGGTCTGAACAGGCCATCCCAACTCTGTGCCATTTTTGTTTTCCCCCTTTCAGTATGTGCATCATCACACCCTCCATAGGGAGACCTCAGTGCAGAGATGCGGATGATTGATCCCCCGTTGAAGTGCACCAGAAACATACAGCAAAAACAAAACAAAACTGATTCACCTGTGGTTTGTGTCTGATCATGCAGTGGTGGGCTGCCCCCACAGCTCCCAGGGACTATGTGATCGCGCAAATGTGGGTCAAACTGCTACAGAACAAATAGCCTTGCTTCCCCCCATGTTATCTTGCATGTGTGACCGCAGTATTAATATGTTGGATTTAGATGTAGCAAGTAGAATTTAATGCACATTTCTGAGTGGACCCCACTCTGTTATAATCATTGGCATGAATAAATATAAATTACTATTAACTTTTGTTCTGAGCCTAATGGTGTATCCCTAGTGGCCAGACATTGCAGGTTTAGGGGTTCTAGCAGTGCCCAACAGAAGAACATACTTGTAAAAATAGGTGCTCTTAACACTACAGTTTGTCAAGCTGACCCTAACAAATTAGTAACAATCCAGGAGAATTGACTAAGAATGTACAAGCCATCAGGGTGTGCACTCAGATGTCAGATCTTTTACCGAGTTACATTCACAACAAATCCCACATTGCATGCCAAACACAATGTGGGTAGGCCTTCCAGCAGGGCCGTAGCCAGGATTTTTCATTTTGTGGAGCATTTTTTTTTCCTTGTGGGGCACCCATTATGCTTATACTTAAAAATAATAACTGGGGATTTTGGGAGTGAAGCCTGAGGAGGAGGGACTTCAATGGGATATAATGACAGAGTCTACTTGGAGATCAGGTGTAATGGCAGGGGATCTCCAGCACCACCTGGAGACTGGAAACCCCAGGAGAGAGAGATTGGCTTCCCCCACCATCACCAAACCTCCACCCCTGCCATGGAAAGTTATGGGAGAGAGAGACTGGCTTCCCCACCATCACCAAACCCCCCACCACCTTCCATCACCATGCCTTCTCTCTCATTCCTTCCATCACCATGCCTTCTCTCTCTCCCTTTCCTTTCCCAGCCCCCCCCTCCCAGCAGCAGGGAGGTTGGGAAAGAAAGGAAAGCTGCTCTGATACTTCTGGTCAGTTTCACTCCTGAGGAACAGCTGTTAGGTTTAACAGCTGATCAGAGGGGAGTGAAACCAACCAAAAATGGCAGGGTAACTTTCCTTTCCTTCCCCTGCTCCACACAGTGGCAGGGAGGCGGGGAAAGGAAAGCTGCTCTGCTGCTTCTGGTCAGTTTCACTCCCCTCCTTTCAGCTGTTAAACCTAACAGCTGTTCCTCAACTGATATAAGATCAGTCCATGTTCCAAATCAGATTTAAAATGTCAGCATGCTGATAGGAATGCTCACTGGAAATAACTGAGTTCTAAGAAGAATTTGAGAAGACTTATGGACGGTTTGTGACTGTCTGCACAGCCCTGGAAGATGATTTACTGGAAACGGTTTTGCAGAGGCCAGCAGGGCCCATTGGCTGTGGTGAAGGTGGTTGTGGAAGTGTTCTTTGTTCTGTTATCAGAAAGGAAGAAACAAGGTTCTCATCCCTTTAAATCTCTCAAAAGCATCTATGTTGAAGGAATTTTTCTATGGATATTTTGTGGTTGGTTTTTTTGAGACACTTTAATATTTCACTATTGAAATGTTATATGACCCTTCTAGCATTTTAAATCTGATTTGGAACAAGGGCTGATCTTACATCGGCTATAGCTTTGACTTTGTGAATGGCTGAGTTCTGTAATTGATGGTTGTTTATTGTTGCTTTACCTTAAATATTTTTTATTTTCACTCTTTTGCTATTATCTAAATTACATACTTTGATTATAATTTGTGTGAAACAGCATAGTTATTTTATTATGGCTTATGCTGATTTCTATAATAGTAGAAGTATGTCTGCCCCATCAATGAACACATCATGCATTTATGAAGTGAGTTGTGACTAAAAAAGAATTTGTGCTGGAATAAATGTTGCTAGTCTTTAAGGGACCGTTGGACTTTTGTTTTATTTAACTGTGCTTATTCATTCAAACAGTGAAGCCATCCTCCCTCTTATAATAAAGCCATGGAGATAATCTTTAAGAGAGGGAGGGTAACTCCAGACTATAAATTGTGTGCTGTTCTTTGATAATAATCTTGAATAGCATGCTATGGTTAATTTTGTTCCTCTTTAACATGCTCTCATATCAGACACATGATGAGTTTGGTTAATATATTGGTGCAGAAGACATATTGCATGATAAGTCAATGCAGAAAACATATTGCAAGTTCATTCTCTGTAGCCTACATTGTTTATATGTAAAGACAGTTCTTATATTGCTTGTTATTAATATCCAAGAGTGCTGAATAGCAAAGGAGAAAACTTTTTCTCTTGCAGAAACCTTTTATCTTGACTCAGCTGAAAGTTAATATACTATAGTCTCAGTTAATAGATGATCAAAGACATAACCTAGTGAGAAGATTAAAGAGAGTTCTTCTGTGGCCATCCTCATATATTCTGTGCTGTGAGATCTTATGAAAGCATGTCTAAACCCCCAAACGCACTATTGATTTCTAAACTATACCATCTTTTAATCTTAAAACAGGTAGTGATGATAAAATGTCACCTTATAATTTTGAAACAACAATGAAGTGCAAGAGCAGAAAATGAGTTAGATTATACTTTCAGTGATTAAATATTATTATATATTATTAAATTGTGCCTCAACAAATCATAGCAGTTTTGAAAAGCACTTTATAAAATGTTCAACTTTACACCAGCAGAGGAATGTCTTACATTTTAATGGAATGGGAAATTCAAGATTAAACTTAGACATATTGATCACAAGCCAGAGAACTTATTCAGGCATACCCAATTGCTTCCACACACTCTGCAGGACTTTTTTTTTTAACAGCATCCTCCCATGATACCTCAGAAGCTTCTTTTAAACTCCCCTGAGTCCCAAAAAGTTTCTATGCAGCACAGGAAGCTGGCCTTTATAAAAACAAAAAAGGTAACAGGCTTTCTAAGTAGACATCTATTAGCTAGGATCTGCTCTGCTTGACATGATCTAAACAACCTGATCTGCTTAACATGATTGACTGCCATTTTTGAAAATTCCATATGGGAAAATAAAGGCTGCTGTGATCAATTACATTTAAAATGCTGTTTTCCTAATGTAGCAAAATCAGAGAAGGGAGGTGAATGGTTAACTCTGCTCTAGAATGTTGTGCTTGAGTTAACAGGCTACTCCTTTTTTTTGACTGGCCAGCACCAGCTGAGGGAAATATAAGATCAGCTGTATGCTGAAGGGAGAGTTAGTTCATTCTGAGTTCAGTGGCAGTTACTGTTCAATAAAGTAAAAGTTCCACTAAAGGAGTGTATATCTGAAGAGTCAGACAAAAAAGTCTGCCAAGGTTCACCTTTCCAATAAAGAGAGAGACTCTTTGGGTGATTTCCCACTAAAGCTGCCACGGGGTTGCGCCGCCGTTTGCCCTGAGATTTTTAGTCAATTTCACACCCGAAGCCGCGGGGCTGCATTTTGACCCGCGGCTTCGCCCGATTTCCCCCGCAGTTTCGTAATCCTGTTTTTTGAGGATTACGAAACTGCGGTGGCATCGAGCGAAGCCGCTAGGTCAAAATGCAGCCCCACGGCTTCGAGTGTGAAATTGACTAAAAATCTCGGGGCAAACGGCGGCGCAACCCCGTGGCAGCTTTAGTGGGAAATCACCCCTGGTCTTTGCTGTGTTAAACATAACCTGAGAAAGAATTCCATCTAAGAATACAGAATCTAGTGTCAGCTAAAGCTGAAGTACATTTTAACACAGACACCAGGAATTGGGAGGGGGGATCAGACCCCCTAGTCCCAGACTCAGTGCAGACCCCCAAAGGGTCCTGAAACCAACTAGAAGGGCAGGGATTCATACTAGAGGACCCGGGAGAAGACAGGCAAGACATGGCAGGGAGAGCCCATCTGAAAGAGAAGGAGGGATGGGAGAATACCAAATGGACCCTATCTTCAGATGTCAGGATGGGAGAGGAAAACCCATGGAGATATGGTTTGGGGCACCCAGGATCTTACCCCTAGGCTGGCCTGAGGGGTCAGAGCCATGAAAGGAGGCCAAGGTGGAGGAGGGGGATGGCATCCCCAGAGAAGATGGCCTGACTGAGAAGAAGGGTGGAACCCAGAGAACAAGATTGGGGAATTGACTAGCCCTGTGGCTACTCTCCTCTGAGGCACAGGAGGAAAGGGTGGTAGTGGGGCTGGGAGATTTAAGGGAGGAAGACAGAGCAGGCCAGGGAGGAAGAACCTCAGACCTCTATGTCGATGGGTTTGGCACATAGGGAGAAAGTAAAGAAGTTCAAATGGAGGTGGGGGGGGAGAACAAGAGCACCCAGGTGAGGTAACCCTCTCTGTCTCCCTTTTCTGAGGCCCCACTCTGGACTTCCCCTCCTCAAATCTGACATCCTGGAGCCCTCCCTACCTCCCATCACCCAAGAAAAACAGGCAAAACCTGAAAATGGGGTTGGAGATTTTGGTAAAGAGTGACTGGATAGTAGGCTGAAGTTCTCAATCAGGCCAAAAGGAATGGGATTATATTTTCAGGGAAGAAATACAAATCCTGTAGAGTTATACATGGAACTGGCACTGAGGCAGTCCCTGGTCTGTTGTGGAAGGAAATGGTTATAGACTACTCAGAGGAAAGAAGAAACATTGTGATTTCAGAAAAGGAGAAAGACTTTGAGGCACTAAAAGAGTGACCTTTCCAGAAAACCTGAACAGTTATTAGGAAACTATATACAGAAACATTGTAACTGAAACCAAAGTACTTAGTCAACTATCAATCACTGATAAGAACCAAGAATTTGTAAAAATAAGCAGTTACAACACCATCTTGTCTGTCAACTGAAAAATATACGGTTTTACCAACAACATTTATCTCATCCTTTCCAATTCCTGACTACCCCATATCATCCCTGCCTATTAAATAAAATTGTTATTATTGTTCACTTTTACACAGTCCCCAGTTGCCTTTTCAAGGGATCTAAAAAGAGGGCTAATGTCAAGCTCAAGCCTCGCTTGTTGTTTTCTCATGACACATTCCTAGGCTGGGCAAAAGCCAAATCAGATTCTGTCACAGGGTGGAACATTCAGATTTATAAAGCCACAATATTATCACACTACTAGGGACCAGCTCAGCACCTGAAGGGAGCTAAGAATTTTGGTGGGGAAAAGCTGAATCACAGTGAAGAAGAAGCAGGGGTCCATCATAGCTGCCTTCAGGCATTATGATAAACTTTAGTAGAGGGTTGTCAACATTGGGCATGAACACAGCTTGTTTTTGGTACTTGCAATTCTCATCCAGGCCCATAGCTATATTGGATCACTTCGGGCCCAGGTCTGAGCGGTGGGGACAAGGGAAGGGGGGAGCTGGGCACAAGGGAACTTCAAAACCCATTCCCCGCACACACACCTCAGTGCACCAGGACTCAGTCGGGGCTGGAAGTCAACTCTTTGGAAGACCCTGATTCAAACCCTTTTTATTTTAATTTCAGTGCCCCCTGAATTATTTAAAGGCCCCCCGATTTAAGAAATTCTGGCTACGGGCCTGTTCTCATCCCTCCCTTCCAGTATGGACCTTGACTGAAAAACATTCAATTCAATCAATCTCCTTTTGGATGCAGGTAACTGGGCGAACTGGAGTGTTTGCTCTCTACAGATTGGGATTCTAAACAGGGATTAAACCCAGCTTTATAATAACAGTTTTTAGTTAATGCAAATTTATTAAACTGTGACCATCCACTACAGGCTGCTCTCACCCCAGGTTACTATGTATACAATCAGGGTGGCCACACCTTGTGTAAGGGATGGGGAGAAGAGAAATAGTAATAGGGTTGCCAGGTGAGGCTGACAATCGGGTGGGATACTTACCAGGAGGCTTCAGAATTCTCCATTATACCCTATGGGGATTGGTCTCCATAGGGTATAATAGGATATCCAGCAACTATTCTCCCACACACACACACTTTCTGATAGCCATGAAGCGGGGGGAAGGTTTCCAAATCAGGGGATCCCCTGCCCCCAACTGTGGATTGGCAACCCTAGATAGGAGGGAAATCCCTAATACTCTTTTTACATATCCCAAATTCTTAGTATTCTATTTACTTATTCTTCCAGCATTTCTGCTGGAATCAAAGTTGACCACAAAGGATTCAGCTTGTGGAAGGAAGAAGCTGAAAGGCTGCCAGTAAAATAGGCCTGTTTTTGTGAAAAGTGCTGGGATTTATTTCTCTACAAAAATAGCACAAGTGGGAGCAACAGCCAAAGAAAAGCAATGCATGGAACATGCTTATCTTTTGTAGAGCAGACTTGCTTACAGGTCCCAAGTAGGACACCTGTCAACAAGAAATACAGAATGTCCCTTATCTCAATAGGAGTCAGGGCACTTTTGGGATATAAAAAGGTCCTAGGTTTATTTGGAGGAATCAATGCTTAATGAATAAGTGTAATCTTGCACTTGATACATCCTCAGTACCAATTCATAAATCTCTATTGCTCATGTGAAGCTCTACCATTTTTATTTCTCTGCCCCCCCAATTCAGTTTTCTCCCTATTTCTTCACCCTTAACCTGCTGTTTTGTGGAATATCACTGTATGAGCTCTGTGCTCCAGCCTGTCTGCAAATACTACCTACTGATCTGGAAACCATCCCCCTTATTCTCAGTATGCGAGGATGCTCTATAGTTGTTCAATGGATAGAGAAAGGCTTTGTGCCCTACCTGCCATGCTGCAAGCTGCTTTGGAAATGGAGAGAAGTCTATATTATAGTTCAGATGCAGGCTGTCGAAGGGAAGAATTGTTTTTGTTGTTGTTTTAAATGTGTAGGACTACCCCAAGCCCTTTGTATGAATTCAAGCAGTTTTTTGGATTGCAATCATTTGTTTTAAGGCACATATTGTCTCAAGAACTTTTCTAGAAGCTCTAAGTTCTGAAAGAAATGAAAGAAAGTACCATAATTTTTTAAGTATTGAAACAAGTTTGACAGTTGAAGACAGCAAGCTTCAAAGCTCACAAACATATTTATAAAAAATAGTTATTGGAAATCTATACTACTTCAGCCTGCCATGGTAAAATGTGGATGTAGGCAGAATGCAACTGGGCTGAGTTTGAATATCAGTAAATAATGCCTTTATTAGAACTAACTCCTCAATTCCCTAACTTAGAAAATTTAAAATTTATTCTGAGATCATGAGCCATTTGATGCAGCCTTCTGGTCATTTGGTGAATTGACATTTTCCCTCTTCTGCATTACTTATATGCATGAATTTTCCAAAAAAATATTGCAAAAAAAACCCCTCCGGTCTTTATGGGAATGCCTATACATTTTTTACGGATATTACTATACACATTTTATTGATGGTGCACACCTCTGTCATGTAAAACACTGCACCAAAGGAATCTTGGCTATATACAATCCAATCAAGATTGCTGTTTTGAAGTATTATATCAAATACAGATATTTCCATTGTTAATGCTCAATGGGAAAATGCCCCTTGGAGGGCATCAGCTGCCAGTAATGATTCCTAAGCCTAATAATGTCAGGGTTATAAAAATAAATATTCATGTTCTACATGCAAATATCACAAGTTGGAGCTGCGGTGGCTCAAGTGGTTAAGACGCTGAACTGCAGGCTGTGGAAGGTCAGTAGTTCAGCAGTTCGAGACCCGGGTGCCGCATGATGGGGTGAGCTCCTGTCTCTAGTTCCAGCTCCTGCCAACCTAGCAGTTTGAAAGCAAGAAATTGCAAGTAGATAAATAGGTACCACTTTGGTGGGAAGGTAACAGCGTTCCGTGCACCTTGGTGTTTAGTCATGCCGGCCACATGACCACGGAAACGTCTTCGGACAGCGCTGGCTCTTCGGCTTTGAAATGGAGATGAGCACCGCAACCCTAGAGTCGGATTCGACTGGCTTTCGAGCAAGGGAACCTTTACCTTTACCTATCACAAGTTTATAAGCCTCTTATTGGGGGGGGGGAGATCTTGGTGTGCCAGCACCTGGTGGGATGAAGTAGGGCACCTCCTGGCCACAGCCCTACATTGAGCAGGCAGAAAAGATCATGACCATGCAGAGGTGATGACAGTGACAAATGGCAAGTGGGTAGATTCCATGTTGATATTATCCAATGACTCCTGTACAGCTTTGTGGCTGTACTCTTCTATAAGACACTCACACAAAAGTATAGATCTGGCAGCAATCAATAATAAAATATTCTCAATTTCTAAATAAACCTAGACCAACAAATATTGTTTATCTCTTGGGAGATTCAGAAGAAAGAATTTAGTGAAAACAAATTTCTGTTATGTAATATTTCAAGAGGAAGAAAGGAAAAGACTAGAATTCTGGCATTTAAAGACTATTGACATAAGGATGGCTAATTGAGTCTATATTGGTCCCTGAAGTCAATTCAAAGCCTCAGTCATAAAATCCTGGCTGTTGGCCTTGCTGTTGCTATTGTGTAAATGAAAATTTGCTTCGGAGGTGAGCATAGTAGCTGGGTCCTTGGATTATTCTGCATAACCTAGGAAACGATTTCTCTAGCTAGTAGCTGGAGTTGATCCATCTGCCACTGCTGTCTGACCGCAACAGAGTTACAGTGTGGGAATTTGAAAGGCTAAAGATATAAGGGGGGAATTGGTTTCGCTGTCAAGGTTAACTTCCCTCATAAGGCATTCAGTAGACAAAACACTAAATGGTACAAGGCAGGGGTGGGGGGAAGAGGTAGTTTCTTATTTTCTGTGTATCGGTCATGATTAAATTAAATGTAATCATCTGTAAATAAAATCAACTCTTAACAAACCTCTTTTTTTTCCTTCCTGCATTTTGCAACAACTGCTCTGCTTTACAAACCACAGCTTCAAAGTGCTCTCTTGCAATCTGCATCTCCTTAGTGGAATGAAGATTTAGGACACAGGGCGGGGTTAAACTGACATGTGACTGATGAGGTGGAAGTATGATTGTGAGGGCCATTGAACACCATGAATTTTCACCATATATCATAATTACAGAAACACCTGTGCTGGATAACTTTGTGCTGATCTGCAGGAAATATTCACACTGTGTTCAGTGGATAGCAAGAATTTAATTGTACACCCACAATAAAGAAGAGGACAAAGTATAGAGCAGTTTGAACCATCTAAAGGGCTTTCTAATAGGCCCATTTGATACTCGAATCCATGTTTTCCTCATAATATAAAACATATCTGTTACACAAACAAATCTCTTGCTTCTGTCTGAGAATATCAGAAACTTCTGCATGAGAACATGCTGAGGACCTAGTAAACTAAACACTGACATCTTTTACAATGGCACTTCCAAGATGTGTTAAACACGAATATTCGTTATTGCTTTATGCATCTGTGCTAAAATCTGAAACCTACATAACTCCTATTCATTACAGTGATATTTTTGAAACATCTCTTTATAGTTTTAGTGAATTTTTATCCTGCCCTTTTGCTGATGAGTGCAAGTGGTATACATGGTTCTCCCTTCTCTGTTTTACCCTCACACCAACACTGTGAGATGAGCTAGGCTGAGAGTGGATAAGTGTGGCAAAGTTATCCTGTAAATTTAGTATATGTGCTGCCAAATGTAAATTTCATGGAAGGAGATGTGAATGTGGGTATCCCATTTCTTAGTCCACCACTGTACACCTCTCTCTCTCTCTTTCTCAAGACTGTAGTCTTCTTGAAGAAGAGGGGAGAGAATAGTGCATAGACTGACTGGTCTTAGAATGTTAGAGTTGGAAGGGACCTTGCAGGTCATCTAGTCCAACCCCCTGCACTCTGCAAGAGCATAGCCAAAAGATAGCCCTACATACCTAGAACATACCCAAAAGATGGCCATCCAGCCTCCGCTTGAAAATGTCCAGAGAGGGAGCATCCACCACCTCCCAAGGCAGGCTGTTCCACTGCTCAACTACTCTTACAGTTAGGAATTTTCTCCTGATATCTAGCCAGTAATGACTCCCTTGTAATTTCTACCCATTTGATCTAGTCTTGCAATCTGGAGCAAAAGAGAATAGATCTGCTCCATCTTTTACATGACAGCCCTTCAAATACTTGAAGACTGCAATCATGTCCCCTCTAAGTCTTCTCTTTCCCAGGCTAAACATACCCAACTCTTTCAGCCTTTCCTCATAAGACTTGGATTCAAACCCTCTCACCATCCTAGTTGCCCTCCTCTGGACACACTCGAGCTTGTCAACATCCTTCCTAAAGTGTGGTGCCCAAAACTGGACACAGTACTCCAGGTGAGGCCTGACTATAGCAGAATAGAGCAGAACTACCACCTCCCGTGATCTGGACACAATGCTCCTGTTAATGCATCCTAAGATTGCATTAGCTTTGCATTGGTCTTTATGAAGCTTGAACTATTGTAAAGTAGAAGCTCTTTCCACAAAGAAAACAAATACTGAATACATTATTGTTCTTGACATTCTGGTCAGGCGTATCTGTACACTGTAGAGTTAACCACATTCAATAGTATTACCACTGGGGGGGAAACAGCAGTGATAGATAGCTCCCAGATTGAGAGTTAAAGAAATAAAACACTTAATTCACAAACAAATATGTGTTTGTGTGTGCATGCATGGACACACACACACAGAGTTTTATAGGCTTAATTGAAATGACTCCCCTCCCTATGACAGAAATCTAGTGTGTTTTAAAGTCTCAATTAAAAAAAAAAACCTCACAATACAATGACACAGCAGATTTCACCCAGAACTGAGCTCATTAGTACCAGAGGAAAGAGAGAAGCCACCCAATTTTTAACATTTTGCTTTCAATATCCTTACCCAAAAATAATACATAAGTAGAATGAATTCATGTACATTCGCAATCTATATATAAGGCTATTGCTGAAAAATGCTCTATGGCATATGAATAACAGGGTGGGTTTGTTTGTTTGTTTGTTTGTTTGTTTTGCATAATTCCAGGGAATTAAGATTGCAGGAAGAGGCCTTCCTGACTGTCTCACTTAGTCAAAGAAGCATATCTGGTGGGCACACAAGACAGGGCCTTTTCAGTGGCAGCCCCATGGTTATGGAACAATGTCCCCAGGAAGGTATGCCTGGCCCCCTCACTGTCAGTCTTCTGGAGGCAGCTGAAGACAGTTTTATTTAGTTCTGTGTTTGACTGATTTAGTTTTTACTTACTGGCGGTCCTAATTGGAGTTTTTAAATTGTGACCTTTTATATGTCTTTATAATTGTTATTTTATTTATATTGTTTTCTTTGTGGTTTTTTTGAAATTGTTTTATTCATTTTATAAGTTGCCTTGAGTTCCACAGGGGAGAAAGGCGGCTGACAAATGTTTTAAGTAAAGAAAATAATAAATAAACTGAATAACTCTCAATTAGTAAGCAGAACCTATGGACCAAGATCATTCTTTCCCTGGAGCAGTTGAACCCTATACTTTGACCATGGAGGGCAATCCATGGCCAAGCCTATGGGAAATCCCATTCCAGTTTCAAAATGAATAAGGTAGTTTCGGTTTTCGGTGGAGCGAATGGCGGCCACCTCTCGGGACGCTCCCGGAGATGGTTAGCCCACACGTGGTTGGGGGGGTCTTCACATATGCGAAAGACCCTAGTGAGCCTTAGGCAAAGGCTCCGAACTGGGGGCGCTTGGGGAGTAGCTTCTTTGCCGGCAGACAGCCGGGAAATTGAGGCTTTCTCCCCGCCCCAATCGGCCCCACTGCGTTGTGCCCGTATGGGTCTTAGCAACGCCACCAACTTCCAGGAGTGAAGATAAGCGATGTGAATTAACATAAAAAGAAGAACAGGCATCGAATCGTGAGTTGGAGGTTTACTTTGAAGCGAAAAATGCGAATCCCCCTGTAAGCGGATAAGCGGCTGGGAGGAGGGAGGAATCCCCACCCCCTTTGAGAAACGAGACTTCAAAGGAAAAGCGAAGGGGGGTAAAGGGGAAAAAATGTTGGTGAAAGTACCTGTGGGGTTTCATTGAAGATCAAGAGTAAGCTGGTCTCCTGAGGGACGCGGCACGAACTTTGATAAAGTAAACAAACAGGGAAAATGTTGGCTTTCAAAAAGGTCCCACAAAAGCCAGAAAAGAAGGGAGGAGGGACTTCCGGTCTGGGCAACCCCGCCCCAGAGCCTGCTGTCAATCAACAGAAAAGCGAGCTACTGCACCCTCTGCTGGAGCAAATGCAGAAAATTAGCGAAACTTTGACTAACATGGAAGGTGTTCTCAACAGTCAACAAAAACAATTAACGGAAACAGCAAAAAGGATGGAGGAGATCGCACAGAAGTGTCTGGTCTCGACGGAAGATGCCAGGAAAATAAAGAAAAGGGTCAACAAACTTGAAAAGCATCAGGATATGCAAGAAAAAAGGATTTTAACGTTGCAGATGGAGAAATCTAATCTGACTCTCCGCTTTCAGGGCATCAAAGAAGAAGAGAAAGAGGATCTCAGGTCCATACTGGCGAATGCCTTGGCACCCTTAACTGGCAGAGAAGCGAGAGAATTAAAAGAAGAGATGGATACGGTTTATAGAGCCTATTCCGCTTTTACAAAGAAAAATAATCTGCCAGCAGAAGTGGTTGTCAAGTTCACTAAGCAACGTACCAGAGATCAAATCTTACGTGCAGTCTCAGCGGTGCCCCTGAAGATTGGGGAGCAGACTATTAGAACCTTGAAGGATGTTCCTTATGAAATCCGAATGAAAAGGAAAGCATATAAAGAGTTGACCACATTTCTACAAAGGCATCAGACTGTTTATAAATGGATCTTCCCCAAAGGGCTGGTGTTTAAGTATAAGGATAAAAGAGAGAAGACTGACTCCGTCTTCAAAGCACAAGAATTTCTGAAGAGACATGCCAGTACAGAGGAAGATGCAGCACTCGCAATTTGGTCGGAATCAACCAGCGAAGAGGACAGCGATCCAGAGGAGGGAGGTGCCGGAGCGGGAGACGTGAAGGCTAAAGAGGGCCCATCTTACAATTTGAGAGACACAAAAAGAAGACAATATAAGAAATAGCTGTTCGTGAAACGTCAGAAAGGAGCTGATTAATAACTAACCCCAAGGGACTTTACTAACTTACTAACAGAGTTATTTTGGACTTTTGAAATGTGAAAAGAAGACCTTCCAACCACGGTGGTTGCCTAAAACGGTATTTTTATTAACTGAAACTAATCCTTTAACAGAAAAATTCACTCAATCCTTTTCTTAATCCACCTATATACCCTACCTTTTTCTTATTATAAAAAGCAATAAAATTCTCTCCTCTTTAGGAGGGTTTTTATAAAAAAAAACCAAAATGAATAAGGTAAGGGGCAGTGCTTTTCCTGCCCTCACAGGTCATACCTACCTCTTCAAAATAACTCTCCACATATGAGTGGAGGAAACAAAGGATACCCTTTACCTAACAGTACTATTAATCTCTTACAGGTTCTGCTGAAGGTTGCACTTATTGTAACCCTTCTTCAGTAGCCTTCAACACCATGAACGGTAAGAGACCACAGGATCCAGCAACTGTACATCAGCATCCCTCAGGGAATCCCACAGCTGTGTAGTTTTTGATACTATCACCATGACAACATCATTCCTTTCTGTCAGGACACTAGAACTCCCTTAGAATAATGACTTGTCATATTCTGTACCCGTGATGCAGTTGCCTTCCTGAGGCTGACCAGATCATGGCCTAGTTGGAGCCTAGAAGGGGGAATTCTATGAATGCTGCCTCAGGTTTCATGATGAAGATCATGGGATTATTTTTTAAAGGTGCTAAATGTTGGTATGCTGCCTATTGTAGTATACAAGATCAGGTAGGTTTTTCTAAGATTCCAGGCAAGGGATACTATGTCCACAGCCCCTTACTCCCTTACTTTGCCTCTCGATGCATCTTATCAACTAGAGTGGCACTGCCACCAGTTTGGATAACTACCAGATGACCCAGGACCAGGTTGGAACCACTGTATTAAGGCTATTCCACTGTCTATGATAGTCCAATGCACTTCAGCTATATTTCAGATGAAGCTGAGCCAACTTCTGTGCCCCTCTTCATGGCTGAAATAGTCATGCACCAATTCAAAATATGGGGCATGTTAAATTCAGGTTTACATTTTGGCTCTTTGGACCCCCATTCCATAGGTCATGGGACTGCCATATTCTGGTTCTCAGAACATCTCCACTATACTGTACTTGTTATTCAGTATCTTAATCATCAGAGCATTAGAGAAGGCCTCTAAGCCTAAAACGTTTCAGAAGGGAGATTAAGTAAGCCTCTGGTTTAGGATTTCCCTGAACAATCCATCAGTCGCCAGCACTTCTAGATGCAGGCATTACTGCTGCCTCAGAGACCATGTAAATGAGTTAGCACCCCCTACCTCTTGAGGTATTCTAACTATCAACACCTCTGTGATACATCATTTGGCTAACATCTGTGACACCTGTCTGCAATCTCAGGCAAACACTGCTATCCAGGTACCCTCCCCAAATCTACTTGCCTTTGCTAGAACATTTTTAGATATGGAAGCCCTTCTCTGAGTAATTGGGGAAGTATACCCATTCTATAGTGATGACTAGGGATGTACAGGGTGGAAAAATCTTTTTTTTTCAGATTCAGGTATAATAAAGCTGAATTTTTTTGGGATTCCCGAATATACCCAAATACCAATACTGGTATTCTATTGGTACCTGAAAATCTTCGGTATTCCTGAAAATCTTTGGCTGCACTATATTCTATGGGGCCAATGTAAAAGGTAAAGGTAAAGGTTTCCCTTGCTTGAAAGCCAGTCGAATCTGACTCTAGGGTGTGGTGCTCATCTCCATTTCCAAGCAGAAGAGCCAGTGCTGTCCAAATATGTTTCTGTGGTCATGTGGCTGGCATGACTAGATTCTGAGGTGCATGGAATGCTGTTACCTTCTTACCAAAAAGTATTTATCTACTTGCAATTTCTTGCTTTTGAACTGCTAGGTTGGCAGGAGAGGGCCATTGTAGTCAATAGCAAAAATCTCCTAACAAGTATTCAGGGGACTGTGGGAGAGGCAGTTTGAGGTAGGGACACCAAATTTGTCCTGTAGCTTCTGGAGCCTCTCCCCAAAAGACCCCCCAAATTTGGAAAAGATTGGACCAGGGAGTCCAATTTTAGGGGCATCCAAAGAGGGTGCCCCCAATTCTCCATTGTTTCCTATGGGGATGGGGGAAAGGCAGGCAGCAGTGTCTCCCCGAGAATCTCTCTGCAGGAAAGTAAGTGAGGTGTGGTGGTGTGAGGGGGCATGTTTGCCAGTCCAGCAGCAGAACCAGTACAGTATACCCCCCAGCACCAGTGCTACTGTGGAAGTCAGTGCCCAAACCCAATAGGACTCAGGTCAAATCACAGAATCTCTGCAGTATAAGTACAACTACAAACCAACAATACCAGAAATATAACAGAATTAAAAAAAAAAAAAAAACTGTAACAGGCACAAAAGCACAAACTAGATGAACCAGAAACAACTGAAAGAGAGAAACAACTCTGAGAGAGCCTGCCTAATCCATCCAAGTCAACCTCAGTGTTGCAAAATCACAGTGGTCTGGTACTAGCCATTGCAGTTCTTTGTCACCAGTACCTCAGTTGAAGTTATTGGTAGAATTACTGCCTAAATGTTTTCAATATACTTAGATATACTACTTAGGTACTTAGACTATTACTACATTAGGTCTTCAAACAAAACAGGTCAGCGTCACATAATTGAGCCATAGTAAATGCTGCCAGGGGGTGGGAAGGTGGGGAAACTGAAGACAGGGAGGCAGATAAAGGTAGATTGGCTGATGGATGGGAAATAGAGAAGGAAGCAGGAAAAGGGGAAAGGCTATAGAGGCTTTCAGGGAAGTGAAAGAGAAAATAGTTGGCAAGGGGAAAATGTGATAACCCCCTCAAGTCCTAGTGGGTCTGAGCTAATTTTACAATCCTCCCTACAATGTGACACATCACTCCTAGAACTGGAACTGTACCTTCTTAAGCTCGTTAGAAGAGCTGTAACTTCCTAATTATGGTACTAATGGGAGCCAAATTATGTGGGAGCCCTTTAGACCACTTGACTCCTAAGGGGTGGCAATTGCAAAAATTGATGCAAAACCTGAATCCACACAGTTGTTACAGTTCTGTGAAGAGAAGCCTGAACAAAGACATAAAAAGGCTTAGGCAGTGCCTTTAAAAAATACACATGGCTCCCAGTATTAACTTGTGAAACTGTGCTTGCTAATGCAAAATGAGCAGAGCGAGTAAGTGAAAGTGACTTAGGGCTGTTTCACACAGTTGAAATCTTCCTCTGCATGATGTATCATGACTGTCCCTTGGGATACATTCACATGGAGAATAGTAAATCATGTATAGACCCTCCAAAGATACAGCTGCAGCTTCCCAGAAATGATATTTGCAGACACAGCAGCATATTTTTTTCAGCTGGCAAATGAATGGCATGTAATTGGGTTTGCTTATGCAATTTTGACATCAGTATATTATATTTTGACCTGCCCTTTCCTTCAAAGAGCTTAAGGGAATGTACCTGGTTCTCCTTACTTCCATTTTATCCTCATAGCCCCTGTGAGGTAGATCAGGCTGACAGAAAGGGAGTGGCGTAAGGACACCTGATGGGCTTCATGGCAGGTGGAGATTTGAATCCAGAGTTCCCTACTTAGGGTTGCCAGGTCCCTTAGACTTGCTGGTGGGGAATGGGGTTGAACTTACCAGGAGCAGGGAGGAATGCCAAAAATAAATGTGACCTGGAAGTGACATGTGCACATCAGGGATGTTGGGAGGTGATGCTCTGGTTTTTGGGCAAAACCCTATGGCTTCTACCATAGAGTTTTGCCCCCAAACCGGAGTGTCGCCCCTTCTGATGTCCCCAACATGCCTACATCACTGCTAGGGCATGTTCATTTCTGTGTTCTTCCTGTTTGGGGGGTTGGCCAGCAATGAAGAGGTGGGCCAAGAACCAGGGGCCCCATCCCCTATCACTGCTCTTAACTCAGCTCTTTAACTCAGGGGTGTTGAATGTATTTGTTATACAAAAGGCAGAGAAAGAGCTAATTTTTCTAATCTTTCGCCAAACTGGGGGGGGGACAGATTAAATGCTTTAATTTCTGAATTGCAAAAGGGAGAGGGGAAAAGTTGGTTTCTCTATTGTTCTCTGATGTGAAAAAGAGAAAGAGGAATGAGTTGGGCTTCTGATCACTATTCCTGCCTGCCAAATCAGCTGCTTCTCAGCAAGTCTGGGAGGCAGCAACATTTCCAGGATGGGAGACTGATAGGAAACATTTTCAGGGTTAGAACTGGACTTCCAGCTGAGTTCCATCCCCCCTGAGTTCCATCCCCACCTTCCATTGATTCCCCACCAACTTCCAGTGGATGCTAGTAGCTTGTTCCTGAGTATATACACAAACAGGTTGTGAACAGCTGAACAGCCTGTCAAATTGATTGTCTGCTCACCATTGGTAAATGGAAGTGAGCCTAACTGGTAGGCATGAGAGTATCCCTGAGTATAAGTACCATAAATTATCAAAATTGGGGAAAGATACTAATTTTAATAGTATCAATTAGTTAAAATAATGCTGTTTTAGTATTAATAACAGTATTTAATTGTGTGTGTGTAAAGTGTGATCAAGTAACAGCCGATTATGGTGATCCCATCAAGGGACTTCGTAGGCAAGTGAGAAGTAAAGATAATTTACCATTGCCTTCCTCTATAGAGTCTTCCTGGGTAGTCCTTCCAAGTACTGATCCTGGTTAGCTTCTGAGATCTGATAAGATTGGACTATACCATGCCGCCTTCCCTCCCAGAGTTGTTTTCTATTGTCCCAAAAGGTTGGACTAGAACCAATGGACTGAAATTAAATTAGAACAGTTTTTAGCTAAATATTCAAAATAACATCCTGACAGAGTGGTTCCTCAGTGGAACAGGCTTCCTTGGGAGGTGGCGATTTGTTCTCCTTCTTTGGAGGTTTTTGTGAACTTAGGGCTAGGTGGATCATGAGAGGGAAGGAAGGAAGGTGCTCAGCTCTCATGGCCTTTTCTTATATGCTCAGGGTAACTGTGATCCCCACTTTGGGGTCAGGAAGAAATTTTCCTCCAGGTGAGATTGTCCAGGGATCCTAGAGGGTTTTTTTTGGGGGGGGGGTGTTTGCCTTCCTCTAGGCATACTGCAAGGGTCATCTGCCTTCCAAAGCAGCCCAAGTCAGGAATAGCTCCTTCATTTTTTTTCATCTATCAACAATACAGATTTTTAAGTGTCATGAGTTGGCACTAGGACAAGAAATGCCTACATATCTAATATTTGGGAAACTGGGCCTAGATATGACTAAATAAATAACTGAAGAATCAAATCTTCAAGATGGCAAATGTGGAGAACATAATGACTGGACTGTTACAGAAAGCAAGGGTGTGTTCACACATGCAAAGTAGTGGTAATATACTTCCTCCTGTGCTGTTTGGACTGTCATTTCATTGGAGATAATCCTGTTTCATCCTTGCTTTGCCTCCATGCTGAAATAAAAAGCAGTGGCTTACCTATACAAAGGATGAACATCTGAGTCTGACTCAGGCTGGTCATCCATCTTAGCCCAGTATTGTGTATTCTGATTCTTAAAGGCCTTGAGTAGACACCTTTTGTGTCTCTATTTGACATCCTATAAAAGGTGGTTCCATAGATTGAACTTGGGAAATTATATGTGGAAAGCATACATTCTACCACTGAACTCATTCATCTTTGCATTTAAAAACAATAAGGGAGCATGAAAGTTTCTGAATTTCAAGAGGGACCACTGCTGGCTCTTTTTCTGCCCAGGAGGATAGGAATAATGATTTTGCTCCTGAACCATCACAGTGTGCCTTTTAAGCATCCCAGGGGAACAGCAGCAACCTACCGCTGTAACTTTTAGCAGTCATGTAATACTAAAATGACAACAGACCAAGTGCAAATAGTATAGTAACAGGAAGCACCTACAGTGGTAGTCCATTCCCAGTGAACTATGTGGAGGGGTATTGGCAAGGCGGATCACTGGTAAGATCCAGTACATCTGCTTTCTGGTGTGCTTTGGTGAACAAATTATTAGTAATGTTGTTGCCAGAGGGAAACAGAATCCTTAATATCCTACAGTTCCTTAAACTTTCCTAGTTCTCATCTCTAACAACAACAACAACAACAACAAAATTATTATATTCCCCCTTTCTAGGCTAACTTTATTAAGTGACTATTAAATCCAGAAAGTGTAACACTCCTCTAGGGGAAACAATGCTCTTTGAAAAAGCTGAGGTTAAGCTTCACTCCAATCAGCTTCATTTTCTCGTGGAAGTAACTGTGCATCTCAGCAGCTGAGGAAGCAGTAGAGGGAAGAAAGTAAACAGCTAGCTGTTCACTCTGTCTCCTCCATCAGAGAATGTGACTGGGCCATGTTATTGGGATTTCACCCAGGCAGAATTCAGATGAGGATTTTCTTATGATCAATAAAAAGTTATTAATGGTTTCTGAATCAAGGCTTTATTACAGACAAGAATTCTCCTGTGGGTTGTGTTGCTATCATTACCCTTTGGAGAGTTATGAGCAAGTGGCAGCTTCATCACACCAAAGGCAGCCTCTGCGGCTTGTTTTTTTCTATAGGGCTAGTGAATGAAACACAAGAGTCATTTGCTGTAATAGTCTTGTTAGGTAAAGTCCACTGGCATTTCAGTAAATCAAGCTGATAACAAATTAGCCTGGAATATTTGTGAGCCTCTTGCCACATAGATGTTTACATCCAAGGCAGAACATTTGATAGTAATAGGGTATATAGGCCAGGAATTGATCTACGGTCTATTTTGCTATCTTAATGGTGTTGCTAATGGCACAGAGTTTATATGATCTGAGCTCAGTTTTAACACACAGTGATCACCAGTTCAATTAGTAAATAGATAAATAAATAAATAAATAATGTCCTTTAAAAATGGGGGGGGGTTTTGTTGGAAATCATCAGTTAACTAGTTCATCTCCACTATATGACACAGGGGAATATTTGCCTGGACTTTACAACAAGGCCCACTAGTGTATGAGCTGTAAGAATCAGTTTGAATCTTGGGGGTGGTTTTAGACTGGGTTCTTTTACTGAAGAAACAGACTGAAGAAGTAACAGCAAATATGGTCGTGCTGATCAATGCAACACTGGCTGAGTTCAGACTGGCAATTTGCCCCAGCAGAGCCCCGTTTTAGCGACGCTTTAAAACCGCATTAAAGGAGGCGTTCACACAGGCACATCTGCCTGGCGTTCCCCACCCATAGGCAACCCGGGCTGTTCCGCTTTCTTCCTGTGTTTAATAGATAACTCAAAGGCCCAGGACAGACTGGCAATTTGCCCCGGTATCGAGTCGCGGCAAAAAAAACCCGGAGTAAACGATACCGGGTTTTCCCGTCCACACAGCGGGGGCCTCTGCCGGAAGAAACGGGACGGAGGCGCGCGGGACCGTTCAGACTGCCGCGCCGGAGGCGCGCTATATTCGCTGTTCTCCCATTATTTCGGCTGTGGGCGTATGTGCGCATGAGCGCTCATGCGGTCATGCGCATAAGCGCATTTCAGCGATTTTTTTTTTTGCCCTGCAACGCCGGCACCGCATTGGGCAGTGGAGCGGAGCTCAGCCAATCACGCCGCTGCTGCCTCATGCCCAACGCGGGTTGCTCCCGGCTTTCGGCTGCGCGTTCAGACTCCCCGGAAGCGGGGAAACGCGCGACGAACACAGGCTTTCACGATTTGCAACGGCTTTTATCAGGTGTTTTTTAAACCGGCTCTGAAGCGCGAGGGCTCCGGTAAGCTCCGGGTGGGGACGCCAGGCAGATGTGCCTGTGTGAACGTTCCATTTACTCCGATATTGAGTCGCTGTCAGCCCGGGTCCCATCCCGCGGCAAATTGCCAGTCTGTCCTCGGCCATAAAAGCAGTAGCAAATCCCCGAAAAGTGCCTGTGTCCCACGTTTGTCCGCTTTCTGGAAGTATGAACGCTTCACCGATAAGCCAGGACCAACCCGCGTTGGGAAGAAGGCAGTAGCGGTATGATTGGCTCCGCTCTACTGCCCAATGCTGTGCTGGTTCAATGGGATCCTCCCCCAATTGGCTGGATACGCTTGTGTGCATGGGCGCCTATGCACCCATGCACCCATGCGCACATTGCCGATTTAACAGGAAAATGCCACATACAGCGCACCTCTGGGGCAGCAGTCTGAATGCTCCCATGCACCTCCTCCCGGTATGCTCCAGCAGCAGTCTGGGCTGCATGAACAGGAAACCCTGGAACAGTTTGTTCCGGGGCTTTTTTGCCACGACTGGCTCCCAGAGCAAATTGCCAGTCTGAACTCAGCCACTGATTTCAAAACTAGGCTATTGTAACATCATCTACATTGATCTGCCTTTGATGACAAATTAGAACCTATAATGGATATAAAATGCCGAAGGCCACTGATTCTGAATTTGTGAATGAACTCAAGTTCAGAGTTTGCTGAACTTGAGTTCATTCACCAGTTCAGAACAATGGACCCTGCAGGGCTGAACACGAGCATAGGATTCTCATCTCACTACAGATGACAATTTTCTGCCCCAAAGCATTTCTCCCTTGCTCTAATCAGGCTGATTACATTTTGGGTTGTACTTCTGCATATTGACTCCTTTCTTTGCAACACCCCTCCCACTTTCAAATTGTGTTATAGGACTCAGGGATCACCCTTCCTAATTGTATCTGACAAAGAGAGCTTTGACCCTTGGAAACTCATACCCTCCAAATCTTGTTTGTCTCTAAGGTGCTACTGGACTCAGATCTGGCTTATTTAAGGTGCTACTTTTGAAGCCCTTCATGGCCTGTAACCCACAACTTGAAAGCCCACCTCTACCAGGATCGATGTATGAGACAGCACCACTCCTTGAATCAACTCCTATCGTAGTGCAATCCTAAGTAGAGATGGGCATGAACTAAAGTTCATCACAAAATTTGGCCGGTTCGTGAAGCAGTGTTTGGGAACTGAAGTGCCACCATGAGTTTTCACAAATTTTGATGCTCTTCACAAAAAACACCAGAGCAGCAGGGAGATCTGTTTAGTTTAAATGGCTGGGAGTCATTCAAACTACTGCTTTCTGCTCCCCATGAAGAGCCATGGGAAGCAGAAAGTTGGGATTTAAATGGCTCCAAGCCTAGGGCTGGCCGGCCTTGAAAGCCCCCTTAAACAGCTGAGCTGCATGGAGCAAACTGCTCCACCTGGCTCAGCTGTTTAAAAGGGCTTTCTTTGGCCCCAAGCCCCTGGGCATGGATGGGCATGAACCAAACCAAACCACTTTTTCGTGGTTCATGCCCTTTGCTAATCCTAAGAACACTTTCTTGGGAGTAAGCCCCACTAAAGGGACCCAAGTAGGATTCTGAGTAGAAGTGCTAAGACTTGATCCCTTGGTGATTCCCTTCTGTAGGGTAATTAGGACAGTCATTGATCAATTTAGGGATTTTTCTGTAGTTATCTCTAGTTTATGGTATAGCCTTCCTGAAATTGTTAGAAAAGCATCTGTTTCACTGAGTTTTCATAAGTTGTGCCAGGCAGAATTATTCAGGAGGGCTTTTGAAATTGCTACCTAATTGTTAATTATGTATGTGTGTTAGTTTTATGGATTTTAATTGTTTTTATGAGTTTTTAATTGTAATTATTATTTTTATTGTCATTGTTACTTACCTTAGGTACAGTTTGGGAGAAGGTGAGCTAAAAATACTCTTTATAAATAATGTCACTATTATGATTGCATGCTTTGACAAATGATTTTAACACGTTTCTTCAGAGTATTCATTTCTATATAATACACAGCCCAGCTAGTCACATTGAGGTGCCATAACATCAGTACACTGTCATGGTCAAACTTGTAGAATTTCAAAAACTGAGTACATGCTGGTAAGATTAATTGTCAAGTAAGTTAGTCAGCATTGCACCTGACAGAATACATGTAGTAAGCTGATTTAATGGAAGTGACTATGCATTTCAGTAGTTGAGGAAACAGAGGGATACAACATGTTTACGCTGTCTCTTGCAGAGAATGTGGCTATGCTGTCTTACTGAGATCTCACAAAGAAAAATAGCAATATCCTTATGAAGGTATTAGATTTGTTTATCTCTTGGAAACCATTTGAGTTAAGTCAAACCCACTCAAATGAAATAGCTCCACTTTTTGAACCACAGTGTATCTGGACTACTGACATACAGTCACATAACAGTATTAAACTGGTAGCTGGGGGGAAAGAAGCTGGATATTAATTTTGATTTATATCCCTCCCTTCCCACAAGTGGGCTCAGGCAAGTCACAACAATAAATTACAATCATTAGAACAGTTAAAGAAACAAATACCAGAACAATAAAAACAGTTAAAACAGTTAAAAGGTAACACACAACCCAAAATTGCACTTCAAATCCTCATAAAACCTATCTGTAAGGGTGGTTTAGCTTTTCCAGACATCAGATCTTACTATGAAGCCACTGCTCTTTTGAACATAAAAAAAGTCTATAGCACAAGACACAAATTAGACTGGAAACTTATTGAATTTACCTATATAGATACAAAAAACTTTCAAGAACTAATTTGGCTTAAATCCACAGATGGCCCCCAAAACATTCTTGCACATACACTTAGTAACTAGGATAAAAATAAGAAGATTTCTACCCAGGTTTCTCCCATAACAACTTTTACAGGTCAGCCTTGGTTTTTGCCAGCCTTTAAGAACACAGCCTTCCCTATTTGGAGGGAAAACAATTTAACCAGATTTTGTAACATATTAAAGAAAGGACAAGTTAAAAATAAAACTGAATTAGAAAATCTAGCTAACCACCAATTAGAGTGGTATGAATTTTTTCAGCTAAACCATTTTTCCAATCTGCCTTAAATTAAACAATCCATAACAAGGACCCCCACAGATTATGAAAAACTACTTTTGCATAACAACGACTCCCAAAAAGGATTAATATACAGGAGCTATAAAATATTGCTTCTTAATACATCTGTAAGACTTCCTTCATACACAAAAGCCTGGCAAACAGATTGCAAAACCAAATTTTCAGAAGGTCAATGGGAACACATCCGGCACTCCCCTATATTTCTAAGTAATTTGTAGTAATTGGGCTGGGCACAAGTTCGCAGACACAATAGAGGCTGCATAGAACTCTTTCTTAGTGGTCTTCACTGCCATCTCATAGCGTTAGCCAAATTGCTCTATTATTTAATAAAGATGGGGAATTATAATTATTAATATGCAATTGGCTTATCTATAGGATCTGACCTTTGTATACCAGAGTTAGAATTCCCAAGCACCCAGGAACAGACACAGAAATGGAGTGGCTAAAATAATGATTTCTTTACTAAATATTCTCAAGCATACACACAATATTCACACAGTATAGCACTAAGGAAACAGAGGTGATTGATGGGTTATAGAGGAGTGATACAACCTGTCCAGATGTGCAGAGGTCCATGGATTCTGGCCTAAACTCAGAGAGTTCAGGGGTGGCCTGCCATTTTGGATCATGGCAGAAAACACATGGTCTAAGATCAACTGTGTGCTGGGATATAGGCACTGGCAAAGAATACAGACCAATGGGTGGCCCTGGAGGCTGGTCTCAGGGGAGAACAATAGATTACCTGGACCAATGATGAGTCCCAGGGGTGTGTGATGCCAGTAGGGGCAGACCTTAGGTATGACCAATGAGCTTCCAGAGAGGCAGGCTCTGGATTTAACAGTAGAAGCCAGGTGTTGGGTAGCTAGTTAAATGGATTATTTGACTCACTAATGGTCCTGGCCAGGTTGGACAAAAGGTGGGAGACGTCCCTGATTAGCATCAGGAAGGATTGCTAAACATTTGAATGATTGATTGGTTTATCCCGGTATCCTGAGGGACAGAGGCAGGAAAGACAAAGAATTTACACATAGGACACAAAAGGCTGGGTGAGGTGCTGGAGAGTGCCAGGTGGCTTCTAAAGACTTACCTCTGGAACTCATTGTTATTCCATAAACATAATCTCTGCTGGGTGGAGGGGGAAGACTGGAGGCTTGCTCTGAGGTTACCTTATGAAACCTGAATATGAAATCTTTTTGCAGACCACTTGCAGCCCGACTCTGTGGTCAAGCTGAGAGTGCCTGGCTTTTTTTGGACTTGTTAGGAGATTCACCTTTGAAAATGCTTTTATTTGTTATTTTCTGACCTGCACACACACCAGAATAGTGCTAGCAAGCGTCTTTGCATTGGGAGAAATGTATGCTTTGTTGGATGTGACTCTCTGCACTAGGAAGATACAACACAGCCTGTACTTCCATGTAAATGAAGTCACAGACACACACACCTTGCATACCTCTACCCATGAGACACTGGGAACAAGAAGCATCTCCATTAGCATCTCCATTATGGTTCTCTAGAAGGATGTAAAAACAACAGTCTGTCCACCATTGAGGAATCCATACCTCACATGTAACCCACAGGATGCTTGGCATTTGCATGTGTTAAGACTGTTTCCTGTTCTGTCACTTGGACCAAGCCAGAGTCATCTGCACATCTAAGGTTTCCATGCCAACCCATCTTTGCACCTTGACCAAATGCTCCCTTGTAGTAAGGTGTAGACTTTCAATATTGCCCCACCTTAGTAGGAGGGTACCCCACATCCTATAGCCAATAGGTATAGGGATGGGACGGACCAGAGAGACCCCAAGCCAGCCCCCAATACTAGCTGATAAAACAGGGTGCAACCTTTGTTCTAGGGTTCGGGTTCCCCTCATCATCTTCCCCAGCAAGCTAGATAAGTAACTTAAGAGTCTACTATAGATAACTTCCATGTGCTTTCTTGGACTGCAGCCATGAGGCCCACACTTGTTGGCAGGTTCCAGCAGTGTGTAGTGAGAGTTTTCCTTAGTAAGAATTCCTAATCCTTGTATTCTTCACTGTGAAAGGTCGAGCTACAGGACCAGATAAGTATTATGTGCTTTCCCCCTGTCTAAATACTTCTAGTTTAAAACCCCAAATTGTATTTCCATTTCTACTGTATCTAAAGGAACTTGTATGTATGTGTGAGTGAATCTGTTTTGTTTGCCTGTGTACTAAAAAGATATTCAGTAAAGAGAATCTTGATTTAACTTAAGAAACCTTGTCAAGTGTTCTCTTTGGGGAAATGGATTCTTGGGGCGAAGCAGCTTTCTCTGTATATATAGGCCAGCAACTCAAATAAGTTAGTCCGCCTACTGTGTAGATAAGCAGTTCGGCTAACAGACTTCAGGTTAGAAAGTAGGGCACCCCTGTTTTGGGGCTACCTAAGACTAAAAGGCAGTGCCTCTGGCAACAGTTGGCTCTCAAAACATCCTATAAAATATTCTTGCCACTTCATCACAAACATGCCACCATCTCAGCTCTTGCTCCATCCTCTGCAGCTCCAGAGTGTACCATGGGGCTGCTTTGGCTCGAGGGAGGAAAAGGCACCGGGGGCAATTCCATCAATGGCTTCAGAGAGCCACCAGTCCTCTACCAGCACATCTAACAAACCACCAGAGGGCATTGAATCCTGCAGTACGTCCTGAAGCTGAGCAGGTCCCGTTTTATTCTGCAGGCAAGCAAAAAATGATCCATTTTGGACTAATTCATTTCTCTGGGATTATGGTGTACATGTTGAAGACATAAGTGGGGATATGCTACTATGTAAATAAACATAAAGAAACACCACATAGTCATAGGAGAATGATCACACAAAGAGATCATTGACATATAGTATAGGTGTGTATGTGCTAACACAGGGGCAGGAATCCTTGGTACAAACACAATTTAGATAGCGTATCAGAAACCTAGCAGAATGTAAAGAATCAATGAAGCATCATAATACTTGGACATAAAATCTGTAGAACTGACAATGAAGAATGTATTAGGAATTCTGCTGCTCTATATGTCAAATAAAAGAGTGAACCACCGAGAATCGTAAAATCCCATAAAAATAATTTATTACTAGGACATTTTAGTAACTACTGTGACAAACATTTTTAGAATAATCTTGGGATTTTGGGGGTAGGGAGGGGAAAGCAGGGATTTAACTAAAGGTACATGATCTGTGGGAGGGAAGACACCATGGTATAGCCTGATCTGTTCATATCTCAGAAGCTAAGCAGGGTTAGTACCTGGAAGGGAGACCCCCAAGGAAGGCTCTGCAGAGGAAAGCAGTGGCAAACCACTTCTGCTTCTGACTATGAAAATGAATGTTTAGGTTGCACAAAGACACACATTTTTATAGATTAGAACACTGGAACTGTTATGTATAAAACTCATTAGAAGAAAAACCACCCTAACTTAATAGACTTGGGCATAATGCGTTTTTTTTAAAAAAACAATCACAATACTATGTACTGGATTATGTACAGAATTTTTATTCAGGTTTGGGCTTGGCCCATTTGTTTCATTAAAATTTTGGTTTACATTCTTTAATCTCACTATGTCACATGTTAGGAATCATTAAACAATATGGTAGTCAGTTCCATTTGTTTCAGTAGGAAATATATTTCTATCTGCAATACTCCAATAGAGATGCAATAGAGAGGAACTCTCTCCCAAGGATTCTCCCTCCCAAATTTCAGTCAGATAGAAGAAAGCCTATCCATTCTAGGGACAGCAAAATATGTGACGTGTTTCTGCTCAAAGCCTTTTCTACCCTATTCAGGGGATGGAATTTTCAGGTTTTTTAGTCTTTACCCAAAGAACCCTTCATGCCAAATGGCAGACACAGCTGAAAATAGATCTTTTTTTATTTTTTAAAAAACAGGACATTCAAATTCTCTGTTGCCAAGTGAGCACACAGAAGCATGAGAATGATTATTTTCATCTCCATCCTTTTGTGCAAGTGTGCTCCTGAGACAGAGGCCTGTTTTTAAACAGAAATGGCAAGGGGTCTTAAACGGAATATCTGACTCTGTAGTTGCAACCCAAGCAGCACAGCACCCTTCCCACCTTGCTGAGAACACATGAATGTTTAAGGCATTCACAAGCAAGTGGTGCCCACTGATAACGAGATGTAACTTTTAAAAAATGAACAAAATCCCCAACCCAATGAGCCAGCAATGTTATTAATGGAAATACTGTATTCAGAAATGCCAATCAGGGTCAACATTATCAGGCTTGAACATGGACCAAGTGTTCGTCTTGGCTGACTGGCTTGTCAGGCACAAATCTGCTGACTGTCCTGGGTTCACTGCCCTAGGGAAACATAAAATTATAGCCCATGCAAAAATATACAGACTGAAAGTTCAACACAGCCTAAAGTCAGAGGAAAATAATGGGTTGCATCCAGCCAGTTTTTCACAGAATCTCATCTAATTCTCCTCCTTATTGAGCTCCTGTCCCATGCAGCCTTTGTCAGTGCAGGTTCCCTGATCCACACCATAACTTTTTGTTTGACAAAGGGGACCTCCTCTTCCTCCTGTTTTCCAACAGTAGAAAAGTGGTTGGCTGCAACCCAAGGCTAATAATCTCTGGAATCTAGGAAGTTGACCAGAACATCCAATTTAGGGAAATTTCATTTCAGGTGACAAGGTGAAACATAATCAAGGCATCAAATATCTTCAGGATGCAGGGGGATTATTTAAAACAACAATAATGAAACCTCAGATAGTTTAAAAGTGACTAGGAATAGTACATCAAGTAACAGCCAAGAAAGTAGTGAAATGTAAAAAGATTTCTTTTGAAAAGTGAAAGAAGGAAGGCAAACTCATACAATAACATTATAGGTGGCTCAGTTTGTTGGTTTCATTATTGACATGGGCTACTGACTATTAAATAAGGGGCTTCAGGGTGTATGATGAAATTCTATGCAATGAAGGAATAATTGTTGGAATTATTCAATATGTAGACTCTATTTGTTTCAGATCTATTTATTATTACATTTAGTATTATTTGTATGTATTATTCATATTATTATTAGAGTGTGGTTTCTGAAAGAAATTATTACTCTAAAGTTTCCAAGGCTGTTTCATCCACAGAGGAAGTAAAGCGTAATGACAAAACTTCTTATAAATTATAGAAAGCATAGCATTAGAAATGCTTTATTCTTTTCTCTTTCCCCCCCAATAGCTGAACAGCAATGACAGGCCTAGCAATACCATCCTAGTCACAGACTGTATGGCATAATTTAGCCCTTGGCTTTGCCTCAGGAAAAATACTTTAACAGCTAAATCTATCTAAAAATTCATATTTTCCAATTATCACTGCCTAAGCATATTTTTACAGCTACATATCCAAGATCAGAACAAGGTTAATGCATGTAATGTTAAAAGTTGCTTTGCAAATGTTTGCAACATGGAGCGTTCTTAAGCTTCTGACACATAGAGCACCAGACATTACAGGTGTGAGTTGCCTAGTCAGAATATGTGGTGACTTTTACATAACCTAAAAGACTAGTTAGGCATTCAATGAATGAATGAATGAATGAATGAATGAATGAATGAATGAATGAATGAATGAATGAACTGAGCATCTTTGTCCTTAGGAAAGAACTTTGGGGTCAGAAATTGAATGCTTTTTGATCCATAGTGCACACTCTGTCCCAGGCACTCCTTAAATGTTGCGGAGAGGTTCCCCTCCCTTCTCTTCTTTCTCTACTTTTGTAACATTTAACTTTGTCCTGTCGTCTTGATTCTAAGTTGGACTTGACCTTACGCAAGTCATAGTGGCTACTGGAAATTTAATGCAGAGGCTACCAAGAAGTACAATTTCTTTTCTTCATAGCTCAGCAAGCCCAAAGTTCAGTCCTACCAAGAAGAAACAGGCTGCCCATTCTGTCAAGCTACAGCAGTAGCTGTGATCAAACTGCTTTTCAAACATAACTGTGCTTTCACCTGGAGCTGTTCTTTCCTCAGGCCTTGAATCCAATCAGTGCCAACTGGGAATACAGGGACATTGAGCTAAAACGTCTAATTTGGTAAAAAATAAATTAGGACTTAGTCAAAATTTAATATTATATGAAATAATCTTTTTTACAAAACCCTGAAGATGTAGAAAGCCAAGTGTGTCTGCCTCTCTTGAAATACCAATAGAATTCCAGAGGGTTTTATATATGACCATTTTAATGGCAAGATCTCTGGGTAAACCTGCTAACTGAAAAGCATTGCTGTCCTTTACATGTCTGCTGAATCACTTTCTTCTTATTCTCCCAGTTATTCTGACCATCTTGAACTCTAAGTGTAGGCTTGGGGTTCAAGAACAGAGTTCAAGAACGACAGGAGACAAGATCTGCAGCAAGCTTTCTCAGTTAACAGCAGACTATGCAGCGTTTTATTAAAACACACCCCCTTTTCTTCCCCCTTGCTGCGTTTACAGAAAAGACATTGCTACTATCAAAACATAACAAGCTATTGTTTTTCTCCTGTCTTTTCTCTCTCCCCCTGTTGCATATACAGAGATAGTTACAAGCATATAAGTCTATTGTGCTAAGTTGCAAGTATTCTGTGAAAAGAACATGATGTGCTTTGCCGGACAGCTCATATCTCCAATAAGTTTTCTGGTCTCCCTATCTCTCAGTAAATGTTCACTGCAGCCTTGTGTTAATATTATTCTCAATATTTCCCTGTGGGAACATTGCTATACATTAATATAGGAACACAATGCAGGTATTTCACTTCCGGGTTTGCCTCACAAAAGTTGCCATACCTACATCTAAGTGAGACAATCTCTACCAGAATAGGGTTGCCAACTGCTATCCAATCAGCAGCAGGAGTTCAGAATCTTCTCGCTCCCATTTTGTTCTGCACTAACAGCTGAATTAAATAGTTGGGGGATTTAAAAAGGTGATGCTGGAATTCTATTAATGGAACTCATTACATGCTATTTAGCCTTAAAAAGACACTGAGGGTTACCTGGATCAGGGTTGCAGTGCTAGGGATAGAGGTTTAACTCTGCCTTACCCACTACCAGGACATTCTCCTGATCAAAACTGCCACTTTAGGGACTTTAATTGATTTTCTCCCTAATCAGTCTTATCATTTCATTGTCTCTGTCCTCACAACAACCACATTTTGAGGTAGCTTAGGCTGAAAGAATGTGATGGGCCCATGGTCACCTAGCCATTTCCATGGCCAAGTGAGGGTTTGGACCAGGTTGTCTTGGGACCCTTTCAGTAAGCCCTGGAAGGGAAATAGGCAAACACAATATGGGTACCTGTTTCCCCCCATAAAGCAGCCAGAAGAGAAGATCTTTAATCACATATGGAGCAATTAGCTTCCCTCCCTTCCCTAGTGCTATGGCCGTGACTAGTTGTTCTCTCACACATACAATGGCTGATTTCTATGGCCATATAATGTATCAAAAGTCTCTGCCAAGGAATACCAGTGATGCATGTAGTTTGGCCCTGAATGTACTTTGCCAAGTTGTGTTGAAGGTGTGGTGAAGCTGAAATAGTTTCAGTCTGCCTAGCCTAGAGCCCTCACAAAGCCTCCCTGGTTGTACACGTACCACCTTGAAGACATGTCTGATAATTTTAAAATGAACCTTTAAATTAAATTTTAATACACTTTGTACCTCTTCTCAGGAAGGGTTTGAAGGTATGCTTACATTAATGGTGAATTTGACACAAGCCTGGTGTCATTTCAGAATATATTGCTGTCCAATGTGGGAGATGTTGCAAGAGTAATCTGGTTCTGATAATGTTTTGGTAACATTTGGATATTATGATTTTGCTGCTTCCCTCTCTAAATTAGTCATCAGCTAGGGACGCAAAGATCACCTTTGGGTGTTCTTATCAAAAAGGCATCCTCACTGTCATTCTGCAGCAAGCAGGAGGAGAAAAATGGAGAATGGCTTTTCCTCCCTGTACTTTTCTCCCTTTCTCACAATACAAGAACTCATGGGCACTCAATGAAATTGCTGAGCAGTCAGGTTAGAACAGATAAAAGGAAGTACTTCTTCACCCAAAGAGTGACTAACACATGGAATTCACTGTCACAGGAGGTGGTGGCAGCTACAAGCACAGATGGCTTTAAGAAGGAATTAGATAAACATATGGAGCAGAGGTCCATCAGTGGCTATTAGCCACAAGGTATAGATAGCAAATCTGGGGCAAGTGATGCTCTGTATTCTTGGTGCTTGGGGGAGGCAACAGTGGGAGAGCTTCTGGTGTCCTGGCCCCACTGATGGATCTCCTGATGGCACCTGGTATTTTTGGTCACTGTGTGACAGAGTGTTGGACTGGATGGGCCATTGTCCTGATCCAACATTGCCTTCTCTTATGTTCTAACCATCTGAACCACAAGTAAGCCAGGTAAGTTCAGACAAATTCAAACATCCATGTATGATGACAATGAAATTACTGTTCCATCACCCTATCAGTTCTGAACGGTTATATGACAAGCTACAACAATTGAGAGAAATTTGGCTATGGCCAGAGTCACTTCTTTTGTTTATCTCTCAGAAGCCACATCACCCTAAGCAGGGGATGACATATCCATGCATTTATTTCTAAAGCCTCCTCTCCAGCTCTTCTCGTTAGCAAAGAAGTTAAACCATCTAAAAGGAATTAAAACCACACCATACTTGGAGAAAGAAGATATCAAAAGCAATAAGCACTTAAAAACCAAATAAAATGCAAACCACCTTCACAATCATTTCAAACATTAATGCCCTCTTAAACAGTTCCACTTTCATCTTTTCCTAAAGACCAGAAGAGAAGGTGCTATCCTAAAAACTTCATCAGTCCTGCTAAAGTAAAACTTTAGATCAGCAGCAGTGGATCTCAGTGATTTGCATGTAGGGACTGACAAAAAAAATCTCTGCTGGGATGAACATGATTCCTTGCACAAGTTCATATTAAGAGAGTTCACACACACCTATATGCTCTCCATTTAGCTCTCCAGCAGTGCATTTATTTTCCCCAATCTCTTGTATTCCATTATCCTTGTTCATAGTGGTTGTCAAACTCACAACTGCACATGCTTTATTCAGATGTTTTGTTGTTTTTTTTAAAAAGCTACCATTGCTAATGTGGTCTTTGGTTATGCACATACCATTTTATTTCATTGATTTATTCATCATTCCCATTCTCAGATGTATGACAACATTAGCATCCAGATGCCAAGCTGTGTAAATATTCTTTCAGCAATAACATACGGTTTCTTGGCAAGATTATCAAGCATCTGTACAGAAGACTTAGTTTCCTTTGGGTATGTAATGGTGTTGGCTGGTAAGAGGCTATTCTTACAGCTTTTATCCTCTTGAGCTCTATTTTCTCCTTTGAAATACCACACCTCTGGTGCTGTGCATTTATCCCTTTGGGAATCAGTTATATACATGAGATTTTCTTCTGAACTAGGCAACTTTCCAAGAGCTTTCAATCTTCAAACATGGCGGCAAGCAGTTGGCACAAATACAAATTGGCTTAAAAGCCATAGGAGTTTATTTTGCTATCTTGCCTGACAATATTTGCAAACATACATCTTCGTAATAAAACCTAATGTTTTCCCTCATTGTTATAAATATTAGTAACTGTACTTAGGTCAACAAAAAGAATGTTACAGCCTACATTATGGCAGTAGCTATTAAGGACAACAGAGCCATCATGTACCATTCCTGCTGGAACAGAACATTGAGGTAATGCTTTTAATATATCTACAGCTAGCCAAGCACAATGTGTGAAACATTAAAATAGGAAGAATGGTAGGAGGATCTTTTCTTCTTTTACAGCACAGACGTAACTCTCACTGACATTGATAAGAGTTCTAGGGGACGATAGTTATTGTTTTCCAGGCACTTGACAAGCAAAGAGATACACTTTATATTTATCAGAACTGTTAGACTCTTATTCATGGGGGATAACATGAGAGACTGACTATTTGTAAAGCACAAATTATGCATAAAAATAAGGGGAGTGGGATGTTTATGCCTGGGGGCTGGCTGTAGGAGTCATAAAAAATAAGGAGGAACTACAGTGGAAAACAAAAGACTGTAGGGAATGAACAAAATGCAAACAGGCAAGATAAAAGGAAAGGTGAGCAGAGAGAATGAGGAGGAAGGAAATTAAGGGATAAGTGTAACCATCAGGGAATACCCACAGTGGCTAGATGTGATAATGGTACGAAACAGAAATAAATATTTAGAAAATACCAGCTTATATATCTCCAGAGACATAAAACTAGAGATTATGACAGTTTGGGGTTCATTATATGCTCCTCCCAAGGCAGACTTATAGACATTATCTGTCAAAATGTTCATGTTTTTCAAAACAACACAGTGGCTAAAGTCAAGTACTTAAGCAACTGGGACTTCTCTTGCCAAGGCTGCAGGCAAGCACAAAGTATTGTCCACATGTTTTTTAGACGATAGGAGAATCACTATTGTGATCAGATAGGAATCCCCCCAAAATAATTGTGGACAATTAAATTGAGCCATATTAGAGGAGGGAGGTGCCGGAGCGGGAGAAGTGAAAATCAAAGGAGGCCCTTCCTACAACCTGAGGGACACCAAAGGAAGACAAATTAAGAAATAACTGTTCGGGAGGCGTCAAGAAGGAGTTGATTAACAACTAACCCCAAAGGACATTACTAACCTCATTAACAGAGTTATTTTGAACCTTTGTTAGATGGAAAGAAGACTCTCTAATCACGGTGATTGCCAAAAATTGTATTTACACTGATTTAAACTAACCTTTATTAACAGAATACTCACTCCGCTCTTTTCTTTATCCCTCTATATACCCTACCTTTTTCCATAAAAAGAATAAACTCCTCTCCTTTTTAGGAGGGTTTAAAAAAAAAAAAAAAGTATTGTCCACATGTTTTTTAGACGATAGGAGAATCATTATTGTGATCAGATAGGAGTCCCCCCAAAATAATTGTGAACAATTAAATTGAGCCATATTGGTTTCAGCCACAGTTATTTTCTTTGTTTTTATTAGATCCTTTATACAGTCAATATTTGCTTTACTGTTGAGCTGAGGAATGACTAGTGTTGTGGCCTTCACCTCTGATCACTGTGGTCCAGTAGACACTATATGAGAAAAGGAACAGTAATTTTGTCTTAAGGACAGTAGATATCCCCTTAATGGGACTGGAGTATGAGGGAATAGTTTATTCAACTGCCCATAAGGGCATGAAAGTGGTGAACTTTCCATCTAGATGAAGGGGGCAAACTGGGGTTTATTTTTGTGAACAGACAGCACAATTCAGATGTTAGAAGGGATACAGAATGAAGCAGAAGCCAGCAGGAGCACCTCGTGAGTCAACAGCATCTTGTGATTCAACAGCAGCACCTTGGGAAGGCGCTCTCTCTCTCTCTCTCTCTCTCTCTCTCTCTCTCTCTCTCTCTCTCTCTCTCTCTCTCTCTCTCTCTCTCTCTCTCTGAGGATCTGTGTAGGATATGCACCATAAGAGTGCCTCTTGTCTCCTCCTGTGATCTACTTGTATATTTGTGGATAAAACAAATACTATAAACATTCCATAAGTCTCAAGTCTTCTCTTGTCCAAATGGAACCAACCTGGGTAAGAACCACTTCTCACTGCTCAGAGAAGTCTGGCACACATGTCAATATATAATAATGCATCATAAAAGTCATTTGTTCTCTGAATCACCAACACAAGAAACATACACATAACAGAGAAAAGAGCTATTGGTGATAGGCAAGGTCATAAGATTAATGCCATTTTGAAGATAACTTTATCTCTGTATTACTTTTTATTGCTTAAGCTAGCAAAATCCAGTAAGCAAGCTAATTCCAGCTTCTGTGCAAAAGAAGCATATGTGGTAAAAACAGGAAACATAAAGTTGTTTATTGGAATAGCTGGTGTGGAGACAGGAAAGTGGATCTGCAAAACTAAGGGGTAAAAATATGTTTACTAAAAGAAAATATATGTTTGCTTGACAAAAATACAGTCATATGGGGAAGATGGAAGTCAAAGTTTTATGGTAAAACAGACATCTGTGCATGTCTAAAAGTTATTCACTTCACTGTATAAGAAGTTGATATTGATGCAAGTCTTGGGTCTTTGCTACCAAGATCCCCTTTTTTGCAATAAAGTTCTCTCTGTTTCTGGAATCTCCCTTTTGTGTCTTTCATTGGGCACTGGCACACCAGGCAACAGGCCCATTTAGGTAACACTGGTGCACCAGCTGGATTTTCCAAACCTTCAAAAAGTCCTCCAACAATTTTATAAAGCAGGATCACCCAGGTGGTATTTTAACTTGTACTGAACAGTTAGAATGTTGTGCCTGGGGGTAGCCCCCACATGCCAGATTTACCAGAAATCAAAGACATGGCACAGAAAATATCAGCATCCCTGACCACAGTTGCCAGACACCGAAGTTCCTGCCCTGAGCAGTGATGAAAAAGGGACAGAAGACTGAACAAACACAAAGCAGGCATGAGACATGGGAGGGCACAGCTCCAGTCCCATCATAACCCCTCCTAAAGATAGCAGGAAAGCTGCTTGTGAAGACAGCCAAGGGAGTGCTGGATCCAGAATCAAGCCAACTCAGCTAGGAGAGACCAGAGGAAAGGAACCAGAACAGGCAGACTTGGCCAGCCGTATTAAGGTGGCTCCCACCTAGCAGCCATGTCCTTCCTTTGTTCCCATGGGTGGGGCTAATCCCACAGGAAGCAGAGACTGGTGAGGGAATGGGTATAACCAGTAGGGCCTGCTTCATAAAGGCAGGAGACTATAGTTGCCATGTGCCTACTTGGGGTGAAAGAACTTCCACTTCCAGTGGACCTTGCCCACTGGCACTCTAGTGACTAGCAGGAGAAGGGGGGGAGGGGATTAAAAATTCATGTCACTTCTGGGAAAACCTAGAAATGATGTTAGTCATCTTTAGGAATCTCTGAAAAGTCTATTATTTATCATAGAGTTAAGAGCAATTCCGAGACAGGACTGACATCCCTTTTGTGTTTACCCCAGAAAGTATGTCATGCCATTGCTGACAGCTGGTCCCTTTCTTCCCATCCCACCCAGTCTCCTGCCAATAGCCAATCCAGGCCTAGCAACTCTACCAAGCCAGGGAACACCTGCCTCCATTCTCCCTGTGCCTAGCTAGCCAGAGGGGCAAGCAGTGTGAGTGAGGAGAAAGAGCACAGGAGATCTGAAACCCTTCCCCTCTCAGAACTGACATCTGTAAAACTGTGATGCCCTGGAGGACACACCAGTCCCCATCAATCCCAACAATTCCAGAGAGGTTCACATTTTGTCTGGAAGAAAATGTATTTAGCATAACAGCCAAGAGGCAAACCTAAATAATTTGTGAAAGCATGCCCTACATGTAATACAGAGGGAGAGGTCGCATTTTTGCTAGAAAGACAGCCTTACAGGTACAAGTATGTTTATTTTCTTTAAAAAATAAATAAAACAGTGGTTGGAAAACCCAAGCTAACCCAATCTCATCAGATCTTGGAAGCTAAGCAAGGTCAGCCCTGATTAGTATTTGAATGGGAGACCACCAAGGAATTCAGGATCGTTATGCAGAGGCAGGCAATGGCAAACCACCTCTGAACGTCCCTTGTCTTGAAAACCCTCCAGGGTCACCATAAGTCAGCTTGATGGCAAAGCAAAAAGAAAAAGAAAGAAACCTGCACCCCTGTTTAGTTCCTAAATATCATAACATGTATTCCTTGGGGAAAGCACCTACCAGTTTCTTGGAATACAATCATTTAATTTCTTCTCCTAACATTAAATATATAATACTTATTCATAGTGAGAGATCATAGCTCAATGGCAGAATGCATTTTAATGGGTATTGCAATTGCTCTCCTTTCTAATAAATAAAAAGGAGTTTTGTGGCACCTCAGAGACTAACAGATTTATCATACTACAAATAATTGCCAAATAAATAATTGCAGAATTAAGACTTAACTATAGATTTAACAGTATTAAAAGACAGCTTAAATATCTAATGTACAAGATGACCATTTGGCATGGAAAGAAATTTGGTTCTCTCCTAACAATAGTTCTAAAAATTTTAATGTACATTTTCAATTTCTGAAGATCATGCCATGCTGGTACTACACCCCAAATAAATTACATCATATGCATAAATCAATTAGCAGTTTATGCTGGAAAGGGTGCGGCCTTGAAGGCACCTTTATTCATAGTTGGTGGTCATGTAGGCATATTCAATTATACTGGGGGGGGAGTATTTCATATAAAGAATATAACTGTGGTTGACTTACACTTTGAACCAGAAGTGCCTTTATTGCAGCACTGGACAAATCAAACATGTAGTCCCACAAAGTTATTCCTCGTCTGCTTGCTGCTAGCGGCAACACAAATATGAAAAAATGCTAACTTTTTGACATAATGATAATGTTTTAATACTTGGCAGGTTTTTAATACTTGTTGACTTTTATGATCCTATGCTGAGGTTATTAGATTACTACAATGAACTATATTCGTTATCGGCTATTATCCCCAGTTTAATCTTTTTATCTATTCAATGCATTATTTTGATTTTTTGTATCCTGTTGATGAGAATTGGTTTTCTCTTTAAATTGTTTGTAATAGTATAATAGAATAAAATTTAATTTTAAGAAGAGAGAGAGCTTAAACAGACACCAGTACGCCTGTTGTGAATATAGTTGTCAGTTGACCAGAAGAAAAAGTCCTACCCCTGTAATAGAGGCTCGGTGTGTGGGAATGAATGAACGAACGAACGAACAAATGAATGAATGAATGAATGAATGAATGAATGAATGAATGATAATAAAATGGAGAGTATTCATGGGACAGAGAGAAATAACATCATCTGGTATTTGCTGCAGATCAAAATAATATTAAAGGGACACCTGGAGGGACCAGATTAAAAGTTGGCAGCCCTTGTTGTGAGTGGTTACTGTGCTGATCCTGTCCTAACATATATTTGAATTTTGGTTCCACAACATTCTATGCTTGCCATAATTGATTCGGCTCAAGAACTGGCAGTCAGAAGACACTGGCCAGAGGTGACTGTCTGCTTCGCAAAGTCCCGCCCATGTCAGCCCCAGTCAGTGTTTTCAGCTCAGTCTGCTCCAGTCCTCCGACAGGAGAGGACCGTCTGGAGTGTGAGCGCAGGGACAGGCCCTCAAGGCTGAGGCAAGTGAGAGAAGCCCTTTTCCGCCTTCCCCCCACACCACCCCCTGGGCCTTCTATGAGGGGACTAGGCCCAGAGAAGCCCTTTTCAGCCCCCCACACCCCATCCCCTGGGCCTTCTATAAGGCATTAGGCCCAGAGAAGCCCATTTCTGCCCCCCACACACCATCCCCTGGGCCTTCTATGGGGCACTAGGCCCAGAGAAGCCCTTTTCTGCCCCCCGCACACCATCCTCTGGGCCTTCTATGGGGTACTAGGCCCAGAGAAGCCCTTTTCCGCCCCCACACACCATCCCCTGAGCCTTCTAAGGGGCACTAGGCCCAGAGAAGCCCTTTGCTGTCCCCCACACGCCATCCTCTGAGCCTTCTATGGGGCACTAGGCCCAGAGAAGGCCTATTTCTGTCCCCCACACACCATCCCCTGGGCCTTCTATGGGGCACTAGGCCCAGAGAAGCCCTTTCCCGCCCCCACACACCATCCCCTGGGCCTTCTATGGGGCACTAGGCCCAGAGAAGCTCTTTTCCACCCCACACACGCCATCCTCTGGGCCTTCTATGGGGCACTAGGCCCAGAGAAGGCCTTTTCTGCTCCCACACGCCATCCCCTGGGCCTTCTATGGGGCACTAGGCCCAGAGAAGGCCTTTTCTGTCCCCCACACACCATCCCCTGGGCCTTCTATGAGGGGACTAGGCCCAGAGAAGCCCTTTTCCACCATCCACACGCCATCCCTCAGCCTTCTAAGGGGCACTAGGCCCAGAGAAGCCCTTTTCTGTCCCCCACACGCCATCCGCTGAGCCTTCTATGGGCACTAGGCCCAGAGAAGGCCTTTTTCTGTCCCCCACACACTGCCTACTGACCCCATATAAGGCCCAGGGGATGGTGTGTGGGGGACAGAAAAGGCCTTCTCTGGGCCCAGAGAAGCCCTTTTCTGCCCGTCTTCCCTTCCTTTCTCCCCTTTCCTTTCTTTCACACTTCCCCCTCTTCCTTCCTTCCTTCCTTCCTTCCTTCCTTCCTTCCTTCCTTCCTTCCTTCCTTCCTTCCTTCCTTCCTTCCTTCCTTCCTCCAACCCTCTCTCCCTTCCACCTCCCTCCCTGCCTTTCTCGGGCCCGTTGTCTTCCACCACAATGGGCTTTGCTCCCTAGTCTGGTATATTTGAGTTTTGTGTAGACATTTTGAAAATGATACATCTTTCACTTCTGTTCACATCTTCCCCCTGTACATCAATTTGTGCAGCTATATCTGCTGACTGAGTATTCAGTTCTGGAATCTGAAGAAACAGCCTCCAGCCATGATGCTTGGTGCTACAATAAGGAAACAATCCTAAAGTAAGTAAGTCCCATTTAATTTAATTTTATTTATCCCTGGAAAGTGTTCTTCAGATTATACTGTAACATGACCACACTGTTGAAACATTGATACCTTTTGAATTAACTACTTAATTTGTCCCAAGACTTCACCAGGGTTTAGCCCATGAGTTTGTTTTCAATATCGGGGGTGGGATCTGAAAGAAACACCACTGAGCATATACAAAGTGACTTTCTCTCAACACCCACAATTATAATCACCTGCTTCCTCATAACATTTAATGATTCTGGACCAGATTGCTTCTGAAAATTGGCTTAGGCAGGGCTTTTGATATAAAAGAGAAAATGTGATCAAATTATAACAATTATAAAGGAAACGGAAAGGGGGACTGTGTTATTTTCATCTGCAAAATTTCTAATTAGTAATACATACCATTTAGGAACTACCACTGTACTGGTCTTGAACTTAACCACAGATGCCTGTATGGTGCAAGAAAAGAGGGAGGAGAGACAGTGAGGGATTCATGGGGGCAGGGCTGGCCAAAGGGTTTATGGTGCCCTAGATGAACACTTTGTTTGCTACACCCACACACACACAACATTCAATATAGATACAAATAAAAATAAATTTTAACCTCTATTTACATGGCATTTGAAATTATAAATGTCAAAAATAACCTTGACATTCACTTCCATTATCCCTCTAATCTGGCACCCATAAAAACCTGGCATATTAGGTGACTGGCTAGTTAGTCTATTTGGTTGGACTAGTCCTGCAAAGGGGTGTTTTCCCCAGGCAGCTGGAAGATAAGCAGAGAGAAATCCTTCAGAGCTGGCCCAACAGACTGCTCCCCATTGGCAGAGAGAGGCAGAAGTGCAAATGGAAAAGTCAGCTCAGTTCTCTCCAGATGGTGCTGCTCTTGTTATGCTGCCCCAGAGGCCATTTTTGTAGCTTGTGCAGAGAATCAGCCCTGCGGCAACAGAAAGGATGAGCACAGAACTTACAACAAATGAATGCAGTTGAAATAACAAATTACCAGGCATTGTTTCAGGGAAAAAGAATGTCCTTTCTTTCACCAACTTAAATAACACTTGTTGGAGATTCCTGTGATTTGGCGTTACAACAGAAGAGAGTCCAGCCTCTATAGAAATTACACACCCACTAAAAGATATCACAATGGCTTTCAAAATGGGATGACAAAAGGATTTTCCTCAGTGGAGCATGACTTGCTGCCACTCTAAATGACCCATGAAATGCTGCTTCTGAGGTACAAGGACCCCCCAAAACATGTACAGGGAGAAATCGGAGCGCCTCTGCAGAATGGGAAAATCAGCAAAAATCACACCTCTTTCTATAAGTAGAAATGATCAGTAGGATCCAATCCAATATAATATGGCCATAGAGATTAAGAGCACAGGTGTCTTTGAGCTAGTATGTTGTAGTAGTTAAAAGCAACAGACTAGTCTGTAGAGCTGGGTTCTATTCCCCACTCCTCCACATGAAGCCTGCTGGGTGACCTTGGGTCAGTCACAGTTCTCTCAGAACTATCTCAGCCTCATCTACCTCACAAGATGCCTGTTTTAGGAAAAGAATGTGATTCCAAGCTGTTTTGAGACTCCTTAAGGTAGAGAAAAGCAGGGTATATAAGCCTACTCTTCTTTTCCTTCTTCTCTCCAGGAAGTGCCCTGAACAGTCACAATGACATATAATTAACTATCTCTGGCAGTACAATCCTAAGCAGAGTCATACTGTTCTATGCTTATGAGTTACACTTTTCTAAACCCATTGAATTCAATGAGCTTAGAAGGGTATAACTCTTCTTAGGATTGCATTGTTGCTACAGGAACATAGTATTATGGGTATGGGCCAGGTGCCTTTATGGGTACTCCAGCCCTTGCATGGTTAAGCATATTTTCTTGAGCAGTTAAGGTATAGGGACAGAACTATACCTGAAGCATGGTAGAGGCATAGAAAGATCAATCTTACATTTCCAGTACTGACAAATTTCACAGCACTTTCACAGAACTTACACACTATAGCTTTCCTCAGCATTAAAAAAAGAAAAAGAAAAAACAGATCTGATAGAAGAAAGCTAGATAGGAGAAAGAAGAAAAAGCAGCTCCGATAGAATCATCACCCTGTTCTGTTCTGTTTCATTTTCCACAGAAATATTTTTCTACAAATATCCTTCTATTGTGTTGAATAAAGTCAATCCTGCTATGAAGTCAAGAGGTCAGACAATGGTCATGAGGAAAAAGAATATTTTGTAATTGAAGACTTAGGAAGTATTTTAGAAACAAGCTATAGATTACACAGAAATGTGTGAAATGGTTGTCCAACAATCTTTTTCTGCTTCAAAAGCTTCCTGAGAGAGAACAATAGTGAGCAAAGAATCTTTCCCCATATGCTCTCTTCCCAGTACAAATAATCCCCCTCTCCAAAGTGGCTTTTCTTGGTTTTCTTTACCTCTATATAGTAAGATAAATGCCAGAACAATACTAAGTAGTCACACAAACTGGTAAAAGCTAGAGATATTTTCAATATTTCCCCCAGATTGTCCATTTCTGAATCACTTTGCCTTGTGTGCAGAGTGGCACAAATGCCCCTGCACTTCTTACAGTTTTAATGGGTATAAACAACTGTGCACATGGAGTTTGGCATAGTTTAGTTCTAATTTATCACTTATCATACACCATCTAGGTAATTATCTATTTCATAATGCATTTACATTGTCATTGCTGTATTCCTAGCCTTACAGAATGGAGACATCCCTGTCTAGCAATGGAATATTGGCTAGGGCCAATAGCAAATGGTCGTTCCTTTTGAATGTGATTTTTCTTTTCAGATGTGACCAAGCTGAAGCTTGATTTTGGGATTAGCATGCTCTGACAATTTGACAGTACTATATTAGAGAGAGAGAGAGAGAGAGGACTAGTTTAGAGGCTAAGATCACCTTTTGATTAATAAAACATACTGAGACTGCATTCAGGTGGCAAACTTAACTGCAGTTCAAATAAAATATCACCCAGTTCCTTTGTTGTTGGCCTGGTTGTATCTTCCTCTAGGAATGGGAATGAACTGGTTGACAAACTAAAGTTTATCATAAATTTTGGGTGGTTCATAACTTGTGAAGCAATATTTACAAACTGAAGAACCACCATGAACTTTGGTGCAGTTCATGGTGGTACATGGCAGTTTGTGAAGAGCCATGAGGAGCAGAAAGCAGTGCTTTAAATGCCCCCCCTGCTTTCTGCTCCCTGCAGCTTTTCATGGGAGGCAGAAAGCAATGGTCTAAATGGTTCCTAGCCATTTAAACTGAACAGTGAAGCAGCAGGGCTGCCACTCAGCTGTTTGGTTTCAATGCCCCTTGCTTTCTGCTCCTGACAAAAAACCATGGGGAGCAGAAAGCAGAGGTTTAAACTTTAAATGGTTCACAAACTGATATGAACCAGGAGGTTGGTTCACAAACCAACCTCCCAGTTCATATGGGCTTGTGGTTCAGTTTATGGTTCAGCCATGAACCGTGAACTGAACCGAATGCAAAAATGTGGTCTGGGGATGATGGGCTCCTGTCTCCCCTGCCCCCACACTGTTTTCAGGAGTCAGTGGCCCTTAGGTTCTGCTGATTCCTCATTAACCCAGTTTTGTGCATTTTACCTCTTTCCTGCAGTGCACAGTGTCAAAGTAGCTGTGCTTTTAGAAGTCCAGTAGAGATTGTCAGGCTTTACATCTCCATCTCCTGTTATTTTGAAACTGTTCATTCCCTGATTCACACACATACACACAGAGAGAGCATTCTTCTCATCAATGTTCACAAGACATGCTGTAACCACAAACAACCTAATTCCAGCCAGCCCCCATATTGATTTACACAATGCATCTCTAAACATCAATCTTTGTAAAACCTTCTACTTCAAAAGAAAACAAACAAACAAACAAGGGAGATCTTGAGGAAGACAGAAATAGCTTTATCTGCAGTAGTAGGATGTGAATCCCAAACTGTTTAAAAAAGGGAAGTAAAAAAGTATTTTCCAAACCATTAACTCTGCAGGAACATCAAAGAAAAGTGTATAATGTTCGCTTAATGCACACATGTAACTTCCATTATAATGTTTATGGAACTGTTGTGCTTCCTAGGAATACAAAACAAATGGGTGGAAATAGTAAATCAGGAATTTAGACTCTTATTCTAATTTTAATTATCTCCCATTGGTTTTCAAGTAAATATTTTAATACAGTCACACATTAGTTGGAGTCCTACAGAATCTAGTGGAAGTTAGCAGCATGACAGCTTCATAAATCTTCTTTGCATAGCTTGTCAATATTAGATTCTTAAATGTAGGTTTAGCCACCTGCATGCCTAAAAATGAAGCCAAGTCCCCCCCATCTCCATGAGCTATAGCAATAATCTTTAAGCGACAGAACATCTACTTTTGAAATCTGGAACATCATTTCTGATTAACCTCGAAACAGGATACATTGAGAGCATTGGATTTCACCTTCTTGCAATGCAATCTTAAGCAGGTTTGATCAGAAGTAAATCCTGTGGAGGCTGAGTCAGGCGTTGGCCTATTTCCCCTGGTGGAAACTGACATGGCATTGTGCAACCACACATCCTTTGTAACTGCAGGTTCAGCCTATCACTGCCCAATCAGACGGCATATTTGGGTGATTTTTTTTTTTTTTTTGCCTTTTGTTTCCCATGCACGTAAATGAAGAATCACACCTCCGCACTAAGAGTTCCCCATGGAGAATGTGGTTATGCACGTACTGCTAAGTGAGGGAGAAAAAATGGGCATGGAGTCAGGATGGAATGAGCAGACCATTCCAACAGCATGAGAGCATGCTTGAGTGATCAGATGGGGAAAGTCTGTCCACAGCTCATCAGCAAGCAATAGGACCAGACTTTCCCCAGTGTCTTTTAACTCCACTTCCACAGCAGGACAGCATGGGGTGCTGATGGCTGTGGGACCTTTCCCAGATGTTGCCGTCTGATCATGGCCTTTAGAACCAACAGGTATTTGCAGCTAAGACGGATTTAAAGGAATGTTTGACTGCAGCCTAGGTCTCACTGAGAAAATGTGTTTGGGTTGGGGGGATTGGGAGGAATCTTTTTTGGAGGGGTATTTTTCCCCTCACTCAGGCTCAAGGTGGATTACACATATGGCAGAACTATTCAGCCAATCAATAGATGGATTGTAAGATATATTTTAATAGATATTTGAATCAAATAGCAAAGATTCCTAGTAAAACAAAGGAATTTAGTCAATCAGCAAATGGATTACAAAATACAGTATTTGGATCTAACAGCAAAAGTCAGTAAAACAACATAATGCAATGGGGCTGGGACTGAAGAACTGGAGGAAAAAGAACATCTTGGATAGAGGTCATTGCCTGCTTTGGTGGGAAGGGCAGGGTAGAAATCCAGTTATCATCATCATCATCATCACAGCTCTGCTCCTCTAAAAGAATGCAGCCAAACTTTTGTTGTGTCCAGACAGGCAGGTTGCCGTGGCAGTATCCCGTGGAGAAAAAAGCCGCTGGAGTTAGGTGCGCTTCACAGCATTCACACTGGTCCCACAACACTGGCTGCATTGGGTAGCTAGCCTGTGAGGGCTGGTTCACATCGCTACCATGCCACCAGCATGGAGCTAAGGCTGATGCAGCCCTTTAATTGGTTGGGTTGCTGAAAACAGCATACTGCCATGCCGGAAATAGGAGGGGTGACTACACAGCTCCTGCACTTCCGTGGCACACCTGCGCGTTCAGATGCCAGAAAATCCACCATGGAAGCGCCTCACCTGGAAAACCATCAAATTTTCCCAAAGGCTGTTTAAGGCGTATGGGAGTCATTTTGCAACAGGATTGGGACGGATGGCTGCCGAGTGCCAGATCATGTCACTTTGATCCAGGGGGGATGGCTATGCCAGACCAAATTGCCTGTGTGATCACAACCTTTGTTTACACTGAAACATGTTTATCATGGTTGAAACCATAATGTGCCATCATGTAGACTAGCCATTTTAAGATGTATGCAAGAGCATATAGGTGAAATATGATATATATAGTGCAGGGGCACACAGCAGAAGTACAAATGGTAGGAAGATGCTGATAGCAGCAATAATACTACACAAAGATTTGTGGTCTGCAGTGCATAAAACTCGGCCCCAACCATATTTAATCTATTCAGATATCTAGGTATGAATAGTGAAAGTCTGAGAGTGAATATGTTTGGGGACTATGGCACAGTGACACCATATATGTGCTGAGTGCAAAGCTGCCCACTCAGTCCCTAGCATATCTAGGAAAGAATGTCATGGACTGCTTTCTTTTGGTAAGAATATCATGCACTACTTCCTTCTTTCCTCCAACTGAAACCAGTCAAAACAGACAGTGCTGAGCTACAGGGAACTATGGCCAATCTTGGTATAAGGCCACTTTATACTACCTGTATTTCCATTCTTCAGTAATTAACATTAGAATTCTTTGTAATATAACTTTGACTGAGAAATAAAAAATAGTGGCCAGCTTTTGATTTATCAGTGGCCAGCACACACAACTTTTCAATGATCTAGGAGGGAGGTAAAATGTTCACCCATTGAGTACAACATGATCAAAGCTTTACTCTTATGGTGTAGCCAAATCTAATTGCCTATGCAGCATATATCATAGTATGTTTGGTATATACTTAGAGGTGCCTGGGATTACTCAAGAAAGGAGGAGGCAAAAGGGGAGCTGAAGAAGCTCTAACAAAAAGTTTTGTTTTTGCCTCATTCCAAACTTTCTACATGAATATGGATATAGCAATCTATCTTGCCTTGTAAAATATGATTTTGCAGTATGAAAAACAGAAGGTAGAACTGGACATTTGTTGTGGAAACTTCAAAAATATAAAAATATCAAAAGACAATCAGAATTTACTTGAAGTACCTCTTCATTTCAGAGCAACAGACAACAGAGAGGTTTTTTGTATTATTATTAGCCATCCTCCCAGTGGAGCCTGAAGATCGTTGGGTATCACAACTGAATTCCAGACAACAGATCTTCCCCCCCCCCCTGAGAAAATAACTGCTTTGGAGAGTGGGCTCTATGGCATTCTGTTCAGCTGAGGCCTCTCCCCTCCCCAAACTTTGGCTTCCTTAGACACAGAATATCCAGGAATTTCCCAACCTGGAGCTGGCAACCCTAGTCAGGACTGTCCCCAATGAATTCTTCACAAAGGCCTAGAAAGGGTTTCCTTCTGTTGTCTTTTTACTGACAGAACCAAGCTTGGTTGCCTACCAAGAGCCACTGAGGGAAAAATTAGTCCCAGAGAGGAGCCAAGCAGGAGAAGTGTCTTCATCAGGAGAGAGAGCCATTTGCCAGTTATTCTGACAGGGAACAGTGGCTGAAGTGGGAGTGGGCGGGGAAGAGGAAGAGACCCAGCACCCAGCCAATAGCACATGAGTTCTCAAGTGGCGGCTGACAGGCCAATGGCTGATGGATTGTACTGCACAGGCAATGGGAGGGCTGGAAATTACCAATATGCTAAGAAGATATAGATATTATTTTATTTTATTCATTTGTACCTTGCCCTTTTCTCCAATGGGGACCCCAAACAGCTTAAAAAATTCTCCTCTACCCCGTTTATTCCTCACAGCAATCCAGATTGAGAAAGTGTGACTGGCCTAAGGTTATGATCTATCTATCTAATTTATTACAGCAAGAGCCAGTAAAACAGTACAATTCTAATATAAGAAGGATTAAAACAGTAATAACATGGGAATAGTATAAAAACATTAACATAGGAATAGTATAAAACCATTAACATGGGAATAGTATAAAACATTAACAGGAGAAAATTAATAAAATTAGTAACATAGAATAATTTTAATAATAATATTAATAAGAGAATCATACATTTTTCCAGCTAAAATTAGTTTGCATTTCCTAATAGCTAAGCAACAAAATTTTGCCACAGCATAAGTCACTGAGCTCTGAACATCTTCTAAGAGGAATTTACGAAGGACTTCTGACCTAAAGTCAAGATAAGACTGCAGAGGGCTAAATCTAGATAAAAGGGGTAGTATAAGATGGTCTCATTCCTCCTGATAGAATCTGCAGAACAAGAGGACATGAGTAACTGATTCCACCATGTTAGCCATGCATGGGCATATACGTTCATGCATTGGAACTCGATTGAATTTACCTTGCAGTACAGCGGAGTGGAGTGCCTCAAAATGGGCTCTGGAAAAGGCCCATCTATAGGGCTCATAGGTAATGTTAACTAAATAAGGGGCAACAGGAAAATTAGGCCAAGATTTTATATTTCTGTAGTCCTTGGGTAGCAAAGCTTCTTCATTTTGTAATTCAATATCATGAAGCCTCTGTGCGACAGCTGTTCTTGCCTTGCATAGGCTTCCATAGAAGAGATCTTCTGGGAATAGGCCAGTCTGATTTAACTTATTAAGAATTTGTGTGGACCAGGCAGGGTAAGGGTCCGAGGCTAAAAGGTAAGGTATTAAACCCTTCGGGCTGTAATGAATTTTTAGCCAGAGTGTTATAGACTGCTTCCAGACCTTTGCTTCAACTCTGAGTAGCCCAGCCTCTTGCCTAAGTGTTACATTAAAAGTGCTTCTAAGAACGCCAAATAGAGATCTAAGAAATTTAGACTGAACTCTTTCAAGGGTCTTTAGATTGGCAGAAAGTCCAATTTGTGAGCCATACAGGAGTTGAGCCAATGATTTTGCCTGAAAGGTTTTTAAGGCCATGGGAAGAAAACCTGCACCTTTCCTTCTAAATCATCTAAGAATGGCATTTGCACTTCTCTCTGCCGAGTTAGCTGATGAGGACAGATGTGCTGAGAATTTGAAATTATAAGAATAGGTAATGCCTAAATATTGAAAGTACTTAACTTGATCTATGGCATTTCCTTTACTATTCCAGTTAAACTTCCTGAATGAGTTACCAAAATGGACAATTTTAGTTTTAGCGAAATTAATAGTTAATAATTTGGTGTCACATTGCTCTTTAAATTTTATCAAGGCTCGCTCCAGGCCAATCCTTGTTTGGGATAAAAGAACAGCATCGTCAGCATACATTAAGATTGGAACCTTTCTGCTACCTGAGAATGAGGGAGTATGACTATCAATTGATTCAAGGCATGTGATTAAAGAGTTAACATAGATGTTAAATAGGAAGGGAGCCAAAAGGCAACCTTGCCTGACTCCTTTTTGCACTGGAATTCTTTTCAATAGTTTCCCATCTTGTGTGAGTCTTATTTGGATGTTATTATTTTCATGCAGTTTAATTAATAAAAGCAATAGCCTTCTATCAATACCCATGTCAGCCAATTTGGCTCAAAGCCGTCCCCTAGAAACAGAATCAAAGGCTGCCTTGAGGTCCACAAAGGCCGCGTACAAGGTAATCTTCTGATGTTTCACATATTTAAAAATAAAATAATCTAGGACCAAGTAATGATCAATAGTAGCGTGCCAGGTGTGAAATCAGTTTGTTCAATTTCAAGTAAGTTGCTATGATCTAGCCATTCACACAGCTTCTGACATAGATGTTTAGTATATAACTTACAAAGCACATTCAGAAGACTAATTGGTCTGTAGTTGGATGGATCATAGGGGGGCCTAAGGTTACCCAGCAAGTTCCCATGGCACAAATTGGGATTATGAACCCAGGTCTCCCAGATACTAGTCCAGCACTCTTAACCACTACACCACACTGGCAGCGTTCCCTCTAAGCTGAGTTAGTGTGAGCTAGCTCACAATTTTTTAGCCTCCGGCTCACACATTTTTGTCTTAACTCAGGCAGGATGGCTCCAGAGCAAATGAATTCACGCAGCAGCCAAATCGCTCGCTCACGATTTTAATGCCAGTTGCTCACAAAAGTAGAATTTTTGCTCACAAGACTCCACAGCTTAGAGGGAACTTTGCACACTGGTGTTGATTCTTTGGTCGAATCTGCATTTGCACTTTTAAATCAGTTTCATGCTGCTGTGATGCCATCAAGCATAGAGAAATACAGTGTCAGAGCAGCACGAAACTGATTTAAAAATGCAAATGCAGATTCGACCTTTAGTGCTAATTGACAACATTTTCAAATGTATATCTCCAAGTGAGTAAGAAATTTATTGTGCATTATTTTATTTTATTTATTTATTTTTGACATTTCTACCCTACCCTCCCCGCTATCTAAGTCCATTGCAGCCCCATAGCCAGAAAATTTCAGTTGATGGGGCAGGGGTGCTGGGGCAGAGAACTTAATTAGAGTACTATTTTTTTTAAAAAAAGGATTAATATTCAGAAACCATTAGGGAAACACTTTAATCTTCAAGAGCATTGAATAAATGGAGTTCTAAAAGTTACTGTTCTCCTACAAACGAATTTCCAACCCACCTCTTCCAGAAATGCCTCCCCCACTGCGCTGCTTATACTTTTTGAAGCTGGCCAACTGCTTGGCACTCACATACTCATAGCCGGTCATGGCTAGGAAAGCAGGGATAGGGGCAGTGCGAGGTTGGTGAATTAATCCATCCTCCCACCTCACCTTCCTCACCCTCAGACAGAAAGCAGCAGCAGCAGTGGCCCCACATGCACAGAGGAACCATCTGGCTTCATGAGTGATTGGGGAGCACAGCCCCCTCCTTGGCTTCTGTACTTCTCCTCCTTCTTGGTTTGTCATCTCTTCCCACACCACCGGTTGGTTTATCTCCCTGTCTCTAGTGTACGGATCCCCAACATAGAGGAAGAGCTCCAAAAATTAAGCTCTTGGTTAAGAATTACAGAGAAAAACCCTATGAGCCCCCCACCTCAGGTCTCCTAAGGATTCATGAGCTTCTCAGTTAGTGAGTGGTAGCTCATGAGCAACCTGTTGGGGAGGGGACCCTTGCTTTTTAGCACATTTTTCCTGTTCTTCCTCCAGGCTGCTCAGGGCTGCACAGGACATGACTCCATTGGCACTGCCTCATCTTCTCCTCACAAGTTCCCCTTCATAGCACTGTCCAGATTGGAACCCAGCTTGGGAAAGTCCACTCCAAGAGTAGAAATGAAAGGGTCTGGCCCACTCTCATGCTCAACAAGGGTTTCGGGAAGGGATCAGCTGCTCTGCTACCGCCAAGCCAAACTGCCACCAAGCCAAGCCACTCGAGCATGGGAACTGGAATAGGAACAGCAGGGAAGGGCAGAGCAAGGTCATGAGGTGCAGCAAGATAGATTAATTCGAAGGACTCCCGGCTGGCTTAGCACAGGCACATACGACTGTAATATTTTTTTTTAAAAAAATAGGGTTTTTAGGATAGAAATTGGGGGTGGGGCCCACCATAGAGTTTTTAGCCAAATGCTAGAGCATCCCCTGTGCAACATGCCCAGCACAATGACATTACCTTTTGGTGATGTCATTGTGCCGGACATGTCAGACACGGCAGGGCAGTTTGGGGGTGGATTAGAGGTCCTGAAAGCAGAGGGATGGCAATTCTATTTGCAACTGATAGAATCCATTGCAGATGTCAATTTAAAATGTGATGTGCTTGGCAAAATCCAACCCCTCTTACGTTGGCAGTATGAACTTCATTCAAAATTAGTTTATGATCTGTCAAGTCAGAGAGTCAGTAGGCTGTCTCCTCATCAAGGATAGAGAGATAAGGTGCCCCTCACTCATATTTGTATGTTATGGCTCCTGCCTAGTACCAGTATCTGGTGGAGTGTGAGTAATGCTTGTATGTGAAATGGCATCTGCAAAGCAATGCTTTTGGAAGAGATATATGCTTAGTGAGAGGCATATAGTACTAATTAGTTTGCAAAGCCTTGTGGGATAGATGTGGAACCAAAGAATAGATGCCAAAGCCAATTCAGGAGCTAGACAGAAAGGCCTAGTCTCATTTATGCCTAAATTCTTTAACAGCTTGCATTACTCATGATGCCTGCTTCAGCCAGCTGCAGGTTTTCTCTTGCTGAGGAGGCTTTTTCACACTCAGCAGCAGGATGAGCAGCACATGCTTTTAGCTGTGGCACATGGCTGTGGTGAGGCTAAGCTCAGAGACTGACACTTACCAGTCACAGCAGTATCACACCACTTTTATACCTAAAGGCCAACAGGCTTTTAATGGGGCCAGTTTTCCTTGTCGTGGGAGTGAAGAGCTGGTTGGGGGCCAAATCATCAACTGAGGGCTGATCCAGTTTTCAGGTGCAAAAGCCATTTTGTTAAAGCAAGGGTGGCCATTTTGTGATTGAGGACAACTAGCTAGCCAAGGCAGTAAGAGCTGCTCCTCACCTACTTCATTGCTTGCAGCATCTAGCCTACTTAGGGTAGCAACAGGGTCAGGAGTACTAAATAAGAATAAATTGATAATAAGCATTAGGCTATACGTAAATGAAATGGGGCTGCGGTGGCTCAAGCGGTTAAGATGTTGAATTGCAGACTGGAAGGTCGGTAGTTCAGCAGTTCGAGACCCGAGTGCCATATGACAGAGTGAGCTCCCGTCTCTGGTCCCAGCTCCTGCTAACCTAACAGCTCAAAAGCAAGAAATTGCAAGTAAATAAATAGGTACCGCTTCGGTGGGAAGGTAACAGTGTTCTGTGCACCTCGGCATCTAGTCATGCTAGCCACATGACCACAGAAACATCTTTGGACAGTGCTGGCTCTTTGGCTTGGAAACGAAGATGAGCACCGCATCCCTAGAGTCAGATTTGACTGACTTTTGAGCGAAGGAAACTTTTACCTATAGGTAAATGATAACAACCCCTTTTGCTCAGCTTTATTTATTTATTTATTTATATTTATTATTTCGATTTGTAGCCTGCCCTCCCCACAAGTGGGCTTTACCTGAGGTGACTGGGGGCTTGGGGACTTATACTGCTCCCAGCAGGCATTGATGGCTTCTATGGGTTTTAGTCATTTTGAGCAGCAGCCTTTTCTGGCAGTAGCTGTTCAGAAAATTTCTGGCATTGTGCTGTAGTGGTTAGAGTGTCAGACTGGGAGCTGGGAGGCTCAGGTTTTAATTCAGAACTCATACATTTTGCATATAAGTGTTCTAACCAGCTCACAAGAGGCTACCGGTGCAATTGTCATCAGATGAGGAAGAGGAGCCTAATGTCACCAAACTGAATGCTGAACTGATTGTCCAAATTGAGGCACTGGAATGAACTGCTCAGCAACCACAGGTCTCAGTTGGCCAGGCAGCAGGCATGGCCCCATGACCATGCAAAGTCAAGTCATGTAGCATACCACCAGGGATCCCCAGCTTTGCCCACTGCTGGCAGTCAGAGCATTCATGAAAATATGGGGCTGTCTCACAGGTTGCCTGTTTCAGCATAAAGGTAGTTGCCCTTGGCTCAGTAACAGTTTGGGGTTGTTATGAGGCAGATACAGGCTGAAGAAGGGTTCCCAGTGCATAAGTTTGGGGCCCATTCATTCTGAATAGGAGCATCCTCTACAGCTGTAAGTCTGGGGCTGCTAAGAAGGATAATCCAGCGTATTGGCTGGTGGTGCTCTGAGGCCTTCAAGTCCTATATTTGATGACTGATACATTTTGTTTCTTACAGGTGCATGCCTATCAAGGAAGTCAATTAGGGAGCTTGTGATGGATCATTTCATCATCTTCTGAGCAAGTTAGAGGGCTGCTGCCAATGAAGTGAGGATGCACTTGGGCCTTCATTCCCAGGCCTACATACAATGGCAGGGCCTGTGTAGAATGTTATGGAACTAGCTCCTGCCCTCTCTCCATCAGGTAGCAGTTGTCCCAATGTCCTAGTCCGACATACGGGTGAGAATGAACCTGGTGCAGACAAAAGGAATAGTTTTAACCTGGAGAACTTTTAAGGACAAAATATGCCTGTCCTGTTGTGATCAGATTTCTTGCAGAGAAGAATCTTGAAGGGAGAGTATTGCTTCTATCCAATGAGTATGGCCAAGGTCAATAATAAGGTATCTAGCGGAAGTTTGGATGGACAGGGTTGCATACCCCCCCAGTTCAACCTGGTATGATATGCCACACCAGGACAGGAACAGTGTGCATCTTTTTCCTGCGGGACGTGACACCTATTTGTATCAGAGTCTATGTGCAAGTCCAAAGTCAGAGTCAAGATTGAGTCCAGAAGGTCAGTTACCAGAGACCATGGTCCAGAAAGCAAGGTCTAGCAGTCCAAGATCATATACAAGAGCAAGCAGGTCCAATGTCCAAAGCCAGTCTGAAAGTGAGTGGAGCAGAATCCACCAGGTGCTGACTTGTTGCTTCCACACGAAGCAAACTCCCTTGACCGGCTTTTATAGGTATCTGTTGCAAGGTCTTACTTGCAGCCAACTGCTTGGGAGTAACCCTGCAGCTACTCATCATCATCAAGCAACTGGCATTGGCCCAGGTTAACAGGAGTGGCCAAACTGCAGTTCAGGAGCCGCATGATGCTCTTTCACACAGTCTAATTTAATGTTAATGAAAAGCAAATTTGCATATTTTTCAATAAAAACATGTGTGTAGTATTTGTTCATGTCTTGCAGCTCTCAAACATCTGATATTTATTCTGTGTGGCTGTTACATTAAGCAAGTTTGACCACCCCTGAGTCCAGGAGATGTGTGCTTTGTCTTCTCTCTTGAAGCTCCATTCTAAGTCTTCATCTCTGGAGTTCAAAGGGTGTGGGGGGGACCTGGAGGGCTGATCACGATCACCTAGATTTCATCTGTTGGAATGGGGCTGGAAGGTGCTGGTGGCTCTGCAACAGCTGTCAGCTGTCAACTCTGACAAGCCTGCAGTTCATCTTCTTGCTTGCCTTATACTGCTTCAGAGCTGGCCACACAAGACTTCTCTTGAGAAGTCCTCTCCTCCTTAGGAGTCCTCTCCTGACTGACCCACAACAATTTAGCTGACCTATGTCAAGGCCTGCCAGATATTATAGTCAGGAGGTAGGGCAAGGGATGTTAAGCTAAGCTAACCCCCTTGTATGGCAGGTTGCTTTAGACAGGTAGGGTTAATTGGCAAGCACCCTGAGACATCTACGTGGGAACATAACATAAGAGAACATTAAAAAAGCCAATATTGGATCAGGCCAATGACCCATCCAGTCCAACAATCTGTCACACAGTGGCCAAAAATACCAGGTGCCATCAGGAAGTCCAGCAGTAGGGCCAGGGCACTAGAAGCCCTCCCACTGTTGCCCCCCCCAAGCACTAAGAATACAGAGCATCACTTGCCCCAGAGTCCATATCTATACCTTGTGGCTAATAGCCACTGATGGACCTCTGCTTCATATGTTTATCTAATTCCCTCTTGAAGCTGTCCATGCTTGTAGCGGCCACCTCCTGTGGCAGTGAATTCCATGTGTTAATCACTCTTTGGGTGAAGAAGTACTTCCTTTTATCTGTTCTAACCCGACTGCTCAGCAATTTCATTGTGTGTCCACAAGTTCTTGTATTGTGAGAAAGGGAGAAAAGTACTTCTTTCTCTACCTGCTCTATTCCATGCATAATCTTATAAACCTTGATCATGTCACCCCTCAGATGTCATTTCTCCAAGCTAAAGAACTCCAAGCATTTTAACCTTTCTTCATACGGAAAGTGTTCCAACCCTTTTATCATTCCAGTTGCCCTTTTCTGCACTTTTTCCAACGGAGGGTGCCTGGGGGAAGTGGAATTCCTAGTGTTAAAGCCTGCCTGGTTTAAACCAGGCTGGTTTAGAGGGACTGCAGAAAAAATCAGGGAAAACAACTGAGCAGCAAGATCAGTTTATCTGGGCCTCACTTAATTCAAGGAAGACACAGGACATTATTTGGCAAATCCTCTGGTTAGCAGCAAATAGGGAGGCTCAGCTGTCCAGATTATGTTCTCCACCAAGCAGGCTTTTGCTGCTGGCTGCTGACCCACCTGCACTCCCTTTAGACATCTCTGGATTAACTGGTCAACTTTGGGGGCCAGAAAGGAATTTGGGGGATTTCCACAGATTAGCTGTAGAGGGAGTCTTTTTTTGTTGTTGCCTGCTTTGTGATGTCATGGTGGAGATTAGAGGTGTGTACTTGGATCTTCCCAAACTGAAAATATACCCCCCCCAAAAAAAAAAACAACCCTTATCAATATTTGGGGGGTATATTTCAGCATCCCAAAGGTATCTGGGATTTTTTTTAAAAAAAATGGGGGGGGGATTCTGAAAAACCCTGCATATTTTTTGAGAACTGAGAAGACTGGGAAAAACAGCTGAGAGGCAGGGAGACTGCACCCTGCTTGTCAGCTGTTTCCCCCCACACACTTCTTCTACAGTCCCTTTAAACTATAAATACTATTATAATTTATTACCTACATATCCATAACATTATCCATAGAGACTGATGCATTACCTACATGGTGGATCACAATTCTTACATGTGCAAAGTACTAGTGAAATAAAAATAACAAAATTCCAAACATTAAAAATAGTGTGTTTTATGACAACCGCCCAGTGCCCCAAACCTAGGCTTGACCATTAGTGCACTCTCTGTGTACATTTGAATATCTCATCAAGGCAGAATTGGCTCAGACTGTTCTTTCTCTCCATTTTTATCAAAATAAACTGTGGCAAAGTCATCTGTGTTTGTAGAAATCTTCTGTGTTTATGTCTAGACATATCATAAACTAGAGGGTTTTTTCCCCCTTTTCAAAGCAGTTGAAAAAACAAAGTTCCAGATCTAAGGACCAAAATTTAATTTCAAACTGACACTACTTGAATTAGTGTCATGTCACTGACTTAGTTTAAATTATAAATTGAGCAGGAGAAAAACAACCTCCTGTGCTTGCAGATCTTATTCCCTTGGAATGAGAAATGGGATTATGTATGAGACAGAATTAGAGATATAGGCTGTGAACACTAGGTACCCTATCATGCAGAAGTAGAGAGAGCTATAAATGGGGACAGGACAGGCACGGGGCACTAAATTGCTTGCAGATTCATGCCCCAGCTGCTGGGCTGGCCAAGATCAAGCCATCAGATTCAAGAACAGTATCTCTGTGTTGTACGGCCGCATGTGAATATGACAAAGATTATGGATGTACAAAATGTAGCTTCATGCATTCAAACTGTGGCACCTGTCAATAAAAAAAAATGAGATGCAGCTCAGAGCTGTTGGCATGATGCAATTCACACAGTTGTTGGAATTTCAGTATCTGCACCCTCCAAATGGTTTGCAGTTGTGTAACTGAAATAGCCATAATGGCATGTTTTGCACAAACTGTTTTGCACAAATTGCTTGCAGCGTAAATCTTCCTGTTCATTTTTAAGTTTCAAGCAACAGCTGTTGCCCAGCCACATGATGTACCTGGTGGTATCAATGAACATATAAAAGAGTGGAATGCTACCTGACCATCATAGCCCCTACCCTCACATATGGATGTAAATGTGTGAACACAGTGTATGTACAGCTTACATTTGGATAGTCTCTCCTTGAGAAACTGGGTACCATACATTGTTTATGTGCTTAGGCTCTATCACATCAACATGTGGAAGTCAGGAGCACCATTCTGATATTTGCATCAATACAGTCATATCTCCATTTGTCATGTTGCTATAGTTTGGAGGAATGCTAGCAAATAATGTGTTTACTTCTAGTTCTTACCATCTACTCTCCCATGGCCAGGACCAAAAGAACATGTAGTCTTCATTGACTAGAGTGTTGGAGCCACCATGGCTACAAACCATTATGAGCAAGCACATGTCATTAAAAAAAACCCAAAACAATTATCTCCATTCTAAAAAGCTAAACAAAATAAGATGAAAGAGATCAAATTTACCCTATTTCTTCTGAAATGTGGCTCCAAATATAATTTCCTAGCTCAAAATGAACTTGTCAAAAGGGTGGCTCCTCTTATATAGACCCAGATGTTTTGCACATAATAAATGAGAGTGAACCAAGATGGGATGTGGAGAATTGTGTTTAACTTTAGAAGTCTGGACAGCACAAAACCTTCACCTGGAGTTGTAAGGCAGTTTTTGTCTCTTGACAGAGAAAAGATACGAGTGGGGGAAGTCAGTTTCTTTCCATCATCACCCACCCAGGTTTTAGAAATATTAATGGCAGGCCTGGCCAGAGACAATTAAGTAGTCAGCTCACACTTTCTGCAAAAAAAATGTGACACCTAGCAGAGAACAGAGATTTAGAAGACTTAAGGTGCTAGAAAGACTTCAGGAAAAACTTATTTGACCCACATGGGGTCAGCAAACCAAGATAATAAAACTCTTTTGGAAGAAGAAGAGTTGGTTTTATACCCCACTTTTCACTACCTGAGGGAGTCTCAGAGCAGCTTACAATTGCCTTCCCTTCCTCTCCCCACAACAGACAACCTGTGAGATAGGTAGGGTTGAGAGAGCTCTGACTGACCCAGCTGGCTTCATGTGGAGGAGTGGGGAATCAAACCTGGTTCTCCAGATTAGAGTCCACCTCTCTTAAACCACTACACTGAACATAGGGAGTGTTTCTTTTTTACTGATTCCATCTAGCCAGATGGAGGTCTCTGACATGGACCCCTGCAATGGGGGACTGCAAGCCTGAAAAAAGATGATAAGGTAATGGAAACCTTTTAGAGCCACTGTAAATTATCAAGGAGCCTGCCTTAAAATAACACCAGATATGGCATGTTGTCAGAAGCCCTAACTTAGTCAGCCAAACACCAGGTCTTGTTGTTCAAGCAAGAATAGTGTTTATTGTTGAGCTGCAATGGAAAGGTTACTGGAGCAGATACATTGTTCAGAATAACTTGGTTACACAAAGCAGGCAGTTATACAGGAAAGGGGGTGAATGGGGACCCCCCCTCTCTACCAATCAGGGAATAACATGCGAATGGGAATCGAAAGTTACTACGCTAATGAAGTTCCCACCGCCCCCATTATTCTCAGCAAAGCTGCAGCTTTGAAAGCGATAGGAAAGCTCGCAGCCTGTCTCCTCCAAGGTCAGAATGTTAAGTCTACCCAAGATAGAGCCTGCCAGATTCACATTCCATTCTCACACACCAGGTGCATAAATCTACACCCCCACGATCCCAACCTCCCGCCCTCCACGCCGCCATGGCGCCCATAGCCATCCTCCCCTCCCCTCCATCCATCATGGCAGGACTACCTGACATGCAGCCCTCTCGAAAATAAATCTACCCCTTTGGCTTGTGGGGGTACAGTTTGTGAAAAGCCCGGATCATCCGGGGGCCAGAACATTTTCCGCCCGTACCCACTCCCTCTGTTCAGGCCCAAAATCAACCCATTCCACCAGATAAAACAAGCGATTGCGAGAGATCTTAGAGTCCAAGATTTGTGAAACTTCGTAGTGAGGTTCCCCCCCACCAACAGCGGAGGCGGGGCGGGTTGCTTCGGTCTCCATTTGTTCTCCTCGGGCGCCCGGCGTAGAAGCCTTACATGAAAGACAGGATGAACAGACTTTAGAGATTTAGGCAAGGCAAGTTCCACAGTCACATTGTTAATAACTCTCACAATCTCAAATGGTCCAACAAATTTCCAACCGAGCTTGCGACTCGGTTGAATGCCACGTAAATTCTGTGTGGACAAATAAGCAAACTCCCCACACTTAGGAACCCAGGATAGGTTGCGTTTCTTGTCCGCCTGGGTTTTATAGGCCTCTTTTGCATCCTCCAGAGTCTTGGCTAAAGACGACCATGCCGTCTGCAATTGTTTGCACCAGTCTCCAGCATCTCCCGCTGGGAGGTCGGGAGAACTCAAAAATGGCAAAGGCGGGGCGTCATATCCATGGACCGCCTTAAAAGGGGACATCCCCGTTGAAGAGTGCTGAGTATTATTGTAACAGAACTCAGCCAAAGGCAAAAGAGAGTGCCAATTGTCCTGTTGAAAGTTTGTAAAACACCGTAAGTATTGTTCAAGGGTTTGGTTCACACGTTCAGTCTGCCCATCGGTTTCTGGGTGGTACGCACTGCTGACCCCCCGCTCCACCCCAAGCAGTGACATTAATTCACTCCAGAAATGCGACACAAATTGAACCCCCCTATCCGAGATTACTTTAGCAGGTAAAGTGTGGAGCCTCACAACGTGTTGCAAGAACGCTGAGGCTAATTTCTTGGCAGAGGGGACGGAGGCAAACGGAACGAAGTGGGCCTGCTTAGTAAACAGATCCACTATCACCCAGATGACAGTATTCCCCCCACTAGGGGGTAAGTCAGTAATAAAGTCCATAGAGATCACTTCCCATGGACGAGCCGGCGTGGGGAGGGGTTGTAGAGCTCCTGGGGGTTTACCGGGTCTGGGCTTACTCATCAAGCACGTTTGGCAAGCAGACGTGAATAACGAAATGTCCTTTCGTAGCCCAGGCCACCAAAATTGTCTCTGTAGGAGCTGGAGAGACTTCACAAACCCCGTGTGCCCAGCCAGTTTTGAGCCGTGCGCCCAGGCCATCACCTCCCCCGAAGGGAATTGGGAACAAACAGTTTCTGATTCTTCCTCCAGCAGCCATGCGCATCTTGAGAGACTCCTTCCTCCCCCTCACCTCCTCCCTATCAGCGTCAGACAGAGCTGTAGAGAATTTCGTCACCCAGTCATTGGTGGGAGGGGTTGGGGACGGAGGGGAACGTTTGGCTTGCTTCCGAGTGGTTACTGCCCCTCCCAACTGGGAAGGCGTGAAAACCGAGTCACGAATCTCCTCCCTCTTACTGTCATGCTGTGGGAGGCGTGACAGTGCATCGGCAAGCGAGTTAGATGTCCCAGGGAAGTGGTGCAGTGTAAAATTGAACTTGGAGAAGAAATCAGCCCAACGCAGCTGTTTGGCGTTCAAGGAACGGGGGAGCGGAGAAGCTCGAGGTTTTTGTGATCAGTCCACACCTCGAAGGGAACCCGCGCCCCTCCAGCCAATGGCGCCAGGTTGCCAACGCTAAGCGGATCGATCCCGCTTCTTTTTCCCACACCGACCAATTCCTTTCAGTATCGTTAAATTTTCTAGAAACATAGGCAAGGGGGTGCAATTTACCATCCTCCCCCTCTTGGAGGATCGCTCCTCCCATAGCAACGTCAGAAGCGTCTACTTGTACAATGAATTTCTTAAGTTCATTCGGATGGGCTAACACAGGCTCCGACGTAAAAAGGGCTTTCAATTGGTCAAATGCCCGTTGGCACTCCGGGGACCAATCTAGCTTGGCACCGGGTCGAGTGCAGTCAGGTGACTTCCCTTTTGTTTTAAGCAGATCAGTTAAGGGGAGAGCCACTTGAGCAAAGTTCGAAAGGAATGATCTGTAAAAGTTCGCGAATCCGAGGAACCCTTGGAGTTGCCTCCGGGTCTTGGGTGGCTCCCACCCCACCACATCTTTTATTTTGTCAGGGTCCATCTCAATCCCCTTTTGGGATATGCGGTAGCCTAAGAAAGGGATCTCCGATTTGTGAAATTCACATTTAGACAGCTTAGCAAAGAGTTTATGCTTGTGCAACGTTTGTAAAACTTCCCGCACCAGTTTCACGTGGGATTTCAGGTCAGAGGAATACAAAAGTATGTCATCAAGGTAAACAAGGACCCCTTTGAATAAATACTTGTGGAGCACCTCATTAATCAAATTCATGAAGACCCCGGCGCTCCCTGAAGCCCGAACGGCATGACTAAGTATTCAAATTGACCCAGGGGGTATTGAACGCCGTTTTGAATTCATCCCCCTCCCTTATTCGGACCCTGAAGTAGGCATCTCTGAGGTCTAGCTTCGAGAAAATTTTCCCCCAGCCACCGCAGCTAACAGGTCTTTGATTAGGGGCATGGGGTAAGCGTTCGTGTTGGAGACTGCATTCAAGCCTCGATAGTCGGTGCACAACCGCAACCCCCCGTCCTTCTTTTTCCGGAAAAGAACGGGAGCTGCGAACGGGGATGATGCCGGTCGTATAAACCCCCTGCTCAGGTTCTTGTCAATAAATTTCCTCAGCTCCACCTTTTCCGAAGGGCTCATAGAATATAACTTCCCTTTAGGCAATTTCTGATTAGGCAAAATCTCAATTGCACAGTCCGAGTTTCTATGGGGGGGCAGTTCATCGGCTTCCTCTTCCCCAAAGACGGAAGCTAAGTCGCGATACTCTGATGGAATCCTCTCTAGTTCTGCTTCTGCCACTCCCGCCGTCACTAGGGGCTCCCCCCCATCGTGGCCCCCCACTCCGGTTTCCACAGGTGGGACTGGCATTTTTTGGAAATAAAATTCACTTTCCCCTCCCCCCATAAAACATGTGGGTCATGATCGAAGAACCACGCGCTCCCGAGTACTAGGGGAAAGCGGGCAGACGGGGTAACTACGAAGGGTCTCTCCTCCCAGTGATGCCCAATCCCCACCCGCAAGGGTACAGTCTCGTATTTGCAAGGTTCTTTCATGGTGGAACCGTCCATCTGTGTAAAAATCAGGGGGTCATTAAGTTTAACTACTTTTGCCCCCAGTCCTGTCACTAGTGTGGGGTTGATGAGATCTCTCCCACACCCAGAGTCAATGAGTGCTCGCACTCTCACGTGGGTCAATAGACCCGGGTCCACTAAAGTCACCGTGAGAAAGAAAAGAGAGGGGGTCTGCTCACCGGGATTTGCGCCTGGGAGTCCGGGACCTGCTGTTCAGCGCTGTTTACAGCAGGTCCGTCTCGTTTCCCGGCGGCACGGTCTCGCCATCCGATGAATCCGATGCCTCGCTGAGCGGCTTGGCTTGCAAGGCTTTCGCCCCTCTTGGCTTCGCCACCGGTTTTGGTGTGGATGTTTCGAACTTTTTCTTGACTCCCTTGGGCACCCCAGGTGATGCAGGGGAGCCTGGGCAGCTCGCTGCGAAGTGGCCCCCTTCTCCGCATTTAAGGCACAGACCTTGCTTCATCCGGAGTTCTCTCGTTCCATCCCTCGGTCTCGGGTTCGGTGTGGGGGTTTTCCCGCGCACGGCCGATGTAGGGCCCGACTGGCCCCGGTTAGTCATCGCTGCCGCATCATCCAGTTTGATGGTTTTCAAGCGGTTTTCCATAGTGATGGCTGCTTGTATCCAACCTGTCAATGTGTCCGGGTCTTGGGTCTTCGTGACCGACCGACGAATCTCCGCGTTGAGCCCCAACTTGTAGTACTCCGCGAGGGTCCCATCTTGCACCCCTCGGATTTTAGCCGCACACCTGCGAAACTCCGCTGTATAATCCCTTACTGATCTCGCGCCTTGCTTGATGGCCCGGATTGTTGCTTTGGCCGTCTTATTGGCGTTCACATCCTCGAATTGCTCTTTCATGGCCCACATGAAAGAGTCGATTTCTCTCAGCTCCCGCCCGTCAGCCTGGTGAAGCCCGACATACCAGTCCGCCGCCGCGCCTTTCAAATGGGATGCTATGACATCTACCATGCGGTCTTCGCGTTGAAATAGGTGGCCCCAGGTTTCGATAAATCTTTCGGCCCTCACGAGGAAGAAAGGGAACTTTTCTGGGTCTCCATCAAAGTCCGCATCAAGAAGTTCCGCAGGTTTCGGTGGCAAAAACCCCCATGGGCGAGGGGGTGGCTGCCCCGGCGGCGCCTGCGGTCCCGGCCCCGCGGGCTGAGCAGGGGGTAGAGCTGGTACGTTCGGCTGGTCTGGGCCTGGCGCCGGACGTTGGTCCTGGGGAGGTTGATCGGGTGGTTCCTCTCGTCGTTGCCGCTCTCGCTCTTCCCGGATGCCCTCCGCGATCATCTGGGGAATGCGGGCGAGGGATTCATCTAAGAAGCGCATCAGGCGGTCTTGGCTCGGCTCTCCACTCCACCTCCGTCTCACCACGACGCCTTCCAGGTCCTCGGAGTCTCGGCCGGTGTCTTCCATACCCTCGGCCGTAACCAGTCTGCGGACCGATCTCTCGGTGTGGCTCACCCTCACCGATGCTCTTGGGGTTCCAAACCACGTCTCATGGGTTTCTGCCAGGGGCTTCACCCAGTCTCGTCTGTGTTTGACTCGGGTGGTCACCCCACCATAAGCCGCCCCATACGGATCCCCGTAGGGCCCTCCGAAGTCGTACTCCTGGCCCCGTGTCACCGGCACATAAGTGTCAGGGGTCTCCGTGGGTACGTTCTTGTCAAGAGGTTTTTTATCCTCCTTCTTTTCATCTTCGATCGGGAGAGTGTCTTCTTCACCGCCACTCATTTTGGAGCCACGGGTTTCCGACCAGTCCCGAAAATTGAGTGATTCTGAACAAACTGTCAGAAGCCCTAACTTAGTCAGCCAAACACCAGGTCTTGTTGTTCAAGCAAGAATAGTGTTTATTGTTGAGCTGCAATGGAAAGGTTACTGGAGCAGATACATTGTTCAGAATAACTTGGTTACACAAAGCAGGCAGTTATACAGGAAAGGGGGTGAATGGGGACCCCCCCTCTCTACCAATCAGGGAATAACATGCGAATGGGAATCGAAAGTTACTACGCTAATGAAGTTCCCACCGCCCCCATTATTCTCAGCAAAGCTGCAGCTTTGAAAGCGATAGGAAAGCTCGCAGCCTGTCTCCTCCAAGGTCAGAATGTTAAGTCTACCCAAGATAGAGCCTGCCAGATTCACATTCCATTCTCACACACCAGGTGCATAAATCTACACCCCCACGATCCCAACCTCCCGCCCTCCACGCCGCCATGGCGCCCATAGCCATCCTCCCCTCCCCTCCATCCATCATGGCAGGACTACCTGACACATGTACAGAGTGAGTGACAGCAGAATTGTGTCTTTACGCTTTCCTTTTGAATCCCTTGCTCAGTTTGTTGCTGTGCTGAGAGTATGTGTATGGACATTCTTTTTTAAAATAAACGCTTTACAGCTGTTATACTGGCAATTGTTTTCTGTACCACCTAGATGTCCACTGTTCAGACATGCTATTTCAAACAGGCACCAGAAGAAGGGGGGCAGCCAATCAAATGGCAAGCTTCTAATCCCCCAGTAGTGCACAAGTGCAACAAACTCTCCCAGTGGTAGCAGAAGATGCAAGCACAGGGTAGGGCTTTAGAATGGTGATACAGGGAAGGAAAGATGGGAGTCCTGGCCCTCTCAGTGGGTAATTCCTACAAAAGCCAGGTGGTGACAGTGGATAAAATGAAAAAGGGAGAGAAAAGACCTTCAGAGGGCAAGACAGAACAGGACCTGCAGGTCAATGTAGGTGTTCTGACACATGGGGAATGCCAATGTGTGGTCAGAGAAAACTTATACCTAGGGTAGGAATATTTTGACATACTGTACTAGAGACCAGAATCTTTTGTCCTCACAAAATGTTGAGGTCTCTCCCACCTTAAATATTCAATCCCACTACATCTAATAAATTGGTGAAAGTGAAGTAGCTAGCTATGACGATATTGAGAGGGGATTTTATAAAAGGTTATAAAGATGAGCTGTGACATTATCACATAATGGTAAATACATGACACATTGTGCTGGCATTTGAAAAGACTTGGTTTTATCAAAGATCTGCTGTAGCTGCTCTCATTAGTATGAAGATTGCATTAATTAACTGGAAATGTCTGTGAAGAAATGGAAAACTTTTGCTCCTGAGCACTGTGTTTTTACAATGAGGTGGCTTGGAGTATAATACAATGTTGTGCCAGCTGGATGTAGGGAATGGAAAAACACCTTCAAGCTTCATGAAATATGAGGAATTTTACAGCTGTTATTCTAGGACATGTAATTATCATTTTAGACTATTCATATGATTACGGGCTTCTTCTGAATGGAGGAAAACCCTTATCTTTTCAGCAAGAATTCTTCAACAACTCATGTGAGATAAACATGGATTTTTTTTTTGAGCTGCTGTTTGTTATTCATTTCTATTAAACATTGCAGTCATCCAGGGAGGCAATCTTAAACACAGACTAATGCAGGATGAATATTTTAAATGCAGTATTTATAAACAATCCCACAAACTGGAATTTGCTCACCTGAGTTCCTCAGCAAAAGCTTACTAATTTTACCTTGAACCTATTTGTTTTTAAAAATACAACATGATCAGGTGGAAAATTATTAGACTAGTTGCCATCTCTTCAAGATACATTTTCCTGGCACATGGTTGGGAGGGAGAAAAAAAACAGTAGTGGGAAATGGGTCTGATTCTGACTTTTAGGAGTAACATAGCCCAGGCTAGCCCGGTTTTATCAGATCTCGGAAGCTAAGCAGGGTCTGTTCTGGTTAGTATTTGGGTGGAAGGGTCGCTACACAGAGGCAGACAATGGCAAACTACCTTTGGGGTCACCTCCCAAAAACAACCCCTGCCATGTGTAATGATGCTTTTAAGTATTTATAGTCCAGATTTAGTGTAATGTGGAATTATGCAAACATGGGCTGTGATCACACACACAAAATGAATTCACTTTCAATCCACTTTCAATCCACTTTCCAACTGGATTTTACTGTTGTGTGAACTGGCAAAATCCAATTGTAAAGTGCATTGAAAGTGGATTATTCACTGTGTATGACCACAGCCATATAGTTGGTTTTCTCAGCCATAAGAACAGAACCCTGTATTCTCTGTTTGGGGTGACACAATTTGAGAAGACAAATATGTATACACCCTTGAGAGACTCGTTATATTCCAGTTAGGGTTGCCAACAGCCTGGAGGAATATTGTCCTGCCTATTTAATGGAGACTTAATAGGATGTGATTTACCAAGGCATGTTGTACCTCTATGTCACCCATTTATATACATTAAACCTCTATTAAAAAGGCAGGGCATTTTTTCCCCCTCCAGGCTGTTGGCAACCTTAATTTCAATGAGTGGCAGCTTCTGTTTGCATACACCACAAATTCATATAAAATTTGTGCATGTGCTCACAATTTCACATTTTGCAGATATCTTACTTTATCCTATGTAATTTCTACATTTTGAAAATTATTTTTCCCAAGGAAACCACTGTAATGCTCAGTTTAGGTCACTCTCGTTCATTCTGACAGCTTAACCTGAGGTCCTCAACCTTTTTGAGTTTGTAGGCCTCTTTGGAATTCTGTCATGGTGTGGTTGGTGCAGCAACAAAATGGCTACCACAAAATGCCTGTTGCAGGAGCCAGCCACAAAATGATTGTTGTAACTTAACTTTAGTCATACAGTAAAGATCCTTGTGCTCTCATGGCAGCTGCTACCAAAACAACAGTTAAAAAATATCTCTACAGCCAATGAAATCTCCAATAACCCTACCTGGCCCTTCCCACTTGGCAGACACCAGAAGGGGCCATGGTGGACTAGCTCATGTCTAGATTGATAGTGGGGCAAAAGCTGGTGAAGTCCCGATGAAATCTCTAAAGGGAATCCTTCTGAGTGATTAAAATGTAGAATTTGCTGCCAGAGGATATAGTGATGGCCACAGGCATAGACTGTTCTAAAAGGAAATTAAACAGATTCATGAAGGATGAATCTATTGCTACTACCATCAGTGGCTACTAGCCATGGTGACTAAAGGGAACTTCCGAGTTCAGAGGCAGTTAACCGCTGAATCCCAGTGCCAGGAGGCAACATCAGGGGAAGGCCTCAGCTTCTATGCCCTGTTGTTGGCCCTCCAAAGGAACTGATTGGCCACTTTGAGAGGTATGAAGCTAGATCCAGTGTAGTGGAATGCAAAAGACTGGCTTGAGGAGTTAGGTGGTGTGCCACAATTCTCCTCTGTGCCTAACCCAACTTTCCAATGCAACAAGCAGCTATTTATTTTATTTTATTTATTGTTAGATTTATACCCCACTCTCCCAGCAAAGGCCGGCTCAGGGCAGCTTACAAACAGGATAAAACACATACATAAATTTAAATAATCCTAAAATCAGATATAACATTCCAACATTTAAAAAGTGCTAGCAGTTAATAACATTAATAGATTATTAAATGATGGAGGTCGACCTTCAGTATTTCATCCTACTGAACAGCCCATTGGTCTAATCTTTGTGCAGCTGGCACAGGTTGTTCTAATGGTTTCAAGGAACAGGGTTCTCTATTGGGGCAGCTCCCAATTAAAGACCTGGTGGAAGAGCTCCGTCTTGCAGGCCCTGTGGAACTGCATAAGGTCCAGCAAATAAACAAGCACTGCACAAATAACGCAGACCACAAGTGCTCCAAAAGTTATGCACAAAAATCAATTTATAAAAGAGGACCACATATATCAGTGAAACCAAAATTACATCATATAGTGTGCAGGTCCAAAAATAGTACAAGTCCATAAATGGTATACAAACAAAATGAATAGTACAAGTCCATAAATGGTACACAGACAAAATGGACGAAGACTCCGGATTTTGATCTTCGTTTCGATAGTTCTTCTTCAATAAGTTCACACTACTACAACTGCAAATAAAATCAAATTATTATTATCATATATTACAGCCAAACCCATGGTCTGAATACTAACAGAATTTATCTCTCCTTATAAATAATTATCTTTTGGTTTCGCAAGATTCCATGCGCTCCCATTGGCTGTAAAATGCTCTCCCTCAGCCATTGGCCCATCAGCCACCACTCAAGAGTACTCGCGTGCCATTGGCCGGGTGCTAGGTCTGCTCCTCTTCCCCACCCACTCCCCTTCAGACAGATTTTGCATGTCAGATTTACTGGCAGACAGCTCTCTCTCCTGAGGAAGACAGGTCTCTTGACTCCTGTGAGGGACTGTCCCCTCAGTGGTTGCTGGTAGGCAGCCAAGCTTGGTTCTGTGAGTAAAAAAACAAAGGACTTTCAGCATAACCGCCTCCCCCGCCTATAACCCCCTCCCCAGTGGCCACTTTCCTGTCAGAATAAATGGGAAAAGGCTCTCTCTCCTGCTTAGCTTCAGCATGGCTGGCTGGCTAATGAGGTGGGCCAGTGACCATCAGACCATTTTCTTCAACTCCCCGCTGTGCGGCTGACTTTCCCCTAGGGTTGCCAATCTCCAGGTGCGACCTGGAGATCTCCCACTGTTACAAATGACCTCCAGATGACAGAGATCAGTTCCCCGGGAGAAAATGGTTGCTTTGGAGGGTAGACTCTATGGCATTATACCCTGCTGAGTCCTTCCACACACACCCCAAATGCTGCCCTCCACAGGATTTGAGGGGTCGAACCTGGAGATTTGAGGGGTCGAACCTGGAGAGGGTGAGTGTTGAGGAGGGGTGGGACCTCAGACAGGTACAATGCCATAGACTCCACCCTCCAAACCAGCCACTCCCTCCTGGGGAACCACTGTTACCAATCTTGGGGGTGGGCTGGAGATCACTCAAAATTACTACTGCTCTTCAGGTAGCAAAGATCAGTTCCTCTGGAGAAAATGGTGGACTCTGTCATTATACCCTGCTGAGATTGTCACAGCAAATTGTCATTGAGTGCCCAAAGCCGGGACACTCTCCCAGAGCCTCTTTCTAGAGCCCGTTGTATTTATTTCCACAACGGGCCTTATTCCTAGTATATATATATATATTAAGCCTTGGGTGTTGACTACTCTTTGAGGCTTACCGACTATTGCAGAGCATGTGCTATTGTTCATCGGATGCCCAGCTTTGAATGATTATAATAGGAATGGTGAGCATAGTGACCCTTTTAATATTTCTTTTAATATTTCTTTGTATATTGTATATCATAAGAACATTTTCCTTATTTTTCCCTGTTTCAGAATTTTCCCTGTAATATTGAGTTGAAGGCTTTTATACACTGTAAGTGCTATATTAAGGATTTTTCCTTCTAAGATTCTTCTGTACACTATGAGTACTGTATGAAAGTAAAAAAAAAGAAGTTCTGTTAGTATCGAAACGAAGATCAAAATCCGGAGTCTTCGTCCATTTTGTCTGTGTACCATTTATGGACTTGTACTATTCATTTTGTTTGTATACCATTTATGGACTTGTACTATTTCTGGACCTGCATACTATATGATGTAATTTTGGTTTCACTGATATATGTGGTCCTCTTTTACAAATTGATTTTTGTGCATAACTTTTGGAGCACTTGTGGTCTGCGTTATTTGTGCAGTGCTTGTTTATTTGTTGTATACTGTGATATCGCTTTTGTTAATGATACTGTCCACAGGGCCCTGATCTCCTCTGGAAGCTCATTCCACTGGAGAGAAGCCACCACTGAGAAAGCCCTGGCCCTGGTTATAGCCAGCCTGGCATCCTTAGGACCAGGGAGGGCCAATCGATGTTGTGACCTGATCACAGTGCTCTCTGGGGAACATATGGGGGAAAATGGTCCCTCAGGTATGTACGTCCCTGACCATAAAGGGCTTTAAAAGTAAGGACCAGCACCTTGAAGCAAATCTGGTATGTTATAGGCAGCCAGTGCAGTGTTTTTAGCACAGGCTGAATGTGTTCTCATACTGGAAGAACCATTAAAAGCCTGGCTGCAGCATTTTACACTAGCTGTAGCTTCCAGATTTGCGACAAGGGCATCCCATGTAGAGAGCATTAAAGTAGTCCAATCTCAAGGTAACCATTGCCTGGATCACTGTTGCCAAGCCACTGCGTTCAAGGAAGGGAACCAACTGCCTGATCAGCCAAAGATGGAAGAAGGCCAACTTGGCAGTGGCTGCTACCTGGGCCTTTATCATTAAGGAGGCATCCAAGACTCCTAACCTCTGGTACTGGCACCAACAGAGCCCAATCAAAGGTCAGGAATGGGATCCCTACCCTCGGTCTGCCCCAACTCAGGCACAGGACCTTCATCTTCATCGGATTCAGTTTTCAGTCAGCTCAGTCTATGCTATCCAGCCATATCTTGTAATGCCCAGTCCATGTCTTCCAGTTTAGAGCCAGACCAGCTGCCCAACAGCAGATAGAGCTGGGTGTCATCCGTGTACTGATGACATCCCAGCCCATGTCTCCATGCAATCTGGGCAAGGTGATGCATATAGATGATAATAACATCGGGGACAGCATTGCTCCTTGAGGCACTCTACATTCCTGTGGGTGCCTTTGGGATAGCTGTTCCCCCAATGCCATCCTTTGTCCCTGACCTTGGAGGAAGGAGGCAAGCCATTGCAAAGCAGCCCCTGAATTCCAGTGTTGGTGAGGCAGTGAATCAGTAGCTGATGGTTAACTGTGTCGACAGCACTACTGATCTGCCTCAATCCAGATGCCTCCGGAGATTGTCTTTGAAAGCTACCACTGCTGTCTCTGTCCCATGGTCCGAGTGAAAGCCGGACTGGAAGGGTCATCCAATGGAAGTGTCATCCAAAAAAATCCCTGTAACTGAATTGCCACAGCAAGTTGGAGACTGGCCGGTAGTTCACCAATTTGGCAGAATCCAGAGATGACCTTTTCAAGAGAGGACAAACCACCACTTCCTTGAGTGCCCCCAGGAACAGTCCCTCCAAGAGGACTTGTTGACAATTTCCCTTAGGGCACCTCAAAAACCCTCGCAGCCTGCTTTAATTAGCCACAAAGCTCAAGGATCCAGGGAGCACGTTGTGGGGCGTACAGTTAGGAGCAACTTGTTGACTTCCTCTAGGCTGAGTGGACCGAAATGATCCATAACCTGACCAGAAGATGTGCATGGAGCCTTGAGTTCACTCACTGTTTTAAATGTGATGGGGAGATCACGGCGGAGCGACAAGACTTTATCTGTGAAGTAGCTTGCAAAGGCCTCACAATCAATGTCCAATTCCCTAGCATTTAGTCTGCTCTGTGGCAGAGTAGTAATGGACCAAATCATTCTAAACAATTGGGCTGGGCGTGAGCTCACAGATGCAGTCATAACTACATAGTACTCTCTCTTTGCAGCTTTGACTGACATCTCATAGGATCTCATATGTTTTCCCCAGCTATGTTTTCCCTGACTTTGCATTTGGATATTATAATGCTTCCCTGCCTCCCTTTATATTTTTCCTGGCTGAACAGCCCCTTTTCTTCTTTGTTTCTCTGTTTGACCTACCTAGTTGTTTAAATGTATTTAGATATATGCTGACCTAGCCTAGGGAACTGAGGGACTGACTAAAATCCTTCTTTTGTCTGTCTGATAATGGCACACAGGAGGCTTATGGTAATTCAAAACTAACAAACTGCTTTTTTTACTTTTGAGGGGGAATGGTCAGGTGGGTTTAGGATTTAGAAGATGAACAGGCAACAGGAATAAGGTAACTTTGTATAAATATAAGCAGTAGATAGTTTGTCAGAATCAAATAGCTGTTTTGTTACACAGAGAGGTCTTTAAAACCGTGGAGATCTTGGCAATCACTGCTTAAATAAACAAGCATAAGCTTCACACAAGTTCCAATTTCCCTTCTTAACCACTAGATAGGGATAATCCCACTTTAGTAAAGGTAAAGGTCAAGGTTTCCTTTGCTTGAAAGCCAGTCGAATCCGACTCTAGGGTTGTGGTGCTCATCTCTGTTTCCAAGCCAAAGAGCCAGTGCTGTCCAAAGACATTTCCATGGTCATGTGGCCAGCCCACTTCCCTAATTCAAGGCTCCTTCTTGATCCTCTCACTCAGCTTAAATCTCCTGCATTGTCCTCACTCCACTTCCAATGGTCTTTCTTAACTGACACTGTCAACAGCCACTCTCAACCGTAGAATTCCATTCGAATCCCCTGTCACTCAAGGTTCTCAGACCAGGTTAAACGTTTACTATCAACTATCCATTACAGATATATATATGCCTTTAATAAGCACAAGCAACAGAGGCAATGTTAGAGACTAATAGCCAGCATTGGGAGGGCCTGGGATGTGTTGTCCTACTGGAGGTTAGTGATAGCCGATTAGGAACCAGTGCAAGAACTCCTGTTGCATACAAGCCAGAGAGCCTCAACCAGGGGAAAACAGGTGCGAGAAGGCCAAGCCAGAGAGAGCCAAGCAGGAGCCAGAGGGCCAAGCTGGAGAAACACAGGTGGAGGAGAGAGGGCCAGGCCAGAGAAGGGAAGTCTTCAAGGTTTGTTAGTTAGCATTTGATTTTTCTGTAATCCTTATCTGCTCCTGTGGCTCAGCTGTTTAAAGGCACTTTCTTGGGTGGGCAGCCCATGAGGGCTGATCTAAACAGGTGAGCCATAGGGGCAGCCGGCTCGGCATGGCTCAGCTGTTTAAAGGGGCTTGCTTCTGAAATATCACTGGATACCCAAGGGGTAGGCCTTCCATCTCCCAGCCCTGTTGCCCCAGTCAAAATCTTCCTCCCACTTCAATGGCAACTGCTCTACATGTAGAGAAATCTCATATAGGTCTAATCAGAGATCTGTGATCTGTCTTTGGTCCTGAAAAGGCTATTTTTCTTATATTAAGTATTGCACTGCTGTTATTAGAACAAAAGTTATTTAAAATTTATAAACTTTTAAATGGACAAAGCTTTGTACAGGTCACCTTAGAGGAAAGCAATTTTATGGATCTCTGCTGACTTTTTCCCTCTGAAACCCAATGCTGTGCTTCAGAGCTACAAAGCCACAAAAGATGTGGATAATGCAGGACCTTTTCTTACCACCCTTATCTCAGTTTGTGAATGGTCTTGGTTTCTGAATGTCCTCCTGAGGCAAGCTGAAGGAAATTATGGTTTGTAATAATGCTGAGCAGTTCAAACGGATGTGTTCCCAAATTTGCAAACAGCATTGTACCCAACACTTCTATTGCAGAACACATTTGCATTTCCTCTTGAGGAAATCCACACTTAATATATTTATATATTCATATAAAAATGACAAAGGTTAGGATTCTTCACCCTTCTCTTACCATTTCTGCATTCAATCCGTATTGCCCAGTAGGATTTCTTTTCAAGCATGTCTGGTCTTTACACAATTGCTTTTATCAATTTCACAGCTGGGTTAACTGAGGCACATGCAGGTCAAGTGTCTTGTCAAACCTCACACAGTAGCTTACACTAATTAAAATGGGCTCCAAGCAACTGCTGCTATTGTTCCTTAAATATTAGACATGATGATATTTTAAAAAGCAGAGTGGATTTATGAATTCTTATACAGGACAGTGACACAAGCTACTTGACACTACTGTACTATAAACTATTTACTTTCTTGCTCTTTCTTCTTTCCCCACTGACTTGTAATTTGCACTGGTAGACATGCTGCATGTTGTATCATAAGACTGTGTATAAAGTTCACCCTTTCAGAGAAACAACTCAAAGCTGTAGGGGAAGCAGGCCATTTAGTTTAGAACAAAAGCAAATCCTGAAGCACCATTTCATGTTTGTTTCAATGACGGTTGTCATTTCTAAACACACAAATTATTTTTGTCTAGATATGCTAATGCTTAGTCCATAAGTGTTTGAGAAGCTAATCAAATATTCCAAGTGTAAACGTTCTCATCTTAGCTACATCAATATTTATAACTGGAGAATACATCATTGTTACAAATACCGCAGGTCAATGGAAAATACCCATTTACAAACAGAATAGATAAGAGAAAAAAAGCAGTTGAACAATATAATTTATTTCCATATTGGATAGATGTCCCACAGGTAATGAGAAGTGAAGCGCCAAGTATACTATGAAGGTCATACCCTCTGGTATAAAAATGCAAAATGCTTTTATATAGTTACCTGCTGGCAACTAGACTGCCTTTTGTTACAATGGACCACATGCCTACTTACCAAAATTCTACTAACAGCATGCTAATTTGCTGCTATCTGCTGAAAAAGCCGCCTCATGCAATCACTGAAATACATATAGAAATGTGGCATGACTGGCATGGTGAACATCCTTCACACAAACATACATGCATGTTTTGGGTCAAACACATTATTGGAGAATGGGAGATCATGTTGTTTGCCAGATCCACATGTTTATATAATTCCTAGTGATATGAATTAGCCCCAAATGAAGCCGTAGATAAATCCCAATGTATGCACAGGCATACTACACAAACAGTTAAAAAACTGCCCTAACAAATTAACCAAAATATGTGACAATGCAAATGCCAACTACAACATCAATATGATCAGGGAGGAAGCAAATGAGTTATACTTCACATAGGCAAGGTTTCTATTTTTAAAAATTACTTAGAGTTCTTCAGACAAACCTGCTAACCCACCTGTGGCAGCCAATGAGAGAATTACATAAACAGCTTTCTGGACTTTGAGCCATGATTTAAGCCTGTAACTCTGAAATATATCACAATTCCTATCTGCCCGTCCAAACAGGATTGGGCACAGGTCTCCCTTAAGAGATCATCTTAACTGTGTCTAATCCCTGCCAGATGGTTCTCTCTTGCATGAGATACTGACTTAACACTACACTGATCTCAAAAGGGGATGCAATATGGACTAGGAATTAAAACCAGGAGAACACTATTTTTTTTAGATGTTGCTGCATGGACATTATAGTGCATTACAATACACAATTTATATTGTGTTACAATATAAAAGCATTTCAATACTTCATAGAAGACTGTGAAAGGAATGTATTCTAGTTCAATGGATGCAGAATGTATACTGTAGAGCAATAAATATATGGAGTTAGTAGTTAATATACAAATATCACTATTTCATTTCACCTCTCCTTATCAATCAAAGAGTTCAATCCATATCAAACAGACTTTTCTCAGCATACAGAAGGCTAATTTCCCCTTCAGTTGCACTGACTCTGCATAGTGCTTAGGCGGAAAGTCTGTGAACTGGCTCAGCCAAATATAATTCTTGAAGTACTTTGTTATGGTCACAAGTTTGTCTTAGAACAAGAACCTTCACTTTCTAGCTCTCAGGGTTGCACATAATGATGAGGTAATGCTAAAACATTACCTGAATGATCTAGAAATCCATATTGTCAACTAGCTTGATTTAGAAGGGCATACATTCTGACTTTAGTAAGCAGCTGGCTTATATTTTCTTTTTGTGTTTGAGGGAGTATATTCTATATATGAACATTATAGAATAAATACAGCATTAGCTGGCCAGAGATTTTAGTGAAAAGCACCCACCCTTCCCACATTGGCAAGAAGATGTACCAGGACTTTTCATATGTTAGAGTACTGGAAGTAAAGGAAAGAGATGCCTGGATTTACTTTTACTTCCCCAAATGTGCTCAGTGCTGTTATTGCTGACAAGTATGCAATAAGAGAATCACAGCTCCAAAGATCCAAATGCAAAAGAAAAAGCAAGCTGTATACAAGCGCTATACAAAATCAATGCTCAAAAAACATGGAAAAAAGCTTTATACTGCTAATATCAAACCATGTATAAATGACAATGATAGAAAGAAGAAGGAAGGGAGGTCCAAAAAAGTGCAGGTTGATGAAGTTTTCCAGAATACAAGTTTGTTTCGACTGGCTTCATCTGAACAGGACCTCATGGAACAATAAGATGTCTTCTAAGTTTCATTCATTATAGAGCATGATAGTGAAGATCATATGACTTCATAAAACTCTCATCATATGCTTTAGTGCTATATTCTACAGTTCCAGTGAAATATTCCCTCCTTCCTCAATGTCTCTTTGAAATATTTCACTGCAACTGTAGAATATACCACTAAAACATATTATGAGAGTTCTATGAAGTCATATGATCTTCGCTATCATACTGTGAAGGAGGGACAAGTTAATTATTTGGACTTTAAAAGATCACTGTTCTATTGCATTACTGAAGATCTATGTTTTTGTTACATTATATTAAGTGAAAAGTAAAAATGTTTTATTCTCTTTAATTTATTGCAAGATTCATTCCAAGTTCTGCCCCACAGAACCCACAAGCTGAGGTTACACTAACAATATCTAGCAAGCCAAAGGAATTGCCTGTCAGACTGAGCATGACATGCTAAAAGCCAATTTTATCTCTTCTCTTTTCATGACAAGCAAGAGCTAAAATCCTGGCCATGAGTTTTGTACTTATGAAAATGTTTCAATAAAAACAGAAAATGTACATAGAAAAACTGAAAACATCTGAAGTCTAAGAAACCTTTAATTCAATTTCTAAACCAGTGCTTTTTGTCTTATTTAATAACCATCTTTAACTTAAAATGCCTTCATTTTTATGGCTTATATACTTTGGATATTACATTTCAAAGTTTTAACCATTTTGACTTATGTTTTGGCATTTAGCCTAGTCGCTTGTATGTAAGCTCTTCCACATGCTGTTTTGTCCTGCTGGAGTTATGTCAGTAATCTCTGAGGCAGGTTATCAGAGTACCCTGGTGATACAACAAATATGAAGAATTCATTTTCAGAGAATTAGTAATATGTGTATTTGATGAGGCCATATCCATGCTAATGTATAACTACACGTAGCATTTCCATGTGTGCATTTTGTTTGTCCTTAGTCAGAAAAAGTGACTATTTGATCGTTGTGTGATCGCTTTAGATCTTCAGAATTTGACAAGTAAGAAAAAAGATATTCCCTTTTAGGGCATTGCTTAAAACTTGCATCAATGTTTATCACAAATGAGCCAGAAAGTTTCACATTTATGCATGTAATCCACATTGACTTGAAATGAGGACATTAACCTTCAGTTCTGTAAATCGTAACTCAATTTCACTTTTTTAAAAAAGAAGCATTTATATGTATAAGCTGATTTAAAGTGGTTGGAGCATAGGATCTAATTCTTGGGTACTTCTCGAAGACTGACTGACTTAATTGAAACTAGCAGTGGACAACAGGTAACAAAATGTGTGTTCATTGACTCAAACCATTTTTGAACTTGAAAAAACATAAATAGAATTGTGATGTGTGTGTGAGTCAGGGGGGTGACTGCTGCAGCCACAAAGATGACAGACTTGCCATTGGAGGTTACTTTCTGGCAATTTCTTTTATGAAGAGTATTAGGGGCCCCTTCCTTGCTAATGCTCTGGTGGCACAAGCTTCAGTTCAGCATTGAGTTGCAGTACTGTTGTTATTAGGAGGGGGATTTCTTTTTTCTGAAATGAACTTTTTTTTTTTGCCAAATCCATCTTGTGGGGGGGGGTCAATCAACCAGATCCTTCTTTCAAGCAGCTCCAATCAAACGAATTCAGTCCAAGGAAGCTGAGAATGCAAGCCATGTAAGTCTGCTAAATTAGCTAACATGAAGTCAACAGAATAAATAAAGTATAATCAGAAGCCACAACTCCAGGCAACCAGATTGAACAGGTCCCATAATAGTTTCCAGGCTTCCTGATATGGCAAAATCCCTCCTGCCAATCATTGTCATTGCTCAACACTGCTCCAAACAGCCCCTGGTTTCTATGTGGTCACATCACTTTCAGTTGCATTCTGGAACTGACAATGGGTAGATCTAGGAATTGCCAGAACCTCTACAGTTTTCCAATAGATTTTCCAGTGATTCCTAGAGCTACCCCTTGTCACTTCTGGGTTTACCTAAGAGTGACATCAGCAATTTCACCAACATCACCAAACCTCATTTTCTTCAGTGACTTTCAACCCATAAATAAACGTTTAACCCTATGAGCTGTTTCTCTTAGGTAAAGAAACACACACACAAGTTAAGATCTCATGAATAAATGGCAGCAGGATGTGAATGGAACAGTGTTTGTGCCCCCAGCCCGAATAACTCCTTGAAGTGTTTGTGAGAGGCACTGCCGGCTCGCCCACTAGGAGAGCTAGGCGCTCGCCTAGGGCGCTGGGGTCCACAGGGGCGCCAAAGCGCCCCCGCCCCGCCCCCCGTGAAGCCGGCGCTGGGAGGGAAGGGGCGCCCCTTCAAACGGGCGCTCCCCCCCCGTCTTCAGCTGGCGCTGGGGCTGGGAGGGAAGGGGCGCCCGTTCAAACGAGCGCCCCTTCCCTGGCTCCCCCCCCCGGTCTCCAGCCGGCGCTGGGAGGGAAGGGGCGCCCGTTCAAATGGGCGCTCCTTCCCTGGCTTCCCCCCCCGTCTCCAGCCGGCGGAAGGGGCGCCTGTTCAAACGGGCGCCCCTTTCCTGAGCACGCCGCTACTGCGGCGTGCTCAGAAAGCCGGTGCTCCCCCCGTCTTCAGCCGGTGCTGGGGCTGGGAGGGAAGGGCGCCCGTTCAAAGCCGGCGCTCCACCCCCCCCATCTCCAGCCGGCCCTGGGGCTGGGAAGGGGCGGCCGTTCAAACGGCCGCCCCTTCCCTAGCTTCCTGAGCACGCCGCTAGTGCGGCGTGCTCAGGAAAGCCGGCGCTCCACCCCCCCGGTCTCCAGGCCCCACCGGGAGATTGGCATCCCCGTGGGGTGGGCGGCCCAGGCTGTCTTGCCTAGGGCGCCCAGACACCTGGGGCCGGCCCTGGTGAGAGGGCTGGTTATTAAAGGGGGATGGGCTACCCTGCCTGCTGATGTCTCTGGAAAAGACAGCAGAAGTTACAGAAGTCTATGGAACAAGCCAGTGACACCAAACTCACAGGAATACTTTACCTGGGCAGAACCCCCTCCCCCAGCCAGACACTGGAAGCAAGGCAGCATCCCCCCCCCCAGTCTCCAAAGACAGATTTGGAACGACAGAAAGGCAAACATGACAAGACACCTGACAGGGACTCCCCAAAGTAACACCACAATAGCTTGACAGGCACCCCTGGCCCTCCAGACAAGCAAGGGAAGCATTCCTGCAACTCTCACAGCCCCCCAGCTGAAACACCATAGTGAATTCCTCTACCATGCTGGGTCAGGCAGATTTGGCATGACAGAAAGGCAGACATTACAAGACTTCCAATGGGGGCTCCCAGTCACCCTATGACAACTTGGTGGGCACCCCAGCCCCACCAGAAGAGCAGGGGGAATGTGCCCATAACTCTCATAGCCTCCCAACCTGGTCTGAAACACACAGGTCCAGAGCACACCTATCAACTCTTGGTGAATTCTTCTATTGTGCAGAGGAATAAAACACATGTCGAACTGGTCGGGCCATCCCCAAAGTCCCCAAAGGCAGATTCAGAATGACAGAAAGACAGATATCCCCAGAGTTCTTACAGGGGCACCCCAAAGTAACCCCAGCGAGGTGTGCCTACAATGCTCCAAGGCCCCCTCAAGCCCAAAAACAGATTCTCCAATCACAGCCCATCCCTATGTGAAATTTCTGATTATTCTTCATTAGTGGAACGCATTGTACAGATAGGAGATCACCTGCTGTGAATTGTATAGATGCAATGAAAAAGGATAGTCAAATGGGGGCTTGCTTGTACAGGCAAATGTTTGTTGAGATAGATGTTTGCTGAGGTGGATGTTCCAAGAGGTAGGTGTTGTGTTATGAGGCAGATGTTGTTTCATGAGGTAGGTGTTGAGTTTAGGAGCCCACTGCTACATGGCATAGGTGGCCATTCTCCCACCAAAGTGCCAAGTGCACAAACTGCATCACATATCACCCAGAGATGAGGAGGAAGGGGGGGAATGCAGGGTGACAACAGGAGGCCTGGATCTTACCCTGTGAGGTCCAGAGAGGGGTTGACCTTGAGGAAAGGGGAGGTTGACCTTGAGGAAGGCCAGCATGTCCACCCTGGCCAGGACCAGTGGGGTCTGAGAATGTCTCCCTGGTGGGAGAATACCCATTCACTCTGGACAAGAAAGGTCAGTCCAGATGGCAGCCTTGCATGACCAGTACTCCTGGGGATCAGGGCAGGCAGGCTCAAGGGACTTGTCGAGGTTTTTCCTCACCATCACCTCTGCCAAATCCTCCACCACTGCATTCTTGACAGCTCCACTGCTGCTGACCTCCCAGTTCACCATTGACAACCAGTGTGGCTTCTCTGTGGCTGAGCTCTTTGAGTTAGAGGTGCTTAGCTGCAGCTCCTCCTCCTCCTCTTCCCTCCCCCAGCCTCTTCCACCCACTGTTTTAGCTGGCCACATCTGCTGGACTGTAGCCTCCACACTTCTTTGTAGAGCTCACACTTTGATTGCATGAGCTCTGCATTCTGGAGAGCAATGCTGCCTTTTATCGAGTCACAGATACAGGCCTGATTATACTTCCATTCCTTGCAGAGAGGATACAACCTGGTGGTTATGTCCACTTGCAACCTCTGTGCCAAGGCCCTGACCAATGGGAGAATGGCCATCCCCTCGGGGCCCGGCTACAGTGCAGAGGCCAGCGCTCAGTCCAGCCCTTGAATTATGACTTGCCCCAGGCTGGCCTTATGGGCTTAGAGCACATTGGTGGTGTCCTGGAATGCCTCAAGGACATGCACCATTTGGGAGAGGGTCATCCAATCATTGAAGCTAATGCAGAGCTCATATTCCCTGTACAGGTCATGGAGGAGATGATATTTTGCACTGCACTCCTCCGCTTCACCAAATGTGCAACCATGGTGCAGGTGGCATTCCAACGGGTAAGTCCAGGATGAGCTGGTATTTAGCATGTTAGAACTGATGTCTGTGATCATGCAGCCATGGACAATGTTGCTGCCTCTCACCCATTTCCTCAGGCTTCTCTGTATCTGCATTGATTCCCTGCACATGGAGCAGAACCACTTCATAGCCTGGTGGCAGAACTGTCCCCTCTTGGGTCCTAAGCAATGAGGGAGAAGTAACTGTATTGTTGGTTGCCCCAGAGGTCTCCTGTGAAGTGCACAGTTCTGCCTTGCCACTGTGGAACAATGTATGGTGGGCAAGAATCGTCAGCTCATGGTTCTCCACAGGGAGACAGAATACCAGGGAGCTAGGTGTTGTAGCAGACACCAAAAGGCTATGTCCTTCATGAGGGAAAATGGCTGGCCATCCACAGCAATCATCTCACTGACAAGGTAACTGCTTCCTGGGTCCTCCATGCAGCCCTTCCGGATGGCACTGTCAGCATCCCCAGGGGAATGGCCTCTTGTAGAGTGGCCTTCCTCGATTTCCTACCCACAGCAGACTGAGTGCAGGGGAGCCTTTCTTGGAGGGACCTCCTGCTCCCCCTCCAGTTCTCCCTGCTGAGAGAGAGTGGGCCTTTTCTTCCTCCCACTGGCTGCCACTCTTTTCTCCAGTGGTAACGTAGTGCAGTGAAACCTTTGCAAGTGCCTGTGGAGGATGGACGAGACAAGTCTTGGAAGTTTGTGCCACTTTCGATGTGGGCATGGCACACCCGCCACTCTACCACACAGGGATCATTGGGGAGGGGGCAGAAATATTTCCAAATTGTTGACTGGAAAAGGGGGCTCAGGATTGGAGAAGCTGGAAGGGACAGCTGCTTTCTGGCACTGAGGTGGGAGGGGCCATGGAGGGGTGAACTTGAGGCAGTAGCAGGAACAGGGAGTTGTGTGGAAGGAGACGATGCTCCCCACCCCAAATCACTGCTAGAGTTCTCATCTCCAATGAATGTTAGCAACTGCTAGTTTCTAGGTAGTGTTAATAACTCTTTTGCTTCTGTGACGAGCCCCAGGAACAGATCAGGGGAAGGAGGCTCCAAGAACCCTGGTGATTCCCTGCTAGGGGTGGGCTTCAGTGGGATGGGTTTGGTGCCTGGAGACTATGGTATGGGGGGTGGAGGATATTTTCCCCTGACAACGAGCATCCTTTGCACCCATCACCCTCATGCACAGAGGGGTTCCCAATCAGGAGGGGTGGAAAGGTGTAAAATTTGAATCTTTACCATTTATGTGGTAGGATATGCTTCCCACAACTGCTTTTTCCTCTAGTAGGAGGTAAATGGATCTTGCATTCATCCTACAGGGTGCCAGTTCCTTTCAGCATGAGCAGAGAGATAGGGTGACTCAAAGCCCTGAGTCCATCTAACACCCCTAAACCCCAGCAAGGGAGAGGAATCACAATCAAAATGTGGATCCTCAGTCAAGGAACCCACTAGCTATGTCCCTCTGCTCAGCATGCATGGAGAGAGGAGGTGGCTCAGAGCCCTGAGTCCACCTAACACCCCCAAACCCCAGCAGAGAAGAGTAATAACAATCAGGAAGGAATGTGCTCTGCTAGTCCGCTTTTAACAAGTTCCCTACCTCTCTGTGTAGCTGTGAACAGCTGACAGAAAAGTAGGTACAGAGCTGAACTGAGGGTATATATAGCATTCTGATCCCATAAAGCAGAATGGGAACTCTGTTATTGGCAGCCAGCAGTGCCTGTTAAGCTTTGGAGAGCTCCTACTGGTGTTTCCAAGGCTGGAGAATTCTACCCTCCTGTTACCATGGGGTTTTGTAAACAGTTTAATTGAGTGGAGACAGTCTGTCTGTCTGGAAATGTAATCATTTAAAACTGCCACAATCTACCACAAACCACAATGATCAGCAGCAAAGTTTGTGAGATGTTAATGCTGAGCACCCTTCCATGAACATCGCTTTGCAAACCATGAGCTGGCTGAGATTCATGATGAACTTCAGTTTGTGAGGTGTTTCATGCCCATCCCTACAGAGAAACATTAAACTAATGGCTTTTCCCAACCATGATAAAGAATTCTGTGTGGATTTGAAGCCTCCACAAAATTAACAAAAGGACATGGTTTAAGTTAGACCTGCATATCTGTACCCTTCCCTCCTCTTTCCCTCCCTGTTGACTTACTTTCCTTTCTTCCTTGCTGTGTTTTCTTTTGATAAAGGCAATAAGCCTTTGCTATTTGTTCTGTGACTAGTGGTCATAAGTACTTTATAAATAATAATACAAACAATTGTCCTATATCTGACGATCAAAGAAGGAAACCTGATTGATACCAGAGCTCCTTTGCACCTGAAATCTTAATATGTTTTCTGCATAAGACAGTGGTGAGAGCTGCATTCCTCATCACAAATGTATAATATCCTGTATAAATCATCCCCTGAAATACCTTCTCTGTTTTATGGATTCAGTGAGCATTTTCAAGGTTTGATTTCCACCATGAACTGGTTTCAGTTGCACATTACTTGAAGTGAGCATGTAGTGAGCCCATTATGAGTGTGTTCTGATGAGACCAAGTAGCAGGCGCTCTCTGCAGAGGGTCTATTCCCTTGCTACCTACTTGGCACTTCTGTCTCTGCAGAGTTTCTTTGAAGATTTTCTGGTGTGCAAGCATAGAGAAACTTTGAAGTCACAACTCTGAAACCGGGGGAGTTGGATAATAACATTTCTAACGCAACAACTTTACTCAAAAGGACAGTTTCCTTCCTGCCTTTCCATGTATTTCTTCCCCCCAAAGTCTTAGTTAAGCATAACAATATAAATAGATGTGCAAACTTGATGGACTGTGCCAGCCCTAAGAGTGATCACATGATCAAAGACCCTACTGAGATGGCCTCTTTAGAGGAACTCTGCAGGAGAACATCATCAAGCAAGAGTCCTAGGTAAAAGTGGCTGTGGAAATCAGAATTACTGTAAGTATATGACTACCATGGCTCCTGAAACCACGTTGCCTAGGCAACTAATGGCAGAGGCAATTACACATATCAGGGTCCAAGCATCATTTCTCTGGACCTGCTACATACTTGTAATTTGTGCTTACTCCATACCATCTCCCCTTATCTTCTACACCTAACCTCATGAGTCATGAACAAAAATGTGTATTTTATAGCTGAAATGACATATATAGACAATCTCAAATGGGTTCACAGCTCCTACCAATCTCCTCCACAAATTAAATGCATTTTTCCCCATCCCATGCTGGTTTCAAGAGCCATGGATACAGGGAGGATCCTGAAATGTTTGGCTAGTCCCTGAATATGACAGGGGAGAAGTCCTTAGGTGGAAATGAGAAATTTTGGGTAACGGGCATTGTGACCTTCTCTGCTTTACTCACTCAGAGACCCTACCACAACCTCTGTCACACAGGTAGGTTAGGCAATTTGCCACCCATCTTGCCTCTTTTAATATATAGAGAGACTCCTGACCCTTTCACACACCAGGTACTGCCTCTCATTCACAGGGACAACAACAGATATGGTAGCCCAGCCCCCTTTTACAATCACCCCTCACTCAGACACTTCACAGTTGGGACTCAAAGCCTTGCTCAGTCACATGGTGCCATAATTCATTCATTCATTCATTCCTTTCTTGCTCACTCTCTCGCTCTCTTTCTCTCTCGCTCTCTCCAGACAGAGAGAGACCATGGCCATACAGCCCAGAAAACCTACAACAAATAAAGAGAGATGTGTGTGCATTTGTGCTTTTTTCCCTGAGACCATACACATCCAGTGCATATGGTTAAAGAAACAAGCAGTTGACTTTTCTTTATGGCTTAAACACAACATTGGAGTAAACCAGGTAGATTATCATAAAGTTTCTCCACACATTTAACTTTTGAACCATAGCACTATCCAGGCATTTGGCATTTTTTACTACAAGTTGACTTTCTCTTGGTCAGTGTCGGGCTGTTGTTCTCTACATGTTGGACTCAGGTTTGCTGCTTCTACCCTCAGCCAGTTCTCCCTCTAACTGAATCAATAGCTCTTTAATTGTTAGCATCTCACCAACATTCTGTCAGCTCCCATTAGTTGCTCTTAGGGACAGGTAGAACCTGTCTGTAACAGGTATGTTTCAGGTCAATCTTTAGTAAGCTGACAGGATGGGGAAGCTGAGTTGGAAGCAACTCCCCATTTTCCATGTTAGAATAGTCTATGGAGGAGAGCAGCATTGTTCTATTGTCCTTAATCCTCAGGCTCAGCATGTTACAGAGACCATCATATGCTTTTATACAGCTAATGTACTTCAGTCATTCAGCAGTCCAATGCCCTAAAGAACATAAAAATACTCTTTTTGTTCAGCTGCAAACCAGGAAAACAATAGAAAGGGAAAACATTATTTGGCTAGTATTTGTAATGCATACAATTAAATTACTTTCAAATTACTAGGTGAAAAACTACAGAAAACAGAGAGGATTTTTTTTGCCTTTGTATTGTATTCATTTCAAGGTTTGCCAAAATACTTCAAGAAGCCTTTAATATTGGGGGGGGGCAGCCAAAGCTGGGGACTCAGTTTTTCTTCAATCGTGTGTGTGTATGTTGGAAAGCAATGTATAACACAGAGGGAATACAAAAAGAAAACAAAGAGTTTATAAAACAAATTATATATATCAAATTTATTATTATACATTGCAGGATATATTAAACAGAAAAAGTAACATCCCCATCATTACAGTTTTTAGGACATTTTCTATAGGATACAATGGTCCTTGCTTTAAACATTTTGAATTTCAAACTTTATAACTAATCTATTTTGCAACTATGTTATTAGTTTCCTCATTATTGCATATTCTGTTATATATTTCATCATTTTTACATACTAGCCATAACTTTTAATATACCAAAGCTTAAAGGAAAGTCAATTATATATCTAGCATATAAGATAAAAAATAACAGATATTTTTGTTCAAAATCCACTACCGCATACATTTATATTCAAACTTGTTCTCATTCTATTTCTGTACTATAATACATTTATATGCATAGCAATACATTTATACACAATTTTTAAACTATTCCTCATTCTAAATTTGTCTCCTGCTTGCATACTAAACACTCCATCTCTCCTAAAATTTCAAACTTGATCTATTTCTCAAATAGGTTGTTAATTTTGCCATTACTGCATAATCAGCAAGTTTATTTTCCCATTCTTCTAAGCTTGGACAGATGTCTGATTTCCATTTTCCTGCATAGATGATTCTAGCCACTGTCACTTCCAAACATTTTGGTAATTTGTTGGGCAATATTCCTAACATCATGTTCTTAGCTCCCATAGGGAATTTAGATTTTAATACATTCTGCATTTTCCCATGTGTTTTCTTCCATTATCTTCTTGCTTTGTTACAAGTCCACTACATATGGTAAAAGATTCCATCTATATCTTGGTATTTCCAGCATTTCCTTTGCAATTTCTGTCTATTTTCTCAATATCCTTTGACTTATATACCATCTGAAGAACATGTTATACCAGTTTTGTCTTAATGTCTGTCAGGTTGTGAACTTAATTTCTTTTTCCCATAACTGTTCCCATTGATACATTGGTATTCGCTCTCTGAAATTCTGCATCCAACTATGTGTGTGTGTGTGTGTGTGTGTATAAAAAGGTCTCCTCACCATAAAATCAACATCCATGCCAAACCCGTGAACCTAGAAACAAGAAATTTGGGGAGATTGCTTCAACCATGATGTAGATGCTCACTAAGAAGGAATTTTTAGAAATTCAACTCCCAAGGGGGTCAAAAGGGTTCAGGTTCAATTTTTATTGCCTTTGGCCATAGGCCATTACAATGACAGAACAATATAACAATAACATCTATATAGACTACTAAAACCAGAAAAATAAAAAACTAGATTAGAATACAATAAAACATTTTAATGATTCCAACTCTCCCATCCTGTCTTCCGTTGGTAATCCATTGGTAATTCCATTGGGACCTCTCCAATTCTGCAGGGCCTGTAAGATGGAGCTCTTCCACCAGGCTTTTGAGTAGGAGCTGCCACTACCACTACCACTACCATCTTTGGTAGACTTCAGGGGTGGCTTTATGAAGATCGATCATGACTTTGCTGTGATCAGCACCGGTGGATGGGGGCCAAGTGACATCGAGTAGCATCCTTCTTGCAATGTAAGATACTGGGGAGACCAGTTGTAAATTTGATCCCATCTTGTTAAACTTTGGACTGTAATTTTGAGCACTTTAATGTTGATCATTTTATCCTGTTTTTATGTTGTTTTATGCCTTGGCACATGGTGCCCTATTGTAAGCCACCCTGAGCCTGTTTGCGGTGAGGGAGGGGTAGAAATGTAATTAATCATCATCATCAAGCTATGGGGTCAAAAGGGGGGAAATGTGCCCCCCCATTGTTTCCTATGTGGCTACCAGACTGCTTCCTCCTTGCACCCCCCGCCCTCTGACTTGTCAGCTGCAGAGCTCAGTGTTCTGAGGTTAAAAAAAGAGTTACAGGAGACTGCAAAGAGCTAATGACAGTTGAGGAAATCAGGAATGGCCAACCACATGTGAGGTGCAGTAATGCTGCTGGCCCAGCTTCCCCATGGCTTCAAACATGCTGCCTGCCTCCTACATCTGACAGATGGTTGTCTGTCAAGTGCAGCAGTGATTGCAGGGTGCTTAAAGCCATCAGGGAGCCAACCCAGCCTCCACAATGGCTTGCAATACCCGTTCCCCTCCCCCTCCTACACTGGACAGGCAGCTGCCTGTCAGGTGTTGGAGAGGGGGTGGGATGCTTACAGCCATCAGGGAGGCTTGCTCAGCAGGATCGCCTTAGTGCTGCTGCTGACCCAGCCTCACTGATGCCTTTAAACACACTCCTCCCAAACACCAGGCAGGCGGGTGTCTGTCAGGTGTAGGAGCAGGGCCAGGGTATTTTAATCCATCAGGGAGGTTGCGTTTGTGGGGTTTGGTGTCTTTAACCTTTCATGGGCTGGAGCAGGTTATTTTCCACTGACACTGACTACCAACCTCTGTATCTCAGGAATACACACAGTTTGGAGTTTCCAGTTGGGGCTCACCGAGAGCAGATGCTTGTAGCAGAAGCTGCTGAATTCTCCCACAGCCTTCTAGGGAAATTCTTACACTCTTAGAGGTACTCCCTTGGAGGGAGAGACTGAAAGCAAGAAGCTTGCTCCAAAACCCAAGACAGAATGGCAACCTTCTTGGTGAATTTGGAACTGTTTCTATGCAGAAGGTGAAGGAGGGACGCTCAACTAGATGCCGGGCACAAGACAAACTCTACAGGACTGATGGAGTCTTCAAAATATGGAAAACAAAAGCTCCAACAAAACTAAGTTGCTTTAAAACTTATTAATTTGTTGAAGGGATAATATATATTAAACTACAGGACTATTAAGTAAACTAATATTACCCCAAGCCAGTATAAAGGAAAAGAAGGGAGGGAAGGATTTCCCTTTAAAGCAGCCATTAGCAGGATGACTAGGCAACTTTAAAAATAAAGAAGGTAATAATAAGAGGTAAAAGCATTTAAAACATCCAGAGATTAGATATATTACAGCCTTCTTTCTCTTTTGGTGGCTCACCTTCAGGGTAACATTCCAGAGAAAACTTTGGAGAAAAGACGAGGAAAAAGAAAAGTGAAACTGTGATGCCGTGAAACCTGAGTCGGGCAAGGAAGAGGGTGTAATACAACACAGGAGGAGAGAGGAGAAAACGCAATGTGTTAAAGGGAACGGAAGTGCAGCAGAGAGAGAAAGAAGAATGACAGAAGAGGCATATGAAATAAAGACAACCAGACTGTGAAATTTAAACAAAAAACAAGACATAGCAACTAGATACTGCTTTAACTAATACTGCTTTATAACATAAGAACAAATTTTGTGATAGGAATATAAACAAAGGAGAGGAAGAGTATCAATCTGTACTAGAAAATCACTATAGAATCATAGTACTAAATAATAAGAATGGCTAGTGGTTCCAGAAAACCATCCCTAACCTCACCAGGACAAACAAGTGCCCAAACACAACTAAAATTTAACACTACAAATGTGGCACAGATGTCAGTAAAAGACTTAAAAACACTCATACAAGAATGTATGGCACAAACTATTAAAAATACAATAGATGCAACACTGCCAGAACTAATTAGGAAAGAAATTGAACCAATGCAAACAAAAATGGGAGAAATTATTTAAAAAGAATTAGAACCTATACAAACAAAAATAGAAAACATAGCACAACAGATTACAACAGAAACATAAGACATAAAAAACAGATAACCAAAAATAAACAAGAGATATTAAAAATTGCTTTAGCATGTAATAATACAGAAGACAAACTACAAGATGTAGATCAAGAGGTACAAGAAGTAAAACAAAAAGTGGGCAGAATGGAGGAGACACTGATGACTTTAGAAATGGATAAAGCCTCCTTGGTCTTAAGGTGTCAAAATATCCCTGAAACTATAGAGAAAAGTCTGAAGAGGACTTAATACAGAACTTATCAGAACAACTGAATATAGGAAATTATGAAGAGTTGGAACGTGGAAATAGAAGCTATCTATAGGGAAAATACCTCTTATGCAAGGAGAAATAAAACACCTAGGGAGGCCCACATTAAATTTAACAGAAGATACATGAGAGATAAAATACTGAAAGCCTCAAATGACACTAAAGTGACTATAGAAAATAAAGAGATAAAAAATTTAAAGGATGTGCCATGGAGGGTTAGAGAAAAAAGGCAAAGTTACTCTGTATTAACTAAGCTGTTACAGTCAAATGGAATCGCATATAGATGGTTATTTCCAGAAGGAATATTATTCAACTACCAAGGTAGAAGACATAAAATTGATTCTATTTTTAAAGTAAAAGAATTTCTGGAAAGATTTGGAGAAGACTTAGGATGGCAAGAAGAAGAAGAGGAGAGTGAAAATGAGGAAGAAACAAATGACCCAAAAACAGAAGAAGCTAAAAAGAAAGGACGGGCTAAAGGGAAAAAAAGAACAAATTTTACCCTCTCACATATACTCACAAGATACCAATACAGGGAAAAGACAAAAAGAAATGTAAATAAAGATGGAGACAATGAATAAACTCAAGATGTGAATGTGAATGGACTTAACAGCCCCCCAAAAAGAAATAGAACATTTCACCAAATAAACAAACTTAAACCAGATATAACTTGTATACAAGAAACCCACATTAAGAAAGAGGATACAAAGTATTCAACAGCAAAAAAATAGGAAAGGCTTTTTTACTGCTGATTTTAAAAAGAAAAAGGGGGATAGCTATATATGTCAAAGAATGCTTATCTCCAGAACTAATTTATGGATCAAACGATGAAAGAATTGTTGCAGTTACCATTGCAAGACAGATTAAAAGGATTTTAATTGTAAATATCTATGCCCCCAATAAAACCAAGAAATTTTTTTAAAATCACTTCAAGAAACACTGGCTATACAAAAATTTGACGAGATATGTATTTTAGGGGATTACAATGCGGTATTTGATGTAGAAATGGACAGAAAGAAACAGTCTAAAAGTAAGAGACAGAAACACCTTAGCAGTGCTGCTGGGCCAGCCTCCCCAGTGGCTTTAGACACACTCCCACACACCCCTCCTCCACCTGACAAGCAATCATTTGCATTGAAATCCATGGGGGAGGCTGCCCAAGCAGCATCTCCTTAGCAATCCTGTTGGCCCAGCTTCCCTGATGCCTTCACACATGCTATCCCTCCTACACCTGACAGACAACTGCCTGTCAAGGGTTGGAAAGGGCGTGGAGTCCTTAAAGCCATAGGGGAGGCTTGCTTAGCAGGACTTCCTTAGCATGGCTGCTGGCCTGGCCTTCCTGATGCCTTTAAACACAATCCTATGCCCCCTTATACCAGACAGGCAGGTGTTTGTCACGTGTAGGAGCAGGGTCAGGATATTTTAATCCATCAGGGAGGCCACCCCAGCAGGATCACCTTAGCGATGCTGCTGGCCCAGCTTTGCCACACTCCCACCCACTATGGAAATATACCTCAAATTTGTAGAAAAGTGGTTTCCTGTATTAGGTTAACTTCTCACAATGTGGGTTCTAGAAAATTGGTTCATATGAACTTGCTCAATATCTGATTGCTTGGGTGTTGCTTTGAATACATAATTATGTCTCACTTCTTAAATATAACATAAATGAGAAGCATTTTTGTAAAAAAATAAAACATATGCCCTGCACACACACCCAAATCCAATGCCCAGACCAAACCCCTGCACCAAAAAACCCCAAATAAAGGGAGTGCATTCCTACCATGACATCAACCCTCACTATGAAGAGATTTCTGAGAAACATGACCCCTAAGGGGGTAAAAAAGGGGCAAAATATGTTCCTCCAATTTTTTACTATGCCATCTAGTTTTCTCATAGCTTTCCTCCCAAGGAGCAGGCGTCTTTTAATTTCATGGCTGCAGTTACCATCTGCAGTGATCTTGGATGCCAGGGACATGAATTCTGCCACTGCTTCCATGACTTCCCCTTCTATTTGCCAAGGAGTGGTGGGGCCAGATACCATGATCTTAGAGTTTTTGATGCTGAGTTTCAAGCCAACTTTTGCACTCTCCTCTTTGACCATCAACAAGAGGCTCTTTAGGTCCTCTTCACTTTCTGCCATTAGAATGGTATAGTTTGCATATCCAAAGTTGTTGAATGTTTTTCCCGGCAATCTTAATTCCAGTTTGTGATTCATCCAGGCTGGCATTTTGCATGATGTACTCTGCATATAAATTAAATAAGCAGGGTGACGATATACATCCTTGTACTCCTTTTCCTGTGCTAAACCAACCAGTTGTTCCATATCCGGTTCTAACTGTTGCTTCTTGACCCTTATACAGGTTTCTCAGGAGACATATGAGGTGGTCTGGTACTCCCATCTCTTTAAGGACTTGCCACAGTTTGTTGTGATCCACACAATCAAAGGCTTTAGCATAGTCAATGAAGCAGAAGTAGATGTTTTTCTGGTACTTCCTTGCTTTCTCCATAATCTGGCAAATGTTGGCAATTTGGTCTCTAGTTCCTCTAACTCTTCGAAACCCAGCTTGTACTTCTGGCAGTTCTCTATCCACATACTGCTGAAGCCTAGCTTGAGCATGACCTTGCCAGTATGTGAAATACATTCAATTGTGTGATAGTTCGAACATTCCTTGACATTGCCCTTCTTTGGGATTGGAATGTAAACTGACATTTTCCAATCCTGTGGCCACTGTTGCGTTTTCCAAATTTGCTGGCATATTGAGTGCAGCACTGATGTATTAAACAGGTTTTCTGCCTTCCCTCCAAGGTACACCATGGGATTTCCCCCCCCCCCCATTTTATCCACACATTAACCAGACAAGTTAGGCTAGACTAAGAGAGGATGACTGGCTTAGGGGCATCATTAGAAGCACACAACATTATATGCAACAAAATTCTATGCAGTATTTAAGTAAGATTGGGATTGCAGATGTGTAGGCCAACCCTATGTATTATCCTTGAAGTAAGGTCCCTTGAACTTAACGGGACTTAGTAAGCCTGCATTAGGTGATTCTAGAAAAGCTGCAGGGTTTTTATCCTCCTGCCCAAGTGTTGCATTTAATAAGCCCAAAGCAGAGTATGTACATTCCCACAGCAATATCCTTGAACCCCTTGCTTCAGAGCGGACAAGACAAAAGAAGGCAAAGCCAAATGCCAGTGGTGTAGTGGGAAAGTTAACAACCCATCTGTTTTTTTCCATAACAGATTGCTACAGGGAAGTCATGTTAAGGTTCCTTTGGAGAGCTAATGTTTATCTTGATTGCTTGACCTGGCGACCTGATAACATTTCAAGGAAAGCCTTTTATGGTACCTTGAGAGCTACTATTTCTACAGTGATACCAAATAAGGTCCATTTGAATACAAATACAAAGTCAAATAGACTTCCTCTAGCCGAGACTCCGTTGGTTATTGGGGTCCCCATCTTATTTTGGACTTAGTAGTTTTAATACACACCCCTTTTTACAGCCTAAGTGCCAAGGGGACCTGAAACTAGGGAGACTCATAAAGGGACCCGAGTTCAGCCATAACATTTGAAATTCCCAGGGACAGGAAATGAAGGGTATGCTGGCATCATAAGAAATTAAGAACTTAACAGAAGCCAATGTCGGATCAGGCCAATGGTCCAGAACTTGAAAAGGTCAATCAAATAGAAAAGAGGGCCAACAATAAAAGCTTAATATATCTATAATGTATAAAAAGACACATGTATTTATTAACAAAGAATTTAAAAATATATAAGGGCCTAATCACACCTCATGTAAAAATACCAGAATCTAACACATGGGCTAATGGTCTTGCCCTGATGCGTTTCGGCCTGCATAGGCCTTCTTCAGAGGTCAAACACAGTGAGGAACATATTGGCTTATATAATAGTACAGTACAATCATACAGATATAAAATATAAATACAAGAAGGACCAGATGAAAATTGCTGTAGTCAGGTCAAGTCAAGTTAGCCTTTATTGGCATAAATTATCAGTACAAGTTATACAATTTAAGAAGGAAAAATGCTGTAAAAAATAGAAAAAATGGAAATTAAATACATACAATAAAATAAATAAATAAATTATAAGGATATACTACTAAAAAAAACATATTGACTTACTTCCAAAATTAAACCACTAGGCACAGAATAAAAGTACAAATGAGGCCTCCAAAGATGCAATCACATGCCAAGTAACGTTTCACTGGCAATAATCTAGAAACAAAAAATATATAAACCAATGCATTCTACAATTTTAAAACTTAATTCAGAAAGTAATTAATTTATATATATACATATATATATATATATATATATATATATATATATATATATATATATTTCTGGTCCAGAAAGTCCTTTCCTATGATTGTTTAGCCAAAGTGTCCTCAATAGAATTGTCCTTAGGCAAAGAGCAGTGTTGATGAAGTAAAAATGCTGGAGCTTTATATCAGGTGAAGGATGATGCAATCCTTGTGTGAAGGATGGTGTAATCCTTGTAGAGTGCCTTGAACTAGTCATGTGATTGCACATCCCACATACAGCATAACATTAAAAACTATAAAACAATATAAATTCCAAACTAGATGTTAAACAGTCAAAAAATCATACATAGATGTTAAACTGTCAAAAAATCATACTACACAGCAGTCCACTTGTTCATTCAGATTATAAGGGGTTACAGTTTTGAGGGCATGAATCCAAAACAATTCTCTGGTTTTCAAGTGCTGAGTCATCTGCAGGTGGTTGCAAGGTCGACATATTCCAGAGCAAAGAAAGAGAAGTCTCTGTCGTTGTGTTCTGCTGCAGCAAAGTGGTCGGTCGGGAGCATTTTTTCTTCTTAGTCTGATGCAACTTCTGTGTTCTGTGATTCTGATTTTTATCAGTTTTGAAGTATACCCTATGTACTTTTTTCACACTTACAGATGATACAATAGATAAGACCCTTTGAATTACAGTTAAAAAATGATCTAATAGAATACTTTTTTTGTTTAGCTGAATCCTAGCAAATGTTAGTATGTAACATCAAATCACAGACCTCACATCTTCCACAGGGAAAGTTGCCATTTGGTAAATTTTGACCATCTATTCCCCTTTGTATTGCTGGTGAAGATTTAAAGCTGCTTTTCACTAACATATCTTTCAGATTTTTAGATCTTTGGTAGGCAAAGAGACGAGAAGTTTCACATGAAGGAATATTAGTTAATAAATGCCAAGATTTTCTAGTGATGTTACTGACCTGAGTTGATTTTCCATCATAAATCAGTGGAATAATAATCCTGTCAGACTGACCTTGTCTTTTCTTAGGTATCAAGAGGGAGGATCTACTAGTATTTTTTTGCCTTATGAAAAGCCTGTTTAACAGTTCTAGAAGAGTAGCCCCTGTCCCTAAACTGGCCCATCAATATTTTAGCCTGTTCAACAAAATCAGAGTACTGGCTACAGTTTCTCCTAAGCCTCAACAGTTGGGAATAGGGTAGGTTCTTTTTTAGATGTGGTGGGTGGAAGCTGTCACTAGACAAAAGGAATTGGCATCTGTAGGTTTTCTATAAGTGCTGGTCTGTATTATGTTTCCCATCCTTCTAATAGTGACATCCAGGAAGTTAATTTCCTTGTAATTATATTTCATTTCAAATTTGATAGTTTCATGCAAGCCATTAATTACCTCTTTAAATGCCAATAAAAGTTGAACTGGACCTTTTCAGAGTAGAAAAATGTCATCCAAAAATCTCTTTAAAATAGTGATGTCCTTAGCATAGACGTTGTTTGCATTAAGGATGAATTGATTTTCAAATCTATTCATAAAAAGATTTGCCAATTCTGGTGCAAATTTGCACCCTATCGCAGTCCCAGACACTTGCCAATTTTTTTTTTCTCAAATTGAAAATAATTCCTTTTCAAACAAATTTCAGCTATATGGCATAAAAAGAAAGTGGGAGGATTGGGATCACCTTCCCTCATATCCAGTGTAGTTTAAAGTACCTCTAGGGCCTCACTGTATGGTATGTTAGTATATAGTGATACCACACCCAGAGTGACAAAGAGCATATCCTCATGTTCCATCCTGATCTTATTAATATGTCCCAAAAATCCATAGTGTCCCTTAGGTATGTATTAATTTTGGGATGAAAGGTTTTAAGAACTGGCCAAAATGGACCCACATCCCAAGACTATGGGTCTGCCAGGAACAGACAGTACACCTTTGTGGGTTTTGGGTAAGAGATAGAATTGTGGGTTCATTTTGGAACAATTAGCCAGTTATTTGGATGAATTCTTAAAACCCTTCATCCCAAAAATTAATACATACCTATGGATGGGGGGCGAGCCTTTGCTTATCCATGAATTTTGTTCCTTCAGGTAGCTCCACACCCAAACAATCTCCAGCATTGAATGTGTAGGTCTAGCATGTGCTGTCAAGGAGAGTTTGGCTATCTGGCTGGTGTACCGACCACCTAACACACCAGCTGACACCCTGTCCGACCTGTTAGATGCTGTATCAGTCTGGGCATTGGAATATCCCAGGCTCCTGATCCTGGGTGATTTCAATGTCCATGCCAATGATGCAACATCTGTCCAGGCCAGGGACCTAGTGTCATCCATGGAGGCACTGGGACTCTCCCAGTTTATATCGACTCCCACGCACCAAGCGGGCCACACACTGGATTTGATTTTGGGGATAGGGATATATGTGGATTTGATGACTACAGATGTAGTCCCATGGTCTGACCACTTTGCCCTGAAGGTCCGGCTGAACATACCATGCCCATCCTGTTTAGGTGGTGAGCGCATTTATGCTCACCAGTGGAGTCAAATAGACCCTAATAGGCTTCAGGAGGCTCTGCGGGATCCAATGCCCCTGGAGGACTTAGATAACCGGCTCTCTGAAGTCATCAATGGTACACCACAGCAGCATCATGGTACACCACAGAGTTGCGAAGGATGAAGCGGGAGCTAAGATGGCTAGAGTAAAGGTGGTGGTGTGCTCATGGCAAAGTGTCAAGAACATATTATACGACGCTTATGAAAGCCTATGAGATGGCAGTGAAGGCCGCTAAGATGGATTTCTATGCAGCCTCCATTGTGTCTGTGGGCTCGCACTCAGTCCAATTATTTAAAGATATTCAGTCCATTATGACTATGCCTCAGGGCAGACCAAATAGTAGGGAATTGGCTATCAGCTGTGAGGCATTAGCAAGCTACTCCGCAGCTAAGATCATGGCACTCCGCCAGGACCTCCCGGCCACAATTGAGACAGTAAAGGAACTGGAAGCCCCTTGTCCATCTTCTGGTCCACTACTGGACCACTTCAATCAATTCACCTGGAATGAAGTTGACAGGACCCTGGCAGCTGTGAGGTCTACTACTTGCCTCCTTGACCCATGCCCTTCCTGGCTAGTGAAATCTTGCAGGGAGAGCATTTGGGCCCCTCTGGAAGAAATCATCAACTTGTCCCTATCTACTGGGACTTTTCCGGAGGCTTTAAAGGAGGTGGTAGTTTGCCTACTCTTAAAAAAGCCATCATTGGACCCAGTGGTCCTGACCAATTACCGCCCTGTGTTGAACTTACCATTCCTGGGCAAGGTGGTTAAGAGAGAGGTGGTCAAACAGCTCCAGGCCTTCCTGGATGATGCTTCCATCCTTGATCCTTTCCAGTCCAGCTTCCACCCTGACCATGGGGTGGTCACCCTTACAGATGATCTCCATAGACATCTGGATTGAAGTGGGTCAGTGCTGCTGTTGTTATTAGATTTAACAGCAGCATTTGATACAATTGATTATGATCTTATGACCCACTGCCTTGCCGATGTAGGAGTCCAAGGGACTGCCTTGAAATGGTTGTCCTCCTTTCTCTATGGTCGAGGACAGAGGGTGGCACTGGGTGAGAGGGTCTCCCCATGGTACCTGCTAGAATGCAGAGTGCCACAGGGGATGATCCTCTCACCAATGCTATTTAACATCTATATGCACCCCCTCGCCCAGTTAGTCCAGAGTTATGGGCTGGGTTGCCATCAGTATGCTATGACACTCAGCTTTATCTGTCAATGGACGGCCATCTGTCCTCTGTTCCTGGAAATCTGGCTGAGGCTTTGGATGCTGTGGCTGGATGGTTGCAGCAGAGTTGATTGAAGTTAAATCTATTGAAGACGGAGATCCTATACCTGGGTCGTGGGGCTTTGGAGGTGGGCACCAGATGTCCCACACTGGAAGGGACACCTCTGGTGTTGGCCCAGTCAGTGAAGAGCCTGGGAGGCCCAGGTTGCCGCAGTTTGCCAGATCTGCATTTTTCCATCTTAGGCAGATCAGGCTACTGAAGCCCTGTATCTCCCCCCAGGACTTAGCTACGGTGGCCCATGCAATGGTCACTTCCAGGCTTGATTACTGCAATTCACTCTATGCAGCCTTACCCTTGAAGATGATATGAAAATTACAGCTGGTACAAAATGTGGAGGCACACCTGCTGACATCGCCGCCTGTATGGGCTCACATTCAGCATGTGATCTGTCAGCTGCATTGGCTGCCACTTGAGTACTGGATCCGCTTCAAGGTTTTGGTAATTACCTTCAAAGCCTTATAGGGCCTGGGACCAACATACCTAAGGGACCACCCCTTCCCATATACACCTTGGAGAGCATTACGCTCTGACAGTCAACATCTCCTGGTGATCCCTGGCCCAGAGGACATTCGCCGAGCCTCAACAAGGGCCAGGGCTTTTTCCACCCTGGCACCCACCTAGTGGAACATGCTCCCTATGGAGATCAGGGCCCTGCAGGATCTTACTCAATCCTGCAGGGCCTGCAAGATGGAGCTGTTCTGCGAGGCCTTTGGCTGAGGCAGTGGGAATCCACATATGGCCCCCAAGGTTGCAGTCTCCCACCTACTGATAACCAGCCATACTTAGTTACATCAATGGGCCGGATTCTCCCTACGGCAAGCATGACTATTGATTTTATATGTTTTAATGTGTTTTAAATTGTATTGTATTTATTGAGATGTTGTGACCCGCCCTGAGCCTTTTTACAGGATGGGTGGGATATAAATGCAAAAATAAAATAATAAATAATAATAAATACCCTCTTGCTGGTGTTCATGCATGATTACTTAGGGGATCACTTAGGGCAGGGGTCCTCAAACTTTTTAAACAGGGGGCCAGTTCACTGTCCCTGAGACCGTTGGAGGGCCGGACTATAGTAAAAACAAAAACTATGAACAAATTCCTATGCACACTGCATATATCTTATTTTGAAGTGAAGAAACAAAATGGGAACAAATACAATATTTAAAATGAAGTAAAGTTAAATCAACAAACTTACCAGTATTTCAATGGGACTTCCTTAGCCCCCGCCCCCAGGATGACATCCCCCCTCTGGCTGAAAGGGATCAGTCCCCCGGGGGGCCCTTGTGGCATTGGGGGGGGGCTTGCGGGCATTGCTCCCACGGGGGGGTTCTCTCCCCCCCCAAACAGACCTTTCCAATGGGGCTACTCGGGAGGAGCAGGGCCGGCTCCAGGTTTTTTTGTGCCCTAGGACTGGCTCCGGGTGTGCAGGGGCAGGCGAGAGAGCACCTGTGAAGGGCCGAGGAGGTGCGGCAGAGGCTGAGGCTGGGCGGTGGGAGTTACTTTCCAAGCCCTCCTGCCCGAGGAGGCGGAGGAACCCGGAAGGATGCCGGACGAGGCTTGGCCTGGTGCGGGCTGGGGGTGGCAAGAGCGCAGTGCGGGGGGCGGACCCTGCAGGCGCATGCCAGTCTGGCTGTGCGCGGACCCTGCGAGCTGGGCTGGAGCTTCTCAGCCACCGCTTGTTGCTGGCTCGGCTGGACACGCACAAGGGTGGGTCGCTGCCCATCCGGGGACCCCCAGCGGCGCCAGGCGGGAGGAGCAGCCAGGCAGGCAGGCAGCCAGAGGGGCGGCCAGAGGGGGAGGGCGGGCAAGCTCCGCAGCCGCCTCCCGCGCCCCAGTGGGGCACTCTTCACAGCCTGGCGGCGGCAGCAGGCCTTTCCACGGGGGGGGCACAGTTTGGCGGAGGAGGAGCCCGCAGGCGGGCGGGGGCGCTGCTGCTGCACTTCCCAAGGAGGAGGAGGCGGGCATAAACACCCGGCGGGCCATATAAATGTCCTCGGCGGGCCACATGTGGCCCGCGGGCCGTAGTTTGAGGACCCCTGACTTAGGGGATTATTTCTCAGGTGCTTACTGTAGGGGTTTTTTTACACTTCCCCCTTTCATTTTATTTTGCATACAATAAGCTATTTGTGTTTACAATCACTCTTTCACTCTTTTTCTTCATAATTTTATTGTGGGTCCTTCTGAGATCCACAATGGTATACACAGACCAAGGTCCTGTGTTATTCCTTTTGGAAACCTTTTAAGGCAAATTTTAACTTCTTTGGGTGGGTCCAGTTTGGATAACAAGAGGCTAACTACATGTTGGCTTTACTTAGGGTGTGATCACACGAGCAGTTTACCCCAACATAGCCACCCCTCCCTTCCAGATCAAATGGGGGCAATCAAATGAACCCATCTGACTCCCATGCCCAAATCATTCCTACCTCATGCTAAAGTGATCTTCACATGAATTAAATAGCCACTGGCAAATTTTTGGTGGCTACCTCCGTGAGGCACTTCCATGGCAGTGTCTGGGTGTCTGGTTGCCTGGGTGCACCATGGAAACACATGAGTAGGGTGATCATTCCTCTCCATTTCTGGCACATCCATTTGGTTTTTTCTCCAACCCCACTCTGAGGTGCATTTCAGTGCCCCCATCAGCTGCCTGTGGTGCTCCTGCATGGAAGTGCACATGTGCATGCAAAGCCCAGTGTTTGGGTGAGGAAGTGGAGATGGGAGAACCTAGGGATGCTGCAGGCAAACTCTAATGCCAAGCAGGTGAGCCACAGAATACTTATCACCCAATTCCCTGGTCATGGACTGCTCCACTAAATGTGAAGGGGACCACAACTGGCCACCCCAGACAGTTATCTAGGAGGGCCATGCAGATGAGTCAGTGTGAAGGAGTTCTCAGAACTATATGGGAGCTGACTGACCTTCCTGACAGGAGCATGTCTATACTTGTCCACTTCTGTGCATGCACAGCAGGACTTAGAAAAAAAATCAATTTAGCCGTGGATCCATGGTTGTGGCATGTTGCCAATCTGAATGACTGACCATGGGTCCATGGCACTATGAAACCAGTTTAGCAGCCACTATGTGATCAACACAAAGCTTCCCAAACTCAAACAGCTTATTTAGAGCCGATGTACTGCTGCAGCAACCTGCCCATCTGACTGCATCCAATGTTTGGAGACAGGGTTTGGGCTTATAGATGGGGTAGACTGAAAATCATTTCTTGTGAGTCTTTGAATATCTCAATTTTTCTTTGGTGAAAAAGCTGACCAGTTTAGTCCCTGCCTGAGAAAGAGACTGCAGGTGTTTCATAGTCCAGTTTCTGAGTGAAACTGTCTAATGATGTGTAGTTTGTGAAAGCAGTTCACATTTATACCATGAGAATCCTGAGGCTGAGAGGTCAGTCTTTAGCAAAAGAATAAAAGCCTCACTATTAACTGTTCTGTTCACCCAGAACTTGTGCTACCAGAGGCACTGCCTTTTATTCTTGGGTAGCCCCAAAACAGGGATGCCCTACTTTCTAACCTGAAGTCCAAAAAAGCCAGGCACTCTCAGCTTGACCACAGAGTCGGGCTGCAAGTGGTCTGCAAAAAGATTTCATATTCAGGTTTCATAAGGTGACCTCAGAGCAAGCCTCCAGTCTTTCCCCTCCACCCAGCAGAGGTTACGTTTATGGAATAACAATGAGTTCCAGAGGTAAGTCTTTAGAAGCCACCTGGCACTCTCCAGCACCTCACCCAGCCTTTTGTGTCCTAAGTGTAAATTCTTTGTCTTTCTTGCCTCTGTCACTCAAGATACCGGAATAAACCAATCAATCATTCAAATGTTTAGCAATCCTTCCTGATGCTAATCAGGGACGGCTCTTACCTTTTGTCTACCCCAGGCCAGGACCATTAGTGAGTCAGATAATCCATTTAACTAGCCACCCAACACCTGGCTTCTATTGTTAAATCCAGACCCTGCCTCTCTGGAAGCTCATTGGTCATACCTAAGGTCTGCCCCTACTGGCATCACACACCCCTGGGACCCATCATTGGTCCAGGTAATCTATTGTTCTCACCTGAGACCAGCCCCCAGGGCCACCCATTGGCCTGCATTCTTTGCCAGTGCCTATATCCCAGCACACAGTTGGCCTTAGACCATGTGTTTTCTGCCATGATCCAAAATGGCAGGCCACCCCTGAACTCTCTGAGTTTAGGCCAGAATCCATGGACCTCTGCACATCTGAACAGGTTGTATCACCCCTCTATAACCCATCAATCACCTCTGTTTCCTTAGTGCTATATTGTGTGAATATTGTGTGTATGTTTGAGAATATTTAGTAAAAAAATCATTATTTTGGCCACCCAATTTCTGTGTCTGTTCCTGGGTGCTTGGGAATTCTAACTCTGGTATACAAAGGTCAGATCCTATAGATAAGCCAAGTGTGTATTAATAATTATAATTCCCCATCTTTATTAAATAATAGAGCAATTTGGCTAACACTTGACATTGTTATAATTTGATGGGTCTAGCAAAAGATGTCTGTTACTCATAAGTAGATTTAAACCTCATGAATGAACTTCCTTATTTCACCTGTTCCTGCTGGTGAATAAAAGTTATAGGACTTTTGTATCCTGTTTCCCTGATGTCTTAAAAGAACTGCATTTAGAAGGCCACTTGTATTCAGTCCATCAGAAGAAGAATGGGGTAGAGACCAGCCTAGGTGAACTACACAGCATACTACACAGCCTTTAAAACTCCAACCTTCACAGCAACCCATCACTTATCTCTTCTTATTGGATTCTCTGGACTAGTCCTCATGGGAGGAATGTAATTTGGATTAGAAGGAATATTAACTGGACATTTAGCTTAAAGTAATATGACCAAATACCAGGATTGTGCAACATAGTTTTTTTTATTTTACTGCAACATACAAATTGCTGCCGTATTGTTGCCCTTGAGAAGTTGAGTCTTACTGTCTCACGCTACTGTCTTGTTCTCCCTATTTTTATTTGGTAGCTTGGTTAAGTCAATAAAGTTACTTTCTGGTTAAATGTCAGTCCCTCTTCCATCCTTCCCTCCCTGGCAGATAATGAAGCAGGTTTCAATGAAATCTTAAGTAGTTGCTTGCAGCATAATCTGAGTATGATTTATTGTTAAGTGAATAATTTGCCAGCACAGAAGAAGACACTAGTAGTACTTAACTCATCACTTTGCTAAATGCTTCAGAATAAAGTTATTATAGAAACATTTTTCTGTATTTAATTACTGAAATTTATAAATGAGATTAGTTAGGTTATGCAGCGTTTAAGAGTACTTTGAACAAACCAACTGACATCTTGACATTATTATACTACCTGTTTAATTAGGGATGCTGTGATAATCCAAGAGGTTCAGTTTCAGAAGCAGAAAAAGCAGGTAAGTATCCTGTACTGTTGTTGCATCCTGTAATTTTCTATCTACTTTATATTCCATTGGAGGGAAACAATTATCAGAGGCTAAATATGTACAGTAACTATTTGAAATGCAGTTAAAACATTGCACAAATTTTGGAGATTTTGGGACCAAGAACACCAAAAAAGCCATGATAAAACTGGAAAGCCTTCACCTCAGAAAATCTGGGGAGGTCTTTTCAATACAGAAATTCAACAGGTAAGGCAGGGGTGTCAAACCTGCAGCCTGGGGGCCAGATCAGGCCCCCAAAGGGCTTCTATCAGGCCTGCAGTGGAACTGGCTGTCTTCTGCTTCTTCCAGTTCTGCTGCTGCTGCATCATTGTAGGTTTGCAGCTTACAGATACGCACCTGAACAGCATACTCAAGCTTGCAACAGCACAGACATTTTGATGCAATAATTCAGAGCAAGAAGTGTCAGTTATCAGACACTGTTAAATAAACAAAATATTGCAAGAGTGCTAATGTTTTAAGCATGTTCTTATTTTAAGTAAAAAAAAAAACCTTTGTGTTTGTGTCCTTTATAAAGTTTATATCTCTCCTACCTGACATTACATTTTATGACACACAGGGCCCGGCCCAACAAAGTTTCATTTGTGTCAGATCCGGCCCTCATAACAAATGTTCAACACCCCCGAGGTAAGGGGTTTGAAACACCTTGTCAGTTTCACCTTTGGGTAACTGACTTTTCCCCAGTTCAAGCATGTCAATTCCATAACTGCAAGAAGTGCATGCTATCATGAGGGAACTGTGAAGGCTGTTAAAAATCAGCCTTGAAAGTGACAAAATTTGAGAAGTTAAGCCCTTTACTGTAGAATAGTTAATACTGTAGAAAACTATCCTTGAAACTCAGTTGCCTGTAGTCCTGGTATTTTTGTGTTTTGCAAGGACAACTGCAGAGATTACAATGAGAACAGAAGATCAGCACAGGGATAGGAGTGGGGTTCTTGATACTGCTCCCTTGTGCTGTTTTTTTTCTGTTTAGTATTCATTTCCTCTGCTTTCTGCCCCACAAGTTAAAAAAATGCAGACTTCTCTTAACAATTTCACATCTGCAGGGGAAAGTCTACTAGTTGTCATCCAATGGCTCTCAGTTTGGGATGATCTTCTGTTAATTTTCAGATGAGAATGGTTTGGATACAGCTGGACTATGATCTCCCCCCCCTTCTCCCTAGAGAATAATTTGAATAATTGATCACAGGCTATACAGATGTTCTGTTCTTCTAGAGCAGTCCAGTCTAAGGGTCTGTAAACTAAGACTGTGGTCACACACAAACACACAATAATCCATTTTCAATCCATTTTCAATGCACTTTCCAAATAGGTTTTGCCAGTTCATACAGTAAAATCAAGTTGGAAAGTGCACCGAAAGTGGACTGAAAGTGGATTATTGTGTGTATGTGTGACTGCAGCCTAAGTTTGAGTTCAGTGGCACCTTTAAAACCAACAAAGTTTTATCCTGGGTATAAGATTTTGTGTGCCTGCACACCTCTTCAGTGTCTGTAAACTAGTTTGAGGAAAGAAAGGGTATAGTAAGCACCACACTTCCTTAGTCTGGCTAACACTAGTCTGGACCAGTCCTCCCCCCCACCCTCGACCAGGGATTTTTTTTTTTTTTTAAGTTTGAAATTTGGAGGGGGATGAAATCAATGGAATACTAACTTTCCTATCAAACCTAAACATGTTTTGCTGTTTTAACAACATAGATTGCATCTTTTATAACATAGTCAACATATATAAAACTTGCACTATATGCTATAGATTTCACAAGAAGTTTTTTTAAGAGCGCCCCCACATTTCCCTATTTTTCTGATTTTTGAAAAGCATTTCACTTATTTCAAAGTAAAACATTTCACTGGAGTACCCACCCAGTGATTCTCAAAATTAACCAGTGTTTCTACTTGATACATTGAAAAAAGATCCCAGATGAAAAAAACCTGATTTTTTCTTTTAAAAATTCAGATTGTTACTCCATCTCATAGAGCTACCCAAGAGGAGCCTGAACCAAGTTCGTGGCTGTATTGAACCACAATATGTTAGAAAAGTACTGGGAGTGCCAGACTGATAAACTAGGCAATGAGCCCCAGCTTCCAGCCTTTGACCAGGCATGCCAGACTCCTTGAGCTCTGTTTATTCCCTGGATTCCCCTTCTCTGCCAGCCCCTACGGGCACAGGGGTACCCCTCAGAGTTTTAGAGCTATCTCTCTGGACAGGGGCTCTTCCTCCAGGCACCTTCTAGGAGGTTTCTCAGGGTGCTTCCTTCAAGGGTTGAAACTTAGCTAAGCAGGGCAGGAACATGCTTACGGAGAAGTCAAGAAACTCTAGGCACATATGAGTATTTGTGTTGCACAGACTGAGGCTGGCTTGGAAATGTAAAATATTGGGGAGGGCGGATGAAAGCCCTTCAGGAACCCAAAAAATAGGTCAAGCAAGACAGTATCTTTTGAATAGAGATTTTTGAATGGAGCAATTTCAAGCACACTCATATATTTATGTCTCAAATTCAAGCGTGCCACTGTAGAAAAGCAATGTAATTTAATTGCCAAACATAATTTTTGCCTCTCTCCTATAACATTCATACCATGTCACAATGTATTCCTTATTTATAGAGTTGGAACATTTGATGGCATAGTGTGGTGGTTTCAGTAAACCATATGAACCATAATTTGTCAATCTGATATGTGATTTAGGGTAAGTAATATTACTTGGAGGTTTAGTGTTGGCTACTTCTGCATTCATTCACAAAAGGAGTGGACCATGACACTATTCTCAAAGAAATAGCTAAGGCTGGGGCCAGTTCCACAGCAGATACCATTGGCAATTGCCCACTGTAGGCATATAAAATACAGATAATTTAATCTCATTTTTAAGTATGTACCAAGAAGCCCCAATCTCCATCACAGTCCTTACACTAATGTTTCAGTCTGCAGTTATGTTGCCTGCACTGTATGTATTCGCTGTGGGAAACACCAGCCTATAGGCACAGCAACAGGAATCAACAAGGTCTATTGAGCCCCAAGGCCCACCACTAATCAAAGACACTTGGCCTATCTGGTCCCACCAGAAGATGAATAGTCACCTCACTGGCCCAATGATACTGGCCTCTAGGACATGACTCCATTTCCTGATGGGAAGTGTGCTGAGGAACATGAGCGGCCATGCTCTGCAGTTTTCCCCGGGTGCCTCTCTTTCAGAAACCTTGTGTTACTTTGAAGTCTATTGGTGCCAGCAGATCTAAAAGGGGGACTAAAGAGGCCAGGGTGCCCCCTGAAACTCTTCTTCTGCCAAGTAATAGAAACTTGCTCCAGAAGCCCCATGATGCCATAGGGAATGCAGCACAACTCTTTCATACTCCTTTTAGCTTGCTGGCCCTGCTTAGTAGGGTATTTATAGGGCAGATGACAGTGGAGGGGCAGGCACTGGGATGCCGTTTGTTCAGGGACCTCCACAACTGAGAGGCAATTGTGTCTGTTGTATAATGTATAAAACAGTCCTGAAGCATAGACAGTCTCTTCATGCTTCTGTTACCTCAACTTAGGACAGCTTTTTTAAAAAAAGAATCTCCTTGACATAGATGTAACAAGAGATCTCCTACCTCTGAAAATGGAGTTAAAAGACAATGCACAGGAAACACAGTCTTGATCAAACTTCCTAACAGAGATTTACCTGAAAAATTTATGGCTAATTAAATATTTAAGAGTGATTTGGAAACGAATTGGAAGCAACTCAAGGCACTGCCACCTTTATACCAGTCTACCAGTCCTACGCACCTGACAACTTTCTCATCAATGAAAATTATGTACAGCAAACTGTGAAGTTCCCCGGCGAACAATTCACCGCGATCACCATCGCTACACATCTAGGAATTCTTTTCTTGGATGTTAAGTTTTATGGAACAACATCAATACAAATCTCAAGTACTTGATATGAAACTGACATTGCTTCAGACACTTAAGGGATTTTTTTTTTCAGTTCAGTGCCCCAGGATTAACTGCTTGACTTTCATTACTATTAATCGGGTTTGCATTGCCATATCCCAAAGGAATGGTGCTAATATGTTGCTCTTTATTTTGCAGTGCTGCATACAATATGCCTGTCAAACAGAATTCAGGTACTAATCTAATTACCATGCTGTGTGTGTTCTACAGACATGAATTCTACATGCATGCCCTGTTGGGCTCCCACTCAATGAAAAGTTGCTTATCCTTCTGTTAACATGATAATGCTACCTCTATACTGACAAGTAGTTTGAGGGTGTGTTCAGACGGATCTTTTGATCTGCCATAGGAACGACTCCCTTGCGGATCAAAAATGCACGACCAGACAGAAACATCTGCGAAATATTCCGGTCCCATAGGCATCCCGTTCTGCTGCGCCTCCAATCCTGATTTAAAAAGTAGCACTTTCAATGTAGGGTTTTCGCTTACCCGCGCAACAACTGCAGACTTTCTTCCGTCTGGTCACTCCATTAGCGCGCGATGCTCCCGTCGGCTCGGTCTGACGTCAGACCGAGCCGACGGGGCGCGATTTTTAAAAAATTGAAACCCCATGTGCGCTTTAACGAGGAAACGCATTCAGCGATAAGCGCTACGAGGAATGTAATATTCATGCTTATTTCTTTTAGGGGCAAGATGTTACCGCGATGGGAGATGGAGGGGGAAGGACTGTTCTAACTTGCAAAATAGTCCCTCCATTGATCATGATGGCAAGGGGGAGGACCGGGACTTTGCTGAAAACCCTCCGCGATCGCCTCAGTTCTCCAAGGAGGCGCAGCCTTGCCTATGCGAATGTACAAAACTTTTTTAAAAAAAATCCTCGGTGGATGCTGTGTAGACAAATCACGGTGGGAACAACACGCGGTGAGGCTATTTCATGGGGGGGCGTCTGGTCGTGCTAGGCTGGATTAAAAAAATCGGGATAAAATTTTAGGAGGGCTCATGGCGCGATTGACTGGCCGTCTGAACGCAGCCTTACTCTTATCTAGCTATGAAGGCCTTGATTGTATGTAGCAATAGGATTTACTACAGAGCAGACAGGGATAGAATTAGCCTGCAAACCCTTAGGGCTCTATTTGGAAAATGAAGACTAGCCTCCAAAAGTATGTATGGTGGCGGGGGGGGGGATTTGGCTTGTTCTATACATTTTTGCTGGACACTGAAACTCTCAACAGTGCTGCTTCCCAGTGCCTGTAACAATACAGCAAGTAAGTTCAAGCAGAATTTCCACATATGCAGACATACTGTTAAATATCCCTGACCTCCCCCTCATCCCTCCCAAGAACAACGACAGCATATCCCTATACATTTATGATAAACAACAGGGATCCCAGGGCAGATGACATGTCCCTTTGTATGAAAACAAACATCGAAATCACTATCTGAATTTAAGCACCATATGCCAAGTGTCCTGGAACTCACATTGAAGTATACAGAGAAGTGGATGGGATTGCTCAGGACTGAGCCAGCAAATGGAAGAAACTTCATATCACTTACCACCTCCCTCTCAGAGGTAATACCCCCCCCCCTGCTTCCTTCTAAAAATTAACCAAACCTCTCAGACTTGACACGTCCCATGGTCCATGCTATGTATTGAGCCTGAACTGTACTGGCAAAAGGACTTAGCTCGGGATGCATGACAATAGACAGCTAGGATCCTAGAATGGGCCAGTAGGGAAACAGGGATCCTGGACTAAACCAATTGGGAAACAATAGAGTGTGGGTGTGGGTGTGTTTTGGGTGTAACCTTTTTCAGACATAAATACCTGGCTTCAGCCAGGGATTTTCAGTCTACTTTCTCTTGCTGAATCACTAATAAAATATGAGCTGATCATTTAAATGTGTCCGAACTCAGTATATCTCACTGGCGACAAGGATGGGATCCCAATGAGCGACCCTGGCCCAGCATCCAGCACCGCACCATGCAATGATCTGCAGGACTCTGAACCTCACATCGCTCCACAGGTCATGGCTGCTGCTCTGGGAATCATTCCTACATTTGACCCTGCTCACCCTGAGTTTCGGGAAGCATAGGTGGAGCAGCTGAAGTACTTTGTTTGGTTCCAAGGCACAGACAACGTCGACAAGAAAAAATTGCTCCTACTCAGTGCATGCAGCATCGCCACGCTATGCCTAAGCCAGGGCCTCATCACTCCTAAGACCCTTGAAGAAGCCACATACGATGAACTCGTCAAGGCCCTCATAGGCCATTTTGCGCCTCAATCAACTAAGATGGCAAAGCGCATGGACTTCTTGGTGCACCACCAAAAGTCCGGTGAAGCAGCCACCAACTTCAAGGCTGATCTCCGCAGGCTAGCCATCAACTGCGAATCCCCAGATCTTGAGGATGCCCTCTTAAGTCAGTTTGTCTGGGGCGTCTGAGAACAGAAACTCCACCACAAACTCATCAGTACCAATAAACTCAAACTGGACAAGGCACTATGCATGGCCATGGCTTTTGAAAAGTCACCGATCTGCTGAACCTGCAGAAAACAAGGCCACTTTGCACATGCCCACCGTTCCCAAGGAAACTGGCATCATCCAACCACTCACCAGGAATCCGCAGGACTCCACAATACAGACATCCACCAACACCAGGTATTTCACTTGCCCCTGGACACCCCTAACAAAATTAAAGTAACCATGTTAATAGAGGGGGCCCCTTGTGAAATGGAACTGGACACAGGGTCCCCCATCTCCATCATCTCCAAAGAGACTCTCAGGAGATTCTGCCCGCAAGGGGGTCCCCACCTAAAACCCACCAGCTTCACCCTCAGAGACTTACAGAAGAACCCGGTGGCCATTAAAGAGTGGGGCAAGTTCCATGTGCAGCATAAAAACTTTGAAGGACTTTTGGATTTTGTGGTGGTGGAAGGGTGGCTTACTAGTTTACTAGGTCTGTCATGGTTTGATCCCCTGGGTTCGGGGTGCTGGGGGTGCATCACGTGACTCCTACGGACTTCAGTAATGTGTGCAACGAGTTCCCAGACATTTTTGATGGGACGCTTGGTCGCTACACTGATCTGCCGCTCTCCCTAGACCTCAACCATGCTAGGATCCTAGAATGGGCCAGTAGGGAGACAGGGATCCTGGAGTAAACCAATTGGGAAACAATAGAGTGTAAATAGCCTATCATTGGGAGTGGGGTGTGTTTTGGGTGTAACCTTTTTCAGACATAAATACCTGGCTTCGGCCAGGGATATGCAGTCTTCTTTCTCTTGCTGAATCACTAATAAAATATGAGCTAATCACTTGAATGCATCTGAACCCAGTATATTTCAGACCCATGAAACCTTCCCTCCAGTCTACCTAGATGTTTTTATTGTCTTGCACTCACCACAGTTCATCGAACCCTTTCCTGTGCACTGAATATGGACACAACCTTATGCATGACAAACAGGCACACATGTATATTACCTTCCTGAAACTGGAAATCTTTTCTTCCAGTAAGAGGCAACATTCCGGAGCCAACATTCCTGATTGTAGAGCCTACATGTATACAGTTTGCACAGGCACAGGCATGGCCAGGCAAACAAACATAAACAGATGAAGCTGCCTTGTACTACATTGGTCCAAAGCTCGGATTCAGGGTAGCAGTAGCTCTCCAGGGTTTCAGGTAGAGATCTTTTGCACCATCTGCAACCTGTTCCTTTTAACCTGAGATACTGGGGATTGAACCTGGGGCCTTCGGTATGTCAAGCAGAGGCTCTACCACTGAGTCATGGGCTCTTTCCAATGTGATGGCAGGCCCAATATGCACAATCACAGGTGGAGGGTGGGGTTTGTACATTAGCTTGTCAGGGAGGAACCATGGCTCAGTGACAGAGCATCTGCTTTGCATTCAGAATGTCCCAGGTTCAATCTCTAGTTAAAAGATCAGGTGATGTGAAAGATCTCTACCAGACACCCTGGAGAGTCATTGACAGTCTAAAGAGACAATATTGATATTGATGGACCAAAAGGTTTGATTTAGTATAAGGCAGCTTCATGTGTTCCTGCACAGGTTGTGTGCATAGGACAATCTCTCCCATTTCTTAAACTATGTTTTCATGAAAACTGTAACAGCTGCATTGATGATTCTTGTTTCTGTAGGTGGTGACTCAAGAACTGATGTAACTATGAAACAGACAGTGAAAGTTGAGATTTAGGGAAGCTTTCTCTATATGGCTGACCAAGGGCAAGACTGGACAAGGTTTAGCAGCTCCGTTCTCCCCAGGCCCATGGATGGGCACATGACCAAGTCTCTCCCTTCAAAGCTTTCTGAGTCATGCATTGTGCTTTAGTCTGGGCAACCAGAGCATCTCTGAGTAATTGCTGTTTATGTCATGCTGCATTCCTGCTGTTCTTTGACTTTTGTTTCACCCTCGCTCCACTTTGCTCGTGCCCTTTCCTGATGCTGGTACTACTATCCAGCCAGAGACTGTTAATTAGCATCCTGTCCAGAATTGTCTCTTCTTCATGATTTGCCAGAACTGGAAGATCCAAAGGCAGAAAAACAATTCCTGTGAGAAAAAAAATAATCTTTGTTTTGGTGGAATGATAGCACACACCTGTATTGGAACGCATCACATGGGTTGGGCAGGATCTGAAATATGGTGCTCATCTATTTTGAATGCAAAGGCACACATGCTGTTCTACCATATGATGCTCCATCTCTGAACAAGAGCATAATGCAGGTGGCTGTCATCATTTCACAAGATGTTTAATGGGACTGCATGCATTTGTGTTGGTCTCTACTGAGTGCGTGAATCAGCCAGCCCAGAACAGATCCTGACATTCTGCACCTCATGGCCTCTCCCTCCAGAATACTGCTCACAAAGTACATCATCTAGGAATGCTTCTGTCACAGGCATGGTGAGATGCAGGGGCCCAGATCCCATAGGCCACTTGGACAGCCTTCAGAAGTAACAAGGTGAGTCTTGGAAAGGGGGACTTCGGTATCAAATGTAATGGGTCCAGATCCCCTGAATCCATGTTGAGTCAGGCCCACATCCTTTCATAGCTAGACATGAGTTTATTTTGTTCCAATCCTTCACCATTCTAAATTTGCCAAGAAGCTGCATTGGCAGGGAGGGCTTATGCTAAGGCTTCCATGAACAAGCTGTGAGCAGGTTCTAGGGCATAAAAGACACTCAACTGTGGTGCCCATCGTGAGGTGAAGCAGTGCGGCAGAAGAAAGCACTAGATATCATTGTGCTCCTAATGATTAAATGGTCACAGAGTGAAAAAAATGTTTTGAATACTTTAAGAATTACTTGTTAACACTTTAAAATTTTAAAATTTTAAATATTCTGACTTGGATTAGAATCACAGAGCTCCCACCCCCGGACAAGTGAGGAAACTTTTCTCTCCACAAAGGAATTGCATTCGGTGTATGTCAGGGATGAGTTGTCCTGTTACTGAAGCACCTAGAAGAAAGGAATTCTGCATATGGCTTAGAAGTCCTCAACTCCATGTGCCAGATTTGTGCATGTGCGTGTGTGTGTGTGTGAACAAATTTGGCAGTTTAAGCTTGACAATTGCACTCTAATGGCTATTAATGGTAGTATTCAAGTTTACTTTTGGTTAATGGAAAGTATATCCCATTTGCTTCTTGTCTGGATTTTTACAGTTCAGTCCTAAGCCCACTGACTTCAATGGATTTAGAAGAGTGTAAAATTGTATAGGATTGTAGTGATCGGTATTTTTTCCCTTTTCCTGTTGTATGTCCCCTCTTATGCTGTCCCTCTTTCTCCACCCCCTTAATGTCCCCTTTCTTCACTCTGGGCAGTTTCTTACTGAAAACTCATTTCCCTAGTAAAACTTAGAGCCAAGCCAGAGAAATACATTGTGACACTGAGGAAATGAAACACCCCATTCACAGACACTGAAGCAGATGCATTATTAATTTTGTTGTTTTCAAGTCTATTAAATCATGCTTCACCTGCAACAAATAGCTGAATTCTAATAACAACTGGATAAACAAGGAAGAGGGCTAAGGCATGCTTCCGATTAATGATGAGAAGAGCATGATGCCTCCTGAGCTTTGATGCAGTGCTATAAATCTGTTTCGAAAAAAGCATCATTCACTAAAAGGGCTGTGACCTCTTTACATTTTATTATTCTTTCCCAATTAAGCTGTTGCAGCTTCCAACAATTTGCAGTGGCTGAAGACTTTTCATTTGGTGCTAATGGTCAGAGGTGCTAAGCTAAATGTCAGAGGGAAACTGTTGGTATTAACCAAAGCAAGGCTACTTATTCGCAACAAATAATTTATCAGCCAAATGTCTTGATCTTATTTATTGCAAGGAAAGTCTCAACTCAGGCCTGTTGAGGACTGGCCTTGCCACTGGGTGTTCCTAGACAGGCAAGACTTTGCAGGAGCTAGGCTGTCTTCAGCATATTCTTAGTTCTGTACTGTTTTATGCACTGATTTCAGTGGAACTTCCAGAAGAATGTACTAGTCAAGAACACCACAGAGTGAAGAGTAAAGGGGTCTGATTCTGTAAACAGACAAGAATAGATCATGTAACGGGGGGGGGGGAATGATCCAGGATGCTGTGGAAGGAAGCTGGCATGGACTAGCATTACAGTCTACACTATGGTATGCCATAACACAGAAAGTGGGTTACAAAGATATAAATTTATCCTGATATTAATCTGTCAGCTCTAGAAATTATGTCCAATGCTACTATGTAGATGCAAGAGACTGTCATACGCTGCTATGATCTAGTTCATCTAAGTAATAATGCAATGCTGAGCAGAGGTATATCTTCTAAGATCATTAATTTCAATGGGCTTAGATAGGTGTAACTCTGCATAGGACTGCTCTGTAAATGTATAACTAGGCAAAGTTTCAGTGTAGAATGACAAGATCGACATTTCAGGGTCCAAATATGCTCTTGCCTGTCTTCCTTTAAAGTCAAGAAATTCTTGCCTGTGTTAAATTGAAGGGATCAACCCTTGTCATATCTCAGTTCTGACATTTAAGAGAAACTCTTCATGCAAATTCAAGATGTGACTGAATTGTTGGAAAAGAATATCAAATACCAAGCACAGAAATACAATGAAGTACATGCTATTGACGGAAATCCTTTATGTGCCTCATCTCAAGAGCAAATTAAATTTGAACTTGCCCGCTTTGAAGTTTGGGAATGCTTGCATATTGCATACTGATGTACATACTAAATCAAAATTAAACATATCACATTAACATGCATTTCCCACTGTTGTGTTTCCTGTCCTCCTAAGTGTAGGCTTAACACTGAAATGTTAATAAGTGAAAGAAATCTGACACCTTTGCAAGTGCCTTTTTGAATGAGAAACATCATCTCGTTTTCAAACAATGATGGCTTGCTTTTGATATTTGACTTTGTTACTTCCCTTTGATTTTTTGCCTTCATAATATATCAAATATAAGGGCCTTGGTTTAAAAAAGGGAAAAAAAACAGACACAGGACAGAAATTCCATACTACCACCTTCTATGATTACTGAGATAATTGCAAATTACATCTCATAAGTGAGGGTGACATTATGCAAAGGGTGCACAAAAGTCCTTGTTTTGTAAAAGATAAAAAGCTGTTTTTTATACCCAAATGTTATGCCAGGCCACCGTAGCACTCTTCCCATTTACACGAGTGTAAATGAGAGGAAAATGCTCACAAAGTCTATTTGCAAATGAATTATGGATCAACTGTTCCATTATTCATTACTTTCTCAGCAAAGTAAGTGTTTCAGACATCCGTTATACAAGATCTTTAATCTTTACCCTCTGAATCATTGCCAAAACATACTGCTTTCACCACGTTTTTTACACTTGGTTTGTTCATGGATTACATATTCATGCAAATTTGATGTAATAAGGAGGCCCTCTTTTAGACATGTCTGATATCCATGCTGGCATGTTCTCAATTTCAGCAGGAGGATGGTTCCTTGTAGAACTTAGAGTTGCCAGGTTTGCATCTCAGGGGTTCTGTATCTGGTATGGCCAGCTGGTGGAGTCTGGCTACATTGTGAGAGGGATCAATGACAATCTCCACAGTTTCCAGATCACCCTGTTGCCCAAACAGAGCAGGGTTTCGGGAGGGGAAGGACTTCAGTGGGATATAATGCCACAGAGTCAACCTTCTGAAGTGGCCATTTTCCCCAGGTGAACTGAACTCTGACTCCTGGAGATCCGTTGTAATAGCTGGTGATCTCCAGCCACCACCTGGAGGTTGGCAACTCTCATCTACAGGCAGCACTGATGCTAATCTCATGAAGGATTGATATCATTTGAGTTCATTCGCTAAGCAGAAATTATGCTAAAAACTTTCACTCAAAATATTCCAGGTTTACTTAAAAACATATACACCTGGCTACCAGCAAAGCTTACGGCGTTCCTGTATAAAGATTCTTGCAAAAGTCCCCTTCTTATTTTCCTAGTTGGTTGGTAAGTCTCATGAAGGTATCAGCTGAGTGGCAAAGAAACATGAGTTTTTCAAGACCACATGCTTCCTTACAGGCCACAGATGGCCTGCCAGGACTGTATGTCCATGTCTATTTTTCAATTAGCGAAAAAGACAGAGTTTGAACAGAGGGGCATTCAGGTCCTCAGGACCAATCTTCACATTGCAATATATGTTGGGGGACAATGCAGCTGTAGAAAAGAGCAAGAGTCCAGTAGCACCTTAAAGACTAACAAAATATGTGGCAGGGGGTGAGTTTTGGTATCTGAAGAAGTGAGCAGTGACTCACAAAAGCTCATGCCCTGCCACGTATTTTGATAGTCTTTATAGTGCTACTAGACTCTTAATCTTTTCTACTGCTACAGACAGACTAACACAGCTACCCATCTCGATCTATCTTTGTTACAGCTGTGTGATGAGAGTTTGTACCTCCCAGATGTATGCCCGCCCTTCTCTGCTCATGACCATGAAGCCCAGGGAGCAGCAGCTTCAGCCTTCTCTTCCCCTCATGCCTTTGCCACACCCTCAAGCTGCCCCATAGAGTTGCAATAGGCTCCACAGTACAGATCACATTACTTGTGTGGCTACAAGTAATTTTTGCACAAGGGCTGGTTGCTCCTCCATGGAGGAGGAGCAACCAGCAGGAGCAGCCAGCAAATTAGTTGCTTTCTTTTAGTGGACAAGTCGACAACTATGATGCATTGCCTGCTTGACAGACCTTTAAAATATAAACATTAAAACAGAACATAGTAATTATTATTATTTTGATAAAGAGTTCTTTTGCTATCCAGAACTATCTCAATGGCTACATTTACACTTTTTCCTGTGGTATATACATTCTGCACAGCAGGAAGAAGGAAAACTACCTGTTCTGCCGAGTGGCCTGCTACCCTAGTCAGAAGTGAAGCCTTTACCTCATCCCTAACTTGCTTATAATAATTATAAGCTATCCAGGATTTTTTGAGGCTTTGGAAGCCTTCACAAGGCTCTGGAAACTCACAAAGGGTTCTGGGGGCTCCCAAAGCCCAGTGCCTGAACAGCAGCCTGAAGACCTGGTAGGCATTCTCCAGCTGTCAGGGACTGAGTTGGCTCCACTGACTGCCGCTGGCAGAAGGAAGACTTAGTAGATGGACGTAATGCAAACCTAGAGAGCTGCCAGCAGGCCAATGGCTGTAAGTCATACCTTCCATCTCTTTTTGATCTTTAAAAGAGTCAAAAGACCTTTGTGGGGGAGGTGGGAGAGAGACCTGTCCATCCTTTTTCCTTCCTGAAAACTGAAACACTACCACAATCCTGGGAGATAACTTTTTCTTACTCTGGAATCCCTGGAGTGCTTTTTTGTTTTTGTTTGGTACAGGAGGCAGCAATCAGCACCATCCCAAAGAAAAAGAAATGCAAGAAAGCAAAGTGGCTGTCTGATGAGGCTTTACAAATAACAGAGGAAAGAAGGAAAGCGAAAGGAAAAGGTGAAAAGGAAAGGTTTACCCAACTGAATACAGATTTCCAGAGAACAGCAAGGAGAGATAAGGAGGCCTTCCTGAATGAACAATGCAAAGTAATAGAGAAAAAACAATAGAATGGGAAGGGCTAGAGATCTCTTCAAGAAAACTGGAGAAATCAAGGGAATGTTCCGTGCAAAGCTAGCCATGATAAAGAACAAAAACAGTAGGGACATAACAGATGCAGAAGAGATTAGGAAGATATGGAAAGAATACATTGAAGAACTATACAAGAAGGACCTCAATGTCCTTGACAGCCATGATGATGTGATCACTGACCTTGAGCCAGACATCCTGGAGTGAGAAGTCAAATGGGCCTTAGAAAGCATTACTAACAACAAAGCTAGCGGAGGTGATGGTATCCCAGCTGAGCTATTCAAAGTCTTAAAAGAATGCCATTAAAGTGCTGCGCTCCATATGCCAGCAAATTTGGAAAACTCAACAGTGGCCACAGGATTGGAAGAGGTCAGTTTACAAATATATTTATTTATTCATTTATTTATTATCCCTACAAGCAGGCTTTGGTGGCTTACATTAGTTGGTAAAAGCTTCATGGATAGAGAACTGCCAGAAGTACAAGCTGGGTTTCAAAGAGGTAGAGGAACTAGAGATTCAATTGCCAACATTCGCTGGATTATGGAGAAAGCAAGGGAGTACCAGAAAAACATCTACTTCTGCTTCATTGACTATGCTAAAGCCTTTGATTGTGTGGATCACAACAAACTGTGGCAAGTTCTTAAAGAGATGGGAGTACCAGATCACCTCACAAGTCTCCTGAGAAACCTGTATAAGGGTCAAGAAGCAACAGTTAGAACCAGATATGGAACGGTTTCTGGTCGAAGTGTCTTGCCACTCAGTCATGTCCCATCTCGCTCTGATGGACACACATCGAGATTCAGTGGACAAGAGGGGTCCTGTATTGATCTGGACCCTCCTGGGGTCTTTTTAGAAGACCCCCAGCCTGGAGAGCTGAGGAGAGCCTCTTCCAAGCTGACGGCCAAAGAATTGAGGCTCACCTTCTTCCCCGTAAGGTCCCATCGTTGAAGAGCTAATATGGCACTTAGAGGTGGTTGCTGGAGCAAGCGGACACAATTGAAAACTTAAAAGTGCTTCTAGAAGAACTCCAAGGCTCCAACCGTGAGTTAAGTTTCTGTTCACATTCTTTTGGGCATTTACCAAGCCTTGGTAGTATTTAGAAGCTCCTACAGTTTAAGCGTGGGTTGGAGGGGAAACTCAAGACTCCCCCACACAGTAAAACATGAAAAGCGGTTTTAAAATGGGAATAAAAAGACTACAAGCCTAAAAAATGCATGAGTATATAAACAAAATCAGAAACTGCAAGTTAACATAAAGCCGGATAAAATCGCTGAACTTTTATCTTAATTTGGAAAATTTACTTCTGGCTGATATTATGGCGGGGAGAGGGCAGAAGATGACGCTGGAGAAAAAACCTATTTCAGAAAACAATCAACCAATGACTCCCTCCCAGAACCAGGAAGTAACTAGAGATCTCTCTGCTCCACTGCAAGTGCACTGTGCCCTCTAATGCAACAGATGACAAATCTCAATTCTAAACTCAACAAGGTGCAAGCAGAATTAACTCAGATGGATAAAAGAACCTCAGAGACTGAGAAAACACTTTAAAAAATGGGTGGAAAGACTGAGAATATCAATAAAACTGTAGAGGAAGTGAAAAAAGAAAGGACCTCTGATAAAATGAAATTAATTCAGCTCCAGCTGGAAAGATCTATGTATATTCTGCTCTTTCGAGGGATTTTGGAAGGAAAAAAAGGAGAACTTAAAAGAACTCTTAGCAGATGCCCTTGCACCATTAATGGATTACAAACGGGAACATTTATTGAGCGAGATGGACTTGGCTTATCAGACATATCCAGATTTTATAAAGAAAAATAAACTGCCAGGAGAAATGTGCTTGACATTCACCAAACGATCGGCCAGAGAACTGGTGCTAAAATCTATGATAGGGAAGTCTTTGAAAATCAAAAATGAAGACGTTAAAATCTTGAAAGATGTACCCTTTGAAGTGAGAAAGTGGATGAGACTCTACAAGGAGCTTACTCTCTCTCTACAAAAAAAAGGTAATACTCTACAGATGGACATTCCCTGAAGGTTTGAGTTTCATGTATGATGGGGAAAAAGTCAAAATTGACTCTGTTCCTAAGGAAAATAAATTTATGGACCAATTTTTAAAACCAATTAAAAATCAAAAGGAAAAAAAATCCAAATCCTAGTGTGGAGGAAGAAGAGAATGACGAAGAATAATCCTACTCACAGGATTCAACAAGCACCAGTTCCAACTCTTCAGAGACATCGGAATCTGAGAAAGGAGCGGCTGCTCCTAAACAAAGTAAACCGAAGAGACGCAAGAAGAAAAGACTCTGAAACGAAGATAACTGTTTAAACTGCAGTTTTAGTTAAAATGACCTCTACATTTAATCTTTAGTCTCTAGTTTGTATCTTTAATGCTATTTATAGTAGGTGATACAGTAAATACTAAAGTAACCAAGATTGTTGTCATTTTCTTAGGTCTTCCCATTCCCTCTACCTTAGTAGTTTGTGTAGTTTGTAGTGTTTTAGTGTTAGTCTGCCAGTTTCCCCCTTTCTCCCAATCCAGTAGATTTCTGTGTATTAGTGTTAGTCTTGCAATTGAAAAACAATAAAAATATTATATATATAAAAAAGAAGAACCAGATATGGAACAATTGATTGGTTTAACATAGGAAAAGGAGTACAACAAGGATGTATATTGTCACCCTGCTTATTTAATTTATATGCAGAGTCCACCATGCAAAATGCCAGCCTGGATGAATCCCAAACTGGAATTAAGATTGCCAGGAAAAACATCAGCAACCTCAGAAATGCAGACTATACCACTCTAATGGCAGAAAGTGAAGAGGACCTAAAGAGTCTCTTGCTAAGAGTCAAAGAAGAGAGTGCAAAAGTTGGCTTGAAACTCAACATCAAAAACTCTAAGATCATGGCATCTGGCCCCACCACCCCTTTGCAAATAGAAGGGGAAGTCATGGAAGCAGTGGCAGAATTCATGTCCCTGACATCCAAGATCACTGCAGATGGTGACTGCAGCCATGGAATTAAAAGACGCCTGCTCCTTGGGAGGAAAGCTATGAGAAAACTAGATGGCATAATAAAAAGTAGAGGCATCACCCTGCCAACAAAAGTCCGTATGGTCATAGCAATGGTATTCCCAGTAGTAATGTATGGCTGTGAGAGTTGGACCATAAGGAAGGCTGAGCATCAAAGAATAGATGCTTTTGAATTATGGTGCTGGAGAAGATTCTCAAGAGTCCCTTGGACTACAAGGAGATCAAATCAGTCAATTCTAAAAGAAATCAACCCTGACTGTTCCCTGGAAGGCAAGATATTGAAGCTGAAGCTCAAATACTTTGGCCACCAAATGAGAAGGGAGCACTTACTGGAAAAGAACCTGATGCTGGGAAAGATTGAACATCAAAGAAGAAGGGGATGGCAAAGGATGAGATGGTTAGACAGTGTTATCGATGCAACGAACATGAAATGAAGCAAAGTCTGGAGGACATCAGGAGGGCCTGGTATGATGTGGTCCATGGGGTCGTGAAGAGTCGGACTCGACTGTGTGGCTGAACAACAACAACAACTGAGGTGAAATTGTTAATTTTGGATATATTTTCAGCTTGAGTGTTTTCAGATACCCATCCATTGTTTGGATTTCATCCACTGAGCCAAATAGGCACCCTATAAAGTAATCACTTAGGGCACCATTTTGTCCTTGTATGTATGTACCACTGCCGGAACAAAGTAGTCAGCTTTAACATAATAAAATCGAGTAATTGTTTAGGCAGATTATTAAAAATTCACATGTGCATCTTGGGAATGTGCTTACCATTTGCCGGAAGAATAGAATACAGGGCCCAGATACTGTAGAACTGCACTTGTTCCAGCTGAAGGTCATCCAGTGACCATCTAAATTGCCAGTGTTTTGGTAGCAACATGAAGGCTGAACACATTCCATTTTAAAAAAACACACACACACAAACACAGAGCAAAGAGCTATGGTTGTTTTATTTGGTGTTTCCTCAGCAATTTCTCCTTCCTGCCCAATGTTCTGGTTGCAAACACAGGGAATGGGGGGCAGTTGAGAAGTGATAGACCCCACACCAGATATTTTAGAGAAACAAAGGCCATAATTTTATTGAATATACCACAGGACCATTGGCACAGCATGGGGGAGGATCCTGAACTGAGTGGCCTGCCTACCACCTGATAACCCCAACACCCCAGTCTGCCTGCTGGGGGTGAAACCACGAGTGCCAAACACCAGAAGCCATGTGGGCACTGGCTGCTGTGCGGTACCTTTGCCACCTGATGGTGAGAGCCCTTCCAACAGCCCCTGAGCTGAGCATGTCTTGTTTTGGTTCCACCCCAAGACCTCTTAATGGGGTCCTCAGACCATGGGATGTGGGCACCCAGGCACTGCCTCCTTAGCAAAAGGATCTGTCTCAATCCTTAAAGCACCACAAGAGCTGGGGAGGTGATTCCCCCCCTCCCACCAATGCTCCTATGCCTGTACCCAACGAATTAACCCACCTGAGATGCCATGCAGGCAAATATCCATGTTCCACTCAGATAAGTGTACCCCATCTGCCTATAGAGGGCCAGTTGCCTGTAACTGATGTCCAGCTGGCCAATGTCACTTCTGCTGAAAGATTCTACTACTCGTGCTGCAGCCTCACACATTCTCCTCCTGGCCAAGTTCACTTTGCCTGGGAATATAGTTCCACACCACTCCCAAACTCAAGGTGGCTAGAACAGATTAAGCAAGTGTTAGGAAGCTGAGAGTGGATAGTTTCTAAGTCCACCACTGTAGAATATGAGAACACAAAACCTTTCTCTGCAGAAAGGTTATTTCCCCCGAATTGGATGACCAAGGCATCTGGTGGTCCCAGGCTTGAGACATGATGAGAAACCATGGTGAGGAGAGAAAAACAATGCATTCTCCGATGCCACAATCTGGTGATCTGCAGATGATTGCTGAGTCCCAGGGCTTCCCCCCATCCTGACAATGAGGCATATGTCCTGGCCCAGTAGACAATACCATTGTCCACAATCCACATCAATTTATTACAGCCTGAATAGGCTGAAATATACAAATGTTGGCCATCGAGCTGAGCTGAAGGTGTATATATGACTGGTATGCTGACATAATTCCAAAGCCACCATGGTGGCAACAATGTGAAAAGAGTGTATACCAAACTCCCTGAGAAAGAACCCCAGGTTCACTATGCAGGAAGGGCTACAATTTCAGGAACTGCATGAAACCACTCTTCCTGAAATCAAGGCGATGCATCAGCAATGTCGTTATTGGCTCCTTCATTGTAACATGCTGAGAAAGAGGTCTTAGATTCCAAGCAGGTTAGAACAAACCTACAAACCAAGTGCACGACTGGGCTAGATCCCTGCAGTGGTGCTTTAAATAAGGAAAAGGAGGGCAGCCAAGCCTGGGGCTGCCTGCAGCCCACCCCAGCGTAATGCCAGCAAATTGAATGCTGATGCCCACCTCCTGCTACTGCGCAGCCCCACCCTTCAGACCATGTGGCCAGATTCCATTCACATGGTTTTCACTCCCACTCCCCCCATCCCTGGTGCCTGCAAATGCAGCAACGGGGTAAGTCCCAGCCACAGGCTATAATTGTTTTAATGCTACTTTGCCTTTTTGTTGTTGGTTTTAATGCTTAAAATGTAATTTTATTATGTATGTTTTAATTCGTTAGGTGCCTTGGTGGGCCCTGTGAGAGCAGAAAGGAGGGATATAAATTATGTAAAATAAAATAGCAAATAATAATGCATTTTGTTGTGGATCTTAGGAGTCTCCCTTAACTATGGGTGTAATTATGGTCATGAGTATAAGGTAAAGTGTGCTCTCAAGGCACATACAGCTGATCAACTTAGCCCAATCACACGGTCCCCAAGTTGCTGTTAGCGCTGATCACATGGTGATGCTGAAGCGTGGCAAAAAAGTGGCGCAATGCGATCACACAAACTGCACTGTTTGTATGTGTGCAGGCACTGTTTGGGGGGGGGGGCTGCTGTTGGTGTCTTGTTTGTGTGCATGCCCCATTTGGCATTGGTGTGCATCCTATGGACACTTACAACATCCAGTTTGCTCCAGGATCTGTGCAGGTGCCGGACGCCATGGGATACTAGTGCTCCCGCAATCAAATGCCCACCTTTGCCCCACATTTTTCAGAAACTAGTCCTCCTTCCATGGTGGTTTTTTACTCTGCATCTTCGGTGGGAAGCCACACGTTGGCCACGGGAATGCAACGCCTCCCAGATGTGCTGCTGTGATCATGCCCAGAAACTCTGCAGGGCTACCATGCCTTTGGTGGGGCAAATGCTCCGTGTGACCAGGGCCTACAATGGCTATTTGTATCATTTAGTCATTTTTGTTCACTTTCTTTAAAATAAGAAAATTGTACCCTCTTTCCTCTTTCTCCTGGGCATTCAGGTTAGTCTATGTAGTATCCTTCCACTTCATGCACACAACAATCTTGTCCCAAGGTCACCTACAGTACAATCCAAATCTGAGTTATACCCTTCTACGCCCTTTGACTCCAAGGGCATTAGAAGGGTGTAACTCTGCTTACGATTTAAGATTGTATGCACTCGAAAGCTTATACCTTGAATAAAACTTTGTTGGTTTTAAAGGTGCCACTGGACTTAGGTTTTGTTAAGACTGCACAGCTAGTTCCCAGGGAAAAGAAATTTGAATCAAATTCTCCTTGAACAAAATTTACCTTCCCTGCACCTCCCTCTTCAGGTGCACGAATAGCAATACCAACTTTGCACAGCTTAGCTTCCTTGGTGTTTGAAATCCAAATAGTCTGAGTCATTATTTGAATTAATAAAATTAAATTCTAGTCCATCTGAAGCTTCTCTTAGGCATACTGCATTAAACTGCTTGTTCCCAATAGTTAACCTTATGCAGAAATAGTCTTGCATGCTAATTGCTGTTTTTCTAGTTAATTTTGTCAGCCTAAAATTAATTAAAACATGGGGCTGCTTATCATTTAGCTTTATTTACACATCAAATAATGTGCAATAAAATTAATGTCTGCTGTTTCAGAGACCTTGCTGAGAAGTATTTTCAGTTCCCTTGCCCCTGATTGATTTGCAGCTGTTATATATAGGCCTTTTATTACTTTCCTAAATCATCATCACAAAATGGCACAGGAGCTCTGAGTCCTAAAGCCAGTCAAACTCATAAGAACATAAGAAGAGCCATAAGAAGAGCCATGCGAGATCAGACCAAAGGCCCATCAAGTGCAGCATTTTGTTCAAACAGTGGCCAACCAGCCACTTCTAAGAAGTTCATAAACAGGATGACTGCAACAGCATCCCTGGCCCGTGCTGCCCAAGCAACAGACACAAAAAAGGCATGCTCCTGGCTCAGTCCTGCATTCAGACTTATCAAAAGCTGCTGTATCGCCATACTAGGCTTAGAAATCATGAATGAACCTAAGAAGATGGTGTGAAAGAATACCTCCCCCCATCTGCCGCCTGTGACTGGATTGGCCTTTCTGCTCTCAAATGAGCCCCCACTACTCATGTGCATACTTGCCAGATGAGGTTCCTCTGGGGCATATACCTGTCCTAACACTAGACTTTCATGTCTGAACATGAAATGTGTCATTCTCTCTACCTTTTTCATTCTTTGCTTTCTGGACTGAGTGAGACACTGTGTGTGGTTAGCCAATGACCATTTTAGGGGAGGGAAATAAAGCGACAATGGCTGGAGGAGCAGCAGAGAAAGAAAATGCATATAAGGAGAAAGGATAGATTGGATATGGTATCTGTGGCAAAGCTACACTTGGCTGGGTCCACACTAGCTATTTAGGCTGGAACTGATATAACACTGATCAGTCATTTGTGTATGGTCCAGCTGAAGCTGTGGTTAACCGGTTGCATTTCAAGATTGGGGGGGGGGGTTCATAAACTTTTAAAACCTGATTTCTGGTGAGTTTGTTGACTTAAAATGCAACTGCACAGCCAGGCTGTCCTCTGTAGGCAATTTAAAGTGCTATTAAAGCATCTCAGGGCTATTGCCCCTTTAAAATCCTTCTTCTCCCAATCTAATTAGTTACCTCCTGTTGTCTGGCAGCTGGCCATTTCTCTGGTGATAGTCATGAATGTGGTTAATTACTGGCAGGAACTTTTTTTTTTACTTTGAAGCAAGCCAAGTAACTGATCTTTTTTGAGAAGATCCTTGTTTTGTAACGTGATTATTATAATAATAAATAACAACATTAAAAATCTATGCATAGTGATTGGGTTGCTACAAAGTAAAACAAAAGTATTTAAGCCCTCCCTCAACAACAGCTGATAATTAAACATGTATTCATGAGTGCCACATGAGACATCGCAAGCCAGGAGACAACAGCAAGTCATTAGATGAAAAACATATGGACTCAAGGAATAAATGAAAGGCCTTTGCTGAAGAACACTTACTTCCAAAAAGAAAAATCATCACCTTTGGGGACAAGATTCTGAGGGGAATATAGCACTATATCAGGTGCTGTGTGGAACCCTCTTTTCAAATCCCTCAGCAGTGCAAGAAGATTGTCATGTCGAACAACCCATTCCAAGCAGGACTGAAAACCAAACACTAAGAACTGCTACTATTGCCAGTCTTGTTAGATAGCATTTTTGGTTATTCACACAACAATTTAACTACCAGAAGTAAGTGACCCTCAGGGTTCGAATCCGCATTTGCATTTTTAAATCAGTTTCGTGCTGTATTTGTATTTTTAAATCAATTTCGTGCTGCTGTGACGCTGTCTTTCTCTATGCTTGATGGCGTCACAGCAGCACGAAACTGATTTAAAAATGCAAATGCAGATTCGAACCCTGTGGCTCATTCGTCATGATGCTGAAGCATTAAACCCAGCTACTCAACCATTTTTCTTTCAGGCAGCATTTGATGTATTGATTTATTTTTCAGCAATGTGTTGTCCTTAAGCATGTGGATAGATAGCTTGTAATTGCTCAATGGGGTTATTATTTCAGTTAGGTTGACCAAAAGACAGTTGATGGTATGTGTTCAAAAAAGCCCCACAACCTTTGGTTTTTAACTTCTATATGGTGGTTTACAGCACAGTCCTAAACAGAGTGACACGCTTCTAAGCTTATTGACTTAAATGGATTTATAAGGATGTAACTCTTCTCAGGATTGCACTTTTAGTCATGCAGATATCGAGTCTCATTTCATATGCTTCCTAAGGGAGGACAATTTGTACTGGTATTTTCCCCACTGTGTTTTCAAATATACTGAATCCTTTACAACTTCTGGGTAAGTGTTCAGTGGCATAACTGATCCAGGACAATCCTCTCCTCTTCCATTACATGAATGTCCTGACTACCTGCATTTACATCCATTGTGCAGAACTGTGACCATGTTAATCTGTCCCCTCGGCTTACAACTTTCTAACTGTTGCTATTTCTTTTTAATAGTTATGTATGGATTTTAAACCTGTAAGCCACCATGAGTGTTTATATTTAATTCATATAAACATTCTAATAAATAAATAACGTTAAGTCCCTATTTAAATGAACCTGATCTTTTAAAAAAAAATTACACTCCTTATCTGACTCCTCGCCAAGGCATTGAAATCCATTATGTTGCTCTGTGTTTCAGAGAATATCCATGTATTGTTTTTAGCAGGCCAACCAATTCTGTTTGTTTCTTAACCACAGTATATTGGCAGAGACTAAATTTTGCATTGAAGCCTTCTTTTGTACTCATGTCCCGTTCCCCCACCCCCGGATATTTGGTTAGTTTAAAAGGGGAGGGGAGAGAAAGAGTCAATGCATAATTATCCAGTAGTGCGTTTTTTCTTATTCTTTTCTGTACCTCCTGCAATCTGGTGATTATGTGGCTGTTACATTTAGTTTTGTCAGTGTATTCTACATGGACAAGGACAGAAAGCTAAAGAAAAGGAAAACAGAAAGAGAACAGAGGGAATTCAATAGGGAATGAACTGGTAATTACTTGTTCATAGAAAAGAACTTGAAATTTATCTGTCTCGTTTATTGTGATGGAATTGCTAGTCGAAAGGATTAGGATGCCATTAAGAGACCAAACACCAAGCCAATTTTGTGAGCCTTAACTTTGGTGAAGGAGGAGGAGGAAGCACTGCACGGGCAGCAAAGTTTGCTACAATATGTGTACTGACTTCAAACTATGCAGTAAGAACAACCACCCAGGGTATTTCCACAGGACTCTGGGTAAATAGATATATAGATAACTTGATAGCTCAGTTATTGTCCCAGAGTAAATTCTGATTATTTACTTGGCTTAATTTAACTGGCTACTTCAAGATGATGGGGTGGATCCTGATTCAATTTTCCACAAATGGAAGGTAATTCTGTGAGCAGAATAGAACTCTCTCCCCCCCCGAAGCTCATGCTTCTCCTAGGGAATGGCTGACCCTCAGGAATGGCATGATGAGAAAGGTAGGAGTCTGCAGCAGAAAGTAGGATTTAGCAGAATTTTCCATCAGCTGAAATGCTTACAGGAAGGGGAGTATATTGATCTGTTTTTCATTACTTCAGAAACTCAATGAAGTATCTCGGCACTGTCTTAACACCAAGTGTAATATGAAAATACTTAGAGCTAATTTACATGTTAGGATCCCATGTACAGGATTCTAAGATGTGATAGCAGATCAATGCTGGAGACATAATATATATTGCAATCTACCATCTGGATCCTCTGTATTGCATGGAGAGTCTCTCTGCCAAATCAATGGCTACTAGGAATACATGGCAGTTGACATGGAGGCTCTCCAGATGAGCTGTCATCTTCAACATCTATTTGCATATGTACTATCTCACTCAGTTTGGGATAAAGATGCAGAAATGTGCTTCCACAGATGTATGCTCCAACTGGACTGGCACGTATGCATTCTACATGGATTTGAGGAGTCTGAATATCACAACTGAGTGAAAATCCTAACATTTAAAGAAGAATAAACTTCCTAAATCCAAAAGGCTGTCTCTATTGTAACCATCTGCCTAACCTGAGGGTAGAAAATACTTATAAAGGGGCTGTTGATGCAGATCTCAAAAGATCAAGACCAACAACTTGCTCAGGAACACTGGCAAACAATACAGACCTTCCAACACTGGTAAAATGTGATCAAGTAAATGCATTTCCATTAATAATCTAGCTAGTGTATTGCAGTCCAGCAGAAGATTCCAGACAGTATTAAAAAGTAGATCCACATGTAATATATTGAAGTAATCTCACCTGGATTTTAGAGCATGAATAACTGTTGCAAGTCTTTGTTTTCACACTCCACAATGAAGTTAACAAGACACCAAAGTGTGGATTAAGCTAGGTTTATTTATTTAGGGTTGGTATATATCATAAGTAAAAAATCTCATTAATTCTACTATTAGTTACCACCAATAGGCAGCTTGTGCTGGCTACCAGTAGGATTGTCAGATCTCTCTTGGCAACTGGTGGGCGATGGAGGGGGACTTGCCGGGAGCAGCAGGGAAGCCTATCCAATGTACAGCAATGTGTCCATGTCACTGCCCATGTCATCCAGAAGTGATGTCAACATTCTGGTATTTGGGCAAAAATTCTATGGTAAATTTGGCTTCTAGCATAGATTTTTTTGCCCAAATACCAGAGCATCGCACTGACATCCTTGATGTGATGACATCACTTCCAGGTCACGTGGGTAGTGATGTAGACATGTTGCCACATCTTGGCTGGATCTCCCTCTTTTCCAAGGTAAGTTCTCCCCCACCAGCCAGCTGACCGGTGGTGGGGAGGTAGGGCCTGGCAGCAGGGAACCCTTGTCTCCCCTGGGGGGACTGGCAACCCAAGCTATCAACCATCTGGGCAACTCCACCTGGCTCCAAGCTAATCCAGTGCTGTTGCCAACTTGGGTCACCCTATCTTGCACAGGGCCACTAAGCAACTAAAGGTTTGATGATGATGTTCAGCCTCTGGGTGCTTGCCTGTTAAATATACCTATCCCTGTCATCCCTAGTTAAATCCGAAGAAGAAGAAGAAGAAGAAGAAGAAGAAGAAGAAGAAGAAGAAGCACAGACAGAAGAAGAAGAAGAAGAAGAAGAAGAAGAAGAAGAAGAAGAAGAAGAAGAAGAAGAAGAAGAAGAAGAAGAAGAAGAAGAAGAAGAAGAAGAAGAAGAAGAAGAAGAAGAAGAAGAAGAAGAAGAAGAAGAAGAGGAGGAGGAGGAGGAGGAGGAGGAGGAATTTGGATTTATACCCCACCTTTCTCTGCCCAAAGGCGTCTCAGAGCAGCTTACAAACTCCTTTCCCTTCCCCTCACCACAACAGACACCTTGTGAGGTAGGTGGGGCTGAGAGAACTTCTGACAGAAACTGTCATAAGAAAGAACATAAGAGAAGCCAATGTTGAATCAGGCCAATGGCCCATCTAGTCCAACACTCTGTCACACAGTGGCCAAAATATACCAGGTGCCATCAGGAGGTCCAGCAGTGGGGCCAGGGCACCAGAAGCCCTTCCCACTCCCTTAAGAGAACAGCTGTGCCAGAGCTTGTGACTGACCCAAGGTCACATCAGCAGGTGCAAGTGGAGGAGTGGGGAATCAAACCTGGTTCTCCCAGATAAGAGTCCGCGCACTTAACCACTACACCAGACTGGCTAACCAGTCCTTCTAGATCAGGCATAATGATGGATGCAAATAGTGTAGAACAGCTCCCCCCCACCCCAAAGGTCTGAGCAAATCTGAAGGAAATCAAAACTTTCTTCCTCAGTCCCATAAGGTAACTACCTAATCCCATCAGTTGAGATGGGTTAGCAACAGTGGCAAATGGCCTGTACTCCACAGGCAGATAAGGTCTATGTAGCTGCCCTACATTTACCACTACCTGCATGGGCTGCACAAAGCAGTATGCCAAAAAGTCTGCATGCCAGAGGCGGAGAAGGCTTACACAGCTGTTCTACAGATACCACTAACTGGCTGGGTTGCAAGTGGCAATCAGTCCAGCCTTGCCCCCAAAAGAATCTGGTTTTCCACTCCAGTCTGGGAGTGGGAATAAAAAGGGATTAAAAAGGGATAAAAGTGTCCACTACTTCCATATGGGAGAATGAGCAGGTGGGGCCACAACCAGTGAAGCAACATAAACTGGAGGGAAGGACCTAGTGTCATAGACACTGTGTGGGTTTTCCGTATAAAGGTGGGGGCATGCCAAAGCTGCAAGCCTGCTCTTTAAAAGGCAGTATAACACACAGTGTCGGCCATTTTTTTAGCTGGTTGCAATCTTTATATGTAATTTTTTTGGCTGGTCGTAATCTTTATATGTAATTTTGTAACGTTTACTGTTCACACTCTGAGATCCATTCCTCAGAACCCATGGCATTAAGTGTGTAGGTATGACTATTTCTTCAGAGAGTTATGCTTTGTGAGAAAGATAAAATGGTCAAGCTATCATCAGACTGCCAGTGAAGGATTACAATCCAAAATTCTTCCCCGTGTTCAGCATCCATCTGCACATGCAAAACTAGCAATCCAGGCCTTGAGCTTGACAAGTGGATTTTTAGGTGTTGAGAGTGGTGTATGTTTATTCTTTTTTAAATAAAGACTAGCAATTAATCACATACTATCTCACCTGCAGTCTCAAGTGGAATAGTTCAGGAACTGTTATACACCTCATCATGTTTGTGTAAACTAGACTGACACTTATCTTTCCCTGACAAATCTAGAATGAAATTGCAGCTTTGGAAGAATCCACCTCTTCAGGGTAGTAAGAATGGAATGGGACTTCTATTATTAATAACCCCACTTCTGTGTATTTTATCTCCTATACTTGCAGATGCTTCCCAAGTCTGAGATAGCATATTACCACAGACTTAAAATTGTCATTCACTTATTATACCTACCACATGCCAATGCAATTGAAGAACTTCAGCCTACATTATAAAGCATACAATAGGTTATTAAAATCAAGGCATTATTATTTTAAAAATAGGATTACCTGTCACTTGCACACATAATAATTTTATCTTGATTACACTAGAGCGTATAAACACAGACTTCCCTCTGAGAATAGTACAAGTATTCATAATCAGATATGTTATTAGATTGAATTATATTTTCACATTGACAACTTTACAGTTAGCTGTCTCTCACTGTCTTTCATTTTAAAACACCAATTCTCAAGAAGTAATTATAATTCTCACTGGGCTAAAACATGACATTTCCTACTCAACAGAACAGTGGGTGTGGTGGAGAAATTATTAAGAATAATGTAAATCATTTTCATATGCATGTAAAAAAAGAAGCATTCAATTTTTAGAATGACTTTAAGCATTCTATTTTTTAAAAGAATTCAAGACGCAAATAAAGTTGTTGTGTGTTCATAATATTCAGTGGGTATCCTTGATTGTAGGACAATAATCCACCAGTGGCTTTTTTTAAAAAGTGCATCAATAACTCACATGGAGCAGAAGGAAAGGCTGAATGGCCATATTGGCAGAATTTCCATTCGTCCTAACAGCAGGACATGCTGCCTAGATAAGTGTGGAAGAGAGAGTGGTGTATAATAGGTATCTACTACCCTACAGGAATCTGGCATATCTTGTTGTAGCATCTGCAACAGCCTAGATGATGACCTGAGTGTGTTCGGTAATATGTGGGGGAATTCCTATAACTGTCCATTTCATTGCTTTTATATTGTATGGTTTGACACAAAAGAATTTTTAAATAACACGAATACCCATCAACCTTTGCCTGTTTGTTATTAATCAAGTGTCCTCATCTTTTTTTAAAAAAAATCATTTATAGTCCGCTTTTCTCACCATTTGGGATCCCAAGTGGTTTGCAACATTCTCCCCTTTTCCATTTTATCCTCACAGCAACTCTTTAATGCTGGTCAGGCTGACAGTGTGCAGCTGCCTCAAGATCACCCAGAAAGCTTCTGTGACTGAGTGAGGATTCAAACCTGGGTTGCCAACATCCTCCTCTGACACTTTAACCACCACACCATTCTGCCTCACGAAAGCCAGGGTTGTCAAAAAGGGGATGGCACTATCCAGTGACTGAACTTTCATCCAACTTGGCATTGTTGCTGGGAGTTCTTATGCAGACATGTTTTATGAAGGGAATAATACAGCAGAAAGAGGAAAATAAATTGGGGGAGGATAATCATTTATGTTGCAGTGTCAGGGAGCTGAAGTGAAAAATCTCTTTGGGTGTATGAAGATCCAATGTATGCATAGAAAGGGAGCCTCTGGATCAAGGCCAATGCATTTATTATTAATACCTATCTAAAATAGAAATAAAATGATGATTGTTCCTTGCACATTTTTTGGAGTTATGCCTAGAAGAGTGTGTATTCAGAAATAATCTGATCCATGGGATCAAAAAATGGTAGCCTGCTAGTTACGGCTAGAAACATAGCTATAAAAAGACTGTATCAGTCTACCTGTGTCCATCATTCAAGTGTTGCCCTGTGCAAATAAAACTGACTTAGACATTAATTCAGGCAGTGCTATTTCAAATTCATGGTACTATGTCCCCTTCTATTCCAGATGGTTACATGCAAGAGATAGAGGCAATCTTGAAATTCTTTACACACTTATGATCTGATTTTTAAAAAGAAAAGTATCCACTTGATTCCACTGGGCTGAGCAAAGATGCGGTGCTATGCATAAGATATGCTGCAGATGCTGCTATCTGAAATCACCTTAACATGAATTTAAACTCTGTAGTAGTGCAGGTTAAACTCAAATTACCACTGAACTGGAATAGTCTAGTTCATAAATTCAGTTTCAGAAACATTACTTAGTCCATGTTTTGTTCGCTTTTGGCACAATGTCTCTCCTCAGGAGGAAAAATTGTCCTGCAGCTACAAACTTCTGCTTTCTTTTTGTAAATGAACATACAGCAAGGCCGAAGAATCGAAATCACCACCTTTTGAAGGAGCTTCTGTGATGAACCAATCATGGCTTTAATCATGGTGTTAATCCAGCTAGCAGGTCTACTCAGTCAGCAGGTTAACTCGGAAGTAGTCCCATTTTATCCAATGGGTCTTATGCCCAGGAAAGTGTTTTTAGGATTGTAGATTTGCAGGGCTCAGGGAGAATAAGGAGCAATGCAGTAGAAGGAAAACACACAGAGACCGAGTTTTTGGTGAAATATGGCCACAGCTTTATTGAATACAGCCAAAGGCGCATTGGTGCAGCATGGGGATGGATCCAACATTGGGTGACCTATCTGTTGCCCAATAACGGTACCTCCAGCCCATCTGCTGGGGGATAGAACCACAGGGTGGCAAGACCTGAGATCCACGTGGGCATTGGCCACTGCACGGTTCCTTTGCCACCTAGTGGTGAGAGCCAGCTGGCAGTCCCCAACTAGGCATGCAGCTGAGTGGCTCCTCCCCCCAAATTGAGGGAGGCAGGCATGAAGGCACTGCATCCTTCCCCAAAGGATCCATCCTGATGCCCAAAACTGCCCAAGCTGTGATTACAGTTGTCTAGCTCTTCTTATCAACTGCATAACAACAACAACAAAGTAACAACCAAAATGCAAATTCAGGGAAAGGAGGTAGGGTAAGCCAGCAAGGAAGAACTGAGAGTGAGCTGGCTACAGCGTGGGGTTTAAATAGCCTCCTGGAGCTTCCAAGCTGTACCCCCCAAAGCTGCCCCAGCTGACTTAGCTGCAGCCGATCCCACCCCTTCAGAGCCCGTAGGCAGCACAAGGCTGTCAGACTGCCTTCCTTTTTGCCTCCAGATCCACGAAAGGCAGCACAAGGTAAGTGTAGGACATGCTTTCTGTCGCAGACAAGAAGAACATGAGATTAACCTCAGATCAGATAGGTTTGAATTCTAGAATCTCCAGTTACCTGGGTTTGCTGAGTGCTAATTCTAAATATGTGATGTTTCTGATCTCCCCAAAGCAACGTACGCAGCTTCTTGTCCTGTAAAACATTTCAAATCAGTTCTCAGCCAGTGAGAGAAGACTTTTAGAAAGCAGGTAACAGATTTTGTACATTAAAAAGTATATTTCATTGAGACACAAAAGTACAAGAAAAAATTAAGTAATAAACAGAAAAACACATCAGCATCCTCTGCTACTTAAAAAGAAAATAAATCCCTTCAAGGCATTTATAAGGATGAACTGTAAACTTATGTCAGTGTAGTATAGTGGTATAAGACTATGATCTGGGAGACCCAGGTTTGAATCCCTGCTCTGCCCTAGAAGCTTGCTGGGTGACCTTGAGCCAGTCACACTCACACTCTCAGCCTCACCTGCCTCACAGGGTTGTTGTGGGAATAAAACAGAAGACAGGAGAACTGCATAAGCCGCTTTGGATCTCCAATGGGGGAAGAGGTAGGATATAAATAAAGTAAAAAAAAAGTTTAAAAATCTTTACAAAACTAATCACTTATGTGCTGGAAAAAAATATGTTTTCTTTTTAAATAGGTAATTCTTAAAAAAAATACATCTCACGGGGTCACACTACTTCTCTGGCACTATCAAACTGCAGCAGCAGAGACAAGAAAATAAATTCTCCAAAAATAGTCACTCTCCCAGAATTTTGTTTGTTTGTCTGCCTGCTTGCTTTTCTTCATGCATTCTGGAAATACAAAGAAGAAGAAGAGGAGAAGGAGGAGGAGGAGGAAGAAAAGGAAGAAGAGGAGGAGATTGGATTTATACCCTGCCCTTCACTACCCGAAGGAGTCTCAGACTGGCTTACAAACCCTTTCTCTTCCCCTCCCCACAACAGACACCCTGTGAGGTAGGTGGGGCTGAGAGAGCTCTTTCGAGAACTGCCCTTGAGAGAACAGCTCTGAAAGAACTTATGACTGGCCGAAGGTCACACCAGCATCTGCATGGGGAGGAGTGGGGAATTAAACCTGGTTCTCCCAGATTAGAGTCTGCTCTCCTAACCACTACACCAGACTTGGTGTTATCATCAGTGTTCCCTCTAAGTTGAGTTATTGTGAGCTAGCTCACAGTTTTTTAGCCTCCAGCTCACAGATTTTTGCCTTAGCTCAGGAAGAATGGCTCCAGAGTGAGCTAATTTATGCAGAAGCCAAATCGCTCACTCACAGCTTTAATGCTCACAAAGTAGAATTTTTGCTCACAAGACTCCCTAGCTTAGAGGGAACATTGGTTATCATAGCATGAATCACAGCGGATTGTGGTTTTCTATGAAGGAATATGGCTGGCTAACAAACTGAAGTTGGTTCAAGGTGCTCTGTGAGCTTGTATGTGTATTGTTGTTTATTCAATTGGTAGGGTAAGTCTAACAAGCCATTGGGCTTTGTGGAGTATATTATTAAGAATAAAGTTATGAATACCTAATAAAATACAAATTACACTATTTTTTTTGAAAAAATCTTTATAATCATTGGAAACTCTTCATGTGCACAAACAATATTCAAAAGACTTTGTTAGCCACCTTGCATTTGCCAAGACATGGCAGGGTATAATTATTTTAAAATAAATAAATGATCAGTTAAGACAAAATCCACTTCTCACTGTGCATGCGGAGATTTTGCATTTATCATTCCGATTGTTCACAATAGGGGCTTCCTTTAACCTTCTATTTACTACAAAATACTCCTTTAAAAAGCCATAAGTTTTTCAAAGTTTGTTAAAAAGAACAACTTTTTTGCCATCAAGTCACAGCTGACTTGTTGTTCAGTCACGCAGTTGAGTCTAACTCTTCGCAACCCCATGGACCACATCACGCCAGGCCCTCCTGTCTTCCTCCATTCTCTGAAGTTTGCTTAATTTCATGTTTGTTGCATCAATAACACTGTCTAACCATCTCATCCTTTGCCATCCCCTTCTTCTTTTACCTTCAGTCTTTCCCAGCATCCGGGTCTTCTCCAGTCAGTGCTCCCTTCTCATTGGGTGGCCAAAGTATTTGAGCTTCAGCTTCAGTATCTGACCTTCCAGGGAACAGTCAGGGTTGATTTCTTTTAGGAGTGACTGATTGGATCTCCTTGCAGTCCAAGGGACTTACCGTGACCACATACAGTTTTTAAGGCAAGAGACATTCAGAGGTGGTCCACCATTGCCTGGCTCTATGTAGCAACCCTTGTGCTCCTTAGTGGTTTCCCATCTAAATACTAACCAAACCCATCCTGCTTAGCTTCCAAGATCTGATGAGATCACAGGCTAGCCTGGCCTACCCAGGTCAGAGCAGACAAGAAATAAACATGGAAATGTACTCCTTATAGGAAGTATCAATTAACAAGATGCACAGCTACTTACATTTGGGGTGATTTCCCACTAAAGCTGCCGCAGGGTTGTGCCGCCGTTTGCCCCGAGATTTTTAGTCAATTTCACACCCGAAGCCGCAGGGCTGCATTTTGACCCGCGGCTTTGCCCGATTTCCCCCGCAGTTTTGTAATCCTCAAAAAACAGGATTACGAAACTGCGGGGGAAATCGGGCGAAGCCGCGGGTCAAAATGCAGCCCTGCGGCTTCGGGTGTGAAATTGACTAAAAATCTCGGGGCAAACGGCGGCGCAACCCCGCGGCAGCTTTAGTGGGAAATCACCCTTGCTCATATTTATCATAAGCCTTTCTCCTCTTGCACTCAAGTAATCATCCAACTTGTTTCCTTGTCCATGACTGCTCAGTAAACCAAGGATATCAGTATATATCAAAATAAAGAGGACCCTTAAGAGATATTGTGACAACTGATCAATCATCTCAAGATTTCAGAGACTAACAAGTGCTTCAACAGGACCACCAGGCTTGCCAGCGGCAACACCACAAGGGAGGTCAGGAAACAATCCAGACCCACCAGCCTGTGGTCAGTCTGTTTCAATGGGTCCCCAGTACTGCAGAAGCTATGTAAATACATCAACCAATTCCATTACATGAGGTTTGCAGAGGCTTTCCCTACTGTGGCATACCTATGGCTACCATGGCATCTATGAAGGCCTACTGTATAATTCTAAACAGACAGCTTATTGGCTTTTGTGGATTTAGAAGAATATGAACTGTTTAGTGAATCTTGGCATAAATGCAGAAGTCCCCAAGAGGTTCATTAGAATGAATTCCAAGAGTCTAAGTGGATCTTCAGGTCTTATGTTCAACTGTACTGACCCCAGGAGGCAAACAGGCTGTGAGCTAATTGATGGGTGGTCAAATATCCTTGATTTCTGTTAGTTCTGATAAGAGGTATTTAAAAAATAATACTAATGCAGCCAGAAAAAGATCCTGCCCAAAATGACCCAGCAGGAGAGAAATGAAATGCAGTACTAAACTGTACTGATACAGAGAGCCTAAGAATGTTTAGCCTCATTCTCAAGGGGAGCTTGCTTTTTCTGATGTGCAATTACAGTTTAAAGAAAATTAAACAAAAATCTCTCTTTGTCTGATATCACTGGTATAAACTGGCAAATGATTTAGAAGCTCACAACAGACATGCAAGCTGCTGCTGCTGCTACTTCTTTTTTTCTTTTTGAGTTTGTGGCCTTGATAATTTCCTTTCCATGGGTCACTGGCTCAAAGAATTACACTCTCACCCTTCCCTATGGTTGGTTTTTACTAGATGTAGAAATGTGCAATAAGCACACCATGGCTGCTGCTCTTAACTTAATTGGCAGTCGTTCAAGTGCAATTAGATCTAAAACAAGGCCTTTCATCTTGCTACACTGTTACTTGCAAAACTATGATTTTTTGAGAATTTTTTTTCAGACAATGACTGTACTCATCCACTTTAAATAGCATTATTTCTAACCCCCTAGCCATAAAAAGAAGAAGAAATCCTCGCTGGTGGAGGGTTTTACTCCCTAGATTTATGTTAACGTAGCTGGCAATATGAATTTGAGGACATCCTCCACAGAAGTAGCTCCCTTTTGATCTGCTGAGAAAAACCAACATTCCTCTCTTAAATCACAAGAAATGAAGGTGCATGGACTTGGGGCATATGGATGAAATTTTATGTTTACTCCCATCTGTTATCCCAACAAAAATCATATTGCAAACTTACATTGGTTACTGAAGCACACAAGAGAATTTCAGAAGAAAATCAGCTTGTGTTTCATAGATTGTAGTGAAGCTTTTGACTGTGCGGATCATGAAAAGTTATGTCTGATTTTAAAATAAATGGATGTGCCACAACCTCTGATTGTTTTGACACACAACCTGTACTCCAGATAAGAGGGCTACTGTTAGGACAGAATTTGGAGAAACAGAATGGTTTTTAATTGCTAGATGTGTCAGACAAGGATGTATTTTATCTCTATCCAGTCTATATGCAGAACATATCATAAGGAAAAGTGGAATGAAAATCTGTGGAAGGAACATTAACAATTTGAGATATGCAGATTACGCCACATTACTGGCAGAAAAACAGTGAAAACTTGAAATAATTCCTGATGAAAGTTAAAAGAGAAAGTGCCAAAGCACGATTACAGTTTTGGACATCAAGAAGGCAAAGTGATGAATACTGAAGAATTACAGAATTTTTAGCTTGCTGATGAAGAAGCTGAAATTGTTAAACATTTTCCATTTTTTGGCTCCACCATCAACCAAAAGACAGACCAACAGGCGCAGGTTCAGGAGGTTCCAGGTATGTATAGAATAGATCCTGCAGAATCTAGAGACACTAAACTCACAGGGGAACTCCAGCTGACTCTCCTTTACCTGATGTCCAAGTTTGGTGAGGACTGGATTTACAGGGTCTAAATTATAGCCCCCCAAAGAAGTTGCCCCCAGGAAAATACTCTCTGGGGAAATGACAGGTGGTCATTTCCCCAGAAACCACTTTCCTGGGGGGACATTATCTGGGGGGGTGTAACTTGGACCCTGTAAATCCAATCCCCACCAAACATGGAGGGCAGGTCTAGGAGAGTCAGCCAGAGCTCCTCTACAAGTTTGGTGTCTCTAGCACACTGGGGAGTGGCTCTACTGTCTCATGAACCTCAGGAACTGAACCAGTTCATGAGGCAGCTGAAAATTCATGACAGTCCACAGTTCATGAACGAGGCACATCATGAACCATGAATGGTGTTGTATATTGAGATGGCCATGCAAGTGTTAGCATGACCAAGCACTCACACAGACCTTCGGGTCTAGAGACAATAGCCAAGTCGGATCCTAGCATGGACCAATAGGTTCACGTGAATCCCAGTATGGACCTATGGGCCACAGGTAGTGTAAATAGAACCTATCACCAGGTGTGGGGTGTGTCATGGGGTGTGTGTTACACGGATATAAGCTGGTCATGGACCAGCTAGTTTGTCTTGCAGTTTTGAACTACTTAATGAAGTATGAGCTGATTTCACTATGCCACACGTCCAAACTCAGTACTTTATATGAACCAAACAGCATTTTCCCAGTTCATGCCCATCTCTATACTTAAGCACATTATGAATGACAGGAGTCACTGGAAAAGACAATAATGCTAGAAAAAAATAAAGGCAGTAGGGAAAGGGTAACATGAGATGGTCTTCAGTTTGCAAGACTTGAGCAAGGCTGTTAACAATAGGATGTCTAGGAGGGCATTAACTCATAGGGTCACCATAAGTCAGAAGTGATTTGATGGCACTTACACACACCCATTATCCCAACTTATTAAACCATTCTTTTTTTTTTTTAGTTTTTGGTTAAAAAATGCATCTGTCAGGATGTTTCAAAACCTTCCAGGACTGAAACTTCTAGAATAGTAGGCTTACATAAGAGATGTGGCTTTAATTTAAATGGAAAATGTTACTTCTCACACTATCAATATGAAGCCATTTAGTACAAGCAAAATTAACGCAAACTGTATAGCACGATTTCACTTGTATAAATGGAAGAACAAGAGCCCATGGAATGTTTGGGGGAAGGGGGGATGCCACTGTTTCTCTGTTGTTACACTCTCTTTCCAAAGGGGCCACTGCCAAAGGATCATTTGCTTAAGTTCTTCTTTTTCCTTCCAGTCTCAACCAATGGAGTCACACCAGGTAGCACAATGCTGTTGAATAGCTAGAGGCAAACAACAAAGAGTATGAAGTGCAGATCCATAAGTATTGCTCTCCTTCAGGTTTAACACATTTCATTCTAAATTGTAAGGGCCTGCACAATGTAGTGGTTAGGGTACTCAGGTTCAGTTCCTCACTTTGCCTGTGAATCTTGCTTGGTGCCCTGGGGCCAATCACTATCTCTCAGCTAACCTACCATTCTGGTCTCTTGTGAAAATAAAATGGAGTACAGGAGAGTTAGTACAGCATCCTGAGTTCCTTGGAGGCAGAGAGAGATAAAAATGTACAAAATAAATTTTGGTCAGGGGACTTTAGGAGAATAGATTACTCAGCAGATCACTAACTGTGTGAAGAAATGTTGCCTTTTTGCTGCTTTGTAAGGAGGTATTGTTATATAATAAGTTTATCACTTCTTCAAACAGTGAAGAGTTCTAGGGCTACTTTGGGGGACTGTAACTTGGACGCAAAAGCACTGATCAGTAAGTCAGGAGATGAGGTTATCCTGTCCAGCTATGCATTTGTTTAGTAGTCTGGAGGAGTCTGCATGGTAAGATATATTCTTGAGCAGCCTGAAATTTGGTTATTATTCTGCACAATCATGGCCAGGTCATCATGGAACACCAGAAAATTAGTGAAAAGAGCACTGATTGGGGTGTGTCAGTGTTCCCATGAGAAACCATCTGTTCCCTTGTACTCTTTGCCTCAACTGAATGTATCTAGGCTTTGATTCTCTGGCTTGTTATTAGACATAGATTCTGTCCTGCATCACAAGCAGTGCAAGACTTGAGAAACTAGGGGGTATCAAAATGTCCTTCACTGCAGATGCAGTAGGGGGCTTGGAGTAACAAGAGTAACCTAAGCTGCGGTCACACAGAAGGGAGAAAATGCGGGGGCAGGAAGTGAGGCTGTTTGCCCCGTCTGCAATGATGCGCGTTTGTGCGATCATACTTCTGGCCGCGTGCCTCACAGTTCCCGATAATAATATGTTTTTGTCGGTAGCTTTTAACCACACTCCTGCAGCGCAAAACAACACCCCGCCGCCGACTCCGGGACGCCAAACAGATGTGTCTGTCTGATCACATCCCTTTAATCTGCGGGAAAATCGCATGTCTGCCACAGCTTCTGGTAAGTATGATCGCACCCTTTGTATGGCTATTGCTGGTGTTTACCTGTTTTCTCTATGTAGTGAGGTTACACACACATACACTAGGGGTATGCAGTCAGATACTGCCGACCATAAAAACTGTCCAAGCTTCAGACTGTGTAGGCTAAACACAAGGCAGTCAAAGTTTCCCAGAATGAATTCTGGATCTCTCTTTTTTATTTAATTTTTTATTATTTTCTCTTTAAGAAGATGGGATACATAAGGGAAGAAAGGGTAGGGGGGAAATATAGATTCATCAGGTTTGCCAAATATTATGAGTTGTTACGTACAACAAATAAAATCAGATGTATTACCAAATATATTACATATTTCAAATACAGAAGCAGACAATAAAACATCAATATTACAGAATTTGAGGACAGATTCTCTCTTTAAAGAATAAACAAGAACTTTCCTAAAGTTAGTGATAGTCTATTAATGATAAAAGAGATTACATCTTTAACAAGTGAATGAACTAATCCTGGATGTCTTAATGTCAGGTCAGGAAAATCTGCCATGGAAAAATAATAGGCAGACAGCCAATCCAACCTTAATAAGAACAAAAACAGAACCCAGTAAGTTTTTACAAGATTTTTTTTAATCACTTTCCCTTTCTTCAATTATGATATGGAATTCAAAAGATTTTTTTCCTGTGCACAACCCTAATATACTCACGCACACAAAATCACAAAGATCCCATTCCTCCCTTTAACAATGTGGGACTAGTCAGTCACTTTAAGAACTAGCAAAAATTGTTTAGGTTTCCTTTCAAGGAAAGGAACCTTTCCCCCTCATTTGTTTCACATTGTTTCAGAGGTTCCAGGGTTAATAAGGCCTTATCCTTATGAGTTGGTTAGACTCTAACTAGGATTGACAGAACTTGCACAGTTTAGGTATTTGTTATTCAGATCAGATTGGCAAACATTCTGAGTCATCTGAGGATGGGGAGCGCACAACCAAGGACTCATGGCTGAGTAGTCTCAGGGAAAGCAATGGGAATAAATCTCGATGTCCTGGGCATCATTATGTGACCCTTTACACTGTATAGTGTGGGGCAGTGGGACTGAAAGGCAGAATGTCTCATGTTTGGTACAGGCAAAAAAACAAACAAACCATGGCCTGAAGCTATGTTGAGTTTGGTGTTAGGGTGGGGTTCCACAAATGCTTTCAAACCCAATGGGACAGTCTTTTAGAGACCCACATTGGCTTAATAAATTTGCAGTGCAGTTGAATAAGTTATGGTATTAATTTTAAAAATTCTAGTTTAAACCATGTTTAATGTTTTCTTTGCTGGGGATAGGGGCAAGAATTGGGATTCCAGTTATATTTCACTCAGTTTTCCCTTAGCAGGCATGTAGGAATAGGCAAAGATGAAATCACTTGCAGCCCAGCTCAGCAAGAGCCACATCACATGATTCAACGGATCACATGTCTCAGCTCATTCTCTCTCTCTCTCTCTCTCTCTCTCTCTCTCTCTCTCTCACACACACACACACACACACACACACACACACACTCACACACTCTACAATACACCATACTGCATAATTGTATAATTCTGTATTTGTAACTGTCCCCTTATTTGGCAGAGATAATATTATGGTCTGCCAGAAAATAAGCAGAACGAAATATATGAAGAGGGAGAGAATTAAAAACAGCCAGTAAAGATGTAAGACCAAAACACGCTGGCCAGGATCCAGAAGACTACATACTTAGAAACACCAAGAACCACAAGTCATTGTATTGCTAACAATGACAAAGCAGCAAAGTCAGCGGATCAAAATCAAAATCTCTTTCCCACCTTCCAAAAATTCAGCAATGTTTTCTATCACTAAGACAGACTTTTCTTCTTAAGAGGAGGAGGAGGAGGAGGAGGAGGAGGAGGAGGAGGAGGAGGAGGAGAAGAAGAAGAAGAAGAAGAAGGAGGAGGAGGAGGAGGAGGAGGAGGAGGAGGAGGAGGAGATTGGATTTATACCCTGCTATTCACTGCCCAAAGGCGTCTCAGAGCGGCTTACAAACTCCTTTCCCTTCCCTCCCCGCAACAGACACCCTGTGAGGTAGGTGGGGCTGAGAGAACTCTAACACAAACAGTCCTTGAGAGAACAGCTGTGCCAGAGCTTGTGACTGACCCAAGGTCACATCAGCAGGTGCTGAACAGTGAAATCAGGTTTATTTACAGAGTAAGAACAAGATAGGACGACAGCAAAACTGGGGAGCAGCAGGCTCCTTTTTTAAACAGTCTGGGCTTGCTAAACCACGCCCATTTGTGCAGTAAGGACCAATCAAAATAAATACATAAAGTCCAAATTCATCATTTCCCTCCTGCACACATCTTGAATCCTGATAGGACAGCTATGCAGAGTGTCCAATCAGATTTCAGGCTTCAGGATATCAGGCTTTAATGGGAGCTGGAATCAAGCTGCAACACATAACATCCCTCCCCTCTAAGATGGAACAATCAGGGAACACTCCTAATCTTTTAAGTAGGAGGGAAGTCATCACATTCTTTGTGACCGTCTTACTGGTTCAAGCTGGGGAGCTGGTTCAGTGTCCCTGTCTCTCTATTCTCTGCTGGGACCTGAGGGACTGTGGTCACGAGTCAGGTTCTTCCCTGATCCTGGCTCAGCAACTGGCTCAATGCCCTGGCTGTCAACACCAATCTCAGCCATTAGAGGTTCCACTGGTACTGCTGTGGGGTTTGAAACCATGCTAGGCTCAGGCTCGTCCTCAGTGCGTGAGTTGGCCCATCGCTGCCTAAGCTGGTCTACGTGCCGCCTCAACTGCTGTCCATTGGCAGTCTGCACCACGTACGAGAGGGTGCCAGTTACCTCTGTGACTATGGCTGGTAGCCATAGATGTCCCCCGCCATAATTTCTGGAGAAGACAGCGTCCCCCTGCTTGAAAGACCTGGGAGATGGTACGGTCTCCCGCTGTGGTGGCTTGGCTGACGTCAGGTTGGAGCCTGTCTAGCAGAGATGTCAGCCTGCACCTCATGAGTAACTCAGCAGGGCTTCTCCCTGTTGCCGAATGGGGGGTAATATGCTGGTACAGCATAAATGATGCAAGTTGCTGGCCCCAGTCCCCATGGATAAGCTGCCTGAGGGCTTCCTTCATGGTCCGCACCATCCTTTCAGACTGACCATTCGTTGCTGGGTGGAATGGTGCGGACATTATGTGCCTGATAAGGTTGTTTCTCAGGAACTCTTGGAACTTCACAGATGTAAACTGAGTTCCATTGTCCAAAACAAGGGTGTCAGGCAGCCCGTGGGTGGCAAACAGCTTGCGTAACACATTTATTACGGTCATTGATGTCATGTGAGACATTTGGAGTAAGCGTCAACGACCAGAAGGAAGACTTTCCCTTGAAATGACCCCACAAAATCCACATGAAGCCTCGACCAGGGCCTATGTGGAGTCTCCCAATGATGGGTGGGAGCTTGCGGGGGATCAGGTCTGGTCTCCTGACCCACTCTTCAATGTCCCGATCAATGTGGGGCCACCAAACATGGTTACAGGCCAGAGCTTTCATTCGAACAATGCCCAGATGCCCTACATGTAATGCCAGCAAAACTCTTTTTCATAAATTGGGAGGCACCACCACCCAGTTCCCCCAAAGTAAACAACCTTTGTGAACAGACAGCTCTTTTTGTCTGGATGAATAAGGCTGGAAGTCACTAGGCAATTGATCCGCTGGCCATCTCCTCCACACCCAGTATAAAACCCTGGCGATAGTGGAGTCTTTCGCTGAGCCAGCTGCGATGTTCGAGGCATGCATGGGCGGCTGAGGCAGTTCTTCTATAGCGAGCACCTCGGATGCAGGGGCAGGATCAAGAGCCAGTCCTTCGATAGGACACCGGCTCAGGACATCTGCGTGTCCAATAGCCCTACCCAGCCGGTGGACCAGTTCAAAGTCATATGCCACCAAAAACACTGTCCATCTCAGCATGTGGGGCAACAGAATTTGAAGGGTCTGGCGACATGGTGCAAACATTCTAAGTTGTGGCTTGTGGTCCATGACCATGAAGAACTTATACCCATATAAGAAATTGTGGAATTTCTTAACCCCAGCGACTAAAGCAAGTCCCTCCTTGACTATTTGGGCGTAGTTCCTCTCGGCAGCAGTGTTTGTGAATAGTATGCCATAGGCGCTTCCCACCCATCTGCCATTACATGACTTAAAACAGCACCAATGCCGAAGGGGGAGGTCTCTGTGGCAAGAACCAGTGGTTTCAGCTTGTCATAATGAGTTAAGACAGTAGCAGAACTTAACAAGTTCTTTATAGCAGTGAAAGACCGTTCTTGTTGCGATCCCCAGACCCATTTTGCGCCCTTAATTAATAACCTGTATAAGGGTTCTGCAACAGTAGCTTTATGTGGTAAAAAGACATTATAAAAGTTCAGAATTCCTAAAAACGATTGCAGCTCTTTTTTGCTTTGAGGCCGCAGTGCCTTTTGTATGGCCTCAACCTTGCCTTCCATAGGGTGAACCCCATGTTCATTAATGAAGAACCCTAAGAATTCCACTCTGGGCACTCAAAATGACATTCACTCTTTTTAACCTTTAAACCAGCCTTTTGAAATTTGCCCAGCACCACTCAGATTTGATCTGCCAATTCCATTTCATTAGCCCCCGCAACCAAGACATCATCGAAATATGGAACTACACCTTGCAGATCCCTTAATAGGCTCTCCATCAGCCCTTGGAAAATACCTGGGGCCACGTTGACCCTGAATTGTAACCTGTTTACCTTCAGCCACCAAGATACTCAGTGTCTCCCTAAAACCTTTAAATTGTACCTTGAACTCAGCCTCTCCCACCACAGGAATACGCTGCCCCTGAAAATCGGAGAGGTGCACCCGGCTGGCGGCTCCTTCTGGGGAAAAGACGCTGTAGAGTTTCCGATGATATGATGGTCTTAGCCGATCCCGAATCGACCTCCATCTCACATGGCATCCCATCCAGCAACAAAGTCACATAGATTTTCTTCCTTGCCCTGGGTCTGGTGCTCATGACAGTCATGGGGCAGGAACAGCAAGTGGTCTCATTGCAGTCCGCAGGTCCAGGAATGCTGACGCCTCTCGCCTTGCAATTCTGCCGTGGTGAAGATGGGGGCGACTTTTTCTTCCCCTTAGCTCGACACACTTTGGCGATGTGGCCCCACTTGTCACACACTCAACAACGGAGGTCACGTGCCCAGCACCGATCCCACTCATGGGCTCTGCCGCAACTGGCACAGGCTTGCTTGGGTGCTGCTTTCGCTGGGGTTCGCCGAGGCCTTGACACCCGAGCTTTGTGAACTGCCACATCCTCACCTTCAGAAACAGTCTCAGAGTCGTGATGGACAGCCTTAGAGCATAAGAACATAAGAGAAGCCAATGTTGAATCAGGCCAATGACCCATCTAATCCTACACTCTGTCACACAGTGGCCAAAGATACCAGGTGCTATCAGGAGGTCCAGCAGTGGGGCCAGGACACTAGAAGCCCTCCCACTGCTGCCCCCCCAGCACCAAGAATACAGTGCATCACCTGCCCCAGACTGAGAGTTCCTATCTATACCTTGTGGCTAATAGCCACTGATGGACTTCTGCTCCATATGTTTATCTAATTCCCTCTTGAAACTGTCCATGCTTGTAGCTGCCACCACCTCCTGTGGCAATGAATTCCATGTGTTAATCACTCTTTGGGTGAAGAAGTACTTCCTTTTATCTGTTCTAGCCCAACTGCTCAGCAATTTCATGGATTGCCCACGAGTTGTGAGAAAGGGAGAAAAGTACTTCTTTCTCTACCATCTCTATCCCATGCATAATCTTATAAACCTCGATCATGTCACCGCTCAGCCATCGTTTCTCCAAGCTAAAGAGCCCCAAGCATTTTAACCTTTCTTCATAGGGAAAGTGTTCCAACCCTTTTATCATTCTAGTTGCCCTTCTCGGCACTTTTTCCAATGCTATAATATCCTTTTTGAGGTGTGGTGACCAGAACTGTACACAGTATTCCAAATGAGGTCGCACCAATGATTTATACAGGGGCATTATGATACTGGCTGATTTGTTTTCAATTCCCCTCCTAATAATCCCCAGCATAGCGTTGGCCTTCTTTATTACAGTTACACACTATCTACACATTTTCATTGAGTTATCTACTACAACTCTGAGATCTCTCTCTTGAAGCCTTCTCAGGCAGCCTTCTCCATCTGCAGTCGGGGTGGACTGCCAGCCTGTCTCACCTCCTTCATTGACCTTTCCATGGCTTCAGCAGCTATGGCCTCAGTGTAGGCCATGGCATAGGTCAGCTCTGTCTTTGTGAAAAGCCTCTGCTGCAGCTTTTCACTCTGTAGGCCACACACCAACCTATCGAGCAACGCCGTTTCCAGGTCAGGAAAATTACAGGTTTGGGCCACTTTCCTCAGCACCATGACATATTCAACTATCGTCTCACTTGGCCCCTGGTCCCATTTGTAGAAGGCATGCCAGCAGGCGATCTGTGATGGCTTGGGCGCAAAGTGATTCTTAAGCTTGCCAGTGATATCAGCAAGGGAAACAGACAGGATGTCTGCCAGGGCTACCAGGGAACTGGCCACGTCGAACATGGCTCGACCACACGAACTGAGCAGCAGCGCCATCTTCGTGGCCTCCACCTCGATTTGGTTAGCCCGTAAGTGGAACTCGAATCGTGATATATATGAGTCCCAATCCTCCAGCTCCAGTTCAAATGCCTCAAACTTTGTGCTGGCTGCCATCCCTCTTGCCAGTTCTGCCAGTGGGTTGGCAGGGTGTCGTCCTTCTTCATCTGGAACCCCAGGAGGGTTCACTTTGTCTGCCATGGTGGTGATGGTTCAATGGGGCTGCCTACCCATTATGATGATTCCATCCTCATCGCCAGTTGTTAGATATAAGACTCAGGCAGCAGCTCGTTGAACAGTGAAATCAGCTTTATTTACAGAGTAAGAACAAGATAGGATGACCGCAAAACTGGGGAGCAGCAGGCTCCTTTTTAAACAGTCCAGGCTTGCTAAACCACGCCCATTTGTGCAGTAAGAACCAATCAAAATATATACATAAAGACCAATCACATCATTCCCCCCCCTGCACATATCTTGTATCCTGATTGGACAGCTGCGCAGAGTGTCCAATCAGATTTCAGGTTTCAGGATACCAGGCTTTAATGGGAGCTGGAATCAAGTTCCTACATTTATATATAGCAATACATAACAAGCTCTAACGGGTTCCAATAGACCACAGATAGACTTTCCCCTATCTGATCGCACAAGCACGCTCTCATGCCATCAGGATGGTCTGATCACACCATCCCAGCTCAGTGCTGTCCCCCCCCCCCTTCACAGTATACACATCATTAAATACCCAATAGGGGGCCCTTAGTGAAGAGGTGTGATTTCTCATTTATGTGTATGGGAAACAAATGGCCAAACCCCCTCCACCACTCAGCTGCTGTTGCATCTGATCACACAGTGACAGGCTGTGCCCGCAGCTACAAAGGGAGGTGTGATTTCACAACTGTGTGTCAAATTGCCCCAAAGGAAACAGCCTCGCTTCCCCTCCATCTCAACTGGTGTGTGTGACTGCAGTCTTACTAGAGCTTTCATATGGCTCTCTCTGGGTCACATGCTCAACCAGATCTTAGTATGGTTGCACATCTAGTTCTAAGTATGAGATCACATAGAACAGGGATACTTTTGTCTTTGTAACTGTGATGAGTGAAAAGACTAACATGAAATTTAAAACATGCCTTGGGACTGAGCATTTTAAAAAGGCTTTATTGCTCAGTGTTAACTAGTCAGACCCCTCTATTTTCCTTGGCTTCTTTTCAATTGACTTTAATGACCCATTCATGTCAACAAGGACAAACAGACCTTGCATTTCCAATGAAACTTCTGCAAGTAATATGAAATGCTAGTGTGATGGCTTCAAATGCTTTTCATAGAATGTTCGTACAGAAACAATAGCTCAAAGTTGTTAGTGTTAAATGGCTTCAGTGAAAGCAGGAAGCATTATGCTTTATCTAGTGGAAGAAACAATGGGATGTAAAGTGTCTTTCAAACATATCAGAGGAAATAGAAATCCTGGAACTCTGCAATCAGCTCACCAAAGAGAAATGTATTACACAAGACTCTAAGATATTTTACTGCCAACCATCTTGTTAGCTCCTTTCTGGGAAGAAGACCTTGCAAAGAGATGCAAAAAACAGGGAAACTGTTCTCTTGCAGGCATAAAAAATTATATGGACAATCTTACTGGTTGAATCTAGAGTTGAGGAGAGTATTTGAAGTCTGAAATTTATAAGTTTAATATTTAAGAAAGTTAAGCAACAGAATCTTAGGGATGGATTTTATGCATATAACTTCTAGTAGATATAATTAGAGTCAGTGAATCATCGTAGTGATTCCCAGCAATAAAAAAACCTATTTTCTTTCAAAATAGATTTGGGATTACTGTTATATTTCCTTAAAAAGATATTCCAATAATGCCGACTGATTTTCATTCAGTCTTCCCACAGCATGTGACATTGTGTCATGACTCAGCAAGGGAGATCCACATATAAAACCCAACAAATTTCCTTTCTGGGTTAAAAGGTAGTGCCTTGGGTGTTGATCAGATATCAATGTGATCCCACTACTTAGTCTACTTAGTGTTGACAGGACTTCTTATCTCTGTTCTGTGAGGCATTTTGGACAGAATCATAATATTTTCATCGGGATCCGTTCAGCAGGAAACATTTTGTGTGGGAGATTTTTTTCCCCTTAAATTTCAGTTCTCAGCATTACCTTGATCCTAGTGATTTAGATGGAAAAGTGAAAATTCTAGATATATCTCAACTGTTGAATAGAAACCACTATGGAAAACAAGGACTATTATTTTATGGGCCTATAAAAAATAAACAGGCAGTAAGAGAAATCCTATGAGAGAGACAAACCAACTAATATAGGAGTACACACTTTAGCCCCAAAAGATTCCTGGGGGATCAACAAATAGTAGGGAGAAAGAACAGCTATATAAAGGTATTTGTTCAGAAAGTGGTTGTAATATACTTATAACTCAATCTCATGCATCATAATACAAAAGGGGCTGAGCAGACAGGGAAGGAAAGAAGGAAATATGGCAGAATTGTGAAGGGAGAACTATCCAGATGGTTTTGGGGGTTGGAGTTCAGGTTGACTAATTTTCTAGCCCATGCAGGCATGAATTGAAAAGTGGAATGGTGTTTTCAGGGCTGGCAGAACTGTGACCACCAATGCATTGCTGTTGAGATACAAATAAGAATTGTACTCACTGTAAATTGAAGAAGTTGCCCATGCCCAAGACACGAGAAATACTTAGAGTCTTAGAGAAAAAAAGGTATTCATACAGACTTTATGTCCTGTGCCTCCTCTTTCCCCGCTTCTACAAGCCATCACATGTGTTCTAAGGTTTCCGAGATCTGAAGTGTCAGGTGAAGGTTAGATGTTAAAGAATGAGATACATTTCCTTTTGCACCCAAAGGAAGTGTATTCCTAGAGACCTGACTATAGTAACTGTGTTAAAATATTGTGCTGGGGCTGGGAAAGTGGTTTTCCTTTTAAATATATATAAATTATAGCAAGTTGGTTTTGGGTCACATTTTTACCTTTTCTTCTAAACTGGTTCACTGACTTCTACCTGGGAGCTTAAATATGACTGCTTCAGATAGCTTACACATCAGCTTTGCAATGCAGTTGCCATGATGCCATGGTTAGCAATGGGTTCTGTTAGTTGCTGTAGATTTTCCGGGTTGTGTTCTGTGTTGTCATATTTTCAAAATCATCAAAATAATTTCTACACCAGCATTAGTGATTCTAATAGGTTTGTTGCACAAATAACTACTACGCATCCAGGTGATCTTGGCGACCCATATTATGTGGCATTTTTACGCATTATCAAATTGACAGAAGAACTGACCACATGGAGCAGCAATTGCATTACAAAGTTCAGTTGTAAATTGGGCCTGAGGCATATGTCAAGTCATCTTACACTAATGTCTTTAGGATATTGATGATGTATGATTTGTAGATAACTTCAAGCTGCTCAGTCTGATATATGGTAATTAAATCCTTGAGAACATGGAAAAGTAACAGTGCAGTGCTACAATGAAAATGATAATGGGTGCTTTCACACACACTAAATAATGCACTTTCAATGCACTTCACAACTGGATTTTACTGTGTGAAATGGCAAAATCCACTTGCAAACAGTCACTGGATTGAAGCTGCATTATTTAGCATGTGTGAAAGTGCCCAATGATTGTCACATTTAAGATGGCAGAACCTGAGAAAGGTTAGGAAATATACAACTTAAGCAACTGACATTGTTACATATAGATCTAGATTAGCACATTCCTTTGTTATATACCAACAGTGGAGAGGCTGAAGGGGATCAGTGTATCTGATGGATATAGGCCTCAGAAAAAGCTGACTTTTACAGACCAATTTTTCTAAGCATTTTTCAGATATGGAATTTCTGTTAATGCTGAAGGGGCTGACTACATGTTGTAAGTCAATTCATCTAAGTGAAAGTTGCTTGGGGAGGGGAGATTTACAGACAGGTTAAGTTCTGCCTCTCCCTAAAAGTGACCAATGAGGGATGATGGAATGTTGATAGGAGGCTGACAATTAAACAGCCGTTAGTTCAGTTGGAGAGAGAGTTGGCTGAGGGCTCATGTGGTAAGTTTGAGCCAGTGTGTAGCATAACAGCAGCTTGCAGCTGACTGAGAGAAAGTCAGCTTGTAACACAGAATCCCAAATGCCTGAATACAAAACACTTTGCAGTCCCACTTTACTCACTTCAGTGCTATGTTTAAGCCAATAATAAAAGTTAACTCATTCTTTGTTCAACTGTGTGGGCTGGAAAGGTCTGGACGAGGAATGTCAAACATACAGCCCATTGGCTGGAACTGGCCCATCTAGGGCTCTTATCCAACCCACAAACAACTGATGCTGTTCTCAGCCCATGAGGGAAAAAGGATTGTGGGAGGGGAAAAAATATCCCCTGGAAGTTTTGGAAACAGCCTCTCTGTCAGGCTGTGGAAGAATCAGGAGGATGAGAACTGGTGGTGGGAGGATCAGGAGGAGCTAGGCTTTTCTGGGTCCCCCGGTAAATCAGTTGCTTTCACTGGTAGGAATCAATTGCTCTTCTTTGTATTTTGAGTTAAAAAAAATATTGTTCATTGGATTTGCCTGTGTCCTTTATAAAGTTTGTTGAAGTTACTTGCAGAGGTTGTGGAGGATGGCAGGGTCTCTCAATCAGTGAAAATAGGATTGGAAGCAGAAGGGCCCGGGTGAGCCGGGCCCGCCATTTGCGGGGACGGGCAGGGACAGCGAGGTCGCTGGCCGGGAAGGGGCGGGGGGCCCGGTGCGTGACTGGAAGGAAAAGACGCACCTCCCCCCCTTTTCCCCAGCCAATAGAGGGCAGGGGGTGGTCAGGGAGGGGAAGGCATTATAAGGGAAGGGAAGCTGCTCCCCCCTCCCCACTTGACCACGAGGAGAGCCCGGTTCGAGGAGAGCCTGGTCCGCGGAAGCCGTCCTTCACAGGTAGGCCCGGGCCCCTTATGGGGGGAATGCCGGCGGTTAGGGGGGAGGGAGGGGGGGAAGGGGGACGGCCTTCCTCCTCCCTCGCCATTCCCCCCCTGCGCCCTGCCGCGCGGCCGCCGAGCGGTCCCGGCGGCTTGGCGCGGCTGCCGCGGCTGGGCCCCGCCGTCTGCGGCCTGGTCCAGCCGCTCTTCCCGATCACGGCGGGCCTGGCTCGGGCCCGGTCCGCCGCCGGGCCGACGGCGGGGGGTGCGGCGGCCGTCGCTTGCGCCGGCCCCCAGAAGGCCCGGGCCGGGCCATCGGGCCTGCCCGGCCGTGGGGCGGCGCGGGGCAGCTTCCTGGGCCCTGGGGCTTGCCCCGCCGCCCGGGGCCCAGAGCTGAAGCGGGGGACGGGCCATCGCTCTCCCCGCACGGGCGCCGGGCTCTCCACGCCGGGCGCGGGGACGGACCGGGGCCAGCATGGGGGGCCTCGCCGGCTCCCAGCCGGGCCGGGCCGGGCCGTCTGGCCTGCCCGGGCCAGAGGGGCGGCGCGGGGCTGCTTCCCAGGCCATCGGGCCCGCCCCGCCACCCTGGGCCAAAAAAAAAAAAAAAAAACCGGACTCGGGGGACGGGCCGCGGCCTCTCCCGCGCGGCCGCCGGGCCAGCGAGCCGTCCGCGGGCCGCGGGGCGGCGCGGGGCCGCTTCCCAGGCCCGCCGATGGGCCATCGAGCCATCCGGGGGCTGCGGGGGCGGCGCGGGGCCGCTCCCTAGGCCCGTGGGCCTGCCCCGCTGCCCGGGGCCTGGAGCGGGACCGGGGGACGGGCCGCGGCCTCGGCCTCTCCTGCGCGGCCGCCGGCCCATCGAGCTGTCCGCGGGCGGCGCGGGGCCGCTTCCTAGGCCCGCCGCTGGGCCATCTAGCCATCCGGGGGCTGCGGGGGCGGCGCGGGGCCGCTTCCTAGGCCCGTGGGCCTGCCCCGCTGCCCGGGTCCCGGAGGGGAGCGGGGGACGGGCCGCAGCCTCCCCCGTACGGGTGCCGGGCCGTCGGACCGACGGGGGGGCGTAGGGCAGCATCCGGGGCCCCCGGGCCTGCCCCGGCGCCCCGGGCCCAGATTGGAAGCGGGGGGGGCCGGCTGGGGGGCCTGTGGGGGCGGCGCAGGGCAGCATTCGGAGCCCCCGGGCCTGCCCCGCCACCATGGGCCCAGAGCGAAGCGGACGCAAGATATGTTACAGTTATTATCTACTCATTAACCGAAAAATGATCATATAAAGTTAGTGGTGCTGGGTTGGACTTCCCATTAAGCCCAGTATCAGTCACTCTCCAGAGGACTTTCAAAAATTTGCTATCCGAGAGCCTTTAATCTCATACATACCCAGCACGTGTTATGCCACAGGACACTGAGCCTCCCATAGCAGCACAATGTCCCGTAACCCTCCTGTAATAGGGCCACCCCCCCCAACATGAATTCCTGATGTGCTACCAACAGTCCTTAGCCGAAAAACATATATCAATCCACACAAGAAAAGTGGGAGATAGTTCAAGTTACTTGAGAGTGATTTGACCAGGGTCACCTGCTCAGCTCGGGGGGCGGGGGCCTTGGTGCCGGCCGGGTGACCATGCCATGGGCAACGGCAGGGCCTCCCAGGGGAGTCGCGGCCCCAGACCAAGCGCAGGACTTGTCATCAGAGCCATTCTTTTCCAACACAGGAGGCGGTCCAGGTGCGAAAATGGGGACTTTGGTGGCCGGCCGGCATCAGTTAGGTCAGAACAACTGATCCGTCGGTCCACAGGACGATTCACCTCCCCTCTGGCTGCCAGCACATGCTTCTCGCCGTTTGGGGGCGGGTAACAGGGAACTGGGGGGTTTTAATGTGTTGTGTTTTTGGTCCTGAGCAGGTATGAGGCCCCCATCACGCAGCACCCGGCGCACGGGCACAGTGGCTGGGGTAACACCCCAGTCAGCTCCCAAGGGGCGGGCACGGCCTGCAGCAGTCGGACAACCAGCGGGAGCTACGGCAAGAAGGAAGGCGGTACCGTGCGGCGCAGATGGGTCTGAAGGTGTTGTGGAGCTCGCCGACACCATGCGGGGCCTTCAGCAGGCTTTTGCTCAACTCTCGGAGAAGGTGGCCAAGATGAGCCAGGAGCCGGCAGCCAAACGAACCCGGAAGGCCGGGGCGGAGGGGAGCTTAGCCCAGCAGCGAGGGGGGCTTCCTCCAGCTCGGCCAGTCACCAGGCTTCACGGCCTGCATCACGCACTGCAGACGGGGGACAGGAGAGGGGTAGCTCGGGCTCCTCCAGGCACTCCCGCGACGAGGCAGAGGGCGCGGTCTCCTCAGGTGAGGGTGCGAATGCAGGACGAAGTGCGCAGCCGCCGAGTGGTTACTGGGCAACGGCGGCCCATGTGCCAGGGCTGCCAGCCTGGGCCATACACCGCAGGGCGCTAGCTGCACAAGCCAGGCAGGAAGCCGGGCGGGGCCCTGGGGTGGTATGGGATAACATTGACGTCTCTGACCCTACTGCAATCCTGTCCACGTACTTGAATGGAGAGGAGCCGCCGGGGCTCCATCTATCTGAGGAGCTGAGGGACAGCATTCTGGACGGGTATTACGTCAATGTCTTCACGTTGCTTCACAAACGGGGGCCGAGGCCCGCACAGTGAAATCTGACAAGAGGGAGAAGAAGGAGAAGAACGAGGAAGCGGAGCGCACCTTCCTCAACTGGGTTTCCGGTTACCTGGTGTATGCAGGGGTTGTCGCCACCGCGTACCCGGACAGGGGCTGGCACCTGCTCAACCACATGAGCAACGTGGTTGAGGCGAGGGTTTTGGCGGGCGAGGGGCCGGCTATAGATTACGACGAGACCTGCCGTAAACTGGCGTCGCTCAATGACAGGGCTCGATGGGACCTGCTGCAAGACAAGGTTTGGCTCAGGGAGGTCGGCCCGTGCATCAAAGGAAAAGGGGAGGTGAAGTCAGATCGCTGGGCCGTGCGCAAGGATCGGGCGCGGGGGTCTGTTGGGAATATAACCAGGGCCGATGTCGCCGGGCACGGTGCAAGTTCCACCATAGCTGCGAGGTGTGCGGGGGCGCGCACGGGCGGGTGTATTGCCCACGGTCCACCGGCACCCAGCAGCCCTTTCGGGGTGGAAAACCCTTCTCCGGTGGTGCCAACACAAAAGGGGGAGGGGGTCATCAGGCACCGCAGCCCCTTCTTCTTCCAGACGTTAGTGCTCCACGGGACTGGTGGTCCTTGGCGGCCACCCCGGTTCGGGTGGATGCCCTGAGACCCCTCTTGGCACAATACCCCTTGAGGGAGGCCGGACAATATATCTTGGATGGGTTCACGAAGGGTTTTCCCATTCCTGCCTGCGGCCCGCGCATAGCTACCGATTCCAACAACCTGAAGTCGGCCAGGGAGATGCCCGAGGTGGTCGCGGCAAAACTGCGGAAAGAATTGGCAGCGGGGCGCATTGCGGGCCCATTTAGCGCGCCCCCTATGGACCACCTGCGAGTGTCCCCCTTGGGGGTGGTGCCAAAGAAAACACCAGGCGAGTATCGCCTTATTCAGCATCTCTCGTACCCGAGGGGATCTTCGGTGAATGACGGTATCCCCCCGAGCTTTGCTCGGTCAAATATGCTTCCTTTGATCACGCAGTGGGACTGGTCAGGGCTTGCGGGCAAGGGGCACTCATGGCCAAGTGTGACATTCAGTCGGCATTCCGACTGCTCCCGGTAAGCCCCGACTCCTTTTCGTTGCTGGGTTTCAGGTTCCAAGGGGCGTGGTACTTTGACAAGGCCATGCCTATGGGTTGCGCGGTGGCCTGCGCGGCATTTGAGACATTCAGTACTTTTCTTGAATGGGCGGTGAAGTCGAGGACAGGGCTTACAGGGATTACTCATTATCTGGATGACTTCTTTTTTGTCGGCCCTGGGAATGACGAGACTTGCGCGGAGTCCCTGCGAGCATTTCAGCGGCTTGCTGCAGAGCTCGGCGTCCCATTGGCAGCAGACAAGACCGAAGGGCCGGCCACTAGTTTAACGTACCTGGGTATCCAATTAGACTCTGTAGCTGGGGCATCCAGGTTGCCAGAGGACAAACTCTTTGCCCTCCAAGCGCTCATTTCCTTGGTTAGGGCGCGGGCGAAGTGCACGTTGAAGGAACTGCAGTCACTGATGGGGCATTTGAACTTTGCTTGCCGGGTCGTGTCGCCCGGCAGGGGTTTCTGCGCCAGGCTGGCCAGAGCGACGGCTGGGGTCAGGGCGCCACATCACCGGGTACGGGTGACCAGGGGTATGAAGGAGGACTTAGGCGTGTGGCTCCGGTTCCTGGAGGGCTACAACGGGGTTACCATTTGGCAGCACCCGATGGATTTGCAGGATGCCATCCAGATCCACTCTGATGCAGCGGGCAGCGCTGGGTTCGGCGTCTACTATGACGGCAGGTGGTGTGCACGGCCCTGGCCCAAGGAGTGGGAGGGTGCTGTAGTGCTCAAAGATCTCACATTCTTGGAACTCTTCCCAATACTGGTGGCGGTGATCATTTGGAAGGATCTCTTTAGGGACAAAAGGGTGCGGTTTTGGTGCGACAACCAGGCGGTGGTGCGGGTGGTGAACAAGCAAACGTCCAAGTCTGAACGGGTGATGCGGTTGGTTCGCTGCCTGGTTCTGGCCTGCTTGGCTGATAACATTACATTTTCTGCACGACATGTGCCAGGCGTGGATAATAGCATAGCGGACGCTTTGTCTCGCCAACAGGAGGAACGTTTCCGCATACTGGCGCCAGGAGCCAACCACGTTTCAGACCCCTTTCCGGAGGAGCTGTGGGAACTTGGGAAGGTACAATAAGGCGGGGCATCTATGGGTCCATCGCCCCCTCCACTCTCGCCAAGTATGCGAGGGCTATCGACGCATTTTTTGACTTTACTGCGGGATTCGGGGGCCCGCAGACCTTGCCGGTGGAAGGGGACTGGGTGCTTCGCTATATGGCATGCTTGCAGGACGGCGGGTTCTCCCACAGTACCATCAAGGGTCGCATGGCCGCCATCACATTCTTTAGCAAGGCGGAGGGGTTTACGGATCCGTGCCACTCATTCCAAGCCCATAGAGCAGTCGAGGGCTGGCGGAGGCAAGCCGCACGGCCTCCAGATCACAGACGGCCTGTGACCTTCGAGCTGTTGAAGGGGATTTTGCGGGAGCTTCCAGTGCTGTGTTGGTCCCGATACGAGGCTGCACTATTTGAGACTGCATTCGTCTTGGCCTTTTTTGGGGCCTTGAGGGTTGGGGAACTGGTGGCGAGCTCTAAAACCTTGTTCACCAACACACCCCTGGGTGTTCAGGATGTTTCCTTCGGGCAAAAGGGGATGTCATTGTATATTCGGAGGTCAAAGACAGACCAACTGGGTAAAGGGCGCGCCTGCAATTGGGGCCACTACCGGCTGGCCCGTGTCCCGTGCAGACCACTCGAGCCTTTTTAGCAATGCGTCCGGAAGGCGGTGGCCCCCTGCTTATCCATAGCGACGGGGCCCCATTGACCAGATATCAGTTTACGGGGGTTTTCAGGTTGGCTCTGGGGGCTTTGGGCTTACCAGGCAAGGAATTTGGGCCTCACTCCTTCAGGATTGGGGCAGCCACCACGGCTGCGGACGTCGGCCTGCCGGAGGTACGCATACGGGCTATAGGCCGCTGGCGCTCTACGGCCTTTAGGGCATACATCAGGCCACAGCCGGAGTCCAGCCAGTGACCGGCTCTCTGACTCCTCAGTTCCAGGACAGAGGTACAGGACTGTCTGGATCTTTGGGCACAGCATCGTTCATCGGGCAGGTTTGTATGCATCCTCATCAGGCTGGGGCAAAGACTTGGGCTTGGGAGATGCGGCACACATTACGTGGATGGCGCAGCGGGCATGCGATGGGGGTCCCTGTTGCCCTGGTTGGGGCGCGTAGCAGCGAGGCGCCACCCTCCCGACGTTCTGCTGCTACAGCTGGGGGAAAATGATTTGACTGAGTGCCCCGGAGTGGCCCTCGAGCGCCAGGTACTGGCCGACCTGGCCTTAGTGCGTGAGATTCTGCCCGGCACTGTCATCTTCTGGTCGGATTGGTTGGAACGGAGGTCGTGGCGAGGCGCAGCTCATCCCAAGAAGGTGGACGTGGCAAGGCGGAAAGTGTCCGGCAGGCTGGGCCGGGTCGTCGAGTCGGGAGGCGGTATCTGGATTCGCCATCCAGACATATCTCACAAAATGGAGGCCATGTTCCGAGCGGATGGTGTACATTTATCGGCCTGGGGAATGGATGTCTGGTTGCACGGAATCAGGCATACCTTGCTTTCTTGGCTGCAGCTGTAAGGGCGTTGGCGGGAACAGGACTAATGGGGATGTCCTGTTCTTGTGGCGGTAACAGCATGGGGCCGGATCTGTTGGCGGAATTTGGCCTGCGAGCCAATTCCGGAGCTGGGGGACCCCTTTAAGGGTCTTGGCGTGAGGGCTGAATGGAGCTGGCTAGCTCAAGGAATAACAGTGCTTGCCCTCACAGCCAGAGGGCGGGGGAGCTCACAAAGGGGCAAGCGTCCGTGTGAGTTCCGCTAACCTGCCCTCCCGCCTTCTCTACCCATGCCGGCTGGCTGGGTAACGGTTAACTCGGCTGGCACACGGGCCAGCCGATAGGTTGGATCCGGTGGACCCATGCTGTGCCAATGCTCTACAGCTGTAACCAATAAAAGTTGTGGCCAAGTTTATCCACCTAATTTTCTAAAGAAACTGGTTGTGTGAGTTCATCCAAAGGGGGGGGTGTATTAGGAGCCGACCTCGGGGTCCCAGGTAAGACATGGAACCGCAAGCAGAAGGGCCCGGGTGAGCCGGGCCCGCCATTTGCGGGGACGGGCAGGGACAGCGAGGTCGCTGGCCGGGAAGGGGCGGGGGCCCGGTGCGTGACTGGAAGGAAAAGACGCACCTCCCCCCTTTTCCCCAGCCAATAGAGGGCAGGGGGTGGTCAGGGAGGGGGAGGCATTATAAGGGAAGGGAAGCTGCTCCCCCTCCCCACTTGACCACGAGGAGAGCCCGGTTCCCCACCCATCCCTCCCCAGGTATTATGGTGCTGGGGGTTTTGGTGTTTGGAGGTTGAGGGAACGCAGAAGGGGTGTTTACAGGGTCTTTATAGGTATGGTATTCTTAGTGTTTATTTACAGTTTTGCATTGCACAATCTGTCACAACTTTCGGCGGTAACAGCATGGGGCCGGATCTGTTGGCGGAATTTGGCCTGCGAGCCAATTCCGGAGCTGGGGACCCCTTTAAGGGTCTTGGTGTGAGGGCTGAACGGAGCTGGCTAGCTCAAGGAATAACAGTGCTTGCCCTCACAGCCAGAGGGCGGGGAGCTCACAAAGGGGCAAGCGTCCGTGTGAGTTCCGCTAACCTGCCCTCCCGCCTTCTCTACCCATGCCGGCTGGCTGGGTAACGGTTAACTCGGCTGGCACACGGGCCAGCCGATAGGTTGGATCCGGTGGACCCATGCTGTGCCAATGCTCTACAGCTGTAACCAATAAAAGTTGTGGCCAAGTTTATCCACCTAATTTTCTAAAGAAACTGGTTGTGTGAGTTCATCCAAAGGGGGGGGTGTATTAGGAGCCGACCTCGGGGTCCCAGGTAAGACATGGAACCGCAAGAAAGGAAGCAGGGCTTGCTTAACCTTTTACCCACTTGATGATTTCCTACCCCAAACTGAATCCTCAAGAGACAGAAGGGGTACAAATGAAGGGAAGGGGTAGAAAGAAACTTTTAAAATAGGAAAATAGCAAACTAGTCTATCTGTACACATTAAAATTAGTTTCAAATTTGCACGTTTCCCTTGAATTCTTTGACTATAAAATGATTCAAAAAAGGCCTCTGTTTCAAAATCCTTCAAACCCCATAAACCCCCCGATGACACGAACAATCACAGCAATCATGATTGCTATTATTATTCCTCCAACTCTATCAGTAATCTAACATAATGCTTAGCTAACACACTGGTCAAAAGGTTAGCCATAAAGAAATATAAGAAGCTTTGGGTATTAATTATTCATCAGGCCAAACAAAAGGGAAGTCGAAATGAGTCTTAAAAACCTGCACGCTGCAGCACAGCTATAAATCAAGTTCTATTAACAATTAACCCAAAGTATTTTCTCCCTTGGTCTATTACTTTTTTTTTTTGCATGTCTTTTAAAACCAATTGAAAATCACAATAATGTCAATACTGTCAGATGTGCACAACCCACATGCAATACTTTGTCCATCAAAGGTATGATTTTTAAATAAATTATTAATAAATGCACTTGACTATTCTATTGTTCCTTTCATCTGTGGCTTGTAAAGTGCCTTTCAATCATATGTCTCACAGCACTGGAGCACCTTGAAGATCAGGCTACCTGCCTCCCAGCCCTCCTATTAGGTAGTAAAAATATAGCATTTTCCCGCAACTAAGAGTTGGCAAAGGAAAGTATAAATAAAATGTTTAAAACCAAGAAAGGCACTATATGGCCTACAGAATGTGTCTAGGTGATCCAGAGAGCAATCATGAACTGGTCTGCTCAGAATCCTACACGGGTCCATTCAATGGCACTTACGCTAAGGGAATATTCTTAGGAGGGCACTGTTAAGCCTCATAGAAGATGGGTACTGTGTGAAGACCCAATATATTTGGCTGCCTAAGTATGGGGGGGGGAGGTTCTGTACATCGGATCATATCCTTGTTCCATTCATTGTCTCTTCCTTGCTGATAGTCCTATTAAGATACCCAATTTACACAAAGGAAGTATCCACCAGAAGAATGCGTTGTCAATCAAATCCCATAGTTGTCAACAGACCTGTCTAGAAATGAACAAGATGTCCTTGGCAAAATTAAAGTAGCATGAAAATGTTCTCAAGTAGGTATGGGCACAGACCACATTTTTGCAGTTTGGTTCATGGCTAAACCACAAACTGATACATTGGTTCATGAACTGAACCGGTTTGTATCAGTTTGTGAGCTATTTAAAGTTTAAAGCTCTGCTTTCTGCTTTCCATGGCTTTTGTGGGGAACAGAAAACAGGGGTTTTGACACAGCTGAGAAGCAGGGACCACCACTCAGCAGCTTGGTTTAAATGGCTCTGAGCCATTTAAACCCTGCTTTATGCTTCCCACAGATTTTCATGGTTCATCAGCCAGTTCATGCCCATCCCTATTCTCAAATCATCCAGTTCCTACAATTAATTGATGCATATTTCCAAGTTTTCATTCAAACATATTAAACATGGAACAGACCTGGTGACCTCAAATGGATGCAAAGATCTTTTAAAAGTATGTTCACTCACTTTTAAGTTTGTATTCGTTTTATGTGCATTTGCAAGTTGGCCTTTGATGACCACTTTATGAAAATCCTATTCAAGGTCTGTTTACTTCTAGCATTTTTTGTTGCTGTTGTTGAATCCACATTACCTCCCTTCACTGCACATTGATTTATAATGCACCCATCAGCCTAGCAGATTAGTGCAAATTAAATTTCACACTAACCTGCCTAAGACTGTGAGGGCTCCATTAGGCTTTAGGTGGCTTAGATAATTGCAATAAAATATATCCCTGTTAATTATATAAATGTATGAATATAGTGGTGCCATTTTATGCACAGTATTAGGATATTTAATAATACAGCACAGCAGGTGTAAGTAAAGAAGAAATTATGTACTATACCATTTGGTGAAGATAAACATGGGGAGTGATCCTTTCCAGATATTGTTCCTCGCGTGCTGTAGTCTTATCATACAAGCAAAATAGACTGCCCTCAAAAACATCATTATCTGTGCCCTTTTCATCCTCTCTCTCTCTCTTTCTCTCTTTCTCTCTTTCTCTCTCTCTCTCTCTCTCTCTCTCTCTGTGTTTTTGTTTTGCAATCTCTTCCTTCTCATTCCACTGTATCTAATTTGCCAGCACTTAGACTGCAATCCATAAACTGCTTACTCTGGGATCTTTCTGGAGTCATTGCATATAGTTAAATGGGATGTCACAGTCACTGCTCTGATGAACTGGCTTGTTATGGATCGTGGTGTTCTACTTTGGCTTTTGTCTCCAAATGTTCCATTGGCTCCTGAACACCCACTACAGTCTTCACCAATGCAGCATACTTTTGCTTACCAAGAACGGGAGGGGGGGGGGATCACAATCACTGCAAGATCATCAATATAGCATGCATCATCAACAAAGGCTTTGCAAAATCAGCTACTATTTGGATATGCAGATTGAGCACAAAAGCTGCATTCCAAGGTATGAAATGATGCATAAAGCAGAACATCACTGAAGGCCAGGGTTAATAACCTGAACTTCCACAAATGGAGCACTATAAGGAGACTTCAAAATTGATATATATTTGAACATCACAAACCTAAAAGCTATGCATAGCCTCTGGGGTACAAGAATGCACAAACTAGCATTCTGTTAAGTCTGATAAAATACCAAGAATATGCCTTGATTTGGATGTCACATAATATAGGCACACCAGAAGAAAGGCCTAATACACTGCCTGGTCTATTTACAGACCATTTTGACCCATTTTCTCTGATGGATGGTGACAAGATCCAGGGATCAGTGAAGGCCATTACATGTGCTCTGGATCCTTCTTGATCTTTTTGGACTTATCTGCAGTCTTTGATACAGTAGGTCATACTTCTTGCTGAGGTACTTGGAGGCAGAAGTAGGTATCAGGGGATGCGTGCTAAACTGGTTCAAATCATGCTTCATGGATTGGGTACCAAAGGTTGCTGTGAAAACCAGTTACCAGTGTGGGACCTAACCTGTGGAGTTCCACAGGCCACAATTCTACCCCCATGCTAGTCAATCTCTATGTAAAGCCCTTAGGACAAATCACTCATAGTTTTGGGTTTAGTTGTCATCAATGTATGGATGATACCCATCTCTATATATCCTTATCCAAATTTCCTAGTGAACTGGTATAGATCCTGAATAACTGCCTGCCTATTGTGGTAAATTGGCTGAGTGAACAAATTGAAACTAAACCCTGAAAAGACAGAGGCAATGCTGGATGGGGAGGTGGAGATCTTGAAGGACATTTGTACTCCTCATTTTTTATGGGGTTTAGCTGAACCTTACTGACTCAGTTACGAGCCTTTGGGTGTGTTCAGACGGATCTTTTGATCTGCCATAGGAACGACTCCCTTGCGGATCAAAAATGCACGACCAGACAGAAACATCTGCGAAATATTCCGGTCCCATAGGCATCCCGTTCTGCTGCGCCTCCAATCCTGATTTAAAAAGTAGTAGTTTCAATGTAGGGTTTTCGCTTACCCGCGCAACAACTGCAGACTTTCTTCCGTCTGGTCACTCCATTAGCGCGCGATGCTCCCGTCGGCTCGGTCTGACGTCAGACCGGAGCCGACGGGGCGCGATTTTTAAAAATTGAAACCCCATGTGCGCTTTAACGAGGAAATGCATTCAGCGATAAGCGCAACGAGGAATGTAATATTCATGCTTATTTCTTTTAGGGACAAGATGTTACCGCGATGGGAGATGGAGGGGGGGAAGGACTGTTCTAACTTGCAAAATAGTCCCTCCATTGATGGCAATGGCAAGGGGGAGGACCGGGACTTTGCTGAAAACCCTCCGCAATCGCCTCAGTTCTCCAAGGAGGCGCAGCCTTGCCTATGCGAATGTACAAAACTTTTTTTAAAAAAATCCTCGGTGGATGCCGTGTAGACAAATCACGGCGGGAACAACGCGCGGTGAGGCTATTTCATAGGGGGCGTCTGGTCGTGCTAGGCTGGATTTAAAAAATCGGGATAAAATTTTAGGAGGGCTCATGGCGCGATTGACTGGCCGTCTGAACGCAGCCTTAGGGTTATACCAGACCTGCAAGTTAATGTAGCTGCAAAAAGGCTTTCTTCCAGCACAGCCTAACCTGACAGATGGCCCCTTACCTTAATATGGCTGATCTGTCCACCTGGATCCATGCCACAGTAATATCAAAAATAGACTATTTTAATGCACCATAGTTGTCTCACCTCAGAATCAATTTGAGAATTCCAGTTGGTGTAGAATGCTGCGGCTCAGCTATTATTGGGAGCTAAGATAGAGCACACATATTACTGCAATTTTTCAGTCACTCCACTGGCTGCCCATTGGTCACTGGGCTCAGTTTAAGATATTGGCAATAACATACAAAGCCCTTCAGGGCCTTGGACCTTCATATCTACAAGATTGCCTATCCCCAATTCTCCATCATGACATATTTTCTCATCTGAGCAGGGCCTTCTCCAGGTGCCAACCTACAAATGGGCACATGTTTTCTCTGTTGTGGACCACACCTTATGGAACAGCCTGTGTGAAGAGGTCAAAGCTCCCATTCTCCTGGCTTTCCACAAACTATGCAAAACTGAATTATTCAAGAGGGCTTTTCCATGCAGGCTATGGGGTATCACTGTACAAAATGATTCACAGAATTACTTGGATAAATTATTACTGCTGTGGTCTATAGTACTATGTATCGCTTGCTGTCAGTAATTGTTGCATTGTTTAATATTTAAATGTTGCATTATTTAATACATCATGTTAATACTTAAGTTTTGCTTCAATTCTGTTTTTCTGTTTGTTTGTTTGTTTGTTTGTTTGTTTGTTTGTTTGTTTGTTTTTAGAGAGAGAGAGAGAGAGAGAGAGAGAGAGAGAGAGAGAGAGAGAGAGAGAGAGTGCTTGCCTGGAAGTCATGATTGACTTCTAGTGACCCCTACTAGGAGCTTGGACTTTTTTCAGAGAGGTGGCTTGATTAGCCTGTCTCTGCATCCTGCCTCTGGTATTCCTTGGAGGTTGCCCTTGCAAGTACATGCCAGAGTTGGCCCTGCTTAGCTTCTGAGATCTGATGAGATCGGACTTCCCTGGACTATCCAGGTCAGTTCTGTTATTTATTTGTTTATTTCTGGTTCGTTCTACAGCTCTAATCCTATTGCATTGTTTATTGAGCGTCCCATCCTGTTAATTGTATTTACACTGTGTAATCCGCCTTGAGTCCCAGTGAGAAAGGCCAACTATAAATAACATAAATAAATAAATAAATATTAACTATAAAATGGTGTTGCATCACGCCAGCCAACCAGAGATGGCTGTGATGAAGTGGTTATAGTTGCAGACTAAGATCTGGGAGACCTGGGTTTGAGTCCCCAGCTTTAGGTCAGTCACACACTCTCGGCCTAACCCACCACAGAAGATTGTTAGGAGGATCAAATGGAGAAGAGGAGAACTACTATATCAGGTCCCCATTGGATATAATTTAAGTAAACTAATAAATAAATCAACAAGTCAGAGGTGGCTGTTCCAAACAAAGTGGGACTTAGATAATTTGCTGGTTCAACAAAGATACTTATTTTCCCCTTCGTTCAGTTCTGCAACAGAAGCATGAAAGAAACATGAGGAAATACCAGTGATATACTGTAATGTGCCAACTTTTTAGTGAAGACCTTACATAGCATCCTGCAACACGCCTGAAGAACTGTCAAAGAGATCACACAGTGTACAAATTTGCACCAGCAGAAGTAAATGTTAAAGGTCTTTTAAACAGTTTTAGATGCACAGCAAAGAGTAACCTCTTATCTTGTGATAAAATAGAAATCTGTTGAGGTGCAAGGTCACAGCACTACTTCCCGCACTAAACATTTAGTATTGTCATAAAAGTACTATTTCTATGCAAGATATGGGTTCTAGCCTAGAAACCAAGGAACAGGGGTGGCTCATAGAGCAACATCAATACCAATCTATAGTCAAATAGCTAAGTTTGCCAAATCTGAGGATACTTAAATCTGGAGGTTGGACCAGTGAACAGACAAGACAGACCTTTCTACAAACCTGAAAAATGTCCCTGGGTTGCAGAAAAATCTGAAATACATACATACATACATACATACATACATACATACATACATACATTGCACAGTTTCAAAACCCCAAAATAATAAAAGAAGTACCTGTAGTTTTACGAATTAGATGCTCTCAGTGGCTGCTGCTAGGCAACCACAATAGGCTTGGTTTCTGTCAGTAAATGCAGGTGGGGTGAGCAAGGCCCTTTTCAGGACTGTGTTGGCCTTTGAGGAAGGACTTACTGGGGCCAGGCCTGGCAGGAGCCACTAGGAGAACTGATACCACTCAGCTCACATGACTCATCTAGGTCTGGCTGTTTGCTACTGTTCAACAGCAGCCACCCCTACAAAAGCCAGTGTGGTACAGTGGTTAGAGTTTCAGACTAGGACACTGAATCCCCCTTCTCTCCTGGAAATTCACTGGGTGACTTTGGACTAGATACACATTCTCAGCCTAACTTACCTCACAGGTTGACCATTAAGACCACCTAGAAGCAATGTTCCTTCTAAGCTGTGGAGTCTTGTGAGCAAAAATTCTACTTTTTGTGAGCTACTGGCATTAAAGTTGTGAGTGAGCGATTTGGCTACTGCATAAATTAGTTTGCTCTGGAGCCATCCTGCCTGAGTGGAGACAAAAATGTATGAGCTGGAGGCTAAAAAACTGTGAGCTAGTCCACACTAACTCAGCTTAGAGGAAACACTCCCTAGAAGCCTCCCTCTGGGTTGATGGCCTCCCATCTATACCTGTGCCATCCAGCCCTCTGAGGCAAAGGCTGATTTGCCAGGAGGAGCCAGGAGGGGGAGCGGCCTTTCCAAGGGTTTTCACTCACAGTCCACCCTTGATCATGGGGTTGTTCTGAGGATAAAATGAAAGAGTAGAACCCAGCCATTCGAAAGCAAGAAATTGCAAGTAGATAAATAGGTGGGAAGGTAATAGTGTTCTGTTTACCTCAGTGTTTAGTCATGCTGGCCATATGACCACAAAGAAGTCTTCAGACAGCACTGGCTCTTCAGCTTGGAAACGGAGATGAGCACCACCCTCTATAGTTCGATTCGACTGGCTTTCGAGCAACAGAAACCTTTACCTTTTAGAATGAAGAAAGGTGTTTTGAGTACTGCCTCTTTTTTGTTCTTTCTTTCTTGTAAGAAAACATAGAAGCCAGTTTTCGGTTTCGGTGCTGCGAATGGCGGCCGCTTCTCGGGACGCTCCCGGAGGCGGTTAGCCCACACGCGGAATGGGGGGGTCTTCGCGTTTGCGAAAGACCCTAGTGAGCCTTAGTCAAAGGCTCCGAACCGGGGGCGCATAGGGGAGTAGCCTCTTTGCCGGCAAACTGCCGGGAAATTGAGGCTTTCTCCCCGCCCCAATCGGCCCCGCCGCGTAGTGCGTCCCGAATGGGACTTAGCAGCCCTGCCGACTTCCAGGAGTGAGGAAAAGCGGATGAATTACTATGAAAAGAAGAAATGGCATCTAATCGTGAGTTGAAGATCTATTTTGAAGCGAAAATTAAAAACCCCCCGCAAGCGGATAAGCGTATGGGAGGAGGGAGGAGTTTCCACCCTCTTCGAAGAAGCGAATTTTTAAAGGAAACGCGAAGGGGGGGTAACAAGAAAAAATGTTGGTGAAAGTACCGTTGGGGTTTTACAGAAGATTGCGGCTTTAGTTGCTTTCTGGGGGATGTGGCACGAACTTTGAAAAAGTAAATAAAAAATAAAATGTCGATGCTGGGGAAAATCCTGCTTAGAACGGAAGAGAAGAGAGGAGGGACTTCCGCTCCAGTCAACCCCCCCCCCAGAACTAGCTGTCAATCAACAAGAGACTGAGATACTGCGCCACCTGCTGGAGTAAATGTAAAATATCAATGAAACGCTTTTAAAATGGAAATTGTTCTCATCAGACTACAAAAACAAATGTTGGAATCAACAAGGTTGATGGCAGAAAATGTATAGAAAATTAATTTGATGCTAAAGTTCCAAGCTATGGATGAAGAAGGGAAAGAAGATCTCAGATTTATTTTGACGAAAGTCTTGACACCTCTATCTGGCAGTGGAGCGAATAAATAAAAAGAAGAGGCGGATAAGGCTCCCAAAGCCTACTCCGCCTTTAAAAAAAGGATATACTCTGCCAGTAGAAAGGGGTGTTGAGCTCAGCAAGTAATGGAGATCTAATTTCAACTTGAGTGTTAATGGAGCCAACGAGAAATGACTGCCAGAAACAACAAGAAAAAAGAAGCGAAAGAAGATGGATTAAAAAATTTCTGAAGAGACATGCCAGCACAGAGGAGGAAGCAGCACTCAAAATTTGGATTTTTGAAGAAGACGGCGGCCCGGAGGAAGGAAGTGACGGAACGGGAGGCACTAAAGTTCAAAGGACTTAATGATAATTGGAGAGACTTAAAAAGGAATTTGTTCGTGTAACATCTGAAAAGATTTGACCTAACCCCAGTGGACTTTACTAACTTTACTAACAGAATTGATTTGGACTTTGTAAAGCTGAAAAGAAGATCTTTCAACCGTGATGGATGCCGACAACTGGAAGAAATAAAACTAACCTTTACTAATAGAAAAAAACTCACTCCGCTCTTTTTTCTCTTCCCATCTGTCTACCTTACCCTTTTCTTATAAAAAATAAAATTCTCTCCTTTTTAGGAGAGTTATTTCAAAAAAAGAAAAAAAAAGAAAAGAAAACATAGAAGCCAGTGAGCTGGAGGTGCCATTATTTCTCTGCCACACCCTCTCTGTTTCCATTAGCCAACCCAAGCCCAATTATTTCTTTCCTCAGATGGGGTTACACGTGTATGCATTTGGAAACTACTTACTTTACTCTGTTTCACGGTGATCTATTTACGGACATCACTTGTTTATAGAATAACTTGTGAATAGATGCTATGTTTTATGCAGTGTCTTTCACTAGGGATGGGCATGAACCAGATCATGAAGTAAAGTTTGTGTCACCAATTTTGGCTCGTTTGTGAAGCAATGTTTGTGGAAGGGTGCCAGGCACAAAGATTCCATGAACTTTAGTGCTGTTTGTAGCAGTTCATGGTTGTTTATGAATGGATACATTTCCAGACAAACTGCCTCCGCTCAAACAGTTTACAAAACTTCAAGGCAAGGGGGGGGTGGAATTCTTCAGACTTGGAAACACCAATAGGAACCCTCCAAAGCTTAATAGGCATTGCCAGTAACAGACTTCCCATTCTGCTCTATTGGAACGGAAAGCTATATGTACACTCAGTTCAGCTCCACACCTTTTCATCTGTCAACTGTTCACATCACAGTTACACAGAGGCAAGGAACTTGTAAAAGTCAACTAGCAGAGCACATTCATTTATTCCCTCATGATTGGGAACTCCTCTTCCTTGCTGTGGTTTGGGTGTTAGGTGGACTCAGGGCTCTGAGCCACCCTGTCTCTCTGCTCATGCCAAGTGATGAGGCTTAGCTACCGGGTACCTTGGCTGAGTGAGGACCCACGTTTTATATCCTCCTGACTGTGAACTTCTGTCCCTGCTTAGGTTTGGGTGTTAGATGGATGCAGGGCTCTGAGCCACTCTATCTCTCTGTCATGCTGAATGCCTTGGCAGAGGACCTACATTATATACATTTCTGACTGTGAACTCCTCTCCCTTGTTCAGGTTTGGGTGCTGGATGGACTCAGGGCTCACGGCCATGCAAGAGAGGTCAGGCCAGACTACAGCCTTGCATGACTGGTACTCCAGGGGATCTGTGTTGGTGGTCTCAGGGGACTTGGCAAGGTACTCCCTCACATTAAATCTCTGCCAAATTCTCTGCCATTGCATGCCTGGCATCCCCACTGCAGCTGACCTCCTGGTTCACCACTTTCAAGCAGTAGTAGGGCTTCTCCCTATGTGGGCTCTTTGAGAGAGAAGTGATGGACTGTGGCTCCTCCTCTCCCTCCACAGCCTTTTCCACCTGCTGTTCCCTCTGGCCATATCTGTGGGCCTATAGCCTCTGCAGTCTTTGCAGAGCTCAGACTTCCACTGCAAGAGCTCTGCATTCAGGAGAGCAATGCTGTCTTTTATCCAGGGGTCACAGGTACAGGCCAGCTTGTACTCCCCTTTGTTGCAGAAAGGATGCAACCTGGTGGTGATGCCCACCTGCAACTCTCTCCCAAGGCCCTGATCCGTGGGAGAACAGCTGGCTCCAGTGCAGAGGCCAGGACCCAGTCCAGCCCTCAAATCAGGGGGATGGCTTGCCCCAAGCTGGCTGTATGGGGACACAGCACATCTGTGGTGACCTAGGAGGGCTTGAGGACAGGCACCATTTGGAAAAGGGTCAACCAGTCATCAGAGTTGATGCTGAGCTTCTCTTCCCCATGCAGGATGGTCATGGAGGAGATGGCATCCTGTGCTGCACTCTTCTGTTCCACAAAATGTGCAATCATGGTGTAGGTGGAGTTCCTCATTCCCTGCCTCTGATGCAGCAAATGAGCAGATTTGATGCTGCACTGAAAGTGGGCAGCCAGGCACTAGCAGGTCTTGAGCAAGGACTGCATCTAAAGGGGGGCAGCATCCCAGGTGGCCTTGAAAGTGCTCCCCAGCCTCAGAGCATTTTTCACCACCAGCTGAAGCATTTGTGCCAGGCTGATGATGCCCTTGAGGTGTACACACTTCACCATGACCAGTATGTTGGCACCAGCATCCATGACCATGTAGCATGGATGATGTTGCCGCTGCCTGCACACTCCCTCAGGCACAGTAGTGATGTTTTGCACTATGTGGTTTGCACCCATCCCTTTCGCATGGAGCAGAACCTCTTTGTAGCCCAGTGGCAGGAGTGTCCCACTGTGGGGCCTGGGCCATGCCCCAACAATCCTGCTGGCTGCTCCAGAGGTCTTCTGTGAAAAGTGCACTGTTCTGCCTTGCACTCTGAAGACCTGAGCCTTGACCATCACCACTGCAGACAGCAAAATGCTATGTCCTCCTCAAGAGAGATGAGTTGGCCATCTACAGCAATCATCTTGCTGACAACGAGGTAAGTGACTGCTTCCTGGGCCCTCCCCATAGCCCTTTTGGCCTCTTGGAGGATGGCCCACCCTGCTGTTCCACCCAAGGCAGCCCCAGTGCAGGGAGCCTTTCTTAGAGGGGCCTCCTGCTCCCCCTCCACTTCTCCCTGCTGAGTGGAAGTGGGCCCCTCCTTCCTCCCACTGGCTGCCACTCTTTCCTCCAGCAGCAACACAGTTGGGTGCATCCTTGGAAGGTACCTGAAGAGGATGGAGGAAGAGAGGTGTTGAGGTAGGTTTGCACCCCTCCAGACATGGGTGTAGCACACCAGGCACTCTGCCACATAGGGTCACTGGGGAGGGTGCAGAAATATTTCCAAACTGGGGGCCCAGGATTGGAGAAAGAGGGTGGCACAGCTACCTTCTGGTGCTGGGCTGGGAGGGGCCACAGAGGGGTGTACTCAAGGCAAGAGCAAGAACAGGGAGTTGGAATAAGGAAGGAGCTGATGCTTCCCTTCCAGCCTCCCAATCACTGTTGTCAGAGTCCTCCTCTCTAGAGAGTGTTAGCAACTGTTGTTGTCTCTGGGCAGTGCTAACAACTCTTTTGTCCCTGCAGAGAGCCCCAGGAACAGATCAGGGCAGGAGGCTCCGAGATTCCTAGTGATGCCCTGCAAGGGCTGGGCTCCAGGGGCCTGGCAAGACTTTCGCACTCACAGGACACAGAGGTGTTCACACTCAGGAGGGGTGGGAGGGTATAAATGTGGGAGACCTTTTTTGGGGGGGTCCATGACTGGGATCCCAGAAATGTAACCTGCCCAGAACACGGAGAGAGGGAAGAGGAGCCAGTCCTAACATCCAATCTGCAAGCAACCCTAGAGGCATAACTATTACTTAGGAACGTACTTGAAAAAGTCCCTGTGCATTATTTCATCATATGAACATACGTCAGCACTTCAATTCATAAACACTTGGTTGAGCAAGGAACTGTCCAGTCTTGTTGTATTATGCAAGACAGTTTGCATTACTAATCACTTGAAATGGAAAGCTCTGATTTCCACTGGCCTGGAAGGGCTGTTGTGACGTAAGTTTGAGGAGCCCCTATTGGAAATCTTATAATCTCCGCCTTTCTCTCCTCCAGAACCTGTCTTTGGAGACTTGTTGGACTGCTTCCATTGTCTGGTTGGTGGGGAGGTGAAGTTTCCCTGTAAGTTTGGTGTCACTGACTTCTTCCTGAGCCATTCCATAGACTGCTGTAACTGCAGCTGTCTTTTCCAGAGAGAGCACTGGGGAGACCCTTTTTTGGGGATCCTTAACTGGGACCCCAGAAAGGTAATCCACCCCAACTTGGAGAGATTGTAGAGGTGTAGGAGGTAGTGTGAGGTCCCCTGTGCATTTGGTTTATGTAGCTTGCAAGGGGTCCATTATATACACTGTTGAGCTTCTGCCTGACATTTTCCCCAAAAGCACTTTCCTGGCTTGACCTTAGTCCTGTTAGGTTTTCAGTGCCACAGTGCCACTGGTTCTGCTGGTCACACTGTACTGGTTCTGCACTTGGAAAATGCCCCCCACCTTCAGTTTCTACTGCAGAGATTCTCGGGGATTTTGTTTCTGTTATGCGGGGCTTCTATTGCACTTGCTTTCCTCTCTATTGGAAACAATGGAGGATAGGGCACCTTATTTGGTCAGCCATAACTAGGACCCCCTAAATCCAATCAGCACATAACTGCAGGAATGTATAAGAGCATCAGGGAGAGGTCCCCTATGGGTCTGATTTCTCTAGCTTGCATAGGGTCCATACTATAGACCCCTGGACTTCCTGAACCTGTGCCTGTCATTTCCCCAGAAAGCATTTTCCTAGGGGCACCTTCTTTGGAGGGCTGTTAACTCAGACCCTGTAAATCCAGTCCTCACCAGACTTGATGGGTTTGTGGAGGAGAGTCAGACAGAGATCCCCTGTGAGTTTGGTGTCTCTAGTATGCTGGGGGGGGGATTCTACTATGTCATGAACCTCACAAAATGAACCAGTTCATCTAGCATCAAAAAGTTCATGACAGTCCATGGTTCGTGAAGCAAGCATACAACGAACCTCAAACCGATATGAACCCCATTTTCCTAGTTCATGCCCATCTCTACCTTTCACAGACAATGAGTTGCTTATCACTTTGACTTACCATTGAACATCAAAGCATTATTTATCTTTTTTAGAGAAAAAACAATCAATGTGCAAGCAGTGTCATAATCATATTCTGAAATGCATACAAGCACAATGGAAGCTCTTTAGCACTACATAAATGTCATTATGATAGTTGGGGGACTGCGCTTTCCTTTCACTTTACACAATATAAGCTTTCTTTGTTTAATTCTTCCTGCACTCTTTGGGATTTGATGTGAGTGATATATTATTGACTAGATATTGTCATCAAAGTTGGAAGACTGTTGAAACTGCTGAAAGCAAACTTCTTTACATGTTATTTATTTAGAAAATGTATGATTCCATGAACACTGATAGCTAAAGGATACTTATGGATAGTTCATCATTCTAGCAGAAAAGCACTTTTAAATCAAATTAATCAGCCCCTAAGAAAGATGAATACAGGATGGAATTGGTGATCATTCTTTCCTTCATATATGAGCAAAGGGATCAATATCTATGGGTAGATCCATGTACCCTGTTATAATGCTCTAGTGCTTTAAAACCAACCAAATGATTGGAAAGGACTATATCATCAGGCTCCCCTTACATGGTGTTATATTATATAATGACAGCAGGAGTTCAGTGATGGCAAACAAGAAGTTCTGCCTTTACTCCTGTGTATGGTGTGGTAAAATAACTCCATGGGTCTTTGGTTTTACCACCTAGAATGGAGAATTTACTCATCCAGCCCTGGTCTTAAGTTGCTAGACCACAGTGAAAAGTTGACCTCACCGACTTATCCCACACAGGGTTTACTCTCCACCTAGTGAAAACTAGAATTGCAGCCCATCAGCCAGCAACCAGACTCTGTTAATGGGGACCCCCCCCAGTAGAGCCAACGTGAAGGTGTTCTTCAATAAACCATCACTTCCTGTCTATCTCTTGTTGATTTAAGCATGAGACATTTTTATGGTTGCAGAGGCCAAATAAATCAAATTTCAGATGAAAGAAAATTTTAACTCAAAGAATATAAGCAAATAATGGGTACATGTGCAAATAATGTTGAACAGCACAGAGAAGATCAAACACTTGTAAACACACCTTGTTCACGAGGTATGAACTTAAAAAGACAGGCAGGAATATTTTAGTGGTTTCTGCTTTGTTCATGTCATATAATCCTCTCCATCTGGCTGGTTATCCCTCTTCCAACCATGTGCCTGTTTATGACCACTCTCTAATGCATGCCTCTGTTGAGTGGCTGCTTCTCCCCAAATGGCTCTACTAGAACAGCTGCCCCCATACTTAAAGGGAGAGCTTCTTCTTCCCTCAAACTCTCTTGTAAAAACACATCAAGGATGGGGAAAGGAAAAGATTTCTCCATCATTTACAGGAACAGACCAGAGTCCTGTCTCCTCTCTCCCTTCCCACATTGCATTAATTGCCCACATTGTTCTTGTGGCTTCTTTCTTCAGCTTGGAAACTAGAACGTGAAAACATAAGAAGAGCCCTGCTGGATCAGACCAATGGTCCATCTATTCCAGCATCCTCTTTCACACAGTGACCAACCAGTTCCTCTGGATGGCCAACAACAGGGCTAGTAGTCATTGATAGATTTATCCTCCATGAATGTATGTAATCCCCTTTTAAAACTGTTTATTCCTGCGGCCATCACTACATTCCCTGGCAGCAAATTCCACATTTTAATCACTCTCTGTGTAAAGTAGTATTTCCTTTTGTCCATCCTGAACCTACTGCCAGTCAGTTTCATTTGATGCCTTCAAGTTCTAGTATTATGGGAGAGGGACGGAGTTCTCTGTTTACTCTCTCTGCCCCATACATAACTTTATAAACCTCTATCATGTCCTCCCTTAGTAATCTATTTTCTAAACTGAAGAGTCCCAGATTCTTCAACCTTTCCTTACAGGAAAGGTGCTCCAACCCGCTAATCATCTTGGTTGCTCTCCTCTGCACTTTTCCAGCTCTGCAATGACCTTTTGGAGATACAGGTACCAGAACCGTACATAGTATTCCAGATGAGGTCACACCATAGATCTATATAGGGACATTAAAATATTAGCTGTTTTATTCTCAGTCCCTTTACTAATAATCCCTAACATAGAGTTTGCCTTTTTCACTGCTGCAGCACACTGGGTTGGCACTTTCATTGAGTGATCTACTATGACCCCAAGATCTCTCAGTCTCAGCAAGTTCAGTTCTCATTAGACTATACTTGAAGTTGGGATTTTGGGGCCAAATGTTCATCACCTTACACTTACCAACACTGAACTTCATTTTCCACATTGTCAACCACTCACCTAGTTTGTGGAGGTCTTGGAGCTCTTCACAGTCAGCCTTGGTTTTCACCATCCTAACTAGTTTGGTGTCATCTGCAAACCTGGCCACTACACTACTCACTCCCAGTTCCAGATCATTGATGAATAAATTAAATGGTACAAGCCCCAATACTGATCCTTGTGGGATCCCACTCCTTATTTCCCTCCATTGTGAGAACTATCAGTTGATTCCTCCTCTTTGCTTCCTGTCATTTAACCAGTTTTTATTCCATAAGAGAACCGTCTTCTTAGCCAATGACTGATAAGTTGACTGATAAGTTGAACTCAGATGACTGGGACATGACAGACAGTTGTTGCTGTCTGATCATGCATTTTAAATCCATAAGGGAACAGCAAGGGCAACAGATCAAATTGCCATGTGAATGTGAACTTTTACACAGTCAGTGTGAGGGTAGTTCAAGTCTCTTAGGGTGATTTCCCACTAAAGCTGCCACGGGGTTGCGCCACCGTTTGCCCCAAGATTTTTAGTCAATTTCACACCCGATGCCGCGGGGCTGCATTTTGACCCGCGGCTTCGCCCAATTTCCCCCGCAGTTTCGTAATCCTCAAAAAACAGGATTATGAAACTGCGGGGGAAATCGGGCGAAGCCGCGGGTCAAAATGCAGCCCCGCGGCTTCGGGTGTGAAATTGACTAAAAATCTCGGAGCAAACGGCGGCGCAACCCCGCAGCAGTTTTAGTGGGAAATAACCCTTAGTATAACAACATTATCTGCATTAGTCACCTCCCTTATGTCCTTCTCCATCTCAAGATCAGCCTCAAGGGTTTAATCAGGTGGGCAGTTTTACACCCCCCAATTTTAAGTAACCTTTAGGGCCCAGTATTTCCACTCATATTGCTTCTGTTGGGGAGTTAATTCTCCTGATGTTTTCAACTTATTTGATTCAATTCCCTCTTTGATGTACAGTGCAACATCACCAGCAGCCTGGCCCTCCCTGTCCTGCCTATAGAACTCATACCCAGAAATGACTGTATCCCATAGATTTTCCCCATTCCACCATGTTTCTGAGATAAGCAAGCAAGTCACCATGTGGTCAAAATTACCATCACAGGCCCCACTCTCTATATTCCTAATGATCAAATGACCCACTGCCAGAAGCCCACCTTCCCCCAAGCCCCCAGAAGTATCCTCAGTGCAAGAGGATATTGGTCTGTCACCCAAGGAAGGGGTCCCTTCTAAGGGATCACATCCCTCCTCCTCAGATGGATACTCTCTGACCTCAAGATTCTCACTCTCTGCAATAGCAGAAGAGCTGTCGACACAGGAGTGAGACTGCTCTGATATGTCCCTGAGGATCTCTTCCCCAAACCTCTTTCTCTACCTCACCTTATCCAGGTTGGCAATCCTAGCCTCAAGGGAACAAACCTGTTCCCTGAGAGCCACAAGCTCCATGCAGTGAGTACACACTCACAATTTCTACCCAGTGGGTAGATAATCATATATGTAGCACGCTCTGCAAAACACTGGATAGCCCCACTCCCCTGCTGGCTTTCTGTGTTCATAACTGGTTAGTCATTTATAGGTATCTAGAGTGATGCAGGTTCCTCAGGCCTGATCCCCAGGCAAAGAGCCCTTTGACTCTCACCCTTTGGATCATGTCAAAGGCTTGTGCCTCTGCCTAGGAGGAGCCTTACAATTCAGAGGCCCACAGCCCCCACCTCCCAGAAACAACAGCAGAGGGTGGGGTTTGCAATCAGCCCCAGGCAAACAGATCTTGCTCAATGATCAGCCAGCCCCAGACAAAAACACCCCCTTTCCAAAAGGCTACAAGCACCCACTCACTCTCCAACTTTGTCCTCTCACAAAGCACCCTTAGTTAAGGAGCCTCAGCAATTTAGTAGTTTAGGAAAGGCAAAAAAAAAACACTCACCTTCCCAGCAGCTCTCTCCTGAGATCTGTCTCCCAGTCCAGCTGGCTAAGAAGAATTGTAAAGGGCTGGGACATGAGGAGAACAAGCTCCTTGTTTTGACCAGACTACATGTCATGGCAGCTTGAGCTTAATCCCAGAGCATTTACAGACTATAAACCCAACATTCACAAAGGAAAATAGATCATTCTTACACTGAAGTGTCATTACTTCACAGAGGGGACTGATTATACCTATGTATGATTGGAAGACCAGAGCAAGAGAGAAGGGGTGAAGGAGGCCTTGTAACAGTTCAGGAAACCATCCACCTCCTTATGACAGAGTTGGAAACCATGTCCATGAAAGTGTTGGATTATGTGGGTATATAACTCTAAATATCAGCATGGTGTCACAGCAACTAGACAATGACACCATGTGCTGAATTAGAAGAATGGGCTATGTTGCCTGGTTTTCAAGTTTGCTTTATTTTTTTTCCTGAAGGTTATGATTATGTATTTACAATCCCTGCTGTTCCTCACCAAAATTCTCCCACTCAGTACATCCTCCCTCTGTGATGGTATCTTAAACTGTGCTCCCCTCTGGGGTAGACAACTTTCAAGTGGGGCCTGGAGATCTCTGGGAATTACCACTGATCTCCAGATGACAGCAATCAGTTCCCCTGTAGAAAATGGCTCCTTTGAAGGGTGGACTCTGAGGTATTATTTCCTTCTGAGGTCCCTTTCCTCTTCAAACCCTGCCCTTTCCAGGCTCAACCCCAAAAATTCCAGGAATTTTCCAAAACAGAGTTGGCAACGCTACCCTCTTCCCATTCCTGTCACTGAACAACACTTGTACTGCATTTTAACAACAATTTTGTGTTGGAATGTATGTGTTCAGTGAGGGAGAACTGTTTATCAATCAGCTCAGCTAAGCAAATGAATGAAAATTTGACAAGACACTTGAAAAGACAACAAGAAAAAGGAGTAATTAAAAAGACTTGTGCCTCAGCTGTACTCTGGACTGACATGCTGGCTACAGCCTCACCCTTCAAAACACAAGTGCTTCAGGGTACTGAATAAATGCCACAGCTACTGTTATTGCTTTATTCCTGAACTCAGCTTTGCCTCTTGCTTTCAGAATGGACTTCTGGAGCTAAGACTTCTCCTCATTACTGACTGTATCTTACCTTTGTTCTTACTACTTGGTTTGAACCCTGAGATGATGAATAACAACAGTAGGCACTGAATAAACATCACATTCCATTCAAACTTGGCTCCTGCCTTAGGAGTATCTGAAGCAGGCATCACTGTCTGCTTTCAGGGAAAGAGCAGGCAGGTCAACACCTTTCAAACAGAGGATTCCCCTCCCGCCCCAAAAAAACACCTTCTAAGATTTGCTTTCTACCAAACTTCACTGGTTAGATTTCCTTCCCAATATAAATTCATAGCCTGATAAATTGTCAGACAGCACGTAGTACATTCCCAAATATTTCCTAAAAGATGCTGCTGATGCTATTCACAAGAGGAGATTATTGTTATTAATTTATACCATCTTTTCAAGATCATTTTTCTACTTGGGTGATTTCTAAAGAAAATTAAGTTCCCCAAAGAACTGAAACCACTGACCTTCTCCATGCTTAACATAATTCCAGTTGACGTACCAGAGGAAACCTGCAAGTACTTTGTTATGAGTTTTGAAAAGCAAATAAAAGAAACATTTTCATAGCAACAGATTGCACATTTATTTTTTAAAACCCATAGATGCTATGCCTCTGATCGGCTCCTGTGTGTGTGATGCTGTAGCAACATTAGTGAGCTGAGTATAATTAATTATTCAGGAAATCTAAGAGTAATTTTCACTCTTATAATGCAATCTTATGCACTTTTATTTGGGAGCAAGCCCCATTTAATTTGGTAGGACTGGCTTCCTTAGTAAATGGATATAGAACTGGAGCATCTTACATTTCTGTTCTTTGTGAATCCCAAGATGACCATTAGAAGCTACAGCTATCGGGATTTTTTTTAAAAAAAAATGTTGATTTGAAGAAATCGAACTTATTTCCCAAGAATTCTCTATGGTATTGACCCTTTTGAGACAAAATACCTTTAGAAAAACTTTTCTTAAATTGGCCAGGTTATTTCTGGAGACAAATATATCCCTTCTACAGTGGCCACTTTCTCTTTGTATAGTAAAAGGCTTTTAGTATCTTTCTAGGCTTGCATTACAGAACCTGTACTAAGGACAATTTGAGGCTTTCCCAGTCCGCCCCCCCAAACATCCTTGCTTGCTTTGTGATGCTTTTTTTAAAAAAATATTCACACACTTCCATACCACATTACATAAGCATAAGCCATAGCAAAGACTTACCGGATCCACCATTGCAGCCCAGGGCTTGGGAGGGTGGAGGAAAAGAGCTGGGCTGGCTGCAGCTGGCTGCTTGGCTCCAAAGCGGGAACAGTCTGCCCCGTGGCACTGGGTGTTTAGGCCAACTGTTCCTAGGCCTGATGGTCACAAAGGAGGTGGGGGCTGAGCCAGGGGACTGTGGCCTGATCTGCATCTAGCATTTGCTCTGCTGTTTTACCAAACTCACACTGGAACAGAAATTCCCATCTACGTTGCATGCCACTTTCACTTTGATTGAGTGTCGCATTTTATGGCAGTGTCCAGACTGCATGCTGCTTTCACTTCATTTGATCTCTGGTTTCATGGTGGCTGTCTGCATAGATTTGTGGCTGTTTGATGGCCATTTGGGGGTGACTCTGCAGTCAGTACAGTGTTGGCTTAGGATAGTTGAATGTGGTTTTGAACTGCATCTTTTTCTGTCCCAGTGTGGGTTTGGTAAAACAACTGAGCAAATGCAAATGCAGATTGGCCCTGTGTCATGAGCTAGGCTCTCCTCTCAGCTTCCCTATTTAAAGCAACCATTGCATGCACCAAGGCCTTCGGCTTATGGCTGCATTTTTCAGCTAGAAAGACTTTGCTGCCTCTTTAAACCACCCGGCCACGTGTGCAATTGTTCTCTGCCTTGGATCAGCTCCATGAACATCATGGGACGAGCAGTGGACTTTCAGCCTGCTTCAGCCGGTGGCTTGCTGTGGATCCATTGCTGTTCTGGGCATCCTGGGCTCCTTCCTTTACTCCTTGAGAGAGGGCTTGATGCATTTGTCCAGGGCAATCGGTGGCTGCATTCTAGCAGCAGCAGAGCTTTAAGGATTCTTCAAGCCCTAGTTTAAGCATGCAGTGCTTAAGGGATGCTTTGAGTCATGATTTTACAGTGTTCGTGCAGTTTACTTTTGGTGCCACTCTCTCCTCCCCCCCCTTTTGTTTAGTTGCAGCTTGATTGGTTTCCACCCAGCATCGTGTTCTCCTTAAGAATAGCAACCCAACCCCCTTCCAGTCCAGAAGGCCAGGAGGCCTGGTCTTGCTAGCTTCCAGGGAAGTGCCCAGTGAGGATGCTGTAATAAATCTGCAATAATTTTACAAGGTTCAAGGATTTAACACATCTGTCGTAGTTATGGTTGTGCTGGTTGATTCTCTGGCTTTATTACAGTGTATGGCTAACTAGTCTGCAATTGATATACTTTATTGGTTCACATTTTTTTCTTATTAGCACATGTTGCTTGCTCTGTAGTAATCATAGCAATGGTTTTAAGGTTTCTTGTGAATTTAACATGCTTTATTGTCACTACAAGTGTGGTAGGTTTTTGATCTAGGGATTCATTATAGCTCTATAATTATCTAGTCTGCATTTAATTTAGTTGATAGGTTTGCATTGGGTTTGATATATTAATACAGTCCAGTACATTTGTTCCAAGTGGCAGGTCTGATTGTAGTTGTGAAATTCATACTGTTCAAGGTGTGTGGGGTCATGAGGTGGAATAGGCTTGCTTGAAGATCCCCTTTAAAAGTTGGAGTCTGCGTATCCAGGGGGTGGGTAGTATCTGGGGTTGTGAATTTTGTGCAAGGTCTTGTGGGCTTAAGACTGCAGTAGCAGTGCCAATTAATGTCTTGATAACATCCAGGCACCATGCCACCTAAGAAGGTTGTAGCACCAAAGCGCCAGGCTGCCAGTTTGGTGTAGTGGTTAAGTGCACAAACTCTAATCTGAGAGAACCGGGTTTCATTCTCCACTCCTCCACTTACAGCAAGCCATAGTTCTGCCAGAGCTGTTCTCTCAATGACAGTTCTGAAAAGAGCTCTCTCAGCCCCACCTACCTCACAGGGTGTCTGTTGTGGGGAGGGAAGGGAAAGGAGTTTGAAAGCCACTCTGGGACTCCAAGTGAAGGGCAGGGTATAAAGGCGATCTCTTCTTCTTTTTCTTGTGCTAGGACTCAGCAAAAATAGTCAGGTGCAGATGCATGTTCCAAACTCGGAGTTGCAGGAGCATGCTCAAGGGCTACCACTGCTGTCTGGGCAAGGAAATCTCCCATTCTTAAGGGCTCTGACAATGCATCTTCCATATCTAGGGGTGTACCTGGCAGGCTGCTACCATACAGAATGCCCCTTCAGACCCTGGGTGCCAAGCCCAGGCCAGAGTACTCACACCACAACAATCTACCATTGTGGGGGTCTTGACAATTCAGCTGTTTAGCAGGCTATTTCACATCTTAGTGAACTTTTTGAACAGCTGGAATCTCACCCTGCATCCAATGATCCTGCTACAGTTAGGGGCCACAGGGGCACAAAGAGGCTGTGTTTTCTGGTGAAGTGTGAAGCCTGAAGTACTTCCAGAGAACACACCTCTGTTAGTCACCTAACAGCAAAGTGCAGCTGAGGCTAGACTCACAAATGACATAGGTCAGCATGGGACATTGACACCTTGAGCAGTCTGAGCTCCTCAGGTGAGTCATCCTTGGAGGAGGATTCCACACACAGAGATGGAAATTACTGGCCAGCAAAGGCCCATATCCCTGACTTGCCAGTCTGGGCCCAAAGGTGTTGTAAGGGGGTCGCCAAACCATACCGTGGTTCAGGGTGCAGAGCAGGCACATCACATTCATGGATCCACATCCTATAATAATTGGAGGACCCCCCCCAGGCCTACATCTTTCCCATAAGTTCCAGGAGTGCATTTTAGACAGATATTATGTGAATGCGTTCTCCCTTCTTAACCCTGAGGGTAACATTGGCAAGAAAATGCCTCACCCTGAAAGAAAAGGTGCCGCTAAGGGGAATGCTGAGTGAACCTTTCAGAACTGATTGCTAGGATGCAGAGTTTTTAACGGGGACTGTGCAATCAGCATATACCAAACCAGGTTGGCATTTGACCAAGCATATGCTTAATGTACTGAGGGCCAGGTCAGCTGCAGGGGATGCTCCCACTATCAAATACAATGAGGCATTCCGTAAGCGGGCATCGCATAAGGAAGCAGCCAGATTCATTTTCAATGGTTTTAGTAGTTGTTTTCACATACCTCTTACTAGTCCTAGCTTTTGGGTGGTTTGGCATTGGGATGGATCCTTTGGGGGGAGTAGTGCCTGCACACCTGGCTTCTCCAGGTTGGGGACTCCCTTAAATGGTCTTGGGGGTGGAGCACTAAGCGGCATGCCCAGGTGGGGGTTGTTGGCTGGCTCTCACCTCTGGGTGGCAAAGGAACCATGCAGCAGCCAGCACACACATGGGACCCTGGAAATTCACCATTCTGCAGTGTTATCCCTTGACAGGTGGGCAGAGTTGGATAGGTATGTCAGGTGGCAGGTGAGTCACCAGATGCTGGATCTGTCCCCATGCTGTACCAATGCTCTTGCTCTGGATCCATTAACGCCGTGGCTTACTTTCATCCAAATCTGTTGTCATGGTTTTCCTTCTCAGGCACCCCCCCTATAGCCCCTGAGGTCACAAAACTTTACCTGCTGAACTACAACTAAACATCAAAAAGTAACATATTTCAACATACATATTAAATTTTTAAAAAGTCACAATGCAGAACTGTCATTCATTTGACTCACAGACAATTGCTCTGATTCTGGTTTGCCTTGATGAATGCAGTTCTCTCCACTCTCATTCCGGCTATGTCATGCATGAGTGCAGGTCCCTTCAAATAGAGAGCTAAGGTCATCCTTAATGTTAGTAGTAGGAATGGTGTCTGCACAGGAAACCCCATTGAGGACTATCAAACGAGTAACATAAGCCCCATGCAAGTATAACCTCTGCCTATGAGAGTACCTTTAGGCTAAATTATTAACAGAACCTGCAAGACAATGGCCCCGGCCACACGTGCTGAAAAACGTGAGGGGGAGGCGTGGCTATTTGCGCCATCGCATTCTGATCCGCCATTATGTGATCAGACATGATGGCGATGCACTGGGGTTTTATCCTTTGGCACACACTGCAAACAGGACAGCCAGAGGGAATAGGCACTGAATGAGTCCATCTGCAGCCCATGGCAAACCATTTGCTGGTAGATTTTTGCAGGTACTTTTTAACCGCACATATTCGGTGGGACACCATGGGTTGGCCACAGGTGCACTACACTTGCCAGATGTTGTGGTGTGATCGCACCTTAAAAATCTGCCCAGCATCCATGCCTTTCACGCGGCAAATTCTCCATGTGACCAATGTAAGTTAAATAAAATTTCTTGAAGTCAAAACCCTCCAACATATAGAATAACAGAAGATGGATATAACTAAATAAACCCTCCCTAGCTATTAATTGTGGAGCACCCTTCATTCACTACTAGAGTATGTAGTGGTAGCCACAAGCATCGATGGTTTTAAAGGGGGTTAGAGAGATTCATGGAGGAGAGGTCCATCAGTGGCTACTCAACATGGTGACTAAAGCGAACCTCTGTGTTCAAAGGTAGAAAACCTCTGAATACCAGTGCTTAAGATGCAACACTGGGAGAAGGCCTTGGCCTCTATGCCCTGTTGTTGGACCCCCATATTCACTTGTTGTCCACTGTGGTAAACAGGATGCTGGACTAGATGGATCACTGGTCAGACCCAGGAGACCTCTTCTTGTGTTATATTCTGTCAGGTTAGTTAGACCAAGGTTTTGTGCTATGTCTGAAGTGAGTCATTGTCTTCATCTAATTGAACAGAAAACTGAATGAACTAGGCAATGCCTAGAAGCACAGTCAAGAAGAATTTATATCTACAGTCTCCATAGCACAAAATATATTTAAGAAATTGGCTAATATATGTAAATGATAATTCTAAAAAAGTATAAAAATGTAAGGAGCATTTATTTGACATATAGTGCAACAGCACATTGCTCTATTTCGTCTGGCATCCATATGCTGTTATTTCTAACATGGATCTAGGGCCTGTCAATCACTGCCACCTCAATACATTTTATTCAGATTTTAATAATGTCATTAGCTGAAGTTAGAAGCCGAGAACAAGTGTGCTTCACATAAGACAAATGTCATGATTTAAGTTAAATGTTACTTAGAGTTGCTTGGCAACGGAAAACTTGTATATGAGGGTACTTCTTATGTGTCCAAGAGATTTACGTGCTTGTTATAACTGTATTGTCTCAAGTCTGTGAGTGGAGCTGCAGAACCAAGGCTATAAAAGGGAGTGGCAATTACTAAACAGACTGGTGTACCATAGCATGTTCACCAGAGTACATATGGCTATGTTCAAAAATGATGGCTATGTTCATGCCATTAGCAAAGAAATGTTTTAGGGATCTTTTTAAAAAAGAAATGGTCTGTTTTGTAACAGTTTGAAAGTTATATTCTCCCATCGATGTATACTGTCCTAAATATTTATACACAGGGGATGAGATTTCATTTTGTTTCAGGGGGAAAACCCTTTTTCTCTTCTGCTGACCTGCAAACTATTTTAGCATCCAAACACTTGCCAAACCAATGTGTCTCTCAACTAGACCTGCTAGTTCTCCCATTGCTAGGGGTGGGACCTAGTAATGTCTAATCAACTAGCAGTACTAGTCATAGTACTTCTACACACCACTAGCTATCGTGCCATACTGTATCTGTCAAGGCCAGCCCAAGAATTTGGGGCCCCCTAAGCTAGGGCTAGGAAACTTACCTCCATGCCATGGGGGAGCAGGAAGATGCTGCCTCCCTGTCCTTCCAACTGTGCCATTATGAGGTGGGAAGGTATCTTCTGTCATAGGTAGGAAGATGCCACCTGCCCTCCCCCCCATGCTGCAGAAAGGAAGGAAGATTCCACCCCTCTCTTCCCCCCACACCATGGTGAAGGGAAGGAGGAAGAAGGCACCCCAGGGCACCTCACAGGGCTTCTGCTTACTGAAGCAGACTTTGACTCTGGGCAGATGCGTCATGGCAGCAACAGGTCTGGTTGGTGGCAGACCAACCTCTGGGTCCCTCAGTCATTGCCTAGGTGTACTTAGTGGGTGGGCTGGCCCTGATATCTGTGAACGTAGTCACAATCATGTGACTTTGGACCATTCATCAGACAAAAATAGTTTTGAAGAATTACATGGATATGACATACAAAATGTAAAATGCAGTTGATTGATAGTAGCCAATATCAATTAAAGGACGGCAAAAACCAGCAGACTGAGAACAAATCAGTTCTTTTTTTCTTTATATATTTTTTTAATTTTACCATTTAAAGGGGTACAAAATAAAAAGGGACAAAAGGGAAAGTGAGAAGCATAAAACATAATTTGTTAAACATATTTTAAGGACATTGCATGATATAAGAATATAAAACATAAAAAACAACATGACATCAAAATATGCTAAGATATTGGTACTTCAGAGAACAAATCAGTTCTTAAGAGCAGAACAACACAATAAAAATTCCAGATCTTCTGTGACAGGTGGCAGATATTCATTTTGGCTACAGCCTCAATGAGATATTGCAGTGTAAGGAATGATAGATATAGTGTCTCTCTTAAAGGAAATGATGATCCACACAGCCCTGGAACCCATTTAAGAAAACTTAAGAGTTCGTTTACAAAATCAGCAGATTCATGCAGCATGGTTTTCGCCAGACTATTCAGATTGAATTATGGAAATGCATCTTTGAGTGCTCCACCGACATGCAAAAACACTTCTCCCTGAACATAAGGAAAGCAATACGCCAAGAGTAGGATTCTAGGTCAGCTTTCTCCTTGATGTTCTGATTTCCTGTATGCAAGGACAGGGGGGTTGTTCTGAAACAAGCGTTCTTAAACATATACATCTTCACCTACAGACTAAATTGCTTCACCCCAGAAAAACCTCTAATAAACAACCAGTTGCATGTGAAGACTGGCTTCAGTTAGGGAAAGAAAGACACACTGGAATAAGCCTTTTAGCTGTCTCTCCTGTGCCTTTTTCTCAGTTTGCATTAGAGGAAGACAATTATGTACTACACTGATGCCAAGAATGGAGCGAATTCAGTTCACATCTCCAACTTTTCCCATGGCTAACCAGATAACGACTGTATTACACTTTATCTTGCGTCCATCCAATTATGCTTGGTTTAGATGTGAATAAATGGTTATTGACCAAATCAATAGTCTTTGCAATGCTAGAGCACATGTATAATGGCTGCAAAAATAAAATCCGTTGTTACTTTAGCGGCAGGAGAAGAATGGCTAGGTTAGATATCGAACTACATTTGGCTCATTAGGTTATATTCAGATTAGAAGTAGATAGGGAAGGAAGTCAATTTTTTATAAACTTTGACTTCCATTTCCTTCTCCTACCTCAAATTAATTAGAATTTACCAGTAAAGGCAATTATTAAACATCACAATTAGGTTTTATAGCAGCCATATTAAAGTTTATTAAGAAACAGAGCAGCTGCTTCACTCCAATTTGCAGTGGGTATGAAGACTTAAATTCATTTTTACCCTCAAAGAGAATGGCACATGGCCAAGAGTCTGTTATTAATAGGAGTCCATAAACTAGAATAATTGTTCATCATATGAAGCCCTATTGTTCATGTGTTTTTCATCATTTGTTTATATTCTGTCTGATCACAGCATTTCTGATCTCAGCATTTGTCTTTGGGAGTTAAAAATAGGAATGGCCTGATTAATTACATGAATCCCACCCTTTAGATTATGCAGCAGTAGAATACATATCTCTAGATATTTTGCGGATTTGCAAGCTCTAAAAAAAAAAAAATGAGAATAGAAAATGTTTCCAAACTAGCAAGTTGCCCAGGACAGAAGGAGAGGGACTTCAATGGGGTATAATGACATAGAGGCCTCGGTCATACTACCGTGAAAAGCCGTGGTGGAAGTGCAGCTTTTCAGAGGCGTGGCAAAATGAAGTGCAGGAGCAGGATCACACAGATCCCCCAAGCCACTGTGCAGTTGCTCCCTGACTCGATCACATACCGAGGGGGAAGCAACGGGATGACAGGCGAGGTGAGGCAACTGCACATTTGTGGGCATGTGCAGTTTGCAGAGCATCGCTTACAACGGGAGTCAGGTGTGTCGGCGATCTCACGCGCGCCCTTGCTGCAGATCATCGGGTAGGTACTGCATGTTGCCTAGTACCTTTTTGATCCGCATTTTCAGCCGGATGGGATGGGTTAGGGGCGGGTGCACGACGCTTGCCAGATGTTGGCATCTGATCGCGCCAGTTTGATACATCCTTAATCCGTCCCATTCACGTAGCTACTTCTCCATGTGACCGGGACCAGAAACCACCTTCCAAAGTGACCAGTTTCTCCAAGGGAACTGATCTCTGTCACCTGGAGATCAGTTATAATCCCAGGAGATCTCCAGTCACCACCTGGAGGATGGCAGTCCTACCTACTTGGGCAATGGCTATGTGTTATAAATGCATGTGTAGCTTAAAGCTGCAGTGGAGGGCAGGGATTTCCTCTGGTATACGTATCAGCAAACCTGTGAGGAGGGAAAGCATGCATTGTTCCAAGTGTGCTCTTAGAAAAGTAAAGAAACACTAAGTTCAGCTTGTAACTTAACCATGAATATTGAAGAAGTGACATGACTACCCATGAATGAATGACACTGAAAAAGCAGAAAAGAAGCAGATGTTTAGTTTTCATTATGTTGTGTGTGGAGGGACTGCTATTTCTCATCTCCTTCCTCCACAATTCTTAGAACAACTTGATTGAAGCCCTCACCTCACCACTCTCTTTAAAAGAACTCCATAGCTGACTGGCAAATTGAACCGGAAGTCTTACTGTCAGGCTTAACCTCATTGGCTTTCTGAGGCAAAAAAATCTGTAAGAAAAATCCAATGCCAAAAGAAAATTATGAAGTTTAATTTGTGTTGAGTCTCCCATTGAGAGCAATTTGATAATGGTATAAATTTGAGGCTCAGGATGAGGGCAATTGGAACAGAGATACAGCCTTTGATTCTATGAAGTTAATTTCCATTCTTAGAAAATACAAGCTTTTTTTTTTTAATTTAAAGTACGAAGTAGGGCCGGAGAATTCCTGAAGTGTTATGCATTAGTGCAGTTCAAGCACTGCAATTTGTTCAAGTTAATGCTAATTTAATAGAAAGTGAGACTATGCATAGACTATTCTAAAAATGTGGGAGAGCATGAGGGTGTGCTGCTCATTGTGGAAGAAGGGAAGACACTTGACTGTTCTCCAATATTTTAGAATGCTCACTTGACATTTCACATTTTTTATTTTTTTATTTTTTAAAAATACATTTTATGCAGACTGACTTAAGGCTCTGGGTATTTTACACGTTTTGCAGCACACTGCTGCTGTCTTTTTTTTATTATTGCTCTAACCCCAGGCAATGGGTTGGAATACGTGAGATGCAAAAGAGCACCTTCAACAGAGCCATAAACAGGCACTTAGAACTCAGTGAAAGATCATATCATTTCCTAGTGGACAGAGTGCTTAACTCCATTAGTGCCACAGTCTGATTAAATCACACCGCATCACATTTTAAAAGCGTTTCAGCCAATTAAGTCAGCCCCACAGTGCTCCATTCATCTCTGCTTTTTCGAGGCCCATAAAGATGTTGGAAACAAATTTATGGTCTGGTCCATAAGTGAGATGACTTAGAATACAGCTATGGTTAAAACAGGATTGTGAGATTTAAAAATAAATAAATAAAAGAACAGGAAATATTTTTTCCTAATCAGACCTTGGTGTTTGGGGTTTTTTTTTTAAGTAACAACCACTGATTCAGAAGGTTTTTAATTGCACTCTTTGGATGGTTTTTATGAGTGCAGCAGGAAATCAGAAAACCGAAGAAATCAACTACCTGGAACAGAGTAAGGAGTGGTAAAATAAGTTAAATTCATTTTCTGTCAGGTGACCCCTATCATGGCAATTTCTCCTTGTAGCATTAATAGATCACCTGACTGGTAATACCACCAAATTGCAAAGAATGGATAAATATGATCTCTGACGTAAAATCCATCTAGATCCATCTTGCTAGCACATTTCAAAAAGCATTTCAGATGATTACGTTGTTCCATTCATCCCCACATTTCTGGCATCTTACAGATGCTAGAAATGGTACCAGGGAAAGTGCCGAAGGCTTTTAGCAATATCTCTATGATTCATCACATGTACCTATGCAGCACAAAGAATGTTATTTATCATCACATCCTTGATGGAAATGAAATATAGGGTCACTTACATTCAGCCCATGTTCAAAAGAAAAAAAAAAACTGGCATTAGGAAATGTAACCTATTTGACAGCAACACTTGAAACAAGAACTTCTGAATTTCATGAACTTGGGCATATTTATTTGAAAAAAGTGGTACAACCCTTACCTAAACAGCTTTCATTCATGCTGCAGCAGCAATGTGGTTCTGATCTAATGAGCTCAAAATACAGAAGGCAGCAACTGATAGGGAAAGGGTTTGTTAAGCTTCCTGCTTTATTTTTTCCATTATTTTTCTTTTTTTAAGATTTTTTTATTTTTATTAGACAAACAAATACACACACACAACATACATAAGAGGGTAACTTATCCTACATTATTGTTTTATCTAATTTTTTCCATTATTTTTCATCTGGATGCCATGCTGTTCTTTCTTTAATTGGCACCTGTGATTTTATTTGGTAATAAATGTATTTACTTGAAAGATTGCTTTTTTAAAAAAGCACTAAGACACTGGTGACCCATAAGGGCAACAGTATACTTTTCAGTATGTACTACTAAGACTAAGCCTAGCTTGTTCTTATGTCATTGTCATGACCAGTGCGTGTTAAACTCTTTAGACATGTCATAAAGTTCATGAACTCACTAACATTCATTGTTCTTTAACATGAAAGAAGGCAGACAAGCTAGTATGCAATCAATCCCATTGAACACATGCAAAACAACCTGCCCTCTTGCCTCTCCTTCCAGGCAGTTTCAAAACATAAGCTTTCTTGTTCTTTCTTGGCTACATTTCAGCTCTGAAACTGTTTCTCTCCAGCACCCACCTGACAAAGTGAGGAGTGATATTCCTAGTCATCATCAATTCTCAATGCTAAGCATCTTCCTGCCATCAGGCCCTTGAAAGAGCACCTTCAGCTAGGTCTAGAAACACAAACAAGCAGTGCCCATTGGCAAACAAGCAAGTTATATAGAAAACTTCAACAACATATATAGAAAACGGTCAGCTATTGGCATTACACAACAAAAAGTACCTTTTACGAAATAATCTCAAAGCATACAGTAATGTAATGGGGCCAACAAAAGTAGCTCAATGGTCAGTCTTTATAACTAAGGGCAGTAAAGCCTGGAGAAACTGCTAAAAGATATTTTGGTACCTTGGTTTGACTCTGGTTCGTACATTAGGAAAAGGAGATGTTGAATATAAGAAAATGAGGGTAAAGTATGGTCTTTCCTTTCACCACACAGGTTCCATTTGATTACAGAAGCTAATGCATATAATTTTTCACTACCTCCAAGCAGTCTAGGATTCATGTACAGGAGATCTTTGTTCCCACTTCAGGCTACGCAGTGTACAGGAAGTGCTCAAACTATCACAACTCTATATCTGTGTCATCCCCAACTTTACTATAAACTAAGCTTGTGCCTCTTGTGTAAATGATCACAAACACTGGATTTCTGGCTATGCTTTCTTTAGTAATTAGCTGGGTTACTTGATGGGTGATGTCAAGCTATGGCCCAAAATCAAAAGAGCAAAGTGGCTTCCTGGAGCGAAATGAACTAACCTAGCAAAACAGTAAATATATATATTGACAGTTAGGTAATGAGAAACTCTGGGCATTGTGAGGAAAGCAAAAAAGCCTCTCAATCCTGAATCCAGAAGAGACTAATTCTGTGACTGTAGTACTTTTTGATTTCAGATTTTATTTAAAAGTCATTTAGTGGTTTTGCAGTTCAAAAAAGCTTCAAAATTGCAGAAGTAATGCCAGTGATTTCACCTATAAAACACCAGATGTTGTGGGTCAGCCAAGCTCAGCAGAGTAAAAGGATGCAGAGGAGTCCTCTGAGGAAGAAGGGGGTCGGCATACCTAGCCCAAGCCCACAGCCAGTAGCAGAGGTACTGCAGAGGGGGAACTAGCCAGGAACTAGTACACTGGCCCCTCAGCTTCCCAACCCTGGGCCGGCAACATAGAGCCAGTTGCCAGTTCACACACACACACCATTAACAGAGCCTCGGGGATGTCATTGGAAGAAGATTAGGAAAGACCTTCAAGCCAGAAGGTGCAGTTCCCATCTAGCAGCATAGCACCAGCCCAGTTTCAACAATGAAGATGAGGGCTTGCAGGAGCAGGAATGAGGCAGCCAGGAGATGCATGGTGCAACATAGGGAGTTAGCAGCATGGGGCTTCAAAGCAACAGAGAACGCAGTAGATGTGCAGAAGCAACTGACCCTGCTGCCTGTATTCAGGATAGATTACTTCATCTCTGACCTTGGCCAGTATTGTAGAAACCTTTTCCTTGGATTCCCCTTCAGACTTGAAGTCATGAGTACTGCCTCACTGATGCCTGAACTTTGGAGCTGTATTTTGACCAACCCTGATATTGGGTCACTAACTTCGTGTGCTTACTGTGTGTCAGCAGTCAGGATACCATGTTAATAGATGTGTTAAATTTTAAGGTACCACAAGACTTTTTTAAATTTTAGTCAGAAGTGTGCTTGGAATTGCAGGATATGGGTAAGTTATCAGCTTTTCTAGACAGTGTTGCTTGTCCTTAGCTAGGCTGATCAGCCTCATATCCCAGCAAGAGCTCCTGCTCTAGAGAAAATTCTATTTCCTAGTAAACCACAGTAGCAGGCAAATGGCAATCTGCAACTATTTTTCAGTGGAGGTGATGCTTTTCCTAATGTAACAGATATTGGATAGTGCCAATGACATCAGTGCACAAGCTATGCCATTTTGAATTTTCTCTTTCACTAAAAAAAAAATAAAAAAAATCCCCTATCTTCATCCAGAAAGTGTTATGGTTATTTTCAAAAAAAATATTTAGACTGAGTTTCAGTGCTGTGGAAGGGAGGGTTTTGTCCAGGGCCTGACCTCGCTAGCCTGATCTTGTCAGATCTTGGAAGCTAAGCAAGGTCAGCCCTGGCTAGTACTTGGATGTGAGACCTCCAAGGAATACTAGGGTCATGAAGCTGAGGCAAGCAATGGCAAACCATCTCTGAATGTATCTTGCCTTGAAAACCCTACGGGGTTGCCATAAGTCAGCTGTGACTTGACGGCAAAGGAAGGGGGGCATGGTTAGCTCTCCACAACCCTGCAGTTCCACTTTTCTTCCATTGTGCTACAGTACCAAGTATTCCCATATCATTCTCTGGTTAAAATGCATACTGCCAAAGGGATATTCCCTTCCTTATTAATGGGCTACTTTATGGTACATCAAAAAGAGAGAAGGCATATACTGAAAGCAGGATGTGTAAGAACTTTTGACACAAATAGCTTCAATGGCTAATCTCTTTAGAATCTGCTTCACAGCTGTGACCTTAGCAAGGTGACACTTTGCTAGTTGACACTGTCAGTCACAGACAAGCACTAGATCTCATTTGCCCATGAACATTTATATGCCAAAATAAAACCACCCAGCAGCATACAATTCAGGTGATGTGTTGTCTGCCACTTAGGCTGTTCTGCAGTGACAGGGTTAAGAGCACGCACTGCTCTTGAGATTCTTTGTGCAGACCTACTCTGTCAGTCAATCCCAGAACTCACCACTCTGGACTGTAACTACCTACACAATTTCCTGTCCTGAAACTGGCAGCATTGACCCCAATTATTTCAGCTTTTTGTTTTAAATTTACACAGCTCTGGAACAGTTAACTAAAATGCATCATCTAGTTATATTAGGATTACATTGCAATAGCTGTCCCAGAATAGCACTGATTACATACTTAATACATACAACCAAATAAGTTTGTGAAGAGGCATAAAAACAATAAATTGGGGCAATGAGTATGGTCTCTAACACATTCATATTTTATAACACATCTTCTCTTTATAATAAGTATGTGCATTAGGCTAAGCAGAAATTTTGATATGCCTGAATACCTTGGTATCGTAGACAAACATAGGTAAGCCCATATTTTTCAGGGTGTCTCAGAATTTGTGTGTGTGTGTGATGTTCTAGACCAGCCTGATTTCTCTAAGGACTGAAAATTTTAAGTTAGCTGTAGTGCCATCCTAAGAAGAGTAATACCCTTTAGAGCCCATTTGTTACAAAGAACTTAGAAGGCTTTAACTCTGCTTAGGATGAAACTCCTAATAATAATTCATATTTATTTTCAGTTTCATGAACTGGAATACAATTTATATTACCAGAATATTATATTCTAAAAATATATAAATATAAATATTATAGGTTTAGAGGGTATACTAGCAACATTCATGATTTTATTTATGTGCTTTGAAAAATTAATTAAAAAGTGGTCTAAAATGCTTCTATAGATACTTTTTAAAAGAATCACAAAAGAATCCTAATATCCTATTTCATTCTCCTTCAACTTAATTCAATGCATATGTTGTTTTAAAGTCAATGTCCTCAAAGAAAAGCTGTCTCACATCTGATGTAATATGGTATTATTGACTTGCATAAGTATTCATGTGTAGTCTCGTTAAATTGTTTTAATTTTCTCTTCCTAGTACTTTGATATTACTACTAGGTGGAGACCAGAGTTGGGAATTGGAGAAAAGAAATACACTTCTGTTAAAAGAGAACATGATTTGTTTAAAATAAGGATACAGATAGTTTATAGGCAATACAACATTGTACATTTTATCTGAATCCACATTGCTTCACCAGCTCTCGGTTTTATTTCAATGATTCCCTAAGGCCTAAGACCAAAGAACCAAACTTCTTGCAGCCTAATCCAATTAACCATGTTGACACAGAGACTTGCTTTACCAAACCTGAAGGAGCATGGAAAGAATTTCCAGTCTGAAAAAGGCTTGATAAGTCCAAAGTGAGTCCGTTATCAATCTAGATTTCTAGGTACCATGCAGTTCAGTTTCCACAAGTGAATTCTATTTGTAGGACTTGTGCCTGGTGAAGAATAAAAACAGAAAACAATGGAATAAAATTTGAGTTCAGAGACACCTTTAAGACCAATAAAGTTTTATTCAAGGTATAAGCATTCGCATGCCCACACACTTCTTCAGATACGGTGAAAAGGAATTTAGTAGTCCATACATAGAGATAGACGGTGAGCAGCAAATTAGCATACAACATAAATAAGGTGTTTAATGGACAGAGGACCAAACTGGAATAACAAGTTTAGTTTATATAGTCACAATTTGTTTGGATTTAATTCTGGAGGGTGGGGAGCATAGGGAAGTTTGTATGCACACAAAAATTTATACCTTGAATAAAACTTTGTTGGTCTTAAGGGTTCCACTGGACTCGAATTTTGTTCTGTTGCTTCAGACCAACATGGCAACCCACCTGAATCTAGAAACTGATGGGTCACTAATACAAGATCTCAAAACAAGGTTTCAATGTGATCAAGAATCCCTATTCATGAGAATAAGGCAGCATATAAATGCTGTTTGATGGCTGAAGTTAAAGATATTCCTCAAAGAACTGAATGGCTGCAGCAAAAGGGAGACAAAGTATTGACTTGGATCCTAGAACATCAGTCCTCTTGTGCTTCTCTCCAGCCTCTGCAGAAGCTTTCCTCTGCTGTGGCACTTGCTTCAATTTCTGCTAGCAATTCTGTGTTCATAAAGGCTCCTTGAATAACATTGATTCTGTGCATGCAGAAGACCAAGGCTGGCCCCCATGTACTCAGAGTGAATCACGAGGGTGGGGGAACCTATCAAGGCTCAGCATGGCAGTGCTGGCCAATCAGGGCTGCCTCACTGGCCAGGTCTGGTGGCAGCCACCCTCCCTTGGCAGTGCAGCTCGGCTTTGGTAACCAAGCTAGGCACTGGAGACTGCACCTCTGCTGAATGGTTGGGGAAGAGCTGAATGCTTTGGAGCCAGCTGTTACCCCACCTTCATGATCATCGGCTGGCAGGAGTGCCTCCCCAGGTCATGGTTGTGGTCATGCATTTAAGTGAAAATGATCTGGGCACTAGGTTGGCAGTCTACTCATTGGTGGAGGTCCTACAGGATTTTGAGACACTTAGGCAATGGTTCCATGACACAGTATGGGTCTGGTCAAATATGTTGCCTCGGCAAGTCTGGAGAGGGGTGCACCATCCATCCTGAGTAGACAAGGCCTGGCACAGGCTAAACAATATCATAAGTGGGTCAGTGATCTCAGGGGGTAGAAGAGTCATTCTACACCCCAGAATCAAGTTCTTATTGTTGCATCTTTTCACCTGATGGAGTTCACCTGTAAGATGCTGGGACGGACATGTTCTTAGCTGTTCTGCTGGGTGTTCTGCATGACCTGTTGGTACTGGGAGAGGAGTTAAGCTGAGTCTAGCCCTCTCTGTGGCAGGAAAAGTATGGGTTGTGGGGATTTTGAGTTGGCAAGTACCCCAAGATATCAGCAATATGGAGGTCCTCAAACTCAGTACTATTTATTTTATTTTTATTTATTATTCAAATTTATATTCCACCCTCCTCACAAGCGGGCTCAGGGTGGATCACAGCACTATTGGCTTGGCAATCTGGCCGGCTCAGTGAGGGGCACTTTGGGTTTGGGGGAGCATATGATGGGCCTTAAGGCTTAGCAGTCATGGGTGGGATTCCCATCCATCCCCTCTATGCACTGGTGTGTAAGCCATGACACGTACAGTCTGGAAGGATCCCAGACCTGGCTCTGAGCTGAGGTAGGCTTGCCTTGTTAGGAAGCTTGCTTGCAAGCACAATACAACCTGTGCTTTAACTTTTTAATGAAATTGTACAGATCAGCTTATGTATAAATAAAATTCCCAGTTTAACCCATAACTTGTGTTGTGTTTCATTCGAGGGGTGGGCAGGCAAGACCGGTGCCGGCCCATGGAGCAGGTGCCAGTATTTGCCTGTCCCCCCACCTCCTTGGAGTGAGTCATAAGGGTGGGGGAGCCTATCAAGGCTCAGGGCAGGAGCGCTGGCCAGTCAGGGGCTGGCTAACTGTCAGTGCAGCCCAGAACAAGCTCCCCATCCATCCACCCTCTTTTTTGACCATGTGGGATTAACTAGTCACTGTTTTTTGTGGCTGAGCAGGAATTCTTTTGGCATCACTCAGTACTAGTGGCAGAGTAAGCAAACCAGAGAGGAGAAGCACAAGGGGAACAGTGCCATACAATCCACATTAGTTTTGTGAATTTAAAAAAGAAACCTGCACCATCCCTGTAATGTTTGTGACTGTGCATGATGCTATTTTTTGTGTATTAAAATAGAAATTAAATTGCATGGGCCTTAAGAGTGTCAGGGACTAATGGATGGGGGAGAGGTAGAGGAAAAACAGGGTGCACACAATTACATGGCACCAAAAATGGGCATACATACTGGGGCATACATGAGCTACTTGGGAGAAGAATCTAGGATACGGGACACAATATCAGTAGGTAGGAGCCTAGAAGAAGCAAAGCAGGGAAGAAGTGGCACATGACAGGAGCAGAAAGCTGAAGATTACACACAGCGTATACTTCATTACTGTGTGAAGACTAAATAAGCTACAAATGGCTCTGTATAGGACTTCTCCAGGACATTCTGCATTAGCTGATTATATTGATCCAAGTCACTAATGTTGTCAAACCTTTTCACTCTCTCACATAATGCTAAAATTTACAGCCCTGTGATGTCTGAAGTTATTGATACACCTGGACAGATGCACTTGTGTGATAAATCTCATTTGCCATATACTGCAGTAGAGTATTGGTTCCTATCCAGACCTTCAAGAGGGCATGATGGCTTGCTTTGTCCTCATGCTAATGTCTACAGAGACATTTTCAAATGAGCTAAAAATGAATCATGATCATAATTTCATTGCAAAGCAAGAGTGCCTTTATTACAAAATCATTCATATTCTTTATGTGTGTGTTTTTCATTTTTGGCTGAAGTTTCTTATTTAATTATCTCTGTTGCAGACTAAAATTAAGAAAAAATACTCCATATTAGCAAAATAATGCAAATATTTTACTGTCAGATTTATATTTAGCACTCTACGTTTTCCTTTTTCTTGGTTTTTTTCCTTCTTGTTATTTTCAAACATTTAAATGCACTTGATAAATGAACAATTGAGTACATATTCTATATAATCTAGATTCACTTTACCGAAAGTTACAACTCTTGCAGATTGATCCCTACAATTATATCTTATTAATCTCTTTGATTAAGATCGATCATTGTTCATGCGAGGATTGCTGAAAATTTAAATCCCCATTGAAATGTCTAGATTTATAAACTAGGTCATACTTTATAATCATATAAAAATTGGTGGCAATAGATCAAGTTGCCATCTTGGGATCTTGTCATTTCAATAACACTTTACTAATATATGGGGAACAAAGAGGGAGATTTCTATGTATTTTCAACCCAGATTGGCTTTTTCAGGTAACCTGGGTTAAAGTTGCACATGCTGAATAAATCATCCCAAAGGTTTAAAATGGCTTTACATCACATAACTGGCATTTCAGGAGATGAACAGTAAGCCAAGTCAATCTAGGGAAGTTAAGAAGAAAAAATCAATCTGGATTCAAAAAGTGAATGAATGGTCATGTGCCTCTATTCTGGATATGAATGAGCAGGAGCCAAACTGCAAAACAGAGAGGGTCTTCTAGGCAAGATTGAATAAATTTAGGACTAATTTCAGTCAACCTGCAAAATTCTGTTTCAGTTAAGTTTCCAATGCCTTGCTGTCTCATGTATCAGTTTTTTAAAACAATTGTCTTCTATCTCATACATACACACATTTGATGATGGTGATGTACCCATACACTGCTGGCTTCTGCAACATCTGTCTATGGTATACTGACCAGAGTATTAGACTTTGACAAGAATGATCCTGGTTTGAATCCTTTCCAGAGAATCCTTCTACCATGTACTTTTTACCTTCTACCTAAAATACACAAATCTGTCAACCCATGACACCCCATTGTTTCAGCCATAGGCACTCTCACTTTGGGTGGTATCTGGATACATGGACTCTGTTCTAAGACCTTATGCCATTAATGTTCCTAGTTAGGTGTGTGACACCACATATTTCCTAAGGAAAATAAAATGTTTGAATAACCTACCAGAGAATACTGTTTTGGCTACCATATCTGTGGGATCTCTGTACACTAACATCCCACATAAAGATGGATTACAAACCGTATGAAACATGATTTCTGACAACACCAGAGCTGACATTGTCATCAAACTCTGCCATTTTGTTCTCACCCATAACTACTTCAAATTTGGTAACAACTTGTACATTCAGATTAATGATATAGCCATGGGCACCCTATTATGCTAACATCTCCATGGCCAACTTGGAGAAACACTTCCTAAACTCCTGACCACTCACACCTCTCTTATACCTGCATTACATTGCTGACATCTTTATTATCTGGACATATGGTAAAGAGGCCCTGGACAAATTCCACCAAGTGTTCAACAACTTTCACCCCACACCATCAACCTGACAATGAACTAATCTATGCAAGGAATAGATTTTCTGAACACTACTGTAAAAATACATGACAGACACATAGACATCACCTTATACTGGAAACCTACTGATTGACAAACATATCCACATGCATCCATCTACTATCCTAAACATATCAGACAATCTATTGTCTACAGCCAGGCTCCACATTACAACTACATCTGTTCCACTCCTACAGACAGAGGCCGTGGTCACACGGTCATTTTGATCAGGCTTCATTACTGTTCCCTATCACATTTAAAAGATGGCTGCATCTGTCTCCCATATCGAAGCAGACTCACCCCTGCAATACTCCCGGTTTCCTAGAGATTTTCCCGACACCAGGAAAATCAAGCACTTTCTGAATATTTGCACTGTGAATCCGCCGTTTCACCAATCTGGACAGCCTTCTCTTGCTATGAATGCAAATAGGTCATCTGAATGTCGTTCTCACACTGAATTTTTTCCCTAGGTTTCGCTGTTGTGCACATGAGCAATCCTGCGCTGAATATATTCAATGCATGACTGTTCAAGCACACATATATAGACTCCAGCACTCAGTTGTACATTGGTGGTTCATTTTGTTTGCTTTTTTGGGGGGGGGAACACTGCAAAAACAAGGTAGTACAGCATATTCAAGTGGGAGCTGTGATTTGGCCATGCACATATGTGCACGCACAAAGAAAAATTAAAAAAACTGATGCCATGCTGCCACTTGGGCAGTGTGGCTATCTGGACACTGCCTGGAGCTTCATTGTGTGATACAAGTGGGTCCTGGAGGGATGTGTGGTCATCCCAACCCGCAAAAAAATGTCCCCAAGTAAATATACAGTGGGAAAAAATCGCAGTAAGCTTGCCATTTGACCACACCCAGAGATTCTTACCTGAGGGATCTACAACAAACCTTTTTGGAACTAAAACATCCACTTGATGAAGTCAAGAAATAGATTAATGTAGCCGGAACAATACCCAGAGAAAGCCTGCTGCAAGACAGGCCCCAAAGAGACAATAACAGAACGCCACTAGTAGTCACATACAGCTCTCAACTCAAAAAAAATTCAACACATCATCAATGACTTACAACCTCTACTGAATAATGACAGTTCTCTTTCACAAGCATTGGGAAGCAGACCTTTTCTTACACACAGACAGCCCTCCGATCTTAACTCACCCACAATAGTACAACATCAAATTTGAACATGGACACTGTTACCAGAACTTACAACAAACCCAGATGCCAGCTTTGCTGCCATATGCACCCAGACAACACAATCACTGGACGTAACAACATCAACTACATCATCTCAGGCTCATTCACCTGCTCATCTTCCAGCACTGTATATGCCATTAAATGCCAACAATGCCCTTTGGTTCTCTACATAGGGCAAACAGGGAAAATCCTATGCGAAAGGATAAGTGGCACAAATCTAACACTAAGAATCACAAGACTGGGAAACCTGTAGGAGAACCTCAAAGTAGCTGTTTTATTGCAAAGGAACTTCAGGAAAGGGACTGCTGAGTTACAAGTTAATACAACATTCAGAACAATGGGACCCCCAGGACTTACCTCACTGGTGCCAGTGCCAGAGGTTAGGAGTTTGGGAGTGCCCTTGGATGCCTCCTTAACAATGGAGGCCCAGATAGCAGCCACTGCCAAGTCAGCCTTTTACCATCTTCGGCTGATCAGGCAGTTGGTTCCCTTCCTCGAATGCAACGACTTGGCAACAGTGATCCATGCAATGGTCACCTCCAGATTGGACTACTGTAATGCTCTCTACATGGGGCTGCCCTTGTCCCAAATCTGGAAGCTGCAGCTAGTGCAGGAGCACATTCAGCCTGTGCTGAAAGCATTACACTGGCTGCCCACAGCATACCAGATTCATTTCAAGGTGCTGGTTTTAACCTTTAAAGCCCTTTATGGTCAGCGTCCAGCATACCTACAGGACCGCCTTTTCCCACATGTTCCCCACAGAGCACCGCATTCAGAGTCCCAAAATTGATTGGTCCTCCTGGACTCCAAAGATACCAGGCTGGCTTCAACCAGGACCAGGGCCTTCTCAGTGGCAGCTCCCTACTGGTGGAATGATCATCCTGGAAGAGATCATCTTCATTTTATTTCTTACTAGGAATAAGGCCCGTTGTGGAAATAAATACAACGGGCTCTAGAAAGAGGCTCTGGGAGAGTGCCCTGGCTTTGGGCACTCAGTGACAATTTGCTGTGGCAATCTCAGTAGGGTATAATGATACAGAGTCCACCATGTATTCCAGAGGAACTGATCTTTGCTACCTGAAAAGCAGTAGTAATTTTGAGTGATCTCCAGCCTACCCCCAAGATTGGTAACAGTGGTTCCCCAGAAGGGAGTGGCTGGTTTGGAGGGTGGAATCTATGGCATTGTACCTGTCTGAGGTCCCACCCCTCCTCAACACTCACCCTCTCCAGGCTCGACCCCTCAAATCTCCAGGAATTTCCCAACCTGGAGTTGACAACCCTATCTCCCTCCCAGCCAACCATCAACCTACCTTCAGTTTTCCATCTCCTCCCCCCTCCCTCCTAGAGAGTACTTGTAATTTTGAGTGATCTCCAGGCCCCACCTGGAGATTGGCAACAATGGTTCCCCATCAGGGAATGGCTGGATTGGAGGGTGGAGTCTATGGCATCGTACCTGTCTGAGGTGCCACCCCTCCTCAAACCTCACCCTCTCCAGGCTCCATCTCTCAAATCTCCAGGAATTTCCCACCTGGAGTTGGCAACCCGATCAGGACTGGGCTCAATGAGTTTTCTCCCAAAGGCCAACATAGGTGTGGAAAGGGCCTTTTACTGACAGAGGAGAAAGTACAGGTGCCAACTCTGATTAAGGAAATACCTGGAGATTTGGGGGGGTGGATCCTGTGGAGGGCAGCATTTGGGATGTGTGTGTGGAAGGACTCAGCAGGGTATAATGCCATAGAGTCTACCCTCCAAAGCAACCATTTTCTCCCAGGGAACTGATCGCTGTCATCTGGAGGTCAATTGTAACAGTGGGAGATCTCCAGGTTCCACCTGGAGATTGGCAACCCTAGGGGAAAGTCAGCCGCATAGTGGGGAGTTGAAGAAAATGGTTTGATGGTCACTGGTCCACCTCGTTAGCCAGCCAGCCATCTGAAGCTAAGCAGGAGAGAGAGCCTTTTTCCATTTATTCTGACAGGAAAGTGGCCACTGGGGAGGGGGTTATGGGCGGGGGGAGGGGTTATGCTGAAAGTCCTTTGTTTTTTTACTCACAGAACCAAGCTTGGCTGCCTACCAACAGCCACTGAGGGGACAGTCCCTCACAGGAGTCAAGAGAACTATTTTCCTCAGGAGAGAGAGCTGGTCTGCAAATCTGTCTGAAGGGGGAGTGGGTGGGGAAGAGAAGCAGACCCAGCACCCAACCAATGGCACGCAAGTACTCTTGAGTGGCAGCTGATGGGCCAGTGGCTGAGGGAGGACATTTTACAGCCAATGGGAGCACATGGAATCTTACGAAACCAAAAGATAATTATTTATAAGGAGAGATTTGGAACAGTGGATTGGAATAGTAGTTTGTAATGTAATTAATAGTAGAATGTCATGTAATTTGGAATGGTAGTTTGGAATGTATTCCTCTGGTCTGGGGACAGAGGAGACACGCTGCACAGCTAATCACACCACCTCAAAGAAGAGGACGCTCCACGGTTGCCTCCACACTTGAAAGGAGACAGATAGAGCTGGTAGCATGTCTTAGGTAATTACTCTCAGCATTCCACAGTTAAGAAGGATACATCTGCCTATCAGCCTCCAATTTTGATATATTTATTTCCTTTACTATGCCCCCCCCCCGGAATTAAACCCAAACAAATAGTGACCATATAAACTAACTTTGTTATTCCAGTTTGGTCCTTGCATCTATAAAACACCTTTGTTATGCTGAATGCTAATTTGCTGCTCACCCTTTACCTATATGTATGGACTGGTATTTTCAATTTCATTGTATCTGAAGAAGTGTGTGTGCACACAAAAGCTCATACCTTGAATAAAACTGTTGGTCTTAAAGGTGCCTCTGGCCTCGAATTTTGTTCTGCTGCTTCAGACAAAGACAGCTTTCCCCTTGGATCTTATTCTGGGTGTAAGCTTTTGTGTGCGCACACACTAGTGCTTCAGACAAACACGGCTACTCATCTGACTCTATTTGCATTTGACAGAGAGAGCCTGAAGTTTCTAGAGTTAAATGAAACTTGGGTGTAGTCATTATTATGGGGCTTTTGTGGAGCAGTGGCTAGAATGTCAGACTAGGATGCAGGAGACCTGGATTTGAATCCCCCCTTTGCCTTATAAGCTTGCTGGGTGACCTTGGGCCAGACACACCCTTTCTGCCTAACCTACCTCAAGGTTATTGTGAAGGCAATGGAAAAGGGGACAATGTTGTAAGCCACTTTGGTTCCAAACTTGGGGGAATACTGGGATATAAATGAAGTAAAATTTGAAGATAAATATAAATTGTTCCTTGGGAACTGGATGTGTGGTTAGTGAATATGTTTTTTTATAGCAGCGGGGGAATGAGGGAGTTGTGATATGGTACCAAGAAATAATAGCTCAATTTTGCTCAACTGGGGAATGGGAGTCATGGTGCAATACCTCTGCTGATGCTTTTGAACAGTGGAAGTGGTTGGAACTTGGAGTCATGATCAGAATGGAACCATACCATATGTAGATGGGAAAATCCAGAAGGGAAATATTTCAGTGGCACGATATCCACCAACAAATGGATCTTTTGCTGTATTTCCACACACAGCTAAATAAGGCAAAGGGATGAGTGACTACTGCAAATGTGTTGTATGATGGAACCATTCTAAGTCAAAGCAAGCTCATTGCACATGTGAATCTAGTAGCTGCTTGGGTGCTGCAATTTCAGGACTGGATGTGTAGAAGAAGTTGACAGATGTGGCCTGAAATCGTTTTTTGCATTTCAAACCTAGCCCATCACTAAATTTCCTAGGTGCAAGGTGAGTTCCAACAGTGCCCGCAGTGTTTCTAGGATTTGTCTTCCTCTTCCCCTGCTAGCCACTGGAGTTAAACATCAGGGAGGCAACAGGCCTCCCCGATCTTGACTATCATTCGGGAGGAAGGTGAGCTTTAGCAAAGGATGCCCACTGCCTCCTCATCCAAACTGGCTTGGGGATGACAAAATACCTGGAGCCAGCCTTACCCTATGTCATAGGATTGTTGCAAAGGTAAAATGAAGTTAAAGTATATTAAAAGCTGGCTGTGGGCAGAAGAAATCTAAAATTGTATTGCACCCTCTCCTTAAATTAGATTCTCCAGGCATCTGTGGTATTTTTATTAATAGTTTCTTCAGGTCATTTTGTGTGTGTTTCCACAGGGCATGGAGAACATAACACAAAACATAAATCTGGAAGCCTTTACTGAGCCAACTTCTGTTAGAGGAAGACTCTTTTTAAATTCAAATTCAGAATTCATTTACAAATCATATGGCCTCTCAGATTGACATTGTTCTGAACATAGATGAGCTACTTTCTAGCATCAGGTGAATATTTCCTTGTATAATTTCAATTTCTCTATACTGTAGGTATTCCACTGACCAATTTACAGCACAGATGTATTGAATACATTATTTAAAAATCAAAATTTAAAACCACTACTAACATATTGGCCCTTTTTGGACTCACGAGAAATGGCTTAAAATGCATTCCCAAGGAAAAGTTACTGTCAGCCTGGGACCTGCCCCCTTCCTTTCCCCAGGCCTTCCTCATCACCCCCAGTCCAGCCTCCTTCAGTGCATTTTTGTCTTAGCTCAGGAAGGAGGGCTCCAGAGCAGACTAATGTATGCAGTAGCCAAATCTCTTGCTCACAACTTTAATGCTGGTAGCTCACAAAGTAGAATTTTTGCTCACAAGACTGCACAGCTTAGAGGGAACATTGGTGCCATGTGGCCGGCTTTGTAGGCTCCTCTTCCCTTCTGCGTCCATCGTCACTCCCCCCCCTTCATTCCCAGGTTGGGTATATTGTTGGGACGCTTTTCCTTGGGTGTCTCCTTCCCCTGGTTGGGGTTGCTGGGCAGTCTGGGGCCACTGTTGGCGGGTCCGGACAACTATACATATTGTAATAATTCTACCACTCCATGAGCAGTGGACATTTGAAATAAAGTTATAGCTCAGCTTTGTTCTTCAGGCATCTTATCACAATGTGTTAATAGCTGCTATTTTTTATGTGAACCATTCTATCACATTCTATATTTAAGTTATCTTATATGGCAGAGTGTCACAACTGATGATGCTGAAAGGCAGTTAACAATGGAATGACAAAACACAACTCTTTTGTGAGCTGCTCTCAGCCTTTGTACAAGGTGGAGCACAGCAAGATAAGTTCTGAAGTCAAAGCCTGAATTTACAACTCTACACACACAGTGCCAAAGATGCATTTGAGTATTGTATGGTGTAGTTCAATCAGATTCTGTCAGTCTTTCCACTTCTATGCCCACGGTGACAAACTATGGCATTTAAAATACTCCAGATCATTCCATAGCATTTATGATATCAAACTCCAATAAAATTACAATAAAAGCATTGTAGATTTTTTTAAAGCCTGCTTTATTGATTAAGAAGACTCCCCCCCAAGATCCTCTTCAAATCACTTCTTTCTATGTAAATGTCAGTGTTCTAGCCATCATACAGTTAATTTTGATCTCATTTTGCTTTGCTGTACACGGGTCCCAGTTCAAGATAAGAACAAAATGCTAGTGTGTGCTACAGCAGAGGTGAAAGGCAATGGCACACAAGGGTTTGGGGAGGCATAGTGAGGAGGCATTTTTTTAAAATAAGAGGATTCTGAACTGGAATCAAATATCTTATCCATATTTATTTACTGAAATATCTATTCATTGTTCTAGTTCATTTATACTCCATTTAGAGCCTTTGACACTTAAGGTGGATTGCAAAATATATCCTGCCTTTCCCTTTATTGTGAGTCCTATCCTGTGCTGCCAACAGCCCCCCACCCTCCACAGACCTGGATCACAAAGTACAAGATAGTACTGATGCCAGGCAAGTGGGGCTACTAAGCCACCACTCAAGGCGGGGAATCCCATGTTGCCCACTACGATTCAGACTGAGGGCAGGAGAATTTTTTTTTAATTGCCAGAACTGTATGGTTTTACTCTCTTTTTTTTAACCAGAAGCAACATGACACTGCAGCTGATGCAATGGCCCTCTCATACCACCCATAGCCTTCCCGTTGGTTACCTGGCACTGCCTGGCATCACTACAGGCAAGCAACCCTGGGTGAGGGATGGTCAGAAATGTGTAGAATATATATTTTCTGTCAGCAGAGTTGGAGAAATAATCTCATCCCGTACATGAGGAGCTGCTTTCAATAAAGTTTACTGCAACAACATAATTTGTACAAACATTAATAACTACGGGCATTTATATTACAAGAACTAACTTTCGGTCAGAGAGAAAGCACAATGAGAGGAGTGGGGTGGGATCAAGACAAGTATCCAATAGGCTCTGAACAGTAAATATTATACATTACAACTCCCCCTAGAGTTGAAATAGACTAAATGCACCTTGTCAGTATTTACATTAAGAAAATTCCTCATATGCTGGTGCCTCTCTGGCATTTTCTTTTCTTTCTTTTTTTGGTCGTGTGTGTGTGTGCACACTTGCGAGCCTGGAAGTCATGGTGACTTCTGGTGATCCCTAGTGTGACTAGGACATTTCATAGAGGTGGCATGATATTACCTGCCTCTGGTCTTGGCCCTAGTATTCTCTGGAGGTCTCCCAAGTCCTTGCCAGGGTCGGCCCTGCTTAGCTTCCAAGATCTGATGAGGTCAGGCTTACATAAGAACATAAGAACATAAGAGAAGCCAATGTTGAATCAGGCCAATGGCCCATCTAGTCCAACACTCTATCACACAGCAGCCAAAATATATCACGTGCCATCAGGAGGCCCAGCAGTGGGGCCAGGACACTAGAAGCCCTCCCACTGCTGCCCCGTCCAGCACCAAGAATAGAGTGCATCACCTGCCCCAGACTGAGAATTCCCATCTATACCCTGTGGCTAATAGCCACTGATGGACTTCTGCTCCATATGTTTATCTAATTCCCTCTTGAAACTGTCCATGCTTGTAGCTGCCACCACCTCCTGTGGCAGTGAATTCCATATGTTAATCACTCTTTGGGTGAAGAAGTATTTCCTTTTATCTGTTCTAACCCGACTGCTCAGCAATTTCATGGAGTGCCCACGAGTTCTTGTATTGTGAGAAAGGGAGAAAAGTACTTCTTTCTCAACCTGCTCAATCCCATTCATAATCTTATAAACCTCGATCATGTCACCCCTCAGCTGTCGTTTCTCCAAGCTAAAGAGCCCCAAGCGTTTTAACCTTTCTTCATAGGGAAGGTGTTCCAACCCTTTTATCATTCTAGTTGCCCTTCTCTGCACTTTTCCCAATGCTATAATATCCTTTTTGAGATGTGGCCACCAGAACTGTACACAGTATTCCAAATGAGGTCGCACCAATGATTTATATAGGGGCATTAATCCCCAGCATAGCGTTGGCCTTCTTTATTGCAGCTACACACTGTCTAGACATTTTCATTGAGTTATCCACTACGACTCCAAGATCTCTCTCTTGGTCCATCTCTGCCAGTTCAGACCCCATCAACGTGTATTTATATTTAGGATTTTTGGCTCCAATGTGCATCACTTTGCACTTGGCTACATTGAATCCCATTTGCCACGTTGACACCCACTCACCCATCCTCAACAGATCCCTTTGGAGTGCCTCACAATCCTCCCTGGTTTTCACCATCCTGAACAACTTCGTGTCATCTGCAAATTTAACCACTTCACTGCTTACTCCCAATTCCAAATCATTAATAAACAAGATAAAAAGCATCGGACCGAGTACTGATCCCTGTGGTACCCCACTGCTTACCACCCTCCACTGAGAAAGTTTCCCATTTATACTCACTCTCTGTTTCCTATTTATAAGCCAGTTTTTGATCCACAAGAGGGCTTGTCCTTTTATCCCATGACTATTGAGCTTACTTAGGAGCCTTTGATGAGGAACTCTATCAAAAGCTTTCCGGAAGTCAAGGTAAATAATATCTATTGAGTCCCCCTTGTCCACATGTTTGTTCACTCCCTCAAAGAACACTAACAGGTTAGTGAGACAAGATCTTCCCTTACAGAACCCATGCTGACTCTGCCTCAATAGTTTTTGTTCATCAATGTGCCTACTAATTCTTTCCTTAATAACAGTTTCCACCAACTTACCTGGTATCGATGTCAGACTGACTGGTCTGTAATTTCCTGGATCTCCCCTGGAGCCCTTTTTAAAGATGGGAGTGACATTAGCTACCTTCCAGTCCTAAGGAATGGAGGCAGATTTTAAAGAAAGATTACATATTTTTGTCAGGAGATCCACAAGTATCCACAAGCTTGTCTGGGCTATCTAGATCAGGGCCCTCTCTGGCATTTTCCAACCGTATTACAATCCAAACTGTGCATTTTCCATGTCAGATATGAAGAGTTGAGGGTTATTTGGGTTTGTTTTTTTAATTAGTTGAGCTCTCTATTCTGCTATTTTTTTTTTTACTTTAAAAGACTTTACAGTAGCTAGTCATTAAAAATAACAATCCGTTATAAAACAGAGGTAATCAATGCAGCATAACATAACACACTTCGGGATCGCTGCATCTTTAAAGTTCATCTCAGTGGGAATCTGATTATTTCCCATCACTGCATGTGTGCACTTTAAAGGTATGTACACAGAAATAGGCATGGGGTGGAATTTCACACCTAACATGGCACACTTCTGTTTTGTACTCAGGCACAGCAATTAAAGGTGTAGGAATATTACTGCAAGAAGCAGTCAAGAAATGTTTTAAGAAGTATTGTAATTTTAATGAACTGCGAAGAGTTAAAGAATGAAAATTTCTCACTGGATAAAAATGCATTTCATGTTTTCAAATTACTTCTCTTTCAAGCTCTTCTATCCCAACTAAGCAATTCATACACAGTAACATATTTAATGCTCTCACTGAAAATGTACACACCTCATTTAAAGTAATATTTCAAATTAGCACTTATCTGTAACCCAAGTGCAAAATGTAAAATAGTAAAATAATTAGTTCAGTTCTATAATTCTTTCCACCAAGACTGACTTCAAATTAACCTCCTAATGCTGAGTACTGTAAGTTCCTTCCAATTGAGGGCATTTTGCATTGGGCCTTGATATTGAGAAAACTCCTTTTTTTCAAAGCACATGGATCACTTCAAACGGCACCAGTAAAAATGTTAATATTGGAGAGGACTCTTAAGCTACTGTATTTCAGGCAGATGGTGTATTTCCAGACACACATGAAAAACACCTTGGTTTGAAATATAATGTATATGAGCTTTAATTCACTGGCATTACTAAAGAGAAATTGTCAGCTCATCATTAGCCACTGTGAACTACAGCTATCACTAAATATTAACAGAAAGTAATCCCATGAAATGAATGCAGTCCACATCCATTTAATTCAAGACCCTTGAACTCAGTACCCTGGGCCCAGGGTCTTGTTCTAGGGATGCCAGCCTTCAGGTGTGACCTGGGATTCCCCTGGAATTACAGCTCATCTCCAGACTTCAAAGATCAGTTTCCATGGTGAAAATTGATGCTTTGAAGGGTGGACTCTCTGGCCTTGCGCTCCACTGAGGCTCCTGTCTTCCCCAGGCTCCATCCCAAAATCTCCAGGAGTTTCCCAACTGGGATCTGGCAGTCCTACCCTCTACCCCGCACCAGTGGCCAGGAGGAACCTGGCAACCCTATCTTTTGCCAATGCAGGTGCCCTCCAGCACCAAAACATTGAAATACTGGCATGCAGTTTTTTTAAAAAATGCCCAGACCTGACCCTTCAGGGCAAGCTTCAGTGGGTGGGTTGCCTTGGAACACCAATGTGAAAAACTTTGTTCAGATTCCCAGCTTGGGCTTTTTTGTGAATACATTTTGCTTTCCCCAAAAAAAGTGCAGGAGAAACTGGGGGGGGGGAGAACAGAGGGGAAATGGAGAAGTAATGAAATAGCAGGAGGATGTTTTTGAAGCTGTGTGAGCACGAGAGAGAGAAAAAACATTTACATTGGGTAATGTAAGTGGGTTTTTAAGCCAATGTGAAAGACCCCCAAGTCTCACTCTTCCCTTGACAGTTCTCTGGCACTGTCTATTTCCCTATACAAGTACAGGTACCCTGGCACTGGGTTTGCAATGATGTGATATTGTGTTGGTGTTACCCTATCATATCTCTAAGTTATATTTGTGTAGTTGTCATTCTAAGCTATTCCAAATTTCTTTAATGCTTGTACTGCTTAAAAATCAGGAATTTTTTTTTAAGTCAATGTAAGTGCCACCTTGAATCTGAAACTGTCCCACCCTCCCACTGATCTCCGTACATATCATAGGCAATGCAAAAGATTCTGCAACCATTTATAAGTAGTACTGGTACACTAAGTTCCCAGTCTATTTACTTGTCTTACCTTAAACTTTTCAAATATATGATTTTAGTAACAATTCATCTGTAGGCTATTATACTATCCTAGGAACAGAGAGTTGCCTGTATATGTATAATCAACAAAATGCAGCATGAGACTATTAAACATTCATCACAGCATCTGAGCACTTCAAAATCTTTAATTTCCACAACAGCCATGAAAGCTTCATAGATAAGTGCCTCTTTACTACTTGAAGACTGATGCTGCCAAAGGTTCACATTCTCTAGGCTCAGAAAACAAACATCAGCTTCACATCAACCACACAGGGAGGGCTACATTTCCTAGTCTCTTTGATGTTTTATATGTTGCCAGGGTACAGAGGACTGTAACTCTTTGCTGAGCCATGTGAGCAGAGAGAAGGGCCCTTTCTGCCCTGACAGCTTGCTCTGGAGAATTGACTTCGCAGTCGCACGCATTCCTTCTGCACTGGTTTTTTCCCCTCTGGCTTATTTATTTGTAAATTCTGTATGCATTCTGCATCTACAAACAAAACCCACATTTTTTGAGCAGTATGATTAGCATATGGAATTCACTGCCACAGGAGGTGGTGGCAGCTGCAAGCATGGACAGCTTCAAGAGGGAATTGGATAAACATATGGAGCAGAAGTCCATCCATGGCTATTAGCCATAAGGTATAGATAGGAACTCCCGGCAAGTGATGCTCTGTTTTCTGGGTGCTGGCGGGGGCAACAGTGGAAAGGCTTCTAGTGTCCTGGCTCCACTGGTGGACTTCCTGATGGCACCTGTTTTTTTTGGCTTCTGTGTGACAGAGTATCGGACTGGATGGGCCATTGGCCTGATCCAACATTGGCTTTTCTTATGTTCTTATGATGACTGCCAACCCCTCCCTCCCTTCTTTTGTGATTCTGAAAAAATAAAGGAAGAGGGAAGTCCAGGCCCACACATGCAAGACTGACACATTTGGGAGCAGGGAATCCCCTAGTCTTGTATTTACTGATTCCTTCTTATGCTCTCTCTGGATTTTTAAAAGTTTGCCTGAGCGGGAGGACATATCCTCTTTTGTCTTTGGAGAAGGAGATAATGAAAACAGAACAGGGAGGGAGCGTCAACCTAAAGAGAGAGAGGTGGAAACAGGGGAGGGGCCGTGGGCAGTACTTAAATAGCCACAGAAACAATTCTACTTTAGAAAGGATTAGCAATTTGAAAGCGGATGAGAACAAAGAATCACTGCAAAAGGAGTTTTGTTAGCTGTGGGGCAACAGTGTGCTGGAAGCAGTCTGAATTCAGATTCCTTAAAACAAATGCAAAAACAAGAGAAAGCCATGAAAGTGACAGTGGGAGGGAATGAAGAACGGAAGAATAGGATGCGCTCAGAGACCGAGGCAAAATACGGGTGCAGAAAGGGCCAAGGAAGCAGAGAGCCCTCTCTCCTACCCAGGGCTCGCCTCTCTCTCTCTCTCTCTCTCTCTCTCTCTCTCTCTCTCTCTCTCTCTCTCTCTCTCTCTCTCTCTCTCTCTCTCTGTGTGTGTGTGTGTGTGTGTGTGTGTGTGTATATATATTTTATATATAAAAAGAGGTGCCAGAACTCTCAAGAGGGAAATGAAATTTTGAATCTGTACACTGAAAACTCATGCACTTTTAAACATTTTTAAAAGAATTTCGTTGAAGAGGCTCCAAAACTCCATTCTGGCACATTCCCCCAGAAAAAAAATGCCCTGCTCCTACCACTGTCCTGACAACAGCAGAAGCAGCCACTGCCAGAGATAAGGAAACTGATCTTGAGCATACAATGTGAAGAGATCTAGGGAACACAGGGAAGGCCCAACCATCCATGAGTGATTTGAGAACTCTCAGAAAAGAATACAGTTTTTTACAAGAATGTAGTTACTGAAAACCTTTTATACTGCTTTTCTGTGCACCCAGAATCATTAAAAATAAAGTATCAATAAGCCTCAAAACAGCTGGAAACATTAATTCATAAATCTAGAAGTTAATGCAGATTTCTGGATAGGAATCCAGAGCATAAGCCAAACAAAAGTCAGTCAAATGCCTCTGAAGAAAAGATATGTTTGTTGCATTTTTATACTGCATGTATGCAAATCATTTTACAGTGCAATCCTGCACAGCTACATCTTTCTAAACAAACTAATTTTCATGGCATTAGAAGGGTTTAGCCCTGACTGTGATAGCCCAGGATAGCTCTATCTTGCCAGATCTCAGAAGCTAAGTAGGTTGACCCTGGTCAGTATTTGGATGGGAGACAACCAAAGAATAGCAGGGTTGCTATGCAGAAGCAGGCAATGGCAAACCTCCTCTGAATGTCTCTTGCCTTGAAAAGCCTATGGGGTCACTATGTCAGCTGCAACTTGACTGGAGGAGGAGGAGAAGAATGTAGCTCTGCTTAGAACTGCACTGTTCACAACTTGTCATGCCTAGATACAGAAGCATGCACAACATATTGTATTACTTGGTCTTGGGCAGGATGAAGAACTTGGGCCCAGATTGGAAAGTTAAGCCTAAGCCAAAGACATGGTCATGTCAAAGTTTCTCAGCTGGTAGAAGTTCTAAACAGAATGTCTTGTTCTCACTATTACAGGTGTATCTAAGCTCAGAAAATGATGAAATTATTAACATGTTGTTATATCTATGCATGGCAAAATCCATGTTATCTCAAAATGGATGACTTCCATTGAGACTATGGTAGGTCAGGTTGCCCCCATGTAAATGCTCAGGCTGTCCCAACATTTTCTTGCTAACTTGGAAAAAAATTTAAACCACCAGTCAGTTATTACATTATGTATAATTGCATTACATATGTATAATGTAATATTCAATAGCTGACCAGGGTACTGTTTTCCCATTTATATTTTTCATGTTTTCTCTTCTTTACCTCACCCTTATACAACTGAGCCCATGTTTCCGAAAGTTTGCAGAGATCACACTAAACTTCCTGAAATGGCTAAAGAGCAACTAATCTGCCATGGTATATACCTCCAAAAATGTAGGTGTTGCTGGAATTTTGAGTCCCAGGTAGTTGCATCTTTGGTTGGTTGGGCCAGCCATGAACATAGTGAGGTAGTTCTGATACCATAAGTCTATATCACTAGGTAATATTAGACAAGCCACTGACAACCCACTATTTTCCTGTCTGCAATATGATAGTAATACTGATTTACACTACAGGTCAGCAGAATACATTCATGTATGAATATAGATAAATATAAAAAAGCTCACTAGCGCACTTCTGCAGGATTTGACTAAATACTCTTTCTCCAGCATCAGCATAGTGAATTTATTCCAGGAAGGTCAACTTACATAAGAAGTGGGGCTAGCAGAGGGGGGACGGTTGTAACTCAGCTGGAAATATACAGAGGTACTGAGTGTATGAGCCATATCTTGATATGGAGGGTCTATATGAGGGTATTGTAATTTGCACAGAAGTACCAGTTCACTGAAGGACCACTGTGGCTCAGAGGTTAAGATACTGAGCTGCAGACCAGAAGGTCTGTAGTTCAGCAGTTCAAGACCCTAGTGTGACAGAATTATTTCCCATCTCTGGCTCCAGCTCCTGCCAACCCAGCAGTTCAAAAGCAAGAATTGCAAGTAGATAAGTAGGTACCACTTTGGTGGGAAGGTAACAGCTTTCTGTGCAGCTCGACATTTAGTCATGAAGGCCACATGACTACAGAAACATCTTTGGACAGCACTGGCTCTTCGGCTCGGAAACGGAGATGAGCACTACCCCCTAGAGTTGGATTCGACTGGCTTTTGAGCAAGGGAAACATTTACCTTTTTTTCCTTTACCAGTTCACTGAGGCAATTGTGTGGGAACTTCCAGCTATATTAACCCACTCTTAATTACTTTGGTTCCATAACAGCAATTATGACACATGCAGCAAAAGAAAGCACCATCATTGTACAATATACAAACCCACTTAAACTGCTCAGCTAAAGTCTTGGACGATCCTCTCTCTTGAGTGCTAGATTCATACTTCCTTTCCCAGACTTACCAACAGCAAGTATGATTTATCAAGGGACTTAGCATGATGCAGCAAATAGGGAATGGCTTCCATTATCTAAAATTCCAGTATTTCTACTCTCCCAAACCCCATATCCTATTGTCCTCCAGGAAAGCCAGTCCATAAATATTTTTCTTTCCAGAGCACAAGACCAAGACAAAATGAGAAAACCCTGTTTTGCAATGTCAGGTTGCCAGTCTGGCGGTACTCTGAGAATAATCTCTGCATTATGAAGCCCATTCCCCCCCCAAAAAAGCAATATATTGGCATCTAATATAAATGGCATTCTAATCTATGTGATAATACATCATTAATTATATCTAGCTCCTTTATCACACTAAAAATAGCTCTACATTTTAGAAAACAAAATTATTTAAAGCATTGGGTTACTTTAGGCTTCTAAGAAAAGGTTTCCAATGCCCTTATTTCTGTATCCTTGTGCAATAAATCATACAGTAATTTTCCCCAAGTAACACACATAGTACTTCTCTGGGCTCATGATTTTATTAGATTAAATATTTAAATCTAACAATGTGCAACTGTTGGTGATTTCCCATAAAATGAAACTCCTGTTTTAGAGTTTATATTGCTCGAGTCTCTGCTGCTCAACCTGAGCCTTCCTGGTGGTATTGCCAACCACACGGCAGCTGCACTTCCAAGAGCCTTCAGCAAAATATTATCATTAGAAATGGCTTGCAGCTCACATCTGAGATCCAATGCAGGCTTGGGGGAGAGGGAGAAGAGAATTAATCCTTTAAAAAAAAAAAAAAAAAACATTCCACTGGTACTTGCAAAAACAAACCACCCCCTAAATCATGATATGCAGCATGGTTATTTTGAAGTTATTGATATATCTCACAATGAAATGTAGAAGTGAGTGAGGACTAGCTACCAGCAGTATCGCGTCAAACAGAGCAAGGCCATGTTTACTAATGGCTAAGTAATAACGATTAGTAACGAGTTTTGTATGCATAACTTCTTCATACTCAAGGAAGTGCTCAAGGAAGCGATGGTCCGCCCTCTCTTGAAAAAACCATCTCTGGATCCGGCCAAATTGGCCAACTATTGGCCAGTTTCCAACTTGCCTTATTTAGGCAAGCTTATTGAGAGGGTGGTGGCATCACAGCTTCAGGGCTATCTGGATGAGGCTTCCATCCTCGATCCCTTCCAGTCCGGTTTCTGCCCGGGCCACGGGACAGAGACGGCACTGGTCGCTCTGACTGATGATCTCCGTAGGCACCTGGATCAAGGCAGCGTGGTGGCACTGGTGTTGTTAGATCTGTCGGCTGCCTTTGATATGGTCGATCACCAGTTGCTGGCCCGCCGCCTCACCAACGCGGGGATTCAGGGGCTTGCCGTGTAATGGCTTACCTGCTTTCTCCAAGGTTGGGGACAGAGGGTGGCAATGGGGGGCAGCGATCCTGAAGGTACCCCCTTGAGTGTGGTGTGCCCCAGGGAGCTGTACTGTCCCCAATGTTGTTTAACATCTACATGCGCCCCCTTGCCCAGATTGCCCGGAGATGTGGGCTTGGGTGTCATCAATATGCTGATGATACCCAGCTCTATCTGATGTTGGACGGCCAGTCAGACTCTGGTCCTGATGACCTTTTGTGGGCATTGCAAGCTGTGGCTGGCTGGCTCAGACTGAGTCAGCTGAAATTAAACCCAGCAAAGACGGAGGTCCTGGGCCTGTGCCGGACCGGCCGAGAGTTGGGGCTCCCTCTCCCGTCCTTCGGTGGGGTACCATTGGTGCCTGTACGGGAGGTTAGGAGTTTGGGTGTGCTCCTGGACTCCTCATTAATGATGGAGGCCCAGGTGGCAGCCACTGCCAAGTCAGCCTTTTACCATCTGTGGCTGACCTGGCAGTTAGTCCCCTACCTCGACCGCGAAGACCTGGCCACTGTGATCCATGCGACGGTCACCTCGAGGCTGGACTACTGTAATGCTCTCTACTTGGGGCTGCCTCTGTCGCAAATCCGGAAGCTGCAGCTAGTGCAGAATGCTGCAGCCAGGCTGTTGATGGGCCTCTCCAGGCGAGACCACATCCGGCCTGTGCTGCAAGTACTGCACTGGCTGCCAATAGCATACCGGATTCACTTCAAAGTGCTGGTGCTTACCTTTAAAGCCCTGAATGGCCAGGGTCCAGTGTATCTAAGGGACCACCTCTTCCTGTATGTACCCCCAAGAGCACTGCGATTGGGGAATAGCCATTGCCTGGAAGTACCAGGCCCTCGAAGTGTGAAGATTGCCCAAACCAAGGCTAGGGCGTTCTCAGCGGCGGCTCCCACCTGGTGGAATGAGCTCCCAAGGAGATCCAGGCCCTGCGGGACCTAGTGCAGTTCCACAGGGCCTGCAAGACGGAGCTCTTCCACCAGGCCTTTGAGGAGGAGCCGCCGCCGCTATCATGACATCATTGAGAGCCTTTCATCCATCTGCCCCATTATCTGGAAAAATGGATGCCGCCCGTGAGCTGGGATATACTACTCCTGGTGCCCATGCAATTAAGAAATCTGCCGCCAATGTGGGATACCGTGTATCATGCATCTTGGATTTATATGAATTTTACTGCTGTATTGAATTTTTTATTGTATGTAATATTGTTGTTGTTTTTCGTTCTGAAACTCGGCTTGGCCGCTTGTTAGCCACCCTGAGCTACCGGATAGGGTGGGGTATAAATCCCAAAATAAATAAATAAAATAAAAATACTACTCTCACTTTTTAAATTATTATTATTATTATTATTATTATTATTATTATTATTATTATTATTAGCAGGTAGCCTAAGGAATGCACAAATGACAACAGCCTGTGACTTCATTCTGGGCTGTCTGAGCTTTGCCTATTCTGGTTCCTTCCTGCTAAGAAAACTAAATCATGATTTTAATCCCAGATGAGGGGGCAAAATGAAACAACAATTATAGATCTACAGAACAAATATTTGAGCTGTCTACTGTTTTTTGTATTCTAAATAAGGGCTCCATTCTCTGTAAAGATTCGGATCATTCATCTAGCACATTACATATTACTGTGAAATAGGCTGGGGCATTTTTAATGACTGTATTATAGGATCTTTTAAAAAAGCTCCAGATAGGATATGGTTTAGGTACCCTAAAATGCAACCCTGGATTAAGTATTTCCCATAGCACTTGCCAGTAGAATGTATTGTTTATAGATTTACCCATTGCCATTTGTTTGCTTATTTATGGATTTTTAGACCCCTTTTCTGCTAGAAGGGACACAAAATTGCTTACAAAAAAGGGACAAATGAGAGCGAGCAAGAGAGAGAGAGAACCCCAGACCAAGAGCCCTTTTGCTCACACCCAGGATTTATGACTCTGGTCCTTCCCAGCTGAATACCTGCAGGAAAAGGAGAAAGGTTTACCTTAGAAGCCTAGATGAGCCTCATATCCTTGTCAGAAAACTGACAGGATCTTCCTCATTTACCCCTCTGCCAGAGGCAAATAGCTAGAGTTAACAGGAAGTTAATATTTAAATGTTTTTTGCCATCGCCTTACAATGTTCAAGGCAGCTCACAACACTGAATAATAAAACAGTTGAAAAAGAAAGAACATTATATAAATGCAGTAATGATCTCATGGTAAAATGAACTGAGAATGAAATGAATGAGATTGTCAGGTGAGATTCCTGGCTCAGTAAGCAACTGAACAGTATTGCCACTTCAAAGCTTCACCATGCTACAAAATACCAACACTTTTAATCATGGTTTACAGTCCAGCAGTCATCAATTTGGAAAGGTTGTCTCTCTCTTTAAGGATTCTGCCTATACTCTTTGTACCCTCAACTATTATAACCAGCAAAGATTTTGTTTTGGCCTGCAACGAAAGGAGAGAAGGGTTGCCAATTTTAGCCTGGAAAATTCCTGGAAATTGGGGGACGGGCTGGATAAAGAAGCATCGAGGAAGGGGTAGGGGTTCAGCAAGGATGTGATACCATACAGTTAGGATTAGCAGCTCTGGGTTGGGAAATACCTGGAGATTTGGGGGGTGAAGCTTGAGGAGGGCCATTTTCTCCAGGTGAATTGATTAATGTCACCTAGAGATCACCTGTAATCCCAGATCCCCAGTCACTAGCTGGAGGTTAGGAACCTCACATATAGTACAGCCTCCAAAGTTGCCCATTTTCTCCAAAAGAACTGATCTCTGTAGCCTGTAGTTGTGATTACAGGAAAACTCCAGGACCCACCTGGAGACTGGCAACCCATAGGGAGAACAGTGAACAGATGGTAGAGTGGAGAAATGGGGTTACTTAGCACAGTGTCTTCTCTCGCAGCTTTGAAGACTTTAAATGGACCGGCAGGATCTCCAAATTAAAAGATAATAAAACGTTATCTGGTTAGGACTATCTTTCTGACCATTTTTATAACCAGTCCAGTGCCTTTTTGGCCTTGAACTGACCCAGTAACCACCCTTGAACAAAATGGATTTCAGACCCTGACTCCATGTAATATACCATCAGAAACTGTGACTTTTGCTGAGACTGGAATGATAGTGATTGTTGTGCACTCCATGAGGAACATGTAACTTCATGTAGCTGTGAACACTGGGGAGGCACCTCTTAGTACTGAGATAAAGCTTTCATTAAGGGGGGGGCAACTTGTCTAAAACTGAACTGGCCCAAATGGAACAAGAAAACCCTTCTATCCAGAAGAACTCAATTGTGTTTGAGTCTAAATGATATTATGGGGTGAAGGAAAGCACGGATTGCTGGATATTTGGTCTTGTTTTTGGGGACTGTTCCCAAAACTTTGGGGAAATCTGTGAATTCAGCTCAAGGAGCCCAGAAACTGTTGTATCAACTGGATATTAACTTTGCCAACTGAATTAAGATAAGCAGCTGCTGAGATGCCATGAGAACCAGATAGCACAGGATTCAGGTTTCAAATGCGAGAACACACAAACACACCGACAGTTAGCACACACTAGACTGTTGGTACTTTTCCTTGAACCCCAGTCTAAAACTCATCATTGGAAAGCCCAGAATGTACTGCTGATTGCTGACCGAGCATGAAGACTAAAAAACACACATCTAATGAACACCTTCAACTCTGACAAACAAGAAGACCAGTCTCATGACTGATAAGAAGAGCTTGAGCCAACATCTCATTTTGTCATGCTGGGAAGGTGTTTATGTGTATGGGATCTGCAGTCCCCTGGGTGCCAAAGTGAACAACGAATGAGAGAAACATTAAGTCACGCCTCTTGTTTCCACTTCCTAGGAGTAATATACCACCATGATTCCTTGTTCCAGGAGGAAGGCATATTTAAAGGCAGCTTTACTTTTGAGCAGCCTTTTCTGTTTAAGGTTCTCATGCTGTGAGAATGTCTTGAGATCTCCAAAGACTTTGCCCCTGCCCTGTCCTCCTCCTAATTTTTTGGAGTTCGAGGACTGAGAGGGTCACAAGACTGTGAGAATCCTGCCTCTTCAACCTTCCTGGATAGGTAGCTATGAAACTGTATCAGCTTGCTTGCTAAGAAACTGAGCTAAAGTTAGGGAGACAGAAGGGTAGTAGGGTGGCAGTTAATAGTTTAATGTTTCGGTTGGCTGCTATACATTAAGTTTGCTCTCATGTTTGCAACTTTGTGTTTCAAATAGATTTACGAGGTTTGTGGTTCATCTTTCCACAGTCTAGTGTGTCCTCTACTGGTGTAAAACCAGTTTAGAATACTTTTTTTTACTCATACTTCAGCACTATTTATCTACTTATATTCCTGTCACCATCTGCATCTTACTGATAGTTTTTGTATCAATGTTTTTTTCAGTGTTTTTATATCCTGTATCATGAATCTGATTCAGTTTGCAGTGTACAATTTGCTTTTGTAGTGTATTATTCAGCAATACCTTTCAATAAATCATTTCATTCATATCAGTAACACTGTGGAGTCTGTGCTTTCCTTCTGACAGCTGGATACCCAATGGGGTGAAAGCTGATAGACAAATAGAGGCCTCTTACTTAAAGGGATCAGATTAACAAATTTATTGTTTTGGGATCCCTATTTGAATCTGTCTTTTTCATTTTAATCTCACACTTTCTTGAAGGAGCTCAGAACAACATACATCCTTCTCTCCTTCATTTTATCCTCACAACCATCTCGTGAGGCAGGTTGGGTCAGAAGAAAGTGACTGGCCTAAGTCACCCAGCAAGCTCTGTTGCTGTGGGGAATGTAAATGCAGAGCTCACTGGTGCTAGTCCACCACTCTAATCACTGTTTTTATATATGCTGTATTTTATATATGCTGCTGTATTTATATATAAGCTGTATTTTATGTGTGTGTGTGTGTGTGTATATGCTGTATTTTATGGACATCAGCATATTATATGCTGCCTTGAGTCTTAGGTGATATTTATGATGCATTCTTACTAGCAAAAAGTCTTTGTTATACCTCAAACTTCACACTTAGTGTTGCAAATACTACTTTTTATTAAAACATTTATATTCCACATTTCCTGGTGGTTCATTTCTCAACAAATCTTTCAGGTTTTTGCAGTAAAAATTACAAGATCATATTTTCTTCAGTAATGAATTTAATACCAACCTAGGTGGCGTTTGTATTTTTAAAATCCAGTATATGCTATCAGTATGAACCACAAAAAGATCATATCACTTTGAGAATCTGGTTTTCAAGGTTTTATTGTGGGATCCTGAACAGACTTACTGGGAATCAAGTTCTGTTCACAATCAATTGTAGTAGTCCCACTAACAATTACCAGTCCATTAGGAATGTAGCTCCTTTCATTAATTATTAGATATCTATTGTATCTTGTCACTTTTAAAAGTTGCAATATATTCCTCCCAAGAATATATGTCTTATATATTTCAGATGACAGCTATTATACTTCACAAAGTTCACTTACCATTGTTGTTCCATGGCCTCAAAGCACACAGTGATAAATTCTAATAAAATGAAGATTCATCAGAATGGCCAATGAAAAGACACTTGGCAGCTTAAAAGTGTGTTTTAGATGGCTAGATAAATCTGAAGCCGTGTTTTTATACTGCCTTTTATAAAACTTGCTAGACACTATATCACTAATAAGACAGTATATTACAAAAACTTGTCATCCAGCATTATTATCCCTTCAGGGAATATATCCATTGGCACATCTAGATGACTATCTGCCATTCATTGAGGACCTTCTAGCAAACTCTAAGAACTTGGCCTTATCTATCAGAATCACTGTTTTATAACGTGAGATAAATAAAACTCTTGGGCAGCTATTCAAAGGTTCTTTCGTGTTATGTTACAATAAAGCTATATTTAAATCCTTTGTTCCTGGCAATCCTGCAGCACATGTAAATGAACAGCCATTCTTATGTTAGCACATTCTTGATTAACAGCCAGTCGGAATCTAATCTAATTTCATGTGTTTTCCCTGCCTTCTCTATATATAGACTATACAGTAAGTACAGTAAAAAATTTGTTTTCTTGCACTTGATTATCCAGAACATTTCATTAACTGGCACCAATCATATGGCAAATTCCTCTCCATCATTCATCATACCCTGGAACCTTCAAGTATGCACTCTGGGCTTTCCAGCTGGCTGGCCTGATACTTCCAGCCATTGCTGGACTTCTGCAAATGAAGACCAAAAGGAAAACTGTTCAAAATGCACTTATATTATATCACATGTCCATAATATTAAATGCCATTGTAAATAATGTTATACAAATATTTTTCTCAAGAGTACAGAAGAACAAGAAGTCTTCAACATAACAGAATGATGAAATTCTCTGAAGTAAATCACGTTTTGTAGACAGCTTCTTCTAAGAGATCCTTAATAAAATGCATAACAATTTATAAAAAAAATTTAACAACATATGCTTTAAGAAAATCCAAGCAATGTATATATCATACATAATAAATAATCATACATACAGCAGTGCCTTTTCTTATTTCATAGATGGCAGTTTTTTCAAATGGGATAATTTACAATGTCTGAAAAAGGAAGAAGAATAAAGGTACATACATTATAATATAACATCTTACATATTACAAAAATATTCCAAAAAAACATGATCCATTAACAATATGAACAAGGTAGAGAAAAGACTCTTACCCTAATCCATTGTGTATGGTAATGCTTACATCAGCGGGCAAATAGATACAAACACGCCTTAACAGCTGCAACCAGTCAAACCTCTTATATACCCAATCCAGTCTTTCCTTTTAAAGGGACATACCCATTACTAATTCTAAAGCTAGTATACAGAATGCAGCTGTGAAATTTACAAGCTGAAAAAGGAAACTTACCAAAAGAATTACCAATGGAAACTTACAGAAAAAACTTACAAGAAACAAGCAAGATCTAACCATGCATTCAAACCCTTGGGTTGACAGGTATTTAGCCAATGAGTCCAGAAAGCCTCTCTGCAGAGTAATGCCTTATGCATATCCAATCTGCTATGTTTTGGGGTGCAGATCACTTCTAGTACTACAAATCTAAAATCCTCAGGGCTGTGTCCCATTTCCAGAAAATGCTGGACCAGGGGAGTGTCTTGGCATTTATGTTTTATACAGGATCTGTGCTCCAACACACATGTCTTGATAGCGTGTGTGGATTCACCAGCATACTTGAGACCACATCTACATTGTAAGAGGTAGACCACCCCCTTGGTTGCACAGGTGGATAAAAAAATAATTTCTCTCCTGAAATCTATCTCTGGAAAATTCAAAACCTTTGTTTCCCAAGCCTGTGAACATGCTGCACATCTTTGGCACTTGAAATGGCCCCTAGGGCTAGATATTTCCTCAACTAATGTGGGTAAGTCCACTCTCACCAGTATGTCCCTAATATTGGTAGTCCTGCGAAACCCTATGAAGGGTGCAACTTCACAAGTAGGTACATCCCCCAAGATGTGCCATTGCTTCAGAACAATATTTCTGATGGAATAAGCCCTAGGTGTGTAATCAATAACCCTACTTGTCTGCCTGTTGTATAGGATGACTGTGGCTCGGGGGGCAGCAAATGCATCCTTGTGGATGTGGGAGCTATTGGACACTGCTGATTCCTCTGGGCAAAGCAGAGCAATAAGCTTGAGTATGGGAAATATTTGATTAACCAGCAGCTCCCATTTTCCATGAGTACTGCGAGAACCGGGTTTATCCATGAGTACTGGATAACAAACTTTGTATTGTACCTTTTATTTTCCCATATTTTCCCATAGCAAAGGCCATGTAATCTTTGTTATTAAACAGGACCACGTGCTTTGAAACTAGCTTTTCAAAAACTAGTATCATAATTTGGTTTCATTGACTTTTTGCCTTACTGATTGTTCTGGCCTCAATGCACGTGGCTGTATGTCTATCCAATCCTATCGTTCAATTATCTTCAGCTTCACAGAAGGTACAACTTGAATTTCAACAACTTTAAAATGCAGCAAATCAAATAATTAGCTTTTGAGAAAGTATAATCAAACATTGGACCAAATGAAGGGAAGACATAAGTAGGATGGCTGAGGTGAAAAGACAACATAAGATCAGACCCTTTTCCCTCAAAGGAGAACTAATTTAAACAGAAACTACAGCTCTATTGAAGACCAATCTATACACGATAACAAACAAGAAGATTGGTGTTCATATATCAGTTTTGTGGCCATGTGGAAACTATTTTGCATGTGCCCTTGAAAATGCAGAAGAAGAAGAAGAGAAGAGATTGTATTTATACTCTGCCCTTCACTACCCAAAGGAGTCTCAGAGCAGTTTACAAACTCCTTTCCCTTCCCCTCCCCACAACAGACACCCTGTGAGGTAGGTGGGCTGAGAGACCTCTGACAGGAACTGCTCTTTTTCAAGAACACCTGTGGCAGAGCTTGTAACTGACCCAAAGTCACATCAGCAGGTGCAAGTGGAGGAGTGGGGAATCAAACCCAGTTCTCCCAGATTAGAGTCCATGCACTTAACCACTACACCAAACTGGCCAAAATGCAGCATAATAAACTAACCTTACACTTATTATACTCTGGGAGGGGGGACAGCTAATAAATTATTCTTGGAAGTGCATAACAGCTTAATATAATTGGTAAGATGTTAATAGTTTCAATAAACACCTATGGAAGCTTACAACAACCACCCTCTTCGTAGAAAATGTAACATTGCTATAACTGTCTTTCTTTTTATTGGGGAAAAATACTCTATATTCTTTTAGCATACAATAAAGTGAGATGAAATATATTTTTTTCATTAAAATATTTAGTTCCACCCAGTTACAAAACCAGATATTGAAAGAATTCATGTGTTTTAGCTCTCTCTTGTATTCTGTATATTGCATGCCTCTTGAACCAGTTTGTTGTATTCTGTTTGGCTCTTTGCTAACCCATTCACTCACTCTGTTTCCAGAACTGGCAGAATGTACCCAAACAAATGTAATTTATATTAGTTTAATATGCATCACTTGGGAGAGAATCCTATTTCCCAGCATGAAGGGTTAACATAAAATATGGCCTTGATGCACATCTGGCTAAGTCTAATTCCACAATGCATTATATCTTGCATTTCACAGCTTGGGGGGGGGGGACTGCTCCTGTGGATTCATGAATAAATAAGCGTTGAATTACTTTGGAAATGATTCTGTTAAAAATCAATTTGAAGTTTACTGTACAATGTGATCCTGTTATGCCCATCTATCCGAGATCAATATGTTGCAGCCATTCATCAACATTTCAGCATATGCCCCAGTGCTTCAGGTGGAATAGTGACTGCTGAATGAAGCTGATTATTGAAAAGGGAGAACTGCAATAATGTTTTCGGAAGACTCCTCCAGTTCATGTTGTTCAAGGGAAAAAGGCCTATTAGAGTTATTAATTTGTTCCAGCAGTGGGTGTCTTCTTTAAGAAATTGTTTTCTTCTCATGCATCCCTGCCTCTGCGCTGTGTGCCAACATAGATAACAATTTATTGTAAATAGTCAGACAAATTAATTAGGCATGCACTTTGATTGTCTTCATCATAATAAAAATCAATTGGTAGTCATAATTACTCCAGAAGATGTTCTATTGTAATTCAAAATTCATGAAGTTTAAGTAGGTGGGCACTTTGCAGTACAGCTTTTTTCCCTGATATTTAAGCAGGATTTATAGAGTTCCTATATATTACTAGTTGTACAAGTTCCAGAATGCAACACGCTACACTTTGTTAGATGTGAAGAAGTAAATTGGTAGGCATTTACATCTTATGAAACTTCTATAGAAATCATTATTTTAATGAAAACACATGTTCTGCATTGTATACTTAGAAATTATTATTTGGCTCTATTCCATAGATGGTTTACCCTTGAGTTTTCTCACGGAAATCTCTTTAATTGGTCTTATTGAAAGCCTTCAGTGGCCATATGAAATGTGTTCCCACATAGGCTTCCTCGCTCACTTCAGTAGATAAGACAGCTCTGTTTATGAAGAAAAAAGAAATGAACAAAGACAGAGAAATCCAGGTTCAAATCCCCACTCAGTGCTGAAGTTCATTAAATAACTTTGGGCCTCTCCAGTGGAGAATCTGAAAAAGTCCTGTGAACTAGGAAGCTTCATGCTTATCATAACTCTTATACTTACAGTAAAATCTCACTAAATCATAGCTGATATCTATAGTAATTACAAATAATTAAGGGCTGTCTTGTATAACACAAAATCTCAACTCTTCACATGTTCAGAGTTTTCAAAAATAAGAATGTTGCTTTAGCTGCTATATCAACTGAACTTCTGTTTCAACTGATGCTGCTAAATGAACACCTTAAACATGGCTACCTATACATGACATAGAACCATGTAAAATGAAAATATTAGCCTTCCTGGTCTTCTCAGGGTTAGTTTCAAAATTATTTGAAGGATAGAAAAAATGTGGGAGCAGCCGTGTTGGTCTGAAGCAATAGAACGAAGTTAGAGTCCAATGACACCCTTTAGACCAACAAAATTTTATTCAGGGTGTGAGCTTTCATGTGCACACACTCTTAATCAGACAATGAAATGGAATTGATAATAATATTGATATTATAAGTAGCCCTGAGATAGTCCTTCTGAACTATTTAATAAGATCAGACATATTTTCAAGAGGCTGATCAGACCATTTGGGTATCCTTCTATAAAGACCATTCCACATTTTGCTAAGTCTTGTTTATAAGTATTTAATTTTCTTTATTTTTATTTTACAATGAATACCCATTTCAGGGTCACTACCAACCTCTTATAAAAGGAGCAAAACATAAAACCAGTCATTTGAATGTAGTCACTTCCATTATAATAATTCTGGGTAGGTAGCCCTGTTAGTCTGTAGCAGCAAAATTAAAAAGGAGTCCAGTAGACCTTAAAGGTGCATTTAATAAAGTGAGCCCTGTCTTGCAAAAACTTACATTGGGGCACATTTTATTATTTTTCTGATAAGCAAAAAAATAGTTCATATAGCAAACCCCATCCCAGCCCTTCCCAAGTGGACATGCCTACCAAGCTAAACTTCTAAAAGGCGTGTCCATTTGGGACAGAAGTGCCACAGTTAATGAAACGCTGGAACAAACCACTACCTGGGTGACCTCAGTCTACGACATGGGAAGGGGGTTCTAGGGAAGAAGGCATTTTCCAAGCAAAGCAGGATCAAGACTTGTTCAGGATTTTAAAGGTTAAGCATAGCAGAACTGTCTCATATATTTTATGCAAAGTGGACCTAGGAAACCCAGGTCGAAATTCCCACTCTGTCAAAGAAGCTCACTGGGTAACCTTGGGGCAGTCTCTCTGTCTGTCTCTCTCTCTCTCCCCCCCATGTATCTCACAGGATTATTTTTTGTGATGATAAAATGGGGGAGGGGGGAATAATGTTGTAAGTTTCTTTGGGTCCCTACTAGAGAGAAAATGGAGTATAAATATCTAAACTAAACAATATAACTTTCCAGGTTGTTATGTATTAAGATGGCCATGGCTGAGCTAGTCAGGCCATGCAGTCATGCCAACCTGCAGACCTTCAGTCCTAGAACAATAGCCACCTCAGATACTAGCGTGGACCAATGGGTTCACCCAGATCCTGAATCAAATCCTGAATCAGACCGATAGGAACCTGGGCCATGTACAAACAACCTATCACGGGAATTGGGAGTGTGTTGGGTGTGAATGTGGACACACATATAAGCCGGCCTCAGGATTGGCTAGTTTATCTTCTGTTTTGATGTAATCAATAAACGAGCTGATTTCACCATGCTGAGCCTCAGAACTCAGTACTTTATAGTAATGTAACATTGGATGGGCATACCTAAGAAAGTCACCTCTCTAACTTCCAGACTGTGGAAATCACTGCTCACAGAACCTGCAACCAGAACTTCCATGAATATGCTTAGCTTACACCACTGTGCAAAGAGATCTCTACATAAGCATTTGCATAAACTCAGTATGTGGCTATAGCACCTGAGCTGTTACTCCAAAAATTATCCATCTGGTTCCTGCATAGTCTGCTTTTCAGCCACAGTAACCTCCCTATGCAAGTTACAGCAATTAAAATACCTAAAATGTTATGGACAACTTGGAGTGGCAGTCACTTTTAGAACACAGAGGTTGATTCAATAGTCCAGGTTCCAGGTTTTGCCAGAGAATGAAAGATCTACAAGTGGACTCAGGAACTGGCTGATGGTAAAGACATGGAATCAAATATGTACAACAGAAGGGAGTCTCCAGAAGCAACAGTTCCATTGCAGGCTCTTCTAGCTCCTGGCAAAAAAGTAAGTACTTGACAGTGCAATCCTAGACAGAGTCAAACACTTCTAAACCCATTGACATTGTAAGATTGTGATTAACTATCAACACAGCACAGCAATATCACAAAAATGTCACATCTACTCTATGTTAGTGTCACACATGCATGCTGACTGTTCCTTTCACAAGTAGAAAGAAGGCTTAATGCCTTCTGCTCATAGGCATACATCTACTTAGGTGAGTGAAGGTGCCTGGAAATGGTGTTCATTCATGACAATAAAGACAGTATTAAGAAATTGCTGGCCAAATCCAGAAATTTAGGAGGGACTGAGTTTAGCTGTAAATAAATTGGTCACATTTAATGCACTGTGGACATAAGTGTTTCAGCAAATGCAAGGAACATGCTACTTATCAAATTAAAAGGGCCCAAGGGCAACAGTTAGTTCACACACGCTGTGATGTCCATAAAGCTCAAATACAATAGATGAAAATTATGTGTGTGTTTTAAACTTCTACTGAAGGGATGAAAGAATTGGTAATTGTTTACTGCAAGCCTTCCAGCCACTTACTCTAGAGACTGAGGGATACAAATGTCAATTCCCCACTCTTGCATCGTCATGATGTCTAGTAATTACCCTCTTGTCACTGGTGCAATAATTATCTGTTTCTTTTAATCATCTCTGGAGAGCCGATAGTAACAACTTGGTACATTGGATTTTGTCGTGGGGTAAACCCCAGGAACTTACATTGTCTGGGAGGAAAGCTCAGGGTAATTAACAACAAATGGAACTGCTCAGAATTTTACAAAATCCCTGACTACAGTTCAACAATTTAGAGAAATGGGGTGATAAATCTTCATTTAGAGTACAAGGTCTAAATACAGCTCAAGTTAACGAAAAGTTTCAATTTAAATCTAACTACCAATAGTTTAGGGGGAAATCATCTTTACCATCTTGGATACATAGGATTCAAAGTAATGTTCTGAATGCCTGCTCATCAATCAATGACTTGTGACATGAAGGGATGACAACATCTGTGAATGAGCCTAGTTTTACATAGGGGCATGCAATTTTTTTTACCAATATTTTTTCGTTCGGGTCTATTGGACCCCCCAAAAAATTTTGGGATTCTTGAAAAATCCTGAAATTTTTCAGGTCCAATAGACCTGAACCAGAAAATGATGGGGGGGAAGACATCAGCACGATCCTGTGGCTGTCTTAGCTTCTCCTGCAGCCCAGTTTAAACTGAGCTGCAGGGGAAGGCGGCATAGAGCTGTACCAATTAGGGGCAATCAGCTCCCCATGGGCACAGCAATCCCAAGTTTAAACCTGGCAGAAAGAGAAGGCAGTGCAGAGCTCAGCCTGCAAGGAGTGATGGGCTGCCCTCTCCGGCCACCCTGTTTAAACTGGGTTGCAGGAGAAGGCAGCACAGAGCTGTGCCCGTGGGGAGCTATTGGCTCCCTGCAGGCACAGCAATCCCAAATGGGCTGTCCTCCCCTGCCACCCGGTTTAAACTGGGCAGCAGGAGAAGACAACATGGATCTGAGCCAGTGGGGAGCCTTTAACTCCCCACCAACCCTGCTAATCTTGGGCTGGCTTCTCTTGCAGCCTGGTTTAAACCTGCTCAACAAACATAAGCCTGCCCAATAAACAGCTGCATAAGCCTGCCCAACAAAACAGCCTCTCCACTGTTTTCAGATCTATCCGAAATTCCCAAATATTCCAGGATTTTCTTGGGATTTTTTTGGTTTTCCCAAGAAAACTGAGATGCATTTGGGAAGCCAAAATGTACCCCAAAATACTAATAAGTTATTTTTGGATATATTTTCGGTTTGGGTAGATCTGAATGCATACCCCTAGTTTTAAACCCGGAGTTCCCACACATTGCAAAAAAAGCTTTCATGCTCATTAAATTGTGTTCAGGTTGTGATTATATCAGCTTGAACACAATGCTTTAACACAATTCAGAAGAGTCAATTCATGCATGGAGCTGAAAAACATCACATGTAGATAAATCAAATATAAAATCATCAGGTAACAGACATAAATGTTTGAATTGCCCTTGTGTAAAAATATGCCACTGATGCAAAGATTTTCTATCTCTTCAAGCACTGTTACAAATCATTATAAGTTCAAAAGACATTGTCCAACACAGGGCTGAAGGCTACTGGAACGATGATCCCTCTGTGCCGCACAGAAAGCTGATTTCCATCCTTGGGGAGTTCTAATTACAGCTTCAGCTGTAGAATGCTGTGAGACATATCATAGAAAAAATAAAAGAAGAAGAAGAAAAGAGAAGAGATTGGATTTATACCCCACCCTTCACTTGGAGTCTCAGAGTGGCTTACAAACCCCTTTCCCTTCCCCTCTCCACAACAGACACCCTGTGAGGTAGGTGGGGCTTAGAGAGCTCTTTCCAGAACTGACCTTTCAAGGACAGCTCTTGTCAGAACTATGGCTTGCCCAAGGTCATCCAGCAGCTGCAGGTGGAGGAGTGGGGAATCAACCCCATTTCTCCCAGATTAGAGTCCACTTAACCACTACACCAAACTGGCTCATGCACACATGGTCTAACCCCCATGCATCTCTAGATCAGTGTCATAACACCTGAATTTATTTAATATATTTGAGTGCCAGTGTGAATTCGCTACTCATGTGGCAACTTACCCATATGACATTAACTTACAGTGCAATCTTAAGAATTTTTTTTTTCTGGGAGAAAACCACATTGAGTGCGATTCTGAATACGTCTGATAGGATGACATGACAATGTTCATCTTTTTTCCTAGTCCTCCACCTGCAAGAGAATCTAGGCCAGTCATATTAAATTAAATGAAAAGTTGTGATTTGGGATTTATGACCCCAAAGGTTCGTGTGAGATCACATGCAGTTAGCAGAAAGGTGGAAGAGGTCAGTCCCCTGTATATTTAGGCTCTAGCTGATAATTAACCCCACAAAAATGTGAGTGGATAGGAGTAGAAACCTGCACAGGTTGAAATTTTGGGAGATATGTCTGAACATTCATCAGTGCAATAAACCTGTATGCCCCAGGAATGTACAATAAGTTTTACTTAATCTGACAACTCCATTGTGTTAAAACCCTAGCATACATGCATTAGGATCGATGCACCAAAGCACATTCATTAAATGAACTTATTCCAGTTGGGGTTTTTTTTCCAGTTGCAGGATGATGTGAAGATCATGAATCAATTAATAGTCATTGCTGGAGGCAGGATGCTGATGGCCCAATTAGAGTAGAAACCCTTTTCCTTATAGAGAATGTGCATGTTGATCTTAAGAATAAACCTGGTGGTGCAGAAAAAGGTCACAAAGGCATTATCAGAATCAATTAGATCAGCATGAATAACCTGAAAGTAAATGCAGAGAATAGGCAAAGAAATTGCTCTTTAATAAAACCTTTCCATTTCCACATGGGGTGAAGCAGTACTGCAGCAACAACTCACCAGGCCTGCTCTTGGCTATCTTCTGGCTTCACTCCTCCAGTGGCTGGAACAAAGTGCTCTGGTCAGGTACTTCTGCTGGAAAGTGCTTACGCTTCACAAATAGATGGCCCGTACAAGCACTAGGGATGCACAGACAGAATTAATGAAAACCCAAACCCAGTGTACTCCATTCTTAGTTATTACAATTTATCCAAGTTGGAAATTAATATTCCAAAACAGCAGTCTGACATATATTTCCAAAATACAGTTTAGATTTTTTTTGACTGGCTTGATGGGAGGCCTTCATTTGATTCTATGTAAGCTCTGTGGTTCCTGTTTGCTTGCTGTTGTGTTGTCTCTTAGGCTTTACCCGCTAAGCACCCACTAAGCACATGGCAAATATTTTTAATATAAGCAGGTACTACAGTAGAATGCAGTGGGGATCCAGTAGAAAAGAAGAGAGAGATGGAGGCAACACTACTTTCTCTCCTTGCTATAGGCAGCATCTGACAGCCGTATATATGCAGTGCAACTGATATTAGCAACACCAGGGAAAGTCAAACAGATGATAAATCTGTAATAAGGATGGATCTGAGATTTCTCAGCATCTTTCATATTTACTAAAACAGCCGTGGGGTTATGTTCTGGGAGGATTCCAAGCTTTCCCTCCTACACTAATGCAAATCATTGCCCCCTCCCAATTGGCCCATGGAGGGAAAAGTTGTACAACCACCCTCTCAAGTGAAAACAGTCAGGTTGGAAGGACAATTTTTCAGCAAATGTAGAGTGCAAGGGTGAGGGGAGTTTAACCCTGATTTTCCCTGTCCCTTGTTCATTTATTTAAATATTTTAACCAATCTTTCTCTCATACTGAATACTCAAAGTGGCTGACACGGCAAAATATACAAACATGGCTTCATGTCACATTGTACCTTTCAGCATAGCTTAGTTGGAGTCCTAATCTGTCAGTGGGAGAAAAAATGCCAAAAGAAATGAAATACACTGAGGCTCCACTCACATGCCCATTTCATTTTTGTTTAAAAATAGCCCACTTCCAATTTCTTTGCATGTAGGTGGGTGGGTAGGTGGAGTGACATAAACACACAAGGATACCCTTATTTTATTGTTGTATTGCTGATGCCTGCCTGCTACCTTCGGGTGCCAAACAAAGTGTTGGACTGGGAACTGGGGAGACTCAGGTTCAAATCCCTGTTCTGCCATAGAAACTTGCTGTGTGACTTTGGGCCAGCTGCATACTGTCAATCTAACCTACTCACAAAAAAGTCCCCTCACATATGGCAGCAAGTAAGGCCGTAAGCAAAGACATGTTATGCTGGAAGTAGGCAAGGAGACTGAATGTGTAATGCCACAACTTCTGGTGTTATACTACCTGATTCCTGAAGCATAACTACATAGCTCCAGCATCTTGTATAGAACACTGTGCAGTACTTAAGAGTATCAAACTGAGATCTGGGAGACCCAGGTGCAAATCCCCACTCTGCCATGAAAGCCCCTGGGCCAATCACATACACTCAGCCTAACCTGCCTCTCAGGGACAAGAGGATAAAATAATGTTGTAAGGCACTTTGGGAGAAACACAGACTATAAAGGAAGTAACTGAAGTAAATTGTATATGCCATAAATGGTAATAGTTTGGATTTTAGCAGCAGAGGTTATTTGGATTTCATGGGAAAAGAACTAATGTTGATTTGAGGCAACCAGGCCTTGCCTGTGTGTTTGCTTCTGTACCTAGGGTTGCCAGTCTCCAGGTAGTGACTGGAGATCTCCTGGGATTACAACTGATCTCCAGGCAACAGAGATCAGTTCACCTGCAGAAAATGGCCACTTTGGAAGGAGGATTCAATGGCATTACAAGCCGTTGAAGTCCCTGCCCCCAAACCCTGCCATCCTCAGGCTCTATCTCCCCCCCCAAAAAAAAATCTCCAGGTATTTTCCAATCTGCAGCAGGCAGCCCTAACAGCGCCCCATTTCAGACTGTGTATAGCCAAGCACATGAGAGTATGAGACTAGCAAGATTGTAACTGATGCTGGATGGATATGTGACCAAATCCATTAGAAGACTGATCCTGAAATAGCCTAAATTACAGGCTACAGTGTAAAGACACATGCACTTGAAAGGAATGAAGATACAGGCAAGGAAAAGGATAAGCATACAGACAAAAGCAGCAAACAAGCTGAAGCATTTGTGTACCAGGAAGGATTGTGAGGCACTCTAAAGGGATCTGTCAAGGATGGGCAAGTGGGCGTCAACATGGCAAATGGGGTTCAGTGTGGCCAAGTGTAAAGTGATGCACATTGGAGCCAAAAATCATAACTGTAAATACACATTGATGGGGTCTGAACTGGCAGAGACTGACCAAGAGAGAGATCTTGGAGTCATAGTAGATAACTCAATGAAAATGTCGAGATAGTGTGCAACTGCAATAAAAAAGGCAAACGCTATGCTGGGGATTATTAGGAAGGGAATTGAAAACAAATCAGCCAGTATCATAATGTTGTTGTTCAGTCGCACAGTCGAGTCCGACTCTTCGCGACCCCATGGACCAGGTCACGCCAGGCCCTCCTGTCTTCCGCTGTCCGCTGAAATTTGCTCAATTTCATGTTCATTGCATTGATGACACTGCCTAACCATCTCATCCTTTGCCGTCCCCTTCTTCTTTGACCTTCAATCTTTCCCAGCATCAAGGTCTTCTCCAGTGAATGCTCCCTTCTCATTTGGTGGCCAAAGTATTTGAGCTTCAACTTCAGGATCTGGCCTTCCAGTAGCATAATGCCCCTGAATAAATCAATGGTGCAACCTCATTTGGAGTACTGTGTACAGTTCTGGTCACCACACCTCAAAAAGGATATTATAGCATTGGAAAAAGTAGCAGAAAAGGGCAACCAGAATGACAAAAGGGTTGGAACACTTTCCTTATGAAGAAAGGTTAAAGTGCTTGGGGCTCTTTAGCTTGGAGAAATGACGGCTGAGGTGTGACATGATCAAGGTTTATAAGATTATGCATGGGATAGAGTAGGTAGAGAAAGAAGTACTTTTCTCCCTTTCTCACAATACAAGAACTCGTGGGCACTCCATGAAATTGTTGAGCAGTCAGGTTAGAACAGATAAAATGAAGTACTTCTTCACCCAAAGAGTGATTAACACATGGAATTCACTGCCAAAGGAGGTCATGGCAGCTGCAAGCATGGACAGCTTTAAGAAGGAATTGGATAAATGTATGAAGCAGAGGTCCATTAGAGGTTATTAGCCACAAGGAATAAATAGAAACTCTCAGTCTAGAGCAAGTGATGGACTGTGTTCTTGGTGCTTGGGGGGGGGGGGCAACAGTGGGAGGGCTTCTAGTGTCCTGGCCCCACTGGTGGACCTCCTGATGGCACCTGGTATTTTTGGCCACTGTGTGACACTGTGTTGGACTGGATGGGCCATTCGCCTGATCCAGCATTGGCTTCTCTTATATTCTTATGTATCTTATGTAGCTATATATAGTCTGAAAACACATGGAGCTGCCTCATACTAAATCTGACCATCAAGGTCAGCATTGTCTCCTCCAACTGGCATGGTCTCAGGAAAGTGGTCTTTCACATCATCTACTGACTGGTCCTTTTTAACTGGAGATGCTGGGGATTGAACCTGGGACCTTCTATATCCAAAGCAGAGGCTCTTCCACTGAGCCATATGGATACAGGGCAAAACATCACTATTATCAAACAGCTTTTTAAAAGTTATTTATCTGGTTCCAATTTGTCCTGGGACTAGCTTAGATTGGATCTAAGAGCAGAACAACTCCACTTAACTCCTGTGTGATCATAATGTGTGTTTATATAAAATCTAAATTCTACAGCCATGTAGTAAACTGCTGTAAATCATTTCTGTTGAAAAGGAGAGCAAGAGGAGTCAACATCTAGGACAAGAGGTAGGCAGAAGTTGTTCACGGCCAGACCATGTTTCCCAGCCTTGATCAAGTATTCCATAGCTACTTTGGATACACCAGAGGGATTCTGGGAGGGATTACTGAGATACCATCACCCTCTCTTTCTCTACTATGTAACTTTGGTCTGTGTCTTCTAAAGAGCAATTGTACATGGATAGGAGACTCCCTTAGAGAAAGCTTCAGGGATCCTCAAAAATACTATGATGTGGGTCTCCTGTCTGATGTTTTCTCTATGTCTCACCTCACAGAAGGCAGGTTCAAGGCATCAGACACCCAAAATGTAACTCAATCCCCCAGGGTTTGGGAATGCCTGGTCAACAAACAGAAGCAGAGCCACTTATAGTTATCATTGTGGTTTAATCATCCATACAGCCTAGGCATGACTAATTGAATGGCAGTGTCACCAACGAATAGCCATTGCCACACTCAATGATCCATTCATCTTGCTCAAGAGTGGCAATTAGTCATAGACAGCCTACTTGCCATAACTGCTTTGGCTCCAATGGCAGCAATCACTGTATAGGAAAAGACTTTCCTGGTTCATTCATGCTAGGCCCAAACAGTCTGGCCACTGACATATCCCTGTGACTTTTGTCACCTGCACAGATGGCATGCTCAGATGCCAGGCCTACATATCCATTTCAAAAGACACTTTGGCACCTCTGAGGGGAAGACCAGACATTGAGATGTCTTCCCAACCTGAGTTACACTTCAAAGCTCAGCGTACGTGCCTTCAGTAGCATAGGCAATGTCTGCTGGACACAATTCTTAATTCCCTTGCGATTAGATAAATGGCCATATTCAATTGTGACGGAAGAGGGAGGGAGTTGTAATCACCCTATGGAAACTGAGACAGAGTTTTCCTGGAAAGTTAGCCCCTTTCTAAGAGTTAGTCTCTGTTTGGAATACAAATCTGCAACATGGAATTTGACTAGTGGGCAGTGAAGCTGGACTTAATTGCTCACAGCAAACGTGGTTTTCATCCTGAAGTTTCCCTGGTACCATAATGCACATTGAATGACTGGTAAATCTGAATATCTATGTGTAGTCAGAGCTGGTCAAGCTATAGATTTCTTTGTTTTCCTACCTTTGCAAGACTTTTGTCATATAACTTCTTTGATTAATAAAGATTTAATATAGATTAATCTCATCTGAGTTTTAGTTCTGTATTGCAACTGGATCTCTAAGTCTATATCTGGAGTCTACGCTGCTCACCTAGAAAGCTACTACTGTGTGTTAATTAATTGCTCTAGTCTAGAGCTGATAAGTTGTTAATTCCCAGAAACCTGAGGTGGGACCTATCCTCCTGTCTGAGTTGGGAATGTCTTTAAATAGGTCCTGGTGGCCAAATACTGATGTAAGTGTTCCTGAAACATGTGGGTCTTTGGCATCTCTCATTCCTGGAGGGGCTTGGGAGAGACGTGAGATTCTGCACATGCTGGCATAGGGATTGGACCTTTCTTATCTCCTGGACTGGATGTGAGAAGGTTCCAGAAACCTGTACAATCACTTCCTGCATTCCTCATCTGGCCAAAGAGCAGATGGAGGAAGACTATGTATCACAGGCAGTGCACAGACAAACCAAGGGAGACAAAAAGCAACTCCCTTTAGGAGGTCCAATCCAGCCACTGTTACCCAGAGAGAGACAAGACAGCTGACTGCTGCATGCTGATCAGTCAGGGGTTGAAATGGGCTCTATGTAGTGGGCAGCTAATTAATGGGCACCTAACCCATAATGCCCTTCCTGGACATGATCCCAGGATTCAAGTATGAATCGTGGTGAATTTTGACATTTCACTATGTCAGGTTCACTTATACATTTTCAGTTTAGTTGTTAGAAATGACATAAAGACTCCAGTGTTCACTTCTCCAGAGAAGGATAGTTTTGTAAAGGTTTCACTAATCCACTGCTATTCAGTGTGCATAATATGTTTTAGGAAGCAAGTAGTATGATGGATTTCTTAGAACACTGAAAATAAAACCTAAAACCTTCAAGACAATGTCAAAAAAGAAGACTTGACCATTATTATCACTCCTTGACTTCTCAAAATTTCTGTCTCACAATAACCCATCTCTACTCACAAGAAGTTCTACATGCCTGGAACATCCAACCAGGATATCATTATTGTTCAAACTGTCTTGAGCGGCTCCTTCCTGAAACCTACTTCTGTAATGCCGCCCCTTAATTCTAAAACTAAATTGAACTTCCTGCCTCATTTTGCACTTTGGAGCTGCTGTTAAAATGCAATTACTTGCCATAAACCACCCAATACAGCACAAAAAAAGCAGAATGAGAGTGAAGTTTCAAGAAATCAAGAAGTGGATATTTTTCACAGGCTTTGTAATCCTTGTTGCAGAAGTGTGAAGTCACAGATTGCCTGGACAACTGATTTGGTACCCTCAACATCTAGAAAATTCTGACAAAGCTCTTTAGTGTCTCACATGCCCAGAAATAAATTATCCTCTCACTTATTTTGCATTTCTCCCCGGTGGATTCAAACAGTATCATCATCCCCCTTCTATCCCAGGAGGCCAGGGAGTAAATCAAGATTAAAAACAAATAAAGCAAGTGAAATTAGCAGGCGGCAGAGAATGAAAAGGTGACAATAAATGGTTATTACTGGAACAAAATCCATTACCTTCACTGTGGTATCCCACGGTCATGAGACGCAATGAGGTCCATGGCGCGGGATACAGATGGGCTGTCTGAAGCTGTCAGTGGTAATAATGGGTTCGGGAGTGGAGTAATAAAGTTACATATAGTTGAAGGTAAAACTGAGCAGTTAAAAACTATTTAGCTTTTTGACATTCAAGCTGTTAAATATGATTAAACATAGTGTAGCAGTTGCTATAGGGCATGTAGAGTATATAAATAGATGAAAGTGACAGAGAATGATAACCCAACAGTGTATCAACCACGGTGGCAGAAACAGTTATAGTCTGCATATTCTTCTTAGCACTCCCTGGTTCTTCCATCTCTCTGTTCCAAAGTAGATTAATGAAACCAAGAAAAAAGTTTATAAAGGTAGCTCTTGGCTGTTAAATTGTTAGCAGCTATCTAATCTCCCTGTGACACTAATGTTACCTTTTCAAACTGTACACTCTCTCTCCCGTTTTCTATGTACCCAGAGGCCTGATTGTTATAAATTATTTGCTCTGTGTAAGTAGTAATTTCATTCAGTTCTAGCTATTTCATTCAACTCCTTCTTGATTGAAGAACAGAAACAACAAGGTATATTTTGTCAAGTTTCAAAATGCTTTTTCTCCCCACATGCCAACTGAAAATGACTTACCCTGGCAAGCAGCAACCACACTGAGGCAATTTCTAGTGGTCTCCATCTTGTAGCATCTAGAAATACCTTGTTGTCTTCGATTTGATAATATGACTCCAAATTTTCCCACTGTGAACTCTTGCTATGATCATGTGAAATTATACAAACAACCATGACTGAGACTGCTCTAGCCTTAGAATTGTATTTGGCATGTGTTACATTTAATAACTATACTAAAATCAATTTCATCCTGTTTGAAACATACACCATCTGTCTGCCATTGCAACCACAGAGGTTAACAATTCAAAACAATTCCCTACAATATACCACAAACACAACACAAAAAGAAAAGATATGGAACAGAGCAAAAAGCAAACATGGGCATGTATTTATTTAAATAGTTATATACCACCTTTCCTGTGTGGCTCAAGGCATAAAGTCTTGTGTTCCATAATGAGCAGCGACTTCAAGAAATAGTTCTGGGGGAGAACCAAATGGCTTTTGGTCCCTGACAGGTCTATAGAGGAGATATTATAGTCTCTTGCTTTCTGGATCCAGAACCCTGGGGACAACTGCCAGTCTATGGCAAGCTACTTCTAGCTGATCTACTGCTTGGTCATGGGAGTGTGAACTGCCATATCGGTGCCTCAGGGCTGTGGGGTGACAAACATTCCAAGGTCTCACTATTAAGATCTCCTTATGCAGGCCACCATGGCTCATGACCCTTGGCCTCAAACTTGGGCTTCTCTTCCCTATGTTGAAGGAGAACCTGTGATTTCTTCCTTGGCCTGTAGCTTGAAGCCCCTAAAAGCCCTTTAGGTAAAGTAGCCCTGAAAGACTCCCTGGTGCCTTGTAAGTAGCATAATCTCAGCAGGAGTCCTATGGGGAGGGTATGTCCTTTCTCCTTGTCCATCCCCACCCAGCCACAGTCAGAGGCACCTTCACATGATCTGCCAGAAGTGGCAGCTGTAGCTCCACTGTGGGCTTCTTCCCTGTCCATCATTTATCTATGCAGGTGGCTGCTGGGCCAACCTACCTCTCTGTTGCCTCTGCCTCCCATTCCACTGTAGAGAGGGCTTCAAGAGTGACTATGACAAACCCACTGGGTGGGGCGTGGTGACGCACGGTAATGGTGGTTGCATAATTCCAGAGCTCTTGACCCTGCCTCATTCCCATCGGAGAGAAAGCAGCAAAAATCATGCCAAAGCCTGACAACACAAGCAAAACAGACCCGGGTAAGCATCAGAGCAGTACTGCCTTATTAAAAAGCCCAAAAGACACTTTGGAAGCAGCGTTTCAGTGTGCCACTGCTTCCCAGACTGAAAACAAAATGGTGGCCACTATAGAAAATACAAACCCACTGGGTGATGGCACCTTGTCCTTCAACTCCTTCTCTCTCTCTTCTACTATTGAGTTCAGGCTCCAGATAGGGAATGGGCCCCAGATTCTGCTTTTGCTTCTTTTTTCAGTGAGGCAAATTTTCCCACCAAAATGCTATTTAGCTGTTCTGCACTATAGCTGAACAGCCCCTTGGTAATGTGTGGTAATAAACGATTGATGACTTTCTGAGTGCCCCATTTTCCCAGGCCAGAGATTTATTATAGACTAGGAATAAGGCCCATTGTGGGTATAAATACAAGCTCTAGAAAGAGGCACTGGGCGGGTGCCCCAACTTTGGGCATTCAGTGTCAATTTGCTGTGGTGACCTCAGCAGGTTATAATGCCACAGAGCCCACCATTTTCTCCAGGGGAACTGATCTCTGTCATCTGAAAAGCAGTTGTAATTCTGAGTGATCTCAAGTCCTCACCTGGAGATTGGCAACAATAGTTCTCCAGGAGGAAATGGTGGGTTTGGAAGGTGGAGTCTATGGCAGTGTACCTGTATGAGGTCCCGCTCCTCCTCAAACCCCACCCTCTCCAGGCTCCACCCCTCAGATCTCCAGGAATTTCCCAACTTGGAGTTGAAAACCCTGTCTCTTTCCCAGCCAACTATCAACCTACCTTTATCTGCCACTCTGACTTCAGTTTTCCATCTCCTCCCACTGACCTGCAGCTTCTACCTAGTAAATGTACAGTCTTTCTCCACAGTGTGGACCAAAGCAGCTTACATCATTCTCCTCTCCCCCTTTTGATCTGTACAACAACCCTGTGAGGTAGGTTAGGCTGTAACTGGTGCAAAATCACCCACTCAGCTTCCACAGCAAGAACCTAGATCTGGCAGACCCTGCTCTGAAGCACTAACTGCTACACCACATTGGCTGCTGGTGAACAGGAGCAAAGTGCCATGCCTAGCTAAGTCATGCCAGTTAGGTGTCATCAAATCACCCAGAGGGTGCTGCCAGGCCTAGGATAGCCAACCTCCAGATGAAGATTGCCTGGTATCACAATTGAACTCCAGACAACATATCTCTCTCCCCCTGGAGAAAATAACTGCTTTGGAGGTTGGAGCTGAGGCCTCTCCCCTTCCCAAACTCTGGCTTCTTTAGATTACACCACAAAATCTCCAGGAATTTCCCAACCTGGAGCTGGCAACCCTAGTCAGGACTGCCCCCAATAAGTTCCCCACAAAGGCCAAAGTAGGCCTGGAAAGGGCCTCCCGCCCCTGCCTTTTTACTGACAGAACCAAACTTGGTTGCCTAGCAACAGCCACTGAGGCCAACCAGCCACGAAGGAGCCAAGTAGAAGAACTGTCGAGCACCTTAGGATGGTTACCTTTTTAGCATGCTATCTGTTAATTGTTTTTATGGTTTTAAGTTGTTTTGTCTTGGCACATGGTTGCCCCTATGTAAGCCGCCCTGAGCCCGTTCGCGGGGAGGGCAGGGTAAAAATGTAATAAATAAATAAATATAATAAATAAATAAATAAGTAGGAGAAGTATCTTCATTAGAAGAGACAGCTGTTTTGGCAGTTTATTCAGACAGGGAAGAGTGGCCAAGCCAGCAGTGGATGGGGGAGAGGAGCACACCCAGCATCCAGCCAATGGCACACAGGTACTCTTGAGTGGAAGTTGACAGGCCAATGGCTGATGGAGCACACAACACAGCCAATGAGAGAGCCGGAAAGTGCCAATACACTAAGGCAGGGGTATCAAACATGCAGCCCAGGGGCCGGATCAGGCCCCCGGTGGGCTTCTATCAGGCCCGCAGTGGAACTGGCTGTTTTCTGCTTCTTCTTCCAGTACTGCTGCTGCTGCGTCATCGTAGGTTTGCAGCTTACAGATACACACCTGAACAGCATACTCAAGATTGCACCAGCATAGACATTTTGATGCAATAATTCAGAGCAAGATGTGTCAGTTATCAGACACTGTTAAATAAACAGAATATTGTAAGAGTGCTAATGTTTTAAGCATGTTTATATTTTAAGTAAAAAAAAACCATTTGTGTCCTTTATAAAGTTTATATCTCTGCTACCTGGCATTACATTTTATGACACACATGGCCTGGCCCAACAAGGTCTCATTTATGTCAGATCCAGCCCTCATAACAAATGAGTTTGACACCCCTGCACTAGGGATTAGAGAGAGAGAGAGCTCATCCAAGAGCTTACAGAAGCCCCTGTAAGAAGAGCTCTGTAAGCTCTTGGAGAATTGGCTACATTAGGGGTGTGTCACCTAATATGCAACAGAGTTCCTGCTACAAAAAGAGCCATATATATATACATACAGGGCTATTTTGGGGCAGGAACGCACAGGAACGGAGTTCTGGCTGGCTCCCAAGTTGGCCACGCCCAGCAGGAACTCATTAGCATAATAGGCCACACCCAACAGCAGAAACTTATTAGGAATGGCTACATGAAGGGTGTGTGGCCTAACATGCAAAGGAGTTCTTGCTACAAAAAATGCCCTGGTTAACAACAAACAAGGTAAACAGAATAAGAAGCAAAAGGCAGGTGTGGCTGGATGACCACACTTCTGGTAACATGGGGGTGTGGCCTAATATGCTAATGAGCTGTGCTGTAAGGGGTGTGGCCTAATATGCTAATGAGTTTCTGCTGTTGCGTGTGGTCTGTTATGCTAATAAGTTCCTGCTGGGCTTTTTCTACAAAAAAAGCCATATATATATATATATATATATATATATATATATATATATATATATATATATATATCCATCCTTTATAAATGGCACTTGACACAAAGTAAAGTTCAAAAAGGAATGATGACTTTATTAAACAGGCCCGTTGGGTTAGGAATAGGCAGAGGATGAGAAAAGTGAGGTAAATTTTGTTGTATTTAAAATTTATGATATTTTTAACAGGCTACAAAGTATTGTAGAAGTTTAGTTTTTTAGAGACTCCATTCTTAACAGTGAGAGGTTTGTCTTTGAGATTTCTTAACAGCAACAATGTGTCTCAATTACGATTTATATAACTATTTTAGCTTCCTGGAGATTAGTACTTTCTTCCTGTACTTATTCTCCCTCCTCTAAAGGGACTCTAGAGGAATCTAAGACTGTTTCCTTTTTCACCCAGTCCAGGAGTCCCTCCAGTTTTGAACCCACTACTGAGGAGGAAATATTCTCCTTTTCCTAGAACTAATAGTCCTTTTTTCAGTTTGGCTAGACTGGCAGCTCCAATCTACTGACCAATCCCTCTTGCCAAAACTGGCTTTCAGTTCTTGACCCACTGAAATAAACAGTTTTCAGATTGGCTGATGCTTAAACTAAAGTTATTCCCTCAGATTTGATGGTACACAGTAAGGGTAAGGAGTTGTGTCCCTTCACTTCACAAGTGAACTTGTCTGTTTCCCTCTGACAGACACACCAACTCTACCTATCTCGCTTCTGACATGCCAGAGAAAGCAAGATGAGAAACACCCTTTTTCTCAGCACTCAGCTGTTCTTAAAGCTTGTCTCAGCTGGCGCTGACCAATCAGAGAGATGGGGGTGTACGCAGACAGCCCCCGTCAATCAAACTGTGCTTCAGAATGAGGCTTTAACCCTTAATCTCCCAGATCTCTGAATTTGATGCAGTAAGCATCCTGCTTTTGGAGGTTAGTACATCACACCTGCCTTCGTCCTCTCCCTCCAGGCAGTAGCAAGGACTGGGGTATTTTGAGGGGTGATAGCATGGGAGTAGCTCTTTCTCTTGAGGTTGTCTGTCCAGGGCCCCGGTCACACGTGCTGGATAATGTGAGGGGAAGGCGTGGCTATTTGTGCTGTCACAATTTGACCCGCCCCGAGGCGATCAGATGCGATGGCGGTGTACCGGGTTTCTTCCTGTGGGCATGTATTTCCGGCGCGCTCCAAAGCACTGAAGCAAAAGGAGCGTGCTGGAGTGATCACACAGAGCAAGTCCATCTGCGGCCCGTCGCAAACCATTTGAGAGTGGACTTTCACAGGTACTTTTTAACTCCACATCTTCAGGAGGACAGTATGGGTTGGCGGCGGGTGCATGACACTGGCCAGATGTTTCTATGTGCTTGTGCCCTTAATATCCGCCTGGCAATCATGGCTCTCCCACAGCAAATTCTGTGTGTGACTGGGACCCAGGATGAGTAAAGGAGGCAATACCCTCTTTCATTGCTCTTTGCCATCACCTGTTGTTCACATGCTCTGCCAAACTGCCATCCTGAGGCTAGCTCTTCCTGCTGTATAGGTCGGGCATCAGTATCAGCTGCTCTGCTTTGCTACAACTCATTGTCCTGCACTCCTTAGCAGGTGGAAACCTCTTTCAGCCACATCTTGATTTCCTGCCCTCTCCCTTTGAGAAGCATCTTCTCCTTGTTGCTGCTACCTCACAAGGGTGTTGACACTGACAATGTTAAGTATCCACATTGTGGTGCCAAGGCGAGGTACAACTGCCAATGGCTATGCCCTCACAAACAGTGCTTGTTGATGGGTCCTGAGGCTGCTGCTTGTCTGATAGATGGTTCACAAAGGAAGGTGAGGGGTCCACCAGAATTAGTGGAGAAGGCCAGAAGAAAACATTTTATCAAGGTTTCAAGAACTTTGGTTAATTCAAAATGGAGTTGTGTTTTAAAAGTTGGTATAGTCTGGCTGCAGCCTGAGTTTGTTGAAATTACTTGTTTCTTTGTCTCCGGAGTTTCACACAGTTGTGCTGAGAGAGAACAGCATGGCCTTGCACCTGCAAAGATAAGATGTTCTTCTCCCCTTTTGGCTCTCCAGTTTACATTCCATTCAATTAAGTCTCTGTGAGAGATGGGGCAATTCTGCATTGACTTTTCCATCCGTTGTTTTAGCAAACTGACATTGGAACAGAAATTCTCTTCTGCATTGCATGCTGTTTTCACTTTCTTTGATCATCAGATTTTATGGTACCCTCTGCATTGCATGCCACTTTCACTTTCTGTGATCATTGGGTTTGATGGTACCTTCTGCATAGATTTATGGCTGTTTTATGGCCATTCAGGGTTGATGGTGACATTATAATCAGGGGCCCTACAAATGATCATATATTTCATTAACCAAGACCTCTTTCATGTATCCCTGAGGCTGCATGGCAACCCTGATTCACTCTTTCTCTCAGCAAAGACCCATGCAATCAAGTCTACCCATGCTTTGCAGGTCATGATAGGGGACTAAATATGACCATGGGTTTTTGTAAGAGCTTTGCACCAAGATACAAAGGAATATTGCAAATGGTAGATTTATTCTCAGGGCAGGAAGTATACAGCAATGTCATTAAAATTAGACATTGGTATGACTGACATATCTCAAGTTCTGGCATCATTGAATTATTCCCTACAGACCTGAAGTTATCTACCATTGATGATAGTATTAATAATGTAAAGTGTTTTTAGCTGCTTTCACAGTCATGACCACTGTTATTGCTAAAAACTGCCAATAGACAAAATGAAAGCATATGCAAAGTGGCAAATATTTAAGCATGTTTTGAAATGCTACTGCTATTGCTATTGTGGTCTGTTTCTTTTACAATTTTTTTAATGTCAGAAGAAGTATCAAAGCATCGGCATGAGAGAACACCCTGCATTTCAAACAAATACCCAGAACAGCATGAATCTTAATTCTGCGGGCTGAGCCAGACTCTCAAGTTGGCTTTACTTGGGGGTTTTACATTTCTGCACAAGTGTGAATTACATATGAATGACTGCAAATCAAATGTTAGGTATTCACCTGCTGCCTCTGCAGCAGAACTTTTGCTCAGTGTTTCGAGAAGGTGGGCACGTGTTGATGAGTGTCAGAATCACACATGGAATCAAATTAGAATGAATGTTTCCTTTATTTATTTATTTTTGAGAGCAGAGTTGCTGATTTGGGTGTCCAAGAAGCCTGAGCTCACCTGAATTGTCAACAGAACATTATTGTGATGTGAGAAGCAACCTGAGTTGTTACTGCAGTGTCTGAAGGGGAAATTAAAATGCCATGAAATGTAAAGAGCTTGAGGAATAAGTGTTCCAGCTTAATTTGACAAGGGAGATTTGTCAAGCTGTCAATTGTACTGATTAACCAAACGACCACACATTATCACTTTTTATCTTTTCCTTTGCATAATTTATGCACTAAGTAACATCCAACCATCAGTTGGCAACAAACAAAATACTTCTGCACAGGGGATGAAGTGAATTTTGTTGATACTATTACGTCTTCTTAATTTTTAAGAGAAGGAGCAAAAACTCTCAAAGCGTTTGAATGGCACTTAGGCTGGCAAAAGTGCACCCCTAGTCTGTGCACTGTGCAATTTAAATACAAGGTATAGAAATGCTAATGAAAACAGGTGGCATTTTCAAAATGGAACACAAGCACTACTGAGCTCATTTATATTAGGTAATTACACTTCTCATTACCTCTTCCTGTTGGTGCCAGATTGGTTGTAACTCTGTAGGGAATATGTATATCTGAAGGCTGTATTTTTCTGAAATTACCCAATACCCAATTGTTAATACAGACAAGGCTTAAAACTTCAGCAGAGTTAGAATATGGGAATTGGGCACAGATTATAATAGGGAAATAGCTCCCTCCTCTTTTCAGATTTTTTCATGAATCTACAGTCCACCGTAGGGATGAAGGATGGCAGGAATACGTTCATCAAACTCATAGTCAAGGACACAGCTTTCAAAGGAGCTGTTCTGTTCTGTCTTCTTCCACTATACTAATGTAAACTGTCTTGCTACTCTGGTTAAGTCAGCCCAAGTACCATACTATAGACACCAGCCTTCAGGTGGGAGCTGGGGATCTCCTGGAATTACAGCTAATCTCTGGACTACAGAAATCAGTTCCTCTGGAGAAAATGGATGCTTTGGAGGGTGGACCATGTGGCATGGTACCCCACCAAGGTCCCTGTGCTCCCCAGGCTCCATTCCCAAAATCTCCAGGAGTTTCCCAACCTGGATCTGGCAGACCTACCTCCCATTTCCTGCTGGTGGCCATGGGATACTGGCAACCCTATCCCATACACATGTTCATATTCCTGACTTAAACTTGAAGAAGAAGGAGTTGGTTTTATACCCTGCTCTTCAGTACCTGAAGGAATCTCAGAATGGCTCACATTCACCTTTCCTTCCTCTCCCCACAACAGATACACTGTGAGGCCGTGGGGCTGAGAGAGTTCTGAGATAACTTTGACTGACCCACGGTCACCCAGGTAGCTGCATGTGAAAGAGTAGGGAATCACATTGGATATAGCAGGGTCTCTTGGTCGGGTGCAAGTACATTGGGGAGCCTTCGGAGCCCCCAAATCGAACGTGGGCCCATCGAACAGCTGCAGGTAGTGCGATTCGAGCAGTGCCCCCCTGCAAATGGAGCCCCAGGAGAAAGACCTGAGATCAGAACCTGCGTCCATTTGTGGGACCACTGAGCACGAGGGAAAACAACGGACGGGCCAAGTTCTAACAATCTGGCCTGAATTGCCACCAAGGACCGGGCAACAGGCAGCAGATGCTGGCGATTATCTATAGTAAATCATTAGATCTAAATTAATTAATTGGATTAAGGTTTAGGATATAGAAATTGATTGTATATTTGTCCTTACTGTTAGTTCCCCCCAATTAACTGTGTAAATGATTACCTGATTAACTATATAATTGATTATGGAATTGAGGATTTGGATGACCTGTAAATGCTGAATGAATTTAAGTAATTGATTTGATATTTGAATTTAAATTCACAAATAGATTAATAAGAGGTTCCTAGCTGCTTAACAGGAAATTTACTGCTGTTTATTAGCCCCTAGTCGGAAAGCTCATAGAGTGGGCTATTTCTATTGGATTAGATATAGAATAAATTAAAGAAAAATGGTATTAGTAGGCCACTAGATTAAATTGTCAGGGCTTTATTCATTCTGGAGTACGCGGGCACCAGTGCATGGTGCTAAGGGTTGTCCTGGTGGGTTGTTGGGTTAGTTGATCTGAGGCCAACAGCAGGGCTGCAGCTGATGAAGATTAGTTGGCCTGATGATGATCGGATATAACATTCCAGTGCTCCTGGAGGCGAAGGTATAGCAGTGGGACTAGGCGGGGAAATAAGGGAAAGGGATGAAAAAGTGGCTTAGCTTGGCCCCCTTCCAGCCTATGTCCTATCCCAAAGGTTGTTGGCAGTGGGGCTAGGAGTAGTGGCCCCCCTCCAACATTGGTGCTGTGTAACGCCAGGTCTATAAATAATAAGACCACAGTCCTGCGAGACTTCCTGCTGGAGCAGACGGTAGACCTGGTGTGCATGACCGAGACCTGGATGAGTGAAAGAGAGACAGTATCTCTCTTCCAAGCAGCTCCGCCCAGATACTCAGTCCTCCACCAATCACAGACTAGGGGGCGGGGGGAGGAATCGCTCTATTCATTTGGGAGGCTTACTTCTTCAGGGCACTCCCACCACCAAGGATCATGGGCATCGAGTGTGCCAGTCTGGTATGGGAGGCCAGGGAGAGTTTGGCAATTTGGCTGGTGTACCGACAGCCTAACACATCCTCCGATAGCATGCTGTCCCTGATGGAGGCTGTAAAGTACTGGGTTTCGGGCCTCATGACTCGGACGACGACATAAGAGAAGACGCGTTTATTCGTACTTCACATAAGACAAGAACACACAGCAACGGCCGGAGGCCAACTATATACAGTTAGGGGGACGGCCCTATATTCCTATTGGCGGGTTTGAATCGCCCGCCAATGCTGCCATTGGTTCACTACTGGCGAGCTCAGGAACCTAGTCCCTATTGTTCTCAGAGAGCGAAGCTTGGCTGTATTTCACCTAGCTCTGCCTTCTGATCCCAGGACACAACACCCCTCCCCCCATAGTTCGTCTCCTATCAGGTGACGTAGTCTTTTAAGTATGTTGGTGCCCTCCGTTCTCTTAGCGAACGTCGGGGGGCCGGTACCGGACTGGCGGGGCCCCTATCGGGTGGTCCGCCAGCACAAGGAGCCTGGATCTCTGGTAGTAGTCGAGGCGGTGACGGTGGCGGCTGTAACGGCGGCGGCAGCGGCGGCGGCGGTTCAACTGTCACCGGGGCCCCCTCCGGATTCCGTGGACTTTCCGGCGCTGGCTCCGCTGTCGGTGCTTGTGGTCGATCGGGTGCTGGGGCGGCCGCGGCATTTCCTGGTAACTGGATCTCTGTGTCGGGGTCTTGCCGCTTCCGGAGCTGGTCGACGTGTTTTCGGAGGACCCGGTCCCCATCTGTTAGGACTTCGTATGACACTGGCCCGGTGGGTTTTAGGATGCGCCCGGCCACCCACTGAGGCCCCGCCCCGTAGTTCCGGAAGTAGACAGGTTCCCCCGGGAGGAAGCTTCGGGGCGCCTCCCGGGTCTCGACCAGCTTTCTCTCTGGGGCTCGGTCCGGGTGGAGTCTGTCTAATAATGTGGTAGGGCGGCGACCCATTAATAGTTCTGCGGGGCAATGCCCGGAGATGGGGTTTGGGGTGGTACGGTATGTAAGAAGAAAGCGGGCCAGCCGGAACTCCCAGTCCCCCTCCGTTATGCGGCTCAGGGCTTCTTTAGCGGTGCGTACCGTTCTCTCCGCCTGTCCATTGGTTGCCGGGTGGAAGGGCGCTGATCGAATGTGCCGGATTAGGTTCTTTTCGAGGAACGCTTGGAACTCCGCAGATGTGAACGCTGCCCCGTTGTCCGACACGATGGTGTCTGGCAGCCCGTGCGTCGCAAATATTTTCCGCAGGGCCCTTATTGCCGCTTTGGCAGAGGTGGTAGACACTGGGCTTATTTCCACCCATTTCGAGTAAGAGTCTACCGTTACCATGAACTGGAGCCCCTGGAATGGCCCAGCAAAATCTATGTGCAGGCGTGACCACGGCTTGTGGGTAGACTCCCAGCTTTGGGTTGGCGCTCTCGGTGGATTGGGGCGGACTTCCTGACACCGTGTGCACCCTCGGACCCAGGATTCAATTTCTGCGTCCATCCCGGGCCACCACACGTAGCTCCTTGCCAGAGCTTTCATTCGTACAATGCCAGGGTGAGCCTCGTGCAGCGTTTCTAGCACCCCTTTTCTCATGGGCCCCGGAATGATCACCCTGTCCCCCCATAGTAAACACCCTTTCAATGCGGACAACTCTTCCCGCCGGGCTTTGTATGCTGTGAACTCTGGCCCTGTCTGTTCCGCTGGCCATCCCCTCACCACCCAGTTTAGGACCCGGGAGAGAATGGGATCACGGGACGTGCGAGCGGCCACATCAGCAGCCTGAAGGGGGGTTTGGCAGTTCCTCCATTAGCAAGACAGCGGGGGCTGGGGCCGGATCCTCCCCCGTCTGCGGCAGCGGCAGACGGCTCAAGGCGTCTGCATGACCCAGCGCCTTGCCCGGCCGATGCTCCAGTCGGTACTGGTAACCCGCTAAAAACAAGGACCAGCGCAACACCCGGGGCGACAAGACCTGCGGCGTTTGTTTGTCCGCCGCGAACAGTCCCAGGAGCGGCTTATGATCTGTAACGAGCGTGAAGGGCCGCCCGTACACAAAATTGTGGAACTTTTTTACCCCCGCCACCAGTGCCAAGCCCTCCCGGTCGATTTGGGCATAGTTCCGCTCCGCGGGGGACAGCGTGCGGGAGTAGTAAGCCACCGGGACCTCCCTCCCATCCGGTAGCTTGTGTGCCAAGACTGCCCCGACCCCATACGGTGATGCGTCGCACGCAAGGATGACCGGGAGCTTTTCATCAAAGTGGGCGAGTACCGCGTTCGAAATCAAGAGTACTTTAACCCCCCGAAACGCCGCCTCCTCCCTCGCTCCCCATGCCCAAGGTGTCGCCTTATCCAGCAGCCTGTGTAGGGGTTCGGCCACGGCGGCTTTATGGGGGAGAAAGGCGTGGTAAAAGTTCAGGAGGCCTAAGAACGCCTGGAGCTCCGCCTTGGACTTCGGGGCAGGGGCCTCCACGATGGCCTTCACCTTGTCCCTCGCCGGATGCAGGCCTGTAGCATCTACCCGGTACCCCAAGAACTCCACCTCCGGCACCCCAAGGAGGCACTTTTCCCGCTTCACTTTCAGCCCCGCGGCTTGGAAGCGTCCCAGTACCGTTCGGAGGCGGGCGGCGAAGCTTTCAGGGGTGGTCGCGGCGATGAGGACGTCGTCGAAGAACGGCGTCACTCCAGGGATCCCTTTTAACAAATCGTCCATTAGATTTTGGAAGATCCCTGGGGCCACACTGACCCCGAACTGCAGCCGCTTCACCCGGAAGGCCCCCGGTGGGTCACTATTGTCTGTGCCTCGGCAGTGGCCTCATCTACCGGGAGTTGCTGGTACGCCTGCGCGAGATCCAGCTTTCCAAATATGCGCGCCCCCGCCAGTGTTGCTAAGACATGGCTGACCACGGGTACGGGGTATGCGTGCGCCTGAAGTGCCTGATTAATAGTGCACTTATAATCCGCGCAGATGCGGATCTCCCCGTTTGGCTTGACGGGTGTTACGATCGGGGTCTCCCATCGAGCGTTCGGGACGGGCTCTAAGACTCCCTGGGCCACTAACCGGTCCAGTTCGGTCTCTATTTTAGGGCGGAGGGCCAGGGGCACGGTGCGGAAGCGCCGACGGATGGGCGTCACGGTGGGGTCTAAGTGGAGCGACACCGGGGGCCCTTTGTAACACCCCAGTTTCCCGTCAAAGACCTCCGGGAATTCCTTGCACACCGCCCCCAGTCCCGCACCCCGCACTTATTCACTCCCCCAATCGATATGCCTAGGGCCTCGAACCACGCCCGCCCCAGGAGACTCGCAAGATTTCCCTCAACCACCACCAAGTCCAAGTTCCCCTCAAAGTCTCGGTACTGCACTCGGAAAGTGCCGACTCCCCGGATGGGGACAGGGTTCTTTTGAAAGTCCACCAAGCTTAGTGGCGATGGACGTAGAGGGGTCCCCCTAGTGGGCAAAGTCTTTTTAAAGTGTCCAGGGAAATGATGGACGCCGCCGATCCCGAGTCCACTTCCATGCAACAGGGGACCCCTCGATCCGCACGGTTACTTGGATCTTCGGGGCAGAGGAGAGGTTGGGGTTGGGGAGGCGAAGTACCTGCAGCGGTTGGTCGGTGAGGTGGTACAACTCGGCGACCTCTTCGGTTGTCTCGTATGCGGTGGACGATGCGCGGTGCTGGGGGACCGACGATCTCGAATTCCGGGGGCCCTTGGACCGGCAGACCCGTGCGAGGTGTCCCTGCTTTCCGCACCCGTGACAGACAGCATCCCGGAACTTGCAGGATTTCCGTCCGTGGCCCTCCCCGCAGCTGGCACAGACGGATCGGTTGCCGGAATACTTGGCTGGCTCTCTGTTGGCCTGCTGGAACGGCGCCGGCCGGCGTTGTTGGGGTTTGAGGGCGAAGACCTCGTCCGACTCTTCATTCCCGGGGCTTGGGCTCCTTCCGACCACCTGCGCGGCCGCGACCGGGCGATCCCCTTCTGCGGCCTCGTGGGCAGTGGCGGCGTCGAGGGCCTCGTCCAAGGAGAGCTTCCGGTGTCCCACCAACTTGCGCCGCAGCTTGGAGTCCGCCAGGCCCCACACGAACTGTGTCAGCAGGTTGTCCTCCACCTTCGGGAACCCGCAGTCCACGGCGAGCGCCCTTAGCGCGGCCAGGAAGTTGGCGATGGATTCCCCTTGGGCCTGGACTCGCCTCTGGAAATCCATCCTCTTGGCCAGGAAGGTCGGCCGGGGGCTGAAATAAGCGTTGAGGACATCTAGGATCTCCCCAAACGAGCTCTCCAGGGCCGTGCGGGGCACCAAGAGGCTCTTGGCGAGGCGGACGGTTTGGGTGCCGCACGCGTTCAACAGGATCGATCGTTTCTGGTCTGGGTGGCGGATTTCGTTGAGCTCCAGATAGCTGATGAGCTGGTCGACCCATGCGTCCCAGGTTTCTGGCTGCGACGGATCGAAGCGCTCGAGAGTCACATGAGAGGCTGCCATGGTTCTGTCGGGAACGGCGTGTGCCGGGGCGAGCGGTGCGGTGCTGCTCTCGGGGTCAGCGATGCGATGCTCGGCGAGCGGTGCGGTGCTGCTCTCGGGGTCAGCGATGCGTTGCTCGGCGGTGTCCTTTTCGTCGCTCATGGAGTCATAGAAGGCGTTGAAATCCCATCCTCGTCGCCACTGTAAAGTACTGGGTTTCGGGCCTCATGACTCGGACGACGACATAAGAGAAGACGCGTTTATTCGTACTTCACATAAGACAAGAACACACAGCAACGGCCGGAGGCCAACTATATACAGTTAGGGGGACGGCCCTATATTCCTATTGGCGGGTTTGAATCGCCCGCCAATGCTGCCATTGGTTCACTACTGGCGAGCTCAGGAACCTAGTCCCTATTGTTCTCAGAGAGCGAAGCTTGGCTGTATTTCACCTAGCTCTGCCTTCTGATCCCAGGACACAACAGAGGCCATATCAGGCTGGGTATTGGAACATCCTAGACTGATAGTCTTGGATGATTTCAATGTCCATGCTGATGATGTGGCCACTACCCGGGCAACGGACCTGGTGTTGTCCATAGTGACACTGGGACTCTTCCAATGTGTAACAACCCCCAGGCACCGAGCTGGGCACGCACTCAATTTGATCTTTGTGATGGGGGTAACAGTGGACCAGGTTACTGCTTTGGCAGTCCCATAGTTGGACCACCATGCCCTGACGGCCTGTTTGAATGTTCTGCCCTGACCCTGTTTAGGTGGTGAACACATTTTAGCTTGCCCACAGAGGCAGATGGACCCAGTGTGGCTCCAGATGGCCCTGGAGGAATCAATGCCCCCTGGCGACTCATTGAATGAGCTCGTAGAAGACTGGCAGGGCCAGCAATTGATGAGATCACTCCTCAGTGCCCTCTGCACCCCTGCACTAGGCTTGCTTACTGGTTTACCCAGGAGTTGTGGCTCATGAAACGGAAGCTGAGACAGCTAGAGAGAGAGTGGCACCATGCTTGAGACAAAGTGACAAGAGCATCTCATAGGACATTTATGAGATCCTATGAGAAGGCAGTCAAAGCTGCAAAGAGGGAGTTCTATGTGACTATGATTGCATCTGCAAGCTCACACCCAGCCCAATTGTTTAGAACGATTTTGTCCATAATAGCTCTGCCACAGGGCAGACCAAACACTAGGGAACTGGATATCGGCTGTGAGGCATTTGTGAGCTTTTTCATGGATGAAGTCTTGGCACTCTGCTGCGACCTCCCCGCCACTCTTGAAACAGTGAGCAACCTCAAGGCTGCTTGCACATTCACGTACAAATTTGCAGTGCACTGCTTTTAACCACTACACCAAGCTGGAGAAACTACAGATCATAGAATTCAACACAGACTGCAAGAATCACCAGGATATACCTTGTACAGAAAGCAGTTGACCTTTTTCAATTACATGCAAAAACTTAGTGAATTCTCTTTGGACAAGTAATGGGACTGCTGTAAACTTTTTTTTCTTTTTTTACTTCTTCCAATCAAACCTTCATTTTATGGAGAAATGCTTGTTATTAATAGCAGTACATCTGAAAGAATTTGTTTCTATAATTTTTGCAAATGCAGAGCTGTGTTTGGGGAAGGGTGACACCATTATTGCCAGAGAGGTATGGAAGCCTGATGTTTTTAGCTGTGTCCACGGTTATCTCAGAGCCCTTGCTGGGTCTTTGTGATCTGCATATAATGCACAACAGCTAATTTAACCAGCATGCCTTTTCAACCTGCTTAGACCCTAGGTTTTAAATAGGTTTTAAGCTACTCTAACCTGTATGAGGATATGGAGTGGTACGATACAGCCTGATCTCATCAGATCTTAAAAACTAGGCAGGGTCAGTACTTAGGTGGGAGACCAACAAAGAAGACTAAGAACATGAAAAGAGTCCTAGTGGACCACACCAGTGGTCCATCTAGTTCAAAATTGTGCCACACAGTTCCTCTGGAAGTCCAACAACAGGGCATAGAGGCCAAGGTTTTCCCTTGATGTTGCCTCTTGGCACTGGGATTCAGAGGTTGACTGCTTCTGAACATGGAGATTTCCTTAGGCACCATGGCTAGTAGCCACTGATGGACCTATTCTCCATAATTTTTTTTTAAAAAAATGTATATTACACAGAATTGGAATGTATGCCCTGCCATGATTTCTAGAAATCACCCAGAAAAAAGTATCCCAGCTGTATCACTTGAAGGAATTTTTACATGAAAGATGTTGTGAAAAACTGCAAGTCCGTTCTTCGATTGCTTTTAAATCGTCCTTTCATAAATATTTGGTATAAGAATAGTATAAACAATCATCACTTAACATTAGAGTGTACAAGTACAAACCCTGCTCATGGGGGAGGGTGGGATACAAATTGAAATAAATAAATAAAAATACATCATAAGAATGATGTTGTGAATTTACAGTAAATGGTTCCCTCTCATGAGCTTGACCTAAAGTTACATGCCTGGGAGAAGCTAAGGCCTATGATAAAACAATGGTAATGTTTTTAGTTATTGAAAATGTCCCTTCAAAGCTCCTATGGAAGAAATTATCCCCCCCATTGGGAGGGGGTTGATTTGTGACTGTGGGGACAGGCCGTTTAAATACTGGAAGCAATGCAGAAAGAAGCAGGCAGACAATGCTGTCAGCTGGCTGGAGCATCTTGGGAGTGAGGGATCTTTCACTTTGGGGATCTCATATAAAGGTAAGAGATCTGTTGGCCTGTCGGCATGCTTCAGTGCTTCCTCCTATATATTAGTAAATTAAGCACAGATTTACAAAATGCCTTAAGCCTGTAGTGCTTTTTTCCAAAGAGCACCAATCCAGGTCAGTGCTCTGCTCCCCCTTAAATTTCTCACTACTTGGGGAATTGAGGCACACATAACAAAATATGAAGAAGGGCCTTCTCAAAAGTAGTCTATTTAATCTCTATACATGTGAACAGGGCTGCTTGTATCCAATGTTCCCTCTAAGGTGTGCAGTCTCGTGAGCAGAAATTTTACCCTGTGAGCCAAAAGTGGTGCGAGCGTTAAAACTGTGAGTGGGCCGACATTTTTTTTAAAAAAAATTATTTAACTGTACAAAAATACAAACAACGGCCCAGGACAGACTGGCAATTTGCCCCGGTATCGAGTCGCGGCAAAAAAAACCCGGAGTAAACGATTCCGGGTTTTCCCGTCCACACAGCGGGGGCCTCTGCCGGAAGATACTGGACGGAGGCGCGCGGGAGCGTTCAGACTGCCGCGCCAGAGGTGCGCTATATTCGCTGTTTCCCCATTATTTCGGCTGTGGGCGTATGTGCGCATAAGCACATTTTGCCAATTTTTTTTTTTTTGCCCTGCAATGCCGGCACCACATTGGGCAGTGGAGCAGAGCGCAGCCAATCACACCGCTGCTGCCTCATGCCCAACGCGGGTTGCTCCCGGCTTTTCGGCTGCACGTTCAGACTCCCCGGAAGCGGAGAAACGCGCGACAAATGCAGGCTTTCAAGATTTGCATCAGCTTTTATCAGGTGTTTTTTTAATCCGGCAGTGAAGCGCGAGAGCACCGGTTGGCTACGGGTGGGGGACGCCAGGCAGATGTGCCTGTGTGAACATTCCATTTAATCCGATATTGAGTCGTTGTCAGCCCGGGTCCCATCCCGCGGCAAATTGCCAGTCTGTCCTCGGCCAACATATAAACTATTATCATTTGTATTACAAGCCATATATTTATATTTAACTTATTTATATTTATATGGAACATATTTGTATTACTTAACCTCCCAGGCTTAAGGGCACATAGAATCACTTTGCAAAACACCAGAACACACCAGATCACCTCTAGCACACTGCTGAGGCCGGCACTCCCCCACCTTCTTCAACTAATCTTCCAGGCTTAAGGGTACATAGAGTCACTTTGCAGAGCACCAGAACACACCAGATCACCTCTAGCACACTGCTGAGGCCGGCTCCCCATCCTTAGACAAAACAAACACCCAGGCAACTCACCTCAGGAAGGGCAGAAGCTGGGCAACAGAACAGTCCTCCTTCTGGGCCAGGGTATCTCCAGGAGCACGAGGCAGAGGACTGCCAGGGAGGGTAGCAGTGCCCCCTTTCACAGGGCAAGCGAACCCCAGCTGAGGGGAGGCGGGGCCAGCCCAGATTAGGAAACACAATGCATACTGCTGTGTTTCTGTGCTGCCTGAGCAAATGGATCTGTGCTGGATGGCCATTGGGAAGGGAACCTCCTGCCCCTGCGCTATGGTAAAAATTGCTGTGCTGGCCAGGGGAAATCAGTGCACCAGCACAGCCTGGCGCAGCTTAAAGGGAACCTAGCTTGTATCCACAAAGTGTGTTAAGGGCATTGGGAGCTGGAAAAAGGAGACACTAGAGCCATTCCTTCAGCACAATGCAAGTCCGTGTTTACTGAGCAGATACTAGTACTTGGCATGGCATAGGTGCTGTAATTACTTGCTGGTGCTGAATTTTGCTATCAACAGTTGTTGTGAACCTAAAGGATAGAGCAGCAGTACCCAGGGTGTGTGATCAAATATTGCTATACTGCCTAAAATTTTGGTGGCATTTGACCAAAAAAAATAGCCACTCTGGAAAAGCCACTATTTCCCCACCATTTCCCTGATGGAATAATTGAGAGAAAGATGACTGAGGGCCTCTTCTTCAAGCTACTATAAAATCAGATCCATTTGTCCTATTCACTTGAATCTTAGAGGGTCTTTAGTAGGGGGAGGGGGACTAGATTCACTGCAATTTTGGTGCCTTTTGATAAAAAATAACTGTTCCAGAAAAAAACTGTCATTTCCTTCCATAGGAAATAATGGGCAGACATCTGATTGAATGTCACTGAAAAATTTCCCAACATGATTTTATAATATGATAAACACACTTCCAATGTTTAATGAAAGATGATAATCCTGCCCTTTTTGCAACTGCAATGTGGAATTAAAAAAAAAAAAATTTCAAATGCACCCCTCTATATTGGGTCTTTTGCCACCATCTCCTGATACACACACGTGCGCATACACACACATATATATACACACACAAATACCCATATATATACATATAGACACACAAACACACCACATTTCCAGCTAGACATTTTATGCTTAGAACACAGAATCCTGGAGTCTAGTTATTTGTCTATCACTTATCTGCCATGGGAATATTTAGTGCCACAGGTTTCAAAATGCCCTCCAGAAAACATTTTGTTAGCACATAGGATTCAGTATGATTTGATACTTTTTGTCACAAATAAAAAGCCTTCTGAATTCCTCAAAATGAAACATAATTTTCCTCCTTATGTTTCTTTTGTGTCAAGAAAGTTCCATTCTTCCTTTTCTGTTGTTTTATACTGTGAATTTAACAAATTATAATAAATGTGATCCCCCAATGATCCTTTCCTCATTCCCAAAGCCTTCTTGACTAAACTACCTGTCACTACTTTTAACACTTCCTTATTTCTCCAACAACAGTGGCCTTAGGCTGTAGATTGACAAAGACACCCAAGGCACTTACATTGCTTCAGAGGCAACAGCTGACACAATCCTGTAGCAGTTTTTGTGCGAAGTTAGACTGTGTGTGATTCCCCTCTCCCCTTTTGTACTCAGAATACTTCCTCTCTGGTGATATATAAGAAGTTTGTATGTTAGGCCTGGTTTTGCAAGAAAGGGTATGGATTGTTTCCCACAGTTGTGGGATTATGAAGAACTCTGAGGTTTGAAACACGATTTAGGGTCTGAAGCAGGACCTTGCCTAATATGCTACCATGGTCTGTGTGAACTCAGGTTTGAGAGCCACCCACAAGTACAGAAAGGTACTTAGCATTGGCACCCATAATGGGCAAGCAGTAAGAAATCTCTGGAACTGACAATTTTAGTATGAATACTAGGAGCTTGGCTTTCCGCTCTTGGTCATTGCTTACAATATTTGAGTTTCTGGTACAAATTCAGGACTGCAACCTGAAGAACAAACCATCCAAGTCTAAATCCCCCAGATTTGACCACGACACAGGTTTATCTGTTTTGGTCACTATTTTTATTCATACATCCCCAATCCTTTATATCTATCTGTAGGCAAGATTATTCCTGGGCTGTTTTTTTGTTTTATTTTGTATTATAAACAGGAAAAAAGAAACATCACAATTTTAAATGTGTCAGTAAGGCATAAAGTAGTTTTATTTACTTGAGTTAATGTTTTAAAAACTAACTCTATACATCTCATCTTCAGCTTTTGCAGCAAGTAGTTCAGTGTCACAGCCAAAGATCTCACATAAGTGACCTAAGGCAAAAGCTGTTGTGACATAGGAACAATGGGGGGATACAAATTAAAGTTGGAAAAAAATTGAAAAACAATTAAAATCTCAAACAAAGACCAAACAAGACAAGTATCTTAAGGGCAGACTATTGGGATATTTGGTTAATATAGCAGAGTTTTGTCCAGTCATAGAAGAGTGATACTTGCAAAAAAGGTAACCTTTAATTTATTCAGGTAGATTCATTTCACATTCAGGTTGCGGTCAGAAAAAGAGAAAGAAGCCTAATCTAAAGAGTACTTTATCATAAATGGCCAGCTTGTCCAGCATTATGTGTGTATGAGTATGAGGGAACTGTATCTACAGGAGAGACCTGTAGAGATGTGTCTCCATGGAAGGCCATGTCAAGAGAGAGTGAGAGGACAAAGGGAGTGAAAGGGAAGGGATCAGAAGGCAGCTCCCAGTTTAAGACAAAGAGAGGCATCCCATTCTGGAAGATAACATCTATACATCTATACATACTTAGAGTGATGTAGTGTACCCCAAAGTCACACATACTGAGTTGCTCACTCCAACAATGGTGTCCATGGGTCCAACCCATAGTTGCCAATACCCTTTTAAAGCTGAGCTCAGCCATTTTAAAATACTGCGAGGGCCTGCTGAAGTTTGGTGGGACCACTGAAGTCCCCCCCCCCCGCTTTTTCAACTACTGAAACAGCCCCCACAGCTATTTTAGCACTTTAGCACTTTTGAACAGGTGCAGGGGAGAAATAGGATCTCCTGATCCCACTGCACTGATTAGAATCAAGCCCAGGTGGCATTTTTAAATGGGTGAGTTCAACTCCAAAATGACATTAATGACCACAAGTTGGACACTTAGATACTGTAAGAACTAGTTTGCCACCTGTGAAACAAAGAAGAGAGGAGAAAGAAGAAACAAAGAGTTCAAATGCACCCATGTAAGGAATGTACAACAAAATGGGACAAGGGATGACATATCTATGGGGCATGGGACAATTTTCATTGTACAACAGCAGATTAAAAAGGTATGAAGTAGCTTACTTGAAGGCAAATAAGAAATGTCATATTTTCACTGATGAAAAAGCACTCATTACATCAAAATCAGCTGCCTTCTCATAACTATCACTACACATACATCTGTGCTCCTTTTAGAATTAACTACATAAGCTATTTTTTCAGTAATTAAAGCATTGGAGGTTACAGACCTCTTCAAGTGTAATCAGCCTCTTGAAGGGATTTTTTTAAACAGCATGCATTGTGTAAACTAGAAACGTTCCCTTTTTTAATGCTACAGACAGTGATGTGCTGACAAAGTTTAAAGGGCATCCATAAAAACTTTTCTCTCCAGTCAGCAAATATAATTTTCTTGAATAAAAAAGACTCTTCCCAACCCTAGCCCCATCTCTCCTTGCAAACATTTGCTTATTCTACTCCCACTTTCTGTCACTTCACTTTAATGCAGGTGTGCGCACACAAGGACATCCTATCTTTTAGCCATTGGGCAGGTTAGACCAAACATGAAATAATATTCCAGTGTAGTGCCCCTTTTCACTCAGTTTGCCAGTTCTGTGGCTCATCAGGCACTAATGACCCATTTCAGTCTGACTTTAGGCTTGGTTATGTGATAGACAACATTAGTCACATCGTGGATGATCGCAGGTTACAAACAGATATGGGAATTTCTTCCATGGTAATATTATTAGATCTATCAGCAGACTTTGTTAATGTAGATCACTCAGTTTGATTACATTGACTGTAGAAAGGAAAGAGCAAGAATTCAGTAGCACCTTAAAGACTAACAAAATTTGTGGCAGGATATGAGCTTTCATGAATCACTGCTCACTTCTTCAGAGTTAGAGTTGCAAAAAGACCACTCTGGTGGTCCTGTCTCTTTTTGTGTGATCAAATATATATTTTTAAAAACCCATTAGAGATACCAAATCTCCATTAACTTCTGGTTAATGGTGATTCAGAAGCAGACCTGACTCCCGGTTGATCCCGGGGCATGATCTGCGTGCTAGCGGTTTTGGAGGGGGGGGCGAGCGATCGCTACCCCCTGGGAGCCTTGGCAAAAAGGTTCCCAGCCAAGGGGCTTTTGAGGGGCTGCCTCTTCGCCAGCACGTTGCTGGGGAATTGAGGTGCTCCTCCGCCCTGATGGTCTGACCACTATGCGTCCGCATGGAACCAGAGCTGCAGGCTGGAACAAGCAGTGGAGATCAAGCGAATAAATGGATGTAAGCAAAGTCGCAAGATGAGCAATGAGCAGTGAGTTAAGTAAAAGCAAAAAATTGGCATTTTAAAAAGAAAGCACCCCCCTTAGTAGTACCGTGGGAAGTGAGCAGGGGAGGGGCCCCTCCCACACGCAAAGACTTAAAAGCAGAATAGCAAGGGGGGAGTGGAAGAAAAAGCTAAGAAACCAACTTCAAGAACCTTACCAGTAAAAGCTTGAGCATTTTGGAGACTTTCAGAGACTTTGAGAACTTTCAGCTAAAGTAAACAATCTAGAAAGATGGCGGGGAGACGACCCGACAAAGGATTGAAACTGAAACCACCAGGCGGTATGAGTCCGAGGGCAGAAGAGACCATAGAGCCCCCTAAGCTTTTAGCAGACTATTTACGCTCTCTACTGGACCAGATGACTAACATCAATCAGCAATTGACAACTTTAAAATAGAACTTTGCAGCACAGCAACTGCAACTTGCGGAAACTACAAAGAAAACAGAGCAGGTGGCTGAGAAAGTGTTGGAACTTAATGACAGCTCGAAAAAAGCAGGAAAAAAGATGCCAATGCTAGAAAAGAAGCAAGCTTCAGAGGAAATTCAACTGCTACAGCTACAAATGGAGAGAGTAAATATGGTACTCCAGTTCCAAAGGGTGACTGAGATTCCCAACGAGAAGCAAATGTTGAGTGCTGCACTGGCCCCAGTGGCAGATTTAATAGTAGAAGATATATTAAGGGAAATGGATGTGGCTTACAGAGCCTGCTCTACATATATTAAAAAGAATAATCTGTCAGGGGAAATGCCTTGAAGAGGCATCTAAGAGATCTAATTTTAAAAGCAACTACAAATACACCCCTGAAAATTGGAGGCAACAATATCAGAATATTAAAAAGTGTCCCATTTGAAATAAGAAGAAAGAGAAAGAAGTACAAGGACTTAATTCTTTTTTTACAAACAAATAGCATTGCATACAGATGGTTAAATCTCAAAGGCGTCACTTTCAAAATAAAGGAGAAAAGAGAAAAAATTGACTCTGTTTCTAAAGCACATGAGTTCCTGAGGCTGCAACTGGGAGATCCAGAAGAGGACACGAAAGAAGAAGACAGCAAATCTACTGGTGAATTGGACTCTATGTCTTCCGATGAAGACTCTGATGCGGAAAAGGAGGCTGCTGCTCCCAAACAAAGCTACCAACTGAGAGATCACAAGGAGAAAGCAAAATAAGAACTGAGACTTTGAAAGTTCACATAAAGTTTTTATTTTACAAGATGATCTGGGGAGGGTCCTTGAACTGGGAAAATAGTTAAGCTGATGTAAAATTGGGATTATTAGATCATGCTCAATGCTTTATAAATTGGGGGGACTAACATTATTGAAGATCTCCAACTCTTGGGGTTTTAGTTAGTTGTGGTTATCTTTTCTTTCTCCCTAGTTGTAGATGTTTTCCCCTCCCTTTTTCTGTGGTAGTTTGTAGTATATAGAAAAATGCAAATAAAAAATCCCCTTCTGGAAAAAAAGAGATACCAAATCAATTGCTTGGCCCTAAGACATGAATGACTCAGGGTTCTATGTTGTCCTCCATCTTGTCTAGAATTTGTATAAAGCAACTGAATGAGACCATCTGGAGGCTGGTTTGGGAGGTCATCAATATGTTTCTGATAGCCAGCCCTGCTTCATTAAGTAAGAATGCAACTACCTCTGTCTTAAACTAGTGTCCACATGATCTAGTAAAGTGGGTAACAAGCTCAAACTGAATCAAAACAAAATGGAAGTGATGTTGGTTTAAAGTGCTGGTATTTTAACAGGAAATCTGGAGGGAACTGATTTACCTTCAGATGACATGACAGTGGATCAGATAAATACTTTGATAATGCTATTAGATTCAGCCTTATTCATGGGGAAATGGTTTCGAATTTTTGCTAGAAGTGGTTTCTTGACCTTAACTCAATTCATAATTTGTTATCCCTTCTAGACTCTGTGGACACTGACATGAAAATACTGTAGATGAGAAATTATCCTACTGCTCACAAATGTTGAAAATAATGAACTTGATAATTCAACTATATTTACAAATTGATGTGATACAAGACAGACTTTGCAAAGTTTCAAATATCCTGAAATCAAATTCTATTTTTTTTAAAAAAAAAAGTTTATCACAGCAAGATCATGAAGTTGCTCAGAGAAACCTACGCTTCCTCTCTTGTTGCTTAGAGAGCCAGAACTTTTCAAATATAATATTTCATGATGGAATTTATCATATTGTTATCATGTTTTGATTAAAACATCTTCCCATCACAATTATTTAAATAACTAGGAATAAGGTGCAGAAATAAATACAACAAGCTCTAGAAAGAGGCTCTGGCAGAGTGCCAAGGCTTTGGGCAGTCAACATCAATTTGCTGTGGCGACCTCAGTAGGGTATAATGACACAGAGTCCACCATTTTCTCCAGAGGAAGTGATCTCTGCTATCTGAAGAGCAGTTGTAATTCTGAGTGATCTCCAGCCCTCACCTGGAGATTGGCAACAATTGTTACCCAGAAGGAATTGGCTGGTTTGGAGGGTGGAGTCTATGGCATTCTACCTGTCTGAGGTCCAACCCCTCCTCAAACCCCACCCTCTCCAGGCTCCACCCCTCAAATCTCCAGGAATTTCCCAACCTGGAGTTGGCAACCCCATCTCCTTCCCAGCTAACCATCAACCTACCATTATCTGCCCCTCTGACTGCAGCTGACTTCTACCCTCCCTCCTGGAGATCAGTTGTAATTCTGAGTAATCTCCACCCCTCACCTGGAGATTAGCAACAGTGGTTCCCCAGGAGGGAATGGTTGGTTGGGAGGGTGGAGTCTATGGTATTGTACCTGTCAGAGGTCCCATGCCTCCTCAAACCTCACCCTCTCCAGGCTCCATCCCTCAGATCTCCAGGAATTTCCCAAACTGGAGTTGACAACTCTATCTCCTTCCCAGCCAAGCATCAACCTGCCATTATCTGCCCCTGATTTCAGCTTCCCTTCTCCTCCTCCCTCCCTTCTGGAGATCAGTTGTAATTCTGAGTGATCTCCAACTCCCACTTGGAGATTGGTAACAATGATTCCCCAGGAGGGAATGACTGGTTGGGAGGGTGGAGTCTCTGGCACTGTACCTGTCTGAGGTCCCAACCCACCTCAAACCTCACTCTCTCCAGGTTCCATCCTCAAATCTCCTGGAATTTCCCATCTGGAGATGGCAACCCTATCTCCTTCCCAGCCAAGCATCAACCTATCTTTATTTTCCCCTCTTCAGCTTTCCATCTCCCCTCCAACAGCTTCTATGGTGCTCTGAAACCCTGACCTCCATTTCACAGTGGCTGTCATGGGGGGGGCATCTCAGCAGGGTATAAGGACACAGAGTCCACCATGTTCTTGAGGGGAACTGATCTCTGCCATCTGGAGAGCAGTTGTAATTCTGAGATCTCCAGCCCTCACCTGGAGATTGGTAACAACGGTTTCCCAAGAGGAAAAGTAGTCTTTCTCTGCAATGGGGACCAAAGTGTCTTACATCATTCTCCTCTCCTCCTTTTGACTTGCACAACAACCCTGTGAGGTAGGTTGGGCTGAAAGTCTGTGACTGGTCCAAAATCACCCACTCAGCTTCTTCTGCAAGAACCTGGATCTAGCAGACCCTGCTCTTAAGCACTGACTGCAATGCCCAGGGTAGCCAACCTCCAGGTGGAGCCTGAAGATCATCAGGTATCACAACTGAACTCCAGACAACAGATCTCCCCCCCCCAAGAAAATAACTGCTTTGGAAGGTGGGCTTTATGGCATTCTGTTCAGCTGAGGCTTCTGCCCAAACCCTGGCTTCCATAGAGTCTACCAGGAAATCTCCAGGAATCTCCCTACCTGGAGCTGGCAACACTAGACTCAGGATTGGCCCCAATGAGTTCCTCACAATGACCCGGCAAAGGGTTTCCTTCCTTTGTCTGAACCAAGCTTGGTTGCGTACTGTGGCGAAACGGGCTCCAGTTTACCACTCAGCTGTTCGCTTCCCACCCTTATCCTGTGGGCATATCTCACTCCTGAAATTTGCTGCAACCACTCACTGAATTGTCACTGCCTTTTTAGAGGGACAGTGAGACCCCTCTGGCCGAATCCCCCTGTTTGGAGATGGAATCCCCAGTCTTTGGGGGATCCCTGGAAAGTTGGCAACCCAAGGGTCTGGCCTTTCCTTGCTTCCCCCTCCCTTTGGTGTTGTGCAGAGCAGGGGACACTATGTGGTCAGAGCACAACACAGATTATTAGGCCAAATAAAAGAATTTATTTAACTATTTACACAATTATGGAGCACACACACACTAAATAAATAAGACACAACTGTAGGAGTAAGCACACACCATGAACCAACACAGCATAAATCAACAGGGGTTAAATACAATCCTCTTTCCCTACACACAACACTCTAGCTCTGGAGGTTGTGGGCTCAGGATAGGATCTCTCCTTGCACTGGCTCTGCTTCAGCCTCTCTCTCTCTTACCCAAGAGAGCAGGGAAACTTCTATTCATTCCCCAGTCCAGCCGACTGTGGAGTGGCTGAATTTCTGCTGCCTCCCAGGGTTCCCCCACATCTCTGGCTTGTGGCTTAGCTGGAGTCTATATTGATGCTGCTCCACCCCTTGGGATGGCCCCTCTTTTCCCACAGTTTTTGGCCTTGGGGCAGCTGGGAACTGTAGGCCAGCAGATGAGGAAGCTCCATTCAACCCAGTTCAACCCAACTCTGCAGGCCCCTCTCTGGAACTACAGCTCAATTAAGCCTTATGGGGGAACATTTTAAAGAAACAACCACAGACAGCAGCCATTTCACAAACACAGGTAAATGCCATTTCATTACACCTTCCAACAGCTACTGAGGGAAAAATTAGTCCCACAAACGAGGCAACCATCTTCATCAAGAGAGAAAGCCATTTGCCAGAAATTCTGATAAGGCACAGTGGCTGAAGGAGTGGGTGGGAAAGAGGAGCAAACCCTGCACCCAGCCAATGGCACGTGAGTACTCTTGAGTGGTGGCTGGGTGGGACTCAGGCAACACAGCCAGTGCCTGGGACGCCCTCTGAGTGACAGATCAGAGAGCCAAAGGCTGTGGGAGCATGTGGAATGTTCAAAAAAGAGTCACACGAAAACTCAATTATTAATATATAGAGATTTCTCCTCTCTTTTATCTTGTAAGCAACAATGAGATCTGTGGCTTATATGGAGTCAGCTGACCTTAACGTCTGAGTGGTAGGAAAGATTCAGCAATCAACAATAGATGGCATATAATGGTTAATGTGTATTCAGAGCAGAACCACTTGATCAGAAGGATTTTAGAGAAATGTTACAGAATTTACTGTACTTGGCTTTATGAGATGCAAGTCTTTCAAACCTGAACTCCCCAATACACCTCCATAATTGTCATATGATGAACAGTGATAATGCTACAAAACTGTCTTGCTATACAAATACAGGGGTGGGTATAATATGGAATTCCTGCTCAGATACACTTATATGAAATGATTACTGACTCTGGATGTTGAGAACAATGACACAGAGTTGCCCTTATGTTTGGCCAATTTGGTGTTAATTTTTGGCACTGGATGTTGGAATATCTCTGTTCAGCTGTGTGAATCTTAAGCAATGCTACCTCCTATTGGCTTTTAAAGAAATGTTTTCATTTTGTGTTGTAGCCAATTGAATACATACAGTTAGGGTGGCAGGAGAAAAAGGTATTATTACATTAGAACTCCACCCTTCCTTCAGAAATACAATACAAGGGACAGCACTAATCAAAACACTACTGTGAGATATCAGCTTGAAAGACCATGACTTACCCATATAACTACGGTTATCTAGATCAGAGGTGTCAAACTCATTTGTTACGAAGGCCAGATCTGACATAAATGTCAGTTTGTTGGGCCGGGCCATGTGTCCCATAAAATGTAACAAAAGGTATCAGAGATATAAGCTTTATAAAGATGATTTCAGATGCCAAATGGCAATAGCAGGCATGATTGGATTAGGTGTGATATGTAGAGGGGTGGAGATATCAGCATTGGTGTGATATACAGAGGCCTGGAGATACCAGCATTGGTAATGAGACTGGAAATCTAGGTCTCAATTTGGTACACAAGGATTCAGTCCAGGAAGATGCAAAGAATAAATGGAAATAAGTTTGAAGAAGTGAGCAGTGACTCACAAAAGCACATACTCTACCACAATTGTGTTAGTCTTTAAAGGTGCTACTGGACTTTTACATTTTCTACTACTATTAGAAACCACGATATTCAAAAACCAGTGGGGGACATTTTAACCTTCCAGGGCATTCAGTTACTGACCTAAGAGTAGCAGTTTTCTTACAAAGGAGTTTCAAAGGGATATTAGAGAGACTGCTGAATTGCAACTGATCATGAAGCTCAAGGCAATGCAAACTTCTGGACTGAACTGAGACCTAGGTTTCTTCTCTGATTACCAATGCCTACTATTGTCTTTTGGCATCTGAAATCACTTCACTCTCCAAGGTATAAGGACAGCTGTATTTGAAGAAGTGAGCAGTGATTCATGAACGCTCATACCCCATCACAAATTTTGTTAGTCTTTAAGGTGCTGCTGTACTCTTGCTCCCTTTCACTAATAAGGAATGGAAGCTATGCTGTTAGGTTTCCTCCCACAGTTTGGTGTAGTGGTTAAATTCTAATCTGGGAGAACTGGATTAGATTCCCCACTCCTCCACTTGCAGCTGCTGGATGACCTTGGGCAAGCCATAGTTCTGTCAGAGCTGTTCTCTCAAGGAAGTTCTGGAAAGAGCTCTCTCATCCCCACCTACCTCACAGGGTGTCTGTTGTGAGGAGGGGAAGAGAAAGGAGTTTGTAAACTGCTCTGAGACTCCAAGTGAAGAGTGGGGTATAAATCCAATCTCTTCTCTTCTTCTTCTTCTTCTTCATCATCATCTGTTAGAAATGGAAAGGGGGATCTCTCCAAGTGCAATTGGACTCCCCACCTCTCTGGCTCTTTCCCTCCCCCTCCCCCCTCAAGTGTGCTTGCTCGCAAAAGTTCATATTTGGAATAAAATGTTTTTGGTCTTAAACACAAAAGACTGACTGACACACTGTCTCTCTCTCTCTCTCGTATACATGGAATAAAACATTTCTGGTCTTAAACACAGGACTCTCTCTCTCTCTTATACCTGGAATAAAACTCTTTTTTGGTCTTAAAGACAGGACTCTCTTACTCTCTCTCTTTTTCTGGCATGCTCCCTCTGGCTCACTCCCCCCCCCAAAGAAGAAAAAGTATGCTTGTACACAAAATCTTATACCTGGAATAAAACATAGTTGATCATCTTAGAAGTCCCATGAGATGCCATTTTCCCCCTCTCTCTGGCCCCTTCCCTCCCCCTCCCTCCCCAGAGAAGGAGAAGGGGGGGAGGAGCCCTCAGCCAGGGCTGGCTCGCCCACTAGGCGAGCTAGGTGCTTGCCTAGAGCACACCAACCCTCAGGGGCGCCAAATAGTGCCCCACCCCCAAAAAAAACCCCTCTGCTGCCCCCTGAAACCCCCCTTGCTGCCCTAACCAGGCACCCACCATCGCCACCTCCCCACCGCCACTGCCAAGAGCGCCCGGCCAGGGTGCAGGAGGCGGCAGCGCAGCTCACACGCCTGTCCTGGGGGCACCCAGGGGGGAAGAGGCGGGGGTGGCATGGCGGCAGCCAGTGGAGACTCTCCCCACCGCCGCCGCCACCAGTTCTGAGCTGCTATGACCCTCTCCTTACATCCTCTCTGTGTTGGAAGCCAGCAGCAGCTGGAGGCAGGAGGAGGAGGAGAGAGAGAGAGATCCCCATTCCCCCATGACCCCCTCTACCCCCGCACCTATATCGATCGATGACTCCACTTCCCAGCAGGCAGCCTTCCCCCGTGCTCAATCTTGAATGGAGATTGGGCTCGCAGGGAAACGCCAGCTTCCTGCACTGTCCCTTTAAGAGCAGGAAGGAAGCTGGCATTTCCAGGCATGCCCAATCTCCACTCAAAATCAAGCATGCAGGGAAGGCTCCCTGCCGGGGAAGTGGAGTCATTGGTTGATATAGGTAGGGGGGTAGAGGGGGTTGTGGGGGTGGGGATCTCTCTCTCCTCCTCCTCCTCCTCCTGTCTCCAGCTGCTGCCAACTTCCAACACAGAAAGGACGTTAGGAGAGGGTCAAAGCAGCTCAGGACTGGCAGCGGTGGGGAGAGTCCCCGCTGGCCGCCGCCATGCTGCCCCCACCTCTTCCCCCCCAGGGGTGGGGATCTCTCTCTCCTCCTCCTCCTCCTGCCGGCTTCCAACACAGAGAGGCGGCGGGGAGGGGAGAAGGGGTGGGGTAAGGCTGCGTGCAATCCCCAAGCAGGGAGAGATGGCGGCCGAGGGACTGGAGCCGGCATGGGGGCGGCATGGCAGCATCTCCAGACCCTAGGCGGGCGCAGAACCACCTCGAGCTGGCCCTGCCCTCAGCCAAGTGAGTAGAGGGTTTCTTTCTCTCCTCTGAAGCAGGAACTATTAGAGACTGGCCAGAAGAAGCTGTGATGTTAGAAGCTGAAAGCAGCACAGAGTCAACTGCTCTTGGGCCAGACTGCATCCCTCTGCAGGCTGAATTTGGCCCATGGGCTGTATGTTTGACACCCTTGATCTAGATTAACCAGGCATTAATCAAGGTCATAAAGTTGAAATTCAACACACTATTTCCTACATCCAGGGGTCATTTCCTAGAAAAAGAGGTGCAGGAGCTCATTTGCATAACTCATTTGCATATGCCACACCCCTGACAAAGGGCAGGCAAGTTTAAAATGAGTTAAGGCATATGCAAATGAGTTTAAATCCCCCCCTTCCCTGAGTCTCTCTGCAAAAGTGAAGAGGCTCAGGGGGAAAGGCGGGCATGTCTGCCAGCCTCCCCTTCCCCTCCTCAGCCAACCCACAACAGCGGGCTGGCTGGAGGGCAGGGAGGCAGACATGCCTAGCTTCCCTGCCCAATCTTCTACCTGGAGAAGATCAGGAAGGGAAGCCAGGCATTTAAATCCCCCCCTCCCTGAGTCTCTCCGCAAAAGTGGAGAGGCTCAGGGGGAAAGGAGGGCATGTCTGCCTACCTCCCCTTCCCCTCTCCAGCCAAACCACTGTGGCAGGCTGGCTGGAGAAGGGAAGAGCAAGGAGGCAGACATGCCTGACTTCCCTGCTCAATCTTCTCCAGGTGCCCCACAGCTGCAGGGCACCTGGAGAAGATCAGGCAGGGAAGCCAGGCATTTAAATCCCCCCCCTGAGTCTCTTGGGCGGGCCAGGAAAGGTGGGGGTTGGAGCTCCTTACTGCCAGAGCGCCACTCTGGAGTGCTCCAGCAGAAAATGACCCCTGCCTACATCACATTTAATAGTGTACTATCCATCGCCATCTTTCTCTCCCAAGAGAGAGCACATTGCATCTGAAATTGCTGCTCTTAAATCTCCTTTCTCTCCAGTCCACTATTTACCCAACACAATAAGTATCTAATTATGCCAAATACAAATGTACAATATAAGTTCACTTGTCCTGACTGAGAATGATAAAAAGTGCTCTCATGGTGGAGCAACCCAATAGTATTTTCATTAGACCGGCTCATCTTGAAGTGCTTATTGTGCACTTGCATTTCTGGGGACCATAAAAATATCCACATACCTGTAAGTAATCCAAATAGCTCTCTTGTGGTTCCCCGGAAGCCTTGCTTTTGAGCAGGTCCTTCTGTGCATATGAGAATGACACTGTAGATCAAATCAATCGGCATTTTTAATGTTGCAATGGCACCTCCTTAATTGCAACAATAATCTCAAAATGCCACTGAGCAGTTCAGTCAGGCTTTAATTCACCCCCTCCCCATTTGTAATGAGCCTGCATGTATGAAGAAATTTATGGTAGCAATTGACTTAAGAAATTAGGTCCTTATGCAGTTGATTGCACATCTAAAACCTTCATGAGCTCTCCTGGAATTTAGTTACCTTCCCTCTGTGAAATTCAGGAAGACATTAGAGGGAAAAGGAGGAGTCTTCTATTGTTACTCTACATTTCTCACTACGATTGTAGTCAGAGGATAGAACCAAAATGCCAACAATTTCCTTCTTGGTTCTCACTTTACACCACTTATTTACTTAGAATGTGTGGATTCCCATTAGAAATCTAGTTGTGACATTGGTGGAAAACCCATGGAAAATTACTAGCACAGAAAGTCTTCTGTCTCTGTATCTGTTTGGAAAAGCAGAAAACTAGCTTTCTGTGAGTGGGAAAAAACTATCAGCAGTTTCCAATTATCTTGAGGCTGATAAAATATTGCTGCAAAGAGATGGCTGTTTGGGGGCATGAGACCTAATGAAATGTGGTTGTTAATTTAAGGTGGATTGATACTGAACATTTTGGCTCCGAGTAATTATAATAAAAGAAGGGGGAAAGGGGGTTGCATGTGTTTGAATCTAAGTCCAACTTAAAATGTATGGTTTCAATATAAGATGAAGGCATAGTAACTTGGTTTTACTGGACTGGGCAGGACAATTCCAGATAGACAAGTATAGGCTTGGTCTATATGGCTGATACTCACAGACCATAGGCTTCAGCATTTCAGTGCTCTCCCTGTTTGTCACAAAAACTTCACCTCTGTCAAAACATATTACTTTGCATTTGTCTACACAACACATGAGAGAGGGAAACTAAATTGGTTTAATTAAGTGAATCTTTCAGCAAAGGATCAGCTAATTATAGCTTAACAAATTAGTATATTGCAATTAGCTAATATGCAATAGCTCAGGGATGTTCTTTTTCAGCCAATGGCATTCCTTCAAAGCTTTTGGTCACCATCTAAGAAGCTTCAAGTGTTAATGGATGGACACACCAATTTATTCACTTTCCCCACCCCCTAAAAAAGTGTTGCCATTGACACATTTCTTATATTATAACCTCTGCCAACATCACTAGGAAATTTTCTATGTAACTAGAATATCCACCCCTGATTTCTCCCACAGATATTTTGGATCTGCCCCAAGACAAAGTTACCAAAATCTATAATTCCCATTCTTGGCCAGCAATATTTTAAACGCCTTATTGATATAAAAGAGTGTGTACCTGTGAAAGAGATAACTGACATTCTATAAAATGGATGGGAATCATAGATTGTCTGCTGTTTTCTCCCTTTTGTTATTTATTTGTAGCCTGCTTGGTCCCATAAGTTTTTCATTCATATGTGAGTTCTCGAGTTCTGCATTTATGTACTTCTCTTGTGAGAAAATCTTGTGAAAATTAACACCGAATAACAAAAGAAGCAAAGTAGTTGGTAGGAACTGATCCAGCTCTTCTTGGAAGACAGGGGAGCATAAATCATCTAGCAAAACCAGTTGTTGACAGGATATAATCTAGCAGGAATTTCTCCTTCCCATTGAAAGGAGCATTAGCACCCACTGAAAGGAGCATTAGCATGCATGCATGTGACTACTGTTTGTTTCAATGTGGTTGGTTCAAGAGAGAGTCCTGCTACATTACACCTCAGTTCTGCTATCAATCAAGTGACACAGTAGAATCCTAAGCAGAGTTACATCCTTGTAAACCCATTAAAGTCAATGGACTTAAAAGGGTGTGATTCTATTTAGGACTGCACAGAAAGAGTGAATATAAACAAGTAGCTGGCATGCAATAGGGATTTCAAAAGCTAAATATCTTTTTTCTGCCATGCATCCTTGTGTGGTAGTGATGGAAATATCCATCATATGTCTTAGATGATGGGATGATCATCTATATTAGTTAAGTGGAAAGGGCATTCTCCACAGATTATAAAATATCATGGATGGAAACTTCTTATAAGGAAAAGCTTGTCCTCCTTACTTTGCTTCATAGTTTTCAGATTTCGCAGTACCAAGTGCTTAGACAGATTAAAATATGTGCAGGTGTTGTTGTTGTTTTTTTAAAAAAATCATTGATGTATCAATGCACTTAAGAATGTTTCTTTTCTGTGTTTGCTCATAGGCTGTGTGAGGTAGGGATTAGGAAGGTAAATTTAAAGATTCTTAATTTTAATGTGCAAAAGTGAACATTTTAAGTTGTTTTTTCTTCCTTTTTTCATTGCATAGGGGTGATGTCCACAACTGAGCAATGACTGAAAGTAACTCAAAACACACTTGAATAATAGGCCTATATTTTTTTAAAAAATCACATGAATAATTTAAATTCTAAAGTAACGGGTGTGATTCAACTTCCCATCCAACCATCTACTTCTGCAAAAGAAAAGAAAAAGCGCCAAGAAGTAGTAACCAAATGTTGCAGTAGTATGGAGGGACAGGCAGAATTAACAGCTTTACTCCATAGCAACAGAATGAATCAGTCAGGAGATACAAAGAAACCGTAGCTCTGCAATATTGCAAAGGCATCCCTGGTCATCTGTATTGCAGAGACTGAGCACACATTTATAAAGAAGCAAACTCCTCAGTGTTTCCCAGGTGGTAAACCAGTCATCAGTATTCAGCCATATTCTGCATGCTTAGTATGCATCTGACTTTGTTTTACAATTGATTCTGCCTCAAAGCTGCATAGTCCTCTGAAATGGAAGAGATTTCAAGAATTCAAGAATATTGGCTTGGATCCACCAGAAGATTTCCACATGCGTGGCTTGCTCAAGCAGAAATGTGGGGGGAAATCTCATGCTAGCCCCTTGCATTAAATTAAACATAGCATATCCTTAACTGCTTTTCTGTTTGTGCAACACATCGTGCATGCAGTTTCTGGGGAGTATAAGCTATAGGGAGGAAAACTCTAGGTATTTCACAAGATTTTGCACAAGCAGAACTGCACAGTCAGTTTAACTTTACACTTGCATGTTACAGGATCCAAGCCATTAAGTTCATGTGATGATGATTTACTCCTACTTTTACTAGACCCCGCCCCCCCCCCAAAAACCCCAAGTGCATTATCTTACTGTGTATATTTCATTCAGGTGAAGTAAGAGATTTTTTTTCTTTACAACAAAGGTACTATAAAATGCAAGATGTAAATACAAGGCCTAGTAATAAATATTTGGACAGTGCCAATTGCCATGTATTTTCCCTGTTTAAGAATAAAATCAGCTGCTCCAATACCTGAAAGACAGGTTTCATTGGGGACCTAAAACATGTTATTGACTTGAGAGACAAAGGTACATGAATAGGGCAGTATGAATAGGACAACATGAATAGGGCAGAACACTTAATTCAGCCCACATTTCATAACAAACATTTTAAAGCAACTTAGCATTGCTGACAGATTTTTATCTAGCTGGCCATATTTACTTTTTCACTGCCAAGTGCGCAATTCTGGAACTTCAGAATGTTTTTCTTATGGATGCACAACCAAATACATAGACTCTTAAATACTGATGCAAAGGAGCTAGCCTCTTTTAGTTTAGGTGCATATTTTGTAACCTTATTTACCTTGGTTAGTCTGTAACCATTCCTGTTTCTTATCAAGCACAGGTGGAAATAGCCGTTTGGTAAAAAGTATTGTGTAGTGGTATGAATGGATACAGTTTGAAATGAAGGAGTGACAGGTGAAAAGGTGGCAATTACTCCTCCTGCTCAGCTCAGCTTTTTCCTTGACCATCTCCAACAATCCCATTCATCCAGTCTGCCACAACACAGGGGAAAGAGCTGCAAGTGAGGAGGGAGTTGCAGCAGCAGCTTATCAGGGAAATTGATGTAGGTAAACAGGTAGCAGACCTGTGCTGTTGAATGGTGATCAGGTGAGAAGTGGACTGTTGTGTCCTGGGATCAGAAGGCAGAGCTGGCGAAATACAGCCAAGCTTCGCTCTCTGAGAACAATAGGGACTAGGTTCCTGAGCTCGCCAGTAGTGAACCAATGGCAGCATTGGCGGGCGATTCAAACCCGCCAATAGGAATATAGGGCCGTCCCCCCCAACTGTATATAGTTGGCCTCCGGCCGTTACTGTGTGTTCTTGTCTTATGTGAAGTACGAATAAACGCGTCTTCTCTTATGTCGTCGTCCGAGTCATGAGGCCCGAAACCCAGTACTTTACAGTGGCGACGAAGGTGGGATTTCAACGCCTTCCGTGACTCCATGAGCGACGAAAAGGACACCGCCGAGCGCCGCATCGCTGACCCCGAGAGCAGCACCGCACCGCTCGCCGAGCATCGCATCGCTGACCCCGAGAGCAGCACCGCACCGCTCGCCCCGGCGCACGCCGTTCCAGACAGAACCATGGCCGCTTCTCATGTAACACTGGAGCACTTCGATCCGTCACAGCCAGAAACCTGGGACGCATGGGTCGACCAGCTCATCAGCTACTTGGAGCTCAACGAAATCCGCCACCCCAACCAGAAACGAGCGATCCTCCTGAACGCCTGCGGCACCCAAACCATCCGCCTCGCCAAGAGCCTCTTGGTCCCTCGCACCGCCTTGGAGAGTTCGTTTGGGGAGATCCTGGATGTCCTCAACGCTTACTTCAGCCCCCGGCCGACCTTCCTGGCCAAGAGGATGGATTTCCAGAGGCGAGTCCAGGCCCAAGGGGAATCCATTGCCACCTTCCTGGCCACGCTAAGGGCGCTCGCGGTGGACTGCGGATTCCCGAAGGTGGAGGACAACCTGCTGACGCAGTTCGTGTGGGGCCTGGCGGACTCCAAGCTGCGGCGCAAGTTGGTTGGGCACCGGAAGCTCTCCTTGGACGAGGCCCTAGACGCCGCAACAGCCCACGAGGCCGCGGAAGGGGAACGCCCGGCCGCGGCCGCCAATGTGGTCGGAAGGAGTCCAAGCCCCGGGAATGTGGACACGGAAGAGGTCTTCGCCCTCAGACCTCAACAACGCCGGCCGGCGCCGTTCCAGCAGGCCAACAGAGAGCCAGCCAAGCCTTCCGGCAACTGGGTCATCTGTGCCAGCTGCGGGGAAGGCCACGCAAGGAAATCCTGCAAGTTCCGGGATGCTGTCTGTCACGGGTGCGGAAAGCAGGGACACCTCGCACGGGTCTGCCGATCCAAGGGCCCCCGGAATTCGAGATCGTCGGCCCCACCGCATCGCGCATCGTCCACCGCCTACGAGACGATGGAAGAGGTCGCCGAGTTGAACCACCTCACCGACCAACCGCTGCAGGTACTTCGCCTCCCCAACCCCAACCTCTCCTCCACCCCGAAGATCCAAGTAACCGTGCGGATCGAGGGGTCCCCTTGCTGCATGGAGGTGGACTCGGGATCGGCGGCGTCCATCATTTCCATGGACACTTTAAAAAGACTTTGCCCGTCAGGGGACCCCTCTACGTCCATCGCCACTAAGCTTGGTGGACTTTCAAAAGAACCCTGTCCCCATCCGGGGAGTCGGCACTTTCCGAGTGCAATACCGAGACTTTGAGGGGAACTTGGACTTGGTGGTGGTGGAGGGAAATCTCGTGAGTCTCCTGGGGCGGGCATGGTTTGAGGCCCTAGGCATCACAATTGGGGGAGTGAATAAGTGCGGGATGCGCGACTGGGGGGCGGTGTGCAAGGAATTTCCCGAAGTCTTTGACGGGAAACTGGGGTGTTATAAAGGGCCCCCGGTGTCGCTCCACTTAGACCCCACAGTGACGCCCATCCGACGGCGCTTCCGCACCGTGCCCCTGGCCCTCCGCCCTAAAATAGAGGCCGAACTGGACCGGCTAGTGGCCCAGGGAGTCCTAGAGCCTGTCCCGAACGCTCGATGGGAGACCCCGATTGTGACACCTGTTAAGCCAAACGGGGACATCCGCATCTGCGCGGATTATAAGTGCACCATTAACCAGGCACTTCAGGCGCACGCATACCCCGTACCCGTGGTCAGCCACGTCTTAGCAACACTGGCGGGGGCGCGCATATTTGGAAAGCTGGATCTCGCGCAGGCGTACCAGCAACTCCCGGTGGATGCAGCCACGGCCGAGGCGCAAACCATTGTAACCCACCGGGGCGCCTTCAGGGTGAAGCGGCTGCAGTTCGGGGTCAGTGTGGCCCCAGGGATCTTCCAAAATCTCATGGACGACTTGTTAAAAGGGATCCCTGGAGTGACGCCGTTCTTCGACGACGTCCTCATCGCCGCGACCACCTCGGAAAGCTTCGCCGCCCGCCTCCGAACGGTACTGGGACGCTTCCAAGCCACGGGGCTGAAAGTGAAGCGGGAAAAGTGCCTCCTCGGGGTGCCGGAGGTGGAGTTCTTGGGGTACCGGGTAGACACAACAGGCCTGCATCCGGCGAGGGACAAGGTGAAGGCCATCGTGGAGGCCCCCGCCCCGAAGTCCAAGGCAGAGCTCCAGGCGTTCTTAGGCCTCCTGAACTTTTACCACGCCTTTCTCCCCCACAAAGCCGCCGTGGCCGAACCCCTGCACAGGCTGCTGGATAAGGCGACACCTTGGGCATGGGGAGCGAGGGAGGCGGCGGCGTTTCGGGGGGTTAAAGTACTCTTGATTTCTAACGCGGTGCTCGCCCACTTTGATGAAAAGCTCCCGGTAATCCTTGCGTGCGACGCATCACCGTATGGGGTCGGGGCAGTCTTGGCACACAAGCTACCGGATGGAAGGGAAGTCCCGGTGGCTTATTACTCCCGCACGCTGTCCCCCGCGGAGCGCGAACTATGCACAAATCGACCGGGAGGGCTTGGCACTGGTGGCGGGGGTTAAAAAGTTTCACAACTTTGTGTACGGGCGGCCCTTCACGCTCGTAACCGATCATAAGCCGCTCCTGGGTCTGTTCGCGGCGGACAAACAAACGCCGCAGGTATTGTCGCCCCGGGTGTTGCGCTGGTCCTTGTTTTTAGCGGGCTACCAGTACCAGTTGGAGCATCGGCCGGGCAAGGCACTGGGTCATGCCGATGCCTTGAGCCGCCTGCCGCTGCCGCATACAGGGGAAGATCCGGCCCCGGCTCCCGCAGTCTTGCTAATGGAGGAGCTGCCAAACCCCCCTTCAGGCAGCAGACGTGGCCGCCCGCACGTCCCGAGATCCCATTCTCTCCCGGGTCCTAAACTGGGTGGTGAGGGGATGGCCAGCGGAACCGACAGGGCCAGAGTTCACGGCATACAAAGCCAGGCGGGAAGAGTTATCCGCCTTAAAAGGGTGCTTGTTATGGGGGGACAGGGTGGTCATCCCGGGGCCCATGAGACAAGGGGTTCTAGAAACGCTACATGAGGCCCACCCCGGCATTGTACGCATGAAAGCTCTGGCAAGGAGCTACGTGTGGTGGCCCGGGATGGACGCTGAAATTGAAACCTGGGTCCGAGGGTGCACACGGTGTCAGGAAGTCCGCCCCAATCCCCGAGAGCGCCAACCCAAAGCTGGGAGTCTACACACAAGCCGTGGTCACGCCTACACATAGACTTTGCGGGGCCGTTCCAGGGGCTCCAGTTCATGGTGACGGTAGACTCCTACTCGAAATGGGTGGAAATAAGCCCAGTGTCTACCACCTCTGCCAAAGCGGCAATAAGGGCCCTGCGGAAAATATTCGTGACGCACGGGTTACCAGACACAATCGTGTCGGACAATGGGGCAGCGTTCACATCTGCTGAGTTTCAAGCGTTCCTCGAAAGGAACCTAATCAGGCACATACGATCAGCGCCCTTCCACCCGGCAACCAATGGACAGGCGGAGAGGACGGTACGCACCGCCAAAGAGGCCCTGAGCCGCATAACGGAGGGGGACTGGGAGTTCCGGCTGGCCCGCTTCCTTCTTACATACCGCACCACCCCAAACCCCATCTCCGGGCATTGCCCCGCAGAACTATTAATGGGCCGCCGCCCTACCACTTTATTAGACAGACTCCACCCGGACCGAGCCCCAGAGAGAAAGCTGGTCGAGAACAGGGAGGCGCCCCGAAGCTTCCTACCGGGAGACCCTGTCTACTTCCGGAACTACGGGGCGGGGCCGCAGTGGGTGGCCGGGCGCATCCTAAAACCCACCGGGCCAGTGTCATACGAAGTCCTAACAGATGGGGACCGGGTCCTCCGTAAACACGTCGACCAGCTCCGGAGGCGGCAAGACCCTGACACAGAGATCCAGTTACCGGGGAATGCTGCAGCCGCCCCATCATCCGATCGACCACAAGCACCGACAGCGGAGCCAGCGCCGGAAAGTCCACGGAATCCGGAGGGGGCCCCGGTGACAGCTGAACCGCCGCCGCCGCCGTTACAGCCGCCACCGTCACCGCCTCGGCTACTACCAGAGATCCAAGCTCCTTGTGCTGGCGGACCACCCGATAGGGGCCCCGCCAGTCCGGTACCGGCCCCCCGACGTTCGCTAAGAGAACGGAGGGCACCAACATACTCAAAAGACTACGTCACCTGATAGGAGACGAACTATGGGGGAGGGGTGTTGTGTCCTGGGATCAGAAGGCAGAGCTGGCGAAATACAGCCAAGCTTCGCTCTCTGAGAACAATAGGGACTAGGTTCCTGAGCTCGCCAGTAGTGAACCAATGGCAGCATTGGCGGGCGATTCAAACCCGCCAATAGGAATATAGGGCCGTCCCCCCTAACTGTATATAGTTGGCCTCCGGCCGTTACTGTGTGTTCTTGTCTTATGTGAAGTACGAATAAACGCGTCTTCTCTTATGTCGTCGTCCGAGTCATGAGGCCCGAAACCCAGTACTTTACATGGACCTTTACCAGCAAGCACTAAGAGACAGTAGCAGAGGCAGTGAGGTTTGCCAATGAGACACCATGTTGTCATGTGACTGTTCTGTAATTCTCAGTGCTCAGCATGGGCTACCTGCATTGGATGCTGCTCAAAAGCCGGCAGTCACTAACCTGCATTGCCACCAAAGTCAGAATAAAGAGACGGACACCAATATGGATTTAACAAGGGCTTGGCATATTTAGGAGAACACCCTGGCCCACCACCCCAGAAGCCTCAAGGCCTGCTAAGATAGGCCAGGCCAGGTTGTTCACCCCTTCCCAGCCTTGAACCGCAAAGGACCAAAAGCCGCTCTTGGAGGACTCTTTAATTCCTTTATAACAATGCCCAGGTGCTCACCATTTTCAAGGGGATGAAAAATTCCTACCTAGCCCCATTAAAAGGCAACCAGTTGAAACCTGCACTAAAATAGGGCGGGAGGGTGGGCCGAGCATGACAAAGGACTGCCGAGACAGGGGGGTGGGAGCCAAGCCTAAATAGGCTGGCTCAGCCCTTGCCTGGCGCTGTGCTTATCGCAGCACTGGGGCAGTCTCTTCCTCCTCATGAGGAGGCAAATCAGCCCCCTCTCGCCAGCACAAGCTCAGCGGGAGTTGGGGCTCACATAGTGGTGAACTAAGCATTTTGCATCAATACCTCTAAAGGTGTCTGGTCTGATTTCCCACTTCTACCATTCAGCTGAGGAAGGATTTTATCTTTTTTAAAAAATGCCCTATGTGTTTCTGATAGGAAAATGAAGGGTTAAACATCCATGAATCCTGTCTGCTGTTTATTTGTTCCAGACCCTCCTACTGCTTTCCAGCTATTCAGTCTTAGGTTAGTAGACTCAGTCCTCCCCCCTTCTCATTCCATCCTTAGTGCAAGACACTGGACAGCTGACACATTCAGCTCTTTCTTATTTTCTTCTCTTCTCTTGTACTCCTTTAGCCAGAACTAGTTTACCTGTCTTGATTTTTTTTCCAAACCTTCTTTAGCTCCCCATTTCTCCCCTCTTTTCTGAGCCTGCATTTCTGTTTATGGATCCTTCAACATGAGCCAGTTCAGCTCACATTCTGTCTGCCAGTCACAAGGAGGGAGACAAGTTCTGTCAGTTAGTTCAGCTGGTCCTGAGCAGCTCAAACCTGTTCACCAGGTTAATTTTTATGTATTCGAACAGTATTGAACAGTACAATACCATGCAATTGGCAGTATTTCATGTGTGTGCATTGTCACACAACCCACTGAGAGTTCTAGGGCTGAGTTCAGACTGGCAGTTAGCAGCGGGAGCCAGTCATGGCAAAAAAAGCCCCGGAATAAACTGTTCTGGGTTTTCCTGGTCACACAGGGCTGACAGATGCGGGAGCATACCAGGAGGAGGCACACGGGAGCATTCAGACTGCTGGCCTGGAGGTGTGGCTGTAAGCAGCTTTTTCCTCTATGTGTGTATGGGCACATGGATGCATATGCGCTCATGCGCATAAGCGCATCCAGCCAATTTGGGGTGGGCCCCATTGCATCGGCACTGCATTGAGTGATAGAGCAAAACACAGTCAATCTGATCACTACTGCCTTATGCGCGAAAACACCCGGTGCACTCTATAGATGCAGGTTGCTCCCAGCTTTTTGGCTTCGCGTTCACACTTTCGAGAATAACGTGGGATAAAGGCGCTCTCTGGGATTTGCTACCACTTTTGTCAGGTATCTTTTTAACACAGGAGCGAAGCGGAACAGCACGGACTGCCTACAGGTGGGGAACACCAGGCAGATGTGCCTGTGTGAATGCCCCCTTTAATCCACTTGGGAAACGTGGCTGAAAAGTGGCTATAGCGGGGCAAATTGCCAATCTGAACTCAGCCTAGATATTTTATATGTACACATTCACACAACCTTATTGGAAGTATAGTTTCCTCTCCCCTGTGCCATCTAATTACCTGACACAACCATCCATGATCCTAGAGAAATCAAATTAAACTTCTGTGCAGAAGCAAAACTGCCCACAAGGCGGGGAAACTATCATTACCACCACTACTGCTGAGCTACAAAGCTCCTCAGTAGCTGTTTGACTTGGACAGTGGTAATGTGGAAAGATCCAAGACTTGGCTTACAACTGGTTGCAGCTATGGAACAATGTATGCTCACCTATCAAAAATAATTGCTGCAAAGTTTGCGGCATCACTAATGCTATTGTTCACTGAAAGAGTCAAAGCATTGTGAATGTCTTCCTAAATAGTTTTATTTATTTACATGGGACCTATACTTTCCATGCATTTGACAAAGAGAGCTGTGTTTCTTGAAAGCTTATGCTACAATAAAGTTTGTTAGTCTTAAAGGTGCTACTGGGCTTTTTACTATTTCATAAATAATTTAACTTCAGTACTGAGCACAGTTTACCAGTTACAAAGATCAAGCAAACTTCTTACCAATTAGAAAGAGGACAGTATGGAGCTTCCTTACAGTTCAGTGTTTACAAGTTAATAAAAATTGTGATATCTGAAGATGGTATAAGGCCATACTACCTGAAGATATATTCTTTCTGAAATTGGAGGGCTGAAAATGATCACGCTGGTTTCAAGGAAGCTACTTCTAAGATGGTGTGTTTAAGATTTAAGATATTAGGGATTAACAAAAGATTACCCTCTGTGGTTGAGAAGAAAGATTGTTTTGCCAAGTTTCATTTGTTAAAGACTCTTCAGTACCATTGCTCACTTTACAGATCAGTAATTCTTCCTAACCTTTAAATTGCTTCACCTATGAGTGCACTTGAAAACCTAAGTGTCAAGTTTAATTTTTCTCTGATTGGTACATGTTCACTATTGACAGCCAGATCTAGCTACTTAAGGTATCATGGTGCTTTTCTTACAAAGTTTTGTATGTTAACTTTAAAAAATCTTCTCCCTAGTCCCTAGCTCCCTGGTCCCCCCCTCCACTTCAATGCTGTTTGAAAGTGTGAAAGTATATATAGGTGTTACTAAAACTAGAAGATAATGAAGAGGTATTGGTGGAAACTGTCTTTGCAGTTCCTTTGTTGTTATTTCCAGCTCTTCTCCCATATAGCTCACTGATTCAGCTGAAAATCTCTTCCACTTGAGAGATACCACAGAGCTCAGAACACGATGAATGGCAAATAGGTTCATATTTTTATATAACAGTTATTCCAGGCAATACGTCAGTAGTATTTAAATATATATGTATCTGTTCCATATTTCATATACTTTTTTTCAGATATCATCTCTTTGAGTTCAATTATAGGATTGATTTATTTCCCCAGTAATCAGACTGCAATGGTTAACATTGCCCATAGTGCAATCATTCCTTTACATACTACATGAACTTTTGTTACCAAACTATAAAGGTATGGGCGTGTGCCTCTGTTCTCTACTGTTGAAGTGTGACAACTCCACTTAACCATTTCACAACATTGTAAGAAAGTGGTCTTTGCTTTCCCATGTTTAATTTTATTCTCAGTTTGGCATATTTGAATCTTCTGCCCACACATACGCACACACTATAATGAAAGTGAAAAAGAGTCTCATGGCAATGGCTGAAGAAACTTTTCCTTCTCTCCACTGGGAGTCAGGGAAGAAGGAAAGAATGCTCAAACTAACTAGAGATTGACACAGCACAGTCCTCAAATTTTGCTATAGGAATTACTGCCAAAGCAAAACTGACAACATCTCATAACACTATCTAGAAGTCCCTTGTCAGGATACAGTCAATTTCATTCCATAACTCCGGTTGCTTACTTCCTTCTGCACAGAGCATGCATGATTTGCAGAGCAAACCTAAAAAATTCTTGTCAGTCCATTGACTTGGATGTAGAAGGGTGCCCTCTTTAGGACTGCACTATTAGTCTTTGAAAGATAAGCAGAACTAAGAATGAGGTTTCTCCGTGTTCCATTGATTTATATTTCCGTGGGCTCAGTGTGATCCAAGTTCTGCTGCTATTAAGTTCCAGTTTAGCTAGGGGAATTTCTACAATTCCAGAAATGGAGCATGCACAATTTACTGTATGACCATGTGTGTGCTTACCGTAAGGTTCATTTTTATACAGCATCAGTTGAAATGTACCTGTGCACTTACTCTTCAAGTAGGGCAGGTTACATTAATTCTAAATAAAAATGATTTTGGTCATGCCGCTTTCCACATGGAATAGTTCTTGTGGAGTGGAACAATATTTTTTTTGTAAGACACTTTGGGTTCCACAAATGGAAAAATTCAGGATTACAATACTTCTGATTAAACAGATAAACCTGTGAAACATCCTGATCATGGATTTTTGTCATATCTAGGGAGGCACATCTAGGCACTCATTTCCCAATCCCAACCCCCAAAGTCTACAAATGGAATCTACTCAAGGATGACACTGGTGATAAATCATGCTTGATCAAATGGTATCTGTTACCCAAGGCTCTCATTTTCTTCACATTCTGTTTCCCAGTCACAAGCTGGGAGCCAGTCATGCAATGAGCTGTCCAGGTACATCCAAGCATCTTTATAAGCATCCATTTAGCATGTTTATGTTGTTTTCTTGCAACTGTTACCCCACAGCCCCCATCTGCCATTGAAATGTCATAGCAAAAGGGGGCAGGGAAATCTCATTTGAGAGTTTTGAGTTGCACCTTACTACTTAGGCATTCTGTGTGCCTTTGGTGATTGCCCAGAAACTCAGCTAAACTTGTAATTACTTCTTGTAATCACTTTTTAAATAGATGATGCTGCCTAAATGGGGAAAACAGCAAGCAATGCCATCTTGCCAGTGTCACTCATTTAAAAATGCATCTGACTAAACAGGCACAGATAGGAGCTGAATGTCAAATAACTCGGTGTTTTACATGTCAGTGAATTCACAAGGCAATACTAACCAGGGTTTAAACTCTCCTAGCTCCATTAATACATGAGGATAACTGAAGTGAGTTAATTCTCAGACAAGGGAAAGCAGCCTCAAATGGCAATAACCTGACCTTGTAGTACAAGCAGCTCCTGTACAAGCTGCTTACCAAGGTGCTATGCTTGAGATGAACTTTGCCAGAAAACATGGAAAGTTACTGTTCAGGAGCTCATTTAATGTGACGGAGGTAGTTTGAACAAGGTAAATTCACCTGCCAATCCTGTTCATGCCAAAATTTGCAGCATGCCTAGTCACAAGGTATAAGCCAAAGAAGGTGCATATGGGACCTATCCCAGGAAAAACTATGATAACATACCCTTTGTGTAAGATGAGACAGCAACATAGAACTGTGGTTGTGTATGCACCACAGAGTAGGTAGTTGTTTAGGAAATGCTTGTCTTTATGGGGATACTCTTGTTTTACTTAAGGGCTGCCCAACTGTCTATAGATGGAAACAGTTCACATTGCCTTGATGAAGTATCCCTTGAGCAGGGGATATGATTGTATTGGGCATGACTTGGAGCTGGGGGAATGTAAATGCTTTATACATTCCAGTGACACCCTGCCTTCATGCTAGAATGTGCTTTGGACATGACAGATCAAATGTACACTCTGAAATTTTTCCCAGGGGTCCCCATTGCACTTAATCTTCCAGGGAGGTATCCTTCAAAACTACTAAGAGGAGACTGGGAATCATATTGGGATGTCTCAACTGAGGAGAGGACAGGGGCCTTACAGCCCTTTAGAATACAGTATAGTATAATCTAGGGGGGGGGCTTTATAGGCTACTAGATTAAATTAGGAGGGCATGTAATTGATTTGATTTTGTATTGGGGGTTATTTAAATTTAGGAGTTCATGTATGCCAGTGCCTGTTGTCAGAGGATTACTCTGGTTGATTGGTATCCTAGCTGGGCTATAGCTGGTTGTAGCTGGCAAAGACTTGCAGGTGGAATGATGACTGGGCAAAGGATTCCAGTGCTCCTGGGGAGGGGAAAGTACAGTGGTGGGACAAGGCAGAGAGTTCAGGAAAGAGGACAGAGAAGTAGATTAGCTCAGCCTCCTTCCAGCCTATGTCCCATCCCAAGGGTTGCAGGCAGTGGGGCTAGGAGCATTGACCCCTTCCGACATTGGTGTTGTGCAATGCCAGGTCTATAAACAATAAGACCATGATCCTTCAGGACTTCCTGCAGGAGCAGGCTGTAGATGTGGCATGCATGACTGAGACCTGGGTGAAAGTTGGGGAGACAGTAGCTCTCTCCCAGCTGGCTCCTCCCGGGTTCTTGGTCCTTCACCAATTGCGGACTAGGAGGCAGGGTGGAGGAGTTGCTTTATTCATTCGGGAGGCTTACTCCTTCAGGGTGCTCCTGACTCTGAGAATCACAGGCATAGAGTGTGTTGGCCTAGTGTGGGAAGCTGGGGAGAGTGTGGTGATTTGCATGGTGTACCGACCGCCCAACGCACCGACTGATAGCCTACCATCCCTGATGAAGTCGAATCAGGCTGGGCATTGGAACACCCTAAACTGATAGTCCTGGGTAATTCAATGTTCATGCTGATGATGCAACCTCCACTCAGGCAATGGACCTGGTTCATCCATGGTAGCACTAGACTCTCCTAATTTATAACAGCTCCCACTCACCGGGCTGGACGCACGCTTGATTTGATCTTCACCGCAGGGGTTACAGTGGACCAGATTACTGCTTTGGCAGTACCATGGTCAGACCACTTGGCCTTGAAGGCCCATTTGAATGTTTCACTCCAACCCTGTTTGGACAGCAAGCCTATTTTGGCTTGCCTGTGGAGCCAAATGGACCCGGTGTGACTTCAGATGGCTCTTCAGGACCTGAAGCCCCCTGGAATTGTTAGATAAGCTTGTAGAGGACTGGCATAGCTGACTCTCAATAGTCATCAACGAGATCACTCCCTGGCACCTTCTATGCTCACTACAAGGTTTACCCAGGAGCTGCGGCTGATGAAGTGGGAGTTAAGATGGCTAGAGAGACAGTGGCAGTGCGCTCATAATAAAGCTTCAAGAACATCCTATTGGACATTTATGAGATCCTATGAGGTGGCAGTCAAGGCCGCTAAGAGACAACATTATACAGCTGCAATTACATCTGCAAGCTCATGCCCAGCCCAATTGTTTAGAATGATTTGGTCTATTACTACTCTGCTGCAAGGCAGACTAAATGCTAGGACATTGGCTGTGAGGCTTTTGTGAGCTATTTTGCAAATAAAGTCCTGTTGCTCCACCGTGACTTCCCCGCCAGTTGATACAGTGAGTGAACTCGAGGCTACATGCACGTCTTCCAGTCAAGTTATGGATCAATTCAGCCCACTCAGCCTAGAGGAAGTCGACAAGTTGCTCCTAACTGTACACCCTATCACTTGCTCCCTGGATCCGTGCCTTTGTGGCTAATTAAAGCAGGCCTCAAGGGGTTCCAAGGTGCCCTTTGGGAGATTATCAACAAGTCCCTCCTGGAGGGGCTGTTCCCGGGGGCACATAAGGAAGCAGTGGTCTGCCCTCTGTTGAAAAAGCTATCTTTGGATCTGGCTGAATTGGCTATCGACCAGTTTCCAACTTGCCCTATTTGGGCAAGATAATAGAGAGGGCAGTGGCAACTCAATTACAGGGCTTCTTGGATGATGCTTCCATCTTAGACCCCTTCCAGTCCAGCTTTCACCACCCTCACGGATGACCTCCAGAGGCATCTGGATGGGGCAGAATGGCAGTGCTGTCGCTGTTAGACCTATCAGCAGCATTCAACACAGTTGACCATCAGCTACTGACCCACCGCCTCACGAACATTGGAATACAGGGGCTGGCCTTGCAGTGGCTTGTCTCCTTCCTCCAAGATTGGGGACAAAGGGTGCCACTAGGGGAACAGCTATCCCAGAGGCACCCACTGGATTGTGGAGTGCCTCAAGGGGCAGTGGTATCCCTGATGCTTTTTAACATCTAAATGTACCCCCTTGCCCAGATTGCCCGGAGGCATGGGCTGGAATGTCACCAGTATGCAGATGACACCCAGCTCTATCTGTTGTTGGGAGGCCAATCTGGCTCCAAACCGAAAGATCTGGACCAGAAGTTATAAGCCATGGCTGGTTGGCTTAGAGTGAGCCAGCTGAAGATGAATCCAATGAAGACAGACGTCCTGTGCCTGAGTTGGAGTGGACCAACAGGAGGGATCCTTCTCCCGACCTTCGACTGGGCTCCTTTGGTGCCAGCACCAGAGGTTAGGAGTCTGTGAGTGCTCCTAGATGCCTCCTTTACAATGGAGGCCCAGGTAGCAGCTACTCAATAACAGCTGGAGTCAGCCACCAGGTGGACAATCAAAAGAAGATGGAGGAGCCAACTATGAGAAGAGTGGCCTGAGTAATCACAGCTGTCGGGAATTAATGCTACTAGCACTTTATTGTGTTGTATAGTTTAATGATTTCAGAATTGTTTTAATCTAATTTGATTCATGTTTTATTGTAAATTATGTATTGATTTTATGTAAGCCAGCCTGAGCTGGCCTTGGCTGGGAGGGTGGGGTAAAAATCCAATAAATAAATCAATAAAATAAATACATAGATCACCCAAAAGGTTATACTAGGGATAATGGGACCAGGGTGGGAAAAAAGTCATGTGGGATGGGGGCTGCAGTAGGGATGAGAATAAGGAGGAGAATTACATGAGACAGAACAAAAAATAATTGGCACCAAGTATTCCACTAGGTATCATTAACTGCTCTCTGGGACCTTGCTTTTCCAAATGTAAACTCAAAGACAAAACACCCTTATATTTAAAATATAGGCATGTTTTGACAACCAGAAGTTATTAGCTCTAGACTATACAATTTTCACTTAATATGGAGAATACTCTCTTCCTCTTCTCCACAGATTTTCTAAATTCAAGTATATTCTTCTGTGGTTAAAAAAACTTTCACAGAGATAGGAGACTGCGAATTTTATGCAGGCAGCTAAAATTTCCATACATTTGAGTTATAATTCACATTTGTCTCTGCACTACAGCCCTGAACAACTCAGATAGACAATCCAACAACCACTCCCCTACCTTATGGGCCACAATGAATAATATTTATTTATTTGACTAGTCAATGAGAAGATTACAACAATTCAAAGAAAGCAATTCTTTTCGGGCAGAATTGGTATTATAGAAAGCCACAGCTTGCATATGAATGACTAAAACTCCTGGACATTTTTTCCCTGTATTCAGCATATTTCCTATATATTTATTGTCTTTCAGCACGCAAACATGCCACTGAACAGTTGCTGTGTGCATAGTGATAAATGTGTAGCAAGGATCATATAATAGGCAAGTGACTGGACAGAAGCAAAACATAATTGGCCCCACCTGTGACATCTTCAGAGTCAACCACAACACGGATATTGACTTCAGGCAGAGGTGGTTCCATCATGAACTGCTGCAAATTGCCTAGCTGTGTTACAGCAGCAACTACCTTGTGGCATGACTGGGCTCTGCTCATTATTATTTTGTGGGCATGCCTCTTATTCTGCAGACAAGTATGTCATATGTCACTAAATAGTAACATTTCATTTGAAATTGCAGTGTCCCTTACTTGATTGTTTCCTATTTAAAAAAAAAAATCCTTAGGAACTATTAACAATCTCTCTTATTTGGGGATTATAAAGTCTAATTCTTTTCATAGGGATGATCATTATATTCTGAAAATATAAAGTCTATTTTGCAGAAAGAGGGCTGCAAGCTTCCTTTAACGATGAACAAGTTTGGAGCAAGTTTGCACATTACATATAAAACGACTCTTCCCTACTATATTGATGTCTCATTACTTTATGGACCTGTAGCCCTCCAGGGATTGTCACTCACAAATTCACATAATGTTTATGAGCACTAGGTTTTTCATTTGGATCTCTAATATAACTAACAGATGTGGAAGGATCTTATGTAGACAGAGAACTCCCTGGTGATTACAAAGCTATGGATGCTAAAACAGAGTTGGGAAAGCTGCAACAACACTAAAACTACTAAAATGGAGCAGTTGGGTAGAATTGGTTTGATGGAGAGGTAACTGAAATAGTGTGTATATACCATTGTACATATTAGCATTAATTTGACTGAAAAACCCTGCTTCGAATTCAATATTTACCTGAGGAAACATGGTTCTGTTTTGTTTTTAAATCCCACATTATGCATCTATTCTCATCCACCAGCATTTATGATATTATTCCGTACAGGAATACAGCCTCTTACCTTGATGGCTATAGAGTATATGCTGCTATAAAAAGATGTACTTAGTTAAAACATTAGTTTGATAGCAAATGTAATTATAGGCTGCAACAAGCTATTACAGCCCCATTACTAAAAGGGTCCAAATCAAGCAAGCCAAAAGGCACACCAAAAGCACAGAAATCAGTGCTGAATTATTAGAGTCAACATGGCATGTTCAAAAACATTTCATTTGTGACAGTATTGTGTTGCAAATCATGCATTAATCTGCTAGCCAACATTGCTACATCCATGAGGAAAAGTTTCTCTCTCCTGCTTTGGGAGAAAAAAATATTAAACTTTAAGAGCCTACTTTATTACAATTCTGCTTCTGTACAAAAAATATTGAAAATATGGCTGAAAATATTTTCTTAACTGGATTTTTAATGTATTTGAGATCTCAGTGAATAGTGTATCAGTGCTATCAAAAGCTGACTTACACCTTTCTAAGCCAATGGGCTTGGGACTGATGCTTAAGGTGGCACTGTATAACTTTAGTACTATTTTATAAACTGTCCATGAATGGCTTACAAAATAGAATGTTCACTACTCAGTTCTGGCAGTTCTGTGTTTGCAGATTTATTCCTTGGTTGATATGTGCAAATTAGACATTTCTCATTTGCTTTCCATAGATGTAAGCAGTGGCGTACCAAGGGCAGGGCAGTTGGAGCGGTCCCCCCACCAGGTTCAGGAAATGGGGGGGGGGCAGAAACCCGATCTCCATATCAGTTTAAATGAGCCTAGAAACCTCCCAGAATTTCCCATCTCTCAGATGAAAATGCTAGACCCACCCAAGGCTGAACCAAGTCCCGTCTCCTGCTGGTACCTGAAACTGCTGCTGGTCCATGGCTTGCAGAGAGGCTGGACTGCATCAACACTGTTCTGGACTTAAAGAGTCCTCTGCAGATACTGGTCAACCCTGGGCTTGGGACCCTCCTTCTCTGGCTATGCAGTTCCCTTGGGGAGCAATTCCAGCTGATCCTTGGGGTAGTTTGGGTTGTACCCCCACTTGAGCAAACCCTTATGATGATGCATCAGCATCAGCAATGCACTTTGGGGATACTGCCTTGCCTTTAGGCAATCACCTTTTACCTGCAACATGGGAGAAGATTTGTAAAGGTGACTATGTTGACCTCTTTAGCCTTCTTTATCGGGATTTGGAAAAGAAGGACAAAGAGGAGATGGACGATAAGGATAAGGAAATCCTAAAGCGGAAGAAGGTTGACCGGATGTGGGCTAATTGGTCTGGCAGGTTATTTAACTTATGCTGGCCTGTTATGGTCTCAGCCATTGAGGTCCCCTGCATTGTTCCAGTATTTGGACAATTTACAAAGCCTATACTCGCTTTCTGGGCCCGGCATGGATGCAATATGATGAGGAGTTCCGGATGAGGGCAGCCATGAATCCCATGCTTCTGTGTGATAGAATGCATCCTCATCTTTGGCTCCAAATTATGTCCATGCCCGGTCAAACTTCAGTTGAATGTTCGCATAGTGGGCACACAGTGCAGTGTTTGCAAGGAGCTATTGCGACCCGTGGTGCCACGGGGCAGGTGGTTCAACCCCGCTTGCTCTGTTGGGTGTTCAGGTCCCAGGGAATCTGCAATAGGAAGTCATGCCCATACAGGCATGAGTGCCTGGTATCATGCCCACCGTGCAGCCTGATTCTGTGGATCCCGATCCCGGGGATTCTGTACCTTTAACATCTGAGAACAAGCTCCCTGCACCCCTGAAAGTAACAAGCCTAAGTCCTGCAGAGGATGAGCACCAGTTACCAGGAGAATTCACACCTGGAGCCACTCCTGAAGAGCCAAGCACGAGCACCATGCCTCCTGATTCCCCTCCAACTGTAAATCGTTTGAGAGATCAAAGACAACGGGACCTGGCAACCAGACGCAAAAAAGCATGCATGTGAGGTTGGCGTTCTCTCAGTCCAGAGAACTGACTGAAGCCAGGACTCTGGAAGCAGCCGGTAATTGGTTAACAAGTGGAACAGACTTTTAAGGCGGCTCTCTTGAATCCTCAACTCGTGCTGGCAACTAGTCACTTAGACAAATCACTGCACCTCGGATCCTGCGTTCCTGTCTCCTGATTTGCTTCTTGACTCCCCTGGCTCTTGACTTCAGATTGCATGACATTCCCTCTGGCTCCCTGACTTCAACTTCTGTAACCTGACTCCTGACAACAGCTTCTGAGATTCTTGACTGCAAATCTCTGGTAACCTTAGACGGTGTATTGACCTGATATTGTGGAACTCTGCTCTTGTTTCTCTGCCTGATCTGGTGCCCTGACCTGCATTTTGGGATTTTCCATACCCTGCCTGGCCCGCTAGAGCAATTGTGACACCTGGTATGTGGGGAATCCCACTCATTCTCTGCATGTCATAGAGGAAGGCCCTATAGGAGTCAGCAGCAGAGAGGAGGGGGTAGTTGTTCCTCCTCTGCTGGTAAAGGGCCCCAGCCCAATAAACCTGAAGGCATTTGAAGCCTGGCTGTGAAGGTACCCTAAGGAGGATGACAGAGTTTATTTGTTAGAGGGTTTTACTGTTGGTTTTCATATACCTTTTCAAAGAACTAGGGCCCCGTTTATGGCCTCTAATCTTAAATCAGTTAAGGGCATGGAGTCGGTGGTGAGGGAAAAGATTGACAAGGAATTGGGGGAGGGCCGTGTTTTGGGCCCATTTTCTTTGCCACTGCTTCCTAATTTGAGAATTTCACCTCTGGGGATTGTGCCTAAAAAGGCAGCTGGCAAATTTCGCTTAATTCACCACCTTTCGTATCCGTGAGGTGAATCAGTTGATGATGCCATTCCTGGTTATTTGTGCATAGTGAGGTACATCTCATTTGACCATGCAGTTTGTGTGGTACGGTGCTGTGGTTGACGGGCGGAGTTGGTGAAGTGCAATATTAAGTCTGCATTTCACCTCCTCCCTGTGCATCCAGATGATTTCGAGCTTCTGGGTTTCTCTTTTGATGGCCAGTTCTTCATGGATAGGGCTTTGCCTATGGGATGTTCTGTATCATGCACCGCATTTGAGCCCTTCAGTTCATTCTTGGAATGGACCCTGCATGCTAAGATGGGCCTTCTTGCGCATTACTTGGATGATTTCCCTTTTGTGGGTCCTCAAGGAATAGGTAGATACACTCAGCTCCTGGAAGGCTTTCAGAATTTGGCCATGGAGCTGGGGGTTCCTTTAGCCCATGAAAAGACTGAAGGCCCAGTGCAGAGGTTAGTTTTTCTGGGTGTGGAACTGGATACATTGGCTCAGACATCCCAACTGCCATGGGAAAAAATTGCAGACCTGTGGGACCTCATTTGGGTATTTCTGACATGAAGGAAGGCCACATTATGGGAAATCCAGTAGCTGGTGGGGCATCTTAACTTTACATGCAAAGTGGTTGCCCCCAGTAGGGCCTTTTTGCACAGGCTATGTGATGCCATGGCAGGGCTTCACTTGCCGCACCACAGAATGCACATTAACTGTGCAATGAGGGCTGACCTTATGGTGTGGCAGGATTTTCTGACTTCTTTTAATGGAGTCTCTTTTTAGCAGGAGGATTTAAAACTGGAGGCGGAGCTGCAGGTCACGTCAGACGCCGCTGGGTCCCTGGGCTTTCGGGTTTATTTCCACAGTCATTGGTGCACAGAAGAATGGCCTGAGGATTGGATTTCAGCAGGGTGGACTAGGGACCTGACATATTTGGAGTTCTTCCCCATTCTTGTGGCTGTGAGGGAATGAGTTGGCTGATCACATGGTGTATTGTTGGTGTGATAATTTGGCAGTGGTCCATGTCATCAATTCCCTCATATCTAAATCAGCCAGGGTGATGTGTTTGGTTCGTGCATTTATGCTGCAATGCCTGTGTCTCAATACACTTTTTCTAGCTAGGCATGTGCCAGGGGTGGATAATGGAGTAGCTGATGCTCTTTCTCACAAACAGATGGCGAGGTTTCGTCAGCTTGCTCCAGATGCCAGTCTTCAGCCAGCAAGAATGCCTCCGGCGCTATTGCAGGTTGGAGGGCCAAGGCTTGCAGGGCAATAGGCCTTGCCATCGCCCCTAGCACACGAAGAGGGTATGAATGGTCAGTTCACCAATTCAAAGAATTTAGGAAACAGGATGGGTATCCCAAGGTCTGGCCCATCACCATGGAGCAGCTGATCCATTTTTCTGTTTCCTTGAAGGAGGCAGGTCTGGCTGTCAGCTCCATTCGTGGATGGCTTTCTGCCCTGGCATTTGCCAGTAAGGCTCTAGGTTTTCAGGAAGTCACTGGTGACTTTCATATTAAAAAGATGTTAGAGGGTTGGACACGGGAAAAGGGGGCCATGAAGGACCAGAGGTGTCCTATTTCACCGGCAGTGCTCAAAGGGTTGCAAGCAACCTGGTCCAGCATTTGCAGTTCTGGTTATGAGGCCTACCTTTTCCATGCAGCTTCATTGCTGGCATTCTTTGGGGCACTTAGAGTAAGCAAATGGCGCTGTCCAAGACTGACCAGTCGGGCAGGGCCTTGCACAATCAGGACCTCCAATTTGCAGGGAAGGAGGCACACATCACTATAAGGGGCTCCAAAACTGACCAGCGCCATAAGGGGTCGGTGGTTGTTGGGTTTCTGTTCCAATTCTGAGCTATGCCCTGCAGCAGCTTTGCCTCAACACAAGGCTTTAAGGGGCAATGTGGACTGATACCTTTTTCTACATGCAGACGGTAGCTCGCTGACAAAGCACCATTTTGGGGCTGTTACAGCCCGGGCTTTGGGATTGTTGGGCCTTTCTGGAGTGAAGTTTGGCACTCACTCATTCAGAATACATGCAGCATCCACGGCAGCAGCTTTAGGCTATCCCACTGCTGACATTCAGCAGGTGGGCAGGTGGTGATCAGCTGCTTATAAATGTTGTGCACCCTCTTGCTGTATTATGAGTTGCTGTTTGCAATGTTGGGTTCTGGATTTCACTGTTGTTTCTTCTTAGGTGCTGTGTTTTGTGGCAGGAGACGGATTCTCATCTCCAGACACAGCAACGTCTTTTGAGCAGCTCATCGGGCCAATCATTCAGCCATTGGCTCACAGCTGGGCCTCAGCCAGTGGGCTACGGTGGAGTGGAAGGGGCGCCAGGGCCTATGCTGGCCAGGCCTCCTCCCTCTTTTGTTCGGAGACGGTTCTGCCTTGCCGCCAGATGTTTTGGTCATTCACCTGGGAGGTAACGACTTGGGATTCCTGAAGGGGAAGGCCCTAGTGTTGCAAGCCTGGGATGACCTGCAGTTCATCCAGCGCCAATGGCCAGACATAGTAATTGTGTGGTCTACCATGATTCCACGCCTAGTATGGTGTAGTGCTTGGGATCCCAAGGGAATCGAGAGAGCTTAGCATAAGGCCAATGGGGAGCTCCAAAATATTTTAAAGGTTGAGTTGGGCCACTACTTGCCTCTCCCCCAGATTTGGCTTGATTGTCCAGACATGTACAGGGGTGATAGTGTTCACCTTTCCGAGAAGGGAAACAATGTTTTCCTTCAGGATTTGCGGCTAGTTCTAAGTATTTGAGTGGGTGCAGAGGCCTAAGCAGAGGCTTGGCCCTTGTGGTGGCAGAATTATGTTTAGATAAAGTTCATGCAGCTACGTAAGCACCAATCAGTAACCCTGTGTGGGTGTATAGGGGTCTGCGGGATCAACCCTGCGGCCATGCGGCCAGGGATGAGGCTTGCAGACTGCCTCTGGGATGGCCGCAATGGAGCCTCTGTGCTGGCCATGCGGTGGTGTTGGAGGGCTCCTCAAGGCGCATACCAATCATTGGCTCAGCTGGGTTTGCAAGCGACTTACAGCTGGCTCCAACCCGGGGCCTTGGTGTCTTGCCTGTTATACAGTAAGGATGGGGTCAAAGTGACACCAGGCCTTGACCATGCCGCTGTTTATGTTTACCCTTGCCGTTACTTTTAATATGTTAAATAAAGTGGCCATAGTTCATCCAACCTTGGTTGTCTGACTCTTTCTTCCATCTGAGGGGGCAAGAAATAGGCTCCTCTCCCCTACCCCCTTTTCACAGAAGCAGCCAGAAGAGCGTTCCAAGGCCCACACTTACTTGATGAGTAAGTCCCATTGTACTTAGCAGGTCTTAGGAAGCAATCCTAAGCAGTAAGTAAGTAGTAAGTCCTTAGAAGTAAGTGCCATTTTCTCAATGGGGCTTACTCCCTGGAAAGTGTTCTTAGGATTGCAGACTCACTTGCGAATGAACAAGCAGAAGATTGGAGCCTAAAACCTGGCTCTATGAATGTCCAGTTCAGAATAGAACTGATTTTGCTGCTTCTAAAAATATTTGCTCCTTTAATTGTATTGAATTCAGCATGGTAGATGTAGTCTGTTATCTTGGTTCCCCTGTCCCCAGCCTTAAGGACACTGTCAGGGGAGCAAATCCCACATGACTTATATCTGAGTAAATGAAAAACTTGCTGCCTCTGGGCATTATCTCCCTCCACCCTAATTCCATCCATTTGATTTTCAGAAGGGGCTAGAACAATGGCATTTCAGACCATTACAGCCTGGAATGATCTTTCTCTTACAGCCCAGACACATATAGGTGTGTTTCTCCCTCCAGTTATCTTACTGCTGAGATCAAGTTGTTTTGTCACTTTGAACAAAGTCCAATTTTTGAGAGAGTTACTTCCTTCACAGTGCAACATGGCTTCATGGAAAACAGCATACAGTTTTCCTTTATTTGACATTAAACAGATCCTTTCACTATTGGGCATGTCCCAACCCCTTACAATCTTCCATGCTTTGTGATGCTTGCTGAGATTCCACTAGGATGGAGCCATAAGCTTGTCTCTTTGGGGCATCATCCTCAGACCTGATGGGATTGCTGGGAGATTAAGCCCTCCTCTTGTCCATGTTTGGGCTTGGTGTTGCTCATCTCAGAATGCACCCACTTGGAGGACACCCTAGAGTCAGCCTGAGCTTTGGATGCCAGTGGGAGTCCAATTGCTCCATGTACACCAGAGAATCTTAAATGCCTTGCAACATGGCTACACTGTATGAGGGTGGAGCCATAAGCTTGCCCCTTTGGGGCATCAGCTGGAGACCCTGGAGCCAGGCCAGCTGCCTGCTGCTTGCTGGGGGTGTGGCCTGGGATGCCTCCAATTGGCCTCTTTGGACTTCTGCATATGGGCATGTGGCTGGCTGTTGTGGTGCTTTTCCCAAGAAGCCTCTTAGAGGGCATGACTGAAAAAAACTACCCTGTGTCCATCCACTGTTGAAGCTGGAGCAGATTTGAAGACTCCACTTTCCAGGTCCTCCTGGAAGCTCCACCCCTGAGCCGATGCCAAGTACCTGACTGGCTAGCTTGGGCTGCTGCCAGAGCCAGCTCCAACTCCTTGTTGCTGCCATGGAACCAAGGGGAGGAAGGGGAAACTCTCCTCTTTTGCTCACTTGCTGCCCTACAACCACAAAAGCTATCCCAACTAAGTCTGGGGCCATTGCAAAATAAAGACTGACATATAGATCTCACAAAAAGCAGCTCAGACAAAATCCAAAAACAAGAGCTGCACAATACATTTTATTAGGACCAAGTGTCATGCCTACCCCCGACCCGGCACCTGGAAACCTGGAAAATGAGGACTTGGAACCTTTAACACCATCCGAAGAGCAAGAGTCCTCAGCAAACCTAAGTACCGGGGAGGGTGAACTCCAAACCACAGGGCAACTGACACCTGAAGCTGATCAGGCAAAACCTGCCCCTAGTGAATCACCACCCAACTTGCCCCCACGTGTGGACCGGCTGAGAGATCACAGACACCAGGATCTGGCAGCCAGGCACAAGGAGGCGTGCGTGCATGCGTGGACGGCAATCATTAAGTCCTGGTTGCTAATGCTAATGAGTTAACAACCCAACACGATATTTGAAGAGATCGCTGGCTGCTTGCAAACCATGCTGGCAATCTTGTCTGTGGGCTAGACGCCTTGCACCTCCTGCTCTATCTGCGCTCCTGACTGAACTCTTGGCTCCTGAACTCCAGTCCGTGTTTTGACGATCCCTCTGGCTCTTGACCCTCAGCTACGCTTCCTGACTCTGCTCCTGGATGCTGACTACTGGTAACGATTGACAACGGCTTGGTTTTGTGTCTTTGAATTGGTTGCTTGGACTCCTGGTAACTCTCCCAGCTGACCCTTGGAATTCTCTCCCAGACTCTCCTCCTTTGCCTGGCCCCCTGGCTCTGTCGTGACACCAACCGATTTAGAACAAAACAGTTTGCATTTTTTAAAATTTCTCCAGAACTTACCAAAATGGATGTTAAAAGTAATGGGGGTAAGTCAGTGTAAAGGCCTCTTTGTGCATCCTGTGGGAATCTGTGTGGTACTTAACTGACTGGTGAGCATAGAGTCTATTGAGATGGAAGCAGATTGCACCCTGATATGATAAAGCGAAGAAACATCCCATTGAAGATGCAAAACACCAGCAGTTGGTCAAATGTCTCTCTAACACCAACACCAAACAGGATGCATGATCTGCCACCTCATGTGCTGTTTTGAGATCTAGACTTAGAGCCCAAAAATGAGCTTGAACCATCACATAAATGCTTGTCATAGAGAGAGGCTATAATGTGCTAGCAGAATGTCACCAAACATGACATATTAAGACAGTGATAAGGGCAGATGTGCCTAGTGCAAGTGTTCATGATCAGGATGTAAACTTGAAGAGAAATGTCCACTATTGTGACACATTGGCTCTTGGGACTGAAGCATATGCAGCAGAATGAAGTGGAAGAATACTGAAACAGTAAAATAGACTGCACCCCATTAGACTGCAGGTAACCAGTATTAATTTATTACTTTAAGAAAGAATATACATGTTTATTCCCTAAGTACACATATCTACTGTATTTGCCCCCCAAGCCGGAATAAGGAGACACACAACAAGTTGGGGTACTAATAGGCCACTTTATTAAACTAAACACAGAACACAAACAGCAAGGGCAGGACAGGTTGTGGCATGGCCAAGGCCAGGGGACTCGAGACCCCTCCCTCGTCATGAGAACTAGGGCGAGCCACCCACTGCCAGACAACAGCCATGAGAATTGGGGTGAACTTAGCAATCTGGCCTCCAACTATAGGTCAGTACTCCAAAACAAGACACCATTGAAGGAGTCCAGGAACTCAAGCCACACTTCGAGGTCAGCCCAGATCCCAGCAGTAACCCTGGCCCTATGGTGTGGTAGGCGCAGGCCCTTCAGCACATTGCATAGCCTGTGCAAGAAGGCATGGCCTGGGGCAACAACCTTGCAAGCAAAATTAAGGTGCTCCACAAACTGCTGAAACTCCCGCAATGTAGCCTTCCTACGCACCATAAAAGTGGCTACCCTTGCTCACCACTCCTCAACCTTAGACATAGGCAGCTGAGAGTCCTGTGCCAAGGTATCTAATTCTACACCCAAAATAGTCAGGACCTGAGAAGGACCTTTGGTCTTCTCATGAGTTAAGGGGACACCCAGTTCTTCAGCCAGCCCCCAAAATCTTTGCAGGATTACCTGACATCACCCTGATCCCACTGGTGCTAGAAATAGAAAATTTTCTAAATAGTGCGCCATTGTGGAAATTCCTGTGCAATACCGGAGTGCCCATTCCAAGAATGTGCTGAAACACTCAAAGGCTGCACAAGAAATAGAGCAGCCCATGGGCAAAGCCCAATCCATACAAAACCAACTCTCAAAGAAAACCCCCCAGCAACTCAAAGTCACTGGGTTGGCCCTGAACCACTGCAGGAGGCCCTGAACTGCCTGGTTTGGGTCGTTTATGGCCCTTCCAGGGTTTGCCCTGGGAGCATGCTGAGAAAGGGTGCAGTCCACTGCACAGGGGGCACTCATGCCAGAATTGGCAGGCTTTCCTGCTACAGACCCCCTGCGACCCAAACTCCCAACATAGCTGGCGGGGTTGAACCACCTGCCCCGCAGCATTGTGGGGGTTGGAAGATACTGACTGGCACTGCACAAGGTGTCTGCTGTGTGACCAGTCACCCGCATTCGGGTAAGCTGGCCACATAATCTGCAACCAATCTGATCCCACCATATAGAAGGGTTCATGGCTGCCTGCATGCGAAACTCTTCATCATACTGCAGCCATGCCAGGCCAGTAAAGCCCGTATAACCCTTGTACACAATGTCAAAATACTGATATAAAGACACAGCCCGCCGAGGCTGTGCCTTTGCGAGGACACCCGCATAGACCAAGAAAACTGCCACCCAATTGGCCCAGTCCCAATCTACCCTCATCTTTCTCAGCTTCTCTTTGGCCTTATCGTCCAGATCATCCTTATCCTTCTTTTCCAACTCCTGGAAAAGGAGGGAAAAGACATCCGCATATTCGCCCTTGCAAATCTTCTCCCTGGTGGTGGTAAAAGATGATCACCCGAAGGCAAAGCCACATCTCCAAAAGGGAGCTCAGAAGCGGGTGCAGTAGCATACTATGCACCCCAGGAAGAAGGGGAACCCCACCACTGACCAGGTCCAGCAAGCAGCTGGCCATACCATGCCCCATGGGGCCCCTGCATAGGAGGCTGAGTGGGCAGTGAACCCCAATGCTGCCCCAGAGTGTAAGGAGCATTAGCCGTACCTGAACCTGGTGTGGTGGGAGCCCCACAAGGCCCCCATGGATGACCAGCAGCCAACTTACCCAATGCATCATTCACTGAAACTGTGGGTAAACTGGGTGCAGCTGCTTCTTGAGAAGGCCCAGCTCCCAAACTGCCTGCATTTGAGTCATCACATTGATCCACACCTCCTGCATTGCTCCCAGCACCTGTCGAAATCCTACCCTCAACCAAAGACAGATGGGTCAAAACTTCAGCCTGGAACTACTTGTTAGATAATGAGTGGGTTTCTTTCCGCCTGGCCTGCCCTTGGACTAGGGGAGAACAAGGTGTAGCCAGCCCAGAAGCCTGCTCAACTGCCATCAGGCGGTCAAGGATAGCCTGTTGTACCTCATCCCCACCTCATCCACACCTTCATCCTCCGAGGAAAAGAGGGCAGGAGCAGGCCTCTTCTGCAGAGCCTTAGGGGCTGGCTGTTTCCTTTTGGCTTTCCCCATGCCTTTCTTAGGTCCTATACTGAAAAGAAGATGGCCACCAAACTCACAAAATGGCACCTTGAACACAAAATGGCCACTGAGGGCCCAACAAAATGGTCACCTGGAACCCACAAAATGGACACCAGCCCACAAAATGGTTGTTGAGGCCCCGAAATGGGTGCTACAACACCAATTACAAGGCAGAACCAAGGCACTCAGTTATGTTTGCTATTGCCTCCTTCTGCCCAGCAACACCAGAATTCCTGGAGGCCTCCCAGTCAAGTACTGGTCAGGGCTGACCCTGCCTAGCTTCCCAGACCTAATAAGCCTGGGCCAGCCTAGGCTATCCTGGTCAGAGCAAGACCTGGAAGAGCCATCCCATAGCCCCCCCCCAGACTAGCCAAAAGCCAATTCCACAGGCCAAGCCAAGGAAACCTCCCCAACTGAAAGAAGCCAACAAAAAGTGTCAGGGATGAGTGGGGGAAACAGCTATGGCAGCAGCAAACACTAGGCAGGACCATGCAAAAATAGGGGATGCCTCCCACCAGGAACCTTGGCCTCCAGCAACCCCTTGCCTGCCCTCTGGTAGCAACCAGGGCCCCCCTGGCTAAGCAGGATGCCCCCGGGGCCAGTCTCACCAAACCGGGCCCACAGCTGGCACCCCAGGCTGCCTACGTAGCCCTGGGCTCTTTTCCCAAGCAGCTGCCTAAACAGCCCAGAACACTAGGCAACAGCCTGCCTTTCACCAGGCCCCACAGGGATTGCTGCTAATGCTGCCACCTTGACTGTCAGGCCACCATGCATGCACCGAGCCATTGCCATGCACTGAGCCGCTGCCAGATTGCTTCATTGTTCCCTCACTGTGCCGCTGAGCCAACCACCGCCGATCTTCTGCTGCTTACTGCCTCCCTGTGCCGATGGGCCTCCTCAGCACAAGGAGCTCGCAGGAGCTCCTCACAGGCCAAGTGCAAGGCAAAGACTGAGGGCAGGAAGCAAGGGCCAGCTTAAGGAACCTTCCTCCCCACCCCCTTAGCCCTGGATGCAGCTTTTGCCGCATCATCCTTGCCTCGTCTCCACACTGGGAGGCAAAAGCAGCCTCCCAGCTGAACGGCTGCAAGGGCTGGTGGCCAGGGAATCGAGGTTCACTTATACATACATTCATTGGTACATGCTATGTGAATTATTGAACATATGGTAACTAGTGCGTATCTATGTAATAAGTTGTTTTCAAACCACAGCTTAGGATCACAGTACCTGACGGACCACTGTTATGGATTGCACAGAAAAGCAGGTTTTTAAAAGTGCTGCTTGTGTCAGAGAGTTCATGAGTTAATATTCCTGGGAAAGAAGAGTTTATGTGATTGGCTGCTCTACTTGCTTCTGATTGGCCAACATCAGTTGAGAGAGGAAATAAAACAGCTGATCTGGAGGGGAAAAGAGGTCTTTCGCAATTTGGTCTTTTGCCTTTTGAGACACTTTTGGTCTGAAAGCTAACTTCTGCATCAGTAGCCAGAAGGTTTGGCTTCTGAGGGAAGAGACATTTGGAAGTCAATCTTGTGGGCACTTCTCACTAATAATTTCACCATTCCTCTTCTTTTAAATCTCCCATCTCTTCCCCTTCACTCATTTCTGCCAAGTTCTCTCTGCATTTCCTTTTTCATTCTTCTTCTTCGTCTCTTCTTGTCTGTATGTGATTTGAAGTTCCTGGAAGTGGGCTCCACCAGCCTTGTGCCATGGTTGAGATGACATGGTCTGCCCCCCCCCACATATATATCCCTGTTAGGTTTCCTCAGTCCCACAACAGCAGTTTTGGGAGAGATAATGGACATAATGTTATGGCTCAGGTAAATTCAGTAGAAGTGGTAAACAAGCAGCTGTGTTAATAATGGCAGGAATGGTCAGAAGGCTCCTAAGTGTGGCCTGATTACCTCTGAGTGCTGGTTTGTGGGTAGGGTTCTCAATTCTGGCTTGGGAAATTCCTTAGCAACAAAATAGGTGTTGGGAATAACAGATACTTTTGAATTTTGATTATATCAGCATGCCTAATTTGATAGATTGAAGTGCAAATGAATAATAAACTGATGTATGTACAAATATACAAATGTGTACACTTTTGTGTGCATGTTTAATAGGCTGTTGTCTCTTGTATGTATACTACAATATATTACCATAGTAACATGTTTCTGCATATCATACCAACAAAAAGCAGCCCCCTGGCAATTTGTTTTTCACTAGCACAGTATGCAAATACATGTTGCTCACAGCAATACGTAATAAGGGATCAAGGGGAATTTCACAGAGCAAAAAACAACTGGCAGTTATGGTATATTAAAGATATATTTGAAACTTTCCTGATTGAATGGCTGTATGGAAACTGTAGAAGCAAAGTATAATACAATGTGCACCTCTAATGATTAGCAGGGATTTGATCCTACCTCATGTGTCATGAAACTTAATTTACTAAATAGTTTCTGCATGATAGCAGATAGCTAGCTGAATCATGATAAGGTAATATTTTATAAGGAAGACTATAAGAACATAATTTTAGAAATCTGTATCATGCCCCTTTAGTTATCTTTCTAACGGGAAGATACTATATGATTTTATGCAGTAATTTAAATGTAAAAATCAAAGGCATGAATTATGCTACTGCAACAGAATTTATTTTAAGCCCAATAATTTAAATAAATCAAAAGTTACAAAATTAACTATACAACAATACAAAACACAATTAAAAGAATCTACATAAAACCTAGTTTATAGGAGAGGAGTTACAATTCCCATATTATATTATTTGAAAATTACCATAGTATTTGTTTGCCAGATTTTAATAATTGGAAATAACCATGTGGTCGCATCAGTTTACATGCTATAATTTTTATCAGCATAATAAACAAATGCTTCCTAGTCACTCATTTTAACATTTTAACATTTATTTTTTTCCCTTGCTTTGCCCCCATCATTTTTGCCCTCATCAAAACTTACACATTCACTATTCTGGGGCCTTATCTTTGATAAAATAGTCTTGCTGGTTAAATGAAACCTCACTGCAATTTTGAAACAGCTTTGGGCTTTAAAATCACATAGTTTTACAATTGTTGTAGAAAAGACTGGTTTTCTTGGATTCTGTTATTTTTCACATAATCACAAAATTATGAATCTGTCTCCAGAAAAGTAATTAACCAGATGACCTAAAATAGCTTTTTTACATGCTGAAATCACTAAAGTAGCAATCCTAAACAGATCTACTTTGAGTAAGCTACATTTGATCAAATGGGTCTTACTTCCAGGAAAATGTTCTTACACTGTGCAAGCTACAAAAAGAAAAGAAAAGAAAACTAGATGGAAAAAAATTACAGTGGTGTGTAAAGTCCTTTCCATATGTATCCCTCATTCATGTAACTGTTATTCATCTCATCCTGTCCCCATTCTCTAACAGATCACTTGCAATTCTAGCATCCTAATCAAATTAACACACTTTCTTTGCTCTAGTGACACAATGCTGTTAAGATCGTATTTAGTAATACTGGGCACTGCTAAATCCCTTTGAGTTGTCTGAAGTGTTGCTTAATTTAATTTCTACTGTGTAATTAAGTAATAGGAGCTTCAGCAAAAATATTTGAATTAAACTGTTGCAATCCAAACCATAAATCATATAAATGAAGTAAATACAAGATTATTTTACTTTGGACTATCTGCTTAGACATTCTGCCTTTCCTTTCAGTGTATCTATATTGTATGCTTCTACCTGATACAGTTAGCTTGGTTTGTTTGTTTGTTTGTTTGTTTCTAAACATCAGGCATGATGGAATAAAATTTGGAAAAAATAGCTGAATTCAGATTTTTACATGTACTTAAGGGGGGATTTGGATTGCTTGAGCATAGGTGATGTCCCAAGCTGAGCTGGGAATGGCATAGGGCACACTGTCAGAGTGTAGAGAGAGGAAGACAAGAGCACCAACTCAAGAAGCATAGTCAAGGTATGGTCCAAGGTTAAGCACAGAGTCAGTAGTCTGAGAGTATGTACAGCAAGGTCTGAGAATCCAAGGATACTCATGAGCAGTGTTCCCTCTAAGCTGAATTAGTGTGAGCTAGCTCACAGTTTTTTAGCCTCCAGCTCACAGATTTTTGTCTTCGCTCAGGAAGGATGGCTCCAGAGCAAACTAAATTATGCAGCGGCCAAATCACTTGCACAGAACTTTAACGCCAGTAGCTCACAAAGTAGAATTTTTGCTCACAAGACTCCACATCTTAGAGGGAACATTGCTCATGAGCAGGCTCAGGAGCAAGATGAAGACAGTCAGGAAACAGTCCAAAGAATCACATTGTAGAGGTAGGATCTAATGCACTAGAGATTTTGACTTATTGCTTCCGTACCTAACAGCCTCCCTTGGCTGGTTTTTGTAGCCATGTTCTTAAGCGTCATGCCAGCTGTTTGGGAGTTATCCTGCAACTACCCAAGCAGCTGGTGTCAGGCCAGGGGGTGAGCACTTTGTCATCTTTCCTATAGTTCTGATCGTAGCCTCTATCTGCAGTGCCCTAAAGGTGTAGATGATACTGGAAGGCTGAAAAAAATCAACTGAGTTTCACCTGCTGAATCTGGGCTGGAGGGTGTCAGTGGCTCTCCATCAGATGTTGGCTGTTAATCCTGACAAGCCTGCAGCTCACCTTCCTGCTTGTCAGCTTCTGCTGACTCAGAACTGGCTACACAGGGCTCCTTTTCTCTTGAGGAGTCCTCTTCTCCTGAAGAGTCCTCACTCTCACTGAATCCTGGCTGACCTATGACAAGAGAGCTCTGAAAGAACCAAACAATGCAGAAGTTCCAATATCCTTATTTCAGTATTAAATAACTCTTCCATGTATTTCTGAGGGACAGAAAAGTCCATAGTGGAAAATGTGGCATTAAAAATGGCAAGTTTTTCATTGGATGCTGATGCCATTTGGGTTGCCTTTTATAGCACAGGTGGCAGTCCCTGATTCTGTGTTTGTTGAATGGTTGCCTCATTTCCTATGCGGAAACATGGTGAGTAACAGCTGCAACATATTGATCTGATGTCTGTTCAACAGTAGGGTGTAAGTGGCAAGAGCAATGAGAAGGTGTTGTCATTCTGCTTGGCCCAGCCTTAGGGTTCTTAGTGTTACCAACCTGGTGATCTCCTGATATTACAACTGATCTCCAGACCACCAAGATCAGTTCCCTTTGAGAAAATAGCCAGCCTCTATGGCATTATACCTAATCAAACTGTACTGCTGGTTGCTGACTGTTGTAATAAAGTGATTGATTGATTGATTGATTGATTGATTGGCATTATACCCAGCTGGGGGTGTGCATTCAGCTTATACCAAGTAAAAAAACAGAAATTAAAAATACCTTATCAATATTCCACAGATCTTTTTTTCAGCTGAATATAGAGCCTAATATTTATTTGACTATCCAAAAATGGCTGACCAGAAATATCCTAAAAATATTTGGGATTTTTTGGGACTGCCTGATAGCTGAAGGAAAAAGGTGTTTCAAGGGATTGCAGTCCTTTTAAACACCTTCCAGGTGAACTCACCACATCAAGAAGACATTTAAAGGGACTGCAAGCTCTTTAAATTGTTACACCTGGGTCCTCAGTACAACCCTTGTCTGCGAGAGAGATCTTTTATTTTTTTGCTTTTGGAGAATGGACCTTGCTCCCAGGAAAGGAGAAAACCAGACACCTTCTATAAATTTGTAAATTTTATTTGAACATGACTTCTAATAGACATCTGTTCTACAATCATTCTCCAGATTCGTAAGGGAAATACAGTGTGCACGGTTCTCTTATTCTTTATTTCAGTCTAACAAATAAGCAAAAAGCAAAAGGATATAATGTCCACAGAGCAGCATAGTAGTAACATTATCTTACCAATCTTGAAAGTAACTTGAATAAAAAGAGAGGGGACGAAAGCAGCCTTCTTGGTACCTGTGAAGATAAAAGATGAAGCAAGAGAAGAATGTGTATGCAATCCTCTCTTGACCCAACCTCCATAGGACTGGCTCTCTTCTTTTATACCCTTTTTCGCTCATCTGCCCACCTATCTCATCCAATCAGAGCCTCTGAACTTTTACATAATTTTCCCTAGTCAGTTATAAAGTTTATTAATATCTTATTCTTTCTGGGGCTTTCTGGTGCCCCCACCCCATGCCGATATCCATAAGGCATGGTTTGCCAGAAAGTCATTGTGACCCCTTCTTATTCAAAGATGAGGTAATGGTCTGGGTCCCTTATGCCAATACCTTACATAAGGGCCCTTGTGCCAGAATGTCATCTTGACCTTCTGGAGTAATTGTCTGGGTTCAATTACGACTGTCCTCCCCATTTATTCTCCCTCAACTAAACAGGCCCCATGAGCCCAATGTACTATGAACTCCCATTATATTCCTATATACATATGATATATATTTAAGTGTAAAGTATTTACTGTCCCTCCTTGTATGTGAGGAATAGCCTTCATGAGTACTTGCTATATGGCTTAGATATAAACTTATAACATGTTAAGCTCTTCAGTCAGAGGTGTTAAAACGGAATGGGGGGGAGTTAAAATCTTTCTTTGGGTTGTGAAATCTTTCTGCTGGCACGATTCCCACCCTTCAAACCCCAAACCCTCCTCCCCCATTGGATCTAAATGGCGTTTTGCTCAAAGCGAATCTTGGTACTTTCCTGGTTAAGGCTAAGGGGGGGTTCCATCGGGGGGGGTTCCAAGCTACAAATTCCCCTCCATAGAAATCTAATACAATTCCTTGTTCTACAATTGAGCTTACTCACTGCCCATCTGGTTTCGATTTAAGCCTTCCGCTACTTCACAAAAACACGCGTTGTGCGTCAGTGCTATTGGTATTCAACAGAAACGTTTTGCAATCTCAGGCCTCTTTTAAACCCGCAACTTTAGCAATGGCTTCACTCACATATTCTAGGTCTGTTCAGAATCCTGCACAAGAACCTAAGCGAGGCAGTTATATAACCTGAATCCCTACAAAATGCCTTCAAAGTTCACTCATGGCTTGCAAAAAGCATTTAAAGTGACCAAGATGCCTTTAATTACATTTTTTCCCTCCACTGGAGAGAATGGAGGATGGGAGTGGCTCTCTTGGGAAGTCCAGTTTAAACCAGACTCCCCAGCAGAGCCCCAGCAGAACCTTCAGGGAGAACTCTCCCCACAGGATCGGTTCCTGGACAGGCTCTGTTGGACAGTCTGGTTTAAACCAAACTGCAAATTGGATCCAACCCCAGGACATGGTGGAAGCTAACAGCTCTATGCTGCCTTGGCTGGGGCTAGCTCCTCTTTTCAGCTTGGTTTAAGCTGAGCTGCAAAGAGGAGCCAGCCCAGGATTAGTTGAGCAGTGTGGAGCTCTCAGCTCCTGCCACCCCAGCTCATCCTCTCTTTTTTTTTCCTTCTTGGGTCCATTGTTTACCAAATCCAAATACCATATCATATTGGGATTTGGTAATATCAGTAAATATTGATATTTTGGGAGTTCAGTATACCCAAATCTGAAAAATACCAGTGTGAGGTCAAACACAATTCTTGCCTCCCCTCAAGGTTTAATGTGTGGATAACTGGCCTGGCTCAGTCTAGCAGGTGTTGTTAATTAAGGGTTTTGGCCTGCTTGGAACCTTATCAGTCCAGGGCCAGAGGCATTAGCTTCTCATGAGAATGTGGTTCTAGTGTTGGGAGGGGGGAAATCAGGAGTGATGATGTAAGATCCTGGAGAATTCTCCTGAAGGCGTGTTAGGATTGGATATCACCATCACCTGACTTTATTTTTAAAGGTTTTCTGCTAGTTATTTTAACTTTGTTGTTGTTGTTGTTGTTTGTTTTAAAATGTGGTATCTTTTGCTAAATTTATTATTGCTACCTGCCACAGGTCCCAGGAATCTGGGAGAAAAGCAGGCTTATAAATGTTTTAATCGAACAAATAAATCTATTATTATTGAATATATATACAGAACAAATGTATGTTATCATTCCCAATGATTATGTGTCATTCCCAACCCCCTGTACGGGAAGGAGATTAGAAAGCATGTAGACAACAACTAGATCCAGCAATGCACAAGCAGAAATAAAAATGCACATAGAGCACTTCAGCTTGTGCTGAATCTTGTGCATACCTAGTGCTTTTCTCTCAATATATTATAGGGCCCAGAAAATGGTTACACAAGATCTTGTGCAAGCAGAATGCACACGGGGATACAAGTCTGACATCACTAGTGGCTACCATGGTCTTTTACTGTGTTTCAACTTGTGCAAGTGCTCTAACACAAGTGGAAATGTTGCACTGTATCCAACCCCAGAAATACAGTTCAAAGAACTGTGCTTGTCTCCAATTCAAACAGCTTAAAAACATGTTCCAGAACTCATCATATTTATACGGGACTTCCTGTCTCGATTTTTCTTCTTTTGCTAGATCAAATATGTCTTCGCTTAACATTCAGTTATTGTCACCTCCTTAACATTCCAATGTTGTAAGAAAATATACCAAGCCACTAAAGCAGCTCTAGAGATCCATTCTTTATCTTATTTTGAGAGGGCCCTAGATACAGAAATATAACTTAAAATGAGATGTCTGAAAGACAATTTCATGTAGCTTGACAGAACCAGGTTAATCTAACTTTCTATTTCATACTAGAATGTTGTAATGTGAGGGCAAAGCCAAAACAATCTACAAAGTTAGCTTGTGATATTCTACCTCCAAATCAGTTGCTGTCACAAATTCCATATATGAAGAAATTGACTGGATGCTAACAAAATTTAAATACTATTTTTGCTGAAGAAGTAGTCTCTGCAGCTGCCTGCGAGCTATACACTTCATGTAGTTTGCTGGCTTAGTATGGCCACAGATCATTTAAGAAGTATGCCTCAGTAAAGATCAGCCAAATAAGGGTCACAGGAGAAAGGTGAATAAACAGGTGTCAAATGTAAAATATGTAGCCATGGAATATAAGTACTGTACCCACATCATGTCCCACTTCAATTGATAGCTCATCTTATATTTGGTCAGTTTAACATTTTGCAGGCTTGAATGGCATACTGGAGGATGAGGATAAAACTTTGTACCTCTTGGCACTTTGTTATGCCAACTAGGATAAACAAAGTTGTTAATAATGCTGGCCAAGTTTGCAGTCAGTATGGAGGTTGCCAAGGGAGCTTTAATCAGTTTGGTGTAGTGGTGGACTCTAATATGGTGGACTGGGTTTGATTCCCCACTCCTATACATGCAGACAGCTGGATGACCTTGTGTAAGGAGATTGTAAGCCGCTCTGAGACTCCAAGTGAAGGGTGGGGTATAAATCCAACTATCTTCTTCTTGTTCTCTTGAAAGCTAATACCTTGAAAATCTTATTGGTCTCTAAGGTACTACTGGACTAGAATCTAATCAAAATCCCATGGACTGTCTATTAGTTGTGACACATCCTTAAAAGTTATGATATTTGATAATGCAAATCAACCATCAATAAATTCTAGTTTATAACCCACATACTAGTGTCTTGTGTAGTGATGATATCTTCATCATGAATGAATTCGGCAGACGAACTTACCATCATTGATGGTAGTGATTCTGGAAAGCTGATCAAGGATTAATTCCTCTTTGTGTCAAACATCCCAAACACCTTCTGAACAGACTGGGAGCCATACAAGTTACTTATCTCCAGGCCTTATTAACTGATGAACCCATAGTCCTAGTGAACCTGTTCATTTGGGCTCCAGAAGGGAGTGTGTGAAAGGGAGGCCTGGAGAAGCATGGGAATACAGATAAGGGTGTGTACTGAGCTAGAAGGAGAAAACGTTTTCAGTTGCACCCACTGTCAGTGGCAAGGCAGAGGTTGGTGGACTGATTTTGTGCCATGCATCCCAGTCATTCTTTTCTGACAAATGAAAGGGTCATGCTGACCAGGGTGTTATGCTGCAAAACCCTGGCCACTTGAGCATTAATATCAAAGGCTAACCCTTGAGAATTCAGTGCCAGCTTAGCAGCACTGTTCCTTGAACCGTTTCTGCAGGTCCTGAAATGATATAAGGAGGGTAGTAATCACCCTCCTTCCCCCATGTGTGTGTAAAAATCAGAATAAATAATTCTAATTAGTGTGTGTACTGGTTAGAATGTTGGACTAGGATCTGGGAGGTCCAGGTTCAATCTCCATTTTGCCCTGGAAGCTTGCAGTGTGACCTTGGGCGAGTTACATGCTCCCAGTCTGACCTATTGCAAGGGGTGTGTGGATAAAATGGAGGAGAGCAGAAAGATGTGAGTTGCTTCCTTTAATGATACTGCTCTTATGGCCAGTTTGGCTCTGAACAGTGTCACACAAAGACTAAATTTTAAAAAAGGACATTTATTTAATACATATGTCTATATAATACCAAAAAAATTACTTTTAATCTTAATCAACTGAGAAAAGAACTTGGCAACTGCCAATATAATATTAAAATCCACCCTTGCTTAAAAAAAAAACAACCCTCAAATTATCCAGTTCACACTAGAGTCCTGGATATAAGGTTTTATCCAACTATCTGTTGCTTTGTTAAGCAAATAACAGTCAAATAGACAATGTTGAAGGGTGTCTATTTGGCCAGAACTGCACTGGCACAGTCACTCAGAGTAAGGCACCTTATTTAAGCATCCCAACAGCTTCCCTGACAGAATAGCATTCAATCTAGCCAGCATAAATAACCATCCGTAGTGTGGAACTGTCAGGAAACCAAAATAGTCTGGAAGAGATTGTGGTAACATTAAACCTAAATATAAAGGTGAGCACACTCTGTGTGCTCTTATCATGGTACTTCTAGTATCCAATTTTTCCAGACAGCATGAGATTGAAGAGAGAGCAGCTGAAGGCCCTTGTTCTTTCAGATCACGATGAGAGATTCTGGATACAACTTTTAACCAATTTGCTCCACGGACTTTGGTAAAAGTCTGCATGCAGTAGATGTAAGTATCCATTTGACTCCATGGAGAATAAAATCTTGAGTTGCTTGGTTTCCAGTTGGGGAGAAAGGCATAGCATAAACAAAGTAAAAGAAAATAAAATAGGTTTAAAAAGACATCGAAATGGGGAAAAAATCAGTATTATCTAACTGGCTAAACAATTGGCACTCTGATGATGCAGTACAACATAATTTTGCAAACCGGCTTTGTTATCTATCTAATATTGCCATCCTTAATTCCCTGGGAGTAAACCCTATTGAACAGATTTACTGTGTAGATCTGTTTAGGAATTCTTCCTATGTTTTTGTTTGTTTGCGTGTTTGTTTTTAAATAAAATCCTTTCATTTAAAGAGAAGATCTGGCACAAAATTATTAAAACTGTAGGCTGGAACTTTCATTCCTGTGCTATGCAGCCAGTTGTACATTCTGTTGTACATTCTGATAGTTCCTTTGTTGGCGCCATGGAGCTACACTTCCACTTGATTTTTTTTTTTATGTTTTGGAGTTGTTTTGCAAAAATGGTATTGCTATTATATAATTAGTTTTGTGATAATTAGTTTTCACATCAGAAGGGCACTAGGGAATAAACCAGGATGAGACTACAGAATGAAAGGAAAAAGGCACTTGTCAGTCTCAGCAAAAATTCTCCTAACAACCAGCAAAGTGAAAGGAAGTTAATCTCTTCCTGAAAGTACACTCAAAACCAAAACATGAGACAAGGATCCAAAGCACAGAAAACAAACAATCAAAACTGTACAAGGTGAAATTAAACAGAATGAAGATAAGAGCATCAGACAGATTATCCATCTGGAACATCTTGGCTCCGTTGATGGACAAATGATAACCCCAAAACCCAAACAGCCTGAATGACACAGGAATGGGAATATGGTAGAGAACCTAGTGCTCAGGAAATGAACAGTGAGTTTATATAATTCCACTGATAACTGAAAGTGTGAAGAATTCTAGAAGATAAGCAGAAGGCAGCATCCTGTTGGAGGAGTGCTTCAAAATGTAACTGCATTTTGTTAAAATGAAAGATGCAAACAGTGATAGAGGCTTCTTTTCCTATAAAAGAGTGATTAGGGAGCTGGGAGGTAGATTTGCTTTTGTAGGTCAACATTTCATCCAAGGGATACTTGAAGCACATGTGGGTACGCACCAGACCTCTTATTGGCAAGCACATTTCCTGTTGGTCTTTTCTTAGCACTGGTTTATAGATGTGTTAAAGACTACAGGGCTGGATTTTGATTGTAATATTAATTATCTTTGTTTATTGTTGTGCTTGTTTGTTCAGTTATACTTTAGAATTATAATCAGTTAGGCAATAAATATGCCTGCTTTTCATACCTGCAGTTAAAGACTGATCCTGATCCTCATTCTTGTGGATAATATACTTTCTGCCAATCAAACTTTACGGATTGCTCTTTCAAAAAGTCCAAGCATGTTTTAAAGAAATGCCACTTCTTGTTGAAACCCCCAAATCATTATTTTCAGGAATACCACAAATCTTTTGCATATTCGTGTTGGTTCATGAAACAGTATGAAAGCCAGCAATAAATGTAACACTAAGTAAGTCTGAAGAGGGATAGAAAAGCAAGGAAAACTTATTATGAAGAGTAACACAAAGTAGTTACTGGACCCTGGCATGAATGCATGTTCAGATGATGTACCTTTGGCTTGTCCAGTTTATATGGATACCTTTCAGCTTGTGGAACTTGAGGATGTGGACAAGATCCTTGGACAGTTGAGAACTACCACTTGTGTTTTCAACTCTTGCCCTTCCTGACTGATAAAAGCCATGAGAGGGAGACTGGCTGAGTGGGTAAGGAGAGTGGTAAATGCTTCTTTGAGAACAGGAGTTATGCTGCCTGTGCTCAAGGAGGCAACTAGACCGGTTCTGATAAAACAAATCTTCCCTGACTTCTACTGTTTTGGAAAACTTCTAGCTAGCCTCTAATCTTCTATTCATGGGCAAGGTGCTAGAGAGGGTGGTTGCTTCTCATCTCCAAGAGTTCTTGTAAGAGACTGATTTTCTGGATCCACTTCAATCTGGCTTCAGGCCTGTTTTGGAACAGAGTCTGCTTTGGTCACCTTGGCTCATTACCTCTATAAAGAACTAGATATAGGGAATATGACCCTGCTAGTCCTGCTGGATCTCTCAGTGGCCTTCAGTACTATCAACCATTGCCTCCACAATCGGAATGAAGAGACGGACACAAATATGGATTTAACAAGGGCCACTTTATTAATTATTTATAATCACACAACTGGCGAGAGGCTGCTAAAACGTACTGAGGAATATGACAGGTGTCAAACTCCTGACCACCTTCATCTCCTTCTGGGCGATGCACCTTCCCTGATCTCGAGCCACCCAATGTGACTCTCGACCAGCGGTTTGGCATGTTTCGGAGAACCCCCTGGCCCACCACCCCAGAAGCCGCAAAGGCCTGCTAAGATAGGCTGGGCCAGATTGTTCTAAGGAAGATCACCCCTTCCCGGCCTTGAGCCGCAAAGGCCCGAAAGCCGTTCATGGAGGACCCTTTAATTCCTTTATAACAATGCCCAGGTGCTCACCGATTTCAACTTCCTGATCGCGCTACCCCGCCATAGCAAAGGCCAAGCCTCTGCTTAGGCCTTCGCCCCCACCAAGCGATCCAGTGCCAACAGCACCCCTCGCCTCAAATCTGCCAGAAAAATAGCGTTGCCCTTGTTAAGGAGGTGCACCCTGTCTTCCCTATACAGGTCCGTTAACCTGACCCATATATCAGGGTGCAACAAGAAGAGGCCCAAGCCTCCTTCTATGGCATTTCAAAGCTGCCAAGTGGCGCTCAATCTCATCCAGCCCAAGGACCTAGAAACCCCCAGGCTACGCCACACCTGGCACAGCACTATTGCAGACAAGACCAGCTGCACCCCAGGCAACTGGCTGCCTTAACATCTAGCGGGGTCCCCAAAATTGCGCCAACCTGGCGGGTCAGAATAGCCTCAAGACTATCCACACTCTGGGCCACCTTACTCTTATCATCGCAAGGTCAGCCTCTGCCTGTAAGCCCGGGCCTATACCCTTCCCGATTATGCAGCATAGCCACCAGACCATGTGCACTCTGGGCCACCAGCCCATCACGATGAGGCTGCACCTCAGGCAACCAGTTCGCTTGTGACACCAGGGCCTCGCCCTTCATGGCGATGCAGCATAGCCACCAGACCATGTGCACTCCTGGCCACCTTGCTCATATCATCACAAGGCCAGTTTCCACATTATCACAAGGGCCTCGCCCTTCATGACGATGCACCATAGCCACCAGACCATGTGCACTCCAGGCCACCTTGCTCCTATCATCACAAGGCCAGCCTCCGCTGTACACAAGGGCCTTGCCCTTCATGTCAATGCAGCATGGCCGCCAGACCACGTGCACGCCAGGCCACCTTGCTCCTATCATCACAAGGCCAGCCTCCACTGTACACAAGGGCCTTGCCCTTCATGTCGATGCAGCATGGCCGCCAGACCACGTGCACGCCAGGCCACCTTGCTCCTATCATCACAAGGCAAGCCTCCACTTTGTCACAAGGGCCTTGTCCTTCATGGTGAAGCAGAATAGCTGGCCAGACTATCCGCACTCTGGGCCATCTTGCTCTTATCTTCCAAAGGTCTGTCTCAGCCAGTAACATAAGGACCTTCCTGGCCAGGGAGTACTCTTGGCCCAGTGGGTGGCCCAAAAGACCATGCTGTGGCTGCAGACGTTGATTCCTCATCTTGCCCTGCAGCCAGAAGCACCTGAAGGACAAACTTCATTAATAACTTAAAACTTTGCAATCCCATTCTCTGAATACTAGGCAAAAACCCACCGCAGCTCGCGATCCACAGCGCCACCCCCCATAAAGGAGTACAGTGACCGGAGAAAGGTCCTGACCTAAACAAGGTCCCACTGACACTACTACATGGCAAGGGAAGGCACAGCACAGGGCAGCTGTAGTGGATCGCCACTGACCCGAGAAGAGTGAGTTCCAAACTTCACACCGGGAAAGGCCCAACTTGCCCAAGCCCATGCACTACAGTCGCAAACTGGTGCCTGACCATCAGAGTTCCATCCTCGTGCTTAGAGCAGTCACCGACTTCCTAACGTGAAGTGCAGTAACACCCCGGGTTGCAAAATTGACCCTTTTTCCCCTGCCAGGGAAATGGGTTGCCTCTGGTCCTCTAAAGCTCCTGTTTCCCAGGCCTTCATAGAATGTTGTAGAAATTCCACTACATGGACACAGCAATGTTTGCCTTTGCACAGTTATTGTGATTTGCAAGGCACCGCCCTGCGTTCAGAGGGCCAATGTTAGCACTGATCAATTGAAATAATTTATGATATTCCTGGGTAGCAAAGAAAGGGATGCTAATTGTCTGCTGACATTCTTTATCCCACACCAGAAAAAACTACAACTATGTATTTCCACACATTAAGTCTCTATAAGGCAGACAAGACTTAATTTGTTGGATTGTTTAGCCATCCAACACTCAAAAGATAAGAAATTGAGGCCTAGAATTATCATTGTCTAAGGTCTAAACCAGAAGAGAGCGTCTCTGATTCAATTCCCAATCCACTGGATTGGCAGACTGTGGAAACATTCTCTCAGCCACGGAGTTCCTTAAAGGACTTTTCACAGGCATTCAATATTTATAACTCAAGAGACTGCCCCCATAAGGCATTCTGGAACACTTCTTTGGTATATAATCTTTCCCAGTTCTACTAACCACTGAGATCCATCATAACAAAAAGTTAGTTTGGCTATTGAACATAAGTGCCAGTCAACAGTAATGTCACTGTAAAACCGCTATATTTATTAATTTGTTTATGTGTCTGTTTTGGAAAAAAAAAAAAAAACCATCCTATCCTGACGAGTGCACAGTACCTATAATTTCTTATAAAAAACTGGGTTCCTGTCCTAAGAACTAAGGACAAGTACACAGTAAAGTTCACTAGCCCCTTTACAAACAGGTGTATACCTACATGCAGGTTATATGATCATTCACCGTAATGGGAACCTGTATTCAGTGAACCCTGTTACCATATATACATGAGTAAGGCTGGGCTGCCATGCCAGAAAATAGTTCTTTCCTGGTCAAGTACTTGGGCAGAACAGCCCCCACAGAACCTCCATGGAAGCCACATGCCTCGTTACTGTTGCTATGGCAGCGCCACTGCACCCAGCTGCCACCGTCCACAGCCTACCATGACCAACGTCACTCCGGCAGGCCGGGGCTACTCACTGGACCCCCCCTTGCAGACAAATGTGCTATAAAACTGTGAAATATGTTCATTAGGACCAACCAATGACATGCAACAACGTGTTGGCTGTCAAATCCCAGATCAAAGCGTCAGGTTAGAAGTCACACTGTAGTCCTGCTGGAACAGAAAACAAAAGCACAAATGATGTGTTGCAATGGTTATTTCGAATCCTAACACATGACAAAAACTAAGCCAGTTTACCAACTCAGAGTGCATTCATACTGACAAATTCACATGCTGCTGACAAGGAGTTCTCCGCAGAAGGAAACCCTAAAAGTTCAGCTGTTCTGTTCAGATTGCACTTGATTTCACTCTTAACCACTGCACTGGAAATACATCCCTATTGCATTAGGGCCCAATATTGTAATTGGAAGATAGGCAAATTTTACTGTCTTCCTTCGAATAACCATGCAAAAAATGCTATCTTGAATAGAGATCATTATCTACAGTCTCAAAAATAAATAAGCCCAGCTGCCATAAATAGCCAAGCCATTTTGATACTTCAGAAAGGAATAGCCCCATCGATAGCTCAGTGTCTTATTCAAACTTGCTAAAACAAGTATAGCCTACTCAAACCGGCAGATGCTCAGCAGGTCCCAGGCAGAGCTATTCCATATCACCCACTACCTAATCCAGTAACTAAAATGCCGGGGATTAAACCTGGGACCTTCTGCACCCCAAAAAGACGATCTCTCACTGAGACACATCCCCTTCCATAATTCCATAAATCAGGTATCAGAGATTAATTCTCTTATAAATCCTACCATCAAAAACCATGCCAGCAACCGTGGATGGAGAAGGAAGGAAAGAAGGAAGGAAAGGACTGGATTTACACCCTGTCCCGCACTCGGGAGTCTCCAAGTGGCCCAAAACCTCCTTTTCCCTCCCCACAATGGACACCCTGTGAGGCAATCCTCCCACCAACAATGGATGAAAGTCCACCCATACGTTGCTCAATGGTAGCCACCTTTCCAAAATAGCCCTATTTACTAGGTTATTCAAGGAACATCTAAAGACACAGGCAAAACGGCACCCAAGGGAACTGACAAGGTAGAAACTGCCGAGGACACCAATTGTGTAGACACGGCACACACCCGCATATAAGGCTATAGGGCCAACAGTGAAAGGCATTTGGGCCCCCAGCATAGGGAAAGCACCTGTGGTCACCAAAGGTAAAAGCCTGGCCTACCCACTTAGGAGCAGGCCACTTCCCTTTTTCGGCACCCGAGCCCTTCTTTGGAGCCAAGATGTTCTTAATGGAATCACTCTCCAAAGGCGCAAGCCCAAAATGTCTGCATCCTCTTTTTCCAAGTCAAAACACCTAGGGCTATTTAGCTTGGAAAAAGGATGGCTGAGAGGTGGACATAATTGAAGTTTATAAGAGTATGGATGGGATAGCAAGTTGAGAAAGAAGTAATTTCTTCCTTTCTTTCAATATTAAAACTCATGGGCACACCATGAACTTGCTGGGCAATCAGGTTAGCACAGACAAAAGGAAGTACTGCCTCACCCAAAGAGTGATTAACACATGGAATTCACTGCTACAGCATGGACAGCTTCAAAAAGGAATTGGATAAGCATATAAAGCAGAGTTTCCTAAGTGTCTATAGATAGGAACTCTCAGCCTGGGGCATCTGATGCCCTGTATTCTTGCCCTCCTGGCCACTGTGTAACAGAGTGTTAGACTAAATGTGCCACCAGCTAAATCCAACACTGCCTCTTCTTATGCTCTAATGTATCCTAAGATGGCCGCCACTCCTAACTTCCCCAAAATGGCTGCCAGAGAAGCCTAAAATGGCCACTGTATCACTACTATATACCTGGCCTCCACCGCATCACACATGCTCCTAAAGAGCAGCTATATGTAGCTGTAATGGTGGTGGAGGAGTGGAGGACACTATGGGAGGGTGGATGATGAGGCCAGATCTAAAGGAGTGATAAATTGTAGGGGTGAGGCAGCCTTACCGTGTTGCCACTCACTACCTACAAGCCAAGGTTGGGGGGGACTACCTAGAGCTTTCACCAAAGGACTAAGGCCCTTAACTACAATTAGCTCCCCCTTTAAAAGAAGTTTCCTCCAGGTGCCAGGCAGAGCAGCGCTGCCATCCAGAAGCTGCCGCTGTCGTCCTTACACCAGCCCGCCAGCTCTTTGCGGGCCTGGACGCTGCCGCTGTGGCCAGGACGCCCCACGAGCGTGGGCGCTGGCGACGCAGCCCAGAAGCTCCCCGGGCCCTGCCACTGCGGCCCGGATGCTCCCTACGCGTGGGTGAAGAACTGTGTGGGGCAGAGGGCGGGAGCCAAGCCTAAATAGGCTGGCTCCGCCCCCTGCCTGGTGTCCTTATCTTCCTGCCTCACGAGGAGGCAAATCAGCCCCCTCCCGTCAGCGCGGGCTCGGCGGGAGTTGGGGCTCGCATTGTATCCTACTGAGCTGCATCTCAGCACTGGGATGAAAGAGCATCATGTTATGGTGGTTCAAGTCCTATCGGGGGGGGGGGTACATCTCAGAAGGTAGTCTGGGAGATTTCTTCTCTGTTCCATGGCTGTTGAGGCTTTATGGGGTTTGTTCTTATCCCCCATGTTATTTAATATCTATGTGAAGTCACTGAGAGAGGTCATCAAGAAGTATGGGCTGCAGTGTGACCAATATGCGGATAACACCCAGCTCTACCTTCATTTCCCTCCTAATTCCAAGGGTCCTGCTGATGCTCTGAACCAGTGTGTTGAGTCAGTAATGGCCTAGATGAGGGTAAACAAGCTTAATCTTGAAAAGACAGAGGTTCTCTGGGTTAGCAGAAAGCTATACTAGGGACTTGGATCTCTCTTGTCTTGGATGGGATTATGCTCCCCTTGGATGTAATGTATGTATGTTTGACAATTTATATTTTTAAAAAAATTAAAAGCCAGGTTAGCAGTTTGGAAATGCTGCTTGACACAGAGATCACCTTAGAAAACCAGGTGACTCTGGTGGGTCAGAGTGCATTTGCCCAGCTTTGGCTAGTGCTTCAGTTGTGTCCACTCCTGGTTCTGTTAGATCTAGTCACACACCTAGTCTGGAGAGTTACAATGCACTCTCCAGTGAGGTGTGCCTGGTCTCCTCACTCTTAACATTTAAGAGGCAGTTGAAGACAATTTTAATAAAGACGTCACTACTTTGTTTGTTTGTTTTACATTTATTTTCAGTCATAATTGAGATTTTAAATTGTGGTATTTTATGCATTTTTATTATTGTTGTTTTAGTTACATTGTAAACCACATTGAGTTATGCAAGGCAGAGAGGCAACTAATACATGTTTAAAATAAATAAATAATAAACAAATCCCAGTAAAGATCACAGAAGATGGGAATATCAGAAGTGAGACTCCAGTTGCCCTGACCTGGATAGCCCAGGCAAGCCCAAACTCATCAGGTCTTGGAAGCTAAGCAGGGCCAACCCTGGCAAGTACTTGTTAGGGAGATCTCCAAGGAATACCAGGGCTGGGACACAGAGGCAGGCAATAGAATTTGAATCCAGTTAGGTTATTAAACAGCTGAAAGTCAGGAAATCTGGCTACTTGAGGTAGGAGATTTGAATGGTGGGCAGGAATAGGGAGACAGCTGAAATACATCAGTCTGTCAGTTGACTGCTAGTTACTCTGAACCATCTTGGTCAAATTGTCATTGGAAGAAAATATTCTTAGTGTTGCCATACAATCTCTCCGAAAACTAAGCAACATACTTTGGAAACCTGTCTGGCACTATGGACCAAATTAATTCCTGAGGCACTTTCATGTCAAAGAAGTTCTTCCAGAGGCAGATTTAGATGTACTTGTATGACAAATGTGGCAGATGACCAACCAAGAGAGGGGTGTTAAAAATGTACTTTACTACTACTTCTGTAGTCACAAGAAGTAGCAACAAGGCAGGGATTTGAATTGCCATATTTTTTCTTCTGCAAATATTCCCTAGAATGTTTTAGGAATGCATGAGATTTTTATATGTATGATGTATGAGTGTTCCATGCATTCTTCTAGAACAGACAGCTTGTCAAATAATATCACAAATGCAAGAACACATCAGCCTCTATAGAGAAGTTAATGGTTTTGCTGAACCTGAGTACAACTTCAGTTGACTGTCCTGCAACACACTTTGTGCCAGTGCTAGCATTCTTTGAGTTTCTGATCTCCCCTAAAGCAATATTTAAAGTCTTACTAGGAATGCTTAACAGCTCTCTGCATCTTATCTCCTGTTTAGATGGGGATGGGGATGAGGGGGAATCTGGATTCCTTCATCTGTAATTCTTCTTCTTTTGATGTATGGATTTGATTCAGGCTTCTGCATAATGTTCAGTTTTGTAGTGACTTCTACATATTACCATCAACACACACACAATCATATCTCTGTTATTTAATCATTGTTTAAGCATGTATGTTCTTGAGCAAAAAAATCTAAAGGAAGCAAACATTTGTCTTGACCGTATTCCATTTAAAATATCCATTTAAAATAAGATAATGCTATGTCAAATAACACAGGATGAAATTATTATCCTTTTGTTCTAATATGCCCAATAATAAATATTTCTGTACACTTGGGTTTTTTTCTTGCGTGTGTGGCACTGTGATTGTTAAACTTGTCTTGTTTCTTCTCATTACTAGAATACTTCATAGGTAAACTCACTTAACAAAGCTATTGTGCTTTCTGATCAAAATGGAAATTGATGCTAGGGTATAATAAGCAATTTAATTTTTAATGAGCTTATTTGGGCCAAAGTCATAAAGAAGGGTATAAGGTGCAAAAATAGCCTGAACATTAATAACAAAATCCTCCCTTAGAGCACTAATGACAATGTCCAAAATACAACTAAAGTGGAATTATAGTCCATAGAAAAAAAATTTAACATGTTCCAATTGAATATTTTTGTTTGTTTTATAACTATGACTCTGAGTAAGCAAGACATAGGATATTAAATAACACAGGAATATATACAAATGTGTGAGTTTTTCCCCCTTAAAAACTCAATTAAGCAATTTGTTTTATTTCAATTGTACAGAGCACATGTTCAAACACATATTTCAATGAGATCTTTGTGCCTGATGGCCATTTACAAATGCCTTAATATTACATTTGTTATCTATTTGAATGTGCCATTTTTAAAGGGCTTCTGGGAGATAGCTAAGATCTGGAATTTTATCTTCAGTGTAAGGTAAGTGGTAATAAACAACTCTTCTCTCATTTGCTTGCTGTTAGGAGCAAGCAAATGAGTGGGGGGAAGTGGGGAGAAGAAGCTGCGTAGAATCTTAAATGTCCTGAAGTTCTGAATATCTCCCCAAGATTTGTAGATGATTTATTAGAGGGGCATATGACCTATGTTAATAATCACTGACCCCATGATTCTGGTGCAAGAGAGGAGCCATAGTTGTCAAAAGCAGTTTTGTCAATGTTATTTTAAAAGAGCTCAATCGGGGTGCAAATGTTTCACTACAGCTGTAATAGGGCTGTTTACAGCTAGCTGTTCTGGACCATTTGGGACCCACTTCCCAGTACTGCTTTTTTTTTTTCATAGGAGGCCACTCCGCAAAGCAAGCTAGAGCACTAACGATTCCAAGCACATTGTTGATCGTGAGGTGGATGTTCTCATCTAGACATCACAAAATGGACACTGGGAACTTTCGGTTTCGGCGGAGCGAATGGCGGCCACCTCTCGGGACGCTCCCGGAGATGGTTAGCCCACGCGCAGTCTGGGGGGGTCTTCGCATGTGCGAAAGACCCTAGTGAGCCTTAGGCAAAGGCTCCGAACCGGGGGCGCTTGGGGAGTAGCCTCTTTGCTGGCAGACAGCCGGGAAATTGAGGCTTTCTCCCCGCCCCAATCGGCCCCGCTGCGTCGTGCCCGTAATGGGACTTAGCAACGCCACCGAATTCCAGGAGTGAAGAAAGCAACATGAATTAAAATAAAAAGAAGAATTGGCATCGAATCGTGAGTTGAAGATCTATTTTGAGCGAGAATTTGAACCCCCCCCGCAAGCGTATAAGTGTATGGGAGGAGGGAGGAATCCCCACCCCTTTTGAGAAGCGGGATTTATAAAGGAAAAGCGAAGGGGGGCAAAGAGAAAAAAGTGTTGGTGAAAGTACCTTTGGGGTTTTACGGAAGATTATGAGCTTATTAGCTTCCTGAGGGATGCGGCACGAACTTTGAAAAAGTAAACAAAAAAAAAGAAAATGTCGACGGTAGAAGTCCCGCAGAAACCGGAAAAGAAGAGGGGAGGGACTTCTGGTCCGGGTAACCCCCCCCCAGAGCTAGCTGTCAATCAACAGGAAAGTGAGATACTGTGCCCTCTGCTGGATCAAATGCGGAAAATCAACGAAACTTTGGTTGAAATGGAAAGTGTTCTCATCAGCCGACAAAAACAAATATCAGAAACAACAAGGAAGATGGAGGAAATCGCACAGAAATCTAATCGGACTCTACGTTTTCAAGGCGTGTAAGAAGAAGAGAAAGAAGATCTCAGATCTACCTTGCCGAGTGTCTTGGCACCCCTAACTGGCAGAGAAGCGAAAGAATTAAAAGAAGAGGTGGATATGGCCTTTAAAGCCTATCCCGCTTTTATGGAAACAAATAATCTGCCAGCAGAAGGGGTTGTTGAGCTAATCAAGCAGTATACTAGAGATCCAATTTCATGTGTAGTGTTTGCAGAGCCCGTGAAAATTGGAGGGCAGAAATATAAAGATAAAAGAGAGAAGATAGACTCCGTCTTTAAAACACAAAGATTTCTGAAGAGACACGCCAGCACAGAGGAAGACGCAGCACTCACAATTTGGACAGACTCAAGCAGTGAAGAAGACAGCAGCCCAGAGGAAGGAGGTGCCGGAGCGGGAGATACCAAGGCCAAAAGGGCTCACCTTATAATTTGAGAGGCTTAAAAAGAAGACATCTTAAGAAGTAACTGTTCGTGTAACATCTGAAAGGAGCTGATTAATAACTAACCCCAATGGACTTTACTAACTTTATTAACAGAGTTATTTTGGACTTTGGAAGTAGAAAAGAAGATCTTTCAACCGTGATGGATGCCAAAAACTGTATTAAATACTAACCAAAACTAACTTTTTTTAACAGAAAAAAATTCACTCCACTCTTTTTCTTACTCCATCTATATACCCTACCCTTTTCTTATAAAAAACAATAAAATTCTCTCCTTTTTAGGAGAGTTTTAACAAAACAAAAAAAATGGACACTGGAACAAGTAATTGCCCTAGCTAATACACAGTGCCATCTTAAGCACAATTATACCCTTCCATGCCAATTAACTTCAATAAACACAGGTAAGGCATAAGTCTGCTTAGGATGGCACTTATAGTTACTTTGTAGTTGATAAGAGTACAACTGTGTCTTTCAGTAACAAAATCCTGGCATTGCTTAACTGACCTGCCCAGAAGAATATTGTCAATCATGTGGGATTCATGGGGTTCAATCACATCTGAGTTTATGCTAAGAATGTCATAGAACCTTAGAAAGGCTGGCAAAACCAGTGCCTCTTTTTACCAATGGAGAAAACTGCAGGATGATTAGTAAAATTCCTATCAAGACGAGGTATATGCCCTCATTGATGGAAACATATTGACACAAAGACTGGTCTTCTCTTTTTAGTTATACCACAAAAAATAACTCTCACTGGCATACCTGGCCAGAGTAAACTGGCCATGTGGACTTCATTATCTTGCACTCTTCTTACCAATCTCCCTTCCACAATATCATTTAACATAACCCCCAAATCAGCACCAAGTTGTAGTCCAGCAGCAAACACAAGTTTCAACACAGTCTTCTAAAGAAGAATTAGAAAAAGCTTGCATTGTTCAGTTATGAACTGCAGTATTCTTGCCTGACTTATTTAGATCATAAGCCTGTAGAATATTCTAGTGGGTACCTAAATGTGAGGAAAATTAGCAAGTTTTTTTCATGTAGGTAAGTTCTACAGAACTCAGAGTAGTGACATATAGAATAAATATGCTTATGAAGTAAGTTTTACTGTAATATTCCTTCAGTGAAAACTCTTTTTTTATTTTAAACAAACAGTTCATAGAAGCCAGTTCCAGTGATATCCATTTTGGTATGAATGATGCTTAGAAGTGAGCCAGTCTAGTCAAGGTATAAAAGTGAGAATACCTTAGATGCCAAAATCATATTATTTTTTGCCTTCATTGGCCACTAGTGATAATATCTTCGCTTATTCAGCAATGTGGAATCAAGGCCTGCATAATAAGAAATTAGTAACTGGACACCAAATTCACAAAGTGTGATTAAAAGTATGGTCTTTCTTTTACATATTATGGTTTCTACTTTCAGATATTAATGCACTCTTTCCCTATTTTTACATGTTTAAGTAGACATTGTTCACAAGTGTACATTGGCTTTTATAGTTTCCTTTGTATTTTTTTATCACCTTGTAGTGGAGAATGAAGGATTTTTTACTACAGGAGCATCCCTAAAAAGGTTTGCTCAGAAGTAAGTTCCAGTTCTTGTTATATTATTGTTATTCAAAATAATATACATACATACATACATACATACATACATACATACATACATATATATAACTGCATCCTATAGCTCCTGCTTTGGCTGGGGCACAAATAGCTATTGCCAGTTTCTTCTCTATGACCTGTCATCCCTACCCCCACGAAAGCTTCATAAGTTAAAAGGTGAAGGACTGCTGGATCAACAGAGATATTGCACCATGGAACAGAAATTCTAATACTTGATTCCATGAACTACAGTTAAAAAGGTTGACTGAGAGCCAGTTTGGTGCAGTGGTTAGGTCTGATTCCCCACTCCTCCACATGCAGCTGCTAATGTGGCCTTGGGTCAGTTACAAGTTGTTTCAGAGCTGTTCTCTCACGAGCAGTTCTTGAAAGAGCTCTCTCAGCCCCACTTACCTCACAGGGTGTCTGTTGTGGGGAGGGGAAGGGAAAGGAGATTGTAAGCCACTCCAAGACTCATTCAGGTACTGAACAGTGGATTATAAATCCAATCTCCTCCTCCTTCATAGGAGTGGGCCACACATGCAAAGTTTAAATGTTCTTTCCTGTAAGTTTGAAGGAAACCAGAAAGACTGAAGACTGGTTCACACCTGTACATGGCTTGCTTTCTCGTCACATGATTAGTCAGAACTTAATGGTTGACAGACTACCTGGCCTCACTGAAAACATTGTCTGAGTTGACTTCAACAGTGGTCCTTCTAAATCCACTGAAGTCTATACTAAAAGACTATTAAGAAAGAGAATGACAACAAAACACATTAGATCAGTATTTACTCTGGTCAGGGATCAGTATTGAAACCACTGCTATTCCATTTGTTTATTATCTGTAATTGGGAGTCAGCAACAGAGAGTGAGATGATACCAAATTATTCAGGACAGCATCAACTAAAGCAGACTCTGAAGAACTCCAAAAGTATATCTCCAGACAGGGTAACTGGGCAATAATGTAGGTTCAGTTTCAAGGTAAAGTGATGCACAGTGTAGCAGAAACAACAACAAAACCCTCCTGACCATGCATAGGCTTAGGGTACTAGATTTTGTGATGCACCAGAAAGGTGAGAGGAGATGTCTGTACTGCCTTGAAGGGAAGCTTGGCATTAACTAGCTTCTGTTGACTTTGGTCTTTTATAGCTGCCATGATGGAACATGAAGAGTTCATCTTTATTTTTAGTTTGTTCATTTGAATGCTTAATAAGTAAAATATTCATTCTATACTTTCCTCTCTACTAAACAGTGGGGCATGAAAGTCATAGTTTGTTTAGGGTGACAAAAAAAGTCTGGCAAGCCTTGCATTGAGGGTGTTTAAACTGGCAATAACTGGCCAGGAAAGAGATCTTGTGACATGGTGGATAATTTGATGAAAATGTTGACAGTGTGTAAAAAAAGGCAAATTCTATGCTACAAACTAGTTTTGTAATGCCTTTAAAGATGTCTGCATTTGGAGTGCTGCATACATTCTAATTACCACATCTCAAAAGATGCAAGAAAAGGTGTAGAAAGGGGCCATCAAAATAATCAAGAGGTTTGAGTACCGTTCCTAAGGGAAAAGGCTACAGATTTTGAAACTCAATAGTTTAGAGAAAAGACTACTAATAGGAGACATGCTAAACCCCTATCCTTCCCTTTATATAATTGAGTAGTGGTCGACCGGCTTGCCCAAATAAGGTCATGGCCAAATAAGGTGAAAATGTGTGGCAAAATCAGTTTGCCACAGGGGCTGCCAGTCGAACACGGGTCCTGGCCATTCGCTCCTGTGCCTGGCTGCGTGGCCTCAGTCCTGCCCATGCAGCCGGCAAATGGCCTCTCGGGCTGCAGTCTGTAGCCATCCGCCATGCCAAATGGATGCTTCACCAGCTGAAGTTGCACCCTGTGGACCCCGGTGCCATTCCTGCCAGGGGGCCATGGGCCCCACAGGGCCTCCCTCAATCGCCAACTTCTGATGCCCCACACCACAATCCGCAGCCCCGCCTCCACCAACCCCTGCAGGGACGGGTGATGCCTTCTGCCTTTCCCCAACATCTCTGGCCCATGGCGGGAAGAGATGTGAGGCTAGCCGCCTTGGCCCAGTGCTCCCTCAGGTGGGGGGGGGGCTGACTGCCCACCAATGACCTCCACCACGCGGTGCCCTGGCCAGCCGAGCCCAGCCACTCTCCCCAATTGCCCCCTCCATCAACTCATCACGGAGCGGGTGAGGCTGCCTGCCTTGCCTACTGCTCCGCGGTGCTGCCGACCTGCCTGGCTGCCCACCTTGCCCCGCCACACCCTTGTGCAGTCATGGAGCCAGGGCCAGTGGCCAGGGGTTGAGCCGCAAGCCCAGCCGCCATCGCCCGCTGCAAGGCCTCTCTCTAGGGGCCCCATGCTTCGGAGGAGGCCAGGAATGGCCATGCCACCTGTGCCGGACCTATGCTGCTCGCTGCCGCCCCGATTTCAGCCCCCACAACAACAGCCACCCCTTCCAGGAAGGACAGAGATGGCAGTGGCAGGGCCACCGCACAGCCGCAATCGACCCTCCCAACCCCCAACCACTAGACACCCGAGAGCAACGGTAGACAAGCCGCTGCCCAACTGACTTCAGCCCTCTCCCCTCCCACCTGCATGCCTGGCACAGGACTGCCAGTGCCGCAGGAGCCACTGCCCACCTGGATGGGCCCCTAACCTCTTCCCCTCATGGCTTCTCCCACCCCCCACCAGCCGGACACTGGGAAGAACCTTAACCCATGCCAGCAGAAGCTCGCTCAGGTGCCCTCCCCCTTTCCGCCCCTTCCTTCCACTCTCTCTCCCCTCACCACTTCCTCTCTTTCACTCTGTTCCCCCCTTTCTTTCTCTCCTCTTCTTCCCTACCTTCTCTCCATCCCTCCTTCCACTCTTTTTCTCTTTCTACCCTTCTTCCTTCCTTGCTTGCTTTCATTCTTTCACCCTTCCTTCCTACCTCCCTTCCTTCCTTTCCACATTACTATCATGACCCCCCCGTTTCTCTCTCTCTCTCTCACCCCCACTCTAACTCTCTCTCTCTCTCTCTCCCTTGCTTCTCACTTCCACCCTTCCTACCACCCACTGTTCCTTCCTATCTAGGGCCCGTTGTCTAGGTCACAACGGGCTTCGCTCACTAGTAAATATATATATATATATATGGAGAAAATAGAGAAATCCCCCCTTGTTAAAGGGCACCCAATCAAGTTATTGGGCAGTAGATTCAGGATGGGCAAAAGGCTGATCATGCAGTTGGTTCCCTTCCTCGAATGTGATGACTTGACAATGGTAATCCGTGCAATGGTCACCTCGAGATTAGACTACTGTAATGCTCTCTACATGGGACTGCCCTTGTCACAAATTCAGAAGCTGCAGCTGGTGCAGAATGCGGCTGTGAGAACACATCCAGCCTGTGCTGAAAACACCACACTGGCATACTGAATTCACTTCAAGGTGCTGGTTCTTACCTATAAAGCCCTTTATGGTCAGGGACCAGCATACCTGAGGGACCACCTTTCCCCACATGTTTCCCAGAGAGCACTGCTTCTGGGACACAAAACCTCCTAATTCTCCCTGGCCCTAAAGATGCCAAACTGACCATCACCTGGGCTAGAGTCATTTCTGTGGCAGCTCCACACTGGTGGGATGAGCTCCTGGAGGATATCAGGACCCTGCAGAACTTACTACAGTTCCATAGGGCCTGCAAGACAGAGCTCTTCCACCAGGCACTTGACCACATTTGATCACATTTAACATCTGGTTGTAACATCAGAACCTTCCCTGGGATCTTTTCCATCGTCATTGTTGTATTGACTGACTTCTGTTATGAAACTATTGGATATTGCAATATTGGATCATGTTTGCTGCTGCATAGGAAGATTATGTATGTATAGCACTTTAGATTTTATGTTGGTTTTAAACTGTTTACAAAATGTTATGCAAGTCACCCTTCTGCAGGGAAGGTGGGGTATAAACCTAATAAATAAATAAACAAACCGTCTTCACTCTAGGCCAAAACAAACTTGTGGCTCAAAGGTCATTAGTTGGCTTTAAAAGAGGACTGGTCAAATTCATGTTCAATCATTGTCTAGTAGCCAGCCATGATAAGTAAAGGAAATCTCCACACTCAGAGGTGCTAACTTTCTGATGACCACCGCTTAGATGCAATGATAGAGCAAGACTTTGGCCTTTGTGACCTGCTTATAAGCAGAGGTATCTAGTTGGCCACTGTGTGAAACAGAATCTCTCCATACTGGGTGAGTGAGTCAAATGTGGCCTGATTCAACAAGCCAGCAAAAAAATTATGTCCTTATATTCTTGCACTGTAGTTATAAGTATGCCTTACAAATAATCTTACTTTTATTTTTTAAAATTGGTGATCATGGTAAATAGAAAACAATATGCTAACATCTTTATGGCTGACTTAGTGCAATGCTTCCTAAATTCCCACCCACTCATACCTCTCTTATACTTGTGATACATTGATGACATTTTTATTGTCTGGACACATGGTAAAGAAGCCCTGAACATATTCCACAAGGCATTCAACAACTTTCACCACACTATCAACCTGACAATGAACTAATCTATGCAAGAAATACATTTTCTGGACACTACTATAAAAATACTCAATGGATGCATAGACACGACTTTATACCAGAAATCTGCTGACTGACAAGCATACATATATGCCTCCAGCTACCATCCTAAATATACCAAACATTCCACTGTTTACAGTCAGGCTCTATGCCAATGCACCCTCTAAGCTGTGGAGTCTTGTGAGCAAAAATTCTACTTTGTGAGCTACTGACATTAAAGTTGTGAGTGGGTGATTTGGCTACTGCATAAATTAGTTTGCTTTGGAGTCATCCTTCATGAGCCAAGACAAAAATGTGTGAGCCAGAGGCTTAAAAACTGTGAGCTAGCTCACACTAACTCAGCTTAGAGGGAACACTGCTATGCTACAGTCACATCTGCTCCAATCCTATAGACAGAGAATATCTCCTGAAGGAACTACAACAAACCTTTTTGGAACTATCACACTGATGTTGTGCAATGCCAGATCTATTAACAACAGCTCTGCACAAAATGTCAACCTGGAACCAAGACCTGGGTGCGGGAGGGTGAAACTGTCAACCTTAACCAGCTCCCCCCCCCCGGTTTCTCAGTCCATCAGTCTTGGAAAAATGGGTGGGGAGGGGTGGTGCTACTCATCCAAGAATCTTTCTCCTTCAGAGTTCTCCCTGCACCAAAAATTACTGGCATTGAAAGTGTGGGCCTAATGTGGAATGATGAGGAGAGTTTGGCTATCTGGCTGGCATACTGATACCCAGCCAAACGTGCTGGAGGTGTATCGGGCTGGGTGCTGGAGTACCCTAGGCTATTAGTCTTTGGTGATTTCAGTGTCCATGTCAATGATGCAACCTTCTCACAGGCCAGGGACCTAATGTTATCCATGGCAGCACTGGGACTCTCCCAATTTGCATCAGCTCCCACACACCAAGCAGGCCACACACTGGATCTAATTCTGGGGTGGGGCTAGATGTGGAGCTGATAGCCAAGGAAGCTGTGCCATGGTCAGACCACTTTGCCCTGAAGGCAACCCCTCCCTGTTTAGACAGCAAGCTGATTTATGCTCACCCACAGAGACTAATGAATCCCATTGGCTTCCAGAATGCTCTGTGGGATCTAATGCCCCCTGGCGATTCATTGGGTGATCCGGTGGAGGACTGGCAGGGCTATCTCTTGGAAGCCATTGATGAAATTGCTCCCTGGCACCCTCTGCCCCCACACCAAACAAGCTCCATGGTATACTCCAGAGCTTCAGAGGATGAAGCAGGAGCTAAGACAGTTAGAGTGAGGGTGGCAGTGTACTCATGTTGAAGCAGCAGGAGCATCTTTTAGGATACTTATGAAAGCCTATGAGATGGAAATGAAGGCCTCTAAGAAGGAATTCTATATGGCCTCCATTGCATCTGCTAGCTGTCATGCAGCCCAATTATTTAGAACAATTAGATCATTAACTTCCCTACTACAAGGTAAACAAAACGGCAAGGAGCTCACTGCCATGGCTGAAATGGTAAAGGAACTGGAAGCCCTTTGGCCATTTTCTGGTCCAGTGTAGGACCGATTCAGCTATTTCTCCCAGGAAGAGGCTGACAAGACTCTGGTTGCTGTGAAGCCTACCACTTGCCTCCTTGATCCGTATCGATCCTGGCTTGTTAAAGTCTGTGGAGATAGAATTCAAGCTCCCCTTGGAGTTATTATCAATTTGTCCCTATTGTCAGGGGCATTCCCAAGGAGCCTCAGGGAGACGATGGTGAGACCACTCTTGAAAAAACCATCTTTGGACCCTATGGTCCTAGCCAACTACTTCCCAGTATCAAACATGGTTTCTGGGTAAGGTAGTTGAGAGAGTGATAGCTGAGCATCTACAGGCATCCTTAGATGGCTCCTCTATCCTGGACTCCTCTATCCTGGATCCCTTTCAGTACCACTTCCATCTGGGTTACAAGGTGGAGTTTGCTCTGGTCACCCTCACAGATACTCCAGAGGCATCTGGATCAAGGTGGGTTGGTGCTGCTGTTGTAACTTGATCTAACAGCAGCATTCAACATGTTCAACTATGACCTTCTGACTCACTGCCTCACCAATGTGGGTATATGGGGAACTGCTTTGCAATGGCTCTCCTCCTTTCTCCATGGTTAGGCACCAAGTGTGGCAGTTGGGGAGAGAGTTTCACCACATTACCCTAAGGTATGTGGTGTCCTGCAGGAACAATCCACTCCCTGATGTTCTTTAACATCTACATGCATCCCCTTGCCCAGTTAATCCATGGGTTAGGGCTGGGTTGTCACCAGTATGATGATGAGACCCAGCTGTATCTGTTGATGGATGGCCAGAATCTGCCCCAGATATTATGGCTAGGGCCCTGAAGACTGTAGCTGACTGGTTACAACTGAGCTGGGTGAAACTTAATCCAGCTAAGACCTGAGTCATGGGGGGATGGGTTTGGAACTCCAACTCCCAGCCCTTGGTGGGGTGCCATTGATGCCAGCACCAATGGTGAGGAGATTGGGAGTGATTCTGGATGCCTCCCTTTCCAGGGAGGCCCAGGTCACTAGTGTTGCCAGTTTTACCATTTCCAGCTGGTCAGGCAACTGGTTCCCTACCTTTCCTCCCATGACTTGGCAATAGTGATCCATGCAATGGTCACTTCCAGGCTTGATTTCTACAACTCGCTATGTGGGCCTACCCTTGAACCTGATCTGGAAGCTTCAACTGGTACAAAATGTGGCCGCTTGCCTGCTAACTGGGACATCTGTGTTGGCGCACATTCAGCCAGTGCTGCACCAACTGCATTGGTTGCCATTTGAGTATCAAGTCAGGTTCAAGGTTGTGGTAGTAACCTTAAAACCCTATGTGGCCAGGGACCAGCATACCTGTGGTTGTTCCACTATATTCTACTATGGTCAGGCCTCACCTGGAGTACTATGTCCAGTTTTAGGCACCACATTTTAGGAAGGATGTTGACAAGCTTGAGCATGTCCAGAAGAGGGCAACCAGGTTGGTGAGAGGGTTGGAATCCAAGTCTTATGAGGAAAGGCTGAAAGAGTTGGGTATGTCTAGCCTGGGAAAGAGAAGGCTTAGAAGGGACATAATTGCAGTCTTCAAATATCTGAAGGGCTGTCATGTAGAAGATGGAGCAGATCTTTTCTCTCTTGCTCTGGATTGCAAGATTACATCTAATGGGTAGAAATTACAAGGGAGTTGTTACCATCTAAATATCAGGAGAAACTTCCTAACTGTAAGAGTGGTTGAGTAGTGGAACAGTCAGAACAATTTGGTGTAGTTTGGTGTAGTGGTTTGGTGTAGTGGTTAAGTGCGTGGACTCTAATCTGGGAGAACCGGGTTTGATTCCCCACTCCTCCACGTGCACCTGCTGATGTGACCTTGGGTCAGTCACAAGCTCTGGCACAGTTGTTCTTGAAAAAGAGCAGTTGCTGTCAGAAGTTCTCCCAGCCCCACCTACCTCACAGGGTGTCTGTTGTGGGGAGGGGAAGGGAAGGGAGTTTGTAAGCTGCTCTGGGATGACTTTGGGCAGTGAAGGGTGGGGTATAAATCCAATCTCCTCCTCCTCCTCCTCTTCTTCTTCTTCTTCTATTCCCAGGACTTAACAGGGATACTAGTTTATTATCTTACTACATAGGCTAACCTCATTCAGCTCTTACATCTGTATTCTCACCAATCCCCCAGAAGGGGGAGATATTTTATTTCTTATCTGGAATAATAGATTAGAATAGTAGATTGAAATGTAATGTAATGAATAGTAGAATGTAATGTAATTTGGAATGCTAGACTGGAATGTAATTCTCTGGTCTGAGGACAGGAGAGATAACTCTACACAGCCAATTGACCCACTTCAAAGAAGGTGCTGTAAGGTTGCCTCCATGCTTGAAAGGAGACAGATGGAGTATAATGGCTGGGTCTCAGTTAATTACTCTCAGCATTCCACAATTAAGGATACATCTGCTCATCAATCTCCATTTTTTTATATATTTATTTCCTTCACTATGTTTTCTCCTGAAATTAAACCCAAACAAATAGTAACTATATAAACTTAGCTTGTTATTCCTGTTTGGTCCTTGAATCTTTTAAACGTTTTCATTATGTTGTATGCTAAGTTACTGCTCATCCTCTACCATATGTATGGAGTGGTAACTTCCATTTCATTGTTTCTGAGGAAGTGTGCATGCACACAAAAGCTTATACCTTGAATAAAACTTTATTGATCTTAAATGTGCCACTGGACTCAAACTTTGTTCTGCTGCTTCAGACCAACATGGCTATCCACATGAACAAAATGGAAAATCCATAGGCATGCATCTACTGCCACACAGACAGGAGGGTCAAAGTCCTTTGCATTGTGTTAAGGCTATTCAAAAGGTACTCATGTTTGGGGAGCAGTTTATTGATAGTACAGGTAATTGCATTCTGAAAGGGAGCATCATAAAGGGACACATGAATGAAGTTGCTTGCTTGGCCTTTTGGATTACCTTTGGATCACTATCTGAAGTGAATGAACAATTCAAACACCAAAATATTAGCTTTAATGTGCTATTAGGCACTGTAGATGATAGATTCAAAAATTCTAAGGAATATCTATTGAGCTTTTTTTTTTTTTAAAAAAAAAAGTGTTATCTTTTTGTTATTGCATGGACCTTGCCGGATGAAAGCAAGGTATTTGCTTAGCAGTTTAGGTTTTCATGCCTCTTTCTTCACATCTGAAGTATCTATTCTCTCTTATCACAATGGTTGCTGTAGAAACAAATTTGGATGTCTTAGATGAAGGATTATGACTTCAGGTAAAATGGATAGAGAGCAGCACAAGTCAAGACAATATTGTTGGAGAGAGTTTAAGCTGCTAACAGAAATAAATAAAATATCTGACAGGGGATCAGGAGATAAGACCTGAAACCCTACCCTACCTATTTCTGCTACCAGATAAAGAATTCATATATGTACTATAAAAGTTCTGGACTAGATTAGGTAGTGCAGTAAGCTGCTTCAGGCTTTCCCTACGATCTAAAGAACAACTGTAGTCTAATAAGGACTATAATATAGCTGGGATATCCTGTGAATGATTTCAAATCCTTTGACAGGTTTTCATCTTATTACTGGGAGGTGTAACTTAGCAACAATCATGTACATTTTAAAGCACTAAAACTGTCCTGCTCAAGATTTTAGGATGTAACAGGTTAAAACACAGTGCATATAGAAAACCTTAGGTTTTGTCTTTGTGGTTTGGGGGAAGTAGATGATTTAATACATTATATTCTGAGATGCCTATGGCACGAAGCTCCTAGGTTAAACTATATCATTCCTATTATTCCACCGTGTAATGGACTTTCTGATTTGGATTTGGTCAAATTTTTACTCTTAGACCTTGATCACCATGTCTCTAGTAGAATGGTGTTATTTGCCTTAGCAACAAGAAAAGTCAGAATGAGTTTAGTATTTAATGCAAGGTAGAAAGAGTATAGGATTTAATGTAAGATACTGATATTTTTATTGTTTTCATTATCATTTTATAGTCTGTATTTTCCTCCAACTTTTATGTTATGTAACGTTATGTTATGGCCTATGGCTAAGACAATAAACTTATCTATTGATGGTTATGGCGTCATATGGTCCCTATGAACCACTCCAGTGAACACTCTGGCTGCAGCATTCTGTACCAACTGTAGCTTCCAGACAATCTTCAAGTGCAACCCCATGTACAGCACATTCTGATCTGATCTGATCTAATTTATTACAGCAAGAGCCAGTAAAACAGTACAATTTTGATATAAGAAAGATTAAAACAGTAATAACATAGGAATAGGAGCTGCGGTGGCTCAAGTGGTTAAGACACTGAACTGCAGGCTGTGGAAGGTCAGTAGTTCAGCAGTTCAAGACCCGGGTGCCGCAAGACGCTCCCATCTCTAGTTCCAGCTCCTGCCAACCTAGCAGTTCGAAAGCAAGAAATTGCAAGTAGATAAATAGGTACCACTTTGGTGGGAAGGTAACAGCATTCTGTGCACCTTGGTGTTTAGTCATGCCGGCCACATGACCACGGAAACATCTTCGGACAGCGCTGGCTCTTTGGCTTTGAGACGGAAATGAGCACCGCAACCCTAGAGTCGGATTCGACTGGCTTTCGAGCAAGGGAACCTTTACCTTTACCTAACATAGGAATAGTATAAAAACATTAACAAGGGGAAATTAATAAAATTAGTAAAATAAAATAATATTAATAAGATAATCATACAATTTTTTCAGCTAAAATAAGTTTATGTTTCCTAATAGCTAAGCAACAAAATTTTGCCACAGCATAAGTCACTGAGCTCTGAACATCTTTTAGGAGGAATTTATGAAGGACTTCTGGCCTAAAGTCAAGATAAGACTGCAGAGGGCTAAATCTAGACAGAAGGGGTAGTAATCTAATCTAGATGTTATCAGGGCATGCATCACAGTGGCAAGATCTTTTCTGCCCAGGAAGGTCTGCAGCTGGCTGAAAGGCACCACTGGCCACTGCTGCTACCTGTTTATCTAACAGGTGGCCCAGGTCCATGAGCACCCCCAAGCTATGAACCTGCTCCTTCAGGGGGAGTGCAACCCTGTCCAGAACAGGAGATAGCCCATTTCCTGTAGCAGTTCAGTTTGGTTGGATTAAGTTTTAGCCTGTTAGCCTCATTCATTCTAAAACTCCTTCCAGGTACCTTTTCAAGGTTTCCACAATCTCCCTGTGATCTGCTGACAGTGGGAGATAGGTGTGAGTGTCATCTGCATATTGGTGGTGGCTCAGCTCAGATCCCCAAATAACCTCTCCCAGTGGCTTTACATAGATTGAAATGTATGAAGGACAAGATACAACTTTGAGGAATCCCAAAGACCAAAGGAGCAGAACAGCAGTCCCCCAGAACCGTACTCTAAAACCTACCCTCAAAGTAGGACAGGAACCACTACAGAACAGTATCTCCCAATCCCAGTCCTGAAAGGCAATTCATAAGAATACCATGATCGAATCAAAAGCCACCAAGAGAATTAATAGAGTCACAGTCCCCCTGTCCATCTTCTGGTTCCTGTCATCTACCAGGCCTGAAGCCAGATTGGAATGAATCTGAACACCATCATTCAATCTGTAAAATCATTTCAAGTTAGACCTCAGTAACAGTGTTTTATGGTGATAATCCTTTCTGGAAGTCAGAACATAAGATAAAGGTTTATTTAGGAATTAATCTTCTTGATAGGAAAGAGGAGTGACAGAGATAGGTTCCTAAGTACATCTCTAGCTGAGAGAGAGGGTAAGACTGAGTGTGACACTTCTGAAAAGGAGGAGGAAATTACCCTCAGAGTAGCAATCTGGGGACGGACAAGGAGATAAGGTGCTGACCTCTTCTTGCTGCCCCCTGCAGAGTCTTCTTCTCTTCTTTGTACACCAGACACTGCCTTTTCAACAGATGAGGCAGGATTGTTCTTTGCAGAAACCATCTTGATTTTTCCTCAGCAGACTTTGTTCCTCAATGTGTTTTGTAATTCTCTTTACTAATAATTCTCTTTATGTGCTTGTGAGGCACATCTTAACTGGCAGGCTGGACAATATGGGAGGAGGTGTTCCTTCAACTACCCTGGCCCCAAACTCTCATGCTACTGAATATCGCTATAAGAAACTTGTTATGTATTGGAATAGCCACATGTATTTGTGCATGAGCTCCTACCGCTCACATGAATGGCCACATGTACTTGTGCATGAACTCCTACCACTCATCATGCAAATAAGCACAGCTTCGGCTGCATAACAAAAGCTGGCTAGGATTCTGGAACAGACCTATAGGCTCGCCTGGATCCTAGAATTAACCAATGGTTGAACCTTGCACTGCAAATAGCCTATCACGGGGAGTGGGTGTGTGTTCGGGTGTGGTGTATTGCAGGCCTCTTACCTAGCTTGTCTGCCTTGAGTTTGAGCTGAAATCACAATAAACCATGAGCTGATCACTCTACGCGTCTGAACCCAGTATATTTCAAAACTACAAGGAGAAGTCATCTGGTTATTTGGACTGAGATCAGGATGCTGATCACACTGACTTTTTTATTAGTTTCTGGGGAAAATGAAAATATTGAAGCAGTGCCTGAAATGTATGTATGTTTGTGATCTTCTTTGTTTGATTGATTTTATTGTTGAATTTGGAAATTTCTGTAAGCCTCTTTGAGGAGAAAAGTGACATAGAAATACCAAAATAAATACATATAAATTCCTCATTGATGGACTAGATGGAAGATCACACAAGTTCAATGTTGCCAAGGGTTTCAATAATGTAAAACAGATGCTATAAGTTGTTTGATAAGCATTTAGTTGGCAATGTTGCTTGTGCTCATCACACCTTCATTGCCACTGGTTCAGAATGCTATCAGAATTCAGATTAATCACATCACTCAGACGTGCCAGTTACCAGGATATGGAATGACAGATTGGAAATCACTGTCTAACAGATCTGTGCTCACCTCTTGCCCATCCTAGATTGTGTCATCTTGCTTTGAAGATTGCCCAGGAGTAATGAACACTTCACTAAAGGAGGTTTTAACTATAGACTTGTGGCAAAACATCACTTCGGAGACATAGCATTCAAGCAGTTGCTATCTGCCAAGGTAAACTTATTTAATTTAATTAATTAATTCTATTTTTATCCCACTGTCCCCATAAGCAGGCACGGAACGGGCTACAAATCACAAAGTAACAATATAATCAAACAGTTAAAACCATATCTTTCCTTATTTATAATTGTCACTCGAGGCAGAAAGATTTGATGCGTGGCAAAATCAGTTGGCCTGCAGTTCTGCCAATCAGAAGATCTCCCAAGTCCTGCCCACAGAACTACTGCCTGCCAAAATTCACCTCAGAACACAGGCTCACTGCAGGAGAGGACGTTGGAGCTTTGCAGCAGCAGTGGCCCTGCTCTGGCAGGCAGCGTTTGTGCCTGCCTTCACAGGGTTCTGCTAGGGCCCCGGGAGGGGCGGGTAGCGTCAGAGCTCCCCTTCCATATGGCAGCATCCATTTGCTACCCGTTTTCACCCCCCCTCAGATGGCCTGGCCCAACAACTTCTCCAAGCCCTGGGAATGGGACAGGCAGTGCTGCATTGCTGGGAGGAGGCCACCCTGTAACAGTCTCCCCCAGGCCCTGACTTTGGCTGCTCTTCATCCTCTGGGGCTGAGGGAATTTCGCCTGCCTGCCTTCCATGGGGCCAGGAACAAGGGAGGAGGAGTGGAGGACCTCCCCGCCCAGCCAAATGAAATCTCCAAGCCCTGGGGATGGGGCGCACAGCTGCTCGTTGCTGTGAGGAGGTCAGCCTGTAACGGTCTCCCCCGGGCTCTGCCTCTTCATCCTTTAGGGCTAAGGGAACTTCTGTGGTTAGTATGAACAATTTTGAGTCCTTCATGACCCACTGATTCATACTGCTAATATGTGTGTGTGTATGTTTGTGTGTGTGTGTGTGTGTGTGTGTGTGTGTGTGTGTGTGTGAGAGAGAGAGAGAGAGAGAGAGAGAGAGAGAGAGAGAGAGAGAAGATGTGGATGTCCATGCAAAATCTGTATACATGTAGACATAGAACCTTCCTGTCCAACATTCTCACTGCTGATTATTCCAAACAGAGATACACATTCTACAGACTACACATGTATACAAGAGGACACATTTTGGTGCTTAATCAAATTGCCAAAAGTCAAGCTTGAAAAGACACTGCTGTATCTATAAGTAATTTAATCAATTAATTATTTGGAAATTCCTACGCCAATGGGACCCATATAATTTCATTTCGCATCTTTGCAGTCTGCATTTCTCATGGAGACTTGAAGTAGTACTGAGAGAGAGAGAATAACACCTTAACAGACATTTCATGACTGCCGCAATAAGACTAGCCATTCCAAACTGAGCAACACAAACAACAATGTGAATATACAGTAAAACATATGTGAGGGATGTACTAAAAGGAAGGCCCATTGGAAATAATGGGAGCTAGGAATGCCAATTCACTTGCATGGGCTCCATTGAAATACATTACAGCTCAAGAAGAGTTACAAAGAAAATGCAGAATGAATTTTCCATTAAGGTCTCTAGTCCCAAATACACTGCCCTGGGACTGGAATGACAGACCCCAGAGTGAAATGACAGCCCCTGGGGGTAGCAGGAGAGTTCTGGGACTGGAATGACAGGGCCCAGAGTGGAATGACAGCCCAGGGGTGTAGGAGATGTGTCCGGGGACTGGAATGACAGGCCTCACAGTGGAATGACAGCCCCTGGGGGTAGCAGGAGAGTTCTAGGACTGGAATGACAGGGCCCAGAGTGGAATGACAGCCTCTGGTGTAGCAAGAGTGTTCTGGGAATGGAATGACAGTGTCTGGAGATAGCAAGAGAGTTCTGGGACTGGAACGACAGGCTCCAGAGTGGAATGACAGCCCCTGGGCATAGCAGGAGAGTTCTGGGACTGGAATGACAGGCCCCAGAGTAGAATGACAGCCCCTGGGGGTTGCAGGAGTTTTCTGGGACTAGAATGACAGGCTCCAGAGTGGGATGACAGCCCAGGGGGGTAGGGGATGTATCCTGGGACTGAAATGACAGGTCATTCCACTGTGGGGCCTGTGATTCCACTCCTGGATCACATCTGCTACCCCCAGGGGCTGTCATTCTACTCTGGGGCGAGTCATCCCAGTCCCAGAACTCTCCTGCTACACCCAGGGGCTGTCATTCTACTGTGGGACCTGTCATTCCAGTCCCAGAACATTCCTGCTACCCCCAGGGACTGTCATTCCACTGTGGGACCTGTCATCCCACTCCCAAAGCAGTGTATTTGGGACCAAAGACCTTAATGGCAGATCCATTCCACATTTTCTTTGCAACTCTTCTTGAGCTGTAATGTATTTCAATGGAGCCCATGCAAGTGAATTGGCATTCCTAGCTCCCATTATTTCCAATGACCCTTCAAGTCTCTCCCATTGTTTCCAATGGGGAATCCTGTTCTTTCTTTTAGTACATCCCCTTCAAGGCGATGATTGGCTGGCCGGCCTCAACCGTCCATTGGGTTGGGGGGGAGACAGGGACGCTTCTCTCCACTCTCCCTCCTGCCCGGCCCACCTCTCACTTTTGCCTGAGTCATGGAGAATCTGCTTCTATCCGCAGCGCCCATCAACCCCAACAATTCTCCCGCCAAGCTGTGGCAGGCTGCTAATGAAATTAAAGAATACATAAATACACAAATACACACAAGTATTAATAACGGTTCTGTGTGAGACCTGGAGGGAGATCAACTACTAACTATTTGGTGTCCTTAGGTCCTCATTTGTACCATGGGAATGACTGTCACACCTCAGTGGGTTACTCTTAGGAATGCCAGTTTTCTGGGGTCAGTGATCCTTGAATCTGGAGAGGGTGAGGTTTGAGGAGGGATGGGACCTCAGACAGGTACAGTGCCATAGACTCCACCCTCCCAACCAGCCATTCCCTCCTGGGGAACCATTGTTGCCAATCTCCAAGTGGGGGTTGGAGATCACTCAGAATTACAACTGATCTCCAGGAGGCAGGGAGCAGGAGATGGAAAGCTGAAATCAGGGGCAGATAATGGCAGGTTGATGCTTGGCTGGGAAGGAGATAGAGTTGCCAACTCCAGGTTGGGAGATTCCTGGAGATTTGGGGGTGGAGCCTGGAGTGGGTGAGGTTTGAGGAGGGGTCAGACCTCAGACAGGTGCAATGACATTGACCCCACCTTCCCAACCACCCATTTCCTCCTGGGTAACAATTGTTCCCAATCTCCAGGTGAGGGCTGGAGATCACTCAAAATTACAACTGCTCTTCAGGTAGCAGAGAACACTTCCTCTGGAGAAAATGGTGGACTCTATGTCATTATATCCTGCTGAGGTCACCACAGCAAATAGACAATGGCTGTCCAAGGCCTTGGCACTCTCCTAGATCCTCTTTCTAGAGCTCATTATATTTATTTCCGCAACGGGCCTTATTCCTAGTTTCTCATAAAACACAAGTGAAATACAAACAGGGTGGATTTGCCTTGACAGTGATGCTTAGTTTAAGCTGGATCCATTTGGTCAGCATTATCAGCAGGGTAGGCCAAGATAGAACTTGGCAGAGAAGTTTATTTCGACCCATTGAAGTTCAGCATCCAAGCCAGAAACTGTATTGATGTACTTGATCAGCCTTCACCATGAGAAATAGAGGATGGGAACCCTGTTAACTTCCTGGATCTCCCATCAGCTTTTGATGCCATCAACAAAGTTATCATTCTAGCCCTACTGGGTGATTTAGGGTAGTGAGGACACCATGCTCTGGTCCTCTCTGGCTGATATGCTCTTCCTATATGGTGCTAGTGAGAGAGACTGCTAATCACCTCTGTAGCATTACACCAAGTCTGCAGAAGGAGCAGCGATCAGCAAAATCTCTTTTATTAGTAGTAGAAATTTCTCATAGGATCCAAACCTATGACTGCTGCAAGCCACTACTAAATTCTCCCAATCTAATTCATTGATATTACTCATGCAGCAGAATGTATGCCTGCTGGGAAAGGTGCGATCAAGCCAAGGCAATCTTATGATTGCACATTTTTGATTGTGCAAACGACATGGGCCTCAGAGTCTTTCTCCAGCTCCCCCTTCCTCCAAAATTATATTGTCCTGACTCTGTAAAGGTGGGTGATTTTAAGAAAGAAGACATTATTGGTAGTAAATAATAATAGTATAGATAATATACTAGTAGTGAGAATATTTGCTGTTGAATCCCAGTGATTTAGGAAAACAAATTAATTGCAGGGAATTATTTACTAGTGCCGTGACATGCTGTTTGTTTGGAATATATATTAATGGTACATTTTTATTGTACCTTTGTAAAAGACGACATTTTGAGAAGGGTTTTGTTTTTTTAAAAGAATGCACTTTTACAGGATTGCATTTTTTTTTATTTGGTGGAAGCCATAAATAATGACCAGAAACCAGCATAATAAAATTTCTGGATAAATGGCAGCCAGTAATAAGCTTGGGATTGGAATGCCAATCATGTGAAGTGGAGGAAAGGTGCTTGTGTGGATTAAGAACAGGGTAAAATGTAGAAAAGAGAGAATTAAAAGGATCAGTTCTTGTTACAGTATAAATTGCTAACAGCTGGTAGTCTGTAGGTCAGCTTTAGGATAACAGTAATTACATAAGTAGCAATATTGCCAGACAAAAGCAGAATTAAATATATTTTGAAAGGGAGAAAGCCTTTAGTGATCCATTTTGCCTTTTCAGAAAGGAAAAGCATCAACTTCTTGCTTGCTGGGATTTAACTCTCTGGAGTTCCACTGTAGTCTTCCACTGACTGCCTATTAAATTCTTTGCACTCCTTAAATCCTGCTCAATGAAGGCTCTGACACAAGCACACCAAAAAAAAGCATAAAGTTTGCCTTTTCTTTCAAAGAGGTACCACAGAATGGTCCAGGGACAAGTCAAGAAACGTGGACTGAAGCCGTAGATCAGGCCAAACTGTGACTCGGGAGCCACATGTGGCTCTTTCACAGATATTGTGTGGTTCCTGGCAGGGCAGCTTGGGGAATGAAGGGGAGGCATGCCTCCCTGATCAGTCTTCCCTTCTCTAGCCAGTGTTCCTGGGTAGGCTTGGGGGGGGAGCAGAGAAAGAAAGCAATTTAAATGTGTTCTCAAAGGCCCCCCTCAGCTGGCTTGGAGAAGGCATTCGTCTCTTTAAATCCCTTCTCCAAGCCAAGCCAGCCAGTGTGGGGGCATGGAGGGGGGTGTTCGAGGACATATTTAAAGTTAAAGTTGCTTTCTTTCCACCTGTCCCTCCCTCCCCCATCTATTTGCTTTCTTTCCTCCTTTCTTTGTCTCTCTCCCTTCCTTCCTTCCATTTGCTTTCTCTCTTCTTTCCTTCCTTTCCCCCCTCCCTCTCCCCATCTATTTGCTTTCTTTGTTTCTCTCTCTTTCCACCTCTTTCATTCTTTCTTTCCATCTCTCTCTCTCTCTCTCTCTTAGACAAATAAATATCATTAGTAAGCAAATAAATATCATTGGACAAATAAATATCATTAGTAATAAATATCTGCTTTACCTCTTTTGTTTTTGTTTTTGGCAGTCTCATTTAATATTAACAAAAAACAAATTTGCATATTTTTCAATAAAAACATGTGTGATATTTATTCATGTCTTGCAGCTCTCAAACATCTGACATATATTCTATGTGGCTCTTAGATTAAGCAGGTTTGGCCACTCCTGCCCTAGGTTATCACTAGCTATGTTGTTGTGCTTAAAATCTCCTTCTTTGTATGGAAAGGAGGAAAGGTATACTTTCTTTATGCACAAATTTAAAAGCGAATCATATATTTAATTTAAAACTTTTGTTTGAGTCTGCTCAAAGCAGACAGAGTCCTGTATGCTTGTCTCCTATCAGGAAATAAGAAAGCTCTAACTGAACATGATTTTACAGGTAACAGCTTCTACATTATTTCATTGGGATTCATTGTCATGTATGGTATTTAAAATCTTGATGTTAAGTAATCCTTCAGATGCACAGAAGTATTAAGCTGTAATCATATACATAGTTATGTGCATTTAAGGTATATTGTCTTTATTTCAATAGAGAGACCATCCTTATATTTCTTTCACATAATTGCACATTTCCCCTCTATCAGCTTAATCTTCCACTATGCAGGCCTGTTCAGTCTACACACCTGCTCCGGATGAATGAAATCCTTTGGATGTGTGAAACACAGGATTAGTTTGCTTTCTTCTATATGATTTTTATCTAAATTCCAGGATTCACCAATGGACTAAACTGTTGTCCAGCCCATCATTATAGCAAAGTTCCTGCTTATTTCAGGTCTATAGACTATCAGAAAGCAAGAAAGCCTAAGCAGTTGTACTCAGGTTATTCAACACGGGTAATTCCCGGGAATGTGTCCTAAGGATTGCAGTGAAAGGAACCACATTTGGAGTATTCCCTTTCAGCCTGAATACTGAGATCCTACTGTATATCAAGTTGTTCAAGGAACTTTAGTTTGAATTGCTTCTGGGGGATGCAAGTACATCTTATTGTACCATAATTATCTGTTTTGTACCTGCTTTTATGCAAGAACCAGATCTGTGAATAGATTATGGATTCTTTACTTCAGGACCAAACTAGGGCTCTGGTCAGATGGGAAGTTTGATCCAGTGTGGTTCCGGTACTAATTGATCCAGGTTTTTTGTAACAGAGAATTTTGTTCAGACTTAGCCCCTTAATCCTCTTCACCATGTCCTTGCATGCACACAGTAGCCAGGGAATTGGGCAGTCGGATAGGTTTTTTTTAAATCATTTGTCTTTCGAGCATGCACATAAGCACTTATGGGAATCAGTGCTTTAAACTCCTGGCAGAATGGCAGCAGCTGGTGGCCAATGAGATTGCTAGAGGAAGCTGCTGGGAAATGGAGTCCAGTGTTAGGGTGGTGTTTTTGAAACCATGCTTCTGAAGAAAAATTCACATTTAAAATGTTTAAAAGGGGGGAGAGAAGCCTCATTCTGTGTCCTGTGTGCATCTGGTGTTTTTATTTAAAAACTTGGAGTGAAGCTGGAGTCACTGGCTTTGTTCTCAGATTCCATAATCCCCCCAAACAAACGCATCTTGTCAACTAATCCCTTCCCTACTCCATGTGCTGCTAAGCTGTAGGCAAGAGAGAGCAAAAGAGAGCTGCAACACAGAGAGTGGTGATCCAGTCACAAGCACATTGCCAACTGTTTTTTTTAATGGCAAAATTGTGAGGAAAATGTTCAGATGTCCTAAATGGCTTCAAATCACTAGGAGGCAGTCCAGACAGGCGGGGGTAAAGCTGGAAACAACCATAAGGTTCCCGGTTTTTCCCAGTGTTGAGAAAAGCGTGACCAGAGTGCAATGATTGCGGGAGGCCAATGAATTCAGGACTGGATACAGATAATGCCGTCTGATCAAGCATTTTAAATCCATTAGAGAGCAGCAGTAACACCGGCACAAAAAGCCCATCTGACTGCAACCTAGATGTTACACTTTTAAGGAGCTGGTCCATATTTCCCACTCTCCCCACAGCAGCTATGTGGAATGTCTCTTTGAAAATTAGGGAGAGCCTGATTCAGTTTTGAAGTGTGATGTGGTGGAGGAGGGGCTCCTGATTCCATCCCCATTTTCCTGGGCCAAATGACACAAAGGGTCCCCACTCCTCTACATGCAGCTGCTGTTGTGACCTTGGGTCAATCATAAGTTCTTTCAGAGCTGTTCTCTCAAGGATAGTTATCAAGAGAGCTCTCTCAGCCTCATCTACCTCACAGTTGTGAGGAGAGGGAGGGAAAGGGATTGTAAACCGCTCTGAGACTTCTTTGGGTAGTGAAGGGTGGGGTATAAATCCAATCTCTTCTCTTCTTCTGCTTCTACTTCCCAGACCTAGATTTTTTAAAGATTTATCATCTGGTTTGGCCCTTAGTGAAGAAGTTTTAAATAAATAAATCTACAGAATTTATATCATGTGATTGTTTCACTGTTGGAATATCTCTACATGATCTTAGACTTATAGGGCAATGGAAATGTGATGGTGTTCCAACATGTCAACATCATTCTGTAAAATAAGCTGCCAATTGGTTATGAGCTGTAGTGAAGTGCACTATACGAGACTTAGTTTTTCACATGCAGAGATAGCATATAACTGTAACACAAAGCTAGGTGCAGCATATGAAATTATTTTTATTTTATACATACATCAGTCCATAGTGATCTTGAAGTTATATTCCAGAGAGTTTTTGATTCCAGTTCTTGATGTTTCAATCTTATAATAATTAAAGTTGGCATTTTAATATATCATTATTAATTTCCTAAGTACTAAAGAGCTAAAAAATTGAGTATAATGATAGTGAAGTAGACAATGGCAGCGAATTCAATACGGCAACTCAGGGAATTTTCAAAGGAATACCCTTACTTAGCTTGTCTAATTCTCTTATCTTTTGTTCTATTTTACTTCATGTTCTTTGCACCTTTTGTTTCCTTTGCTTCAACTATCTGCTTCTTTAAAAAAAAAACCAAAAACTTTCCCCCCCTCTACTCTTATTTCTGATTCTCAAACTCTTGAGAGTGAGAGGCCATCAAGGCGCCATTTTGTTGGCTTTTTCCTTGCCTTGTGTTTACTGTTGATAAGGTCAACTTTTTACTGCCAGTCATATAAAGCCTCAAAAGCAAGTTTCAGCTTGTTTTTCAAGCAAAATGCTGGCGGCCAGCAGAGATGGGACAAGACTGGACCTACTTGAATATTTATCAAGCTTACTGTGGAAAAAAAGGCAGTTAAATGATTATTCATTTGCCCAGTTCTAGATCACTAATTAAGACCTCTCGTAAAATAATCAACCTGTATACAAAACTATGCATCTTGCTGCATTAACATTTCTGCTAATGAAGACCTAGGCTCATGATTTCGGCTAAAAAGCTTACCATCAGTACTAATCCAATATGGATAGAGTTATTCTTGTTCCCTGTAATTTTGCTTAGGATAGCATTGTAAGATTGCTCCTTTCCCACCCTGTCTTTTCCTTTCCATAGGTAGAAATCTTCTGAAGACCTGGTTACTCTTTCATTCTCACTTCCAGCCAACCAGGAAGTATACATGTGATATCATCCGGATTCCCATCCCCTTTTCCCAAGCCCAGGAAAAATACACCTTTGGTTTTCATTTTTCAGTTTTTAACTGAAGGCAGAATTGGTCCTCAAATTGTGCACAACTTCTGAGGTGCTTGTTATCGGTAAAACCTGTTTTGCCTGTACACCTTCACATTTTTAGCTTTCCTACTTTTTCTTCTAGGTTTTTTTTTTTTAATTACTGGTACTCCAGCCTGAGAATCTGGATATCTGTCCGGTGTTCTTTAAACCTCTGCCTCCTCTTCTTCAGCAATAATGTTGCGGTGTGCATATGTGTGCATGCACACATTTGAATATAAAAACATAAATACAGTCTGCTGGATCAAGCATACTGTTTCACACAGTGGTCAGCCAGTTGTCCTGTGTGTCCAAAAGACAGGGCATAGATACTGAGGCATCCCTGATGCTGTCTCATAATGCTGGTATGTTTGCTGCCTCTGGATGTGGAGGTTCCCTTTAATCACTATAGCTGCTAGCCACTGATTGACCTCTTCTCCATGAATTTCTGATTAATCCCCTTTTAAAGACTTCTATGCTTATGGCCATCACTATCACCTCTGTCAGTGAATTCAGGTTTAATTACTCATTGAGAAAATAACTATTTCCTTTTGTCTGTCCTGAACCTGTTTCCCAACAACTTCATTCTAGTGTTATGGGAGAGGGAGGAAAAAGCTCTCTCTATTCACTTTCTCTACTTCTTTCATAATTTTACAGACCTCTACAATGTCTCCCCTTAGCAATCTTATTTATAGATTGAAAGGCCCCAGACTCTCCAAACACCCTAATCAAATATTTGAAAAGGCATTCTGACACCCTAATCAAATAGTTGAAATATTTGTAAATTTTGAGATATTTGCATCTTAGCATGGACATTCTATTATTTGGTACTGATGGTGTATGCATGGCACTAGATTATTTAAATCCACTGATCTTTTTCTCAATAAAAGCATCTCTGTTTCAGCCATATTCAAGGTCTTAGACTACTTCTGAATGTGTGTAAGAAGCCCAAAGGTTTCCGTGGTTACGGTTTGTATTGATCTTTGACCCTTTAAGACAGGCATAAATGTGAGGCAGAAGTTCTTCAGAGTGCAAGGCAGCAGAAGAAAGGCTTTATAGCTTATGCTCAGGTTACCGTAGTGGGAATTGGGGCCAAACTGGAGAGCGGGCCCAGACAGGTGTACAGGTACACATCTCTTTGACAATGCACAGTAGCACAATCTATTTGCTTTACTTCAGTGAACTGTCTATTGAATTTAGTTAGCATTTCAAATTACTAAAACAAGAGTTTGAGCTATATTATATCTATCTATATGTCTGTCTGTCACTGAATAGAAGACTAGTGGTGGTAGCATCACAGAGCTTTTGGAAAGTGGCTTATTTTTAAATTCAGATAATATTTTAGGTGAGGCCTGCACTTTTTGTTCTTTGTTATCATTATGATCATGATTTCTGTATTGTAATTCACTGCACTGCAAACTTTATGTGAGTAACTTATAGGTTTATAACACCATTTAATTCATAGTAAGAACAAATTAACTGTAATAGTATCTGTATATGGACAAAGTTAGAGTCCAGTGGCACCTTTAAGACCAACAAAGTTTCATTCATGGTATGAGCTTCCATGTGCATGCAGACTTCTCCAAACTTTTTTGATCTTAAAGGTGCCACTGGATTCTAACTTTGTTGTATATTTCAAACCAACACAACGCAGCTGCCCACCTGGATCTAAGTATATGTGTACCTAATCCTGTTGTGCATCAACTCAAGAAATGCATCTTATATGGTCTGATATATAGTTGATAAACACTCAGTGGTAAGATAACTAATGTTCCTTTCCCATATACAAACTTTTTCAGAAGTAGGCTAGTTAAAACAACTTGTGTCCGTTCACTTCTCAGTATATTTATTATAAGCAGTGGATCTCCACATCCATAAAATGTATCGATTTTTTGGTGATCAGAATGTTCTTTTGAATAAAAGTACCTTCCTCCTAGTATGATCTCTAGCATTTTTCAGTTTAAGTGCATAATATAATCTGAATACATAAAACTGCATCTAAATTATCCTAAAACTCAATTATTCAGTGTGTATAAAAATGGCACTGCTTCAATTAGTACTTGGATTTAAAATTCTTCCAAGACAATTTGTATGAAGCCCTAATAACAATTTCTGTAATTTATATCAAAAAAGTTAAAGTTGGATAACAAAATATCCAAACATGGTCACAAATCGTTGATGATTTATCTCATTCTCCTTTCATTTAATCCAGGTTTATAGGTCCAATTGTGAACCTGACAGCAGAAAGCTATGCTCAGCAAATATGATTCAAGTTTGTTGTTGTAAGTGTATAAGGAAGCGAATGAGAAAAATGAGACACTCTTAACTAAATTTAAACATACAGCAGCTACAAGAGATTGTACAAATATTTTCATCCAAGTTGTACATACTGATTCTCAACTCAGGTCAAATTAATACTTTTATAAAAGCTAGTTTTAGCAATGCCCACATTTGTGTGGCTACTTAATTGTAGAAGAAAGTCAAAATACCAACCTATGTTGTTACTTTATTATGTTACCTTATTTACTTAGGTATTGACAGAATTGTTTGCCTCCCAATCCCACTGGTGAATTTTTGTTCATCTACCACTTTTATTGGTGCTGGTTTGGATGATTCTTGTAGAAATCCCAACAATCAACCAATATAGATTTATAGAGCTATCACTATAGACAGTGATAAACACAAAGAGTGATGCATTTTGATGCATTTTGGTAAAACACACTTTATTAAATATAACAATAAACATGTCTGGTAGTTAACACAGCTTACGTCATGCAGAATAAACTTCTGGAGAACAAGCAAAAGACATGGAAAAGCACCAAGAAAAGTCATTTTTGCCCAAAAGTTAATATGGGAATAACCCTAGCAAGTTTCATCAGAAGTACAGCCCATTGCACTCAATGAGTCTTACTTCCAGGAAAGTATTCTTAGCAAGCACTGCAGCCTACTTTGTTTGAGAAAACAGTTGATTTCAGTATCCATTTCTGCACACTTATTTTCCTCACTAGAATAGTAACACATTCCTTGCAAACATGTTCCTGATGTTGCATATACCAATTTCAAAGGCTTCTAACCCTGGTGAGTAACCTCCATATAGAGAGGCAGAAACTGCTGAATACTGGTGCCAAGAGGCAGCATCAGGGGGAGGGGCCTGGCCTCTGTACCATGCTTCTTTGGCTCTCCAGGGCAACTGTTGTGGCTGCTGTGTGAATGAGATAGGACTAAACAGGCCATTGGTCTGATCCAACAGGGCTTTTCTAATGTTCTTAAATGATTTCAGTATTAATGCTGCAAGTCACTTACTAGTTATATAACCCACTACTAACTCTGAAAAGGTCATAATATCAGTTAGCTCACAGGTTCCCAAGTTCTCGTGTTAAAAAGCTCTCTGCTTGACTACAATATAGTGTTTATTGGCCTTCCATTTTCTGGTATTCCTCTTGTTTTAATCATTCTAGATTTTATTTGCTATTTTTAAATATCTCCTACAGTTATTGTGTTATTTTATTTATTTATTTATTCCATTTGTATCCTGCCCTCCCCGCAAACAGGCTCAGGGCAGCTTACAGTAATTGGTACAAGGTACCATAAAATCCACAAAAACATTTAAAACATTTTAAAACATTCAGATAATCATAAAGTGCTAGTAATACTAAACTTACCTATAGTTCTGTGCCTGCAATGATTTTCTCCCTAACTTTCCATAAAATATTAACTTCGATTCCTTATGTAAAGTTGAACCAGCCTGCACACTGCAAACTCCTGTTGTTCTTGCTCTGCTCATCTGCTCTACTCATCTGTTATTCCTTTGTTTCCTTTCCTACCTCTGTGCTTTTTCATGCAGCCCTGTATCTACGGAACAAGTTCTTCACTAACAGCTTTAAAAACCTGTCTTGAGGGATGCCCCCTTCCAATCCTTACTAGTATACCACAGATTCATCTGTTTTAGCTATATGTGCAAGCAACTCTTATCTCTTTTCCTTTAGCAAAGTCCATCTTCTGTTTGTTCATCTCCCAAGCATCCAAATCCAATACAAATTAGTTCCACCATATCCATAGTACTACAGTCTAAAGGGCATGAATCCTATCCCCATAGCATTCTGTACAGCCTTTTCTTTACAGTGGGTAAGTATATGCTAACAGTAAGAACAGAAGAACATAAGAGAAGCCAATGTTGAATCAGGCCAATGGCCCATCTAGTCCAACACTCTGTCACACAGTGGCAAAAAATACTAGGTGCCATCAGGAGGTCCAGGACACTAGAAGCCCTCCCCCTGCTGCCCCCCCAGCACCAAGAATACAGTGCATCACCTACCCCAGACTGAGAGTTCCTATATATACCTTGTGGCTAATAGCCACTGATGGACTTCTGCTCCATATGTTAATCTAATTCCCTCTTGAAACTGTCCATGCTTGTAGCTGCCACCACCTCCTGTGGCAGTGAATTCCATGTGTTAATCACTCTTTGGGTGAAGAAGTACTTCCTTTTATCTGTTCTCGTATTGTGAGAAAGGGAGAAAAGTACTTCTTTCTCTACCTGCTCTATCCCATGCATAGTCTTATAAACCTCGATCATGTCACCCCTCAGCCATCATTTCTCCAAGCTAAAGAGCCCCAAGCATTTTAACCTTTCTTCATAGGGAAAGTGTCCCAGCCCTTTTATCATTCTAGTTGCCCTTCTCTGCACTTTTTCCAATGCTATAATATCCTTTTTGAGATGTGGCAACCAGAACTGTACACAGTATTCCAAATGAGGTCACACCAATGATTTATACAGGGGCATTATGATACTGGCTGATTTGTTTTCAATTCCCTTCCTAATAATCTCCAGCATAGCGTTGGCCTTCTTTATTGCAGTAACACACTGTCTAGACATTTTCATTGAGTTATCTACTATGACTCCAAGATCTCTCTCTTGGTCAGTCTCTGCCAGTTCAGACCCCATCAGTGTGTATTTATATTTAGGATTTTTGGCTCCAATGTGCATCACTTGGCACTTGGCTACATTGAACCCCATTTGCTACGTTGCCACCCAGTCACCCATCCTCGACAGATCCCTTTGGAGTACCTCACAATCGTCCCTGGTTTTCACCACCCTGAACAATTTCATGTCATCTACAAATTTAGCCACTTCACTGCTTACTCCCAATTCCAAATCGTTAATAAACGTTAAAAAGCGTCGGACTGAGTACTGATCCCTGTGGTCCTCCACTGCTTACCACCCTCCACTGAGAAAGTTTCCCATTTATACTCACTCTCTGATTCTTATTTATAAGACAGTTTTTTATCCACAAGAGGACTTGTCCTTTTATCCCATGACTATTGAGCTTACTTAGGAGCCTTTGATGAGGAACTTTATCAAAAGCTTTCTGGAAGTCAAGGTAAACAACATCTATTGGGTCCCCCTTGTCCACATGTTTGTTCACTCCCTCAAAAAACACTAACAGGTTAGTGAGACAAGATCTTCCCTTACAGAACCCTTGCTGAGTCTGCCTCAATAGTTTTTGTTCATCAGTGTGCCTACTAATTCTTTCCTTAATAACAGATTCCGCCAACTTACCAGGTATCAATGTCAGACTGACTGGCCTGTAATTTCCTGGATCTCCCCTGGAGCCCTTTTTAAAGATGGGAGTGACATTAGCTACCTTTCAGTCCTCAGGAATGGAGGCAGATTTTAAAGAAAGATTATATATTAATGTAAGGAGATCCACAGGTTCACATTTGAGTTCTTTCAGAACTCTCGGATGAATGCCATCCGGGCCTGGTGATTTATTAGTTTTTAAATTGTCCATCAGTCATAGGACTTCCTCTCTTGTCACCTCAATCTGATTCAGGTCTTTCAAACTCCCTCCCAAAATCAGTGGTTCTGGAGTGGGCAAGCACGTCTCCTCTTCCACAATGAAGACAGAGGCAAAAAATGCATTCAGCTTCTCAGCCATTTCCCTGTCATCCTTCACTACTCCTTTTACCACTTGGTCAACCAAGGGCCCCACTGCCTCCCTGGCTGGTTTCCTACTTCTAATTTATTTGAAGAAAGTTTTATTGTTCGCCTTTATGTTTTTTGTGATATGCTCCTCATATTCCCTTTTTGCTTGCCTGATCACAGACTTGCATTTTATTTGCCACAGCCTGTGTTCCTTTTTATCAACCTCACTGAGACTAGCTTTCCACTGCTTAAAGGAATCCTTCTTATGTTTTACAGTTTCCATTACTTTATTTGTTAACCATGCAGGCTTTTTTCTATATCTATTTGTGCCTTTCCTAACCTGAGGTATATATTTTTTCTGAGCTTCTAGGATTGTATTTTTAAATAGTCTCCAAGCTTCCCCAATGGTTTTGACCTTTTCCACTTTTTCTTTCAATTTCTTCCTCACATGTCCCCTCATACCAGAGAAGTTACCCCTTTTAAAGTTAAAAGTGGTTGTGTCAGTCTTTTTGGGCAACTCCCTATTTATACAAATGTTAAACTCAACAGTAGTCCCTTTCACAAAACCTTAACCTGTACATTACTCAGTGGGAGACTGTTTGGCTGGAGGTTGAAAGTGGTAGTGGTTTGCCCTATGTGGGAAAGGACAAGCTAGTGTTTATAATGGATATATTACCTAGCAAACATAAGATGTTTCTACCGCGGCATCTCATATAAGATTAATATGGTGTATATGTAAATGCAGGCTTCAAGAGAATCTAGAATAATTATAAGCTTCATGGAGCGCTTGTCTGACAAAATGCCATTTTCTTCTCTGTCCTTGAAGTCCATCAGTGTCAACATAAAAGCTGAAACGCTACCTTTTAAAAGAAACTAGTTAAAACAACTTAAATAGGTTATTGTTTAGAACTGCATGCCACTCTTTTATTTCCTACTGTTCTGTTCCATTGCTGCAGAGAAAGTAAACTGGATGAACCCAAAGGGGTTCCATAGTTAACTTTCATGCTTTCTGTTAAGTGGCAGTGACCGCTAGATTGACAAGTAGAGCAATCGCCTTTGAGAAGTGATTGCTAAGGATGCTAAGAGTATGAACTGCTTTTCTTTTAAACGTCTTCTTCAATAAATGCCACAAAACAAAGTCAATGATTGATCAGCTCTTTGAATAAAAGAGTGGGGTTTTTGCATTTGACAACCTGCTTTATCACTGAGAGGAAAACATGCATTTATCTTTTGCTGTTTGTCGTTGTTTGACTACAGGGGAGCTACAAAGTTGTTATGCAAGGAACCTTTTGTATTCTATTTGGAAAGGTAATTCTATGTAAACTCAATGACTTGCTGCCAGGATAAAATAATTATTTAGATTACCCTTGCAATATTCTCAGGGAAAGTATAAGGCCATAATACCCTAATAGTTTGAACAGTTTAATCTATGGAAAGATTTAACTGCTTATGTGTGTATCATTTCCCAGACTTGGGGGGAGGCGGTTATATGAAAAATGTTTGTTTATTCCTTTGGACTGCAGAACAGGTGTTACAAAATACTTTACAGTTTTGTTATACTAACCTTGCAGAATGTTCTCCCATTGGGGGTTACTGTTTCCTCTCATAATCCCAGTTAAAAGAAAAGTAAGTTTCCCCATACCCTTCTTTGTGGATAGCGATGGTGTAATTAAAGACAGGAGAAACTGAAGCCACACTGTCCTCCCTACCATCTTTGCTTAAGCCACAGTAATGCATTTTCCCCTGAGATAATGGAAAAGAGCGCTGAGAATAAGCCTTGCTCTATTTGGTCCATAGAAGCACTGGAAATCCAGTGAATAGCTGGGTTGGTTTTTGTTTTTGTTTTCATTTCTCAGTTTTGCAAATCAGAAGTAAAATAAATGCTGTTTGCTCTGAGGCTCACGTGAGCTGTAGGAAAATGTAAAGCCTTGACACACAGTTCAATGCTGCAAATCTACATTAATTCAACCTGCAAACAAACAACATGTGTAACTATAAATCACAGCCCAACAGTAGAACAAGCCAGTTTAATTTTTTTTAACAATCTGTTTTAAGGAAAGATGCTAAATTAACAGAACAATAAGAAATACCTGAAATAAGGGGAAATGTTAGCAATGCTTTGGATCTGCTGCGTTATTATAGTTGCTTTTAAAAATAATACTTCACTCTAGATTGCTAGGTTAGCCAAAGAAAAGATTGTACATTTTCTCTTCCTTCTCTTACATATATTTGGCTAGTGGGAGCTGGACTGTGTTATCACTTTACAGTCTTTCAGGTGCGTTGAAATTTTAATTAGTTTGCCAAGACTAGCTGGGTGTGTGTGAGAGAGATTTTGTAAGAAAATATCAAACAGGGACCAGAATAAGGAACATGAGAAGAAATATATTGCTGCAAAAACTTTGTCATGGATCTGTAAGAAGAACACTATAAGCATAAAGTCACATTTATTTAATGTATGCACATTCTTATCTGAATATATTTTAGTCACTGTATACAGACCTCTTAACTTTCCATAAACTCTGTGAGGAAAAACCACAGCAAAAAGGGAAGTGGTATATATGTTGCTACTCCTGCTGCCTCAAGGATCTTATAATAACGAGTTAATGCTCTCAGTTCTTCTCCAAAGACCGAGATGGACTTATATTTCCATTACTCCACCCAATCCCAAATATCCTCCCTTGTCAAGTCTATCAAACAAATTAGCACTGTGACTCTTGCCTCCAGAGATTCTTTAGTGAATCACTCTGCCAACTGGGAATAACACTTGTGTACTTAATGAAGTGGGCTCTAGTACACAAAGGCTTATGCCTTAATAAATCTTGCCTTTCCAGCATACAGAATGGTTGTTTTTCTCCGGTCCCGTACATGTGAGGATTGATTCTAGCTGTGTTACCAGTAAGGAAAAATACATTTAAAAATTTTATCTTACAAGTTTCGGGGATGAACTCTGAGACTGAAAACCATCAAGAGATCATTTTGTTTGCACACTAACTACAGAAAGCTGCTTAGGTTTAAACACTGCAAGTCACACAAGGCCACTTTTCAGGGCTGAGCAAACACTTGGATGTATGTATCCCCACAAAGACTCTGGCACTATGCTACAACTTTCAGTTACCTTCCACTGCTGCAACTTCTCCCAAGTCATACTGGTGAGCGTTTTCCATTTGGTCTATCTATGCTACTTCATGTTTTCTCTTGGGTAAAGAATCTTGCTGCTTAATACCTGCTACACTGTCGGGTTCCCAAATCCAGGTTCCTCCTTGGAGTCATACCACAGTCTTCTGTGATCTCTCATGGTAGGCATGTCTTGATTATCCCCAAGGTCATTTAACGCTATTCTTAACTTTCCATTCTTACACCCCCAAGGGTGCTCTCCATAAATTCCTCCACCTTGGGGAGTTCCACCTTCCTGCTGTGCAATCTGCCTGCTGTGGGATGGCACTCGCCTCCTCATTCCTACCATTCCCCGCCACATTCCAATTCTTTCCAGAACCCTCTTGTCCTTCTAGCCTTCTAGCCTGCCAGGTGGGGCAATTCCAGCTGATTACTCCCTGCCTCTTCTTGAACACACATCAAGAACCACCAGCTCCCTGGACGGGCCGCTGGCTTCTTATTCCTCTTTCCCTACTCTACAGGCAGCAGCACCACACCTGCCCGAGCACAGGGGACGCAACTCGTGTCCTTGACACCGACCATTCCTCTCCCCACCACCACAACTAGTGTGCGGTTTCTTCTTCTGCTTGGCAGAGAAGGATTCTTCCCCTCCGCCCCCGGCTGGCATTGCCCTCAAAGCCTCACACACACACCCCAGAGCCAGTTCTGGGTCAGACTCAGACCCCCTCCCCGCCGCCGCCTCCTCCTCCGAAGGGCTTGCCTTGCTGGAGATGCCCCGTTCCCCGCCACGGAGGACGCCACGCGGCGCTGTCCCTTTAAGGCACGTGAGGGAGAGCGCGCGCGAGGGAGAACCCCTGCCGGCGCATCACTAACAACCCCTCCATTAACAATCGCCAACTCGCCTCCTCCTCCGTGGCTAAAGGGCGCGCGGGTGGGCGCGCGCTATGCCGAGCCGGGGGAGGGGGGAGGGGAGTTAATGAGGGAAGCGGGCAAGCCGAGCGGCAGCCTGGAGCTCGCCGGCTACTAGGAAGACGAGGAGGAGGAAAGCTTCAAGCAGCGGCAGCGGTCGGATGCCGGCAGCTGCCGGTCCCTGCACTCCCGGCTTCTTCCGCAGAGTCTGTGCGTGCGCCTTGCCCGTTCAGCCCGTGGGTGCCGGGAGAGCTGCTTGCTTCTCCTGTCAGGCACCTGGAAGGAGCCGCAGCCCGAGACCCGCCTTGGGGTCGCTCTCTCTCTCTGCCTCGCCGAGCCCTTTGAGTCGCCACAGTCCGTGCCTGTCCCTCCTCTGCCCAACCTCACCTTGGCGCTGCCGCCGGCCGCAGAGCAGAAGCTACCAGGAGTGGGCGGGCAAGACTTGGGGGGGGGGGGCGGCGGAAGACCTACTTGGAGGAACTGAGTGGGGCGGTAATTAACTGTCTGCCACCACAGAGACCTCCGCGCTAAAAGAAGAGGCGGCTTCCCTCTCCCCGGAGGAGGGTCGGAGGGGAAAGCGCTTTACTCCGGCGCGCGGGAGCGCTGGGGTCGCCAGGTGAGGCTTCGGGACCGATTGCGCCGCCTCGCTGGGACTGACGCGCGGAAAGTTCGGCGCAAACGTGTTGCTGGGGGCTATCGCCTTCCACCTGCGTCCTGCCCACTGCCGCGGTGCTGCCCGGCTGGAGCTGCGAGCGTCTCTCGACTTGGAGAGGGGTTCTTACTTTGCCTACCGTGAAGCTTGCGCAGCGGAAGCAGGTACGTTCCTTTTGGGCTGCTTCAATCAGGAGGCGGGGCGGGTAGGTCGAAGAGAGGGGGAGTGCGTGTCTGTCAATCACCCCCGGCGCCCCCCCCCCGGTCCCTCGCGCTGATCGGGCGGCTCGTGGGTGTGAAACTTTGCCTCTGCGCCGCGCGTGCTGTTGACAGCTCGCCGCCCTTCCCCAGTGGGCGCGACTGCCCGGGGTTGAGGCTCTCCTGCTTGGGGAGGAGCCAAGATCCTCCTCCGCTGTCGGAGCCGCTCCAGCCCGCCGCTATATAGGCACCTCGCTAGAATAAACGGGGTTTGGCGGTTTCGCATTTTCAGCTCCGATTCTCCGCGCTTTGCTGGTTGCTGCTGTCGCGAGTTCAGGTGAGGAGGCAGGCAAGTTTTGGGTCGAAGCCCACATGTGGCAGGTAGGGCGGAAGGGGCGACCGCTGTCCTCGCGCCGCCAAGCGATCCCAGCAGCGAAGGCGCTTGTGCGGCTGGGGGAAGGGGCTGTTCTTTTGCTTTGCTCCTTCCTCATGATAAGTATCAACTTGTCTGAAGCCTGAAAATTCTCTGTCTGATTTCTTTTAAGACAGGGCGACATGGCACCAGTATCGTGGCTAAATGGCTTTCGGTAAAGAAGTCTTTTTGAAAGCATGCTGTGCTTAGGAGTAGCATGTCTAGTATTTGCAGACAGAAAAATGTCTGATGTTGATATCTGTTACAAGTGCAGAGCACCGCTCTTGCTAATGTGCAGGTGGTGTTTTAAAAGCGTTTTTCTCCTTTGGTTAATAGGAAGTTGTTGGGATTCCCTCCCTCCTTGGAAAGTGTGCTGGTTTTTATGCAGATTTTGGTAACTGTTTGAAAGCTTTGACTTGTTTTTGCAGTGCATTTTAAAAAGCGAGTGAGTTTTCAGTAACAACTTGGTTATGGGTATTAGAAGACTGCTCAAGCCACCTGCTGAATTGTTTGATGCTACTTCCCCCCCTTAAGGCAGGGAGTCAGTTGCTAGTATGGTACGGGCATCCAGCAGATGGAGCAATGGAAAACTGTACCAGAACTCAGTTTTATTATATGCAATTCCTGTCTAATTATAGCTAAATAAAAGATTGTGTTGTATGCTTTTTAAAAAGGGTGTGTGTCCCAAACTGCTGATAAAACTGATTATTGATATGCTTAATCTCCTTTTCTATTTTAAATCAGGGTTGTATTATGTGGCTGGTGAGAAGCAATTCTCATGTTTTTCTGCCTTGAATATATTTCTTTTGTATTAATAATAACAACTCCTTTTTGTCCACATGTGGGGGTTGTTGCAATAGTAAAAGAGTTATGTAGCTGTTTGAATGCTAGCTTTCTGTGGCAACTACAGGAGTATTATTCCCAAAGCTAAGAAAATAGGTGCCTGCAATTCAGGCAGGTATATCAGTTTGCTGCATTTAGTTCAAGTGACTATTCTCGTTAAATGGTTAATTTGGTATCACACCAGTGTTTGTCCTGACAAGGGATAGGGAGTGACAGTGATGTTGGTTACTATGTTACAGCAGCGCACACTTCTAAAAAAGAAAAGATAGCCATAACCATGGAAATGACCATGGTTGGAAATGAGTGGATTTTTTCAGTGGTCAGTTAGGCTGCCTATGGAAGAAGGTATTCAGAAGGTTATTAGTATTGGCATTGATAAGTATGTGTGTGCAGTTTATGGTACCTGTGTTTTGGAATTCTTTCCCCCTTGATATTTAATACAATTACATGTAAGTGACGTGTGTTTGGCAACATTTCAATGTAAAGGCCTAAATTTGCTGTAGAGTAGTCAGATATCTGTAAATGTTTTTTGTTTGTTCTCATGTTATTTGTTTAAACAGTTCAGGCTTGGTCCAACCAATGATAGTACTCTTAAATAGTACTGCCTATTACAAGAGAGTACTGCTTATTACAAGAGAGAGAGACATGTATTGAACTTTCCAACTGAAATCTGAAGGAATTATGTGCTCAAGTTAGCCTGAATCATACCTTTTATATATTACATGGCAGCAATCTCCTTTACGTTGGTATTATTCCATAAATGAGTTCTAATATTGCCTTTTAAGTTCAAGAAGTTTGAGAGAAGAAGTGTGGCTTCATTTTTTTAATGTTAGGTGGTATGGGACAATACAGAAGAAATCCATTTCATTTTTTGTTTTATAGGTTTGCATTTTTGTTTTAAAACCTCATTTATCATCTAATATTACAGACTTGTTACACTTGCTACCCCAAATGGAATGTTAAATGGCATGTTAAAAGCTGGATTTTAAATGTCATCACAGAATATATATCACACTCTGTTAAGGACTGCTAGAGGGAATAATGTATTACATTTTCTTCCAGAGCTGATGCATCCTGTAATATTTCCTCAAGAAATATTAAGATGAAATTTTCTTATGAAATATGAGAAGTGATCAGATACACTTTCAAACCAATGTTCACCATTTGAACTTAACATGACACTGCCCCTATAGGTACGAAATAGGGTTCATTCAAAATATTGTATCTGTAAACGACTCTTGTATAGTAATATGTAGGTACTGTTTAAGTCTCATGGAATCAAGATTTCATCCAGTTTCCATTCTTATTCCATAAATGTGAAAAAGTTAGTTGTTATGGTTATCTAAAGGTAACCGTTTTATTCTAGGTGCTAATGCTATGCATAAAGATAATTGCATGCAGAGTGATGGTATGTACAGAAGTATGCATATTTCCTTATTTATGCTGCTAAAAGTGTTTGAAAATTCCTTATCATTGCTATGAAAAATAATTGTATATAGACTTCTTTGTGTTCCATTGGCCTGCACTTGACTGAATCTGTACATGATGGTTAGAATAGACACCAGAGATATTGTGTAGAGCAGTCCAACTTGAATCCTCAAACTGATGTTTGAAAAAGTCATAGGAAGTTCTAAATATCTTTGTAGAGTACTATTGTCTCAAATTATGGAGTAATTACAAATTGTTTGGATCTTATTCATTGTGGGCAGAGCAGAATTCATAAAAAGCATTTTTGCTATTTTCCTTGTTTCCATCGATGCTTCACGCATGAACACACACACATGAAACTGGCTTATACTGAATCAGAACAGTCAGTATTTTTTACTCAAACTGGCAGCTGCTCTCCAGGGTCTCAGGCAGAGGTTCTTCACATGATCTACTGCCTGATACTTTTAGCTTAAGGTTCCAGGCATTGAACCTGGGACCTTCTGCATGCTTAGCAGGTGCTCTCCTACTGAGCCACAGCCCCTCCTAATCCTCCCCACTACTTCCCAACAGCTGGAGAAGCCTTAAAAATAAATGTGGAGTATGCACATATAAAGGTACTGCAGGTGTGTGGGGGGGGATCACACACTTATCTGAGTGTCTGTGCTGTTCATGGAAGCTCTTGTGCCAGACTTTGGGGGGGGGGTGACCTGCTGATTCCTCTCCAGCTTCAGTGCTCCCATGTTGCATTCTGTGTTGGTCTTAAGTATCTCCCAACTCTTAGGAGCAATATTGGGGGAACTTCAGATGGTACTCTGGGGGTACTCCAGAAGGTTGGGAATTGCATGGATCCTTCCATGTCATTCTCTTCTTTTGGTGACTATAAAGCATTCTCTTTTAATATGTCAGTTCTGACAACAATGAGCTAACTAAGTTGCAGCTCTGTACTTCATTGATCATGTTAAACATTTACTTTGACATTCCATAAACCTAGAAGTACATAAAATATTTTATAAGAATGTTTCTACAAAGTACTGCAGTTCTTGATTTTTTTCCATAATAATGGAAATGATGTTTTGTTGGTGCTTGTGTGAGTTTTTTCTTCATTTCATGTTAAAGTGAATATTTATAAAATAGATTTTATTCTTCATTATTCTTCTGTTTGGCTTCTGTACAATGAAACAAAAATATAGGCTCATGTTATTTTTTTTAAGTGTTTAATATATTGCCCAGTCTTTAATTTTATTTTGAGAATTTCATTCCATCTGACCTTAAATGCTGACATTATGTAGTATGTGCCTCTTAATTCTGACAGACTAGTTAAACTACTTTCATTTCAGTTCTACTGATCTGATATTGAAGCAGACTTACTTGCTCCTGCATTGCTCCAGTTTAAATAGCTGGATAGTCTTCTGTGGTAGAAGTTTCAAACTACTGTTTCTAGAGAAGCTTGTGAGCTTTCAGATAAAGTACTTGATCAATAGCTTGAAAGCTTTCTGGTACAGGTCCAGCACAGGGGTTGAAAAGACTTGCAGCCCAGTTTTCTATTTGAATACTCTGAAGTAAATCCAACTATGGTCAATTGGGCATTCTTGCAGAGAAGTGTGCATAGGAATGCAGCCTTAGAGCAGTACTGCTGTTCTGTCATTGGGATATAGGATTGGGTACCAGGTTCCAATAACTTGCACAAAAGATGGATTATCCTTTTGGAATCTTTCAATGTATGTGCTTAGAAGCATAAAGTAAGGGGTGGCAAGAGAACTTTTTAATTTTAGTTCTACATTATAAAAATATTGTGTTAGCATTGTAAAACTTGTGTTTGATACAGCTTTACAGAGATGGGATGGGATCTGACATAGACCCCAACTCTGTATAGCTGGGGTCTTGATACAGAGCAGTCCTACACTTGCTACCCAAAATTGTTCAAAGATCTGCCTCACCATCAAGTCTGCATTAGCCGAGGCTCCTTGCTTTTTAAAGAATCTAACTGCATGTGGCAATACAGTGGCTTGGTACTAAACATAAGAGTAAACCACAGTTTATCTTAACCATATTTTAGTTTATGAAATTATGCTTTGGCTTGCAGATCATTGAAATTCTGGTTCAACAAACATTGGTTCCTTTGTCTTTGCTCTTCCCTCCATAGAATCTTAGCAAGAATCTGAACTTGCACTGCAGTGAGGTTAGTGCAGGGCAGCGAGCTATGATGCCTGCAGTTGTATACTATGAAAAGTCATAGTTTAGGCTGACTAGTAAATAAGCTCACTTCAAACCATGGTACACATCCTGGTTTGACATTCTTTAGCCACAGTTAATGAAATCTGTGATTAGACAGTCATAGTATCTATAGTTTTATTCAATCATGTTTTCATGAGCCAGACATGAACCACTTCACTAACTATGCCAAACCAGGATATGAAACTAAGGTTTATTAACCACAATTAGTCTTGACTATGGTTCTCATGATGAATGAAAGCAGACATCTGCGCTTTCCACTCACCCTTGCACATGCTCTGGGCTATGGAGATTTGTTGGCCAGAGCAGCTCAAAACCAAAACTTGTTTTGCCTTCTCTCCATAGCAGGCCCCCTGACTGATGTAACCAATATTTGTAGATATAAATCTGTTTTTGAATTATTGTATTTAGGCCACAACCTTGTTTCCCAAAGTAATTAGAGTTCAAAATCATGTTTTTTTTATGTTGTCTCTGAACTGAGCCAGTGCCCCTTAAGACTGTTTACACCTTTAAGACTGTTTACACAGAATGGTGTATGAGTGGGAGAATAGGAGCTGACCTGCTTCTGTCTGAAGCTACTCCAAGGATCATTCCTCAGTCCCAGCTGTGATTGTTCCAGGGAAAGGAAATTGGAGGCAAAACCTGGCAAATTGTGGACAGGAATGATACTGCTGTAGACAGGGTGCTCCAGGGACACATGTGTATGGCATCCTTAAATAAAGGGGAAAATGTGTGAGTTTAAAAGTCTAGCTAGATGTTCATTTGTTTGACTAGATATTTTTAATACAGAGAAAAAAGCATAGTTATTCAGTTACCACACCACCATTTATAATGTTAGCATTTTGCTTAGTTTCCTTGGTAGAGCTTTTTATAAGTCATGCACACTGAAATGCAAAATTTTTGCACTGTTTAAGTAATGTATTGTGCTGTTCAGCCACATTTAAGGCAAGTATTATTCTTTAAAGAAAATCAAAATTTTGTACAAAATTATGCTTAGAAAATCATATTAATATATCCTAATGTGGATTGTGTAAAAACCGTGCTATTATTCTCCCTTATGCATTGTTAGTAATCTTTAGCTTTTTAAAAGTAGTCAAAGTTGGTATAACCATGGTATCTGTGGTACATTTTGCATTTCACATAGATATGAAAACCATTAAAATGTGGATTGTAGGCAAGACAATTTTGACTCAAAATAAATTATGCAAATATAGTACATGGAAGATATATTCACGTATGTTCTATGTGGATTGTTTTAACTTTGAATTATGAGGTCTGGGATTGTATAATTTTAGGGTTTTTTTCCCCTTTCAAATAGCTGTTGTATCAAGAGAATATGGAAAATTACTGGAGGCTATGACAGAGAAGCTGGTGGTCATGCAGGCACAGACTGTCTCCCAGACAGCACTTGAGTCAATGACCAACAACCTGTGGCTGCATATTAAATATCTCCATGTTCTGTTCTCTTAATGGTTGCATTTCAGGGCACCTTCCACAAAGTAAAATGCTCTGTAGAAAGGTCCACTTGCATCAGAGGAAGGCATCACAATTAGCAGGACAGATCCATGGTGTCCACTGCTTTGTAATTGCTATTCAGTAATAGCTGCAATGACATAAATTTACTTTAGAAATGGTATATACTACTCTTACAAGTGTACTAGGAACCTAGAAACTGCATGTTTTGAGGAAACGGGAATGTGTGCTACATGCAATCTTGCTGTAGTTTGCAGTTGCCATTTTTCTGAAAGGGGCAACACATATTTACAACTTCATGACACATAGGGTTCTGGTATGGGTATACTGAAGTATGTATATTGCCTTTTTCAGATAAAACAGCAATCGCATGTAACATGTTATCTTTGTACATGTGCTAAAACATAATGGCTAAAAAGGTTTACACTGGCCAAGGGTACTACTTGTTTATTCTTGTGTGTCATGGTGACTGGCTTGGGAATTCTGCTACATGAGGCTCATTGGACTGCATCTCTTTTCTCCTTTAGAGATTAGGTCACTGTGCTATTATTTGTCCTAGGTAATATTTGTATTTCTTTGATCTCCTTGAGTGATCCTCCTATACTGCTTTGATTTTGTTTTATGCTAATTTTTTGTATGATTGTGGTATTACTTGAATGGAATTTTAGTATAATTATTGTTAGCCACCTGGAGAGAGTCCCTTTTGTGAATGGAAAGGGGTGGTGGTATTTTAATAAATTCAGGGCCTAGTGTAATTTCATTGAACACATGAAAAGAACAGTACAAATTACATTTAATGTGAACTAGCATTTCTTAAATTTTAGCAGGAGAATGATCTTGTTTTCTTGCTAATATCTTATAGCAGATTCCGTAGCTACTGTTTTGTATATCTAAAGACAGCTGGGTTTGAACTCATGTAATCTAGAACTCTTGAGGATGGACTCTAATGGCTTTTAAATGTTTCAGCGTTAATTAAGAGATAATGTGAATAGAATAGTCTGTTATGACAGGATAATTTCCTATTGAATGTAAATTATGCAGCTTATTTTTTTTTCTGAGAAATAAAAATGCTGTAAAGGCAAAGCTAAAATATTAGCAATTGCTTTCATTCCCACTGGTTTCTAGATCAGTGATTACCAAGCTCTGGTTCTTTAGTATTCAGTCAGTGCAAACTGAAGAAAAATCATGCATAGCGTAACTATAACTGAGTTTCACCTTTTTGTAACTTTGGATGTCGATCTGTATTGTTTGGGGTAGTGTATAGGTAAAGCTGTTCTTGACTACTGAAGGAAAGCATCCTGACAGTGTTTTCATTAAATATTTTTTTAAAACTGTAGATTGGGTGTATCTCTTCTGTCGAAAGAAAGTGATCTAATATTTTGAAATACTTTCTGTGATAAGTCTAGTTGGCTCAACAGGATGCTAGGGAAAGGGTGCTTCTGGTAACCTTAGAAATTTTTAGGTGGCTAAATCACAGATTTCCATAATATCAGTTATAAAATAACTTGCAGTAAGGATGAACCAGTAGAGCATTTGACAGCCACATGTCAAGACTCAATAACCCCTGTTTTCTGAATGGCCAAAGTCTCCAAATGGCAACAACTACAGTTTCTGTGTTTTGCTTAGTATAATATTGTTGTTTCTGACTATTTCAGGCCTTTTAGCACTCTTATTTGCATAGACTTGGTCCAGGAGAAGTTAGTTACTTTGTAATTAATGGTATATATTAATGTCTGCAGGGAGAACACCGCTGTACCTGATTTCAGTGTGTTAGAATTTGAAAGGAATATAGACTCACATTTACCAGATGTCATTTGATAATTTGTTTGTGGCACGTGTGTGTGGGTGTGGGGGAAATGATGATGACCATTACAAAAATCTTAGTGAGACATGGTAGTACATCCCCTCATTTTTTTTAAAAAATCTAGTTTGTCATTAATTCTGTAGGAACCAACACATGATGATAAATATTTTCACTGTTAAGGTGTTTCTGGGGCATGTAATGTAGCTCAGTCTTATTCCCTTGGAAAGCAGTTGCGTGGTTAGTAAAAGACATGGGCCAATGCTATAAGAAAATCCATAAGTGGCTCTCCCCAATAGAGGCTTTTGTAAAACCTATGCTTTATGTCAAATATACTAAATGGAGATATGAAGACCTCTTGGACAGAAATGGAAATTTGCTTGACAATGAGATACTTGAAGGAACGAAGCTAACTTGGTGGGAGAAAAACCAACTTGCTTCGAGATGGTCGCTAGATAAAAAAGTAGGTTTCTATGACAGCTTAACTGAGCTGGGTAAGATTTGGCTGGATACCAATGAAAGACTCATCAAAAAAGTATATAGTTTTTTGTTAGAATGGAAAATGCAAGATGAGTGGGTGAACCATCTATGATAGCACGGGCACAAGATATTGGACATAGTCTAGATTTAGACCAATGGGATAAAACCTGGTTGAGAAATATTAAATTTGTAAGGACTAGCGCTTTTAAAGAAAACATATTGAAGATGTTCTATAGGTAGCATATCTCTCCTGCGAGACTAAGCAAATATAATAAAAATATAGGAAAGAGTTGTTGGAAATGTAATTTTTGCAACGGTAGTTTTTACTACTTATGGTGGTCATGTAATAAAGCAAAAAATATTGGTCTGTGATAAAAGGAATTATAGATAAAATTTTGAATTAAAAAAATCCACTTATACCTGAATGTTTTTTGTTGAATGTAATCCTGGATAGATTTAAGAAAAAGGAGGTATATTTAATAATGCAAATCTTGACAGGAACAAGAATTGTATTTGCTAGAAAGTGGAAAGATAGAAAGATTCCAACTAAAGAGGAATTTATATTTAAGTTATGGGATGTCGCAGAGATGGAAAAATTAACTTTCATTATTGAAGAAAAAATTGAAGATCTATGAAAGTTATTGGTCTTGTTTCTATAAATGGTTGAAAGATTCCAATTTTGGTTTTATATATCGAATTATATATCCAATTTTGGTTTTATATATCTGTTTGGCATGTATAATTTAAGAGTGGTATAGGTTTAGTTGTTTTATGTATAGGATGAAGGTCTCCGTAACTTTATAGTTATGTATATATGATTGGAGGGTGAAGTACTCCTTTTTTCTTTTGAAAAACCAATTTTTTTTAAAAAAAGTAAAAGACATAGGCCAATCACTTCAATAGAACAGTATTACAATAAAGTACTAAATTAACATTAAGATTGTTTGGATTAGTAAATACACATAATTTATATGCATATATCAATTTGGAATGGCTACTTCCACCCTCACCCCCCCAAGTGGTGATAGTTGCACCATCAACCACTTCAGTGTACAAAATGAAGAAATTTGACGTATGCTGTATCTTTAGCATGTATAGGAAATACCTATCATGGACCTGTTACGGAAACAATGTAGAACCCCAGAATATATCTTTACCAAAAAAAGAGAGGGGGCATCCTGTCATGCTATATGAGAAGTACTCGATTGGTTATTAACTAATAGGAGAGGATGAAACAAGTATGAATTTCCCCAAAGGCACATACTGCCGTTAATAATGTGACTGTTTCTCTGTGGCTGACAAACAGGTTCCACTATGTTTGATAGTTCCTTTATCCAGTACTCTCACAATAGGGAGCATCATGTGCAAAGACATTAGTGTGACAGTTTATTCTATTTTACAGTAGGAAATAATGATGACAGTATAGTAGCTAGAAAAAGGCAACTTTTTTCCTAGGTTTACACAAGGTAAATTAACTTCTCTTTATAAATCAGCATATTTGTATATGCAATAATGAGTGCAAGGAAATGATTTTATTTTGATGAACTATCAATGGCATTTTACACATGTGCCTTAGAAGTACATGGAAAAATATTCCAGACGCTGGATATATGTACTTGCTATAGTTCTAAAAGTGTCAAGCTTAGCAGTTGGCATCTTGGTTTTCTTTAAAACACGGATATATTCTTTGTCATCTAATAACTTTTATGAAAGTTTGCAGTGCAGCCAAAATACATGCACAGGTTCTCCTATTAGAGAGCCAGTTTGGTGTAATGGTTAAGTGCACAAACTCTAATCTGGGAGAATCGGGTTTGATTCCCCACTCCTCCATTTGCAGCTGCTGGATGACCTTGGGCAAGCCATAGTTCTGTCAGAGCTGTCCTTGAAAGGGCAATTCTTGAAAGAGCTCTCTCAGCCCCACCTACCTCACAGGATGTTTGTTCTGGGGAGGGGAAGGGAAAGGAGTTTGTATGCCACTCTGAGACTGAGTGATGGACGAGGTATAAATTCAATCTCTCTTTTTCTTCTCCTCTAGTTCCTTCTCACTTTTCCTCCCTTCTTGGTCCATTGCTCAACTGTTTCTATGATACAAAACAGCTTTCTGTAATGCCACAGGACTTGTTTACTAATATTGGTTTTCTTGTCATAATAGGTGCTTAGCCTATGTCAGTTTGTATCAGACCTTGCTGGCTTGGAATGTAACTTCTTAAAAAATCATCATACTTACCAGCTTTAAAAGCTTCCCAATTTCAAATAATCCTTCATCAGATTTTGGAGAAAGAATAATAAAATGAAAAACTTCTGTAATATATATGCCACACTCATAAAGGTAATAAGAGTTATGATAATTTTAATTTTGCAACTTTCCAAAAGGAATGATAAATAATTCACTGAAATACCACCCCCTTCCAAAGTTCTCATGCATCCACTTTCATCTCAGAAAAGAAAGTCTCCCACTGGAGAAGAAAGAATATGGACAGAGCTCTAGCCTGACCAAGTCGTTTCCATGCATACCAGCACTTTTCTTGCTGTTGAGTGTACTTTTCATAGAGAGGTCTGGAGGTTGGTGGTCTGAGTGGTGGCATGGGTCCAGATCTGTACTGACCAAGAGGCAGAACCATCACTTTGTTTGCCTTGTTGTGGGACCCAACCAGTGTTCTCTCTAAGCTGAGGCTGTGCTGTCTCTCAACTAGCCAGGTTCTGTTCCAGGTAACAGTGGGCTTCTGAGATCTCTGTGATACCACAGGAGATTCAGAGTGCTCTGTTTACTAACCTGCATTTCCTTTTTATCCTCAATCTGTGCCTTCACTTTGATGTCTCATCAGTTAAAAAGCCAGAGGTCCCTCAGACCTTGGAGTTGACCATTGTGGACAGTGCTGGAACAGTGTGAGAAAACACACAGAAATTCACGTCTGGTTTGCAGTGTCCTGCTGAGGTGAGTGGGCATCCTGGGTAAGGATCAGTTTTGACTCTGCTGTAACCCGTATCAAATTCCTTGATAGAATTCAAAGGGAAGTTCTTTCAAGCCAAACAACACTTATTCAGTGTGTCATTCGCACAGATTAACAAAAGATCCCCAGGTCTTCATTGAAAGTGTTCCAGGTTCCTGTGGGTCCTGGTGACAGAGTAACTAGGGGCTCTTTCCCCTTGGCACAGCCCCTTTCTCCTCTAATCACATCCCTTCTGTTTGGTCCATTGCCTTTGGCACTACCTTTTCTTCTTCAACACCACCGTTTCCATTTCAGTTTGCTTATTTATTTATTTATTTATTTATTTATTTATTTATTTCTTAGATTTCTAACCCGCCCTCCCACTGGAGTGGCTCAGGGTGGCTTACATAAAATCTTAAAACCAACATACACTATAAAACAAGCAAGCAGCATAAAATAACATTACATAGAAATTCCTATAAATACAGCTTAAACAATTAAACAGTGGCATCACATTATAACAGCAGGTGCTACACGACCGATGAAATCAATTTGTCACTGGAATGCCCGATGGAACAGCTCTGTTTTAACAGCTCTTTGGAATCGCTGAAGGTCCTGCAGAGCTCTGATCTCAGTGGGGAGCTCGTTCCAGAGCGTTGGCCCCACCAGGGAGAATGCCCTGGTCCTAGTTACCGCCAACCTGGCGTCCCTATGCCCAGGCGATTTTGAGTTCCGGATCGCAGTGCGCTCTGGGGAACATACGGGGAAAGGCAGTCCCTCAGGTAGGCAGGCCCTTGACCATATAGGGCTTTAAAGGTCAAAAACAGCACCTTGAAGCGAACCCGGAACACTGTTGGCAGCCAGTGCAACGCCTTTAGCACTGGCTGGATGTGCTCTTGCATAGGGAGATCCATCAACAGCCTGGCCGCAGCATTTTGCACCAGCGGCAGCTTCTGGAGTTGCCCCAAGGGCAGCCTCATGTAGAGAGTATTGCAGTAGTCCAGCCTTGAGGTGACCATAGCATAGATCACTTTGCTTAGTTTAGCAAAGATAAATTAAATTGCTTTTTTGATTACTTTGTGTAACACCAGAGGGAAGAAGATATGCCTTCACAATACTGTTTGGAGTGCTATTTAATAAAATTTGCATCTGGCTTTTGCCTGGCCAGAACTGTTTGCATCCTGCATCGACACAAGCTTTCCAGCTGTGGATACAGCAAGATACAAAGAATGCCTGATGATCTTTTTCTAGAACAATGGCTTGTGCTCCTTTGGCACTGTTATCATACCACTGGCCAAAAATATTAGAAAGCAACAATCTGTACACCCTGACCACACAATGCTTGTAAGACCTTTTCCTGTTGTGTCTGTGAAATGCATGGTTTTTTTTTTAAAAAAAATCTCAATGCCCACTGATTTGCAATTAACAAAAACACTGTTCATGGTTAAACAGACCATGATTTTTCTTTATCCATGCATTGAGTAATTCTCATGTTACATTCAGTGTACATACAGATGAATGAGTGATTGAAACCATACATTTATCCAGATTCTGGTCCTTGGTTTCAACAGTAACATGAACATGTGTTGGATCTTTCTTATGAACAGAGGTGTATGTAACGTGTGAACAGAGCTAGTGAGAGAAGGAGTTTGTGTGTGATTAGAGTGGGCAGATTGTCCCTTGGTACCTTGGTGAGAGCATAGCAGATGCTTGCTTTTTAAAACAATCCATCACCATAAAATAATAAAAGCTGACATTCTCTGCTTTACTGCAGTGTGAAGTATGCAAGTTTTGAGAAAAGAAAAACAATTATTTCACAGCAGGGGTGGGCTTCTACATCTGCCTCACTTCAACCAATGCTGATGCTGGCACTGCATGAGACATCTAGGTAGTTCAATCTTCAAACATTAGTGATAGCTTTCAGTCAGAGGAAAGGCTTTATGGCTTTAGCCTTAGACTGAGGTTTTGGTCAGATTAATTTTATAATAGCAAATACAGACACTATATAAAATAAGACAATTTTATATAGATAAGGTCCACAGTTTAGGACCACAGTACTGTCTTGGCTGTATCAACCTCTCAAACTTTATGATCAGCAAGGGATGGCTTTTTGCAGGAATATGCCTTATCAGAATTAGGGTTGGTGTTAATGGCTGGCAACTGGTGGGAGCTGGCAGGGACAGGAGGGCATCAGTGTCATGCATGATGTGATATCGTTACCCCAACTGGACCCAGAGAAGAAGAGAATGGATTTATACCCCACCGTTCACTCAGAGTCTCAGAGCAGCCTACAAACTCCTTTCCCTTCCCCTCCCCACAACAGGCATTCTGTGAGGTAGGCGGGGCAGAGAGAGCTTTTTCCAGAATTGTCCTTGAGAGAACAGCTGTGACAGAACTATAGCTTGCCCAAGGTCATCCAGCAGCTGCAAGTGGAGGAGTGGGGAATCAAACCCAGTTCTACCAGATTAGAGTCCGCACACTTAACCACTACACCAAAGAAGGGGAAATTAGCTTGAAAAAGCGTTTCGGAAAGGAATAACGCAGGACCTTGGCTTATGTATACCAAGGTGGATCTCGGTAGTGGTACCCCAAAATAAGGTTATGAAGAAAGAGAGAAAATGATTGTAAATACAAATAATTTTATTGTATGCAAAATAAAATAAAAATGAATAACAATGTAAAAAACTGGGCCCCTCAGAATTAATTCCCTACGTAACCACACACCCCAACAAGAGGGCACACTTATAAAAATTAGGAGGGAGGAAATTAAGTTGTTTTGGGGAAGGAATATAAGACCCGAAATCCTGGGCTTGAGGTCTGGACAGGTCCAGGGGCAAACACAGCTGAGTTCTAAGGAGTGAGTGAGTAGCCAGCTAAACAAGGAGAAAACACCTGCACAGTGCAGCAGGGGTTCTTAGCAGGAAACCAAACCAGCAGAGACCTGGACCAGGGATCTGAGAAACCATTTGTTATGGTATAGAATCCCACTTTTATGGACAGAAGAGCCCCAGAGTAGGGGAATTTGGGCCATCCTGGCTTTGGATTGGGTCATGATTAAAAGTTTGAATCTCGCTGGCTGGTTTAAAGTTAATGGCTGCATTCAGATGGGCACTTCAGTCCACTGTTGCCCCACTTCTAATTGAATCAGATTATTTTGTGCCAGAGAATCGTGATCAGACTCACTCCTTTTAGCATGCTTCAAAGCGCTTCTGCTGGCCCTGGAGTGATCAGACAGCAGCAGGCATTGAGTCAGCCTGTCAGCCATTTTTTAAAAAAAGTTGGTCCTCAGAGCATGATCACAAGCACGAATGAGCCTGCTGGAATACATAGTTTGTGGGGCTGCCAGCCATTTTTTTCAAGTTTGCCCTCTGAGGAATCGCACAAGCACTTGCTGAGAATGCTGGGATATGGAGCTTACTGCCGTCCTCCCTCTAATCTTTTCAATATACCCCTTCCCCAAAGGACAGAAAAAAAGTTGAAGAACAGAGGTGCCTTTCTTTTAGGGTTTTAAAAAAGAAAACAATTTTGAGCAGACCCTGTTGGGGAGGGGGAGAGGTGCAAATAAGCAGTTGTGCACACATCGCTAACTACTTTTTAAAAAAATGGTGGACAGAAAACAAGAGATCAGTCAGACCTGTCTGATGGCTTCAGTGCTCAAGAGTGCAATCAGACAGCAGGAAATCCATTTTGGAACCAGCTCAGACGAACAAGACCAGCCAAAGAAACACACAGCGAGGGGGAGGGAAGGGGATGACTGTGAATTGGCAGGCAGATGTAGCCATCTGATCGTGCACTTTAAATCCACAAGGGAACAGCAAGGGCAATGGATCAAACTGCCTGTGTCAATGTAGCCAATTACTGTCAAACTTTGGCAGGAAAAAGTGGGGGAAATACCTTGATTAAGCTATTGTGAGCCAAATCTGCATGTGGACAAAGAGCCTAGGTGTGGCAATGTGATTAACAGACTTTAATAAGAACATAAGATAAGCCAATGTTGGATCAGGCCAATGGCCCATCCAGTCGTACTCTCTGTCACACAATGGCCAAAAATACCAGGTGCCATCAGGAGATGCACCAGTGGGGCCAGGACACTAGAAGCCCTTCCACTGTTGACCCCCCCCCAACACCAAGGATCACCTGCCCCAGAGTCCCTAACCATACCTTGGGTCTAATAGCCACTGATGGACCTCTGCTCCATATGTTTATCTAATTCCCTCTTGAAGCCGTCCTTGCTTGTAGCCACCACCACGTCCTGTGGCAGTGAATTCCATGTGTTAATCACTCTTTGGGTGAAGAAGTACTTCCTTTTATCCGTTCTGACTGCTCAGCAATTTCATGGAGTGCCCACTAGTTCTTGTATTGTGAGAAAGGGAGAAAAGTACTTCTTTCTCTACCTGCTCTATCCCACGCATAATCTTACAAACCTTGATCATGTCACCCCTCAGCCGTCGTTTCTCCAAGCTAAAGAGCCCCAAGTGCTTTAACCTTTCTTCATAGGGAATGTGTTCCAACCCTTTTATCATTCTAGTTGCCCTTCTCTGCACTTTTTCCAAAACTATAATATCTTTTTTGAGGTGTGGCAACCAGAACTGTACACAGTATTCCAAGTGAGGTTGCACCATTGATTTATATAGGGGCATTATGATACTGGCTGATCTGTTTTCAATACCCTTCCTGATAATCCCCAGCATAGCATTGGCCTTTTTTATTGCAGTCACACACTGTCTCGACATTTTCAGTGAGTTATCTACAATAACTCCCTCTCTTGGTCAGTCTCTGCAAGTTTGGACCCCATCAACATGTATTTATAGTTAGGATTTTTGGCTCCAGTGTGCATCACCTTGCACTTGGCCACACTGAACCCCATTTGCCATGGTGATGCCCACTTGCCCATCCTTGACAGATTCCTTTGGAATGCTTCACAATCCTCTCTGGTTTTCACCACCCTGAACAACTTTGTATCATCTGCGAATTTAACCACTTCACTGCTTACTCCCAACTCCAAATCATTAATGAACAAGTTAAAAAGCATTGGACCAAGTACTGATCCTTGCGGTACCCCACTGCTCTAAAGTGGAAATGAGCCAGATCTGCATTGACACAAAAGTTTGGGTAAGTCAAGATAGGTCTTGAAACAGGATGGATCACATCATTTTAGGAATTGCTGGGAATTGTATGGCAAAAACATACAGGTTTTGGTGATTTATAGAATGTGACATCACTTCCAGGGTTTCCTAGAAGTAACATTTCTCCTGCCACCCAAAGAAGCAGCAGGGAGAGAGGGTTGCTGACTGGAGATGTCCCACCACAGCAGGAGACCTGGGAACCCTGAAGGATTCATTGAAGATATTTTTTGTCTGGTGCACACAGGTTTTATAAGTGAGGTTAATGAAGAAGAGGAGATTGGATTTATGAACTGCCCTTCATTACCCGAAGGAGTGTCTGAGTGGCTTACAATATTCTTTCCCTTCCCCGGAACAGACACCCTCTGAGGTAGGTGGGGCTGAGAGAGCTCTTTCTAGGACTGCTCTTTCCAGAACAGCTCTGAGAGAACTGTGACTGACCGAGGGTCATGCCAGCAGCTGCATGTGAAGGAGTGGGGAGTCAAACCTGATTCTCCCAGACACTCCTAACTACTACACCAAATTTGCTAGGGACTATGTGAAGAAACTCCTATAAAATAACTTATCTTTTAGAAAGAGTAAAATACTTTTAAGGCAATGTTTTTCATCCTCAAAATGTATGGTATCAAAAAGTCTGAGAACTTTTTCAGTTTTTTCAGTGGAAAAATTTGGAAATATTTGGGAGCACTGGGGGGCGGGGGGGGGCAAACAAACAAAACCTTTTACAGATAAAATAATTGCAAGTTCTGTTTGTTTAACTATAAATAATTTTGGTGATAATATACTCTAATGATTTCACAGATAATGAATTATTAAAGATTTCAGTGTTTTTAGTGTTTAGCTTATATCCAAACATACTGGCACCAGTACTCACTAGCAGGGAGTATACTGCCACCAAAAAAAAAAAAAAAAGTCCTTGGCATACTTGCAGTTTTTCTTTATAGAAACTAGGGAGAAGGCCTATTGCAGAGACAAATGCAATGGGCCCTAGTTGGGCCACTGCCTGGCAGCCCCCGCCTCGGGAGAAGAAGGGGTGGCAGTGGGCAGAGCAGAGCTGTTCCACCGGTGCGTGCGTCCCAGCTCCCGCCCCTGGAGTCGGAGAGGAGGAGGGTCTTGGCGCTGGCAGGCATGCATCAGGGAGGCCTCTCGGTGTGGTGGCAGTGGGACGCAGTGCAGAGCGGCGTCAGAACCACCTCAGCTGCCTCGGATGATGATGACAGGGCTGCTGGCAGAGGGGTGACCTCTTGCAGCAGCAGTCGCTGTCCTGCCACCACGTTGTGCATTTTGGGATGTGAATGGGCTCTCACAGCTCTTCTCCACTTCTCCCAGTGGGTCCGCTCACCCTCCATTTGTTGGAGTTCCCATCCCCTTAGCTGGCTCAGAGCACAATGAGGCAGAGACACTGGCGGCCAGCTCGCTGCCTGTGTGGTCCGGACAGAGGCAAGGGAGCTAGCCAATGGAGGCAGGGGATTCTTCAGAGTGGCAGGCGCAAGAGCAAAAGGCTGAGGGAGTGTGTGCAGGAGGGACACCAAAACTCTTTTATAATAAGGAGAGATGTAGATATTTATACTTGTAAATTCTTTAAAAATGCCAAAATGCCAAATAACTCAATTTTATATGTTGTTGTTATACATTCTTTGTTGTTACGATTAGTTTTTAAAAGTTTAAATTTCTGTTTGTTTTTTTCAGGAAAAAAAGAAAAAATGTTTTTTTCCCTGGTTTCAAAATTTTCAGACATTTTACATCTCTGTTTAATGCTATCATTCAAAGCTTTTTCAAAACTGTATTGTTATGGAAGACATTGAAACTGTTTAAACTAGTGGAATGAGTGATTGCTAATGGTGCCGTCTAAATGGTGTAGTGGTTAAGAGTGTTGGACTAGTATTTGAAGGACCCAGGTCTGATTCCTCACTCATGCCAAGGAAGCTTGTGGTGTGATCTTGGGCCAGTCACATGCTCTCAGTTTTGCCTGCCTCACAGGGTTGTTGTAAGGATAAAGTGGAGGAGAGGAGAATGATGTAAGCCACCTTGGGTCTGCACTGGGCAGAAAAGAGGTGTATAAATTAAGTAGATCAATCAATAATGGGTCCTCTGTTAATTTTAAATTAAATGACTTAGAATTTGGGGTAAGCAGTGCAGTGACCAGGTTCATAAATGTTTCTACTTTATTCAGACTGGTGGATTATGAAGAGCTACAAGAGGAGCTCTCTATATTGGATGAGGGGTCAGTGTCGGTAAGTATAAGGTGCGTGTTGGAACAACAAATACAAACTTTAAATACATTCTCAAGGTTTGAACTGGTTTGGCTGAAAGATCTTGGGATTCCATTGGATAGCTTGATGATGATATTACTTCATTGTGTGGCTCCAGTAAGAAAGGCAAAGGTACTGAAAATAAAATGACCAGTATTGTATTGTCTTTAAATAGAGCTGGGAATACCTATTGCAGAACTGGAAAAGTACAAAAGAGGCCAACCAAAATGACGTGTGGGGGGAGTAAAGCATCTAAACAGCCTGGAACTTTGCAGCTTAAGAAAAAGGCAGGTAAGAAGATACATGATTGAGATTTTTAAAATTATTCTTGGGATAGAGAAAGTGGATAGGGAGTGTTTTCTACCTCTTCCATAATACTGCAGCTAAGGATAGCCAGTGAGGTTGATGGGCAATTGGTTCAGGACAAACAAGAGGAAATGCCATTTCAATTGTAGATTGTAATTTGATGGCCACAAGCATAAATGGCTTTAAGAAGGAATTAGATTCATGTAGGGTAGATCCATCAATGCTATTAGCTGTGGGAACAAAGGGAATCTCCATGCTCAAAGGTAGCAAACTTCTGAATATTAATGTTAGAAGGCAACATCTTGACCTGTATGTCCTTTTTGTTGGCGCACTAAGTGCGCTGTGTGAAACAGTATGCTAGACTAGATGCCCCAATTGTCTAATCCGAAAAGGTGGTCCTTACATTCTTAATACTAAAGATATTTTGTGTTGTTGTGACGTGCTGGGTGGGGCTTTTTGAGGCCAAAAGATGGCATGAAAGTACCAATACACTTCAGAAATGCATGAAATTATTTTGCTTGAGTCTAGTAGGTGAAACAAGTCTAATAGTGGAAACATATACTGCTGTAGTGAGAACCACTGAGTCTACTTACGTCAGATAGCTTGAAGATCACGTACTGCATTTGATTTTTGCCTTTGAAAATCTAGTCACTTGAAAGCCTTTAAAGTTTAATCATGCTGTTCTCTGGCATACCAATAATTAAGGTTTCCAACCTCCAGATAGCACCTGGATACCTCCGGCTACCAATAATTCAGGCACTGATATCGTGCAAAAGTCTTTTTTTCCTCTAAGATTTTTGTAATTTTTTTTCCATATAAAGTAGTAGGCTTTGCCAAATCAGCAATATGTAAGCAGTTGCTGCTGCAGTTAACAACAACTGCAAACTTCCATCTCTTTATTTTTGTAATTTTGGAAACTAAAATCTGTTTTTAATTCTTACTTGTAAACTAATAATTGTATGATTTTTACTGTGATGGATATAATGTTGGCAATGAGTCAGATTTCAACAATGAAGCATATGGTCTATTCTCAAGCATATAAGCAGTCCTTGAGAATACTTTAACATATAATTTCTTCTTGGAAACAAATAATTAGCATCATCTACAGCATGCTATTTTGCATATATATTCACATAATGAAGTAGACATTAAAAAAACATTAAGGTTATAAGTATATCCATAAAAGCAAATTAAAAATAAAGAATGAGTCATAACTAGTTAGAACAGAGTTCACTGGGGTTAGATTATGCAATGAAACTTTACCCCCATCCAGGACATCCTTAAAAAAAGATGAAAGGCAGCAGTTTGGGTTTAACTAGGATATGGCTTGATAAAACTAAGAAACATGTGGAACAGTATAGTAAAAAACAAATCATTGTATTGTCATCAGGCATGTGCCATTTTAATTGTTCTTAGTACCTGTTTCTGTACAGAGAATCTCACTGTGGCTCACAGCAAAAGAAAGGGCTGTTTTTCTCCCTTGTAGCCACAATCACAAACCCAGATATGACTGTCAGAAGTGTACTATCAGGCCTGTAGCTACTGTGGGGCCCATGAACCCCCCCCCTGATTTTTAGGGGCCCCTCCCCCTGGGTGGGGTGAACTTACCTACCACCAGGAGCCCACTCAGGAGGAGCAACAGGAGCCACAGGCCCCCCCACCAAACCCCCCATTCCTGCTGCCTTCAACAAGGCGGGAGAAGTCCAGTGCGGAGGGAGGTCTAGGAAGCTATAGGGGCAACAGGGGCAGCTGGGCAGAGGCACCGGAGTCAGACGGAGCCTGGTCCTGGCCGTTCGGATGGGGGTGGAAGAGGATGGAGCCAAGGCAGCCAATGAGAAAAGGCCCCAGGTGCTGACCTGGCTGTTGCTGGGTAGAAGAGCCCCCAGAATGCCACCGGAGCAGCAGAGAGACGGAGAGCAGAAAATCAGTCCGACTCCAGTAGCGTCTCATTTCTCATGCTGCTCCTTAGACTCCCACCCCTCACTCTGTGTCCCAGCCGGGGGTTCACAATGGTTGCATTCCACTCCCTCCATTTGGATGGAACCCCCTTGTGCCAAAGAAGGCCCCCTGGAAACATCCCCAGCAGGATGACTAGGGGACAAACAGAAAGAGGAGCTGAGCCTGAGTTCCCGCCAGTGTTCCCTCTAAGCTGGGTTAGTGTGAGCTAACTCACAGTTTTTTAGCCTCCGACTCATACGTTTTTGTCTTAGCTCAGGAAGGATGACTTCAGAGCAAACTAATTTATGTAGCAGCTAAATTGCTCCCTCACTTTAATGCAAATAATTATTTATTATATTTATTATTTAATATTTTTTTATTTAGAAGTATGAGCGTGGCATGGCAGTACTGCACAAACATATAATGTCAGGCCCTCCGAGAAAAACAATGGCCCCCTGAGCAAAAAGTTGTTAGCTATGGGGCTGTGTACTATTCATTGCACATCAGCAAAATCAAAGCTAAAATTATGTCTGTGGACTACAAATTGGTTGTCAACTTCCAGGTGAGACCTGGAGATCTCCCATAATTACAACTGATGTCCAAATAACTGAGAAAATGTCCAGATAATAGAGAAAATGGCAGCTTTGGTGGGTGGACCCTATAGAGTTATACTCAGCTGAAGTCCCTATCCTCCTCTAACCTCATCCTCCCCAGGCTTCACCAGGTATCCAGGAATTTCCCACCTAGAGTTAGTAGCCCTACCTGTCTGGGTTGCAACAGTTCTAATCAAACAGTGCCATGCCTCAGTTTCAGATGCATCTAGAATACTGGTGCACCATGTTATGGGTACCTGTGCTGGAAGTCTAATACAGTTCCTTCCTTTTATTTATTTATTTATTTATTTATTTTCATATTTGTCTCCCACCCATCCCATGAGCGGGCTCAGGGCAGGTCACATCATCTCAAATAATACAATAAAGTTTCTCAACATTCTTCTTGTGAAGGTAGAAAGAGCCCATTTTGGTCAGGTGTCTGTGCTTACATATGGAACTGTATGACTCAAGTCATGTTAAGAATTTTGATATGCATTGTAAAAGAAAGTGTCTGCACATGCCTTGCACTTTCACAGATTTCTGTTTTACTTTGAAACAGTAGTATGGTCTCTTTGCCTATGGCACATCTGGTATAAAATGTCACATTCATGATAGCAAATGGTGTACTAGCAGTGGTGGTTTCAGTAGTGATATCTAGTACTTAGAATAAAAAAAATAAGTAAAATAATGAATTCAGGTAAGACCCCAAATGAGATTTGAACTACTCGTGTTGTTTGAAAGTTCTGAAGGATTCAACAATTAAAATTTACCGGATCCCCCCCCCCATACAGAGCCTGCATTAATAACAGGAAATAGATTTTCCCTCTGAAGTAAATGCCATGACTAGTGTATCTTAACATTCAGAGTATGCTAGCAGTGGGGATGGGCACAAACTGGGAAAATGTAGTTTGTTTTGGTTTGTGGTTCATGGCGTGGCTGGTTTGTGAACCATGAACCATCACAGACCTTTTTTTTGGTTAAAAACAGTTTTATTTTCCATACAAGATCTCTTCAGATCGCATAAATCTTTTGCCTTTTACCATCACAGACTTTTAAGAGTTAAATGAACCTCTTTGGTTCATGAGGATTGTGACATGGTAGAACCCCATTGTGCTCTGGCTGACTCTCCTCTACCTGCCCTCCAAGTTTGGTGAGGATTGGATTTACAGAGTCCAAGTTATGGCCCCCCAAAGTAGGTATCTCCATCCTCCATTGTTTCCAATGCAGGGGGGGAAACCAGCAAAAAACAAACAAACACAAAAACATGGGCAATAGGAGCTTGGCAGAACAGAATCAGTCCCAGAGAATCCCTGCAGTAGAAACTGACGGAGGGGGACATTTTTGCAGAACCAGTACAATGTACAGAGTGTCCAGCAGTACCAATGCAATCACAGTGCCCAGCAGAACCCAGTGCCACTGGCACTGCAAGCTTAAAAGGACTGATTTCAAAACACAGAGTCACAAATCAAAGCAAGGGGGTGAGATTTTACAAGCTCTGTTCAAGTAAAAGGAAACACAAAGGAACCCCTGTAAAGTGGGGGGGACCCTCTTGAAAGTGACATGACTAATTTGAAACTGACAACAGTATTTCCAGGACAGAAGAGCCCCACCCCCATTGCTTTGAAGTTTGGTAAACATTTTGTTTGAACAGAAACTGTCTGTCTGGAAATGTATCCATTCATGAAATGGCATGAACCTCCATGGGCTGCTTGAAAGTTCGTGGAAAGTTCATGCTGGCTGCCCTGCTATGAACTTCAGCTCACAAACCAAAAACCAGCCAAAATTTGTGACAAACTTTAGTTTGCGAGCTGGTTCATGCCCATCCCTATTTGGCAGTAATTTAATTGTCCAGGGATATTTCTCAGTAAGATACCCTGACAATAACTCAGGTTTCCCAGTTACTTGTAGCTATCTTTATTCTATATTCACTGTATGCAGGGGTCTTTGGGGGGGGGGAGCACCTCGGAGCACAGCTCCGGGAGCTCAGGAGCCAAGCCCCGCCCCCAGCTGGTGTCCCCGGGGAATCTTTCAGGCAGCCGAATGTCAATTTCAGCTCCATTATATCCTATGGGCCATTGAAGTCAATGGTGAAAACATAGGGTATATTCTGGGGGCTGGAGGGGAGGGTTTGAGGGAGAGGCTCCAAACTCACAGGGTAGCTGATGGAGCCTCTCCCCAAGATAACCACCAAGTTTCAAGAACATTGGATCAGGGGGTCCAATTCTATGGGCCCCTAAACAGGTTGCCCCTATTCCCTCCATTGTTCCCACCAAGTTACTTTTCCCCCACCATAGAGAACAATGGAGGGAATAGGGGCAACCTGTTTGGGGGCCCACAGAATTGGACCCCCTGGTCCAATGTTCTTGAAACTTGGTGGGTATCTTGGGGAGAGGCTCCATCAGCGTCCCTGTGAGTTTGGAGCCTCTCCCTCAAACCCCTCCCCTCCAGCCCCCAGAATATACCCTATGTTTTCACCATTGACTTCAATGGCCCATAGGATATAATGGGGCCGAATTGCTGCCGAATTTCTTTCATTCCCTCCTTTCCTTCTCTCTCTTTCCTCTTTCCCTCCTTCTCTCTTTCTTTCTTTCCCACCTTCTTCTCTTCTCTTTTTTCCTCCTTTCCCTGTTTCCCTCCTTTTCCCCTCTCTTTCTTTCCCTTCCCTTTCCTTCTCTTTCTTTCCCTCTCTCCTTCCTTCTTTCCTTCTCTCTACTCTCTCTCTTTCCTTCCCTCTTTCCTCCTTCTGTGGCCCAACTCTCATGAGAAGGAGTTTAAACTTTAAACCCCTTCTCTCTTAGCTCCCCCACCCAGGCCAGCTGGGGAAGGGAAGGGGAGGCTTTTGAAGATGCCTGCCCCCCTTTTGCTTCCCCTTCTGACATCACTTCCGGTGATGTCAGGGGGTGTGGCATATGCTAATAGCCTAATATCTCATTAGCATACCTTATGCTAATGAGCTCCTGCTGCTGTTTTTCTATGAAAAGACCCCTGACTGTATGTCATCATAACCTTCATTAAAACTGAAGCTTTTTAAACTTACACTGTCTGAGATGCTTGTAGATAAAAACCTATGGTATATAAAGCTCAAGTATTGCTTTCAGTTTCCCAACTCTGTTGAATGTATTATTGGGGGGGGGGTTTGAAAAAAGGGTAGTGGGCACCACCAGAAATTTATGTCATGGGGTTTAGGAGGCAATCACACACTGGTTACCATGATGGATTTCATTTTTATTTATTTATTTAGATTTCTACCCCGCCCTCCCCGCAAGTGGGCTTAGGGCGGCTAACACACAGGGGCACCAAGTGCCATTGCATAAAATCGGATAAAAACAGTATAAAACAGAATAAATTACCAAGGAATTACATACAATGCTCGGTGCTGTTACTCTCAAATTAAACCAAGATGGTGTCCAATAGATGTTGCTTCCATCCCTGTACCCTGGTACCGATCCGCTGCGCCACTGGAGTGTGATTGTCATAGAGCCACTCCATTGATGATAGTGGCAGTGGCAGCAGTGGCAGCTCCTAGTCGAAAGGCTGGCAGAAGAGCTCCATCTTACAGGCCCTGTGGAACTGTACAAGGTCCCGCAGGGCCCTGATCTCCTCTGGATGTCTATGATCTAGCTGTTGTTCAGTGAATTCATTTAATGTAATGCAAGAAAGTAGTCTAAAACTATTTTTAGCATGAAGAACAAAGTTTGAGTCCAGTGGCACCTTTAAGACTAACAAAGTTTTATGCAAAATATAAGCTTTCATGTGCAAACACACTTCATCAGCCACAATGAAATGTCTGGTGAAGTGTGCTTGCACACAGAAGCTTATACTTAGAATAAAGTATAAAGTTGTTGGTCTTAAAGGTGCCACTGGACTCAAACTTTGTTCTGCTGCATCAGATCAACACATATACCCCCTGGAATCTATGTTTAGCTTGGTTTGGCAGATCTTGAAAAGCTTAATTTATGAAATATCTTGTCATTATTTTGAGAAGAGGGGTTAGAGAACTATTAGTATTTATTGTAAATTGAGGGACAAGAGAAATGTTAGTATTTATTGTAAACTGCTGAATATCTCTCAGAATGTTTTGCCTTGTACAATACCCTGCATATTAATTTTAATAAGATTCTGAGGAATTTTAATTGTTGACTGTTTCTGTTGTACTTTAATTTTAAGCTTTCAGCTCTCACAATCTGCCACTCTGTTGTCAAACAAACATTACAGAGGAAATGAACTGCTTCTACAGCACAACACTGTTGCTTACACATGCTGTCAGCACTCAACAAAATACCTAAACAAAGTTTTAAAGGTTAATCAAAATTTCTGCTGATCTAGATTATAAAGTTATCACTTTATAAAATGCTTAGTGCACAGCTATTCTATGGGGATTTAAAGGCTATAATTTACTCAGAAAGCACAATTGATACCATTGATCAGCAGCATTCACAAGTTCTTTTGGGCATATGCCAGGGACTGTCATAAACTTCTATTCAAGGAGATCTGCCCATGGTATTTTCTTTGCTTGGAATTCATGTTTGTAATCCAATAAGTGATGCAAAAATGAAAACATCTAAACCCTTATTCTGTCCTTTTGGCAAGTTGGTGACATGCAAAACTCCCCCCTCCACCATTGTGATACTTTATCCTTCCTGATTGGATTACTTGCTGGGGGGGGGGAACCTGTAGGACACAGTTGTCAGGTCCCATTTTCTTTTGTTCTTGTGACATCACAGTTTGCCATGTATTGATCATCAAATTATGCTCTGGTTCTTTCATCATTATTATGCCAAGTTTGTGTAAATGTGATCCTGGGTCTCTCTTTCACGCTGTCCCAAGTATATATCTTTCTTTTTTTTTAAATGGACAACAACAACAAGGTTCTCAGTTCCTCCCCACACAGTTATTATAATCTTTCCTTGGTGTATTTCTTTAAGCTGCAGCAATTCCATTATAAAGTCCAATCTGAGATTTAGTGGTAATATATATTTAACATGTAAGATTATCCTGGTTCCTTTGAATTTGTATCATCCGTGTAATCTGGTGCTGGGAGAAATTACTTAATCTGTTCATATCTTGCAACACTTAATGTGTTGGATTCTGTGGATCTGTCCTGTTAGCAGTATCACTTTCCAGCCAGAGGAAAGCTTCATTGCTTGCAGAACAGATGCACAGGTGCAAAAGCAGTGTGCCTTTCTGTGAGTCTTTTCTTGTTTTGTACATATTTCTTTAAAAAAATAAATGTTCATAAAATCAGTTGCTTGATTAATTCAGCACACCTTGATAAAAAAGCATTTTAAATGATCTGAGAAAGCATTGGAGTCCTATTTGAAAGATTAAAACACAACAAAACTTGATTCCTACAATGGGCACATTGAAGATATGCAGGGGTTCTTAAAATTTCCCATGGAAGGTAGGTGATACGGTAGAGTATTTTTGTGGGAAACAGTGGGGTGAAGAGAATAAATCCTGTTCTTGCCATTCCCTTAGCTTTCTGTTGTTTGAAGCATTTTCTACCAGCATGATCCTAATACCATAAGATACCTGGAAAACTTAATGGGGATAAGGAGGTGTAAGAACAAAGAATTGTTCCCCTTGAACTGTGTTCCATTTTTTTTAAAACCCTGTTCTTCTCTTCCTTAATAGTTTATAAATGAATAGGTGGACATGTGGATAATCACATCCACTCTGCCTATATAAATAACTTGAGGCACATAAGCAGCCTTAAAATATAACAATTATTTTCCTGTTTACAGAACAATTCTCTGTCAAGTGGCCTGGAAACAACTTTTGCTCATTCTGTGCAGATAAAAGATGTTGCTATTTACACATCTCTATTACAGTAAAATAGAGTAAAATGAATAAATATGACACCGCAAATCTTTGAGAAAGGATCTCTTTAAGGCCCTTTGGGTGTTGCTATTTTTCACCTACTTTGGAGAAGCAACACAGGAAACATACTCCATAAAGAATATTATTTGTTTTTTAGGATATTAATATATATTGTCTACTGGTCAATTGCTAATGAATTTGCAGTAAGCCTAATTATAGCCTTAATGCCTTTTATTGAATTAGTTATTGCCAAGTTTCACAATTTCATTAGTAGAAGAGTGGTTACAGCACTTTTGGTTTATTGCTGTTGTGGCCCTAGACTCCCTGAGGGTTGAGACCTTTTCTGTAAATGCCTGCCACCAGGGACATGCATTTTTTTTTCATGATAGAAGTTGCACATGTAGTTTATAGTGTCAAATTTTAAAGTGGCTGCAACCTAGCTTTTACCACTAAAAATTCTACAGCATTTGTTGTGGTTTCCCAGAAAATACATACGGGTCACGTGTACTTTCCTCCTATATCCTCATAGCATCTATTTTTATGTCTAGCATTGCCCATTCAGGGTTTTCTCCCATGATTTTAACAACATTCCCACCCATCCCCCTTTTAAAGTAGTCTTATCAAGTATTTTGATCATTCTTGGGTTATCCTCTCTGTGGTTTTAATGGTCAGGCATTGTATAAATATTGTATATGTGGCTAGAAATATTTTTAGCAGCTACATTAATGCAGGTTAGAGTAACGTTCAATGAGCTACCAAGTATAGTTGATGGAGTTTCAGAGAAATTTTTGTCACATCAGTGTGTGTCTAGTAGGGCTGGGACAGATAATCCTTGAAGCCAGAAAGGAGAAATATCAATATTTTGGATGTTTGTAGCAATTAGTGTACATTTTTAATCCATTAATTTTTATCTGGTCATTTTTGCTGGTAATTGATCTACATATGCAAACTTGAAATCTAAACATGTGTGCCTTGAAATAAATTCCTTTGTCTTTACTGGACCATATTTTAAACTGTGTGTATCTAGGGTAGGAGGAACTGGGTCATGAAAAAACTGCCAGAGAAGCAATAAGGTTGAAATTAGGTTGGCCTTGATCTTTTGAAACAGTTATATCAGATACCATCTGAACATGGTGGGAGAGGATATAGAAGGAGATGTTAGAGTATGCCTTACCTTTCTTTTTTAGTGTGATCATTTGATATACAGAAGGTTGCTGAAAAGTTCCATTTCCTCTTACTATATGTTAAGGCACTGAATATAACCTTTGTCACTGCCTCTTGAGAGCTCTCACACGAAGCTATTTTCAACTAAATTGAAAGCTTCTCATAGTCAATAATCACTTTATATTGAGGTCATACATCTTATCTAGTGGTTCAGCTATCACATTAAGGTGCTTTATTGTGGAGAATTCTTTTAGATGAGCTGCTTGATCTTGTTTGGTTGAAATCCAACTATGTAGTGAATCAGTCACTTAACATCTACATAAAAAGCTGAAATGTAGGCAGGTGTGATTAAGTCTTTAAGACCTTCAGTGATACTTGCAGCTATCCAAGCAAGAAGTATGACATTAAGGAACATATCTGTATTACTGTTTCCCTTCCAATAGGCAAAATAAAAAATACTAGCATCAGCTGGTAAGTGTCTCTGATAACAGGTTTCCAAAGTTACTACCGCTCAAATGTGTATGTGGGGGACCTGTGGTGCCCAAAATTTTTGTGCATTTCTAACAATTTTTAAATTAATCTATTTGGTATCGTGAAAGATCACGCTGATTAGTGCTAACATGACCACATGCTTCTGCTAGGAAAATAGCAACCGTTTTTTGGCAACCCAGCTTTTCTTGTTATTTTTAAATTTTAGACTAGGATTTGGGAGATCTAAGTCCAGGTCCCCACTCTGCCATGGACACTCACTGGATTACCTTGGGCCGGTCACACACACTCAGTTTAACCTAACTCATAGGATTGAGAGGAGAATGATTTAACCTGCTGTGGGTCTCCATTATGGACAAAGGTAGGGTATAAATGAAGAAAATAAATATAGTTGAAGATGAAGTACCGAATAAAAGGTAGTTGGCTGATGGATAGCAAAGGGATAGCAAGTCAGAAAAAGTGAGGTTATGGCCGCTGTGCTGCTGACAGGAGGAGGAGAAGAAAAAGAGGCAAATGTGTGTGTGGGGGGTATAAAAGGAAACTGACATACCCCCCTGCAAGTCCTTACAGGTTTTCTCCTGCATAATTGGGCCCAGCTCGGCTGGCAGAGCTCGACTGGGTCAGAGTTTTCCTGTGGAGAGGTTGCTTTTTCCTGGAAATTAGCCTATATAAATCAAACACTACATAACATGCAAAGAGTAGTTATTTGGAACATTGCCCTTCTTTCAGTGACTCCTACAATTTGTTTACTTATTTATTTAAACCCAGCTTTTCTCCCCAGTGGGGTCCTAAAGTGACTCAAAACATTTTTTTTCTTCTCTTCCATTTTATTCTCACAACAACCATCCTGTGAGGTAAGTTGAGCTGAATGTGTTCGACTGCTCATGTTTTATAGATGTATTCATATAATTTGATGATGAAGTAGATTTATCCAGTAAACAATAAAACCCCAAACTCCATTCATGAGAAAAGGGAGATACCTGTTTTATAGAGATTAGTGAGGGATGCAGGAGTACAATGAGAATACAGATACCACCATTTAGTATTCCAGTGTCTGTAATGTTGCCAACCTGACTACAGAAATCAGCCCTAACTTAGATGGCCCATGCAAGCCTGATCTCATCAGATCTGGGAAGCTAAGCAGGTTGGGCCTGTTTAGTATTTGGATGGGAGACTACCAAGGAAGCCCAGAGTTGCTGTGCAGAGGCAGACAATGTTCATCTCTTGCCTTGAAAATCCTATGCGGGTCTCCATAAGCCAGCTGCAAGTTGACAGAACTGTCTACCATCACAGAAATCTGTTTCCCTGGAGTAAAACACTGTTTTGGAGGTTAGACTCCATGGTATTATAAATCCACTGAGTCTTTCCCCTACCCAAACTCCAGCCTTCTCGGGTTCCACTATCAAATCTCATGGAATTTTCCAGTTCAGAATTGGCAGCCCTACCACAATATAGATCCTGGTGGTCATATCAGCCTAGGAATGCTGTGGTGTTTGCCACAGGTGAGGTTTCTTAGGTGAATTTACCAAATCTGAAGGTAATCTGGTGGCCTGATTTCAGGATTAGTTCATTAGTATGACAAATGGTTGGATCTCCTTGTGAATTTGCCTCTATAACTTGCAGCTGAAGGTGACCATTGTAAAGGTACAAATAAGACAAGGAATGGATCACAAAAACCAGGGGTCTTTTGGGGGGGGAGCTCACCGGAGCACAGCTTCAGCAGCTTTGGAGGGCAGAAAGGCTCCCGCATGTCAGTTTCGGCTGTGCAAGTGGATTCAGGAGTCTTTCGGCCAGCTGAATGTCAACTTCAGCCCCATTATATCCTATGGGCCATTGAAGTCAATGGCGAAAACATAGGGTATATTCTGGGGGCTGGAGGGGAGGGGGTTTGAGAAAGAGGCTCCAAACTCACTGGGTAGCTGTTGGAGCCTCTCCTCAAGATACCCACCAGGTTTCAAGAACATTGGACCAGGGGGTCCAATTCTATGGGCCTCCAAACAGGTTGCCCCCATCCTCTCCATTGTTCTCTATGGTGGGGAAAAAGTTAATTTTTTTCCACGGTGCTGTTAGTAGCTCTGGAGGGGAAGGGGTTTGAGAGAGAGGCTCCAAATGTTCAGGGTAGCTTCAGGAGCCTCTCCCCACATACACCCCCCGTCTCAAAGCAATTGGACCAATGGGCCTAATTCTATGGGCACCCGAACAGGTTTCCCCCCATTACCTCCACTGTTTCCAATGGGGAAACCCAGCCAGCAGCACTTAAGGCAGGCAAGCAGGCAGCCACCCAGCAGTCAGACTCTCCCAGAGAATCTCAGGGAAAGTGAACTATCTTGGGAGGTGCTTGTTTGCCGTGAGAACAAGTGGCACACTCCAGAACAAGTGGCACTGTGGCAGTGCAAGCATGCCACAGTACCACACAGAAACCCTAAAAGACCAAAAGGAACAACATTTATACATATATAAATTGATGGTGCAACCTCATTGGACCACTCACACGACACACACCTCAAAAAGAATATTTATAGCACTGAGAAAAATGTATATTAAATACCAGCATTGTGGTATTGTGGTAACTGGTTTCAAATTTCTAAAAGGTTTTAATTTTTTAATATTATTAAATATATGTAAAAGCCCACCATAAGTGATCCATATCACCAGCACTGATGCCATGAATTTCATGGTGTAGTGGCACACCTGTCTGGAGTGAGATATTGCATGTGTCCAGGGAGAAAGGCATGCTGCTAATGTTCAGATTATTACTGATGTTTGAAAATGAATAAGCTGCTTTTTGAAACCCTAGTCACCATACAATGAGAGTTGAGCTTGATCACAGAGAAGATGAAAGGCTATTCTGTAGCAAGGACAATAAAACAACCTTCTCACCCAGCATCATATTAATAATTTGGTCCCTGGCTGTGGGCAGGTAGAACTGAGTGATAGGATGTCGCTTCAGGGGATAGCAGACCTAAACACCAAGATAATGATTACTTTCCTTAGTGTACTGCAGGTAGAGTTCTCTCCATGACAGTGGATTATTAATGTAGTCATTGTCAATATGCAAGTATAGTTTGATGTAAATTATTAAGTCAAGTGATGGGTACTCTTTGGTGTATTTAATTGTCTCATAATTCCATTACCAAGTAAGATGAATGAAGGGAATGGCTTATATAAATGAAAATGACTGCAGTGTTTATTGCACGTGGCGTGTTTCTCAGACTAGTTCAAAGTTCTTTCTTTCATGGCTGCCATAATTTAGGGAGGATGTTCATCTGAAAACCAGTTCAGAATTTATGAACATAAATTGAATGCAGGAGTCCTAACAACTACATGTTTGATTCTTGTAGTATTATTTTGAACTCCAAATAGTTTCTATTACAAAGTAAAACAGTATGTAATGAACCCCTTGTACAAACTATACTGAGATACATTATAGTGATGTTTTCAAGACTGGCAGGAGAAGTTGGTGTGGTGTTGATGTGGTAATTGGGCTAGGATAAGTACTGACTACAGAAAGGCTGAAGTCTCAATTTAGAGAGGCTTTCTGACTTGGCATTCAGCCTGCAGGGAGTTTTTGGTGAAGTGGGTTATTCAAACATTCAGGTTCAGCAGCAGTAGAGTCCTGTTATTATTTAGTTCTCTTCTTACAGTGATTCAGGATTGTGACTTTAGGATGGTAGTTCTCTCAAATGTAATTATTCATTTTAAATTTTTCATTCACAGCTATTCCACACATCATATGGAGTGGTCTGTGCCCCATCATTCCACTAAGCACAGTTTGAAGCCTTGCTCTATTGGAAGGGCCACTTAGGCTGTGATAAGCAGGTCTATTTTTGGGCAGGAACACACAGGAATGGCTGGCTCCCAAGTTGGCCATGTCCATCAGGAACTCATTAGCATGATAAGCCACACCCAACAGCAGAAACTCATTAGGACTGGCTACATAAGGGGTGTGTGGCCTCACATGCAAAAGAGCTACTGCTACAAAAAAAGTCCTGGATTTTGACAACAAACAAGGTAAACAGAATAAGAAGCAAAAGGTGGGTGTGGCTGGATGACCACACTTCTGGTAACATGGGGATGTGGCCTAATAGGCTAATGAGATGTGATATCATGGGTGTCGCCTATTATGCTAATGAGTTCCTGCTGGACTTTTTCTACAAAACAAGCCCTGGTGATAAGATGTGCTGTTTGATCTGATGTTGTCATTCTTCCCTTCCAGATTTAAAATGCACATCCAGACAGCAACATCTGTCTTCTGTTCCCCAGTCATGGGCACCCCGTTCTGACCTGACTTTGAGCTGGAGTTATTTGGCACTGGGGGAAAGTCCGGTTCTTCCTGGTGCATGCAGTTTCACTCCACATTTCCGCATGTCTGATCAATCCAGTGTATTCTCAGTTTGGGGCTTTCTTTTTTTGGAGGCAGTTAGCAAGGTGTGCATAATTGCATATTCACCCCCCACACAGAGAGAGAGGAAATTCTCAAAACTGTGTTTTCTTTGTTAAAAAATTCCGAAGAAAGATGCTTTCTGGCCACAAGGTGGGAAAGGGATTAATTGAAAAAATAAGATTTTTTAGAGAGGAAGGAAGGGAAGGGGGCAGTCTGAGAATGATGTCCATGACTCCAGCTTTGCTCAAAGCTTTTAAATAAAAATGCCAGCAGCACACAGGACACAGGACACAGGATGAGGCTTCTCTATTCTCTCCCCCCTGGCTTTGAAACATTTAAAACATTGAATTTATCAAAGTTTCAAAAACATTTCCTTCATACTGAACTACATATCCCAGCAGCCTCCTCTAGCAATCCCATCGACTACCAGTTGCCACCATTTTGCCAGGAGTTTGAAGTGCTGCTTCCTGCACGTGCTTATGCAAATACTCAAAAGGCAAATGATGAAAAAAAAACCCTGCCCAACCACCCCACTCTGTGGCTTCCACATCTGATCAATCAACCACAGAGTGAAAGCGCATTGAAGTGGATTAAGGGGGGAGGTCTGATTAAAACTCTCCATTACAACCCCCCCTCCCCGGATCAATTAGAAGCAGGGCCACACTGGCTCAAACTGCATGCCTGACCGCAGCCTTAGACAGGAAGAAGGACTAAATGAGGATTCTAGGATTTCATGGCATGCTAAACAATTAATACAGTTCTGTGATATGAACTCAACAGATATATTGTATGCCTATAGGTTCTGATTTAAACCAAGTTGGCCACAACACAGATGCACTGATATAGTGCTTAAGTGCTACTAACTTCCTTTGAATTGCTTGGATACTTTTTGTAATAGATGAATTGATAACTTAGTGTGTATGTATTTATATTTATGGGTGTTCACATGTAGATTTCTGTTTACTTCTTAATGAACACTTTCACATCTCTGTTTAAAAACTTTTTTTTTTTTTGGTATTTTGCATTTGTGTGTGCCCCTGCCTGGAAGTCATGGCGACCTCTGGTGACTCCTGTTGGGGCACAGAGGACATTCAGTGGCTTGATAGCCTACCTCTGGCCTCCTGGCCCTGGTATTCTCTGGAGATCTCCCATCCAAGTACTTGACAGGGCTGGCCTTGCTTATTTTCTGAGATTGGACAAGATCAGGGTTGCCTGGGCTATTCAGGTCAGGGCTATATAAAACATTTTAATGTCTCATTTCCATGCAATTGGGGTTCACAAGGTGGCGAATGTAAGAACATTAAAAAATTTAAATAATTAAAAATACAGTTAAATTCAATTCAAAACATGCAAACAACCCTACAAGGAGGGCTGATAACTGTTATTGGGTGCATGCCAGATGAAACAAAAAATTCTTCACATGCTGGTGAAAGATGCCAATAGAGAGAGACAGATGAATCTCCCTGGGGAGAGAGTTTCAAAGTTTTGGTGTCACAACAGACAGGGTCCTTTCTTGGGTCTCAGCCTCAAATGACAGTGGCAACTGAAGCAGGGTTTCCAAGGATGATCAGAGTGAGCAGGTAGGTTCATATGGGAAAAGGTAGTCCTTAAGGTATGTTGGTCCCATTCAGTTTCACAATCTCAGGCATGTTCGTCATTGCATTTAAATCTTTTTACCAATCTTTTTTGAAAAATAAGATGCTGGACTCTGTTTCAGTATTTATTCCTTGCCTTTACTGTGACTGCTGAGTTTGATTTTCTGTCAATTTTTTCTCCATTGATGAAATGCTTTGTTACTTACCCATGTGACCCTTTTTTCTCTCCTTTTCACACTGGTTAGACAATTCTTTCAAAAATCAAAAATCTTAGAAGTTCTGTCCCATTCTCATTCTGCTTGATCTCTTGGAAGCTTTTAATACAGATGATCACTTTTATTTTTACTAACTTTACAAGTTTTATGGTCTTTACTTTATGTTCATTTATGATGTCATGTCACTTTTTGCGGAGGCTTCATCTATTTCTTTCTGTCACCCTGTTGATGTACTCTGGAGATTTGTTCTTGTGCCACTCCTTTCCCCCTCTTTAGTATACACTGTCTCAATATAATAAAGTTTGAGTTCAGTGGCATCTTTAAGGCCATGGCTGCTTACCTGGATCTACTTCAATATAACTTCATTATAAAGCGTAGTAGGCATTATTCACAGTGATCTGTTTCTGTTGTTTTACACTGTGATCCCAGTTTGTTTGTCAACATGCATAAGAATGTAAGAGCATTTCTGGTAAAGAGAAGTGTGCTATTTGGTCCAGCATCCTGTCTCACAGTGGCCAACAAATTATTCTGGAGGGCCAACAATAGGCCAAGGCCTTCTCCGATGTTGTTTCCTAGCACTGGTGTTCAGAGCTTTTGTTCCCTATGTATATGGAGGTTCCCTTGATTCCCCCTGGCTGGTAGATGCTGATGGACTTATCTTCTGTGAGTTTATGCTGTGATACTATTGATACGCTACTCTGTGCATACAACTCCTGTCCTTAATACTAACTTCTGCTTACCAGCTTATTTCAGCAATTTCTGGATGGATGTTTTCCTACTATCTCAAGTTCAACATAACCCTCCTTGTTTTCCCTTTTCATCCCATATTCTTGCTTTGTCTATTGATTAGAGAAGATTAGACTATTCACTCTTGGGTTTATTCTCCTCTTCTAAATGTAAATAAAACTGAAAATAAACCTGAAACTGTTAAAGATTTGCCTGTCTGTAGGATTATAATATAGCCAGAATTTTCATAGTGTTAAACTAGTCAATTTAATTTACCCGAAGGATCTTCCTCATATGCCTTCAAAGTATATTAGAAATGCAAATTTCTTAATGAGAATAAGTATTGTAGGCTTCTGGGTCCAGAATTAAACCATCATTTTGGAATTTTCTTCAGGAATGTCTATGTATCCAATCATGGGCAGCATGATACTTCAGAAGTGAACTTTTTTTGTATGAGTGTATGTGTGTGTGCATGCTTAATTTGGAATTCCACTATCAATGTGATTCTGACAACACTTTACTAGGAGAAGCCCATGGAATATACTTCAGTAGGATTCTGAGTACTCCTGCTTATTAGTAGGGTTGCCAGCTCTGGCTTGGGAGATTTCTAGAGCTTTGGGGGAGATGCCAGTGGGAAGATACTACAGTTTCTCCTAAACGTTAAGGTATATAATAGAATCCATCCCCTAAAACTGCACTATCCTGTTTTTTGGTCACAATGCAAAGTGGGAATTTTATTAAAATCATAATGGAAAAGAAACTCCCCAAGTGAACTCCCCAAGTGATAGATGATAAAATTAGATGCCAAATTACAAGGCTTAATGAAGCTTTTTTTAAAAAAAGCAATGTATGGCATGAAATCAGTTGTTTAACCCCCACAACAGACAGAGGATGTAAAGAGTGCCTCTTAAAGTAAATATCTGGCCTGGATGACCCAGGCTAGCCTGATCTCATCAGATCTTGGAAGCTAATCAAGGTCGGCACTGGTTAGTATTTGGATGGGCTACCGCCAGGTAAGCCCAGGGTTGCTATGCAGAGGCACTGGCAGGCAATGGCAAACTACATCTGAATGTCTCTTGGTTTGAAAACCCTACAGGGCTTCTGTAAGTTGGCTGGGACTTGATGTCACCACTTCCAAATGAAACACAGGCATACCTGTGTTTCATTTGATGCAGCACTGTTGTGTATGCAGTCAACATCGTGCCATCAACGAAGAGCCAGAGCTTGAGTACCTGAGAACAATGGGACTGAGGTTCCTGGCTCCCGCGTAGGGGGACCAATGGGAACGGCGGCGGGAATTCAAACCCGCCAATGGTACCAGGGGGGCGGCCCCTCCCCAATGTATATAGTTGGCCTCCGGGCCGGTTATCAGCGTCTCATGTTGTATAATAGCGAACCATGCTGATCACTACATCGCTGTCTGTGGTTTCTTTATGCGTCTAACCCACTATACAACAATGGCGACGAAGGTGGGATCCTGTTGAGCGCTCCAGCCGGGCTGTCGGACAACGCTCCCGAAGACTCGCTCCACCGCTCCACGCGCATCCCCCATGAGCGCCTCCGAGGGTGAATCCAGAGCCGTGTCGCTGCCGCCGACTAGCACAATGGCCATCGCTCCAGGATCCGGGCTGATACCGCCGTTCGACGCTTCCCAGCCCCAACGATGGGGAGCCTGGGTCACGGGTTTGCGGCAAGCCTTCGTGTTCTATCAGATCACGGACGAAGACCGAAAGAGAGGACTGCTGCTCTGCTCTTGCGGCCCCGTGATCGTGGATCTGGCACAATACCTTCTCTCTCCCAAGAAGGTGGAGGAGTGCACGGTCGACGAGATTGTGAAGGCCGTGCAGAACTACTACTCCCCGAAGCCGTCGGAGATGACCTGCCACGTGGTTTTCCAGCATAGGAACCAGCAGGGCAAAGAAACCGCCGCGGAGTTCCTCGGAGAGCTCCGCCGCCTGGCGGCCGACTGCGCCTTCGGAGAGCACTTGGAGATGGCTCTCCGCGACCGTTTCGTCGCAGGCCTCAGGGAGGAGAAACTCCGGCGCCGAATAATGGAGGGCGAGAAGGTGACCATCACCTCAGCGTTAGCCACCGCCACTGCATGGGAGAGGTCACACCCGACCACCACCACCGCGGCGCATCGTGTGGCCTCCCCGGGAACAGCGACATCGACGACCCCGAGGTACACCGCACACTAGCACAGCATCGCCCGCCAGCACCGTCCGCTAGCTCCGCACGCAAGCAACCCGGCTCGGCGGCGCAGGAGTGTGCCAGCTGCGGAGGGCAGCATTAGAGGAGATCGTGCCGGTTCCGGGACGCCACATGTCGAGACTGCGGCCGCACGGGCCACATCGCAAGGGTTTGCCGGTCCAAGCCATCACGCGCAGCACAAAAACCGCAACCGCCCCGCCGCAGGTCTGAGGCGCACTTCGAGGACTGCGCGGCCCCGGAGGCAGACCTATACCAGCTGACCAACGCCCCGGCCGCTCGAACACAGGTACTGAAACTCCCCAGTCAGGCCTCTACCCCAAAAATATACGTCCGGATCAAAGTAGAGGGGGCCCCCTTACAAATGGAACTCGACTCGGGCTCCGCCTGTTCCATCATTTCGGAGGCCACATTAAGACAGATTTGCCCAAAGGGGGCCCCCGCTTGCGGCCATCACCCGTGACGCTCATGGACTTTCAGAGAAACCAAGTGCCAGTGAAGGGGGTCGGGAGTTTCAGGGTGCAGTACCGGGGCTTCAAGGGTCATTTGGACTTGCTCGTAGTCGAGGGCGACCTAGTTAGCCTCCTGGGGAGGGCCTGGTTTGGACCCCTAGGAATCGCGATCGAGGGGGTCCAGCATTGCGCAACCCGCGATTTCCAGGAAGTGTGCCGCGAGTTCCCATCCGTTTTCGACGGGTCCCTGGGCCGATATACGGGCCCCCGGTTTCGCTACAACTCAACCCCACAGTGGCCCCTATCCGCATGCGTGCCAGGTCCGTTCCGTTTGCCTTAAAACCCAAAATAGACGCGGAACTGGACCGACTGGTGGCGCAAGGGGTTTTGGAGCCGGTCTCTCACGCAGTGTGGGAAACCCCGATCGTGACCCCCATTAAACCTAACGGGGATGTCCGCATCTGCGCGGATTATAAATGCACGATAAATCGGGCATTGCAGGACCATGCCTACCCGGTCCCGGTGGTGAGCCATGTTCTGGCCACCTTGGCAGGGGCCAAGATCTTCGGCAAACTAGATCTGGCCCAAGCGTACCAGCAGCTGCCTGTCGATGGGCCGACAGCAGAGGCCCAAACAATTGTAACGCACCGGGGGCCTTCAAGGTCAATCGCCTGCAATTCGGGGTGAGCGTGGCACCCGGAATTTTCCAGCAACTGATGGACTCTCTCCTCAAAGGGATCCCCGGCGTCACACCATTCTTCGATGATGTGATGATCGCCGCCGCCACGCCTGATGAGTTCGCCTCCCGCCTCCGCATGGTCCTCAGCCGTTTCCGGGACGCCGGCCTTAAGGTCAAGCGCGAGAAGTGCCAGCTCGGGGTATCATCCGTCGACTTCTTGGGCTTCACGGTGAACGCAGAGGGACTCCACCCGGCCCGGGACAAGGTGAAGGCCATCGTGGAAGCGCCGCCCCCGACCTCCAAAGCCGAGCTCCAGGCTTTTCTCGGACTCTTGAACTTTTACCACGCCTTTCTCCCCCACAAGGCGGCGGTAGCCGAGCCCCTCCACAGGTTGCTCGACAAAAAGGCACCCTGGGTCTGGGGCCCGCATCAGGCTGCAGCGTTCCGGGCCGTCAAGGCCCTGCTCATCTCAAACGCGGTCCTGGCACATTTCGACGAGACCCTGCCCGTGATCTTGGCTTGCGATGCGTCCCCATATGGGGTGGGAGCCGTGCTGGCGCACCGTCTCCCGGACGGCCGGGAGGTCCCGGTCGCGTACTACTCGCGGACCCTGTCTGCGGCCGAGCGGAACTACGCCCAGATAGACCGCGAGGGACTGGCAGTCGTGGCCGGGGTGAAGAAGTTCCACGACTTCGTCTATGGCCGTCCCTTCACAGTCGTCACAGACCACCGGCCGCTGCTGGGCCTCTTCGCGGCGGACCGCTGGACGCCACAGGTACTCTCCCCTCGGGTCTTGCGGTGGTCCATCTTCTTGGCGGGCTACAACTACACGCTCCAGCACCGGCCAGGCAAGGCAATGGGACATGCAGACGCGCTGAGCCGCCTCCCCTGCCAGACGAAGGGGTGGACCCGGCCCCAGCTTATCATGTCCTCCAGTTAGAGGGTCTTCCAGACGCCCCTCTCCAGGCCACGGACATCGCCCGCCGCTCAGCCCGTGACCCCATCATATCCCGGGTTCTCGGCTGGGTGGTGAGGGGGTGGCCTACGGCCTCGGCGGGCCCTGAGTTCAGCGCATTTACAACACGGCGCGAGGAACTATCAGCACACAAGGGCTGCCTGCTGTGGGGGGACCGGGTCGTAGTCCCCAGCACACTCCAGCAACAGGTCCTGCAGGCTCTGCACGAAGCACACCCCGGCATCGTGCGGATGAAAGCCCTCGCCCGGAGCTACGTCTGGTGGCCAGGCATCGATGGGGAAATAGAGGCCTGGGTGAAGCGTTGCCAGATCTGTCAAGAGGTCCGGCCAAGCCCACCATGTGCACCCACCCAGGCATGGGAATCAACAAGGACCCCGTGGTCCCGGCTCCACATCGACTTCGCCGGGCCCTTCCACGGGTTAACATTCCTGGTCACCGTGGACGCGTACTCCAAGTGGCTGGAGGTGAGTCCAGTCTCCTCCACCTCCGCAAGCGCCACCATCCGAGCCCTCCGGAAGATATTTGCCACGCATGGCTTGCCGGACACCATCGTCTCCGACAACGGCCCGGCGTTCACATCCGAGGAATTCCAGCGGTTCCTGCGGGACAACTTGATCCGGCATATCAGGTCAGCACCCTTCCACCCTGCCACGAACGGCCAAGCGGAACGCATGGTCCGCACGGCTAAGGAAGCTTTAAGCCGCCTGACCGAGGGGGACTGGGAGTCACGCATAGCCCGGTTCTTGCTGGCGAACCGGACAACACCCAACCCGGTCAGTGGCCACTGCCCCGCGGAGCTTCTCATGGGCCGGCGACCTGCCATCCTCCTGGACCGCCTGCACCCCGACAGGGCTCCAACAGGACGGAACTGGGTCGAGGACCGGGAGGCACCACGGGGCTTCTTCCCAGAGGACCCGGTGTTCGCAAGGAACTACGGCCGAGGCCCGGAGTGGACAGCAGGAAAGGTAATCCGCCCCACCGGCCCTGTCTCCTATGAGGTGTCGACAAATGACGGGCAGGTCCTGCGGCGCCACGTGGACCAGCTGAGGCGGCGCCTACTTCCAACGGTAGGAGACCGGGGTAACCAAGGGGAGGTGGAGCAGGTCCCACGAGAAGCTGAGGGAGAGCCCGAGGCGGAACGAGACCGCAGAGAGGCGGACCCCAGCGACGGACAGCTCAGTATGCCCGAGGCCTCATCAGCCGAGGGCCAGACGGCGTACCCTTCCCCAGCGGAAGGAGGGGAGGGGGCAGGCCCCGCCACACCACCAAGACTTGGCGGCGGAGAAAACCCAACGCCTACACCACGACGGTCCACCAGGGAACGCAGAGCCCCCGCATACCTGAAGGACTATGTCACCTAGACAGGATCGGGACTATGGGGGGAGGGGTGTTGTGTATGCAGTCAACATCGTGCCATCAACGAAGAGCCAGAGCTTGAGTACCTGAGAACAATGGGACTGAGGTTCCTGGCTCCCGCGTAGGGGGACCAATGGGAACGGCGGCGGGAATTCAAACCCGCCAATGGTACCAGGGGGGCGGCCCCTCCCCAATGTATATAGTTGGCCTCCGGGCCGGTTATCAGCGTCTCATGTTGTATAATAGCGAACCATGCTGATCACTACATCGCTGTCTGTGGTTTCTTTATGCGTCTAACCCACTATACAACAAGCACATCATAGGTGATTGTGAGGACAATGGCTGTAGCACCATCACTGAACCAGGAAACAGACACTGTGAACAATATGTAGCATGCTCCAATAAAATTAAGAGAAACAGAGGCCCTTGTGAATTAGAAATGGTGACACAATGAGGAGATTGCCTGCTACTTTTGTTCCTGAGTCCCTGCCCTAACTTTTGCCTCCTTCCAGTCAATTTCCAAGAGAAGGATTAGAGGTCCCCAGGCCAGCAGAAATACAGCAGAAAATCTGTGAGACGAGTTTCCAGAAAAGCTCAAGCTTTTCTAGAATGAGTATCAACAAGGTGTACCAAGAAAGACAAGATTCTGCTCTCCAGCTGAGTTCTTCTAGCCAGGATGGAGGAGCAGGAAATGGCACAAAGTACAGTCTCCCCTCTCCAGCCTATAGATGTCCTGCTAAGGCTTCCTGCTAACCTAGTGCAAAACTTGCCTCTTTCTTCTTTACCAATTCTTTATCTAGGCTAATCCTCTGCTTAATTGCAAATCCAACTCCTGTTGTCTTTTCTGTTCCTGCTGCTTCTCCTTTGAGTGGCTTGGGCATCCTGAATGAGGACCTACAGCAACTGGTGAAGCTCAGCCAGATGAGAGGCTTACATCATTGGAGGCTGTCTGTGATGGGCCATTCTCACTGTGGCTCTGTGTCTGGCAGCAAGTAGCATAGCTGCTCCAAACTGCTCTGTGATGGCCAGATGCTTTTTTTACCTCCCAATTTACCCTGTTACACCTTTCAGTAGCAGTTACTGAGTTGACCTGAGTTATGGCAAGGATTGTAAGTGGTCCATGATGTAATGTTAACTAATAGTTGTGCTGGATTACATGCTCCTGTTACAGAGGAAGCCTGGGGAGGTAGAATAGGAATCTGAGGTAATTCTTATTGGTCTCCCCTTTATCTTGCAGTGATTCATACCAATGCCTTTTCCCCCACAACACATAGACACACACACACAATAAATTTATTATACTTTTTTTAAAAAGGCTCAGTGTTTAGTTGTTTGGTGGGTAAGGCATGTAATGTAACAAGTTACTGGCTATTTATTGCAAGGGATAGCAGACTCTTCTTTAAAACCATTAACAGTAACCCACAGCTTTACTGAACTTACAGTCTGTTTCTGTCAGAGAGAGAGGAATAAAAAAAGATTTCACTTGCTACCCAAGTATATCAGCATATGGAAATAGTATTGCTTTGTCTCATGGGATATCTTCCTCAGTCCCCTCACAAGAAGTGACTAAATCACTATTTCCCTAAAGTAACACAGGGTGCCTCTATTCTTGCCTTTTTATTGACCCCTGTGTCCTGTGTACTCTAGATGTCTGAGTTCTTTTCTTTCACCAGGCAAAACCTAACTAATCTCCTGGTAGTTTCTACCCATTTCTCTTTTGCTTCCCCAAGCCCTATCTGAGGCAATGACAGACTTTTCTTCCGTTTACCTCTCCCCCCCCCAGAGGTTTCACAGTGTCTCACTGGTTGATGCTGCTTAATAGCTGTCTAAACTTTCTGAATTCAGGGAATTGCTGGGATGCATGGAAGGTGGAACTAGAGGCTGTGCATCACATCCTTGTAGAAGTTATCATCCAAACTCTCCTCATGGAATTCCTCCAGTTCCTCAGAGCCTGAATTCCCATCTTTGTCATCCTTCAAGTTGACACTGTTGCTGTCTGAGGCACACCTGGTCTTCCTCTTATAGTCCTCCTTGGAGTTCTCCGTATCCTCAGTGTAATTGAGGTTGGCAAACCACTTGTTACCCATCTCCATGGCCTCCTGATCAGCAAAATTATCTGCAAGGATTTTCCCTGCAGGTAATCACAGCAATGGGAACCAGGCTAAATTTGGGTTTGAGGGGTTATAAGTGGGTGCAGAAGAGGTCTAAGCATGTGCAACTCCCCTGGAGGCCAGTGCCCCCATGTGTAGATGGAACCCGATATCACACACTCCCTCCACCAGAATCAAAGATTATAGCTGCATGAACCTTTCGAAAGTTCTTTCTTTAATAACTGTTAACCAGCAAGTTTCAAACTCTAACAATGATAGGCCGTATATGTAGTTGCCATTATTCTCCCAGAAGGCCAAAGTTCATATGTAATGTCAGAAAAGGACCTGTTCTATGCTTTTGTCATGGCATTCTGTCAAAGTGCCACAGAGGACAATGCTGCTTGGAATCAGGTTTGAGCAAAAACAGATCCTAAGACAGCCCAGACCATCATGAGCAGAAAGGAGTTAAGTTCCCCCAGTCAGATTCCCCAGCTTGAGAAGCAGTCAGATTTTCCTCCTCTGAACATGGAACTACAAAGGTTCCAGAACCTGGCTCTTAGGCCCAGTCTGCATCTAGCATTTGCTCTGCTGTTATACCAAACCCACACTGGAACAGAAATTCCCATCTACATTGCATGTCACTTTCACTTTGAGTGTGGCATTTTATGGCAGTGTCCAGACTGCATGCCACTTTCACTTCGTTTGATCTCTGGTTTTATGGTGGCTGTCTGCATAGATTTGTGGCCATTCGGGTGTGACTCTGCAGTCAGTACGGTGTTGCCCTGGGGTAGTCAAATGTGGTTTTGAACTGCATCTTTTTCTGCTCCGGTGTGGGTTTGGTAAAACAACGGAGCAAGTGCTAAATGCAGATTAGGCCTTAAATGGAGTCTTACAGCTCTTAGATGGTCTTCAAGAAGTCAATTTATATCCAGGCCTTGCAATTTCCAAGGCTAGAAAAGCTATCAGCAATTTTGTGCTTTGTACTCCTACAAAAGTCACATGACAAGTTACATCTTGCTTTTCATGTTCAAACAATGGGTGAAATTGCTCTTCTGTCCACTGACCCAGGAATAAGGGGGTTGATTCCATCCACAATGGAAAGGAACATAGGGAAACTTTGTTCCTTTTTTACATGGATTTCTGGATGCAGCCCAAGTAGTACAAGATTCTAGGAAAGAATCTCACAGGGCTCTTTAATGCAACTTGAGCTACTATGAGGGAATGAAGGAAGATCTGGGTTCAAGCCCTGACTCCAAAATACAACTGGAAAACTTTGTACAATTGCTCTCACTCATCATAACCATAAGTAAAACTGGGGTCACTTGGGACATCTCTTTGGCTGGTTGATGTGAGTAGTGTAAGGTGACTTCAAACTTGGCACCAGGCTTGAGGCCCAGCATCATATTTGTATAGATGCAGAAGAAAGAGCCCTTGACAATCTCATTTAGGAACTAGATGCTTTTGTTCTGCATCTGGAGGAGCTCCAGCTGTTAGTGGAGGCCACGCTGCACCAGATGATTGGTGCACGTATTTGTGTTACATTTACACCACTTGTTGCAATCATAAACTCTGGCTAAGGAAAAGAAAAAAACCCAGTTCTGAACATAAGCCTGGCCTGTCAGCCATGGACCCTGGCCCCTCTCAGCAGCATCTGGTAGATGCTGGAGATTTGCTATTAAGTATGAGACTTAACAACAGGATTCAGCAAAAAGTGATTTCAGCTTTATTTAACAGCAAGACTTCAACTCAGGGACACACAACAAACAAGTGGAGCACAGCTCCCTTTTTAAACTCTCCCGGGCTGTCAAAGCCACACCCACAGTTAGCTAAAGGCCAATCACAACACAGAGATAAAGGCCAATCATAACACAGGGATAAAGGCCAATCAGGACTGTTCCTACTTTGCAACATATTTACAAGATGATTGGTTCTGCACAGAGGTTTCTTAGAAACCAGCCAATAGTAATGCCACAGCTGAAGAGCCACATTTGAAATCAAGCTTAACATAGGAATGTATAGCCCAGATTCACATTCCAATACATAACATTTGCTCTGCTGACAGCAATTCCACAACACAACTCAGTCAGCATCTTGTGTTAGGGGAAGGCTCCTTGAGCCAGAGGAAATAATCCCCAGGAGGCAACACTTTCAGTAAGTTAGAAAGGAGTCATCCCTACAATGTCCTGATCAATGTCTGGCATCCTGTTCTCAAGATTACTCATAAACACTTCTGAAAAATAATACCTACAGAAGAATGAAGTTACCACCTGGTCTCCTACCTACCTTTCCTTGGCAAGATGATTGAAAGAGTGGTAGAAGAACTATCTCAGGCCTTCCTGGATAACTCATCTGCACTAAACCAATTTCATGCTGTCATCAGACCAGACTATGGATTCATCAGCAGACTTTAATACAGTGGCTCATGCCATTTTATTGAGGTGCTTGGAAGAACAAGTTAGGATTTTCCTTTCTTACAGAAAGGACTCAAAATATTGCTATTGGAGACCAGCTATCATGACTTGCTGTGTGGGATTCCACAAGGCTCAGTTTTCATCTCTAAAATTCTTAGGACAAATCATTTAGTTTTGGAGTAGGTTATCACCAGTAGTCTAACACCCATCTCTGTATCTCTTTATCCAAATCACCCGGTGGTTCTGTAGTGACTTACTGCTGTGATAAAGTGGTGAGCAGATTGAAACTGAATCCTGATAAGATGGAACTAATACTAGTCAGGAAGGCTGAGGCAGGACACCGTACCTCCACTTTTGATGGTGTCCAGCTGACACTGCCTCATTCAATGAAGAGCATGCTAACACTTATGCTGGCCTGGGAAGTTGTCTGTTCACACTGTGATTGATTTTTGTATTCCTAGTTCTGTTGTATTATTCAACTGCATTGCATACTACGTATCTTACAAGTGGGAACCCGCAAGGACTTGCAGGGGAGAATCTCATTTTCCCTTGTCTCACTATTTCCTCTGTCCTTCCTGTGAAAACCCCCATATCCTCTCTCCATTTCTTGCTCCTTCTGTCCTTCCCACCCAACAGCCAGCCTACCTTTATCTCCCCTTCTGTCTTCAGCCTTCTGTCCTCCCACAGCAGCCTGTACCTAGGAAAACTGTAGCTCAGTTGTGTGATGCCAGCCACTGGGCCAGGCCCACTTTCATGTTAGGGAACACTCAAGGACATGTGGCGGTTCATCACTTTCCCCCTCTCCACATTATTTCCTCTTTTGCTCCTTCTGGCACCCTCCATAGCCTCTCCCCTTTCTCTGCCTCATTCTCCCCTTCTCAGGGATTCAGCAACCTACCTTTTATTTCCCTCCTGTTTCCAGAATTATTTATTATTTATTTACTTCATTTATACCACACCTTTCTTCACAGTGGGCACCAATGCAATTACATTATTATCCTTCCCTCCTTATCCTCACAACTCTGTGAAGCAGGTTAGGCTGAAAGTATGTAACTGGCCCCAAGCCATCCAGTGAGCTTCCACAGTAAGATGGGGATTCAAACCTGGGTCTCCTAGACCCTTGTCTGAAGACCTAAACACAATTCCACACTGGCTTTCATAGGGCAGCTGCTGTTGAAGAATACCAAGCAGCCAGGCTTAGGTGAGTCATGCAAGTCAGGTGGTATCAAGTCACAAGGTGATTGCTGCCAGGCCTAGGGTGCCAACCTTCAGGTGGAGCCTGGAGATCTCCTAGAATTACCACTGATCTCCAGATAACAGAAAGCTGTCCCCCTGGAGCAAAAAATGACTGCTTTCCTGGGTGGACTCCATTACATTAGGTCCTTCCCCTCCCCAGACTCAACCCCCAAATCTCCAGGAATTTCCCAACCTTGAGCTGGCAACCTCAGTCAGGCCTGGCCCCCATGAGTTCTCTGTCAAAGACTGAAATAGCCCTGGAAAGGACCTTGCTCTCTCCCCCTACCTTTTTACCAAAAGAAACCCAACCTGAAAAGCTATGTTTGCCTAGCAATGGCTATTCAAGGAATGTGTTTCTTAAACCAACAGGTGCTCCATTTATCATTTGGGTGCTACTTTTATCTTTTTTTTTAATTCACATTTTTCTGCAAACCTGGGGCATTTTTCAGGTTTATAGAAAGAATCTGTCTTGCATGTTCACAGCTCCAATCACCGAATGTAAGTAGAGACTGACTCCTCTATTAGTGTATAGATGGCTATGGCATTGTATGATGATACTATATGACACTGTTGTTTGCTTTGTTCAGTTTTGTACTCCTTGTCCTACTGCATTATCCATCCAATATATGATTACTTCGGTCTCTGCACGTATTCTGGAATCTAACTTGAATCTCAGTGAGAAAGAATATGAACAAAATAGAGCAGGTACAGAAGAGAGTGACCATAATCATCATGGGCCTGGAGTCCAAGCCCTATAAGGAAAGGATGAGGGACTCAGGAATGTTCTGTCTGGAGAAAAGGAGGTTGAGGGGAGACATGATTTCTCTTTAAGTATTTGAAAGGCTGTTACTTAGAAGAGAGCAGGGATAGGACTTGTAGTAATGGGTTTAAATGCCAAGTGGAAAGGTACTGTTTGGATATTAGACTTTTTTTTTTTTTTACAGTAAGAGTAGTTCAGCAATGGAATCAGCTGCCAAGGGTGGTGGTGTTCTTCCTCACTGGCAATCCAAGCTGCAGCTGGATGAACACTAGTCAGGGATACTTTAGGCTAATCCGGCATTGAGCAGCGGTTTGGACTAGATGGCCTGCATGGTCCTTCCAACTCTATGATTCTGTAAGCTAAATAAATAAAACGAATGTGTATACTGATATTGATGATAGTGTAAAGGTGAAGAACTTTAGTGTTCTGTATGGAATTTTTTCATTCTCTTTCTCTCTGCCTCTGTGGTCAGTTGTTTGCTGGGGAGATAATCAGTTTGCTGTCTGTGAAAACTTCCTCACAATGTGTTAAATTAAGTAGCACAACAATAATGCACAACTTATTGCTTTCAATAAATTTTAGAAAGAAAAGAATTCATATCTCTGTGGAATTTAATAGCAAATTAATTGTGCCATCACTTAAAGCAGTTAATGGGTTTCAAAATCTAAGAGGGAAGGAAAAGCAGGTGTTGTCTCATATCTTAAGAAATTGATAGAAGGCATTTTGTTTGGAAGCAGAAAGTACAATTGAAGTAAAATGAGAGTAGATAACTTATTTCAGTACTATAGAATACAACTCAGCTTTTTGAAGGGACTAACTTTTTTAAATTAACAAAATAGTTAACAATAGTTAACAGTAGGCAAAAGGGCAATTAAAAAAATTACATACCATGTGTTGGCCTGGAGGCTATCTGAAATATAGTACTAGATGTGCAGCCAGTGTTGGATCTCAAAGGTCAAACATTTTTAAAAGAGAGGATTGGCTAGGAAACTTGTTAAATGAAGGCAATGCTGGATTTTGTGTTGGGATTATTTGTCATGGTATAATACACATGGGATATCTAGTTTAAACTGCATCAAACGTTTATTAGAGGCTTCATGGACTTGCTCACAAGGCAGGAGCAGAGCCTAGAAAATGTTAAGGATGCCCATTTTTCACATATTATACATAGGTCAACTGATCAAGAGATGACCAATGGAGGTAATGGGGGTAACCTGTTTGGGTGCCCATAGAATTAGGCCCATTGGTCCAATTGCTTTGAGACGGGGGCGTGTATGTGGGGAGAGGCTCCCAAAGCTACCTTGAAAATTTGGAGCCTCTCCCTCAAACCCCTCCCCCCAGAGCTACTAACAGCACCGTGGGAAAAAATTAACTTTGTTTCCCACCATAGAGAACAATGGAGGGAATGGGGGCAACCTGTTTGGGGACCCATAGAATTGGACCCCCTGGTCCAATGTTCTTGAAACCTGGTAGATATCTTGGGGGGAGGCTCCAACACCTACCCAGTGAGTTTGGAGCCTCTTCCTCAAACACCCTCCTTTGCAGCCCCCAGAATATACCCTATGTTTTCGCCATTGACTTCAATGGCCCATAGGATATAATGGGGCTGAATTGCCGCCAAATTTCTTTCATTCCCTTCTTTCCTTCTCTCCTTTTCCTCTTTCCCGCCTTCTTCTCTTCCCTTTTTTTCTCCTTTCCCTGTTTACCTCCTTCTTCCCTTCTCTCTCTTTCTTTCCCTCCTTGTTTCCTTCTCCTTCTTTCCTTCTCTTTCTTCTCCTCTTTCCTTCTCTCTACTCTCTCGCTTTCCTTCCCTCTTTCCTCCTTCTGTGACCCAACTCTAGTGAGAAGGGGTTAAAACTTTAAACCCCTTCTCTCTTCACTCCCCCACCCAGGCCAGCTGGGGAAGGGGAGGCTTTCGAAGATACCTCCCCCCCTTTTGCTTCCCCTTCTGACATGACTTCTGGTGATGTCAGGGGGCGTGACATATGCTAATAGCCTATTTATTAGCATACGAAAAGACCTCTGGTAACCTTACTCCAACATGATAACATCATCTGGGTATGATGCTGTAAATAACATGGTCCATGTGTCCCTGCATCCCAATTGCTCTTAAAGGTTACCCAGCTGTGGCTAGCAGTCTTAGTTTGAAAAAGTTCTCTGACAGTTCAGAAAGAATGAGAACCCTGCTTAGCCTCTTCCACCCCAAACCTTCCTTTACTTAGTTTTACCTCTTTCTGTCCTCCCTTTACCTAACTTAGATTGTATAAACAGAGGAGAACAAGGCCTGCAAGAGTTATTTCTCCACTCTTTTCCCTGGTAAGTCATCCGAATGCCCTTGTCAGTTCCTCACTCTTCCATTTTTCAAAACTTGCTTTATAGCAACACTGACAGGCCTGCAAGGGCCTACAGCTGCTAGGGATTTTTACACTGGCAAGTTTCTTTTTTTTGGTCTTAACTTTAATTAAGGTCCTGCCAGCTTTATGTTCCCCTCACTTTTGAGATTGAATGGCAAGATTTGGTTAACGGATTGAAAAGAACTTTATTAAGTCAAACCAAAATTCAAAGGGATTTTATCTGGGTTTGTAAACAAGCTAAGTAAGAGGATAGTTTTATTTTTAAAAAATTCAATTCCAAAACTCAGCAGCACCTATATGTGGTAGAAATGTGGAAAGAAACAACATACTTGAAGCTTTCCTTGTTGCAGTTATATAGAGAAGGGGAAAAAATTAAGTGCTGATCAGCTCTTTCCTGTCTTGATTTCTAAAATTCTGTCAGCATGGGGCAATGGCTCATTTAAATTAATGGTACTAACGTTAGGGCAAATTAAAGGAAATACAACTGCCTGTTCATTACATAATGCCAATCTGGACAGCTTGGGTTATTTTTCATGTATTCACTTCCATGAATTCAGGCAGATTCATCAATCAGTCTTGCCAGCTTTTGCTGGTGCAGTACATTTGTTTCCTCTCACTTCCTTGTCTAATCTTAAAACTTCATTCCATTTTTTTTTCTTTAAAATACAGAAATAACTTCTCTACAGGATCGGTACAAGGGAACCTTAAAGCAATAGCATACGCAGATCTCTATATGATAAAATGCAGTTATTTTAAATGGTTTTTGCACTCCTGTTGTTATGAATGACTTATCATGGTACCTCACAGCCTAGCAAGTGGAACTATGGTGTTAAGAAAAGAGGTAAAAATATACACATAGGAAAAATAATAATTGCAAATAAGTGAGAATGTTCCATGTAATCTATAATATAATATAAAAATGCAGGTAAATGTAACCTTTTATCTTTACATTTCCAGTAAGCGAGAACATCAAATCTGTTTTTAAAGTGCACGTTCTATGCCATGAGCATGCCATATTATCCTGTGTTCATGGACATTAGTTTTCAAAACCAATGCACGTAACAATCTTAAGAAAGGATAAGAGGTGAGAACCAAAGAGCATCAGGCTGGAGTTTGTTTCTCCTGGAAGTGGTAAACCTGTGTCTCAGACATATCACTTTAGAAAGCTCTGTGTGTGTGTGTGTGTGTGTGTGTGTGTGTGTGTGTGTGTGTGTGTGTGTTGAGATGTGATTGAATGCTGCTCCATGCAAAAATTCAGTGCATATATAGAACAGATTTGTTCCGTTTGACCATGCAACTATATATAGAATTGTGAAGCTGTCTTGCAGTAGGGAGAAGCAGGAGAAGCTATCAATATGCCTCCCACATCCTGCATCAGTCCATCCAGTTCTTAGTGACTATAGCTATCTTCTTTGTGAAGTTGACTGCTTCTTCTGGCACAGTTATCTTAGCCACTGCTTGGAGCAGTTGGCCTCTTTGCAACTGAGGCCACAACTGAGGAATAAATGGTTTAATGTGATGGGGGAGATGTATTGATTGTTTCTGCTACTTTTGCATACCTAACAGGGCAAATCAAATCACTTAGCTGCGGTTTTATGTGGAGTTACATGTAAGTTGCATGAGAGTAAGCTGAAGTTCCCTATGACTCAGTATGCCTTGCTTCTGAGCAAATGTGCATATGATCAGTATGTGTTAAATTATGATTCTAGTAAGATGATGAAGTTTTATCTACCAACAGACATAGCAGGCACTGGAATCCTCCAGTGAAGTGGTACTCACTTCATGGCTTGTGAAGATCCACATTCATAGTTGCCATCAGACAGGAGAACTCCATTTACTTCCATTTCTGGCATGAGACTTGAACAGTAAGGAAGCCTCCAGTGGTGGCTGTTTTAAAGTGGGAGCCAGTTGCCAGCCAAAAGCTCCACAGGGAAAAGGCCTCAGTTGCTTTCCTGAAATATGAGACGGACATCACATTGAAGAACAGTGGTCAGAACACCCACAATTGACTCCCAAGTCACTGAGTATCACTTCTCTAGTGATAGAAGATTGATAGGAATTTCTTAGGGTGATAGTGGCAAGATTGTAATACTTTTAAATAAAAAGAAATCACTTTCTGTCAATAAAGATATGCAAGGGTAGCTCACAATCTTAACTTAAAATACATCAAAGTGCCAATTAACAGTCTCCAAAGAGAAGTCTCAGTTAAAATCAATCCGGCTATATAGCAATATACATACTCTGACCCCCACCCCAGAGTCCAACTAAAAGGCTGAGTAAAAGGATCACTTGGTGATAGGTAGTAGTAGATAGGTGGGAGATAAATCTATAAGCAAGGGATTGTGTGGCTGGATGGCATAGCTTAATATTAGGGATGCCAGCTCCGGGTTGGGAAATTTGGGGGTGGAATCTGAGGAGGGCAGGGTTTGGGGAGGGGATAAACACCAGTGGAGTATAATGGCATAGAGTCCACCTTCCAAAGTGGATATTTTCTCCAGGTGAACTAATTTCTGTCTCCTAGAAATTAGTGGTAACCCCAGCTATCTCCAGATATCACTTGGAGGTTGGTAACCCTACTTGGTATGACTTTTCCCATTTTTTGCTGTAGATTTTCCGGGTTGTCTTTGACATTTTCCCGTTTTGTTTGCCTTATTCCCAAAACAAAGTGTGTTACTGTGGTGAAATAGATCACAATTACTTTGTGTCTTCCTATGCTGCTGCCTTGCTAGTATAATTTCCAGTAATTTCTGAACATATGTCAGCATGATAAATGCTGCTGCTGCTGCTGATTATTATTATTATTATTATTACTTTAGATTTATATCCTGCCTAGCCAGAAAACTGGCTTACGTTGGTGCAAAAGCTCACACTCAAAATGTAACTAATTTTAAATGATGACATTGTGGTCACTCAAGAAATACAGTAAATTTTGAGCATTTTGGTTACCTATTCTATTGACACTGAACATTATGTACATAAAAGCCACTTGAAATACTGTTCATTTTTAATTGTGACCAAACAAAATAATGAATGCCAAGTATATAAAGTTCTTGACTTAAGAAAAATAATAGGCATTGCAGATTGGGTAAAGTTAACTTCCAAATATATTATTTGTGACAAGTATTGCTATAGAGTGAGGAGTATATGCCCTTAGCTGAATGGCTCAGCTAGCCCAATCTCAGTGCATCTCAGAAGCTAAACAGGGTTAATCCTAGTTAGTTCTTGGATGGGGTTGCTACATAGTGGCAGGAAATGGCAAACCACCTCTGTTCAGCTCTTGTCTTGAAAACCCTATGATATTGCCATAAATTGGCTGTGACTTTATAGCACTTTCAATTGCCAATGAATACATACATTGTATATCAACAGTGTACTTACAATATTGAAACATGTTTACCCATAACATTACCAAGGAACTTAATGTACTTCTTGTAGAAATGTAGGTAAGAAATGTATTGTCCCTCAAAATAGTAAAAGGTCCAGTTTTAGTCATGAGTCTGGGAATATACTTGTGCAGGGCCCACACACCCATGGTCTGAATGGTTTGATGACTCCTACATGCACAATGCTAGCATACCAGTGTATCACCCTCCTGAGCCATAATACCTAATTTACAAATTCTTTATGTGCAAATGAGCTGACCAAGTTTAGACATAATTCTAGGTGCATGATCTCTAGACAACTTTATTTATTTTGTAAAAAAAATGCATACCTAGTTTCTGGTTCAGATCGTTCCTAAGTCTCTGTTGCATGAGGAATGCTTGTTTATTGGTATGAGTTCAGTGTTTTTGGAGGCATCTCAGACAACCAATTATATGCGACTAGGAATAAGGCCCGTTGTGGGAAGAAATACAACAAGCTCTAAAAAGAGGCTCCAGGTGAGTGTCCGAGCTGTGGCTTGGTGTGAGCTATTTTTTTTTTTTGCCCTGGGAAATACTTGTGATGGTAAACCATTGATGCTGTATCTGAAGGTCGTGTGTATATGTAGGTTAAGTTATATCAGTTGGCAGCCAGACACAGTGGTTGCCTGGAGACTTCCAGGGCCTACTGAGAAATTGGGACCTCTGCAGGGTATGCCATAGATTCCACTGCCCAAAGCAGCCATTTTCTCCAGGAGAACTGATCTTGGTCATCTGGAGATCAGTTGTAATAGCTGGAGTTCTCCAGGTGCCACAATGGTAAGAAAGAAGCCTGATAAAGGGCCAATATTAAAAACCTAGTGTAAACTTATTATATACAAAAACACATGCATTTATTAGAAAGACAGTTGAGAACATATAAGTTTGCTGTTTAACTTTCCTTTTTTGGTCCAGTATTAACTTATTGATTATTTCATTGTAACATGTAACATTGTAACATGTTTCTATCTATACCTCACATTGTTTGACCTCTGAAGAAGGCCTCTAAGGGGTGGAAAGGCATCAGGTCACTTGTTTTGGCCCTTGTGTGCAGGTCACTTGCACATTGTAATAAGACTTCCATTGGGCCCTTATATGTTTTTAACTGTCTTTCTAATAAATACATGTATTTTTGTATATAATAAGTTTACATTGGGTTTTTAATATTAGCCCTTTATCAGGCTTCTTTCTTACCCTTTCTTGATTCCAGTTATTGGGTCAAGTTTGTTTTCTCCTCCCTGTGTCTTATTGATCTCCAGGTGCCACCTGGAGGTTAGCTTATGTTGATTCGGGGCTATGCAGTGGCAGCTAAGGTAGAAAACATCTCCTATGCCATATTTTCTGGGTTCCAAGGGTCTGGAAAGCGGTTCCGTAGCCAGTTACAGGGTTGCCAACTCTGGGTTGGGAAATGTCTGTAGATTTGAGGGGTAGAGCCTGAGGAGGCCAGGGTTTGGGGTGGGGAGGGACCTCAGCAGGGTGTAATGCCAGAGTCCACTGGCCAAAGCAGCCATTGTCTCCAAAATAACTGAACTTGGTCATCTGGACATCAGTTTTATTAGCTGGAGATCTCCAGGTGTCGCCTGGAGGTTGTCTTATGTTAATTTGGGGCTGTGCAGTGACAATGAAGGTAGAAAAGCACCTCCTCCTATGCCATGTTTTCTGGGTTCCAAGGGTTCGGAAAGCGGTTCCATAGCTAGTTACAGGGTTGCCAACTTTGGGTTGGGAAATGCCTGTAGATTTGAGGGGTAGAGCCTGGGGAGGACAGGGTTTGAGGAGGGGGGACCTTAGCAGGGTATAATTTATTTATTATATTAGATTTCCAGGTGTGACCCCCAAATCTCAGGGAATTTCCCAGTCTGGAGTCGACAACCCTAGACCAAACTTAACATCACTGGAGGGGCAGGCAAGCTGACACCAGAGATTGTACTTTTCCGTGGTGGAGCCCAGGCCTTGGATTCTCTCCCCAAAGTTGTTGATGCATGCATGTATATGCGTGAATAAAGAACATTTTGGAGTTTGGAAGATATGGAGTTGAGAGCTGGAAGTGTCTGAAGTGAAGCAACTTAGAATGCAAGAACTCTTTTTCTGAAGATATGATTTGAGGTCAGGCTTGCCAGTGGAGCTTGTTGTTAAATATGCCTTTATTTTCTCTGGGGCAGCCAAATAGCTTTTTTTTTTTTTACTTAAAAGTTCAAAAATGGTTTGATCTGGCATGGAGATATGCTGTGCCATTGCTCAGTTGCTCAGGCCTGGTGGAGAATTCTCCATCCCCAGTCTCCTGCTCTTGCGAAATAGAGAAGTTGACATAAACAAGGCTTCCATAGTGATGCTTTAGGAATGTGTCCTAGTCTCTATGGTCTTCACCATAGAAATTTGGGGAAGTACCTACAGTATTATCTCGAATCAACACCACATCCCCTTGATGACTCTACCATCTTTTGGATCCCCTTGCCCCCCCCAAGTATCCTGGCATCTGCCTATGTTGGGAACCATACACCAGAATAACAGGTCAGAGGTCCCACAGAACGTTTGGATATGCTTAACACAGTTTTGTGGAATGTTATCTTTCACATTACAAGTAACATGATATGGTTCTTCACATGACAACATTAATTTAAGTTTTGTAAGCATATATAATGGTAACAGAACAAGGGAGAATGGTAAAGCATATTCCAGTAATAAATTATACATTAGAGAGTGAGAGTCATAGATTGTTCTGTTCTGATAAATTAATACAGAAAGGGATAAATATTTTTTGTTGTTGTTAAAGCCATGGTTCAAGTGCAAAAGGAATGTACTTTGAAAAAGACAAAGCTAGTATCAGCTATGGAATCAGTGAAGAAACTGACATTTTTAACTAGCCTGACTATTAAAACTGTATATTTCTTGCTGTGATTATTGCTTTGTCAGGATATTGCAATTCTGAATCACTAGTGGAAGGTAAATTGCTAGGATGAACTACCCTCTAAAAGTCCTAAAGCTAGTAATTCAAAACATCTGCCTTGCTGCCAAAATTCTCTAGGCTGGTAATTATTAAATTAAGTAAACCTTGGTAATATTTACTACCTTGAGTAATGTTATTCATCTCACAGGAATAGAACATGAGATATTTTTGTTCCTTGTTCTTTTATGCAGTGGAACTCTTGGTTTAGCTCCCATTTTTGTGGAACAGAGGTCAATGAGGTTATGTCAATACAAACACAGTAGTGAATGTTTTGGCAGTTAGCCCAAAGGGGTGTCAGTTGAGTGTTACGAAAAGACATAAAATGCCAAAAAGTAAAAGAGAGACGTTACAGTAATGTGAAATGAGAAAAAAGTCTAATATTACATACCTATTTAAAAGTAAATTATTGAATGTAGTTGTTATGATGAAGATATGATTAATCAGGTTTCAAAAGTAAATAAAATGTTGATTAATTCTTAAGAATTAATTTTAACAAACTCTAGCATAAGGGCACCCTTATTTTTGTTTCAGGTTCTCTTGGTTCTGCTGTGTAAACTTCTTCATGAAACTAAAAGTAGCAGTATACAATTATATTATCATTAGGAGTGGTGGCTTTTGTGTAAATTGTGAGATATTTTGTACTTGGATAAAGAATAAGGAGAAATCTATATTAAAAGTCTATGGATAAGTTTACATTTGCTTGACAGATCATCTCTTCCAAACAGGTTTTCTATATAATAAACACAGACAAGGAAGTAGTTCTGAAAGGGAACAGGGGTACAGGGCCAGCTAAAGATATTTTGTTACTTCAAATCAGAAGCAATTGTGACCCAACTAGGGTTGCCAATCCCCAGGTCCCAGCGGGGGTTCCCTATTTTTCAGGGCTTTTGCTCAATGTTAGCCAGCTGGCAGATGGGAAAACCCCACCCCCAAACAGCTACGTCTGGGTGCAATGTCCCTAACATGATGATGTCACCCAGAAGTGATGACATCATGTTAGGGGTGTCACGTGTGATGGTCTGGTTTGAGGGCAAAACTCTGTAGTGATTTTGCCCTAAACCATAGAGTTTTGCCCTTAAATCAGAGTGTCAACATGCAGTGTCACCAACACAATGTCATCACTTCTGGCAACATCACAGAATGCCCCCCAAATCCCCCCGCTGGTGTGGCAAGAGGACCTAGCAACCCTAGACCCAACCCTCCCCTTTGTTACCTTCTAAACAGCAAATATGGATATTATGATCTTCAGTTTCTTGGAATTTAAATATATATATATATCTACCATTAAATGTATAGTTCTTAATAATTCATTGTGGGGGGGTCATAGTGTCATGATAGAATGTATTTTGATTAAGCTATTACAAGTGCTCTCCCTCCTAGGGAGACTTCTCAGCCTCCCACTTCATTGCCCACTATCCCTCTAAGGGCCAATGGGAGACTAATACCAGTGATGTAGTGTCACTTCTGGAAAACAGCATGGAAAGATGTGATGCTGTAGGATTCCAACAAAACTCTGTGGTTTTTACCATATGATTTCAGAATCATAGAGCATTGCATTGACATGCTAGCAACATGACTCTGCCCTCCTCAGGCACTACCCCAGATCTCCAAAAATTTCAAGGGACAAATTTGGCAACCCCATACTAACCAGATCTTAAACTAACAGTTACAGCTTTTGTGAATGAGCAGTGTATTCACTGTGTACTTTTGAGTATTGCATAGAAATCTCACTGTATCTCTTTCATTTCACTGATTTTTAATCCCACTGTTCACAGTTTTTCACTTCTGTATCTACGTGTGTAAATATATTTGCTGACTGAGGGTTCACTTAATGCATCTGATGAAATAGTTCCAGCAATGAAGCCTATGCTATAGTAAATCTGTTAAAGTGTTATAAGACTCCTTTTTAGTTTTATCACAACAGACTAACATGGAGTTATATTCAGCTCTGGGACTGAGTGCTGCAAGATAAAGTATCTGTGAACACGTACAGCTACTGCCTCTTGACACACTTCATCATTCAGGATCCTTCCAGGTATAGATTTAGGTAGGATTTGAAATCTAAGGGATTATTTTGGGCCACAGTGGCTCAAGCTTAAGACGCTGAGCTGCATACCAGAAGGGCTGCAGCTTGGCAGTTCAAGACCCTAGTGCTGTGTGAGCTCCCATTTCTGTCCCCAGCTCCTGCCAACCTAGCAGTTTGAAAGCAAGAAATTGTGAGTAGATAAATAAGTACTGCTTCGGTGGGAAGGTAACACCATTCCATGTGCCTTGGCATTTAGTCATGCCAGCCACATGACCATGGAGAAGTCTTTGGACAGCGATGGCTCTTTGCTTGGAAATGGAGATGAGCACCAACCCCTAGAATCGGATTTGACTGGCTTTTGAGCAAGGGAAACCTTTACCTTTACCTTCCTCTTTTAAAAGAGCCTCCTAATTTTCTACCTCACCCCTTTTTCCAGAATCCCGCAGCTTGTGAGTATAGAAGTAGAAAGCAGTATTATTTTCAAAATATGAATTGATGTTTTATCCATAAATTAACTGTGTTTAGAAGTTTAAAACAAGTCTTTTCCTCCTTTCCTTGAATTTCTATCCCAAAAACTTCTGTTGCAGCCATTCATGTACAAGCTGCAACAGCAAGCAGGAAGTATATCTAAATTGTATTTAACATAAAAGCTTCTTAGATAAAAATTCAGGAAAGAGATCAGCATATTGATTTTAAAATTCTTTTAAACTTTTTTTTTTTGCATGGCTTGGTAACTGATGTGATAACTTATAAGGGAAAGAAGGAATTTCTTTTCACCATAACATTAAAGTGTTCAAATCAAGGGGCCATATATACCACTTCAGTAAATAATTTATGGTTTCCTCTTTAGTAAAAAAAAAAGAGCAGGAGACCAGAGGCAGCTGGACAATAGGCATATGGGAGTGTTCTAGCTGGCTAGCTGAACAATGAGAACAATAGGTGGGCTTTCCTTCAGGCAGTACAGCACCCCTGTTCATATGGCAGCCCAAGTAATTACTTGTCTTTAGACCTGATCCTGCATCCATGGTCAAATATGAAGTAGTATATAACCATGAGCTCCACAGATGCTAAGTAAGCTAATGAATGAAAGTTAAGCTGCATTTACCAAATACCCTTTTGCTACCAGAAGCAAGCTGTAAATATTAATATCTCATTTCCTTGATTATCAGACTTGTCCAAGAGGGGTGCTGCTGGTGCTCCCTTGGGTATTCAGATCAAAACCTAATACTGTGGCATCATTTGCATTCTTTATCACTGTACAGTCCAGTTTTGCCTAATTTCATAGTCTCAATTGTTTACCAAGAGATGTTTTGTTGTGCTGTGCCATACCAAGCCATGCTTTCTTTTGCAATTCTAATAAAAATCATTCTAAATAATGCCTTTTCTCTGTCCACTATTACTATAACTTTAATTAGAAGCTATGTGGTTCAGGGTAAATGGTGGTTTTATATTGATAAAGATTACATCATTTAATGTCAGGGCTATTTTCGGGCAGGAACGCACAGGAACGGAGTTCCGGCTGGCTCCCGAGTTGGCCACACCCAGCAGGAACTCATTAGCATAATAGGCCACACCCAACAGCAGAAACACATTAGGATTGGCTACATTAGGGGTGTGTGGCCTAACATGCAAAGAAGTTCCTGCTCCAAAAAAGCCCTGGATTTTGACAACAAACAAGGTAAACAGAACAAGAAGCAAATGGTGGGTGTCACTGGATGACCACACTTCTGGTAACATGGGGGTGTGGCCTAATAGGCTAATGAGCTCTTCTGTCAGGGGTGTGGCCTAATATGCTAATGAGTTCCTGCTGGGCTTTTTCTACAACAATAGCCCTGTTTAATGTGATATCATGCGCCTTGCCATATGTATTTATCAGCTCAGATCTTAATTTGAGTGTGGGTTTTTAACTACTTTGTGCTCACTCCAAGTCTCTTTCCAGGGGAAAACTAACCTCCCAATAGTTGTTTCCTTGGCTGATCAATTGGTTCATTACTCAGCATTTTGCTGTTGACTCTGTTAAAACAAACCAGGCAGTTCCCAGTGAAAGACTCCTCTCAGAACTATGTTTTGCACTGCAATCTTAAACAGAGTTACATCTTTCTAAGTCCAGAGAATCTTTGTATTGCACTGTTGGTTTGCTAGAGGATCCAAGAGTCCATTCTGGTTGTTTTGGTATATATTTGCTATATGAGCCTGTTGTTTTTTTCTGGTATATAAAATGAAATCTTTATGGATTTAATTTGTAACTTTGCAAAGAATAAATCCGGCTGAGGGAGAAATATAATTAGTGTCCTTAAGACAATTTATTGCTATGCTACACTAGTGACATTGGTCATTATGAGGTCTAATGCGTGTAATTGGTAAATGTGTTTACATCTCATACTTCATGCCAATTGACACCCACCATGTTGCTACTGACAGCTTTTCAGCCAAGATAAATGTGTACTCTGCCAAGAGCTATTACTACTTTGCTGAGTTGGACATAGGTGGATGTATTATGGCAAAAGCACAGAGTAAATTTTGTTATTGCTGAAGTGTCAGGATTTGCAGGCCGTTGATGGCAACCGCAACCATTTGACTAGAAATCAAAAATATCTTTGGTGACTTGACCATAAACTCTTCTCAAGTATATTTGTTAAGTACTATGGAGATAGCACTTACAAAAGCACCTAAAAAGGTACAAGATCTTTCAGAACAATAATATATGCAAAGAGATGAAACTTCATAAATAAAGGTAGTGGAGAAAATATGCTTTTGTTAATAGAAGTGTCATCTGACACTTTCTCTTGTAATGCTGCATTTTCTCAACTGTCTAATAGGAAATGAAAATTAATTTAATGAGTTAGTGGAGGCCATTTTAGCCATCACAGAGGCATAAATAGTCAAGAAGTGCTACCATAGTGGCATGTTCTCAAGTTGCAAATAGTACCTCATCATAATTGGTCAGCTAAGTCATAATATATTGTTGCAAGTGCTAGAAGGTCTTTAGTAATAAAGATAAATAATTTTAGATATAATGAAATATATTTTCCATCATGATATTTTATTTGGTGTCTAGACTACAATTAATTTGCAAATATTGGCAAACTTAGAGAGAACTATAATTGAAAGCATCATTAAAAGCAGTGTTGCTAATTTAAACTGTGATGTAGTGTGTTGAGCAACAAACAAGAGTTGAAATTGTATATCATTAGAATTTATGATAAACGAACAAATATAAATGAAAATAAACTCCACTGTCACATTAAAATAGAGGCATACTATCTAAAAGTTCAGCTGACATATGAGAACTTTTGTTTCAGGATACTGCTGCAGCTATGATTTTGGAAATGAAAGTTAGTATAATGAAATCATAGATTTACATATGAGGGGGTGGTATTTGTAGTATATGTGGGGAGAAGATGGCTGTATATGTGTAGCTGATACTCAATTTCATTTCATCTTCAAAACACTCTGAAACGTATCCAGAACCCAAAACAGGTTGTTAAAGGCATGATATCTGTTTTGGTAGTTTTAGATAATACTAGTGCCTATCAATGGGGAGTGGGGAAGGTTAGAAGGTTCAATGATGTTTGAATGGTTCACATTCTTCCACCTTTATGGTCTTTAAAAAAAACCTCCCACTACTGCCAAAAATCTCACTTTATCCCTGTTTTATACCTGATTTATTACTGTCACGTTAATCATTTACTAGTTTTCCAATTGATTTGTAATGATTTTTAATTTGTAAACTGCATTAGCTATTGCACAATTAGTGATTAAATCCTTTATGGTGTGCTTGGGATTATTGCATACATTTTCCCCAAGCAATTTCCTTTAAATCCACCAATGAGTTTGTAACCAACATACATACTCTAATATGAGCATAATATCCTCATTGTGCTGGGTCATTAATTATCAGACTACTATATTTTGAACCAGCTTAAGTTTCTGAGTATTTTTGCATCATAGTAGCCCAGCATTGATGTTATAAATGCATAGATCATCCTAGCAAGATTATCCTTTTTGGGGAATGGCACTAGTATAACAGCTGAAGTTCTGAGCTCTGGATACCACTTAAGCACCCATAGTAAATGCTGGCTCAAGAAGCACCTCCTAAGTAATGCATCTACTCCTTTAAAAAGAGTGCTGTCCCACCCAGAACAGGTTGAGAATCATGTCCTTCCAAGCAGTATTTTCTTATCTAGACTGAGGCATAGTTCATATGGCCCATAATAATTCTAGGCACGTGTTCAACGCCATCTACATCTGAGCAGATAAGGAGGAGAAATAGTTGGGTGTCATTTACATATAAATGGCATCTCACATAATATCTTCAGATGACCTTTCTCAACAGGAATGTATAGAAAACTATTCTTGATTTAGTTCTTATGTAATTTTAATTTGTTTCCCCTTTGGTATTAGCATCTACTGCTGCTCTTCTTGGGAAAACAGTTCAATATTAATTTCCATTCATTTCAAAGGGAAACATATTTCCAAGTATAACTTCCTTCCATTTATATGTGATGAAGTTCTCAAGGACTGTTCCAAGTTTTTATAGCCTGCTAAAGCTCTTATTTGCAGAGCAGACAAAGGGAAAAATGAATTAGCCTATGAGTGTGCTTTCTTCCTTTCCTGGGATAGTCAAGCAGTGGTTTACCTTGCTATACTGTCCCTTCCACAACTTTCTCGCAAATCACCTGAGCCTGGCCTGGAAAAAATGTATTGCAAACAGCAGAGTGCAGTGAAGTAAGGTGGGAAGGAGAAAGGTTATTTCCCTATAACTGTGCACTCCACTTTTGTTTTTATTAAAAATAGATGCTCCCCTACAAACACATACTTCACACTTGAGTTTGTTAACTTTTATATACTGGGTCCATCAAAGCTATATAAAATACAGTAAATAAGTCCAAGAGCTCTCATATTCTGAACTGGTCTCTCTTCTTATCAATTCATACGAACTGAAATACTCTTTTCTCTTTCTTCTCCTTCATCTACCCAAAGAAAACGAAATTAGTGGAAATAATTCTGTTTAGATATAGAAGGTTTGTTGTGTTTAGAAATGGGTATGGTTTGAGTTGGATCTGGTTTAGTAAATTTCTGGCTGCATGTCCTTGTGTACTAGCCTAGACCCATTCGGCTGGCACATTTTTATTGACATGTAGGACCAAACTAGAGGTTACAATCTCCATAGGTTTGACTCATGGATGGCAACACCATTTTAAAGATGAATCGGTCCGTTTAAAAATGCTTGAAGGACCTGATCCTGATTGGTCCTGTGGCAGGAGCAGACATCTTGTATCTCCTCCACGTGCTTTTTCAAGTGCTAAAACAGCCCCCCCAGCTATTTCAGCACTTGAAAAGGTGGGGGAGGGAGGAAATAAGATTGTCTGGTCCTGCCTTTCTATAGGCCTATCCTCAAAGCTTTTTTAAAAAATGGGTCATCTCTAAAATGGCATCAACCTCCACATGTAGGACCCATGGATACAGTCTGGCCTTTAGGCAGCAAGCAATGTTGGTCCTGTCTTACTGGTCTTTTAATGTTGCTGCTGTTTTTATTAGGGGATTTTTCCTCCCTATTATGTGCGCTTTGTACTATATGGCTGACCAGCAACAGTATGACTAGGGTTTTCAGTTCTTCTTTCCTGGCACCAATCAGAGTGGTGGCAGGAGATAAAATTGAAAAATGGCCATGAGGTTGATGGCGATATCACTTTTGGGGAAGATCTGGAAGTGACATTATGCCTTTCTAGGAATTGCCAGAAAGTCTATGGCTTTACCTCACAGTTTCCAGCAGTTCATAGAGAGGCATAACATCACTTCTGAATTTTATCAAAAAGTTACATCATGCTGTTCCTCCATCCAGGCTGCTGGTAGCCAGGCCAGTTCTGGCCACCCTAAGCATGGCCAAGAGGAGCTTAGGGCCATTTTGGCACTATGGCATAACTCGTTTTAGGGGAGAATTGAAATGCTTTGACTTTGCATCCCTTGTTCCGCAAATGACTTTTGCCTTGTTGTTTTCCAGGGTCCGACATGCCTAATGTGTTCTGAAGTTAATTCAAAAGGGGGTGGGCCAAGCCACTTCCCATCATGCATTTAGTCAGTAGTGGAGCTGGTTTTATTTTTTAATTTTTTTGCACATGCACAACGATGTTGCAATGTACACATCCTCCCCCACCCCCGCATGTTCTCCTGGCAAACCTGTGTCTTCCCTTGCCCTGGAGAGTCACAGTTTGCAAGTGCCCCCAAGAAGGGAGAGCCTTGATTGAGTTCTGCAAATTGAGGGCTGTGACTTCCTTAATGGAATCAATCCACCTCCTGTTGTGTCTGCTTCTTTTCCTGCTGCCTTCAGCTTTTCCTAGTATAATTGTCTTTCCCAGGGACTCTTGTCTTCTTATATGACTGAAGTATGATAGCCATGGAGAGATACTCTCTCCAGCTCTTGGCTTCTCACATGTCTGGCAAGGAGCTTGTAAACAAAAAAAATCTCACAGATTGAAGGACCTCGTCCAGAGAAAGAGCTGTCTTGAATGGGCAAGAGAGAGCAGCCTGTAATCACTGGGAGTATGAGAAGCTGCTAAGGCAATGCACAGGCTGGGGCTGGCAAGGGTGCATGGGTGGGTGTGCAATTCCGTCCCACTCTCAAAGAAGTTTGTCTGATGGTTGCTCACCTCTTGCACCACCTTCACTTATAAGGCATGATAGTTAAAAGTGTTGAGGTTGAGGTTTGTGCTTTTTCATTACAGATTTTAAAAAGGCAGGGCAAACACAAAAAGGAAGGGGGGCTTACAACCCAATCCTGTTCTGTCGAGAAATGGTTCTACCATCGAGTTCAATGGGACTTGCTCCCAAGTGAATGCTTAGGACTGCAGCCTTAATGAGAAACAAAACAAAACATGAATCAAATCTCTATTGCCACTGCTTTGTATTCTAACACAACTTGCCAAATTAGTTGCTACAAAGGTGGTGGTGGTGCAATCAGTGAAAACAAATTTGCCTTGAAGAAGCAGGTTGCAGAGGCATCCTAATGCCCTAACACAATTAGTGTTTTTTTTTTTAAAAAAAGGTTGCAGCCTGACAGTTGGTACTCTCCACCTCCCTAAATTAGAAGGAGCTCCAAAACTGAAGCTGAGCCACTCAGAGGGGTAAAATGTTAGCCAAATTGCTCTATTATTTAATAAAGATGGGTAATTATAATTATTAATATGCAATTGGCTTAACTGTAGGATCAGACCTGTGTATACCAGAGTTAGAATTCCCTAGAACCCAGGAATTGACACAGAAACTGGGTGTCTAAAATAATGATCTCTTTACTAAACATTCTCAGGCATACAAACAATATTCAAACATTCACATACACAATACATAACTAAGAAGCAGAGGTGATTGATAGCTTATAGAGGGGTGATACGACCTGTCCAGATGTGCAGAGGTCCATGAAGAAAGGATTGTGGCCTAAACCCAGAGAGTTTAGGGGTGGACTGCCAGTTGGCATCATGACAGAAGCACACGGTCTAAGGCCATGTGTTTGCTGAGACCAGTGCAGACCAGTGGGCCACCTTGGTGGATGGTCTCTGGTGAGAACAATAGATTACCTGGGCCAATGATGAGTCCCAGGGATGTGTGGCATCAGAATGGGCAAGGCCTGGATGTAATCAATGAGCTTCCAAAGAGGCAGGGTCTGGATTTAACAATAGAAGCCAGGTGCTGGGTAGCTAGTTGAATGGATTATCTGACCACTAATAGTCCTGGCCAAGGCAGTTGAATAGGTTCCCAAATATAGACAAAAGGTGGGAGATGAGTCCCTGACTAGCGTAAGGAAGGATTGCTAAATATTTGAATGATTGATTGGTTTATCCTGAGAGACAGAACAGGAATGATAAAAATTCTACACATAGACACAGGACGACACAAAAGGGCTGGGTGAGGTGCTGGAGAGAAGAGGACTATTTGCCAGGTGGCCTCTGAATATATAGAAATGTAGATACTTCACCTGGTGGAACTCATTGTTATTCCATAAGTATATCTCTGCTAGGTGGAGGGGGAAGACTGGAAGTTTGTTTTGAGGTTGTCTTATTGTTACCTGAATATGAAATCCCTTTTTGCAGAGTACTTGCAGCCTGACTCTGTGGTTCAAGCTGAGTGCTTGACTTTTGGGGACTTTGATTTAGGTAGGGCACCCCTGCTTTGGGGCTACCCAAGAGTAAAAGGCAGTGCCTCTGTCAACAAAAAGACTGTGTCAGGACAACAGTGGGGGATGGGTGAATGGTAGGCATGGTTCACACACACAAATGAGAGTGAGGATGACACAAGAAGATGGTGGGGCAGGGGGATAGTAACTTTGAATGCTGGTATTCCCCATTAGGGAGTTCTGAGGAAAAGGAAACTTTGTGGAAAACCAGCATTTAGAAAGTGTGCAATAATAAACAGAACATTCAAGGTTTGGTATCATTTTCTGGACCCGAGTCTCAGTGCCTGACTTTTGGCAGCTGTAGAATGAACTTGAAACAGCAAGTAAACTAGATGTTCTTAAACATTACTCAGTATCTTAATTTAAACTGAACTGGATATTATATCCCAGGATAACATTTATATAGTTTACAGATACATGGACTTTTCAAAATATAGTTTTTCATTTGTGGTAAATGCTAATCTGTGGATTGGTGTAGTTAAGCCTATATATAATTTCCAGTATAGAATAGTTTGTGCTTTATACATCCTGGATGTTTGTTGAAGATAAGGCTAATTTTCATAATGAGTCCTAAAAGGAAAAGTGATGATTCCTGGTTTAAGGTTATATATTTGTTTGTTCTTAATCTAAAACCTACTTCGGAATGAGGCTGCAATTTCGCATCATATGTGTTGCATGATAACTACAAACATTTCTGAAAATAGTATATTGTAACCTAGTTATGGTGCTCAGGAGAAAACAAGTCTTGCCAATTCCCTTTGTGGTCATTGTGCTGCTTCTACAGACCACCAGATGGCTGTTCAGGTATAACAGTAGCAGCTGTTAGGTACTCCATGCCAACCATAGAATACAGGGATTTAAAATTGTTTCATGTGGTAAGTTTCTATAGGGGAAGAACATTAATGTTGGCATGACAATTATGAAAAAACCATAAATGTGTTGACATAGTTATATGTCTATGTAAATTATTTTTTATGTATTCTCCCTGGTCCTAAATGGCTCACAGTCATTTTCTATGGATTTGATTCCCATATATTCCATTAACAATTAAACAGAACAGTCATCTGCACATATCCATATATGTGTCTGGCTGATCTTCTGTGAGACAGCCATAAGATATATACACTTTTTAAAAGTCTAAATAGGTATAAAATGCATTGTCTCTGCATGATCAGTTTGAAAGAATAAGGGGCAAATATATATTCTTATAGAGATATCCGTTCTGTATCCAATATTGACTCCAATGATCTAGTTCTGATTGCATTAATTTTGTATGGTGGTTCACTTATGGAAAAACTTGTGTTGCATGGTTGTGTTAGGACACAGAGGCTCAGCATTAGTACTGAACAAGAAAATATATTTGCACCAGGAAATTTTTGGATAAAACCATTATGATAACAGCTCAAAGACCTGTTACAGTTTCGTAGGGCCTGCAAAATGGAGCTGTTCTGCCAGGCCTTTGATTGAGGCAGCAGTCATCTACCAGCTGGCCTCCCTATTGCTGTTGCATGAGACCGCCATGGCTTGGCACTGGCCCACTCATTTCCTGGCTGTAGGAACTGAAACTGAATATATTGCACTGCACACTTTAAATGTTTTAAATTGGTTTTATTGTATTTTATTTATTTATTGCCTGTTTGAGTTATTTTACGTTTGTGTTAAATTCATTGTTGTGAGCTGCCCTGAGCCTGCTTGAGGGAAGGGCAAGATATAAATTGAAATAATAAATAAATAACAGAAGAGCAGCCTTACAGGGCCTAGTATTTTTTTCCCCACAGTGGCCAATCAGATGCCCTCAGAAGTCCATGATAATGAAGGCAATGCATTACATTTCCTTTTCCAAGTTCCACACAACAGCTATGGGCCACTTAACACCATACATCCTATGTTTTCTGAACCTGGATCACAGATGAACCTGGAGCACAGTTAGTGCTATCAGCTTCACTACACTTGTTTTTTTCTTCATTGCATTTAAGAGATAGGCTCAGCTATTCAATCTCAATTTAGATTCTCTATGATAACCTAGAATATTTGTTTCAAATTTGTGGTCCCTTATGTTAGCTATTCCCTAACTCTGCCCCAAACTGATAGTTGTCGGATAGATGTGGCAGTCTGTGCCCCTTATTCTTCATGATACTTCACAGTTCCTGTGAACAAGAGAGCAATGGGAACTGAACCTTTATTCATGTCATGCTTTCACTTACTAGTGAGATATTTAATACACGATAGGGTCAACATTTTTTAAAAAAATTGAAATAATCTGTGACCAGTGTGTAAATAAGATGAATTGTCATTTGGTGGAATGGGACTTTGTATGACTCATTTGTACTTGACTCATGCCATAACTCTTTGTTTATATATATGTGTGTGTGTGCATGCACAAGTGTGTTTGTGCCACCCTGAGCCGGTTTCTGGGGAGGGTGGGGCACAAATTAATCAATCAATTAATTAAATTTGTGTACTTGAAAACCTATGGTTGAGGTGATCTCATTATGCTGAAATTGTTCAACTAACACTTTTGTTTGTCTGAAGCAAAGTGATCAACTATGACGTATAACTTAGTCATAGAAGCAGTACAGTTTTTCAAGTGAGCCTAAAACAAATTTTATACAGCATGTGCCTAAGTTGGGGGGGAGAGTACAGAAAAATATGTGTAAGGTTTTCTTTTCTGTTAGACTGTCATAAATCCAAATACCATATTTCTTGAGGCTCATTAAAGTATTATGTTGAAATAATGAAAGAGTCAGCTGAACTACATAATGAATTATAACTATCTGTATGTAAATGTTGAGAGATGGATTCAGTAGTGTTGTATAGAAGAGAATAACAATGTGACAGTTCCATGTAGGTGCTACTTCTAGATGCAAGTGACAGATGCTAAATGTACACTCCTCCAGTAGCAAGTACTTATTAGCTCTCGGGGTTAAAAAAATGGCAATACAGAATGACAAATGACAGGTAATGTCATTTTAAAAATGTGATTCTTAGAGTGCTTTATTACCATTTAAGAAGTGATGAAGGTTTTTAAATGACAAAGGTCAGGTACATGAGGAACATTGTAAAATGTATTTCTAAAAATTGTTATGTGCAGTTTAGGGAATTAACAGAATATTGTTGGAAAATCCAGGTAGAGCAGTCACAGAGAATTGATTTACCATATGCATTGACTGCTGAATCCAGCAGACTTCAAGTAAGTTTTGAAATTAAGCCATGATAGTAATGAACTCAGTATTCACAAGTAGGATTGTGCAGTTTTTTCCCCTCAGTATTTTTCACTTTGAGTCTATTGGACCCCCCCCTCCCAAATTTGGGATTCCTGGAAAAAAACTAGATCCCAATACCAGTGAAGTATTTGGATCTGGGGTTTTTTTGGAAATCCCTTTTTTTTTTGGATGTCCAATAGGCCTGAACTGAAAAACATGGAAGAAACAGCAGAGAGGTGGCTCAGCTGGGGCTGTTTTGGATGGTCCCTTTAAACTGGACTGCCCAAGAGCCAATCCTGCATGGAGAACTCTCCCCGCAAGCTCAATTGGGGCTCTGTTGGGCAGCCTGGTTTAGAATGGACTGCCCAACAGGTCCACCCAGGAGCTGATTCTGCAGGGAGAGGCCTCCCCGTAGGATCTGTTGGGGATCTGCTGTGCATCCCAGTTTTGCTGGTAATTCCCAAATATATTGGGGATTTTTTTCAGGGATTTTTTTATATTCTCCCCAAAAATCCCAGATACATTTGGGAAGCCAGAATATACCCAGAAAATACTGATAAGCTATTTTTCAGTTATATTTTCAGTTTGGGTAACCTGAATGCACATCCCTATTCACAGGATTTCAGATTCAATGCAGGTTTGTGTGCTTGTTGCCTTTCTTATTAGAATAGAACAACTGGACTTAGTGTTTTAATATCCTGTCTGAATGGTATAACTGTTAGGAATTAGGAACATAAGATCAAATGAAATCCAGTGGACTATGAAGCCTGTGCAAACTTAGAGCAGCAACAAAACCAGCAGACTGAAAGACATATTAGGAATTTTGTTCTCATTTGTGGGGGGGGGGAGCTTAAAGTACAAGAACCTTGCTACAAAACACTTACTGATGTACAATAAACTTGAGAGGCAAGTCCCAACTTGAATAGGTTAGACCAGGCACCTGAGAAGGGAGAGAGAAATAAGCCAGTTGATTAGTGCATTTTTCGAGGCTGATTTATAGCACACTTAACAATGAATGGTCTGTTTCTGGTGACCATTCACTATCACTTGATGATCATATTCTATATTTCCTTTATATACATCACAGGTTGCCTTACTAAATACACATTTCTATTCCCAGAAGAGCTTCTCCATTCACTGCAATACCTGGTATATTATATACACCAGTGTCATGAACACAGTATGCATTGCAGTGAATAATGAAATCTGTACTAGTCTAGGCATTTGTGTGCACTCCAAAGTACCTGTGGTGCTCTAGATTGGCTATATAATTTTTCTAATTGGACATACCTTCTGAAAATAAAGTATGCAGCGTATCACACCATTGATAGAATCTACCAAATGGGTCTACAACCTGTATTTCAAAAGCTAATTTATCATTGGTATTCAACTTGTGAAACTGAATGGGCTAATAGAAGTACAAGAAGTCTTTTGCTTGGAACTGGCAGATATATCCAATTAATTCAGCATTCACAAACAAAAGTTGTAGGGTAGGCAGAAGCATGCAGGTTCTGAAGAGGAGACCATATTTCTAATTTGTTGTCAGGAATTCTTTCTACTCTCTTTTTCAAGCCATAGGTGATTATTTTTCAAGAGCACCTGAGGAATACAAAAGCACAGTGGAAGACAGATTATATGGCTTTGTCATAATTATGTTGTAGCTTCATTTACTGGGCCACATTCTGCATCCAGGCACTGGTAATGATGTAGAAGTTTAAGTTTCCTTTCCTTTTATTCCCTTAGAAGCTCATTGATTAACAAATTTTAAGCAGCAGAAGATTCTCATTCCTTGTTTTTTGGACACAAGGGCTAGAAGGACTGAATTTTGCTATTGCGAGAGTGATCTTAGGATCTTTATCACTAAGTGAAGGAGCCAGAGTTTCCAGGGTGTAAGGGGATGATTGATCAATTAGAGGCTTAATCTAATGATCCCTTATATTCTTAAAAACAACAACAACCCCGCATTCAAGCAAAACATGAAAAGATGTGTCAATCCAATTAAGACCACAAGAAATCTCCTCTCTAGAACCATTGAGGGTAAAATATTCAATCTTGTGAATAAGAAAGCTCTGCAGTATCATGTGGTAGCCTGATTACTCTAAATAATTAATTACTATGGGGAATTTGTGATATTATAGCAGTAGGCAATACGGGAGCAAAACCTGTTTATACGGAAATCCCGCTTCTTCTGGAAGAACCAGGGATAGACAAGGAGACTGGTTTCCAATATAAAATGATTCTTTTACCGTAGATTCTTCACAATCAAACAATACACACACATACATACACTTGTACAGAGCTAAGAAAATTAGAGAGATGTGAATAGTACATTTGCATTAGCAGGAAATAGTTGGTGGGCAATACATTACCGGGTCCACGGTGTGAAGAAGCGATCCTTTAGAAAAATAGAGAGGCTACAAGGGAAATAGGATTGTGTCCTGGCCTGCAGTAACACGTGGAAACTCTGGCTGCGCAAACCAAGAGTTGTGAGGATGGGATGGGTATAGGACAGGGAGGAGAGAGAGCTAGAGAGCAAGCACATGTGTGCGTACCTTCTTTTATATGGGGGTCCTGGTGGGGTGGGCTAGGCTGGCCACACTCCATGTTATAGTCCCTTCTAGTCCATCCCCAAAAACATACTGATTGGTGCTGGGTTCAAGGGGGAAGGGAGTGGGCAATATTGAATTCTAGTAACTCTGGGTAAGGAGGTGATGCCTGATGGGATTATGACTCGTGGGCAGAGCCATTATCATGGATGGTCCTCTTTTGTCTTCTGGCTGCAGCTTCAAGGAGGTGAATCAATCTGGGGGAGGGGAAGTGCGTTGCCTACGTGTGCAGGAAGAAGCTCCACATGGAGTTTGAGTCTTTGTTTTCCTGCCTTGACATGGTATCTGCCTGGTTTTCAGAGCTTCAAGCAGCTAGGGAGGTGGTCCATTTTACAACAGGTAAGTGGGCAGGTAACCTCAGGAACCATGGCACGTTATCTCAGGAAGGCTTCCTTCTGCTGAATATGTCTCCAGTTGGCATCACTTTGGGCCACCATGCAATACAGTCCCTATTATACACCATTCACTCAGTCCAGGTTTCTCTTGCTTATGAAATTATAAGTCCAAGATGGCGTTACATGCGCCTTGTACACATGGGATAGTAAGATAATACATTTAGAGGGGCAAAGATGGGGGGGGGAAGAGACCAAAAGACAGGGGTGAGCAAACTCAGCAGGCTCTTAAAATCATACTACTGTGATCAGTTCCTAGGACACGCTTTTTGATCAAAGAAAACACTTTGGATTTGCCTATAACACAAATATGATTAGCCAACATTCTAACTAAAGTCAGTTTCTCATCCAGGGCTTTCATTCAAATCAATTCATGGGTATCACATTTCAGAGTGGCCGTCTTTAGCACAGAACAATTTTAGTCTCAGTTTGAAGGCATAGAGCCATGGTCTTGCTTCCAGGGATATTTGTCCAAATTCTGCCCGCAATACAGCATTTGATACACAACAGGGGGTATTCAGTATGTTTCTTAAAAACCAGGCCAGAGATTGATCAGTAAGAACATAAGAGAAGCCAATGTTGGGTCAGGCCAATGGCCCATCTAGTCCAACACTCTTGTCACACAGTGGCCAAAAATAGCAGGTACCATCAGGAAGTCTAGCAGTGGGACCAGGACACTAGAAGCCCTCCCACTGTTGCCCCCCCCCAAGCACCAAGAATACAGTGCATCACTTGCCCCAGTCTGAGAGTTCCTATCTATACCTTGTGGCTAATAGCCACTGATGGACTTCTGCTCCATATGCTTATCCAATTCCCTCTTGAAGCTGTCCATGCTTGTAGCCACTGCCACTTCCTGTGGCAGTGAATTCCATGTGTTAATCACTCTTTGGGTGAAGAAGTACTTCCTTTTATCTGTTCTAACCTGACTGCTCAGCAATTTCATTGAGTGCCTATGAGTTCTTGTTTTGTGAGAAAGGGAGAAAAGTACTTCTTTCTCTACCTGCTCTATCCCATGCATAATCATACAAACGTCGATCATGTCACCCCTCAGCCATCATTTCTCCAAGCAAAAGAGCCCCAAGAGTTTTAACCTTTCTTCATAGGGAAAATGTTCCAACTCTTTTATCATTCTAGTTGCCCTGGTCTACACTCTTTCCAATGCTATTATATCCTTTTTGAGGTGTGGTGACCAGAACTGTACACAGTACTCCAAATGAGGTTGCACCATTGATTTATACAGGGGCATTATGATACTGGCTGAGATTATCAGAGAAATAATTGATCCAAGTCTTGATCCAAATAGCTGAGCCCTAAAGAAGGGGGGGGGGCACTTTCAAGTTGAAGGCTCCAGAAATATAATCCCTCCTTTTATTATGAAAAAAGACTATAGCATTTGCACATGGTTTTGCTTTGCTGAACGTTGTTCTGAGTTGGGAGTCCAAGATAAATCTACTGAGAACAGGATCCCCAAATAGGAGAAGGCCTTAACCTGCTCAATATTGGACCCATTGATTAACCATTGAAGCGGGTTCTATTTTATTATTTATTTATTTTTCGCCTTTATATCCTGCCCCTCCCATAAATGGCCTCAGGGCAGGTCACAACATTCCAATAAATACAATAAAATTTAAATCCTATAAAATCAGTAGTCATGCTTGCTGTAGGGAGAATCCGGCCCATTGATGTAACTAGGTATGGCTGGTTATCAGCAGGTGGGAGACCACAACCGTGGGGGGACCATATGTGGATGCTCGCTGCCTCAGCCAAAGGCCTGGTGGAACAGCTCCATCTTGCAGGCCCTGTGGAATTGAGTAAGATCCCACAGGGCCCTAATCTCAATAGAGAGCATGTTCCACCAGGTGAGGGCCAGGGTGGGAAAAGGCAAACGTCCTTTGGGCCAGGGATCACCATGAGATGACTCTCAGAGTGTAATGCTCTCCGAGGTGTATATGGGAAGAAGCGGTCCCTTAGGTATGTTGGTCCCAGGCTGTATAAGGCTTTGAAGGTGATTACCAACATCTTCAAGTGGATACAATACTCAGCTGGCAGCCAATGCAGCTGACAGAGCACTTGCCGAATGTGAGCTCGCACAGGCGTCGACATCAGTAGGTGTACCGCCGCATTTTGTACCAGCTGTAATTTCCAAATCAGCTTCAAGGGTAAGCGTGTGTAGAGTGAGTTGCAGTAATCAAGCCCAGAAGTGACCATTGCATGGGTCACCGTAGCTAAGCCCTGGGGGGAGAGATAGGACTTCAGTAGCCTGATCTGCCTGAGATGGAAAAATGCAGATCTGGTACCTGCAGCAACTTGGGCCTCCATAGATAAGAAGGTATACAGTGTTACTCCCAGGCTCTTGACCGACTGGGCCAACACCAGAGGTATCCTTTCCAGGGTGGGAAGCCTGGTGGTCACCTCCAACCCCCCACGACCCAGGTACAGGACCTCCATCTTTGATGGATTTACCTTCAGTCGACTCTGTTGCAACCATCCAGCCACAGTGTCCAGAGCTTCAGCCAGATTTCCAGGAACAGGGGACAGATGGCTGTCCATTAACAGATGATGAAGAAGAAGAGATTGGATTTATACTCCTCCCTTCACTATCCAAAGAAGACTCAGAGCGGCTTACAAACTCCTTTCCCTTCCCCTTCCCACAACAGACACCTTGTGAGGTAGGTGGGGCTGAGAGAGCTCTGACAGAACCTGCTTTTTTTCAAGAACAGCTGTGCCAGAACTATGACTTGCCTAAGGTCATCCAGCAGGTGCAATAACAATGGACCAGAAGGTCTTATTATCATTGCTGTTAATAGCTGAAATGAGACATCCCCCTCCTTACTCAAGTATAAGTAATAACATGACTAGAATGATTGTGTATGATTCAGTTTGTTGAATATTACTGAAGGGGTGTGAAATTAGTCAATAGGAGAGGGTTTTTTGTTTTGTTTTTTGCTAAGCCAGCCCAATGATATCTGGTAGTTCAAGTTATGATCTGAGCCAAACTTTGTGTAGTCCAACTTGAAAATATGCTTCATGAATATTCTCCCCACAGTTCTTTTTAGACTGTACTTCTGTTGCATCTTTTCAGGGATTTCAGTAGAGGTACTCAAATATTTGTAAAGAATACTGAAAGCCCTTCTTCAGTTACTGAAAAGAGGGTAATCAAAGTGTCCTGTTTTCTCATAAGCATTTTAGAAGAAGAAGAAGAAGAAGAAGAAGAAGAAGAGTTTGGATTTATACCCCGCCCTTCACTGCCCAAAGGCGTCTCAGAGCGGCTTACAAACTCCTTTCCCTTCCCCTCCCCACAACAGACACCCTGTAAGGTAGGTGGGGCTGAGAGAACTCTAACACAAACTGTCCTTGAGAGAACAGCTGTGCTAGAGCTTATGACTGACCCAGGGTCACATCAGCAGGTGCAAGTGGAGGAGTGGGGAATCAAACCCGGTTCTCCCAGATAAGAGTCCGCGCACTTAACCACTACACCAAACTGGCTCCTACACCAAACAGAACCAGTCATGAGCAGAGGCTTATTGATCATTAAACCTGCTGGAAAAATTCCTGGTGGTCTGATAGGGATCAGCCTGGCACAGGGCACCCCCATGTAAGGTGTGTGAGCTTAGGTTGTAGAACTTGCTTCATGGACATCAGGTAAGAGATACTGTGGCAAGCTGGTGGCCCTGGCTTTCAGCCTGGTCTTGCTGCCTTCCTTCCTCTGCTGTCGGAGAGGGGCCATGATCCTTTTTCGAGGCTGTTTTGGCCTCCCAGTCTGCCCCTGGTCTTGAATACCATATCTAAAGGTTGTTGGTATCTGTATGGGCCAGTAATTACAGGCGAATAGCCATGTTAATTTGTTGTGGCAAAAATGAATAGAATTAGAAATGTGCACCAGAAAAAAAAAATCCAGTTTTTTTTTCTTTCAGATCTACTTTTCAGATCTATGTTTTCCAGATCTTGATTTCTTGGAGGGCATAATTATCAGTATTCTAGGTTATTTGGGCCTCAAATACTGGTTTGGTATCCAGATTCAGTTTTTGGGGGGGATCTGGTAATTATCTGAGTCCATTATCTCCACCAGACACCAGAATGTGGTTGATGTTAGTACTGCCTGTCCACTAAAGACCCCACCCCCAGTTACAAGTGGATTGTGCCAAGGGGTCCAGTTCTGTGGGCCCTGGAACAAAGTGCCCTCACCACTGTTTCCTGTGGTGAAAAGTCCATACTTTCTCCAGAGCAAAGAATAGGCAAGCACACAAGAGCAAGCAACCTCTAAAACCAATATCAAATCAGAGAATTTCAGTAGAATCACAAGCCAATTTGACAAAGACCAGGGCTTTTTTTGTAGAAAACTCATTAGCATAATAGGCCACACCCAACAGCAGAAACTCATTAGCATATTAGGCCACACCCCTGACACCACAGCACATTAGCATATTAGACTACACCCCATGTTACCAGAAGTGTGGTCATCCAGCCACACCCACCTTTTGCTTCTTATTCTGTTTACTTTGTTGTCAAAACCGCAGGGTTTTTTCTTTAGCAGGAACTCCTTTGCATGTTAGGCCACACACTCCTAATGTAGCCAGTCCTAATGAGTTTCTGTTCTTGGGTGTGACCTATTATGCTGATGAGTTTCTGCTGGGCGTGGCCAACTCAGGAGCCAGCCAGAACTCTGTTCCTGTGCGTTCCTGCCCAAAAATAGCCCTGACAAGGACAATACAACCAGTGTCAAACCAAAGTATCCTAGCCAATCCAACTTAAACAAGGTGGGGGGTATGCTGCTGCAAGCCCAACAGAACCAGTGTCAAACCAGAGATTAATAGTATTTTATTTCAGTATATGCTTTCATGGATTAGAATACACTAGAGTGTGCTTCTACACTTTGCACTGTAAGTACAGATAGCATGATATCTAAAAAGGTATCTGAAGAAGTAAGCTGGAATAAAATTCTGTTAGTTTTTAAGGTGGCACAAGATTATTGTGTAGGTCAATTTTATACAGTTTGGATAGAAGCCAAACAAACCAAAGAAGAAATGCTTTACAAATAGATGGACAAGTTAGAATTTACCAAAACCACCTTTCTGGTCTTGGATGTGAATCTTTTGTGCTTTTCTCAAAGGATCCTTAGTTGGCTTGGTACAGTTCTTGTTGGGAATCTTTAAAATGAATTCCTTTGTAAAAGGGTTAGAGAAATTACTTTCAAGGGAATCCCATTTAGAACAGCTGATGTCTAATAAAGGAATATCCCCTTGTGTGCTATTCACTTTGTTCTATGGGTAAACACTCTTAAGACAATGGTAGCTAGAAGCTATTCCCCTTGCTGGTGTTGGGATAAAACATCTTGTTGGTAGACATGCATAGAAAGTAGCACAAACTGTAGAAAATTCATGCCATCTGAGTGAACAGAGTCTTATCCCTGGGAGCATAAATAAACGAATTCAAAAATGCTCACAAATCTGTAAGCCGCCAGATGGCTCTCACAGATTCCACAGTATGAGAAATGCTCTGCTCTCCGTAAGTAAGTTTTTTGTTTTTTTTTAATTCAGATGTTTTTGCCATGTGCCATATTTTCACTGATGCACTGTGTGGGTGAGAGTAAACACACTAATCTGTGTTAAATACTAACATACCAGCTTCAGTCTGGACTTGAATTGTTAGTAACATGAGTTCATACTCATTGTTTGTATGCACTGTGTATGATGGCATTCATAGAATTAAATTGCATGAGGAGGATACTAATACTTGCTTTGAGAATGATCTTAACATAATGAAGCATTAACCTTGTTGTAATGCTGCTAGGTAGGGGATACGTGATACTGGTGATTCAACAGGCAATGGTGCATATATTGAAAATCTCACTTTGTCTTAACTGTAGTTTCTGCTAACTTAGATTTGTTTTGTTGCTTCTGAATATAAATTCTGAATGACATGATGTATATATGTTGCTGCCAAGTGTATGTTGCATAAATCTTTAAGCTTAATTTGAATTCATTTGGTCCACAGTAATCTTTTTGTTTCTGTATGTTGTCATTATGAACGTTTTCATGTCTTTCAGTTTGCATTACTGTTATTGATGGTTCATCTGTTATTTTATCCATTTAATATACATAAGTTTAACTTAAATCATTTGTATCTAAAAATCTATTTTGTACCTGATTGGGGTGTGCATGTTGGTGGGGCTGTTCTTTATCCATCTCTTTATGGCTGTTGAACACAGGACTTCAAGGTGTAGAAATTAGCTGAGTACCTTATGTATAGTCGCCAGCTGAAAAAAAGGTATGAGAATATGCTTAAAACGACTCCACCACTTAGCAGGAAGCGTTTGATGGCATGTTAACCTATCACTTTGCTTTATGTTAGGGTATTGGGACTAGCTGATCACTCAAGGAGTTTTGGGGTTGTAGTAACCCATAGGTACCTTTTTTGCTTGTTCTACATTTCTACAAAGGGGTTAGGGTAGTTAAATAGGCCTGGTTCTGGGGTAGTAGGTACATTGTGGGGTTTTGCAGAAATTTAAGATAATTGGTAAGCACAAAAGGCATCAAGAGATAAAGGCACGTTGTCAAGTTTATCTCTTATAGCCAACTCACTAGAATGTTAAGTAGCATTTGAACCCTAATGTCAACCAACATGGTAGAATGGGAATGAGGCTAGGTCTCTAAGCATGTTTGATGTGCTGCTAGTGAGACATAAGGCACAGAATCATTGGTCTTCCAAGGTTTTTTTTCCAGGGCAAAGATTCCCATTTGCAAGTTTTGCAGGGGTGTGTGTGTGTGTGTGAACTAAATAATAAATATTGTTGCAAATCAGTCAACAATACAACTCAGTTTAGTAAACCGAGTCTTGTTTTAATTCCAGACTAAGTATTTATATAGCTAATTCCGTAGAAGGTCTTGCTATGTGGATTAAAAAAAATGCAGAATGGGACAGTGCAGGATAGAACCATAAGAACATAAGAGAGGCCAGGTTGGATCACGTCAATGGCCCATCCAGTCTAAGACTCTGTGTCACACAGTGGTTGAAACCCAGGAGCCATTAGGAGGTCCACCAGCAGGGCCAGAAGTCCAGAAGCCCTCCCCTAAGCACCAAGAATACAGAATATCATTGTCCCAGATTTAGTGTTCCATCTATACCTTGTGACTACTAGCCTTTGATGGACCTCTGCTCTGTATGTTTTTCCAATTTCCTCTTGAAGCTGTCTATGCTTGTAGCTACCACCACTTCCTGTAGCAATGGATTCCACATGTTAATTACTCTTTTGCTGAAAGAGTACTTCCTTTTATCTGTTCTAAGTTCATTAATTTCACTGAGCACTCCTAAATTCTTGTACTGTGAGAAAGGGAGAAAATAATTTCTTTCTCTACCTTTTTTATCCTATGCATACTTTTGTAAATCTCTGTCATGTCACCACTCAATTATTGTTTCTCCAAACTAAAAATTGCTAACCTCCTAAACCTTACTTCATAGGGAAGGTGTTCCATCCCCTTAATCATTTTAGTTGCCCTTTTCTCCACCTCTTCCAATGCTATAATATCTTTTTTGAGGCACAATGACCAGAACTGTACACAGTATTCCAAATGAGGCCACACCATATATTTATATAGGGGAATTATGCTCCTGGCTGATTTGTTTTCATCCCCTTTCTAATAACCCCCAGCAGAGTATTTGCCTTTTTCTATTGCAGTTGCACACTGTGTCAACATCTTCAGTGAGTTATCAACCATGAATCCAAGATCTCTCTCCTGGTCAGTTACCACCATTTTGGAACCCATCAACATATTATTTATAGTTAGGATTTTTGACTCCATTGTGCATTACTTTGCAGTTGCCCATGTTGAAACATTTGCCACTTTGATACTCACCTAGCCTCCACAGATCCCTCAGGACTGCCTTGCTGTTCTCCCTGGTTCTCACCTCCCTGAACAACTTAGTATCTTCTGCAAACTTAGTATCTATTCCCAACTTCAAATAATTAATGAACAAGTTAAAAAGTACCGGACCTAGTACTGAGTCCTGCAGTACCCAACTGCTTACCACCTTCCACTGTGAAAACTGCCCATTTATACTCACTTTCTGCTTCTTGTTAATTAACCAGTTTTTAATCCACAAGAGGACTTGTCCTCTTATCCCATGGCTGCTGAGTTTACTTAGGACCCTCTGATGAGGAACTTTAGCAAAAGCTTTCTGGAAGACTATGTAAATAACATGTACAGGGTCACTCTTGTCCACATGTTTGTTCACCCCCTCAAAGAACTCTAAAAGTTAATGAGACAAGAAGGACCATTTCTGCAGTAGTGAAATTCCCCACACTGACATTTTAAAAACTGCACATTATGTGAAATTTTCCACAGTAGAATTTTCCTCACCATGTGCAAAACCAAAGTTTTATCCTCCTTACTCCACATTTTTGGAATCCTCAGTTTTAGTGAGTTCCAAAAACACAGGGTAAGAAGGAGAAAACTTTGGGTTTGTGCCTGGTTAGGAAAAATCTACTGAGGAAAATTTCACATAATCCTCAGTTTTAAAAAAACAAAACATCACTGCAGGGATTTCACTACTGTGGAAATGGTCAAACATTCCCTTATGGAGTCCATGATGATTCTTCCTTTATAGCTTTTGTTCATCAATATGCCTACTGATTCTATCTTTAATAACAGATTCTACCAGCTTACCCAGTATTGACATTAGACTGACTGTCCTGTAATTTCCCAGAACTCCTCTGGAACCTTTTTTTTAAAGATGCGGGTTACATTGGCTACCTTCCAGTCTGAGGGAATGGAGAGAGATGATTAGTGATAGATTGCATATTTTTGTCAGATGATCCACGAGTTCACATTTGAGTTCTTTCAGAACTCTTGGATGCATGCCATCTGGGCCTGGTGATTTGTCAATTTTTAATTTGTCCATTAGTCGTAGGACCTCCTCTCTCATCACCTCAGTCTGACTCAGGTCTTTTGACATTTGTCCTGAAATTGGCGGTTCTAGCATGGGCAGGTACCTCCCATCTTCCACAGTGAAGAAAAAAGCAAAAAACGTATCCAGCTTCTCTGCCATTTCCCTATCATCCTTTAGTAACCCTTTCTCCCCTTGGTCATCCAAGAGCCCTACTGTCTCCCCGGCTGTTTTTCTGCTTCTAATGTATTTGAAAAATGTTTATTGTTGATCTTTCTGTTTTTTGCAATATGTTCCCCTTTTTGCCTGTTAGATGCTTTTACAGAAATATCTGAAAAGTTTGTATGTGTGTGTTTATGTATGTACACATACACATTTGTGACAGTTGCTGTGAACATGCATTGCAACCCCACCCGACAAAACAGTGATTTTTTTTTAAAGTAAACTTTTATGTCTAACACGTAGCACTAGTGCTTTTACAGTTTTTTCTTCAGGTACAACATCCCAGAGGAACTGGAAAACTATTGGAATTTTTAAAGTAATAACTAGTTCACTTATTGGAAATATGGTGAATTGTGACCAAAGCTTCTTTGTGGGGTATGGTTGAGATTATAGTCCAACCTATAACTCAATTAAATTGAAATACTTGGATGTTCGCCAGTTTAGTCACATTAACTTCAGTATGGATTAGCCTTTCAGTTTACTACTAATTAACCTGTGTGGTTTTCAGAACCTGGGGCCAACTTTTACTGATGTTTGAGAGCTTTTTTATTTTTGAATGGAATAGAGTAGATTTATCTCTGTAGAATAGTTCTAAAGAGTCAATCAAAGAGTGCCTCTGTTTTAAAGCACAGAATCAAGAAGCTGGGCAGGAATATTTCCATAGAGTGCAAAAGGATGGTATCACAATGTTTGTAAGTGGATTAGATTAATGAATCATATCTGTTTTTTCTGACTCTATACTAAAAATGTTTAGTACTTTGGACTACATAATATTTATGTAGTTTTCCCCCCAACATTATATAAGCAGTTCATGACAATTGTAGATTGATTGGGATCTCCTAGAACTTATCTATCTTTTCTTTTTAATAGTGTTGTCCTACGGGTCTCTTTAATAATGGGCTTAATGAAGTTTAATCATGACAAGATGCAGGTGATGCTGTTCAGGAAGACAGATTTTGGAGGGGTAATCTTTTTAACTTTTTGTTGAGTTAAATTATCTTTCTTGGATTCTGGAAGGAGCTTGGGAGTAACATTGAATTCCTCCATCTGACGGGATAAACAAGTTACTAAAGTAGCCAAGAGTGTATTTGTTTCATTTGCAATTTGTTTTTAGATTAAATCTGTATTGGGACTTGGTTACACTGATCTATGTCACAGTTTCTCAAGACAACAGTATTATAGGATGCTCCACATGGCGCTACCATTGAAGAGTATTCAAAAGTTTGTTGGCTGGAGCCAGACAGAATATGCATACCCTTAATAGTTTGTGAATGTTGCATTGGCTACTTGTTTCCAAGCATACTTAAAGGTTCCGTTCTTACCTTTTGAAGATCTTCATAGCCTCAGATGCTAGGATTGCCAGATCTTACTTGGCTTTTAGTGGGGGACTCCTGGGTTCATCCTGGAGTCTTCTTGCATGTGCACGATGACATCACCCAGAAGTGATGTCATCACACTGGACACATCAATATGTCAATGGTCTAGCATTTTGGCTGAAACTCTATGGTTACCGTAGAATTTTTGACCAAAATTCCAGAACATCAATGTGTTGACGTGCCTGGTGTGATGATATCACTTCTAGCTGACCATGTCGATTGTGCTGACCATGTCAATGTAGGAGGGGGCTGTTTGGAATGGGACTTCTCCTACTGGTGGTAGAGCCTCTAAAACTGGGGGAAATCCCGCCCCAAATGAACCCACCTCAGATACTTTTTAAAAAGAGTGGGATATAAATGCTTAAAATAAATAAATAGGGTAGTCTTACCTTCTGCTTAAGTGCTACTCAGTTGGAAAATGGCAGCCAAATTAGTCTAAATTCCCACAGCTGCAGACTAAAGACAATGGCCATAATCTGGTGGCATTTTGGGTTCTGTGTGATGAGAAGAGCACATGACATCCTATCCTGCCTGCCTTGGATCCTCATGTGTGCACCACTTTCCATAGCACTACTTCCTGTGGCAGATACAATGAAAACAAACAAAAACAGAGGGAGGGAAGCCATTTATGACAGTCCCCTAATGCTTCCCCACTCCTAGGCAGATTTTCCCACAAAAATATTTGTAGTTCCCCTCAGTGACTAAGCTGCCCTTCAGTAACATGCATTTCTTCTTTATTTTATAGGCTTTAACTGTCCCACCCTGTCACAGATATTAGTTTAGGCTTATGACCCAGCACAGGAACTAGAGGAAATACTTGTTTTAAAATACCCCCATGAAATGGCACCTGAGGCAAAATTAACTTTCAAAACAGAATAAAGGTTTTAATAAGCAGGCAGGGAAAAGACAAAAATGAAGATTTCAGGAATAGTGGTTGCTGTGGATAAACTTTCTAATATATACTGGTTTGAATTCTTAGAACACACAAGAGAGTGTTATGGCTTATTTTCAGAGTTTCAATATCTTTTCAGTGAGAGGTTTTTGCTTATTATATATTTCAGTTGTTACACAGAATCTTGAATACAATTTCTTAGAGAATAGCTTTGTCTTAGTGCTTTTAGGTTTTTCCCTTCAGAGATCTAGATTTCCCCTTTAGATATTACCATTTTCCGCTAACTCCTGAGGTATCTAAGGCCCTTTATCACAGACCAGGGTTCTCTTCCCAACCCCTTTCACTGGCAGGAAGTTATTCTCCTTGTCCCTAAGAAGCAATAATTCCTTTTACTATTTGACATGTCTGGGAGCTCACTCTAACTGCCCAGACCTTCTGCCAAATCCTTCTCCAAGACCAAAAGTGTCTCAAAAGGCAAACAAATCTTTTCCCTCTAGATTGGCTGTTTTATTTCCTCTCTAAGCTAATGCTGGCCCACCAGAGAGTGAGTAGAGCAGTCAGTTACATAAGCTCTTCTCTCCAGGGATGATTAACTCTTGAACTCACTGACTCCCTGACACAAACAGCATTTTAAAAAGCCTGCTTTTCTTTGCTATTCATCATACCATTCAATGAGGTAGGGAGGCAAGGATCTCCTGGCCAAGACCCCAGTTCACTGCTACAACTCAACAGAGCAGTGGGAGAAGAATGGAAGAGGGTGATATGGCAACAAACCATAGAATTTGAAGTGAATCCTAGAGCATCACCTTGCCATAATGTTGTCATTTCTGGTTTTGCTCTAGAAGTGAGGTGTGTTGGCATGATCCCTCATTCCTGCCCCCCCTCATTTTGTCTTGCTAGTGTCCCACCTAGGCCTTGGAACCCCAATATGAGAAGAAGCATGCATTGCCTCTTGTATCACAATGAAAGCTTAAAGGTGGTCTCTCTCTGCTTACCTGCCTTAGATTCTCTGAGGGTAGTGGCAATATGAGAGGAAGTTCGTGTCTCCTTTTTTGTTACTGCTGCCCCTAATCTACCTAAGATAGGTTACAGAGAAAGTTATTCCTCTATGGCCCATCTTACATCCTACTGTGTTGCCAACCCTGCAGCTGGCTTGGCACGCAGTGTACTGGCCTTGTAAATTAGATTACATTGCCCCCCCAGTTGGAATGAGACAGACAACAGTTTGGAAGTAAACAAGGGCCACTTTATTAACTATTTAACATAACATTGTGGCAAGGGACCAGCTAAGCGAGCACAGAACAGTCAAGGCAGGTGTCACTCCCCTGACCAACCTCCTTGCCCTTTTCTCGGGCAGGTCACACAGCTCTGGTCTTGAGTCATCGGTCTGGCTCGTGACCAGCAGCCCAGTAGACTGGTCACCACCTAGGAACACCTACCCCTGAAGCCTTCCAACTTGCAGGGAGGAGCATACCCTAAGAGATTCCCAGAGGAGGTTATCACTGTTCCCCACCCTGGACCTTAGAAATCCAAAGAAATCCTGATGACCCCCTGTTCCCTAATGGGGAAAATGCCATAAGGTGCTCACCAGTTCCGGTTTCTTGCCCGCACCAATCTGCCAAGTGACCAGCCTATTTAGGTGTTGACCACCACAACTAACTATCCAATCCACTGCTCTCAGTGCAAGGTAGGTGAAAACACCTCTACCCATTCAGCCAATACTGAGTAAAAGCGAAAAATTTCTACCTGGCTCCAGTAGACAACCAGCCATAGCCTACACTAAGAACAGGGCGGGAGGGTGGGCGAGCACATCGGAGTGACTGACAATGGGCGGGAGCAAAGCCTGGCCCTTTGTTCTAGCCAGCTGCACCCCCCACCCACATCACAACACCAGGCGTCATGACTGTTGCTGCCCGGCTTCCTTAGGGCAGCAAAGCAGCCCCCAGCGACCAGCAGCATTGCTGGGTCACCGGGAGCTGAGTAATTTTTGTTGATATGATTGCTGTATACTCCCTTCATATTAGAATTTGCTTCATTTGAAACATTGTTAAATTTAAATTCCTCTGGAAATTAATCTTCCTAACATTCCCCCTTCTCACTTAACTAGTAAAACATACATTTCGAAATGAGAAACGACTGTTGCATAGAATTTACATGTACAAAAAAAAAGTTATGTTTCTCCTTGTTTTTTGAAGGTATTCAGAATATATGATAGACAAGATTTTCTGGGAAGATCTGTTCCAGTATTTTATTAAATAGTCTTGTGCACAATACATTTTAAAACCAGAGACATTATTTTGATATGGTTGGCATTTGTAGTTTTTGAAACGCTTGATGATTGGGATTGAAGAAGAGGGGGTTTGTTGACAAGTGCTACATAGATACAGAAATAGCACTCAAGTGATTTGGATGGCAGCCAAATATTTAAGCTTTGTGTTTATTAATTTCCAGGTTTTTTCAGTGGTTGAAAATGAGTTACATATATCTTTATTTCTCTTTATCATAGTTTCCTATGAAACAGGATCTTATTTCATGTATCTCTTATTTGAACTTACCTGTCTGTACTTTTTTTTTTTTTTTTGGTCTTTTTTGCTTCTGGCTCAGCTTCATGTAGTGTATAAAATGCATAGCAAAACCTTACCAAAGGTCACTAAGCTCCTAGGTAATGATTTTAGGCCATGTATGTAGGCATAAAATAATTACCCATTTAAACCTTTATCTTGTGATATATCTTAAACAGTTCATGACGGTATGTATTAAGATCACATATAGGGGTTTGGCATCTCCCCTTGATTCAGAATCTCATTTTACCTTCAACAAAATTTCAGCATAGATGTTGATAAATTCAGAGAATATTTTAATCTTACTATAAGCAAGGCAGGGAAAATGATCTCAGATAAAATGAGAATTCAGAATGTTCTCTTTAGTTTTTATTTCAAATTATTCTGAGTTAATCATTATTGCTATTTATTATCTCTGATTCTGGAAATACACTCCTTTAAGTATATAAAAAAACTATCTTTCATAAAATGAAATTACAGTACTTTGAGTTAATCATGCAGAATGTATAAATGTGCTTCTTGGTACATTGGTTTATGTTCTCCACAGTCATTACACAGGTAACGTAATGAGCTCTGAAATATTGACATGTTTCTCATGCCAAAGGAAAAGGATCTAAATATCATAGCATGTTTCTCAAATGAGCCTCACTGCATTTAGTGGGACTTGGATTACTTCCTACTTATTATGTATATGAATGTCGCCTCAGACTATGTATGGGTTTGTTTAGACATTTCTAAAACCCAGTTCTGCCCAAAGTAACACACAAAGAATTTTTAAGAAGAAGTAGATTTTACTTCTTCTAACTTGCATTATTGTATTCTTCTTATTATTACAAGAGTCAAATGTTCATTGGTATTCAAGTATACATGGAAGAAAAAGTTCTGCTTTGGTGTACTTTGTTTTACATTTTACCTCTTTGATAGAGTATTGCAGGGGGGGGGGATATGTGATCCATCACTCCAGTTTAAATGCTTGAAAGACTGGCAGGGTTTTCAGGTCTGTTTTTGCAATTATATAACAATTCGGATTGTTTGGGGATGGCAATATAAGTATTCTTTGTTTCATGAAGCACAGATAACCTGTATTTTTCATGTGTCATCTGCCATAAAGGTAAAGGTAAAGGTTCCCTTGCTCGAAAGCCAGTCGAATCCGACTCTAGGGTTGCGGTGCTCATCTCCGTTTCAAAGCCGAAGAGCCAGCGCTGTCCGAAGACGTTTCCGTGGTCATGTGGCCGGCATGACTAAACACCAAGGTGCACGGAACGCTGTTACCTTCCCACCAAAGTGGTACCTATTTATCTACTTGCAATTTCTTGCTTTCGAACTGCTAGGTTGGCAGGAGCTGGAACTAGAGACAGGAGCTCACCCCATCGTGCGGCACCCGGGTCTCGAACTGCTGAACTACTGACCTTCCACAGCCTGCAGTTCAGCATCTTAACCACTTGAGCCACCGCAGCTCCCCGTCATCTGCCATATGCTGCTGTTATATGTGACATATTTTCTTTATCCACTCACGGTAGTGATGGAGATATGTATTTTTCTTAAGTGTACCTACAAGCCTTCAATAAGTATTCAGCATTAGAATGTGACAAGTGGGGCCCAGTGAGACTCTCAGGGAGATCCCATCTCCTCCCCACTTTCTCACTGGACCCAGTGCAGCTCTGGGCTTTCCTGCAGCTGCTGCTGGGCCTGCTGCCTCCCCCACACTGCTCTCTGTGGCCCTTGGTGGGTCCGCTGGGGCTTCCTCCCCCCCTGCTCTTCATGCCTTGGCTAGAGCAGCTCTGTGTAGGCCTGCCAAGGCTTCTCCCAGGCTCACCAGTAGCTCTGAGGCTCTATTGTCGTTGTAACTGCCAGGCCCCTCTCCAGCTGCTCCATGATAAATGTGTTTCTTGCACACATGCAGACAACACTTTTTATTTGGAAGGCAGATTTAAAATCCATGATGTATTTTCTTTAACTTTTCAGACTTTTCTGCAGATCTAGGGGTCACCCAAGGTTGCAGAAGATCTTGTTTGGGGTAATGTGTCCTGTATCTGTGGATCTAGGTACACTTGGGAGTTAGCTATATAGATTCTTTAGTTCTGTTTTAAATATATTTTATCTTCAGTGCATGGCAAAATAGCGCATTGTATGGAGAATCAATTTTTATCTTGCATCATGGATGATTTCCCATTCTTTGCTATGCACAAGAATTCACCTGCTCTCTTTAACTAAAAACTAATATCAAAAGGATAAGTACCATTACTTCAACAGCAGTTTCCACTTATTTCAATGTAAAAGTTGTCATGCATATTCATTCCAGGTGTGTAGCTGTGTTAGTTTGAAGCAGCAGAACAAAGTTTGACTCCACTGGCACCTTTAAGACCAGCAAAATTTTATTCAAAGTATAAGGTTTCATGTACAAATGTCCAGAATATCCTTTTGGACAGAAGGATCTGTTGATGATTGACCCAATATTCTAAAGGGAAATTCTGGGTGTAGGTACAATAGCTGACATTTAGAAGTGGTGATAACATTAATTAATGAATGGGTTGGGCAGTGTCAGACTCATTGTTCTACTGACAACTTACTCATACATTTAATATAGTCATTAATCTACTGGGGCTACCTGTACCACCTTTGTAATTGTAAGGTTTGCAAAGCTTGTTCATAATGGAGATATATTTGAATCAACCTAAAGGTTATTCTAGAGGCTTAAGTTTTTATTTAGCTCTTCAGCTTCCCAAGGTGCCTAAAAAGGTCAAAGTATAATTGTGAACTTCAGATCCTGATATGAAAAACAGGAAACTTTTGTCCATTAGCACTCCATTTAGAAAAAAATCTAACAAAACTAAATATTGAAGGACTAGAGAGATGGTCTTCTTTGTCTGAGAACCAAAATGTGATATTGGATTGCCTGCTGATGGAATTAGACAGAGACCATGTCTTACAGAACCTGCAAAAGATTCCTGTTTGCTGACTTTCACATCAATTTTGAACACTATATAATATACATATAGCTGATCAAACATTCCTATATTTAAACCTATATTAAGGATGTATATGGTTAGAATTTGCATAATTATTTTATGTATACATTTAGTTGCAGATGTGCATTTATTCTAAGTAATTATAGTTGTATTTTTTGGAATGCAGTTATTTATGTTTGCCACACAGACTTGTGTATGTGTTCTTGTGCATGAAAGTCCTGTTACAGTATAATGATATATCGTTCAAATTTTTATATTCTGTTGTATTTCTATAGACTTCATAGACGGGCATGAAACAAATTATGCACCTAAGTTCGTCATGAACCAAGCCCAGTTCATAGTTCACAAACCTCGGTTCATTCCATCCTGTTCACACAAGCCTCCAAGAACCTCCAATGAACTAACTAGGGGGGTTTGTGTCAGCAGACATGCTAGTGCCGGTGGTAGGGCTTGGACAAGGCATTCAAAGAGACCGCAGTCTCTTTCAATGCCTTCTCCAAGCTGCCTGCAAAAACCATTTAAAGGGATACCTTTAAATGCTTTCCCAGTTCACATTTAAATGCCTTGCCAGTTGGAAGTGATTTCAATGATCCCTTTCGCTCTTTCCCACATGGAAGAGGGGGGAATGTTCCCTTTAAATGGCTTAGGAAGTGGGCACCACGGCCAAGTGAATTCCAAGCAGGAAATTCATCCGAAAGTTATGAACTCACCACTTGGCCTTCATTTGCATGTGGTGCCCACTTGCAAAAGCCGTTTAAAGGGAACACTCCCTTTAAATGGCTTTTGCAAGATATTCCCTCCCTCTCCATTCTGCTAGCCTCAGGGAGCTGCTGGCAGCAGAAAGGAGGGTGGGAAGATCCACAAAGCTCACAAACCAAACTGGTTCACAAAGCAGGAGAGGTTTGTGGGACCTCATGAACCACAAACCAGGACAAACCTTCATTTCCTGCTTCATGCCCATCCCTCTCAAGTTAGGAAACAAAACAATTCTATTAACAAATAAACCCCTACATCACAGAGGTTAAAAGCATACAATTAAATCTGCTGTCTATATTATCTCCCCTCTCTAAATGCCTTCTGAAGTGTATCTATCATGTGTACCTTCATAAATCTAACACAGAAACCACATCACTTATTAGACTCAGTACTATAAACTTTGGAGCAAAAGATATGTTGTTTTTCTGCCATGATGTTTTGCTAAAAAGCGAACCCGAAAGGATTTAATTATAGGACATTTCCAACACATGTGGCTGATATTTACAGGAACAAGTCCACATTTCAAAATAGCTGCACTTTGAATTGGGTCCAGAAGAAAACAATGAAGTAAAAGTGAGATTATACTTGCAATGGAATAGACTACAATCCTGTTCCCTTTGTAACGGTGCCCTCTTGCACCATTCTATTATACTGTAGCCCTATTTCATTTATGCAAATATTCTTGTGAACAATTATGTTTCACACAGTTTGTGCTACAACAGAAGTATGAGACCTTCCCAGCCTCCTCAGGTGTGCCATTCCACAAGGATGGTGGTACAACAGAGAATATGTGAGTATGACAGCCACTGATTTTGGTACATTTACAGGATGGCAGCTTCAGAAGGCTTTGCTGAGATAAGCAAAGCTGTCATGGCAGAGTGTAGCAGAAGCAGCACTCCTGCAGATTTGGGCTTTGTATGTAATAACCAGTAAATTGAACCCAGTAACTGATACATTACTAATGGAGTGACTACAGAATAGATATAACAGGCATACTCTGCCTAGCTCCTATAGTAACCAAGCTGCAACATTCAGTACCAACTGGAGTTTCCAAGTTGTTTCCAAGTGCAGACCCTTTCCAGTAATTTAGTTTCAAGGTTGGCTGAGCAAAGGATAGGCTGGGTATCCATCTTCTGGGCTAAATGAAGATTGAGGAAAGGGTTGTGGTTTGTTGTTGTTTTTTACACAGCTGCATTGACTTGTTTTTCTAGTGATAATGCTGGATCCTGTATAGCCCCATCAAACATGGGAAGCATGATGTTCTTCAAGACCTCAGCTTTCCCAACCAGTACTACTTCCATCTCATTGTGATTCTATTTCAACATGCTCATTTTGGTCATTGTAACCATAGCAGTCAGACAGTGGCCCAGGACCTCTGCTACATCACCAGGCAGTTTGGATAAAGAAATGTAGAGGCTGGTATTGTCAGCACACTATGGCAGCCAACTCCAAAACAAATAGTGAGCTCTCCTAAGGGTTTTAAATAGAGATGGATTAGCATAGAGAATAATACTAAACCATGTGGAATCTCACAGGACAAGTTGGACACTAATGACAGTAACTCTCTGAGTCTTGCCCCAAAACACATCTTCTGTACCAGCTTCTGCATTAAAATGCCTTTAAAATTAAGATGTCATGGCCTGCAGTATCAAAAGTGCTGCTAAATCCAGCAGAAGCAATTAAAAGGGCCTTGTCTTCATTTAAATATAGATCATCACCTAAAGCCACCAATGTCATCCTGGTCCCATATTCTGGCCTAATACCAGTCTGAAAAGGGTCCAGAGCCATCCAGGAAGACCTAAAATTGTTCTGCAGTTACTCTCTCAATCACCTTACCAGGAAAGGGCATATTAGAGAGCTATATTTTTCAGTAGTGATGTTTTTCAAGCAGTAGATGGATAACTGCCTCATAAAGTAGCCAAGGAAAGGCAACATGAATCGATGTTTGATTTATGATGGCTATCGAGGACTCATTAATGTGTTCCTTACATGATTTCAGAACCAGGATGGACAAGGATCCAGAGTATGTGGTGACCTTCACAGATTCAAGGTCCTATCAACATATATAATTTGAACTGGGTCCAAATGATCCATAAACAGAACAGATGATACACTAGACATTTCATCTGTTTGAACTATATTATAATTAGCATCAAGTCATAGCTTATGTCAAAGATGTCAGCAAATACTTTGCAGAAGTATCATAACATATGTCAAAGATTTTTGTCAGCAAAGAACTTGCAGAAGTATCATAAATAATCACCTGTTTCTTTGAGAAAAAATTAAAGGCTCAGATTTAAGGTATCTTAAACGATTGAGCTGGTTATGAACTAGCTGATGCAGTAGTAGCAGGGAAATAAAATTTCTTTGCCATTACCACTGCTACCTCATAGATCTCTCTATGAGTTCTGTAGCATCTCCCAGCTCTCTTCTGGTCACACAGCTCAAATAAGCGAAAGAAGCTAGTTCCACCTTGAGGGCTGAAGAGGTTGATGAAGCGTGGCTCTGTCAGTAGTTTCTAGGACCTTCGTGTTCTAAGCTTCCACTGTGGTCTCACCAGAGCTGTCACCCCTAGACCATTCTGGAATCGATAAGTCTTTATGGGGAAATCATATTAAAAGACATACCACAACCTTGCAAAGTATTGGTGCCGCATTTGCCCATGCCTTGAGTAGACTGTGTTCAGACCATGACACAGACCAAACCTTCAGACCTTAAATGAGACCTTACCTTAAGTCTTAGTGTGAAAAATTAAATCCAAGATACATCCTTTTCTTGTTTTGGGTCTGTCACAAGCTGAGAGAGGCCAATGACAGCCAAAGAGGCTACAAAATCCTGAGGTATTCCAGGCAAAGGTGCACATGAAAGTTGAAGTCCCTCAGAATTATCATTCTTGGTTCTTCCATCAAATCTGAGAGAAACTCTGCCAGCACAGTCAGGGTGTCCAAGGAAAGGGGGGCGGGAACCTAGGATGCTGGTAAACAAGTAGAATGTCCTGGAATCATGCATAAGAGTCACACAATCAGTGCTGGTAATAGTTTGCAATAGGTGTCTGCAAAACGGAGGATAACCCGGCAGAGAGACACTGCATCATTTTCTTCCAACCAAGTCTTGATCATGCAAACCAAATCAATTTTCTCCTCTTCCGGCAACCTCAACAGGAATGCAGTTTTGTTCCTTACTGATCCTGTATTGCATAATAATAAAGAAGATGCAGAGGAAGTAGGAGCCTTTGCACTAGCTTCTTTGGGATGAGATGGAGGTTATACAAGCAGCAAAAACTGTTAGGGATCATAGGCCATTTTGAAAACTCTGGCCCCGTATCTACCAACTCCCATCTGCACTGAAAAGGGATGGTTATCAAATATCCTACCCCATTTAAAATCCCTAGTGGCACATCAGTCCCAGCAAAGCCACTTTTGATTTGCTTTCAGTTTTCACATATCTAATTCTTTAAACATAGTCTCTTGTTTGTGTGCTTGTATTATGTGCATAACACAGCATAATAATGCTAAACAGGACAGTGTCAAATTATTACACTTCATCTCCTAAACTAACCTTCTAAATAAATGGCTGGCTGTTCTGACAAAATGAGTTGAGCTATCCCCTGATTCCATCCACTACCGTTATGAAAGCAAAGACAAATTATCCAATTACTAAGCACACTGCTCCAGGCTATACAAAGAAACATGCTGATTACCTTTCATAGTGAAATTGGGGAGGGGGGTTGGTAAGGTCCCCGAAAATAATAGAATAGGGCTACGAGTGAAGATGGGTCTTTCCACCAGGAAAAAGATAATTGATAAATACAAAGTTTTTTTAATGTATAGTGTTACATTGGCAGAAATCTATTTTGGAAAGTGTTTGTGAGCATTTTGTCCTATAGACCTACTTTAACTTTGTTTTAACTAAATACATTTCATAAAAAGAATGATATGGAAATAACTGGAGGAAGGGTGAATGGTGGCATGTTTTGCTCATTCCCAGCCTTATAGCAGTGTGCATGTGTTTTTCCTGTTTGCTTGAGGAGTGTGGCTTGAGGTTTCATGGGGAACAGGGCTGGACCAAATGCCTTATGTGGTCCAGCTAACTTTGGGAGGCTTGGAAAAGTTATTTAAACCAAATATGTCTCCTATTTGCAGATTTCCTGCACCTAAATAATGTAGGAGTAATTGGCCATCTCTGATGCAGGGTAGGAATTTTAGGGTCTTCCTTAGTCTGTGGACTTGAGCAATAACCTTTGTTTGCTTTCTCTGCATTGTTTGTGTGTGTGTGTGTGTATGCTGGTGCCTAGAGGTCATGACGACCTCTGGCGACTCCTACTGGGGCACGGAGGACATTCAGAGAAGTGGCTCGATAGCCTTCTAGCCTCCCAGCCCTAGTATTTTCTGGAGGTCTCCCATCCGAATACTTGCCAGGGTCGGCCCTGCTTAGCTTCTGAGATTGGGCTTTCCTGGACTATCGAAGTCATGGTGCTTTCTCTGCATTGTTTGATTTAGGGCTGGCTAATTAAAGATGGCAGGAATAGTGCTGGTTACTAGTGTATCTATATCTAGCTGTCAACTAGGGTTGCCAGGTCCTTACCTTCTGCTTGTGGGGGGCTCTAGACCACTCTCCTGGATCTTCTCGTGTGTGCCACCATGACATCACCCGGAAGTGATGTCATTGCACCAAGCACATCATGCAGGGGACGCTCTAGCATTTGCCCAAAAATTCTAATGTCACCATAGAGTTTTCAGCCAAATGCTAGAGTATCCCCTGTGTGACATGCCTGGCACAATGACATCACCTCTGGCCTGTCAGGCACAGCTGGGCTCTTCAGGGGTGGGGCTCCCTTGCCAGCCAGGTGGCTGGCGGTAAATTGCCCCCCTCGATGGCAACCCTATTGTCAAGTCACAGCTGACTTATGGTGATCCTTTAGGGTTTTCAAGGAAGGAGATATTCCAAGGTGTTTTGCCATTGCCTGCTTCTGTATCACAATCCTTGACTTAATACAAATCAGGGCCAACTCTGCTTAGCTTCCAAGGTCAGGCTAGCCTGGGCTATCCAAGGTAGGTATAACTGGCAAGTGCCTTGAGGATTAAAAAAGTGCCCTTCTCCTCCAAGCCAGCTGATCATTTATTGTGACAATGGTGATATGCTGGGGTCTTTCTTGGTGATAAGCAGTATCAGTTAAAGTGTTAGTTGCTTTACAGCACATGGGTAAACATGAAATGAGCCTTGGTACTTCTCACCACTGTTTTTACTGTGCAGCTTGGATAAACAAAGTAATGCCAGATTATTTTGACATCTGGGTGGAGTTGCCCATAAATGCTGGAAGCCAGTAATGCTATCCTTTTTCGTTGTTTCAAGATATGAGTGCCTTCTTAAAGTCGGTGATGAGTTTAACTTGTATGGAACACATTCCTTCATTGTTCTAGGTTTGGCTGTGGTGTAGTGGTTAGAGTGTCATACTAGGATCTGGAGACCCAAGCTTAAACTTCCACTCTGTCCTGGAAGTTTCCTGGGTATTCTTGGGTCAGATATTGTCAGTCTATTTCAGAGGGTTGTTGCGAGGATAAAATAGAAGAGGGGAATAGGTTGCCAACTGTGGGTTTGAAAATGCCTGGATATTTGGGGTTGGAGCCTGGGAAGGGCAGAATTTGGAGAAGGGACCGATCTCAGCGGAGTATAATGCCAAATAGTCCAACCTCCAAAGCTGCCATTTTCTCCAGGGGACTTGATCTCTGAAGTCTGGAGACCAGTTTTATTTCCAGGAGATCGCCAGTCCCCATCTGGAGGCTGGCAATCCTATAGAGGAAAGCACCATTGTAAGGTGCTTTGGGTCCACTTTGGGCAGAAAAGTAGGGTATTAACTTATAGATATAAAATATTGTTTCACAGTTTTTATTCCTGGTTAATTCAGACCTTCTGTTTTAAAAAACTGTATTAGTTAAAGCTTTTAGCAATAAACTTTCAAAACATTGCAAGTGAATATAAGTAAAATAAAATCTTATTGCAGGAGAACAATTAAAGCTTTCAAAGTCATGTTTTCTTTACACCTGTTGCTCTGAATGTATTCTATCAATCTGTAGAAATGAAATTGTCTTGATTATGAAAACTAGAAATTTTATGCAGTTACAGATGTTTTCTTCTTAACCTGCATGGGAGGAAAAAATTCAGACAAATCTCTTCAGACATTTGACTGTGTAGATGTAGTTCATATTTCATGAACAGCTATGTAACTCATAAAGCATTAGTATATGTAGTCTTGTGTTGTTGTTTTGTTTCAAACTTGCTAAAATTGTCTAGTGCAGGGTTGTCGAACTCGTTTGTTATGAGGGCCAGATTTGACACAGATATCACTTTGTCGGGCCAAACCATGTGTGCCATAAAATGTAACACAAGGTACCAGAGATATAAACTTTATAAAGATGATTTCAGATGCCGAATGGCAATAGCAGGTGTGATTGGATTAGGTGTGATATGCAAAGAGGTGACGATATTAGCATTGGTGTGATATACAGAGGCATGGAGATATCAACATTGGTAATGAGACAGGAAACCTAGGTCTCAATTTGGTACAGAAAGATACAGTCCAGGAGGATGCAAAGAATAAATGGAAATAAGCCTGAAGAAGTGAGCAGTGACACACAGAAGCACATACCCTACCACAATCTTTTTGGTCTTTAACTACTGGACTCTTACTCTTTCTACCACTGTTAGAAACCACAGCATTCAAAAACTAGTGGAGGAACATTTTAACCTTCCAGGGCATTCAGTTGCTGACCTAAGAGTAGCAGTTGTCTGACAAAGGAATTTCAAAGGGAGATTAGAAAGAGAGTGTTCTGAATTGCAACTGATCATGAAGCTCAAGACAATGCAAACTCCTAGACTGAATTGAAATCTAGGTTTCTTCTCTTATTACCAATGCCTGCTATTGTCTTTTGGCATCTGAAATCACTTCACTTTCCAAGGTATAAGGACAGATGGACTCACATTCCAGCTGTATCTGAGCAAGTGAACAGTGATTTATGAAACCTCATGCCCGACCACAAATTTTGTTAGTCATTAAGGTGCTGCTGTACTCTTCCGCCCTTTCACTGATAAGGAATGCAAGCTGTGCTGTTAGGTCCCCCCCCCCGCCCCAATGTGTTAGAAAAGGAAATTTCTATGGAAAATAATCACCTGGAGGAAGACATAGAGGGGATGCTTATCAAATCTGTAGATGACACGAAGCTGGGTAGGATTGCTAATTCTGAAGAAGACAAAGTCAGGAATCAAAATGATCTAGATAGGCTGGAACAGTGGGCTGAGACAAATAAAATGAATTTCAATAGAGATAAGTGCAAAGTCCTGCACTTAGGTACAAAAAATCAAAGGCATGGATATAGAATGGGAGGGACTTGGCTTGACAGCAGCACAGGTGAAAGGGATCTAGGTGTTCAGGTTAATCACAAGCTAAACTTGAGCCTGCAGTGCGATGTGATTGCAAAGAAAGCTAATGCAATCTTAGGATGCATTAACAGAAGCATTGTGTCCAGATCACGGGAGGTGGTAGTTCCACTCTATTCTGCTATGGTCAGGCCTCACCTGGAGTCCTGTGTCCAGTTTTGGGCACCACATTTTAGGAAGGATGTTGCCAAGCTTGAGCGTGTCCAGAAGAGGGCAACTTGTTGTTGTTCAGTCGCACAGTCGAGTCCGACTCTTCGCGACCCCATGGACCAGATTACGCCAGGCCCTCCTGTCTTCCGCTGTCCGCTGAAGTTTGCTCAATTTCATGTTCGTTGCATCGATGACACTGTCTAACCATCTCATTCTTTGCCGTCCCCTTCTTCTTTGACCTTCAATATTTCCCAGCATCAGGGTCTTCTCCAGTGAATGCTCCCTTCTCATTTGGTGGCCAAAGTATTTGAGCTTCAGCTTCAGGATCTGGCCTTCCAGGGAACAGTCAGGGTTGATTTCTTTTAGGATTGACTGATTTGATCTCCTTGCAGTCCAAGGGACTCTCAAGAGTCTTCTCCAGCACCATAGTTCAAAAGAATCTATTCTTCGGCGCTCGGCCTTCCTTATAGTCCAACTCTCACAGCCATACATTACTACGGGGAATACCATTGCTTTGACCATGCGGACTTTTGTTGGCAAGGTGATGTCTCTGTTTTTTATCATGCTGTTTAGGTTTGCCATCGCTTTCCTCCCAAGGAGCAGGCGTCTTTTAATTTCATGGCTGCAGTCACCATCTGCAGTGATCTGGGATCCTAGGAACGTGAAGTCTGTCACTACTTCTACGACTTCCCCTTCTATTTGCCAAGGAGTGATGGGGCCAGATGCCATGATCTTAGTTTTTTTGATGTTGAGCTTCAAGCCCACTTTTGCACTCTCCTCTTTCACCCTGAGCAAGAGGCTCTTTAGATCCTCTTCACTTTCTGCCATCAGAGTGGTATCGTCTGCATATCTGAGGTTATTGATCTTTTCCCCAGCAATCTTAACTCCAGCTTGTGATTCATCCAGGCCAGCATTTCGCATGATGTACTCTGCATATAAATTAAATAAGCAAGGTGACAGTATACATCCTTGTCGTACTCCTTTTCCTATGCTAAACCAATCAGTTGTTCCATATCCGGTTCTAACTGTTGCTTCTTGACCCTTATACAGGTTTCTCAGGAGACATATGAGGTGGTCTGGTACTCCCATCTCTTTAAGAACCTGCCATAATTTATTGTGATCCACACAATCAAAGGCTTTAGCATAGTCAATGAAGCAGAAGTAGATGTTTTTCTGGTATTCTCTTGCTTTCTCCATAATCCAGCGAATGTTGGCAATTTGATCTCTAGTTCCTCTACCTCTTCGAAACCCAGCTTGTACTTCTGGCAGTTCTCTATCCACGTACTGTTGGAGCCTAGCTTGTAGGATTTTGAGCATGACCTTGCTAGCATGTGAAATGAGTGCAATTGTGCGATAGTTTGAACATTCCTTGACGTTGCCCTTCTTTGGGATTGGAATGTAAACTGACCTTTTCCAATCCTGTGGCCACTGTTGTGTTTTCCAAATTTGTTGGCAAATTGAGTGCAGCACTTTAACAGCATCTTCTTTTAAGACTTTGAATAACTCAGCTGGGATACCATCACCTCCACTAGCTTTGTTGTTAGTAATGCTTTCTAAGGCCCATTTAACTTCGCTTTCCAGGATGTCTGGCTCAAGGTCAGTGATTATACCATCGTGGTTGTCAAGGACATCGAGGTCCTTCTTGTATAGTTCTTCTGTGTATTCTTGCCATCTTTTCCTAATCTCTTCTGCTTCTGTTAGATCCCTACCGTTTTTGTCCTTTATCATGGCCAGCTTTGCATGGAACGTTCCCTTGATTTCTCCAATTTTCTTGAAGAGATCTCTAGTCCTTCCCAATCTATTGTTTTCCTCTATTACTTTGCATTGTTCATTCAGGAAAGCCTCCTTATCTCTCCTTGCTGTTCTCTGGAAATCTGCATTCAGTTGGGCAAATCTTTCCTTTTCCCCATTGCCTTTAGCTTTCCTTCTTTCCTCTGCTATGTGTAAAGCCTCATCAGACAGCCACTTTTCTTTTTTGCATTTCTTTTTCTTTGGGATGGCGGTGAGTGCTGCCTCCTTTACAATGTCACGGACCTCTGTCCATAGTTCTTCAGGCACTCTGTCTATCAAATCTAGTCCCTTAAACCTATTCTTCACCTCTACTGTATATTCATCGGGGATGCGATCTAGGTCAAATCTGAATGGCCGAGTGGTTTTCCCAACTTTCTTCAATTTAAGTCTGAATTTTGCAATGAGTAGCTCATGATCTGAGCCACAGTCAGCTCCAGGTCTTGTTTTTACTGACTGGATAGAGCTTCTCCATCTTTGACTGCAAATTATATAGTCAATCTGATTTCGGTGTTGCCCATCTGGTGATGTCCATGTGTAGAGACGCCTCTTAGGTTGTTGGAAAAGGGTGTTTGCTATGACCAGCGTGTTCTCTTGACAAAACTCTGTTAGCCTTTGCCCTGCTTCATTTTGTTCTCCAAGGCCAAACTTTTCTGTTATTCCGGTTACCTTTTGATTTCCTACTTTAGCATTCCAGTCCCCTATGATGATGAGGACATCATTTTTTGGTGTTAGTTCTACGAGCTGTTGTAGGTCTTCGTAGAACTGGTCCACTTCAGCCTCTTCTGCAGCAGTGGTTGGGGCATAGACTTGGATTACTGTGATGTTGAATGGTTTGCCTTGGATTCGGACCGAGATCATTCTGTCATTTTTGAGATTGTATCCCAATACTGCCTTTCTCACTCTCTTGTTGACTATAAAGGCCACACCATTTTTTCTACGGGATTCCTGGCCACAGTAGTAGATATAATGGTCTTCTGAGTTAAATTCGCCCATTCCTGTCCACTTTAGTTCACTGATTCCCAAGATGTCGATGTTCATTCTTGCCATCTCATTTTTGACCACGTCAAGCTTACCTTGATTCATAGATCTTACATTCCAGGTTCCTATGCAGTATTGTTCTTTGCAGCATCGAACTTTCCTTTCACCGTCAGACACATCCACAACTGAGCGTCCTTTCGGCTTTGGCCCAGCCGCTTCACTCTTTCTGGGGTTACTCGTACTTGCCCTCTGCTCTTCCTCAGTAGCATATTGGACACCTTCCGACCTGAGGGGCTCATCTTCCGGCGTCATATCTTTTAGCCTTTTGTTACTGTCCATGGGGTTTTCTTGGCAAAGATACTGGAGTGGGTTGCCATTTCCTTCTCCAGGGGATCACGCTTGGTCTGAGTTCTCTGCTGTGGCCTGTCCGTCCTGGGTGGCCCTCCACGGCATAGCCCACAGCCTCATCGAACCACGCAAGCCCCCTCGCCACGACAAGGCAGTGATCCATGAGGGAGAGAGGGCAACTAGGATGGTTGGAATTCAAGTCTTATGAGGAAAGGCTGGAAAAGTTGGGCATGTTTAGCCTGGGAGAGAAGGCTTAGAGGGGACATGATTGCAGTCTTCAAATATTTGAAGGGCTGTCATGCAGAAGATGGAGCAGATCTTTTCTCTCTTGCTCTGGATTGCAAGACTAGATCTAATGGGTGGAAATTACAAGGGAGTCAATACCGGCTAAATATCAGGAGAAACAACCACTCTTACAGTTAGGGTTGAGCAGTGGAACAGACTGCCTTGGGTTGCTCCTTCACTGGACGTTGTCAAGTGGAGGCTGGATGACCATCTTCCGGGTATGTTGTAGGGCTATCTTTTGGCTATGCTCCTGCAGAGTGCAGGGGGTTGGACTAGATGAACTGCAAAATCCCTTCCAACCCTAACACTCTATGATTCTATGAAAGGAGGATCTCTCGAAGTGCCATGGGATGGTCTCTCTCTCTCTCTCATACCTGGAATAAAATGTTTTTGGGCCTAAACACAGGACTCTTCCCCCACATACCTGGAACAAAATATTTTTGGTCTAAACATGGGACTCCCCCCCCCCATACTTGGATTAAAACATTTTTGGGTCTAAACATGGGGCACTCCCCCATGCATCTGGAATAAAATGCTTTTGGGTCTAAACACGGGACACTCCCCCATGCACCTGGAATAAAACTTTTTTGGGTCTCTTCCCCCCCCTCCGCCATACCTGGACTAAAACTTTTTGGGTCTAAACACAGGAGTCAGTCTTTGGCAGGGATGGGGAAGGAGGGAGATGTCACCATACTGGCCAAGCAGGGGAGGAGGAGTGGAAGCCGCAGAAGGTGGTTGAGTGGAATCTGATGCTGTCCCCCCAGTTCTGCAGGTGGGCAGGTAAGAGGGCAGGAGAAGAGGCATGGGAGCCACTGCTGTGTGAGCCAAGGGAGTGGAGATGGAGGCATAGCATGTGTGGGCAGGCTGGCCAGCAAATGGCCACTCATTTATTCCTTTCTTCCTTCCATTTATATATCTCCCTCCCCATGTTACAAGGTCACATAAAAGTCATGACAGTAATAGTATCAAATTTGAATGACATATAAAAACTCAGAGATTAAAATTTTAATACCAGAAGAGAACCAGAGTGAAAGTAGTGATGCTTGGATGGAACCTTCTAGGCAGTGTTGTTGGACATCAAGTCACTGATCACAAGGCTATCTGCATGGGAGGCCAAAAAATAGATAATTTGGATGCCCACTTCCTCAACTGAAAGCGCGCCAGAACAGCTCTGTTTTACAGGCCCTGCAGAATTGTACTAGATCCCACAGGACCCTGATCTCAGTTGGGAGCTTTTCCCACAATGCTGGGGCCAGGGCGGAAAAGGAAGTGAATGCAGGAAGGCATCAAGTTCCCCCCTGAATCTCACGATAGATTGTCTTACTTAGAAATATTCATACTTTGTTTACTTATTCCTTTTACACAATTTGTATGCTTCCTTTCTGCCCTTAGAAGAGCTACCAAGGCAGCTAACAATTTCAGTTACATAATAAAACCACATTTTGAAACCATTAGAATCAACTCCCCCAACACGCATATTAAAACAACTAAAACAGAGTTAAAATACATACAAAATATAAAAAATACAATTAAAACATTGGTTTTGAGTGAATAAAACCTTGTCTTAAAATTATTTTAAACATTCCTAACATTTTAAAATCCTAATTCTTTATATAGGAAACTCAGAGTTATTGAAGATTATTTTCTTAGTTATTGAGATCTTGAGAGGCTTTTCCCCTGTATTTTCCAAACACTACAGTGCTTCTTAATAGAGTTTCCTATTTCCCCTGTTATTTCCTTGAGGCTGGTACCTTCTTTGAGGCTGGTACCTTCTTTTGGGAGCTGTGGTGGCTCAAGTGGTTAAGACGCTCAACTGCAGGCTGGAAGGTTGATAGTTCAGCAGTTTGAGACCTGAGTGCCGCATGATGGAGTGAGCTCCCATCTGGCTTTCGAGCGTGGGAACCTTTACCTTTACTTTACCTTCTTTCAGTACCTAATTCCCTTCATTTTAATCCCTAATTTCTATCTAACTCAACTCAAGCAGTTTCCTTTCACAACAGACCAGGTATCACCTCCTCCTAGAGTTAATTCTCCCTGTTTAACTGGGCAGGGATTCTTCTTATTGCCCTAGAAGATATATCCTCATTCTTAGGACCTTTGAACATAACCTTATTCAGAGAATGAATACTCTATTGCCTCCTTTTGTCTACCAATAAACTGCAATTCTAATATTCTCTGTGTATTACAGAAACCAGTCCTGATCTGGATAGCCTAGGGTAGCCCAATCTTGTCAGATCTTGGAAGCTAAGCAGGATAAATCATGGTTAGTGCTTGGATGAAGACAACCAAGGAATACCAGGGTTTGCTATGCAGAGCCAGGCAATGGCAAACCACCTCTCAATGTCTCTTTTCTTGAGACACCATAAGTCAGCAAAAATAAATAAATACAGAGACCAAAGGGAGAATCCGTATACAGAGGCAGCAAATCTCTGAATACCAATGATAGCAGGCAACATTAGAAAGGACCTCAAGATCTGTAACCAATTTATTTGGCCCTCCAGGGCAAATGGTTTACTGCTGTGTGAAACAGTATACTGGACTAGATAGACCACTGTCTGATCTAGCAGGCTCTGCTTTTGTTTTATCACTAGTGCAGAAGCCCATCCAGCATCCATCTCCCCCTACACCCCATCCTTGATTTTCTTATAGGGTGCAATGGTGCCTTACCCTGAAGACAATTTGGGACACAATCTAGTATTTCCCAAGGGCATCTGTGGCAAAGCACTGAAGGAGAAGGTATGAGTATGCTGTTATCTGAAAGAGCAGCTCTGTATACCATGCCCCAAGTAAGACTACATTTCAAGGAATCTCAAGAAGGTGTGGACATTTGGGTTTGCTAGAAATGCAGGCAGAAAGGCAAAAATAACTTCACTATTCTGATTTTTCTGTAGTATAGTGAATGATAGAAGGCAGCAGGAAAGGAGGAAGACCCAATGTGAGATGGATTGGTTCCATCAAGGAAGCTTTGGACCTCAGTTTGCAGGACCTGAGAATGGGTGTTAGCAAAAGGACATTTTGGAGGGAATTAATGTTGGAATATGCAAGGTCTATTGTGGATAGATAAAGAAGATGACAAGAACATCCTGTAGGGGGCAACAGAGGGGACAAGTAGTTGGCATAGTGAGATTACGGACTTCATTCTATTTTCAAATTGTCTCCTTCCTGTCTCCTGATTGGCTCAGTTAGGGCTCTTTCCCACACCTGCTGAGAATAGTTTGTTACTGACTCCCTCCTAGCCAGACAGACTTATTTTTCTCTCTCCTCTTTCTTACAAAGTTTGTTCTCTTCTTAATAAACTGACTTCTTTAAACAGCTTGTGCTCCCTTTTACTGCATATCTACACTCTGCAAACAGGATTGTGGGCCCAGTGTGAGCACTTTAGCTGTGAAAAGAAAAAAAAAAGATAGATTGGTAGGTAAAAGAAGCAAGAATAAAGATGGTGACCTCATGCAGTATTCAGCACAGTTACCTACTAGATAGGCTTACAGAAGGCAACTACTTGATATGAAAGGAGAGAATGAAGAGTCACCTGCTTGAGATAGGATTGGGAGGTGATATGCCAGCAAAGCAAAAAAGCTTGCGACTTCGACAAAAATGTGAGAGGACCCATGATAGAAGGTTTGACTGATAGAGATGTTCTAAGAGTAATCCAAATGCAAAGCGCTAAGGCAGTTTGGTCTGAATTGGACTGTCTTTATATGTTTTTGAAAAGCCAGCTCCAAATACAAAAGAGACTGTTTAGCACTAAGATGTCAGAAGGGGGTAATTTGTGCAACCACTTAGATGAAATGCTTAGTGTAACTCAACAGGTAAGAAGCACTAGGAAGCAGATTGCAGATCAGGAGTCAGTTGTGTTGTTGGTAAGCATGCCAAAGTCTTATAAAATTATATGTCGCACACTGAAGCAAGAGGAAAGTTGTCTCTCACAGAAGTAATAAACCAACTTGAGCAGGCATACAAACATAGACAATCTGAGGAATCCACAGGGGTCATTTCGTAGAAAAAGAGGTGCAGGAGCTCATTAGCATAACTTATTTGCATATGCCAGAAGTGTGTCAGAAGGCAATACCCACTGCCCAGGTTCCATTTCAAAAATATCCAGGTATTTCCCAACTCAGAGCTGGTGAGCTCTTCAGAAGACCAAAGCTGCTGTGACATAGTAGAAGATGCAGCCTCTCATGAAGGGCCTTGTACATGGCCACCAGTACCTTGAATACAGATAAACAAGTGCACTATGGAAAGAAACTGTATGCATTGCATTCGAGCTAAAGGAACCATACCTAGTTTCAGGAAGAGCTGTGAGTCAAGCAAGACACAGCACTCTCTGGAGCTGATACATAGTGATGTTTGTGGTCCAATGAAGACTGAAACCCTTAGTGGGAACAGATATATAATTTTTTTTGTTCTGTGTTTGTGCGCCTGTACGTGCCCTTGCTTGGAAATCGTGGCAAACTCTGGTAACTCCTACTGGGGCATGGAGGATGTTCAGAGAAGTGGCTTGATGGACTGCCTGTACCTCCCAACCCTGGTATTCTTTGGAGGTGTCCCATCCAAATACTTGCCAGAGTTGGGCCTGCTTAGCTTCTGAGATCTGATGAGATCAGGCTTGCTTGGGTTATCCAGGTCAGGGCAGATATATACTAACTTTTATTGATGATTTTTCAAAGTATACAGCAACCTACATGATCAAAAAGAAAAGTCAAGTATTAGAGAAATTTAAGGCATATGTTGCAAAAGTCAGCAACAGATTCCAGAGAAAGCCACTGGCAATTTGCACTGATAGTTGAGGAGAATGTGTGGGACATGACATGAACTATCTATCTGACAAAGGAACAGAGCATCAGCTCACAGTCCCATACACTCCAGAACAGAATGGCATAGCAGAAAGGAAGAATTGCTCCCTGAGATGTGTAGATACATGCTGCCTGAAGCAGAGCTACCTGAGAAATACTGAAGAGAAGCAATCAACTCTGTTACCTATTTACAGAACAGATTGCCTACAAAAGGTGCCAGAAACACACCATATGAACTATGGTATGGGCACAATCCTACCATGAACCACTTGAAAGTATTTGGGTGAGGAGGTTTCATTTACATCTCCTTAGAGAATGGACCAAGACGGATCTGAGAACTGGACAAAGTATTTTTGTAGGATATGTACTGGGATGTAAAGGGTACAGAATCCTTAACCCAAGGACAGAAACTGTAAAAATCTGCAACATAGGTCAGAAGTGATGGGACTTAACACACACACACACATTGTAAACAACAAGACACATCAGCTTTGCTTCAACTTAAGCAGGTTTTTTTTTGTTTTATGTTTTTAAAAAATAACTCTCTGACTCTCTCTGGCTTGGTCTTCTTCTAGTTTGCCTCTCTATCAGCTCCCTTAGCAATTAATTCACATTCAGGAGCCATGCAGGACCAAAACTAAAGGACATGCAAATCAGAAACTCACTCCTAGAGACTGCTTGGAAACATTACAACTTGCTCCCCCCCCATTGAGTTTTAACTGAACTCCCAAACCAGAGTACACTAACAATTATGTTAATATGAAGAACATGGAGAACTTTATACTATGAATTCTTTCAAATGTGTAGGAGTAGATCTCTGATGTGTAGAATGATGTAGTGGCAGCTCCGCAGGTGGTGGTATTTTCAGTGTGTCTGTAACAGTGGGAGACATAGGATGATCAGAGTCCCCCTCATTTTGAACAACAGGACACACTGGTTTCTCCAGCTTCTCATTGTTAGTAATGATGCTCCCAGACAGATGTATGGTTGAAATTCCTAAGTCTGAAAGAGATCCAGGATAATTTGAGCTGATGGCTTGCTCCTTGGATGCAATGCTTGTTGCAGTTGGAGACAAGTCAACCTGCCTTGTCAATTGATCCGCATGTCTCTGCACGGTCCTTCCATCTTATAAGGTGACACAATAAGACACAAGCTTGCACCTGTTCTCTCAGTAGCAAGTATCCACAAAGGACCCAAGACTGCATATCCCATCATAAAAAAGTTGATTTGCTTGTTTGTCATGTTGCTGTTTCTGTTGTTCATGATGCAGACATCCTGTCATGTATGGGTGTAACAAATCAAACCTAGACCCCAATTTCTTGCCCATTCATATATCAGCTGGGGATAAACCTACTGGGTACAATGAGGCAAAATTCTATAATTGAATGAGGAAGCCTTATATTGAGACTTTCCCCTGGTATTGGGGAAATGCTTTCTTTAAAAGACTGCACTATGTGGTCTGCTACAACATTTGATGCTAGGTGATATGGTGCAGAGATAATGTGGTAAATGCCATTTTATTTCACAATCTGTTTGAATTGTTGACTAGTAAAGGAACTATCTTTCATGAGCATTTCAGGCAGCCCATACACACTGAAACACATTCTTAACTTTTCAGTGTTAGCTTCACGAGTTGATGTAGACATAGGATAAATCTCCACCCATTTCAAATATCCCTCATATTGGTAGATGTGCATCTTATTCAGTAAGAGACCTGCATAGTCAGTCTACATGTAATCACCTCCAAGGTAGATCTGGTGTGAAGGTAGCGGACATTACGCATGTTTTAGATAGGCTGGTAGATAGTGCTGGGGAGGAGCCAGTGGTCGTGGTGCACGTCGGCACCAACAATGTGGGGAAATGCAGTCATGAGGTCCTGGAGGAGAAATTTAGGCTGCTGGGCAGGAAACTCAAGGCCAGGACCTCCAAGGTAGCCTTCTCGGAAGTGCTACCTGTTCCACGCGCAGGGCCGGAGAGACAGACACAGATCAGGAGTCTCAATGCGTGGATGAGACGGTGGTGTAGGGGGGAAGGGTTCAAGTTTGTTAGGCACTGGGATGCTTTTTGGGACAAGAGGGAGCTATACAAAAGGGACAGTCTCCACTTGTCCCGAGAAGGAACCAGGCTGCTGGCGCTCAAAATCAAAAAGGTGGCAGAGCAGTTTTTAAGCTGAATAATGGGGTAAAGCCGACAGGAGATGAAAAGTCTCTGGTTCGGGATGGCTCATCTCAAAGAGATGAAGGGGTAGCTATTACTTTTGTACAAGGAAATGGATTACAATTGTCCACTGAGACTGTGGCTAATGATAGGAACTGCCTGGCAAGGTCTCGAGGCAGCAAGAGGAAGGCTGTGGGCTTAACAAACATGGGAAACTATAAGTGTTTATACACAAATGCTAGAAGTCTCCGAGGTAAAATCGGGGAGTTGGAATGCTTGGTGTTGGGGGGGGAAATAGACATTGTGGGTATTTCAGAAACTTGGTGGGATGAGGAAAATCAGTGGGATACGGTGATTCCTGGTTATAAATTATATCAGAAGGCTGGGAGGGAAGGGTTGGAGGTGGGGTGGCTCTGTATGTCAGAGAGGGTATACCATCCAGTAAGATTGAGAGGGTAAGAGAACTGGATTCCCTTCTGGAAATGCTGTGGGTTGAAATAGTGGTTCCAAAAGGAAGCGTAACAGTGGGAGTTTGTTATCGCCCACCAGATCAAAAGATAGAGGAGGATTATAAAATGATGAATGAATTAAAGATAGCGGCTAGACGAAATAACTGTGTTGTAATAGGCGACTTTAACTACCCACACATTGATTGGGTCAATATGAGTTCTAGTCGGGAAAAAAAGATTGAGTTTTTAGACACTCTCAATGACTGTGCTGTGGAACAGATGGTCACAGATCCTACTAGGGGAGAGGCGATCCTGGATTTGGTCCTAAGTAACACCCAAGACCTGGTGAGAGATGTAAAAGTGATTGCACTACTTGGGAACAGTGACCATAATGTCATTGAGTTTAACATTTGTACAGATAGGGAGTTGCCCAAAAAGACTGACGCAACCACTTTTAACTTTAAAAGGGGTAACTTCTCTGGTATGAGGGGACAAGTGAGGAAGAAATTGAAAGGAAGAGTGGAGGTCAAAACCATTGGGGAAGCTTGGAGACTATTTAAAAAGACAATCCTAGAAGCTCAGAAAAAATATATACCGCAGGTTAGGAAAGGCACAAATAGGTATAGAAAAAAGCCTGCATGGTTAACAAATAAAGTAATGGAAGCTGTAAAAGGTAAGAAGGATTCCTTTAAGCGGTGGAAAGCTAGTCTTAGTGAGGTTGATAAAAGGGAACACGGACTATGGCAAATAAAATGAAAGTCTGTGATCAGGCAAGCAAAAAGGGAATATGAGGAGCATATCGCAAAAAACATAAAGACAAACAATAAAACTTTCTTCAAATACATTAGAAGTAGGAAGCCAGCCAGGGAGACAGTGAGGCCCTTGGATGACCAAGGGGTAAAAGGAGTAGTGAAGGATGATAGGGAAATGGCTGAGAAGCTGAATGCATTTTTTGCCTCTGTCTTCACTGTGGAAGAGGAGAAGTGTTTGCCCACTCCAGAAGCACCGATTTCGGGAAGGGGTTTGAAAGACCTGAATCAGATTGCGGTGACAAGAGAGGAAGTCCTCCGACTGATGGACAATTTAAAAACTAATAAATCACCAGGCCCGGAAGGCATTCATCCGAGAGTTCTGAAAGAACTCAAATGTGAACTTGTGGATCTCCTGACAAAAATATGTAATCTTTCTTTAAAATCTACCTCCATTCCTGAGGACTGGAAGGTAGCTAATGTCACTCCCATCTTTAAAAAGGGCTCCAGGGGAGATCCGGGAAATTACAGGCCAGTCAGTCTGACATCGATATCGGGTAAGTTGGTGGAAACTGTTATTAAGGAAAGAATTAGTAGGCACATTGGTGAACAAAAACTATTGAGGCAGACTCAGCATGGGTTCTGTAAGGGAAGATCTTGTCTCACTAACCTGTTAGTGTTTTTTGAGGGAGTGAACAAACATGTAGACAAGGGGACCAAATAGATATTATTTACCTTGACTTCCGGAAAGCTTTTGATACAGTTCCTCATCAAAGGCTCCTAAGTAAGCTCAATAGTCATGGGATAAAAGGACAAGTCCTCTTGTGGATCAAAAACTGATTTATAAATAGAAAATAGAGAGTGAGTATAAATGGGAAACTTTCTCAGTGGAGGGTGGTAAGTAGTGGGGTACCACAGGGATCAGTACTCGGTCCGATGCTTTTTAACTTGTTTATTAATGATTTGGAATTGGGAGTAAGCAGTGAAGTGGTTAAATTTGCAGATGACACGAAGTTGTTCCGGGTGGTGAAAACCAGGGAGGAGTGTGAGGCACTCCAAAGGGATCTGTTGAGGATGGGTGAGTGGGCGTCAGCGTGGCAAATGGGGTTCAATGTAGCCAAAGTGATGCACATTGGAGCCAAAAATCCTAAATATAAATACACATTGATGGGGTCTGAACTGGCAGAGACGGACCAAGAGAGAGATCTTGGAGTCGTCGTAGATAACTCAATGAAAATGTCTAGACAGTGTGTAACTGCAATAAAGAAGGCCAACGCTATGCTGGGGATTATTAGGAAGGGAATTGAAAACAAATCAGCCAGTATCATCATGCCCCTGTATAAATCATTGGTGCGACCTCATTTAGAATACTGTGTACAGTTCTGGTCACCACATCTCAAAAAGGATATTATAGCATTGGAAAAAGTGCAGAGAAGGGCAACTAGAATGATAAAAAGGATTGGAACACCTTCCCTATGAAGAAAGGTTAAAATGCTTGGGGCTCTTTAGCTTGGAGAAACGACAGCTGAGAGGTGACATGATCGAGGTTTATAAGATTATGAATGGGATAGAGCAGGTAGAGAAAGAAGTACTTTTCTGCCTTTCTCACAATACAAGAATTCGTGGGCACTCCATGAAATTGCTGAGCAGTCAGGTTAGAACAGATAAAAGTAAATACTTCTTCACCCAAAGAGTGATTAACATATGGAATTCACTGCCACAGGAGGTGGTGGCAGCTGCAAGCATGGACAGTTTCAAGAGGGAATTAGATAAACATATGGAGCAGAAGTCCATTAGTGGCTATTAGCCACAGGGTATAGATGGGAACTCTCAGTCTGGGGCAGGTGATGCACTCTATTCTTGGTGCTGGAGGGGGCAGCGGTGGGAGGGCATCTGGTGCCCTGGCCGCACTGCTGGACCTCCTGATGGCACCTGGTATATTTTAGCCGCTGTGTGACAGAGTGTTGGACTAGATGGGCCATTGGCCTGATTCAACATTGGCTTCTCTTATGTTCTCTTATGTTCTTATGACACTCACAGCGGTGGAGGTGAGCCACAGCAGGCATTTTATGGCTTTCTTGGCACACATTACAAGTCTGTACCATGTGCTCAATTTTTTGGTCCATTCCCAGCAACCACAAGAAGCTTCTAGCTAAGCCTTTAATCTTAGTGATGTCAGGGTGGACCTGGTGTAGCTCTTGTAATTTGGTCTCCCATCCTTGTTTTGGAATCTCTGCATGGGTGTCCAACAATACACATCCACCATAAAAGCTCAGTTCCCATTGATATTGGGAGAATAATGTAATTTCTTTGTCTTATAAATTCCCTGACTTTGGCTAGTACAGGATCTGTATCAGTCTATGATTTTATCTGTCCAGCTCTCATTGGTGGAGTGGCAAGGCAATCTCTTAGTAAGACAAGATTGTCATTGTATACTTTTGTAGGCACTTCAGGTAATGGTAAACAGTTCAAGGCAGCTGCATGGGCCAGTTCTTTTCCAGCTCTGTACATACTCAGAGGCTTGCAACTCACAAAGTGATAGCCTATCTTTCTTTTTCTTTTTCTTTTTTGGCCCCCTGAAGGGGATTTTTTATTGCTTTTTCTAAATCTACATACAGAAAAGAAAAAGAGTCTACAATACCCAGAATAATAGGGATGGGGAAACTACACTACGGGTGAAAGAAAAGAAAACCCTCAAAAAACCCAAGAATCGGTGATCATACATAGCTTTTAAAATATAAACTCTGCTTCTTGAATACAAATTGACTTTCACCAAAAATGATCATCTAGCTAATAAAACATTCCGATATTTCACCAGCAATTACAGTTTCATAAAGAGCTGTGCCCTAGAATGAATAATTTTAAGTACTCCAGAGAACATTGACATTCTACTTTCCCCCTTTTTTCCTCTCTCAACTGATAGCCTGTTTTGGGGGCTGCTGCCCCTAACTTAGTGTCTCTCATCAAACGATCCAGTCTCTCCTTCTTCTTCGCTCTTCTTGGTGCCATCGGGGGTTCCTTCTCCCTCTCCTGGTGGTTGACCGTGCTGACGCAAAAATTCAGAAGGCTTTTCAACAGAGTCTATCCTTTCTTTGCTATTTGCATATCTAAAGATCAGTCCCTCAGGTACCAACCATCTGTAGGCCACTTTGTGACTTTGTAAAAATAACGCCAAGTCTCTGTATTTCCTTCTCTTCCTTCTCATCTCAAATGGAACGTCCTTCAATACTTTAATCTCCTTGTCTTTCAACTTCAGGGCAACTCCATTAGTCGCTTTCAGTAGCTGAGCTCTCACTTTTCTTTGGGAGAATCTTACTGTAATTTCCCCTGGCAGATTATTCTTTCTGATAAATTCAGAATACGATCTAAAGACTGAATCTGTTTTGCTTTGAAGTTGATCTGACGTCGTCTCTGCCAAGGGAGCTGACAAATCACTCACAATCTGTCTCAGATTCTCCTCTTTCTCCTCTTTGATCCCTTGAAGTCTCAATACATAGCTTGCCCTTTCCATTTGCAGCTGTAAAACACGAGACTCTTTGATATGGCACTTCTTTTCAAGTGCCTGCAGTTTTTTATTCATCTTTTTCGAGTTGGAACCAATCTCTTTAAGCTCCTGCTCCACTTTTCCGATTTTCTTTGTGTTTAACACTGTTTGTGCTTGTTGTGTGTCTAGCTTATTATCAATAGCTGTAATTTTCTCCAGCAGAGGACGAAGTGCCTCCAACAGCAACCTTTGGAGCTCCACAGTTGAGTCCTGTCTAGGCACAGGACTTGAAGGGCTGGAACTTCCTGAAGGAGGCTTAACTTTCATTAGTTTGTCCTTAGAGTCTTTTGGTGGTGCCATGTTTGAGGATTGTTTACTTTTCGTAAAAGTTTGTCAAAGCCTCTAGAAGTTCTTAATCAAAACAGTAAGCTCTCACAGTCTCTTTATTCCCATTCAATCACTTTTTACTACCCCCCCCCCTTTTCTGACTTTAAAATTGCTTACAAGCAGTCCTTAGCGGGAGGAGGTTCCCCCCTCCCCTCGTTTCCTTTTAGGGGGGCACAATGTTTGCGAGTGATTCTTGCTTATACTCCAACTCACATTTTTAGCGTTTGTCTCTCTGCATTCATAATCGCTGGATCACTGCACTGTTGCTCCGGTGTGCTGATCTTGTTCCCATTCAGGATGCTCTGCAGTGGGCCCGTCAGGGCTTGGAGGAGCCCCCCTTTCTCCAGCTTGTTGTGCCGGGGGGGTTCTCTAGTGTCCTATGGCTAGGAGTCTAACCCAAGGACTCCTGGGGTGGCATGGATGATCACCCAGCCGCAGGCGTTGGCAGGCTTCTCCTGGAGCCCCAGGAGAAGACATCTGCCATGGCAATTGCCAAGACCGGAAACATAGCCCATCTCTTGATCCTTGGTGAAGCCATCTGTGGTACTGCTTTCATTTCATTCAATAAGGAAAACAGAGGTCTGTGGACTGTGCAAATTGTAAAATTCCACTCATAAATATATTTATGAAATTTTTGAAGTCCAAACATAGCAGCTAATCCTTCCCGATCCAGCTGTGAATATTTCTTTTCAGCAGGGGACAGGGTTCGTGACACAAATCTATAGATTTTTCAGATCCATCCTCCACTTGGTTGGCTGGAAGTGTCCAGTTCCTTAAGAGGAAGCATCACAAGACAAAAACAAGGCTTTATCTGGTAGATTATGAACCAGCACATCTGAAGTCTGCAGGAGTTTCTTCAAGTTCTCAAAATCCTATTATTGAGAAATTCTCCAATGCTGCTTGAATCTTTTCTCAAGCAAGATGTAAAGAGACCATAGAGCAAACCTAAATATGCTTACAGCTCAGAAACGTTCTTTGGTCTGGGAGCTTTCTGAATCACTTGGATTTTGCTCATCACAGGGCACAGCCATCAAGCATCCACTTTATATCCTATATTTTGTAAATGCTCGTGAGTTGTGGTTCATATGCCATCCAAGTAAACTACGGAATCCCTTGAAATAATCCTTCCGCAGTCTTCTGAACAATTGCTGTAGTCGAAGCTCCAAAAGGTAAACAATGATACCTGAACAGACCTTTATGCATATTTATTGTAATATAGTCCTTTGATTCTTCATCCAGCACAAGTTGTTGATAGGCCTGACTCTTGTCAAATTTTGTAAACAGCTGACTTTCTACTAATGTTACAAAAATATCTTCTATTTTAGGGATAAGGCATTGTTCCAGCCATGGTACCCTGTTGACCATCAATTTGTAATCTCTGTATATGCACATCCAGTTTTAATACATGCACAATTGGGAGTTGCCCATTCTGAAAATTTTACAGGTTCAATTCCCACCCCCCCAAGCCGGAATCAAAATGCAGACAACAAGATTGGGTACTAACGGGCCACTTTATTAATGTAAAACACAATGGCAAACATAACAGCAAGGTAAAACAGGTTGCGGCATGGTCAAGGTCAGGGGTCACCGGACCCCTTCCTCACCATATGGTCTAGGACGAGCCACCCAGCCCCGGACGCCAGCCAAATAATATGGTTTACATCTGGCCAGCATGGCAAGTGATACTGCTGGGGAAATCCAAACCCGAGTCGCCCGGCTCAAAGGGACGATAACCCAGGGCAATCCCATAGGCAGTCTGTTTTCCCCGCCCCGGGCTGCAGGGCCCAAAGACTGTACTGACAAGACCCCTATGCCCCTAGGGTTATAAGCCGGTGCTCACCGTGCCACAATCTGTCTTTTTTTTTTTTTTTGTAAATACAATTTATTATTGGATATATCACAAGTTCATACACTTTAAACATAGCAATACATACCCATTTTTCTTTTTTTTTTCCCTTTCTCCCCCCCACATCAGGCTTCCAGCACTGCTCCAACCCCATTAATATCCCTCTAATTCTATTACAGTTGCTTCTAAACTTATTTTCTCTTACTAACGGTAACAATACAAGTCTAATTCTCTTTCCATTTCTTCTTAATAACTGTCAAAGCTAATCAAACCACTTTTAATGTCCCAATTTTTCAACAGATATTTTTGAAAGTCTTTCCAATCTTTAAAAAAAGTTTCATCTTCTTCGTTGTTTAACTTTCTTGTTAACTTGTCCATTTCCGCCAAAAACGTTTTTTTAATCCATTCCCATGTTTCAGGTACTTTATCTTGTTTCCAACATTGAGCAAAAGTCAGTCTTGCTGCTGTAGTCAAGTACCATAATAATGTTCTCTTGGCTACGTTTATTTCTTCCATTTTAAGACCTAACAATAACATCTGTGGGTCTTTCTTAAAAGTACAATTCAAAATTTTTTGTATCTCATTGTGGATCTCTGTCCAATACTTTACTGCTTTATCACATGTCCACCACATATGGTAAAAAGACCCTTCATGTTTCTTACATTTCCAACATTTGTTAGACATACTTTCATTTATAATAGCAATTTTTTTGGGCGTCATATACCATCTATACATCATTTTATAACAATTCTCTTTAACATTTACACAAGTTGAAATTTTCATTGACTTTTTCCACAAGTATTCCCAAGATGTCATTAATATCTCTGTATTAACATTTACAGCCCATTTTATCATTTGCTCTTTTACAACTTCATCTTCAGTATACCATTTCAATAAAACCTTGTACAGTTTAGAAATCATTTTTTTTCCTTTCTCAAGCCATACAGTTTCAATTTCAATATTCTTTTCTCTAAAACCATAATCTCTTTTATCGGTCTTAAATAAATCATAAATCTGTCTATACTTCAACCAATCATATTCAAATTCAACATCAAATCTATCTTTTAACACAAAATTTTTCCCTTCAGATTTTAAAAGATTTTTATAAGGTAGCCAGTCTAGTCCTTGGTTTCTTGAATATGGATTGATCACTTCAGCTGGTACAATCCAAAGTGGTCTTTCTTCTGAGAAGAATTTTCTATATCTCATCCATGTCTCGAACAGTGATTGTCTTACAAAGTGGTGTTTAAAAAATTTATCCATTTTTACTTTTCCATACCATAAATATGCATGCCATCCGAATTTGTTATCATGCCCTTCCAGGGCCAATAACTTCTTGTTCTCCAGATTAATCCACTGTTCCAACCATGTTAAACAGACGGCATCATAATACAATCTTAGATTTGGTAGTTGTAGGCCTCCTCTCTCTTTTGCATCACATAAAATTTTCATTTTAATCCTTGGCTTTCTTCCTGCCCATACAAATCTGGATAATTCTTTCTGCCACGAATCCAGTATTTTCCTTTGTTTTAGTATTGGAATAGTCTGAAACAGAAACATCAAACGCGGCAAGATATTCATTTTTACAGTCGCGATTCTTCCCATCAATGATAAATTCAAAGTGTCCCATTTCTTCATATCTTGCTGAATCTTGTGCCACACCTTTTCATAATTATTTTTAAACAAGTCAATATTTTTCATGGTTAATTCAATTCCAAGATATTTAGTCTTTGTGACTACTTCACATTGTATTTTCTCTTGAAGTACTGTTTGTCTTTGTTTCGTCATATTTTTGCACATCACTTTAGTTTTACTTTTATTAACATAAAATCCCGCAACTGAACCAAATTCTTCAATTTTTTCCATCAATTTTGGAATTTTCTCAATTGGGTCTTGAATCATAAACATTACATCATCTGCAAATGCCCTGTATTTATAGGCAAAACCTTTCACTGTAAGTCCTTCAATATTATTATCTTCCAATCTGTCTTGACTAACATCCTACCAAGAAGTGACCAACCTATTTAAACCAGGCCATACCCTGAGCCAATCTCCGACCACAGCCACAGTACAAGGTAGGTGAAAACACCCCTACCCCTGGCCAATTTGGGAAGGGGCAAAAAATTCCTACCTCGCCTCCCAAAGGGCAACCAGCCATATCCTGAACTGCCAACAGGGTGGGGAGGGTAGGCCAAGCAAGAGAGGGCGAATGAAGGAGGGAGGCGAAGGCCAGCTAATACTGTTCTTTGACATTTTTAAAATGTGTCCAGGCATCTCCTGCATGAGATCCTTCTCCCCATCATAGGGTTGTTGCTTGCAAATCGTGTAAATTTTTAGTCATGGATTCTGTAGCCAGGGCCAATGTTAATGTAGAATTAAAGGTTAAGGCAGATATAGACAGCAGTCACCTCTGTATTTTTTTCATCCTTTACTCCACAGACTAAACAATCACCTAATGTTTGTGTCAACGTGGCACCATAATTACAGTTCTGAGAGCTGCAGCTCTCAGCTATGAACTCCCTTATAGACTCCCTGGACTTTCTGGATTCTGAATTAAATTTAAAATGCTCTACTATCTCATTTGGAGCAGGGTTAAAGTGATTCTGCAACAGGGTTACTAACTCTCCAAAAATTTTACCACTGCATTTTTCAGGTAAAGAGATATCTCATTAAACTATAAGTGGAAGGTCCCGCACTGCTGAGCAGAATTGCTCTCTTTCATCCTCATCTGTGACATCGTTTGTAGTGAAAAAATGAGTGAGAATTTCACAGTATTCCTCCCAAGTTTGTTGCTGTTGATAAAATTGTGAAACAGTCCCCACGGTGGCAGCCAGTTTCCCCTAGCTTCAGGAATATTCGCAAAGTAAAAGCATACTCTTCTACAGTCTCTCATTTGCCAAGATGCCTTCAGTTTATCCTAGTTGCCATATGTAGTATTGTGAACAACATGACGTGTCAGCTTTGCTTCAATGTAAGATTTTTTTTTCTTATTTAGCTCTCTAACTCTGTCTGTCTGTCTGGCTTGGCCTTCTTTTAGTTGGCCTCTCAATCAGGTCCCTCGGCAACTAATTCACATACAGGAACCCTGAAGGGCCAAAACTAAAGGACATGCAAAGCACAAACTCAGCCCTAGGGGGCTCCTTGTTTACATGACAACATTTTCCATCTTCTGCTCATATCTACAACAGTTTGGTGTAGTGGTTAAGAGTGCGGACTCTAATCTGGGAGAACCGGGTTTGATTCCCCACTCCTCCACTTGCAGCTCTGGATGATCTTGGGCAAGATATAGTTCTGTCAGAGCTGCTCTTGAAAGAGCAGTTCTTGAAAGAGCTCTCTCAGCTCCACCTACCTCATGGGGGAGGGGAGAGGAAAGGAAAGGAGTTTGTAAGCCACTCTGAGACTCCAAGTGAAGTATAAATCCAGTCTCTTCTTCTCTTCATCTTTGTAAGCCTTAAATAGCAATGTGTCTTCCTGTTTAATATTCCTTTACTATGGAGTCACTTAGGAGGTCCTGTTATCCCTTGCCCATCATGCAGCACTGTCAATTTCATATTGTTACCATGTTCTATCAGAATATTGAAGTGTACTGTTGGAATATAAAAATGTTATTGATAAAATATAAATTAACCTTCTGAACAATGTGGTTTTAATAGTTAAAGAGTTGCTTCAATTATTTAAACCTGAATATTCCACCACACTTACCTTTACTGGTAGTTCCAACGTCTGCATCATTATTCTGTTTCTGTCCACTGTTTCCTGGACTGAGTCTGCTTCTCAGCTTTCATCTCTCTCATAAAGTTGAACTTGGCCAAACAAAGGCACTTGTTGCTTCAGCGAGGAAAGACACTTATATGAAAAGAACATTTCTCACACAGGAAAATTGTTTTTGATCTGGGATTTCCTCTAACCTTTCAGTTTTGTAATACTGTCTCTGCATCCTTTTGTTTTCTAAACATATGGACCAATCTTTTTATTTGATTCCACCAGCTCCTGTTTCCTGTGTTCTTTTACAGGGATGTTTGGTGTTCTATTCCAGGGCATTTTCTGTTGTTGTTTCCAGGTTTTCAGTGGGTTATAAGCAGAGAAGTACAACTTCCTTGCTTGTATTTAAAAAACTACAAAAACATGCACAACGGTTTTATTTTGCAGGGCTTTTACTGCCAGTTTCATTGGTTGTACATATCGACGTGTACTTTCGCAATTTTTGGTGTAGATTTATAGTTTTAGTTTTATTTTGTTGTTTTGAGACATGCTTTGGTCAGCTGTCTTGCACCTACTTTGTGGGGAAATGTGGGCTGTTGTTTTTTTGTTATGTTTATGATAGACAAGTCTTTAGCCTTCATCCAAATTAGTCATATGAAGCATCATCCTTTCCCTCTATTGAGGACTGATAGCCAGGTACAGATAATAAAACTCAATGTTTAGAGTGAAGGGAAGAGCTAAGATAAGCCAACCAGTTAATAATCAGCCTCTAAGAAGGCCTAGATCATTGTCTTTAAAATCACAGAGAAGGGAATTGCTTATTAAGTTTAGCATTCCATGGGGGCTAATACTTTGAGAAATGAAGTGCATACAGCAATAAACATTTATATGACCATTACCACCTGAACAGCATGTGTTTAGCTAAATGATGAAAGTTTGGAGCAGCTGGTGAAGGTCAGAGAGTATGTTAGTTTCTAGAAGTATCATAGGAAATTTAAAAGGACTAGGGTTCAAGTTGCTTGTCTTCACCTCCACTAAACTATTCCTATATTTAAAAGGATGCCTGAAATGCTTGGATTGCAGGAAATGTTGTTGTATCTTTTTTTTGGGGGGGGGGAATCTCATTGGACAAACATCTTTAGGTAGGCTTTGAAGTAAAGTTCTCATTTATTTTGCCCTGTTTTTAGGGTGGCATTGTGAGAATTTTGCTTTATAAGAAATTGTTGCTTCCCTCTCTATGATAGTAATATATAGTATAGTTTCACTAGGAATTAATACATGGAGAGCTTTGATTGCACTATTGCTTTACTAACAAGAGGGATAGCTGCTGTCATTAATGGTTCACATGATGAACAACTACAGAAGTAGAATTCGTGCACGATATTACAAGTGCTGAGAAGTCAGTGCATAAAAGCATTTTCCCTAGTGGTTTGTATATGATGTCTTTTATGTCCGGGCTAACTCAAAGGAACCATTCTTAGAGAAGGATGATATAAACTAGAGCAGATAGGTAGAGGCCAATACAATTTGGACTATATTTTTATCCAGAAAATAAAATGATAAGCTATTTGTAAAATGCAGTATGTGTAACCTTTGTTCGTATGAAAAAAGCTGATGTAATATAAAATTCTATATGTAGCAGCTGTTTGTCTTCCAAATGTACAGTAGAATACATCCTGGAAATATTAAATGCTTATTCATACAGATCTGGTTTCTACATTTCAGGATATTGCCTGGCTTTGCTATTATTAGGCACCTTTGAAATAGTCACTCTTCTCTCCTCTATCTTTTCATCTTAATTCTGCTGCCAGTCACTGACAGAGTCTTATGCTTTATTGAATCAGCACTTCCGATGAATGACCTTTTTGTGGATGAGGCTATAGAAAAATTAGTTAAAATAATATACCCTACAGAGATCCTCACGTATTATGGGCATTAATAGGTCAGCTTTTCAGCAGTATCATCAATCTTAACTTCCTCTGTGAGTTATATACCTCTCCAAAGAAAATTTAAGAACCCACCCACTTTAAGGACCTACATAATTTATGAAACCATTACTTTTACTGGTTTGGTAGTGTTTTCCTTTATCGTTTGAAAAAGTTTTATTATGTTAACAGTTCAAAATTTATGAAGAAGCATTGCTTTACCCTTGTGTATATAAAAACGTTTTCATATTAATCAGGGGAAATACCATAGGTTAGATCCAACCAATTTTTCCACCACTGGAAAAAGAGGCAGCTTCCCTTAACTACCAAAAAGGCTAAGCCGGGAATCATGGCCTCATATGGAATTGTAGTAAGGAAGGAAATTTGGTGAGAATGATTGAAAGCCTGCTAGATGCAACCCAATGTATCTATTGCCTTGTGTGTAAAGACATATGGCAGAAAGTAATTAGTTTGGAAAGGTACTAAGTTTATCTCTTCCTTTGATTTTTAGAGAAGGTTTGGTATGGATTTCATGAAGCTTTGCTTCAAGATGCACACCTGGGCTGCTTTTCAAAACAACTGTAGATTAATCCTGTTTGATCTTCACACTCATTGCTGGCCAGAAGATTAGACTGATGGATCGTTCAGTCAGCATACAGGTTCAGTTGAAACAGCTGATGTGCCAATTCTGCCTCACAGCTTGTTGAAGGAGATCAACCATCCTGGATGTTATTCTTCCTGGCACAGCATTGTGCATTAGCATTGGTATGAAGTCAGTAACCAGGGGTTTGTAGTAGCATCTTTCAATATTGTTGTGTGCTACAGAACTAGGTGGATATACCAAGTGCTGTGATTAGGGTTGCCAGGTGCTTACTTCTCACTGGCAGAGGGAAGGTGGGAGCCTTCTAGGAAGGGAGTGGGGCTCCAGCCCCAGCTTATTTTGCACCCTAGGTGAGGATCCCTTCTGGTGCCCCCCCCCCATGCGCCCACCAATTTTCAAAAATAAATGCATTTTAGGAAGAATGAAAAACACAAATTTTGACATTGCTAATTTCTTTTTAAATTGTGAGAAAAAGACAGAAAAACAGAAATCACAAAGCATTTTGAAAAATCCTGTTAATTGTGGTGTTGAAATTTAAAGTCTCTTTAGTGTTTCCATTTCAGTACATTTGCAGGTACTTAGGTGCTGCCCAATGGTTACTACTTAATCATGACTGTATGCACCCTAGTCCATTTTGTGTGTGTGTGTGTGTGTGTGTGTGTGTGTGTGTGTGTGTGAGAGAGAGAGAGAGAGAGAGAGAGAGAGAGAGAGAGAGAGAGAGATTCAAGTCCAGGAGGAGCGACAAGAGGAACCAGAGTTTTCAGGGTGTCAGCTCTGGAAGGGAGCTTTGACTCTTGGAACCTGGCACCTGGAAACTGTTGTCGCTCTCTAACTTGGTACTGGGTTCAAATTCGCACTGTCCTATTGCAGCCCAACAACACAGCTGCCCTCTGAAACTATCTTCAGAGGGGGGGGGGAGGAGGGAGGGAGAGAGACTTTCTCCAGACCAGTGTTCAGGTGATTCCAAAGCACGCCTCGTGAACTCCAAAGTAGAAGGACATGTCCAGGTCCGCTCATCTCCCCCTCCCCAAGTCTTCCTAGCAGAGCGAGCGACCTCATTTTGGTCCCTGAGAGCCTTTGAAAAGTTGGGCAGCAAGGCAGGGCCCCACAGGCAGCGACCCTGTCACCGCTCGGATCTGCTGGGAGATCGCCCTTCGGTCCCGGGCTAAGGGAGGCCCCCTTCCTACCTTGCGGGGTTTCCCACCACTACCGAAAGGCCGTGCACGTGTGTAAATCACTTTCAGCTGTCATAAATACAGAACATATAGGTAAGTCATGGAGTGGTATTGAAGGCTAATGCTGTCCTGGTGCCTCTACCATTCTATCAGACAGCCTTTTTTTTTTTTTTTTTCCATTCTAACTTTAGGGCAATGTCAGCTATTCCTGGAAGAGATCAAGAACTCCCCAAAGCATTTTGTGGTAAAGCCTCAATATTGCCTCAGAACTGAATTGAGAATTTGCAACAGTGGCTTGGCTCACATATAAGAAGAGCTTATAGCATTCTTTCACCCTTCGCCCTTCTGTTTTCTCTTCCCCTTACCTCAGAAATTAATTGTTCCTAATTTTGCAGTGTGCATGAACTTAAGGGGTGTGTAGAATGTCATATTATAGCCTGATCTTGTCAGATTGTGGAAGCTAAACAGGGTCGGTACTTGGATGACAGACCACCAAGATAGACTTTGTAGAGGAAGCCAATGGCTAACTTACTGTGCTTAGTCATTTGCCTGTAAAACCCTGTAGAGTCACCAGAAGTCAGCTGTAATACACACACACACACACACAATTAAGGATGCCTCGTACTTATCTGAGCAATGGCTTGTCTTTGCATGTGAATTTGTACCACTAAAGTAGTTGTCTGTATTGCTTTTAAAATATTTGGCAAACTTTCTTATCTTTGATGTATTCCTTAACTACCATGAAGATAACTTCTGGCTTCCATCGTTTCGTCTTGTGGGGACCTGGTCTAGACTATAACTTGCTGTCTCCCTCATCTCAATTTATAGTGTTAGAATACATCAGAAACTGAGCATAGAGTGCTATCCACTAGGCCAATAGGCAAGTAATGCTTTATGCTAATTGCTACCACAAGTGGCTTGTCTCATTGTTGAGGAAATTAGCTGTGAGGCAGAAGGGGCCAGAAGGGTCCTAGGGATTGCACACCTATGTATACCAAGGTCCAGTTCAGTAGGAAGACTCCAGATTTAAAGAGTAATTAAATAGTTTTATTAAAGAATATTCTTGATTACAGTCACAATAAGCAGTCAAGAAAGAGCATGCAATCCAGAATTAAGAAATAAAGAGCTGATGATAGCAATGTTTAGGAGGAATTATGGGGGCTATACTACCCATCCAGAAGTGCACTTGTCCATGAAGAGAACAAATGGCCAGTATTCCACAGTATGGAGGAGGAGGCCGAAAAAGAGACTTTTGGAGAGTACTCAATAATAGGCACCTTCACAGTGCACACTGAGGCAGGCCATGTTTTCTATTTTTACTCAGCTCCTGGCAACCCGGCAACACCACTGGTCACCGGGGGCTGCTTTGCTGCCCTGAGGAAGCCGGGCAGCAACAGAGCCATGATGCCTGGCATCATGATGTAGGCAGGGGGTGGAGCCAGCCTGAATAAATGGCCTGGCTTCACTCCCGCCCAATGTCAGTTGATCTGATGCACTCGGAGAGTGGAGCACGACAACAGAACTTGTAGGCTTACCTTAAGGCCTCGGGGCTCAGTTTCGGCAGCATAGCTCCAGCGGAGCGTCTGTGGATGGCGAGAAGCTGCGGCGAGAGAGTGGGCAGCCGAGGAAGTGTGCGGCGGCAGCAGGGTGAATTGCGGCTTGTTCTTTGTGGCGCCAGTTAGATTGGTGGCTGCAGGGGTGGCAATGCATGCCCGGCAGCAGCGAATAGCTCTCTGTGGTGGCAGCAGGAGAAGCGTGGTGGCGGCAGAATCCTTTTGCCAGTGCTGTGTAAATAAAAGTGGGGGCGATTGTGGGGGGGCAGAGCACCATATTGGAGCATTGTTGGGGGCAGCTTCAGTTGTGCCTGCCCCGCCATGGTCTGTAGGGACACTATAGTGGGGGCAATGTGGTAAGGTTGCCTCTTCCCCAGTTTTTATCAGCCCTATTTTTGGTCTCTTTAAAATAAATAAATTAATTATTTTAAAATAAATTTAAGCCCCCCCCCCCTCATCAGCAGCCATGTTGGCCTGCCAAGAGTCTGTGTTCTGACTGGGTGGCTAGGCGAGTGGTGGCCATTTTATGGTGGGTGGAAGCAACGGCCATCTTAGGGCTACCTGGAGTGGCAGCCATTTGGGCCTTTCCCTTTGGTGGCCATTTTAACAGTTACAGGCCTGGGGGCATCATCAAGTAAGCAGTCTGCAAATAAGCGGGTGGGCCAGAACATGGCAAAAGGAAAACAATCCTTCCCCAAAATGGCCCACTTTGGCACCTGTAGGTACTGTTTCCATAGTTGGTGCCTCAATGCTTTCTGCGCCCATTGGCATTGGTTCCACCTCTGGAGGCTTGATGCCTTCTACACGGGTAAGCGCAGTTTCTGTGGTGGTGGTTTTTGGGCCTCCTGCAGTCACAAGTTCTGGTTGGGTAACCCGGGGTCAGTCACAAGTTATCTCAGAGCTGTTCTCTCATGGACAGTTCTGGAAAGAGCTCTCTCAGCACTACCTGCCCCGTGGGGTGTCTGCTGTGGGGAGGGAAGGGAATTTGTGGGTCACTCTGAGACTCCGAGTGAGGGACAGGGTATAAATCCAATCTCTTTTCTTCTTCTTCCTTCCTTCCTCATCCACGGTTGCTGGTGTGGTGTTTTGAAGGTAGGATTTAAAAGAGAACTAGTTTCTGTAATACCTGATTTGGGGGGATTTGGGGAGGGGGTGTGTCTCAGTGAGAGACCATCTGCTTGGCATGCAGAGAGTCCCAGGTTCAATCCGCAGCATCCTTAGTTAATAGATTTGGTAATGGGTGATATGATAGACCTCTGCCTGGGACCTGGTGAGCATTTGCCACTTTGAGTAGGCAATACTCATTTTAGCAAACTTGAAAGCATACAGTGCTATCGAAGCGGCTATTCCTAATAAGAATAAAAATTGATTCCCTACTTATCAAAGCTGGGATTATGTATTGGAGGCTAGAGACAGGGATTTCTGTTCAATTTGACAATTTTACAGGGTTTTATTCAGAAAGACAAGGTAAATTGCCAGTCTTCGGATTATACTACTTGGCCCTCATGCGAAGGTATGTAGTTCTGGTGTAGTGGTTGAGAGCAGTGGACTCTAATGTGGAGAACCAGGTTTGATTCCCTGTTCTTCCACATGGGGCTGCTTGGGTGATCTTGGGTCAGTCACAGTTCTCTTGGAACTGTTCTCGTGTTTCAGGTGCTCTCTCAGCCCCACCTACCTTGCGGGCTGTCTTTTATGGGTAGAGGAAGTGAAGGACTGAGTGGGTAGAGGATGGGAAAGACTAAGCCACACTGACTGAAGTGCGGGGTATAAATCCAGTCTCCTTTTCTTCTCTGAATACTATAGGAGCTTTTAATGGTATCTAACTGTAAACTATGAATAGAAACAGAATTTGAGCTGTTGGAGTGCAGCCAATGGGAACAGCTACTTGAAACTAGGTAGCTCAATTGGGCACTTAGTGTGTGGGGGTAAATCAAGTGTAAGCTGAATGGAAACAACTGAGCTTCTAAGGGTTTCCTTCTGTGAAGGAATACTTATCTGCACCATGTGACTTTGACAGTGTGAATTGCATGCTGAGTTAGCAAATGGGGTTCATCTTTGTCATGTGTTAGGATTCAAATATCCATTGCAATACTTCATTAGTGCCTTCTATTTTCTGTTTCAGCAGGGATACTGTGTGACTTCCAATCTGATGCTGTGATCTGGAAATTTGAAAGCTGACAAGTTGTTACATGTCATTGTTTGGTCCTAATGAGTATTCTTCACAGGTTTAATAGTGCATTTGTCTTTAAGGGGTGGTCCAGTGAGTTGCCAGGACCTAGATGAGTGGTGTTGGTTATGACAGGCTGTGGAAAGTGCCAGCTGGGATGCAGCGGCACAGCCACGGCAACAGGAAATGAGGCAGGTGGCTTCCAGGGAGTTTCCAGTTGGGGCAAGGGTTAAGCAGGAGCCATCGGAGGACCATCATGGCTTGGGAGGCCAGACGGCTGTTCTCCCCACTCACTTGACCAGGAAATAATCTACTTCCAGAACTGGCAGCCCAGCCTTAATTATGTATATGTGAATAGGTTCCACTGAAGCCATGTTCACAGTATGGCGAGTGAGCATACAGCCTGCGTGTATGTGCATACACCAGCTTGTAAGAAGGAGCCAAGGCACATTCTGTGTGCTCATCCTTGGTCATTAGGATAAGACCCCAGTTTCTATATGAAAGAATAGCTACTGTGCACTCTTCAGGGTAAGGTGCTTTAAAATAAATAAATAAAATTAAATTATTATTATTATTATTATTATTATTATTATTATTATTATTATTATATATGTGTATATGTATAAATATATAATTACTAGGGAGCAAAGCACGTTGTGGAGGAAGACAACGGGCCCTAGAAAGGGAGGGAGGGAGGGAGGAAGGAAGAGGAGAGAGAGTGAAAGAAAGAAGGAGGAAGAAAGGCAAAGGGGGGAAAGAAGGGAAGAGGGGCGGAACGGGCTTCTCTGGGCCAACTGGGCCCATAGAAGGCCCAGAGGATGGTGTGGGGGTGGAAGGGGCTTCTCTGGCCTACTGGGCCCATAGAAGGCCTAGAGGATGGTGTGGGGGGGGCGGAACGGGCTTCTCTGGCCTACTGGGCCCATAGAAGGCCTAGAGGATGGTGTAGGAGGGGGCTGAAGGGGCTTCTCTGGCCTACTGGGCCCATAGAAGGCCTAGAGGATGGTATGTGGGGGGGGGCTTCTCTGGCCTACTGGGCCCATAGAAGGCCCAGAGGATGGTGTGGGGTGGGGCGGAAGGGGCTTCTCTCACCTGCCTCGGCTTTGAAGGCCTGTCCCTGCGCTCTCTCTGCAGACGGTCCTCTCCTGTCAGAGGACTGGAGCAGACTGAGCCAAAGATACTGGCCGGGGCTGATGTGGGCGGGACTCCGCCCAGCAGCCATTCAGCCCCAGCCAGTGTCTTCTGATTGCCAGTTCTTGTGCCGAATCAATTATGGCGACCATAGAATGTTGTGGAACCAAAATTCAAATATATATATATATATATATATATATATATATATATATATATATAGAGAGAGAGAGAGAGAGAGAGAGAGAGAGAGAGAGAGAGAGAGAGAGAGAGGTTTTAAAGTTACACCATACTGTAAATTTGCAATATCATATTGGCAATATCATATTTTAAAGCCGAACTAACCTTTTGGCTATGATGGGTTTTAGTGGTTATTAAAGAACTAGAAAAATTAAATGCCTCAAAGCATTTCAAATGCCTTATTGGGGCAGTCCCTTGACTGTTAAAACAATGGGTGCCTCCCTGTTCAGGTTTCCTTGCAATCGTTGGAAAGTTCTTTAGGAATGCAAAGGTACTCAGAGAATGATCCGGATCTCCTCTAGTGTTTTTTCCACAGTTTGACAATCCAGGGGATCTGGGACTAGATCAAAGATGCTCTCTTCTGATATAGACTTTAGCCAGTGACAATTCTAGGCCTCAGTTTCCCATCTTTCAGGGTGCAGGGTTGCCAGAAGATCCAAAGGAGAAAGTCTTGTTTATTTAATAGAGACTTAATGCTGTAGTTTTTTGTGGTTTTTTTCATGGCATAGAGGTAAATAACATCACTGGATAATTAACATCCCTTTACAGGAAGTGGGCTTTCTTTACTACCCTGGAATATTAATAAGTTACTTCACTTGATCAGTGCAAACATAAGACCTATGAACATTGGGCAGTGCCTTGCAACTCACAATGACTGTGCAAATGTAAACATTGCTGCGTAAATGTAGTGGAATTTCTAAAGCATTCTATGATGGTTTTGGGGAAATGGAGCTCTAGAGGATCAGAGGCAACCCATTTCTCTGTCAATAAAAAAGAAAGAAAAGAGAAGGGGGTTATTTGAGGAACCAGGGGTGTTGCTGCACTTTAAGTTATTAAGATGGTTACCGCTTTAGGCATGTGGATGGAACTCTGCTGATTAGGCACCCCTTTGCGGTGATTAGTGCCCAGGCTTTGGGCAAGTTGGGCCTTTCCCAGGGTGATGTTGGGAACTCCCTTTTCTTGGTTCAGTGCTACGTGTTCCCTTGCCATGTGGTAGTGTCAGTGGGACTTTGTTCAGATTAGGACTTTTGCCTGGTCACTGCACTTCATTTTGGGGGGTGGCATTGTGGATCAGTGAGCTAGTGGTGGGTTTTTCACCTAGCATTCGAAGAATGGAATTGCAAGGTTTAAAGTTATTAATGAGGTTTTTCTTTAGGTGCTGCTGGCTGTAGGGCAACACTGAGAGTCAATGTCTGTGGCCACAGCATGGTCTTTTGGGCCACCCACCGGGCCAGGAGGACACCCTGGCCTTGAAGGCCCTTGTGCTATGAGCTGGGGCAGACCTTGCGATGATAAGAGCAAGATGGCCCAGAGTGCGGATAGTCTGGCCAGCAAGGTGGCCCGGTAGTGTGGATGGTCGGGTTGGCTGTTCTGCCCCGCCAGAGCCAGTTTGGTGTAGTGGTTAAGTGTGCAGACCCCTATTTGGGAGAACCAGGTTTGATTCCCCACTCCTCCACTCACAGCTGCTGGATGACCTTGGTCAAGCCATAGTTCTGGCACAGCTATTCTTGAAAAAGGGCAGTTTCTGTCAGAGCTCTCCCAGTCCCACCTACCCCAAAGGGTGTCGTTGTGGGGAGGGGAAGGGAAAGGAGTTTGTAAGCCGCTCTGAGACTCCTTCCTCCTCCTCCTCCTCCTCCTCCTTCTTCGGTGCAATTGAGGAGACCCCGCAAGGCTTAAAGCCAACCACCAGAGGATGAAGGCCATGGAGGGTGGTCGAGTTTCAGGACCCATATAGGGCTGACAGGGCACACCTATCAGACAAGGGCACTGGGTTAATTTTGCAGGAGTTGTGGCAAGGGATTAGGTCAGCCTTGGGCTTTTAGTGGAGAGCAAAGACCAGAGCAGAGGCTTGGTCTTGGCTATGGCAGGTTGGTGCGAGCAAGAAACCGGAACCAGTGAGCATCTTATGGCATTTTCCCCATTAAGGAATAGGGGGTCATCAGGAATCCCCTTCGGAATTCTAAGGTCCAGGGTGGGGACTGGTGATCACCTCCTCTGGGAACCTCTTAGGGTACGTTCCTCTCTGCAAGTTGGAAGGCTTCAGGGGTAGGCGCTCCTAGGTGGCGACCAGTTTGCTGGGCTGCCGGTCATGAGCCAGATTGTTGGCTCAAGACCGGAGCTGGGTGACCCACCCAAGAAACGGGCAAGGAGGTTGGTCAGAGGAGTGACACCTGCCTTGCCTGTTCTGTGCTCGCTTAGCTGGTCCCTTGCCACAATATTATGTTAAATAATTAATAAAGTGGCCCTTGTTTACTTCCAAACTGTTGTCTGTCTCATTATTCCAACGGGGGGGGGGGATAGGAATTCTGGAGGTGGTCTTCCGGGCCAGAACTTGATGCAATTAATGCCCATTGATGGTCCTGCTGGAGCTGGTTGAATGGGTTTGTTGGCCACTGATGGTCCAACCGGGGTAGGTTGAATGGGTTCCCAAGTTTAGACAAAAGGGGAAAATGGATCCTGGATAGGTATCAGGAAGGATTGTTAATAATTTTAATGTTTGATTAGTTTATTTCAGTATCATGAGGGAGGAGGCAGGAAGAACAGGTGTTGAGACAAAGGATTTCCACATAGGTATAGGTATCACACAAAAGGGGACTACATGAGGATATGGAGACAGAAGAAGGTTTGCCAGATGGCTAGTGACTGGCTTTGAAAATGCCGATACTTCACCTCTGCTAGGTGGGGGTGTGGAGATTGGAGATTGCTTTGAGGGCTGCCTTGTGCAACCTGAGATTGAAACCTTCTTGCAGAGCTTTGGCTAGCTCTGTGACATAGGTCGAGACTGTCTTCTTTGGCCTGATTTTGTGGGTCTCTGGTTCAGATCAGAAGTGGGGTGCCCCACCATTGGGGCTTCCCCATGAGTAAGGCTGTACCCTTGGGCTACATAGGTGTCCTGCTTCATATTCCTTGTATATTAAAATTTTCATATTCAGGGAGATTTGTACTACTGTTTCAATACATATAGTCTGTTTTGCTAGAGCCAGAAAACTTTGAAAAATAGGAAATCCATTTTTCTTCCCCCCTAACATTTTTAACAGTAAATGTAGAATTAGCCAAATTCTTTGTTTGAAAAACAAGTGTAGAAGAGATATTAGATAAAATTAGGAAACTGGGGGCTATGGACTGAGCTTTGACCAAAAGAAACATATTTAGGACATTGCAACTGATAGCTTGGCACTGAATTATCAATCTAATTTTTGTTCTCTCTGTTGAGATGACCTTCACTAACTGCTTGAATTGCACTTTGATCATATGGTAACACCAGCAGAATACCTTAGCTGAAAATATAGTATTGTATTCAGTTGAGGTCATCTGTGTGTGTTTACATAGTGCATCCGTCTTCATATCAGTGTATTTAGCCACAGTACTGTATATACAAAGTCAGCATCCCTTACTAATTTAAAATCAAAGTATTCCTTCTCTCTCTGTATTGCTGATTTTTAGAATGTAGCAGTCTAAATGTGCAGCTATAAAAGCTCTTTACTCAGTGGTTGTGTTCATATGAACAAAGGAAAATAGGATTTGTGGTTTTTATAAGTTTTTTTTCTAGAGAACATGCCTTCTAAACTCTTTTTATACATTGTACACTGTCCATAGGCAAAGATTCTGGTGTGCACACCAAAATAGCAAGGGGAAGAAGGAGGAGGAGACTGGATTTATACTCTGCCCTTCACTTGCAGTCTCAAACGGCTTACAAACTCCTTTTGATTCCCTTCCCCACAACAGACACCCTGTGCTGAGAGAGCTCTTTCCAGAATTGCCCTTTCAAGGACAGTTCTGATAGAACTATGGCTTGCCTAAGGTCATCCAGCAGCTGCAAGTAGAGGAGTGGGGAATCAAACCCGGTTCTCCCAGATTAGAGCCCGCGCGCTTAACCACTACACCAAACTGGGAGGCTTAACCCAGCATTGCAGTGACATTGCTTGCAATGCAGTGACTTCACTTCTGGCATGCACTGGAAATGAAATTATCATGTTGCTGTTGACGCTGGACACTCTGATATTTGGGCAAAAATTCTTTATGGTAGAACCACTTCTACCATATTTTTTCCCATGTACTAAAGAGTCCTGCATCGCCACGTCACTGTAGATGCTGCTGCTATGCTGGGCTAGGCTTACCCCCACTGCCATCAAGTCTCTCATTGGCCAGCTGATCAGCAGCAAGGGGCAGTGACTGAGGGTGGGGAATCCCCTACTCCCAGTGGGGGCTTGGCAGCCCTAGTGCACATATAGTCTGAAAGGGGACAGGCATGGCAAGCCCTACTGAAGCATAAAGGAGTTAAGAGAGTGCCTCCTGAGTGAAGTAAAAGGAGTCTTTTTGCACTTCAATGACTAAAATTGTTTCATTTCAGCATAAGCTTCCATGCAACTGCTTTCTCAGCATTCCCTGCATCTGAAGAAATGGCCTACAGTCAACAAAAGCTGATACTGGATTATAAAATCGCTAGCCTTTAAGGTGCCACAAGATTCTTTTTTTTCCCTTGCAGTAGACTAACACAGTCTCAAAATTGTTACTTGAGTTAAGATTAGGGTTCAGGACATCTCCTGCCATTATAGTTGACTTCCAAACTATCAAGATCAGTTCCCTTGGAGAAAATGGCTGCTGAGTTCCCTCCCCTCCCCAAACCCCGAGGTATTTCCCAACACAGAGCTGGCAACCCGAGTTAAGATATGACTACTTGACTTCCAGTCAAGTTTGCCAGTTTGGTGTAGTGGTTAAGTGCGCAGAGCCAGTTTGGTGTAGTGGTTAAGTGCACGGACTCTAATCTGGGAGAACCGGGTTTGATTCCTCACTCCTCCACTTGCACCTGGCTGGATGACCTTGGGCAAGCTGTAGTTCTGATAAGAGCTGTTCTTGAAAAAGAGCAGTTTCTGTCAAGAGCTCTCTCAGCCCCACCTACCTCACAGGGTGTCTGTTGTGGGGAGGGGAAGGGAAGGGAGTTTGTAAGCCGCTCTGAGACACCTTTCGGTAGTGAAGGGTGGGGTATAAATCCAATCTCCTCCTCCTCCTTCTAAAAAAAAAGAAAAATAAAGATGTTTTTTAAATACAGTGTGCATTTGCTAAACTGATATAGCTGTTCAAGTGAAGGTTGAAACATCCAAATTATTTAAATAGCATTTCCTAATGATGTGAATGTAACATACTTTCCCCTGTTTGTTTCAAGAGGGTGACAGCAGTATGCCTCAAGTATTCTTGAGGGTTTTCCCCCCACCCATACAACTTCAGATTTAAATAAAATATGTGGGTTGTATTGCTATCACCTAATGAATTCAAGCACTGAATAGAATATTTTTAAATGGGATGATCTGGTAACTGTTTTCTGATGAAGGAATCAAAATCTTGGGTATATGATTCATATTTTCTGTTACATTTTACTTCCTCTGTAATCTGCATCTCATTGATGTTATAAATTTGCAAGATATTATCAATTTGCAATCAGTTTGATTTCCCCCCTTACATTGGGTGTAGTCGTTTGGAGATTGCTTTAACCATTGATAAAACCGACCTTTTAATGCATGTACATCTGAGAGTTACTGGGCAATGAGAATAATCCCTATAGTCATCAATTTACATTGCTGAATGTATAATTAATTTTTGTGTAAATACACTAAGTTGCAAGTCTTCCTGTCATTAACTTCACACAGAATACAATTCTGTGAAGTCTTTGAAATGTCTGTTAGTTCCATAAGAAAAGTTGCAGTTATAAGAGAACTGATGCATATGATTTGAAGAGATGCAGGCAATCAACATTAAGAGCCCTTGCACTACATACTTTCTCCCAAGTGCTAACCTGGTACCAGCAGTGATTCAAGCATGTATGATACATCGCTTCTCAGTTTATCATTTGGTAACTCAAACTAAAGATGTAACTTCCCGTAAAACTGTTAAGTATGATGTGTAAAATTAAATCTTTGGTTGAGATCCATGGAGATTGTTCTATATGGGCAAGACCATTACTTGGTGCTACATAATTAAGACAGTATTAATATACTTATGTGACCGCCACACATATCCTGTCTCTATGGCAGCATTTGTTGCAACTAAGACTGGGTACAAAGGCAGAGGTACCATGGAGATAGCTGTTAGGAAAAATTGAAACTGAGTCCCCATCTCTCAAATATGCTTTAGACCATTGTGCCTGATAGTGTGTGGTGGGTCAAAGGTAATTTTCCCCCCTGCTTTTAGAACTGCTGTGCTTTTAAAGTTATAGAAATGGTGTATTTCTTTCCCTTTTTTCAAGGGATAAAAGCACATAGAAATTAAAAATCTCATAGTACTGTACAGAAAGTTAAAAGTGCATGTACAGTACAAAGAGAGAGGGCAAGAGGAATCATGCCTGCTGACTCATGCCAGTGTCCTGAAAAAACTACATTCTAATGTTAGAGATTTCCATATAAGTGGGAGTAGAGGCAGCAGACATAATCATGTTGTACACACTGTTTAGCTCTATGATGCCATCTACCTTCATGTATTTTCACAAATTAGCCAAAGATTTTGGAAACTCACAGCACTCCAATCTTAATTGTGTCAAGCATGTGATAAACACCCTTTTAAAATTCAGCACAATGGATGGTGATCTTCTATCCAGTATATGTAGACAGCACCTGAAGTATTCAGCACCTGGTATTTCCATGCTTTAAAGCAACCCCCCCCCCATTTGATGTAATAACATGTTGTTATACTGACATAGTTTCTTATGCATAGTTTGAAATTTGGGAGCTGAGGGAAGCAAAAGTAGGTCCTTTTTGGCATCACATGCAACATCTGATTTTTGCAAAAAATAGAAATAATGTTGAAAGGTAGAGCTGAAATAGAGTTCAATAATGAGGGTGTAGCATGTGTGCATGCATCACCTATGGATACAGAAGAGAAGACTAAGGTGATAAAAAATTATGTCAGAAAATATGCTGATATGGAAGTTCATGGAGAGAGAAAAAACATTAATTAAATCTCTTCTCCTCCAGAGAAAGCTGAGTGGTATTGTGTGCATAATTCTTCTACTGTCTTTAGAATGGAGAAACAAGGGTTTAAAAGAGATTAGAGAGTGAATGATGAGTAAATGGAATTACCTGAAGGATTAGTTTCTGCACTATAGGTGATAGTTGTTAGACATAGTTTGGGTTTTATTTGTGGTTTGCCTTGATGCTTTTAAGATAGGCAGAGTAAATCTATGATGGTAACAAACCCCCCCGGATAAGGTGTCACCTCTTCTTGGTGGGGTGCATTTGCCTTGAAGGAATAGGTCTATAGTCTGGGGGTGCTGTTGGACATAGGCATACTGCTGGAAAAGCAGCTGGCAGCTGTGACCAGGAATGCTTTTTACCGGATTCAGCTGGATAGCCAGCTGCAGCCTTTCCTGGCCAGAAATAATCTGGCTATTGTGGTGCATGTCCTGGTTACATCTATATTAGATTACTCAATGTGCTCTACATGGAACTGCCATTGCAAGTGTTCAGAATTTTGACTGGACCATAGAACTCCAGTCTTGGCCTATCTACACTGACTCCCAATCTGTTTCTGGGCACAATTCAAGGTGCTGATTTTAACCTTGAAAGCCCATCTGGTTTGGGACCAGCGTGCCTAAAGGACCACGTACTCCCTTGTGAAACTACCCCACCACTAAGGTTATCTTTTGAGGACTTTCTTTGGGTACCTTCTGAGATTAGGCAAGCGGCAACTTGGGAGAGGGTCTTCTCAGTCATGGCATCAAAATATTAGAGGTCCCCATGGAGACTCATCCGTCCTCTTCACTTGACATCTTCTGTCATTCTCTTGTTTAGTTTGTGGTCCATCAGTGATTCCTCATTCATGCCCAATGTTTTAATTTTTTATATTTAAAAAATATGTACTTAATTGTTTTAACAATGTATTTTGTGTTAGTTAATGGTCTAAGATGCGATTTTGTTATGTATGTTTTCAGTCCCTTAGCTACATTGGAATCCCTGGTGACAGCAGAAAGGCAAGGTATAAATTCTGTAAATAAATAAATATATACATTTTTAGTTCATTATAGTAGTTTTCAGTTATTAATACAACTTTTGTGATGCAAGCCTAAAAATATTATCCCAGAATGTAGGTATGATCTGCAGATCATCCTCATTATAAGAATTTTTATTAAAAAATTATTTGGACAACATAAATATATCACATTTTGTATTCTTAGAAGGTAGTCTGGGGAAACCCTGGGATTTGGATAAAAATCTGAAGAGGGGAAAAAAGAAATAAAGGACTTTTAAAAATACCCCAAACCCCAACTTACTTGGGAAGAATGAGATCTCATAATGTTACATCACTAGGTTACACATGCAATTTTGAGGCCTGCCAAGCAAGCCCATAAGCAGGTGACAGAAGACGTAAGGAAGGCAGCAGGAGCAGTAGGAAAAAAGGAGGTGACAACAAGAGACAGAGAGGCATCAGGGACTGGAGAAGATGGGAGGAGTGGACTTGCCTGATTCTCGACTCTGGACTGCCCCTCGACTACCCCGCCTGTCTTGCACCCTGAACTTGTTCTTCCGGTGATTGTTGGGTTGCCCGGTTCTGACCTTGGACTGTGTTTTGACCACCCCCGTGCTTGCCTAGCCCCGCAGCTCAGCCCGTGACAAAGGGAGAGAGAGGCAGCAATGGGGGCGGGATAAAAGAGACAGGAGGGGATAGCTAGAATTCCCCTCATGAGTTCTTTGTAAGGTACGTTGAGTTCAAAGAGAGTGACAAAGGTGACAAAGAAGGCATAGTGAGCTTCATGGTAAACTGGAGACTTGAACCCAGATTTTCCGGTCCTTCCCCCAGTGTCTAACCACTACACCATCCTAACTTTCTAAACATATGATATTAAAAATATGCTTTAATGTTAGCATACAAAGCTTAAGTTGACAAACAATAGCTTTCTCTAAATGTGGCCATAAATTGTTGATATGTTTCATTTTATTCCCACTTTCCCATTTTAGGCTCCTTTCAGTTTATGATCAATTTAGGCTGAAAAACTTGGTCCCAAATTAGGCCATGTTTAGGAAAAATTGGTCACATAATTTCTTGGCAGTGTCTGAGAATCAAGTATGGTTTATATAATGACAGGGTAAAGGTTGTAATACAGTTGTTACATTAAGTAAAACTTTATTTCTGAGAAATAGTTAGATTGAATCCTGTTATTAGTCAAAGAGTGAGTTTGCCGACCTTAATATTCATGAGGTGCAATTGTCTCTCACAACAAATCAAATTTAATTAAAGGATGCATTTTCACCACTTACAAAAGGTTTATTAAAGGTTTATTTGCTCATGCAAATTAAAGCGTTAGAGTAAAAATCCACATGAAACTTGGCACGAACAATTAAAAAAAATTGGAAGATTTTTCGGCTCAGTGCAGTACCTTGCCATGTTTAAACTGCTCAGCTTGTCATTTAGAATCTCTAATGAAACTGGGGAGGAGGCTGTTTATTTGCATAATAGGACATAATTTGCTGTGGTGAGGTTTTAATTATTTATAGGCTGTCTGAAATATTTAAAATGGCATCACTAAGGAGCATGAAGTGCTGGATAATGCTTTCATTTCAGGTTTCCTGCCGTTTCCTTTATGGGTCAAGCACTTTATTTCTAATTAGCGTACCAGGCTAGTGGCTCTAAAACCATAAGGAAAACAAACTGGTTTTGGTCTGTTTGCAGCTTGAGTTGTTCTGGGCTGCTGAGGGTCATTGAGACAGATATGATATGAGCCACTAAAACAGACTGGCCAAATTAAGCAGTCTTATAATAAGAATGGAAGAGTTTGAACACATTTTCTTATAACATGTTTACCATTCTATTATAATACATCAAATAATTAGCTAACAAAGTCTCCTCAGACCAAAGGCAGGAACTTGAGGTTACAGCTTCTTTTAAAGGCATCAGCAGGCAAGGTGTGGTGCTGAGTATGTACTTCTTATTTATTTATTTATTAAATTCAATTTTAAACCACCCTCCCCTGAAGAACAAGGCTCAGGGCTGGTGACAGTTCTGGTCACCACACCTCAAAAAGGATATTATAGCATTAGAAAAAGTGCAGAAAAGAGCAACTAGAATGATAAAAGGATTGGAACACTTTCCCTATGAAAAAAGGTTAAAGCTCTTGGAGCTTGGAGAAACGACGGCTGAGGGGTGACATGATCGAGGTTTATAAGATTATGCATGGGATAGAGCAGGTAGAGAAAGCAGTGCTTTTCTCCCTTTCTCACAATACAAGAACTCATGGGCACTCAATGAAATTGTTGAGCAGTCGGGTTAGAACAGATAAAAGGAAGTACTTCTTCACCCAAAGAGTGATTAACACATGGAATTCACTGCCACAGGAGGTGGTGGCAGCTACAAGCATGGACAGCTTCAAGAGGGAATTGGATAAACATATAGAGCAGAGGTCCGTCAGTAGCTATTAGCCACAGGGTATAGATAGGAACTCTCAGTCTGGGGCAGGTGATGCATTGTATTCTTGGTGCTTGGGGGGGCAACAGTGGGAGAGCTTCTGGTGTCCTGGCCCCACTGATGGACCTCCTGATGGCACCTGGTGTTTTTGGCCATTGTGTGACAGAATGTTGGACAGGATGGGCCATTCACCTGATCCAATGTTGGCTTCTCTTATGTTCTTATGTAGCCAGTTCATGAGAAGGCACAAAATAGGTTTTAATGTGATATTTCAAGCAAGGCCTCTAAGCGTAGTGCTTTCTGTGTAACTTCTTCCTGGCTTTTGTTGTTCTGTGATTATATCATAAGGTACTGTGACAGTTCTATCTATGGGACAATTGGACAGAAATAATAAGGAAATATCAAGTTTATATAGAAGCCTGAAGTGCTTGCACATAAGTAATTTCCGGTGTAATTGCAGAGACTACAAATTGCAAAGCTGTTACTAAAGAACAGAGAGCTTAAGAAGTTTCCCAAAAGACAGAAGGCTTAATAATTTGTGCTATTGGGACATGAACTGGGTGGTACAAAGACCAAAGAATTGGATTGTGCTGTACCACTCAGACTGTAAAATACATCTGTTCTTATTGGTTCACTGGCTGGAAAGTTGAATTATCTTATTGTAAAACTATTTTAATAAAAACTACTTAATTTCTGTTCTTTGTAAGGGCTAATAAACATGTTGAATGTTTCTATCAGAGGAAATCCTAATTAGCAGTTCAAGAGCCTGGATTTATATCAATACTTAGCCTTTCTATTTCTGTGAAGCCCATGTTCTCTAGAGCTGGACTGCAGAAAAATGAAGCTTGCAGATAAGGATGCCCACTGAATTAACAATGTTAGAATCAGTATTACCAGGGGTCTTTTCGTAGAAAAACAGCTGCAAGAGCTCATTAGCATATGGTATGCTAATGAGCTATTAGGTTATTAGCATATGCCACGCCCCCTGATATCACTGGAAGTGATGTCAGAAGGGGAAGCAATGGGGGGGGAAGCATCTTCAAAAGCCTCCCCTTTCCTTCCCCAGCTGGCTTGGGTGGGGGAGCTAAGAGAGAAGGGATTTAAAGTTTAAACTCCTTCTCACTAGAGTTGGGCCACAGAAGGAGGAAAGAGGGAAGGAAAGAGAGACCGTAGAGAGAAGGAAAGAAGGGAGGAAAGAGGGAAAGAAAGAGAAGGAAAGGAGAGGAGAGGGAAAGAAAGAGAGGGGAAAAGGAGGGAAACAGGGAAAGGAGGAAAAAAGATAAGAGAAGAAGGTGGGAAAGAAAGAAAGAGAGAAGAGAAGGAGGAGGAAAAGGAGAGAAGGAAAGAAGGGAATGAAAGAAATGTGGTGGCAATTCGGCCTCATTATATCGGATGGGCCATTGAAGTCAATGGTGAAAACATAGAGTATATTCTGGGGGCTGGAGGGGAGGAGGTTTGAGGGAGAGGCTCCAACCTCACAGGGTAGCTGATGGAGCCTCTCCCCAAGATACCCACCAAGTTTCAAGAACATTGGATTAGGGGGTCCAATTCTATGGACCCCCAAACAGGTTGCCCCCATTCCCTCCATTGTTCTCTATAGTGAGAAAAAAGTTACTTTTTCCCCACCATAGAGAACAATGGAGGGAATAGGGGCAACCTGTTTGGGGGCCCATAGAATTTGACCCCCTGGTCCAATGTTCTTGAAACTTGGTGGGTATCTTGGGGAGAGGCTCCATCAGCTACCCTGTGAGTTTGGAGCCTTTCCCTCAAACCTCCTCCCCTCCAGCCCCCAGAATATACCCTATGTTTTCACCATTGACTTCAATGGCCCATAGGATATAATGGAGCTGAAATTGACATTCGGCTGCCTGAAAGACTCTCTGGGACACCGGCTGGGGGCAGGGCTTGGTCCTGAGCTCCCAAGTGCGCTGCCCCCCGTGAGTATTACAGTGCAGTTGTATGCAGAACAACTGATAGTGTCTTGTGTGTACTAAGTTGCTATGCAAGAATGTACATGAACATTTAAAATAGTCCTTTCAATTTATTTTATACCTCACATCCACTGTTATGGGGGCATGTGTGGTGCAAGAATGCTGGCAAAGGTGTCTGATAGGCAAGGGATGTTATAAAAAAGCATGGTGAATAGGACATCGAAGTTAGTAAAAATTCTCCTTCAGGGCAGGCAGGTACATAGGTTTATTTTCTTAAAGCTTTTAGCTGAAGCAATTGGAGCTCAGGGGAGAGAACCTTTTGGAAAGATTCTAGTGCATTTAGGAAATTAAGATTAAGGAGCCCAACTTGAAAATACGAATTAGGCTTTTTGAATATTTTAAGCTTTTTGTGACTGATTTTTTTTTTCAAAATGCAAAATGTGTGTAGGGGAAAATGAAGATCCAACACTTCTCAATCTGGAAAGAAACAGAATTAAGTTTTGAGCGAGACTTGGCTGAATCAGTTGTTTTTGATGGCACAGTCAGTTTAGGGATATTGTTGTGTCCTTAAGTAATTGAATTTAATTTCTCTTTTTATAAAAGTTTTGCCATATACAGTTCTTACAGCAGGAGTTATTAAATCTGCAGTCCCTGGATGTGTGTGCCTAAAACTTTAAGAAAACTTTTTATACAGCCCCCCCTTTTTTTTGCCATGCAAAATATTTGGCATGTGAGTAATTAATAGCAAAGAAAAACAGAAAACAACTGTGAGCTGAATTTCCCACAAATAAATACACACACACACACACACACACAAAGGAGACTTCAACAAAGTGAAATACAAATATAGTCTGAAATGAATCTATTCATATAATCCCTCATAGGAAAATACAGAAGCCAACAGGATCCATAATAGGAAAATACAGAGTTCAAAGTATAAATATACAAGATAAATATTCAACATTTTTCCTAGGTAAGTTGTTGTTTAAACATGTTCCATTTTCATGATGGTGCTTGCAAAAGGCATTTAAATGCATTTTGCTAGCAGCTCAGTGTGAAAGGAGTCCTAAGCAGCAAGTTCACCTGGAAGATGGGTGAACTTGTGGCTTGGGAATTCACTCATGCAGCTCGCAAAAGGGATTTAAAAAGAATATGTTCCCTTTAAATGCCTTTTGCAAACCACATCATGGACCAGCTGGGACAGCGTGGAGCTGAGAGATCCACACCACCTCATCTGAGGCTGGCTCTCATCTCTTTCATTTTATCATTGCTGCAACCCTGTGAAGTAGGTTAGGCTGAGAGAATGTAACTGGCCCAAGATCACCCAGTAAGTTTCCATGACAGAGAGAGGATGTGGACTTGGGTCTTCTAGATCATAGTCCAGCACTTTAACCACTATACCTCACTGGCTCTATAAGAAAATCCTCTAAAGTTGGGCACAGAAACATGTAGTGGTATCATCTATGTCTCCATTATTACATGTAAAGTAAAGTAAAGGTTCCCTTGCTCGAAAGCCAGTCGAATCCGACTCTAGGGTTGCGGTGCTCATCTTCGTTTCAAAGCCGAAGAGCCAGCGCTGTCCGAAGACATTTCCATGGTCATGTGGCCGGCATGACTAAACACCAAGGTGCACGGAATGCTGTTACCTTCCCACTGAAGTGGTACCTATTTATCTACTTGCAATTTCTTGCTTTCGAACTGCTAGGTTGGCAGGAGCTGGAACTAGAGACAGGAGCTCACCCCGTCATGCGGCACTCACGGGTCTTGAACTGCTGAACTACTTGACCTTCCACAGCTTGCAGTTCAGCGTCTTAGCCACTTGAGCCACCGCAGCTCCATTTTATTATTACATGTACCCTCCCACAAATTACAGAAAATATTTTCTGCTGCTCAGAATCAGCTTCTGATGATATTAACTAAAACGCGTGTAAAAGCTGTCAATGTCTTGTTTTTAAGCATAGTTGTGTAACTACACATTTTCCAAAATATATGATTAGCTGAAAATATTTCTGCCATGTTCCTGGAAAATTACTAAGGTGGAAATTATTCAACGTTTGGGGCGGATGATAAAGAGTTGGATTTATTGTGCTGCATCTGTGTGTGGAATGTTTCTAAAGGGCACACCCAAACAGTAGGTGACTGCCCACTTTAAATATGACTGCTTGCTCTTGTAATATCTAGTAGAAGCAGGTATTCAGAAATAGTATTAGCACAGGCAGAGTAGACAAATCATGGGGATACTTAAAATCCTTTTGAAAATAAGGCTGATTATGATAATTTCAGGTTTTCAGCATTGAAATGACAAACTGGACCACAAAATTCGGAATGCATTTTACCCTGTTCATAGTTTGCAAACCAAAGTTCATGATGGGTCTACCATCATGAACTTCCATGAACTTTTAAAGCAGTTTGAGGTGATTCATAGATAGAGCAGAAAGCAGGTCCATCCCTTTAAATCCTTGCTTTATGTTCCCTTCAAAAGGCACAAAAACAGCTGAGCAGCGGGGAACAGCCTATGCCTGACCATTCAGCTGTTTCAGACTCCCTTGTGCAGTCCCTTTAAAGTTTAAAGGGAATGCACAAGAAAGCCCCCAAAACAGCTGAGCTGCTGGCAGCATTCCCAGTGGGAGCATTTCCACTTGTGTAGTCTCTGAGCACCAGCTAAGCTGCAGGGAGCAATCTGCTCCCCCTCGCTTAGGTGTTTTTCAAGCTTTCTGCAAACCCTGTTTAAAGGGACTGCAGTCCTTTTTAACGGGGCTTGTGGGGCCATGAACTGGTTCAGTTCATGACCAAACCTCCCATTTCAGTTGGATTCTTAATTTGGTTCATTGTTTGGCCATGAACTGACATGAACCATGTTTTCCCAGTTTGTGCCTATCCCTAATTGTAAAGCTGTAGCATACATATTGTCAAGCACTGCTAAAGCAAAGTGCTAAGGAATGCTATTACCCTTCCCTTTCCTATGTCTCTGAACATTCAGAGGATTGGCAGGGCAATTTCACCTCTTCTCCACTGTGGTCCCCTCACCTTCCCCAATGGCTATTACTCCATGTAAGTCCCACTACTCAGAAATCAACTTCCCTGGGGATAGATGGCACTGTGTCAGTGAAAGGAAAATGAAAAAGTTTCACTGTATTGTTCTACATCTGGCCAGCTGGCACACAGCCAGCCAAGACGAAGCCAAGCTGGACCTATCTACCAGTTTGAGATCAGGAACTGATACTGGAAACAGTGACAAAAAAAGTAGAAGCCAGTGTGACTGTGGAAGATGCATCTCAATAATATGAGTCTTCTTTTAAAATGATGTTGTTCCAGTACCTCTTTGGGAAGTCCAAAGGTATTTCCCACAAGATACTTCCTGCAATGTCAGTAATTGCACCAAAAATTCATTCTTAGTGGGGTCTTCTGTCTTTCCTGAATAAATTACAGATCCTCACAACATTCTAAAGTGTAGTTAAGAATACAATATATGCAGTTGAGCCAGTTGTAGAAGTAAAATAAAACCATCCAAATAATTTGACTTAAGTGTGTAAAGTGCTCTGATGTTGATCAGATCAGGGATCTGTTGAGAGAAAATAGTGATTAGCATTCACCAAAATAAGCACTGCATTTTCATATGATACATAATGAAGAACAATTAGAACAGGGAGCTTTATGTTAAGTCCTATCCTAGTACAAGGAAAAATGGTAAATGACCGGTTAGACATATCAACTGATAATAACAGTAGTTAACTGACCAGCAAAACTGCTTCATTTGAAACAAAAATCGAGTACTTTACATTTTCTTTTACAAATGGCCAGATCCAGTTCAGTTATCAGTAACATATAAAAATTTAAAATAATTTATGTGGAAGGAAATCTAATAAGAGAAAAAGAATGTATACTTAGCTTTGAGATCAAAAGTTCCATTTGTTTTGATCACTCTGTTCATACGGGGAGGGGGGGAGGCATTTGTATCTAATTCCCCAAAAGTGAAAGATTGAAGATAGCAGTGTGCTCTGTTATCTTGCTGGACTATAAAATAATATTTAACCATTTAAATTAAATCTGTACTTTAGTAAAAATGTTGATTTGCTGTACCAAAGAGACACTGGTTATTGGGGGGGGGGTTGTTTTGTTAGGGGTGATATTTTTAACTTCTAAAAATTCTATGTAGTATTTTTTTACTGTGAATCCACCCTCAGGGCTACTTTTACCAAACCTTGCGAGCTGGAAAGAACCCCAATGGTGGCCGTTGTAATCTGTGTTCTGCTTCTGGCACTAAGCCTATGGATAGATTATCTCTAAATGGAACCTTGCTTTGCCCCCCCAGTCGGAATAATGAGACAGAAAACAGATTGGAATTAAACAAGGGCCACTTTATTAACTATTTAACAGAACATTGCAGCAATAACAACTAAGCAAGCATGGAACAGGCAAGGCAGGCGTCACTTCCCTGACCAACCCCCTTGCCCTTAAAGGGTGGGTCACCCAGCTCCAGCCGTGAGCCGTTTACTCTCTGGCTCGTGACCAGCAGCCCAGCAACTGGTTGCCTTCTAGGAGCGCCTACCCCTGAAGCCTTTCAACTTGCAGGGAGGAGCCTGCCATAAAAGGTTCCCAGTGGAAGTGATCACCATTCCCCACCCTGGACCCTGAAATCCGAAGGCAGTTCCTGATGACCGCCTGTTCCCTAACAGGATATGCTGAAAGGTGCTCACCAGTCACGTTTCTTGCTTGCATAAACCTGCCATAGCCAAGGTCAAGTCTCTGCTTTGGCCTTTGCTCCCCACTCAGCAACCTAGTGCTGACCTAATTTCTTGCTGCAAGTCCTGTAAAAAGATCCCATTGCCCTTGTCAGACAAGTGCATCCCGTCATCCCTATACAGGTCTGGGAACACGACCCGTATATTGGGGTGCGGCAAAAACATCCCCAAACCAGCATCCATGGCCTTTCTCAGCTGCTTATTTACCTTGCGTCGGGCGCGGTCAATACACTTGGGGTCCTCCAAGTTCTGCCACATTTGGCGGGGCAGTATACTATCTTTACGCCGGGCCACCTTGCCCTTATCCTCGCAAGGTCTGCCTCAGTCTGCAACACAAGGGCCTTGCCCTTCAATAGACCCAAGTCATTGCCCCCCAGGTGTATTACCAGTACGTGAGGAGGGGGCCCTCTCCTCTCATGAAAAAGTAGGGGAAGAAGAGCAGGCCATCGCATGCCCCTCCTTCCCAACCACTCTACTGTCGCCCATTCACTAAGGCCAAGCTGAGAGCTGCTGGATGTCCTCTTGGCCCGATGAGCCGCCCAGAAGACCATGCTGTGGCTGCAGATGGTAAGCCTTTGTTTTGCTCTACGGCCTGCAGCATCTGTAAGAAGAACATTATTAATGAATCATCCGACCATATGTGATAATTATAACACACAGCTTCGCACGTAACCTTTATAACGGCGTGACCGCCAGCGACCTATTCATTGAATGTCATCGCCTATATACCCCATAGCCGCCGCAGTTGAAGCGGCCCCTATCCAAAAAGAGTGTGTTCCAAAGCGAACCCCACCCAATCCCAAACGCTCTAAAGCCTTCTGTGTCATACTCCAAAACTGAAACTTAGTGTGGGGGGGTGCCATCCTTATGCCAGAAAAGGTAGCCCCAACCCTCACCTCTCAATGCAAGGTAATGGCTCAAAGCTTCAACTGGGCATAACTCCACTTCTGAACAGCGTTCAAGCTCCGTAACCTTCCCTCTGCCACACTGGTCAGTCTTTGACCGACGTAGCCTAATCACAACTTTGGATTCTGACACAGAGACGTCCCGCCGCTCAAGAGCCAGGCCAGATGCATCCTGCCGTGAGCTTGCCACCAGCTCGCTAATCCGCAGCGCCCCAAAGAAGGCAACCAGCGATGCTGCATGAAAAAGGGCAGCTTCATAGCCGTCAGCACACAACGTGTGCCACTGCGACCGAAGTCCCTGCAATATCGCTGGGGTGAAAGGTTCTCTGCTATCAGCTGTGACCCCACTTTCCCTGGACCAGCCCTCCAGCATCTTCCGAATACGGAAGTCGCCAGTCCTATTCGCATACCCCGAAGCCTTGCTGGCATATGCCAGTGAAGACAATTTGGCCCTGATGGTACTGGATGACAAGCCCTGGCCCCTCAACGTCACACATAATTGCATTAAATGAGCGACAGGTATGGACCACACCTGCTGCAAGCCTGCACCCTCCCTGAAGGACAGGAATTGCTTACCCGCCCTCATGTAAGCTCTGCGTGTGGAGGGGGCAAGAGCCAGGCTCATAGCCCTGTTGGCCTCAGCCCGCCAATCTGCCACACCTCGTCTGGCATAAGCACCGGGAACCGATCGGCATCTGGAGCCAGCTGACGGAATCTCTCCATCTGTTTTCGAGAGAGAGCGTCAGCGACCCCATTATTAACTCCCGGCACATGCCTAGCCATAAACATTATATTATGGTGTAAACACTGCAGAGTGAAGGCCCTGACCAGAGCCATGACCCTAGGGGACCTGGACGTCAAGGAGTTGATTACATGTACCGTGGACATGTTGTCGCACCAGAAATGGACGGTGTGGTTGGCAAAGTCCCCAGCCCAAATCCACACTGCTACGACAATCGGGAAAAATTCCAGGAAGGTGAGGTCAGTAACCCACCCTGCCTGAAACCACTCCTCAGGCCAGTCCCCAGCACACCAATGCCCTCAGAAGTATACCCCAAAGCCAGAGGAACCTGCCGCATCAGATGCAACCTGCAGCTCTGCTTCGACTAAGAGGTCCTCCCGCCAAAAGGACACCCCATTGTATGACTCCAAAAATTGCTTCCATACAAGGAGGTCATCCTTGATCCCCTTAGTGACCCGAGTCCTATGATGGGAAAGCCGCAGACCCCTCACAGACATGCAAAGTCTCCTAATAAAAGCCCTACCAGGCACCACAACTTTGCATGAAAAGTTGAGATGACCTACCAACTGCTGCAACTCCAAAAGGGTTATTTTATTCTTTCTCCTAGCTGTGTCTATTAATACCCGCAGCGTATTTAACTTATCCATGGGCAATCTGCAGCACTGTCCCACCATGTCAATCTCTATTCCCAGGAAAGTCAAGAGAAGGGATGGTCCTTCAGTTTTTTCTTGAACAAGAGGAACTCCCAGCTCCAGTGCCAAATTGATGAAGCTGGACAGCAAATATGAGCATTGACCCATACCCCTCCTTCCTACCAATAAAAAATCGTCAAGGTAATGAGCAGTGCTGCCGAGGCCCGTCCTGTACCTCAAGGCCCATTCCAAAAGGGAACTGAACCAACAGGTTTCAGTTTCGGTGTTGCGAATGGTGGTCGAGCTTCTGGGACTCTCCCAGAGATGACCAGCCCACGCACGGCTGGGGGGGTCTCTGCACAAGCAGGGACCCTAGTGAGCCTTTGTTGAAGGCTCCGAACCAGGGGGCGCTTTGGGGAGCAGCCTCTTTGCCGGCGTGACGGCCGGGAGATTGAGGCTCTCCCCCAGCCCCAGTGGCCCCACTGTGTTGTGCCCGGATGGGACTCAGCAACGCCACCGACTTCTCGGAGTGAAGCAGCAGAAGATGATTTTTAAAAGAAAGATCTGCTTGGAAGTGGTTTAAATGTGTGTGTCCCCCTAATCGTACAAGCGCACGGGAGGAGGGAGGAATCCCCCCCCCCTCAGAAAGCGGAGTGTACAAACGAGAAAGGAAAGGGAGGGGAGAGAAAAAGCGGAGTAGTGAAGTTACATTTTGGGGCTCTATCGAAGGAGAAGAAAGTAGCTTGTCTCCTGAGGTGCGCGGCACGGACTTCTTTAAAATAAACAATAAAGATGTCGGGGCAAAAAAGAATTCCAGACAAGCCGATGAAGAAGCTGGGAGCTTCCGGTCCTGGCAACCTCCCCCTGGAGCCAGCTGTCAATCAACAGAAAAGTGAGTCACTGTGCCCTCTGCTGGATCAAATGCAGAAGATCAGCGAAACCCTTTGTAACATGGAAAGTGTGCTCAATAGTCAGCAGAAGCAGTTAACAGACACAACTAAGAAGATGGAGGAGATTGCAGAGAAATGTTTGGTCTCGACGGAAGACACTAAAAAAATTAAGAAAAAGGTCAATAAAATAGAAAAACATCAAGAGATGCAGGAAAAAAGAATTTTAATGCTTCAGATGGAAAAATCAAATTTGACTCTCCGGTTTCAGGGCATAAAGGAAGAAGAAAAAGAAGATCTCAGAAGTATGTTGGCAAATGCCTTGGCACCTCTGCAGAGAAGCGCAAAAATTAAGCGAGGAAATGGATGTGGCCTACAGAGCCTACTCCAACTTTACCAAGAAAAATTATCTGCCAGCAGAAGTGGTTGTCAAGTTTACTAAGCAGCGTATTAGAGATCAAATTTTAAGAGCGACTTCAGCAATGCCCTTGAAGATTGGTGAGCAGAATATCAGGATCTTAAAAGATGTTCCATATGAAATTCGAATGAAAAGGAAAGCATACAAAGGACTGACCTTGTTTCTACAAAAGCATCAAATTGGTTATAAATGGGCGATTCCCGAAGGACTATTGTTTAAATTCAATGATAGGAGAGAGAAGATCGACTCTGTCTTCAAAGCCCAAGAATTTCTGAAGAGACACGCCAGTTCAGAGGAAGATGCAGAACTCGCTAAATGGACAATGTTAAGCAGCGAAGAAGACAGTGGCCCGGAAGAGGGAGGTGCAGAATTGGAAGATGGAGGAGCGAAGAAAGGGCCATCTTATAATCTGAGAGATTTGAAAGGAAGACACCCCAAGATATAACATTGGTTCGTGAGGCGACAAGAGGGAGCAGTTTAATAATTAACCCCAAAGGACTTTACTAACGTATTTAACAGGCTGATTTTGGACTTTCGATAAGATGAAAAGAAGATCTTTTAACCACGGTGGAAGCCAAGAACTCTACCTGTACTAACAAAAAGATTAATGTACTAACAGAGAATTCACTCAACTCTTTTCTTTATCCCTCTATATACCCGTCCCCCTTTCTATATATAAAAGCAATAAAATTCTATCCTTTTTAGGGGAGTTTAAAAAAACAAAACAAAAAAAAACCAAAAAGGAACTGAACCTCTCAAAAGTAGCGCAGGATACTGAGCATCCCATTGGAAGGGCCTTATCCATAAAGAAATTGCCCTCAAAAGCAAACCCCAGGAGCTCAAAATCATCAGGGTGGACAGGCAGGAGACGAAAGGCTGACTTAATGTCACATTTCGCCAATTCCACTCCCTGACCACAGCAGCGCACCCCCCTCAGGGCCTGGTCAAAAGACGTGTGTCTAACAGAACATAACTCATCTGGTATCGCATCGTTCACCGACTCCCCACGTGGATAGGACAGGTGGTGAATGAGACGATACTCACCAGGTGCTTTCTTTGGCACCACTCCCAATGGGGAAACCCTCAAATTATCAACAGGGGGTGAAGGAAAAGGACCAAGAACTCTACCCTCCGCACATTCCTTTGCCGAACAACGTGCTCCATACCCTGAACTGATTTTAAGTTAGGAGCCATGTACGAAGTCCTAAGGCCTTGGAAAGGTATCCTAAACCCCCACGTAAAACCCTCAAGTAGGTAAACCCCATTGCCGTGGTTCGGGTAATCCCGTTCCAGCACTTGTACCTTAAGTGGGCTAGGACCCTTTGTCAGAAGGGGGGTTATAGCCCCCGCCTCCACTGAGGCACTTTCCAACTTTCCCACCTCCCCGTCCTTTAGGTTTAGGGCAGTTGAACAAAGCGTGAGGCCCTGTGCACAGTGGACACTCATGGCGGAAGGAACAAGACTTCCGACCACACGTCCCATGGGAGGTAAACTCCCAGCAAAGCAGGTGTCTCTGAACTGCCTGCCCCGCCTGGGCGCGGGTGCCTGCTTGATTTGCAGTCTGTGGCTTACGTATGGAATGACCACTGTGCGACCTCTCATTGCCAGGGAACTTGATTGCAGACACAATCTGCAACCAAAGGTCTGGGTGTATCCGGTCCCATCTCATGGCCGGATTCATGGCTGCCTGCATATGGAATTGCTCATCATATTGTGACCACGCCGGGCCTGGGAAATCAGTAAATGCTTTATAAATAATATCCATGTATTGGAGCGGCGCAACTGCTCTCCATGGATGATGCCTTACAATAATTGTCGCATAAATTAGGAACCCCGGGTACCAGTTTGCCCAAGTTCTCTCTACCACCCGCCTCTTTAACCGTTCCTTCTCCTGGTCATCAAGATTGTCTTTGTCTTTTTTCCCCAACTCCCTATATAAGAGAGTATACATGTCCACGTACTCACCCTTAAGGATCTTTTCTTTGATGGCGATAGACAAATGGTCACCCAGGGGCAGCCCAGCATCCCCGGATGGAATAGCACTTGCAGAGACCATCTCATAGGAGACTGTCCCTGCACCTACATAACCTGACCCAGGCTGCGGATAGCCCCATCCGGGCCACACCCCGGGGGGAGGGGGTGTCATACCGCATCCCCAGCCTGGGTATTGCGGCCAAGTACCTGGTGGCATGGATGCAGAAAATGCAGACGTGCCCAGCGGGCAGGGACCCCATGGCCAATGTGTGCTGCTCTTCTCCACATTATCATCCTTACCTCCCTTTTGAGCTGGTCCCGAATAAACTTCCACTTGGCGCTCCTCCACACCTTGCCCACACTGACCAGAGGGCCCTTCGTTGACATCCCCGGCGGATGTTCCCTGTTGGTCTTCTAAAAATGCCAGGCGGGCCAGAACCTGCACCTGAAAAGAGGCATTGGCAGCATTAGCCACTCCCTTCAGATGCTTACCCAATTCCGTCTTAGTAGAGGCACCCCACTGTTGTTCAAGTGCTGCCAGTCTCTGTAAGATTGCAGCATTAATGGAATCCTCTTCTTCCTCCTCAGAGGGAACAACCGGCACTTTCTGCACCGGCGGCCGCTTAGGAGCCGGCTGTTTTCCTTTCGCTTTCCCTTGCCCTTTTTTAGGGGCCATAGTAAGAGAATGGCACTAAAATAAGCCAGTATTCGTAACCCAATGGCCTCTGAAGCAGCTGGACACAAGGACCAACTGACAGTATTGTAAGAATTGGTCTAAGGAGACCTACACAAAATGGCCGACATTACCAACTAGCACCTAAAATGGCTGCTACCTGTCAATCAGCCTATTCAAGATGGCCGCCCCCTATAATAATCTAAAATGGCCACCACCATAGGAAAATAACAGCACCCTTCACCCACAGGCACACTTAAACCAACAGCTGGGGAGTAAAATGGACACGTCAGGCGAAAACTGAGGCCCCAGCAGCCTCACCACACTGCTGTTACTAAAGAAGTGCCTTGGCCGGTATCCCAGAAACCTAAATCTTCGTATTGTGTGTGTGTAGTCTTGCTTAACAAAATCTGAGAGTCAGCAGGCTGCTTGCCGCCACTGCCGAGCCGATCCTTGACTCCCACTGCCTTGGCCCGCAGCCAGGGACAAGCCGCCACTTCAGGAGATCACCACCACATCCCGATGATCCGCCTACAGGCCCAGGAACCGGGCAGCACCCCCAAAGAAAACACACTATTCAGCGCTCTACTAGCCACGCAGCCGAGGGGAAAAAACCCTTGACACAGGCTGGTGCGCTGCAGCAGGCGCGCTGCAGCAGGAGATCACCGCTGTGTCCCGAAGATCCACCCTCAGGCCCAGGGACCTGGCAGTACCCACAAAGAAATTGCACTATTCAGCGCTGGGCTAGTCACTCCGCTGAGGGGGAAAAGGGGGGAACCCGCGACACAGGCCCGCGTAGCAGCAGCACCCGTTCGCCTCCCTAAAACCCCGGGACTCCTGCAGGACTCCTGCTGCCTGTCAGTAAGGGCCCCAACTGGGTGGGTAAGGCAGCAGAAGGCCGGCTCTTCAGGCTCCGCTCTGTGTGCTCTCTGCTTGCCGAGCACGCAGAGCAACTGACAAAGGGCGGGAGCGGAGCCTGGCCCTTTGAAGCAGCCGGCTCCGCCCCCTGCCACATCGGGACGCATAGCGTCCCAGCCGTTGCCGTCTCCAGTCCTCCGTTCTCAGACACTGCTACGGAGACCCTGGTCTGGCTCCACAAAAGTTCCTCACATTTATTGCATGAGTGCACTCAAACGTACTGAAGGTTCTATATGTAAAATAAAACAGACAAAGAAGATTCATATATATAGCATGCCTGAAAATTTTCTTTCTTTTCTTTCCTTTATGGGTGAAAATGTGGAACAAGATAAAAGTTGCTTTGGGGTATGGCCTGGAATATGACAGTTGGCTGTCTGGGATTGGGAAGTGATTTGATAACTTTGCTCCTTCCTACTAAATGAATTAGAATCCAGGCTCTGATTTGAATTTTGCTTTGTAGTAAGAGTTAATATTTTTTTAAAAAATGACAGATACGAAATTTGCAGCCTTTTAGAGAAGAAATCATGTTTTGGAGGCCATGCTCTCACACTACATTTCTCTAGTTTTAAAGTAATATAAATCAGTCTGCATTTAAAATGACACAGTCATGAAATAGGGCCCACAAGGTTTCATATAAATATCAAACTATTTAGGTGCCAGATTTATATGCGCTCAACACCTGGCCAAAAGAAATGTATTCTGACAATATATAAAGAGCTTTTTCCCTGAGATGAACAAGTGAACTTTAATGTGTTCCCAACCTTCAATATCTCCCACTGAAAGTATGTTAATAAATCATGCTCCTTCAGAAGGGTACCAGGTATAGTATGGAAGCTGATCTATGCTAAAAATCCAAACCTAGTTATGGGTGTTTTGTCTCCCCAACTTTTATTAGCAATTGCAGAGTTAATACAGATTATTTAGGTAAGTTTCTGAAAAGATGAACAAGTGTGTGAAAAATATTTGTACATGCATTTTTGTTCCTTTAAGCATTATGCTAAGCAAAACAAAGATAACTATGTTTGCAGAGTGCAGAGATGCATTAAGCAAATGCAAAGCTTGTTGGTCATGCTTGGCCTACCAAGACTTCCCACTGTTATTTGCCCACAATAGGTGTTGCTTTTTCAAAGGAAAGCCTGAAAGCAGTATGTTAGTTGCTTAACACTTGAATCTGATAAAAAGTGTGTTGTGTACAGTGTGATACAGAAGATATCAAGTGGACACCTGCAACAGAATGCTACAGATGGCTTTTCACTTGCTTCTTATGTATTCCTTAAATTCAGACCAGTGTGGGGCATGGATTATTGGGCTGAGAAATTCCTGTTTGCAGGAATGATCATAGTTCTATCCTCCTCCCATTTCCCCATTATCTTTCCACAGTATTTGATTCCTTTTCACCCTTCCCATTTCACCACAGTCCCTTGACATAATTCACACCACGTACCTTTTCTATCATCCCCTAGTTCTTTGCCCCCTCCCCAGTTATAACAGAGAGACAAACACAAGAGTTATGATTAACTAAGGGCTACTTTATTAATTGTTTACAATTACTGCAGCAAGGGCAAACTTGAGTGCAAATCCACGTAAGGCAGGTGTCAGACCTCCGACTACCCCCTTACCATAAGCTGGGTGAACACATATGCCCCAAATATGAGCCATGTCACTTGTCTCACCCTCAGCCAGCAAGGCCCCTCTGGGAACCTTCTAGTAGGGTATCAACCCCCCCGAGCCACACAGCCAGGGCCGGCTCGCTCACTAGGCGAGCTAGGCGCTCGCCTAGAGCACTGGCCCTCAGGGGCGCCAAACCAGCGCCCCGAAAAGCCCCCCCCACTGCCTTAAACAGGCGCCCCTGACTCTCCCTGCCACCCCCACCCCCGCCAGCCTGAGCGCCCGTCAGAAGCGGGGGGAGAGGTGGAGCAGCATGGCGGCGGGCAGCCAGCAGGGAGAGTCCCCGCTGGCCAGCCGCCGCCATGCCGCCCCACCTCTCCCCCCAGCTTCGTTCTGAAGCACCCCGGACGGGCACTCAGGCTGGTGGTGGCTGGCCAGCAGGGACTCTCCCCGCTGACCGGCCACCGCCATGCCGCCCCACCTCCTCCCCGGCTTCTTTCTGAAGCGCTCCAGACGGGCGCTCAGGCTGGTGGCGGTGGCGGCAGTGGGGAGAGTCCCCACTGGCCAGCTGCTGCCATGCTGTTCCACCTCTCCCCCCCGGCTTCGTTCTGAAGCGCCCTTGACGGGCACTCAGGCTGGTGGCGGCGGCGGCAGCGGGGACAGCCCCCGCTGGCCAGCCACCACCATGCCGCCCCACCTCTCCTCTGACCCTGGCACCTATACCCAACCCCCTCACTTCCCGGGTGCTTGGGTGTGTAGTGTCCCAAGGCTGCAGTGCAGTGGCTGGAGGCACAGAGGCAGCAGGCTGACCTCTGGTATTGCATGGCCATGCTGCACCCCTGACAGGGGCCTGTGCTCTTACACATTTAATCTCTGTTGCAGTGGCTGCCGTGCCACCATCAGCCTGTTGTCCATGCAGTGCTCACTTCTAGAGCCGTGCCCCTGCCAAAAAAGGAGTGGGGGAGGCTGAGGGGTGGGGAGGGAAGCTGAGGGGGAGACCTAGCCCAACCAGAGCCATCCCCAGGCCACCCTCTACCAGCCCTTCCGCCCATCGGCTGGAGGCTAGAGGAAGGGGTGAGAGCAAGCACAACAAAGCACAGTTGGTAAAGGCTGCACGTGTCAATCTCAACCTGCCAAATGTCTGAGATCTCTGCCTTGCTGCTCCAGAGGCTGCTGTGTGTTCCACTTCCCTGGACTCTGGCCTGACTGGGCCATCTGGAACCTCCAGAGAATGGCTGCTATCCCTGTGGCAGCCCATAAAGCTGCTGCAGCCTACCTTTCAGACACAGCTGCTGATGAGACCAGCTCTCCAGCTGACTGCTCACCCCACACTGAGTGCATGGCCATCCCTTCAATCATGCTGCCATTCACATGACCTTGGCTGCGGCCTAAGCCAGTCTTCACTTCCTGTCAATTCAGAACTTGACCTCACAGCCTGAGCACAAGGCAGCAAGAGGAAAGAGGAGGGTGGAGCTCCTGATTTATCAAAATATTTTTTGTTTTACAAGGTAATAATTTGTTCTTAAGGGAAGTCACACATTGATACCCTGATCTAGAGTAACTTAATAACACTTGGTTCTCCTCCATCAGAATCATACAAATGGTGGGAAGCCATGGCTTAATTCCTCCCCCACCTGGCTTTACTCCACTCCAAGGGTGCGTTCAGATGCGCCGTTTGAGCCGTTTTCAGCACGGCTCAGAAACGGCTTTTACCTGCGCGTTCACACGCCCAACATCTGCCCACCGTCCCCAGCCGTCGCTTTCTGGAGTAAACCCTCTGTAAACTGGAGTATTTTGATACCACTTACCCAAGTGGTGTTTTCCTGATTCTCCGTTTCAAGCCGCACTTTTCACTGTCTGATCGCTCCACTTCCGGGTGCTTCAACCCCCCTCCCCTCTGGGAAGCTGCCTCCGGCTTCCAGTTTTAGTCTGCCATTTTTTTTCCCCTTAGCGGTGTGCGCTTGAGCAGAGCTCCGCACTTAAGTTAAATAAAGAAAAGCTTCACTGGTGCCTAGTTTAGGCATTTAGATGAGTCTGGGATCTTGGGGAGGCCATTTTCGGGGAGAAAATGTATAAAGGAGTCTTCATTTAAACTTTAAAGGGGCCGGTTGAGATCGCTCTTCTGCGCACGTGCCAAACTTTCTGTTCGGGAGAGGGCTGCCTGTGCGCATGCTCAAAGGAGAGGGGAAAAACCCCCCACCTGCAGGAGGACGGCGGGGAGCTCTGACGGAGGAGGTGTGTGATCGCGATTCTCCAGTTTAAAAAAAAACAACGCATTGTGCCGGAACAGTTTAAACCGCTCCAGCACGCTGTCTAAACGCACCCCAAGTCACCTCCTAGTAATTAACAAACCATATTTGAGGTGCAAATTATGAACTGCTTCCATGTTCTAATTGGCTTATAATATTTTTGCATGTCTTTAATTTTCACTTGCTGCTTAGGAATTGTACTATGACAGCAGTTTTTTTACCTAAGCAATGCTTCCAGCATAATAACTGGCTGCTGGTTTATTCATTACTAGGAGGAAATGTTGATATATTGATATTAGTCTGAAGGTGATGAAATAGTTAACTGTTGGAAGCAAGTGCCACTTCTCTGTATCTTACATATCATGCTCTATAAGTGTCTTCTTCTGTGAAGAGGATCCAGATTGGGGAAAATTTTAATCCTGAAAACAGTAGCTCTGGTTCAGTATTGTTAAGCTTTGTTTCCCACCAGAAGGTGTTCTCTGGCTCAGAATGAAAAAATAAGGTTCTGTGCATGTGTGATCAGATTTATTTGTAGATGCATGCCATAAATACATTTCTTGGTGGTTGTTTTTTTTAATGAATCTCACACTAGTTTCTGTAATCAGACCATTAACTCTTTGGATCTTTTCAATTTCTTGAAAATATTCTGTGTTTTTGCTGCCCCCTAGGCAGATTCCTCTCTGATTCCTGAATGTGCTGTTTTTGGTGAATAGTGGAAGTGAGTGCTTGACTTTCCAAACAGTTCCCAAACATGGCTGGTGTTGGCGGCTGCCACTCTCAGGGGCTAATGGAACAAAATGGTTGTGTGTAGTACTGTCAATGCACATGCCAGAAATAACTCTGGAAGCACAAGCCAGAAAGAACTCTAGACAATTGATTAACTTTAAAAATGCTTGCTGAGAGAATTCTTAAGTGCCTATTCCAAATCAAGTTGGGAGAAGTTTCTCTTTCTCTAATTAGAGTTCTGATTTGGAAAGTCCAAAATAGTGTCACATTATGAAAAACCAACATACATAAATGTCATAGCAATGCTAAGGCTAGCTTCTTCTGGGGGAAGAGCTGATATAGCCTGTTAGACCATTATTGCACTTGTAAAAGTAAGCCTGCCCAAAATTCTGTGATGTGATGTGAAACTTTGTTGCAGGATCAAGAACTTATTGGCAGGGATGCCTGTTGTTGTTTTGATATGCCAGCTTTAATCATGATCAATAAAGTTAAGACCCTGGGCTTCAATGCCTTTGTCAGTCTCTTCATTTTGAGTTGAAGTACAGTGATACCTTGAAACCCTTGACCCACAAAGGCATAGGATGATTCTGTAAAGTATAACTACAGTTATTGGTCCAAAAGGGACTGCCCTAATCTTCTTTCTGTCTGGTGCATTACCTATTAATTAGACTAACAGTTCCTGAACCTGGAGAAAATTAAGTTGAAGGAGCCTCCTGGGAAGGCAAAAATGGTGCTGAACATTCCCAGATCTCATGAAGTGAGACTGTAGAAAAAAGGTTCAAACTTTACAATGACCGTGAAGAAGGTGAGAGAGGGTACATAAGATATTTCAGATACTTTGTAGCAGAGATGCCCTTGAACGTTGATTTATCATGTGAGCAATAGCATGACTAGAAGGTGAACTCTTCCCATTCATTGGCAGAAAAACAGATGCATTTTCAATTTACATTGTTCCACTGAAATCAGTGGAAATCAAATGGAACCTCACCAGAGTTCATAGACAATGAATTTTCTCCTATGGATACTCTTTTTTGCTATTCTCCTGAAATTGTTGGGATGTTTCCTCTTTTGCTCTGTAGACATTACATATAACAACAACAACAACAACAAAGGACCTTTTATTCAAATCCTTTCTCTTCCAGTAGTCACTTTTACTGCTACCAGATGTCTTTGCCTTCAAGCTTATAAGTACATCTTTAATGTGCTGAAACATTTGTTGCCAAAAGAAAAAACCACCACATTCCAATAGGATCTCTAAAATGCTATTTGCTTATCGTGTTTATGACAAAGGCTACAATCTTTCATTGATCATCAGACTAATGTATGTTGCAGGTTATAATGGCTGTTTACTTTTTAAATTGTTTTATTTGGATCTCAAATCTTCATGTAATTAAGTTGTAACCTTGTTCGGCATAATTACAATGAGGGGTGCTTCTGAAGACTCCTCCCCTCTGAATTTCTTTTAGATTTGTTTAACATCTACATGAAAGTGCAGTGATTGACTGGAGTGAGATGTTACTAATATATAGATGATACCTAACTCCTCTTCTCCCTGTAGCAGAGTTGAGAAATTCCATGGAAGTCTCAAAGAAATGCTCAGAGTATTTGGATGGTTGAAGGTCAATAAACTGAAGTTCAATCTAGATATGACTAAGATATTGCTGGTCAATGTAACACTACTCTAGGATTGAGGAGTTAACCTGTCTGTGGCAGAGTAAGGAATTTTTCTGAAGTGGCAGGTTTGAAGTTTGGGGTACTACTGAATCCTGGGCTGCAGTTGGAGGCTGTCTCTTCCATAGTAGTTTTGATTCTCCTTGTTCTGGTCAAAGAGTGGTGCTAATAAATTTGCTTTTTGTCATTCTTCTGTATTTCTGGAATTTATAAAGAGTGCTGCAGTGGTGGAGCACATGTATAGTCTATTGCAGGGGTACCCAACACGGTGCTGGTATGCACCATGGTGCCCACTGGCACCTTTCCTGGTGCCTGCCAAGTGTTTTTAGGAAGTGGGAGGAGCCAGATGGGACTTTTGCCCAGCAGGGCTTCTGATTGATAATTGGAGGTCCAATTGGCTGTGCAGATTTTTTTAAAAAACACAACATTACTTTTGAAGCAGGTGCCACCACAACACAGGGATTTTAATTGTGTGACTAAAGATAATGCAACAAATTATTTTAAAAGAATACACTTATTTTAAGAGGCATCCTGTAAAGCAGAGCCTCTGCCTGACATGTTGAAGAGTTAATAGTATTGTATTAGAATTATGCATACCCTCACTCCTTGACAATTTGTGGTTAGCTCTATCTCCTGTGGCATCCACCACACTGTGTCAGAATTCCAGTGGAGCCAACAGGCTCAAAAAAGTTGAGAACCCCTAGTCTATTGCTTAACTTTCATTATTTTATTAACTATTTTGTTATTGAAAATGTGTGAACATCTCACAAGATCATGTGAGCACAAACACTTTTCTCTCCCTGAAAAATCCATGCAGTTTTTTTAAAGTGTTACTTTGAGCACAAGGTCCATTTTAAATATATGATCTTTAAACAAAAAGAGCTGTTTTGCCTTACTGGGATGGGGAGTGGTTTTTGATATCCCTCTATTCATTGCAGGGGTGGGGAGGATAATGCATTCATTTCTGCTCACACATGGATTCCTGCATGTAAACCTGAAACTTTTACTGTTTGAATCTTTTTTAAAATTTGTTTCTACAAAATTTTGCATGGTTGCTTTTCTCAATCCAGATTTAAAGGTCTTTCCTGTTCCCAAATGTTTTTGTTTTGGGAATGAAGAGAAAATTAAATTTCAAGAAACTTTAAGCTCCACTGCCAAGAAGGCTTGTCAATGATGATCTCTCTCTCTCTCTCTCTCTCTCTCATCCATCTATCCTATATAAGAAAATGATCAGTACAAAGAAAACACAGGAAAAGAAAGATATGTCATAAAGAATAAAAATATTTCATTACATTAAAGAATTTTTGAAACCCTATATAAGGTACAATGACAATAACTTCTATTGGGATACATTTATAGTCAGCTTTTAACTTTTCAAACTACTCATACTACATCTTCATTGCAATGAATTTATATACCATATTTTAGACTGCTTCTCATTCTAGATTTGTTTCCTGCTTTCATACATGTAATACACACTCTATTTCTCCTTGAATTTTGAGACTGATCTGTTTCTCAAGTAAGTTGTTAGTTTTGCCATTGCTGCATACTCAGAAAGTTTATTTTCCCACTCTTCTAATTGTGGGCAAATGTTTGCTTTCCATTTTGCTGCATAAATAGTTCTAGCCACAGTCATCATATTTTCTGTTGTAGTTTTTGTTCACTTTCTCTATATCCTTTGGAGTTATATACCATCTAAAAACATTTTGTACCAGTTTCCTCTTAATGTCTGATTGGCTGTAAACTTAATATCTCTTTCCCATGACTGTTCCCATTGATGCATAGATATCTGTTATTTAAAGTTATGCATCTATTTAATTGTAAATGTTTACACTGGTTCTTTTTCTGTTTCTAGCTGAAGTAGTAATTTGTAAATCTGTCATAATAGGTGTTCTTTTTGTTTTGTGATCAGCTGTTCAAACCTGATCATCTCTCTTAAAGCTCCACCTTCAAGGTGATGACCTTTAATCTTGAAGCTGATTGATGATACAATGATGAGTGTTTATTTCTTCATCCCTGATGACTTGCCATTACTTCATTTTCCCCAGAGAATTTATCATGATACTGTACATTAGAAAATCATTTTTATTTCTGATATTATTATTGTGATAGGCCTCTGTGGGGCTCAATTTGGGGGGTTCAATAAATTCTGGTGTGTAAACCATATTCTCAACAGTCCATCTCTGATTATATGACTTCTTCCTTGTGCTAAAAATATTTTTTGTTGATTTCTTGATCTATCAGTAATTATGTAAACCTTCATCAAGATCCACTGATTTGAGTTTTACTGTTCTTTGTCTTGAGTCTTTAATCCAATGAGCAATCCAAAGGAAGCTCACCACTTGGTAATATAATTTTACATTTGGAATTGCTAAGCCTTCTCTCGTTTTCTCATCTTGTAATGCCTTAAAACTCACTCTTGGTTTCTTGCCATTCCAAATTATCTGTCTCTGCCATTCTTTCAGTGTTTTTTCTTCTACATGTATAGGTAACATTTGAAACAGAAAGTTTACTTTTGGCAATACATTCATTTTGATTGCAGAAATTCTTCCCAGCCAGATTTTTAATGTTTTCCATCTGGATAAATCTGCATGTATAAATTAGTTATCAATATGTTGATGGATAAGTAGCTTGTAACCACATGGAGTCTGAGGAGGTAAGGTGGGTAATAAATATTTGAAATAAGTAAATAAATATTAATTCCATTTCAGAGAAAAGGTTCACAGCTTGCAGGTTCTGTTAGATATGGCCTTCAGATCTACTATGCCTACCTATTTATTTTGGGGCATGATTCAAAGTGCTTATTATTACTTGTAGCACACTCACGGCTTGAGAATGGGTACACAAAGGGTATAGATCCAAAATCTAATTTTGCAGCACAAGTGCCCTTACAGGTGGAAACAAGGTGAGTGCCTGAGATAACACCTTTGTGCTGCTGTAACTGTGGTGTCATGTATGCCGCTACATCAATTCTGAGGAAAACCTGAAAGTTCCATAAGGTAACTCTAGGAATTGCCAGAAACTCTATGACAACCATAAAGCTTCAAGGAATTCCTAGAGCTAACCTATGTCACTTCTGGGATAAAAATTACCATGATCGATTTATTAATATACTTTCTAATACTATATCAATCTTCCTTGCTTAATTTAATCATGCTTAATACAGTCATTATCATATAAATATCATAATCATATACAAATAATCACATACACATTTTCAAATATGACATCAAACCAGTTCTTCAAATGATACTCCAAGATAGGGGAACCACATAAATCCTGGAAATAATCCTCAAAAAAATCTCACAACTGTAAATTGTAGCTGGGCATTGTTCCACTGGGGAGAATCCCAGGATTTCACCACTTTTCCAATATGTATACATAGTAATCCACTTCTGTGTTCTGATTAGCAATCCAAAGGGAATCCACCATGTATGTACACTTCTGTTTACAAAAAGTCCCAGCAACAAACAGTTGACTTGAAACGTTCATTTCACCCCCCAGTTTCTTCACAGTCAGGACATCAAAACAAGCATATATCAATATCCAGTGTTTTTCATTCAAGACTGAAATCTCCAATATGTTATCTTATTAGTCAGCATCCACTCCCATTAATTACAATAACAACAACAATAATATCAAGTCTTCTCAATCTCAAGGATACATCAAGAAACCCAGTGAAAAATCAAGCCAAGTTCAGTAGTATGTATTTCTTGTTCTAGGACTACTGTTCAGTAGTATGCACTCTTTGTCTGGTGCTATTATACATAAATGTTCTTTAATTTTATTTATTTATTCCACCTTACCCTGCTAGTGGGCTCAGGGTGACTTGCATCATGTCATAAAACAGTACATACGTTTCAAAACAATAACCCATTAAAACATCAATATAAGTTAAACATCAATATAAGTTAATTCTAACAGCGGCAAGTAATTTCAATCTAACATACAGTAAGCTCATGCCAGGAAAGGAGTGGGGAATCACTCTAATGGAAAACTTGTGCCGCTCTTGGTGTTAATAGCACCATAGGGTGCTTAAAGCAGGGGTGACCAATATTATTTGATGTCCACTGCCTCAACCAAAGTCCTGGTGGAACAGCTGTGTTTTATAGGTCCTGTGGAATTGCAACAAATCCCACAGGGCTCTGATCCCAATTGGAAGCATGTTCCACCAGGCTGGGGCCAGGGCCAAAAAAGCCCTGGCCCCGGTCAAGGCAAGGCAGATCTATTTCAGGCCAAGGACTACTAAATGGTGCTGATTTGAAGAGTGCAAGGCTCTCCGGGGCACATATGGGGATATATATATCCCCATTTCCCTTTTGGAAAAAATATAGATTTATACGCACATACGCGCACACGCACACACACACAAAGAATAAGGCCTGTTGTGGGAATAAATACAATGGGCTCTAAAAAGATGCTTTGGGTGAGTGCCCCAGCCTTCCCCACCCACCCACCAATCCTTGCTGTCTTCCCACCCCCCAACCCTTGGCATTCACTTCCCCCACCTTTGATGTTTTCCCACTCCCCAACCCTTGGCATTCACTCCCCCACCCTTGCTATATTCTCACCCCCAACACTTGGCATTCACTTCCCCTCCCAACAGAGCCTCTTTCTGGAGCCCATTGTATTTATTCACTGAGTGGGTGTTGTACTGAGTCTCTCTCCCTTCTTTACTCCTGAGTAAACAAACTGTGCACACACACAATTATTAGAGCTAATGTTTGGGCCAGCTCACCTATTTCTATTTTGTAGGTGCTGCAAAGGGGCTTGCAGGGGGTGGATTTCTCCCCCTCTCCAATTTTGAAAGCAAATAAATGCTTCCTCCTGTGCTCAACCCCACTGTCTGCAACTCTTCTCCCTTCTCCCAATGCTGCAGAAATCTCCAGAAGTTGGTGCAGAGTGCTGGATCCAGGGGCCACACTGATCCAGTGTGTCTTTTATGGAAAGTTTTTTTGTGTGTGCTTTATATACATTGGGTTTTTTTTCCCTCTCTGCAAGCTGAAATCAAGATCTTTTTTAAAAATGGACTGCGTTGCAGATAGGAATGCATGCCTTACCAGGAAGGAAAGAAATTCGTACAAATGAAAGGAAAGTTATACAAAATGAAAGAAAAGTTGCACAGGAGCAAGCTGCACATGCTGCAGTACTGAAGCTAATTATAGAATTTCTCTGTAAATAATTGGATGATCGGTGCAATGGAATGCTGGGCCCAAGTTAGTGTGTCAGGGTCTTATAGAATATAGGGAATCCATCCAACGCTGTTTAAAATGCATCAGTTGCACCATTATCAAAGTACTTGAAATAATTCCACCACACTGTGTTTTCTGACACATTTTGTGGGGGGAATCAGACTTGACTTGGTTTCTAACTGGGGCTTCTTGTTGTGCCCTTGAACTGGAATATTCCTCTAGGTGTCTTTTTGATAGTATTTTGCACCTGGAAGTGAGACATCATGGTAAACTAGCTCAATCTGTCCTATAAACTGCACAGATTTACAGTATTCTCTGCCCAGTTCCCCTTAATAGTTTTGACATTTTAATTAACGTTACCGTCCAGCAGAGTTAATGGAATGGTTCACATGTTGCTCTGTTATGTTGCTGGGTTTTCTGAACATTGGCAAGCTTACACTTGCATATTACTTTACATTATAGATATTTATAAGACTTTTAAAGTCTTCATGATTGCAGAAAAGATATTTAGTTAAATTCGATTGTTAAAACTGATTAGTTTCAATAATAAGGATAAAAATAGGTGGAGGTAAAGTTGGGGGTGAAAATTAAATGTATCTTGATTTGACTGAAGATGAAACAATTGCTATCCGTCAGGGCCTTCTTTCATCACTGACTTTTAAAAAGTTTACACTCCTCAATATGGCAAATAACTATAACATAATGCCAATAATTTCAAAGACATCTTGTAAATAAAACAATCTAGGACTGAAATTTGGTACGGTTGTGGACCCTTTGGAGGATTTTTTAACTCCTGGTTTTCAAAAATTCCTAGGAGAAACAGCAGATGAAATGAGGAACAGGACAATGGGAAGAATCTAGTGGATTCCAATAAGAGTGGAGCTAAGCACAAATATGACTATAATTCCTTTGACTGGTATTTGCAAATATGGTGGGCTAGTTGAACTTGGGTTCTTGAGTAGGTTGAAGAAAGTACAGGGAAACTGGTGCTAGACAAGCCCACAGATCCTCCTGCCTTTTTGCCTGTATTTCAGTATCACTATGTGTACTTTTATTTTTGCCCACCTGCCCCTTGAATGAAGACACAACACCAGTTATGGGTTAAACTGGGAACTTCATTTATAACAAGCTGATCTGCAGAACTGAATTAAACCCCTAAGGCATGGGTCGCAGCAGGCTTGCAATGCAAGCTTCGGGTTGCAGCAGGCTTGCAATGCAAGCCTCCTAAACTAGCAAAACCACCCCAGCTCAGATCCAGATCCAGAATCTGTCTGGACCTTTCACCTGCAGCCCACATGTGTGCATAAAGGGGATGGAGAGGCACAGACCTCACCCATAACTACTAAGGCTTAAGGTTTGGCGTATTTCCCCCAACCTTGAGGAGTCCACCACTGTCACCTAGACTGCACAGGTGATAGGGACCTAGTTGAGGGCCCTGCGATATCACTGATATCAAACTCCCCTTAAACTGTGCCTTCCTGCCACAGAGTGTGTTAGCCTCGGCTTAACTCCACTCCTGCCGTCAGCATGCCAATAGGTCATGTAACCCTGCCTACAGATCAGTCAGGAAAATGTCTGTCCCCACATCAGACAAGTGAACCCCATCAGGCCTAAAGAGATATGGCAACATGAACTGGATCCCAGAATCCCCAGTTCCATTCCACCAGATCCCTGGATCACCCTTCCACCCCTGTGACCACCAACTGGCCAATAATATTGTTCAACCAGTGCCTGGCCTTGCCCATTCAACAGAGGTACATTCTCCAATGCCTAGTTGGGTACCAATCAGGCCCATAGCCAGGATTTTGTGGCTTGTGGGGCATTTTTTTCTAGTGGGGCTGAAAGAAAAGCCATTTAGCTAATAGAAAGCTGTTAACAGGATAGATCTCTAAATTGCAAGCTGTCAACCACTTTAGATGACAGTTCTTAGCCGCTGCAAGTTAATCACTTCAGCTGCTGCAAGTTAATCACTTCTGCCAGCCTAAGCAACAATTTTGATAACAAGCTGGCAAGACAGCTAACACCTAGGCAGAAAAACTCTCTTGAAGGAGATCAGTTTTTCAACATTGAATTACAAGGGATCCTAGAGGTCACCCATTCCAAGAAGTCACCCCTTGCTCAGTGCAGGAATTAGTCAACTACAGCACCCTACTCTGCTTAAAGGAGTGTGCACCATTTTAAAAAACATTTAAAATGTTTTTAAATGATTGAAAAAAAGCATTTACAGGATAAATTCTTGTGTGTTGTGTCTTTGTGAAAGGGGGGCAAAGCCCCCAAAAGCCCCACCATAGCCACAAGCCTGGTACCAATACTGGAGCAGCTGTCTCTCCTTCTTGACCAGTATACGATCTAGTGTCTGCCAATAAGCATGCTGGTGCTGGCTGGTTTTGTGATGCATCGTGCAAAGAAATTAACCATTAGAACCATTGATGTTTATGAACCTATGCCTGATAGGCTCTGGAGCAGCCCAAATGCTGTACATCAGAAGGGGTAACCCCTAGTCTGGCTGCTGTTGATGCTTCCCCAATGCAAATGGGTCAGAATGAGGAAAAGGGAGACAACTGCTGTCAGACCAAGCCAGCATGCCTCCCTCCCATTGGCCCTGCTTCCCGCACTGGTCTTGATTGGCACCCCCTCACCTTCATGTCTTATTCAATGAGGTGGGGTGCGGGCAAACCCCAGCACCTACTCCATGTGATGGGAACTGGCCACGAAGAGATTTTGGGCAGGAGAGATAAGTAGAAAAAGTACACTATGCAACCCGTCATGCAACAGCATGAAAATAGTGAGCTAGAGCAAAAGTCAACAACTTTGTGTCTTAATGCACATGTAGGAGTTACATACTTCAAGCATGTTTCAGGTGGGTGGCTGAATTGGTCTACAGTAAAGCAAGATTCAAGTTAAGTGCTACTTTAAAGACCAGCAACAGTTTCAGGGCATAATCAATCAAGAGTCAATATATTTGCCCTGATCTGGATAGCCCAGGCAAGTCCGATCTTATCAGATCTCAAAAGCTAAGCAGGGCCAACTCTGGCAAGTATTTGGATGGGAGACCTCCAGAGAATACCAGGGCTGAGAGGCCAAAGGCATGCTATAAAGTCACTTCTCTGAATGCCCTCTGTGTCCCAGTAGGGGTTGCCAGATGTCTCCATGACTTCCAGGCACAGGCATGGATGCACACACACACACACACACACACACACACACGAAAAAAATACCAAAAAAAGAGAGACAGTCAATGTATTTAATTTGCACTACTGGATTTTCATGGGGGGAGAATCTAACAACCAGCCCAAAATCCTGGGGAACAAAAACAATTCTAAAATTGCCCTAGAGGGCTCCCACCCAAATAGGGCTAATGTTAGGAATCACTGTTGAATAAAGTCTTCGTTCTTATCACATGGAATAAATATGTGAAGTACTTAAAAATCTGATAGAACTAATTTGTGTTATCTCTTGGCTTGCTCCTGGTAACACTAGGCTGGCCTTCTGGCTAGTTACTTTCCTGCTGGTCTAGAGATTCAAATATAGAAATAACTAAAGTTTAGCTGGATTGACCATGAGGCTAGGGTTACATAACTTTTTTTTATTATTCAAGAGTCATAGCTTTTCTCTGCAGTAGTTTTATTGCTGGGAGGTGCTGCTTGGGTCATGAACTTACCTGTCAGTCAAAGCTGTTATTCAGAAAATGGTTTTGAATTCTCATTTAACAAATATGATAACTTTGCCTTTTTCACAGAATGGATTCTAAGAGTTCTGTGGTTTCTGAGAGCTAATATTAAGCCAATGCTAATTATATTTATAATAACAAAGCCGAATTAAATTATAATGGGGACAGGGAGGAGCAATCTCCCAAGGCTCACTTGCAATTTTTCTGTTTTAATACAGCCTTGATTTGTTAATTTTATTCTAAAATGTCTACTGGTTTGTGTGTGGTGAAAATGAATCTTTTCCTTCCCATTTTATTCAGATGTTTCTTTTCCAGTTGCTGATGAACTTGATAAGTAATGTAACTAATTGAAAATTGTGGCCCAACCCATGGGACTTTATGCAAGTAACTTGGAATGGAATATATAATGATTTTGTTTTGTATTTATTTATTTATATAAGGAGAATGAAGATTGGAATGTGAGGGCAATAACAGTTGTTAGAGCTAGAAGTTCAGGAATTGCCATAAGGGAAGAAGAAGAAGAGGAGGAGGAGGAGATTGGATTTATACCCCGCCCTTCACTTGGAGTCTCAGAGTGGCTTACAAACTCCTTTCCCTTCCCCTCCTCACAACAGACACTCTGTGAGATAGGTGGGGCTGAGAGAACACTAACACAAACTGCTCTTTCAGGAACAGCTGTGCCAGAGCTTGTGACTGACCCAAGGTCACATCAGCAGGTGCAAGTGAAGGAGTGGGGAATCAAACCCGGTTCTCCCAGATTAGAGTCCACACACTTAAGCACTACACCAAACTGGAGAAGCAAACCTTTGCTGAAAAGTGAAGCACATGAAAATCTATTTGAAACAATTAATGGTGTAAGGACAAAGATGGACGTGTTGATCACTTATGACTAGTTCCATAGCAAGCACTGGTACCAAAGATGGCACATTGGCAGCTGCTTTAACTCGATATCCTTGGGGCTTCACTAGCCATATGTTGCTGGCAATTTGTTAATGAAATACACAGGAACCCTTCCTTTGGGGAAAGATAAGGTTCCTGTTGAATAGGAGATGTAAATGCTTCCAGAGGCTTCTTTAATGAAAGCTGAAGAATATTTCTAATCGTTACAAAGAGTGTAGGACTTGCATACACAGAAATTCTTATGGAGAGCAGAACATAATAGAAATTCTACTCTGTGCATTGTGCAATATAAATAAGTAGGGATTGCTCGTTTTACTTTTCATTTAAAAGAAACCTTTAAATTGTAAAAAAGGAAGCATTTTCTCAGTGTCGGTGAAAGGGAGGGAAAAGGTTATGGTTAGCACAATGTGACATATACTTATTTGTAATGGTTCCAAGGTGAAGTTTCTATGTGAATGTAAATTTGTTTAGCCATTGGTTGCATAGGTTTGCTGTATCTAAAAGTTAGATTATTATTTTTTTTGATGGAAGGCATTCTTGGAGTTTAAAAACTCCAGTACAGCAATGGTTGGTTCAGTACAAATAGTTGCCAGTTTTGTTTTTCCATTCGTTGAGATTAATAATAATCTATATAACATTTGAAGGTTACTCAATAAAATGGAAAATTGGAAAGGCAATTTAACATGGGAGGGTGGAGAGAATTACTAGTTCCATAACATTCCATAACATGCAGAGGCCCTCTACATCATGTTGACAACACTTTATCATCTTGGGAGGAAAAGAATTCTGTAGCAGTAGTAGAAATTGCAAAAATCTAAAATTAAACATCTTTTTACCAAATAATCCAGGGTTCTGAGGACCAAGAGTGTGGTATAGTGTCAGGCTATGGTATGGGAAATTCAGGTTCGAATTCCCATTTTGCCACTGAAACTTGCTGGGTGACTGTCATCACACTCTCTGCCTATCTGCCTAACCTACCTTACAGGGTAGTCGTGATATAAAATGGAGGAGAGAAGAATTATGTATAAATGAAGTGTGTGTGTGTGTGTACATATTCACATACTGGTTAGACCAGTTAGGCTGATTAGATCACCGTGGTTTCATATGGAAGACTTAAAGTGCAATCCTCTGCAGGAATACTCCAGTCTAAGACTTCCAAGGATTCCACTGTAAATCTTAAACCAATGCTTTGCAATGAAACTCTTGGGGATGTTGCATGATGGTCCCAATGCAATGATGTCACACAGAAGTGACATCATCATGTTGGGGATGTCATAAGAACATAAGAGAAACCAATGTTGAATCAGGCCAATGGCCCATCTAGTCCAACACTCTGTCACACAGCGGCCAAAATATACCAGGTGCCATCAGGAGGTCCAACAGTGGGGCCAGGACACTAGAAGCCCTCCCACTGCTGCCCCCTCCAGCACCAAGAATAGAGTGCATCACCTGCCCCAGACTGAGAGTTCCCATCTATACCCTGTGGCTAATAGCCACTGGTGGACTTCTGCTCCATATGTTTATCTAATTCCCTCTTGAAACTGTCCATGCTTGCAGCTGCCACCACCTCCTGTGGCAGTGAATTCCATATGTTAATCACTCTTTGGGTGAAGAAGTATTTCCTTTTATCTGTTCTAACCCGACTGCTCAGCAATTTCATAGAGTGCCCACGAGTTCTTGTATTGTGAGAAAGGGAGAAAAGTACTTCTTTCTCAACCTGCTCAATTCCATTCATAATCTTATAAACCTCGATCATGTCACCTCTCAGCCATCGTTTCTCCAAGCTAAAGAGCCCCAAGCATTTTAACCTTTCTTCATAGGGAAGGTGTTCCAACCCTTTTATCATTCTAGTTACCCTTCTCTGCACTTTTTCCAATGCTATAATATCCTTTTTGAGATGTGGTGACCAGAACTGTACACAGTATTCCAAATGAGATTGCACCAATGATTTATACAGGGGCATGATTTTACTGGCTGATTTGTTATCAATTCCCTTCCTAATAATCCCCAGCATAGCGTTGGCCTTCTTTATTGCAGCTACACATTGTCTAGACATTTTCAGCGAGTTATCCACTACGACTCCAAGATCTCTCTCTCCCCGACTAGAACTCATATTGACCTAATCAATGTGTGGGTAGTTAAAGTCGCCTATTACAACACAGTTATTTCGTTTAGCCGCTATCTTTAATTCATTCATCATTTTATAATCCTCCTCTATCTTTTGATCTGGTGGGCGATAACAAACTCCCACTGTTAAGTCTCCTTTTGGACCCACTATTTCAACCCATAGCATTTCCAGAAGTGAATCCAATTCTCTTACCCTCTCAACCTTATTGGACGGTATACCCTCTCTGACATACAGAGCCACCCCACCTCCAACCCTTCCCCCTATCCTTCTGATATAATTTATAACCAGGAATCACCGTATCCCACTGATTTTCCTCATCCCACCAAGTTTCTGAAATACCCACAATGTCTATTCCCCCCCCAACACCAAGCATTCCAACTCCCCGATTTTACCTCGGAGACTTCTAGCATTTGTGTATAAACACTTATAGTTTCCCACGTTTGTTAAGCCCACAGCCTTCCTCTTGCTGCCTCGAGACCTTGCCAGGCAATTCCTATCATTAGCCACAGTCTCAGTGGACAATTGTAATCCATTTCCTTGTACAAAAGTAATAGCTACCCCTTCATCTCTTTGAGATGAGCCATCCCGAACCAGAGACTTTTCATCTCCTGTCGGCTTTCCCCCATTATTCAGTTTAAAAACTGCTCTGCCACCTTTTTGATTTTGATCGCCAGCAGCCTGGTTCCTTCTCGGGACAAGTGGAGACCGTCCCTTTTGTACAGCTCCCTCTTGTTCCAAAAAGCATCCCAGTGCCTAACAAACTTGAACCCTTCCCCCCTACACCACCGTCTCATCCACGCATTGAGACTCCTGATCTGTGCCTGTCTCTCCGGCCCTGCGCGTGGAACAGGTAGCACTTCCGAGAAGGCTACCTTGGAGGTCCTGGCCTTGAGTTTCCTACCCAGCAGCCTAAATTTCTCCTCCAGGACCTCACGGCTGCATTTCCCCACATCGTTGGTGCCGACGTGCACCACGACCACTGGCTCCTCCCCAGCACTATCTACCAGCCTATCTAAAACACACGTAATGTCTGCTACCTTTGCACCAGGCAGGCAAGTCACCATACGGTCAGTACGCGGGTTCGCCACCCAGCTGTCTACCTGCCTAAGGATCGAATCACCAACTACCAAGAGCCCCCCTCCCACCCTTCCCAGGGACGGTTCCTTGGTGCTGCCTGGAGGCTGGCAATACTAAGGGGGGGGGGAAGATCTGTAGATTTGAGGGGTAGAGCCTGGGGAGGGCAGGGTTTGGGGTGCAGAGGGACTTCAGCAGGGTATAATGCCATAGAGTCCACTGCCCAAAGCAGCCATTGTAATAGCTGGGAAATTTTCTGTAAGGGAAATGATGTGCTGTGGCTGGGGAACATGGTGATTTCTGGGAGATCTTCAGGCTCCAACAGGGAGATTGGCAACTCCAGTGACAGTTTAAGGGAAGATTGGGATACATATTTTGGCAACTCTAGTGACAGTTTAAGGGGAAATTGGGATATGTATTTTACTGCAGGACACATTCATTGACTCCCAACAGCAACAACAAACTGTTTAGAATCTTAGAGGCAAAGGCCAGTCAGGCCACATATGCAGATGACCTCTGTGTTCCGACTGGCTATTGTGGGGAGAGGAACAGCAAACTGTTTAGAATATTGGAGGTGAGACTCAGGCAACACAGCCAGTGGATAGGGACAGCTTCTGAGTGGCAGATCAGGGAGCCAACTGATTTGGGAGCATGTGGAATGTTCAGGGGAGTCCATGACCAAAACAGAATGATTATATAAAGAGATAACTTTACTATAGCAGCTTTTTTTTTTTGCCTACATATGTTTTGTGTTTCTGTGGAACTTTATGTACCTTGTAGACAAATGTATATAGCCTATATGGTTTAAGGTAAGAGCTGAATTCTGGTCTAGTGTAATTAGTGTGATGCTCTTTTGTCAAAACAGTGCTTGAATGGTCCATGGAATTTGAAGGAGAAAGAACAGAACTATTTTGCTCTGCCCCGTCTGGATCAAAGAAGCTGTGCAATGAATTCTGCTATTCAGTCCATGGTTAGGAGGCAGTAATTTTCTGATTCCTTGTGGATCAGAGGGCTCTTGGGTCATGTGGCAAGAGTATAGCAATAGATAACAAACATATCCTGTTAGCCCTGCAGCAATACAGTGAGGGTGTTGGCTGTGTAACAGGCATTCCTTCCTTTCATACATAGACCTGTCACCATCTAAAAAGAAAATGTCTCTGATCTGGAGAAGTAAAGGACATAAGTTTTTTCTTGTGTCAATGTTTTCCCTTCTAGGCCGCCTGAATCTCCCTCTTCCTCCCAGGTATATGTGAACAAAAAACTTCACCTGAACTATTAAATAAAGCAAAAATCCAATGACAGCTTAAAGACTAATATTTATTTCAATATGAGCTTTCATGAGTCACAGCTATGGTTACCAACCTCCAGGTCAGGAGTTTTCCTGGAATTACATCTCTGGAATACCGTAAATAGGATTGCCATCTTTGGACTTGGAAATTCCTTAAGATTTGGGGGTAGAACCTGGGAAAGGCAGAGTCTGGGGACTGTTGGGACCTCAAAAGATTATAATGCCATAGAGACCACCCTTCAAATCAGCCATTTTCTCCAGGGAACTGACTTCTGTCATCTATATATCAGCTGTAATTACAGGAGATTTCCAGACCCCACCAAGAGCTTGGAAACCTTAAATCTAAAGGTTACATTGAAGGTGTCTTTTTTGGTTTCAGGGGTGACAGTAAGCCTTGCACATATCCTCAGTTTCTTTCTTTCTTTTTTTCTTTTTAAACTGTCCCTAAGGACAGAATTTTATTATTTTTTTAACACATTACAATACATAACATAACATACAAACAATAACACATACATATAACACAAACAGGGGTAGTAGAATCTCATACTGCATACCTTAACTATGCCTAAAAAATAATCAACATTTACTAATTTTATAATAAATGAGAATAGCTCATTTCATTTCTCTCCTATTGGGTTATATAAAAGTACTTTATCTTATAAATCATCTTTCAGTTGTAACAGCCTATACGTAAGTATTATATCACTCATAAAACCGTGCCCATGTGTTCTGGAATATGGAGTCTGAGAGACCTTTCATCAATAGAGTCAGTTTGTCCATTTCAGCTGCTTCTAAAACTTTGTTCAGGAATTCTTGTTTCATAGGTGTTTCAGGTCTCTTCCAATATTTGTCATAAAGGATTCTCGTGGCGCTGGTTAGGTATACAATAAGATAGTGATCATCTTTATTAGAGTCTTTTGGTAAAATATTCAATAATACCTCCGGTGTAAATGGTATAGTCGTACCTAACACCTTTTGAGTAATTTCATGGACCCATGCCCAGTATTTTTTACTTACACATATCCTCAGTTTCATTTATCTTGCATAGTGACTATGCTCCTTTATTCCAGATGATTGCAACAAGAAAGTAATTTTTTTAAAAAATATATTAGCTTAACCTCTTGTTTGAACTGTTGGTTTTTTTGGAAAAATTTCAACTCAGAGTTGGGTTCCAAATTGAAAAGAAGATGCTGGTATCTCTTAAGGCCAGTTCATATAGGTACTGGCAGTTGCATGCAAATGATAACACCGTCCACCAGAAGTGTGTTGTGATTGCAGATACAGGGACACACTCACACATACAGTGGCTGTGTGTAGGTCCAGATTCTTCTGACCTGTTTCCTTTCAACCAGCAGGTTAGAGAAGGAGTTCAGAGGACAGGATACTTGATTTCCATACCTGCCATTGTGAACCTATCTTAATTTTTAAAGAAAATTTTGGGTATTCACTGGGACAGAGATTGATCATATATGCTGATATGAGAGGGTATAATATTTCAAGCTGAGGTTTATAAATAGAATTTCCAGCTGTTCTCCATTTAACTACCAGAAAGATTAATAAAGACTTCAGCTTTTTCCTAAAGGGACAGCTGCCAAGACATGTGCCCAAGCTGTTGTTTTATGGTGTTATACAGAGTTGTACTTTGACTTTCAGAGAGTAAATTGACAAGATCTCATTGAAAAGACAAGGAACAACCTGATTAGCAAAATATCCTGCTGCTATGGCTAGAAGACGTAATCTCTGTGCTTCCTGATACCACAAAGCAGTGTCGCCCTGCTGGTTTCCTCCTGGCCTGCCTAATGTCTTTCCTTGTCCTTCATCTACATTTTCAAACCTATTGAACTGATTTAAAAAAATGTTGGGGCATATTTTCTCTGTATGTATAATTAGTTTTCCATGTATCTCTTTCATGTTTTGGTAAATATTTATTCTTTTAATTATTGTAACCAGCCACATTTAATTTCAATTGATCTACAAAAGATGAAATTAAGGTGATGACAGTGAATAGAAGAAAAAGTGTTGTAAAATGTCTGTGAAAAAAATTTCTTGAAACGTGTAGTGACAATTTTTGAACATTTGGAGTTCTTTGAAAATCATGAATATGCTATCACAATTCATAAAATGCAACACATCTTAAGATGGTATCTGTGTCCAAGCAAATAAAAATGCTAACATATTTGGCTAGTAGGTGGTTCACCAAGTAGGGTTGCCAGGTCCTTACCTTCTGTTGGCGGGGGGCTCTAGCCTGCTCCCCTGGATCTTCTGATGTGTGCACCATGATGATGTCACCTGGAAGTGATGTCATCATGCCAGGCATGTCATGCAGGGGATGCTCTATCATTTAGCCAAAAACTCTATAGAGTTTTTAGCCAAATACTAGAGCACCCCCCACATGATGTACCCAGCCAGCTGGCTGACAGCGGATTGGTGCCCCTGAAATCAGGGGAAACCCCCCCCCCATCGGGCAGGGGATAGCAACTCTATCACCAAGTAAGACATTTCCCTGGAATTTGAAACTGGCCAAGACTAGGGTTGCCAACCTTGAGGTGTGTTGGATAAATTTAGCAGAGTTAAAATTAATGATGAAGTGGACATGTATAAATTAGCTAAAAGAAAGTTTACTAAGAAATTTGGGAAAATTACAAGAGGGATAAAATAAGAAAACTGTCTAATATCTAGCTACATCTTTTTGTATGTTGGTTACTGCAAGATGGATCCTCACACTCTAATCTCTAAACAAAGGGAGGAAGAAGAAACCCCAAAATGCATAAGTGCAAAATCACAGGTAGCATCACTCAACTATTGATCAGCCAATGACCACTTCATTATGCATAGGGCATCCCCTTCTAATGTGGGAACTTCTACTCGAAATCTCATAGGTTCTAAGCTAGCAATCACCATAGGCAAACAAACAGGTTAACTCTTTCATGACATCAGGGAGAGAACTTGCAAACTCTGACAAGGAATTTTTATTGATCTCCAGACTACAGAGATCTGTTCCTTTAAAGAAAATGGCACCTTTGGAAGATGGACTGTATTGTATTACATCACTGCTGAGCTCCCTCCGCTTTGCAAATTCTACCCTCCCCAATTTCTGCTCTTAATCTCCAGGAATTTCCCAAACCGGAGTTGGCAACACTAATTGACAGGCCTGATTGTGACTAGATTATGGTGAATGTATTTTGTGTAATTGTATTTCATGATTTCGGACTCCACAGACTCAAACTGTAAATTATTTATCGCTGAGAACATCATGCTAGAATTCTCTGCATCTGAGCAAAGGATTCTGAAATGCACCTTTTGGATCAAGCATTAGAGCTGCTGGAAGCAGAAAAAAGTGTCTTGAGCTCCCTCTGCCTGTGGAGAATGCCTTTTCTCCTTTTTTTTTTTTTTTAAAGCAAAGCCTTGTAAGGTCCTCTATTTATTCTACACAGAAGAAATTCAGATTTTTATGTGTAGTAGACTCTTCACCGCTTATGCCTCTTTTGTACATAAAAAATACTTCAGGCAAACCAGCCTTTCAGGATCTTTCCATAAGTGGGAGCAAGCTGGCTTCAGTCAAATCATAGATTTCTTGAAAGAAGGGTTTGTTCTTGGAACCAGGTAAGGGAAAGGATGGGAAGTAACTTTTTGGTAGAAATATCAGCAGATCCAAAACTTTATCTGCAATTTAACTCAAAGGATAGACATTTTCCAGCCACTGAATGTTTTTGAGAAGCTAATGATGTACTCTGAATCATTCAAAGAACTATTAGCAAAACTCTATGAGGTCCTTCTAGAATTAAATTAGAAGGAGCTGTTGCCATGCAGCCACATCAGATGGCATTATTAAAGACTCTTAAATATGACTGCCTTGTTGAACTATGAAAAGAGTGTGTCAGGGCAATGGAAAGGACTGTAGCCCTTAAGCAGTGCCCTTATACTAGTCTAAAGGGATGTGCTTTGGCCGAGGGGAGCCTTGTGCCTAAGCAGCATGCCAAATCAGACATGGACTCCTGGACTACAAGAAGCCTCCTGTTCCTGCATCTCCATAGCCATACCAGCACCAGAAGGCAGACCAGCAGCCCTGACCTCCATGCACACAGAAACAGCAGCAGATCACAGAGGGAAGCCATGCTCTCCAAAAAGGACAAGATGTTCCTGCACAGGTGCCATGAAAAACTCCCTCCTCCATCACGCAGGCATTTCCCTCCCACCCTCATGTATTAGCATCACCAGAAGAAACACACATTCCTCTCCAGCCTAAGACAAAAGGATGTGTCTGATGACTACAATAGTGAGCCATCAAGTCTTTCTGCCACCCATCAAGATAACCCAGCTGTCAAACATTTGGTCGTTAATCTAGTCCTGCTACCATGATTGGTTCTCCTCCTTCTTTCCTTTGTCCACACCCTTCTCCTAAGAGGTGTCACTCCTAGCCAGGCCTGCAATTGGCCAGCCATTAATCCCTTTTCTGCCCCATTCATAGTTTTAAGTTTTCTTAATATCTCCTGGGGACCAAGTGACCAGGCCATAGCAGCTCTGCCTCAGGTCACATTTTTGGGTATAAAAGAAGAGCTTTGTGCCATTGCTCTCTCTCTTGCTTTTGCCTCTCCTAACCCCATGCTATCTTGCTGATTCCATTCCTAGCACTGTTTGGAATTTCCCACATGTGTTGCTGGCCAAACCATGACCCCTTCCCTTATTTTGTCCCTTTTTCACTGCAGAATCAACTTGTCTTGCTGGACAGATACAGTATCACAAGGGTGAGAAGAAAGTCTAATGAAGGGCCTTTTGGTTCTTGATTCCAATTTTTGGGTCAGGTTTGTGTTCCCCTCCCTGTATTTTACAGGTACAATATCACCTCACCAGTGATACTACCTGCTGGTGCAAACATCTCTGTACTTTTCTATCTGAATTCTTAGCTCTGTATTGTGTGTGTGTATGCTTGTTTTTATATTTGTATGTTTGAAAATCCTTTTGTAAAGAAATTGCTGCTTTAGTAATCTAGCCTCAGCATCTCTTCCTAGGGGACTGGGGATTCAAACTCTGCTATACAAAGGTTACTAATGCCTATTGCCATTTAATAATTCATAATTTCCCACAATTATTAATAAAATAAGGCCATTTGGCTAACAGAGCCAACATATAGGCAGATATAGCAATGTGATTTAATGCAAGAAATCACCAAAGATAGGTGGGGGGAAATCTATAAAGATATCTTTGCCATAGCAGCTAACATTAATAGAAGGAAAAATAGTTTGAAATTAATGTTTAGGTGGCATTATACCCCTATTAAATTAGGAAAAATGTTTGATAATGTCTCTAACCAGTGCTGGTGATGGCTTCAGGAGAAACGTTCGCTCTACCATATATATGGGATCTGTCCTGTTATAAAATTCTGGGAGAGAATTTGTAAAGTATTAAGTGAAATCATAACCCATAGATTAGGATGCTCACCAATATTAATTTTATTTGGCCAAGTGGAGTGCTTATTGGGCAAGTAATATGGTTGTGTCTTAAGAGATTTGTTGGTGTCCACAAGGTTGCTGATTTCAGGCCACTAGAAACAAAAGACAACATCATCTATACTTGCAGAGGTGTCAAACTGTTATGAGGGCTGGTTCTGACATAAATGTCACTTTGTTGGGCTGGGCCATGTATGCCATAAAACATAATGCCAGGTACCAGAGATATAAACTGTATATAAAGGACAGCAGCTCATATGCTCTGAGTTGGTGTATCCTCACTGCAAGACCCTGTGGGATGGGGGGGGGCAGAGGAAAACCCACATGAGCAGACTGGAGATCCAGCAGTACAGCCAGGGCCGGCTGGAGGTGTTTCTGTGCCCTAGGTGGGGCGCAGATGCCAACCTCCCAGTGGGGCCTGGAGACCCATCATGCTGCCCCGACTCCTTTCCCCCCCGAGGGGGGGAGGGGGAGGGCGGGCGAGCTGCAAGCCAGGGAAGGGGCGGGGGTTTTAAGCCCTGCCCCTTCTGTCCCAGTGCCGGGAAGCCAGGGAAGGGGGCGGGTTTTTTTGGTAGGGCTTTTGGCGGGGGTGGGGGGCCTTTGGCACCCCTAAGGGCTGGCATGCTCTAGGCGAATGCCTAGTTTGCCTAGTGAATGAGCCGGCTCTGAGTATAGCATTGGACAGATCCTCCTACACTGCTTCAGTGTTGCAGATGAGGTTGTTCCACCGTGCTGAAGCCACAACCAGAGTGGTTTCACCCACTCCCATCCCTGAGCAGTCTTCTGTTCCCTCCCTTAAACCAACTGCTTGCAGGCCACATAACCCAGATCTTATGTTTGACACCCTGATCTATAGAAAGTCAGCTGAAGAAATGTTGGTTAACTATTGTGATGGAGAAAATTACAGTGTGTAAGCTCTTAAGGGAAGGAAACATAAGAGAGCAGTCACTGTTTGTACAGAGATGGTCTCTGTTCATAGAGTATTGGAATAAAATTAAGTCCAAAGAGCAGAGTTAGCTTATGATTTTCAGTAGTATATGAAGTAATGATTTAGAGTAAGTGGTAATATACTGAGAAGGTTAGATATGGATATAAGTTTTGCATGAAGAAAGCAATATATAGTGATAAATTGATATTGCTTAATGTTGGTATATTTTGGGTGTAGAGGATCGGTATTCAAAAGATTCTTTGGTTAAGTTTTGTCTTTTTCTTTCTCTTTTTTGTAAAATCCTGGTTTTTAATAAACTGTTTAATTAAAAATAAAAAGAGAATGTTTTTTCTCTTAGACTACAAGCCTACTAACTAATGGAAATGCTGCTGTCCAATCTCCTCAGATCTTGAAAACTAAGCAGGATGGGAAACCACTATGGAAATCCAGATAGGGTTGCCAGACCCTCCGCCCAGTGGTATTTGGGCAAAAACTCTATGGTAGAAGCCAGTTTTACCATAGAGTTTTTGCCCAAATACCAGAGTGTCACAGTGGCATCACAATGTGATGATGTCATTTCCTGTGCTACACCAGTGATGAGGCTTAGGGCCTTTTCTTTCTCCAGGTACATTCTCCCCACCCCCACCAGTTGCCAGGAGCGACCTGGCAACCCTAAGTCCAGGGTTCCTATGCAGAGAAAGGTAATGGCAAATCACCTCTGTTAGTATCTTGCCTAGAAAACCCTACGGGGTCTCCATAAGTTGTCTGTGACTTGACCGCACTTTACACATATACACACACATCATGTAGCTGACAAGAAAAATTGCGAAGAGCAGAAATCCGACGAAGATGTGTTCAGGTAACTGAGCAGTGGGAAAGGAAGAGGTGAGAGAAAGCTAGGATGCTCATCTCCCCACTGCCCTGAAATCCAGTATATGCTTTCTCAAACTGTAAATTAACAGAGTGAAATATCTCTAAACAGCAGCACCCTTATCTCAGAGGCTATGTTCAGGCAGGTATTCTCTTGAAGAAATAGAGAGCCTTCTGAACATTGGCTGAATGTTTCAGTAGAGCAATTTGGGTACAGAAATATTGTACAAGATGAAAAGATCCTCATACTGTATGGCAGGGCTCTTTTTGTAGCAGGAACTCCTTTGCATATTAGGTGACACACCCCTAATGTAGCCAGTCCTCCAGGAGATTACAGTAGCCCCTGTAAGAAGTCACCTAATATGCAAAGGAGTTCCTGCTACAAAAAGAGCCCTGCTGTATGGAAACTGTTATTCAATATGTTATTCAATATTCAATCAGAAGCAAAGCATGATTTCAGAAGTATGATTTGTTGCCTTGTTTGAAATCATGGTTGTTATGGTATCTGGTAGATACTGAAACAGTTAATGAAAGCAGTATTATTCTTTACTAGTTTCAGAGGCTTCCTAAAAAGACTGAACATTGTGATCCATTGTGTACTACAGTATAAAATTATTCAAGATATTTTATATTTAGCCATTGTTTTCTCCTTCAGTCTACACAGTCTAATTTGTTGGAATGCAGCTACTTAATGTATCTCATAATGTCAGCTAAAGGATAGAATTACTCACTAGAGAGAGACCACAGTGGAAGATCAATGCATTTATATTAACTTAAATTACCACTGATTAATGAATACAATGCTAGTACTGCCTGTAAGGGATTCAGTCTTACTGTATTTTGTAAAGCCTTACCTTGTTGCCAGTCTTGCAAGTTTTAACTAGGATTAGCTTGTCAAGTACAAAAAAACAGGAACAGTAACAATCTAATCAATAGTCTTTACACCATTTTCTGTGTAGAGAAAAATGCTTCTTGTCAAAAGGGTATTAAGAGCTAAACTGCATTCCTGCAGAATGTGTGTATATTGTTCTATAGGAGACCATACCAAATGTGTATTATCTATAAAATGCCTTACTTAATTCTACTTTAAACAAATTACTATCAGCTATTTAAGGATAGTCCTGCATTTCTCATTAATCCACATGTATTTTAAGTATAAGATTATTTGGGTACCACACTGTTTCCTGTCCTTGTGTTGATAGTTACAAAATAAACTGGTGGAATGCACAATGAAACTGATTTCATTACATTAGGCTTGTATAACCCATGCTGATTGAAATATGCTGCTAAAGTTGCCTAAAGATCTGACCCAAAAAAGGTCCATTAATGTAATAACTCTTCTGAATATTACCAACATTATTCTGACATCTAGGAATAGACAGAAGCTTGCCTCATCTGACAATTAGCTCAACACCACTCTGTCTGGTTTCATTTTTTCATGTAGCAAGAACAGTAGTGAAGGAAACTAATTTCTCACGTGTATGCCTAACAGAGGTATTATGTCCTACCAGAACTGTGAGCAAATTTTCCCACTAAACAGGATTATCCCATGATGTTTTCACGTGCAGTGTATCTAGTATCTACCAATCAATTCCACCGTCTGTCTGGCTTTGGGAGGGTTGTTTATAAGGCTGGGGTAAGTTCTGTATAATATATATAGGGTACTGCTCAGAGGAATAAAAATAGTCAACTGGGAACACTGGCGAGTCTTCCTTCCTTCCTTCCTTCCTTCCTTCCTAAAACTTTTCTGGGGATCCCATGAAAGGAAAAACTCACAGACAGCCCAATTCACACATCCTTGTGCTTGCTCTACAAATGACAACGTTAATTGCATATAAAACTGAGGATATTTTCTCCTATCTGCAGAGTAATTGGAATAAGGATTCCTTGGGTGGACAGTACAATGCCAGATAATTTTATTCTACTTGTTGGGGGCAGTTGGAGTCCAAAACATTTCCTACTATCACAATTAATATGACTAGCTTGAATTATATTCAAGAGTCAAGGTGGGTTTTTTTTTTAAGTACATGATGCTTTTCTGACTACAACTATTTTTGCATATTGTATTGCTTTATTTATCTTATTTAAAATATTGTGCTTTGAACTTGTTGTGCGTGCAATCTGTCATCATTACAAAACTCCAGTCCTGTTGAGACTATCATTATCTGTGTGCAAAATGCACCAATTTAATCAAAACATATTAGTATCAGAGGTGGTGTTGCTTATCTGAGTTGCCAGTTGGATGTTTATCATTCTCACCTAATATTAAATTTTTGAGGCATACTTGAATATAACTTTCATGATAAATTCTTATACCATTAACCAGGGCTTTTTGGGGGCAGGAATGCACAGGAACAGAGTTCCATCTGGCTCCCAAGTTGGCCACGCCCAGCAGGAGCTCATTAGCATAATGGGCCACACCCAACATCAGAGACTCATTAGGATTGGCTACATGAGGGGTGTGTGGCCTAACATGCAAAGGAGTTCCTGCTACAAAAAAAGCCCTGGGTTTTGACAACAAACAAGGTAAACAGAATAAGAAGCAAAAGGTGGGTGTGATTCGATGACCATACTTTTTGTAACATGGGGTGTGGCCTAATAGGCTAATAAGCTGTGCTATCAGGGGCGTGGCCTAATGTGCTAATGATTTTCTACTGTTGGGTGTGGCATATTATGCTAATGAGTTCCTGCCATTAACTTTTCAGTGTGTGATAATAATTGCAATTTTAATGGTCTTTATTGTTAAGGGAAAGTTAAGTCTAAAAATGCAGCTTGAAAATTAAAATACATTGCTTTCTTCCATGATACATAGAATATTTCAGAATAATCATAAATACATGAAGAAACTATGCAAGAATTTCCACACTGTGGGTTACCAAAGGTTGTGTCTGTCATGGCAACCTACCAGTGAGGTTTCCAGTTGCTGTGCAAGACTAGAGATAGAAATGTATAGATTTAGTCTGTTTTAGTAAACTACTTTGGAGATACTGAACTTAGATTATAGAGTTTAAATATAATACTTATCTGGGAAAATCTATTGTAGTAGAAAGCAAGAGCAAAATTCAGTTTACAGTAGTCATAAGGAGAAGCATAAACAATATTTTTCCAGCTGCCTAAACTGATATGGCTTCTAAAACATACAGATAGCAGATAGTATATTAATTCATTTTTCCACTACACATCTTATGACAGTGTAGGTACTATAGTAGAGCTTTTTTGCTTAGTTTGTCTTTTGGCAAGGTTTCTTAGCTGTTGTTTCAAAAACTGGGTTAGTGTGAAAGACAGTTACCACCCCCATCCTGGCCTGCTATTTTTTTATAGTGCATTTTAACACAGTTCTTCAACTTCATAATGTCATGTATTGTAATTTGAAATATTATAATACAGTTTAGTGTCTCAAACTGAGATCTGGGGAACCCAGGAGTCCACAAGGGTACTCCAGAGCAATGGAGGGCAAACTTTGCTTGATGTCTAATGGCCAACATGAAAGCAGAACCCTTGAAGTTTTCTAGGAAAGGAAACGAAAGATTTTCTGCTTCCAGAAAAGGATAGAATCAGCTTCCTTCTCTTTTGAAGGATGAGAGCACATAGAGTTGCTGCCACCTAAGTTATTTGGTGCTAACTTGGTGTACACATTGCAGTGAACAGCTCTGCTTTATTTAGTGATTTCAGGAACAAGACTGAAGACTCCAGAGTAACAGCCCTGTTTAAGTAGCATGCAAAAACCACACCCAAACACACCCCACTTCCCACAACAGGCTATTTAAATAACATTGTCTCCTCACTGGTTACCTCTATTTGCATAACATTACCTTCTCATTGTTTACCTCTAGAATCCTGGTGGTCTGTTGTTCCAGAGCTCCAAGCTCAGCCCATCTCTTATGGACAGACCTGGGATATTCCAGCCCAATACATAACACTCTTCCTCCCTAAGTTCCAAAGCACCTTAACACTTGTAGTCTTCCAGGTATGCTGGCTTGTGTCAGGGCAGGACCCCAAGGTGCGACACGAATGAGCACAAGTCCAGGAACAGTCCAAAATTAAAGCCGAGTAAATCAGGTAGCACGGTTCAAACAGGTTTTAAAGCACAGTCCATAAGTAGGGTCAGACATACCAGTGAGTCAAGTCCATAAATCACAACGATGCCAGAGGAGTCAGAGAGAAACGCAGGGTCCACGAAGCCAAGGGTCAAAAGCCGGTAAGAGTTTCACAAGGGTTGAGGCCGAGATACAAAGATTCAGGTCCTGACAACGACGTTGCTAGCACAAGTGTGCTCATGGCCAGAGGCTTTCCTAAATAGTGCTCTGGCTCCGTAGCCCATGAGCACCTGTGAGCAAGGTCCTGACTGCTGCTAATACTCAGGGCTCAAGGTTCTTTGCCCTCTGGAGCGTGACTCTTTTCTTCGGCTGGCCAGGTCTTGACGCCGATGATCCCTTAGCCGGTGCACAGGTGGGGGAGAGGCAGGTGGTGAAGTGCTTGCTTCAGGCACCGCTCCAGGTGCAAAGCGTCCCACAGTTGGCTCAGGCTGCTGTGTATCCTCCACAGCACTTACATCAGTTGCAGGTCCTGGTGCCTCTTCAGCCCTTAAAGGTACCGAAGCCTCCCTGTTTTGGCTGACAGGGGCTGATTCAGGGGCTGAGTCAAGGACAGGCATGACAGCTTGCATCATTCCCTCTTTGCACGCCAGGGCTCCTGTGGGGGTGTAGACAACTCCGGAGCCAGGCTTGGTGTGTCCAGAACTGCTCTGGAGTCCTTCGTAGTGGGGACAAGGTCTGGAAGGTCCATAGCAGCCTGTGCAAGGCTTTCCTCTTCCCAGCAATCTGGCTATTTGCTGTTGTGGGGTTGCTCGCCCCCAGTCAGTGGTGGCAGCGGTGATGGCTCCAGGTCACAATTGCCCTCCTTGGCGGAGGATGATTCAGGCTCTTCAGGCAGCAGGTGATAGTGCAGCTGGTCAATGTGCCTGCGTAAAAGTTGGCCTCCATCCATCAATACCTCATATGATAGGGGTCCGGTGTCTTGGGTAACCCTTGCCGGGGGCCACTGGAATAGTTCCGCGCTAAGACAGGTTCCCCTTGAGAGAATCCATGGGGGGGCCTCCTGGTTCACCAAAGTTTGGCACAATTCTGGGGCTTGGTCTGGGTGCAGATGGTCCAATTGTGTTGTGAGCCACTGGCCCATTAAGAGATCCATGGGGCTGAAGCTGGTGGATGCACTCAGGGTCACTCCATTGGCCAAACAAGAAGACAACCAGCTGGCAGTTCCAATCCCCGTGGATGAGTCACTTTAGTGATTCCTTGGTAGTCCTCACCATTCTCTCGGCCTGTTCGTTGGTAGCCAGGTGGAAGGGAGCGGATCACACATGCCTGATGAGGTTCTGGTCCACAAACTCCTTGAACTCACCTCAGATGAAGGCAGTGCCGTTATTGGTCATGAGTGTGTCTGGTAGGCCATGGGTGCTAAAGATCTGTCTTAGGGCCTGGATGGCTGCACAGGAGGAGATACAGGTGACTGGCATGACTTCTAGCCACTTTGTGTAGGAGTCCACCGGGAGAAAGAACAACTGCCCCTGGAATGGGCCAGCAAAGTCCAAGTGAACCCGTGCCCAGGGGTTGTGGGTCAACTCCCACTGGTGAACGGGAGCTCTTGGAGGTTTGGGCTGTGTCTCTTGGCAGGCCTGGCAATGCTGTACCCAGGCCTCGAGTTCGCTGTCCATTCCCAACCACCACATGTAGCTCTGATCCAGCGCCTTCATCCTCATGATCCCCAGGTGGGTCTCGTGCAGTGCTACCAAAACCTGTTTATGCAGTGGTGGGGGAATCACTACCTGGCTACCCCACAGGAGACACCCCTTGTATGCTAAGAGCTCATCTCTGGAAAGCAAGTGCCATGAATTCTGGGCCTATCTGACAGAGGGCCATCCCCTCCCCACCCAGTCCAGAACATGGGAGAGGACCCTGGCAGTGTAGCATGAAATGCCTGCAACATATACAGGGAGGTCCGGCAGGTGTTCTACCAGTAGGATCTGGTGTGCGGGGGCTGGCTCTGGGTCGACTGAGCTGACCAGGAGGAGGCTAAGATTGTCAGCATGCCTCATAGATTTCCCCAGCTGGTACTGCTGGATGTACTGGTAACCCCCCAGAAAGATGGACCAGCACAGGACCCTGGCTAATAGCATCAGTGGCACCTGGTGATCAGAGGTTTTGTAGGCCGAGCATGGACATGTGGTCAGTGGCGATAGTGAAGGAGTGGCTGTACAGGTAGTGGTGAAATTTCTTAATGGCTGCCACAATCACAAGGGCCTCTTAGTTGATCTGAGAGTAGTTCTACTCAGCCGATGACAGGGTCCTTGAACAGTATGCCACTGGCACCACTCTCCCGTGTTAGTGTTTAGTGTTGCAAAATCGATGCCTTGTGCCAGCTGTGGAGATGCCCACAAGCGTCACTCCTACTGTTTCCTGGATGCTACCTGCAGGTCCTGCGGCAAGACAGGTCACATCGCCCATGCCTGTCGCTCCAGGGGAGCCTGGAGATGCACAGCCACGCACCAGGAGTCAGCAGATCTGCACACCATTGCCATTCACTAACATCAGGCACTGGACCTTGGTGCCCAATACGTAACACCTGGTTTCCATATCAGAACACTCACAATAAACATTCTGATTGATCTCTGGGAACCAGTATCATAGCCTTAGGAACTCTAAACTGGTTGAATGGCACCAAGGAGCTGCATAATGTACTCATCCACTATGCAAGTGAATTGTTTTTCACTCTTAGGTTCCAAAACAAAGGATTTCATCATAGAGCTAGACTGCAGTGTGTCCATAGACATGTTCAGGTTTCCTGGAACATTTTCCTTCATATTTCTTTGAGCTGGTTTGAAAGTATTTCCAGGCCTCTTCCCTCTTCTGGTCAACTGGCATCTGGATAGCAATTAAAAACTAGTAATGAAATGTGCTGCTGTCTCCTATATAAAGTGTATTGAATCAAAGATTGATTAGAACTTCTTGAGTTGTGGCCCTGTTAACCAAACAGTCCTTGTGTTGAGTCTGCTACAGCAAGGAAATTCCCTTTTACACATGCACAGACCAAGCACAAGGTAAAGGTAAAGGTTTCCCTTGCTCAAAAGCTAGTCCAATCCGACTCTGGGGGGCAGTTCTCATCTCCATTTCCAAGCCGAAGAGCCAGTGCTGTCCAAAGACATTTCCGTGGTCATGTGGCCAGCATGACTAAATGCCAAGGTGCACAGAATGCTGTTACCTTCCCACCGAAGCGATAGCTATTTATCTACTTGCATTTTCTTGCATTCGAACTGCAAGGTTGGCAGGAGCTGGGGCCAGAGACAGGAGCTTACTCCGTCATGCGGCATTCGGGTGTCAAACTGTCAAACTACAGACCTTCTGGTCTGCAGCTCAGTGTCTTAACCTCTGAGCTACCATGGTCCTCAGGGCAAGCACAATTGTGGGGGTAAATTACAGAACTTTTTGGTCTCATTTTTGATACTAGGGTTTTCACGCCAAGCCTGATAGGCTTGGCAACCGGCAAGAAGGTTTGAGGTGGGTGGGGGACATGGAGGGCACAGTGCATCACTATATCACTTCCCAGAAAAACTCAGAAGTGATGTAAGTTAGCTCTTTGAATAACTGGAAACTGTATAGTAAAACCATAGGGTTTCCAGAGATTCCTAGAGCTACCCCATGTCATTTACAATTTCTTGATGTAGCGACACAGCCAATGATGCCATTTTTAAATTATTTTTCTCCTGCAATGAGAGGTGGGGAAGGGCATCGCCACTGGGGAAAATAGTAAGCCTCTTTGATCCAACAAATCTTGGAGGGGGGTGAGGTGGTGGGGAGACAGGAAAGTTTTATTAACCTAGTTAATGCATGGGGAAGTCAGTATGAAAGATGCAACAAGTAGCATGAAAACCAGTAACATTCTGTCATGTTATGCAAGCCTTATATCAGTTTATTCCAAATTGTGTTTCTCTCAGACTCTATGTTAAACCAGGGAGGGAGGGAGGAAGATAACTTTGAAGGAAGCCAGCGGTAAGTGAAAGAGCAACTGTGAACGGAGGGAGGGGGGAGGAAAGTAGACCATACTTTTCTTGACCTTGAAGAGGATCCAGGTTCATCTGTCTTGATGAGGAAGATGGTTTGGAGAGCCACCTACAAAGTCTGAAGGCATGGTATGCCATTCTTATCTACTTGTGTTTACCCGGATTTCAGTAATGAAGGCTAGCCACTGGTGAAATTAAGCATGAACTCACTATTGGATTCAGGGCTGCAGACTGATGCAAGTCTCAGGCTGTAGTAACAGTCCTATAGAATTAGCTACCCTGAGAGACCTGTGCTGGTAGGTCATGTAAATACAATAAACACATTTTACTTGAACTTGTTTTGAAAGTTTCACTGATAAGGTTTTCACTGTTTTGTTTGGAGGACAGAAGCACACTTTGAAAGGGAGCTGTCAGCACATAGTTAGCATGGCACTGATGAGAGAAGGGATGTGGGGTCCCAAATTTTTTCTTAATTAAAATGGCATTCTTAGGTTGTTGTTGTTTTTTTTTAAAAAAAATCAAAATTACAGTCCTAGGGTTGCTAAAAGTTCAGATGCAAAGTTGTCATGTATTCTTCTCTGTCACCATCAGGGACAATGGATTCCCGAGGGCTGAATAGGGATATAGGATTCTTATCTCAGTACAGATGCTAATTTTGTGCCCTTAAGCATTTCTGTCCTGTTCTAATTAAACTGATTACATTTTGCATTGAACTTTTGTATCCTGATTCCTTTCTTTACAATATCCCTTCCACATTCTAACTGGGATATACAGACTCAGATATGTTCATTTCTACTTGTATTTCATGAAGGGAGCTTTGACTCTTGAAATAGTTCCAGGTCCCTTCCTTCCTCTGGCAGGGGTATTTGGGAGCATTCCAGAGGTTGGCTGGGATGCCCCCAAGCCCCACCTCAAGTCCCACCCCAAGAGCAACCACTTGGGGCCCCTTTCCCTCCCCTCCTATGAGCAAGGTGGGGGCTGTGGGAATGATTTCCCAGCAGTGATTCACCACTTGGGATTCAGTCGTGTGCTGCTGCCCCACTCACAGCCAGTGGCAGACTGAAGCCCCCAAAAGTGGGGGAAGCTCCGCCCGCACCTGGCGGCTGGCAACCCTATCTTGAAAACTTATACCCTGAAAATATTATTGGTCTAAGGTGCTACTGGACTTGAATCTAGCTCTTCACAATCAGAGGCTGATGGGCATCTATTAGATAGAAGGTTTCCAGTAATCTGTGAATCATTCTGCATTGTCTGTGTTCATTGTCGTCTAATGGATATTGTACTAGATTTTGAATTTGAGAGAACAAATTTACTAAGAAGTCTTGTGCCAATTCACTGTCTCTGAGCCTATCAGAACAATTTTTTTTTGCAGAATAACTCCAATCAAAGACTACAGTTTGCAGTAAATTGTGTTTTTCACCACCTATTTGTATAATAGGAATAATCCTTACTTCAGTGGCTAGTTGACTCTAGGATTCTCTGATCCTACTGAAAGTTATTTTCAGAAAACTAGAATATACCAGGTCACTTTGAAATTCTTGTACACATTTTTTCTTAAAGTTTCTATACATTCTTAAATTCTCTATATGAGCAATGTCAAATATTTTGCAACACTAAATAAAGGATAGTATCCAGCCGGTCTTTTCTCCCAATCTCATGTCAATTCCCATCATTATTACTGTCTATATGCCATTTGTCCATGAAGACAAGAATTTCAAAGTGACCTGGTATATTCTAGTTTTCTGAAAATAACTTTCAGTAGGATCAGAGAATCCTAGAGTCTAAAGCCTCCTAAGATTTGTGAACAATGAAAAGAAAACTGAAGAAACACACAGTGCAAATGTTCCATGTAAACTCTCTGTAACCTTTCTAAAGCAGAAATGAGTTTCATTTTGAATTGTTGATCCTGAGGTGCTGTGCGATATTTTTCTCTCCATTCCTGGTTTCAGTTACAGTTGTACCGAATTTCTGTATTTTAACAATAGTTTATGCATATTATCTGGTGTTGCCTCTGCCGTAATTTGTTTTTGTGGCTTTGAAGCTCTTATTTAATTATTCTGAAGAATGACTAATTTGATTTAATTACTCAGATCTAATTTATTTTGTGACCCTGTGAATTTATATAATATAGATGTTTACAGTAACTTTTTGAAAGAGTCTTCATTTAATTATATTTAGTATATTAGTTATTAGAATCAGGGCAGCATTAGCGTTGGATAGATACTATGATAAGAATTTCAGCATCTAGATAAGCTTCTTAAATATATCTAATTTATTCTTTCTTTCCATATAACTGAAAATATATTTGAGACTGAGTAATCTTATCAATTTTCAATGAAATATGATCAGATCAATCAATAAAAACAGTGAGTCACATAACCGTTTTGCCACAAACCTGCACCTGATATACAATAGAAAAATCCTTTCCATTTGGTATGGTAATAAACTACCAAAATACATCAGGGTGAGACAGCTCACTAGAATAATTTAATCATCTATATAGGTGACAAAGTACAACCATTTGTTCAGGTCATGATGTACTTTCTGCTTCAGCTCTGTTTTGAGTTATATATGTTGTAAATATTCAGAGTGAATTAAAAGGTTCTAGAAATCCAAAATATAAGTATAAACTCCAGGATATTAATACATGAAATTGTAAAATTGACATAAAATGGTTTTTCTTGTGAATAAAAATTGAAGAACATTCATTACATTCAAATCAAAAGTGGCAAATACATACACTCATGTGGCCTTGTTTTAGAAAGACATGGACATTGGTTGCTTCTAAATGAAGTCTGTGCAGTTCTGATGCAAAAGAGGCACCTCTCTGAAGCTTGCAATCAAATGTAGCTTCAGTCAGGGTCTGTAAAAATAGAGCATTATTTCAGATAGCTCATTTATACCAGAAAGATATGTGACTTCCAGGAATTATAGGCTTCTGCTGTCAGAGAAAGGAACCCTCCCTTCAACTTGATGCTGCTTCCAGTTTTTTCGTAACTAGATTGAAACCCACAACAGGATTCATTGCTGGGCTTACTCTGAACTTGTTGAAACAACTTAAGGCTGATTCACATATTACACTTTAGACAACACAGCCACTGACTGTGAAAAGTGTATGTGTGTTTTAGATTGATTTTCATGTTAAGATGTAACTTTTGTGTTTTTATTTTGCTTCTGGGCTGAGTTTTTTACCCATTCTTGACTATGGATGTTAACACTGGTTTAAGAAATTCCTGGAGATTTGGGTGCCTGGAAGGGAGCTCGAAACATTGGTCAGAGGTAGAAACCAGAGGTAGGAGATCCTCTGACCATGGTGGGGACACTGATGGATACAATGAGTCTCACCAAGAGACACTAGCTATAAGATTGTTAAATGGATTAATCTTGATATTTTGTTAGTTCAACGCTATTCTGCTTGACAAAGGTGCACATGAAATGAGATGATATGCATAATCTGTTGTGTAGTGGCGTTTGAATTACAAGTAAACTGAATTTTGGAATAAGAGACTTTTAGTCTGTGGAGACTTTTGTGATGTAACACATCACAGTTGTTGTTTTCTTCTCAAAGTTAACTTAGCAGCCCTATGTTCAGCAATTTACTGGCTCTGAACATAAGAACGTAAGAACATAAGAGAAGCCATGTTAGATCAGGCCAATGGCCCATCTAGTCCAACACTCTGTCACACAGTGGCCAAAAATATCAGGTGCCATCAAGAGGTCCAGCAGGACTCTAGACCAGGACACTAGAAGCCCTCCCACTGTTGTCCCCCCCAAGCACCAAGAATACAGTGCATCACTTGCCCCAGCCTGAGAATTCCTATCTGTACCTTGTGGCTAATAGCCACTGATGGACTTCTGTTCCATATGCTTATCTAATTCCTTCTTGAAGCTGTCCATGCTTATAGCCGCTACCACCTCCTGTGGCAGTGAATTCCATGTGTTAATCACTCTTTGGGTGAAGAAGTACTTCCTTTTATCCATTCTAACCCGACTACTCGAAATTTCATGGAGTGCCCACTAGTTCTTGTATTGTGAGAAAGGGAGAAAAGTACTTCTTTCTCTACCTGCTGTATACATTGCATAATCTTATAAACCTCAATCATGTTACCCGTCAGCCGTCATTTCTCGAAGCTAAAGAGCCCCAAGGACTTTAACCTTTCTTCATAGGGAAAGTGTTCCAACCCTTTTATCATTCTAGTTGCCCTTTTCTGCACTTTTTCTAATGCTATAATATCCTTTTTGAGGTGTGGTGACCAGAACTGTACACAGTATTCCAAATGAGGTTGCACCATTGATTTATACAGGGGCATTATGATACTGGCTGATTTGTTTTCAATTCCCTTCCTAACAATCCCCAGCATAGCGTTGGCCTTTTTTATTGCAGTCGCACACTGTCTCGACATTTTCATTGAGTTATCTACTAGAACTCCAAGATCTCTCTCTTGGTCAGTCTCTGCCGGTTCAGACCCCATCTATGTGTATTTATATTTAGGATTTTTGGCTCCAGTGTGCATCACTTTGCACTTGGCCACATTGAACCCCATTTGCCACGTTGACGCCCACTCACCCATCCTCGACCGATCCCTTTGGAGTGCCTTACAATCCTCCCTGGTTCTCACCACCCTGAACAACTTCGTGTCATCCACAAATTTAGCCACTTCACTGCTCCCTCCCAACTCCAAATAATTAATAAACAAGTTAAAAAGAATCAGACTGAGTACTGATCCCTATGGTACCCCACTGTTTACCACCCTCCACTGACAAAGTTTCCCATTTATACTCACTCTCTGTTTCCTATTAATTAGCCAGTTTTTGATCCACAAGAGGACTTGTCTTTTTATCCTGCGACTATTGAGCTTACTTAGGAGCCTTTGATCAGGAACTTTATCAAAAGCTTTCTGGAAATCAAGGTAAACAACATCTATTGAGTCCCACTTGTCCACATGTTTGTTCACTCCCTCAAAAAACACTAACTGGTTAGTGAGACAAGATCTTCCCTTACAGAACCCATGCTGAGTCTGCCTCAATAGTTTTTGTTCATCAATGTGCCTACTAATTCTTTCCTTACTAATTCTACCAACTTACCTGGTATCGACATCAGACTGACTGGCCTGTAATTTCCCAGATCTCCTCTGGAACCCTTTTTAAAGATGGGAGTGACATTAGCTGCCTTCCAGTCCTCAGGAATGGAGGCAGATTTTAATGAAATATTACATATTTTTGTCAGGAGATCCACAAGTTCACATTTGAGTTCCTTCAGAACTTTCGGATGTATGCCATCCGGGCCTGGTGATTTATCAGTTTTTAAGTCGTAGGACCTCCTCTCTCACCACCTCAATCTGACTCAGGTCTTTCAACACCCCTCCCAAAATCAGTGGTTCTGGAGTGGGCAACATGGAGGTTCCTTTTAGAACATGGAGGTTCCTTTTAGCTTGTAATCACTGATGGATCTCTCCATTAATTTATCTAGAGAAAAATGCCATCAAATCACAGCTGACTTATGGCAACCCCTTAGGATTTTCAAGGCAAGAGACGTTCAGAGGTGGTTTGTAATTGTCTGCCTCTGCATCATAACCCTGGTATTCCTTGGTGGTTTCCAAATACTAGCCAGTGCCAACTCTGCTTGGCTTCCAAGATCTGATGAAATAGGGCTAGCCTGAGTTACCCAGGTCAGGAATATGATTTTGTCTAATCCCCTTTTAAAATCATCTGTGCTTGTGGCCATCACTATATTCTTTGGTAGTGAATTATAAAAAAAAATATATCTGTGTATGAATATGGGATGTGGCTGTGGTTCAGTTATTTTTCTATTATTCATTTCTAAGCAGAATTTCTAAGTTATTGTTCTATTGCTACCTAAAAAGCATTAAGATTTCAAACAATAGTGCAGCTAGCTAAGCTTCTATCCTAATAGGATATTCATCAAAGTCTTTACAGATTTACAGTGTAATATTTCTACAAAGAAAATCAGAGCATTATTATGTATAATGTTAATTTAATCGATGTTTTGCACGAAGTGCTTGAAAGCGCACAACTTCTGCTTTGATTAAGAAATTTTGTCAAGGTGACAACTTTGTGGCATTCTACTTACATTTCCCATTTCATTCTTTAATACTAAGGAGAAATATGACTATGTGTTAGTTCTCTGTACTGCTTATAAGGTAGTTTAGTCATGCTTTGCAACCTTTCTTGCCAAATGTCAATGAGATCTCTTAGTAGTGCTATCAATGTCCAGTTAATAAACCATAAAGTGACGTTATTTTATAGAGCACTTCTATTGATTTCATTGGTAAATGGACTGAAAAGCTAGATTAATCTGAATGCAGAAAAAAATTAAACAAATGAATAATCATTTTAAGGGGGAAGGGTTTAAGGGGAAGCAACTTCAGGTAGTCTTGGAGTCTCATTTTTCTTGTGATAGTTCAGTTTGACAAAAAAAAAAAAAAGACCTGCAAGTGGTGTTAAAAGCTGTCACCAGAAACAGATGTTTCATGGAATTTTTCTAAAAAGTTTGCTTAAAAATTCTACTCAGTTGATTACTGTAGATTGTTTCCTTGTTTGCTGATAACCATCCTCACTAACTCTTATTAGCCCTCCTCCCTGTTTGTGTGTTTTATATGTTCATGTTTCTAAGTTTTATTCAATTTATTTTCAGATGTTTTTATTTTAAATGCTTTTAATTTTTATAATATTTGGAATTCTGTAATGTTTGCCACTTTGGGGACCCTGAATTGAGTGCAAATGTTTAAAATAAATAAATAAAAAACACACTGTAAGTATGGAAAGGTGCTCTAAGGTCTGTAGTTAGTCTTGTGACAAAACATGCTATAAACTGCCTATTGCAGATTGAGAAAGCCACTATTGAAAAATAGAACTCAACTTCCAGAGCTGACACAGTGTATTCCTTTAATATTAAATTCCTTGTGAGGTCTTGACAGAATAAATGTTCCTGTACAACAACATACAACCATTTATTGGTGACCTTTGTTTGTTTATCCATATGGTAGGATGCATTCCTAGGGTGTTGAATAGAGCATGGGAAAAAGAAAGAACTGCTATTCAGAAATAGAACACACAACTTGAATGCATAAGATCCCTGTTCCATTTGGTTAACGGGCTGAGAGATCCTTTTCCTAGACTTTACAAGTTTGTTGTCCACCAAAGTATATAATATTGGGCTAGATGGATAGTCAGACAACACTATCATTGCTTCTAAGTGAATGCTCAGTGAAGTATGTGGTCTGATATTTAATGCTGTTTCCACAGGGCTGGTTGTTGTCCAGCATCAGCCAGTGCAGGCTTCTGGTCAAATGTCCATAAAGCAAAGCAAATACATCCACTTCTTAAGACTTAAGATAAACAATATAAAGTACATTGCAATCAGCAAGTAGATCCAGTCCTTAGGACCTGAAATAGACAATAAGAAATAGGCTGCAGTGGATGTATTTGCTTTGCTTTATGGACATTTGAAAATCATGTTTTTCAGTCCACTGAAATTGTGAAAATTGCTTTTGGGAGTGTCAAAGAGTAAATGTTAGATATTGCTTTAAATCTCCAGCCTATCTATTGTATTTCTTGTATTTCATGTTTTGAGTACTATTGTATGTTTGAGAAATATTTGGAGCCTTATGTGATGTTAAGTCATACATGACTTATATTTATTAATCTATTTCCTTAAATTTGTTGTTAGGAAGTCAGATGCACAGCATGACTGCCCATGACTGCACGTGACTCCTGCTTAGGCCACCTGGCTAGCATAGCTAGAATATGCACAAACCCTGTATCATTCTACTCTAATGGGCAATAAGAGAAGTGCCACCAGAGCATATGATCTGTAGTGCCCTCTGCCTAAAATTAGTGTATGTTGTCTGTTTGTCCCCTAACATTTCTTGAGAGCTTTGCAGTAAGCATTGATTTTTCTGTCTGTAGCAGTTCTCTGTAGTTGAAGCACTTTTAAAGATGGACTACACATTAAGTTAACTAAATAATAGAATCTTATGAAGCAGTGATGTAACTTATCTCAGCCTTAGCCATGTCTAGGAGTATGCATGAAAAGCTATGCACTTACTATTTGGTACCACCTAGAGATGAATGCCCAGTGCAGGGTTTGTGTGTGTGTGTGCATCATGAAAAGCTATGGATGGTTTTAAAAGAAATGCGGGTGCCAAAACATCTTGATTGTTTAGATGCACAACATGTACTCTGGACAAGAAGCTACTGTTAAGACAGAATATGGACAAACAGAATGGTTTCCAGTTAGCAAAGGTGTCAGACAAGGATGGATTTTATCTCCCTATCTGTTCAATCTATAGGTAGAATATATCATAAGGAAAGATGGATTAGATTTAAATGAAAGTGGAGTGAAAATTGGTGGAAAGTACATGAATTTGAGATACACAGATTATATTGCATTACTGGCAGAAAATAGTGAAGACTTGAAATGACTCCTGATGAAGGTTAAAGTAGAAAGCGCCAAAGTAGGATTGTGCTGAACATCCAGAAGGCAAAAGTAATTACAACTTGGGAATTACACAACTTTAAAGTTGGCAATGAAGAAATCAAAATTGTTTAAGATTTCCTATTCTTTGGCTCTATCATCAACCAAAAGGAAGACTGCTTTCCTATTCTTTGGCTCTATCATCAACCAAAAGGAAGACTGCAACCAAGAAATCAGGAGGAGTCTGAGACTGGGAATGGCAGCCTTGAAGGGAATAGAAAAGATTCTTGGGGGTAAGGATGTTTCACTAGCAACAAAAATTGAGATTTCATACCATAGCATTCCCTATTGCTATGTATGGGTGTGAAAGTTGAATAATGAAGAAAGTTGACAGGAAGATAGTTGATTCATTTGAAATGTGGTGTTGGGGGATACAGATACCATGGGCGACCAAAAAGACAAGTAAGTAGGCTCTAGATCAAATCAAGCCTGAACTCTCCCTAGAAGCTAAATTACTAAAGTGAGGCTATTGTACTTTGGTCATATTTGAGAAGACACAAGTCACTGTAAAAGACAAAGATGCTGGGGGGAAAGATGAAGGTGGCAGGAAAAGAGGAAGACCCAACATGAGATGGATTGACTCTGTAAAGGAAGACGTTGCCCTCAGTTTTCAAGTCCTAAGCAATGCTGTTAATGATAGGATGTTTTTGAGGTCATTAATTCATAGGATCACCATAAGTTGGAAGTGACTTGACAGCACTTACACACACAAGTGCTGGTTTATGTGACTTTAGCAATGCCGGCTCCTAAGCAAAGTTACAGTTTTCTCAGTCCACCAAGCAGATTTAGAAGGGTATAACTCAGTTTCTGGCACTGTAAATGAGAAACAATGAGGAACTATATTCAGATTCAGAATAACAGATTTTTTAAAATGTCATGTCCACAGTTGTGTATCTGTGGTTGTGCTAGTGTAGGTAAGTACATGCAATGCAATTGTTAAGCGTGACAGATATATCTGCTGAAATTATGATGAAAAGTTTGAACATCACAAGTTATGATTGGGGAAAAGTGCTATCATCTCCTCTTATGTTTTTGACATTTGATGATGGCATGGCATTCACTTCCTGTAATTTTAGCTCCAGGGATTCTTCTTTGTGATTGCCAGGACTAGGCCACCAGTAGTAAAGTTATATCCCCTGTAGTTTCAGTGTGCCTAAGACTCTGAATATGAGACAAGTCTGTGGTAGCTAGGTGACTTCTTCAACAATGCTTCATATTCTAGTATAAACGCCACTGAGGCCAGTTTCAGATCACTGCCAAATGTGGTTGCTAATGAGAACAAGACTGCTATTCTTAAATGCTATAATTAAAAATACTTTCCTCAGCAAGTGTAGTGATCTCTTTGAACTTGCAAACATCTCTATAGTTGAGCAGTAATTGCAGAACGTATTTCTTGCTTTAAATGTTCCTTTTGTTGGTCAGGGAACTGTCTATTTTTAGACAGTGGTGGACTGACAAAATGTATTAGTTCTGAAATTTTGGAAGTTACTAAAGTAACTACATTTTAAAGACCTAATGTTTGAGGTTTTCAGAGTAAAAGGTAAAGGTAAAGGTTTCCCTTCCTCGAAAGTCAGTCGAATCCGACTCTAGGGCGCAGTGCTCATCTCCATTTCCAAGCCAAAGAGCAAGCGCTGTCCGTAGACTTTTCCGTGGTCATATGGCCGGCATGACTAAATGCCAAGATGCAGGGAACGCTGCTGCCTTCCCACCGAAGTGGTACCTATTTATCTACTTGCAATTTCTTTGCTTTTGAACTGCTAGGTTGGCAGGAGCTAGGACCAGAGACGGGAGCTCACTCTGTCACATGGCACTAGGGTCTTGAACTGCCGAACTACCGATCTACATTTTAAAGACTTGATGTTTGAGCATTTCAGAGCAATCAGATGTAATGTCAATGTACCTGTCAGCATAGCTTTTAATCACTAAAATGTGAAGATGGTTTTTGTTTATTTGTGTTTTTTTCATTTTGTTTTTAGGGCAATCCTATCCTTCAGTTACTTATGCTGAGCTAAACAGGATGGCTCCTAAACTCTTTTACAATTCTATGCCAGTGAATAAAAATTATGCTGATGTACAGATAACCTTGTGCTGGCAAGAGGAACTGGACAAGTACAAAAGAGAAAAGCAACTTTGATTTGGAGGTGTGGTAGAGGAGAAGTAAAGCCTGAGCTGAATCCTCTGCTTGTTCCAGTGTTAGTGCCAGTCACAACAATGCTATATATATAACTAGGAATAAGGCCCACTGTAGAAATAAATACAATGGGCTCTAGAAAGAGGCTCTGGGAGAGTGCCCCGGCTTTGGGCACTCAGTGACAATTTGCTGTCGCAATCTCAGCAGGGTATAATGAGAGTCCACCATTTTCTCCAGAGGAACTGATCTTTGCTACCTGAAGAGCAGTAGTCATTTTGAGTGATCTCCAGCCCACCCCCAAGATTGGTAACAGTGGTTCCCCAGGAGGGAGTGGCTGGTTTGGAGGGTGGAGTCTATGGCATTGTACCTGTCTGAGGTCCCACCCCTCCTCAACACTCACACTCTCCAGGTCCGACCCCTCAAATCTCCAGGAATTTCCCAACCTGGAATTGATAACCCTATCTCCCTCCCAGCCAACCATCAACCTACCTTTAGTTTTCCATCTCCTTCCCCCTCCCTCCTAGAGAGCAGTTGTAATTTTGAGTGATCTCCAGCCCCCACCTGGAGATTGGCAACAATGGTTCCCCATCAGGGAATGGCTGGATTGGAGGGTGGAGTCCATGGTATCGTACCTGTCTGAAGTGCCACCCCTCCTCAAACCTCACCCTCTCCAGGCTCCATCCCTCAAATCTCCAGGAATTGCCCACCTGGAGTTGGCAACCTGATCAGGACTGGGCCCAATGAGTGTTCTCCCAAAGGCCAACATAGGTGTGGAAAGGGTCTTTTACTGACAGAGGAGAAAGTACAGTCTGATTAGGGAAATACCTGGAGATTTGGGAGGGTGGATCCTGTGGAGGGCAGCATTTGGGATGTGTATGGAAGGACTCAGCAGGGTATAGTGCCTACCCTCCAAAGCAACCATTTTCTCCCGGGGAACTGATCTCTGTCATCTAGAGTTCAATTGTAACAGTGGGAGATCTCCAGGTCCCACCTGGAGATTGACAACCCTAGGGGAAAGTCAGCCGCACAGCGGGGAGTTGAAGGAAATGGTTTGATGGTCGCTGGCCCACCTCGTTAGCCAGCCAGCCAAGCTGAAGCTAAGCAGGAGAAAGAGCCTTTTCCCATTTATTCTGACAGGAAAGTGGCCATTGGGGAGGGGGTTATGGGCGGGGGAGGGGGTTATGCTGAAAGTCCTTTGTTTTTTTACTCACAGAACCAAGCTTGGTTGCCTACCAACAGCCACGGAGGGGACAGTCCCTCACAGGAGTCAAGAGAACTGTCTTCCTCAGGAGAGAGAGCTGTCTGCCAGTAAATCTTGACATGCAAATTTGTTTGAAGGGGGAGTGGGTGGGGAAGAGGAGCAGACCCAACACCCGGCCAATAGCACACGAGTACTCTTGAGTGGTGGCTGATGGGCCAATGGCTGAGGGAAGGCATTTTACAACCAATGGGAGCGCATGGAATCTTACGAAACCAAAAGATAATTATTATAAGGAGAGATTCCTTTATGAATTGGCCATTTCCAGCTCTCCCACTGGCTGTGCAGTGTGCGCCATCAGCCATCGGCCCATCAACCACCACTCAAGAGTACTCATGTGCCATTGGCTGGGTGCTGGGTCCATTCCTCTCCCACACTCGCTGCCAATCTGGACACTCTTCCTTCAAAGAATAAACTATCAAATCGCCTGATGAAGACACTTCTGCTTGGCTCCTGTGGGACTAACTTTTTCCTCAGTGGCTGTTGCTAGGCAACCAAGCTTGGTTCTGTTAGTAAAAAGAAAAAAGGAAGGAAGCCCTTTCCAGGCCTTTATAAGGAACTCATTGGGGCCAGTCCTGACTAGGTTTGCCAGCTCCAGGTTGGGAAATTCTTGGATATTCTGTGGTGGAGTCTAAGGAAGCCAGAGTTTGGGGAGGGGAAAGGCCTCAGCTGAATAGATCCCACCCTCCAAAGTACTTATTTTTTCCAGGGGGAGGAGAGATCTGTTGTCTGGAGTTCAGTTGTGATACCCAGTGATCTTCAGGCTTCACCTGGAGGTTGGCTACACTAGGCATAGCAGTTAGCACTTCAGAGAAGGGTCTGCTAGACCCAGGTTCTTGCTGTGGAAGTTGAGTGGATGATTTCAGACCAGTCACAGACTTTCAGCCTAACCTACTTCACAGGATTTGTGAGCAGATCAAAAGGGGGAGAGGAGAATGATGTAAGCTGCTTTGGGCTCCACTGCAGAGAAAGACTGTACTTTTCTTCTTGGGGAAACATTGCTGCTAATCTCCAGGTGATGGCTGGAGATCACTCAGAATTAAAATTGCTCTCTAGATGGTAGAGATTAGGGGCAGATAACGGTAGGTTGATGGTTGGCTGGGAAGGAGATAAGGTTGCCAACCCCTGATTGGGAAATTCTTGGATATTTGGGGGTGGAGCCTGAAGAGGGTGGAGTTTGGGGAGGGGTGGGACCTCAGACAGGTACAATGCCATAGACTCCACCCTCCAAGCCACCCATTTCCTCCTGGTGGATCATCGCTGCCAATGTCCAGGTGAAGGCTGGAGATCACTCAGAATTAAAACTGCTCTCCAGATGGTAGAGATCAGTTCCCCTGGAGAAAACGGCTGCTTTGCAGGATGGACTCTATGTTATTATACCCTGTGTCATTATACTCCTAGGCAGAGGCTGCAGGTGGGGAGGGAATATGGAAAGCTGAAGTCAGACGGGCAGATAAAGGTAAGTTGATGGTTGGCTGGGAAGGAGATAGATTTGCCACCTCCAGGTTGGAGGTGATTTGAGGGGTGGAGCCTGGAGATTTGAGGGGTGGAGCCTGGAGAGGGTGGGGTTCGTGGAGCGGTACAATGCCATAGACTCCACTTACCAAACCAGCTGTTTCCTCCTGGGAAACCATTATTGCCAATCTCCAGATGAGGGCTGGAGATCACTCAAAATTACAACTGCTTTCCATATGGCAGAGATCAGTTCCCCTGGAGAAAATGGTGGGCTCTGTGTCATTATACCTTGCTGAAGTGCCCCCCCAAGATAGCTGACATAACAGCACTTCAGAGCAGGGTCTTCCAGACCCAGGCTCTTCCTGTGGAAGCTGATTGAGTTATTTCAGACCAGTCACAGACTTTCAGCGTAACCTCACAGGGTTGTTATGCAAATCAAAGGGGGAGAGGAGAATGATGTGAGCTGCTTTGGTCACCACTGTGGAGAAAGACTGTACTTCTCCTAGGTAGAGGCTACAGGGAGGGGGGAAGAGATGGAAACCTAAAGTCAGAGGGGCAGATAACAGTATGTTAATGGTTGGCTGGGAAGTAGATAGAGTTGCCACCTCTGGGTTAGGAAATGCCTGGAGATTTGAAGGGTGGAACCTGGAGAGGGTGGGGTTTGAGGAGGAGTGGAACCTCAGATAGGTGCAATGCCATAGACTCCACCCTCCAAACCAGTCATTTCCTCCTGGGAAACCATTGCTGCCATTTTCCAGGTGAGGGCTGGAGATCACTCAGAATTAAAACTGCTCTCCAGATTGCAGAGATCAGTTCCCTTGGAGAAAATGGCTGCTTTGCAGGGTGGACTCTGTGTCATTATACCCTGCTGAGGTCACTTCCCCTCCTGCTTGGGTCCCCACTGAGGAAGAGAAAGACTGTACTTTTTCCAGGTAGAGCCTCCAGGTATGTGTGGGGAGATAATGGAAAGCTGAAGTCAGAGGGGTAGATAACGATATGTTGATGGTTGGTTGGTTGATGGTTGCTACTTCCAAGACAGATACAATGCCATAGACTCTACCCTCCAAACCAGCCATTTCCTCCTGGGTAACTATTGTTGCCAATCTCCAGGGGCGGGTTAGATAGCAGAGATCAGTTCCCCTGGAGAAAACAGTAAACTCTGTGTCATTATACCCTGCTGAGGTTACCACAGCAAATTGACGCTGAGTGCCCAAGGCCAGGGCACCCACCCAGAGCCTCTTTCTAGAGCCTATTGTATTTATTTCCGCAACGGGCCTTATTCCTAGTTATGTAAAATTGCACCTCTAAGAGGGTTGTTGTAAGTTAAACATTCTCATTTGACATTACTGTTCTCATTTACTCGAGTGTTTATATCCTTCAGATTATCCACTGCTGCAAAACACTTGTGTTTACAAGATGACCAGGTATGCTGGGTATTGTGGGTATGAAGTCCCATGTTCCTGTCACTGAATCTATTTAGGATTGCCAGGCCTCCACTGGCAATTCCTGATAGAGTTTTTGGGATGGAGCCTGGAGAGGGGAGCACCACAAAAGTTGTGACATCACTTCTGGTTGTGAAAGAAGCCACAGTACTCTAGAAATTTCCCCATCTCTATGATAACTACCACAAAGACTTGGGGAATTCCTAGAGCACTGTAAGAACTTTGAGGACATCCCAATGCTCATTCAGAAGTAACATCACAACAGTCACACTGCCATTTCCCTCTCCCATTTTTTCTTCCTGCTCATTAATTGAGCTGGCACACAGAGGTGTGAGAGAGGTAGCACACAGAGGTGGGAGTTTGCCCCCTGGTAAGCCATGACCTGGGTTGCTCAGGCTAGCCTGATCTCATCAGATTTCAGAAGCTAAGCAGGGGAAACTAAGTACGTGGAGAGGAGACCTTCAATAAATACCAGGAGTGCGATGCAAAGTCAGGCAATGGTAAACCATCTTTGAATGTCTCTTGCCTTGAAATCCCCACAGGGTTTGCCATAAGTCAGCTGTGACTTGACGGCACATTCCTCCACCACCACCACCAAGCCTAAATGTACTTAAAATGATGGTGATACTTGGAGGTGCATCCTTACATCTAATTTCTAACTTGGCCATAGAATAAATCAAGGGGAAAGGATTGCTTTTAACCTGCTGCACATTAACTCCACAATACATTCCATATCGTGCAATATAGGGCTGAACTGGGTGAAGAACACATTAAAAAATGTTGCTGGTCCCAACTTGCATTAAAAAATTCAGCTTTATATTTCTTATTGATGCTTTGTTTTGTTAGCAAAACAAAATAACAAGTTCACTGCTAGTATTTCTTGTCTTATGAGCCATCAAAATAGATGTTATATTCAGTTGCACACATTTTCTACAATAGCCTTTTCCAAATACTGTTCTACTACATAGATGTGACTTGCATTAGTGGAGTATTCAGAATGTCATGGCCATAATTATCAAAATGTCAAGAATATTACATTATTGTTCAGTTATTATGCTCATTCAATGCATCAATCAGATGCCCCTCATCAATAAGCATTTTATTCTATTATAATATTTAGTAGCAATACCACAGAATAAAGTAATGGTAGCGAATTATATCAATTAGGATCTAGTACGTATACCCTTTCATCATAATATATAGTTGTCTGTTATGACATTTAAAGTCTGTAACTTACCCTCAAGTATGGCACATAATGACCACTCTCATTAAAACAACCTTTTCTTATAGCACTTATAATGTTGGACTCCTACCGATAATATAATGAGGGTAGAATGCATTTTGATTGAGTTACCACCAGGGAGAAATTTAATTTAATTAAACTCGTCTTCATTAAAGTATTACATTCAAGTAAAGTAATTATAAAGGCATGTACAGTATTGGAGAAATCCTGCTGTTTAAGGACAGAAAAAGATCACATTAGACTGATGATAATTTTTTTTAGAAAAAAACCTTTCCATATAATTATCTTCACTGTATTAAAGTATGCACATTTTTAGCAGGAAAATGTTTCTGAAACTTCTACTGCTGATATTATTGTATAAATTTGCAATTTTTGTCTTTCCTTCATGATCTTGCTGTGGTATTTAGTTTTCCAGATGGATCTGATCCAAGCACAACTCTTGACACAGATCCCATTTATTTGTCCCTGTTAACATAACATAATTGTCTACATCTGTATATCTAATCTCAGACTGGGCCATACTGCTCATGCCCCTTCATGGCTTTGTTTTTCCCAGCTGTCTCCATTTTAATCGTTTGTTGAATAGAACAGTAATAGGAACATATATCTATATATCTAATTCCCAACAGTACCCTGTGCACGGATACTTATTCCTGCAGACAGTGGCATACTCAAACAAGTTTTTATGCAAACTTGGGCAGATCACCAGCCAGGGAGAGCCATAGCCATCACATTACCTAGCTCAGTTCTGCCCCTTCCTACCAGCACTACCATGGTAGGCAGTGCCCACCACTGCTCTCCACCTCGCAAGCACAGGCAACACAGGCACAGCAATGATGGGGACAGGATAAATGGTGATGTGCCAGGAAAGAGGAACAACTGGCCTACCATGCCATCAGAAGAGGAGCTGTACCCCCTGCTCAGCCTGCAAGGAGCAAGCTGAGGATGGAAGGGAGGCAAACAGGCAGAGCTCTAATGACAGGCACTGAGGATGGGGAGAGGTGTGTAGATAGAGCAGCTCACTTTCCAAATACCAGGATCTTCAGAATTCCAAAGTTCAGAGCACATAGTCAAGGGAACCAGATTCATGGGATAGCAGAGGAAGAACATGACCTCCTGTGTTAAATGCAAATTATTGTTTTTAATTATGTACACAGTGATATCAGTATGTACCTCACAGACATTTACATGTAAAAATGAAAATAGGCAGGTCTCTGACTGCAAGGCACTTACAATTCAGCAATAGACAAGGAGGCAAAGAGCTAGTGACTCAGGAGAGAGGCAAAGGTGAGTGTACAGCAGTTGAACTAGAAGCCAAGGAGAGAAACAGAACTGGCAGCTACATAATATATGACAAGCATTCACTGTTCTTCAAGTTCTTTTCTGGGACGTAGACTCAAACATAGAATATTCCCATGAGTTTCTCACGGGTTCCCACTTGTTTAACACTATTTGAGGTTTCTTTTTAGAAAAAGAATAGGCTGAGATGAACTGTCAGTTATTCATCAACAATGGTTGTGGTGTAGTAATTAGAATATTATAGTAGAACCATGGGGCATCCAGGACAACCACTCCCTGATTAGTGATTGGAAAACCAATTTGGATCCCCCCCTCTGCCATGGAAGCCTGCTGGATGACCTTGGACCCATCACAATCTTTCAGCCTAATCTATCTCTCCAGGTGGTTGTTCAAAAGATTCAGTAAAGGAGGGGAGAATATGATAAGCCACTTTGGGGCCTGCTAAGGGTGAAAAGTGTGATATAAAAATAAGCATCAAAGGATATACAACAAAGAAGTATTGCTGTCGATATGGAAGTAAGATGCAAAAAAACATTGCTCTACTGTCCATGAATAGGCAGTGTATGTCATTGATGTAGATACCGGGTAAGTTGGTGGAAACTGTTATTAAGGAAAGAATTAGTAGGCACATTGATGAACAAAAACTATTGAGGCAGACTCAGCATGGGTTCTGTAAGAGAAGATCTTGTCTCACTAACCTGTTAGTGTTTTTTGAGGGAGTGAACAAGCATGTGGACAAGGGGGACCCAATAGATGTTGTTTACCTTGACTTCCAGAAAGCTTTGATACAGTTCCTCATCAAAGGCTCCTAAGTAAGCTCAATAGTCATGGAATAAAAGGACAAGTCCTCATGTGGATCAAAAACTGGCTTATAAATAGGAAACAGAGAGTGAGTATAAATGGGAAATTTTCTCAGTGGAGGATGGTAAGCAGTGGGGTACCACAGGGATCGGTACTCAGCCTGATACTTTTTAACTTGTTTATTAATGATTTAGAATTGGGAGTAAGCAGTAAAGTGGCTAAATTTGCAGATGACATGAAGTTGTTCAGGGTGGTAAAAACCAGGAAGGATTGTGAGGCACTCCAAAGGGATCGGTTGAGGATGGGTGAGTGGGCGTCAACATGGCAAATGGTGTTCAATGTGGCCAAGTGCAAAGTGATGCACATTGGAGCCAAAAATCCTAAATATAAATACACATTGATGGGGTCTGAACTGGCAGAGATGGACCAAGAGAGAGATCTTGGAGTCGTCGTAGATAACTCAATGAAAATGTCGAGACAGTGTGTAACTGCAATAAAGAAGGCCAATGCTATGCTGGGGATTATTAGGAAGGGAATTGAAAACAAATCAGCCAGTATCATAATGCCCCTGTATAAATCATTGGTGCGACCTCATTTGGAATACTGTGTACAGTTCTGGTTGCCACACCTCAAAAAGGATATAGCACAGGAAAAAGTGCAGAGAAGGGCACTAGAATGATAAAAGGGTTGGAACACTTTCCCTATGAAGAAAGGTTAAAATGCTTGGGGCGCTTTAGCTTGGAGAAACGATGGCTGAGGGGTGACATGATCGAGGTTTATAAGATTATGAATGGGATTGAGCAGGCTGAGAAAGAAGTACTTTTCTCCATTTCTCACAATACAAGAACTCGTGGTCACTCCATGAAATTGCTGAGCAGTCGGGTTAGAACAGATAGAAGGAAGTACTTCTTCACCCAAAGAGTGATTAACATATGGAATTCACTGCCACAGGAGGTGGTGGCAGCTACAAGCATGGACAGTTTCAAGAGGGAATTAGATAAACATATGGAGCAGAGGTCCATCAGTGGCTATTAGCCACAAGGTATAGCTAGGAACTCTCAGTCTGGGGCAGGTGATGCACTCTATTCTTGGTGCTGGAGGGGGCAGCCGTGGGAGGGCTTCTGGTGTCCTGGCCCCACTGCTGGACCTCCTGATGGCACCTGATATTTTTGGCCACTGTGTGACAGAGTGTTGGACTAGATGGACCATTGGCCTGATTCAACATTGGCTTCTCTTATGTTCTTATGTTGAAAATAGTTGCATTCAATTATATTACAGCAGAGACAATAGAACAGTAACTCTAAAGGTTTAAGAACTGCTAGCTTGTTTATTTGAGAGAATATACCATACTGGTTTATTGACCAGCTTTTCATGAGTACTGGGAGTAGAATAATGGCTTTTCTTCCTTGGAATTGGAAGGGTAGCCTCTACTACTGGATTAATCAAAATAAGCCTCAAACTTGCTACCTTGTTGTTAGTGTATTCCTAACTATTAATTGATTTTAATGCATAATCCTAAAAGTAGCTTGATGGTGGTAGAAAGTGCCAACAAGTCACGACTGACTTATAGTGATCTCGTAGGGTTTTCAAGGTAGGAGGAATTCAGAGGTGGTTTGTCATTGCATTCCTCTGCTTAGTGACCCTGGACTTCTGTAGTGATTTCCCATCCAAATACTAACCAGGGCCAACCCTGCTTAGCTTCAGAGATCTAACAAGAGGTTTAGCCTGGACCATCCAAGTCAGGTTGAAAAAGAGGCCTAACCAGTGAAAATTCACATTTTCTTAAGAACAACCAATACAGTCAAAGTTTATCAGTCACCGATTGTTTAGAAAGGGTTAGGACAAAAAGAAGTTGAAATAAAATTGTCATAATTTAAACCAGAGCTTTGTTTTAAGTAGCAATCCTAAGGAGGTCTAATCAGAATCCTACTCAGGTCTGTTCAGTGGGGATTGCTCCCATGAAAGTGATTTTAGGATTACATTGCCCGTTTCTCACAATGCCATCATAAACAGAGTCATACTCTTCTAAATCCATTGAAATCAATGGGCTCAGAAGAGTATAACTGTACCTAGGATGGCACTATCAGTTTCTCAGGCTTGGTTTATTATTTTTGTGTGTATTGTTAGCACGGAGGTGGCATAGTGGGATTCTGCTTTTTGTCCTTCATACACTTCTGTCATCTTCAATGACATTCTGTTCTCTTACAAAAAAAAATAAAAATCCTTTCTGTTGGACATCTTTCCTGCATGTCACTTTGCTCACCTTTTTCCTGCAACAGATTGTTTGTCTGCTTTTCTCTCTCTTCTGTCAGTCTACATATTTTTTCCTATTTTCCCCCTGTAGCTGTTTCAGCTCCTGTTTGCTTTTCTTCTTCAACACTATGGATCTCAGCTTGTTGCTTCAATTAACTTTTCAATGGACCCCCTGGCAACTCCTATTGTTTCCTGCTGCTGGTTCCTTTTTCCCTGCTGCTTTTTATCATTTTGCTTGGCTTTCTGGCAATCACTGGGCTGCCTAGACTATTGTTTGGAGAACTACTGGTTCCCTGCTGATGTTATCGCTAATTCTTCACAGATCTTTTGATAAACCTTTCCCTTTCTTTGCCCAATAGTTCTCATGTTTGTGGTTTTCTTGCTTTAAACTAGATTTTGCAGGGTAAATTTGCCAGATTTTTTCCCCCCCAGTTGATGGGAAATAGTTGTTTTCTTTTCTCCGTAGGGTTTCAGACAGTCTGATATGAAAAGAAAAAGCAATGTCTCTATTTTGGAAAAATAAACACCCTCAGTTATTTGAACTGCACTTTCCTTTACCTCTTTTACCTGTATTCTGTTATGTAGCAATGCTAGTATTTCATTGCAGCAGTATTCCCCTGATGACTTGTTAAGCAGCCACCTATATTTGCAGCCTTGCATTGATTCTTTGCAGATGGTTCCTTTAAAAGACTGTTGTTCTTCATCTTTGTATTAACATGAAAAACTGATAGACCTTGCCTTCTAATTCTTCTTAAGGCTGTGTTTTGATTGAACCAATGCCTAGTTATTCTTAAGGGAAGTGAGAAGATAATGATGTACTATGTGAAATTTATATTAGTAACTTTTCTTATTTACTCAGGGGATCTTATCAACCAACAGAAATTTAATAGTTCTTATCCAGCTTTCCACTGGGATTCTTGTAGTTATCCATATTAATAGTGTTAGGAAAAGAATTTTTGCCTTCCAGTTCACTTTAACTTTTTAAGTTATACCCAACCTGAGGGTAGTGTTGCTAGGCCATAGCCGTCAAGCCTTAGGAGGAAATGGGTAGGGCCTGGTGTGCTGGCATTGTGCTGGTGCACTCATGTCATTTCCGGTACAAACTGGAAATGATATAGCACATCCTCTAGCATTCTGTGGTAACTCTGTGGTAAACTTTTATGGTTCCTTTCCCCACCACATTTCCTCATATACCAGGAGGACTTCTGCTATAGCAAGGAGGCCTGGCATCCCTACCTGAGGGGAAGAAAATATGTGTTTCCAACTAATTTTCAGTTTTGATATATTACTGAAAGAGTTAATGTTATAACACTGACTGCAGTTGCCACATATACATGTTCTAAAACATTAAATTAGAAAAAAATTGAGATAACATGGTGAAAATTTGAACATATATATACTTGTGTGCATGCATGTACACATTAACTACATAGAGAGTATTATCTTCATAAAAGTAGGGATATATTCTAGATGACATTTGAACACTGCAGTTTTTGAGTTTTTTTTGTCCCAAATTGTATTTGTATTTGTATTTTTGTTTTTTTAATACACAATTTATTTTTCTGCACTGCACAATAATACAAAACATTAACCTTGTTTTCCCTCAATCCTACAATTATTATTCTCCCACTATTCCTTTATACCCAATTCTGTTTATACCAATTGCTAATATCTTTCTATTCTAAATCATATCATATAACACCCGCTAATATCCTTCCATTCAGTTTCTTGAATACTTCCTGATGTTCGCATCAAATACCTTACATATATTTACTTAATAATTACATTGAACTATCTTCAGTTTGCCATTTAATGTGATACCAGTTCCTATATATATAACCAAATAGAGATGCCTCTCATCCCAGGTGCTGAGAAACTCAGCAGGAAGAAAAAACTTCCCTCCTCTTGTGAGAGGACTTGGGGTGGGGGGCACTCCCCCTCCTCCCTCCCTACTCCCACTGTAGAAATTAAATACCTATACCTTTATAACAAAGGCACTTTTTTGTTGTGAACTAAGCTTTCAATTATAGTTAACATTGTGTCTTCCATATTACTAAATACAATATAACACTCTTGTCCTTGAATTGCTCCTTAATTTAATTAAGTTCCTTGATGCCTCATGTGTCTATATCTTTTCAAGTTGCTGTCTCCAGTCAGGTTAAACACCAGTCTATTTTCTCCCTCTTATGATTTTATGCATGCTGCCAGAAACTTTTTGCTAGATGCTTCGTCAAAGGTGGAGTGGGTTTTCCCATTTGAATGAACACTGATGTGCCCCAAGGACAACCAGTGAAATCTGACACCGTTGTTTGTTAGCTGTTCTACTGTCTCACGCATCCTCCTTGCCGCAAGAATTTCAGGTGGGAGGTCAGTGAACAGATAAACAATTGTATTTTCTAATTGCAAACCCTCCTTTTCTTTGGCTATTTGAAATAAACATTTTTTTATGCTGGATATCTACAAATTCAATTAAAATATCTTCTGGCACCTCCGGGGGGGCCTTTTTTTTGCCAGGTGTAACTGGAAAGCTGCTGTGATTACATTTGGATTTGACTCTCCTATATCCAGCAGAGATGTAAGCCAAAGATTTAAAGAGGTATGCAAATCTCCATTTAGTGAGTAGTTGGATGAAACCCCTCTGATTTTAGCTTGCCGTTTTCTTAATTTAATGTCCTGCAGTATTATTTTATTCTTTGCCCACATCTCAAAATCTTTTACTGATTTTAATTCACTCGTCGCTTCTTTTGTAGCTTGCAACACTTTGTCAGTTTTCCTCTCCCCCTCTTTAATTGCCGTTGTTAAGTCTTCTATTTTCTTGTTCATTGGTTCTACTATTTTTTTAAGTTGTCCTACTTCTGTTTTTAAATGTCCAGTCTCACCTTTTATTGAGTCAATTCCTTTGCTGAAGTCGCTTTTCATTTCTGTGAGGACTTGCATAATTGTTGTTTGGAAGCTTGAATCAACTTCAGCTCCTCCAGTTGCCATTTCCTCTAACAAAAGCATCCTGGTTCCTTTACTTCTGATTCAGTTTCTGATCTTCATGGTGGGTTTTTGCTACCCTTTTTGCCCCTTACTCTTCCCATCATAGACCTTGTACCATACATTTAGAATTAATACAGTCTTTCCAGAGCAATTCTTGTTTATCCAGTGGGAGTAACAGGAGAGAGGGAAGGATGCGGCCAGCCGGAAGCTCTGCCGCCACGCCTCCCCTTATTTGTATTTTTGTAATGAACTTTGTTCATCTAATGTATTGCACAGTTCATATTTAAGCTAGACATTACAACAACCAAACAACAACAAAAAAGAATACAGAAAATGCTAAAAGGGCCCATTGTTTCTATATGTGCAGAGCAGACTTTCTTCTGGGTTGTATAGTTTGTTCTATGTATTTTACTAAACAGCCCCCAAATTCACTGATGGATAGAATGTCTGTAGGCCTGCCACATGGAACAGATTGAATTTTATTGATGTATGCACAAATTCCTTTCAGCAGATTTATTTCTAGTTGGCGTGACTTACAATGGCTAGCCACCTCTTTAAATACACCTCCCATACAGCTTCAGTTGCTGACCCATCTCTCTGTACCACCTTGATCTCCTTCGTGGTCTCTGTGCATCACACCTCTGGGATATAGTGTGCCTGCACCAACCCTGATTGGTATAATCAAAAGCAAAAGGGATTTTTGCGCCCACTCCCAAGTCACGTGCAGGGCTTCAGTGCACATGACTACTGGGGAGCACGACAACCCTGCCAGTTTTCTTCTGACCGCTGTGCTGTTAGGATCTTCTCCGCTCCAGTCGGGATTTTTTCTTCCTGGCCTACTTGGCCTTTCCTTTTTCTCATTTTCCTCTTTTTCTTTGTGGATTACCTAAATGGAAAAGAAAAACTTACAGTTCAGGACTGTACTTGAGTTGAGTACTCTGCTTCAGCAGAGTTTCTCCTACCCCTTATGGCCTATGGCCAAATGGTGGGGTTTCTTTAAGCGATGTTTGAAGTGCGGCAGTAAGATCCAACCCCCCCCCCCCAATGGACACTCTTTTTGCCTTTTGTACCTCGGGGAAACCCACCACGTGGAATCCTGTTCTCATTGCTCTAAACTCTCAAGGCAAATTAGAAAGAACAGAGCTGCAAGGCTTTGTACCACTTTACTGGAGTCAGCTCTCTCTGATGACATCACCTCAAGATACCTCAGGCCACGCTTTGATGTCGACCCTTGCCTTGGTGGTGACAGCTGCAATGTCCCCAACACCAGCTCCTACCAATATTGATTGACTGATGCTGAAATGCTCAGTCCTGACATCTAAGTCCGAAGCCCACACCCCCACTAAGAAACACTGGGAGGGCAAGGACACTAAATCAGTCAAGTTAATGAAGCACAAGAAGGACTCCCTAGGAAGAGTTCCTTTGACTTCTTGGCAAATGCCAGAACTGACTTCTGTGCCTGGAGCCACTTTATTTGACTCACTGGACTGCAGTCAATCACAGGGTGCATCATCCTCACCCTTACTGTGTCCAATACAGCTTATTGACTCTGAGCAGGACATAGACTTGACCCAAGTCTCCTGATCCTCCAGTGTCAAGAGTCTTCGCTTGGGCCAAGGAGGCCATAATTTTCCATAACCCTTCCCCCATTGTTCATCCATCTATGACCGGGACCAACGCTTGGAACCACCTCTTCCTCTGCAGGTTCCCTGGGACCAATGCCAGTGGCATTACCTTTATGGGATGTACCCACTGTCAGCCAATATGCTCTGGCTTCTGCCTCATATGCCAATGGATTGGGACTGACAATCCACGTCTTCTCAACTGTCTCAGTATCGAGAGCCTGCTCTGACTCCAGAATACCTACTGCCCCAGCCATTGATACCGACGGAGATGCCTGTAACAACAAGGAAGGTGGCTCCGTTGGTACCAACCCCATCGGTACCAACACTACTGGTAGAATTCTCGGACGCTTCAGATCAGTCCAACTTGTCCAATGCCTTGTAGCATTTGGGTAATGAGAGCCCGAAGCATCCAGTTGGCCCCTCCCCACCACAGAAGGTGTCAGAGGATCTCCCAATATCTCCTTCAGAGGATTTAAAGTCTTATGGGGAGTTTATTAAGAGAATGGCAAATACCCTGACTCTGTTGACCATCCAACCTCTTCCAGCCATTATCGATTCAGTTTTTGATATTGTCCAGATGGATATTTAGACAGCTGTCATCCTCCCCCTGACTTCAGTCCTGCTGCAAGCAGCAAAAGCCCCCTGGCTCCATCTGGCCTCCACTCCCATCTCAGCTTGCAGCTTCTTTCCTGGAAAGCGGCTTTTCTTGTCACCATTTCGTCCACTGGGAGAGTGAGCAAACTGTCGGCTCTTCTCCGTGATCCCCCTTACCTGGCATTCCACAAAGGTGGTGTCTCCTTGGCTCCTGATATGTCATTCTTGCCCAAGGTAGACTCGGAGTTTCACTTGCATGCAGACATCATTCTTCCGGTGTTTTTTCCAACTCCAAAGGATGATACTGAATGTTGCCTCCTCACCCTAGATGTAAAGAGGGCCCTGCTCTTTTACCTGGACAAGACTAAGGCTTTTTGTCTCCAGCCCTTTTTGTCTCCTATGCTGTACCTGCACTTGGATGCAAACTTTCATCTCAACGTCTGTCCAAGTGGATTGTGGAGGCGATCAAGCTTTGCTACCTGCTGGCCAAGAAGCTGCTCCCAGGACTGCTTTGTGTGCATTCCACCCGAGCGTTGACCACATCCACAGCCTTCCTGAAGGGCATGCCACTCCATGACATCTGCAATGCAGTGACCTGGGCAACCTCTCACATGTTTGTGAGACATTATGTCCTGGATGTGCATCTTCATCAGCAAGCTGTAGTGGGATGGTCTGTGTTGCAGTCGGTGTGTGTCTAATGACCTTCCAGCTCCCTCCTCCATCTTTTGCTTGTTACTCTCTCAGAGGTGTGATGCACAGAGACCATGAAGAAGATAAACAGGTTGCTTACCTGTAACTGATGATCTTTGAGTGGTCATCTGTGCATTCACACCACCCGCCCTCCTTCCCATCTGCTGTTGGTCCCTTTTTTCTCTTTCCTCTAAGACTGATGGCAACAGTCAGAAGGAACTGGTGGGATTGTTGTGCCCCTCCTGTAGTCGTGCACACTGGAGCCCTGCACGTGACTTAGGAGCAGACACGAAAATCCCTTTTGCTTTCGATTGGCGCAGGTGCACTAGATCCCAGAGGTGTGAATGCACAGATGACCACTCAAAGATCATCATTTACAGGTAAGCAACCTGTTTTTCAGTTCTTTATCCATTTATCCCATCAGTTCTGTATCTTTTGGGAAGATAGATTTACCAGTGCAAGATGAAACAAAGGCTACTAGCTCAATTTTAAAGAAAATTAAAAACATTAGGAGACCTGATTATGAAATTCTTGTCTACTCAAGCCCCCTAATAGAATTAAGAAAGGATTAGACAAGTTCAGTAGGAAAAGTAGCAATGGCCAACCATGATTATTAATGGAATTTCCATGGGAGAGTTGTATAGTCTTTAGATGCTGGAGATGAAATAAATTTTCATGCCCTGATTGTGAGCTTCTTGAAAGCATGTGCTTGAAAGCATGTGCTTATTGTTGGAAATTATGTGTTGGACAAAAATGGACCTGTGGTCTGACTAAGCAAATGTTGTGTCTGGAAGCTGATGGAACATAATTATTAGTTGGAACAGCATAAAATCAGTTATCTGTAACCAGATACCAGAGGTTATCATTATAAGACATTTTCAAAAATGATTCTGGGTTAGACCTGCATGACTACAATATTTGTAATCTTTTGTAATTTTTTTTCTCTTTTCAATACACTTGACAATAGCTGTCTATTAAGCATCAAGAAATGGTTGTCTTAAGATAGGCAAAGATGGCTTTAATTTCTTAAGCTGTTTAGTATGTTTATAGTTCCTAGCTTGCTCAATTAATAATGTTTTATTATAGTGTCAACTCCTGAATGTATTTCTTGTAAAAAACTGTTAGTTGTAAATTTACCTGCAATTTTTGAAGCAGAACTGCATTGATGACCTCATTAATAATGATGGTTTGGTAGACTAGAATATTTAACCTCCTGTTGCTTCACACACATTAACTAGGAAACAAAGCAGACATAACAAAGGGTCTGTTAGCGCCTTAAGGACTACTGCATTATTGTGATATACTATAAAACTGCTTGCAATTAGGAATGGGTGTGAACCAGGAAAATGTGGTTTGGTTTGCGGTTCATGGCACACCCGGTTGTCAAACCACGAACTGTCACAAACTTCTAGGAGCCAAACAAATTGGTTCAGTTTATAAAGTTTTTGACTGGATAGAATGCCCCCCCAACATGTTAGAGACACCAAACTTACAGGGGAACGCCAAATTTGGTAACGATTGGATTTATTGGGTCCGAGTTATACCTTCCCCCAAGAAACTGCCACCAGGAAAGTGCTTTCTGGGGAAATGTCTGCCTGTCATAGACAGGCAGTCATTTTGACAGGCATAAGTTCAGGAGGCTCAGGAGTGTATAGCACAGATCCTGTGCAAGCTCAAGACATCGAAGTCACAGGGGACCTCCCCTGGATGCTCCTCTGCATGCCCTCCAAGTGTTGCTTTGAAGGTGTGTACACATTTAGATTGAGCAGAGACAGTCTGTGGAGATATATCCATTCATGAACTGGTATGGACCTCCATGAACAGCTGGAAAGTTTGTGGAAAGTTCACGCCGGTTGACTTGCCATGAACTTCATTTTACGAACCAGGAACTGGCAAGAATTTCTCATGAACTTTAGTTCATGAGCCAGTTCATTCCCATCCCTACTTGTACTATTAGAGCTTATTCTTTCAGAACAGACAGACTGAAATATATTTGTGTTTGGTTGCAAGTGACACGATCAAATGACTTCAACAGCTGAACCAGTTCCAATGAACTAGAATATATTTTTCTTAAAGCAAATGTTGAGATTAAATATTTCAACTGTATATAGCATATCTCAGGTGTCTAGAGCAATTTGCATACATTATCTGATTAAACAGCACCCTTTAAAGTAGACAGATATTACTTCACCTTACAGCTATGTCAACTAATACTGAGAGGACAGAGTCATAGAATCATAGAATCATAGAATGTTGGTTGGAAGGGACCTTGCAGGTCATCTACTCCAACCCCTTGCACTCTGCAGGAGCATAGCCGAAATATAGCCCTACAACATACCCGAAAGATGGTCGTCCAGCCTCTGCTTGAAAACGTCCAGCGAAGGAGCATCCACCATATCCCGAGGCAGTCTGTTCCACTGCTCAACCACTCTTACAGTTAGGAAGTTTCTCCTGATATTTAGCTGGTATTGACTCCCTTGTAATTTCCACCGATTAGTCTTGCAATCTAGTCTTGCAATCTGGAGCAAGAGAGAAGAGATCTGCTCCGTCTTCTACATGACAGCCCTTCAGATATTTGAAGACCGCAATCATGTCCCCTCTAAGCCTTCTTTTTCCCAGGCTAAACATACCCAACTCTTTCAGCCTTTCCTCATAAGACTTGGATTCCAACCCTCTCACCATCCTGGTTGCCCTCTTCTATACATGCTCGAGCTTGTCAACATCCTTCCTAAAATGTGGTGCCCAGAACTGGGTATTGCCATAAAGCCAGCCAGTAAGCTTGAATTGAAGGAGAGGTTTGAAATGGGAAAATTCCATTGCATATTTTTAATTGGTAAACCACATCAGCTCTTTGAAAATGTCTGAATGTTAACAAAAATAGAACAATTTATTAATGTGAGGATATTTAATAAGTGATTTAAATGATTAACATTGGCTTTTAAAATCAAAAAAGTCTATCTTCATTGTGCACATGTATAAAATATTCTGAAAGAAAACTGTGAAGAAATAAATCATTCCAAATAAATCATTCCATTTTGTAGATGCAGTGCTATGCAGTTTTAAAAGTAAATACTAAAATTACGTGCACGTAAATCATATTAATTGAATGTTCTTTCCTTGCCAGCAGTCTCTCTAAAGTGATATAATTGCTTCCTAATCCAATATTGTGTTTCATTGACTTATGTAAAGTGCAGGCTTTAGAACCATTTTCCATTCCTCCAGTCACTCAGCTGAGCTCATCATTCCTATAATTTGTGTGTGTATACAGAGTGTGTCACATGATTGTATTATACTGCAAATAATGTACTTAACAGGATTATAATGCCCTTCTGTTTCAGATAGGATTTATCTGTAGCAGTTTCAGCTTGTACTTTTAACATTATGTAGAGGTTTTTTACAGGGTTCAGAGGTTTTCAAGGAAATGCATTGAGGCCCTTTGCAGCCTCAAATGCCCTTCCTTGATAATCCTTATCAAAGAACTGAAATGTAACTTTAATAATTTCACTAGACTGATAACATTAGCCAGTTGACGACAAAATTATACATTCCTGGTAGCTCTTTTGTTCTCAAAAGGATGCTACTTGTAAGATTGTAAGCCAAGCCATACATATATGTGGAGTGACCTTGTCATCTGTTTAATGCTCTGCAATGGAAGAAAGATGGATCTGGCTTACCACACTGTGAGGCTATATTTCCAGCATTTTATATAACTGTTTACTTTTATATAACGATCTAATGATTCTTTAAGGAAAGGGAGGGCATATTTAGTGTCAGTTTGTGGATATTTGGCAGCTTGGCCATAGTTGCCATTGAGTTCACATGGCTAAGAGTGATGGAGCAGAGAAGCATTCTCTTCACAGCTTTTGTTACTCTCTTCTCCTTCTTCCCCCACCCGAGTTCCCTTCCTGATTTGCTTTTTCCTAATTTGTGTTTTTCAGTTCTGGTCTGTACAAATCCCGGCTTCTTGGGCTGACCACTCAGAAAGGGGCTGTGGTACTCTCAAATGTGAATGGGAGTGAGAGAGATAATGTATGTATGTGTGAATGTATATAGATATTTTAATAGTTTTACAGAACATTCTGGTTACTACATATGAAAAAGTATCATTTCTGTACATGGCAAGCCAGATGACAGTGATAAGGATCTACTACAAACCGACGCGTAGCAATATTGAGAGGTTGCTGTTAGCGCTAAATTGTCTCTCTCAACAGAATTATGTTAAAGATCTAGTAGGCAGCCTGCAATTATTTCATAGTCTGCCAGAGCCAAGGCTGCATATAATATTTGAGTTTTGAAGCAAAATTATCACTAATTTGTTTCAGTGAGGATTGAAAATAAGCAGACTCCCATTTCTGACAGTGGAAAACATCAGGGTACAATTGTTAACCAACATACACAAAGCAAGATTAATTTTGGGTGCTTTCAAATACAAAATTAAACTTTTTTTCCCTTGAGAAAATATTATAACACATATTTATTGTTGTCTCATGTATCATGTTGCCCTGTAGCCAGGGGTCTTTTTGTAGAAGAACAGCTGTAGGAGCTCATTAGCATATGGCATGCTAATTAGCTATTAGGCTATTAGCATATGCCACGCCCCCTGACATCACCGGAAGTGATGTAAGAAGGGGAAGCAAAAGGGGGGGCATCTTCAAAATCCTCCCCTTCCCTTCCCCAGCTGGCCTGGGTGGGGGAGCTAAGAGAGAAGGGGTTTAAAGTTTAAACTCCTTCTCATGAGAGTTGGGCGACAGAAGGAGGAAAGAGGGAAGGAAAGAGAGAGAGTAGAGAGAAGGAAAGAGTGAAAGAAAGAAGGAAAGAAAGAGAAGGAAAGGGGAGGGGAGGGAAAGAAAGAGAGGGAAGAAGGAGGGAAACAGGGAAAGGAGGAAAAAAGAAGAGAAGAAGGTGGGAAAGAAAGAAAGAGAGAAAAGAAGAATGAGGGAAAGAGGAAAAAGAAAGAAGAAAAGGAGGGAATGAAAGAAATTTGGCGGCAATTCGGCCCATTATATCCTATGGGCCATTGAAGTCAATGGTAAAAACATAGGGTATGTTCTGGGGGCTGGAGGGGAGGGGGTTTGAGGGAGAGGCTCCAAACTCACAGGATAGCTGTTGGAGCCTCTTCCCAAGATACCCACCAAGTTTCAAGAACATTGGATCAGGGGGTCCAATTCTATGGACCCCCAAACAGGTTGCCCCCATTCCCTCCATTGTTCTCTATAGTGGGAAAAAGGAGCTGGAAGTCCCTGCTTAGAGTACTGTTTCACTCCTCCCAAGATTTTTCATGAATATGACAGTATCCCTTTAGAAAGCTTCGTTTTAAAATAGGAAGTCCATGTTCAATAAATTTCAGTAGCCCCAGGGTGCTTTAAAGAAATGGCCTAGACATTCACTATATAAGGAGGGCAACATATAATTGGAAGCCACCTTTTACCCCACTCAGCTCATCTGTCTAGCTCTGTCTAGCCACAGTTCCCCTTTAGTTACTGTGACTGTGGCAGAATGCTTAAAGAGGATAAAGATAATGTAGTATTACAAGCGAGGATGCTGAGAACTTTGCAGCAAACTTGTTTGGCAGGCAAACATACAGTTTTTGACAATCATACTCAAGTGAGCCAAGCCTTAAATCTTCCTCTTTACCATAGTCTGAATTGTATGGCAGCTGGCAGGTCAAATGGAATTGTGGCTATGCAGTAGCTGTGGTGAGGGATCTTCATTTCCTTCTGTCTTGAAACCAAGTTTTCACTTGCATAGTCGGGGGAATCAATTCTTTCACAGCATCCGTTTTCATCTTCTGTGTGTCAGACACTTAACAATTCATACACTCTAAAATGCACAAGGACATTTGGGTTTGAACAAGGGCGATAGAATTTTCTGTTGGATTAAGAGGATTCTTCATTTCTTTGAAGCCTGTTTGAAAACATGGCTGCCCATCTGAATATGGAAGGCCTTTTAACAGTCTTGTTGAGCTACAGTGTCTAAATTGCAACCATCTAACAGAATCTAGTGGCATTTTTCTCTCTTGTTCCCTTTAACTGAGAATATCCACAGGAAGACCAATGGGACATTCAAAAACATAATTTCAGATTTTGGAAAACTTTACAAGTATACCACATCACCTTGTATTGGTTGATGTCAAGAGACATGTTTTCAGATTTTTTTCAAAAAATCTGTATGTTTGCTAGAATGAGGCTTAAGCTCTAGTAGCTGTCATAACTCTGTATGTATTTCTGCTTGGGTTGTTTGCTTTCACTCATCCAGGAATACTCCTCAGAGCTAAGTAAATTTCAACTGTATTTAATTAAAAACTATATATTGTCCTGCAAAGATCTGTTGTCTTTACTCTGGAATTTATTTGCACCTCTGTGAGGGATTTTCTGTTAGGGATGAGGACATACTTGGTTAAAATCAAAATATAATTCAAACACGATGTATTGGGGGGGGAAGGTGGCAGTTTTCCTAATTTCCAGAATGATAAAATTCTTAGTAAGACAGTCAAAGAGGTGCACAGTGTAATGATGAAAACAATGTTTAAAATAAGTAATAAGCCCTATTTATTATAGGATGTTAGGTGACTTGAACTATCAGATGTTATTCAGATCATTATCATATTTGAGCAGAAAGAGTCACTCACAATAACACCTGTATTGTGCCTTTCTTCAGGAAGTTTAGGGTGCCACGTATGGACTTACCCCATTTTGTCCTCAAAACATGAGGAAAGCTAAGTGGGATAGGAATGATCCCTTAAAATAACACATTTCTGTTGAGAATAGTATTTCTTTAATTGGAAGCCTTTAGGATTCTTCCATTTATTGACCCATCAAATATGACCTTTAATTACAGAAGCTGGGGTGTTATTTTCTCTTGCTCATTTTGGAACACATTGTGGCTTAATGGTAGGGAAGTGTCTTTATTGTAAAAGGAACAGTATCTGTAAACGATTACACAGAATTTTTAACAGTGTTATGGTTATGGCTTCTGTCTGTGGGTGGAATAAGAATGCACCATCATTGTTTCATAGTCAGTCCCTTCTCTTTGATAATGAAATTTGAAATACATTAAAACTTACCTGACTGATTTTTATCAAAATGATATATTTGTGCCACCAGATATAGCTATATACAATTAACATGAGTTTATTATATCTAATAGATTGAACAAATTATAAATCACTAGTTTTCACAAGGATATTAATCTTTGTTATCTAAAAATGAAGAATTGTGTTTTGCCTGTATTGATTTTATAACTTACAGGACCCATGTTTCCCTATCATAAATGCTATTTTGAAATTCTAGAGTCTAAAAATAATGCAGTTTACTAATGCATTACTACTCCTTTGTATTCTTTTGCTTGAGCATTCCCCATCCTGTTTTGTCTCCAGTGCTGTGCCAGACAATATCCAGCAGTAAGTCTCATTGTCTGTCTCTTTACTTCATCCCCATCTACCAGCACTTTGGGTGCACAACAATGCATAAAGTAATGCACAGTGTCTAACACACCTAGTGAACTCTGGAAAATGTACTTCTAAGAATGGCTGATATATAAGGTAACTTCCTTATGAACTACATTTTCCTCCCTGCCCTTCTAATTCAATTTGTTATTGGCTCATTCATTAAAGCTTTTGTAGTAAGCATTTGGGGGGTTCCCTCCATCCCACAAAAAAAATATTTCCTGAACTACTTCATTTACTTTGAGTAAAACACTTCATTTATTTCATTGTCAAGATACTGTAATAATTTAAGAAAATGGCTACTTGAACTAGTGGAATGGTTTTGCATTTATGATAGCAATAAACTACATTTCCCATAGAGCTTTGGATGTTTTGGACTTTCATCATCCAAGGTTTTGGAGGAGTGCAGAATTGAAGAGAAGGAAGGGGCAGACAGTGAAGCCTTTTTTTTTTTTTTTTTGCTTTTACCTTTGCCTCTGTAACTTCAGGTAGGTGGGGTTGGGTTGCTCAGAACCCATTGGTATTATGAGATTGCATGTATTTTCAATTAATTAGTTTAAGAACAACCTGAAACATTTTTGACTAATAACTAAATAGCTTCCTTTGTGTGAACCTGCTTTCCATATGAGTTGGATACACCCATCACTATTATTCTGACCAAAATAGTTTAATAAACAGTCTGTTGGATGGGTGTCTTTCTGAAGCCATCGACAAAATCACTCACTGATGTCCTTTTTGCCCCCGTGCCAAATTATGACCATGGTATACCATGGAGCTTCAGAGGATAAAGTGGGAGCTTAGACGACTAGAGCGAATTTGGCAGTGGACTTGTGACGAAGCTACAAGAACATCTTATAGGACATTTATAAGATCCTATGAGACAGTGGTGAAGACCACTAAAAAGGAATTTTATGTGACCCCCCCCCCATTGCTTTTGCTAGCTCTCACCTGGCTCAATTATTTAGGGTAATCAGGTCTTTAACTTCCCTCTCAGAGGGAATCCAAAATGTTAGTAATCTGTCAATTAGCTGTGAGGTCTTTGCGAGCTTTTTTGCAGATAAAATCTTGTCACTTCAGCAGGAACTGCCTACCAACATCAATACAGTATGAAAACTGGGGGCTCCTTGGCCGTCTTCAGTTCTGATATTGGACCAATTCAGCTGAATTTCCTGGGCCAGTGTTGACAGAATCCTGGGTGCTGTGAAGCCTACTGCTTGCCTCTTAGACCCATGCCCATTATGGCTAGTGAAAGCTAGTGATGGTGGAGTATGGGCTTCCTTGGTGGACATTATAAACTTGTCCCTGAGTCTGGGGCAATGGTGATGCTGCTCTTGAAGAAACCATCTCTGGATCCTACTGATCCATCCTACTACCACCCAGTATCTAATCTTTCATTTCTGGGTAAGGTGGTTGAGAAAGTGGCAGCTGAACAGCTACAGGCTTTCCTGAAGGACACATTGGCCCTGGTCCCATTCCAATCTGGCTTATGCCCTGGCCATGGGATGAAGACAGTGCAGGTCGCCCTCACAGACAACCTCTGCAGACAGCTGGATTGAGGTGGGTCAGTGCTGTTGTTATTACTCAGACTGACAACAGCATTTGACACAGTTGTTTACAGTCTGTTGACTCACTGCCTCACTGATGTGAGAATCCATGGGGCAGCCTTGAAATGGCTTGTCTCTTTTCTCCAAGGGCGGGGACAGAGGACAGTGCTTGGGGAGAGGGTTTCGCCGCAATATCCTTTGGTGTGTGGTGTCCCTCAAAGGGCAGTCCTCCCCCCAGTGCTATTTAACATCTGTATGCACCCCCTCAACCAGCTGATACAGAGTTTTTGGCTGGGTTGCCATCAGTATGCAGATGACACTCAGCTGCATTTATTGATGGGTGGCTGACGAGATGCTGCCCCAGACATTTCAGCCAAGGATTTGGAGGCTGTAGTTGGTTGGTTGATTGAAACAGAGCCAGGTGAAATTAAATCCATCTAAGATGGAGGTTCTGTGCCTGGGCTGGGGGGGGGAAGCAGGGTTAGGGTGCCAACTCCCAGCTCTTGATGGTGTGCCCTTAACATCAGCACTGGATGCTCTACTGGATCTGGTTGACTGGGTTTGATGACCACTGATAGTCCTGCTGGAAATTGGCATTGTTTAATATGCATACCTTGCTGGGTAGAGGGGGAGATTGTCTAGGAGGGCTGCTGTACAACCTGAAATGGAAACCCTTTTGCAGAACTGTGGCTAACTCTGTGTTTCCTAATCAAGAGTGCCTTCCTTGACCTGAGTTTGTGGGTCTCTGGTTCAGGTTAGAAGTGGGATGCCCCTGCTGTTGGGCTACCCTAGAGTAAGGCAGCACCTCTAAGTAACAGGTTTTAAAGGTCAACACCAGTGCCTTGAACTGCACCAGGAAGCAGATTGGAAGCCAGTATAGATAGGTCAATACTGGAGTGATAAGGTCCCTATGACGTACTTCACTCAACATCTTTGTTGCAGCATTCTGTACCAATTGAAGTTTCTGAACACTTTTTCAATGGCAGCCCCAAGTGGACCACATTATAGCAATCTAATCTAAATGTAACCAGTATAAATATTGTGTACAATAAAACAGTGTTTTGTTGTTGTTGTTGTTGTTGTTGTTTAGTCTGGCTGCCTTGCTTCCTATATTTATATAGCATTATAGTTGTAAAAGCTCTATACACTCATTAACCTGTCTTAAGAATCAGCTTAAAATATCTTTACTCATATCCAAGATAACATGGATCAAAATAGAGACATTTAGTTTATTGACTTAATATTGAAATTTTGCTAGAGTGCTTTCCAAGTCAGTAATTGCAATCTCTCTGGAAAGTATATGGCTGTGTATTGATTCAGGGTCCATCACTCACATCTAGTCAGCCGCAGGAGTGTATTGACTGTGACACTGGAATCTACTGCAAGTAAAAAGCATTAGAAAACTTGTGGTTTCCCTCTCTCTTCACACTTCTTGTTTACTAATACAGCTGTACATGTTGCTGCTGCCTTTATGTGGTGACCAAACAGAAATTTCACTGAAAAAAGCAGAATGAAAAATCTATGGAGTGTATTCTTCCTGTGTACTGGTGAACATGGATCTTTCCTCCATTTCCCATTCTCCAAGCAGTACCTGGGGTGGGGACCCTGATGCTGGAGATTGAGAGAAATACATGGTACAAAACCCCAGTGGATCTGAGTTTGCTAGGGACACCAACCTTCAGGTGGGACCTGGAGATCCCCTGGAATTACAGTTAATCTCCAGACTACAGAGATCAGTTCCCTTGGGGACAATGGATGCTTTGGAGGGTTGACTCTATGGCATTGTACCCAGCTGAGGTCCCTGTCCTCCCCAGACTCCATCCCCAAATCTACAGGAGTTTCCCAACCTGGATCTGGCAACCATACACTCCATCCTCTACCCATCTCCTTCTTCCCAACAGCAGAGCCTCAGAATCTCCGCTTTCACACATCATTGGATAATGCACTCTCAATATGCAATAGCAATTGTTTTGCAACTGGATTTTCATTTGTAAAAAAGGAAAGTCCAGTTGCAGACTATTGCTATAGTGTTTTGAAAGTGCATTATCCAACAGCAGTGAAAGCAGAGGGGGAAGGGGTGATTTCTCCCATTTTATTTCCTCATGGCAGCCTTCTGTCATCACAGCATCTTATCCACATAATCTTGCAACTTTAGCATCAAATTTTGAGGGGACAAAAAAAGAGAAAAGAGGGAGGATTCACCAGAATGTTGTGCTGGTGGTTGGTAGAGTAGACGGGTAAGTTTGTGTAGCAACCCCCTCCCAAACCCTCCATTCAATTAAAACTATACTGCTTGATTTTTCAAATGTCTTTTTTCAGGACAGGTTTTGCATTAAGAACTACTATATGAAGTAAACAAATTAATCATTTCTGCCTTTCTTGATCAGATTCAAGGCATGTTACAAAACTTTGAAAATGCAATGAAACAATAGAATACATGCAATAAACAAAGTAATAAAACTGTATTACAAAAACAGAAAGCAATGCAATAGAAGCGGTATTAGACAATAAGCATTACAACTCCCACAATTTTTGCAGACATCAGAACTAGAGATGGGCATGAACTGGGAAGATTGAGGTTTGTGGAGGTTTGTGGTTTGTGAGGTTTCACAAACCATGAACCTCCACAGACCTTCCCGGTTAATGAACTGGTTCATGGTTTGTGATGTCAGTGGTTCCCCAAGGCCAGCAGAATGGGGGGGGGGGTGATCTTACAAAAGCCATTTAGAAGGAATGTTCCTTTTAAATGGCTTTTGCAAGCCATTTCAGCAATCCCTTTCACGCCCCTTCTGCTTCCAAACCTAACAGGCTGAAATGGATGCAAGCCATTTCAGCAATCTCTCTCACTTTCCCCTGGCTTCCTACCACAAACCCCACAAACCCCTGAAATCATATGGAGGGTCATGGATAGGGATGGGCAATAACCTCTGGTTTGCGAACTGTGAACCAGCGATGATCGTCCCAAAATTAGGTTCATGATGTGGTTTGTGCCCATCTCTAATCAGAACTACAACCCTATTTCTAGTTGCGGCACCTATTAGGATGAGGCACTTCTTAGTTAATCATTAGAGTTATGAATAGGATATTTCTTCTTGTGCTGCCATCAGCATGTATAATCAAGCTAGTAGCATCTGATTATTTTTTAAAATTAAATAGAAATGGGGGAGGATCCTTAGAGAAAGGGAGAAATGTTGTAATGTCTTTAACCTCAGCAGTAACTTGTAGATCAGGCTGTTAGGCTATAATCCGACTCAACAAGCCATGGGCTTGATCAGCCTCAATGTTGTTGTTCCTTGGAACTAGAGAAGGAGAGGATTTGAAAAGCACCAAGCAAGGCACATTATGAAATGTATTCTTTGTGTGTGTGTGTGTGTGTGTGTGTGTGTGTGTGTATATATATGGTTTTTAAAACAAGAGATGCTCAAAGGTATTTTGCTATAGCCTGCCTCTGCATCACAACTCTGGTATTCCTTGGAGGTCCCCCATCCAAACACTAGCCAGGGCTGATCCTGCTTAGCTTCCAAGATCTGACAGTTTTAAACTAAGACATGAATACATAATCAGAATAATTATTCTGAGTTTAAAAGTAATTCAAGAATCTCTGTTTTCATTATTGTTGTTTTTAACACAATTCTAATATTATGCAAATAAATGCTACCTTTCCCAAAATACAAATTCCACTCTAGTGTTCTGCTGTCATTGCTGTTTTAATGTTCCTTTTCCAGGAGACCTCTGATTTGTGCCCACAAGCAATTCCTAGGCATTTTCCATCTCCCAGGAACAGCATTTTGGAGGCTGCTGTAAAAAGGTGAAATCAGCAAAAAAAACCCAACAACAACCTGAACCTATAGAAATTTTAGGCAGGAGCCAAGCTGTTCAGTGAATGAGACTCCTACATGTTTATAGAAAATTTAATAAATATAATAATACATATTTATGTTATATTTGTATTATAAATAAATATATTTATAATTAAATATTTATATTGTAAATATAATAATAAAATAGATAATATAACATAAAATAGTCCATGCTAGGATCTTGCAACACTATCATTTGAGATCTTGGCAGCCATTCTGGACTTCCTAGGCAACCAGACAACATTGATTACCTACACATTCCCAAATGGCTGCTGAGATTCCATGTGGTATTCTCACAAGATTTTCCCGCACTATAAAATAGGAGGTTAATAGGCAAGTACAAGGCGATGGCAAAGAGCTTATGTAGGGAGGGGCGAAGCCAAGCCGGTATGGAAGGAAAACTGAGTGAACTGTTGGAAATGAAGGTGGGAGAAATTCCTTTCCTCTGCAGGTCTTGCAGTTTACCTTCTGATTCTAGGAAATTTCAACTTGTCAAACTTTTTATCTGTAGGTGTTTCTTCTCTGAGTAGTAAATTTTTATTTATTTATTTATTTCTCAAATTTCTACCCCGCCCTACCAGCCAAGGACGGCTCAGGGCAACCTACATAAAATCAGCATATATTTACAGTAAAACAATTAAGATATTTAAAACAATGAAAAAAAACCACTTAACAATAACATAATAGGTGCTAGTATTGTTGTTATTGAATCAATGATGGCTACCATAACAGCTGTCTCTTCCCATAATCGGCTCCTAGGTCTTCTTCACGTGTCTTTCAGGCAGGTGGTGCAGGCTGTTATTATGAATTCCAGAGACAAAAGGTCTTCTTGTTCTTCATCTACTAGTTATTAATGATGTTTAATGGTGGCAGCAGCTCCAAAAGCCTGGTTTTTTATTAGTATGAACTGAGCTCTGTTTTACAGGTCTTGCAGAACTGTAAGAGATTCTGCAGGGCCCTGTTCTTTTCTGGGAGCTCATTCCACCAGGATGGAGCTGCCACTGAGAAAGCCCTGGCCCCGGTTGTCAACATTCTGGCCTCCTTAAAATGCACAGTTCCCCATTGCTATCTCCTTGCAACCAACAAACCATTCTGCATAAACCACCTGTTCTGCTGCATTCGCCGCACTGCCCGAAACCCACCCCCGAGGGGCCGAAGACCCCCGAGCCGGTGCTGCCCCGAGGCCCCAGCATGAGGGCAAGGAGGACGCCCAACTCGGGGGAACCCCCTCGCCAAGGCCCTGCGACAGCAGCCCTGCCCTACCAAGCCAGCTGGCTCTCTGCCCGCTGACAGCCAGCTCGAGAGACGGGGGCGGCGTGCAGCTCTGCAGTGAGCCAGAGATGCCACGCCCCAAGCTTCTGCAGGCCTGGGAGGCCCCGCCCCAGGCTTGGAAGTGGGAACAAGCCCGGGCCACGGAGGTGTGTGGGGGGGTGTCAGGAGCGGCCATGGCGGAGGGGAAGCCCGGGACACCAAAGGAGGGCCCGGAGGACAATACCCAGGGAGTAGCCACAGTGGGGCGGGCCCAGGGGCGTCCCCACAGGCCCCAGCTAGCGCCCTCCCCAGGAATGCCCTTACCTCAAAGACCAAGAAGCCAGTCATCACAGGAGGACCAAACGGGACTGCAGCCGGCCCTCAGCCCTGAGACACAGGAGGTGCGGGGCCTCAAACTGGCTCTTAAAGGGGGAACACCCCGGCCAGTGAGAGAGGAGACCCAGGGTGACGAACAGACCCAGGAGCCAATGGATCACAGCACATGGGGGGAGAGAGGGGACAGGTGTTGGTGAAAGGGAATAAAAGAGTGGTGGAAGCCAGAGCCGGGGAGGAGAGAAACAGAGACTGAAGGAAAGGGCCGGCCAGCTTAGAGAGACATGAAGGCCACCCCCTTTGAATTCACTCCAGGAGAGTTGGCTGCCAGCGGTGATGCAACCCTGGGTCCTCTCCCACATCTGAGGCTCCAGGCTATACCCGTCTGAACTACCCTTCGACCAGCAGGTTTTCCGGGGAAGGTTCTGCCCCCCCCCCCGGGCTGGATGCAGAGTGTGACACCACCCTTTAGAACAATCAACTTTGCCCCATAAAGCAGTTCCTCTCTCTCTCATCACCCCCAACAAAACATGCTCATTAAAAAACCTCCAATGTCCATTATCTCTCAGTTCCCCAAAAATACCCTTGCCCCAATTAAACCTCTCCCCTTCAGCCAAAACTGACCAGCCCTGTAGCTTAGACTCTTCTCACAAGTCACAGACCTCTCTGTTTAAATGCACCCCTCTTTATTGAAACCACACCACAAAACCATCCTTCAAGCCAGCCCCAGTTAATATTGACCACGACAATCCAAACAATTTCTTGCAATGCAGGCAGTTAACTTTACCCTGCACAACCACTTACCCCACATTCCACCACTTCACTCAAGAACTAATAATTCATCCCCCCCAAATTGGTCAGCGACCAAAATAAACCCCACTTTAAAAAAACCTTCCCTCCAAATATGCTGTGCATATTTCCCTCTCCCCCCACAGCCAGTTTCTCTGACCTCATGCAACCCAGTCCCTAGCCTGGCTGAATGTCAGCCACTCCAATGATTCCCCCCTTTCTTCTTCCCAGTACTACCCATACCAATCAGCACCCCCAATAATTCACTCCACTGCATTAATGCAAAACTTCCTTTTCATATGTTGTTCCAACACTTTCATTTTGAATCTAGTCTGCTGAACCATTTTGGATCTAATCTGCTGAATAGATTTTATGGCAAGTTAGTAAGCAGGCAAGTTAGTTAGCAAATTCCTCACCTCAAACCTGTATAGTTTCTTACACATTCTTGGTTCAGATATAACACCAAACCATACTTTTTTGTGGCCTTGTGAGATGTGCTGTAATTCCCCTCCTCCTCTTGCTTTGGTCTTAAGTTCATACTAATAAAACTGTTTTTGTCTTGAACAGGAAAAAAAGGGTGGCAATACAGTGAGCAAGGTGGGAGGAAGAAAGGAAAGAAGTTAGAATTCAGCAGTCATTCATGTAATGCCAAATTATAGCTTGGCATTACATAAGAACTGAGTCAGTGATGTGTTGCATAACAATTCTGTAATGGAGAGTTTTGCAAAGTCTTTGAGCTACTATCACTATACATGAGGCAATGTGTGTTTGAAAATGGTATGTAAACATTTCAAAAGATGAATCCCTCTCATTAAAGCATCTTCAAGGCTAGGCTTCCTTGTGTTTAACAACTTTTGGTACTGCACCAGAATTATACAGGGAGAAAGCCAGAGGCCTGCAAAGATTTGCATGAGGCATCTCATTTTCCTCTCCCACACTATTGTCTCTTTCCCTTTCCTGAAAGCCACATACCCTCTTGCCTTTTCCTGCCTCCTCCTCTCTTTCCTACCTATCAGCCGAGCTGCCTTTATGCCTGCACACACTTTAGTTTTCCCTCCTTCCCTACCTCTGGCAGTTTTTCCCTGGAAAAAGTCTGTCTGAGTTGCACAGGGCTGGTCTCTGGGCCAGGCCCAGTTGTGTGGTGGAGAACCCGCAAGGGTGTGTGTAGGACATCTCAGTTTTGCCTGTATCCCTTTCCCCACACTATTTCCACTTCCCCTCCTCCTGGCAACCCCTGTATCCTTCCTCTCACCTTTGGGTGCTTTCCTTTCCACTCAACTCTTCTCCATAACCCTGTGAGGTAGGTTAGGCTGAGAGGTTGTGACTGGTCCAAAGTTACCCAGTGAGCTTCCATGGCACAAGTAAAGACTTGAACCTAGAGTTTTCCAGATACTACTCTGACAGTCAACCACATTGTCAAGTGGAGGCATAGTTGTCAACTTCGGGGGGACTGGGGAGCTGGAGCCTTCCCCCAAACTTTTTCAGGAGGTGCTGAGCCTCCCCCAGAGGCAACCACAGCCTTGCACATCACCCACGTGGCACGCCCCTCCCATGTTGAAAGTGGAGGGTTTTCCCCCTCCGTTTTCTGTCAGATGGATTGGGACTGGGAGGGAAGTCAGGCAGGGTGGGGGCTTGCTTCCTGGAAGCTAAGCCCCACCCTCCAGCTTCCAACAGCTCTCAGTTCAGCTGGAGCCTGGAGGCTGCACGTGACTTTGGCTTCGCTGCTTTCCTGCACACGCAGACTGCAGAGAAAGCCAAGGTAAGGAGGAAGACTGGAGCTGGCTGGGGCAGTGGGGGTGGGGGGATATTTTCAGGGGTGGGGGTGGGCTTTGCAGCCATGCTGGAGGATTGGATGTGTGTGTGGGAAGGAGCCTGCATGCACATGGAGCCTTGAACTGGCTTCGCTGGTTGCCTTTGAGTCCTGGTGCAGAAAAAAGTCCTTGAGTTCTTTTTGAGTTTGTTTGAGTCCAGCAGCACCTTAAAGTTTCTGTCAGGGTAGGAGCTTTCATGAGTCACTGCTCACTTCTTCAGATACAGCTAGAATGGGAGTCCATCTGTCCTTATATCTTGGAGAATGAAGTGATTTCAGATGCCAAAAGACAAGAGCAGGCATTGCTAATGAGAGGAATAACCTAGGTCTCAATCCAGTCCAGGAGTTTGCATTGTCTTGAGCTCCACTAGCAGCTGCAATTCTCCAGTCTCTCTTTCTAATCTCCCTTTGAAATTCCTTTATAAGAGAACTGCTACTCTTAGGTCAGCAACTGAATGTCCTGCAAGGTTAAAATGTTCCCCCACTGGTTTTTGAATGTTGTGGTTTGTAATAGCAGTAGAAAAAGTAAGAGTCCAGTAGCACTTTTAAAGACTAGCAAATTATGGGTGGGCATGTGCTTTTATGAGTCACTGCTCACTTCTTCAGACCTCTTTCAATTTATTCTTTGCATCCTCCTGGACTGAATCCTCTTGTACCAAACTGAGACCTAGGTTCATTACCAGTGCTGATATCTCTACTCTTACTACCCCTCTGCATATCAATCCGATCAAGCTAGCTATTGCCATTCAGCATCTGAAATCATCTTTATAAAGTTTATATCTTGGGTACCTTGTGTTACATTTTACGGCACACGTGGCCTGGCTCGACAAAGTGACATTTATGTCAGATCCAGCTATCATTAAAAAATGAGTTTGACACCTTTGTGTGCTAGAGAGTCATTCCACTCTGCAAATTTAGAAGCTCTGGGGAGCCCCTCCCTAAATCCCACATGGCACCACCTCCATAGATAGTGACAATGGCCTGTGATGTCTCTGGCCAGGTCCCAGCCCCCCTCCCCCCCAATTGGAAAGTCTACTTGAGTAGAGGACGCGTGAGGATTCAGAGAAGTGTGTGGGAAGAGTCTGATGGCCCCACTACTTTCTTCTCTGACTCTCCATCCTTGCTTGCAGCCTCTTGGGTTTCCTTCTCTCCAAGCAGTCTCTGTCCCCCTTGCTCATTCACCTTCTTTGTTTCCCCCATTACCTACTTTTTGTTTTGTTTTCTCACCTTTTTTGCTCCTCCCCTTTAAAGTTTTATTTTCTTTCCCTCCTTTTATTTTGATGCTATGCCTGCCTTTCTCCCTCTCATCTTCAGCTCTCTGTCCACCCACCTCCCCCTGTCGATGATGCTCTGCCTGCCCTCTTCCTCCATCATAAGAACTCCCCTCTTCCCCCTCTCATTGGCATGGTACTTGCCTGCCTCCATCCATGCAGGGAGCGATGGCGCAGGCAGTAAGAACGCCTACAAAGTAACATCAATGAACAGCCATTACGGCTGTTTGAAACCCACTGTGGCCGAAGTGAGCTCCCGGCCGATGTCCCAACTCCCGTCCACCCAGCGGTTCGAAAGCATCATAAATGCAAGTAGATAAAGTGGGTACCTGCCCTAGATGGCAGGGGGCACCCCCTCCTCCTTGTGATGTGGAGGTTTCGGCAGCGGCAGCAATGGCGGTGATGGTGGCGAGCAGTTGCTGGCAACCAGTGGAGCAACGTTGGAAGGCGGAGCCCGGAGAAGTGGAGGCCTGGAGAGCATGGTGATGTGTGGCGCAGCGCGGTGGAGCCACCTATGGACAATAGCCAGAACTGCAGCCAACACAGAGCCACGCACCAGGACGAGACCTGCCGGAGGAAGCTGCCCAGAAGATCGGCTCCAGAAAAAGGGCACCAGGACGCCAATATCTGAAGCCGCGGAAAGGAAGCCGGATGACAACTAGCCTGGGGTGCTGGTAGGCAGTCACCACCCTGTAGAATATGTGGCCCTAGTTAGGTTAAAATTCAGTTGCTTAGAACCGCTATGTAAACCGCCCAGAGACCCTCTGGGGTTAGGGCGGTATATAAGCCGAAAGTATAAATAAATAAATATAAATAAATCATCAGTGTTGCACTTACCTATTTTCCCCATCCCTACACCTCCTGCAGCCAAGGGAAGAGGAAGAAGCTTCTCAGGTAGGGCAGGCTGAGCTAGGGGCAGTTCCCGTGATGGGTTTGGCTCCTCTTCTGGCAGCATGGTAGGCAGTGGTTCCTCCTCCTTACCATGTCATTGCCAGTATTTCTGTCCACAGCACTGCTACTGGGCTGCTTGGAGGCAGACAACACTTTTGTGAGGAGATTTAAACTCCCCAGTATGTTTTTAGATGTTTTCAGAATTTTCTGCAAACTGGAGAAAGTGCCCCAAGTTTTCAGAAACATCTGTTTTCTGTCTCTGGGGCCCCATCCATGATTTTAAGTATCTGCAGATGTAGTCACAGTGGACTATTAGAATAAGTAAATGGGGACCACAAGAAACTTGTGGGAGCAGCTATTCCATTCCCCCCAATCTTTGCTTCCTCGCCTCTGCCCCTTCTTTCCTCACAATCTTACTCCCTCCTGCTACCGCTTTTCTTTCTATCTCTCTTCCCTCCATGCCTGTTTCTTCCTCTTTCTTTCTGCCTCATCCAATCACTTTTTCTCTCTCCCCCCCAATCCCATGACTCTCTCTTCCTGCCCCATCAGTCTCCTAGCTGCTCAATTGCTTCCTCCCTCCCCCCACAGCAGTAGTGGGGGTGGCAGCTCTCCAGGAATCACAACGAATCTCCCACCTATATAGAGATCAGTTTCTCCTTAGGCTTGTCAGCCCGAGGTTGGGAAATTCCTGGAGATTTGGAGTGGAGCCTTGAAAGAATGAGGGTTGGGAAGAAAAGCAACCTCATCAGGGTATAATGCCATAAACTCCACCCTCCAAGGCAGCCATTTTCTCCAGGGAAAGTGATCTCTGTTAAAAGTTGTATTTCCAAGTGATCTCCAGCCCTTACCTGGAAGTTGAACTTTGTAAGGAAAAACAACCATGATATGATAATGAAACCTTGTTAGAGAAAAATGTATCTTCTTTAATTATCCAGTGAATAACAGATCATTAAAGGTGTTCTCTTTGAAGTAAATTGGTCTTAAAACAAAAGTATTCTGATCTCTGATTTGGGTGCATTCAGACTATAAGTGGTGAAAAATTAATGCATTTTTGTATATTTTCTCCTGTAAGGTCTCATCTGATGAAACCTTGAGTGAAATGGTCTATTGAGTGCTGTACTGTCAGAAAAACTTGAGACCAATTTATTTCAAAGGAAACACCTTTAATTATTTGTTATTAACTGGATAATTAAAGAAGATTTTTTTCCCCTCTAACAAGGTTTTGTTATCAGGTCATGTTTTTTTCCTTACAAAGTTCAGCCTGTCCCATGATCTCTTGTCCTTGACTTTACTCACCTGAAGGTTGGTAGTGCTAGTTTTCTTGGAGGAAATGGCTGCTTTGGGGAATGGCATCTATTGCATTATATCTGTCTGAGGTCCCTCCCCTACACAAACCTCATCTTCCCAGGGTCCACCACTCAATTATCCAGGAATTTCCCAACCTGGAGTTAGCAATCCTATCTCCTTCCCACCCAACAGTCAACCTACCTTTATCTGCCCTCTGTCTTCAGCTTTCTCCCCCCACCCCCCGGCCAACGGCAGCCTCTGCAAGGAAAACTACAGTCTTTCTCCATGGTGGGGGGAAAAGCAGCTTACATTACTCTACTCCTTTTTATGTACACAACAACCCTATGAGGTAGGTTAGGCTGGGAGTATATGACTGGTCCAAAATCACTCAGTCATCTTCCACAGCAAGATGGGGATCGAAACCTGGGTTTCTCAGATCCTACTCTGAAGCTCTAACTGCTACACTATGTTGGTTTTTCATAGGATAGCTGCTATTGAACAGGAGCAAGCAGCTAGCTCTGTCATGCAAGTCAGGTGGTATCAAGGCTCCCAGGCTTCTAGGCCTGCCAACCTCCAGGTAGAACCTGGAGATTTCCCAGAATTACAACTGAACTCCAGATGATACAGATCTGTCCCCCTGGAGAAAATGGACTCTATGGCATAATATCCAGTTGAGACCTCTCCTCTCGCCAAACCCTGCCCTCCTCAGACTCCACTACAAAATCTCCAGGAATTTCCCAACCTGGAACTGGCAACCCTAGTCCTTCCTCAAAGGCCAAAACAGCCCTGGAAAGGGCCGTGCCTCCTCCCCCTGCATTTTACTGGAACCAAGCCTGAAATACTGTGGTTGCCTAGCAACAGCCACTGAGAGAATCCATTGCTTAAAGCTACAGGTGCTCCTTTTATCATTCTTGGCTTTTTAAAGTACCCCCCGGTTTATATTGTATGCTGGTCTTAAGACCGTAATAATAAAACTAAACTAAGTACCCTCCCTTTTTAGATTTCATATTTGTCTGCAAACCTAGGACCTTTTCTAGGTCTGTAGAAAGATCTGTTTTGTCCATTCACAGCTCTAATCACTGGATTTAGGTATTCAAAGATTTCCCAACTTGGTCATTACAATATAAAATGATGGGTAGAATTCCATGAACTATTCACTGATGAAAAATGGAGGAGGTGGCCCATGATGGAACCATGCTGTGGATCATGGGACCTGCATGAACAAAAGCCATGTGAGGTACAGAATGTAGTATGGAGATGAATTTTGTGGGCCTGAGTGAAAACAGTGGCTAGATTCACTGTAATGTGACCTGTTTCCTGTGATCCCCTTGGTTAATTCATATTTCTTTGTTTGTTAATCTCAAGGCTTCTGTATGATAGGTGGTGGTGGTGGGGAGCTGAAAATATTTCTCTGACCTTAGAATTTCCTGTTATGTATTATACTGTGAATATTAGCATTTGTCTACTAAAAGTCATTTATTCTGTAAACAAAGTATGATTGCACCAGGTTTCTACAATAAAAAGTTATTTTAGCTTTTTAAAAATGTATCTTGGATATGCATATGTCTTGGACATTAAATATATTATATTTCTGTTCCACTTGCACATATTTGACAGCTTAAAATAGTTACCAGTAGTGAGGAGTTTCATTAGGAAGTGCCTGGAGGCTAGGAGTGATAGTTGTAAATAACAGGAGCCATATAATTCTGACCTTATTTGGCTGATGTGGACAAATATACTCTTCCTGCACACTAATACTTTTAATCTAATATGTTCTACAACAATATATGAGCTTGTATGGATATAAGGCAACATTCTGTTTGCAAAAAGCAGTTTGAGACTATCTATTGATAGTCAAATGGCTAAAGGTGAACATGTTGTACTTTAATCCTAACAAGACAGAGATTAGTAAATCTGTTTTGCACTCCTTACATTTTATGGAGCCATTTGTCCCTAATTGATTCTGGGAGTTACTTTGGATTCTGTATTATTGCAGAAAACTAGAACAATATAACAAAGTTTGTTTTTATAATTTGAATTTGGTGTATAAATTAGCTATTTATTTTGATTTAGTTGACCTGACCACATTTATCCATGCCATGGTAACCTCAAGACTAGACTATTGTAGTTCACTATACTTGGGGATGCTCTTGAAAACTATTTAGAAATTTCATCCTGTATGGAATACGGCAGCTTGGTTGTTGTCATATGAAATCAGTAATGCAAGCTTTGCCTTGAGTTCCGGTTATGGCATTATTTGGGCATATATTCAGCGGAACGTGATTCACTGATGTATATTCAGCAGCCAAATAGAGAATCCCAAATATAGTCAGGATTCCCAAATTTATTTGGCTCCATTATACCCTGTGAGGCCTTTGTAGTCAATGGCAAATCTCTCCTAAGGTATATTCAGAGGTCTGGGTGGAGAGAGTTTGAGGTAGAGGCACCAAATTTGTAGTGTAGCTGCTGGAGTCTCTTCCCAAAAGATCTCCCAAGTCTCAAAATACTGGATGAGGGGTTCCAGTTCTAGGGGCACCCAAGGAGGGTGCTCCCATCCCATCATTGTTTCCAGTGGAAGGGAAAATAAAACAAGCAGAGAAGAGAAGAGATTCTCCCAGAGAATCTCTGCAATGTCAATAAATTATTAAAATCCAGTTATAAAATCATTTGATTTATTTATGGCGCCAATACAGCTATTTCTGAGGCTATTCCATATATGTGCATAAGTTAGTAAAGTTGATTGAAAGCCAGTCGAATCACACTCTAGGGATGCGGTGCTCATCCCCGTTTCCAAGTCAAAGAGCCAGCACCATCCAAAGACATTTCCGTGGTCATGTGGCCGGCATGACTAGATGCCAATGTGCATGGAATGCTGTTACCTTCCCACCAAAGTGGTACCTATTTATCTAATTGCAAATTCTTGCTTTCGAACTGCTAGGTTGGCAGGAGCTTGGGACCAAAGATGGGAGCTCACTCCATCATGTAGCACTCGGGTCTCAAACTGCTGAACTACTGACCTTCCAGTCTACAGTTCAGTGTCTTAACCACCCGAGCCACAGCAGCCCTATATATGTGCATAACAGATGGTAAACTGATGTTGTGGGAGGTGAGCAGATGAGAAGATATCATATAAGACACGCTGGAAACATGCTGGAAATGTGCTGAGGAGGCTGATACTGGTATAGCTCTGCCACCTTAGCTATAGGCCTTGTAGAACATCTCTGTTTTACAGACACTACAAAGCTCTAATAAGTTCCTGCAGGCCACGAGATTTGGGGAGTGCCTTAAAGTCACAAGATCTGGGGAGTGCCTTTCCTGCATTTTTGATCCTAACATAAAAAAACAAATATTGTTTTAAATAGTTTACTTTCAGGAGACTTCCTTTGCTTCAAATTGCAGTTTTGTAGGAATGTTTTGCTGCTCTGGTGAATAATTATTAATGTTTTCTGTTTGTTGCAGTCCATTAGATTATGACTGGGGGGGTTCAGAGATCTGTAATTCTTGGATTTTTTTCAAGCTATATTTCTTAGTAACAGTTTCATGGAATTATTTCTCTTTCTTGTTTTTGTCATGTGCAAAAAAAAAAGCACAGGGCTTTAATAATGTTATTGTACAATTCATTGGTCTAAATATCCAAATACTAATCTCTGCTTTCTCACAATTCCTGCATTATTGATAAGCAGCTCTAGTGTACAGATACATAATAAGAAAATAGGATTCATAATTGTGAATGTAGGTAAAGGTGTTTTGTTTTTTTGCCAAGACATTATTTATGTGCATTGATTCTTAGTATCCCAGAGTTCAATTATGGTCTCCTGTTTTCTTATTCATGCTGAATGGCAACTTTAAAAATGCATATGTTCCTTGGAAATAATTTTAATAAATCATATTATTGGTTAAAAGAGAAAAGGAACTTAATTATGCTATCAGAGAGCTACCTGCTGGTTAAAGTTTAGTTAAAATTAAGTGTTTTTCTTTGAAATGTTGCTGAAAATCCATGCTACTCTTTAAATGTATTATAAGACATCAAAATATGGATTTATCTTATACAAGACATTTCATTGAAAGTATTTATCACTGATCCTGGAATGCATGTGGTATTCCTTATAACATTCCTTATAAAATGTTGTTACTGTGCCATGCTCAGGGGAAAAAATGACAGTATAAATTATTATCCAGAAATACAGAGACAGAAGTAATAATTTTATATGATCCACTCAGTGCTATGTAATTTTATGGCCAGTACTGCATATATATTTTTTTACATTTATGACATATGGTTATAATAAAGTAACCTGTTGCCTTTTGCATTTTTGAATACTATCCATGTTCATTGCTTTGGGGAAAATTTTTAACTAAGCTTGGAGTCTTATTTAAGTGTAGAGCAGGAAAAAATAGCAGTTTAGCAGTGACAGTGTAGAGTAGGGAAAAATATCAGTTTAGCAGTAAATGTGTGTCCATGACAGTGGTTCTTGGAATATTCAATTACTTTCCTAATCAATTATGGATGAAATGTCAAATTCATCAGCATTCACATCCTCTGTTTGCATAGGTGTTTTACTTCATTATGGAAGTAGCACCTCAGCTGTAATAACTGTCAAGGAACTACACACACACACACGTGCAATTAACCCGGTGAATCATACAGTGAACATTTAAGAAATAATACTTAAAAATCAAACCAACCATTAATAGATATAAGAATATGAACAGATATAGGACAAGGTCAATGTATTTTTGACTTAATACTACATATAGTGTCACCTGATTTCTCATCCGTCTCTTGGATTCTCATTTAGAAATAAGACCAAAGAGCAACATTTTGAAATAGTAATCACAGTTTTGGCAGCTACATGGTATATTCTCAAACTTGTGATGTGGCATGTCTACTTTTTTATAGCTGTAGGGAAGTTGCATGAATTCCTACATTCTTATTTTTAAGTGGTGCTATCCCTCAGGCCCACACCTAGCCTTAAAAAGCCCACTGGAATGAATATAAAAGGGTAACTGAGAATGTTTGTTCCTTCCTGAAATAAAGATTCATTAATGTCTGGCACCTCCCCACTCCCCTAAATCCACCCCAGATCTCTCTTACACCCTTTTATATTCATTGCATTGTTATATTGATTGCTGTTATGCATTTTAAATTATTATATATTAATTCATTTCTATTGTTTTATTATTACTTGTTGCCTGCAAAGGCTGGAAGATGGCATACAAATCGTTCTAAATATAAAATAAATGAATTCACGTATCTAACTAATTTCACGAATGAATTTTAAATTAGGGTGCAAAACCAACCCTTTTTATCCCAACTACATTGTATTATTCCAGCTAACCTTCACAACATGTTTAAGGGTCCCCAACCTGGACAGTGCTCAGTACAAAAACAGAGCGTAAAATCCAAAGCCAGACGAGGCTTCTAAATGTGCTTCTTCCTCTCTGAAGCATTCCAAGACACACAAGAACATGCAGAGAATTCTCCAACCAGTGCAGTTATAAAGTGTAAGAGTCCAATAGCACCTTAAAGACTAACCAAATTTGTGGTATGGCATAAGCTTTTGTGAGTCACTGCTCACTTCTTCAGATGCCATGAAAATTCATATACGGCTACCCACCTTGATCTATCTTAGTGGAAACAATGATTCTTGAACATGAGTTCTACAGAATTTCTTCAGTTCTAAAGTACAGGCAGCTATCTTTTCTACTGATCTCAAAGAGATGGTTAACAGAAAAAAGATGGAAATATTACATAAAATGGATGGAAAATAATATTAAAAATAAGTATTATGATCTGCATTGAACTATGAATCTCAGTGAAAAACCTTATAATGTGTTGACTGCTTATATGGTACAGAAGTTAAACCATGATTTAATTAACAGTTTCCATACTTTTTAGAGCACATGTTAATTAGCAGTGGCTTGAATATACATTTGGACTTGCTTAGAAATGTTACATATGAACGTTGACAAATTGTATTTCATGTCCTTGAGGTTACACTCTTAGAGAAAAAAAAAACTATATGCATTTTTGTGCAAATCCAGTCTACTAGTTGAGGATTACGCTTTCTTCCTCTGGGACGAATAGGCTTCAGTACACAAAAGCAATAAATTAGTAGTCTCCAAGGGACTGCAAGACTGTTTTGATGTCACCTTCAGGGCTATTTTTGGGCAGGAATGCACAGGAACAGAGTTCTGGCTGGCTTCCAAGCTGGCCATACCTACAGCCTCCCCACTCTGGTTCCCCAGGCACCTCACAAGCTGTGGGGTGCCTGGGGAAGCCAAGCTGATCCAGAAACTGGCTTCCTTCCCTCGGGGAAGCTGATCCTGGGAGGGGGCTGTGCTGTCAGGGGTGTGGCCTAATATGCTAATGAGCATCTGCTGTTAGGTGTGGCCTATTATGCTAATAAGTTCCTGCTGGGCTTTTTCTACAGAAAAAGCCCTGGTCACCTTTATTTCATAAGTATGCTTAGCATACATAGTATTTTAGGATAAGTCTTTACGGAAGAGTATTCAAATACAGGGGATGTTAAATGGTATAGTGTAGCCCAATCTTATCAGATCTCAGAAGCTTAGCAGAGTCAGTACTTGGATGGGAGATCACTAAGGAAGACTTTGCAGAGGAAGGCAATGACACATCACCTATCATTAATTACTTACCTTGAAAACCCTGTGGCGTTACCATAAGTAAGGTGTGACTTGATGGTACTTTACATGTACACATTAAAATGTAGGCAGTTAAGACTCATATCTTGGCATTGCTCACACCGATCTTTACTTGAAATATCTTGTCCTTTTTTGTTCTTCATTACACATAATTTATTAGGCATATATTGTGTATAAGCAAAGAGGAAGTAGTAGACATAGAAATTTGCTGTATAAATGATAGACTCATTTGATTTAATCTCCTCACAGTTTGTAACACAATATTTTTCTATGAAATAAAGAAATCACAGATTTCCTGGCAGGGCTGCCTGATGTTATTAAACTACATTGATATAAATTGGGGAGAATATCAGATATTTGTGTGTGTGTGTAATAGATTATATGAATTCCTCTTTACTATGTTTTTTTTTACTATATCAAGGACTGTAAATTGAATCACATTTAGACAAAACAGAAATAACATTCTCCTCAAATAGAGTGGAATGGCAGTTGTACTGATATCAGCTACTCCTCAATTTTCATCATGTCACTTGCTCTCCTACTGGTTAATGGGTTGACTGCTGAAGAATTTAGCAGCTTATGCCTTTCAAAATCTGTTATACTGCCAATGAACCACGGTCTCCCATTAGTGCCACCTGCTCCAGCCATATCTATGAACCAATATCTGAGTACAAGGAGAGAGATATTTGTCAACAGAAATAATACTTTAAGACTTTCCACTTTCTCAGTCAATAAGTCAACAGATGGGCACAATGATTCTACTTTAGCTAGAATTATTTTCATGTTGTAATGCTTGCATAATTTCATTCTTACATGCATTATTCAAAAGGGAAAAAAAAGAATACAAATATGGGAGGGAAAGGGGGGGGGAGGTCATACTTAAATTTTAGTTTGCTGACCTGAAAATAAATACGTTGATCTTTGAATCTCCTCTGAAATATATTTAGTCATAACCATGTATTAGTGATGAATGAAGGTATTAAACTCTTTATGTAAATATTTTCTATAACGCAGATGGATCAACCGGGGAATTTTCAGAGCTTTGATGTACAACTATGTGCAAAATCAAGATAAAACTAGAATGACTTGCACCATCAAAAAGTATCCCCAAACTATTGATAAAATTGAAATTTAACTGTGTGGCAAATGTGGACTGAGCCTAACAGGTTTGGCTGCTTCAAATGATTGGCTCTTTACATTAATGTTTTCTATTAGCTGTTGCTGAATGCTTTGTATTATGATGACTGCTAATTTCCCAGTTAAATACAGTCAACTGTATTTCAGGTTTCACATCAAGTTCTTTCCAACCTTAGGCATTTTACAGACTGCCTTAATATTCCACTTTCATTCCCTGATTTAACTTTTTTTCCGTTGTGTCCAGACAACTTTGTAAACATCCCAGTGCTGTCTCAGTTCTTCCCTGTTTTTCCCCATTCATTTTAAAATTGGTTTCCGCATACATTTTATTTTCATTGTGAAACAAATTCACAAGAAAGCCTCTTCCTCAGAATGTGGACATTTTCTTCTGCCTCCTGCATTCCAGCAGTGAAACATCTCAGTGCTGGAAGGCACTTGTGCTGAAACAAGCAGTCTGTCCCGTTAGGAGTGCCCACATCAGCAGCCAATCATTGCCCTCTTTATTTCACTCAGACATAGCACTGATGGTTTGGAGGTGTAGGGTCACATTGAATGGCACGGCTAGCAAGGCAGCTCAGTTCATTCTCACTGAAACCCCTGATATTAACAGAATGCCGGGGGCAGAAGCAGCCACCACCACCGCCTGGGGGACACTTATTCATTCTGCAGGCATACTTCTTGAAGCCGAGTGGGAGAGAGGAGGCGAGGTGGAGCTGAGGGAGGCAGAGCAGGGCAAAGCTAGTTGCTGCCCTCACCTCCAACCCCCTTCCACTACCTGTCAGCCCACCCAAAGAAAAAGTTTGCCTGGAGAAGCAAGCTGGTCCTGCTGAGACCCTGGCCCTTGGGTGCTTTTTTGGGGGAATGGGGTGGGTGAAAGGGGAAAACCCATCTGCAAGCTCAGGGTTCAAGACCTCAGGGTGAATGATAAGGGGGTGGGCTGACCCATAGGGATGAATACAGAAAGAGAGAAGCCATGATGGGTAATTAGTGTGTGTATGTTAGGCAGCTTCTCCTTGAGTCTGCTGCAGCTCTTCAGCACGTGCCAAAAGGGGTGGGGGACTGTGAATCTGAGGGGATGGAAGACTGGTGGGGATAGGGCAGGGTATAAATCTCAAAATAAATAAATAAATAAATAAATAAAATAAACCAAGAAAAAAATGTCAGTGTGAACTTACCACACTAACAGTGCAATCATTGGAACCATCATAACACTGACCAAAAAAAAAAAGGCAGCTACAGTCTGGAAAACTCCTTAAACCAGACATTATTTTTATATGGGTTTGCTAGCCAGTGGCAACTCCTATGTAAAATGTGAAGACTTGCCTGCTTCTGATCAGGACCATGGTGTATAGGGGGGAGGAAAGTCTCCTGCCTTCGTCCTGCATCATTTTCAGCAGCTGATGCTTCCTGGGGACTACAGGGACCGGTGTTAGTCTCTCTGTCAGGAGGCTACAAGTACAAGTGTTCAGTTCATGTGCAGCCTCATGACTGATAAAATAATGCTCCCCTCCTGGTGCTCTCTGGGTCATTTTGGTTGCCAAATATGGTACAGGGGGAGAGCAGAAGTCTCTCCTCCCTATGCACCGCAATCCTAATCAGAATTGGGCTTGTCTGCTGTTTTTTTATAGTGGAGTGACAGAGAAACTGCAGTATGGCTGCGAGTGCCCATAGCAACCTTGTGTGACAAGTAAAGTCTAGCTTGGCTATTACAAAAACATCTTGGCACTGTCAAAGAATCCCTTATAGCCATTGTCTGAATCACTGCCCAGACTGGAGATTTTTCTTTAAACTACATGTAAAAACTAAACCAGGAGTTCCTTTAGCATAGTTGGTAGTGGTATGTTCCCCCCCACCCTATATACAGTCCCTATTTAGTACAGACTTGCATTTGGATTGGACGATGAGCCATATTTGCACTGTCATGTTTGTATACGTGTATCTTCTGACTGCATATACAATAACACTAGAATGAGGACCAGCTTCTAAGAAAGCTAGTTATAATGAAAGTTCGTTGTAGACAAAATATTTCATGCTCATACAAACACTCAGATGCTTGTGATCATAAGCTTTTATCCCAGATTCCTTGGAGGCATTCTATCACAACTAGTCAGGTTAATTTCTATCTAATGTTTATTTAGGATCAAAATGAAATAATGAATTAATTTGTTTGCAACCCAGTTCCGTTAATATCAATGAGAGTTCTGATATTGACTTTGATCATAGCCAAGATATGTCCATGTACCAAGTATTAGTATGATTGGACACTTGCTGGGACCCTTGAATCAGCAAAGGCCCACCACAGAATGGAGGTAGCAGTGAGAAGAGTGAGCCTGCTGCTTTCTGCAGAAATCCAGTCACTTGCTTGTAGCCAGCAAACCCCAACCATAATTATGGATGAGTGTGGGGAAAGTTCACACATATCCAAAGGAAGGGAGTGTCAAACAAAAAAGAAAAGAAAAGAATCAGCTTCCCACTCCAAGGGATTCCACTAAAGGCATCTGTACTTCTAAAATGTGAAGCTGGTACTAATGGCCTCCTTTGTTCTCCAATTTAGTTTTGCATTCAGCAGACCCTTTCAGCCCCATTTAGCAGGGGAAAAGATTCAAGACTATATTATGTTTTCCCCCATCTTTCCTGTAGTAAATTTATATCATCATTCTAACACAGGCCTGTAGCCCAAACATTTTGGGGGGGGGCACCAGGGGGGCATGCCATCACTTTTGATGTCACAAAAATAATAAAATAAAAATAAAATGAACCTCAAGCCCTCTCGGTGGCTTTATTGTCAAGGTCTGTTTAGAGCATTATCTGTAAAGCTGTGCAGGGCCCTTAATATTATGTGGCAATACATTTTGTGAGTGTCTGAAGAAAAGGAGGACTCCTGTCTGCCAGTCTGTTCCTTGTCCTCCAGGGCCACAGACACCAAAGACCCTCATGATGCTAATTGAATCCACCTCTAACTAACAAATTGCAAATGGCTGTTGATAACGTGACTTTCAGAGTGGAGGCCTTCCTCGGGGAGAAAGGGCCATCTCCCTCACCAGAAAACCTATGGTCTCCTCTGCTTCATGTCTAGCACCCAGCCAGCCACAGAAAGCTGGAAAGAGAGCCTCCTTTTCCTTCCCCCTGAGCCTATCCCACCCCAATGGGAAGCAAGTTGGCAAGGCCTGACAGTGTGCAAGCTGGCAGTTGCATGTGGAAGCAACAGGACAGCCCCACCCAGACCTGAAGCTGAGTCCCACACCCTCACCTGCACCCCCACCACTGGGCCTGCACCCAAGCTGTGCTCCTCCCTTTGTGCCACAGCCACATTGGAGCTCAGCAGAGGCAAGTGCACTCATTGCCCCAGGCTCTCAGGAGGTATTGGGAGGGGGGTTGGGGGCCCAAGAGAGGGGGGCAGGGCAGATTTAGCACATTGCCCCATGGGCCCTGTGCTTGCTATGGCCCTATTCTAGCTCTAGGGTTTTTTAATAGTTTTTAAATGATGCATTAGTGAAGAAAGACAAATCTGATCTTACTGTTAGTGAACAGAATTCTGGGGGGAGGGGACTGAGGAAATGCAAGCTCAAGCTAAAAACAGTCAAAATATATTTTAAGTACTAAATTTTCAATTGTGTGCAATTGAAACTAATGGTACATAATTTTATCAACACACTTAAGAAGCTACAAAATGTAGTGTCATGATTTATGCAAGTCAGATATTTTAATTAACTGTGCAGATAATTTTTCTTTTTAAATACAGTAGATGACGTTTCCACTATATGATTAGCAATGAGAATGTTGTGTGAATACTAATTTTACAGTGCCATACTATTAGAATATTGATGACAATGAATTTTGATACATCCCTAATGAGGAAATTAAAACGACAGCAAATTTTCATTTTCAATAAATATTTTGCTGCTGTCTTAGAGAATCAAATATTCAAGTGGTACATCTTATTTTTACTAAGATACTGGTTAAAAACCTCAATAGAGTTAAGAAGTGGCTGATCAGTCAGTCAATACCAATGGATAAAATAGCAGTTATGTTGGATAAGCCTTTCAATAGTAGCTAATAAGCCCTCAAGCATTTCTTGATTCGGGTCAGTAGGATGCATTCTGTGTCAGGATTTCTACTGGCAAAAGGGGGTGACCTCCACAGTTGGCAGGGCAGCAGTCATTCTAAATGCTTATCTGTTCTGGCTCAGGTAATCTATCAGCAGAATAGAACTCAGCAAGTTTCAAACATCTTAGGCTTTTGGAATTGAGACAGCTTTGCAGTGTCTAGGGGTTCTAACTCTAAACGTTGAGAAATCTTATTTGATAACACTGGATCCTTTCAGGTATATGTCTACTATTTTCTCTAGCTCTGCCAAGGGCATGGGGTTGCTTGCCTCTAAACAGATTTGTTTGAGGTTACTCAGGTCTTCCTCTTTCCCCTTCTTTCAGACATAGCCTTCCATGAGGAACCAAAGAAACAGGGTGACAAAACTGGCATTTCATCCCATCACATGTTATGGACATAAACAGCACATGCACTACTGTGGCAAATGGTTGTGCTGTTGCTTCTCAAGGTAATGGGAGGTAGTTGCAATGTAAGGCTGTGGCCATTATCAAGCCAAGATTCTCAAGCCAATATAAGAGAACACATCCGTTACACTGAATTCAAATACCCAGAGCTTTGTTAGAAGACCTATATGCAGTTCCCAAGGGGTGTGGGTTTCCCTGTATGCTAAAAGGTTTGGATCAGCTCATTTCATAACACAAAGATGCCGTAAAATGCGGGAGATGTGTGTAGGGGTGGGCACAAACCTGGCTCACAAATGAAAGTTCATGGCAATGTTTGGCCAGTTCATGGATCGTAAGCTGAAGAGCTATCATGAGCTTCCATGAATTTTAAGGCAGTTTGGGCGGTTTGTGAAGAGCAGAAAGCAAAGGTTTAAATGGCTCAGAGTGGTGGAGAGCAGAAAGCACCAGAAGGTTCACTAAAGGAGAGTGCCTCATTAGTGCCTCGCATGAGGCCAGGAGAGTGAGACACCCAACCCCAGATGGGCATGGACACCGGCAACTGCTGGAGTCAGGTCTTTCACTCTCCCAGTCTCAGGCGAGGCATAAGCAGGGTGCTTTCTGTTCATGATTCTTCCTCTGCTTTCTGCTCCCCACCACTTTGGCAGGAAGCAGAAAACAGAGGTTTAAATGGCTTGGTGCCATTTAATCCCCTTCTTTTTGCTCCCCACTGCTTTTCGTGGGCAACAAAAAGCAGGGTCATAAACCAATATGAACCAGTTTGCAAGCTAATATCCTGGTTCGTATTGGTTTGTGATTTGGTTCCTGGTTTGCTTGTGAACTAGGAACTGAGAAGAACTGCAAAAATACGGTTTGTGCCCATTCTAGTTGTGTGCACACACTGGATTTCCTCCAATACAAGCAGCCTCTGGATCATTGTTATAGTTATGGATGCTAATAACTTTGAAAAAATTTATAGTGCCTGTTTTTTGTCAATCAAACAAGTTCATATGATTGTCTCAGTGATCATCTCTACAAAGGCAACTCTCAACATGGCTTCTGGCTTGGTTACCATTGCAAATGTACACAATTTACTGGATTTCTTTGTTTACACATGTCCCAGAGTCACCATGAGTATGTCATGCACTCTTTAAAATTAACTAAAATAACAGAGTGTGCTTCATTCACACCTGCACATTTGTCAACCTTAATCAGTCAGCAGCATTCATTAAACTGGCACATTGTCAGAACTGACTGGATCAAACTACAGCTTCCAGGCAACTGTGCAAGAACATGTCAATCAAATTCATACACATATGAATATGGTTAGATTTGGAAAATAGGCAGGGAGTCAAAATGGACAAAAGTAGAACACTGGAGGCAAAGCATGCAGAACTCCAACTGCCCACTCCAGAAGACTGAGACAATCAAGGAAAGAACTTCTTTTGCAAAGAGTCCCCCCCCCCATTGCATTGGGCAAAAAGGTGGGGAAGTATCCTGGCCAGCAGGTGGGAGGTGTCCCAGCAACCACAGGGTCTCACAATAGGAGTTCTTAGGTCACAAAGTCCAGGGTCAGATAACACCATCCAAACACAAGTTTAGAAAGCATTCCAAGTTCTCAGTTCGAGGCTAGGTCATGCATTCCAGAGGCAGTCAAAGGGACAGGTAACAGAGTTCCAAGAATGGATATCAAGCATGTTAGGCAAGTGGTGGAGCCATCAGCAACACTGCAGACACATTGATCCCACACTGGGTGTAGCCTCACTGCAGCCTTATAAAGGAGGGGTTTTTCTACAGATGACACTGGTCCCTTGCTAAGCTCACTTCCACAAAATGAGTAAACTCCTTTACTCATGAAGAGTAGTGGGGCCCAGATCCTGAAATGATTTTCCTAGCATTCCTAGCATTCCATCAAAATAGTGAAGGTCTCAGACTGCCAAGTGCATACTCCTGTTCCTGGTCCAAGCCTCGGCCCTTGCCTTTTGCCTTCTTTGTTTCTGAGATCCTTTGGAAAACCATGGTGGGTCTAGTACTGGGTGAGTGGGTCCATGCTGGAATGTCCTGGCTTGAGGGCCCTGCTGGCTCAGTGGAACAAGTGCAGAATCAGGGCTTCTTTGGAGAGGCCCTGAGACACCACACTAATGTGGGGGGTGTCTGCCAAGGCAGGGCTTGAGAATGAGGACACATTTTAAACCAAGGGTGGCTCATGTTAGGAAGGGGGAAAGCCTCGGCAAAGTATCTGTGATCTCACAGATTCTGTCAGAGAAAATGGGCAAGGCTAGAATACCTTCACAGCTCTCCTCCTCCAGCAGAACTGAAACACCTCTTTTTAACAACAGCAATAACAACAAGTATTCCAAAAATTATAGATGATAGGGATAGGGAAAGAATATGACAACACATGTAGAATTTTTTTGAACCAATGTCAAACATTTTTATAAAAGGTGGGATATTAATTTTGTAAAACAAATAAAGTTCTGCTTGTGATTTGTTGAACAAATTATAATCCTGGAAGAAGTTGATCAGTTATAGTGTGTGGAATCTTACTTTGCCTAGAATTCTTGATTCAGCAATTTTCCTTTCTCTCATAGAACCACAGAACATTTTTTGATATTACAGTCAGCTTGAACAAGCAATTGATTCATTGTGGTTTTAGTAGGACTGCTGAGGCAAAATAAAACCAGCCAGATTGGTCTTTTGTTGTAGTTAGTACACCATTTTAAGATAACCATAAGTATTTTACCAAGTATTTCTTCCCATTTAATTTGATTCCCATTTAGTCAATTTCTATTTTTCATTTTTACTCTTTCACACCCTACGTATTTCCATAGTCCAATCCATTAGCAACCAAAAGGCTGCTTAGTTCTAGTTCGTTGGACACAGATTCTCTTTTTTAAAGTCAGAATCCACACATTGTTGCATATATGTGTACAAGAAAACACAGGAAGTGAAAACATGACAACAAGAATCTGCCTTATACTGTACTAGGAATAAGGCCCGTTGTGGAAATAAATACAATGGGCTCTAGAAAGAGGCTCTGGGAGAGTGCCCTGGCTTTGGGCACTCAGTGACAATTTGCTGTGGCAATCTCAGCAGGGTATAATGACAGAGTCCACCATTTTCTCCAGAGGAACTGATCTTTGCTACCTGAAGAGCAGTAGCAATTTTGAGTGATCTCCAGCCCACCCCCAAGATTGGTAACAGTGGTTCCCCAGAAAGGAGTGGCTGGTTTGTAGGGTGGAGTCTATGGCATTGTACTTGTCTGAGGTCCCACCCCTCCTCAACACTCACACTCTCCAGGTTCGATCCCTCAAATCTCCAGGAATTTCCCAACCTGGAATTGATAACCCTATCTCCCTCCCAGCCAACCATCAACCTACCTTTAGTTTTCCATCTCTTCCCCCCTCCCTCCTAGAAAGCAGTTGTAATTTTGAGTGATTTCCAGCCCCCACCTGGAGATTGGCAACAATGGTTCCCCATCAGGGAATGGCTGGATTGGAGGGTGGAGTCTATGGCATCATACCTGTCTGAGGTGCCACCCCTCTTCAAACCTCACCCTCTCCAGGCTCCATCCATCAAATCTCCAGGAATTGCCCACCTGGAGTTGGCAACCTGATCAGGACTGGGCCCAATGAGTGTTCTCCCAAAGGCCAACATAGGTGTGGAAAGGGCCTTTTACTGACAGAGGATAAAGTACAGGTGCCAACTCTGATTAGGGAAATACCTGGAAATTTGGGGGGGTGGATCCTGTGGAGGGCAGCATTTGAGGTGTGTGCGGAAGGACTCAGCAGGGTATAATGCCATAGAGTCTACCCTCCACAGCAACCATTTTCTCCCGGGGAACTGATCTCTGTCATCTGGAGGTCAATTGTAACAGTGGGAGATCTTCAGGTCCCACCTGGAGATTGGCAACTCTAGGGGAAAGTCAGCCACACAGCAGGGAGTTGAAGAAAATGGTCTGATGGTTGCTGGCCCACCTCGTTAGCCAGCCAGCCATGCTGAAGCTAAGAAGGAGAAAGAGCCCTTCTTACATTTATTCTGACAGGAAAGTGGCCGTTGGGGAGGGGGTTATGGACAGGGGAGGAGGTTATGCTGAAAGTCCTTTGTTTTTTTACTCACAGAATCAAGCTTGGCTGCCTACCAACAGCCACGGAGGGGACAGTCCCTCACAGGAGTCAAGAGAACTGTCTTCCTCAGGAGAGAGAGCTGGTCTGCCAGGGGGAGTGGGTGGGGAAGAGGAGCAGACCCAGCACCTGGCCAATGGCACATGAGTACTCTTGAGTGGCGGCTGATGGGCCAATGGCTGAGGGAGGGCATTTTACAGCCAATGGGAGCGCATGGAATCTTACGAAACCAAAAGATAAATATTATAAGGAGAGATATTCATTTGGTCTGTAAAGAGGAAAAACTTCCTGATAGAGTGGTTCCTCAGTGGAACTTGCTTCCTTGGGAGGTGGTGAGCTCTCAGTCTTTGGAGGTTTTCAACCAGAGGTTAGATGGCCATCTGACAGCAAGTTGATTCTGTGAACTTAGGCATATCTTGAGAGAGAGGGCAGGAAGGATTGCATCAGTGCTTAGTTCTTGTGGCCCTTTCTTACATGCCCAGGAAAATGCTGATTGCCACTTTGGAAGCAATTTTTCTTCAGACCAGTTTGGCCAGAGATCCTGGGTGGTGGTGGTTGTTTTTGTCATCTTCCAGGTTTGGAACAGTGGTCACTGGAGGTGTGTTGGGGGGAAGGTATTTGTGAATTTCCTGCATTGTGCCGGGGGTTGGACTAGATGACCGTGGAGGTCCCTTCCAGCTCAATGATTCTATGAAAGATCAGTATTGTATACTCTGGCCAGTAGCGACTCTCCAGGATCTTAGGCATTCATCATATATTCTTATAGCCAACTGTGCCCCAATCTGCAGATACTTAAATCCACTAATAAGGGCCATTTACACAGAAATAACATTTTAAAACAAACGGGGGGAAATCCAGATCTGCAGAAAAATCTGGAAACTTTTTTTTAAAAGGCAAGGGGGTTTAAATCCGCCCTCCAAAAGAGCATTGTTTGCTCAGCCACAGACAAAGACAACACCTGCTGTAGACAGGTGGAGGAGAAATTGCTGCCATGGCCATTGAGATGGCGACGCTGCAGGTCAGCAGGGCAGCCTGAGGAGAGGCATCTTTTGATAGCTTAGAGGAACTCAGTTGCATTCCCACCAAGGTAGAAGCCAACTTGTGTCTCCCTCTTTTGTCTCTCCTCTTCCCTGACCTTCCTAGCAGGAGCCTAGCCAGTGTAGCTGCTGCAGCAGCTGCACTCCCTGGGAAGAGGAAAGGGAATGAGGAAGGAGCCATCTTGCAAAGTGCCTTAGAGGCGATGTAGTGTCTGCACTGGGGGAGAAGGAGCTGGAGGTGCAGCAGGTAGGAGGAATCGACTCACCACATCCATGCAATCAGATGAAGAGCTATTTGTGAGGAAGAGAGTAGTGGCCATGCCAATGGGTGGTATCCAAGTAAATGAGAGAGAGAAAGAGAGTAATGGAGTGGTGGAGGAAGAGACTGAAAGAATGGCAGTTGTATGGGGGGAGAGAAGGAATGACACTATCCATAGGTGGAATGGAAAAAAAGAGAAAAGTGTGTAGAGAGAAATGACATTCGCTTGGAGTGGTGGAGAGGGGATGATTGTAGGCATGGGTAAAAGAGAGAAAGGCAGATAGAGACAGAATAAGAGAATGGGGTGGGTTAGGAGTGAGTGGCTGATAGAAGAGGTGGGTGAAGAATCAAAGCTGGGGAGGATGGGAGGATCCCTGCTTGTAGCACCCATTATCTGATAATTTTAACTGGAAATGCCTTTGATTGAATCTGGGTCTGTCAGCATGGCAAGCAGGTGTGGTACAACTAAGATATGGCCTCCGGCCTTATTACAGTGCATCTAGCCTTAGATCACAAATATGGAAACTGAAGATATAATTGAACCAATAAGCAATGGGCAGGCATGTCTCAATCTTAAAGCAATCCTATTATCCTATAAATGGATAATAATAATTTGCCCTACTGAAAGCTTTCAATCTTTTGTTTGGCAGTTCATTACTGATGATGATAACAATTTTAAGTTCCTATTTTAAGATAAACAAGATTTTGTCTCTTGTTTGGTGCTTTGTTACCTGATGATAATAAAAACATTAAGTTCCTATTTTAAGATAAACAATTATATCTGTTCTCCATTGATCATGGTCATTTCTTATTTTCTCTATTGTGCAACTTGGACAAGATGCAGGAAGATGGTAAAAATAGCTGTGTTAGTGTATTGTTTAAATTATCAGAAGAATTTAGTAATGTAGTAAGATTTAAACAAAATGTGCCACCAATAGCATTTTAAATATATTCCATACCTAAGAACTTTTATATTAAAAAGGCTTCTATTTTTTCTAAAATAAAAGCCTCAAGTGTTTAGAGATTTTTCCCTCTATTTGTTTGCTGCTGAATAATCACACACATCTCACACTGTCTATCCCCCGTGGTAATTATGTTTTAATTGGTTTAATTTCAAGTGTACATTTTAATTTGGTATGACATTTCATAATTCCTTCCTTACACTAAGTCTTTATTGTTAATTAGTAATGTTTATCTATAGATCAGTATAACACAACTTTCCCCCTATTTAATAAATGCAGAAACAAAGAGGTGAATGTGGGAATTACTTTTCAAGGAGAGATGACAGAATGACTCTGGTCTTTTCCTTCTGCTTTAGTAATAGCTATTTATGCATCATACTAGTTATTCAAAGTGCCTTACAAAAGCTGCTCCACATGGGATCTAGAAAAATTGGCAACAGAAAACAGGCAGCTGCAATTAAAAGTAAAACTACAAATGAAATAGACTGGTGGTGCAGATATGGTTGAGCCCCACCTCCACTGGGGGATTGGTAACTCTAGGTTCAATGGATTATAAGGAAATCCATCAATAGATCCATTATGTCAGTAGATCGGAAATGTTCTTTTTTAAATCTCATCCAGAATGCCTGCCTTATGGTTATCACACAGTTGAATTTCAGTCCTTTTCCTTGAAATGGTTTTGGGAGAAACAAGTCTCTCTGATTCCAATGTATGGGGTTACATGTATGAAGCAAAGGAAAAAAAGAAGAGGGCTAAAACACTGAGCACCCTTGAGGTAACCATAATCTTGCCCTTACATGGAATTAGCCAAGGAGATGGACAAGTGCTTCCATATAACTAGGACGAGTTCCCATGAAGATTGCACACTGCAATGGAAGCATATATATTACCACCTGGAAGCGCTTATTTGTTCTACTGTGCCAGCCAAATTCCACATGTGCCAATTGAAGTCGTGGATTAACTGGAAGCACATGGAGGGATAATAGACTACTTTAATAGGATCAAAGGTTCTTGAACTTTCATATAGCACAGTTGCCAAGAAACTGAGCAGTTCTATAAAACTGAACACATAATCACAGATTATTAATTTTTATTTTCTTTATCTGCTTTAACCATACATATTGTGATTGTTCTCAGTGTCCAAGATGGAGCACAATTTGATGATGATGATGTTTTGTTCTTGAGACCATTTCTTCCAATGTTTCTGGTTTTCTAGAACTGATCAGATCCCTGCTCTGGTTGCCTTACAGAAGATCCTGCTTCCAGTAGAACACCAGGCTTCTGCTCTGGTTGCCCAACAGAAAAATCTGTCCTGTAGCCCATTTTTTTGCCAAAAATCCAGGAACACCAATATCTGACAAGGTCCTTGTTAACCAAGGCAGTGACCAAGCCGGTATGGACTTTGAATTCAATTTTCTCAACATATTGAATGGGAGGTATGGAATGCATTTAGTCTGACACCTTAGCAGAGGCCTATCTACCACCTCACATTTCTCTTAAGAAACCTGTATAAGGGTCAAGAAGCGACAGTTAGAACCGGATATGAAACAACTGATTGGTTTGGCATTGGAAAAGGAGTACAACAAGGATGTATATTGTCTCCTTGCTTATTTAATTTATATGCAGAGTACATCACGTGAAATGCTGGCCTGGATGAATCACAAACTGGAATTAAGATTGCTGGGGAAAATATCAACAACCTCAGATATGCAGACAATACCACTCTAATGGCTGTAAGTGAACAGGAATTAAAGAGCCTCTAGCTCAGAGTGAAAGAGGAGAGTGCAAAAGTTGGCTTGAAACTCAGCATCAAAAAAACTAAGATCATGGCATCCGGCCCCATTATTTTCAAATAAGAAAAGGTATTCCATTAGATCTTTCTTTAATTGCAACTCAAAGGGTGTTATCTATTGTATCATCTGTTGTTGCCAAAAGAAGTACATCGGTTGTACGTCAAGACCACTAAAAACCAGGATCACAGAGCACCGGAGTTGCATTCGACGAAAAAGGAAAGGAGCACCCTTGACTGATCATTTTGCTTTAACAGGACATTCTGATAGAGACTTATCTTTTTTTGCCCAGGAGTCGGTTCGACCTTGTAACAATCTGCAGTATTTGAAAACAAGGGAATTGTTTTGGATTCATGCCCTTAACACTGTTACACCATATGGTTTGAACGAACAAGTTGTTTGGTGTGTAATATGATTTTTAAACAGTATCTTTATGTATGATTTAACACCTAGTTGAATATCTGTTATGTTCCTTTAAATGGCTTTTACTATGTCACACTTTATGTGTAAGTGCAATCACATGACTAGTTGCAGGCACTAGGAATTTAGTATCCTTTTAAGGATTGTATAACCCTGATTCTACTATATAGGTCCAACATTCTTTTGACCAACACTGCTTTTAATTGAAGGAACATTTTATGGAACAATTGGCCATATAATCTTTGAAAAAAATATATAATTGACCAGAGGTGATTATTTTCTCTTTTTTCATTTTCAGTAATTAGTTGCTTAATATTTGTAGAATGCATTGATTTATACAATTTTATTGTTCTAGAGGAGCACCACTGGACATGTGATTGTACTGGAGGCCTCATTTGCAATTTTGTATTTTTCTTCCTTGCCCAGTGGTTAAACTTTCCTTTGTTTTCTGGTCTTTATTGATTTCAAACTTTTAGTATGTATAGTTGTATGCATTTCTGTTTATATAATAACCAATGTGTTCCATATGCATTTTGTATTAGACCTCCAAAGAAGGCCTGCTAAGGCCGAAACGCGTCAGGTCTATTTTATCAGCCCTTGTATATTTTTACAATTCTTTATGAGGTATGAATGGGCCCCTATATAATGTTTTAATCTGTGTTTAATAAATACATGTATGTTTTTTAAGTGGATTTTAAATTTGGCCCTCTTTTGTTTTGGACTAACCTTTTCAGGTACTGAATTCTTTATTTTGGATTCAGTTTTCTTCCCTCGCCTTTTCTGTTCTCGAGTTTTCCCGATGTACATCTGGCTATGAATTTGGTTGTGTACCCATGACCCAATGCATATTGGACATATTGTATATTTTGGCCTTTAGTTAAAAAGGGCAGAAGCATTAAGCTCATCATCCCTGTCTATAGTCATTAGAGTACTGAAATGCTGGGGAGTGGGGACAATGGATGCTGTTTTACGCTCTTTAGATTAAAGTCATGATAAAGATTAATAGATTGTTTATGGTAAATGATAAAGCAAGTAACGTGCAAAGAAAATTACATCTGGTAGCACTTGTTCAAACTTTTCCCTGCTTGATAGGGTTGCCAGCTCCAGGTTGGGAAATACCTGGAGATTTTGGTGGTGTAGTCAGAGGAGGGTGGGGTTTGAGGAGGGGACAGACTTCAATGGGACATAATGCCATAGCATCCACCTTCCAAAGCAGGTGAACTGACCTCTGTTGCCTGGAGATCAGTTATAAAAGTGAGAGATATCCAGACACTGCCTGTAGGTTGGCAATCCCTACTGCTTGAGAATGTGGGAAGCACACTATTTTAAATGTCTGCATCAGTGTACTACTTGTGCACTTGTACAACATACTGCTATTCTCCTATTTAAACTGAAGAAATCATTGCCTCGGAAATAATTCAAAACATTGGAACATCCCTTCTGTTACTTCTCAGCATAATAAACAAGTTTAAAGGATGAGATGTTAAACTGAAGAGCAAACAAAAGGACTCTTTGGCATCTGTGAACAACAGGAACTATGCTGTCTCTTACAGAGTGAAGAAGTCATTTAGCCATTAGTCTCTAACAAGGTTTTAGAAGACATTTTATTCTTTTGATTACTATTTCTTTCTCTCTCTTTTTGGATTGGGGAAAACAGGGGTTGTTTGTGTGAAATATTAGTAATATTGTGTTTCTAGTAAAGCTCGCTAGAAGGGATGAAATTTGCTGCAGCTTGTTAGCTCTCAAAAGACATAGTTTGTTGACACCAGTAGGGCTAAATATTGAAAAGCTAGATAGCAATGACTCCCTCTAAGATTCTCCAGATAGATTTATGCATATATAGCAACAGAATTTGTGACATTGGCTTACTGGCTGAGATGTTTAAAGAAAGTTTATGTAGAACCTGTGAGGATGACCTACAAATCTGCAGTCACCAGTTTGAATCTTGTGGTCTTGAATCATGTAGATAGCCTTAGGCAAGCTACTGTCTCTCATCCTCAGCCTATCTGTTGAGTGGAGATAATAAGATTGATTAACCTTGTTGTAAGGGTTGTTGTAAAGACTACAAATATTCCACAGAGAGAGAGAGAGAGAGAGAGAGAGAGAGAGGTGTTAATATGTTGCAACTAGAAAAGCAAAGGATTTTATAGCACCTTAATCATTTACTGTGGTATAAACTTTCATAGGCCAGAACCCATGATGCATGAATGAAGTATTAACCTCAGTTGAAGACTGTGTATTCACACATCCCCTCACACAAGAAGGACAGAGCAGGAATGCTATGTGAAACATCTCAGGTTTCAAAGAACTATACAAATGCTAATTAGGATTCAAATAATAATGGCATCATATTTGTGTGTGTGGGGAAATTGTAGTAGCTGTGATGTTTACCCAGAAAGAGAACTGTAACTCTGAAGTGATTTCTGACTGCTTTGATGTTCAGTGGTGAAGGTGTGTGTATAATCATAATCATAATAGGGTTGCCAGCTCCAGGTTGGGAAATACCTGGAGATTTTGGTGGTGAAGCCTAATCATTTAGGTGTAACCTAATCATTCACACATAATCATTTTTGCACCATAGAATGCATTGCTGTTAGAGAAGCTGGGTTTTGTTGCCCCAAGCAGAAGTACAAGGGAATGGCGAGGAGCCAGAGATACAACTCCAATCTGTTTGGTCACTTGAGCTTGTCCTCAAGGCAGTAGATTAATTGAGGCAGCCATTGAGAGCACAGGGAATAATGCCGTAGTCAACATACAGGGTCATCCTGATTCATTGGTAGCCAGATTGCATTACAAATGCAACGGGAGCTGTATAATGCCATTTTAAATAGAGCTGCGTCCTTCTGAATCCACTGTCTTCAATTGTCTTAGAAAGATGTGACTCTATTTAGGATGGCACTGTGAGGCAGCAGGACCTGAAGACATGGCACAGAATCACATACTTATTGCTACTTTCGTGTGGTTTTTGCTTCCAAACACTGGGAGCTGAACAAAGACTAGGAGCCCAAAGTACCAGGGAACTGCATATGACTGTAGTGTGTGTGTGTTAAGTGGGCATTAGGATGGTATTATCTCATACTTTTGGGCTTGGCTGGTGACTCCAATATTCTAACAAAAAAGCATCAAGTACAATCTCAAATAGCTTCATTATCATGTGGATTATGTTCTTGTTTAATAGCGGTAATAATTTGTAGGAATGTTTCTTTTTTACAATTTACCTTTAAGCTGCCCTGAGCCCTCTTGCGGGGAGGGCGGGGTATAAATGGAATAAATAAATAAATAAATAAATAAATAAATAAATAAATAAATAAATAATTAGTCTGACATGTTTCATTGTTGTGTTTCATGTTGGTATTTTTGACACGATGTCACTAGATCCATAGCCAGTAATATTATGGTGAGGAGACATAAAAGTACACTGACGGGCATAGGTGTTCCAGATACCTCATCTCTCCAAATCCCAAGACTTATGTGTTGGTGCCTGATGATATCATGGCAGGGATCAAGTGATATCTGGAGTGGGACCTGATTATGTCACATTGAATAGTAATTATAATAGTAGCACTTTCATACATCGCTGCACATATACCACTTGTGTGTAACCATCACCCTATGGTTTTGAAGAGATGGACTCTTTACCGGTTTCAAAAATCAAAATATTATGGAAATCAATTATGTGTTACAGGTAAATGCAGTTGAGCTTTTATGCCAATTATTGCCTCCCGTCTCCAATTTGCATGTGCATTAATTACTGCAAGCAGGCACACATAGAAGTCTTGGAAGCAACTGCATTGCCCCCTCAGTCGGAATAAAGAGATGGACACCAATATGGATTTAACAAGGGCCACTTTATTAATTATTTATAATCAAACAACTGGCGAGATTCTGCTAAAAATGTACTGAGGAATATGACAGGTGTCAAACTCCAGACCACCTTCATCTCCTTCTGGGCGATGCACCTTCCCTGATCTTGAGCCACCCAATGTAGCTCTCGACCAGCAGCTTGGCATATTTAGGAGAACCCCCTGGCCCGCCACCCCAGAAGCCGCAAGGCCTGCTGAGATAGGCCAGGCCAGATTGTTCTAAGGAAGATCACCCCTTCGCAGCCTTGAGCCGCAAAGGCCCGAAAGCCGTTCTTGGAGGACCCTTTAATTCCTTTAATGAAATGCCCAGGTGCTCACTGTTTTCAACTTCCTGATCGCTCTACCCCGCCACAGCAAAGGCCAAGCCTCTGCTTAGGCCTTCGCCCCCACCAAACGATCAGCACCAACAGCACCCCTCGCCTCAAATCTGCAAGGATATATCGTTGCCCTTGTTAAAGAGGTGCACCCCGTCTTCCTTACACAGGTCTGTTAACTTGACCTGTATGCCAGGGTACAATAAGAACAGGCCCAAGCCACCGGCATTTAAGCTACCAATTGGCTTTTCGTCTAACCAGGCGCCAAGCACCAAGGACCCTCTAGGCTACCCCACACCTGTTGCTGCAGCATTGCAGGCAGACCAGCTGCACCCCAGGCTGCCAGCTCACCTTACGCCAAGCTGGGGTCCCCAAATTTCAACAACCTGTCTATCTGCCCCCCGGGCCAACCTGCTCTTTTCAGTGCAAGTTCAGCCTCCTCTTGTAACCCCAAAGCCTTGCCCTTCTTGGTGAGGCAGAATAGCCATGAGACCATCTGCACTTTGGGCCACCAGCCCATTAGGCAATGCTGTACCCCAGGCAACCGGTCTGCTTCAAACAACAGGGCCTCGCCTTGCAGGCAAGGCAGAATAGCCACCAGACTATCTGCATTACAGGCCACCTTGCCCATCATGGTGAGGCTGCACCCCAGGCCACTGGTCTGCATTGCAACACCAGGGCCTTGCCCTGCATGATGATACAAAATACCCAACCAGACCATCAGCTTCCAGGCCACCATCCCCTTAGCATTGCAAGGTCAGCCCCCTTTTTAGCACCATGGCATTGTCCCTCATGGCAAAGCAGCATAGTCGACCAGACTATCTGCACCCGGGCCACCTTGTTCCTATCATCACAAGGTCAGCCCCCAGTTATAGCACCATGGCATTGTCCATCATGGCGAAACAGCATAGCCGACCGGACTATCTGCACCTGGGCCACCTTGCTCCTATCATCACAAGGTCAGCCCCCAGTTGTAGCACCATGGCATTGTCCATCATGGCGAAGCATAGCCAGCCAGACTATCTGCACCCAGGCCACCTTGCTCTTATCATCACAAGGCCACGATCGCATCAACACCAGGACCTTATCCGTCATGTCGAAGCAGAATCGCCGACCATCTGCTCTCCAGGCAACCATGTTCTTAGCATTGCAAGGTCAGCCTCTGTTCATTATACAAGGGCCTTCCCGGCCAGGGAATCCCCTTGGCCTGCTGGTTGGCCCAAGAGACCGTACTGTGACTGCTGAGTTGACTCTCTGTCTCATCCTGCGGCCAGTAGCACCTGAAAGACAAACTTCATTAACTGTAAACTTTGCAGTCCATTCTGTGATGCCAGGCAAAGCTTGCCACAGCTCACTGAACCAGAGGCCACCCCAAAAAGAGGGTGCAGTGACAAAACAAATGTCCTAACTTGAACAAGGTCCCACTGACCCTACTGCATGGCAAGGGAACACATAGCCCAGGGAAGCATTAGTGGAACAACACTAAACCAAGAAGAGTGAGTTCCAAACTTCACCCTGGGAAAGGCCCACTTGCCAAAGCCCATGCACTACTACCGCAAACTGGTGCTTGGTAATCCACATGCCTAAAGCAGTAACCATCTTCAGAACATTAGGTGCAGAACACCCCAGGTTGTAGATTTGACCCATTCCCACTACCAGGGAAATGGGTTTTCTCTGGTTCACTAAAACTCCATTCTCTCAGGACCTTCATAGAATGCTGTAGAAACTCCATCACATGCCCACTGCGATGTTTGCTTTTGCACAGTCATTACGACCTGCAAGCCCCACATTCATAGTGCTTATGCTTGCACTGATCCACTGGAATAACGTGTTGCCATTCCAGGGTATCAAGGAAGCCCACCCCCTTTAAGGGATGTTAATTGTCTGGTGACGTCCTATTACCCCTATGCCATGAAAAACTACAGCTGTGCATTCCCACACCGTAAGTCACTATAAAACAGACAAGACTTCATTCTTTGGATTGTTTGGCAATCCTGCACCCTGAGAAATAGGAAACTGAAGCCTAGAATTACCATTGCCTAAGGTCTATACCGGAAGAGAGCTTCTCTGATTCAATTTCACATCCTCATAATTGGCAAACTGTGGAAACGTTCACTCAGCCCAAGGTTCCTTAAAGAACTTTTCATGGGCATTCATTGTTTGGAAGTCACAAGGCAGCCCCCCTAAGGCATTCTGAAACAATTTCGTAATATTTAAACATTCCCAGCTCTACTAACCGCTGAGACCCCTCATAACCAAGTTAGTTTGGCTTTTAAACATGATAAGTAGCAATCTACAGTGTTATCGTTGTGAAACCTGTATAAAGATGTCCTTATTTATTTGTTTGTTTTGAAAAAACACCCTACCCTGAGGAGTGCACAGTACCTATAATTTCTTATAGAAACTGGGTTCCTTTCCTAAAGACCAAGGACAAGCACACAGTAAAGTGCACTGGCCCCCTTACAAACAGGTGTATACCCACATGCAGGCTAAATGTTCATTCACCGTGATGGGAACATGTATTCAGTGGACCCTATTCCATATATACTTGATGGAAGGTTGGGCTGCCATGTCTGAAAGTAGTTCTTTCCTGGCCGAGCAAGTCAGCAGAACAACCCCCACAGAACCTCCCTGGAAGCCACCTGCTTAATTTCTGTTGCTGTGGCAGTGCCACTGCATCTCAGCTGGCATAATCCAAAGCCTGTCATGACCAACACCACTCTTCCAGGCCATGGTGACTCATTGTACCTCCCCTTAAAAAAAAAAAGCACTATTAAACCTGTGAAGAGTGCTCATTAAGACCAACCAATACATGTAACGATGTGCCGGCTGTCAAATTCCCAGATCACAGCATCAGGTTGGAAGTCACACTGCATTCCTTCTAAAAGAGAAAACAGAAGGTACCAATGATGTATTGCAATGAATGTTTGCGAATCCTGACACATGAAAAGATTAAACCCATTTACCAACTCAGAGTGCATTCACACTATCAAGTTTGAATGTTGCTGACAAGGATTCCTTCACAGAAGGAAACCCTTAGAAGTTCAGCTGTTTTCTGTTCAGATTACACTTGATTTCACTCTTAACCACTGCACTGGAAATACATCCCTATTGTGTTAGGGGCAAATATTGTAATTGGAAGATTGGCAATTTATACTGTCTTTCACTGAATAAAACCATGTAAAAATGCTATTTTAAATAGAGATCCTTATCTACAGTTGCAAAAATAAATAAGCCCAGCTGCAATAAGTAGGTAAGCCATTTTGATATTTCAGAAGGAATAGCCCCTTCAATAGTGCTGCACAGTTTAAAGCTTAATAAAATGAGTATTGCCTACTCAGACCAGCAAAGGCTCTCCAGGTCTTAGGCAGAGGTCTGTCATATCATGCATCTTCAAATCCTACAACTAAAGATGCCAGTATGGAACCCGGGACCATATGCACGCCAAGCAGATGGTCTGTCATTGAGACATTGCTTCCAAATACTGCCTCCAAGCTGTGGAGTCTTGTGTACAAAATTCTACCTTGAGAGCCACCGGCACCAAAGTTGTAATCAAGTGATTTGACTGCTGCATAAACCAGTCTGCACTGGAGCCATCCATCCCGAGCCAAAACAAAAATGTGTGAGCCAGAGGCCAAAACCGTGAGCTAGCCCGCACTAACTCAGCTTAGAGGGAACACTGATTACCAGCCCCAGACTTGTGAGTTTTAAAGTGAAATCATTTCTTCCAGTTATTGCAGCCCAAACCTGGACAAAATAGTGTAAGCCAGAGACCAAAAAACAAAACAAAACAAAGAGCCAGCCCACACCAACTCAGCCTGGAGGGAACAGTGATCTCTTCCTGAAATGCCCTCAAGGCAGTTATTGCAGAGATTGTACCCTAATAAATCCTGCCTTAAAACCATGCCAGCAACAGAAGGAAGGAAAGAGGAAATAAGAGGTATACCCTGCCCCTTACCAGAGCATCAAAGTGGCCCCTGGGGCCGAGAGAGGTCCTTTGCAACCACCCTTAAAAACAGCTCTGACAGAACTATGGCTTGCCCACAGTCATCCTGGCTTGCCAACAGGCAGCTGCAAGTGGAGGAGCAGGGAACCAATCCTCGTTCTCCCTAATTAGAAACCATCTGCTGAACCACTGCACCACACAGGTCTTCATACATGAAGGGACTAGCTGCTCACCATATAACCTGGAATGAACGAGGCAGCCTTACCTTGCTGCCAGTTTCGCACCCAAGAACACTCGGCTTATTCCATTGAAACTTGAGGCGAACCCTAAGGTGTCACTGGATGCAAGTTATTGTTCTGGCCCTACAGACTGCATGGCTACCCACCGAAAAATATATTATGTTCGTGCATCCAGTGACACCTGAGCAGGACAGGAAAGTATAGTGCCAGAAGGTATGTCACACAGTAAAAGGTAAAGGTTCCCTTGCTCAAAAGCCAGCCGAATCTGACTCCAGGGCTGCGATGCTCAACTCTGCTTCAAAGCCAAAGAGCCAGCGCTGTCCGAATTTATAGTGGTTCAACATAATTGTAAATAGTTAATAATGGTCTTTATGAAATAAAAGGGCTATAAAATGGTCACCATTCACAAACTTTGTCCATACTATAAAATGGCTGCTGCCACTCACCCAGGGACTCACTACAAAATGGCTGCCATGGGTAGGCCAGTTGCTAAAGGCCTATGAGCCCTGGCCCAATAACCAGAACCCACCATCACTTGAACTGAAGGGGGGGGGAATAGTTATCAGCCACCCAGCCCCCAGTGCCAAAATTGTGGATACAGAGAGGGAAGGGGAAGGAGCCAAAACAAGGCCGCTTAATATGGGGAAATGAGTGGGGGAGGGGGGGTTTGGCACTTTGCAGCCTCACCTCCTGCAATGCAGCCACCCCACCTGTTTGTTTGCTTTAGTTCCTTTCCCCCCCATTTTTATTTGCAGTATTATTATTATTTTTAATGACGGTGAGGCCCAAACTTATGGATAGCCGCCTTGGCCCCTAGAAACAAGCTGACGCCGTGGCCAAAGCCACCCAGCAGCCAAAAGCCCCAAACCTATGGATCGCCGCAAGCTCACAGTCGCAGCCCTGATGCTCCGTCCGCCGCAAAGGGGCAGGGGCCGCCACTGCGCAAGGGCTGCCGCCCAGGCCTTCCTCCAAGGCCCTGGCCCCAGCCATTCCACCGCTGCTGCTGCTCCTCAGCCGAAGGCCTCTCGGAGCCAGCAGCAACAGTCCTCATGCACACCTCAACCGAGCACGCCGAGGACTGCTAAGAACTGCAAAGGCAGGAGGCAGGAGCGAAGCCTAAATAGGCTGGCTCCGCCCCCTGCACTGGTGCCTTTTCTTTATGTCTCACGAGGAGGCAAATCAGCCCTCCCCCGCCAGCGCAGCTCAGCTGGGGTTTGGGCTTGCATCTGCAATATAGCACACCATCAACTATCCAGGGAAAAGTGGTTTACTTAGGATGATGATACATGTCGGTTTAAGTTGTGAATTCATGTTAACTCGAGAGATTTTCAGTGGGAAAAGCTGGTGGTAAGATTCAAGTTGTGGAGGGAAAGCTAGGGAGGAGGTGGAGATGGCACTGAAGCAGTGCAATAATTACTAAAATGGGAGATCCTTCCATTACAACTGCCTGTTAATAATTTCCTTCAGCCTGCCCTAAAATAACGTGGGTAGATGTGTGATGTTGCTTTGTAAAAAGGGGAAGGCACTCTGCACATTTTCAGAGTGTTGGCCATCTTACCATTCATAGAAGGGACTTTTCCTGGCACAAAATTATTTTTAATTTATTACTGTATTTATTTACAAAATTTATAGCATCTTCCTGCCCTTATAAGGGCTGCCAAGGCAGTTAACAATTTAAAACATGCATGATAAAATACATTATAAAACTTTTAAAATAAATTCATCTCCCAAACATACCTCATTAAAACAACTTTTTTTAAAAAAAAAAATAAGAGTTAAAATATAGGGGGGAAAGTAGAATACATACAACACATAAAACATTGATCAGGAAGGAGGAATCATTGGGGGAATGCCAAACAAAACAAAAAAAGTTTTTACCTGCTGGTGGAAGGTGGCAAAAGAAGGGGCGGGAGAGAGTTCCAGAGCTTTGGTGCCATGACTGAGAAGGCCTTCCCTCTGGTTGTCACCTGCCTAGTCTCAGAAGGCGAGGCCACCCAATGCATGGCTTCGAAAGATGACTGTAATGGTCAGGCAGATTTGTAAGGCATTAGTTGGTCCTTCAAGTATATTGGTCCCAAACCATGCAGTGCTTTCAAGTTCAAGAACAACACTTTGAATTGTACTCAGAAATAAATTGGAAGCCAGTGTAGGTGAGCCAAGACTGGAGTGATGTGGTCCCTTTGACCCACTCTAGTCAATATCCTGGCTTCAGCATCCTGCATCAATTGAAGTTTTTGAACACTTTTCAAGGGCAGCCCCACATAGATTAAGAAATTTTATCTACAAAGTGCTGAGCAAAATGGGATTTAAGACTGTCTGGATATTATGCGCCTTCAGGCACCTGGCCTTCTACAGTGAAATACTACTTATTCAATAATAAGACATTCTTAAATTAAACCTGCCTTATCATTATGCCTTATCAGTCCTTCCACTGTAATTTCAGATTTTGGTGGCAGTGGGGGACAGGTCTGGATTAGGGTTACCAGCCAGCAGTGGCACCAGTGTGAGTCTGGGTGGAAACATGGGAAGGTACTATCAGCAACAGTGTGACACTACTTATGGGGAAAATCCAGAAATGACATCATATATCTCCAGGAATTGCTGGAATCTCTGTGGCAAAATCCAATGTCACAATGGAGATTTTTAAACATTTTTCTCCCACTGGCTGAAGCATTGGCAGTGGGAAACCAGAGCTGGGTGACAGGGAATGTCCTGCCTTAGCAGGAAAATTGCAGCCTTATTTGGACAGTAATTATTAACTGGTGAATAAAAGGCATTCTGCACATGTTCACAGCCATACATTCTTATACTCAAACAAGTTACAGAAAGGTGCAGTTCATAATTGGAAACAGATGCTTGGTTGAATGGAAGCAGGCACTCTTTTTGCAACTCTTCCATCCCTTCCAAGCCCTCCTGCCATTCCTGAGGCAAATTTCTCACTTCATACAGAGGCCACAAGCCCATTATACTACAAGTCTCATGCCACTTTTTTGCTCAGTGTTCTCACTTTTATCATTATGGATGTAAAAGAGGACAGAAACAAATTGGAAAGGAAAAAAGGCACCATGGAGAAAGGGAGTAGAGAGTGGTTGAGAATGTATTTGATCAAGAAGGGGAGAACTGGCTCAGCTTCAGTTGTCTTCCGCTTCCCTCCCAGGTAATATGGATAGAAACTCTACATATTTCCCCTTAATAGCTCTATAACAAAAAGGTCTTGATACTAACTTTTTTTTTTTTAAAGGGCACTTACTTAAAAAAAAGTAAGTTAGGAATCACTCTGACCTAGATGGTCCAGGCTACTGTGATATCAGTTTTCAGCAGCTAAGGAGTTCTTGGTTAGTTTTTGGATGGGAGACCAAGAAGGAATACCAGGGTAGCTACACAGAGGTAGGCAATGGTAAAGCACCTCTGAATGTCTTGAAAACCTTATGAGGTCACCATAAGCTGGCTGCGACTTGATTGTGCTTTAAACACACATACACACAATCTGGGAATCTAGGCAGGGCTGTTGCATTTCCCCCATCTGGTCTTCCTTTGCTATAGGCCTGAATGACACACAACATGACTCATATTACATGTGATGTAAAAAGACTCAGAACTGACAAATGTTTGTTTTGAAACAGATTGCTTTCCTGTTCAATCACACTAAATTGTGACTTGTTTTGAAAATTAAGCATAAAAGGAAGATAAACAGTCATTGCCTTAATTCTATAGTGCCACTGGTATCTATGTTTAATGTTGTCTTCTATAATATTTTTTGATTATATAATTGTATAATCATAGTACAAAAACACCACATAAGAGTACGTCACATCACTTTGGCTTCAGCTCTTTAAAATTACTCTTACTTTTAATTCAGTGATTTCTGTATTCTAATATGGAATTATTATTATTAGAGTCAGATATTTGACTGGTAGATGGTAGGAATGGGCACGAACCTCATCATGAACTTAAATTCGTCACGAAAGTTGATTGATTCATGAGCTGAGGGTCATGTATGTTGGCAGTTTGTGTGGCAGACATGCTGGCACTGATCAGTTAATCATCAAAGCAACAGAGGGGTGGACTTCTGCAGCCCTTCTGCAGCTCTGGAAATACTGCACATCATCTTGGTTTTCCAACTTTCCACCCTCTCCGGTGCTAGAGCACACACACCCTTTTGCACTTTGGACCCTAGGATCCATGATTTCTGTACCTCTGGGCACTCATCCACTGGGTTTGTCATCATCAGCTGCCCATCCTGAGCATACTCCTCATCCCAATTTTCAAACTTTTCACCCCCCTACAGCACTAGACCTCCCCCCCCCGTATTTTGGATCCTATGATCCTTGACTTCCACACCTCTGGGCATTCACCCACTGGACTTGGCATCATCGGCTTCCCATCCTGAGCTTGCCCTTCATCTCAGTTTTCCAACTTTCCACCTGCTTCCAGTGCTAGAGCATCCACCCTTTTGCACTTTAGACCCTAGGATCCTCAGCTTCTGCACCTCTGGGCACTCATCTGCCAGGTTTGGCATCATCAGCTGCCCATCCTAAGCCTGCCCCTCATCTCAGTTTTCCAACTTTCCACCCTCCCCTTTGCACTTTGGACCCTAGAATACTCAACTTCCATGTCTCTGGGCACTCACCTGCCAGGCTTGGCATCATCAGCTGCCCATCTTGAGCCTACCTTCCAACTTTCCACTTCCCTTCTGCACTAAACCTCCCCCCTTTTGCCTCTAGCTTGCAGGGGGGGGGGGCATTTGACACACTCCTGAACCTGCAGTTGTGATTTACCCAGAAAGTACTTTCCTGGGAACACCTGCTTTGGGCAGTTGTCCAATGTTCCCTCTAAGCTGTGGAGTCTTGTGAGCAAAAATCCTACTTTGTGAGCTACTGCCATTAAAGTTACGAGCAAGTGATTTGGCTGCTGCATAAATTAGTTTGCTCTGGAGCCATCCTTCCTGAGCTAAGACAAAAAAGTGTGAGGAGGAAGCTAAAAAACTGTAAGCTAACTCACGCTAACTCAGCTTAGAGGGAACACTGACTGTAACTCACCCCCCCCCCCAAATTCAATCCTCACCAAACGTGGAGGGCAGGTAGATGAGAGTCAGCTGGAGACCCTCTGCAAGTTTGGCATCTCTAGCCCAAAGGGGGGCTATTTTACTACATCATGAACCTACATCAGTTAGGTAAAAGGAAAGGCTCGTGAAGGTTTGTGGCTCATATGGCCCCACCAACTGAAACGGACCTCAATTTTCCTGGTTCGTGCCCATCCCCAGTAGATGGTGTTTTGCAATTCGAGAGCTACCCAAATTCATGGGAATTCCAGATGTATCTTCACAGGATTCTTGGTGTTCCAAGTAACACTGTTTTCTGAAGCCGAGCTGGTGTTATTTGTTCAGTGCCCAGAATACCTAGGTGTTTCTTGAGATTTCTTGGCACTGCTCAAAGGGCTGCAGTAACAACTGGCACGATAGTAACTTCCTTCTCCAGGAGGTGCTCTATTTGTAGATCTCAGTATTTCCTGGTATTTTCCTGTTTTTTCTTTTCAATTCTGCTATCTCCTGGGATTGCAGTACCAATGACCCAAACACTGACTCAAAAAATTATCATTTTTTTTTCAACCATTGTGATATTGGGGTGTTATACTCCAGGTGTTTTCATCTGCTTGCAAGCAGAAATCCCCCAAAATTTTGTTTCATTGTTCTTCATGACCTTGTTTGGCTTGGGCTCCCATGAATTTGTGGCTGATGGTAAGCCATACTTCTTGCAAAGATTCCAGTGTGACATTGCTACAACTCAATCATGATATTCTTTAGCAGTTTTACTGCAGGCACTGACAATGTGGTTGACTGTTTCATCCTTTGGTGTAGTGGTTAAGTGTGCAGACTCTAATCTGGTAGAATTCCCCCCTCCTCCACTTGCAGCTGCTTGATGACCTTGGGCAAGCCATAGTTCTGACAAGAGCTGTCCATGAAAGGGCAGTTCCTGAAAGAGCTCTCTCAGCCCCACCGACCTCACAGGGTGTCTGTTGTGGGAAGAGGAAAGGAAAGGAGTTTGTAAGCTGCTCTGAGACTCCGAGTGAAGACTGGGGTATAAATCCAATCTCCTCCTCCTTTGTCCTGCAAAGTCAACATCTGCTGTTATCACTGGTCTTCTGAGGCTGCAGTCACACTGACCTCTTACTGCAACTTTCTCCTGCTGTTGGTTTATCTGTGACTTTTTTTATTGGATGAAAACTGGTTACACGTCCTTCTTGAATCGTGGGATGAGTTCAGAGAGCCGTGCTGCCCAAGTGGTGATGTGGGATTTTTTTTTAATCATTTGCACATGCGCAAGGGTTATCATCAGTGTTCCCTCTAAGCCAAGTTAGCATAAGCCAGCTCACAGTTTTTTAGCCTCCAGCTTACCCATTTTTGTCTTCACTCAGGAAGGATGGCTCCAGAACTAATTTATGCAGCCCCCAAACTGCTCGCTCACAACTTTAATGCCAGTCACTCACAAAGGGAAATTTTTGCTTACAAGACTCCACATCTTAGAGGGAACATTGGTTATCATGTGCATAACTGTGCATGCACATAATGGCGGTCGCCGAGGGGGGAGGAGACCAAATTGCACTCATTGCAAGAGGGGAGTCTAGATAGGGGAAAGTGCGGAATTGAGCAGAAGCACCCAGAAAGTACTCTTTTTGGGGGTGTAGGAAAATGCGGGAGAGAACTGGGTGCATTGCGTGAATAAGTCCGCTTCAGGGCAGGAGGTGGATTGGCCTGCCTGATCAGCAATGTTACATGCAATAGGGAACAGCGGTGAATCCCGATAAAAACAACTGTGTGACCACAGCCTGAATCTTGGCTTTCATACTTTTCATTTCGAGTGCCTGCTCTTATGCAGCTAGATTGAGTCCTTCCATTTCTTTCTTCAGGTACCCCTTTTGGAGTCACTTCCAGGTATTTTCACTGTCAACTTTATTCTCTGTGTCTTTCAAATATTGTCTATGCAAGTGTTTTTCTTTCCAGTTGTCAAAGTGAGTTTTGATGCAGACTTTTTGTAATCTCCTTTCATTTCTGTAACCTTAAATAAGTCTGTCATGTATACTTCAGCTAGAAGCTTCTCTTTGCTTTTCTTGGTGTAGTCATTCAGTGCTTGTTTTTCTTCTTCAACTGCTTGCCTAACTTTCAGGAGATGTCTTCCACCTAATTTTCTCGGTAAGTAAAGACAATCAACATCACTTCTAGGATGAAGTGAGTGATGGATTGTCATTATCTTGTGAGTTTTGCGCTTACCATGTTGCCTCCTTTAAATTTTGTTCCCAATATCTTTTTAATTCTTTGGTAATACTCCTTAATTATATTTCTTTCTTTCCTTTTTTTGTTTTTAGATTTCAAAGACAAACAGTTCTTCAGAGGAGCTGCTCGAGGTGCTATCAGAGCTATCCAAGTCCTTATCTTCTTTATCTTCTACATCTTTGTTGTCTTCCACTTTCTCCGATCCATTTGTGGCTTTTTCTTGTTGCTCCAGAAACAGTGTCATTTGAGTAACAGAGTCAACCTTTTCTTTTTTCCCGTTGAAGTTGAAAATAAGACCTTCAGGCATTATCCATCTGTACGGAATGGTATTTTTCTGTAAAAATCATATCAGGTCTCTGTATTGTTTCCTCTTTTTCTAATCTCAAATGGAACATCTTTTAAAACTTTAATTTGTTCTCCTTTGATTTTTAGGATTATTCCGTTTGTCACTTTCAACACTGTGTCCCTTGTTGACCTTTTTGAGAATTTCACAAAAACTTCCACAGGGAGCTTGGTTTTTTTGGATAAATGCTGGATAAGTATGGTAGACTAGATCTATATCCCTTTGCAGAGCTTCTGCTGTACAGCTCACCACGGAAGCCAGTTCTTCGTTTAAGGTCTCTTTCAGGTTCTCCCCTTTCTGCTCTGGAATACCTTGAAATCTCAGGACATACGCTGATTTTTCCATTTGAAGAAGTAACAGTTGTTGTTTCTCAGAGATTTTTTCTTTTTCCACTGCCTCAGGTCTTTGTTCAAATGTATTTGACTTAGCATCAGCTTTTCTCAGCTTCTTAGCTATCTTCTCTGTTCTTGCTGAAGTTTCTTTCAGCTCCTTATGAAGCATATCAAAACTTATTGTTGAGGTTGGTCATCTGATCCTGCAGAGGGCGCAGAGCTGCAGCAATCATTTTAGGAAAGTCTGTAGTTACTTCTGGTTTAGTGACCGTAGTTGGTGAGCTGGCAGTTCCTGAAGAAAGTTTCCCCTTAGCCATCATTTTTTCTGCCCGATGTTCCATTGTTTACGTTAAGAGAAAAGGTTTTTTAAAGAGTCTCTGAGAGCCTGATGGATTACAGTCTTCTTGCTAATCTGTGCCACACTTAGCCAGGTTTTTGATCTCCTTAAGCCATCCTCTCACCCCTCACTTTTTCTCTCACAGATCAGTCTTTTCAGGATTGGGTAGATTCCCCTCTCCCTTCCGCTTTGTTTGGGGCTTCGATGCGGCTTTACAGCTTATCACTTGGGCGATTGTTTGTGAGAACAGAGATCCACTCACATTTTACTTGTGCTTCAATTCAAAAGGTAGGGAAGATCATTTTCTGCCAGATTGCTTGCACGCTTTGCCCGGTGTGCGCCTCTGTCTACCGTAGCTGGTCTTACATAGTGGGGACCTATCAGGACAAAAAGGAGCCTGAATCCTTCAGCTTCTGCCTCAGGAGAGGCACCTCTCACACCCCAGGCTTTGAGCTCCCTACAAGGGTTCAAGTGGGTCCAAGATCAACTCGGACCCCTCCCCATTGGCATGATTTGCAGGACGCACACATCAAAGATGTGATGGAGCACACCCACCAACAAGTCGCCAAAACTGGAAGTTGGTTATATTTTTTCTTAACTATGGTGTGTTTGATGTTGTCAGCTTCCAAAATTCCAAGATCTTTGTAATTTTCTTCAAAACCCAGTGTCTTGATGTTGTTGTTGTTTGGCATCTTGATTTCCTGTTGTTCAATTATTATTCCTCTATTCAGTGCTAATGCTGCACATCTATCAAGGCCAAATTCCATTGCTATATCTTTGCTGAATATTTGAACTGTATTTAGTAAAGAATCAATCTGATGACTTTCCATACATTTTCAAGTTATCCATATGCAGTAAGTGTGAAATCTTTGGGCCAGTCTTTGAAAACTGTTATCCTAGACCTGTGCTTTTGAGAATGATTGTAAGTAGTATTAGGGCAATGACAAAGAGCAGTGGTGATAGTGAGTCTCCTTGGAAAATTCTGTTTGATATTAACTATTCCAATTTCTTCTCCATTCAATATCAACTTGGTCTTCCATTTACTCATGGCAGTTTTGATAAATGTTATTACAGTTTTGCTAATATCTATTTCTAGTGTTTTCAAGATTCATGTATGAAGGTGTGAATCAATTGTCTTCATGTAATCAATGCAAGCAGTATTCATGTTGGTTTTCTGCCTTTTACAATTTTGTAAGACCATTTTATCAATCAGTAACTGATCTTTAGTGCCACGAGATTTTCAAATAATTCCCTTTTGTTCATGTAGTAAAATAGAACTGAGTTGTAGATATTCTTGAATGGAATTGGCTACAATTTCTGTCAGTAGTCTAAAAGTTATTTGGATGCAAGTAGCTGGGCAGAGTTATTGGAATTGCTCCTTTCTCTTTGTTCATCAGAATGAGAAATGTTCTGCCAGTTACTGTACCATCTTCTTCTGCTTTGAAACAAAGCAAATCATTAAGCTGTTGCACCAATTGTGAATGAAGACTTATCAGTTTTTTAAGCCAATAGCTGTGGATTTCATTTCTTCCCATTGCTGTCCAGTTCTTCACTTTCCTTAATTGTTTTTGCAGGCTTTCCAGGGTTATTATAAGATCTTTCATTTGCTTTCCTTTCAGTTTGTTTTCCATATTTGTAATCCAGATGACTTTTTATTGTATTCTTTTGAGTCTTCCCATTGTTCTTTCCAGATGGTTGTTGTCTTTTCTTTGTTTGGTTCTACTTCTACTTTTTCAACTCCCTCTAGTAATGATGATGATGATTCCCATAATTGAATGAGAATGTTTTTCTCTACAGAAATGATTTAAAATCCTGTGTGGGTTTGCATATTCACCAGATAATGTGAGTAATATTGGGCAGTTCACCGTTTGTTTAATATACTTGAGTAGAAGTTTTCATGTAACATAAACTAATCTGTTATAAAACAATAACATATAAAATTACCATCCTAATAACTGCAGAAAATGACTTTTATTTGTGTATCTTTCTCCATCAACAGCACTTGATAATGCTGTCAATATGAGGGACATGATTTTGATCCTTAAGAAAGAATGATCAATTTCATCCAGCTCTTTGCCACCTCAGATGATGAAGTATCAGTTACATCCAATAAATAATATATACTATTTTTCTAGTGCATTAATGTTGCATCATCTATTAATATGTTACACTTTAGTACTTTACATAAAACTTGAACAAAGACCTGAGCCAAAAAGACATAACTGTGAATTAATTTTGTCATGGTTGTAACCTATTTATTTTTACATCTTATCTGTGCAATTCCTGTCTTTCAGGTATATCGCTGACCACTTGTTTTCATATATACCTTAAATTATTCCTTGTACACTTTCTGTTGTACCAAATTCCTCAGTTATTTTTTTACATGGCAACCATACCCTTAGTGTTAGGATATTCCGAAGGAAATCCCGATGTCATTTGTTAATTTAATTGGCAGAATGAACTTAAAATGTCTAGAGAGCAATTAATGCTTTGGAGTGAGGAAATGGAAAGTTGACAATTAGGGTCTTGATCAAAATCCAGGGATATGAAGAAATAAGGAAATAGTTTGGAGGGTAAAATGAGTTCACCTGGCATTTTGTACATTTTTAGCATATGTTTCTGTCCTTGTAGCTGATTGACTAGATCTGACTAGAGCCAGTTTGGTGTAGTGGTTAAATGCACAGACTCGAATCTGGGAGAACCAGGTTTATTTATTTATTTATTTATTTATTTATTTATTTATTTATTAGACTTTTATTCCACCCTCCCGCTGAGGTGGCTCAGGGCGGCTTACAAGCAGTTAAAACCAGTATACAATTTAAAACACAATATTACTACATCTAAAAACAATACAATACATATTGAGTTACATTAAAATATGGCGGCATTCTTTATAAAGTGCTGTATAAAGTGCTGGTGCTGTTGTGGTACTGCCGGTGTGCAAGCTTATTAAAATGCTTGATGGAAGAGCTCAGTCTTTACTGCGCTACGGAATTGTTGCAAATCCCGTAGTGCTCGAATTTCAGCCAGGAGCTCATTCCATAGCTTCGGTGCAGCTAGAGAGAACGCCCTAGTTCTTGTTGTTGTTAACTTGGCATCTCATAGGCCAGGGGGGACCAGACGGCTTTGAGTCCCTGAACGCAGTGCTCTCGGGGGAACATGCAGGGAAAGGCGGTCCCTCAAGTAGACAAGCCCCAGACCATTTAGGGCTTTAAAGGTCAAAAACAGCACCTTGAAGCATATCTGGAACGCTATTGGCAGCCAGTGCAACTGCTTTAGCACAGGTTGGATGTGCTCCCTCATGGGAAGTCCCATCAACAACCTGGCCTCTGCATTCTGCACCAGCTGCAGCTTCTGGATTTTCCCCAAGGGCAGCCCCATGTAGAGAGCATTGCAGTAATCCATCGCATGGCTCACTGTTGCCAGATCATTGCATTCGAGGAAGGGGACCAACTGCCTGATCAGCCGAAGATGGTAAAAGGCTGCTTTGGCAGTGGCTGCTACCTGGGCCTCCATTGACAAGGAAGCATCCAGGAGTACTCCCAAACTCCTGACCCTCGGTACTGGCACCAATGGTGCCCCACCGAAGGCCGGGAGAGGGACCCCAACCCTGTGCCGCTCTGATTCAGGCACATGACCTCCGTCTTCGTTGGATTCAGTTTCAGCCGACTCAGCCTAAGCCAACCCACTGCATCCTGCAGCGCTCGGTCCAGATCTTCCGGGTTAGAGCCAGACTGACCGCCCAACAACAGCTGGGTGTCATCGGCATATTGATGACACCCTAGAACATGCCTCCAGGCAATCTGGGCAAGGGGGTACATATAGATGTTGAATAGCATCGGGAAGAGAACTGCCCCTTGGGGCACTCCACAAATTAGTGGGTACCTTCAGGACAGCTTCAGGTTTGATTCCCCACTCCTCAACTTGCACCTGGCTGGATGACCTTGGGCAAGCCATAGTTCTGATAGGAGCTGTTCTTGAAAAAGAGCAGTTTCTGTCAAGACCTCTTTCAGGTCCACCTACCTCACAGGGTGTCTGTTGTGGGGATGGGAAGGGAAAGGAGTTTGTAAGCCGCTCTGAGACACCTTTGTGTAGTGAAGGGTCAGGTATAAATCCAATCTCGTCCTCCTCCTCCTCCTCCTCTTCTTCTTCTTCTTCTTCTTCTCCTTTTGCTCATCTCCTAATTGTGTATAAGCTAACTTATTTTCTCCTTCTAGCTGATTCGTATTTGAAGATATTCAACTGGAGGAATATCCAAGTTGGATTCTTTGAAACTTTATCACCCTATAAAAACAATACAATATGTCAAGATTACTATTTTTCTTTTTTTTTCTAGTTGTCCCATTATATAGAAATATAATAAATGGAGTCATTTCTTTCTTTCTCAGCTATTAGGAATAGGGATTTAAATACAATGTTGGCTGAAAGACTAAAATAATATTTCAAAGCAAGTAAAGAGTAAAATAGCTTTAAAGTGATAAGTGAAACATTGGTTTCCTTCTTTAAAGAGACAAAATATGTGTTGTACTTTATAGAAAGGGCTTATTTAACGTTATAGGAAATCTTAAAATGAAAACACATGCTATGTATTAGGTTGCAGAAATGTGCTAAATTTCTGGCAGCAACTCATATAAATCAAAAACTCATTCATTATTTGTGGCTGGAGGAAAATATTGGAAAAGGATGCCTAATTAAACTGGAATCTTATTGTGAATTTGGGTGTCATTTATTAACAAATAGTATAGCACCCTCACTGTTGATGGCATGATGCCACACTTAAATGCATATGATCAGGTGCCTCTGAAGCCAACAGAATCTGAACATCTGAAGCCAACACAATGGTTTAGATCCAGACTAAATTTTCTATCAGTGGTACAGAACTTACACAATTGACCTCTCTCACTTCAGCTTCTCAAAATGCTATTTTGGGAGATACAGAATTCTGTGTGCTAATGGGGGGATCTGGATCCACTCAATTAAAAGGGGATATTCAACACCTTGCCCACTCCATGGGTTTTGTCAACTATCTAGCAAAAATTTAGTGATGCCACTGTGTCTCTAAATTGGAAACTTCAGAATGTTAATAAGCATTTTAAACTGCTTGTAAATAAGGAGGGAATCAATGCCAGACATGCTTAAGTAGCCATATATCTCCTTATAACTAAGTAGAATTGTAACTAGGGTGAATTTGGTGTCAAAGTGAGCTTGGTATACATTTTGCCCTCTGTCACATCTTCATGTTGTCCTACTATATTAATATTAAATTAGAAATCTAATTTGTGATTTGTTGAGCAACTGGTTTCTGAAGATTCTCTCAGTATGTAAGAAAAGGGCACCATTCTAAACCCATTTTCAAAATTGAAATATATATGTAATAACATACTAAGAACTTAACCACAGTTCCTAGGATTCAATTGGAACTGTTTCTTTTGTATTAGCACTGATTTTGAAAAAAAGATGCTTAGGATTACATTCTGAAAGTACTGGTAAGATGCAAACAGTGCATTTCGATTATTCTGAGAAGTAGATGAAAAGTAGCCTGTGGCAAATTCAGGTTTCAAGATGAAGTTAAACTAATAAAAATTACATCACTCTATATCTTGTGGAAAATAAAACTTCCTACAACTATAAGGTAAAAGTTAGATTTTTAATCTCATTTCAAGTACCACTAAGAAAATCTATATAGCCATGTCAACTTTTATTCATGGCAGTTCATTTAATTTTGTTTAATTTCTGTTGATATTCTTTGAAAACCAAAGATGGGGGAGGAGAGAAATTACTAGAAACCCAAGACCACTTTTTGAAATAAGATCATAAACTGAATAGCCAGCCATTCCTCCCCTATAAATATATAGCAAGTTATGGCATTACTTCTATGGGATCTAAGGCCTTAACTATTACTCCTCTGTCAAGTGTCTACTAATTGTCTTTTGGTAGTTCAACCATAGCCTGGTCTGCAAGAAAAAGGACCTGCCCAGGACAAGGGTGCCCAGGTCTGGAGACCCTCCCAGAATTATAACTGATCTCCAGACTGCAGAGATCTGTTCTCCTGAAGAAAATGGCTGCTTTGGAATGTAGACTCTATGGCATTATATCCTGCTGAGGTCTCTTCCCTCTCCAAGCGCACCATCCCCAGATTCCACTGGTGGATCTCCAGGATTTTCTCATACCAGAGTTGACAATCCTAGACTGATGACATCAATTCTGGGTTCGCACCAGAAGTGACATAATGGCATTGATGGAACACCTATTTTCATGTCCCTGCCCCCTGAAGCTCCGGCTGGTTGCAGTGCTGGGAGGGCAAGCATAGCTTAGAAGCATTTTAGAGCTCCACGTTGTAGGACCCTTAACAAAAGTTTTCTATGGTGATGCTCCCTAAGATGCTTGATCCTGGGGCATTAGGCATGCAAAGAAACCATGGGCGTAAAAATGAACTGTAGATTTTCAGTGGAGGAAAAATAAATTTTAGAAGCAAAGTCTGGAAGCTTTGAAAATGCTTTCATAGAAACATTTCAGCTGAAATCTCTCAGGACTCATTTTTTGGCCTCCCTAATTCCCTTTCCCTCATCTCCCATGAAGCCTATATAATTTTACTTTAAAAATCATAATTAAAAGATCTATTATTTCCATTTCTAATCTGCCTCTTTTTAATGCTTAGGTCCAGTAATAATTTTTTAAAAGAACCAAATTAAGACATACACAAACCAAGATGCTAAAATTAAAATTGTTCCATGTGTGCTTAAAGCTGTCTTTTAAGTGGCATCCCAAAGAGGAAAGTTGTACAGTTCTTTTCTTTCATTCTAGGAAATAACCTCTCATGCAAAAAAGGGGGGGAAAGGATTTGTCATGTATTTTTGGAAAAGTGAAATGTCAGATCTCATAAGAACATAAGAAGAGCCCTGCTGGATCAGACGAATAGTTCATCTAATCCAGCATCCTGTCTCACAAAGTGGCCAACCAGTTCCTCTGGACAGCCAGCAACAGGACATTGAGGCCGAGGCCTTCCCCTGATGTTGCCTCATAGCTCTTGGATTCAGAGGCTTAGTGCCTCTGAATGTGGAGGTTCTCACTCAGTCACCATGGCTAGTAGCCATTGATAGATTCTCCAAGAATCTATCTAATCTTCTTTTAAAGCTGTTTATCATTGTGGCCATCACTACATCCTCTGGCAGTGAATTCCACATTTTAATCACTCTCTGTGTAAAGTAGTATTTCCTTTTGTCTGTCCTGAACCTATTGCCCATCAGCTTCTTTGGATGCCCTCAAGTTCTAGTATTTTGGAAGAGGGAGAAAAATTTTCCTTTTTCAACTTTCCCCACCCCATGCATAATTTTATAAACCTCTATCATGTCCCCCTTAAATCATCTATTTTATAAACTATAAAAAGTCCCAGACTCTTCAGCCTTTTCTCATAGCTCCAACCCCCTAATCATCTTGGGTCATCCTCCTCTGTACTTTTTTCAGTTCTGCAATGTCCTTTTTGAGATACGGGGACCAGAACTGTACACAGTATTCTAAATGAGGCTGCACCATATACCGGGGCATTGACATATCAGCTCTTTCCTAATAATCCCTAACATAAAGTTTGCCTTTCTCATTGCAGCAGCACTCTGGGTTGACACTTTCATTGAACTATCCAGTATGAGCCTGAGATCTTTTCCCCTCTAAGTGTCAGCAAGTTGAGACCCCATTAGCCTATGCTTGAAATAGGGCTTTTTAGTCCTGATGTTTATCACCTTACACTTACCAATACACTTCATTTGCCACATTGTTACCCATTCACCCAGTTTGTGGAGGTTCTCTTGGCTTTCACTATCCTGAATAATTTTCTGTCATCTGCAAACTTGGCTGCTACACTACTCATCCACAAAACCCTGCAATTGAATTGCTACCACCCTCTCAATTAATTTGCCCAAATCAGGCAAATTGGAAACTGGACAGTAATTAGCCAATCTGGCCAGATGCAAGGATTTTTTTTTTAAGAGAGGGCATATCGCTGCCTCCTTGAGTGTCCTAGGGAACAGTCCCTCATAGAGGTACTTGTTGATAATTTCCCTTAAGGCACCTCATAGCCCATCATGGCCAGCATTAATTAGCCAGTCAAGGGTGCAAGTGGTCAGGCATACAGTTGAGAGTAATTTGTCGACTTCCTCTAGGCTGAGTGGACTGAAATAATCCAAAACCTGTCCTGCACTCATGAATTTTGGTGCGATACTTTAAGAAGATTGTTTATGGATATTCTAGCTATAAGCTGCCCCTCTGATAGAGGAGGGGTCTGACTGCTAACATCTCTGACTGGTTTCCTGTTCCAAATTTATTTATTTATTTTAAAAATGTTTATTGTTTGTCTTGATGCTCCTTAAAATCTCTTCTTGCATGTCTATTTATTGACTTACATTTCTATGGTCTATGGTGCCTCCTGTTCAATTCATTGGGGCACACTTTCTACTGTTTAAAAGAACCCTCTTTACTTTTTATAGCTTCCTTGACTTGTATTGTTAACCATACAGGACGTCTTTTAGATGTGACAGTGGCTTTCTTAACCTGTGGAATGCATTCTATTTGGACTTCAATTAGTGTGGTTTAAAATAGTTTCCAGACATCCTCTAGAGATTTGACTTCTCTCCTCCAGATTCCTTTTAACTATTCCCCTCATTGTTGTAAAGTTCCCTCTCTTGAAATCAAATGTGACAGTATTGGACTTTCGGGGTAACTTTGCATTGATGTGAATGCAGAATTTAATAGTCTTGTGGTCACTGTTCCCAATTAGTACAACAACAATTAGTACAACAACAATTAGTACAAGAGACAATTAGTACAGCAACTACTTTTAAAATACCTAGAGTAGTTTGACTCACACAAACGACTGCAGGCTTGTAAATATTCATTTGCCCAAATGCCTGGGCCAAAGTAACAATTACTTTCAGGCAATCATCTTGAGATGTTTTTGGGAAAAGGCAGATAGCCAGAACTTCACTCTTTCATGCTATGAATGTTCCACATGACAATAACAAAAGTACATGTGAATAGTATCTTATCACAGATTATGTGGCCACAGATTTATTTACAAATCTGCACTATTCCCACTGATGAGAGGTGTTTCCTCAGGAATAAAGCAATTTCACTCTTTGGTTAAAGGACTGGACATCAGTGAGGACATTAAACTATATTCTCCCCTCATTCCCTTTCCATTCTGACCCTAGAGTTCAACACTTAGTCATCCAAAGACCCCCCCTCCAACCATTGTCCCACCTCCCCAAAAGTAGGAATTAAGAGTGGGGAGGAGGGAAATGATGTATCTCTCTGTTTTCCAGAGGAGCTAGGAGGGTACAGCATTACTTCCCTGCTTGAAAAGCTTGCATGATTCTCAATTTGGACAGCAACCATTTTGAAGGTGGGGGAGACCCTTTGCTTAGGTCCTATCTGCATTGGTCTTTCCAGCCACTTTGATGCTGATCACACATCATTTCACAAACTTCTTTCAGCATCTCATCTTTCTGCATCTCGTCTCGTGTCCGTGCTCCTATTGTTTCGTCTTGGCTGTCTGTATCATTTTATTGCTCCCTAGTGGCAACTCCAAGGTCACTATGGTATCTCACTGTGTTCTGGATCTGATTGTAAGCCAATCCAATTGCTCCTCCCTGGCCTCGAGCTGAATCCCCCCCTCAGTCATCTGTATTTAAAAGCAGCCAGGGAACAGTTTTCTGGTGGGTTAGAAGCATATCCACCCCTGAACCATACAATTTCCTGGGGCAGTCCCCAGAATGCCTGGCCTGGCAACTGCCAGGTGTTTCATGTTTTTTACCCAGTTTGTTCACTTTCCAGCCCCCCTCTGCCCCCGCCTCCACCTCTACCAGGTCACTCCCATTTACTTTCTGCAGAGGGGTCATGAGTGCTGTTTTCTCCCTGCAGTGCAGTTCCCTATTGGTGCCCCAGGAGGCCTCCCCCCTCTCTCATGCACTCTCCCCATGGTTGCCATGGTGAGGTCTGATGCAGACAGCTAGCTTTTATCCCGAGCCACAATGGGGGGCAAGAAAAAGAAGAAGAGGAGATTGGATTTATACCCCACCCTTCACTCAGAATCTCAGAGCGGCTTACAAACTCCTTTCCCTTCCCCTTCCCCTCCCCACAGTAGACACCCTGTGAGGTAGGTGGGGCTGAGAGAGCTCTTTCAAGAATTGTCCTTGAAAGAATGGCTGTGACAGAACTATGACTTGCCCAGGTCATCCAGCAGCTGCATGTGGAGGAGTGGGAAATCGAACCTGGTTCTCCCAGATTAGAGTCTGCACACTTAACTACTACACCAAACTGGCAAGATGGAACCATATACAATGGCGCCATAGCAGACTGAAACTGCATTACACAGCAGATTCAGATTCAACCTTAAGCTTCCAACTATCAGGAAAGAAGAGGATTCTGTCCGTGGGAAGAAGCATAGCACTGCAGCTTCTTCAGCCTTCTGCAGCTACTGTCAGCAGCTAGGGGGTGGCTTCAGACTCAAGTGCAAGCAATACAGCAGCACCCAGTCCATGCATCTTCAGCATGACAGGTCCCCACCACCAGCAGACATATCCAGCAGGCCAAAGAAAGAGATACCAGATGCGAGGAGGAGGGAGGCAAGGGTATGCTGCATGTACTGCAAGCCTAGAGCAGTGGTATGGCACTCACCTGGCCCAATGAGCCAGGGACTTACTCACTGTGCTGGAGTATGTTCAACCCCCCACCCCCACCCAGGCCAGGCACAGGCAGCCTGGAAGGAAAAAGTCAGGTGCAAGAGGAGCAGCAACAGCCCAGCATCTGTCCAGTCCAACAAGCTGGGGAGTCAGAAAGCACATTCAACCCACCTCCCCCACCCCCAGCCAGGCAAGGCAGCCTGAAGGAAGAAACTGGGAGCTTTGAGGAGAAAGGCATTTCCCAGCTTTCCTAGCCCAAGGTGTGCAAGAGTTCCCACTGATGGGGACTTGTGGAAGTGTGGATGACAGGGGGTGCCTAGTACATGAGAGGAACCCACCTCCCTCATGTCCAGTTGCTGCTCTCCAGCATGCTCCATGGCAGACTTTTAAAGTGACAGAGTAGACTGCATCTAAGGTGTTACCATGGAGACTAGAAGAACAAATCATAGAGTGTTGCCACCATTTTTGTCCTGCTTTTTCATTTTGTGTTGGAGGGTGGGGTGGGGTTTCAGCAGGCATTTGCATGCCACCACCTGGCAAATGGTAACCCTAGAAATTAATTTTCATGCAGGAACAATTTATATCTTATGAAAACATTCCTGCAGGAAAATAGTACCACCTTAGGAACGCATGTATGAATCGACATTGAAACTGGTAGCAAAGATAACAATAATCCAGCAGTTTAGGGCAAACTGCATTCTATTTCCGAATCAAACTCATAATAAAATGAGTTCACTGTTTGCTAACTTTATCAGCATCACTTGCAAAGTCCACCTGAATGTAATGAAAAAAGTGAGACTGCATTGCTTTATATATTCTCTGCATGATTGCACTAGGAAAAGGGCAGAACTGGCTAGTTCTGAATGAGTTTTTTCTCCCTGATGATTTCAACCTTCATTATTGACACAGGGGGAAAAAAAGAACTAAAAAAATCATTTGATGCAATTTTTATCATTTTTCCTTCTCTTGGGTTGGATGCAGCCAACTTTTCCACTCAAGTCTGCTCCTTATTACAAGTCTCATTCTGCATAACTTTTGTTGGTGGAGATGCTGTGATTCCCCACAATAGCCTTTTTGGTAGTAAAAGGAAAACCACTCCTCCTCTTTTCATCAGTGGAAATGTTGGTTGGATCAGGAGTCATTTTCTGCTGGAGCATGGTGGAGCAGCACTCCAGCAGTAAGGAGCCTGGGAGGCACTCCCCCTGCCATTCCTGGCCCACCTGCACAGGCAGACGGGCCAGGGAAGGCCTGCAGAGCCCCCCGCTGCCTGCGGGGATTTAAATGCCTTTCTTTCCCTTCCCCAGATGAGGAAGGGAGAGAAAGGCATTCTAAACATGTCTGGGTTCCCTGCCTGATCTTCTCTAGGTGCCCTGCAGCCATGGGGCACCCGGAGAATATCAGGCAAGGAATGCAGGCATGTCTGCCTCCTTGCCCTGCCCTCAACTTCTCCAGCCAGCCCGCCATATGGAAAGCTGTGGAAAGCTGGCAATCCACAGAATGGAGGCTGAAGCCTCATACGGGCTTGCCTAAATAGCCCATCAGGCCCCGCAGCCCATGCCCATGCCCAAGAGATGACCTGCCTTCTGATGTGGCAGGCTGCAGTGAATGAGCCAGCCCCCTTCCACTTTGCCAGAGGGCACGCATACTGGACATCCCTTCTGTCAGCCTCCTTCACCTCCTAAACCATGAATAGTGGTGGAGGTGAGTCTTGGCCATGCATGTGAATTTAAGAAATTGCTAGAATTCAACTTTTAATCTTCCATGCTAGAATCTGGAAAAGGCAAAGAACCAAATTTACACATAATGTTGGAGTGTCCTGGGTATGATTGAGAGTTAAAAAAAAAAAAAAAAAGGACAGGGGGAGACGTCTGTAGGAAACCACAAAAGGTAGAGTACCAGAGGCCACGAAAGGGGGGGTGATATGGGGATGATTTAGCCAAGTGTTTCCCCTCCCATGATCCTGTAAAGATGGATGTGTCTCTACTAAACACCTACATTTTCTGCCTCTGATATAAATATCAGACCTCAGACATTAAAAAGGAATCTCTTCATCTTAATGCATTAGATGAGGCACATTGTTGAGCATTAGATGAGACAATCAGTTTCAATTATATTTCTGTGCTAGTGTCAGTGGTCAGCCAAGCTGGAAGTTTTAAGATCTGTTCTCACTTGTTCATCTGTGAAAAATAAACAAAGTTATATTTTACTGAGAGTAATAAACCACAGTGTTTGGTATGCTGCAGTAGCAGTTAATTAACAAAGGTTCTCCCTGTAACTGTGCTGATATATTTGATCTCAGTGTGCTAAGATATTTGGCAAGATGGGTATTATATCTAGCCTGAAATTATTGTTAATCAAAGGCATTCATTTTAATGCCAGGTTATTCAAAGAACAGCGGCCTAGCAAGATTCTAATTTTTGCCGAGTGAGGGGAAAAAAGGAAATGATTATTTGTAGGCTTCACTAGAGATACTTCAGCCAATGGAGATGAAAAAGTAAACACAACAGCTGGGAAGATACCTTTGTAGGACAACAAATGCATAGTAGTTCTCATTTATGAAGCATTTCATATTTGAGTTGTGTATTTGAGTGCTTACATTGATTTAGTTATTTGAACTGTAGAATGTGGGAGCTGCCGACCTCATCCTACCTGCTGGCATTCTTGGAATTTTGAAAAAAAAAAGTCTAGTAGAGGCCACCACAAAATGGTTGCTTTTGTATCTGACAAAATTTCAGCTAAATGAACTGTTCAGATAGGAAAACTGAATATTTCAATTTGTGAAGGATATCAAATTAGGGTTGCCAGCCTCCAGGTGGTGGCTGGAGATCTCCCACTATTACTACTGATCTCCAGGTAGCAGAGATCAGTTTACCTGGAGAAAATGGCCCCTTTGGAAGTTGGATTCTATGGCATTATGCCTCAAACACTGCCCTCCTCAGGCTTCAGCCCCAAAATCTCCAAGTATTTCCAAGCCTGGAGTTGGCAACCCTATGTCAAAGGAACTTTCTGGTAATAATATAATTGTTCAATGATCACAAAGTTGTCCAACTGAAACTGTTTATACTAAATAACCTCCCAGTTCATCTTATGATCTTCTTACTGGTTGTGAATTGAGAATCAGTTGTTCAGCAAGGTGCTTAGATATGTCTGGTTTGTAAAATGATACTGTTTTCTTGCATGATTAGATTTTCCCTCTGCCCTATCAGCCAGTACTGTACCAACTCTGTGAGCTGGAGGCTCTTTAAAAGAATACAGAAATTTTTCATCTGAGGCTTACTACTTAATGACTTTATGTGGACTTCTGGTTTAAGGGTTTCGCCCCTCGGCTGCACCCTGTCTCGCTCCGATGAGGGGGAGCCGAGTCTCAGCTGACAGGAAGGGTCCGAGATCCTCCCAGATCCTCCCAGGATATCTGTAGGAGATCCTCAGCCTGGGGAGCTGAGGAGAGCCTCTTCCAAGGCAACGGCCAAGGAATTGAGGCTCACCTTCTTCCCCGAAAGGTCCCATCGCCACAGAGCCAATATGGCGCCGAGAAATGACTACCAGACAAGCGGACATGGTCAAAAGTTTTGAAATGCTTCTAGCAATTAGAAGCACCCAAGTGCAAAGCGATGGGGGAGGGAGAAAACTCAAGATTTCACACACACCCCACTTAAAGCAAGGTGGTTTTAAAGCACAAATAAAGAACTTTGTGTTAAACTAAATGCATCAGATTACTAGCAAAATCAAAAGCTGCATAAGAATGTAAAGCAGATTAAATTCAGCTAACTTTTACTTTGTTTTGGGAAACTTCTTGTTGATATTATGGCTGGGAGAGGACAGAAGGCGGAACTGGAGAAAAAAATGTCAGCCAGAAATAGCCTACCAATGACTCCCTCCCGGAACCAGGAAGTAGCAGCAGACATGTCTACACTGCTGGCGAATGCACTGCGCCCCCTAATGGAACAGATGACTAATCTCAATGCTAAAATGGACAATTTGCAAAAACAATTGACTCAAATGGACAAAAGAACCTCAGTAACTGAAAAGACGTTAAAAAAAGATGGAAAAACAGATGGAGAGTATCAACAAAAGAGTGGATGAAGCAGAGAAAGAAAGATCCTCCAACAAAACACAACTAACAAATCTCCAGCTGGAAAGATCCATGTACATGCTACATTTCCAAGGGATACCAGAGGAAAAGAACGAAGATTTAAAGGATCTTCTAGCAGAGGCTCTTGCTCCATTAATGGATTATAAACAGGAAGAACTACTGAAGGAGATGGACTGGGCTTACAGGATTTATTCAGATTTTATTTAAAAAAATAAACTCCCAGGAGAAATATGTATGAAATCCATGAGACGGTCTACCAGAGACCTGGTGCTGAAATCTACACAGGGGAAACCTTTAAAAATCAAGAATGAAGAGATAAAAATCTTGAAGAATATCCCCTTTGAAGTCAGGAAGTGGAGGAGGCTCTACAGGGAGCTTACTCTCTCTCTACAGAAAAAAGGAGTGCCTTACAGATGGTTATTTTCTGAAGGACTGAGTTTTAAATGTGAAGATAAAAAATTTAACAACGACACTGTTCCTAAGGCAAAAAAGTTTGTGGACCAATACTTTAATCCAACGCAAGGCAAAAAAGACAAGAAATCCAAAACTTATGAGGAGGAGGAGGAAGTAGAAGATGAAAAATCCTACTCACAGGATTCATCAAGCGATAGCCCCAAACTTTATAGTTCTCCAGACACTTCAGAATCAGAAAAAGGAGCAGCCGCTCCCAAACCCCGAGGAAAAAAGAAACGCAAGAAGAAAAGACTCTAAAACCAGGATAACTGTTGATAATGCGGTTTTTGCCAACCGGTTAGCTAATGGAATTTTTTATTACTCTTTGTTAAATTTTTATAAGCAACAACATCTCTGTACTACTAGGTGGCAAGGATATATACCTATGTAACCAGATCGTGTCACCCTGTTAGTCTACCCTCCCCTATATCCATTAGTATGCTTAGAAGTAGGGTATTAGTTTCCCTTCCCCACTCCAGTAGTTTGTGATATATTAGTTTCCCTTTCCTGTTTCCTGTAGAATTTAGAGGTAGGGATTTAGTACCCTCTCCCCATGCCCCGTAGTACTGCAAAACCAATAAAATACTTATATATATAAAAAAGACTTTGTGTGCCTTCATTGACTGCCCAGGAGCCCAGATAACTTTGTAACCAGTTTGTGCAATCACTTTGTGCAATCACTTTTCAAACAGATGCATCTGACAGCGAAGGCTCAAAAAGCAGACAGTTTAAATCTGTCCCTTTAAGTGATACATCCAACTGAACACTCTCAAAGAGGAACAAATGACTAGTGAGTCCATGTTTTGCACAACTTAGTCAATTTAATGGCTCAAATGACAAACTATATGATTTAGTTCTTGCACTAGACAAAAAGAGATGTGAGCTAGAATGGTAAAGTGGTTTCTTCATAGGCTCAGCATTGTCTTGTCTTTGTGATAAACTTCCCCAGAGAATTTCAAGTTAAGCCAACTAGTGGGAAATCAAGGGAGTCTAAAGAAATTAAGTTCACCTGGTGATTGTATTCATGATTGCATTAGTTTTAGGGTTGCCAACTCTTTGTTAGGAAATTCCAAGAGATTTGGGGTTAGATCCTGGGAAAGGAAGTTTTTGGGAAGAGGAAGGACTCTGTGGGATTTGATGCAATGGAATCCATTCTCCAAAGCAGCCATTTTCTCCAGGGAACTAATCTCTTTCATCTGGAAATGAACTGTAATTCCAGGAGATCTCCAGGCCCCACCTGGATGTTGGCAAACTTATTTAGTTTTCAGATATCCATAGCCAGCACCTGGTCTGTCCTGAGCCAAGGCACTTTTGACAAAGCTGGGGACTTCCCTGATTCTTCAGGAGTGAAATGGGACCTAGCCAGTTTGGTGTAGTAGTTAAATGCATGGACTCTAATCTGGGGAAACTGAGTTTGATTCCCCACTCCTCCACTTACAGCTGCTGAATGACCTTGGGCAAACCATAGTTCTGTCAGAGCTGTTCTTGAAAAAGAACAGTTTCTGTCAAGAGCTCTCTCAGCCCCACCTACCTCACAGGGTGTCTGTTGTGGGGGAAGGGAAGGGAAGGGAAGGGAAGGGAAGGGAAGGGAAAGGAGTTTGTAAGCCACTCTGAGACTCCAAGTGAAGGGCTGGGTATAAATCCAATCTCCTCTCCTCCATCTTGTTGGAAATATGTGTGTTGCAAGGTCTAAAATTCAGTCATTATAGGGTTAATGTGTGCTTACCTTGTGTGCTAGTGTTTAGTGTTAGTGGAAGGTAACCTGGCACAGAGACAATATAAACAAAGTCCATGAAACTTTAGTCTGTTTACTCACAATCATTGGTTAATATATTCAGGTGATTTCCTTCTAGGGGTCAAGAAGAAGAAGAATCTCCATTGTTGTAGACCATGTGGTCAAAGTGTAAAGATGTAGTCTTAGGTGTCTTCGTTGTTTTGTAGATTTCCTACAAACCCTTCCCTTAGAAATAAAGATTTTTACACAGAAAAAAATGCTTCCTCTCCAGTGAAGCAAAGATCCATTTCAATCTCTGAATATTTAAGTATTTTTGCCAGTTTTCTCAACACTCCTCCTCTCTTGTACCTTGGGAACCCTCTGTTGACTTGGCCAGAACTCTCATGATGGGACTTGGGGCTACAGGTAGTCACAGTAGCTGGACACAGGCCTTGGCACCTTCGTCCTGGGTCCCATAGCTTTGGGCACCAGTTGGGGGTAGAGTGAGCCTCAGGCCAGCCAGTGAGCATGGAGGCAGCCAGCAAAAGCCCAACTATGATGGCCTTGATGGAGCATGGAAGGGGTCCAACAATGCAAAAGCCTAGGAGGATCCAGATAGGATGGGCTGAAGACCCCCTGGGAAGCAGCCATGAAAGAAATTGGTGGGAGTGGTGCACCACCCTGGCCCAGATAATAGCTCAAGCCATAGGGGCAGGGTGTTAGTACTGGAGATGATTGACATGGCTGAAGAGAAAACGACAAGGCCAGGAAGGAGAGATGGAACATTGTACTGCTTGGATGCAACTCTTTCCCCCCTTTCTATTCTAAGGCCTGGGGAGACTCCAGAAGTAAACGTGGCATGACAGTGAAGGGCCAGGGGCAGTGCCAGTGAGGGAGGAGCCTCAGAACAGGTCTTTGCAAGGGCTCCAATAGGAGAATCTAGTTGAAGCCAGTTCTGTGGAATTCATAAGGATGGTGTGGGGTCCAGGTAATCTCCAACAGCTTGGTTTTCCCTGTTTGCCTCAGTGGCTCCAGCTGAGACCAAGGACAGCAAAGTCCTCAAAGGCAGAGAGGAGAAGGACTTAAATGTATGTTGTTCTTCTTCCCCCTCCCCCCTTTCCTAAGTGCCTCCTTTACAGTCTGAAGAAGACCTGGAGCCTGTTTCCTGCACTGCCATTTGGCCAGTTTTATGTGCCAGACTTAATTGTGTATATGGCCAGCAGCCTTCCATAACCACCCCCAACCAGCTGCAGCTGCTGTTGGCAGCTCCTTAAAGGGGCTGCTTCGTGCTGTACAGGAACTGTGCCTTGCCCTCTTACTGTCAGGGGCCTTTGTCAGGTTGAAGGCTGGGGCTGTGGCCATGGCCACCTGCTGCAACCTGGGTAAGTCCAAGAGAAAGTCTAGCCTTGGCCAATTTTTTAAAATAGTGTAATTATGGATGTGGCAAGTGTTAAGTGGCTGAAACTGGAAAATGTAAATTATTCTCCCTTTTGCTTCTCTCTTTGGCTCTTCTGTTTTTATTTCTACTTCTTCTAGTGGAGAAGTCCCTGTCCCCACTTTCCTTTCGTCATAACAAAATAACGCAAAGCAAACACATACCTGTCTACTTACCCAGACTTTCAGATAGCTTGTGACTATGCAATTTATGAGTTTTCTTGGCAGTATTAGATTATTGTCTTGCTGCCCTTACTCTGATTTACAGCATTTAAAGAAGGGATTTGTATGTTGCTCAGAGTTCCTGAAATGGGGTGAGTTTTAATAAACTGTCAGAAAAGTAGTAACATTGATTTTCTTTCTGTACATTCACATAAAACTAAAAAGTATAGTGTATAAATAGACATGTATCTGTCTTTTAATTATAATTGCTACATGCTAATAATTTTCAGGTCATTTGCATAAGTATTTCCTCTTATTATTTTCCTGTTTTTAGAAAATAATATCATCTGACATTCAATGATGACTGAACCTAGCTCCCTTTAGCTAAGATCAAATCCTTCCAGATTTTAACTTGCGTTACATTATGCAGAAAAACTATACAGACAGAAGGCCCTTTTTCACACCTAGAATTTTCATACCTAGAGTGTAAAGCAATACAGCTTTTGGTTGAGGACAGCAGTGGTTCTCCATTGTGGCTGGTACCTTCTTCTCTCCTCCCCCCTCCAATTCTGAGCTTGTACTTCCTCTCCCCTGCCTAGAAGTGGTCAGACAGTCCAGATAGTCTAGAGAAGCCATCTTGGACTTTTTAAATCTGGTTTTTAACCTTTTAACTTCATTTGTTATTAGAATTTTAATGGTCTCTACTTTAGTCTTGTGGCTATATGCCTTTTGTTGTATATCACCCAGGACCCTGCTTAGCAAGGATAGAGTGATTCATGAATCAAATAAATAAATAAATAACAATAACAACTAAGGTAATTAAAGGTGAAACATAAAACTCCATTCCATTCAAACAGTGGTAAAGTCTAGTGATATCTAAATGCCCTAGAGAATAAACATGTGTTCAACTGCCTACAAAAGGAGATCAAGAAAAGAAAAACAATGTGGTTATGTAATTTTTCAAAATTTGTGTTAGCAAGAAGAACCAGAAATGTGTCATTCATTTGCATTTGTTTTGAAGCAACAATAAATTAAATAAAAATAAATGAACTACGAATCAGTGGAGAGAGAGAAAAAAACATTTTTGCCTGTTTTCCAGTCAGTTGTGATGAAATTGTTGGGAATTATACTGCTCACCAAGAGCATTGCTTCTGCCAAATATCCAAGAGATAGGAGAAAGATTCTGAATTTATAGACAGTTAAAATAAAGAATTATGAAATCAAAAAATAAACTGGTCCTGTACTATAAAATGTATCCCAAGGGGATTCTTGTGGAATCAACCAGTTATCTAAGTAAACAGATTTTTATTTTTGACATTCCTGTTCAGGAGAAGTATAAAAAGGAGAGGGGGAAAGAGAGATCAAATCGACACATAAGTGATATTTGATTCATCATAAAAACAATTGTCTTCTAATACACATTTTGCCTTAATTTGCCTATAAACCTAGGACCCTTTTTCTTATTGGCCTGAAATCTGAAAAGCAAGATCCCATATACAACTTTTACAGTTCCTGAAAACTTTATATCGGTTAATGGAAAACAAACATATTAAATCCAGAAATGTCTTTTAAGATCAATACTCCATAAAACAGGGAAATTTGGTTTGAAAAAATCTGTTCAGTAAGGGAGAAACAGGTCCTGAAAAGTTCATTCAAACTTGATAAAAAATAAAAAAAGCTACCGTTGGAACTGTTTCCAGTATAAATGACACAAAAAGAAATAAAATTTGGAGAGGAGTCAAAATTCAACTCTAATACATGTGAATTTCCAAGGGAAGCTCATTCCACCACACCTCTGTGGAGTTACCACAGAGAAAGTCCTGTCCTTGAGTTGCCAAGATGTGTATCTGTGTAATATAGTGAGCTTAGAATTTACAGATGGTTTTGTTTTATGGGCTAGGCCTAAAACAACATGTACTAGGAAAGCCAGAATCTATGACAAAACAGCAGGGGCAATCTTAGTGATGATAGGGCTCTAGGCAAAATGTTCAGTATGGGACTCCAGAATCACTGTCACCCTCCATCCATGACAACCACACTGGCTCACCCCTCTGGGGCCAAGGAAAGTGTAACCCTTTTCTATTGCAAGGAACATGGGAATTGTCGCCAGAAACCAGGTACATGAACCCCAGATGGGTGGACATGAACAGTCACAGCTGATTTAACTGTCAAAGCCTCAGATGAGGTGGGAATGAGTAATTGTCACCATGAAATGGGCAGTTGAGCACCAAAGGGCTGGGTGCAAGTGATAGTGGTGGAAGCCTGCTCTTTTTTTTTTTTCCTCCCCTCCTTTGGGAAGGCTGGCCCATGAGCAGTTGGGGCCCCCACAGCATGGGCTCAGGGCAGTTACCCGTTGGCAAGTGTTATGTCTTAACAGTGAATGCTGCCTATTCTTTACCATGTAAAGCTTGAGTTTATGTACAGGATCGTAAGATGTCACATTCCTATTGGTCCTTCCTATGGAAGTTTTTGAATCAACCAATAACAGTGTAAATATGTTGTATGGAGGGAACAAAGCTGATTGGCCTTTATCCCTGGAATCTGATTGGACTTTAACTTATTTTGGGAGTGGCTTTGACAGCCCGGGAGAGTTTAAAAGAAGGAGCTGTGCTCCACTGTTTTGTGAGTGTTTGATAGCGTGTTCTGGCGGTGTTTGCTGTTACAAATAAAGCTGAAATCATTTGCTGAAATCAAGTCATTGTTGAGTCTCCATACTTAACAGCAAGGACTGTCCCTGCCTAAGAAGATAGATTCAGATAGGTCAGAAGCAGCAGAAAAAGTTTGAGGCCAGTGACACCTTTAAGACCAACAAAGTTTTATTTAAGGTATCAGCTTTCATGTGCAAGCACTTGCACATGGAATCTCATACCCTGAATAAAACTTTGTTGGTCTTAAAAGTGTCACTGGACTCAGACTTTGTTCTCTTGCCTAACAAGGGTAGATATCCCACTCAGTGTGCTAGGAAGTGCTTGGAATAGATGAGTCCATCCTCCCAGATGGAAGAGGGGATAGGCATGTGTCTGTAAAAATAGAAAGTACCATTTTGATTATGGAAGAGACAGTGAGGGGAGCGGACTGAATCTACAATAAATTGGCTTAGGCACTTTAGGGAACAGGATCTTGCTCTCATTTGATATATGCAGTGAACCCGCTGCCTTGTAGAATACCTCTGTTCCCCATGTCTTTTTTGATATTTGTAAATGTTTTTATATCTTTACAAAATTTATATTCCACCTTTGTGCCAAATTAGGACCACCAAGTTGGCCAACTGTTAAAACAAAGCATGATAAAAGTGTGCCATAAAATTAACTAAAATCAATACTAAAATACATATACAAGACATGGCAGCAGCAATTAATATATAGGGAATTAAGAAGTGGTTATTTAGGAAACAAAAAAGTCTTCACCCATTGGCAGAAGACAGTGATGGAAGGGAACAGACAAACACCTTCTCTCTCTGTGTTATTATGATATTGTTATAAGAAAGAAAGTCAGGAAGCAGGACTGCTCCTAACTATGTCATGCTAACCAGAACAGAATACAGTGAAATTCGAGTCTGGAAACACCTGAAAGACTAACAAGATTTACCAGGGTATAAGCTTGCATGAATTAAAAGCTCATTTGGCTCAAACAATGAAGTTGTATCTGACCAGGTGACAAAATATCCTGGGAAATTTTGTTGGTCTTTAAGGTGCTACTGGATTCATTTTCCCCCCCTACTACTACAGACTAACACACTTGGAATACAATAGATATTCCAGAGAATGGAAACCTTGTAATGCCCATGGCTGTCCATCAGATCATTAACAAAGGTCCCTGATATTTAATGTCCAGTCAAGTCACATACCTGGAAGACAAAGTATCTTTTGTTTTTGAACTCTACTCCTTCTTGTAAAATTTGCTTTGCTGTTTGCTGTGTGGCCTTTCAACTGGTTCCAAGCCACCTATGATTATCTGTGTGCTTGAGCTCTAGTTGATATATAGTGTGTCTCTCTGTGTGTGTGCCTGCTTATCTTTTCCTTTTGGATTATTTGCTGCCTGGACACTTGGACCCCAGCACTGGGACAAATGTCTGCTGGAACCCTTATGGATCAGTAGGTATAGCCAACTCTGTGCTTTCCTCTAACTTCTTGTCTGTGTCCTTTTGCCTTCCCTCTTGAATGAAATCCCATTAGATGGCTAGGATGACTTGCTAATTAAGTGAGCTTCTAGTATTGGGGGCTGATAGTTTGTGCTTTATACTAGTTTGATTGCTTAAGATTTGCTAACTCCCCTAACAACTATTAGTATTGTTTCTCATTTTGTCCATATCTCAGTATTTCTTCTAAGCTTGCAGCAGTATTATTATTTAATTATCGTATGGCAGTGTTTATTGGTGTAGTGGTTAAGTGTGCAGAGTCTAATCTGGGAGAACCAGGTTTGATTCCCCTCTCCTCCACTTGCAGCTGCTGGATGACCTTGGGCAAGCCATAGTTATGTCAGAGCTGTTCTTGAAATAGTAGTTCTTGAAAGAGCTCTCTCAGCCCACCTACTGCACAGGGTGTCTGTTGTGGGGAAGGGAAGGGAAAGGAGTTTGTAAGCCATTCTGAGACTCTGAATGAAGGGCAGGGTATAAATCCAATCTCTTCTTTTTCTCTTCTACACAGAAAGCATATAATATTTTTTTTAAAAAAAAAATATTAGCAATTGATGGATAAGAGACCTTATAGCTTTAAGTTGAAATTGCCATTGATTGTCAGTCTTTATTTAAATTACTGGCTGAACTAATAGGGGAAGGAAATTTAAGAAAAAGAAAGAAAAAGGCATCTATAGGCTATTAGAACCAATTGTATGGGCTGGAGGAAATTAATAAGCATAAATGTAATGGTTTGACAGAATAGTTATAAATGGAGGGAGTTAGGCAAGCAGGGTATTGTATCTACCTATCTAGGAGTACTAACACATAGTGGAATATTAACATCAGCCAACTAGGCGGTCGGTCTGAGGCTCGAGCCAATTGCAGCCAACGAAGATCATCAGGTGTAATGATATCCGGGCAGGGAATTCCAGTGCTCCTGGGGAGGGGAAGTATAGCGGTGGGACCAGGCATGGAGTCAAGGAAAGGGGGCGGAGAAGTAGGATAGCTCGTCCACCTTCCAGTCTGTGTTCCATCCCAAACGTTTATGCAGTGGGGCTAGGATTAATGACCTCCCCCTCTGACATTGGTGTTGTGTAACGCCAGGTCTATAAATAACAAGACCATGGTCCTTTGAGACTTCCTGCTTGAGCAGAAGATAGACATGGCACACATGACCAAGACCTGGGTGCGAGATGGGGAGACAGTAGCTCTCTCCCAGCTAGCTCCTCCCGGGTTCTTGGTCCTTCACCAATCATGGACTAGGGTGGGGGGGAGGAGTGGCCCTATTCATTCAGGAGGCTTACTCCTTCAGGGCGCTCCCGCCACCAAAAATCATGGGCATTGATTTACTGGCCTGGTGTGGGAGGCCAGGGAGAGTTTAGCAATTTACCTAGTGTACCGGCCAATAGCTTGCCGTCCCTGGTAGAGACCATATCAGGCTGAGCACTGGAACATCCTAGGCTGATAGTCTTGGGTGATTTCAATGTCCATGCCGATGACTCAACCTCCACTCATGAAGCAGACCTGATATCATCCATGGCAGTGCTGGGACTCTCCCAGTACATAACGACCCCCACTCACCAAGCAGGGCACACGCTCGATTTGATCTTTGTTCGCGGTGCACCCTGGATAAAACTAAAGAGTTATAACTTCTGGCTGCCAGACAATCATAGAATCTCCTGGCTACACTATACATATGAAAACAACCAACCAATCAAACAGTCCTTCTGAGGACTGCTTCACAAGGGGTATAGGAGACTGCATGCCAGAAAACATCCATGACCTGCAGGAATTACTACCTTTCTGCAGGGCATGTAATGAAGATATGTTCTGCCAGTTGAGGACAGCTATGGGGCAGTATGACATCTGGCACTCCCATATACTCTCCCCCTCCCTCACAACCCCCCCACCGAGAATGCTAGGGAGCTGAATTTTTCTCTGCTATCTTGGACTGCATACTGTTTTATTTATTGTTCTGCTTTGGGTAGTTTTAATGTTGCTTTTAATTTAAAATATTTATTGTATGCTATTTTGTTGTAAGCCGCCCTGAGCCCTACTTGTAGGGAAGGGTGGCCTAGTAAATCTAATTTAATAAATAAATAAATACATAAATAAATCTGCCAAATGAATAGTGCGAGTATAAACAAGTCTAAATGCCAGTACTTGTAGCAGTGCCTCACTTCTTCATCAACAGACTGTGACCCAGCATGGTATAGCAGTTAGAATGCTTGACTAGGACCTAGCATAACTGAGTTCCAATTCCTGACCCTGGGCCCATCATACTCTATCAGCCTAAGCTATTTCAAAAGGTGGAGTTGTGAGGATGAGGTAGAGGAGGGATATTAGAAGCAGTGTTCCCTCTAACCTGAGTTAGTATGAGCTAGCTCACAGTTTTTTAGCCTCCAGATCACACATTTTTGTCTAAGCTCAGGAAGAATGGCTTCAGAGCAAATTAATTTATGCAGTAGTCAAATTGCTTGCTCACAACTTTAATGCCAGTAGCTCACAAAGTAAAATTTTTGCTCACAAGGCTCCACAGCTTAGAGGAAGCATTGATTATAAACAATTCTAGGTGCCAGTTAGGAACAAAAGTGGGGTATAAATTAAAAATGAGCACAAAATAAATAAAATAAGATTACAATATTATGGAACTGTTGCATTAGGAACCCATCATTGTTTCTCTGTTTATCTAATTTTGCACAGAGACCTGTTTACGCCTTTTTATATTATGCATATTGCCAGTGCATTGATAAAACTGCATAGAAGCAATAGTGATGTACTTCTGTTATAGTGTGATAGCATGGGATCTGTTGATTGGTTATACTTATAAAGATCAGGGTGTAGTGCATTATCATTTTATGCCGTGGAAAAATATAATGCCTACCTGATTAGTTTCATCTTTGCTTATATTTCTTGATCATCTGTGAAAGAAAAAACAACAACCACAATTTATCCTGTACTTTAAAGTGCAACATGTTCTTGTACATCATCATACATTTTTATTAGCCCTGTGGTGATGACCTATCCACATGTTGGCTCACTGCCCAGGAAGTGAGTGTGGGCATGAGTGCACTGGCCTCACCCCACTCCTCTGTGCAATCAGCAAGCCTGCACGGTATGAACATACAGCCCCTCCCCGTGATCAGCAATACCACGTTCCAAGTGTTGCTGATCACCATGCTGGGGAATGTGCATGGGCACTTTCTCCTATCATTGGCACCATGCAGATGATAGGGAGATAGACTGGAGTTGGGGGCCAGGGCCAGTGTATTTGTGCCCTCTTTCCCTCCATGGGTAGTGAGTCAGCACACATTTGGGTGGTCTGCACAGTGCTATTGTCTTATTTTGATTGATTGTTTTGATTTTGTATATTCCTGTTTATTTGCTTTCTTGTGTTCTTTGTTCATGGACATTTATATTCTTGTAACTATCTTCATTATAGATTATTATTTTTTTCTGAAATAATTATTTTTGTGCAACATGTTACTAGTCCCCAGTACTATTTCAGCTTAAGTTAAGATCACCTTTCTTCTCCTTGTTTTATTACCAACTATTCCTGCATATCATCTTTTATTGTATCTAAAAAAGTTATTCCTGGTTGGCATTCAAATGTGTATTTCTCTGTCAAAATGAAGATAGCTGAAGTAACCCATTATTACAGACCTTCATCCTTTGATTGCTTTCCTGATTTTTTTTTCCACCTTAAGGTTATCTTTAGCTTTTATTAAGGGGTGCATTGTCCCCAAGATTTACTATTGGGGTTTGGTATTTCAAAAGCAATTCTGTGCAGGCATTTATTCATCTTTCATGTTCTTTGCTTTCATTGGCACATAGAACACCAGGTCCAATGTGTCTTTCTCTGTCCTTTGCATATATAGATGTTTTAGCCAGGGATTTTCCAGAGATTTCAGAGTTTGCAAAGTTACCCTTATTTGGCAATTCAGCCGTCCTAACTTCTACTTCTGCTTGTGGGTACTGTTGATGCATGGGTCATAGGCGTAGAGTTCGGGGGGGCTTGGGGGTGGAGGCTATCCCCAAAATTTTCCAGGGGAGATTCAGCCTCCCTAGGGCTAGCAATGTTTGCACCCCCCATCCCCCTTCCCACTTTGTAAGCGTGAGTGAGGACAGTGAGGTTTTTTTTTTAAAAAAAATTAAACCCTTCTATTTCCAGTTTTGGGGCGGTTGCCCTGGCTGTGCTTGTCTGGCCAGCTCAACACCTCCTCCTCCCTCCTAGTCCTCTCTGTTGGCGGAGGGAGGGAGAGTGCCAGGGGGCTGCCGCCATTGTGGAGGATGCCAAACCTTGTAATCCATGCACTTTGCAGGGGGCGGGGACTTGCCGGGAGAGCATGGCCCCATGGTTCCCACATGTGGCAAAGCCAGGCACACCTGGCAAGGAGAGGACGGGCTCCGCAAGTCTGGGGGATGAGGGGGAACCAGCCTCACTCCTTGAATGGCTACCTTTCTGTCCCACCTGGATGGCTGCAAACAGTAAAGGCTCTTCTTCCTCCCAGCCTGAAACAGATGATAATAATAATAATAATAATAATAATAATAATAATAATAATAATAATAATAATAATAATAATAATAATAATAATAATAATAATAATATCTTTCAATTTATTAATCACTTAATCCAGAGCTTGCTGGCTCTAAGCGATGAACAGTTATTCATATGACAAGGGACTAACAATAGTTCATCGGGGTAAGGGAGGGCAACATATATAAATCTTTAAATTGCACACATTTTGTAGCCGACGGGGTCATGTTCAGCTGTAGTCTCAGGCATGTTCCAGGGCATTCATTTGGCTTGGCTGGATGACGTCAGCTGTTTTTCCCGGACTGCTTCAAGTCGTAGTGCTGCACTGCCACCGCCTGGCCAGATCGGCCCATCACAGGCTGCTGCTGAAGATTTTTCTCTAAGCTTCCGAGCTCATGAGCTGGACATTCTGATTCGCCGGCAAACTCCTCCCCCTGCCAGGGGGGTTTAGTGCACCCACCCTCTCTAAGGGGTGGCACCCATTTATCTACTCGCTGAAGCTTTCGAACTACAGGGCGAGCTGCGGACAAGGCTGGTAGCTCACGCCAGCATGGAGCTAGAACTGACAGATGTTCTGTTCAGTTCAGATGTTACTGTAACCAGAGGATAAACCCTCTGTGCCACCGCTCCCATGATCCTCCTGAATCTCCCTGATTCCTTCCCTGAAACAACACACAGCCACCATCAGACTGAAAGGTTTGTGAGCAACACCCTAGATCCCTGGTGGCAAATCTATGGCATGGGTGCCAGAGGTGGCATTCGGAGCCCTCTCTGTGAGCACAGGTGAGGAGGTGGCTGAGCCTGCTTATTGTGCTGCTGAAGTGCTGCACCAGCCGGCCCTAGGCCAAACCCCTGGTGCAGGCACCCCGCTTGTTGACATGGGGGAGGGAGAAGAGGGGAATCGCTTTCCCCACGGGCTCCACCTTCCTCACAGCCTGACGCCAACCCACTGCCTACTCAAAGTCCAGGAGCTGCTCAGCAAGGAATCCCCACAGCCTGCCCCTGCCCCCTTAGCCCGGGAAAGCACAGCAACTCGCCCTCCTTTGTAAATGCATGCTCCAGTCCACGCCCCTTCTGCCCCAGAGGAGTGAGGCTGAGCATTCCCAGGGATGCCCACTCAGGCTCGTTGCCAAAAGTTGCATCTGCACTATTCCTCCTCCCCCTCCTCCCTCTTTGGCTCTCTGCCTGGTCTCTCTCACTGCACTCTCCAGTGTCCTGTGCTGTAACCTGGATTCTGAAAAACTTTTGTACCCACCCCCTTCGCTTCCTTTTGGGGCTGCCCCACTGCTTTGGGTGGCATGTCTTGTGCGCCTGCTCAGAGGCTGTGATTAGAAGGGCTGTTCAAGGAGTTGGACATGGAGACTGTTTTGGAGCTGGTGCTGCAGGAGGGGGTGGCAGCCAGCACTGTGGTGAGGTGGTTCAAGGTGAGCCAGGGCTCCCATCCTGTGGAGGTAAGGCGCAGCACCCCTCCCTCCTAATTATAGCTTCCTGAGACCTTCCAGGGAATCACACATAGGGCACCCCCCCCCCGTGATGAAAGACTGTCCCTGAACCTCAGAGCTCCCGACTCTCCAGCGATGAGCTGGGGCGGAGAGATGAGGCAGAAATGAATAGCCACTTCAAAAGCAGTACCCGATCTTATGCATACTTATTCAAAATTAAGCACCACTGAGACAACCGAACTTGCTTTCAAGTATGAGAGCATAGGATTGCGCCTTTAGTCAGATTGTAAATTTGCTCTGGCTTTTTGTACTCATGGGAATAACTAAAATGCCATTTGGAGGAGCCGTGTAGGAGGGCGGATGTATGGGATGTACTAAAAGGAAGGACAGGATTGCCCATTGGAAACAATGGGAAACACTTGAAGGCCCACTGGAAATAATGGGAGACAGTAATGCCAATTGACTTGCATGGGCTTCATTGAAATACATTACAGTACAAGTAGAGTTGCAATAAAAATGTGAAATGAATTTTCCATTAGGGTCTCTGGGCCCAAATACACTACTCTGGGAATGGAATGAGAGACCACGGAGTGGAATGACAGCCCCAGGCTGTAGCAGGGTGTTTAAGAACTGGAATGACAGGTCCTAGAGTGGAATGACAGCCCCAGGGTAGAGCAGGAATGTTCAAGGACTGGAATGAGAGACCAGAGTGGAATGACAGCCCCAGGGTGAGCAGGAGTGTTCTGGGACTGGAATGAGAGACCACGGAGTGAAATGACAGCCCCAGGGTGGAGCAGGAGTGTTCAGGGACTGGAATGAGAGACCACAGAGTGGAATGATGGCCCCAGGGTGTAGCAGGAGTGTTCTGTGACTGGAATGAGAGACCATGGAGTGGAATGACAGCCCCTGGGGGTAGCAGAAGTGCATGCAGCCTTGATATGCTTTGGGGGTGGGTCACCTGGTTGAAGTGCTCAAGCTGAAGTGCTTTATTTGTTCATTGGTCAAGATCTGCAGGATCAAAATTTAATTCACTTTGAATCAATCTAGAAGTGGCAGATTCCACTGAGTGTGCTGTTTTTCTGTCTTTTTCCCATGGAAGGGGGAAGAGGGCTGTCACTTTAGGTGTGAAAATGTGTAAGATCATGTTGAGAAAGACAGACCAGGTAAATAGGAAGAAGAAGAAGAAGAAGAAGAGTTTGGATTTATACCCCGCCCTTCACTGCCCAAAGGCGTCTCAGAGCGGCTTACAAACTCCTTTCCCTTCCCCTCCCCACAACAGACACCCTGTGAGCTAGGTGGGGCTGAGAAGAGTCCTGTCCTGTACTAACTGGAAGGAGTTCGTGTGTATGACATTAAATGCAAACTTCATGCCAAATGCAAACTTTTACCTTTCAATAAAAAGTTGTTTGTATCATTGAAAGCTCTGTTATTCTGCTTTTCTTTTAAGACAAAAGATGTTAATGAATTGTTTTTTCTAAACTAAAACCTCAGTATTCAGGTTAAATTGCCGTGTTGGCACTTTGCAATAAATAAGTGGGATTTGGATTGCAGTTTGGGCACTCGGTCTCTAAAAGGTTCGCCATCACTGCCCTAGATGGTGTCATGGATCTAACACTTCATGATTCTTTGTGGCACAAAAGTTATTTTGCAAAATGTGGAATCTCTGGATTTAGAAAGTGTCCCGAAATGCCCAGCAGTCTGCTGTTCATCTGCCAGCATTGTCAGGCTGCCTGAGGGGGGATGTACTAAAAGGAAGGACAGGATTGCCCATTGGAAACAATGGAAGAGGCTTAAAGGCCCATTGGAAATAGTGGGAGCCAGGAATGGAAACTTGACTTGCATGGACTCCTTTGAAATACATTACAGCACAAAAAGAGTTACAAAGAAAATGTGGAACGGATTTTCCATTAAGATCTCTGGAATGACAGCCCCTGGGAGTAGCAGGAGTATTCTGGCACTGGAATGACAGCCCTGGGAACAGAATCTGTGTGCTCGGACTGGACTGATGGTCCAGTCCCAGCACACAGATTCTGTTCCCAGGGGCTGTCACTCCATTCAGGGGCCTGTCAGTCCCAAAACACATCTTTGACCCCCAGTGCCAAAACACTTCTACTCTGAGGGGCTATCATTGCACTCTGGGGGCTGTCATTTCAGTCCCAGAAAACATTGCTACCCCCTGGGACTGTCAATCCACTCTGGGGTCTGTCAATCCAGTTCCAGAATGCTTCTGGGTTGAGACTTTTTTGCTTGGAGCTGTTTGCCTTGCATTGGGAAGGGATAGCTCTAGTAGTGGGGAAAAGTCCAAGAGGGAGAGGTAGAAGAGGGGATGGACATTCCTTAGGAGAGAAGGATCCCATAATGATAATCCCCCCCCCCCACCCAGCCCATTTCCTCCTCCTCCTCTACATTTCCAAGCCCAGTCAGGCACAGAGATGGAGGGAGGGGAGTCTAATGCAAGGGAGTCTGCTCTCCAAAGTAGTCATTGCTTGGGGTTTAACACTGGGAGGGCTTCTGGAATTCTGGTCCTGCTGGTGGACGTCCTGATGGCACCTGCTTTGGGCCACCGTGTGACACAGAGTGTTGGACTGGATGGGCCACTGGCCTGACCCAACATGGCTTCTCTTATGTTCTAACTCAGTGTGCTGCAGCATTGAAAAAAAGTCAAACAAAGGTAGGGATGATTAGGAAATGGACTGAGAATGAAACAGCTGAGACAGTAATGCCCCTGTATAGACCTATGGGGTGGATCTGTTATATGGAACAGTGGTCACTGAGGGTGTAGAGGGGGAGGTATTTGTGTATTTCCTGCATTGTGCAAGGGGTTGGACTAGATGACCCTGGAGGTCCCTTCCAACTCTATGATTCTATGACTGTGATTTGTATTAACCTGTTATGATGAACCCCTGTATCTCCCTAACTGTCTAGCAGATTTTTCCCATCAAATCTTCAGTTCCCCTCAGTGACTTGAGTTGCCCTACAGTAGCGTGTATAAATTCCTTGTCATAAAAGACTGTGGAGGAGGGGAGAGATGTCATTCTATCAAAAATGAGAGTGTTTGGTTTTTCTGTGAATTTGAGGACAGGAACTGGCACTGAAGTGAGATTGGAAAAGAGTATGTGGCTTTCTGAAAACCCTTGTGCTACAGTAATAATTATGCTACAATACAGTTTGTTAGTCTTAAAGGTGCTACTGAGCTTTTTAGTATTTTGTATGTTATGGCAGTGATATGAGAGGCAATTGAACTGTGGGTCCATCTCATATGGACAGTAGTTACACATTAGGCCTTGCCCAAATGGTTCTGGGCATTAAAGCACACTTGCCCTGTGGTGATGAAAAGTATTAGCAAGTCATAGCGAATTCATGGTAACCCTGTAGGGTTTTCAAGGCAAGAGACATTCAAGAATGATTTGCCATTGCCCAACTCTGCACCATGTCCCTGGTATTCCTTGGAGGCCTTTCATCCAAATACTAATCAGAGCTGACCCTGCTTAGCTTCCAAAATCTGATGAGATCAGGCTAACCTGAGCCATCTGGTTCCATGGCATGGTGCTGCGTGGGTGCTTCCCAGGTAATCATCTTCAACCTATTCTTGGGAGCCACAATCATTAGGAAAGAGCCATGTGATAGAAGTGTAATAATATTTGCAAGAGCCAATAAGATTTGAGTCTGATGGGGGATTGGACAAATTGGTCTAAGGAACTAAAAGAAGAGAAAGTATTAGCAAGCTCAGTGGTTAAGGATTTGAATATTGCTCTTTATAGTCCAATCCTGAGGACACTTCCCTGGGAGTAAGCCCCCTTGGATAGACCTCAGTAGGATGTCTCTGTTAGACTGATGAGGAATTATTATAGGAAGGGGATAAACAATTAAAGTATATGAGGGAGAGAATGAGAATGTCTGAAAATGTAATCCAGGTTTCTGTTGACTGCCTCCCGTATTATATCACACAGACCTTGCAATAGCATTGTAGCTAACCCCACCTAAGAAACTTCTATACTGTTTCTATAATTTCTAAAATGTACTTCACACCAACTGTGCATCTCCATTCCTTTCTAATTCCTCTCAACTATGTACAGCTTTCTATGTCGTGCTTCATTTGGACTGCTTTACTTTCTCAGGTCCTAGCCTCCTATAACTATGGATCTACATCTGCTTCCTCAAGCCTTGCTGCTTGTCCCAACTCTCTAAAGTCAGACCAGTTTGGCCAGTGGCAACCCAAAATACATCTACCTGTCCTGGAAGTTCAACTAAATACCATTAGAGGTTTTGTCACCATTGCTATATTACTTAATGCATAACAATATAGGTGCGTGTTCAGGCTATAATTTATGATGTTTTAGTTTGGGAAGATCTGGGTTTTTTTGGTCATATCAGTTGGTGTTATTTTTTTCCTGTAAACTCCTCTTCCATCTCAATGGACTCTGCTGCTCACATGTTGTCTGTGAATCCCCTCTTTATCCCACCCTTCCTCCAGTCTCCCTTCCCTTATATTGACCTCACAACAATGGCAATATCACCCAACCTGATGAAAGGAGTTTTGACTCTTGGAAGCTTATTCCCTGAAACTCTTGTTGGTCTCTAATCTGCTACTGGACTCAAATTTAACTGTCCCAGTATCACCGAGTAAGTGTCATGCAAAATGTAGATCTGTACATGGGTCTCCTCAATCCACACTGGTCTTTATGCAATTGGTCCATCTACTTCAGCATGGTCTGCTCTGATGCAGGTGATCTCTAGAGACTCAGACAGAGAAAGATCCTTTCCAGCACCTGTTCTCTTAGACCTCCTCAGTTTAAACCTTTATCCTTTGGCACACAAACCATGGTCTCTCTATTATCAGTCCATCAGTGTCATCATTGCCTATTCAGACTGGCAGTGGTTCTCCAGGGTTTTATGTAGAGGATTTTGCCCATGCCATGCTTTGTTTCTGAGTCATTGGGGTCTGGCAAAGGGAGGTCTCAAGGGTTCCCAGCCCCCCCAAATTTTTGGAGAGCCCCTTCCCAAATCCCACATTGTTCCACCTCCATAAATAGAGACAATGGCCTGTGATGTCACTGGCTTCTCTCTATGATGTCACTAGGCCTCGGGTCTTTTAAGGACCTAGCACAGCAATGCCTCTGGCCTAGCCCCAGCCCCCCTCCGGGAAATTGGAAAGTCTACGCCCTTAGCATGGTTGATTAGTAGATTACATATTTTCACTCATGTAATGTGAATATATGTTTTCCTAAGAGAGTAATGGGAATGCTTGACTTTAAAAAGTGTCACTGATGTTACTATGACATGTAATGAGGCAATTGGGCAGAATATCATAAACTAATTGAGCTCAGCTTTCTTCAATGCTGCCTGTTCAGCAGATGCTGTTCAGCCTCCTAGAAAGAGCCAAAGAATTAAATGAGACAATATGACATATACTATTGTAATTGGAGTCTCCAATTTAAAATATTTAAAAGTATGTTTAACATAATTTGTGAACTAGTAAGGAAGCATTTTTCACCAATTAATTAATGACCTTCAATGGGCCATTTAATTTTTGAAAGATATGAAGGCTTAGTAGCTGCTTCTATATAGAGCAGATAGAGGTGTAGCTGTAGAAAGTGTTTTTAGACCATAATAAAAGTAAAATGGCACATAACCTTGAGATATAACATTTGTGCTCAATGCTAGCAATTATTGGTTTAAACTGTACATGTCAAGTAGGGTTTTATTTGACTGCATATTCAAATATAATACCAAAATAAGGTTGAAAGGTCACGGACTACAGCATTGCTTTGATTCATTCTGTTGTGCTTAAGGTATTTTGTGTAATGTCATGTTTATCAGCTGTATGTGGCACCGCTGGATTTATAAAGCAAGAAAAACCTTGCCAGCTTTGTATTAATACTAAAGATTTTCATTTGCTGATATTATTTGAAGGAGACGTCAATTAGGCACATTGATTTCCTCCACAGTATTGAATTAGAAATCTAAAGTGCTAGAGGGCAAAGGTGAAATGAATGAATCTTTTTCATGTATATATTTAGTAACAGTTCACAGTAAAACAAAGAATCAATATATCTAATTCTCAGCATGGCTCCATCTGAGGATAGCTAAATCAGGACATTAGAGCCAAGAATAGGCAAGACAGATCTTTCTACAAACCTCAGAAAAGTCCCAGCTTTGCAGAAAAACCTGAAATCTTAAAGAAAAAGCACGGGTGGGGTTTAACCCCCTCCAAAAATAGTACTGTCTGTACTCTTAAAAAACAAATGCCTTCAATGGTAACACACCAGCCTTTAACCTTTGGTTAAAGGAGGAGGAGGCAGGGCCCTTTTAGGGCTCTTTTGGCCTTCAAGTTCACCACAGCTCCCCTTCCTCTTGGTCTGAAGGGAAAACTCTTTGGGTTCAGGTCTGGCAACAACCAACAGGTGATTCACTATCACACAACTTGTATAGTTCACCCAGCTCTGTGACACCTCACTACCATTCAGCAACAGCCACTGCATGAAAACTAGTGTGATATAGGAGTATAAGGGTCAGATTGGGATCTGGGCAACCCAGGTTTGAATCCCCAGTCTGTCCTGAATGGGTGGCCTTGGGCCAGTTACTCACTCTCAGCATTTTCTCTACATCACAGGGTTATTGTCAGGGTGAAATAGAAGCAAGGAGAATTATATCAGCTGCTTCTCCCATTGGGGATAAAGTAAAGGTAAAGGTAAAGGTTCCCTTGCTTGAAAGCCAGTCGAATCCGACTCTAGGGTTGCGGTGCTCATCTCCGTTTCAAAGCCGAAGAGCCAGCGCTGTCCAAAGACGTTTCCGTGGTCATGTGGCCGGCATGACTAAACACCAAGGTGCACGGAATGCTGTTACCTTCCCACCGAAGTGGTACCTATTTATCTACTTGCAATTTCTTGCTTTCGAATTGCTAGGTTGGCAGGAGCTGGAACTAGAGACAGGAGCTCACTCTGTCTTGTGGCACCCGGGTCTTGAACTGCTGAACTACTGACCTTCCACAGCCTGCAGTTCAGCGTCTTAACCACTTGAGCCACCGCAGGATAAAGGCAGGATATAAATGAAGTTAATAAAATATAAAGCTGAAGATGGAAGGCAGATGAAAGGTTGCTGATGGGCAGAAATGAGAAAAGGAAGCAGGTTTCCAGGAGCAGGAAAAGAGGACATAGTGTGGGAAGGGGGATAAAGTAGAAAGTGAGGTGTGCCAGGCCCTCACAAATTCCCCAGTGTGTAATTGGACCCAATTGGACCCAGCAGGCTTCACCACACATTTGGGCCCATGGCCAGCACTAAGGATGGGCATGTACAGGATCACAAATTGAAGTTCATGATGAATTTGGGTGGTTCATGGTTCACAAGCTGAAGTTCCAGCAGGTCAACCAGCATGGATTTTCCATGAACTTTCTTTTTTTTTTTTGGTAAATACAGTTTATTATTGGATATATCACATGTTCATACAATTTAAACCTACCTACATATCCATTTTTCTTATTTCCCTTCTCCCCCCCCAAACAAGGCTTCCCGCACTGCTCCAACCCCATTAATATCTCTCTTATTCTGTTACAATTACTTCTAAACTTATTTTCTCTTACAAACGGTAACAATTCCAAAGTCTAATTCTCTTTTCATTTTCTTCTTAATAACTATCAAAGCAAATCAAACCACGTTTAATGTCCCAATTTTTCAACAAGTATTTTTGAAAGTCTTTCCAGTCTTCAAAGAAAGTTTCATCTTCTTCGTTGTTTAACTTTCTTGTTAATTTGTCCATTTCTGCCAAAAACAACGTCTTTTTAATCCATTCCCATGTTTCAGGTACTTTATCTTGTTTCCAACATTGAGCAAAAATCAGTCTAGCTGCTGTAATCAAGTACCATAGTAGTGTTCTCTTGGCTACATTTATTTCTTCCATTTTAAGACCTAACAATAACATCTGTGGGTCTTTCTTAAAAGTACATTTCAAATTTTTTTGTATCTCATTGTGGATCTCAGTCCAATACTTTACTGCTTTATCACATGTCCACCACATATGGTAAAAAGACCCTTCATGTTTCTTGCATTTCCAACATTTGTTGGACATACTTTCATTTATAATAGCAATTTTTTTAGGCGTCATATACCATCTGTACATCATTTTATAACAATTCTCTTTAACATTTACACAAGTTGAAAGGATTTTCCATGAACTTTCAAGCAATTCATGGCAGTTCATGATTTGAATGGATGCATTTCCAGACAGACTGTCTCCACCCAATCAAAATGTTTGTCAAACATCAAAGCAGTTGGCAGGGTGAGATTTCCTGTGTGTTTGGTGTCTGTAGCTTGCAGGGGGTCCATTCTATAAATTCTTGAACCTGCGCCTAACATTTCCCCCCAAAGCACTTTCCTGTGGGCATAAAACTTGGACCCCCTAAGTCCATTCAGCTCATAACTTGGAGGGCTTGTAGAGGAACTTCAGGGGGAGGGTCCTTGTGAGTTTGATGTATCTAGTTTCACAAGGTCTGTTCTAAACACTCCTGAATCTGTGCCTGTCATTTCCCAGAAAGCACTTTCCTGGGGGCACCATCTTAGAGGGACTGTAACTCAGACCCCGTTAATCCAATCCTCACCAAACTTGGAGGGCAATACAGGAGAGTCAGCCGGAAATCCTCTGTGAGCTTGGGGTCTCTACCACATCACAAACCTCATGAACTAAACTGGTTTGTTTGCTGCATAAAAGTTCATGATAGTTCATGACTCATGAACCGGGCACACTAAGATCCACAAACCGAAATGAACCACATTTTCCTGGTTCATGCCCAACCCTAGCCAGCACTTCACAGCTTGACCATATTTTCCCAGAGAGAGGCTGCTATAGGGAGGGAAGGTGAAAAAACCTGAAGAGGAGGGGCAGATAAAGTTAAGTTGGCTGGTAGGAAAGGAGAGAAGGAAGCAGGAACGGGATAAGCCATGATGGGTTTCAGGGAAGGGAAAGTGAAAATGGTGGAGTATAGGAATATAAAATGCCCTCTGCTAGTCTTTGCAGGTTCCCCACTTCTATAGTTTATCAGTTTGCCCCTTTGAACATCACAAAGATTTTAAAGCTAGTCAGCAGAGCCATAAAAACTGCTTGTTTGCCTGTGTAATGTTTCAGCTACCTGTATTTGTTAGAATGTAGGTCACTGAAATGCTACATAAGTAAACTATTATCTTTTCATATTGGATGTTTTTGGTTTTGCATATTATTTGTTTTGAGAGGCTGCACAGAAAACATTCAAGACTGCAAATTCACAAATATTTAAATGTCCATATATATATGTTAACTTTGTCAATATTTTTACCATTATGTGAAAGCTGCATATTTTTAGACATGAAATGGAAGAGAAAGTTCTGTGTGGAAGAGCTGCTGAGTCAGTGAGCAGCATTTATCCCTGCCTGGGTGCAAAAAATTAGAGGATGTAGGAGTGTGAGATAGGATAGAAGCATCTTGAGAGACTATCAAAAGTAGAAGTTCCATAGGTAAATCATTGATAATATTATATGCTGTAGATAAACTATGATCTGATTAAGAAATCTGCATAGTACCAGTTGGCACTGAGACATAACCCAGTCAGCAGCTATGCACTGTGGTAAAGGTTTAGTGCTTGCACTTTGAAAAAAAAATAATTTTATTAGTTATACCTTCCCTCTTCTGTGATGTTGAGTTATATGTTAGTCTGGTGTCAACTAATTTCATCACACTATTTCATTTACCAAACTGCCTTTTAAAACTGATTAATACAATAAGCAGCAAACTAGAAAAACTGCTCTCATTCTTCATATATACCCAAGTGTGTTTGTTTTGTTATGCATTCTGTTTGTTTATTCAGTGGCTTGAAGTGGCATTGAAATGTTCCAGTAACAATTTAACAGTAAGGAGTACTAGTTAAAACATAATTTGACACAGGCTGAATATTTCTGAAAATGTCCAAAAATATGACAACCCCCTGTTCTCAGAAACAGACAAAAATGAGAAGATATGAAAACCATGTTGCTACAAACATAATATAAATTACAATAGTGGTATTTTTCTTGCTGGGAAATTACTTTCATAAAATTCTCACCTCCTTTCTTGACAGCTTTGCAGCAAAGACCTCAGAATAAGAAAGCAGATGCCTCACTATTAGCATTGTCCTCTCTTGACTGAAAGATTCAGCCCAGTGTCTTGAGCTCGAACTCTTTCTTGACCCAGGGCATTCTTAGCAAAAGTTTGCCTTTTAATATCCTCATCCATCTCTGCCCGCTAATCACACAGACACAACACAGAAAATATACTTCTAAAACTTTTGGATGTGAGCTGTTTTTATACTAAATTGTTTTTAAACTTTTAATGAGGGCTAGTGACTAGGTGATGTTTAAAAAGCAGTAGCCTTGTTTACGGTTTATTGGTAAATCAAAATTGTAACCACAAATTATAAAAAAGCTACATTTTCTCCACAGTCTTTGTTGTTGTTGTTAAGAAATATGGACTGTGTTAGGGAATGATGATTTGTGTCCATCTAAAACTGTAACCTGCATCAACACCTGATGGGATATTATTCTGATCTATTGACTGAGTCCTTGAAATGTTTGATAGACAGCTGACGGTTCAAATGCCAAAAACACTACTGAGATAGATCATTAAAGGCTTCTAGGAGTACCAGAAAGCTGTCCTGTATAATTCTAAGGCTTGATCTAATACATTATAGCATAATAGAAGCACTGGAGCATTTAAGAATTTTCATTTTTAAAATATTTTTAGAGATTACTTTCTGAGAATTGTTAATGCTTAGCTACTGCTATTTAAATCCATCAGAATTTATTACATGTCCAGTGATATTCCTATCAAATCCTCTGCTAACATGCTCCGCTCTGAAACATAGTCTGGCAGCTCATAGTACATGAACTTCTCTTTTTAAGGGCTACAAGACAAGCCCAAGAAGAATCACAACAAAACACCACTGTACCTGAATAATGTTTGTTTTTGTTAACTGCATCTGGTTGTAGACTGTAATATAATAAAATTGAATTGAGTTGAACACCATTGGTGGTCACCTACAACTCAGAACTCAAGCCAGTTCAATGCATTATTAATGAACCACAACCAATGCTGGATAGTGACACTTGCCTTACACAGGCACTGAGGGGTGATCTTTTCTTGCTTATAGACAACCTGCTAACCTAAAACAACTTCTCACCTGCAATGACAAACTACTTAGCAGTAACATGGACTATGGTACCAAGGCCTGCAACAAATCAAGATGCCACCTTTGCTCTCATGTAGATCCTAGCTACACCATCAGTGGTCCCAGCAACATCAGCCATACAATCTCAGGTTCATATTCCTGCTTATCCTCTAATGTGATTTATGCCATCATGTGTCAACAGTGCCCTTCCACCATCTACTTTGGACAGACAGGCCAGTCCCTTTGATCAAGAATTAATTGACATAAGTCTGACATTAGGAACCACAACATTCAAAAACCTGACGGTGTCTGAAATAAAGAAGTGCAGCGCACACTGCTTTTGTGCAGAGCTATATACAATTTATTTACAATATTTACACAGTGCAATAAGGCTTAGCCAACAAAATACTTCGCCAGGCAGTAGGTAACCACAGAGGCACACATAGGCAAGGACTGGACTGAATATATACATGTACATAGCCAATCACTGAGCATATGTGGAGCCATGGTGACATCCTCAGCAGGCTGATGCAACTAGTTCATAATGTGACTGTAGAACTGTCACATAGATTATTCTGTTCTCTGTGACTAGCTGTCATCTTGCATGGCATTCAGAGGAGAAGCAGATAAAGGTAGGTTGAGGGGTGGAGCCTGGAGAGGGTGGGGTTTGAGGAGGGTGGGACCTCAGACAGGTACAATGCCATAGACTCCACTCTCCAAACCAGCCATTTCCTCTTGGGGAGCCATTGTTGCCAATCTCCAGGTGAGGGCTGAATATCACTCTGAATTACAACTGCTCTTCAGATGGCAGAGATCAGTTACCCTGGAAAAAATAGTGGACTTTCTGTCATTGTATCCTGCTGATGTCACCACAGTCAATTGACACTGAGTGCCCAAGTATTTTTCCCACAAAGGGCCTTATTCCTAGTACTATATAAACTACATATAAAATCTGTTCAGCATCCATAGGCCATACAAATGAATCAGCCAAACCAATTAACAAAGCAGAGAACCACACTCTTTAAAAATTAAGCTTGTGTTAAAAACATGCCCTTATATACCCTGGACTGTAGTTGTTGATGTTTAATGACACATAGTGATGCAGATTGGAAGCAGGAAGATGAAATCTCATCTGCAATTTGTCATTATATGACTTCATTTAAAAGTTTTCTCTAGTATGTTGTGGTGTCCCTTTGTGTATGGTATGCAACAACAACAACAACCTGGTATTCTCCTGTTCAGGTCTATTGGACCTGGAACATTTTTGTTATTTCCAAAAAATCCCATATCCCAATACTGGTATGATATTTGGATCCAGGATTTTTCAGAAATCCCAATTTCTTCCAGGTTCAAATGAAATGTGAAGAAAAACACTGATTAAAATAAAACCAGCCTGACCCTGTGGCTGGTTTGGCTTTTCCTACAGCGCAGTTTAAACCATGCTTCAGGAGAAGCTGTCACCAGGATCTGCAGGTGGCAAGGAGGCAAGAGAGGATCAGCTGGGGTGGCACAGAGCTCTCCGCTTCCGCCACCCTGGCTGATTCTGGGCAGGAGCCCATCAGCCATTCGGTATAGCTGAATATACCTGAATAAAAACAACAACAACAACAACAACAAAAATCAGCTCGGTTATACCACTACCTGATCAGATTCTCTGATCTGTATTCAGACGAAATAATACCTAAAAATACCAGTGAGGTATTTTTTTGGCTCAGTTATTGCCGAACGCACACCCTCGTTTATGGTGTGGATTCAGATTCTGTAGAAAAGTAGGCCTCATCGTTCACTAAATTCAGGCATGCAAAAAACTACAATAAGTATGAATGTTAAAAAATGACAATAGTTTATAACTAATGTGATTGTTATTTTGTTCTTTGTTAGTTATACTTTCCTATAGTGGTAAACCAAGCAGTAAATAAACATTGTTATTAGAAGGGCGTGAGTCTCATCCAATGCTCCCTTTAAGCTGTGGAGTCTTGTGAGCAAAAATTCTACTTTCTGAGCTACTGGTATTAAAATTGTGAGCAAGTGACTTGGCTATTGCATAAATTAGTTTGCTCTAGAGCCATCCTTCCTGAGCTAAGACAAAAAGTGTGAGCCAGAGGCCAAAAAAACTGTGAGCTAGCTCACACTAACTCAGTTTGGAGGGAACACTGGTCTCATCCTGTTTAAAGAGTAGTTCAGTTGCTAGCCATCTACTCTCACCAACTGCAGAGTTTTACCCAGTGTCTTTGTTTTAGTTCCCGGGTTTTTTCACCTTCCTTTTGAACCAATATTGATAAGACATTTGACAAAGAACTAGAGACAAACTGCTTATTGCTACTTAATTCAGCAGCTGTTGCCCAGTGCATTGGCCACATATTTTTTCCAGAAGGTCATAAGGACAAAAGGAAAATAATTGATTCCCCTGATTGCTCTTGATAATTTTGGACTTCCAGGTCAACAGAATGCTGATACAACATTCACAGTATCAAAAGTTTTTGCCCTGGAGTAAAGCTTACTGATGATAAATGGCATATCTTGACATAAAAATTCAAACAACAATTCTGATGATACCTTTCCTTTATGGATAACAGTGAGGCTGACTAATTCTTTGGTACTGATGAAGCTCTAACTAATATGATATGTTTCTCTGGCAAATTATTTTAAGTAGAAGTTCTGTCTGAGGTTGCTGTATAAAAGTCACAACATGTATGTGAACTATTCAGAGTTGTAAAGGATTGTAATACCTGGACAGATACTGTCTTCATGGATATTGTTGAAAAATGTCTAGGATGGATTATGCTTTTTTCAGATTTGCCATCTTCCTTGGAGGGCTTTCAGTTTAGACAAACCACTAGGAGTATGTATTATATCTACCCGAGCCAAAAATATACTCAGGTATATACTCAGGTATATTTTGACTTCCCAAATGTATCTAGGTTTTCTCAGGGAAACATCAAAAAATCCTGGATACATTTGAGAATTATTGGTAGATCTGGAAAGAGCAAGAAGCAGGAGCAGATTTCTCCCACCACTCAGCTGTTTGTCAGACTTCTGCAGTCCCTTTAAACTTTAAAGAGGTTGCCAAAGACAGCCCTTGCTGGCTCAGCTTGGAGTTGGCTGGCTTCTCCTGCAGCCCGGATCAGCCTCGGCTGGGACTGGTAGCTCTTAAACTTTGGTTTAAACTGAGCTGTAAGAGAGGATCAGCTGGGTCGCCTTGGCTGGGGCTGGCTCTTCTTGCAACTCAGTTTAAACTGAGAAGTCAGCAAATGATTGGCCAGGGCAGAGTGAGCTGAGAGCTCCCCTCCACCTCAGCTTGGTGTTTGCTTCTCTTGCAGCCCAGCTTAAATGGGGCTGCAAGAGAAGTCAGCCCTGGATCAGCTGTGCCCAGGGGAAGCAGACTGTTGTCCACAGGCACAGCTTCTGATGTGCAATCCCCCACCTCCTTTTTCCTTCCTTGGGTCTATTGGACCTGGGGGAAAAAAGAGATTTCTGAAAAATCCCAGATCCGAATACCTACTTAGTATTGGGATCTGGGATTTTTGGGGGAAATCCATTTCCCCCCCAGTCCAATGTGCCCAAATCGTGAAAAAAAGGGAACAAAATTGCACACCATTACAAACCAATATGAACTCTAGCCTCTACCTTGGTGATACATTCAAAGTACACAATTATAAATATTGAAAACAAAGTATCCTATTCAGTGGGTGCATTTCTGGTATTTGTTATAAGATTGCTTGCTCAATATTATACCTAAAATTTCAATTATGCAGGTCTTTGGATCACTTTGCATACTGCATTTTTAATTCATGTTGTTTATCTATTACAGTTCAGAGCAGACATTAAAATATGCCACTGTGATACAATGGAAATTAGTCATGGCCAGATACCCTTCAGCTTGATTAGAAATGTTATCCTATCTACACTGGAACTGTTCCCCCCGCATGAGTGACTTAAGTGGGGCTGGTATGATATGCACTGGTCTTTATTTTATGTTGTCTGATCAAGGAAGGAACCTGAAAAATCAACCCTGGCCCATATGTTTGGGAACTTTAAACTACCACAACCTTGTGGATACTACACACAGAAGAGCAGCTAGAGTAACACTGATATATTTCAAGTGCTCCATTTATAAATACTTATGGCAGTTGCCTAGAGCACCTGCTTCAGCTAATTTAAAGATATCTATGCTTTCTTTTCATATTTCATTTACTGTGAGGAAATATGTAGGCCAGAAATGGAAATGAGGCTGACATGTCAGTTAGATGGAAATATGATTTTTACAGTACAATCCTAAGCAGAGTTACACCCTTCTACATCCACTGAAGTCAACGCGCTAAGTAGGGTGTAACTCTGTTTAGGATCGTACTGCAAGTCTATATTCAGAAGGTAGAACAGGTGTCATGTAAACAGGAATCAGTTTCAGATTTCTTCATGTCAAATATCAGCTTATTATTTACTGGCATAATACCTGAACTTTTGATAAAAGTGATACAATCTCTACATTTATAAAACATGAGGGTCACGGAAGAAATAAGGTAAGACTAGATTCAGTGCAAAATTTCTGCTTGCACTGGAGCTCTTGTGCAAGGGTAAACACATGAAAAAAACAACAGTAGCCACTTGTGATAAATTTACTGTATATCTATTTGGATTTCTACTTGCAGAATAGGGGTGTGCATTTGGCTCAATCCAAGCTGGAAAAAAATCCAGAAAATACCTTCTTGGTATTTTCCAGATATTCTTTCAGCCAGATATTCCTTTGGTCATTTTTCAACTATCTGAAATGGCCAAGCCTGAAAAATCCCAAACATATTCAAGATTTTCTGAGAGTGCTGGATAGTTGTAGTTAAAGAGCATATAAAGGGATTGCCTTTTGTTACTGTCCATGGGGTTTTCTTGGCAAAGATACTGGAGTGGGATAAGGAGGCTTTCCTGAATGAACAATGCAAAGTAATAGAGGAAAACAATAGAATGGGAAGGACTAGAGATCTCTTCAAGAAAACTGGAGAAATCAAGGGAATGTTCCATGCATTGTTGGCCATGATAAAGGACAAAAACATCAGGGACCTAACAGAAGCAGAAGAGATTAGTAAAAGATGGCAAGAATACACAGAATTACTATAAAAGAAGGACCTCAATGTCCTTGACAACCACGATGGTGTAATCACTGACCTTGAGCCAGACATCCTGAAATGCGAAGGTAAATGGGCCTTAGAAAGCATTACTAACAACAAAGCTAGTGGAGGTGATTGCATCACAGCTGAGCTATTCAAAGTCTTAGAAGATGATGCTGTTAAAGTGCTGCTCTCAATTTGCCAGCAAATTTGGAAAACCCAACAGTGGCCACAGGATTGGAAAAGTTTACATTCCAGTCCCAAAGAAGGGCAATGCCAAGGAATGTTCAAACTATTGAACAATTGCACTATTTCACACACTAGCAAGGTCATGCTCAAGATCCTACAAATTGAGAACTGCCAGAACTACAAGCAGGGTTTCGAAGAGGTAGAGGAACTAGAGATCAAATTGCCAACATTCGCTGGATTTTGGAGAAAGCAAGGGAGTACCAGAAAAACATTTACTTCTGCTTCATATGCTAAAGCCTTTGATTGTGTGGATCACAACAAACTATGTGAAGTCCTTAAAGAGATGGGAGTACCAGACCACCTCACATGTCTCTTGAGAAACTGTATAAGGGTCAAGAAGCGGCAGAACTGGATAGGGAACAACTGATTGGATTAGCATCGTAAAAGGAGTATGACAATGATGTATATTGTCACCTTGCTTATTTAATTTATATGCAGAGTACATCATGCGAAATGCCAGCCTGGATAAATCACAAGCCAGAATTAAGATTGCTGGGAAAAAGATCAACAATGTCAGATATGCAGTCTATACCACTCTAATAGCAGAAAGTGAAGAGGACCGAAAGAGCCTCTTGCTAAAAATGAAAGAGGAGAGCACAAAAGTTGGCTTGAAACTCGGGCTTCCGGTCGGAGTTAAAATGGTGAATTGACACACTTTGCGATTTGTGCAGGGTGAACTGCGGTATCTGACGACAGTCTGGGCTCTACCTGGCCCAGCGCAGCACTCCCCAGGTGGGGGGGTGGCAAGCAAGCAGCCAAGCCTGAGAGGGGGTTGAGATCGGTGTGGATAAGCTTCGGAGGAAGCTTGTTTACACTTTGATCTCCTTCCGCGAAGAGGGCAGTTGCAAATCAGCACTACAGATACCAGCTGGGCTGAGAATTCAGCATAAATTCGTCATCTACCGACCTCTTTAACATCAAGATTAACATCGTTTACAGAAGAAGCACTGCGAAACCCCGAGATTACAAGTAAGGTAACAAGTGAACAATTGCTTACCGGTTTAAAGAAGAACTTAAAATCTAAACGTACGGATAAGCGTAAAAAGCTTCAATGAACTAATCCGCTTGATTTAAAAGTAAAAAGAAAGCTTTCCTTTAGAGAAAACGGCTGAAAAGTGACTTTATTTTGCATTCCTGTGGTCAGCTAAGACTAAACTTTGCGTAGCAGAAACGAAACTGACTGTGATTCTATGATACAGGAAGTAGGCTAGAGTGGATGTTTTCGATGTTGCTGTGCCGGAAGTAGACGGTCGTTTTAGAGTGTGACACCGGAAGTTGGATTACAGTGATGGACAGATAAACAGGAAGTTCGGAAGGAGCCTACTCTAGCCAGAAAATCATAGAGAAATTGTGCCCGCCATTTTGAGGAGGACTAAATTTTAAAAAGTTATTTTTAAGCTGAAAAAGCACTGGAAGAAGCTATAAAGGTGGCCATTTGGCTTGAAGATTGATAATATAAAGATCGATTAGCCCTGAACTCGCTTCCAAGACGGATTTGAGGTCAAGACCAAGGGCTGCCTCATCACCTAGTCCAAGAATGACTGCAAAGGAAAAAAAGGAGTGGCAGGCTGCCATGGAAGCGATGGAGAAACGGATGACTGAAGTGGTGCAGAGTTTGGGAAAGCAAATAGAATCACAGCTGCAACAACAGCTGCAACAACAGCTGCAAATACAACTGGAGCAAATAGAACAAGTACAAGTCCAAGTACAGAAAAAAATATGGAAGAGTTGAAAGAACTGGTACTAACAGAAGTGGCAGGGATTAAAAAAGATACAGAAGAAGTTAAAAAAGAGGTTAAAAGTCTGGTGACAAAATCAGAAGAAATGGAACAGAAAGTCAAAAGAACCCTATCAGAAAATACAAGACTGGAGTCCATGATGGAATATAGGGCCATTCAGAATCACTTGAGATTGAGAGGAATCGAAGAGGAGGAAGATCAGGATTTACGGGCCTTAGTAATTAACACGTTGACAACTTACATAGGGGAAGATGTTGGAGATTTGGATCCAGACTTTGACCTGATTTACAGAGTAAATTCAGCTTATGCCAAGAGAAAGCAATTACCCAGAGATGTGATTGTTCAATTTGTGACTACAAAAATGAAGGAAGATGTTTTCAAGAAGCAATTTACACAACCGTTGGAAATTAATGGGAAAAAAATAATAATTTTGAGAGAAATTCCGAGATCGATCTTACAAGATAGAAAGAAATTCAAGAAACTAACAGATAGGCTAAAAGAAATGAGTATCAGGTTTAGATGGGAGATTCCATATGGATTATCATTTGCATACAACTCGGTGAGATTTACACTTAAAACGGAAGGAGACATGTACAGATTCAAAGAGAACAACTTTGATGATTTTAAAGATATTTAATCTAAAACAACTATGGATTACAAATTCTTATCTTGGAACGTAAATGGACTAAATTCACCAAAAAAAAGAAGATTAGTGAATCATTGGCTAGAGAAACAAAAATGTAACATAATTTGTTTGCAAGAAACACATATCAGAAAACATGATAATAAATATCTGATTAATAAAAAATTGGGAGAAGAATTTCATTCATCAGCAGTTAATAAGAAAAAAGGAACAGTGATATACATTACCAAAGAATTGGAACCTAAACAAATCTTCTCAGACAAAGAAGGAAGATATGTTGGCGTGGAAATAATGATGAATAGAAAAAAGACATTGCTTGTAAATATATATGCACCCAATGGTGCAAAAGAGACCTTTTTTAATGACTTGACTAAAGAGTTGGACTGTTTAAATTATGATCAAATAGTCCTTGCAGGTGACTTTAATGGCACAGTGAACAATGTATTGGACAGAAAGTCCAAAGCAAGTGGAGAGGTGGTTGGAAAGCTGCCAAAAAAATTTTTCCAGCTAATGAAGCAAGAGAAACTAGAAGACATTTGGAGGAAGTGGAACCCTAAGACAAAGGATTATACATTTTATTCTAACAGACATAATTCCTTTTCTAGAATTGATATGATTTGGATGTCAGAGGAGATGGCGCAAAAAACCTACAAAATAGAAATTTTACCGAAAACTAATTCAGATCACAACCCTTTACTTTGGATATTTAAAGAAAAACCTAAACAATTATATTGGAGAATTAATGAGGACTTATTGGACCAAAAATTAATTAATGAAACTTTAAAAAAAGAAACGAAAAGTTTTTTTGAACTGAATTTAGACAAAGGTACTGATATACAAGTCGTATGGGACACGTACAAAGCGGTAATGAGAGGTTTGCTTATCTCTCTGAACTCTAAAGACAAAAAACAAAGGATACAACAACAAAATGACCTCCATGAAAAAATTCGACAAAAAGAAAAGGAATTAAAGAAAAGGCCAGGGAAGAAAAAGATTATTAAAGAGATCCACTTTCTGCAGTATCAATTGAATGTTCTGCTAAATAGAGAACTATACTGGAATTTGAAGAAATTACAGCAAAAAGCATTTGAGGGTGCAAATAAACCAGGAAAATTTCTAGCGTGGCAATTGAAAAACAGAAAAGAAAGGAATTTTATAAGTAAGATTACTGAAGATGGAAAGGATGTTATGAATCTGAAAGGCATAAAAAGAGTCTTCTTCAAATACTACGCCAAACTGTTTAAAAAGAAAGGAATTGATCAACAGAAAATTAAGAAATATTTGGAGACCATTGAAGTTCCAGAGCTGGGAAAACAAATTAAAGAGTTATTAAATGGTTTAGTAACAAAGGAAGAGGTGACAATGGCGATAGAAGATGCAAAGTCGGGCAAAGCTCCAGGTCCAGACGGCTTTACAGCAAAGTTTTATAAGAAATTTAAGGAGGAGCTAACCCCTATCTTAGTACTTCTGTCGAACGAGATAAGAAAGACTAGACGGATCCCAGATTCATGGAAAGAAGCAAATATCTCATTGATACCCAAAGAAGGTTTGGACTTAACTGAAGTAAAGAATTACAGACCAATATCGCTATTAAATAATGATTACAAATTATTTGCAAAAATAATTTCGGAAAGACTGAAAAAATATTTGAAAGATACCATAGCAGAAGAACAAGCTGGTTTTTTACCAAATAGACAAATAAGAGACAATTTAAGAGTGGTGATTGATGCAATTGAATATTATGACAAACATCCAGAAAAAGAAGTTGGATTCCTCTTTTTAGATGCGGAAAAAGCTTTTGATAATTTTCTAAACATGATTGTGGCAATTTATTCAGAACAGAAAGCAGCTTTGAATATAAATAAAGAAAGAACAGATTTTTTCCAAGTTCAAAAGCGAACACGTCAAGGCTGCCCGCTATCCCCGTTGTTGTTTATTTGGATACTGGAAATATTATTGACAGCGATAAGAAAAGATAACAGCATTGAAGGACTTACAGTGAAAGGTTTTGCATATAAATACAGGGCATTTGCAGACGATGTAATGTTTATGATTCAAGATCCAATCGAGAAAATACCACAATTGATGGAAAAAAATGAAGAATTTGGATCAGTTGCGGGATTCTATGTTAATAAAAGTAAAACCAAAGTGATGTGCAAAAATATGACGAAACAAAGACAAACAGAACTCCAAGAGAAGATTCAATGTGAAGTAGTTACAAAGACTAAATATTTAGGAATTGAATTGACTATGAAAAACATTGATTTGTTCAAAAATAATTATGAAAAGGTTTGGTATAGGATTCAGGAAGATATGAAGAAATGGGATACCTTGAATTTATCATTATTGGGAAGAATCGCAACTGTAAAAATGAATATTTTACCGCGTTTGATGTTCTTATTTCAGACTATTCCAATATTAAAACAAAGGAAAATATTGGATACGTGGCAGAAAGAACTATCTAAATTTGTATGGGCAGGAAGAAAGCCAAGGATTAAAATGAAAATTTTATGTGATGCAAAGGAAAGAGGAAGTCTACAACTACCAAATTTAAGACTGTATTATGATGCCGTCTGTTTAACATGGTTGGAACAGTGGATTAATCTTGAGAATAAAAAGTTATTGGCTCTAGAAGGGCATGATAACAAGTTTGGATGGCATGCATATTTATGGTATGGAAAAGTAAAAATAGAAAAATTTTTCAAACACCACTTTATAAGACGATCACTGTTCGAGACTTGGATGAGATATAGAAAATTCTTCTCAGAAGAAAGACCACTTTGGATAGTACCAGCAGAAGTGATTAATCCATATTCAAGAAATCAAGGGTTAGATTGGCTACCTTATAAAAGTCTTTTAAAATTAGAAGGGAAAAACTTTGTGTTAAAAGACAGATTTGATGTGGAATTTGAATATGATTGGTTGAAGTATAGACAGATTTATGACTTATTTAAGACCGATAAAAGAGAACATGGTTTTAGAGAAAATAACACTGAAATTGAAACTGTATGGCTTGAGAAGGGTAAGAAAATGATTTCTAAATTGTACAAGGTTTTATTGAAATGGTATACTGAGGATGAAATTGTAAAAGAGCAAATGATAAAATGGGCGGTAAATATTAATAATGAGATATTAATGACATCTTGGGAATATTTGTGGAAAAAGCCAATGAAAATTTCAACTTGTGTAAATGTTAAACAGAATTGTTATAAAATGATGTACAGATGGTATATGACGCCTAAAAAAATTGCTATTATAAATGATACTATGTCTAACAAATGTTGGAAATGTAAGAAAAAAGAAGGGTCTTTTTACCATATGTGGTGGACATGTGATAAAGTAGTAAACTACTGGACTGAGATCCACAGTGAGATACAAAAAAATTTAAAATGTACTTTTAAGAAAGACCCACAGATCTTATTATTAGGTCTTAAAATGGAAGAAATAAATGTAGCCAAAAGAACATTATTATGGTACTTGACTACAGCAGCTAGACTGACTTTTGCTCAATGTTGGAAACAAGATAAAGTACCTGAAACATGGGAATGGATTAAAAAGACGTTGTTTATGGCAGAAATGGACAAACTAACAAGAAAATTAAACAACGAAGAAGACGAAACCTTTTTTGGAGACTGGAAAGACTTTCAAGAATACTTGTTGAAAAATTGGGATGTTAAACGTGGTTTGATTTGTTTTGATAGTTATTGAGGAGAAGGAAAGAGATTTAGTTTTTTGAATTGTTACCATTAGTAAATGAAAATAAGTTTAGTAATAAATGTAATTGAATAAGAGAGATATTAAGGGGGTTGGAGCACTGCGGGAAGCCTTGTTTGGGGGGGAGAGGACAAAAGAAAAATGGATATGTATTGATTTGTTTAAACTGTTTGAACATGTGATATATCCAATAATAAATTGTATTTACCATAAAAAGTTGGCTTGAAACTCAACATCAAAAAAATGAAGATCAGACTTCCGGTCGGGGAAAATGGCGAATTAACACACTTTGCGAGTTGTGCAGAGTGTACTGCGGCATCTGACGACAGCCTGGGCTCTATTTGGCCCAGCGCAGCACTCTCCAGGCGGGGGAGTGGCAAGCAAGCAGCGAAGCCTGAGGGGGGTTGAGATCGGTGTGGATAAGCTTCGGAGGAAGCTTGTTTACACTTTGATCTCCCTCCGTGAAGAGGGCAGTTGCAAATCAACTCTACAGATGCCAGCCGGGCTGAGAATTCAGCATAAATTCGCCATCTACCGATCTCTTCATCATCTGATTAACATCGTTTACGGAAGAAGCACCGCGAAACCCCGAAATTACAAGCAAGGTAACAAATATACGATTAAGCGCTTACCGGTTTAAAGAAGACTGTGATAAACGTACGGATAAGCGTTGAAACGCTTAAGGAACTATTCCGCTTGAATTAAAAGTAAAAAGAAAGCTTTCCATTAGAGAAAAAGGCTGAAAAGAGACTTTGTTTTGCATTCCTGTGGTTACTCAAGTCTAAACGCTACGTAGTAGAAACGAAACTAACTGTGACTCTGTGATACAGGAAGTGGGCTAGAGTGGAGGTTTTCAGAGGCTGTTGTGTTTGAAGCGGATGGACATTTTATTATGTGACACCACCTTTACCGGAAGTTGGATTATAGAGACGGACAGGAGAACAGGAAGTTCGGAAGAAGCCTACTCTAGCCGGAAAATCATAGAGAAATTGCGCCCGACATTTTGGGGAGGACCAAAATTTAAAACGTTATTTTCAGGCCGAAAAAGTGCTTAAACAAGTTTTAAAGGTGGCGATTTGGTTTGAAGACTGCTAATATAAAGACTAACTAACATTGAAGTGGCCTCCAAGACGGATTTGCGAACAAGACCTAGAGCTGCTTCATCACCCAGCCCGAGAATGACTGCAAAGGAAAAAAAGAGTGGCAAGCAGCTATGGAGGCGATGGAAAAACGGATGACTGAAAATCTTGGAAAACAAATAGAATCACAGTTGCAACAACAATTGGAGCAAATAGAGCAAGTGCAAATTCAAGTACAGAAAAAAAATATGGAAGAATTGAAGGAACTGGTACTTGCAGAAGTCTCAGGGATTAAGAAAGATACAGAAGAACTCAAAAAGGAAGTCAAAAGTCTGGTGATAAAATCTGAAGATATGGAACAAAGAGTTAAAAGAACCCTGTCAGAAAATGCAAGGCTGGAGACCATAATGGATTATAGGGCTACTCAGAATCATTTGAGATTGAGAGGGATAGAAGAAGAGGAGGATCAAGATTTACGGGCTCTAGTAATTAAGACATTGACAACTTACATAGGGGAAGATGAAGGAGATTTGGATGCAGACTTTGACTTGATTTATAGAGTAAACTCAGCCTATGCCAAAAGAAAGCAATTACCTAGAGATGTAATTGTTCAATTTGTGACAACAAAGATGAAGGAAGATGTTTTCAAGAAACAATTTACACAACCGTTGGAAATTAATGGAAAGAAGATAATAATTTTGAGGGAAATTCCGAGATCGATTCTACAAGACAGAAAGAAATTCAAGAAATTGACAGACAGATTAAAAGAAATGAATATCAGGTTCAGATGGGAGATTCCATATGGACTTACATTTATGTACAACTCGGTGAGATCAACTCTTAAAACAGAAGGAGACTTATATAGATTTAAAGCGAGCAATTTGGACGACTTTAAAGATATTTAATTCAACGCCATTATGGATTACAAATTTTTATCTTGGAACGTAAATGGACTAAATTCACCAGGTAAAAGAAGACTGGTGAATCATTGGCTGGAAAAACAAAAATGTAATATAATTTGTCTACAAGAAACACACATAAGAAAACAAGACGATAAGTATTTGATTAATAAAAAATTGGGAGAAGAATTTCATTCTTCAGCATTTAACAAGAAAAAAGGAACAGTGATTTATATTTCAAAAGATTTGGATCCTAAACAAATTTTTTCCGACAAAGAAGGGAGATATGTAGGCGTGGAAATCTTTATGGATAGAAAAAAGACATTGCTTGTTAATATATATGCACCCAATGGTGCAAAAGAGACTTTTTTTAATGATTTGGCTAAAGAGTTGGAGTGTTTGAACTATGACCAAATTGTCCTGGCGGGAGACTTTAATGGTACAGTGAACAACACATTGGATAGAAAGTCCAAAGCAAGTGCTGAAATGGCTGGAAAGTTACCAAAAAATTTTTTCAATTGATGAAGCAAGAGAAATTAGAAGATGTTTGGAGGAAGTGGAATCCTAAGGTTAAGGACTATACGTTTTATTCGAATAGACATAATTCCTTTTCCCGAATTGACATGATTTGGATGTCAGAGGAGATGGCGCAAAAAACTTATAAAATACAAATTTTACCGAAAACTAATTCTGATCATAATCCCTTACTTTGGATATCTAAAGCAAAACCCAAACAGTTATTTTGGAGAATCAATGAAGATTTACTGGATCAAAAACAAATTAATGAAATTTTAAAAAAGGAAACGAAAAGTTTTTTTGAATTGAATTTGAATAAAGGAACGGATATACAAGTTGTATGGGATACATATAAAGCAGTAATGAGAGGTATGCTTATCTCTCTGAACTCCAAAGACAAAAAGCAAAAGATTCAGCAGCAGAAAGATCTTCATGAAAAAATTCGACAAAAAGAAAGGGAATTAAAAAAAAGACCAGGGAAGAAGAAGATCATTAAGGAAATCCACTTCTTGCAAGATCAGTTGAACGTTCTTTTAAACAGAGAATTATATTGGAATCTGAAAAAATTACAGCAAAAAGCATTTGAGGGTGCAAACAAACCAGGAAAGTTTTTAGCATGGCAATTGAAAAATAGAAAAGAAAGAAACTTTATATCTAAGATTGTTGAAGATGGAAAGGATGTGATGAATCTGAATGGTATAAAAAGAGCTTTTTTTAAATATTACGCCAAATTATTTCAAAAGAAAGGAATTGACCAACAGAGAATCAAGAAATATTTGGAGAAAATTGAAGTTCCAGAGCTGGGAAAACAAATTAAGGAATTACTAAATGGTTTAGTAACGAAAGAAGAAGTGACAATGGCGATAGAGGATGCAAAGTTGGGCAAAGCTCCAGGACCAGACGGCTTTACAGCAAAATTCTATAAGAAATTTAAAGAGGAGCTAACCCCTATTTTAGTACTTCTGTCGAATGAGATAAGACAGACTAAACGGATCCCAGATTCATGGAAAGAAGCAAACATTTCATTGATACCTAAAGAAGGTTTGGATTTGACTCAAGTAAAGAATTATAGGCCAATTTCGCTATTAAATAATGATTACAAACTATTTGCAAAAATACTTTCTGAGAGACTGAAAAAGTATTTGAAAGATACAATAGCGGAAGAACAAGCTGGATTTTTACCAAATAGACAAATCAGAGACAATTTGAGAGTGGTGATAGATGCAATTGAATATTATGACAAGCATCCTGAAAAAGAAGTAGGATTCCTCTTCTTAGATGCGGAAAAAGCTTTTGACAATTTAAATTGGGAATTTATGCTACAAGTTATTGAAAAAATGGATATTGGACAGTCTTTCTTAAACATGATTGTGGCAATATATTCAGAACAAAAAGCGGCTTTGAATATAAATAAAGAAAGGACGGACTTCTTCCGAGTCCAAAAGGGAACGCGTCAAGGTTGCCCATTATCTCCGTTGCTGTTTATTTGGATATTGGAAATATTATTGACAGCGATAAGGAAAGACAATAGTATTGAAGGACTTACAGTGAAAGGCTTTGCCTACAAGTACAGGGCATTTGCAGATGACGTAATGTTTATGATTCAAGACCCAATTGAGAAAATACCACAATTGATGGAAAAAATTGAAGAGTTTGGGTCAGTTGCGGGATTTTATGTTAATAAAAGCAAAACCAAAGTGATGTGTAAAAATATGACGAAACAAAGACAAACAGAATTGCAAGAGAAAATTCAATGTGAAGTGGTCACAAAGACTAAATATCTTGGAATTGAATTAACCATGAAAAATATTGATTTGTTTAAAAACAATTATGAAAAGGTGTGGCATAAGATTCAACAAGATATGAAGAAATGGGACACTTTGAATTTATCACTGATGGGAAGAATTGCAACTGTAAAAATGAATGTTTTACCACGTTTGATGTTTTTGTTTCAGACTATTCCAATATTAAAACAAAGGAAGGTATTGGATATGTGGCAGAAAGAACTATCTAAATTCGTATGGGCAGGAAGAAAGCCAAGGATTAAAATGAAAATTTTATGTGATTCAAAAGAGAGAGGAGGCTTACAATTACCGAATTTAAGACTGTATTATGATGCCGTCTGTTTAACATGGTTGCAACAGTGGATTAATTTGGATAATAAGAAGTTATTGGCCCTGGAAGGACATGATAACAAATTCGGATGGCATGCATATTTATGGTATGGAAAAGAAAAAGTGGATAAATTTTTTAAACACCACTTTGTAAGACAATCACTGTTCGAGACATGGACGAGATATAGAAAATTCTTCTCAGAAGAAAGACCACTTTGGATTGTACCAGCGGAAGTAATTAATCCATATTCAAGAAACCAAGGACTAGATTGGCTACCTTATAAAAATCTTTTAAAATTTGAAGGGAAAAATTTTGTGTTAAAAGATAGATTTGATGTTGAATTTGAATATGATTGGTTGAAGTATAGACAGATTTATGATCTATTTAAGACCGATAAAAGAGAACATGGTTTTAGAGCAAAGAACATTGAAATTGAAACTGTATGGCTTGAAAAAGATAAAAAAATGATTTCTAAACTGTACAAGGTGTTATTGAAATGGTATACTGAGGATGAAGTTGTAAAGGAGCAAATGATAAAATGGGCTGTAAATGTTAATAATGAGATATTAATGACATCTTGGGAATATTTGTGGAAAAAATCAATGAAAATTTCAACGTGTGTAAATGTTAAAGAGAATTGTTATAAAATGATGTACAGATGGTATATGACGCCTAAAAAAATTGCTATTATAAATGAAAGTATGTCCAACAAATGTTGGAAATGTAAAAAACATGAGGGGTCTTTTTACCATATGTGGTGGACATGCGATAAGGCAGTAAAGTATTGGACAGAGATCCACAATGAGATACAAAAAATTTTGAAATGTACTTTTAAGAAAGACCCACAGATGTTATTGTTAGGTCTTAAAATGGAAGAAATAAATGTAGCCAAGAGAACACTGTTATGGTACTTGACTACAGCAGCAAGACTGACTTTTGCTCAATGTTGGAAACAAGATAAAGTACCTGAAACATGGGAATGGATTAAAAAGACGTTGTTTTTAGCAGAAATGGACAAACTAACAAGAAAATTAAACAACGAAGAAGATGAAACTTTTTTTGAAGACTGGAAAGACTTTCAAAAATACTTGTTGAAAAACTGGGACATTAAACGCGGCTTGATCTGCTTTGATAGTTATTAAGTGGAAAATGAAATAGAATTAGATTTCTGAATTGTTACCGTTTGCTAGAGAACATAAGTTTAGGAATAATTGTAATAGAATAAGAGAGATATTAATGGGGCTGGAGTGGTGCGGGAAGTCTTGTTTGGGGGGGGAGAAGGGGAAATTAGAAAAAATGGGTATGTAGGTTGGTTGAAAATGTTTTAACATGTGATATATCCAATAATAAATTGTATTTACCAAAAAAAAAAAAAAAAATGAAGATCATGACATCCGGCCCCATCATTCCTTGGCAAATAGAAGGGGAAGTTGTGGAAGCAGTGACAGACTTTACGTTCCTAGTATCCAAGATCACTGCAAATGGTGTCTGCAGCCATGAAATTAAAAGACGCCTGCTCCTGGAGAGGAAAGCAATGGCAAACCTAAACAGCATGATAAAAAGTAGAGATATCACCATGCCAACAAAAGTTCACACGGTCAAGGCGATGATGTTCCCAGTAGTAATGTATGGCTGTGAGAGTTGGACTACAAGGAAGGCTGAGTGCCGAAGAATAGATTCTTTTGAACTATGATGCTGGAGAAGACTCTTGAGAGTCCCTTGGACTGCAAGGAGATCAAATCAGTCAATCCTAAAAGAAATCAACCCTGACTGTTCCCTGGACGGCCAGATACTGAAGCTGAAGCTCAAATACTTTGGCCTCCAAATGAGAAGGGAGCACTCACTGGAGAAGATCCTGATGCTGGGAAAGATTGAAGTTCAAAGAAGAAGGGGACAGCAAAGGATGAGATGGTTAGACAGTGTTATCGATGCAATGAACATGAAATTGAGCAAACTTCAGAGCATGATGGAGAGTCTGACGTGATGTGGCCCATGGGGTCGTGAAGAGTCGGACTCAATTGTGCGACTGAACAACAAAAAAAAGGGATTGCAGTCCCTTTAAACAACTTCTGAGTGAACTCACCGCTTGGAGAAGGTGTTTAAAGGGACTGCACTCAGAGAGTTACACTGCTTGTATGGCTTGGAGAAGGCATTTAAAGGTACTGCAGTCCTTTTAAACACCTTTTCCTTCCTCTATTGAAATTAATTGAAAATGGGGGTGCCTTCTTTGGGGGCCCATAGAATTGGACCTTCTGGTTCAATCTTTTTGATACTTTTTTTAGAGGCACCAGTGGTTATGCTGCACATTTGGTGCCTCTAGTTCAAAAAACAGTCTTCTCTAAGACCCAGATAGCCCCGAATTGATTCTCCATTATACCCTATGGGGACCATTGATTATAATGGTCCCCACAGAGTATAATGCACCTGGGGGGGAAATTGGGAATCCTGAATATTTACCAATTCGGAATACCATACCATTGGTATTTGGGAATATCAAAAAAATTTTATCGGTTCAATAAATCCGAACCTGGGAAATATTGGGGTTTTTTGCACACCCTATTGCACAAGATCTTGTGTAACCATTGACGATATTATGTTCAGAGAGGAAAGTGCCAGATGTTGGACAAGACCTTACATGAACAGAACTGTGCTAAATCTGTTTATGTTTCTGCCTGTGCATCACTGAGTCCAAGCCATAGTGAATTAAAAATATAAATACTTAGTACAGAAATAACTGTATATTGTTTGTAAGAAGTTTGTAAAAAGTTTGAGGTACTTAGGGGATTCTATCTTCAAACAGAGAAACTCAGATTAAATCTCTGATTCTTTAATTTTGTTTTCTGACTTGAAAAGAATAGAGCCAGCCCAAAAAACTGACCATTGGGGTACTTGAACAGCCTTAGCATTGGAGAGACCACAGTGAGAGACTAAGATGGCCTTCTCCCGGCAGAGATACTACAAGCCTTTCAAACCTACAGAAGAAGGACTTCTCACATGTAGCCCCTCACTTTTCTTCTGATAGTGGTATGACTCTCGAAGATGATCTCTGTGATCAGCTAATCTCAAATGGAAGAAGCTATTCCTTAAATAACCTGATCCCAGATAGTTTGGAGATGCACATGAATGCAATGTTTCGGCCCAACTGTCCCTTCCTCAGTAACATTTACAGCCCAAAGAACATACATTGGCTCTTGTGCACTCCTCCATCTAGACTTAGAGCTGTGCCTCTCCACCAAGCAAATATACTGTGTATACTAAGTATATGGAAATTTACTGAGGCATTTTTAGCTCATGAAAATCTTGTTCAATTCAATCTTCATTCATTCCGTGAGAACTCTTATAGTACACTCCTATGTAAAGTTACTTCATTTGTAGCCCATTAGCCCATTAATTTAACTTAATATGAAATTGATCAAGGATGCCACCTCTGAAAAAGTTGTCAGTTTCATCTTCCACACACTGGGTGAGCCCTCTTGGTGTCTTAGTATGGAGAAGCATGGCTCAGAAACTAGGAATGTGAAATGAAACTGATGAAATCTTTCTTAGCCTAAGAACAGACATCAGAGGGAATTAACATCCATGTTACTATTAAAAGGTCTGCCTCACATCCCATAATAATTTTTAAAACTTTATAGTTTTGTAAAACAAGCTCGCTGCTTGGAGTGAAAGCAAGTTCACAGGAAGTCTAAAGTTATACTTGCAAACATAATTCTAACAAAATACTGGAACTTTTGAATACTGTTAAATTTGTTTCCACTTCCTAAGGGACAGAGATATTTGCATTGCATTGAAATGTTTTATTTGTGCTGCTTGCCACTTGTTCTGCTTTTTAAATGCCTCGATGCCACATTGTTTAAATCACAGTTTGGTTTGTCAGCTAGCTAATAAAGAGTTTACAGTAGTAACATACTTTCAAACAATTACACTTGCAAATTAATGTTCTTACCTAGAACATTTTGTTAAATTAAAAAAAAAATGTGTTTAGGTTGAAATTGCTTTTTGCTAAAGAGAAATGCATCGCTCCTGGCAACTTTGTCACAGACCAGTGCTTTTTAAAATGACCCAGATATTAAACCTGCAAATAAGGTTGTCAGACTACAAATTATGCAGTAAATTAGGCTTCTAAGCCTGCTGTTGGATTGCAGCAATCAGAGGACAAGTGTTAAGATGTCTGGATCAAGTTCTACTCTTGTCAGCACCTGTTAGACATAGACAATAATGTGGACACGACGTCATCTTCTCCAATGGTATACTGCTGCCAGACATGTATTGGATACAGCTGATAACTGAAGGGAATAATTTTTGTTGATTTCCCCCCTGCTTCTGCAGATCTCATGCTGTTGCCAGGGATCCCCCATTTCCCAAACAAAGCAGAGGCAAGACATTTGGGGCTGCAGATGGACAGTACAGAAACAGAGGTTTCATTCTGCTGATTGAAATCCTGTCCATCAGCTGAGATGCTGGTGGTTAGTCCAGGCTACCCCCATCTCATCAGATCTTGAAAGCTAAGCATGTTTGACCCTGGTTGGTATTTTTATGGGAGACCACCAGAGAATACCAGGATTGCTATGCAGAGGCAGGCAATAACAAACCACCTCTGAACAGGCTTTTGGTTGAGGCAGCAGGCGTCCACACATGGCCTCCCCGAGGTTGCTGTCTCCCACCTACTAGTCAGCCATCTATCGGTAACCGGCCATATCCATCTGTATTAATGGGTCAGAACTTTCACCAGTAGCTGTAACCACTGATTTTAAATGTTTATATTGTGTTTTTAAACTTTATTGTAACTGTTGAAATATGATGTGACCCGCCCTGAGCTGGCTCACGGGATGGGTGGGAATACTTTCTTGTCACACAGTAACCACACACAGGTACCTGCCTGCCACTGCAGGATAATTTAAAGTTTGGGTGAAATTATTTGCAGGAAAGTGTAACTTGGGGATCTTTAATTTTAGAAATTAAAGCACTGATTAATTACTGTCTATCCACCCACCTACCCTGAGCTTTCCCAACACAGTTTTTAACCCTACCCCACAGTCTTATTGCCCTCTAACATAAGATAAGATAAGATGCAATGAACCTGAAGTGATGAAACAAACATGAAGTTGAACACACTCTGCAGGACGATGGAGGACAGGAGGGTCTGGCATGATGTGGTCCATGTGGTCGTGAAGAGTCAGACTCGACTGTGCAACTGAACAACAATGACAATGACAGCAAGATAAGATAAGAATATATACAAATTAAACCAAAAAAGGGCCCATAGTATGATAAGCAGATGTCTTTTCCCTGGACAGCTTATGTCAGTAATACTGTTGGTACAGAGCAGGTAGAGAAAGAAGTACTTTTCTCCCTTTCTCACAATACAAGGACTCATGGGCACTCAATGAAATTGCTGAGGTTAGAATGGATAAAAGGAAGTATTTCTTCACCCAAAGAGTGATTGACACATGGAATTCACTGCCACCGGAGGTGGCGGTGGCTACAAGCATGGGTGGCTTCAAGAGGGAATGGGATGAACATCTGGAACAGAGATCCATCAGTGGCTATTAGCCACAAGGTCTAGGTAGGAACTCTCAGTCTGGGGCAAGTGATGCTCTGTATTCTTGGTGCTTGTGGGGGGGCAACAGTGGGTGGGCTTCTAGTGTCCTGGCCCCACTACTGGACCTCCTGATGGCCCCTAGTATTTTTGGCCACTGTATGACACAGAGTGTTGGACTGGATGGGCCATTGGCCTGATCCAACATTGACTTCTCTTATGTTCTTAAGTCTGGGGCAAGTGATGCTCTGTATTCTTGGTGCTGGGGGGGGGCACCGGTGGGAGGGTTTCGAGTGTCCTGGCCCCACTGGTGGACCTTGTGATGGCACATGGTATTTTTGGCCACTGTGTGACACAGAGTGTTGGACTGGATGGGCCATTGACCTGATCCAATATTGGCTTCTCTTATGTTCTTAGCATGTGCACACTTCTTCTCATACACTGAAACAGTGTAGGGGAAGCTAGTTGTCAGGAAGAGATGATTAGAGTAAAATTGAATGAGTAACTGAACAATAAAAACAGCAAGACTGGAATAGCAATAGAGTCCACCCACCCAAACATCCGTTTTCTCCAGGGGAATTGAACTCTCTAGTCTGGGGATAAGTTGCGCTTTTGGGGAAACTCCTGGCCTCACCTGGAGGTTTGCAACCCTTGTGCTGGATCAAGATAAGCCCAAGATAGACTGTTCCCCAGTTTTATAATTGTCATATTTACTGAGTCCTCTTGTTGAGAAGAGGTTAAGGTTTCTATTTTGAACACCCACTTGCAGACTCTCCTTGTGAACTTTTAAGGTTTTGTGTAAGATGCTTGAAAAATAAGAACTTCTATGGATTTAGTAATGGCAGTAACCTTTTTGTGATTAAGGATATGTATGCACACATGCCTTTTACTTGTTTCATTTGTGGTGTTAAAAATTGAGAAGATTAGGAAAGAAGAGAAATTGTGTGTTTGTATGTTTTCTATGTCTTTTAAGACAGTGAGTTACCAAGGCTCTGGCTGGCTGAAATCCTGAACCTTTTTTCTGTTCTCCAGTTCTGCTAGCTAGCTGTAGAATTTGCTATCATATCTTAATTCGGCAAGTGAATGAAAATTATTTATAGCATGAGCCCCACAGTGCTGAAGTTATGCTCATAAGCCAACACACCTTGTTCCATGTCTCTCATTTTTAAAGACTTCTTTTTAAATTTTTCTGAGCCTTTTTAAGTTTTGCATAATTATGAGTTTGTAACTTATTTCCCTACATTCTTCTCTTAAAGTTGGACTTTAGTGCATTTGATATAATTGTGTTTCTGTACGTTTGTGTGTATGCTGTTGTAGTTAATATCTCAAATTGTCAGTTGGCAAGCAAGTGAGGAAGCCGAGGGGTCTGTTTATAAAACAGTAATTTCATGATATTCTCAAACTCATAATTCTGGTTTAGTTTGCCAGGGTCTTAATTATTTGTTGGTGTGGTGTCAGCAGAATGCCTCCATGAAAATCTAATAATGGATGCAGTCAACATTTTCAGGTGTACTGGTGGTAGCAGTTACATGCTGAGGTTTGCTTGTGTAATGCCTGTTGCTACTGAATTTAGCTGTCCTGTGGTAACAGCATCATATAGCATCACATACATTGGTGCTATGATGCTATAAGCACCGGGTTTGTGCCTTGCAGCCCAAGTACCAGTGTAGATAAAACTGGAAATTTTTGTGTAGACCAAAAAAAAAAACCCCACACCCACTAATTGCAAAGATCTGGACTACTCTTTGGTATATTACATTGTTCCTGAGTTTAAAAGCCCTCTCAAGTCAATTGTAATTATCGTGCATGAAGAACAGGTTCTTTCTGAGGCCAAAAAGGGTTCCATATAAGTTCTGAGCATGTGTGGCTCCCTGCTTTGAATATCTACTGCACAGGTGCAGAAGCATTCACTTAAAATATGCCTTGTTATGACTTGCAAACCAAGTAAGACTTGTAAAGAGGCCTGAATCATAACAAAACCAAGTATTACTAAAAATTATAATTACTTTCACAAAATCATTATTTAAAAACGTTGTCAGCACTGTTAGCTTTTAGAAGGGAGAGTAACTGGCAGTAGAAAGGGCTCACTGAACACACTTCAGATTGTTTCAATAAGAATGTTAATAAATGCAAGTTAATTAAAAATCAAAAATGCCAGTTGAATCTGAGGCCAGGTTACATGCCTTGTACAAATGGAGACGATTCTGTAATGCAGGAGTTCATATTGGCATTATAATTTTATTGCGATAGGTATTTTGGTTCACAATGCTTGTTGATTCTGAACCATAAAAATCCTTATCTATATATATCAGATCTGTTTCTGGTATTGCTTGTGCACCAATGTGCTGCAGGTATCCTTACTCTCTTGCAAGTGCCCAAAATATCTAAGAGAGGTTGACTCAATTAGCATACAGTTATGAAAATCACACAGTTCTGACAATATGTAATGTAAGGATTACATCAAAGAACATAAAGGTCAACATGTATATTGATTCTTAAGTACAAAAATAAATTATGCTGTGAAATTTGCTGACTAATTTCTAATAGTAATTATCTTCAAGGTTTGTTTCTCTTTCAGAGATGAATTGCATTTGAGATATGAGCCTAAGCAAATTAGTTCCATAGAAATTAGCAGAATGTGTATTTCCAATAAGGTTATGAACCAGAAGGTGGGCCCTTGAGTTCTCCTGGAATTACAGCTGACCTGTAGATTACAAATATCACTTCCCTTGGAAAGAATGGCAGCTTTATAGGGTGAGCTCTGTGTCACGTCTTTACTGAACTCTCTCCCTTCTCCAAGCTCTGTTATCCCCATGCACTCTTCCCAAATCTCCAGGAGTTTCCCAAGCTGCAGTTGGTAGTACCAGTTTCCAAGCTAATGTTCTTTTGAGTGCCATGTTTCATCATTGATGTTATTCCATCATCTGCTCTGTTCCTACAGGTGGTGTAACATGCTCCCCCAAAACAATGTTTATCAGGTAAAATATGTGCTAGCTGCTGTTTTCTGAACAAAAGTTTGAAGTCAATTAAATGTATTTGTCATGCTAGATCACACTTTTGAGTGCCATGATCAAGCTGACAACATGTAATAAATGACAGTGTGGTCATGGCACTCAAATGTTTAGTTGCTTGCAGAACAGTTCTCAGAGTTGCAGCACATCAGACCAACCTGGATTAAAGGCAGAGCTTTGTAGAAATCAAGAAAGGTTCATATACAAGAGTAGCTCCTGGTCATGGGACTTTGTTGTATCCAGCCTTTACCAGGGCAGGAATGGTACAGAAAAGTGGTAAAATCAAGTAGTACAACTTTTACCAGTAGACAGCAATGAAGATGTTGGTTTCCCTGCCATCTAAATGCCAACATTATCATAGTGCAGGATTCAATAAATGTTTTCACCCAGTTTTGATGTATCTCCAGTTTGTCCTCACACCTTTCCTCTGTTCAACTGATACAATATGAGCTTGTGAAGCTATATCCTTGAACTATGTTGTAAAGAATTTTTGTGAGTGTATACACACTTGCAGTATTGCTTTATATTAAACAAAGAACTACCCTCCTGGCAACGACAAAAATGACTAATTTTGCATAGATGGATTTTTTTAGTATTATCCAGCACATATTTTTGTATAAAGTATGTTGTGGCCATTTTTATAGCATATTAGAAATAATTCACAGGCAATATTTTAGCGCAACAAAGTAAAGCGTTTGCTTCCTGGGAAAAAAAATTGTGTTACAAATGAAACAGTTGGTAAAAGGGCACAGTGTCAGCTGTCTTAAATTGTTTCATAGCACAGTCCTTAGGGCTGCTGCCATGGCAGTGGGCAGCCACTGACACAAAGGCAGTACCACTGGTCTGTTCCCTATGGACATCCTGCAAGCAGAAATAACTATAGGCACCCCTCTGGAAAGTGTAACTGGCATAGCAAGCATGGCCGAGTCCGTATCAACTTCAGCAACACCATCAAACAAACAACAGAAGCCGATGACACTCCTGTGAGTGGCACGCACAGGCACAGCCAACCACTACCTGCCAGTGCAGCTTCTGCCTCTTGATGTCACTCTCCCTGCCAGAGAGTGAGCAAACAGGGAGGGAAGATCCAGCAACAACACAACCCCAACACAGGAATGTGGTCTGAGCTTCTCCCTCCAGCCCATAGGGGAAGGGCACCCTTGCAGCAGACAGGATGCCTACCCCTCCCCTAGCAAGGGTCTCACTGGAGACCAAAGGTGCTGCTATTGCTGATCTAAGCATGCTTTTCCTTGCAAATGTAAAAGCAGAGGGACAACCTGCACAGTCCAGACTAGCATCCTAATCACTAGACCAAGATGGTAGGTTCAAAAGAAAAATGCCAACAAGTATTAGGCACTCCACTGTAGCCCTGACATCACCATCAGCTGTATGGAGCTAGGCAGACACCATTCAGAGATGCATGGACAGTGGAAAGGTACTGGGATAGCATGGCCAAGGCTCCTGGTTTGAGCCCCACACAGAAAGAGGCAAGAGGCCCAGAATTTCAGGTTCTTTCCAGCCTTGGTTAGAGCTTCATACCAGAATGGCATACACAAATGCATTGGTAGTTCATATACTGAGGAAGGGCAGTTAAATAAGATTTCTGTTGGTTGGAAGTGGAACTTCCAGAGATTTAATAGTTACTTACCAAAATAAACACTCTCAAGCCAATCACATGGTGGGGGAGATGGGGGTCTCTATGATAGGTATGAACTGATGTTTGTTGAAGATATAAAATCTAGATCAATTCTTCTACTGTTTGTATATTTTAATATGAATATTGTACATCGATATCTTTCAAGTATATCAAGATATAAACTGTATTAAAGACATGTATGCAATCAGGTAAAAGACTACGCTTTAACAACATAGCTTTTGCCATATAATAAATAATTTATATCAGATGAAAAGCAAATAGAGAAAAGTTACATTAGAAACATGGGTTTTTGTTTTTTTAAAAAAAGTTGACTGCAATCTGTTACAGTTCAGTGAAACAAAAATGAGTTTCTAGGGAAGAAAGGAAATGAATGGTTGACCAGTACAGCAAGACTATCCCACAGCATGTTAAATATTTATAACGAAGCCATTTCTGCCCCCAAACAATCTGAGTCAGGGCATATATCCGCTCAAATAGCTCTCTAGTAATTAATTTAGCATGTCATACATAAGATTAGTAATTAATACTAATATGTATGAATTACACTGAATTTATTAAGCTAAAACATTTGGTCTTTCTGGTTTCAGAAGCAGAAGAAGTTATTTAAAAATCATTTTTAGCTCTGTAGCTGAACGTTAAAAACTATGTAACTGAGAGTCTGACAGATATATATGTTTTACAAGCACCATTTATATGAGGTTGTTCAAGGTCAATTATTTTTTTCCCCTCTACTTGATAGTTTTCTAGCTAAATGGCAATATGTTGATGGGTAGGTTTTATTTTGCAGTCATTAAAAAAGAGGTCGTACTGGAAAATATTTCCAAATCTATTTGTTTGCAGACTACATATATATCTAAAGGGGGGAAATGGCAGAAGTACCTGAATGTTATTTTTCTATTCCATTTTTACAAAACTTCATAGAGGTTTTGGTTAGGTAGAAGATGTGTGTGGTGGAGGAAAGCAGTCAGTATTTGGACCACAAGACGACAATTTGCTGTGAGACTGTATAAGATTCAAACTTATCTGAAGATGCTTAACTTGTTTTACTGCTAGTTTAAATACTGATTTTTTTAAAAAAAAATAGTATTGCACTGTTTTAGCTCATGAGCTACATCTTTGAACAAGTGGCATATAAACTGTGTAAATAAAATAAAGAAATAATAATTTGCATTGCAACCTCACCATTAGCGGCATCCATCATGAATGAAATGATTGCAAAATCTCATTAGAAGATAAGTCACCCATGTTAGAGTGTCGACACTGAAAATCCTGCAGGTAGGAAAGGTGCAGATAGGTATTTAAAAAGGCCTGCATGGTTAATGAACAAAGAAAGGGAAGCAATAAAAGGTAAGAAGGATGGTGGAAAGCTAGTCTGAGTGACATAAATAAAAGGGAGCACAGAGTTTGGCAAATAAAATGCAAGCCGATGATCAGACAGGCAAAAAGGGGAACATATTGCAAAAAACAAAACCAACAATAAACATTTATTCAAATACATTAGAAGCAGAAAACCAGCCAGGGAGGCAGTGGAACCCTTGGATGACCAAGGGGTAAAAGGATTACTAAAGGATGATAGGGAAGTGGCAGAGAAGGTGAATCCATTTTTGCCTCTGTCTTCACTGTTGAAGATGGGAGCTGTCTGCCCACTCCAGAACCACCGATTTCAGGAGGGGTGTCGAAAGACCTGAGTCAGATTGCGGTGACTCATGGAGAAATTAAAAACTGATAAATCACCAGGCCCAGATGGTGTGCATCCAAGAGTTCTGAAAGAATTCAAATGTGAACTTGTGGCTCTCCTGACAAAAATATGCAATCCTTCACTAAAAATCTGTAAAGTGGAGATGTTCTGCCAGGCCTATGATTGAGGTGTCAGATATCTAACTATATTTGCCTCCCCTACCCAGCCTTGCACTATTTATTCACCACTATTGTTGCTGTTTTTCTGCTACTTGCCCAGTATCTGGTTTTAATCTGTGGGGACACTTACTGAAAGTTTTTTGGGAGCACTTGTCAACTTGTATCATATTGCCATCTTGTGAGTTGTATTAGCCAATGTTGCAGAGATTTTAATATTGTGTAGATTACATTTTAAGCAGTAAATGATAAGCAGTGGGATACTGCAGGGCTTGGTACTAGGCCTGGTGCTTTTTAATGATTCTTGGTTGAGAGTAAGCAGTGAAGTGACAAAATCTGCCGATTGTACTAGTTTTTTCAAGGCAGTGAGAACCAGGGAGGACTGTGAGCAATGTGGGCAAGTGGGCAATGTGGGCAAGTGTGAAATAATGTACATTGGGGCACATTGATGGGGTTTGAACTGGCGGTAACTGACCAGGAGAGAGACCTTGGAGTCATGGTAGATAACTCACTGAAGATTGCAACTCAGTGTGCAACAGCAATAAAATAGGCAAATGATATGCTGAGGATTATTGGGAAGAGGACTGAAAACAAATCACCCAGTATCATAATGTCTCTGTATAATTCTATGGTGTGGCCTCATTTGGAATACACTGTACAATTCTGGTTACTGCACCTCAAAAAAAGGTCTTATGGCATTGGAAAAAAATTTCCAAGCAAGAAGTCTTCTTGCCATAGAATTAGAACGGGAATAGTACTTTCTCTTATTTCTCTTCCTTTCATGAACAACCAAATTCCAAAGTTTCCTATAGCAAAAATCCACCAAAGTGAAAGCATGTCCCACTAGCTCTTGCTACTTTTTAATAGTTCCTACTGCCACACATAATTTCTTATTGTTTAAATAAATAACCCACAGACATCAACGTGTATGCTACACTTCACTGAACAAAGTCTGAAACCTGTCTCTAGTCTATGGAGGCTTCCTTGAACTTAAGAGTCTCTTCCACCCATGGAAATGCCTCTTGAACATGATTTCTTAGACTGGAGGAAGACATCAAACTTTGCTCAGTGTAGTGGTAGATTGCATGCCATTTGGCTGGAAGAAATATCTCTTATGGTTCTGTAACTGCCCTTGGGAAGCCAAAGTAAAGGGAGCGGTTCCTGCTTCCTGCTCAAGGTCTCCTTTTTCTGATTTCTCCACCTAGCTCCCTTCTCAAACCTCTAAAGACTACTTTCCTACTGCAATAACTGCCTCCCAAAATTAATCAACTACTTTCTCCTGCCTTACTTCACAGTATGTCTCCTCTGCAACCTGACTGTCATTGTTACTTTCTTCCCCCAATCTCAGTAGTAGCCCTGACAGTTTACCAGCTGCAGCTAAACTCTCAGTTTGCAATATGAGAGATGTGCCTAGTTCAGAAACCTGCAGAGGGCACAAACTATATGGTACTTCTAAAATAAGTCAAATCCTGCAGCCACACAGCAGCTGTGGCAAGTAGAGTTGCCAGACCATTTGCTGTTACCCTGGGAGGATTTGGAGGTTGGGGATGAGGATAAGACTGCCAACATCATTTCTAGTAAACAACCAGAAGTGGCATCATGATGTCAAAAGTGATGCTCTAGGATTTGCAAATTTAGCAAATCCTAGAGTGTCTTTCCCAACAGCATGATGTCACTTGGTGGAAGTGGCATTGTTTACTGGTGTGACACCAGAACATCTACCCCATTTCCCCCTCACTGGCCTTTGAGGCACTGGTGGGCAACAGAGGGGTGTGCAAGAGGTCTCCTGCTATGCATCTCTACTGGGGAACATTCTTTTAAATGTCTGTGGGGCCCCAATTGGGCTAGGGGGCATGGTATCACTGAGGAGGGAGCTACCACCTTCTCCCTGTGTGCCATTCTCCCAAGCCAAAATGTTCCAGGATACAAAACTATTTGCCCTGCTTTGGAGCTGCATGTGCAGCATTATGTGTGGCAGTGGAGTAAGTAACTCCCCCAGTTGCTGTGGGGGAAGCAAGTCACGTCTTGGTTCCATTAAAAACAAATTATATCGTGTGGACCTAAGGTACAGCATCAATGACACAGTCTTTCCACATCTTACTCAACTCTAGTGCCTACCTGGAAGAAAGACTGAAGATTACAGCAGTGCAATCATTTCTTATATGTGCATAGTATGCAAAAAAAAAAAAAAAAATCAGCCTAGAATCACTTTCTGAGCCAAGAACTGCAGGATGAGTACTCAAGAAGATGATTTAATACAAATGTCTAATTTTCTTCCTGGCTGACATCCAAAAAAAAGATGACTGGAATTGTTCGCTAATAGAATAGCAGACAACACTTCAGTCGGTTGACAGTGGCTTGGTTCCAGGCAAACAGGTTCCCCCCCTTTCTTTCACAAATCACCTTCCTAATTCTTGTTGATTAGAAACTTATAGATATTGTTGCCATGTTATATAGATACTGGGTAGGGGGCAGAAGCTAGTTTAGGCCTAATTTTCACTTCTGCATTTCTGTACTTTTCTAATCCTTCTCTCCCCTCCCCCCATTTATTTTACTTTGGTTCAGATAACAGGCCCAGGATACTGGGTAAGGTATTAGGTTGTGAACTGCATGGTGGGAAATCCATGGAGATTTTGGGGTGGAGTCTGGGGAATGTGTGGTTTATAGGAGAAGAGGGACTGCAGTAGGGTACAATGTCATAGAGACCATCCTTCAGAGTAGGCATTTTCTCCTGGGGAACGGATTTCTATGGTCTGAAAATCAGTTCTAGTTCTGAGAGATCTGCAGGCCCCACCTTAAGGTTGGCAACCCTATGATGTCTGCTACAGAAAAATATTGTTGTGGTTTAGAAAAGGAGCATGGCTGACACTGATATCTAAAGCCACGTTCTCATTTTTTTTTACAGTGAAAATGGACACTGTGTATTTTTAAGGTTGTCTGTAGCCAGACCATTGAAGGCCAGAGCTTTGTACTGAGTTAATTGATGGAACCTAGCCAATTTCTGATGATGAGCCTTGCGGTAATAGATGTTTCCAGATCTGAGACTGTGCTTTATATGTCATCCCTCCTATGGACCTATGACATTCAGAGAAAGTGTCTTGCTGTAGTTTGTAATGAATGCTAAAATAAGAGAAACCTGCCTTAAACCTCATGACTGATAAATGAACAGACTGCTGCTGTGAAGGTGTTTAAAGGTTCAGGACTCCTACTGAGAAAACCACCATGAGAGATTTTGCAGAAAATTACTCTCTTCTCACCTTTAATTGCATAATTTCAGTTGAACATTGCTTCCACATGGAAGAGAGCAGAAGTAATAAAAGCCTTTCATTTATTATGCAAAGTCCTTTACAAACAAATTATTGAAACTACAGGAGTTAGGCTTTGACTTTGCTTTATTGAAATTAAATAATAATAATGAAGGAACCATCTGCAATGAAGTTGGTGAATAAAAAGCAATTTAGGTTGCTCTTATCTAATTGCATATTCAGGCTGCAATCCTGCATATAGGCTGTTCCAGTCTCATTGAATTCAGTGAGACTTAAGCAGGTTAATTGTTTGCAGGATTGCATTTTCAAGCCCTATGAAACAGAAATATAACAAATTTCAGCAAAATGTTGTAGATTGTACTCAGAGCTTCATAAAACTTCTGGTAGAAAGCAAGAACACAGCTATCAAGCAGAACAATAAATATACTGCATTCTTACATCCAGTGACACTTGATGTTGGGCTTCCATGACTTAATCCCTTGAACTGATTTAGCTGAAAAAAAAACAACCACAGGCAGGGGAAACGGATCTGGATCTGGATCCAGATGGGAATGAGATTAGTTAACTCTCCCTTGTGATATTTACACAATGAATAATTCCTCCTGAGCATCACCTTAAGAAAATGGTGCAGTCTGTGTGGGCAGCTTGGGGGCTGGGCAACAACAGTAGTGGGAAAACCTGCTCCTCCCCTTCCCTAGAGGGCCTATGATGGGGCCTGAACTGGACCCAGGGGAGGGGGAAGGAGACAGACCACTGTGGGGGGATAAGGCATGCCGTACCAGCCAGCCTCCCCAACTAACTGTGTGGGATCATTTGCCCTCCCTATATGGTGCTTGGGGTTGTAGGTGGCCCCACTGAGGAGGGTTACATTATTGGAAATGCAGGTTATTTTCTTATTCACAATTATTTCTGCTTTATTCTCTGTTGCAACTTAAGGTGGTATCAGCATGGGGCTGGATCCATTTTAGGAAAACCAGCCTATATGCACATTTTTCTGTGTGGGGGAGGAATCCCCTTAAGGGATCTTGGGGTGAGGACTTTCAGAGGTATGCCCAGCTCAGGGATTGCCAACAGGATTGCCTAGCTCAGGAGCTGCCAGTGGGTTACCCTCACACTCAGGTGGCAGGGGAGTCCACAGGAGTGATGCCTACCACCTCATGGTTCTACCCACCCAAGAAGGTGGGCTGGATGGGATACTTTGAGTGGCAGGCAGGTCAGTTGATGCCAGGATCTGCTGGACCCATACTACGCCAAGGCTTCTTACAGCTATAACCGATAAAGTTGTGGCCAATTTATTCCAGATTCTATTCCACATATGCTCTCTGTGTTGTGTTATTAGTGGGTAGTTGTAAATGGGTCCTTGCCTTCACTGCCCTCTGCCCTTCCTTAAACACTGGGGCTGCAAATCCTGGCTGCAGAAGCTCTGTACTTTCTCTTACCTCGCTGCAAAGACATGGCAGCTATCCTAGCCTCCGCTCCAACAGATGAAGGAGAAAGCTTCACTGTCACCACCAGTGCAATCTGTTATTTCAGTCTAACTGCAGAGGATCATGGGCTGCTGAATATCTGAGCAGAGAAGCTGAGAGCCCTCTGCACAGAACATAGTCCTCTTAGTTGTCAAAAAATTGTTTTTTCTCATAACACATTGTAAGAATACAGCTGTACCTCCCCCCAGATTTCATCCCACAACTGGTAACCTTATTCCACATCATGCTCTTGGAGCTTCTCCTGCATGTGAAAGGTAGTGAGGCAGGTCTGAGGAGCAGCACACTTCATAGACCCCACCAGTGGTGGCAGGATTGATGAAGCAAGGAGAATGGTCTCATAGACCCTCGTCAAAATCCTCCCCTGAGCCACACTGGCAAAGATCCCCTAGCAGTTCTGCACAACCTTATGGGGGGAAGCCTAAATTTTTGCCTGCTTCCCAATCCAGATCAAAAGCTCCAAAAGTTTCCAAGCAGAGTCTTTGACTCCAGCTTCCTCCACTCGCCTGTCTCCTTACCTGTCTGCCAGGCAACTCATAACGTCAGACCAGAGGGTCCTTTCAGTTATCAAAGCAGGATACCTCATAGAGTTCTTCCAAATCCCTATGACTGCTCGTTTCATTGTCACCCCTCCTTCGAAGGTACTCTTAGCAGAGGTTCAGACCTTCCTCCAAAAAGATTCTATCGAACCAGTGCCCATAACCCTACATCAAATGGGCTTCTACTCACATTACTTCACAGTCTTGAAGAAGGACGGAGGCCTCCGTCCCATAATGGACTTCAGAAATTTAAACTGTCTCATCGTTTACAAAAAATTCAGGATGAAAACGTTGCAAACCATTCTTCCACTCCTAAACCGAGGGGTGTGGGTGGTAATGTTGGACCTCAAGGATGCATATTTTCATATCTCCATTCACCCTACCCACCATATGTTCCTCTGTTTCACAGTAGGAAACAGGCATTTCCAATACAAAGCTCTCCCTTTTGGATTGTACACAGCTCCTCGAGTCTTACGAAGGTGATGGTGGTCATCATAGCACACCTCTGTTTGAAGGGCACTCAAATTTTTTCCTTCTAGTGATGATTGGTTGCTAATTGCAGAATCCAAGACATCCCTACTCAACTACATCCAACTGACCTTGACCACCCTAGAATCTTTGAGCCTCCAGGTAAACCTGAAGAAGTCAGTGCTCCTCCCTGCCACAAGGGTGCAGTTTATTGGAGCAATTCTGGACTCTGTTGTATGCAAGGCATTTCTCCCTCCTCGGAGAGCAAGGGACATTGTTGATCTAGTGGACCTCTTCCACAGTATGGAAAGTGCCACTGCAAGACAAATCCAATGACTATTGGGCCTGATGGCAGCCACCACCACTGTAATTGTCTTTGCCAGGCTCCGCATGTAGCCACTGCAACTGTGGTTTGTCCGGAAATTTCATCCGCAACGACAACCCCAGTCTCTATGTCTCGTCCTCCCACCGAATGTATTGGACTCACTACTTTGGTGGCCAAACCCACTGAATCTCCTGGCGGGTGCACCGTTCCACCCAACGGATGCATCCCTCTGGGGATGGGGTGCACATCTCAAGGGACTTTGTGTCAGAGCTCAATGGGAACCCCATGTAGCTCACCATCACATCAATTTCCTGGAATTGCTGACTGTGCAGTACAACTCAGATCCTTCTGCCACCTAGTGGCCCATCAGGTGGTCACTGTCTTCACCGACAACACCATGCCCCTGTGTTATATCTACAGGCAGGGAGGCATGATATTCAGGGGGCTGTGCCGTCTAGCCCTGGAAATATGGGATGAATGTCAGTCATGGAGCACGTTCCTGAGGGCCGCCCATCTTTCACGGACTCTGAACATCCAAGAGGACTTTCTGAGCAAAGGAGCACAAGTGGGAACTCAATTGGAGTTACCTCCTACTGATTTTTCATCTATGGGGTCACCCCCCTCCCACAACATGCCAGAACAGGAAATGTTGTTTGTTCTGCTCCAGAGTGGGGGCTGACCCACTATCCCTAGGCGACAGTCTTCTCATCCCATGTCCATGCTCCTCGTCCCATGTCCATGCTTCTCATCCCATGCCCATGCTTTTCGTCACATATGCACGTGTTCCTTTTTCCTCCGATTCCTCTAATCTCCAGGGTACTCTTCAAAATGATGCAGGAAAGACCACATTGTCTCCTAGTGACTCCATGATGACCCCAGCAACACTGGTTCTCTGTTCTGCTCCATCTATCCAAAGGCTCTTTCATCCACATTCCCCCAGCTTTGGATCTTCTCCTTGCAGGGAAGGGACAGATACTGCATCACGATGTGCAGTGCCTCAAGCTCACAACTTGGAGGATCCTCTTTTGATGTTTAGAGAGAGGACAGCAAATGTCCTCTTGAATTGTCATAAACCGTCTACTCAAGTTTCTTATGCAGGAAAGTGGAAGAAATTCTTGTCTTACCTTGACTTGTCGGGATTACCACCACTCCCATTGGACCTGATGGCAATCTTTGGGTTTTTGTTATCCTGTTTGGATATACGCCATAGCTGTGCCTTGTTGAGGGTGTACTTAGCTGCCATCTTGGCTAATCACCCACCAATTGATGGTTATTCCATTTTTTCTCCACCCTTAGACCAAGAAATTCCTGAAGGGTCTGGCCCACCTTTTCCCTCCATTGCGTGGCCTCATGCCAGCCTGGGACCTACCCCTGGTATTCATGAGACTTATGGGCAGACCCTTTGAGCCAATACTTGTAGTCTGCAGCTTTTATCCTGGAAGATGGCCTTTTTAGTAGCAGCTGCTACCTCCGCCAGGAGAATGAGTGAGCTGTCGGCGCTTTGCTGTAACCCTCCGTACCTGAGCTTCTATCATGATGGGGGCACATTGGCTCCAGATGTCTCTTTCTTACCGAAGGTGGTCTCAGAGTTTCATCTGAAAGCAGACATTGTCCTCCCAGTGTTTTTCCCATCCCCTACGACCAATGAAGAACGCCAGCTCCATTCGTTGGACGTTAAGAGAGCCTTGCTTTTTTATCTGAATTGGACATGGCCCTTTAGAAAATCGCCGGCCCTGTTTGTCTCTTATGCTTTACCCGTTTAGGGGAAGAAACTGTCATCCCAACGTCTATTCCAAATGGATTGTGGAGACTATTAAGCTATGCTACTCTTTGGCTAAAAGGTCACCCCCGGGCCTGCTAAGGGCGCATTCCACCTGGGCTGTGGCAACGTCCACGGCCTTCCTGCAAGGTGTGTCACTTGAAGATATCTGCAATGCAGTGACTTGGGCCACTCCTCACACCTTTGTGAAGCACTGTGCCCTAGATGTATGTTTTCATCAACATTCAGTAGTTGGATGAGTGGTGTTGCAGGTGGCGCAGATCTGGGACCTTCAACTCCCTCTTCCAGGTAGGCATGTACACTGCTTGCTAGTCTCCCAGACGTGTGATACACAGACAGAGACCATGAAGAAGATAAACAGGTTGCTTACCTGTAACTGATGATCTTCAAGTCTGTGCATCTGTGCGTTCACATCACCTGCCCTCCTTCCCCTCTGCTTTTGGTCCTTTCCTTTCTTTGGAGACTGAGGGCAGCAGTCAGAAGGAACTGGCGGGATCGTCGTGCCCCTCCCCTAGTCATGTGACTGGGGAGTGGGCGCGAAAATCCCTTTTGCTTTCAATTATACTGATTGGGGTCGGCACAGGCGCACTATATCCCAGAGATGTGAATGCACAGATGACTACTTGAAAATCTTCAGTTACAGGTAAGCAACCCGCTTTTTTTCTAGGCCAATTTGACCAGTGGAGGGTTTTTTGCCATCTTCTGGGCATGGAGCAGGGGCCATTGGGTGTGAGGGGGTATTTGTGAATTTCCTGCATTGTGCAGGGGTTGGACTAGATTACCTTGGAGATACAAGCATGGACAAGGAGTCTGGTAGTAAGAGATGGTAAAGGCCACAGCAATAGTGATTCTGAGCAGCACTTGCCTGACATCTCTGTAGCCTAGGGTATGTGAGAAGTAGCAGCCAAGATTCCCCAGTCATCATATGCTCAACATTTGAACTTAATGTTTGTGTCTGAAAATCTGATTAACATATGCTAGAGGTTGCAGTTGCCTGGGTTTCTCAGGTGCATGTTGCAAATACATACCTCTTCTTAAAATGTTATATAAATAGAAGATATGGAGAAGGCTTGCCACATGTTCTCTGTTTCAAGGAGCAGTTTTAATATTAATAGAAGTACTCATGGAAGAAAAAACTGCAAAAACATACTTGGTGAGAGAAGTACTGTTAATGTTCCACTACTATGCAGTGCATCATTTTATTATAGTCTCACAATATGTTCCTTATTTTGAAGCTCTTCAGGTGGCAAACCTCAAGGTGGATCTACTGCAAACACCTTTTTTTCTGTAGTAGATGAAACAGCCCTTGTTGTGCCTTCCTACAAGAATCTTAAAAAAACATATTCAAACTCTTACATCCTATTATTAATTTAGCACTGTATATTCATAAGTATAGTAACCATTAAAACCATTCTCTATTTTGTAGTTTATTATGACTATTACCTTCAGCATAAATATTCACTTTAATATAGTACATGTTTAAAGGTATACTAGGTACTTGAAATCAGGTTTATTAATTACATTTTTATTTGGAATTCATCACATTTCCTGTTAACAAATTGGGATTATTTACATACAGAGACACTAAATAGCTTTCTCTTTGTTGTGATTGCAAATGTCATAAGGCTAATGAATACTTAGACTTCATTTAAGTAATACAGAAACACATTTAAACAGCCTTTTCTTTATTAATGTTAATTCACAATGGACTTTAAAAAAAACCTAAGCAAAAATGATTTACAATATAGGGAATAGAGCTCTGAAATATGAAAGACAAACGTGTATTACTGTCACAAATGGGAAAGTTTCAATTAAAAACAGGAATAAAAATAAAACCCATTTTCCATGGCAAATGAAATTGCCTAATATTTTGACAGCCAATGTGGTGTAATTTCAGAGTGCCTGAAATAGGATCTGGGAGACAAGGGTTAAAATTCACACACACCCTTGAAGCCAGTACTGCTGAGGGGGCAGGGTATACAAAATTCCATGAGCTTAAGCTTTAGGTCCCTGTGACTCTAGAATCATGCTGCATTCAGCAACTGCATTTGGGTTTATTTTACATTTAGTACGGTTCTGCACTGCAGCCACAAGGGGCACATGGAAACCAGAGCAGAGTAAGCAGGAGCTGATCTGACTTTCTCCCCATGTTTGCTGTTGCATTTCTGAAAATTTGAGTAAAACACTTGCTTAAAACAAGATGATGTTAAGCCGATCAACCTAGCCAGCATTGGAGTAAGATAAGACCATCAATTATAGCTGAGCTTATGAACTCTCCTTTTTTGTATCAAACAAAGCCTGACTATGGCTAGCTGGCAGTTTATCTTTTTTTGTCTGTCCAATCAGTTCTTTCCACTCCCCTCATTAACTTTTCTTTGCCTTCTCCATAGTTACTCCTTCATTTTGCTCTTTTCCTTTCATAGAATCATAGAATGTTAGAGATGGAAGGGATCTTGCAGGTCATCTAGTCCATCCCCCTGCACTCTGCAGGAGCATAGCCAAAAGATAGCCCTACAACATACCTGAAAGATGGTCGTCCAGCCTCCGCTTGAAAACGTCCAGTGAAGGAGCACCCACCACCTCCCAAGGCAGTCTGTTCCACTACTCAACCACTCTTACAGTTAGGAAGTTTCTCCTGATACTTATCCGGTAACGACTCCCTTGTAATTTCCACCCATTAGATCTAGTCTTACAATCCAGAGCAAGAAAGAATAGATCTGCTCCATCTTCTACATGACAGCTGTTATATCCTGACTTGTGAACAGACTGTATTCTTTTACATGTTAAGCTTGAAGTCAGGACCAGGTTTTAAGCCTCGACAATCCTATTGGCTGTTCTTGATTTTGCACTGTTTGTAACCAATCAGAACTGACTGAAATGTTATGGAGGGGACAAGCCTCATTGGTCCTTATCCCTCAAAGGTTATTGGCTGTTAACCAAAGTAGGGGTGTGGTTTTGTTAGCCCGGACTATTTAAAAAGGAGCTGTGCTCCACTGTTTTTGTGTGTGTGTTATCTGATCGTCTTGTTGCTCTTAAATAAAGCTGAATCACTGTTGAAATCACTTTCTTAGTTAAGTCTCATACTTACCAACAGCCCTTCAAATATTTGAAGACTGCAATCATGTCCCCTCTAAACCTTCTCTTTCCCAGGCTAAACATACCTAACTCTTTTAGCCTTTCCTCATAAGACTTGGATTCCAACCCTCCCATCATCCTGGTTGCCCTCTTCTGGACATGCTTGAGCCTTGTCAGCATCCTTCCTAAAATGTGGTGCCCAAAACTGGACACAGGACTCCAGGTGAGGCCTGACCATAGCAGAATAAAGTGGAACCACCACCTCCCGTGATCTGGACATAATGCTTCTGTTAATGCATCCTAACATTGCATTAGCTTTCTTCACAGCCACATCACAGGCTTATGTTTAGCTTGTGATCAACCAGAACACCTAGATCCCTTTCACCTATGCTGCTGTCAAGCCAAGTCCCTCCCATTCTATATCTGTGCCTTTGATTTTTTGTACCTAAGTGTAGGACTTTGCACTTATCTCTATTGAAATTCATTTTATTTGTCTCAGCCCACTGTTCCAGGCTATCTAGATCATTTTGAATCCTATCCTGCCTAGGTTCTTTGTACTTAATAGAATAGCAGCAAACCTTGGTTTGTATAGTTCTGTTTGGGATTATACTGAAAGCCAAGTATTACTATACAGAGTTCTCTTACAGCTTGGGTTGTAACCTTAGTTGGAAAAGAACTCCTGCTGTATACTCTCCTTTCTTTCCCTTCAAAACCCACCTACCATAGAAGCTCTGGCAGCACTTCTCGCCAGTGCTTCAGATATTGTTTCGGCAGCTGCTGAAGCACTGGGAACCCTGAGAAATGTAGTACATAGGAGGTCTTTCACAGATTGTGCTTGGGATACTTAGGAACAGCCTAGCAAATTATGAGTGCATTTAGAACTTTGAGGAATAGGTAACATTTTTTTTCTTTGAACACTCTCCAAAGCTTCATTAAATTTGTGATTTGAGCATAAGAAAATTTGATCAACAGTGATGATTATTATCAGTGGTTTGGGAATATCACTTGCACTGTCCTAAATAATTTGTGTTATTTTTATTTAAAAACACAATTCCTTCATAATTTTATCAATTAATTTTGTTTTAATCTTTGTAGTAGATAGTGGGAGATCATTTACTGTCAAGAAGTGGACAAACTGATTGAATTCCTTAAGAGGAATTTTTTTTGCCTTTTCATTGTAAGCAGAAAAACTAGGAGAAATTATAACTGGAGAAAATATTAAATAACGTTGTTCTTATTTTTATTTTATTTTATTTTTAAAAATGACAAATTCTTTGGTTTTTAGTTGGGGAAACTCCCTGGAGCTTGGTTATGCAATCTATTGGATCCTACAGTTTCTTTTCTCTAAGGTTCAAACATTCCTGGCTTTTCATGCAGCCTTAAACTTCACCCATTTGAGCAGATCATTTTCCTGAACCTATGCTTTGAAAGTTCAGGCCTGTGAATACAGGTAGATGCATAAAGTTTTGCATGTGTGGATACTCTTTTATGTCATATTAGCTATATAAAAACTTCTGCTAAACTTTAACTTTCTAAGGTTTATAAATTATAATCAAACAAGTGGAGACCCGCAAGAAACTTGCGGGATGGTCATCCCATTCCTCACACCTTTGCTTCCTCCCCTCTACCCTTACCTATCTCACACTCTTTCTCCCTTCTGGGGGTGGAGCCATAGACTCAACCCTCCAAAGCAGCCATTTTATCCAGGGGAACTGATCTCTGTCACCCGGACAACAGTTGTAATTCTGGGTGATCTCCAGCCCTCACCCAGAGGCTGGCAATGGTAGTTCTCATGGAGGAAATGGCTGGTTTGGAGGGTGGAGTCTATGGCATTATACTGGTCTGAAGTTCCTCCCCTCCTCAAACCCCACCATCCCCAGGATCCACCCCTTAAATGTCCAGGAGTTTCCCAATCCAGAGTTGGCAACCCTATTTCCTTCCCACCCAACAGCCAACTTAACCTTTATCTGCCTTTATCTGTCTTCAGCTTTTTGTCTCCACCCCCTCCCCCACAGCTTCTACCAATGAAAATTATAGTCTTTCTCCACAGTGGGGACCAAAGCAGCTTACATTATTCTCACCTCCTTTTTATCTGCACAACAACCCTGTGAGGTTGGTTAGGCTGAAAGTATGTGACTGGTCCAAAATCACCCAGTCAGCTTCCACCGCAATATGGGGATCTGAACCTGGGTCTTGCAGACCCTACTCTGAGGCTCTAACTGCTGCACCACTGCTGGCTTTCATAGGGTGGCTGCTGAACAGCAGCAAGCAGCCAGGCCAAGTTGAGTCATGCAAATTAGGTGGTATCAAGTCACCCAGAGGGTGCTGCCTAGGGATGCCAGCCTCCAGGTGGGATCTGGGGATCCCCTGGAATTACTGCTCAGCTCCAGACTACTGAGATAACTTCCCCTGGAGAAAATGGATGCTTTGGAGGGTGGACTCTAGGGCATTGTACCCCACTGAGGTCCCTGTCCTCCCCAGGCTCCATCCCCAAATCTCCAGGAGTTTCCAGACCTGGAGCTGGCAGCCCCACTACCCCCATCCCCTGCCAGTGCCCGTGGGGGGACCTGGCAACCCTATACTGCTGCCAGGCCTAGGGTTGGCAACCTCCAAGTGGGGCCTGGAGAGTGAACTCCAGAGATCTGTGAACAACAGAGATCTGTCTCCCTGGAGAAAATGGCTGCTTTGGAGGGTGGATTCTGTGGCATGATACCCAGCTGAGGCCCCTCCCTTCCCCAAATCCTGCCCTCCTTGCACTCCACCCCAAAACCTCCAGGAATCCCCCAGCCTGGCCCCAAGGCTCCCTCCCTCCCTCCCCTCCCTCCAAGGCCGAAAGAGGCCTGGAAAGAAAGGGCCCCTTCTCCCCCACTCCCCTTTTACTGACAGAGCCAGTCAGAAGCCTCTCCTCCCCCCCGCCCCCAACGTTCTAAACTCTCACCGTTGATGCCTGGAGTCAGGTCCCTGCAGAGGCCATTTCAAAAGGCTTTTGGGGGGGAATTCAACTGTCCCTGAAGGGATTTCCTCACTTTCTGGATTTTTCTACAAACCCAGGAAGTCTACTGACTATGTAGGAAAAGCTGTTGGGGGAGAGTGAGGCCCCTGTTGGAGGGAATAGGTATCCGCACAGAAAAAAAAAAGTCTGGAATTAGAATAAGGATGTACAAAACATCTAAATGAAACAGATACTCTAAAATGAATATGAAGAGAAACAAATATATTGACAGATAAAGAAATAAAATAGAACAATACATATTTGTATATACTCAAAGTGGAGGGCAGGACTGTACTTATTGAATGTAAACTAGGAGGTGTAGCAGAGAATAGTTACTAGATGTAAGCAAACTATGTTTGCTTAGCTCCTCTAAAAAGTTTCTTGATCTTGTTAAAAATTGATTTTTGAAATTATGCAGATATTTAGCTTGAGAGGACTGTTGACTTGGTTTCCATTGATTCTACAGTAGACCAGGGAGAAATAACAAGCACCAGGGTTAAGAAATTCCTGGAGATCTGATAGTGGAACCTGGGGAGGGGAGGGTTTGAGGAGGAGGAGCTCAGCAGGATATAATGCCGTAGAGTCTATCCTCCAAAATATTTTCTCCAGGGGAATTGATCTCTGTAATCTGGATATCACTTATAATTCCGAGAGATCTTCAGGCTCCACTAGGACTGGTATTACTAGTCAGAAAGAACACAACTGGATTCTCTATAAGGCTCTGGTCAGGATGAAGGCCAGTTGAGAATAACGAGGGCAGTCCTGTAGATTCTTAGTATCATCCATTTTCAGGAGGTATTGCTTTTGGACTGCTTGCAATCCTTCTTGTTAATCCGGTGTTAGTTCCAACTGGATAGTAAGAACTGAAAAAAAGATTATATTACTTTTATTACTCTTCTGTGATATATACCACTTATGGCATGAAATCAGGAATTTGCTGTAAAATGTTGGTGTGTATGTGAGAAAGTCTGATTTTTAGGCTACTCTAATAGGTATTTCTCAGCAAAAGGTTCTAATCTAAATGTTTGCAACATTCAAAATAGTATTAATAATGGCAATTTGTTTATTATACTTCCAGAGAATATGACTGTATTCATTTCTTACACTTGATGGCTGATAATGACTTTATGTAGGGTGCTGCATCATTATTGCATGCATTTCTTTAAAAGATTTTATCTCATATTCCGGATTACTGATTTTTTTATAATTGTACCATTTTTTATACAACTTTAATTAACAGAGACAGTTTATTTAAAGTATTTAATAGGGTAGAATAAAACAAAAAGTATATATCACACAATGTTTTCCCTCTAGTAAACAAAACTTGTAAATATTTTTCATTGGATACATGAGTAAATGTGTATAGCATTTTGGTCTTTTCTTTCTCTGTCTTTGCTTTATTTTGGTATTAGTTTTTCAGTGTCCATTATGGGTTAAGGTGAGTTGAAATGGTGTATTGTTCCGTTGTTGATATTGTGTTCATTGGTAAATATCACAATTAAAAACATTGAGGTTAGAAAAAAAGTTCAAGATCTGTATGGAGAACAACAGAATATTAAGTGAGAAATCTAGGTGATACAAATTGATCGGCTATTAAGATCATGTACTAGACCAGTTTCAGTGGCTATAACCACTTCACATTGGGGAAAGTGTGCAGTTCATAATGAGCAAGTGAAGGTGCAAATGTCTTTTTCACCTTGGTTACAGACTCTCTGAATACCGGAAGTGAAACAGCTTCCCAGTACCTGCAGCAAAAAAGATATTCATGTACCATTTACTCATTATCTCTCTAAGGGGGAAAAATTGGAGATGAATAAAAATAATACAGGATGTGGGACTTTGTTCAAATATGTACATATTGTATTTGATAAGATATACTTGCACATGAATTTATTGCAAGAGTTTAATAATTTCCTAAATATATCCACACCAGTGTTTCAGCAGGATATGCTTAGGTTTATAGATTCTTGTCGGTAACTGTTTGATGTCAGTAACACTTAACAAGTAAGAAACATGTAGGTATAACTAGAGAGGCTGAATTATGTGCACTGTATGATAATTTTGGGACCAAACGTGGTTTCAGCAGAATCAGGTGGTCTTTCTTTTTTATTCTACTCAAGTTTTCCAATGATGTTGCCCCCCCCACCCCCGGTCAAGAGTTTTTCTTTGGAGAGGGGTTGATATAATAACTATCTAAAAGAAGAGATTGAAAGAAATGGAAACTCTCCATTTAACTCTGGATGACATAAGGAAGAATTTGGTGCAATAATAAGTGATCTTCACCTTGGCCTCTGAAGTAACCTTAATCTTCAGAAATGATTGGTTATTGTTGCTGCCCATAATGGAACTGTCAATAGAACAACTGTACTATTTTCAACTGTTAGTATCCAATTTTTTTATGATTCTTGTCTTGATCTAAGGTCAAGGAATCCATATTTGTAAAGACTTCTTTTTACTCCTCTATTACCTTTTTTTGAATTCAATTAGGTATAAAGGTTCAGTAGTATTAAATAAAATATATGTAGTGAACTTGCCTGATTTTATGATGTTAAAACTGCTTTTGTCCTCTATGGATTCTCAGGATTTTTAACACAGGTTTCAGCTCATTGATATGTTCCCAGAGAAAATGCTATATACTTCACTATACAGAGTAGTAATAATGCAGTGACCTGGGCATCATGATGCCCATCAGTGTGCTTCCTGGCACCCACTTCTTCTTTCCTAATGTATCTATTTCCTAAGTTAGAGGGCCATTCCTGACTCTCCTTCACTGGAAAAGGCAGGAAGTGCATTATTAAAGCCCAGGAGACATAACCTTGGAGTGTGCAGGGAGTAACCATTTGGAAAGAGCTATTTTCATCACACCAAAGTACTTGGCTTGGAACCACCAAACATTCTGTGATTGCCATTCTATGGCAGTCATTTTGTGGTGGTGTCCACCACTCCCAAAATTCCATAAGCACCTACTTACTCAACAAGTTTGGGGACCCCGGTTTTGGAAGATATGCAATGAACTTAAAAAAAAAGGGGGGGTTGAAAAGATGGACAAGAGGGTGGCAGTTTCCCCATTCTATCCATGCCCTACAACTCCCTCCTTCATGTTGCTCCTGGGGGGTTCAACTTCCCTCAGAAGCATCATTTTTTGGGGGGGATTCCAGGTGTTTCATGAGGGAAAGGAGAGTAGTTGCGCTTCCACGTACAAAATTTAGATGGGATCCAACCCAATATGAGGAAGTCTCAGGGTCATAGCTTTTCCATGTCAAATAACTGTCATCACATTTAAGCTTTCGCTTCATGTTGAAGTGTCCTGAATCAATCAATGGATAGTTATATGTCAAAGTATGTATGTATGACTAATAAAATTAGTGTGCACAGATATGTTACTTGATGTATTGACATTGAGATGGCAGGTTTACATGAGACCAAGCTATTTCTGGATTCCACTTTAGAAATATGAGTACTGGCATATAATTCATACTAAGACTCTTGAATTTTTCAGTTTCCTTTTATATAAAACTTTCATGATATTGGAGTTATATGTTTGATAAATTACAACCCAGGTTTTAATTATTTGTTTACTTTTTGTTTCTAATATTTATTGTTTCCCCCCCTTGTGTTGGCTAGTGTCATACCCTGGCTTTGGTATTTATCATAGTTTTTAAACAGCAGCTCACTATGGTATGGCGGGGAAAAAAGAGCATAACTTGAATTGGGTTCTTTTTTCCCAATTAATATAAACCTTTTTCCTGACTCAGAAGAGAGATGCATAGATTAATTAGTGATGGTTTATGTAGCACTTGGAAATACCAAAAGTGGCAGATGTGTCTAAAGATTATTAATTATTTAACATTAATTTGTCATTTAATTTAATGTTCCCTGATATAGTAAAATATTAAAAAGGGTATCATTATCATTAAAATTAAATTGAGTGTTAATATGCAATATTATGGCAGGATTCCCCCCCTTTATTAAAAAAAAAAGAACAACAAAATTTGATAAAAAGAAAACACACCTCCATCCATTAAGAAATGGTGTTAGCCAAAATGAGTTTGGGAGGCTTACTGAATTGTTTAAATCAGATTGTAATGGAATCAAGCATGTAACAACATCCACTGCTTAAAGTGAGGTGGGATGGGGTGAAATGCTATCCTCCTTCCTTTCATGTGGACCATCTTACTTTTCAGTTGAGAACCATCCAGGTATTAACTAATTTATTTATTGGATTATAACCACCCTTTCCTGCCAAAGCAGGGCTCAGGGTTGTTTGCAACATAATAATACATAGTACAGGATTAAAATTTAAAACAAACAAACAAACAAAAATAAATGGGCTAAAGATGGCATTAAAATTTCAACAGTGCCACTGCCTCATGGGGTGGGGGAGTTATTCATGAAGCAATCTAGAATTTCAAAACAAACTAAAAATCCATTTAATAACAAGGACAGCCCTAGATAAATCTTGTCACTTTGGAAATTAGTAATACTACCCTGTATACCCACTCCACACCAGTAAAACTACTAACTTTCATTAATAACAACTTCAATCCTGTATGGAACGTTAGGCTGAGAGATAGTGACTGGATCAAGGTCCATAGTAGAGAGGGTATTTGAACGTGAGGACTCCCTGCTCAATGTCTGACACTGTAACAGCTCTATCACATTGAAGGTATAGGATAGTACTAAATCCACCCACCTGAACAATAGTGCTCCAGCATTTAGCTCAATCTCTTCCTCAAAGGACTTAGAAAGTAAAACCAAAACTTTGGGACCTGCTTGTTTTCCCAGCTCAGCTCAGTTTTGTCCATTAGTTCTCTGTTGCTACTGCTAGTTCATAATCTTTACAGAGGCATTTAAAAACTGACATCGAAAATTTAATTAAAACATTTTAATGATAAATCTTATGCCCTAGTTTCTCCTATGCTGGGGATCCAATTGCACTGCTGTTGTTTATGGCTGTTAGTAAATGCTTGATATTATTTTGATTGCTTGAGACTTGCTGTTGCCTCAGTCTTCTTTCAGTGTGTCTTTCATCCAGGTGTAGGACCTAAGCTAACAGCTCCTTAGGCTTGCAGAGCAAAGTGGAAGATTTTTTTTCTTACATTAAGAACATAAGAGAAGCCAATGTTGAATCAGGCCAATGGTCCATCCAATCCAACACTCTGTGTCACACAATGGCCAAAAATACCAGCTGCCATCAGGAGGTCCAGCAGTGGGGCCAGGACACTAGAAGCTCTCCCACTGTTGCCCCCCCCCCAAGCACCAAGCACAGTATGTTAGTGTGGGGAAGGGAAGGTGGCATGGTACAGCCCAATCTTGTCAGATCTCAGAAGCTAAGCAGAGTCAACCAAATTAATACTTGGATGGAAGACCTCCAAGGAAAACTTCAGAGGAAGACAATGGCAAACCACCTCTGCTTCTCCCTTGCTTGAGAGCCCGTTGCTGTGGTCATCATCAGTTGGCTGCAACTTGACACACTTTACACACACACACATTTTTGTGGGAGTTTGGGCTTAAATTGGAAAATGTTCTATATTGTCATAAACCCATGTCTAGGGTACATGTGTCTTCTGACCACCTGTAACCTCTGACCCATGTGGTTGTTAGCCTGTGCGTGTCTTGTGACTTGATGAATCAACTTTCTGGAAGTCAAAAGGGAATGCTAAGAATACAGAATGCATTAAAAGAAAATCACAGCTGCCAGCACCTTCCGCTGAATCCTTCAGAGGTTCAAAATCACCATATACAATTATTTGACATTTTCAGTGCATCTACATTTTATTTTGGTTAGTGTTAATTGTTGAATGCTGGGAGCAGATGAAGGTAAAACTATACTAAAATAGGATTGCCGACCTCCAATTGGGGCCTGGATATCCCCAAGAATTACAACTGATCTTCAGACAACAGAGATCAGTTCTCCTTGGAGAAAATGGCTAATTTAGAGGGTGGACTATGTGGTGTTATACCCTGCTGAGGACCTGTCCCTCCCCAAACACTGCCCTCCCCAGGCTCCACCCCCAAATCTCCAAGAATTTCCCAACCCAGCGCTGGCAACCCTATTGCAAAAGAACAGGGTACACTGGCTTTAGACATCTCCATTTAAATGGCTGGGAAAGAGCTCTGCCTGAGATTCGAAGAGCTGTTTCAAGTTTGCTTAGGTATGACTAGACAGTATGGACCAGTGGTGTGACTCTGTGTCAGGCAGCTTCATTCTACCATATCACAAGCTCAGCAGAGCTACACAAAAGGCAATCTCCTAAATTAATGGTGTTTGACACGTTACAAAATGTTGGTCTCAGTCTGGTCCCATTTGCATCTCTTTAAATTGATTTGAAGACGTTATTCTTTTGTAAGGGTCTGATTCATCAATATCAAATTAAAAGAGGAATAAGGTCCCATATATTTGTTAAATGAAGTCATGACTCCAATTGACCTAGTCACAGTATAGATAAAAGAGTTATGAGTGGAAATGCAGCCAACTATGGTTGTCATCTAGTAGATTTAGTTATATTACATTTTTGCTTACAGTACATAAGGGAGGGAGGGAGGGAAGTTCCCTGATGAAGGGTGCTTTGATTCTTGAAAGCTTATACTCTGAAAACATTGTTCTATAAGGTACCACTGGACTTGAATCTTGCTCTTCTACTGCAGACCAACATGGCTACCCACCTGAAAGTACATAAAGTGTATTCCATAGTAGTTTGCAGTTGGAAGTGGATATCCTTCCTTATATATATTTGAGTTTTGGTCATACCTTATATGGTCAAAATGCGCGCCGGAATCAGTTGGCCGAGGGACTTGCCAGTCAGAGATGGAGTCCCTCGCCACTGGCTGCTTAGCCTTCCGGCGTGGCTGTGCGCCCTCCCACTCAGCCACCACGCAGCCTCACGACCCCAGTCTGCTCCAGCCGCCGATCGCTTCGGGCTGGGGGGGGGCGCAGCTACCGGCTCGGAGGGACTTCACCCAAAGCTGGGTATGGAGGCTTTGTGGGGGAGGGCCAGCGGGCCTCGGGAGCGCTGCGCAGCCACCCCTCCCTGAAGGCTTTCGGGAACGCGATGTGCGGGGGCGGGGTTGCCCATTTCGGAGGGCCCTCCCAAACGGCGGGGCAGGGAGGCTTGCGCGTGGAGTCAGCGGTGGGCCTTGGATGCTTCCCTTGCCCGGAGAACACCGCCCCTCCTCCCTGCGTGACGGGGCCAGCCCAGCCGCCTTGCCCACCCCCAAGGACTCTCCCTAGGGCCCGTTGCCTCAGCCGCAACGGGCTTCCCCCCCTAGTCTTAAAGGAATTAAGCATAAGGGTATGTATGGTCAGGACTAGGCCACGTGCCTTGTGTGGCCCAGATTACCAAGTGGAACAGACCGGGGGGGTTGTTTTTCTGCTGGATCAGGCTGCAAGGGTCCAAGAAGTTGGGCAGGGAGCAGCAGCTCATTACTTATACCTTCTCCCACCCAGCTTCCTTTAGTTATCAGCAAGACTAAGTCTGTAGCTATAAGGATAAGGAAATAGAGCTGCCAAGCCTCTGCCAGCAATTCCCAAAGCCAGTGACACGTTGATGTCACTTCTGGGCAAAGTCTGGGAAGCAATGTTAACACACCCCTGTAATGATGTAGGAATCCCATAAACCATAGGGACTTGGGGGGGTTACTATAGACATTTGGGGAATTTCTAGAGCATCACCAAAAGAGCAAGTTTGGTGTAGTGGTTAAGTGTGTGGACTCTAACCTGAGAGAACTGGGTTTGATTCCCCACTCCTCCACTTGCAGCTGCCGGATGACCTTGGGCAAGCCATAGCTCTGTCAGAGCTGTTCTTGAAAGAGTGGTTCTTGAAGGAGCTCTCTCAGCCCCACCTACTTCACAGGGTGTCTTTTGTGGGTAGGGGAAGGGAAAGGAGTTTGTAAGCTGCTCTGAGATTCTGAGTGAAGGGTGGGGTATAAATCCAATCTCTTCTTTTTCTCTTCAACAGTAGTGACATCACTTCAGGTAATTTGTTCTGAAGTGATAGCAATGTGTCACATGATATCTTCCCCCATTTCCCCCTGTCATTCTATGTGGGAGGAGGGAGAGGCGTGTTGGTGGGAAACCTCTGTCTGCAGCAGTTACATAACAACCCTAGAAGGGAGTGGCTTTCAGAGTCAAAATTCTAGCCCCTGTCAAAAGTACAGAATTTTGCATCAATGTCCCAACCAGCGCCAGCTCATCTGCTAGGTGAACTAGGCATTCGCCTGGAGTGCAGGCTGGCCCTTAGGGCGCCAAACTGGACTGGGGGGGCAGCGGAGGTGGAACTGAGGAAGGACCCCAACGCCACGTGGGTGTGGCTGCCTGTCCATCTGGGCTGGTGTGGAGGCGACGATGGCCTTGTTTAGGCAGCATAAGAAGGAAGAGCCATGCCGCTTGGGCGATGCCCACGCCCCCACCCCCTGCCGACTGGCACTGGCATGATGCCCCAGCAGAAGGCCAGCCTGCCCCTGGGCTGGAGCGAGGAGGAGGAGGACTCTCATCTCAACATTTAACTTTTGGTGATGGCATTTTGGCTCCCGGGGCTTTTGTTTTACCTTCATTCGATTCAGTGTGTGACGCCTGGGAGCCTTAGCGGCTGTTTGTTTTGGAATGTGCCAGCTCTTTCCTGGCAATTGTCTGTGCAGCGGCCCAAAGTGCCCCGGCAAGGACGGTGGTTGGAGCGCACTTCCACAATTCAAGCTGTGATTAATTATTCTCATTATTTAGCACATTTGGGAGAGTGGTGGCTTCCAAGAAGAAGCGTTTGTGAAGTTGTGCAGGGGGTGTGGATGGAGAGGAGAGATGCACATTTCCTGGCAAAAATTCAGCAGTCCCTGTCTGCTCCCTCCCTCTCCTCCCCAGCCTGAGCATCATTTTGTAACACTCAAGTGGATGCAGTTTGTTTCGTGGTAGCAACAGTTGGTTGAGAAGTAGCAGAAGCATGTTTGTTTTTGAGGGGGAGACACAGTTTCAGCAAGAATTGTTAAGCCCCCTCCCCATGAAAATCGACAATAACAAAATACCTAGGTTGTGCTGTTTTCTCTCCCAGGTGGGGGGGGGGAGAGATGAATCAGAGAGGTCTGGTACCGTCTGGTTCCATTCAGGGCTCTGCTTCTCCCGTCTTCTTATGGCGAGAGTTGTTATGGCAAGCTGGCTGATTGCTTTAAAATTCTGGATGGCATAGAATCGCTTGCTTTCTTTTCATGAGTTCTTTTGTGTGTGTGAGTGTGGGGTTTCCAAATGTCTCCCACCCCTTCTTATCTCCTTAATGTTTGTTTTCACACCAGAAATGTAGGTCTGGTAGTGAAAATACATCCTGGGCAAGTGGGAAGCTGACCCGGGCAGGGGCAAGGCTAGCTTGTGGCACCCAGCGCCTTCCCTCCTGGGCGTGTTTCTGGGAGGTCTCCAGGCCCAACCAGGAGGTTGGCATTGCCTGGGGGGGCACAGGTGCCACAAACTGGCCTCGCCTAGGGCACCTACTGGAAAGATTCTTCCTCTCTCACAGTTATTATTGGCCTATGGCTTTTGTTCCATTTAACTCAGGTTAACCCACACTATGTTTCGGATAGGTTGCTCTTAGTCTTCACATTTTTTGCTGTCTTCCCAAGTCAATCAGTTCAAGCCACTTCATGAAATAAAGTAGAAATAAATCCACTGCTTCTCTGATTGGTTTCCTTTTCCTGATATATTATTTCTTATTAAATTTGTTTAGCGCTATGCCTCTATATTTTGTTTCTTGCTTGCCTTATCAATTTATGTTTGTTTTGCCAGAACCAGGCTGCATCTTCTCTTTGCTCACTTCATTTGAGCAAGAATTCCGCTTTTAAAGGAAGGTGCCTTGTATTTTATGGCTTCCTTGACTTTTCTTATTAACTACACTGACATTCCCTTAGATTTGGTGGCAAGTTTCTAAATCTAGAGAATTAATTTCCTTTACTTAGAGCAGCTGCCAAGAACAGAAATAACAAAAGGGCACTTTAGCTGAGAAAATTCATTAAGGCTTCATTCATTCTGATCTGGTTCTTCAAAAGATCGGATCCCCATGCCTGGGTTGCATCATTTCAAGCTGTATGATCCTCCATAAAAAAAAAACATACACCCATATTTAGAAAACTCAAAGAGTTTTAGAATATCATTCTCCCTCATAGCTGAGACACCAAACTAAGGCCCTTTCTGTGCTCAAAACTTACTGCACTCAAAATTTACTGCATAGTATCCAAGCAGTCAGCCTTTTATACTTGATGTTGGATTTCTGTGCCTGCCATCCACACCAGTCCCACACCATCTGGTGTGTGTATTCTGCAGCTACAGTTTAAAAACCACAGTTTTCCAAATTGGAACGTCACTTGTGATGTGGGGGGCATCCGTAGGTTTTAAAATTTATGATTGCCCTATCACAGCAGTGCAGTAGTGAGTGGTGGGAGAGGGCAGCACTGCCTGCAGGGAGCTGGTTGTCTGGGTTGTGCAGACATTCCCCCCCCCAATGTAAGTCTCTGCTTTTGTATCCCTTTCCTCTTAGTTGCTGCTGATGGGGTTCTGTCTGGAGGCAAGTGGGGGAGGGGAGCACAAGAGAATGAACAGGGGGAGAGAAAAACATCTCTTTTTACCAAGCTCTCAAATGTTGTAAATACCCCCCTTTCACTTTCTTCAAGAATAAGCATGGAGAGGGCTTGGGGAAGTAAGCAGGCAGGTGGGTGGCCAAGCAGTTCCACAATGTCTGGAAAGAGAGTTCAGGCTTGGTTTGGTCTTGAGCTCACTTGTTTGTCTTTTTGGTGTTCCACACCTCCACAGTATCTGCAAAATTTTCCTCCATCACCAATTCCAAAGGAATCTACTTTCTTCTTGTCAACTTTCTTTTCTAGCTCCTTCATGGCTACCATCCCCAGTCTCAGTCTCTTGATTTCTTGAGTGCAGCCTCCCTTTTGGTTGAGGTATCACCTGTGTGTCCCAAATCATCAATATTGCTTCCACCAATTTTCACTCCACCTTCATCTAAATCTAATCCAGTTTTCTTTATGCTATGTTCTGCATACAGACTGAAGAACTAGGACGATTAAATGCATTTTTGTCTAATTGCTTTGCCAGTTGGAAACCATTCTATTTCTCCATATCCTATCTTAACAGTATCCTCTTGTTCAGAGTATGTGTTGCACATCAAAACAATCAAATGCTGTGGCATACCCATTTTCCTTTAAAACCCACCATAGTTTTTCATGACCCACACATTCAAAAGCTCTGCTGTAATATATGAAACACAAACAGATTTTCCTCTAGAAGCTAAAATGACTAAACTGAGACTATCATACTTTGGTCACATTATGAAAAGACAAGAATCCCTGGAAAATACAATCATACTAGGGAAAGTTGAAGGCAGCAAGAAAAGAGGAAGATCGGACATGAGATGGATTGATTCAATCAAGGAAGCCACAGCCTTCAGTTTGAGAAAGGCTGATAGGGATAAGGACATTTTGGAGGACATTAATGCATAGGGTCGCCATAAATTGGAAACAACTTGATGGGACTTATTTATTTATTTATTTATTTATTACATTTTTACCCCGCCCTCCCCATGAACGGGCTCAGGGCGGCTTACATAGGGGCAACCATGTGCCAGAGACAAAACAACTTAAAATCATATAAAACAATTAAATAGATAACATTCTAAAAGTAACCATCCTAAGGTGCTCAACAGTTATTCACAACTCAGTCCAATGGCGGTGTTAGTCATAATGATGTTGATCGCAGCTGTCCCCTCCCTCCACCACATAAGATAGTAACATTGGCGGAGGGGAGTGGAGTGGAGTGGCGGCTCCTACTCAAAGGCCTGGTGGAAGAGCTCCGTCTTGCAGGCCCTGCGGAACTGTAAGAGGTCCCGCAAGGCCCTGATCTCCTCCGGGAGCTCGTTCCACCAGGTAGGAGCCGCCACTGAAAAGGACCTAGCCCTAGTGGCCACCAACCTGGCCTCCTTAGGGCCAGGGACCACCAGGCGATGTTGGGATTCGGACCGCAGTGCTCTTTGGGGCATGTATAGGGAAAGGCGGTCCCTCAGGTATGCCGGACCCAGGCCATGTAGGGCTTTAAAGGTAAGCACCAGCACTTTGAAGTGAATCCAGTATGCTATAGGCAGCCAGTGCAGCGCTTTCAGCACAGGCCGAATGTGCTCCCACCTGGGGATGCCCACCAACAGCCTGGCTGCAGCATTCTGCACTAGCTGCAGCCTCCGGATTTGCCCCAAAGGCAGCCCCATGTAGAGGGCGTTACAGTGGTCTAGCCTTGAGGTGACCATTGCGTGAATCACCGTGGCCAGGTCCTCGCGGTCAAGGAACGGGACCAGCTGCCGAATTATCACACACACACACACACATTTTTCCTCACATCGTGGTTTTCTATTTATAGGAATAGTTTTGCACGAAGGAGGTTTAGATGAATTTTCCACCAGCAATCTAAAGTGATGTAGCCCAGACCACAGGGGTAACTTCTCATCTGATATTCCTCCTAACCAGACCTAAATTTGTTGGTGGTGGCACCAAACAGTTCAACGAATCATCAATGACTTAAAACCTCTACTGGATAGTGACAGTTCTCTTCCACAAGTACTGGGGGGGACCTTTTCTTGTGTGCAACCCCCCAGTCTCAAACAAGTAATCTCCCATAATAATGCAACATCTAAACTTGAACTTGGACACTGGGACCAGAGCTTGAAATAAACCCAGATGCCAGCTTTGCTGCTACATACCCCCAGACAACACAATCACTGGACCTAACAACATCAACTACACCATAAGAGGCTCATTCACTTGCTCATCTTCTAACATTGTATATACCATTAAACTCCAACCATGCCCTTCAGTTCTCTACATGGGATAAACAAGACAAACTCTACGCCAGAGGATAAATGGACACAGATCTGGCATAAGGAATTACAAGACTGAGAAACCTGTAGGAGAACATTTCAGCCTTCCAAGACATTCAGTGGGTGACCTCAAGGTAGCTGTTTTATTACAAAGGAACTTCAGGAACAGAATGGAAAGGGAAATTGCTGAATTAGAAGTTATTACAACATTTGGAACAGAAACCTCTCCAGGACTGAACAAGGATATTGGTTTCTTATCTCAATACATAGGCTAACTCATTCAGTCCTTACATATGTATTCTTTCTCATACATACGCCCTCTGTATTTTAGTGTATTTCTTTTTCAGAAGAGTATATTAGAATATTGAATGTAATACAAGGAATATTGGGGTGCTTGGCTGACACATACTGCTCCCACCTTGAAGGAGAAAGTAAAAATGCTGTTAAATGACCTCCACACTCTGAGAGTGAATGAAAAGTCTCAGATTCATTTTGACATATTTATTGCTTTACAACTGTTGACCTTATAACCTTAGCTTGTTATTTAATTCTGGTTTTGCATAGCTTAAAACATCTTCATCATGTTACATGTTAATTTGTTGTTCAGCCCATCTATAAGTTTGAACCTTACCTCCTATTCCACTGTATTTGAAAAAGTGTGCATGCACACGAAAGCTCGTACCTTGAATAAACCTTTGTTAGTCTTAAAGTGCCACTGGACTCTAAATTTGTTCTAGTGCTTCAGACCAACACAGCTGACTGCCTGGATCTGCCCAGTAATGTACTGCAATTTATTGTGCTCATGTGTTCTTTTTTCCCCTTTTCCTTCCATGTGATTTGCAATCCTAAGGAGGTCTGCTTACTGTGGCTTAGTCCAACAAAAATTGATAAAGAACGTAGTTTTATTAATAGGCTTACCATGTTTGCTGCTGTGATGGGACACCTCCAGCTATCTGCCTGCTGTCCCTGCTACCAATTAGGCAAAAGCATCATCACACCAATGACACAACATTGCTTACCATGCAAACCTGGAAGTGATGTCACAGTGACATGGTGACATCATTTCTGGGTTTGTGCCTGGAAATGATGGTTCAATGTCAGCAAGACATTCTCTTTCAACCTACAAGAATTCTGCAAGGTGTAGGTTAAATTGAGGGAGAATTATAGGCTTATGACTGAGCTGGGATTCATTCTCATATCTAGCAAGCAAGGAGAGGCAGAAGGAGAATGTAGCACAGAAGCACACATTGGAACCTGTCTTACCATTGCAATTGGATCAACTTTGTAAATAGTTATTGCTTAGCTTCAGCTGTCTTGCATAGTCTTAGTTATGTATAGACATATGATGAATGAGCTAAAAACACAGACAAGAAAGTGATGTTGAAAGTGATCTGTTTATGGCATCCACTATCTGTTACAAAACTTGAATTCATAATTGATAAAGAGGTGGGAGGAGAAGTAGGGTTGTAGTCTAGCTAGGATTAAATAGGGAAGTCTTTTTTTTTTTCTTCAGTGGAAAAGTTAAGCACTTCTCCTTTATGGGGTAAATCTAACTTAACTGAATCAACTACTTTTTCTTTTGATATCAGCTGGACTTTTTTCTGTTATATAGCTAGTATTTTTATTTTTTAGTTAATTTTTCCTGAACTAATTTGACCTTTTTTAAAATTTAGGAAAAGAAATAAATGAGCTAGAATGCATTTGTGAATGTATGTGTACATACATGCACATATACTAACCAATTCAAGGCTTCCTCCTTGAATAGACTTATGGGTGAGAAAATGCCACTTGTCTAAAAAGCCATTTCCATGAGAGATTTCAAGTAGTCCTTAAATAATTTATCCAGACTAAATAATGTATTTATAACGCATGGTTGCAGTATCCTAAAATTATTTATATATACTTAATAAATGTTTTATAATGCTTTTGTGATGTATATTATAAACGATAAAAAGGTGAATGTAGATACCTTATAAAATATTAACTATGCATAGTAATTATTACTATGTAATGGTTGTGAAAACCATTATTAAAATATTTAATGGTTATCACTAAATTCTCTCATACTAACTATAAAGCATATAATTCTTGGAATAATTACTGTAGGTTGATTTGGAGAAAAATGGTTTTCTGCTATAAATGCTACTGAAATATTTTTAAAACAAATTTCTATCCCTTGAGGTTTGTATGTTAAAAATGGCTACAGGCATCAATTCTTTTCAAAGCCAATGTTTTGCTACACCAGACAGCTGCTTATCTAAGCCCATAACTTTTCCAAAGCATTTAACACTAAAAGAGCGATGATGTGCAACTAGTTGTGTGTGTGTGTGTGTGTGTGTGGTGTTGCAAACCATACTCCTGTGAATGATCCCACAAATGACAGACATGTCAATAAGTGCATCTGCAGGACAGAATTGTCTTACTTCAGTAATTGCTTAATGAGCTTTCACAGATACAGTGTATGAAGAACTGTTTACTTACAACCTCAGTTTATTTCAATTGGAACAGTATACATGACCAGGCTTAGAGTCAGTGACCAACCTGCTCTTACAGCAGATAAGCTCCTGGATCCAGAGAAAACTCAGCGAATTCTGTAAACATTACGGAGCTTTGTACATCTCACAACTGCTGCCATGATGATGATGCCATGGAAGGGGGATCTTTGTAAAAACTGAAGGGGTTTTTGGAATAGTTTGTCATTATACTCATGAATTTTCATTCCAAGTCCCCTCCAACACCTGTATAGATGGAGGCATTTGGCACAGCCTGTGCATGTCTCAAAAACTGCTGTTCTATTGAAGCACTGAAAGAATAATCCCCTACAGTGTTAGACCATTTGTGGCCTAGTGAAGGAATGGCCAAGGGTACATTCACCACTCTACTGCCAGTTCCCAAGTGGGGTCCGAAGATCTCCTAGAATTATGGCTGATCTCCAGATAACAGAGATCAGTTCTCCTGGAGAAAATGGCTGCTTCAGGGGGTGAACTCTATGGGATCTCTATCCCAATGAAGTCCCTCCCCTTTCAAAATTCTCCTTACCCAAAAACTCTAGGAATTTCCCAATTAGGAGTTAGGAACCATAGCTGGCTTCTAGGTGCCCCTTCCCCAATGACAAAGACTGGTTATTTTCAGGACAAACAGAATTTTTTTTTTGCCTCCAAGAAGTTTTTAATTCACTCCTGTAGATTGGCCTGGGAGACAGAGACCCCCCCCCTATTCACTCTGCACTAGTTCTAGTGGGCTCTGGATGAGTCTAAAATCGTTATTTTTATTGTAAATTGAAAATAATTCACACAGAAAGAAGCATTTTATGCACCTCAGTGTCACTGCTGTTTCCCGATCCTACCCATGTGTTCCACTCTTCCTTTGAAAAGGGGCTGTGCAGCCATGTTGTTATGTACTTCATCATTTTTTGTGCATGTGCAGTGACGTTACAACATCATAACTTGTAAAAAAAAGCTTGGCTGTATCATGGGAAACAGCATGGTTGCTGTCATTTCAAAGATCCCCTGCTTCTCCTTAGTCACCAGCTAAGAAAATGGCTGGTGATCATCGAACTGAATATACCAATTCATAACACTATTATTCAGTAGTTATGAAGCATGCTAAATATGTCATTATGTACTTCATCAGTGACAGAACCTCCTCTTTTTTGCATATGCAGTAATGTTATTATAACATCCTAAAAAAAAGACTGGATGTGTCATGGGGAACAGCATGGTTGCTGCCATTTCAAAGGTGCCCTGCTCCTCCTTTGTCACCAACTAAGGAAATGGATGGTGAAGATTCCCACAAACGACTAATTAAAATAGCATTCTGTTCGTGATTGTCAAACTGGATACACCAATTCATAACAGTGTTATTCAATAATTGTGAAACACACCAAATATGGCTTCATGTACTTCACCAGCAGGAGAACCTCCTTTTTTGGGCATATGCAGTGGTATAACACATATAAAAAGGCTACATGTGTCATAGAGAACAGCATGTTGCTGCCATTTCAAAGCTCCCCTGCTCCTACTTAGTCGCCAACTAAGAAAATGGCTGGCAATTGTTGAACTGGATATACCAGTTAATAACAATGTTATTCAATAATTATGAAGCGCACTAAATGTGTTGTCATATATGGAACCTCATTTTTTGCATATGCAGGAATGTCATAACATCATAACATTGTTTTAAAAAGAAAGAAAACACACTGGGAGCTATAGGGAAAGAGAAGGGAGAATGAAGAAACAACACAAGTGTGTGGTGTCAAAACCTACTCCCCCCCCCAAGAAATGAAAGGAACTTAATGGATGAATAACTGCACAGAGAAGATGACATGAAACCTTGCTGCCTGTTTTGTCCCAACATTATAACATTGCTATATTATAATGGGGAAAAAATGTGTTGTAACACTGTTGAATCATGTATTGCAACTGGATCTCTAAGTCTAGATCTAGAGGCTATGCTGCTTGCCTAGAAAGCTACTATTGTGTGTTATTTATCTGCAGCTCTAGCCCAGAGCTGATAAGTTGTTAATTCCCAGAAACCTGGCAGGAGGTGGGACCTATGCTCCTGTCCGAGTTGGGAACGTCCTTAAATAGGTCCTGGTGGCAGAATACTGAGTTAAGTGTTCCTGAAGCATGTGGGTCTTTGGCATCTCTCATTCCTGGAGAGGCTTGGGAGAGGTGTGAGATTTTGCATGTGCTGGCATAGTAACAGGACTTGGACCTTCCTTATCTCCTGGACTGGAGGTGAGGAGGTTCAAGAAACTTGTACAAACGCAATCAACATTATGCTTGAAAATCCACAAATTGCTCAGGGACAACCTGAGAGGCAGGAGGGCAGGGGGTGAACACGCGACACAAAAGGGCAGTGGGAAACAAAATTCAAAACTGGAAATTCTCACTAGAAAACTCAGGGTTTAGATCTGAAGGGTGGGGGAGCATGAGAAAAGTGGATTCGGAAAACGTGGGGTAATGGGGCACCAAATTCAGATCTACTCCTGTGGAGGAAAAAAGTTGTGCATAAAGTTTTACAAACTCTGATTATTTAAGAATGCTGATGTGGAGGTTTGCACTTTTGTGGAAATGGTCCTTGTCACTTAAAGGACTAAAATATACATTCAAATGTCTCTACTTTTCTAATGACAAGGAGTGTTTAGACTTCATATTGCAGTGCTCTGCCCTGCTTCCCAGAGTTTGCTGCCATATTGTTGACTTAAGGCAATGCTTGTTGTGCCACTGAGGAAACAGAAGCACAGGATCATAATTTCAGAGGATGTGGGTGAATGAGTGAAATGAATCTGTGTTATATATATAAAAAAGCAATCACTAAACTGTGTGTCATAAATAATGAACACTGTTACTTCAGTTTCCTTATATAGTGAATGGTCAATAGTAATGGAAGTTCTGGTACCTGCACACAAAAATTCCACGCAAATATCACTGGGTTTAGATTTGTTGCTTTCAGCTATGCTGTAGAGATTTGGCTCAGTGTCTTCTCTCTCTTTTTGATATAAAGAATAAGCAGCTCAGTTCCATTGAAATGTGTGGTTCTGAAAATAGATGATGCACTTGAGACCTGTGTAGAAGAAACCTCAAGGATTTGTGGCTCTCTTGTTTCCTGTTCCAATGCAGGACAATATTTCACATCTAATCATGCCATGCTTGTAAATACTTGGTTACAGAGTGAACTAGTTGTGCTATTTCAGACCTGCTAATATTCTGTGGGAAAAGTTCAGAGTTATGATAGAAAATTAGGACAGTTTCAGTGAGCAAAAATATGCAAAATAGATCAGTTTCTCTCCCGTTATTTGCAAGGCAGTCTTAGTCTGTGGTGTGGATTCTAGGATCCCGATATGGTGGGAGGCCTTCCACTGCTCGTTTTCTTTGTCCTGGGCTGTGCCAAGCAGTAATAGGATAAAAATAAAGGGGAAGAAAAACTGCTGCTGGCCTTTGCACTATGTTTTACCATAGAGTTTCCAGCAATTCCTAGAGCTTCTCATTGTCACTTCCAGGTTGTTTCCAGAAGTGACAAGTGAAGTCCATGATATCAAGGTCACATGGCCCCCATTGTCCCTGCTCCCCAAACCAGCCACTGATCACTAGGGCTCAACCTGGCAATCGTAATGGATTAATGTTAATGTCATACCATCAGTACAGCAAAACAACTCCATGTGATGCTATCTATTGTTGGATTTTTGTCTAGTGTGCAGTTTGCATAATAGAAAGTTCCTGTTTATAGTGCAGTGTTAGTTGACTAATCTCACTGAATCTTCATTTTAGAACTTATATTGCATAAATATGACTTTTTAAAGTATAACTACTTTTCAAAGTATGAAATACATTTAGCAAAATTTCCAGTTATTAATTTAATATATGAGATAAGCACTTACATTGAAAGTATATAAAATATATATATATAGACTGCACTTTTTACTGAGGATCATTGCATGACAACGGAGCAAAATGTAGTTTCCTAATCAGCTAGAAATCACCAGAACTCTTAAAATAGGAATTAAAAGCTAGGGCTTTGAAGGCCTAAATTATAATTAGGGATCATGCAGGTTACCCACATAAAAATGCTTCATCTGATCTGTGCCTTTGGAGTTGGAACCAATTTGTAATGGAAACGGTTTCCCATTTTGGAGGAAGGGCAAAGGTTTATTCTCATCAATATTGTCTGGTACCTAGAATACTCAATTATCTGCTGCAGTCTGGCCAAGTTTTGACAAAAAATATGCCCTATAAGATGGCTTTTGATGGTCATTAGCACCTTGTATATCTAGTGGATTAATTTTTAAAAATACTGGATGGTTTCCACACTCACCATTCACCCTGAGGCCTTAAATTGAGTGATTCACAGCATGTGTATTTGAATTCAAATGAAATCATTGGAGCTTTCTTTCAGCCATATGTGCTGACAATTATGAAGTAGCTCAGGACAGAGCAATATAGTAACTTACTACAGAGAGAGACCCCATTTGGAATGAAAGATATGATGTGGAAATATTTGAAGTACTTTAATTCACTAATGTTTCCAGGGATTCCACTATACCTCTATAATGACAATTTTAACCTGGAATAGTCAATGTGAGTATAAATGGGCAGTTTTCACAGTGGTGGGTGATAAGCAGTAGGGTATCACAGGGCTCAGTACTGGGTCCAATGCTTTTTAACATGTTCGTTAATGGTTTGGAGTTGGGAGTAAGCAGTGAAGTGGCTAAGTTTGTGAATGACACTAAGTTGTTCAGGGTGGTAAGAACCAGGGCAGATTGTGAGGCACTCCAGAAGACTCTGTCGAGGCTGGTCGAGTGGGTATCAATGTGGCAAATGATGTTCAACATGGGCAAGTGCAAAGTAATGCAAATTGGAGCCCAAAATACTAACTAAATACACATTGATGGTGTCCAAACTGACAGAGACTGACCGGGGAGTGATCATGAGTTGTGATAGATAGCTCACTGAAAATGTTGACTCAATGGCAATAAAAAAGGCAAAGAGAATTGAAAACAAATCAGCCAGTATCATAATGCCCCTGTATAAATCAGTGGTGCACCCTCATTTGGAATATTGTGTACAATTCTGGTCACTACACTTCAAAAAAGATATTACAACATTGGAAAAAAGTGCACAAAAGGGCAACTAAATGATTAAGGGGATGAAACACTTTCCCTATGAAATAGAGTTGCCATTCCCTAGGTCCCAGCAAAGGTTTCCCCATGTTTGGGAGCTTCAATCTGCTGCTGACCCCCCATTATTGCATGATGTCCCCAACAGGATGATGTCACTTCCAGGTGATGCCATCACGCTGGGGACATCATGTGGTGACACTTCGGTTTTTGAGCCAACTCTATGGTTTTGAAGGCAAAAAAACCATAGAGTTTTGCCCAAAAGCCAGAGTTTTGCATACGCTGTTGCCACTTCTGGGTGACATCATCATGTCAGAGATGTCATGCGTGATGTCCTGCCCACCCCAGCATGCCCCCCATGATGGTGAGGAGACCTGGCAACCCTACTATGAAGAAAAGTTAGAGAGGTTAGGGCCCTTTAGTTTGGATAAATGACAACATGATAGAGGTTTACAAAATTATGCATAGGATAGAGAAGATAAAGTAGTACTTTTAATCCTTTCACACAATGAAAGAACTGTAGGCACTCAAGTTTATGAATAGTAGGTTTAGAACAGATAAAAGGAAACACTTCTTCACCCAAGGAGTAATTAACATGTGGAATTCACTGCCACAGGAAGTCATGGTGGCTACAAGCATAGACGGCTTCAAGAGGGGATTATGTAACAATATGGAGCAGAGATCCATCAGTGACTATTAGCTGCAAGGTATGGATGTCTGGGGCAGTGATGCTCTGTAAACTTGGTGCTTGGAGGGGGCAACAGTGGGAGGACTTCTGGAGTTATGGTGCCACTGGTGGACCTCCTGATGGCACCTGGGTTTTGGCCACTGTGTGACACAGACTGTTGGACTGGATGGGCCATTGGCCTGGTCCAGCATGGCTTATCTTATGTTCTTATGTGTGCAGGAGAAGTGAAATAAATAAGATTGTGCACAGAGCCATTGTGCCTAAAAAGATGTAATTCCTTGGACAGAAAAGGTGGCAAACAAGCAAGTATTGGAGTGCATAAAATCTGACATGTCATTGGAAGGAAAAATCATAAAACTGTGACTGACTTATTTCAGCCATCCCATGGAGAAGAACTCACTAGAAAAAGCAAATAATGTATGGATTGGCTAGCGGCAAAAGGAAACTGGGCCACCACAGACTACAGTGACTATAAAAGTCGACATCAGCCTGAGAATGGAATGACTCGAAGAAACAGTACAATATCGGAAAAATGTGGAGAGAGCTGGCCCATAGAATCGCCAAGAGTTGGACATGACTGAAAGCCAACAACCACCACCATAGGCTCCACAGCACGTGTAGTCAAGTCTAGGGCTTTATGTGTGTGATCCTCCTTTTGTCCCCCATTCATGACAGTGATTGTACCTAGAATAAACTCACCTAGACAGGGCTACATCTTGTATTTAGTGAACTTAAAGACAATTTTCTTACCCTTTTAAATTTGGCTCCCCTCCAGGATTTATTGTTCTGGTTAGTGAAATCCACCTTTGGAAACCTGTGCTGGGATCGCTAATGAGACCGAACTTCTAAATGGGTATTTCTTGTTCAGTTGGACAGAAACCAATTTTAGTTTATTCTTCTACTAGGTAGAGCTTTCAAATGGATTTTTTGTATCACCTACCTCGTATTTCTTCAGATCTCTCCTTGGGATATATAATTTTTGGTCATTTCATTTCTAACACAGTATAGTTCTCTTGATCACTCAAATTCAGTAGTTCCCAAAGCCTTTATATCTACAATAAAGCAAAACTTCCATTGTCTACATTGGTCTCCAGCTGTGACAACATTTTGTTGTGTAAAAGTTGCACAATTGATTTCAGCACTGGGAATTTGCAAGCAAGTATTAAGAATTAAATGAAGAAGAGGAGGAGGAGATGGATTTATACCCTGACTTTCACTCAGAGTCTCAGAGCGGCTTACAATGTCCTTTCCCTTCCCCTCCCCATAACAAACATGCTGTGAGATAGGTGAGGCCGAGAGAGCTCTTTCAAGGACTGCTCTTGCACAAGCTCTGAGAGAACTTGTGACTGACCCAAGGTCACACCAACAGCTGCATGTGGAGGAGTGGGGAATCAAACCAGTTCTCCCAGATTAGAGTCTGTGCTCATAACCACTACACCAAACTGACTCTCAAACTGGTAGATCAATTGTGATGAATATATTGTATGACTTACAGGTTTTATCAATACCCTGTAGTTTCTTTTGTAGAAGAGATGAAAAAAATGATAATTGAAAGGAGATACAGTATGACAGTTCATCCACCTGTCTCCCAAACCCTCTGTATTTAATTAAACATATTGGATTAAATGTTTAATAACATCTAAAAGTATCCAGGATTCACTTAGGTGCAAGAAAAAGGAGTTTCCATCAATGTGAACAGTCACTGAAAATTACTTTGTGTTCTGACAGTGTAGACTTGATGATGTGTTCTTCACTTACACTAAACTAATACAGCAGTTGTTAAAATCACTGAGTGGTGTTCCTAGATCGTTCAAGTACAGTGGCATGTATCTGTAATTATCATTTGAACATGGGGTTCAGGCACCAGTGAAAAATTTCTACAAAATTTACAGACTCTTTAAGGACCTTTAATTCGAACTAGCAAGGAACACAGTTTGTGTGCATTAAATCTGACTTCTTTTTCATAATTATTACTTTTCTTTATGCATTGGGTAAGAAAACCTATCAGCAGCTAAAACAGTAGGTTTAAATAGAATATTCTTTTTTGATTCTTTATGATACTATCCATTTCTCAATAGCTAGGAAATATGACACTTATTTTCAGATTGTTCATCGTTTATTTCTCCCCAACTATTCAATTACTATAATTTTGTAATCATTAGGTTACTGTACACTATTAATTTTTCTCTCTTGTGTTTATGCTCTGTAATATAGGGATATAAGTTTTTTACTATTATATTCCATGAGACTTTGCTTTGTTCTCTGTATGGAAACCCTTATTTACCAGGTTACAAGACATATCAAAATTCTAACATTTCTAGTGCTGAAGATATCATTGTTCCATTCTCATAGCATCATATTATCATTTCAATTTATTAGCAGGCATGTCCAAATAGCTCATAGGCATTTCAAGAGGATAAATTTTACACACACACACACATATATATATATATAATTTTTTAAATTATTTTCAAATTTTCAAATTAAATAAAATCAAGATCCCAAGCCAAATAATTGGGTAAAAACAGATGATTACAAGATCAAATAAATTAAAAAATAACTAGAACAGAATTAACATAGGGAATTAAATTCCAGAATGGTAATCAACCTTTAAATAAGTATTTTGAAATCTTAGAGCCACAGAAATATATTTGGCAACAGCCAACATAGTATCTCTGTCCTTGCCAGAAAGAAGGTTAAGGAGATGGTTATCACTGGTTTGACTCAGAAAGGACGTAAAGAAAGGAGCACAGGTATACTCAGCTCTGCATAATAAGCTGGCACAGTAAGGAACAATTTTTATTTTAACCAAATCATAAACAGAACAGAAAAACAGAAAAAAATATATTAATCAAAGAATATCCCTAGGGTAACACATCCTATAACAGTTAATAAGAGCTAATAGAAGTTAAAAATATTGATTGCAGACAAAAGGGACTGAACTGGAGAGGACTGAGATAAAAATTACGAAGTTAAACTTGAACAGATGGATTTATTATCAGATATGAGATCTGACCAATCTTGCATCTCAAGTGTTACTCCTACCAGCTTTGATTTTAAAAACTGAATAGCTGATTTTAGTTTCTGGGGGAAATTAGTCAAATGATAGGCCTCAGTGAGAGGTGGAGTAATAAGCATGGATCTGCTATCAATGTTTATAGAGATAGTCCCTTAGACCCTTGGTTGACTCAATAACCAGTCCAAATGGTGAAGAGAAATGGGTTTTATTAGGGAAAAATAATAATTTAGTTATTTACACTCAAGCATACAAGAAGAAACAAAAAGAAGTTGGCAGACAGATAGAGGGGTGGGGAGATTGGGGTAATATTATACCTATCCAGACATGTAAGGGTCCAGTGCTGGAAAAGGAGGGGACCCAAATTGTGTGGTTTGGGGGTATATCTCTACTGTAGGCTGCCTCAGAGTAACATGCCTTGATGGCCATGTGCCTCAATGGATATAGACACTGGAACACAGTGTGGACCAATGGGAGGCCTTAAGGGGTTTGTCTTGGGTGAAGACAAAAGACTACCTGGACCAATGGGGGGTCCCAGGGGGTGTAACACCAGGAGGAGCAAAACCTAGGTGTTACCAATGAGGTTACAGAGGAGCAGAGTCTGGATTCACAGTAGTGTTGATGAGATTAGCCAGGTGTTGGATGGTTGGGCTGGGAGTGTCCATTGTGGAACAATAGGGTGGTCTGGTGTTTCCCAGGTGCCAGACAATTGAGGTGAGGTTGCTTAATGTGTGGCAGGATGAACCTGAATAGCTGACCATTCACTGGACATGAAGAGTTAATGTTTACCTTGATAGGACTGGCAGAGGTATCAGAATGCAGATGTTTTAGACAAATATATGAAGACAGGAATAAGAGGATTATTCCAAAGGTATTTCCTGACATACAAGTGAAACAGGAGTTGGGGGCTGGAACCATGCAACATACTTCATTCATGACAATAGCACAGACCAGAAGGTCTTTGTCCCTGTCTGCCTGTACATTTGGGAGACAAAAGACATTTGGTCAGTAGAAGATGCCTGAGGCGAGGGCAGAGACTTGTCCATTCTAGTCCTTTTGGAGTGAGCTGAGAGAAAAGAAGGGGAGGGAAGTTGCCTGCCTGGCAGTGTAGCTGTCCCTGTGCTCTTCCTTGGCTTCTGTTATTGAGCCAATATGAGATTCTCCTAGTCTCCTAGCAAAAACCACTTCCTAAGCCAAGCCTGGCTTCATGAGGACACTGTTTTAGGAGGTTCAGAGGCTGTTTTTGTGTGTGTGTCACTCTCTCTGGAAAGACCACCCCAGGTTCAGGGCCCGAGGCCAGTTACACAAGGCTGTCATAGCATCTTATCACACAACACATTGAGAAGATTCTTTTTCCCTTGGAAGCTTTCCAGATTGCTGGAGTACACTCTTCTACTTGTGAAAGCCAGCCATGCAAACTATGTGGCATTCACTGCTCTCATAAAAGTCAGTGCCAGCTCTGCAGGTTGGTAGGGAAATAGTATGGCTTTAAAGTATGCATTTTAGGGATCGAGCAATCACCTGATTCTCTGAACAATAGTTGTGGTAAACCTGCATCAAGGAGCCAATGGACTTGCCTGTGGAAAATGTAAACACACACATAGCTACTACCTCCCACAAACTCTGAAAAGAAAAATGCACCCTTGCCTTTCTTCTCTTTAAATATGAATTGGTGGACACATCTATACACAAATCCTTCACAGCTGCTTTGAAATGAAAATAAAGTTCTGATATTCTTCCGTTTCCCCATCTTCTGGGTGCATTTCTCTTATTTTGCTATTAGAATCCTGCCCGTCATGAATGGATGAAAGAATAAGCATAGAGTTGGAGGCAAGACCAGGCCTCCTGCATGTTGGCTGCCTCCTAAAGTGACCCTAGTGGGAGGTGGTTCCTTTGCTAGCTGAAGGAAATCTTGGCTGAGCTTCTGTCCCTTTTCTGTTACAGGTATTTACCCTGGGTATGTCTAGTGAAGCAAGCCTTTGGAGTGAGCTGAAGAGCATGAGTCAAGTTGTCTTGGTCCTTGACTCTTAAACCATGGTTTGCAACCTGTGTCCCTGAATGAACTGGGCCAGTGCATCTAGCACCAACCCAGGAGTTAAAGTTGTATATATTTTCCTTCCTTCCTCCCTCCCTCCCTCCCTCCTCCTCTTCTTCTTCTTCTTTTTCTTCTTCTTCTTCCTCCTCCTTTGTAAGTTGCTTTGAGTCCCCAGTGGGGAGTAAAGAAATACTTTAACATTACGTCCCGCTTCACAGAAAATAGGAATTTTTTGGCCAATTTTCTTAAAAGTGTTAGACACATGAAAGGCACCCTTCTGGGGAAGGGTGTGAAGCTTAAACAAACAAACAAGCAAGCAAGCCACTGCATCTCTGATCCCTTTCCCACCAGACCCCTGTTCAGACAGTCATTCAAACAAAAGAATGCATCGACTCGAACCATTAGGCTCATATCTAATCATGTACAACCTCTGGTTATAAAGAATGAGAATGAGAACACACCCTAAGCCAGTGAGCCAGCAATGTGATTGATATTCAGAGAGCCGCCAATTAGGGATGACTCTGTGGGACAAACATGGAGTAAGTCCTTCTGTTGGCCAGTTAGGGATGCCATCCCCCAATGCAGAAAGGGGATTCACCACTCCCAGCTCCCCTTTCTTGCTGCTGCTCAGGAGAAAAATAAAATAATGCCCTTTGGGACTATGGGGTGATGTCATTTCTGAGTTTTCCCTAGAAGTGACATCATGCTTCTCTAGGAATCACCAGAAACATTGTGGCAAAACCCAGGAAGTGATGTCACACCATTGCTGATGGCTGTCCTCCATGTCCCCACCCTGGGTCTCCTGTTGGTTGCTGGGTCTGGCAACCATATGGCCAGTGTATCCATGAGGAACTTATATACTAAGAGTTTCTCTCCTTCCCTGTCTCTGGAGAAACATACAGAAAGCAGAGTTCATCAGACATCTCAGCATAATCAGAAAATAGGCAAAGCTAGCCTAGTTGATTCAGATAAAAATTATTTAAATTAATCATCAATCTGAGTTTAAGAAGCAGGGCATGCTTGGCTGATTTTTTAATTAGTTATACAAATGCACATTCCTAATAGATATGTCAGCATTTGAAACAATCCTTGGGAAATTGTGTTCCTTACAAGATAATACAAATAGTTGTTCAAATGAAGTCAAGGTTATAACAGTAACATATGAACTTGTTTTCTTCCTAGCTAATGCTGACTGAAACACTACCTATTTTGTTAGGCAGCTGATCAGAAAGCAGAGTAAAGTACTGATCATGTAAACAAGCTGTAGGGAAATATAAATCACTTTATTCTTAATCTCAATAGATCTTGTTAAACAAAAACTAGCAGATTTTGGTATAAATTGGCTTAAAAATAAAAGGTAACTTCAATAACCAGCTTGATATTATCAGCTTTTGGTGGAAAGCAACATAAAAACTAAGTACACAAGACAAAAATATTTTTGTTTTTAGCACTGGACATTTTTTAAAAAAGTCTGTGTGCCTGAACTTGTAGCATATTCGAATTTTAATTACACATTGCTGATATTCAGCTGAGGGAAAATATGGCTGAGTCTACCCGTACAGCAGGATGACATCATAATAAAGCAATAAAATTCTATGGTGGTAGAATGTATTATACTGTTGCAGATTGACAGCATTTTTGGATTTTTTTTCTAGATAAGCAACTCCCATAAAGTATACAACTAGCACAGTAGGAAGAATGCTGGTCTGCAATCTTTATTTCTAATATACTGGGTTTCTAATTAACAAGAAGGTTTTTAATGTGCATGAGCTCTACAAACAGCATTACCCACTTGTGATATTAAAAGCATTTCCCACCTCATTCTGCTTGATGCCTATGACATAGCAGGAGTGGGGATGCCAAATGAACTTAATGGGCAAACAATTCAGGATAGAAAAAAGGAAATAACTTCTTTATCCACTAAGTGATTAAATTGTGGATTTCACTGCCACAAATATGGATAGCTTTTAAAAAGGGGGTTGACAGATACATGGAGATACATAGGTCCATCAATGGCTACTAACTATTGTGGCTAATGAGAACACCCATATTCAATTTGATGATGTGGTGGTAGTTGAAGTTTTTTATATTTTTATATTTTTATAATTTGTTTGCAAATAAAAATAAATATTTTCTGGATTTGTTTGCTATAGTACATGTAATTTTATTTTATGAAATTCAATTAAGAAACCAGTCAGACAGTTATTTCCATTTGTTTGACTGGCAATCATGTTTTTACATTGTGTTACCTGCACAACCAATTAGGATGAAATTCTCAGGGATAGTACCATCACCCAAGGAAAAAAATCTCTCTCTGCCACATTTCGTATAGATAGGAGACAGCATCTGAATACTATAGCCAATTAAAATTATCTTACTTCTGGTGTGAATAGGGAAACAGGAACTGTAATGTGAGTGGACTTTTCCTTCTTTCTCAAGATGAGTGAGGGATGCATATTTATGTATTTATTTTTACAAAAATGGTGCACAGAGTAAGGAGAGATCAATCCTGACCCTTCTTCACTTTATCATATTCCATATCTGTCAGGATTTTCCTTCCAGTCCTACTGACTTCCCATACCAGAACCTGTGCTGGAGAAAAATCTGTTTTCAAACAACAAATGGCAGGATGGTAAAGCAGGAGCAAAAGGTTGTTTTGTTATTACAGAATTTCTATCCACCTCTCTGCTGTGAAAATATAAATAAGGGCTAGCAACAGGATAAAAACAAGTAATACACTAAAATAAAGCCAAACAGCTGTAGCTAAAATATATGCACTAATTTAGTTAAGTCATGAGAGTTTCACAGAAACATCCAACAAGTTCCTTTCTCTTTTTGTAGAAAAAGCCCAGCAGGTACTCATTAGCATAATAGGCCACACCGAACAGCAGAAACTCATTAGCATATTAAGCCACACCCTCTGACAGCACAGCTTATTAGCATATTAGGCCACACCCCATGTTATCAGAAGTGTAGTCATCCAGCCACACCCACCTTTTGCTGCTTATTCTGTTTACCTTGTTTGTTCTCAAAACCCAGAGCTTTTTTTGTAGCAGGAACTCCTTTGCATGTTAGGCCACACACCCCTAATGTGGCCAGTCCTAATACATTTCTGCTGTTGGGTGTGGCCTATTATGCTAATAAGTTCCTGCCGGGTGTGGTCAACTCAGGAGCCATCCAGAACTCTGTTGTTCCTGCCCCAAAATAGCCCTGTCTAAAGCATATCATCTGCTGCTTTCAAGAGGGCTGAGAAACTAAGGTAGACAAACTATGTCAGATTTGCTTTGTATCTCTCATAAGCATGATATATCATCTCCAAAAATCTAAGTTTTATAAGTTGCATTTCGGTATAAATTTGATTCACCCTATTACTTGGGAAGAAAGGATAAAGTTTGTATTATCTGAATTGCTTCCCCATGTAGTTTAATTTAGCAGCACCCTGCTTTTCATCTTAGATATCTTTGTTGTTGTTGTTGTTGTTGTTGTGCTCCAGAAGCTCTGGGTTTACTGTGAACATGCTCTTTGTTTGCATTCTCTCCCTTTCAAGGCACTGTTTGCTTGAGTAGGTAGCTGAAAGTCCTAGAAACTGTTATTGTTGCCAGGCTTGTTTTATTATTCTCACATAGCTGCAAGGAGAAAAATGCATTGTTGGTTAAAAAACTTACCTATCCATTTCTTTAAACCAAAACATTGAAAGCATCCTGAGTTTATGATTGTGTAAATTCTGCACAAACGGTTAGACTTGCTTTTAACAAGATAAAGTCCTGTAGGCTTTTTTTGTTGTTGTTTAAACAATTTTACCTTTCTTTTTACTAGTATGTGTACAGAATACATTCACAATGTTCAAGACTAATGAAATAAGGACTCTTTACAAAAAGGGGGGGGTGATATACAAATAAAGTTGTTGGTTATAACTGCAAAGGGTATTTCACACCCCTCCTGTTATGTGAGCAAAAAATTCTCTGTATCAAGAAATATTTCTGTATCAAGAAATATTTCTGTATCAAGAAATATTTTAAAAGTTTTATGAAGAAAAATGTTGCTTGGCAATGTTCATGGTAACAGGTTATTTAATCTGACTGCACACATTGAGATTGCACAAAAACATGTTTTGTCCAAATTTCCTGTCTGTTTAATGAAGCATATAGTCACATAGCATACATTTCTGTGTCTGATATTTATTTTAAGGAGGCAGTAGGTCTGCAGACTAGAGATGCTGTGAATTTAGACATTCATGCAATCAATACTCAAATTTACCGTGACAGAACTGCTCACTTACACGTAGCCCTTTGATTTTTTTCCCCCTTGAATCCATTGTCATGTTGATCAGGTTTGGACCTGTGCAGTAGCTGTTTCTATTTTTCTCTACATAATTTGTTTTTACATGCTTAGGTGATGATGAGTTATATAATCAGTGGATACCACCAACTCCACTGCTCCCAATAGCAGGTGAAATACCCTGTGGAGTTCCATTATCATGGGAGATGGAGAAATAGCTCTATTCACTTTCTTCACCTCATGCATACATTTACAAAACTCTAGCAGTTTTTTTTAAACTGAAGAGTCCCAGACTCTTCAGTCTTTCCTCACAGGAAAGAAGATTTAACTCCTTAATTATTTTGGTTGCCCTCCTCTGTAGTTTATCCAGCTTGAAACATCCTTTTTGAGACCTGCCAGCTAGAACTGTGCACAATGTTCCAGTTGAAGTCTCACTATCATTGTATTGGCCATTTTACTTTCAGTCCCTTTCCTAATTAACCCAAGCATGGAGTTTGCTTATTTCATTGTTACTGCTACATACTCAATGACATTTTTATTGAGCTATCTAGTACAGTCCTAAGAGGTGGTGGGCTCTCCAAACAGAGGCTAGATATCTGACAGCAATGCTGATTGTGTGAATTTATACACAAGTGCAAGTATACACACAAAGGAACCTCCCTAGAGCAAGAGCAGTAAATGGAGTGTGAGCAGTCCTTGAAAACAACTGTTATCTTTAGTTGCTGTAGATTTTCCAGGTTGTGTGGCCATGGTCTTGGCATTGTAGGACCTCACGTTTCACCAGTAGCTGTGACTGGCATCCTCAGAGGTCACAGCTACTGGCGAAACGTCAGGTCCTACAATGCCAAGACCACGGCTACACAACCCAGAAAATCTACAGCAGCTAATGAACTCCGGCCATGAAGCCTTCGACAACATATTCAATAGTTATCTTCTTTACTGCTTCTTAATTTCCAAGCTTTCAGGTCTGCAGAGAAACAGAAAACTTATCGAGGTTTATAAGATTATGAATGGGATTGAGCAGGTTGAGAAAGAAGTACTTTTCTCCCTTTCTCACAATACAAGAACTCGTGGGCACTCCATGAAATTGCTGAGCAGTTGGGTTAGAACAGATAAAAGGAAGTACTTCTTCACCCAAAGAGTGATTAACATATGGAATTCACTGCCACAGGAGGTGGTGGCAGCTACAAGCATGAACAGTTTCAAGAGGGAATTAGATAAACATATGGAGCAGAAGTCCATCAGTGGCTATTAGCCACAGGGTATAGATGGGAACTCTCAGTCTGGGGCAGGTGATGCACTCTATTCTTGGTGCTGGAGGGGGCAGCAGTGGGAGGGCTTCTAGTGTCCTGGCCCCACTGCTGAACCTCCTGATGGCACCCGGTATATTTTGGCCGCTGTGTGACAGTCTTGGACTAGATGGGCCATTGGCCTGATTGGCTTCTCTTATGTTCTTATGGCTGACGTCTCTTGTCAGCCGTGAAAGTTTTGATTATTATTCTTCAGAGCTAATGTATTTTTATGGAACCACAATGTTTACATATTTTATTTAAACTCAGTTCAGCAAAGAAACTCCAAGAAATGCAATATGCCACAGATAACCAGGCCTCTTTTTGTAGCAGGAATTCTTTTGCATATTAGGCGACACACCCCTAAAGTAGCTAATCCTCCAAGAGATTACAGTAGCCCCTGTAAGAAATGCCCTGTAAACTCTTGGAGGATTGGCTACATTAGGGGTGTGTCACCTAATATGCAAAGGAGTTCCTGCTGCAAAGAGAGCCTGAGAGAGGATACACCCCAAATGAGAAGGAGCTGTTGGCAGTGTTTTTTTTGGAATGGAACAATTTCATCAATACAACTATGGTCAGGCAGTCACCATGTTTTCATACCACAAACATCTTGAGATAATCATTACAAAACTTTTACTGAGTGCTCCAGAGATATTATAGCAAATGTTCATGTGACTATGACACTATGATATGGAAATCAAATATTGTCCAGGTTGACAAATGGTTCTAGGTGACACCCTTAGCACAGCCTATATGCCTAACAGGCATGAGTCTGAAGAGAGCAACCAGGACATCAGATCCATCAATATGCTACACAGATCTCTCAGTTTATTTAAACATGGCAGTGTCATATAATAAAGTGCAAGTATAGCACAGCTGATAGAATCATTCCTATGAAATGCCCAGTGAAAAAGCTCCATTTTCATGGCCCTGTGGAATCGCTAGAGGTCCCACAGTGCTCTGATCTCACTGGGGAGCTCATTCCAGAGCATTGGTGCCACCGGGGAGAATGCTCTGGTCCTAGTTGCCACCAACCTGGCATCCCTAGGCCCAGGGAGGGCCAGGCGGTTTTGTATTCCAGATCGCAGTGCTCTCTGGGGAACATGCAGGGAAAGGTGGTCCCTCAGGTAGGCAGGCCCCCGACCATAAAGGGCTTTAAAGGTCAAAACCAGCACCTTGAAACGAATCCGGGATGCTATTGGTAGCCAGCATGATGACTTTAGCATAGGCTGGTTGTGCTCCCGCATAGGGAGGCCCATCAACAGCCTGGCCACTGCGTTTTGCACCAGCTTCAGCTTCCGGAGTTGCCCCAAGGGCAGCCCCATGTAGAGAGCATTACAGTAGTCCAACCTTGAGGTTACCGTAGCGTGGATCATTGAAGCCAGATCATTGAGTTCGAGGAAGGGGACCAACTGCCTAATCAGCCGAAGATGGGAAAAGGCTGTCTTGGTAGCGGTTGCTACTTGGGCCTCCATTGTCAGGGAAGCATCCAGGAGCACTCCCAAACTCCTGACCCTCGGCACTGGCACCAACAGTGCCCCATTGAAGGCCGGTAGAGGGACCCCTAACCCCGAGCCGCTCTGATTCAGGCATAGGACCTCCGTCTTTGTTGGATCCAATTTCAATCGGCTCAGCCTAAGCCATCCTGCCATGTCCTACAATGCCCGGTCCAGATCTTCTGAGGTAGAGCCAGACTGACCGCCCGACAGCAGATAGAGCTGGGTGTCATCTGCATATTGGTGACACCCTAGCCCATGCCTCCGGGCAATCTGGGCAAGGGGGCACATATAGATGTTGAACAGCATTGGGGAGAACATTGCCCTTCAGGACAGCTTCTCCCAAGTGCCACCCTTTGTCCCCAACCTTGGAGAAAGGAGACAAGCCATTGTAAGGCAAGCCCCCGAATCCCCACATTGGCGAGGTGGTGGGCAAGCAACTGATGATCAATTATGTTGAACGCCACTGACAGACCCAACAGCAGCAGCACCGCCATCCTGCCCCAATCCAGATGTTTCCGGAGGTCGTCCATGAGGGCGACCAGTGCTGTCTCCATTTTGTGACCCAGGCAGAAGCTGGACTGGAAGGGATCCAGTGTGGAAGTACCATCCAGAAAGCTCTGCAACTGTATCGCCACTGCCCTCTCTATTAATTTGCCCAAACAGGGCAAATTGGAGACCAGCTGATAGTTGGCCAATTTGGCCAGGTCCAGAGATGGGGTTTTTTTAGGAGAGGGCGAACCATTGCCTCCTTGAGAGCCCCTGAGAACAGCCCCTCAGAGAGGGGCTTTAATGTTATCTGACCTTGAATAATTTGTGCTCTCCACAGTGTAATTTGAATTGTATGAACTTAGGCAGATCATGAGAGGGAGGAAAGGAAGGGTTGCTTAATTCTTGTGGCCCTTTCTTACACACCCAGGGAAATGCTGATTGCCACTTTGTGGTCAGGAAGCAATTTTTCTCGAGGCCAGTTTGGCCAGGGATCCTGGAGATTTTTTGTCATCTTCTGGGTGTGAAACAGTGGTCACTGTGGGTGTGGAGGGGGAGGTATTTGTGAATTTCCTACATTATGCAGGGGGTTGGACTAGATGACCCTGGAATTCCCTTCCAGCTCTATGATTCTATGATCCCTGTCAGTCTTGGTCTTGGCCGGTTAAGACCCCATCAGCATATATTTAACAGTGGGATTTTCCTCCCAATGTATATCATTTTACATTTCCCAACACTGAACTTCTTTTTCTGACTCAACAAATGCAGATAAATTCTCATGGAGCTCTTCACAATCTTGCTTGGCTTCCACCACCCCAAATGATTTTATATTCACAAACTTGGCCAGTGTACTGTTCATCCCAGATTCAAAATAATAAATTAAATCGCAATGGTCTCAAAACCAGTCCTTGTGCAACCTTAGTGCTCACTTCTGTATTTTTAGGGGGAAGGGTTCTATGGGAACAGAGCTACACATCTCTGGGCCTACACTTGGCAGTTCAATAAAGCTTTTGTTATGAGCTCAACTCTTTGTCAATGCTTTCTCATTATTACAACATGGTGGCAGTAGGAGAGTATTAATTACTACAAACATGGCCATGAGGGTTAGTTTGAAACCCCCTGTACCTCTGGATTTCACTGACAGCAATCTAGCTCATTGGAAGGAAGGGTTTCAGCTGTATGCAGACCTGACCATAAAAGCAGAGGACAATACTATAAAAGTAAAGCTTTTATTGTACCGGTTGGGGAAGCAAGGCAGAGACATATGCAGGGCTCTCAAAGTTAAGGATTCTAGTATCTCAGCAGTGCTAACACCCTTAGATTCTTACTGCTCACCTAAGAGAAATGTAACTATTGAGAGTCATAATTTTTTTCATCAGACTGCAAGCTGAAAACAAAACTATGGATTCTTATGTTACTGTCTTAAGTACACTAGCAGCACCATGTAAATTTGGAAACTTAACTGATTTTTTAAAAGTTGGAATAGAATAGTCTGTGAGACCTGAGATCATTCCCTACAAGAGAGGCTGCTTAGGGAAGCTCATCTCACACTGGAGATGTCTTGATATGGGATGGGCAGCAGTGGCCTCTAGAGAAAAGAGTGAAAGCTCTGGGGAGTACTGAGGCCTTTGAAATACATGCAATAAAACAGCAGGTGAAGAAAGCAACTATTCACCGTAGCATACCCAGGGCGAGATGTACTTATTGTGGGAGGCTTCATGAAATAATAAAGTAGAAATGTCCAGCTCTAGGCCAATACTGTAAGGAATGTGGCAAAGAAAGAAAAAGAAAAGAAAGCTGCAGCCTCTCAGAGTAAGACTGGCAGAGGGAAGAGAAGGGACATCAGATAGTAGTGAATCACATCTTGGCCATTACTCTGAGCCCACCTAGACATCAGGGTTTAGCTTTTCAGTCATAAAGGAAAAGTGCCATTATACTTACCTCAATTTATGCAACAATGCTGGTGGGGAAATGATTGGTACAATTTCAGCTCAATAGTGGGCTCTCTTGTAATGTGATTCCACAAAGTGATTTGAATCCAAATACACCCATTCAAAGAGCAGCCAGACTTTAATTAAGTATAATCAGGGCTCTTTTTGTAGCAGGAACTCCTTTGTATATTGGGCAACACACCCCTAATGTAGCCAATCCTCCAAGAGCTTAAAGTAGCCACTGTAAGAAGAGCTCTATAAGGTCTTGGAGGATTGGCAACATTAGGAGTGTGTCGCCTAATATGCAAAGAAGTTCCTGCTACAAAAGAGCCCTGAGTATAATGACAGTACCATGCAACCCAGAGGAAAATGCAACCTAATGATCACAAACTCAAAAATAAGAGGCAGTACCAACTGACATTTGTTGTGGTAGGAGTAGGGTTGCCAGCCTCCAGGTGGGGCCTGGAGATCTTCCACTTTTGCAACTGATCTCCAGCTGATAGAGATCAGTTCCCCTGGAGAAAATGGCTGGCTTGAAGGGTGGTCTCTATGGCATTGTACTATGCTGAAGCCCCTCCCCTCCCCAAACCCTGCCCTCTCCTGGCTCCACCCCCAAAGTGTCCAGGTGTTTTCCAACCCAGACCTGACAACCCTAGGTAGGAAAGAACTACAGACCTCTTCTAGGAAGCATTGCATATGGGGGTCTCTTTACCAAACCTACCCAAAGTTCACATAAATATAATTTTCCAACTCCTGCCTGTTTATTCCAATAAATTTGGTTTCTGGTTCAACTTACAGTGTGCCTGGGTGCCTATTTCTGAGGGAGAATTTATAGAGGTACAGACCCTCCTCAATCACAGTTCCTTATTTGGGGTGTAAGCCAACAAAGTTCCAAACAGTAATAAGGTGGGACAATAGCATTATAATAAAAGTTTATTTACCACCTAAGAAGAGTGACACACTACCTAAAAGCTACCCAGTTATCAGATGGGAAACTGAAAATGCATAGGGAAGCTGAAGGGAAAATCTGAGACCTTATAAGAGTGATTGTTTGACAGGAATGCCCATCTGGTACAGAAGCCTTCACACAAACTATGAATTACCATTGATCCAAAGCCATTGAATCGAGCATTGAAGACTTGTCATTGTCCACTTCCCACCATTGATGACATATTGCCAGAACTCTCCACAGCCACTGTCTGTGATATTAGGAATGGCTACTGGTGCATTAGACTGGTGAGGAGTCCAGTAGACTCACTACTTTTTCACACAGTCTGGTCATTTCTCATGACTTCAAATGCCAATAGGAATTAGTTCCAACCCTGAAGTGTTTCAAAGACAACTAACACAAGTACTGGAACGTCTGCCTGCAGTAAAAATAATAACATATGATATTCTCATGGTAGATGAGGGACAAGATGACAAAGAAGCTGAGCAGGATCATGACTGGAAGCTACTAGCTTTTCTTCACAAATGCAGGGACAAAAATATTAATCCGAATGCTGAGAAAATGAACTAAAACAGCATGAGGGAACGTATATAGGACATGAACAAAGTTTGAGTCCAGTGGCATCTTCAGATACAGATACTTGAAGATATATGAAGAATTGTCCATGCACACAGAAATTTATACCCAAAATAAAGCTTTGTTGATCTTAAAGGTGCCACCAAACTCAAACTTTGTTTTGCTTCTTCAGACCAACTCAGCTACCCCCCTGAGTATATAAGACATGTCCTCATAGCGGAAGGACTAAAAGCAAACCCTCCTAAGATCGAGGCTACCAAAATATGTCAGTCCCAGAAGATGTGAGTACAGTGCATTATTAGAATGACACATATTCTAGCCAAGTTCTGTCCCCATTTGGCTACAGTTGCAGAACCCATGACACAATTTACTAGGCAGGATATAGCATTTGAATGGATGATCCAGCAGTAGCAGACTTTTGATTTGGTGAAACAATTGATTACTAAAGTGCCAATCTTAGAATATCACCATCCATGGCAACAGTTAACATGATGCATCTGAAAATGGCCTCAATACGGTTTGTTGCAGGACTGTCCAATTCCATTTGTAAGCAAAGTGGTGCCAGAGCCTGAGAGAGGATATGCCCCAAATGAGAAGGAGCTGTTGGCAGTGTTTTTTGGAATGGATACAATACAACTATGGTCAGGCAGTCACCATGTTTTCATACCATAAACATCTTGAGACAATCATCACAAAACTTTTACTGAGTGCTCCAGAGATATTATAGCAAATGTTCAGGTGACAATAACAATATGATAAGGAAATCAAACATTGTCCAGGTTGACAAATGGTTCTAGCTGACACCCTTAGCACAGCCTATATGCCTAACAGGCATGAGTTTGAAGAGAGCAACCAGGACATCAGATCCATAAATATGCTACACAGATCTCTCAGTTCAGCAAGAAATGCAATAGGCCACAGATAAGCCAGGGCTCTTTTTGTACCAGGAACTCTTTTGCATATTAGCCGACACACCCCTAATGTAACCAATCCTCCAAGAGATTATAGTAGTCCCTGTAAGAAGTGCTCTGTAAGCTCTTGGAGGATTGGCTACATTAGGGGTGTGTCACCTAATATGCAAAGGAGTTCCTGCTACAAAAAGAGCCCTGCAGATAACAATGTACAGTTGCAAGTTGTCAAGGCAACAATACTAAAAGACAATACTGAAAGGATGGACTAAAGACGAACATCAGGTACCAGCAGTAGCCAAGTCAAACTTTCAATTTTCAAAGATGATCTGACGGTATTTTTATTTATTTATTTATTTATTTATTTATTTTCGACTTATATCCCACCCTCCTCACATGGCAGGCTCAGGGCGGGTTATATCAAATTTGATAAAAATACAATGTACACAATTAATACAATTAAAACACTAGTAAAATACCACAATGACCTTTATCCGGTGCCGTTGTCATCGACATTAAAACCTCACAGATGCTAACTCTGGTATGCAGTTCTGAGCCATTGAGGGGAGGCCCAGTAAAGAGGAAAGGACGTCCATCACCCTAGTTAAAAGCCTGGCAGAAGAGTTCTGTTTTGTAGGCCCTGCAGAACTGTAGAAGGTCCCGCAGAGCCCTGATCTCATATAGGAGCTCATTCCTCCAGGCCAGGGCTGAAAAGGAATAATTTTTCAAGGGCAGAGAGCATTTGTAACCGCTTCCTAACATAAGGAGGTTATGCAGAAAGTCCATGATTCTCACCAGGACATTGAAAATTGCCTTACAAGGGCACGGGAGTGTTTATTTGCCAGCATGAATTCATAACTACAATCCTGATAGCAGGATGTAATACTTTTTAATCCTGAGCAGGGTTACACCCTTCTAAAGCCATTGAAATCAGGTTTGCACTGTCAGTGGCCGAGTTGTGTTGCTGGAACTGATCATGTGGGTGTTTGCTAAAAAGTTCTGCATGACTTACCATTCCATAACAGAATTACCACATGTTCAAGCCTACCTCAAATGGCTGAATCATTTAGACATTATCTCAGACATGAATTATCCCAGAGAAGCATCTCCCAGATGGCTTGAAAAACATTTAAAGGGCACCTAAGTACAAGGATCTTCTCTCTGTCTCTTAAAATGAGTAGAACAGTCTGTGATGACTTCAAATTGATGTTAACCTTTCTATCAGGACCTTTATATTAAAGGTGTTGGTGCTGAAAATACTTTTGTTGCTCAAGATACTATCCATAAATCAAACGAGTGATTCAGTACTAGATGTGAAAATGTGAAGTGGCCCTTAGTATTATAGTTTAACAAATCAAAGAAATTGAGCCTCACAATAGAAAAAAAATCAATATTTCCTGAATTTTATATGTTTTATTTACACTTTACTTAGCCCTTGGTGTATTAGAAAATGCATTTTATTTGTACTCATGATCAATTCTTTGTTTTATTTTCTCTCTTGTTAACAACACTATAATTGTGTTTGCCACTTATGTATGTGAATTGTGTATCTAGTTTAGATTTAATTTCGTGGGGGAAGTTCCTTTATGTTTCAATAGAAGGCACACTAGCCCATTAAAATACATTTAACATACTCATACTCAATCTTAGCCTTTCTAGTACATTATATTTTATCTTTTTATTTGTCTTTATGTCATCAGAATTATGTTAGCAAGGATCACAGAACATTTAGAAAAGTCAGTACAATTCAAATCTGTTCACATTCTGCCACTATACGTTAAGTTACTAGAAGATGTCTTGAAATTGTTTCACTTTTCCAAAATCCCAGCAGTATTTTATTTAAGCAAAATAATGTATGTATGGAACAACATAGTAGTTCTGCAGAATTCCGTAATTCTCGAATTCTGCAGAATTCCTGCAGAATTCCTGCAGAATTCCTGCAGAATATTTTAGCAGAATAAGAAGCCTAACTAATAGGTCACAGTAAAACTATGAGCAGGCCATTCTGAAAACCAGCTTATTGGAATTACTTGAACTAAAGACTGCTAAGTTAACGAACAGCTGTATATGAAGGCAATAACCATATTTTTATATGTTATGTGATTTACAAACTGCAGTCTCCAACTAATAGAATTTGTATGCATAATTACCAGTTTTATGTTTTACTCCATTTAAAAGTTGTGACCAAATATTGCAATGGGCACTTAAGTTAAGACAAATGCAATGGCTTAGTACACACATAATAAAAAATCATGGTTTGAAGCTTTCATGGTTGGAATCATAACAATCTTTAATTGCAATTTTTGGGGTTCAAGGCCATATTTGTTGATACAAACTTACCTCTTTAGACATTTCATCATTCTTTGCTGTTGTCATTATCAGTAATCAGTCTATTGATAAAAACAATTAGTAAGCATCTCAAGAAGGAAACTTTGCTTATATCTGTGCTATGAAGGTGGAGCCTCAGCTTGTGTCATTACACAAGTGTCACTGGAATTTCCTGTTCTCTGCAAATTAATTGAAGGATGATGTAATTGTATCTATTTATTATATAGTAAAGGTTTCCACACTTTACTGATAGAACATCCATTCTCCCAATTGATGTTATCAGGGTGATGTTCTATCTCAATAGCTTCCATTCTAGATACATTATAATAGCCATTAACCTCTGCAATTACTTTCACTTTATCAAACAAAATGTTGTGATTTTGATTTTCTTCTATGGCATACTGGGTGACTGCTGATTTTTTCTGGTTGTTTCAATTGCATATAATGTTTGTGTTCTGTCTTCCTAATAGTTCACTGAACCATCAGTCATCCCAATGGCCTGAATTGATCCAATAATTGCATCAGTATTTGTGTTGCTTAGAAATATTTTCCAGAATTTGTTAGGTCACATTAACATTTAACATTGATGGGTTAGAGGTATATAGTATATTTAAGAGGAATCATCCATCTGTGTAAAGAAGCAATAGTATAGTATCCTAGGCAACAAAAAATGTTTCAGAGGCTCTGAAGTGAAAGTGATTTAAATAGTTTCTAATTCAAATAAAGTTCACTGATTTGAAGGCCTACTGTGAAAGTGAACAACAACAACAAAATTTCCTTGACAGTAAATCCTGAATATCTTGAGCTACTTAAGTTTAATTTATAAATGAAATTATTTTGAATGTGGAAACAAAATTTCATGGTGCACTGATGAAACCATGGCATATACTGGCAAAGTTGATTTTATAGCAATAAGGGCAATTTCAATATTTTAGGTGAACAAATGAAATCATATAACTACTTCACATTTTATTCTCTCGTGTATCCAGCAAGGTGTGCAGTGTGACACATTGGCTGTTACTTTTATTTATTTTTTTACACTGAAAGATCAAATACACAACTTTTAAATAATCAACAAAGCAATATACAAAGACTACAACTAAAACAACCTACATATTTTAAATATCGCATTAACATAATCATTTGTATTCATCAGACATATAGAAAAACCAAACCATATGCCATTATGAAGGCACACCTATACCTGAAAAGTTTTCACCTGCTTAAAGGGGAAAAGAGAGCCAGTGGTGGTTAGAGTGACTAGTAGCGTTTCACTAGGATCTGGGAGAAACAGGTTTGAATCCCACATTGCTACGGAAGCTTGCTGAATGATCTTGGGCCAGTCTCAGCTTACCCTACTTCAGAGGGTAGCTGTGAGGATACAGAGGAGAGGAGAATAATGTAGGCTACCTTGGGTTCCCATTGGGGAGAAAGTGGGATATAAGCAAACCAACAAACCAACACACCCTGCTATCTGGTATAATTCCATAACTCTGGAACAGTATCAGAAAAGCTCCTTTTATTCATGGAAGCCAGACTTGACTCCACCTATGATAGCCTTTAGTTATTCTGTTATTTTTAAACACACTATTCTGAATAAATGTGCACTAGGTATTCAAATAAATGGATCTGTTATCTCACGATACTTTGCAAGCTAGTGGACAAAAGGCATGGAGGAGAAAGGAGGGAGAGTAGGTTTGCCACTCTCCAGGTGGTGGCTGGAGATCTGGAATTACACCTGACCTCCAGGTGACCCCACCCTCCATAGGCTCCCCCTCAAATCTCCAGGTACTTCCCAACCCAAAACTGGCATCTCTAAGGAAGAGGAACAATGGGAATGAAAAACAGAAACTGAAATAACATTGTTACGGAGGCAGGCAAGGTGGGGAGAAACTGTTAGAATCTAGTAATAAAACTTTTGCTAATTCATAGGTATTGAGTAGGATGTAGCATTGACTAAATCAAAATTAAAGGGCCTTGATTCTGGGTATCATAAACAGAAAAACTAGGAGAATTAAGAATGAACCAACAAAACAGCAAAAAGAAACATTTTGTATTGAAACAGTGCATTTCCCATTTCCAAATTCTGCCTTATCTATAAAGAGTGTTATTGTTGTTTTAAATTTAAATTGCTACCGCTTTGTGATCAAATACTTGTTCATTTTTGCAAGTGATGTAAAAGCCACCTCCATGGAAAATCCTTGTTTATTACTTGAAAAAAAATCAATTTCTTTGGGAAAGAGTAAAGATGTTCAGAGCTAGTCTTGCACAATTCTTTCTGCCTTGTATAATTTTAATTTGCTTGTTTATTTGTATTGTCTATCTCATTGTATTTCAAGGACTATTGGCAAAACATGAACACCTTAATTCATCAGGAATTAATTTCCTCAATGGTTTTTGGGGAAAAAGAACATTAGCCTACAGGGTTAATTTTATGGTTTTAGTGCAATTGTTATTTATCATCTCTTAGTTTATGGGGGGAAATTAGAGTTATTAGCCATTAAATTATCCATGAAAATCTGACACTACTCTAGACCAAACAAACCCTGGGGCTTGCTGATTTTCCCAGTATGAAACATCTGTAACTTTGGCTAGAAAGAACTTAGCACTGTCTAATTAAATTTACAAGATTTACAAGGTTCAGATATACTATTAGAGACCTCAACATTAGATCAAGAGTTTAAATTTGCACTTATTTTTAATGTAGTTAAAATATTTTAATTGGGGCCGTATGTTCCTAAGGTCTGTGGGGTTTTAATTGGCAATGGCTGCCAAATTGTTTACCATATTCTGTAGCAGTAGGGGTAGAAGAAAATGTTCTCCTTGCTTAACTGGGAAGAGGCACTCTTCAACTTCAGTAATTAAAAATATTTTATTGAAAATGATGGGGTAATTATAAGGTTATTTTCATGTCCTAATTTGATGTAAGGGAATTTTAAACCAACAAAAACCTACTGAAGCAAAAAATGATCAGCCTACAACATTCCCAGAGAGTGAAGTAATGTGAATGCTGGTTGCGGCTGAAAGGCAGCATCTTGGTATGGTTGTTGACTCTTTTGATGAGCCTGCTGCTCTCTTTGCTTGGATTCACACATAGATTCTGTATTACTATTTATAGAGCATCAAAGTATTTCATAAACACTAATCAGATCAATTATTAGCCATGGATTTTGCATATCTAAATAGTAAAATTTGTGGTATGTTATTCTAAAGGATTGACAAATTAACCCTGGAATGCTTTCATGCAGCTGAAATTTCTTCCAGATATATTTGTTGTTGTTGCGGGGGGGGGGGGAGAAGTATGTTATCTATCATATAAACAGACGTTTATGTCCTTACTTCTTAGATACAGATACCACGATGCCAGAGCCTTTAGTCTGAATTCATATTAATAAAAAAATGACACAAAAATGTTGGGATTTTGGTGCATGGGAAGATTCTTTGAATGGTGTTCAGCTTGACAAAAGTATGCCTCTTTGCTGAAAATGTGGTAAAACATTGTGTGTGTTGTAATGTGCTTTAAAAAAAAAAAAAGCAGGCTCAACAAAGCTGCTATGTTACAATTTTGTTGTGGCATGTGCTTTCATAGAAAACATTCAACTTTGAAATATTATCCTTAATTGGGTGTTAACTAGATATACTAGTCGAAAGAGAAGGTTTTCCCAAAGCAGGTCCAAACAACAGGCTACACATAGAACTATAAATAACTAGGTCTGCCAGGTCCTTACTTGGCACTGGTGGGGGAGTGAGAGGGAGCTCTCCAGGAGTGGTGTCACGGTGACATCACTGTGTGCAACATGATATCATCATGCTGGGGACATCACACAATGATGCTCTGGTATTTTAGGCAAAACTCTAGAGTTACCATAGAGTATTGCCCAAAATACCAGAGCGTTACACCATATACACTAGAAAATGCTACAGAGTGGGTAGCTATTACTAAATTTTGTATAAGGTTCCATATTCCACACAAGGCATACCAAACAAGGACAGGGCTGCTGTGGTCAGGCCCTGGCCATGAGCTTCCCAGTCTGAGTAGCCATTGTTAGAGACACTGATTTGAATCCAAAAGAGGCAATCTGCTAAAGGAAGGAATCTTCTGTTCATCAAACACAATTTTATTCTGTGAATTTTTGGATTCAACCCAGAATGCTGGCCTAGTGAAGACCTTTGCCTGATGTTGGCCTTTTTGTTTTCTTAATAGCAGTTATCCATATAATAATTAATTTCATTTGCTATTCAAAATCATTATTATTCACAAATACATTTTCTGTTTTATATGATTCATCAAGATGGTGCAGTCAAATATTTAAAGAGATTACTTAACACATTGCCCTTGATCTTGTCATCTCCTTGGAGATCCTGACATCAAGCACTTAATTTCTAAATTGGAAACTGTATTGATTTTTAAGAATAACTGACACTTTCTTTGATTTGATATTACAGAATTATTAGCATTCTGAAGCTGACACCTTCAGGTCAAGAAGGTGGATTGAACACAGGCTATCTAATACCTAATAACAGAGTTTCATGGCAGTTTGTCTTTCTACATAAGTGTAATTACACTATACGTTCTCTTAAAATATATTTCAGGACACTAGGGAAAATAAAATATTTACCAACTAATTTTTGTTTGCTAAATAAACTGGAATGGAATACTAATTTTAGACATTCATATCTGGAACGTTGTGCTATCCTTTTGATTTGAAGGATTTTTTGTTTCAGTCATGGAGCCAAATTATATGATTTTATAGATCCTTGATAATTTCCCCCATTGTTTTTAATAGAAGTAGGTGCAGGGGCTGTGGTATAATGGGAAAGACCAGAATAAGGAAGAGTGACCATTTAACACCTCCCTTGCTCTTTTCCATTGGAAGGTATATCCCCACTCCTGACATTTTCTTACCTGTGATGGTAAGAGTACTCATAATTTTTCTCCATCAGGAAGTAAAAACAGCTAAAATCAATAAAAAGTAATAACAGAATTGCACATGATATGTCTTTCTACTCTTGGTTTCTGTTTTTCTTGAACCACAATGATAGCATTTGTACTTCTTTTATCTAGAATATTTCTCCTGCATTACCAATCCTTTTCCTTCAGACTTAACATCACAAAATACAATTAATATGTGGTATGCTCACTCTTAAATTAAGCTGAATGCTACTTTCAAGAAAAAAAAATAAAAGGTTCTTTATAATAATAAAATCAAGTGCCTTTTGGATTTTTTTTAACATTTCTGTCACTTGAGCAAAATTAAATACTTCAATCAGAAATTTCAGAAACTGAGAAGGAAGCATGCTTTATATATGAAAGCATTTGTCAATGTGTGCAATAAATGCATTTATCACTCAAACAGGAATGGATGAGACTATTACAACATAGTTTCAGGTGTCAGTAGCAACGGTTGGAAGTAAAGATTGATTGGTATAGCAATACCTTTTTCCCTTGGGAAGAAAAGGATGCAATTAGAGTAGAAAGAACATCATTCATTTCTTTTTACTGAAAAGAATTATGAAAATATTTGGCAACCATCCTCTAGTACAATGGGATATCTTGTTTTATAAATTTTTCCTCTCTCTTTTTAAGAATCAGACCATGTTTTTAGCAGCTCATGGTTTTCATGCTAAAAAGAATTAGAATTCAGGGTTGCCACCTGTTTCTTAAGCAAGAGAGTAATCTAATTTGATATTCTGATGTTAAAAATAATAGAATATAGACTTTGAGCAAGAGTAACAGCTGCACCAGCAAGATGCCTTTCTACCATGGGTGACTAGGCATATTCACACCTTGAAGACTGTACCGGAATTCTGTAGGTCAAGGCCAGTGCCTTTAATTCTGTCAATAAGGTTTACAGGTTGCTGAACCTGAGTTCATTCCCAAGTTCAGAACAATGGACACCCCCAGTCTGAATAGGGACATTGGATTGTCATCTCACTATGGGTGCAGACTTTCTGTCCCCAAGGATTTTCCCTCTGCAAGCCACTTACAATATGCATTGTACCTTTGCATCCATTGCAAGCATTTCTTACAATATCCCTCATACTTCTGACAGATAAAAATACTCAAGAGATCTCAATTTGTACTTGTGTCTGAGAAAGGGAGCTTTGACTCTCGAAAGTTTATACCTTGAAACTCTTGTAAGGTACTGCTGGACTTGAATCTGTCTGTTCGTGAACATTTGCAAAGTATTTTGCTGAGAAAATCCCTCAAATTCCCTGATTTGGACACTGGCCATAATCTAGCTGAATCACTAGAAACCTAAAAAAGCTTCTGGGCTCTTTGTGGATGACTTTGAGCCAGTTACAGCGATGGGTGCCACTAGGATCCTGGTTGCTGTGAAGGCCGCCGCTTATGCCACCTTGCCTGCTGTAGATACTTAAATCAATCACTGATTAATAATGCACATTATAAATCGAATGGAAAGGGCATCTTTCTTTCTGCTCCAAAACAGGTGGCCATTCATCCATTACTTTAAAGAAAGCTGAGAAAAATCATGTGGACAGCTATTGCCTGCTGTCTAATTTGTTCTTCCTTGCAAAATTATAGGGGGGGGTGTTTTAGAGCAACTCCAGGCCTTCCTGGATAGTTCATCTACTCCAGACCATTTTCAGGCTTGCCTGTGGAATGGGGTTGGTGCTGGTGGCCCTAGAAGAAAATGCTGCCTAAAGACAGGCAAAGGCTTTGCCTTTCTGTTGCTCTTACTGTACTTGTAAGCAGCCTTTGACACAGTGGACCATGGCATCCTGTTGAGATGTTTGGAGATTGAAGGAATGATTCAGGGATGTGCTTTGGAATGGTTTCAATTGTTCATAATGGACATAAATTAGAAAATTACTATAGGGAACAAGTTTTCTACAGTGTGGGAACTGCTTGGTGCCAGTTTGGTGTAGTAGTTAAGTGTGCGAACTCTAATCTGGGAGAACTGGGTTTGATTCCCCACTCTTCCACTTGCAGCTGCTGGATGACCTTGGGCAAACCATAGTTCTGTCAGACCTGTTCTGGAAAGAGCTCTCTCAGCCCCATCTACTTCACAGGGTGTCTGTTGTGGGGAGGGGAAGGGAAAGGAGTTTGTAAGCTGCTCTGAGACTCCAAGTGAAGGGGCGAAGTATAAATCCAATCTTCTCCTCCTCTGCTGCTTCTGATTTGTGGAGTTCCACAAGGTTCAATATTGACCTCAATGCTATTCAATCCCTATGTGAAACCCTTAAGAGAAACTGTTTGTGGTTTTGGAATAGGACGTGTTACCCAAACTGGACCCAGAGAAGCTGAAATTAGCTTTAAAAAGGGTTCCAGAAAGGAATAACACAAGACCTTGGTTGCCAGGGTGGATCTCAATAGTGGTAGGTTAAAATAAAATTATGAAAAAAGTAAGTGAGAGAGAGTGATTGTAAACACAGTAATTTTATTGTATACAAAATAAAATAAAGCAAAAATGTAAAGAGCCTACACTGGGCACCTGAGAACTAATTCCTGTTGTGTAGTGGATTTGATGCATGAAGAACCAGGACACAGCATGATTGTTAGCTCATAGTTTACTAGCACACACAACAGAACAAAGAATACCGGCTAGGTGGCCAACTGTATACAATCCCTGTGGACCACCCACAGGTCCCATTGGAGGGTATAACTTCCCACCAAGGTTCCTATTGGTGCCGTGTGAGGTTTCAGGATCCTAGTCCTTATTCTTCTCTGAGAGTCAACCTCTGCAGTAAGTCGCTGGCGCCTAGTGGCGGTCAGTGGACATAACCCCCCTGCCCCTGTAGTTCAAACCCAGCCTATGTAACATAGTCTTTTAGATAGGTTGGGGTCCAGCATTCTCACATGGAATGCCTTGGAGTCAGAACTGGAATGTCAGGAAGCCTGTCCAGTCCTGTGCCCTGAGTACAGGAAGGTGGAGGCAGCAGAGCCTCTTCCGGTGCCGAGGAGGAGGCAGGTGCTCTGTCCTCTGGTGCGTCCGCAGCCACGGGGGCTTCTTCCTGCAAACTCCTGCTGGGAGTTTCTTGTTCCGGGATGTCTGGCAGCCCCGCCTCGGTGTTCCCTGGGGCTGGGACCTCCACCAAAGCCAAGAGCATGTGCCTTCACAACTGGTCAACGTGCTTCCACAGGACCTGTCCACAGTCTGTCGAGACCTCGTAGAACATGGGGCCAGTGGGGTGGATGATTCAGCCAGTGATCCATTCGGGGACCTTGCCATAGTTCCTGGTCTATACAGGGTCCTCCGGGAAGAATCCCTGCAGTGCCTCCCTCCGCTTGGACAGGTTGCACAAATATGGGGCCCTGTCTGGGTGCAGTCTGTCCAAGAGGATCACGGGCCACTGGCCCATGAGGAGGTCCACAGGACAGCAGCTGCTGACCAGGTTCAGGGTGGTCTGCTGCACCAAGAGGAAGTGCACCAGATGGAATTCCCAATCCCCCTCCGTCAGGTTGCTGAGGGCTTCCTTGGCAGTGCACACCATCCACTCTGCCTGGCCGTTGGTGACAGGGTGAAACGGGGCAGACTGTATGTGCTGGATCAAGTTGCTGTGAAGGAACTCCTGGAATTCCTCCGAGGTGAACGCCGTCCTGTTGTCCAAGACGATGGTGTCTGGCAACCCGTGGGTAGCGAATATTCTGCAGAGTGCCCGGATGGTGGCTTTGGAGGAGATGGCAGAGACTGGGCTTATCTCCAGCCGTTTAGAATAAGAGTCCACTGTTACCACAAACAGCAGTCTGTGGAATGGCCCGGAGTAATCTATGCAAAGCCTTGACCACAGTGTCCAGGTGGATTCCCATGCTTTAGTGGGTACACTCAGCAGATTGGGCCTGACAGCCTGTCATGTTTGGCAATGCTTCACCCAAGCCTCCACCTCCGTGTTTATCCCTGGCCACCACACATAGCTTCAGGCCAGGGCCTTCATCTGGACGATGCCAGGATGGGCCTCATGTAGAGTTTGTATTACTCTGTGATGTAGAACTCTGGGGACTACCACCCTGACTCTCCACAATAAACAGCCCTTGTAAGCAGTCTGTCAGGGTGAGGGTAGAGGGGCGCAGGCAGGCCCTCCCCAGGGGCAGAGTCTCTTAAGAATCGCCTCCGTGATAATGGAGGTGGTGGAGCTGGAATCGAGCTCCATGGTGCAGGGGGAACCCCTCTATTTGGACCTGGACCTGGATCTTCAGGGCAGAGGACTGGCTCGGAAGCTGCAGTACCTGTTCAGCTGGATTGGCCGTGAGGAGGTAGAGCTCTTCCTTGGATTTGTCTTCCTCATAATGAGCGGCTGCTTTACAGTGGTGCCATGGTAGCACCAGATGGGCTTTGGACCCCCTGGAAAGGCAGGCTCTTGCAATGTGCTCCGAGCAGCCGCAACTGTGGCACTTAGTATCCCCTAACCGGCAGGTTTTACGGTTGTGCTTATTCCCACAACTCACGCATTCCTGGCAACCTGGCTCATGAAGAGGAATGGAGCAAGTTGCTGGTGCTGCATCCCGGCATCTGGTGGATTGCTGAATGCGGTGGACTTCCGGTCTTGGTCAACTTGGTCAAGGTTCACCCGGTGCACGGCGGTCGCAGTTGAGGGATGGTTCCTCTCCCAGGTGGTGGTGGTGGAGAAAGAGGATGCGAGGGAGCATTTTTCATCCTTGAGGATCTGTCGTTGGAGCTTCTCATTGCTTGGAATGCAAATAAGTCTGTCACGGAGGGCCGTGTTGAGTTGGGGCCCAAAGGTGCAGTCTGAAGCAAGCCAGCGGAGCTCAGCCAGGTATGCGGTGACTGACTCCTATGGCTGCTGTTTCTGGGAGTGGAAAGCCACGTGGCACATGATCTCTGATGGCTGGGGAACAAAGTGGGCCTGGAGCTTCTCGATTATGTCCTTGAACAAGGCATCTGCCAGCTTGGTTGGGGAAAGCAGGTTGCAAGCTAGCTCCAATGTGGCGGGACCGCAGGAGCCAATGAGGAGACCTCTTTTTCTTTCCTCGCTGGTGACCTCGTAAAAGATCAAGATGGACTGAAGTCCCTCGACCTTGGCTTCCCAGTGCTGCGGGCAAGTAGGGTCAAACGGAGAGACCAGTCCCGATCCTGGAGTAAGTGCCATTGTGCTGCATGGAGTGGGAGGAGGTGAAGAGGGAGGTGAAGAAGGCGTGGAACTCGCTTGGTCTTCAGTGCTCATGGATCCTCAGGTTTTGGTCTTTCTCTGCAGTTTCCATGGCCTGGCCACTCAGCGGGATCCCACCTTTGTCACCATTGTTGTGTAGTGGGTTTGATGCATGAAGAACCAGGACACAGCTGATTGTTAGCTCATAGTTTACTAGCACACACAACAGAACAAAGAATACCAGCCGGGCAGCCAACTATATACAATCCCTGTGGACCACCCACAGGTCCCATTGGAGGGTTTAAACTTCCCGTCAAGGTTCCTATCAGTGTCCACGTGAGGTTTCAGGATCCTAGCCCTTATTGTTCTCTGAGAGTCAAGCTCTGCTGTAAGTCGCTGGTGCCTAGTGGCGGTTAGCAGACAAAACAATTCCCTAGCACATGCGCACACACACCAACAAGTGGGCACACTTAAAAACAGATAGGAGGGAGGAAATTAGGGAAGGAGGTTACACTTAATCAGTTTGTAATGCTAGCACACTCTTTCTTTCCATCCCTGGGATTTCCCAATGTCATTGCTATACCTAGGTGCTTTTATGAGTCTCTCCACATTTCAGATCCTCTTGGCACTGTAAAAGGGATTGTAAAAGGGATTGTCTATTAAAACAACTAAGTCCAAGATAAGAGGGGGATTCCACTAACCAAAGGGATCTCAACTGGAGAAGGGGGGAGGCTCCTCATTGGTGTCATCAATACGCTGATGACACCCAGCTCCAGTGTTCCCTCTAAGCTGAGTTAGTGTGAGATAGCTACCAGTTTCTTAGCCTCCAGCTCACAGATTTTCATCTTAGCTCAGGAAGGATGGCTCCAGAGCAAACTAATTTATGCAGTAGCCAAATCGCTTGCTCACAACTTTAATACTGTAGCTCACAAAGTAGAATTTGTGCTCACAAGACTCCACAGCTTAGAGGGAGCATTTCTTTATTGCCTAGTGATGCTATGGAGTCTCTGAATCAATGCCTGACTGCTAAATTAAATGGCTAAGGATAAACAAGCTGAAACTCAGTCCTTACAAGATGGAGGTAATGTTGATTGGAAAGGACAAGGCCTTGATACTTTCTAGTTTTGATGGGGTACAGTTGTCTCTCACTGACTTGGTTGAGAACTTAAGGGTGGTTCTGGATCCAGCTTTATTGCAGGAAAAGGAAGCAGATGCAAAAAAAAAAGTTTTATCAACTCCATTTAGCTCAGAAGATGGCCTCCTACCTTGACTAGGCTCACCTAGCCACATGGAACAGTTTCCCTGAGGATATTAGGAAGGCCCCTGTGCTTTTATCATTTTGCAAATGCGCAAAGCAAAATTGTTCAGAAGGGCAGAATTGTTCTTGTAGAGGAGAAGAGCTGTGTGCTGTAATGTAATCAATCAGCTCTGGAGTTGGCCTGTTGTAGGGATAACGTGTTTTCTCCTGTCCTTCAATCCCAGCCCCACTGTCTTATGTTATTTTACAATAAATGTTTTTTGTTAGATTCATCTGTTGTCATATTTTGTAATCTGCTTGAGGGTTGACTGAATAGCTTTGTTTTACTAGGGATCTTTGCTATTAGATTCAGTTGTTATTTAAATGTTATCATATTTTGTAATTGGCTTACTGATTGATTTAATAGTTGTATCATACTTGTGATCTGCCTTGAGTTCCAGGGAGAAAGGTGGACTATAAATTAAAATAAATAATACAAATAAAATAAAATAAATATTGCTGTATTATGTCAACAAAGGAAATTCTGAACACTCATTGCTCTTAGAATCTTTCATATAAAAGCATTCTTGCACTGCCTCTTGGGAGTCACTGTTTCACTACCCCAGAGATGTATGCTAATCTGTGTGCTACTCTGTAACCAACAGTTGAAATAAACAATGAATAACCCAGTTGATTGTTTAGTGATTTATAACTAAACATAGTTGTTTTTAAGTCTCCCCATTTGTTTTTATCTCTTTAGATTAGCAGCATTTTATGCATGTGAGAGAGTGGGGGGCATGAGTGATCTGTGCATTTTAATAACAGGATCCATGAAGCCAAACTCCTAGATTTCCTGCTCTTTCAGTCCTGGATTTTTTGATAACTGAGGCTGGATGTCACTCCCAGATGACTTTAAACAAAACTGTCCAGTCATGACTGTATTTTATTCTTCCTCTGCAGTTTTTTAAATACATTTTTTATTCTTTTATGCAGTATACAGAACAAAACACAACCAACATAGCAAAGTAATATAAACATAAAATCTAGAAGAATTGTAACACAACCTGAATATAAGAGCTTAGTTTACCACGTCAGTATAGGCAGCAGTATATAGCAAACCTAGAAAACTTAGCAGACCTTTGATCTAAGTATGTAAGATTTGTTTGTTGGAGGCCAGGTTCCTTGAGCATCTCAATGTGTTAATTGGTATTGATGGTGAGTGTTGGTTACAGGAACAACATCTGTGATATTGAGGGTTAGTAGGGAGTACTTTGTGAGCTGTCATGTACCTTATCACTGGTGGCCAAGTCCGTGTGAATTTAGAGCATATAGTAGTGTTTGGTGATTGATTCCTTTGGCAATAGTCTGCTATTTTCACCATTACGAACTATTCCCACTGTTTGTCACACCATTAGTGCTGGAGGGTGGGAGATTTCCAAGAAGCCACTATTGTTAACTTGGCCGTTTCAAGAAGTGTTGATGTGAGTTCTCTTGTATCCTCTTTAACTGAGTTGTCCCATGTGTTCAATAGCATGACTTCCGGTGTGCAGGAAATTCTCTGAGAGGTGATCTCATTATTCAGCACTTTTCAGCAGTAAAAGCTATACAGAGTCAGGATCTTTTCCAGAATGCAATCCATTTTGGTTAACTGTCCCTAGACTCAGCCATTTTTTTTCAGTGCTGGATCAGTATAAGTGAAAGGGCAAAATACTGTCCCTTCCTGTGGATATCTCTGTGCTCTAATGAACCTAAGAAAAGGCATGCTGCATCAGTCCAATGGTACATTAGGGACCAATCCTAATCAAGTCTACTCAGAAGTAACTTCCATGTTATTTAATAGGTCTTACTCCCAGGAAAGTATGCTTAGGGTTACAGCCTTACCTTACAATCCTGTTACCCACTATAGCCAGTAAGAAGCTCAGAGAGGGCTATAAATAGGGCAGAAGCCAATCTTCACTGTTTTCATGCTTCCCCAAACCTGTTCAGATTTTAAAGATGAAGGTTTATATTTAAACACTTTGGCTAATAGCCAATGGTGGACCTGTTATCCATGAACTGAATTCTTTGTTAAGCTAGGGGTCTCCAGTCTTTTTAAGCCTATGGACAGCTTTGGAATTCTGACACAGGGTGTTAGGTGCAACCCCAAAAATAGCTGGAGGAGTTGGAGCCAACTAAAAAATAGCTGCCACAGGAGACACAGCCCACCACAAAATATAAGGAGTTGAGGTTATGCATAACCCTTAAGCATTTGGATGCCATTTCAGGCAGAGGCTTTGCTTAACAGAATGCCCTTTAAAATAAACATTGTTTTAATTTTTTGTTTGTTTGTTGTACATACAGCTTACCTTTGGTCATACAGTGAATATCCTTGTGGTGTGGTGGCAGCTGCTACCAAAAGCTCAGCCAATCAGATTTCCAGTGGCCAATCAGAAGCCCTACTAGGCAAAACTCCCACCTGGTCACATCCACTTTCTAAAATCACTTGGTGGGCACCAGAAAAGGTGTTGGAGGGCACCATGGCACCACACTGGGGAGGTCTGATCTAAGCCAACACACATTACTGCAATGCATGACAGTTAATTTCATTTCTTTTACTGCATTTATACCCCACTTTTCTCCCCAGTGGTTTACATGGTTCTCTTTCTTCTGTTTTGAGGTAGGTTAGGCTGAGAGTGAATTACTGGCTCAAGGTCACCCAGCAAGTTTCCATGGCATAGTGGTGATTTGAACCTGAGTCTTCTAGTCTTACCACTATACTGTAGTGGCTCTCATTTATACATTTTTTTTTTGTCAGTGGTCTGTGCTGAACTTACTACATAAAACTTCACTGGATGCCATTTAGTTTTATACTATGGGAGAGAAGGGGGGGTTCTTTCCACTTTTTCCTACACCATGTGTAACATGAGAAGTTATGAAATGAGGTAAGGTTCAGGAGAATAAGGTTTAACTTCCCTTTCCAGACTACCTTTTTTGGTTTGTTTAAAAGTAGGCCTCTTTTAATGTTTTCTTCATATGTGACTGAAAGATTGACTGCCTTTCATACTGAAGCTTATAGTAGCTTGGGATGGGCAACATCTTTTGAGGAAACAGTACAACTTAAAGTTGTCAAGAAATCTTAGATCCAGCGTCATTACATGTCTGTTCTAGTTTGACCCAAGTCTGTGCTCCTCTCCTTCTCTTACTGATTGCAGAATACAGCCATATATTAAGACAAGATGGCAGACAGCCTGTCAGTGAGATGGGGTGGGGTTGTCTCCATACCCATCACACACTGTAGCATTTGCTGCAAACAAAACTTTTCCCCCCTGTGCCTGGCAGGTACACTTTAAAAAAGGAACAGAAGAGCAAACGCCTCTCTGCTTATGCCCTGTACCTGATGTTATCAACACTGTTGCAAAGCGGCCTATTCACCCACTCTTCCTTGGTGGCAAAATTCATGTCTCACTCTGCTGACTGGTAAATGCTGCTGTCTAGGGTTGCCAGCAGGAAGTTCACCCAGGGGGAATGACTTCTGTGAAAATCCAATGGTGTCTTTCTGGAGCGAGTGGATGTGATATTATCACATCACCAGTGCCTCTTTAGGTAAAGGTAAAGGTTTCCCTTGCACGAAAGCCAGTTGAATCCAACTCTAGGGATGCGGTGCTCATCTCCATTTCCAAGCTGAAGAGCCAGTGCTGTCTGAAGACATTTCCGTGCTCATGTGGCCGGCATGACCAAATGTTAAGGCATCCCTGACTATGTGATCGCATCACTTCCAGTTGCTGTGGAAGTGATGTCGTTGTGTGCCCAGTGACACTGATGGTTGCATTCCCCTCATTTTTCTCCCACCACCCAGATGAGTGGTGATGGATATAGGCAGCAGAACCAGAAGAGCTCCCACTGAAACAGGATATCTGGCAACCCTGCCCTGTCAGTTACATATCAGCTGAGTTTCTCTCTTCTCATTTTCTCCCTCATTCTAAACTTCTTGAACCAGGCGCTAGAATGAAAAAGAGATCTGAACATTTTTAATAGGATTTTTTTTTTCCTGTTCACATTAGTTATAACAACAGTATCACAATATGATGTGCCACCAAACAGCAGACTCCAAATCATTGGCTAAGTTGTTCACTTTTGAACCATTATGGTCTTTAAGTGCCATTGTGATGTCATGCAATGTCACTTCACACCCCTCATTTTTGCTTCCACTGGAGCAATGGCAGGGGCCATGAGATTGCTCACCATAACAAGCAATCTAGTAAACCTAAGTACAGAAAATATGCATGGGCCTCTAGAGGATGCGAAAACTTGGCACTTGGTCTCATCTTATGTGTATCTAACTGGTGCATTTACTTCACAGGTGGTATTGTTCCAAATAAAACTTTACCATAGGCAACTCTAAATTTTGAATCACCCCTTTGTCAGCCAGTTTGAAATATATCCAAGCTGAGTGTGAACAATAATTCTCATTAATCCAAAAGAACAGTTGTCAAGAGTAAAAGTCTTTCACAAGTTACGCAAGCCAAAGAAGGAATGAATGGATATCATACCAGTATGTTTGCTGGCATTATGCTTGATGCTCATGCTCTAATAATTGTTTCCTGCTTTGTGCATTATGCTTCCCTCTCTGGCTTCACCTTTATGCTCATTTTTTCCCCATAAGAGGGATTCTATTTTGTTCTGGGGTGTGTATGTGTATAAACATTTTGGGTTACTAGAAAGTATTGTCTCCCCTGACAGTGACAAAAGTTAATCCAGTAGTCACCTTATCGGTGACTCCTATTGTAGCACTATTACCTTTGGGAGTTGCTACCCTTGTTTTTTTTCTTATAAAAGCAAGTCCTCATTCTTCAAATTGAAATTTTTATGCAACGCTATCAATTAAAAGGCCTGTTTCAAAACATTCTTAAGTGGGGTGAATCAGTATCCCAGTCAGGCATACAGCCTTTGGCCCTATCCTGGCTACAGCCCTGACTGTATAATTTCTCTTTTATTTGTATGGAATAGAAGGTAGGATTGTGCTCTGGCAGCAAGAAGATATATACCAATATAGACCCCACAGAACATTGTGTGATATCCGGGATGTTGCAGGAGAATCTACAGCTGTATTGGAATAACCTAGCTGTGGACAGGAGTTATAAATTAATACAACTTCTATATATCACCCCATCTGCAACAGGTGGAAAAAAAGCAATATAGATACTAGGTGGAATGATTGTAATAATCAGAATTAAAATGCATTCAGGGATCAACATAAACCAATAACTACAGACGCTAACCTCTCAGTACATTCTTCTTTCTTTAGGAGGTTCAAGACACTGTGGTAAACAGCAAGTATATTAGGAGTGAATAATAGCTTTTGGAGCAAGGACTCCTGAGCTAACTGATTGCTTAAGGGTGACAAATGTAATCTACAGTGTGTTTTTTCCCCTTTAACACACTTTTTCTTCTATTAATACATACTAAGACAAATTGCTATATCTATTTATTATGTAGTTTACAATACAATCATGATATTAAGCCAAATAAGACTATTTACCAAAGAGAGAAGATGATAAAATTGAAATAGATTATTCTAGGACACTCCATTAAGTAGAAGGCTTCACTGACCTCTAAGGATGAGGCACTTTGACAGTGTTTTATTCAGATGTATGGGACACATTGGTCATTTATTTAAAATCTATGAGGATATCAAGGGGAAAGCTATTCACATTTACCAAGCTTTTTGCAAATTTCAAAACCTAATTCTACACTGAACTTGTGACATGGCAAAATACTGGTTAAATTATTTTTTTTCTTTTCTATCTATGCCTGCTTTCTCAAATGATAGGAGTTTGTGCAGTCTTTTGTAGGGTGAACACAACCAGCTGGTGAAAAGAGGAAAGAGACCCTTTTTGACCACCAAAAAAGGCTTATGTTGAATGCCATGGGACCTATATGGACAAAAGCCATGTGGAATACAGGCTGTAATTAGGAGGGCAATCAGCCAAGACTGAGCAAACTGGATGGATCAACCATAATTTTTTCCCTTGGCAATAGTGCTGAAAACAGAATTCCAAGAGAAAATGAGCATTTAATGTATATTTTGTAATAAGGATTACCCCATATTTTCTACCACTGACTACATACAATATATACCCTTGAAGAGCAAACCCCTCCCCCACACAAAACCAGGACTTAAAAAAAAAGAGGTGCCAGAACTCTCAAGAGGGAAATTAAGTTTTCAATCTATATACTGAAAACTCATGAACTTTTAAACATTTTAAAAATAATTTTGTCAAAGAGGTTCTAGAACTCCATTCTGGCACATTCCCCTAGGAAAAAAAATGCCCTGCAAAACTATTACCACTTGGCAAGTTGGATGTAAGGAGGAATGCCTGATACTCTCTACAGGAGAGGATCCTGGAGGGTACTACCCCTCCTAAAATTTCTTCCAGCAGCCAACAGCACAGGGAAAACTTAACTTTTGCCCTTCCTATGACCAGCCTCCAAACACCATCTAAGTAGCTGTTATGAATATCTAATCCAAGAAGAGACCAAAGACATACAAAGGAGTTTTACATACAGCTCTCTATCTGAATTCAGCATCCATGGCCCTGAAATCCAAACGGTACTTACACAGGTCTAGAGTTTGGATTTATTCTTCCTTATTGTGCTCCTGTCAGCTGAGCCAGTGTAGACAGCTAAATGGCTAGTGTAAATGTTGCATCATTTTGTAACATTGATGTATTAGATAAGTTCAATAAAATACATCTACAGAGACCATCATGTATAGCATGGCTTGGATCCAACACAGGGTTTTTGAAAAATGAAGGGTTTTTTTCCCATCAGCAAAGTGCTACTTACCCAGCACTTCTACTTTATCCTGGCTTGTTAGTCAATGCTTGCTCTGCCTATGACTGATTCTTACTAGAGTCAAACATCTTCCTGCCCTAAGCCAACCTTGCAACAGACTGCTTTTTCTACCCCTCTTTCACTCTCTTAAAGGCACAGCAGCATAATAATTTCCCTCCCCAATGGGAAAAAAGCAATTTCAGTGGACACCTTGGCTCTTTTAATTGCTGCCTCCACAATCTGCTTACAAACACTCCCATTTACATTTCTTATGCAGGGTATTGCAGATAAAACAAACACCCTGGCGTTTCCCATAGCAAAGTTCCCTCCCCTATTTATATCCAGCCTTAGCATTCACAGCTGTTACTGCTTGATACTTACTTCCTCTGTTCAGTGAAGTGCATTTAATGCAGTTCACCTGTGTCTTTACTGAATGACCGGAAATCACAGTGGAGTGAGGAGGCTTTTCCAGAGGTATTGTTAGTATTTTGGATTGTGCCTGTGAATGTTCTTCTGTATCTGGTTGGTAGGCAGTGTTTACAGGGAGTCAAAACCTGCCCAGGGATGTAAATGAAAAGTTAGAAGGGGAAGAAATGTTTGTAACGGAACAACTGGGGTGATTGGGTAGATGTATTTATTTATTTATTATTTTCCACTTATATCCCGCCTTGCCGAAAATATTTGGTTGTATTTGTGTAAGGATTGTGGCAACTTGTGACATTTTACCATCAGCAATCTTTGATGATCAAGAAGTACATCACTTCAAATAATTGATTATGTCCTTTGGTAGAGACATGATAGAGACTGTGTGCTGATGTTTTGTAATTATTATGAAGGGGTTATAGATGATACAATTGCTCTGCTCTTGGCTATGGCACTAGGCAATTTGAGTTACCCTTCTATTTGGAGAGAATGTGCATATCATTGAAAAAAAAATGGCTGTCTTTCAAAATGTAACCATTGAGACTAGATCCTGGGTGTTGAAAGAACTTTATTAATCAAACATGTACAATTCCTATATTTAATTTAAATGAATGTTTTACTAAAAAGTATATTGACTGTATATTAAAGCTGCAATGAGCAGCAGATGATTATTTTCTTTAGTTTTTTGTGAGGAAAAGATTAATCCCAGCCTGCTAGCCTCTGAGAGGATATAAGAACATAAGAAGAGCCCTGCTGGGTGAGACCAATGGTCCATACTAGTCCAGTATCCTGTTTCACACAGTGGCCAACCAGTTCCTCTGAATGGCCAAGAACAGGGTATAGAGCCCAAGGCCTTCCCCTGATGTTGCCTCCTGGCTCTGGGATTCAGAGGATTAGTACCTCTGAATGTGGAGAGAAGATGGGGCTCAGCTTTCCCACCTTTGCAGTGTCAGCAACCAATAATAAACAAGTTGGTGATATAATGAAGTTTTGCAGTCAGCTGGGTGCCACTGTAAGTTGAGATGGCACCTGAGTTTATGGTGGGCAGATAGAAGAAAGAGAGACAGCCAGGCTTTGCCAATAGGAGCCTGATCATCTTTGGTACATTTCTAGCTTAAAGAACTAACCAAAGCTAGGATAAACCATAAGTGTGTTATATCTGAATAGAGCCAGTCAGTGTGTCTGAAGTAACTTCTACTCATGAATGTGAGGTATATCCTGTATTTCTTGGAGTTTTGCTTATCCAAGACTGCTAGCCTTGTATAGCTAGCATTCATTTCTAGGTGAGGCTGACATATTTCCAAATGGGGCTTCAAACGAATGATCGGATAGTCTGTGATTTCTTGTAGCACTATAAGCCAGCTTTAAACCAGATGGGTTGATGCATACTAGACATTCAGGTTTAAGATGGGTAGCTGTGTCTGTAGTAATAGAAAAGAGTAAGAGTCCAGTAGCACCTTAAAGGCTAACAAAATTTGTGGCAGGATATGAGCTTTCATGTGTCACTGCTCACTTCTTCAGATGCAATTCAGAAGGCTTGCTTAACACTCTTATGTACTGCATGCAGAGTAGTGGAGGTTACAGTTTTGGCTTTGGATTACCTCAAAGAAATTTTGTTATGAACAAGTCTAGACTTTATCCAGATTCTCTCACCAAATTCAAACCTCGCCACAACAGGGTTCATATCAACTTCTGAGACCTACTTTGAGAAGAAAATGCTACCTGTGAAAATGGTAGCTGACATCAGGAGAAGAGGCTTTTCCTTAGCTGGTAATGACCCTCCCATTATTTCATCAGAACTATAATTTTCCTTACTATCTGCAGTCAGCCCTACTGCCTCACTTTATAATGACAGAATAGGGTTGCCAGATGATGCCTGGCACCCGGTGGGAGATGGAGAGCAGGGACATGGAGGCACCATCATAGCCCATGATGTGCTATCACTTCTGTGGAAAACTGGAAGTGCAGTCACTGCCCTAGGAAGCTCCAGAAACTCTGTGGTAAAACCATAGATTTTCCAGTGATTCTAAGAACAACATGATTTTACTTCAGGGTTTTCCCAGAAGGTGATGCCACATGTGACACCACCAACTACTTTTTACTTTCCTTCTGCTGGTAGGAGGTCTCTCACCATAGCAGAAGACCTGACAATCCTGGGATTAAGCATTTTGCTTGAAACTGGCAAGGTAGACCATGTTTGTTTGTTTGTTTCCCCCCAGGCGTTCTTGGAAAGCATCAACAATTATCCAGTACAGCAATTGTTCCCAACCTTTTCGAATATGAGGACTTCTTCATAGCATCAAAAACAATTGTGCCCCCACACAGCATAGTAGTTGTACTATTAGTATCCGTGATTGGGAAAATATATAATGGATAAAAGATCAAAAGAATACTTGGTGTGCATATAGATTACTGGACCCCTTGCAATAATTCCTTGGCCCCACGTGGGTCCCTGGCCCCCATGTTGGAAACCACTACAGTAGAGTGCCCTTGAACCTGCTCTACAAAAAGTGTGGGGAATACTCCTTGAGGAAACAACTCTTCATCAGGAACTACAATGAAAGCATATGTCCTCACACTTTAAGAGATGCCATGCTTGCTATTCCCCTTCCGAATGGTTCTTCTTCTGGCTTCTGCTGCTCCATATATGGGCCCCATAGAGTTTAACCAGTTATTTCTCCCTGGTAGTCATTCTTGTGGCATTTATTTTCATCATGGTGGTTTGTTGAAACCAAAGGTATTTAAGCATCTAAAACTACAAGCACTGCACCACAGACATGGATAAAGATCTTGGCAGATTCCTAGAGACCAAGTATTACACAGACTTCAAAAGTGCTGGAAATGTTGACTGGCTTGCCAGCTACCGCTTTTTGTAGGGGACGGCCGGAGAACTGGAGCCAAGAGGAAATGGCAATCAAACAGGTTTTCATTCTGGATGCAGCTGTTGAAGTAAGGAATTCCTGAGGCAAACAGAGTAGAGCAGAAGACTGGAAATGTGATATTATACTTAAATGCAATGTTTTACTGGATGGCATAAGAAATGTCCAATTAAACAATGCACAAATGTGTGATTTTACTACATACTCTCCAGAATCAGTGTTTACATTTTAATCAGCAGACAATTACAGCATTCTTTAGCATTATTGCAGTTGATGGATATAATGTCCTTCAACTCTTCTGTATACTTACCAAAGGTCTTATCTCAGTTTGGATAGTTCTATTCATACATATGCTGATAATTTGGTAGTGATCAAGGTTGTGCAGGGAAGATATTCTTAGTATTCATCAATGTAATTATTGCAAAACAACTTCCCTTTTTATTACTAGTAAAAAAACCCAAACCTGAATAGGTGAGATCTTGACATTCCAGGACCTGACGATTTTTTTAAAATGCACAAAATAAAGGAAACTTTAACTTATAACCTTCAGCTTTTTTTTTCCTTTATGAAGAGAGAGAAATGTAATGGTGAAATGCATTTTCTGTCTGAGATGTTACTATCTGGCTCCTTCTAGTGGATCATTAGTAGAATGTCCAAAATCCTAAGTGGCAGTTTTATTTAAGAAATATAATATTAACAACATCTACACTGATGTATTCATTCATTTATATCTATAAGGAGTAATTGAGATTAGGGAGTATGGAGTTGTGTAATGCTAAAGTTACTGTTCTTACCATTGAGGGTAATATTTGCTCCTTTTGGCATTTATTTCCTTTTTGACATATGACTCAATTCAACCCATAAAAATTAGGGTCTCATTTAGAGTTGAGCCTTAAACAGGAAATCCACCTTTCCTCATTCATATTTCTTCAGTTAAGAGGTGCCTACCTTTGATTATTTTTTTTAAAAAAACAACAGCCATCAAGTTTCTAGATCTGTTGCTGCTTCTTTAGGCTGAGACAGAATGCAGACAGTGACAAGATCCCAACTCATATGGCCTCAGTGAGCATCTGATATAGGAATCATGGTCATGAAACTAGTCACCCAGATCTTCCCAGTTCAATCATTCCTTCCCATCCTGGTTCTTGGTTCCTAGTTCCTAGATGATTGCATGGGAATTTGTTGTTCAGTCGCACAGTCGAGTCCGACTCTTCGCGACCCCATGGACCAGATTACGCCAGGCCCTCCTGTCTTCCGCTGTTGGCTGAAGTTTGCTCAATTTCATGTTCGTTGCATCGATGACACTGTCTAACCATCTCATCCTTTGCCGTCCCCTTCTTCTTTGACCTTCAATCTTTCCCAGCATCAAGGTCTTCTCCAGTGAATGCTCCCTTCTCATTTGGTGGCCAAAGTATTTGCATGGAAGGACACATGCAATTTCCCCTGCCCATCTTGTTCCTATATTCAAATATTTACTGAGTGGTTAATCCTATTGAATAACAGAAATATATACAGAGAATGCCTAGTACTATTGCATAACACACACACACACATACACAATGTCTATTTTTTGTGTGTGCTTTTAATAGAGCATCCAGTGAGAGCCTTAACACTTGTGTGGTATATTGATTATGCGTGCTTAAATGTTGCCATCTGCTTTCAAGGTTCCCTTCTAAAAATGCCTCAGTGGTTCTAGCCTACTGGCAACTGACTATTTTAGCCATACTCTGTAGGACAGCACAGTTCTGTAGCATTGACCATGCTTCTTGGCAAGGCAGCCCTGTAGAATTATCTTTGCCTTGCAATCACCACAACACATTGTGTAGTGTTCTGACTTATAGGGGCACTTCACGCCATAGCAAACTTGCCCACTTGTAAAACATTTGAAATGCATTTGGCAGCCAGTGATCTTTACAGGATTTTAATATATTGCACAGACATATCGTAAGGCATTCTGAATATTCACTTTTCATAAACTTAACAGGGAAAAGAGAGTGCCTGGAGTTTTTAAGGGTGGCCTTCAACATGTAGTTTTTTCCCACCTCTTATCTACAGGTAAAGTCTGATAGAAGGTATTAGACTGTCAGCACATCTCTGAATTTACTTTGATGCAGGCTGGCAGTAGCAATAGGTACTGCAAAACTAATCTTTGCAATAACATATGTCTCCTAGAAAGAGACAGGACTGTGTGTATTAAAAATAGCTTGATGGAAGAAAAAATATATTGACTGGGATTTTCTTAGTTATCTGATATTTACTTTTATGCACTGCCTCTTTTCACAATCTTCTCTTTTTGGTCTTCTGTGGAACAAAAAGGAATGGGTTGCCCTCAATCTGTTTCAATATATATTTATTTATTATTAATAGCATAGATAACATCTCCACAGGGGGAGTCCTTCTTTTTGACTCACTGTCTCTGTGACAAATAAAATGTACACCGAAGCTGCTTCTTCAACCACCAAATTGTTTCCTGAATTTCCAACCACCACATTTAATGTTCTTTCCCAGACATTCCTGTTACGAAGGTGGAAAGGAAAGATTTCCCCCTTGTGGTTTTGATCCACCCCAATAAATGTAAAAACATTAAAGTCTACAAGAAAAAAAAATCCGAAAAAAAATAATTGGAATGCAAATATACTGATGATAGATCAACATGAAATCTCATGACACCATTATAGATTTGAGATAGAAAAGTTTTAAAACATTATTATAATAATGACTGCCCCATGATTCTGTCTTAGCAAAGTGGCCCATTGATCACTCTGTGAATCCTGAGCAGAGTTACATCCTTTTAAACCCATTTACTTCAGTGGACTTAGAAAGGTGTAACTCTGTTCAGGATTGCACTATAATTCCTTATTCATAAATTTTCCCTGCTGAGTCTTTGATATGGTTGCCAAGTCAGCCATCAATTAATCATGTTGCCATGGCCACCAGCTGTCAGCTAGATGAATGACTGCAGTAAAAGTAACAATGGGGTTGCACTGTACAAAACGGTTTACAAACTTACTTGGATAAATGATTAGTGACTATGGTTTATACTGCTGTGTACAGCTTACTGTAAATAGGTTCTTATTATTTCCCTGTTAATACCTATGCTATGCTTGAGTTCTTTCTAGTGATTTCCAGACTTCACCAATCCTAATGCATTGTTTGAGTGTCCCATTTTGTTGATTGTACTGACTCACTATGTGTAATCTGCCTTGAGTCCCTTTGAGGAAGGTGGACTATAAATAAGATTTAAGAATTCTTTAAATAAAGTATGTTTTAGCCCAGTTATGAGAAACAATTTCTTAGCATTTATGGCTTTTATAGGGAGGGGGAGGGAGACTCTGAGGCAACTGCCTACTGGACTGAAGAATGCCAAGTCTCCCACTCTGGCCTCTCCTATGGATTCTTTAAACACCAACCACCCACAATCAGGTAAAAAAGGTACACAGGCTTTGATTGAAGGGTTGGTACCATGTAAGTGATGTACTCCCTAAAGGTCTCTTTGGGAATAATCTGCTAGACCAAGGGTGTAATTACTTTTAAGATAAGTAGAAATAGCTTTGTCATGGATATTTGGCTAGACAAACAACACAGATGGAGATGAACAACAAATGTTTATTTAACAAAAAAATAAAGAATTTAACAGGATAAATGTTTTGTGTAGATTACTTCAATGTATAAAGAGAAACTGGCTCTCAACTTCATCCCCACAGATTACAGGCTTTCCCAGTGAGAGTAACCGCTTTGTAGCTGAGTAGAAATTTGATTCCCTTTTGTCCACACAGGTTACCACAGCTTTCAAGGTTTCACTGGAACCTCTTTCCATAACAGACAGGATTCTTTCCAGGTTCAAGGTTGCTCTTTTAACATAGAAAGCTCCTGTCCAAAGAACCTGTATGTATAAGCTAGGAATGCTGAACCCTCAACAGGATGCTTATTTGTTTCACTAAAACAAGCTTTCTTCTCTAGTCCCAAATCCCCACTGAAATCCAAATAAAAACCTGCCTAACTGATGCCACAAAATCAATGGGAGGGGATTCATCTTCCTTCTGAGGCTGCCTCACTCATTCCCATTCAGTGGAGTTCCGTGGATTCTGATTGGTTGACAGTCATTTGGATTTGCATGAAACCAAAATAACAAGGATTGGTTCAGAGCCCTGAAGGAGAGGTAGGATGATTGCCACAACATTCCAGTTATTTCTCTCCTTAGTTATATCCCTGTTTTTAGCCTTTGAGCCATCCAAACTTATAGATTTTTAAAGATCTTTTCAGGTCCTCACCGTCACCTTCGGTTTGGGCCACCCATGGCCTTTGCCTGAAACTGGGTGATTTACTGAGACCTGAACTGATTTACTGAGACCTGAACTAACTATAGCTCCAGACTAGGCTCTTTAATAACCCACCTTTCATGTGCTGATAGAAGTTTGAGGAGAATTCTGTGAGGAATTGCTATTAACAGTTTGTCTCTGAGTGGCATCTCACCTGCTTGCTGAGTTTAACCACATTTGCATTATTCAGGGAAATTGCTGAACACATAGTAGAAGATACAGTAAATGAAAAAGACAAAAACAGCCTTCTTGAATGATCCATGGCAGGAATCATGCCTTCCAGAGATAGGGAAGCACATAGGAAACTACTGTGGGCTCAAAGGGTTGAATAAGATTTCACACAACTACTGCTTAGACACACAACTAAGAAACAGTGGGAAGTAAATTGGATTCTCAAAGGATCTTGCCAAACAATGGAGGGAATGCATATTTATTAACCTCCGATAGAAATATCTTCATTGTGCCAGTACTTATCCTTCTGTTGGCCATGTATCCATCCACATTCCAAAGGACCTGAGAATGACAAGGTGAAGTTTAATAGTTTAAGGGGGGGAAAGGGGAAAAACACAAACAGAGCCAGGAACAAGGGAGCAAAAAACTGGAGAAACGAAAGGTGATAGAAATACCTGCCCAGTCAAGGGTAGTGCATTTTAATGGTCATATTTCAACATTACATGGTTAGGATCTCACTTTGTATGTTTATGCTTGTATACTTACGGCCAGATCAAGGAAGTCCCTTTGACGTGGTTTGGTTTGGTTGGTTACCACACATGAAAGCTGTATCATAAATTGCCTTCGAAACTCCCTGGTTGGCAATGGATCATCTCCCAAGCTTACCAAGGCAGCAGCAACATAGTGGAAGTGGGGGGGCCACATCAGCACCTCCAGGAGTGGCCCACACATGGCTTCCCTAGGATAGCACCAGTTGGCCCCAAGAGAGCTAGGGCTGAGCCTTGGGAAACAGGCTTGTCTGAAGAGTCCAGCAGCCCAACAGGAAATTGCCTAATGTGCTGCCAGATCAGCAGCAAGCCAAGGGAGAAGGAAATAGGGTCGGAATGTCCCTGAGGGTGGCAGAGGCTTTACTGAAGGAACTGAAGGAACTCCCAGGTCCAGCTTGGTGTAGCTGCCAGAGGCAGGGCCCCAGAAGCAGACCAGGAAGGAAGTGGTGACCTGGCTCCAAGGGAGAGAGTACAGGGGTCATGGAGAGCAGGTGGTGCAACCCCTTCTCCTCTCCAATCTGAAGCCTTGTGGGCCCTCCCTGATGGTAAGTGGAGACTAGCAGACTAGGATAAGCACAGACAAGGAGTGCAAAACTGGTTGTATAGTCCAGCCTATGTATGTTTCTCTATAGAATTATTCTATGAACCACTACTATGAAGGAAACTGGAATGTGGGAAAAGCCATGTGTTTAATATGTCACATTTTCAAAAAAGAAAACAAAACCGCCACAAATCTATATGGTTGCCGGGGTGTGTGTGTGAAAATCTATTTTGATAAATAACAATAGCCTGATTATAGGTAAAACAGAGAGTGTGGTCACAATGGCGGCTTGGTGCGATATGGTGCCACCTCTAATTGAACTGTTGAAAGTGTTGCAGGGCATATCAGCCACACAGCACACCGTGCTGTGAGTTACCAAGGGAGATATCCTGTGGTAAAGTATCCACATTATTGCAGCGCCTCAGCCACAGAGTGCGCTGCCAAAAATGTTAAAAATTCATGTGCATGAGTGTGCATGCAAGTGTACATGCACACATGTGCTCATGTGCATGTGCGTACATGCGCATATAGGCATTTTTTTAAAATCCTCCCTAGCGGCAGAATGGATCTGTAGGTTCAGACTGCCAGATCTGTTCAGCATGCACTCCCCTGCATTCTGACATCCAGCCATGCACAATGACTGCGCCGGGAACTGAAAACAAACCCAGCCCCAAGTCATCCTATGATGGGATAAGTATGGCTGGGGAACGCCTGACAGATGTGGCTATTTGACAGTGCCCATTTGATCTGGAGAGGAGGAGTGGCTGTGTCAGGCCAAACTGCCTGTGTGATCACGGCCATAGTTTGAGCATAATTCTTGACAGGAATCAATGAAAGTCAGTAGCTTTTCATTGTGGTAATCTGACCCAATTTGGCTTTAAATTTCTTTATCAGTATATGGAAAGAACTGTGGAACGTCAATCTCTATGGTATGTTGAAAAGGTTAATATGTCATTTTCACAGCATCATAGCTCTCTATAAATGTTTTTCTCATAGTATTTCTAGTCTTTATAAACGTAGCCTGTCATCCAGCTGTGGTGGTGGTGGTGGTGGTGATGGTGATGATTGTCATCTTCTCCTTCTCCTCCTCCTCCTCTTATATCAGCAGGCACTTCTAAAGTTATGTGCATTTCACTAGATTTATAAATCAGATACTGATTTTGTTTTTGGCAAAAGTAGTAATGCTGTACAACAAAGGAATGTAAATATAGTTCCCATTAACATTTGAATTCAGTTTATGGAGACTGAGATACCTATACTAAAGGTTACACTTTTGCACATAACCTTATGGATCTTACTCAAAGCACATCCCTGCACATTGCTATAAATTTTATCCCTTGTTTCTGGAGCCTTTAAAAAATGCAGAAAGATGACTCTGAGTATTTCTTGATGCATTGCTGGTCTATGACTGCAGTAAATTATTGATTGATTGATTGATTTCTTGATGCGGGAGTATTACTATTGCTCTCTCAAAAATTTACAAGCAAACACAAGTTTTTATGTGCCACATCTTAACAGATCAAGTTTGTGTTGTCATGTATTAGGATATGCTTGATCAAACCCAGACAGTACAGCACTCATATTAGCCAGTTATAGCAGCTTCCTGTATTGAAGCAATGAGAACAATACTGGTCAAATGCTCTTATTTTTGGTTTTGGTTTTTGATATAGATTTTTAATCTATATCAAATGCTGTTATTAAAGAGTGTTTGCATAAATCAGTTTAAATGTTGTGTACTTCCATGGCTTAATCATATTCTGGTGGCTACAAGGGCAATTGATTACTTTTGCCATGGTCATATTTGTATGGCTTGACTTCATGGGCAATTTTCTCTGTGTCACTCCTTTGAATAGGGTTGCCAAGTCTGGGTTTGGAAATACCTGGAGTTTTGGTGGGTGGAGCCTAGTGAAAGCTGGGTTTGGGGAGGGGAGGGACCTCAGCACGGTATAATGCTATTTGAGTCCACCCTCCAAAGCAGCCATTTTCTCCAGGGGAACTCATCTTGGCTGTCTGGAGATCAATTGTAATAGTGGGGGATCTCCAGGTGCCACCTGGAGTTGGCAACACTACCTCTGAAGAATCTAACATTTCCCGTGACAGTTTGATCAGGCTTTGAACATATAACATTTTTCATGGACTTGAACAAGTTATCGTGATATTATTGGTTGTCTGCGGTGACACATGTTCACAGCCCTCCTATTTCATGCTTTCCCAGAGCCTGCTGCTGCACCAGAGGTCCTTCCTCAACCAGTCCTCAAGCCTCTCAAAACCATGAACTACCTCAGCCCCATTGTAGTACTCACTGCTATGCCCAGGCACAGCACCTTTAAATACCGGCAGTATGGTCCTGAAGGAGGGGGTCTTTACTTCTGCCTCCTTGCAGTAGCATTAAAGACCGCAGTTCACCCACATCCTTTGCTGGAACAGCATCAATAATAACTCTGTTGACTCCAGCTGAAGTAATGATTCCTGCCTTAAGCAGGACATAAGATAAAACATTAAAGAAGCAAGCCAGCATCTACATTTAGTTCTACATGTAGATGTAAACTAAATATGCATCCTAGTAAACTCAGTAAAGTAGTAGTACCAAATTTACATTAAGGACTCCTAAAAACAAGCACACTTGATATACTTGTCAAAATTTGCTCAGATATCTGGGGCAGAAAAGTCCATGGAAATAAAATCACAATTTAACATATCTCCAGCATTAACCACTGTGCATTGGTCACAAGCAAAACAGGCAAAGGAAGCTTTGGAAAAAGTGCTAGCTTTGGAAAAAGTACAGAAAAGGGCAACTAGAATGATAAAAGAGTTGGAACACTTTGCCACCACAATAAGAATGAAGAGACGGATACCAATATGTATTTAACAAGGGCCACTTTATTAATTATTTATAATCAAACAACTGGCGAGGGGCTGCTATAACGTATTGAGGAATATGACAGGTGTCAAACTCATGACCACCTTCATCTCCTTCTGGGCGATGCACCTTCCCCAGTCTCGAGCCACCCAATGCAGCTCTTGACCAGCAGCTTGGCATGTTTAGGAGAACCCCCTTGCCCACCACCCCAGAAGCCACAAGGCCTGATAAGTTAGGCCAGGCCAGATTGTTCTAAGGAAGATCACCCTTCCTGGCCTTGAGCTGCAAAGGACCGAAAGCCATTCTTGGAGGACCCTTTAATTCCTTTATAACAATACTCAGGTGCTCACCAATTTCAACTTGTTGATCGCGCTATCCCACCTAACCACAAAGTGACCATCCTATTTAGCAAAAGCCAGCCCCTCAAAGCCAATTTCCAAACACCAACATCATCAGTGCAAGGTAGGCAAAAACACCCCTACTTCTGAAGCCAGATTGAAAAAGGGGTGAAAAATTCCTACCTGGCCCCATTAAAAGGCAACCAGTTGAAACCTGCATTAAAATAGGGTGGGAGGGTGGACAGAGCACACTGAAGAACTGCTGAGGCAGGAGCCAAGCCTATTAGGCTGGCTCCGCCCTCTGCCTGCCTGGTGCTGTGTTTCTTGCAGCGCTGGTGTCCTTGTCTTCCTGCCTCATGAGGAGGCAAATCAGTCCCCTCCCACCAGCACGGGCTCAGTGGGAGTTGGGGCTCGCATTCCCTATGAAGAAAGGTTAAAGTGCTTGGGGCACTTTAGCTTGGAGAAACAACTGCTGAGGGGTGGCATAATAGAGGTTTATAAGATTATGCGTGGGATAGAGCAAGTAGAGAAAGAGGTACTTTTCTCCCTTTCTCACAATACAAGAACTCGTGGACACTCAATGAAGTTACTGAGCAGTCGGGTTAGAATGGATAAAAGGAAGTACTTCTTCACTCAAAGAGTGATTAACACATGGAATTCACTGCCACAGGAGGTGGTGGCGGCTACAAGCATGGACGGCTTCAAGAGGGAATTCGATAAGCATATGGAGCAGAGGTCCATTGGTGGTTATTAGCAACAAGGTATAGATAGGGTTTCTGGGGCAAGTGATGCTCTGTACTCTTGGTGCTTGGAGTGGTCAACAGTGGGAGGGCTTCTAGTGTCCTGGCCCCACTGGTGGACCCCCTGATGGCACCTGATATTTTTGGCTACTGTGTGACACAGAGTGTTGTACTGGATGGGCCATTGGCCTGATCGAACATTGGCTTCTCTTATGTTCTTATGACTAGAAACCCCATCTCAGATGCCTCAGATGCAGTTCTTTAATCACATGGGATTATAGGGAATTTGGAATGCCCAAAGTTCCTAGTGATAAAAACAGCCATGTACAAAGCTGGTAGAAAAAACCCTAGTCCTCTGAAACAGCACTGGTTTAGTATGTGTGCAGTTCCAAGCTCAAAACCTGGATACTGAAAGGAAGTTCTGAGATTAGGTCTCATAAGGAAATTGTCTTACGGAGCTTGAATTCTGGGTCAGTGAGAGCCCTTACTATTCAACTGTAGCCTCATTAGAATGCATCCTGGCATTCTTCCTTCAGAAGTCAGCCTTCTTCACACGGTGGGGCTGTCACATTTGCAGAGGGGCTTCAAAAGAATTTTTTTTTATTTTTTATTTTTCACATTTATATCCCACCCATCCTGTAGATGGGCTCAGGGTGGGTTAAAATATTTCAATAAATACAATAAAATTTAAAACACATTATAAACATATAAAATCAATAATCACACCTTGCCGTAGAGAGAAACTGGCCATTTGATGCAGATAAATATGGCCGGTTATCAGTGGGTGGAAGATAGCAACCTTGGGGGGGACAAGTGTGCATGCCTACCTCCTCAGCCAAAGGCATGGTGGAATAGGTCTGTCTTGCAGTCCCTGGGGAATTGAATAAGATTCTGCAGGGCCCTGATCTCAATAAGGAGCATGTTTCACCAGGTGGGGGCTAGGGCAGAAAATGTCCTAGCCCTGGTCAAGGCTAGGCAGACATCCTTTGGGACACGGATTACCAGGAGGTGTTGACTATCAGAGTGTAACGCTCTTCGAGGCATATATGGGAAGAGGTGGTCCCTTAGGTATGTTGGTCCCAGGACGTATAAGGCTTTGAAGGTGATTACCAATACCTTGAAGCAGATCTGGTACTCAGCCGGCAACCAGTGCAGCTGACAAAGCACATGCCGAATGTGAGCCCGCATAGGCGTCAACATCAGCAGACGTGCTGCCACATTTTGTACCAGCTGTAATTTCTGGATCAGCTTCAGGGGTAAGTCTGTGTAGAGCAAGTTGCAATAATCAAGCCTGGAAGTGAACATTGAATGGGTCACTATAGCTAAGTCATGGGGGGAGAGATAGGGCTTCAAAAGCCTGATCAGCCTAAGATGGAAAAATACAGATCTGGCAACTGCAGCAACCTTGGTCTCCATAGATAAGGAGGCATCCAGTGTTACTCCCAGGCTCCTCACTGACTGGGCCGGCACCAAAGTTGTCCTTTCCGGTGTGGGAAGCCTGGTGCTCACCTCCTTACCCCCTGACCCAGATACAGGACCTCTGTCTTTGATGGATTTAACTTCAATTGACTCTGCTGCAACCATCCAGCCACAGCGTCCAAAGCCTCAGCCATATTTCCAGGAATGGAGGTTGGGTGATTGTCCATTAACAGATAGAGCTGAGTGTCATCAGCATACTGATGGCAACCCAGCCCATCACTCTGGACTAACTGGGTGAGGGGGTGCATATAGATGTTAAATAACATTGTTGAGAGGATCGCCCCCTGTGGCACTCCACATTCTATTGGATACCGTGGAGAGACCCTTTCACCCAGCGCCATCATCTGTCCCTGACCATGGAGAAAGGAAGAAAACCATTTCAAGGCAGTTCCCTGAATTCCTATGTCAGTGAGGCAGTGGGTCAGAAAATCATAATTCATCATATCAACATTGCTGTTAAATCTAATAACAATAGTAGCGCTGACCCACCTCGATCCAGATGTCTATAGAGGTCATCTGTAAGGGCAACCAGAGCCATCTCTGTCACAGACCAAGGCAGAAGCTGGACTGGAAAGGATCAAGGATGGAGGTGTCATCCAGGAAGGCCTGGAGTTGTTTGGCAACCATTCTGTCAACCACCTTACCCAGGAACAGAAAGTTTGACACCGGACAGTAGTTGGTCAGGACCGTTGGTTCCAATTATGGCTTTTTTGAGAGTGGGCGAACTACCACCTCCTTTAAAGCCTCTGGAAAAGTCCCAGTAGAAAGGGAAAAGTCGATGATTTCTTCCAGAGGGGCCTGAATGCTCTCCCCACAAAATTTCACTAGCCAGGAAGGGCATGGGTCAAGGAGGCAGGTAGCAGGCCTCACCACTGCTAGGATCCTTCTTTCTGAGTGAGTTGATTGAAATGGTCCAGTAATGGACCAGAAGATGGGCAAGGGGCTTCCTGTTCCTTTACTGTCTCAGTTGTTGCTGGGAGGTTCTGGAGGAGTGTCATGATCTTATATGCGAAGTAGCTATCCTCCGACAAAAACATCTGAGGAAAGTTCCAGATGTAATCCCCAGGTAGAGTTGACGGAGTTTAATCAAATAAAACAGAGTAAAATAGTTTAAATAGGAGTCAGGCCTCAGAGCTCTCATTCAGAGTTCCCCGCCGGTTGCCATTTTAAAAAAATGCATGGAAAAATCAATAGTTTCATCATAAATCAGGAGGAATCCTTTCACCAAGGTCAAGGTGTTTATGTATTTTAGTGGTTAGATTAAGTTACCATAAGAAATTTATAAGCTTGTTGCTAAGTTTATAATCATAATAGGTAAAGGAGGATCATAGTTATCTTGGAAAATTTGCATACATGCCTTCCTTAGTATAACATTTTTAAGGGTTACATTTTGCATTCAGGACCATCTTTCTTTTGGGTAAATACATTACATCTTGTAAAACTAGAAATGTAGCTATTTACCATTATTTAAGTGCATTCACATTCTTAAAGTGGAAGTTAACATATCAAAAAACTTGTATTGTTTTAAAAAACACTTGAGGAAAACTAGTGTTTCATCTCAACTACAACCAAGAACCTCAAACCTTACTTTAGCCTAGGAATTGGCCTTTTTATGTTCTCTCTACATTCTCAGAGAGTTCAGAGAGCAGATCTAGCATAATTCAAGATTTAGATCATATTTAAATTCAGTTTATTGCTATTTGCTTGTTCTACACCCCATCCCACTTCTTTTTCATCATAATTTAGGGCTGTAGGGGTAGTCTGGGTTTAGACGAACACTCAGAAAAGAAAGAGCATGGGGGAAAAGCACTTCTTACAGTGTGTGACAAGGTTGACTGATTATGACAATAAAGGATGGCAGAGGGTTGTGTTGGTTTATGAGGAAAACTGGAATTGTGGAGAGAATATATAAGGTAATAGTGGCTTAAATAGAAACAAGTTTGCCTTATGCCACCTTACTTTTGTGAGAGGATTTGGGCCTATTAGGAGGATGGTGATTTGCCCAGGGAGTGTGAGAGGATTCGAGCCTACTAGGAGGATGGTGATTTGCCCTACTGGCCATATTTATCTTGGTCATGCTTTTCATGTTCTTCAACAGAAACATTCCCATTTCTCTTGTCTCCATCTTTCTTCTGCATACCATGGCAAAAGGTTTCTCTCTGATCAAACTGAATGGGTTATACAGGCAGCAAATTCCTTTTCAATCACAAATCCACCTTGAAAATTTCAAATGGCCTGCTTGGAAGCCTTAATCTTGGAACAGTTCTTATTTTTTATACTCTCTAAAATGGATATTTACTTTGACTGCAAACTCCGTTGTTTTCTTCCCTTTGCCGCCTCAAGCTAAATCACTGAAATTGTTGATATCAGAAGTGGGAAATAACATAACAGGTAAAATCCTTCTTGGCACAGGCTCCTTTAATTTTCTTTCCAAGTGTGCTTTTAGTATCATGCATGCATCTAATTTACTGCAAAATTGGAAATCATTTAGGATTAATTTTATTTCACTCATTGTAGATTATTGTCCTGGCAGCATGTGCTGCTGATTGCCGAAATATAAAAGTGAACACACGCAGCTAATATAGGGCATGCTTATATCTCTCCCCCAACCTCTCTGCCTTAATTGTTGTTTTCTGCAGCTGTACTTTGTTGTTTTTACTGACAGAAACTATAGGAACCCAAGATGAGTATGAAGCGGGGGCTGTTAACAAAGAAAAATACATCTGTTCACTTTTTAAAAGAACCCATTTGATATGTAGTCACTAGATACTAAACCTCCTCCGCACACACTGTTCCTTCATATTTTCTGATTTTTACTGTCACTGATGAAGTTGTCAGTGCCTTGCTGTCACTGGAAAGTCAAGCAGTATCATCAGCAACAATAAGTACTTTGTGTTTGGAATGTAGATAGCATTTCTGTCAGTAAGAAAAGATGAGGTGACCGTAAAGGCCTAACAACGGTAGAGGAGACAATGTATGGTTCCTGATTCAAGGTCTGTATCTTTACAGTTTAATCAGATCAAGTGCAGAACAATTCAAAAAACAGCAAGTTGGATGGATTCTTCAAAACAGTGAAGGAATAGGAGCATACTGGTAAGCTACAGAAACAAAAATGATTTTTTAAAATGCTGTTTTCCCCTATGCTCAGATATGTTGTAGTAACAGAAGCCTCTTGTGAGTGGATTCATTAGCAGTAGGCATCTGATCTTTTCCAAATGCCCACTATGAAAAAGCACTTGTAGTACCAAAACCCCATTAGTATTTGGTGTGGACATCTTCCCTCCACCTTATAAATGTCCACGGCTACAATCCAGACAGTGTCTTCATATATGGACAAGGATTTACACACACATTGTGGGTTCTTGCTTAGTTCCAAATAGCTCGGGTTGCCAGGCAAGATTAAAAACATTTAAATAAAATAAATATTAAATAATTAATAAACTGAACACAAAAAATAAATCCCAGTTAAGTAAACATCAACAGTGGATCCAAATCTGACACAAACAATTCCTGCACCCATGCCTAAACTTTATTCTACTTTATAATGTCCCCACACAAGATATAAGAATATAATGAATGCTATGTACCTCAAGTTTATTGTAATTAAAAGAGTTCAGGCTAGGATTGCTAGCCTCTAGGATAAGCTGAGTTAGTGTGAGCTAGCTCACAGTTTTTTAGCTTCCGGCTCACACACTTTTGTCTTCACTTAGGAGGATGGCTCCAGAACAAACTAATTTATGCCGTAGCTAAATCGCTTGCTCACAACTTTAATGCCAGTAGCTCACAAAGTAGAATTTTTGCTCACAATAGTCCACGGCTTAGAGGGATCATTGATTACAACTGATCTCCAGGTGATAGAGATCAGTTCACCTGGAGAAAATGGCTGCTTTGAAAGGTGGACTTGGCATTATACCCCACTGAAGTCTCTCCCCTTTCTAAACCCCACCCTCCTCAGGCTTCATCCACAAAAACGGCACATATTTCCCAACCTGGAGCTGGCAATTCTAGTTCAGGCAAAAAAAAATCATTGCAAAGAAATATGATCTGTTATGTACAGGCTCTGAACCAGTCCAGCACAACTTGTGACTTACCAAACCTAACACAAACTTGCCAGCAGTATACTGAAACTGTCAGATGAATCATAACCTTTTATTTTTCAGTCCCAAGCAGAAAGCAAGAACTGGATATATACTGAGCCTCTAATAAGCTGCCCTAGATGTAGGCTGTGCTGGATTTGCTGGTATCTGAATGGAAACAGTTTTTCTAGTTCTGGCTACAGCCATGAGAGCAAGTGCAAACTGTTTTGTGTTAATATTCTTTTATCTTAAATGCTGATATTTCTATTGAGTCATACATAATTAAATAAATGAAGACTACATTTTCTGTACATGTATTTAAATTATTATCTATGTTTTAGTTTCACCATGATACAACCAAATGATGGGTGATTTCTATTATCTCATAAATAGATAAGTATATAGATGTAAAAGATGTACTGATGTGGAAAATGTTAAAATAACAAATCTTAGAAGATGAAAGAATTTAGAAATAAAGTGCCTGGAGGGTAACGACCTCAATTAAGTTTTATGTGAAATTATAATTGGCATTCTTAATAAAGGCATGCTATTGCAAATTGAACATTTGATATTAGAATATCATGGAAGATCTTATTTCCCCTTGGCTTATATTTATATTAAATAAAAATCCTTCTGATAATAATAATAGATTTATAATTTAAAGTGTTTTTCTCCATATAAAATATAGTTTTAGTACATTTCAATGTGAAAACAATACATTTGAGCAATGCATCTAAGCACTATTACCCTTCCTGTCATGGGGAGGGGGGAATGTTGGATTTAATATCTCAGAGTGCATTCAGCTTTTTAACTTCAATCAAATCCCTGCCTATATCTTAGCATAGTGATCCTACTTCTGCAAATAAATAAATAAAAATAACCCTACATTTAAGAAAACCCATACAAGTATGCTATTTGTTGACTGCAATGGAAGCAAAAGGTTTCTCTCATATATGTTTTTGTCTCATAGAATATTTTTCTTTCTTAGCTTCAAATCCCTATTTGGGTGCAAAACCTGTTGGGTGGCCTTGGGCAAGTTTCTTAGAGCCAAACTAGACAAAATGTTGGTGATCTATGACTAGATTTCCTTTCTAGTCAAACTAATCTAAGTAGCAGCTACACAAAGGGCAATTTAGATTGAAATTTTGGTGTTGGGAAGTGTTGGTTATCCTCCACATAATGGGCCCTTCATTGTTACTATTCAATCAAAGGTAGCTGTAACTTCTAGAATTGCCCAGATGAGGGATGGGCTTGAAAGAGCAAATTGATGTTTTTGGGGGTTTTTTGACTGTCAAGATGTGCTACATGATAAGTAGTTGATTCCTGATAAATGGAATTCCCAGTTGACCACAGAACTTTCTATTAAGAACACTTCCTTGAAGTAGGCAACCCTCTGCTTACTCTTAATGTGATAGTGCTATATACTAGGCTAATAAAAATTCGCTTGTCTGAATAACTGAATTTATGGACTAAGGGCTATCAGATTATTGTTTGAACAAAATAAAAAGCAAAATAAAAAAAGATGTTGTTGTTATAATTACATCATTATGTTGAACTGAAGTGTTATTAGGGTTGCTAGGCAACTAGCAGGGGATTGGCAGCCCCAGTTGTAAATATTTATGCAGCCCCAGATCCCAATTAGATACTGTGGCTTCAGTGGTTAACCATTGAATAGTTAAAAAGAACTAACAGAGAGTCTAACTGGTGCTTAGAGAAAAATAGCTAAAAAATCACTAGTTGTAAGTTCTTTTGGTGAGCAAAAACAACACACTCTGAGAATAGTGTAGACTGCTGCTGTTAAAAGAACATTAAACATTTCTAAATCTGGCCAACCTGTATTGAATTTCATAACTTCTGTTTTCCAGACATTCAGAAGTCCTGTTAGAAGTAGTGATTGTTTCACATGAACTATTTTCATTTCATTTGCCTATTTAAATACACATACTACCACATCTGAACAAACCAATACTTTTATTGTGACTCAAGACACAAGTTGTGCTAGTACAACCCTAACCTGGCATCTGACACTTGGACATCAATAAGGATACCTTATGCTCTTTGAAGTTCTAGCATTCAGATTGCCTCTTCAGTACTGACACCTTGCCAAGCTGTTAACAAGTTAATCCAAAGTGAACTTAACCTTGACACTTCCTGCTGTACCTTTCTGGGTACTGGACTTCTGTACCTGCTATACCTCTCTGGGTACTGGACTTCTGTACTTGCTGTACCTCTCTGGGTACTGGACCTTGCCCATCTATGATTATGCTTATTGTTCATAGCCCTTGTACACTCATCAGACTCCTCAAAAACCCAGACCACTCCTGTTTTTGTTCTCATGATTTATTCCTGACCCTTGGACCCATCTGTTTCCTCAGAATATCTCGCCACCACCCACTTTTTCCTCTTGCCTCTTGTTGTGAGTTCCTTGTTGGGGTGTGTGCTTGGTATATACTGAGCCAAATAAATACCCGAAAAATACCTTATCAATATTTTTCAGGTATTTATTCAGTCAAATCAGATTCTGTAATCTGATTTGGTTACCAATATAGCTGGCCCAAGTAAAAGCTGGAAAAAAATGACTACTATTAGCTGGACTACTAAAAGCTAGGGAAAAATGACTACTATTAGCTAAGCGGTGTGAAGTTCACCCACTTCTGGGTGTGTGCTTTGGAGCCTACCAGCCATTAAAACTGGTCAGTTTCACTTCCCTTTGTTTCCAAGTGGAGGGGGGTGAAACTCGCCAATTTAATGGCTTTCAGGCATTTCAGCCATATAATCCATTTGTTTTGTTGCCCCCCTCCCCAATTTGGAACTGGGGGCAACTAAAGCGAGGTCTGAAATAGCTGAAGCCATTTCAGACCTCCTGTTCCCTCCCTTCCAGACAGAGGGGAGGAAAAGGGAGGTTTGAAATGGCATGTGGCCATTTAAACTGAACAGCTGACAGGCTGACTTGCTACACTGTTCTGTCTGAATGGCTGCAAGCCATTTCAGACCTCTTCTTCCTTCCCATTCATTTGGAAGTGAGGAGAGGGAAAGGGAGGTCTGAAATGGCTTGTGTCAGCTGTTCAGTTTAAATGGCCACAAGCTATTTCAGACTCCCTCCCCTCCATTTGGAAGTGGGGGAAGGAAAAGAGAAGTCTGAAATGGCTTGCAGCGTTGTAGGTCACCCGGTCAGCTGTTCACTTTAAATGGTCACAAGTCATTTCAGACCTCCCTTTCCCTCACCTCAATTTGGAAATGGAGTCTGCCTGTCAGCTTTTCAGTTTGAACGACAGGAAACCATTAATATATTTATTTTACTAGACTTATATCCCACTTTCCCTACTGTATAGTACTGGGTTTCGGGCCTCATGACTCGGACAACGACATAAGAGAAGACGCGTTTATTCGTACTTCACACAAGACAAAGACAAGATAGTAACGGCCGGAGGCCAACTATATACAGTAAGGGAGGGGATGCCCCCACATTCCTATTGGCGAGTTTGAATTGCCCGCCAATGCTGCCATTGGTTCTTAGCTGGCGAGCTCAGGAGCCTAGTCCCTATTGTTCTCAGAGAGCGGAGCTTGGCTGCATTTCGCCAGCTCAGACTCCTGATCTTAGGACACAACACCCCTCCCCCCATAGTTTGTCTCCTATCAGGTGACGTAGTCTTTTAGGTAGGCTGGTGGCCTCCGTTCTCTTAATGATCTTCGGGGGGCCAGCACCGGACTGGCAGGGCTCCCTTCGGGTGGTCCTCCCGCACTAGGAGCTTGGATTTCTGGTGGCAGTTGCGGCTGCGGCGGCGGCTGCGGCGGTGGCGGCAGCGACGGCTCAACTTGCTCTGGGACCCCCACTGGGCTCCATGGTCTTTCAGGAACTTGCTCCGCTGGTGGTGCCCACAGCCGATTGGGTGCTGGGGCGGCGCGGTGTATTCCGGTAGTGGAGCCTGGATCCCTGTGCCAGGGTCTTGCTGCCTCCGGAGTTGGCCCACGTGCTTACGGAGGACCCAGTCCCCGTCTGCCAGGACCTCATATGACACTGGCCCGGTGGGTTTTAGGATGCGACCGGCCAGCCACTGAGGCCCCACCCCGTAATTTCGAAAGTAGACAGGTTCCCCCGAGAGGAAGCTCCTGGGCGCCTCCCGGGTTTCGACCAGCTTTCTCTCTGGGGCTCGGTCTGGGTGGAGCCTGTCTAACAGGGTCGTGGGGCGGCAGCCCATCAGTAGTTCTGCGGGGCAATGCCCGGAGATGGGGTTCGGAGTGGTGCGCTGTGTGAGGAGGAAGCGGGCCAGCCAGAACTCCCCCTCCCCCTCCGTTATGCGGCTCAGGGCTTCTTTGGCGGTGCGTACCGTCCTCTCCGCCTGTCCATTTGTTGCCGGGTGGAAGGGCGCGGAGCGTATATGCTTGATTAAGTTCCTTGTGAGGAACGCTTGGAACTCCGCGGATGTGAACGCGGCTCCGTTGTCCGACACGATTGTGTCTGGCAAGCCATGTGTAGCAAATATTCTGCGCAGGGCCCTTATTGCCGCTTTTGCAGAGGTGGTAGCCACAGGACTTATTTCTACCCACTTAGAGTAGGAGTCTACCGTCACCAAGAACTGGAGCCCCTGAAACGGCCTGGCAAAGTCCACGTGTAAGCGTGACCACGGCTTGTGGGTGGACTCCCAGCTTTGTGTTGGCGCTCTCGGGGATTGGGCGGACTTCCTGGCACCGTGTGCACCCCGGACCCAGGTTTCAATTTCTGCGTCAATCCCGGGCCACCACACGTAGCTCCTTGCCAGAGCTTTCATTCGTACGATGCTAGGGTGGGCCTCGTGAAGCGTCTCTAGAACCCCTTGTCTCATGGGCCCTGGGATGACCACGCTGTCCCCCCATAGTAAGCACCCTTTCAAGGCGGATAACTCTTCCCTCCTGGCTTTGTATGCCGTGAACTCTGGCCCTGTCTGTTCCGCTGGCCATCCCCTCACCACCCAGTTTAGGACCCGGGAGAGAATAGGGTCTCGGGACGAGCGGGCGGCCACGTCTGCAGCCTGAAGGGGGGGGTTGGGGAGCTCCTCCATCAACAATACTGCGGGAGCTGGGGCCGGATCCTCCCCCGTATGTGGCAGCGGCAGGCAGCTCAGGGCATCGGCATGACCCAGCGCCTTGCCCAGCCGATGCTCCAACCGGTACTGATAGCCCGCTAAAAACAAGGACCAGCGCAACACCCGGGGCGACAGTACCTGCGGCGTTTGTTTGTCCGCCGCGAACAGTCCTAGGAGTGGCTTGTGATCAGTTACGAGCGTGAATGGGCGCCCACACACAAAGTTGTGGAATTTTTTAACCCCCGCCACCAGGGCCAAGCCCTCCCGGTCTATTTGCGCATAGTTACGCTCCGCGGGGGACAGAGTGCGGGAGTAGTAAGCCACCAGGACTTCCCTCCCGTCTGGTAGCTTGTGGCCCAAGACCGCCCCGACCCCATACGGCGATGCGTCGCATGCAAGGATTACCGGGAGCTTTTCGTCAAAGTGGGCGAGTACAGCGTTAGAAATCAATAGTATCTTAACCCCCTGGAATGCCGCCTCCTCCCTCGCTCCCCATGCCCAAGGCTTCGCCTTATCCAGTAGTCTGTGTAGGGGTTCTGCCATGGCGGCTTTGTGTGGGAGAAAGGCGTGATAAAAGTTCAGGAGGCCTAAGAACGCCTGGAGCTCCGCCTTGGACTTCGGGGTGGGGGTCTCCACGATGGCCTTCACCTTGTCCCTCGCCGGATGCAGGCCCGTTGCGTCAACCCGGTACCCCAAGAACTCCACCTCCGGCACCCCGAGGAGGCACTTTTCCCGCTTCACCTTCAGCCCCGCGGCTTGGAAGCGTCCCAGGACAGTGCGGAGGCGGGCGGCGAAGCTCTCCGGGGTGGCCGCGGCGATGAGGACGTCATCGAAGAACGGCGTCATGCTAGGGATCCCTTTTAACAAATCGTCCATTAGATTCTGGAAGATCCCTGGGGCCACACTGACCCCGAACTGCAGCTGCTTCACCCTGAAGGCCCGCCGGTGCGTGACTATTGTTTGTGCCTCGGCGGTGGCCTCGTCCACAGGGAACTGCTGGTATGCCTGCACGAGATCCAGCTTTCCAAATATGCGCGCCCCCACCAGGGTGGCTAAGACGTGACTGACTACGGGTACGGGGTATGCGTGCGCCTGAAGTGCCTGGTTAATCGTGCACTTGTAATCCGTGCAGATGCGGATTTCCCTGTTCGGCTTCACGGGTGTCACAATCGGGGTCTCCCAACGTGCATTAGGGACGGGCTCTAGGACTCCCTGGGCCACCAACCGGTCCAGTTCTGCCTCTATTTTAGGGCGGAGGGCCAGGGGCACGGTGCGGAAGCGCCGCCGGATGGGCGTTACCGTCGGGTCTAAGTGAAGCGACACAGGGGCCCCTTTATAACACCCCAGCTCCCCATCAAAGACCTCGGGAAATTCATTGCATACCGCCCCCCAGTCTCGCATCCCGCACTTATTCACTCCCCCAATCGTAATGCCTAGGGCCTCGAACCACGCTTGCCCCAGGAGACTCACAAGGTTTCCTTCAACCACCACCAAGTCCAAGTTCCCCTCAAAGTCTCGGTATTGCACTCGGAAAGTGCCGACTCCCCGGATGGGGACAGGGTTCTTTTGAAAGTCCACCAAGCTTAGTGGTGATGGATGTAGAGGAGGTCCCCCTGACGGGCAAAGTTTTTTTAAAGTGTCCATGGAAATGATGGATGCCGCCTATCCCGAGTCCACCTCCATGCAACAGGGGGACCCCTCGATCCTCACGTTTACTTGGATCTTCGGGGTGGAGGAGAGATTGGGGTTGAGGAGGCGAAGTTCCTGTAGCGGTTGATCTGTGAGATGGTACAGCTCGGCAACCTCTTCCGTCGTCTCATAGGCGGTAGACGGTGCGCGGTGCGGTGGGGCCGACGATCTCGAGTTCTGGGGGCCCTTGGACCGGCAGACCCATGTGAGGTGTCCCTGCTTCCCACACCCATGACAGACAGCATCCCGGAACTTGCAGGTCTTCCTCCCGTGGCCTTCCCCGCAACTGGCGCACACGGTCCGGTTGCCGGAAGGCTTGGCTGGCTCCCTGTCGGCCTGCTGGGTCTGCGCCGGCCGGCGGTGTTGGGGTCTGAGGGCGTAGACTTCTTCGGTGTCTGAGTTCCCAGGGCTGGGACCCCTCCCGACCGCATGGGCAGCCGTGGCCGGGCGTTCCCCTTCGGCGGCCTCGTGTGCGATTGTGGCATCGATGGCCTCATCCAGGGAGAGCCTCCGGTTGCCAATCAATTTGCGCCACAGCTTGGAGTCCGCCAGGCCCCACACGAACTGCATCAGCAAGTTGTCTTCCACCTTCGGGAACCCGCAGTCCACCGCGAGCGCCCTCAGCATGGCCAGGAAGGCGGCAGCGGATTCCCCTTGGGCCTGGACGCCTCTGGAACTCCATCCTCTTGGCCAGGAAGGTAGGCCGGGGGCTGAAGTACGCATTGAGGACGTCCAGGATCTCCCCAAAGGAGCTTTCCAAGGCCGTGCGGGGCACCAAGAGGCTCTTGGCGAGGCGGACTGTTTGGGTGCCGCACGAGCTCAGCAGGAGCGACCGTTTTTTCTCAGGGTCGCGAATCTCGTTGAGTTCCATGTAGCTTATGAGCTGGTCGATCCATGCGTCCCAGGTTTCGGGCTGTGACGGATCGAAGCGCTCGAGTATTACATGTGTGGCGGCCATAGCTCCGTCTGGGAAGGCGTGCGCCGGGGCGAGTGGTGCGGTGCTGCTCTCGGGGTCAGCGGTGCGGTGCTCGGTGAGCGGTGCGGTGCTGCTCTCGGGGTCAGCAATGCGATGCTTGGCGGGTGGCCTTGTCGTCCCTTTCATCGCTCATGGAGTCAAGGAAGGCGTTGAAATCCCACCTTCGTCGCCACTGTAAAGTACTGGGTTTCGGGCCTCATGACTCGGATGATGACATAAGAGAAGACGCGTTTATTCGTACTTCACACAAGACAAAGACAAGATAGTAACGGCCGGAGGCCAACTATATACAGTAAGGGGGGGGGACGCCCCCACATTCCTATTGGCGGGTTTGAATTGCCCGCCAATGCTGCCATTGGTTCTTAGCTGGCGAGCTCAGGAGCCTAGTCCCTATTGTTGTCAGAGAGCGGAGCTTGGCTGCATTTCGCCAGCTCAGACTCCTGATCTTAGGACACAACACCTACACTGTGGGCTCAGGGTGTGTTCCAGACATATAGATCCACAACTAGTGCAGATTAACAATATAAACATATTTCAGAATTCCAGTAAAATCAATAAAATCACGACAGTCTAAAACAGGCGGGGGGAGGGGGAAGTGAAACAGAACAGTGAAATGACTGTTACTGCCAGCCATTTTAAGCTGAATAATTTGGTTTTCCTGAATACTTCCCAAATCTGGGAATATTGGCAAGTACTAATATTTTTAAGGTTCAATAAACCCGAACCCACAAAATACTGTTTTGTTTGTTTGGGTTGTGTTGTTGTTGTTTTTTGCACACCCCATCTCCTTGTGCTGAGCCCTGGTATACTGACAGAGGATGCCTTCTGAATTTGTAGCTCAGCATCAAGGTGCAGGGCTAGATCAGTTATCTTTACTGAATTCCATGATGCCCCCATCTTTATCAGAATCATTTCTAAGGCGTCTTGGTAATTTTCCAGTGACACCGTGTTAACTATCTCACCACTTTACTTTCTCTATGTAGCCCATTTGGCCTGTTTATACATCACCACCATCACCAGCGAGCCAGTGGCCCATTGAGCAGATACAACTCCTTCAGTGTTGCTTCATTTTTTTTCATTGACAAGACCATTGTCTATTCTGAGCCTGATGTAGTCTCGGGATTTTTTCCTCTTTCCAACTGTATGCAAATAAGTTGGTAGTTCTTTTACTTACATTTTGTTTGAAAACATAGTATTCAAGTGATATTGGAGGTTCAGCTGACCAGGGAGTAAGTACAACATTTCAAATAATTTCCACTTCTCCTCTGCCAGACCCCCAAATCTATGCAGTTTTTACCCTCCAACTGGTGAAATGTGAGCAGATCACCCAGCCCATTTGGGTTCTGATAAACCACCATGAACAACAGCTAAACTGTTTGGAATTGGTTTCAGAAGAACTGCACATGTGCAAAAAGCTGCCAATCCAAACCAATTGGCAGGCATTAGCATCACTAGGGATTACTTAGACTGACACTGAAGGGTATGATTTTTTTTAAAACACATAATTTATTTAGGACTGATTTATACGATTTGTCTCCTGAGTGGGGAAGTTTTGCAGGAAAAAACAGTGCAGTGGTAGAACTCAGTTTGGCACATGTGCAAAAAGAAGATTCCTCTGTCCTGCATGGTTAGGAAGTGCAGTGAAGCAACCTGCGAGCAGCCATGAATAAGGCAATGAGCAGTCAAACCAATAATTGAAAAATCAGCTTTTTGCTTGCAGCCATCAAACTGAATGTGAGCGAAACTGGTGGGTGTTCAAGCATCCATAGTACAGGTTTGCCTACTTGACGTATCTTTGGCCTTCACTGATGTGATGGGATTTTGGAGCTATCTGATCACAGTAGGCATAGGTTGGAATATCATCACACTGTTTAAAAACAAAAGTAAGAATAAGGGAGTAGTTGTTTGTAGTTTTGGTGGCTATGATACCAGTGTTCTGAAAATAGTAGGTGAGATATCTTGACAGTACAAAGTAGATACTATCCTAGAAAAGGAAGAATCAGTGCTATTGCTTTCTGAAGTCCAGAGATATACTTGGTGTTTTGTAAAGAAACTAACAGTGGCCCTGGTCACACGGGCAAGATAATGCTGGGGGGAGGTGTGGCTCTTTGCGCTGGTGCAATTAGACCTGCCAGAACACGATCAGACACGACGGCGGCATACCCTGGTTTCGTCTGTTATGTTCTGACTCATGAATCAGTCCTATCTTTTCTTATGTTAAGCTTGAGTCAGTGTAATGGATTGTAAGAGTCGACATTCCCATTGGTTGTTTCTGTGAAACCTTTGTAAATAGCCAATAAGAACTGTATATACTTTTATGGAGGGAACAGATCCCATTGGTCTTTATTCCTAAGTTATGACTGGTTGTTAACTGAAGTATGGGTGTGGCTTTGACAGCCCGGATTATTTAAAAAGGGAGCTGTGCTCCACTGTTTTGTGAGTGTTGTCTGATCGTCTGTTTGCTGTTAAATAAAGCTGAAATCACTTGTTGAAATCACTACCTTGTTAAGTGTCATACTTAACATCGTCAGTCAGTGCAAGCGCATAAACAAGGACAGCTGGGGAAAGCCATGTGCCAGTGCAATCACACTGAACGGTTCCATAGGCAGCCCGTGGCAAACCATTTGCTAGCACATTCGATGTGCTACTTTTTAACTGCGCAGCTTCGGCAGCTTGCCAGGGGTTAGCCACGGGTGCACTACGCCTCCCAGAAGTTCTGGTGTGATCACACCCAGAAACTCCGCTGGACTATCATGGCTTCCACGCGGCAAATGCTCCATGTGACTGGGGCCCCAATAATTAGTTTTGAAAATAATGTGACATCACATTAGAACATCATTATTATTATGTATGCACTTTGTAAGATGAATGATAGTCCATCATCTATCCCCGATGCCTTATACAAAATCAGAGTTTATATGCAGCTTACTAACTTGTATTTTAGATTTAGAACTAATTTGTTCCATTCTTTCATATTAACATTTGCCTACTTTCTCATGGGCCTACATGATCTATCGAGCTTTCCACAGATGAAGAAAGGATGATCCTTTTGAAAACCTAAAGGCTATGCCAGGGGTCATGGGAATTTCATAGATAAAAGCCATATTGCTGATCCATGACCATAATAAAATTAAAAAATAAAAGCCATGTGGGATGAGCTTTGAGTAAGGAAGGTGAAAGCTGGCTAGATCATACCTTATATCTGAAAACATTTTCACAAATCAGTTATGGTAACTTACTTTATTAAAGAAACATTACATGTTTTTATACATTTTATAAGCTGAGAATTTTCCTTATTGAAACAACTGCTGCTAGTACAGACTCTGGGATATAGTTATTGATCCAAGAATTGCTGTTAGGCTTTAAAATGCATACATGAATGATGTCCAAGCAACTAGCTGTTTTCAGTGTTTGAACTGCTTTAAAGAGAGGTATATGAATATTTGATCTCTGTTTGTCCAGGTTGTTTTAACAGAATTAGAACATTTTAATAAGTATACTTAGATTTCAGTCCTTTAGCATGTTAGAAACCAACAAGATTTTCAAGAGTCAAAGATCTTTTCATTAGATATCAATGAAAATGGTCACTTTGGCTCTTTAAGTAAAATAACAAAGCATTTCTTTGCTGTTCACCATCTTATTTTCATTATCTTATGCATTTCAGTAGGTTTAAAAGGTATGAACATCTTTTATTCAGCCTATGATAGCTTTAACAGTGTGTGTACATGTATGCCTGTTTGTATAATAAAGTCATGCTACATATAGCAGTGAGATTGGAATGCATAAGATAATGAAAATGAGATGGTGAACTGCACAGAGATTCTTTGTTATTTTACTTAATGAGCCAAAGTGACCATTTTCATCATGTATTCTTACTTGAAAAAGAGGTATTGTTACTGTGTGTGTATGGTAAGCAGGAAAATCAATCGATTGACTAAAGTAACTAGTTTGTCAGTCTTCACCACATCATTCTAGAAATGGTTTTGATTTCCAGGGAAAAAAAAGAATTTTTATAGTTCAGCAAAACAGCAGGTTCACTTTGCTTCTCAGATAACATAGGCAAGATATTTATACTAACAGTAATTAACAAAGGTAACTTTTCCATCACATGATATTGATTTTAAATTGCACAGTACATTTTCTGCCCTTTTTAGAGGTAAATAATCTAAAATGTTGGACAGTTAACATCAAGTATTTTGAATCTTTTATTGCTGATACCAAGTGAGTTAGAGATAAGTACTTAAATTAAAATAAATAACTTTGAAGAAGACCTAATGAAAATTCAAAGTATAAAAAAGTGGCAAGATAGGATGGTATTTAGTATTTTATAAAAAATCATTTGAGGAATATCTGATTTTTAGAGCATTTCTTCTACTGTGTTACCTGATTTTTTAAAAAGTTGGTACTTCATACTTGATTTGAATTCTGTTTCAAAAATATTTTCAATAAAGCACTTTAGTTAAAAAAAAATAACATCATCATAGGTTGGATCCCTGTGAAAAGATCTGTATGTGTGGGAGGGGGGCAGTTTTCTCTAATCCTCCCCATTCAGCAGCCCTCTGTGTCCTCCGTCATTCTGCTCCAAGGGCTCCTCCATCTTCCAGGAGCAGTATTTCAGGGGGCATTTCAGGCTGCAATGGGAATGGAAGGAGGTTTTAGGTAGGATCTAACCCCTTGCATTACTGTGTCCCACATTTTGGAAACTTTGAAGTGACATTCTACTCATAATCCACTAGTTTCTTTGAGCAGTTATTTTCATACTAGATCAGTTTTCCATTGATAACAACAAAGCATTCCTCTCAGCGTGCTTCAAGCTGGATTCATTTCACAACACAAGATTCATGCTGACATTAGAGGTACTTTTTCCATTGATCTCTGATGTGCTCTACTTTTAACATGTGGATTAAAATGTGCAACTGATTATTAGTCAGAGATAGTTATCTGTTGTCATTGGTAAAAATTGCAGACACATCAAAATGTGATGAAAATGGTTTGAACTAAACATGTGTTTGCTAAAGCACTTGCATTCAGGACAGAGAATGTACATTCAAACATTTTCCCAGTTTGTTGTCAAAGGCTTTCATTAGTTGCTGTAGATTTTCCAGGTTGTGTGGCCAGTAGCTGACGTTTCGCCAGTAGCTGTGACTGGCATCCTCAGAGGTATAATACAGAAAGATGGAGTATTCTCTGTGTCAAGGTGAGCAGAAAAATGGTAGGCAGGTAATTTACATCTACCCTGGAAGGTGGGGTAGGGCTGAGTCATTATCTTGTAGGAGTTCTCCAGGCTATGAACATGCTAATGGAGGAGCATTCCTGTGGAGGTTCTTTTGTCTATGGATTGTTTCCTGAGGAGATTTCCTGTTTCTTGAGGAGGTTCTTTTGTGTGTGGAATGGCTATTGAAACTCTAATCTTATCTGTAGTGCTATTGCCAGCTGTTGAGCATTTTGTGTTTTTCAGGACAGGAAACCATGCCCTATTTATTTTTAAACTCTCTTCTTTCCTGTTGAAATTGTGTTTATGTTTATGAATTTCAGTGGCTTCCCTGTGTAATTCCCTGTGACAATTACCATGTCAGACTACACAGGGAAGCCATTTTCCCAGTTTGTTTCTACCTTTTGGATGCCAGCAGAAAAGCTTATGTCATACCTCTCATAAATCTGTCAATCAGGTGTTTGGTTTTTTTTAAAAAAAAATAGGTGCCAGAACTCTCAAGAGGGAAATGAAGTTTTCAATCCCAATATTGAAAACTCGTGTACTTTTAAACATTTTAAAACAAATTTTGTCAAAGAGGTTCTGGAACTCTGTTCTGGAGCATTCCACCAGAAAAAAGCCCTTCTGTCAATAGTATTTAACATCTGTCAATAGTATTTAACAATTAACACCAATAGTTCCAAACTAAGGATAAACTGGAAATAAAAGGTTTCTGGTGACACAGAAGTTTCCATTCCTCATTCATGAAGTGTTTGAGATATGTAACAGGAAACAGCTCTAAATCCTAGATCTCTCTTAACGCATATTGAAAAGGAACCATGTCCCCCCAGGGGTAATAAAGATATGTTTGTTGTGGCTTCTATTGACAATATCATCCAGGGTGGAAGTGTTTAACCTCTTCTACCATACAGGATGGCAGCCAGGGCATCCAAATTGTGCGAGTCCTCATTACAACCCAAACAACACATGTATGCAAATCACATGCCTTTCCTAGCTCCCTGAACTTCCACAGTGACCAGCTCCCCTCCCCCTCTTGGTGGCCCTGTGCTTCCCCCAAATCCTGGCCCATATCTGAATGGGGGAGGGTGGCTCCAGTGTGTTGCTAAAAAAAATTGTGAAGCCCTGATAAAAAATCTCCCACCATCATATCTAGTTTTGCCCTTAGCCTTCTATTACACTGTCATTTTTCCAGCCTTGATGTCACAAGTTTACCTTGTTCCTTCAAATGATAGCAAGGACCAGGAAGAGGGAGTAAAATGAGAGTGTGGCTGAGGGCATTTTTTAATTTGTAGTTAAGTTTTATTTTGTCATTTAGTCCTATTAGCAATCATTAAGCAATTTAATAATTAGATGCCTCATTAACATTTTAATGAGTCTAGTGGCCACTGGTAAGTGTAATTAAATTAGTTTTATTGTATGATATTTTGAAGCTGTGATCAAATTAGGTTTTTACTATGCTTTTAAGAACAAACCTATGGAGATCACTGTGCTGCAGCCGTCTTGTTAACTTAGGAAGTGTCCATGAAATAGTAATGCACACGGAAAAAAGGGGAAAAAATTCCCCACTGAGGTTAATCACAAAAAGGAAAAAAAAAATCAAATGCTCCTGCTGCCTCCCGCTCCAGGGATGCTAATATATCACTGGTGTTAGCAGTATGTCTGTTTAACATTATTCATTGTGGATAGTTTTATATAATCTGCTATTAATTTTTTAGAAATAGTGCCTAGACAATGTGGCATCCAGTGCTTTATAAATCAGGGACTAATCCTGTTGTGCTTAGTAAGACGAAACTCCTGTGGAGTTCAAATGGAATTTTACAACAGTAGGAACTGCAGGGTATGGCCTTGCATGAAGGCAGGCTTCATTATATTATTGCTATAGTGACAAATTGGACTATTGAAAGGAGGGGGGCTGCAGCATTCTTCCTAGCTGGTGAGTGGGCCTTTCTCCTGCTGCTGTAACCTGCAGAGGAATAAACAGCGCAGGCTAATGAATAGCAGGCTGGAAACTGGGCTTTTGTTCTGATCGCCCAGTGGATGGCATGATGATCCACTTGTGGTTGTTTCATATGCAGTGTCAAATGTTTGTGTCATAGGCTTTGGAAGTTTCTTTTCTCATTGTCAGAAACAACAGATGAGTTAAGAAACATCTCTGCCTGTGAAAGTTCCAAAAGGTCAGGATATGATCATATGAAAAAACATGTTCATACAGATCAGTCTTGCATGTGTAGTTTGGATCAGCCAATCTGAGTGCCAGTGTTTTATCCCCAGAATAGCATGTGTCAGTATAAATATGTTCAGGTCTGAAGCAGCAGAACAAAGTTTTAGTACAGTTGCACCTTTAAGACCAACAAAGTCCCAGAATGAAGTTTGTTGGTCTGAAAGCATAAATATGTATTACATGTTCAGAAATATGAACAAGCATTTTATTAAAGCTGCTCTTTTTATAGTTTCAAGATATATTCCATTTTTCTTCTCTCATTTCAGAAGGCCAGAGGTACAGCTGATTTCACATCCACACAGCACCAATTTATATATTCATCTGACATGCTGCACATGCCAGGATGCCAACACAGGCCTCAAGACTGTGTGGCTTGAAGCATCTTTTTTTAAAAAAATAAAAATAAAAATCCTGCTTCCTCTTTTTAAAAAAGAAAGAAATGTTCTGGAAAACTTTTGTTTTGATTATTCCTTTACTTAATGAATAATGAAGTCATAGAATTCACTGACAGTGGATGTAGCAATAGCCACAAGCATAGATGTCTTTAAAAATGGATTAGACAGATTCATGGGGAAGAGGTCTGCTATTAGTCATAGTGACTAAAGGATACTTCCACATTTTAGGAGCAGTAAATCTTTGAAAGAAAGTGCTTGGAGACAACAACAGGGGAAGGCTTTGGCTTCTATGCTCTGTTTGATGGCTCTCCTGGGTAGCTTGTTGGCCGAGGTGTGAAACAGGATGCTGGACTGAATAGACCACTGCCCTGATCCAACAGGGCTCTTCTTATGTTCTTATGTTCTGAGATCAATAATAAACAGTCATGTGACAGCTTTAAAGACGGATTAATAGATGGTGAGATAGACCCCACTTCATTCGATGCTTAAGTGGGAACATATATATTCTCCAGGTAGACAAAAAATGGAAAAGGTTTTGTTCATTTACAACGCAAGACCAAAACTTCCCCTGCAACAAAAAAACAAATAATAGCTCTGTGTGTGTGTGTCACAGAATTATGTGAACCATAAGTAAATATAGAATGTCAACAACAGTGATAAACCAAAAAAACTGGGCGTATAACTCGCCCATGATGACTAGTGTATAATGCATGCAGAAGGGCATTGTGGGCACAAAATGACCCATTATGCATCTAGCATTCACTCCACTGTTTTACCAAACCCAAGTTGTAACAGAAATTCCCTTCTATATTGCATGCCACTTTCACTTTCTTTGATTGTCAGATTTTATGGAAGCCTCCACACTGCATGCCAGTTTCACTTCCTTTGATCTCTCGGTTTTATGGTACTGTCCGCCTAGATTTATGGCCATTTTATGGCTATTCAGGGATGACTCTACAGTGTTGGCCCAGGATATCTGAATGTGGTTTTGAGCTTCATCTTTTTCTGTTCCAGTGTGGGTTTAGTAAAACAATTGAGCGAATGCTAGATGCAGAATGGGGCAATGATACAGATCACATTGAGGTAACTCAGGCCTTGATGGTATGACTGATGCATGACAAATTTATCCAAGAGACAGAATGATTAAAGTATTGAACTAGGATCTGAGAAAACTGGGTTCAAATCCCCAGTATGCTGTGGAATACTTGGGCCAGTTAGCTTAACCTACATTATGAATAGTAGTGTTGTGAAGACAAAATTACACAAACATCTCTATGCAATAATAAGATGCAGATGTTAAAAACAGTAACAGACAGACCAGCATTTCAATCTTCCAGGACTTTAAAATCACAAGTATTCTAAAGCTAATAATAATAGCCTCTGTGTACTTGGTTGGATAAAGAGTGAATCCATCTATACTGAGACTCAGCCATTTGTTCATAAATTTTGGAAGTAATTGCAAGATGAGAACTACAACACATCTGGCAAAAACTCTAAATACTTTATTTGAAGCCCTGTTTAATAATAATTCAGAGACAGTCTCATAGGGGAGTAATCTTCTGTTATCAAGTCCTGAATATATTTAAAATTATTTGCAGTGGCTTTGCAAATAAAATGCTTTAGTACTTCAAATGCATTGTGCGTAGCATCTTCCACACAGAAATCCTATTTATTATTATCATCAGAAATCTCATTTATTAGTATCAGAATGATCTGCATATTTCATTTTGTTCTGCATAAGTGTTAAAATTCAATAACATGTAAATGCAAAAAAATACAAATATCTTCAGAACAGTATAAGAATTGGGAAGATCTTGTACTTTATAGAGAAAGGCCAATGTAACATGCATTTATTTTCATTTGTGTGGTTTTGTTATGAAGCAGTTTCTAGTGTCCTAGCTAAGGGATTATCCCTACTCCATTTGCAAGACTGAGCCATATTAACCTAATTACTAAGGGATTTCTCCTTTATATTAAACCAAAATGTTCCTATTCTTAATTTCATCCCCATATTGCTTCCCTTATCCCTGTACCATACTCAGCAATTCCTAATCTTCTCTGGTGTGTGTTGACAATATGCAAATACTTGTTGACAGCTTTCAACAGCATTCTGTAGCCTTTGTTTAGCTTTGGAACTCCTGTCAAACTTTACTGCTGTTAATATTGTGCAATGGATTTTGAAATGCCCTCAAGAGTGTAACAGGGTAGTTATGTTTTTTGATGAATTGTTTTGCAACAAACCTAATTATGCTTTTTACAGGATAGCAATTTGTATACTATGTAAAGTACATGCTTGCTGGTGGGAATTACATAGGATTGCTGTAATTATTAGAGCCCATTGATGCTGTGGTATTATGCTAATATTTCTAAACTAAGCAAGATGAAGCAATTTCTGCAGTGCTATTTCTCAGAAACCTTGGGGACATTATCTGCAGCTTTTGGTGCAGACTTTAGAGCTCTTTCAGCATAAAATTTCAGATTACTTTTATTGTAGGGTATCCCTCTTATTATAATCACTTATCTTTATATAAAAGAATATATTAGATGACCAGAAGTAAAGAAATCATATTGCGGTATTGAAAATCTCAAAAACAGATGTTCTTTTAATATAAATAGTTAGCCTTGCATCCTCCCCCCCCCGCTTAATTGGACTAACAAGACAGACAACAGCTTGGAATCAAACAAGAAAATGAAACTGAGCAGCAAGGGGAAAACTAAGTGAGTGCGGAACGGGCAAAGGCAGATGTTTGCCCATCATGGGCGAGTCACCAGTTCTGGTCTTGAGCTACCAATCTGGCTCATGACTGGCAGCCCAGCAAACTGATTGCCATCCAGGAGCACCTACCCTTGAAGCCATACAATTTGCAGGGAGGAGCCTGCTCCAAGAGGTTCCCAGAGGTGATCATCATTCCCTGCCATGGGTCATAAAAACTTGCAGGCTGTTCCTGATGACCCAATGGGAAAATGCCATAAGGTACTCACTGGTCCCACTTTCTTACTCTCACTACCCTGCCAAGTGACCAACCTATTTAGATGTCGACCACCACAACCACTATTCAATCCACTGTTCCCAGTGCAATGTAGACAAAAACACCTCCACCCATCAAGGCAATCTCAGGTGAAAGTGAAAAATTTCTAACTGGCCCCAACAGGTGACCAACCATAGCCTACACTGAGAACAGGGCTGAGCATGAGGCAAGACTGTTTGGGCGGGAGCAGAGCCCTGCCTTTTGTAGGGCTGGCTCCACCCCCACCCACATCACGACGCATGGCATCATGATGCCATTTTTCCATCCACTCTCCTCCGGGGTGGCAAAGCAGCCCCCGGCCTTGAGGGCGGCCAAGAGCTCAGTTGTCCCCCTAAATTCATATTCATTCAGATATTAGTGTTGTGCAGCCATAATCTCTTCAGAAAAGATAAAAATTTGATGAGTCATTATAGCAACTGTTTCAATATTTCTTGCAATAGTAAAGATACAGTTTATTTCTAATTATATACTTATTTAATGACCACAGAAAAATAATGACAGAGAGGTTAAAAAGATAAGGAATGAAGTAGTTGCCTTTAAAAATATCCATCAGCATTCTTTCATTGCTTTCCTTATATTCATCTTAAATATTTATTGGACAGTATTAGGATTGCCAGGCACAATCGTTGCACTGGTGGGGGGATTTGGGGGTGGTCCAGGAGTGGGCAATGACATTCCCGGCATGATCACATCACACAAAACTGATGTCATCACATTGGCAACACTCTGCTTTTTGTGCAAACTGTATGGTTAAAACTAGGCTCAAATCATAGGTTTTTGCCAAAAAAGCCGAGTGTCATTGAACAACATCGCTGACATAATGCCTTCACTTCCATGTGATGCCATTGTGTCAGGGACATTGCTGCATGATGTCACTGTTCAGGGGTGGGGCTTTGTCTGCCAGCCAGCTGGCTAGTGGCTGGTAGAAGCCCCCAAATTGGGGGATCCCTTACCCAGACTGGGGATCTGAGAACCCTAGACACTATTACCTTTCTCTGTGTTGCTTCCCTGCCTAGGGTTGCCAACTCTGGAATGGGGATTTCCTGGAGATTTGGGAATGGAGCCTGGGGAGGGGAAGGGGAGGGAAGGGGAGGGAACTTAGCTGGATATCATGCCATAGATTCTGACCACAAGAACAGCCATTTTCTTAGGGGAGATGAATTCTCTCACTTGGGCATCTAGTGTCCTGGCCCCACTGCTGGATCTCCTGACGGCACCTGGTATTTTTGGCCACTGTGTTACAGAGTGTTGGACTGGATGGGCCATTGGCCTGGTCCAGCATTGGCTTCTCTTATGTTCTTATGAGATCAGTTGTAATTCTTGTCCCATCTGGAGACTGGTAACCCATTCCCAACTCACCATCTTATTCACTTGGTTTCTGTTTCATTTTCCTTCCCCACATTCATTTTGTATTTCTTCTTCCCCACTATGGCTTCCTGTGTTTTCCATTCCCTTCTTTGAAGAAGACCTCTTTTCTGACACTTTATTTTATCCTGTCTGTGTACTTATCCTTTTTCTTTTATCCCATTTTTGAAATGTGTATGACAAGTGAAATTTAAGAAGAAGGAGAAGAAGGAGGGTTGGCTTTATACCCTGCTTTGTCTACCTGAAGGAGTTTCAAAGTAGCTTACAATCACCTTCCTTTCCTCTCCCCACAACAGACACCCTGTGAAGTAGTTGGGTCTGAGAGAGCTCTGAGAGAACTGTGACTGATCCAAGGTCACCCAGCAGGCTTCATGTGGAGGAGTGGGGAATCAAAGCCAGTTCTCCAGATTAGAGTCTGCTGTTCTTGACCACTACACCACACAAATGGAAGTATGTATGTATTTTAAGACAATGTATTGGAAATACTTTGGAGGAAGGCAGCACTTAAAACTTTTTCTAAAACGTGCATTTTAAAGTTCAGAAAAGGAGTGTCTTGGAGTTGTTGGGTCTGAGAAAGAAGAAGACTACTACTTTGTGTGCATGTGGATGGAGACATTTTTGTTATCAAGCTGATAGATGATAGACAGACAGACAGACACAAAAATGAAGAAAGAACAAGGGGAAAACCTCAACATCCAATAACTAAATATAATTAAAAAGAAAAGGGAGGAAGGGGGGGTGAGTAAAGAAAAATAGACCTCTAAGCTATTTTCTTGTTCTTTCATTAGACACAGAATTAAACTTTGGTTCAAAATTTAGGCTGGGAACATGGGGAACAGATCAAAGGGAGACATCTGGGGTTTTGTCACGAGAAAGTTGTCAAGTCTGACTTGGTGCTTTGAAGAACAGTATCATGGAGTAACCATTTGGTCACTGGAAGCTAACACGCACCTCACTTCTTTCAATGCTTGATCTACACTACAGAGAGAAGCTGCTATCATAAACTGCTTCTCTGTGGAATCATCTGTTGTCACAGATTGGTGTCAAAATAACTTTGTTAATCTGACTTTTGGATTGGCTGGAAGCCTGTCCTGATTTTAGGGCTTGAAGTAGCTATAATTTTCTGTTGTTCTATGTCAGTTTGAGCAGCCAGCTTCAATTCTCCAGAGGCATTGGTTGATCCTACAATGGGTTAAGCCACACCTGGCTTACGAAGAAGACTTGAAATGATTGCCTGGGTTCACTCAAGAAGCATAATCTGATAAACTGCGTACCTAGAACCTAAAATGTAGCTTTTCTTGTTATCTGCTCATAGCTCTGTTCTTTGAAAATATTCTGCACTTTTTAATGCAAATATTCTTTGACTATATCTGGTTGTTCTGAACTTCAAAAGCTGCAATCTAAATCCATTGTCTTAGACCAAAGTGTCCACCTACTGACGACTGGTTCATATACACTCAATCTGCAAGTGTCCTCAATCTGCAAGTGCAGGATGGACATTCTGGTTTAATCCCAGAAAGATCAAGAGTTTGTCCACTGGCTTCTGATCATAGGATGCTCTCATGGGCTGGTGGCAGACTACCCCCTTGGTTTGTGAGGACTCATACTTCAGGTTGGTTGTGTAATTTTGAGCTCTGCCCTTCATACCAAGGTATACATAGAGACAAAAAAATATATAACAACAGTGGTGAGAGATCTTTCTATAAAAGATTTCCAAATACCTAAATTCAGCCCAAATGCAATTTCCATCTATATGACAGGCATTCAAATATAGATGATCATGACTAGCAGTTTTCTTCAAAGATAGCAACAGGCTATTTTTCTATAGGACAGTTTTGAGGGTTTGGAACACATGCATCTTACAGTCCAATAAGAAACAATTATGCAGCCATTGGAATCTGAAACTTTTTGACCTTTATAGTACACACAGAAAATGGAAGAATATTTAATATTATATTTCAGATTCATATCTATGCAAAGTGTTGTAAATTGGTACCATTGCATCAATACTTCCTTGGTATGATCTGGATAAGAGAATCATTCAATTTTTGTTAGGACCCCAACAAAGATCCTGTTTCTGTGGAGGAGGTAATCTCTTGTACTCTCAAGCAGGGCTATTTTGGGGCAGGAATGGAGTTCTGGCTGGCTTCAGAGTTGGCCACGCCCACTACAGCCAAAACCTCTATGTGCATGGCTACAAAGGGAAGGCCTGGAGAGCAACCCCCAGTGACTCCGAGGTGGGCGGGGGGGGGTCCTGGAGGCATTTAAATGCCTCCCCTGGCCTGTCCAAGGGCCAGCTTGCCCAGGCTCTCTGCAGTCACAGGGCACCTGGGCAAGCCAAGGGAAGGCAGTAGGGTGGGGCTTGCCCAGGCTTCCCACAGCTGTGGGGTGCCCAGGCAAACCAAGGGAAGACGGGGGTGTGGCCTAATATGTTAATGAGCTGTACGGTCAGGGCCTAATATGTTAATGAGCTGTACTGTCAGGGGTGTGGCCTATTATGCTAATGAGTTCATCCTGGGCTTTTTCTACCAAAAAAACCTCCTGCTCTCAAGAACTGCACAATCACTAGAGATGGCTTATTTGTGTTGCTGGGTACACAGGGGGTCTGGTAAGCTCATTTAGTTTGCAACTAAAAATCATATGGGAGTTGAAAATGCTAAAAAAAAATGTTTCTATAAATTCCACCAGCTTTTGCTGTCCTGCCTAATTAGGGTCTTCTGAAATACCATGGGCACAGAGGTTGCGCCAGTGGGAGGGGGCTGATTTGCCTTCTCATGAGGAGGAAGAGACGGTGCCGGTGCTGCGAGAAGTACAGCGCCAGGCAGGGGGCCGAGCCAGCCTGTTTAGGCTCGGCTCCCACCCTCTGCCTCAGAGTTCTTTGACATGTTCGGCCCACTCTCCCGCCCTGTTTTAGTTCAGGTTTCAACCGATTGCCTTTCAATGGGTCCAGGTAGGAATTTTTCACCCCTTTTTCAATTTGGCTTCACAAGGAGGGGTGTTTTTTGCCTACCTTGCACTGATGATGGTGGTGTTGGGAAATTGGCTTTGGGGGGAGGGGCGTCGTTTACTAAATAGGATGGTCACTCTGTGGTTCAGCATGGTAGTGTGATCAGGAAGTTGACATTGGTGAGCACCTGGGAATTGTTATAAAGGAATTAAAGGGTCCTCCAAAAACGGCTTTCAGGCCTTTGCGGCTCAAGGTTAGGAAGGGGTGATCTTCCTTAGAACCATCTGGCCCAGCCTATCTTAGCAGGCCTTGCAGCTTCTGGGGTGATGGGCCAGGGCGTTCTCCTAAATATGCCACGCCACTGGTCGAGAGCTACATTGGGTGGCTTGAGATCGGGGAAGGTGCATCGCCCAGAAGGAGATGAAGGTGGTCAGGAGTTTGACACCTGCCGTGTTCCTCAGTACATTTTAGCAGCCCCTCACCAGTTGTTTGATTATAAATAATTAATAAAGTAAAGGTAAAGATAAAGGTTCCCTTGCTCAAAAGCCAGTCAAATCCGACTCTAGGGTTGCAGTGCTCATCTCTGTTTCCAAGCCGAAGATCCAGCGCTGTCTGAAGATGTTTCTGTGGTCATGTGGTCGGCATGACTAAATGCCAAGGTGCACAGAATGCTGTTACCTTCCCATCAAAGCGGTACCTATTTATCTACTTGCAATTTCTTGCTTTTGAACTGCTAGGTTGGCAGGAGAATTAATAAAGTGGCCCTTGTTAAATCCATATTAGTGTCCGTCTCTTCATTCTGACTGTGGTGGCAATGTAAGAACTGTGTTAACAGTCTCAGTCTATGGTTTCATCTATTTTATGGCTCCAGTATAATATTTGATGTATCACCTTGGTGTTGAAAAATGTAATTGCAGTTGGCAGGTATTGTCCACCTTTTCAATAAAAGAAGCACTTTATTGTTTCCATTGAGCAAGCTACTGATGCCATAACAGCCTTATGTTGGGGTTTCCAAGACAAGTAATCATCAAAAGTTATTTCATGATACTTGGAAGATCTAACCTACTCCAACTCATTATCCTCTGATCTCCATTTGTAGCTAGCACTTGACTTGACAACACTGATTGTGGGATCATGGTCACGACAATAGTTTGAGAAGGATTGTATTAACCTTCAGAGCTCAATAGGGAACTGCAATATTAAAACTATTAAAACTACAATTTTTGGCAAGTGGGATTTATCTTATTTAAGGGAAGGTGCTAAATCATTCAGATACAAATTAAAGAAAAATGGCACTATCAGGCATCCCTGCTTAACAGCAGATCAAATCATGAATATCCTTGTAAATTGTCCTTCTATCCTGTATCCAACCTGGCCAGTTGGATTATCATATACTGGCTGCGGTCACACATACTAAATAATCCACTTTCAATCCACTTTCATTGCACTTTCCAACTGGATTTTTACTGTGTGAACTGGCAAAATCCAGTTCAAAAGTGGATTGAAAGTGGATTATTTAGTGTGTATGACCGCAGCCACAGTCTGAATTAACCATAGCAATCTGCAATCAACTGTGGTTTTCTTGAGTTTTTCCCACAAATGTGTCCTAGGGATTGAGTCAAATGCAGATTTCAAGTCCATAAAGCACCACATAGTTTTCCTCTAGTATAGCAGGTATATTTTTCTGCTACATGGTGCAGAACAATACAGTGATCCATAGCTGATGCTCCCTGTAGGAAGCCTGCTTGCTCTAAACCTACCTCTGCTTCAGAATAAATCTACTCAGTTAGCTTGTAATACAGATAAGATGTATGTAGTTTACAGATTACTAGTAGTAAATTAATTGGCTTATAGTTACCTGGGTCTGATCTATCACCCTTTATAAAGATAGGAATAATAAACGCATGCTTCCATATCACAGGTATTTTACCCATCGGACTAATTTTAGAGGATATAGGTGCTAGCAAAGCACTCCACCATTCTGAATTGATCTAGCATAGTTCAGCTGATACCAAATCAATCCCTGGAGCTTTATGTTCTTTCAAGCATCTCATCAATATCTGTACTTCCTCAGATGACACTGGCAGCCATATTGGTAAGCTAGATTCTTCTTCATACATTTCATTAATATCTACCATCTGAGTATTAAATATCTTACAAAAGTGAGCTTCCCAAATGTTGGCTGATATGCAGTAGTTCAGTGGTATTCATTTGCCAAAACCTTGTGAACACTAAATTCCAGAGGGTTCTGTTATTATTTTTGAGACCTCCATAAGCATTTTCCAATTTTTCATTTGAGACTTATATTTCTTCCTTTTAAGCATTGACTTATAATTTTTTTAATCCAATAGCTTTAGCAATGTGCCCAGGTCACCCTCTAGACAAAAATGTCTGTGGCATTGCTGAAGCATCTGTTTAACGTCTTTACATTCTTTACTGAACTGTTGGTTCCTCTTTATTATGTTGTCTGTCTTGGAAGTACACAACAGCAATATTATTCTTCAATAAAATTACATAAGAACGTTGTTTCACTTTATAGAATACTCTATTTTGAGCCTCTTTCTGAGGATGAAAGAGGAGAGTGCAAAAGTCGGCTTGAAACTCAACATAAAACTCCCCCAAAACCTAAGATCATGGCATCTGGCCCCATCACCTCCAGACAGTGACTGCAGCCATGAAATTAAAAGATACCTGCTCCTTGGAAGGAAAGCGATGGCGAACCTCAACAACATAATAAAAAGTATAGATATTACACTGCCAACAAAAGTCCACATAGTCAAAGCAATGGTATTGTAGTAGTAATGTATGGCTGCGAGAGTTGGATCATAAGGAAGGCCATGTGCTAAAGAATAGATGTTTTGAATTATGGTGCTGGAGAAGACTCTTGAGAGTCCCCTTGGACTGCAAGGAGATCAAATCAGTCAATCCTAAAGGAAATCAACCCTGACTGTTCCCGGGAAGGACAGATACTGGAGCTGAAGCTCAAATACTTTGGCCACCAAATGAGAAGGGAAGACTCACTGGAGAAGACCCTGATGCTGGGAAAGATTGAAGGTAAAAGAAAAAGGGGACGGCAAAGGATGAGATGGTTAGACAGTGCTACTGATGCAACCAACATGAAATTGAGCAAGCTCCAGAGTATGGCAGAAGACAGGGGGGCCTGACGTGATGTGGTCTATGGGGTTGTGAAGAGTCAGACTTGACTGTGCGACTGAAAAACAACAACAAATGAGCTTTTGTGAGTCACTGAATCTGAAGTCATAGCAAGTCACTGTATCTGAAGAAGTGGCAGTGACTCACAAAAGCTCTTACCCTACCACAAATGTTGTCAGTCTTTAAGGTGCCACTAGACTGTTACTCTTTTCAGCCATAAAGCTCGCTATTTTTTAAAAAAAAGTGATTAAAGAGTGTAAAATGCTAAAGATTCTTTGGAGGACTATTGCCTTTGTGTTATTCATGTGGGTTTCTTAATGACAGCTGCCTGGCCATTAGAAAATATCAAACTTTTAAGAAGATCCAACATGGATCCCTTCTCTCTCTCTCTCTCTCTCTCTCTCTCTCTCTCTCTCTCTCTCTCTCTGTCTGTCTGTCTGTCTGTCTGTCTGTCTGTCTGTCTGTCTGTATGACTGAATGCTCTCTGTCCAGACATGGGCTCAGAGCCACCAATCCCCGACTTAAACCAGACCCCAGAGGTTCCCAGAAACCAGTGGGGAAATAGGGGAACCCCAGAAGAGGAACATGGAGGCTGAAGATAAGACCAGCCAGGGAGAATCCTCCCCATGGAGAGGGAACCCTGGGATATTACCAAGTTGCCCCTGTCTTCAGATGACAAGATGGAAAGGGAAAGCCTGTGAGGGTAAGGCCTGGGGGCCTCAGTGTCTTGCCCCCTCAGCTGGCTCAGGGAATCACATCCACGAAAGGAGGCCGAGGTGGAGGAAGCAGTCAGCAACCCCCGAAACGATGGCCTGATAGAGAAGAAGAAGGATGGAACCAAGAGAACCAACTGGGGAATTGACTAGTCCTGGGCTGCTCTCCTCTGAAGCCCAGGAGGGAGGGGTGGTGGCAGGGCTGGGAGATTTAAGGAAGGAAGGTGGAGCAGACGGGGGAGGAAGAACCTGGGACCTCTGTGCTGAGGGGAATGGTACAGAGAAAAGAGAGGACCCTGCTAATAGAGGTCAGGGAAGGGAATGAGAGATCCAGGTGAGTTAACGCCCTCTGTCTCCCTGTTCTATGGCCACACTCTGGACTTCATCTCCCAAAATCAGAAGCCCTGGAGCCAGCTCTTCTTCCTGTCATCCCAGGAGAGGTGACAAAACCTGACACTTTCCCCAAGCTTCCCCATGGAAAACTAGCTTATTAAGGTTAACAACTCTAGTTTAGCCTTCCCTGTGACATAATATTTCCATGTGCAGGAAATGTTTGTGAGATATATATCTGATTCCCTTCTAATGTGTGCTTCAAATGAAAATCTACTATCTGCTTTTGCTCCCTCCTGCTGTGCCCATGAGCTGGGCTCCTCGACAACTGCCCCAAAGTCTAGCCCTGATAGCACCAATGTAACTTCAGAAAAATTCCAGGTGGTAAGATACCTTTAATGAATGTCAAACACTTAACAAAAATTCAGGTAAGTAGCCATGTTGGTTTGAAGTAGCAGAACAAAGTTTGAATTGAGTGGCACCTTTAAGGCCAGCAAAGTTTTATTTTGGGTATAAGTTTTCATGTACACACACACTGCACACACACGAAAGCTTATACCCAGAATAAAACTTTGTTGGTCATAAAGGTGTCACTGGATTTCAACTGTGTTCTAACACTCAACAAATTTTAACTTAACAACATAAAATCAGAGTTTTTGGCCTGTCAAAGTCTTTTGTATTTTAATACTGATTAGTTTCTTTCAGAAACATTGAAATATCTTAAAGCTGCAAATTAGCACGATAAATGCTTTAAGTAATTGCCTAAAGTCAAGCTTTATATTTATACCACATTTATTAAACTTCACTGTAAATTTATAGTCATTCATTTAACTATAGTACTACCTATAAATCCTTAGTTGAATATTTCCACTTTTTCCAAATCACCATTATGACTGGATCATTTCTTAAGAGACTCTGATGAATAGTTTAGTATAGTATGTAAATATAGCCTTCCTTTTGTTTAAAAACAAATTTTAAAAGCAAATATATACTCAGCTGTTGCAAATTTGCAATGAGCAGGTTACTAAAACTATACAGTCCTGTGCTATCAGACAGGGGTTTTTTTAAGTCTACAAGTTTGTGTGGCTATATAAATCTAGGATTATACACACACACATACACAGAGTAAATAGGAAGTTATTTTTTCACCTCCAAAGTGCTAAAGATCAGCAACAGTGGAATAGCAATAGATCTGACCTTACTCCTTCATTACCAATTGGCAGAAGTATAAGTGGAAAAAAGATTGAACACATGGCAGCAACATAAAGAAGCTACTGGAAATGATACAGTCAGTTTCACATACTGGAAGAAATCTGCTAGTTGGACTTTTTAAAAAAGCAACATTTTTGAGTTAGATTGGCATCCCAAAAACACATTAACCTAATCACTCGGCATTGGCAGCAATTTTAGGAATACCAAATCCAATAACTGAGGTGATATTTAGAGGAAGTCCCTTGCCTGTCCGGAAGAACTGGAATGATGACTACTTCTGAGATCTCTTGAAATAAATATCATACTAAAAGGAATTCTGCAGGGCTCTTGCCAAATAACAGTGATACTGACCTGTTGGTGCTAGAATAATACATCTAGAGGGCGTCCTTTTTTGGTTACAGTGTGAAATAAAGTCCTTTTTATCTAGTGTCAACAAAGACAATTCCAATACCATTTGTGAAAAGAATATTAATCTAAGTCAAAGTTATGTAAAATCACAGTTCTCTCCCTAGCCTAGTTATGCTGCAATGTATTTTTTGCTGTATGTACAATAGTAGGCAGCACTTTCCTACTCTCCTAGTCAGTGTAAGTGATAGCAGTAAGAAAATGATTGTGCATGAGCAACTTTTACAGTATACAGTCTTCATAACTGCATCGTTAGATATGTATGGAAAGCCTGTTGAGTCGCAGCCAACTCATGGCAACCCTATGGAGTAATTTTCAAGGCAAGTGGTGGTTTGCCATTGCTTCCTTTGCAGAGCCTTCCTTGGTGGTGTCCCATCCAAGTACTGACCATGCTTAGCTTCTGAGATCTGCCAAAATTGGGTTATACCGTGTGGCCTTCCTTCCCACATGACTGGCGAAGTGTAAATCTTCCAGTTACTTCCTGTTTATCAATCAAGGTAATAACAAGGTGTACAGGAAAGATCCCACTTCTCTTAAACCTTTTTAATCTCTCTCTCTCTGTGTGTGTGTGTGTACACACACACACACACATACCCGCTGATGGCCAGGGAGGACCTGACAACCCTAACAAAAAGGATGGATTTGGAAATGAATTTGGTGGGAGTCAGAAAGGTGGTATAATGTAAGAGTTCTTGGAAGAATTTAGAGGTGTAAGGGTCAACAAAATGCAATGAGCAGAGATATCAGAGAGAGGAGGAAACTATTGAATGGGTGCGTATAGTTGTGTTGAAGACAAAATCACAAGTAGGTGTATAATGGGCCATGGACAGCTTTAAAGACTTAAAGAATATGGAGTCTGATCTGGAGAAACACTGCCTCTGTTTATTATTTAATATATACTGCCTTTACTGAAATTATTTAAGACATCCAGAGAGGCTGCACCTGTTGAGAATCTTTAGTGCCGTTCCTCCATAGGTCCCCTCTACCCACTCTTCTTCCTCACTTGCAGTATTGTAGAGTTGTTCTAGCTATAGAAGAAGGAAGAAGAGGCATATGAGATAGCTCATGAAGAGCACTATAGGCTTATCCTTGGCTTTAAAAAATGTGGGAGACCCCATCTCCAGGCAAGGGCTTAGTAGCCTGAATTATTTCATGTTAAGAAAAAGCAGCTACCAGTACATGATATTCCCAGAGAACTTGTTCACAAAAGCCTGTGTGTGTGTGTGTGTGTGTGTGTGTGTAAAGGACTAACCAATGAAAAACAAAAATAATATAAACAATATGAGAAATAACTGCAAACATTCAAGGAAGAAATGTTATAGTAAAGACATAGGCTGAATATCATTGACCTCTGCAGTTTGATCTTGAAGGGTTGTCAGAAGTCTGGTACAAGGTATACTCTTTTAATTTGAACCATTTTTGCAGCAGTTTACAGAGCATCATTTTCTACTCTGAATAAAAAGTGCACTTCCATCATCAAATCAAAGGTGGCCAGGTTAAAAAATGTTCATGGATACAGAAATTTACAAGTCAAGGGATTGTGATTGGTGGCAATTACAGCCACACAGATTGTGGTGTCATCATAGCTATAATTTGTGTGAACAGAAACATCATCTATATGTCTTCCTTGTCAGCAAAAGAGAAAGGGAAAATATTTCATTTGATTGAAGCAGACAGTATGCCCAAACTCTGGATACTTAAACTGTCACTTTGTAATTTCATAATTCATTGTCTTGTGTTGGGTACGGTTTGTGTACTTATTTCCCAAAACTGCAGCCTTTATGTTACAATAATCTCTTTGACAGAGTTTGTGCTGATCGAACACTGTGATTTGACAGCTATTTAAAAGATCTCTCTGTTTCCTGATTGTTTCTGACAATTGTCAGTATTTTGTGTCTCTTCTTCCCCTCACCCCACCCCCAGCTATCTCATCTACACTAAAAAATATGGCTTGCATATCAGGTACATAAGCATTACTCCGAAACTTTGAAGTAATCTCCCTCATTAGACATCTTCATTGCAAATACCTCACATTCAGCATTTTGCATTAAGTATGATATACATAAGTTTATAATTTATCACTTTACTTACTTTATTTTATTTATTTATTTATTTATTTGTCAGGCTTGTATCCCGCCCTCCCGCTGAGGTGGCTCAGGGCGGCTTACAACAGTAAACTAATATACAATGCAGCCACAATACAATCCTCTCTAAAACAGATCAGTGCAATCTAGTAACATAATACTAGATTGCCTTACAATACATTAAAATACATTAGAATACATTAAAATACATTAAAATATGGCGGCGTTCCTTATAAAGTGCTGTGTGAGATGTTGGTGCCAGTGGGCAAGCATGTCAAGTGCCTGTGCTGGTGCTCTTGCGGCGGTGCCAATGTGGCTGCATCTCAAAATGCTTGTCGGAAGAGCTCGGTCTTTAGCGCTCTACGGAATTGTTGTACATCATGTAGTGCCTGGATCTCAGCCAGGAGCTTGTTCCATAACTTCGGCGCAGCTAAAGAGAACGCCCTGGTTCTTGTTGTTACTAGCCTGGCGTCTTGAGGGCCAGGAGGGACCAAGCAGTTTTGGGTCCCTGAATGCAGTGCTCTCGGGGGAACGTGCGGGGAAAGGCGGTCCCTCAGGTAGACAGGCCCCAGACCATTTAGGGCTTTAAAGGTCAAAAACAGCACCTTGAAGCATATCCGGAATGCTATTGGCAGCCAGTGCAGCTGCTTTAGCACAGGTTGGATGTGTTCCCGCATGGGAAGTCCCATCAGCAACCTGGCTGCCACATTCTGCACCAGCTGCAGCTTCCGGAGTTGCCCCAAGGGCAGCCCCATGTAGAGAGCATTGCAGTAATCGAGCCTCAAGGTGACCAAAGCGTGGATCACTGATGCCAGATCATTGCGTTTGAGGAAGGGGACCAACTGCCTGATTAGCCGAAGATGGTAAAAGGCTGCTTTGGCAGTGGCTGCTACCTGGGCTTCCATTGACAAGGAAGCATCCAGGAGCACTCCCAGACTCCTGACCCTCGGCGCTGGCACCAGAGGCACCCCACCGAAGACCAGGAGAGGGACCCCTAACTCTGTACCACTCTGATTCAAGCACAGGACCTCCGTCTTCGTCGGATATCCCACACCCAGGGATAGCTGTGGAATTTCGTCATCTGTACAGGCAGGGGTCATTTCGTAGAAAAAGAGGTACAGGAGCTCATTAGCATAACTCATTAGCATAACTTATTTGCATATGCCACACACCCCTGACATCACTGGAAGTGTGTCAGAAGTGGGAGAGCTTGTATCGGAATAAACCTTGGTCTTAAAGGTGCCACTGGACTCTTTGCATTGCTACCTATGGGGGGAGGGAGAAACATGCAAATCTGCCCTCACAGAGGAGGGAGAGGTTTTACCTGAATAAGCCTTGGTTTTAAAGGTGCCACTGGACTCTTTGCATTGCTATCTATGGGGGGGAGCATGCAGATCTGCCCTTACAGAGGTTGGGGGGGGTTGGGGAGGGCTTTCAGGGCCCTGCGCTTTAGTGCGAGCCTGGAAAGATGGGGTTGGGGGGTTGGGGAGGGCTTTCCATGGCCACGTGCTTTAGCGTGGGTGTGGAAAGATTGGGTTGGGGAGGGCTTTCCATGGCCACGTGCTTTAGCGTGGGTGTGGAAAGATTGGGTTGGGGAGGGCTTTCCAGGGCCCTGCATTTTAGTGCAGCCCTGGAAAGATGGGGTTGGGGAGGGCTTTCTTAGACCTGGAAAGGCAAGGGGATCCACAACTTACCTTACTTCTTCTTTCTCCTCCTGGGCCGACTGAGGGGAGGGCTGCTGGAAGCAGGGGACGGGGCTTGCTACGTGTCCCTGCCCCCTGGCATCCTCTCTAGCGAAGCGTTGCTCCGGTGAGCTCCGGTCCCAACTGAGACCTGTGTACAGGGATGATGGAGTTCACCTGTCCAGGTTCGGGAACAGGATTTTTCTGGTTGATCTGTGGCAAGGGCTCAGGAATATAGTCAGCCAGTGTGTGAGGACAAGGGCCTAAGCAGAGGCTTGACCCTTGTTGTGGCAGAAATCTGGCTGATTTGGTTAAGGTAGTGAGCACCAGCCAGCAGACTCCCCTTGATTGGGGGGTGGGCATGTTCAGTAGGAACCATCCATGGGCAGGAGCCTTGGAGAGGGATGCCAACAGACTGTGATGCTCCTTGTATTCGGCCTCCCCTCAAGTTCTGTGGCTTGAGGTGGCTGGCTTCCTTTCAGAGGGTTATTTGCATGTCTTGCCACCTGACAACAGCCATGCTATCATTGGCTTGCATCAGGGGCTTGGTGGCTCACCCATTTCTGCCTAGGAAAGGGACCAGGGTGTATCCCTTTGCCTTGGCTTATGTTTTTAGTTGGCCATTAACTTAGAATTAAATTTCATAAAGCTGCTCTTTATTTATACCAGCACACCTGTGTGAGTCTCTTTATTCTGACTATGAGGGCAATACAGTTTCATCTCTTTTAGTGATGTTTTGATGGCCTGCTTCTAGCCTGAGGGACATTTTCTGGATACTATTTGAAGATGTCTAATATTATTTCATTTTGCCCTTAGCAGAATAATTATGATATTTATGATGTTATGATGTTACTGTTCTATTGTTCTGACTTTGTGAGCCACCTCAAGTAGGTCTAGAGAGGCGGCATAGACATTTTCTAAATAAACGAGTAAGACATGTCATATACAATTACCACATTAAAGTACAACAAAATGAACCCAGGAAGAAAAATATTTAAGCTTTCATTATCACCTCATGATTTGAATGCAATGATTTAATTCTCTTCCAAGAGTACTTAAATACTTTCACTACTCATGAGGTTAATTGTAGCTCTCTTATAGTTCTGTTACCCTTTCTTTTCTACATTTGTTTAAAAGGAGGTCAAGAACCAAGCATAGTGGTGTGAAAAAGGTACACTTTATTGGATCCCAAGGGGGCCTTGCCTTGGTTGAAAGCCCATTGTCATGATATGATACATATCAACATTTCAGAAATTAAATAGAATTTTATTTTCATTTCCCAGGAATGTATTGCAGGAGATGGGATCACACAGGTGACTTGAATATATAGCAGGGGCAGAAAAACTATGTCTTGTCCCTCTAACTGCAGTTTTAATCATTAAAATTAGACTAGGAGTAAGGCCCATTGTGGGAAGAAGTACAGCGAGCTCTAGAAGGAAGCTCCAGGTGAATGTCCTTGCTGTGGCTGGTGGGGCGGCAGAGGGAAGGGGGAAATAGAGGGAGGCAAGCCATGTTTATTTCCTTCTGCTTAGCTATAAGGCAGGGATGTCTCAAGTCATTTTGCTGCCCCAAGTGGGTAGTATGGGAGGACAGCCTCATGGTAACAGGTATGGTTCCCTCCACCCCTGACTTATGTTGATTTGGGGTTATGCAGTGGCAGCTAAGGTAGAAAAGCACTTCCTTCTATGCCATGTCTTCTGGGTTCCAAGGGTCTTGAAAGTGGTTGCCAGGGGTCTTGAAAGTTACAGGGTTGCCAACTCTGGGTTGGGAAATACCTGTGGATTTGAGTGGTAGAACCTGGGGAGGGCAGGGTTTGGGGTGTGGAGGGACCGCAGCAAGGTATAATGCCATAGAGTCCATTGCCCAAAGCAGCCATTCTCTCCAGGAGAACTGATCTTGGAGATCTCCAGGTGCTGCCTGGAGGCTGGCCATACTAAGGGGAGGGCCAGACCTGTAGATTTGAAAGGGAGAGCCTGTGGAGGGCAGAGTTTGGGGTGCGGAGGGACCTCATCAGGGTATAATGCCATAGAGTCCATTGCCCAAAGCAGCCATTATCTCCAGGAGAACTGATCTTGGAGATCTCCAGGTGCTGCCTGGAGGCTGGCAATACTAAAGGGAGGGCCAGGCCTGTAGATTTGAGGGGTAGGGCCTGGGGAGGGCAGGGTTTGGGGTACAGAGGGACTTCAGCAGGGTATAATTCCATAGAGTCCACTGCCCAAAGCAGCCATTGTAATAGCTGGGAAATTTTAGTAGGGGAAATGATGTGCTGTGGCTGAGGAACACTGTTATTTCTGGGAGATCTCCAGGCCCCACAAGGAGATTGGCAACTCCAGTGACCATTTAAGGGAAGATTAGGATATGTATTTTACTTCAGGGCACATTCAATGACTCTCATCAGCAAACTGTTTAGAATGTTAGAGGCAAAGGCCAATCAGGCCACATATGCAAATGACCTCTGTGTTCTGACTAGCTATTGGGGGGAGAGGAACAGCAAACTGTTTAGAATATTGGAGGTGAGGCTCAGGCAACACAGCCAGTGGATAGGGACAGCTTCTGAGTGACACATCGGAGTCAACAGATTTGGGAGCGTATGGAATGTTCACAAAGTGCCACCACCAAAATACGGTTATATATAAGGAAAGATGACAAACCTCCATACATTTGCCTCTGTAAGTAATTCTCTGTGTTTTCAGCTCTTTCTTTTGTCATACTTGCTGTCATTTACAAGTTATCTATATTCCTTTCTAACATAGCCCTCACAAATCTTATAGCTCTCTAACTTTCCTTTTCAATATTCATCCCTTTAATCTCCTTTGATATAGAAAAAATATTTCCAGAATAACTTAATCGCCTTGCATTTGTACCAAATATGAATAAAATTTGCCATTATACAATGACAGCCCCAACAGCTGCCTGTGACTGTATGTTTGGCTGAATTATAATGTAGTCAGTTCATTTGGTTTGTATTCAGAGGTGAATGAAAAATACAAGGAAACTTTGAAGACTCTTTCTGTGCTATAAATATACTGCCTATAAATATACTAAATGTGCTATACATTACTAGGATCTGCAACTATTGGCTCCAGAGCCTAATGTAGTTCATTTAAAGAAAATGAAATCTTTAAGTTAAGGTCTAATGGAGGTAGGGTCAGGGCTTTTTTCCAGGGAACACACCGGAATGGATTTCCGGAACTTCTTCAACAAAATTCTTTTAAAAATGTTTAAAAGTTCACAGGTATTCAATATACAGATTGAGAACTTTATTTCCCTCTTGAGAGTTCCAGCACTTCTGACAAAAAAAAGAAGAAGCCCTTGGTAGGGTGCTAGAATAACCAATGTGAAGAGAGTTGCAGGCTATGAATTTTGTCGGACTAAAGGCCTTCTGAAGAAATGTTTTACAGAAATAGAAATGACAGAGGTGGACAGTTGCTAGTAATACAACCATGCACAGATTTATTCCAGTGCACTAAAACAATTGATCAGCAGTCAGGGCTCTTTTTGTAGCATGAACTCTTTTGCATATTAGGCGACACACTCCTAATGCAGCCAATCCTCCAAAAGTTTACAGAGCTCTTCTTACAGGGGCTACTGTAAGCTCTTGGAGGATTGGCTACATTAGGGGTGTGTCGCGTAATATGCAAAGGAGTTCCTGAACAACATAGACTCTGTTGACAAAAATGTATGTGAAACTTTGGGAACTGTGGAACTGGAAAGAAATATTATAGCAGGTTCTCTAGTATGAATTTGATCCCCCCCCTTTTCTTCCTGGACACACTTCATATATCGTCTTGAACCTTGTGTTTATGTAACCAACTATGATTGCAATATATTCAGGAAGGGTAGACTGGTTCCATCTATAGTGACATCAAAAATCCCATCTAGAACTACCAAAAACATTACAGAAAGCAGTCCTAAACTGGTCACCTCAGAAGCAGTAGAAAACAGGGAGAAGGCTTCTACTGTCTACTCTTTGCTTGATTTACTGATTCTATTTGCAGGTAGTTTTAACATATAATAATAATAATAATAATACCTTTTGATTTATTGATCACTCAATCCTGCAGAGCTGCTGGCTCTGAGCGATTTTACAGTTACACATTAACGAGGGACTAACAATGATTCATAGGGGTAAGGGAGGACAACATATAAATCTTTAAATCACACATGTTTGCAGCTGACAGGGATTTTTGTTCAGCTGTAGATTCAGACATGTTCCAGATGGCATTCACTCGGCTTTGGCTTGATGACATCAGCTTTTTCCAGGACTACTTGAAGTTGCAGCGCCGCACTGCCACCGCCTGGCCGGATCGACCCATTGCAGGCTTCTAATGCCGAAAAGATCTTTCCAAGCTTACAAGCTTATGAGCTGGACATTCCGTTTCACCGGCTAACACCCCCACACACTGGGGGGGGGGGTTAGTGTGCCCACCCTCTCTAAGGAGTGGTACCCATTTTATTTACTCGCCGAAGCTTTCGAACTGCTGGGTGGACGGCGAGCTGGGTGGACAGCGAGGTGGGGACAAGGCTGGTAGCTCACACCAGCACGGGCTAGAACTGACAGAAGTTCTGTTCAGTTCAGATGTTACTGTAACCAGAGGATAAATCCTCTGTGCCACATAGGGAAATATGTGGTTGTCCTGCTCTGATGTAACATGGCACAATCTGTTTCCCACCTTATGCTTTTACATATGTAAATCAGCCCTTAGTTTATAACAAAGCAGTAACATTGTCATGCTTGACCTGAGAGCCAGTTTGGTGCGGTGGTTAAGAGTGGAGGACTCTAATCTGGAGAACTGGTTTGACTCCCCATTCCTCCACATGAAGCCAGCTGAGTGACCTTGGATCAGTCACAGTTCTCTCAGAGTTGTTCTCTCAAGAGGAGTTCTCTCAGATCTCTCTCAGCCCCACCTACCTCATCTACCTCACAGAATATCTGTTGTGGGGAGAGGAAGGGAAGGCAATTGTAAGCCACACTGAGTGAAGGACAGGGTATAAATCCAATTCTTCTTCCTCCTCCTCCTTCTCCTTCCCCAGCTCTAGTTGGGACACAGATTGGAAAGCATGGAGGCCTGAACTTCAAACCAGTGTGAGTGTTCAAGGTTTAAAGTAGTCTTTAAAAGGCAAGAATTATAGCTGTATATCTGTTTTCACTTGATATGAAGTTTGCATTGGAGAGAAGTGTGGATTACTCCTGGCCTGGGGATGCCTAGTGATTAAACTATCTTGGGCTTTATTAAAAGAACTTTTGAAACATGCATGGAAAACTTAAGCTCTACATAGTGCTACCATCCAAACAAAGTAGTGAAGGTGGCACCACCTTCATTTAATAATGTCACATGTTGTGCCCACATTTTACAAAGGAACCTGTCTAAATCTCTGGAATGGATGGACACGAACCAGTTCATGAATGAAAGTTTATGATGAATTTTCGCTGGTTCATGGTTTGCAAACTGAAGTTTGTGGCATATCAACTGGCACAAGCTTTCCACAAACTTTCAAGAGGTTCCTGGTTGTTCATGGCAGTTTGTGAATGGCTATATTTCCAGACAGACTGTTTCTGCTCAATCAGAATGTTTACCAAACTTCAAAGCAACAAGGGGGCAGGACTTGGAGGGCTTGTAGACGCGCATCAGGGGAGGTCCTCTGCAAGTCTGATGTCTCCAACTTGCACAGGGTCCATTCTACGCACTCCTGAACCTGCACCTTTAATTTCCTCAGAAAGCACTTTCCTGGGGGCACCTTTTTGGAGGGCCGCAACTTGGACCATGTAAATCTAATCCTAACCAAACTTGGAGGGCAGGTAGATGAGAGTCATCTGGAGATCTCTGGTGAATTTGGTGTCTCTAGCACACCAGAGGAGGTATTCTACCTCATCACAAGCCTCACAAACCAAACTGGTTTGTTTAGAGCCTAAAATTTTGTGACGGTTTGTGGCTCACAAATTGAGCATGCCATGAAACATGAACTGAACTGAACTGCATTTTCCCGGTTTTTGTCCTTCCCTAATCTCCAGATCATCCAGTTTTTGAAAAGGGCTTAATATCAGATTAGCAAGGAAGTAGTTACTGTCTTATACAGCACCATATGTCTCTTATAGACTTCCTTGCCAGTTGCCCGCCCACTGCAGGCAACCTCTAGCCCTGTACTCCCATCCACAACTGTTTCATATAGCATTGGGAGAAAATAGGGGTTGATGGTGCAGATGCCATAACGTTACTTCTTGACTAGCACCCAGAAGTAACATCACAGTGCCCCCAATGCTCTAGGAATTTCTCCAGATCTCTGTGGTTTTTACCATAGCATGATGTCAGTCCCTCCCTAGGCCCCACCCTCCAAAATGCTCCTGGGGTGTCAGTAGAGAGCTAGCAAAGCTAGTCTTTTGTGCTAGCAGCTATGGGAAAATAGCCCTGGATATGAGAATAAAATACATAAACAAAGTTCTTTACTGCTTGGCAAAACTTACACAGAGGCCTTTACAAAGGATGCTTAGACCTTCTCTAACTACCATTTCCCCTAAGCTATCTTTCGTCTTCAGGGATTCCATACTATGTTTCCATCAAAATACAAGCCTGAAATAGGGATAGGGTTGTCAACCTCCAGGTAGGACCTGGAGGTCTCCTGCTATTGCAACTGATCTCTAGATAACCAAGATCAGTTCCCTTGGTAGGGTTGCCAGCCTCCAGGTTGGGCCTGGGGATCTGCTTTTACAACTGATCTCCAGCTGACAGCAATCAGTTCCCCTGGAGAAAATGGCTGCTTTGAAGGGTGGACTGTATAGTATTGTACCATGCTGAGGTCCCTCCCCTCCCCAAACCCTGCCCTCTCCCAGATCCACCCCAAATTCTCCAGGTATTTTTCAACCCAGACCTGGCAACCCTATCCCTTGGAGAAAATGGCTGCTTTGGAGCTATGGCATTATACCCTCCCTAGACTCCATCCCCCAAATCTCATTTCCCAGCCCAGAGCTGGTAAACCTAAATAGAGATCTGGAGTAATCCACTAGGTGGTTTCACCACCACTCTCTGCAACCTTTTCCTATGAAGTAGAGATGGTACAATGATGACTTGGAATTCATCACTGAGACCTGACTATGCTGGAGAACTGGATTTGGACAAGGTGCCCTCATGGATATTTAGTAAACCATTTACAAGGGTATGAGCAGGGGATATCTTTAAAAAAAGATTATTTTACTAAGTATCTAGTTCATGGAAATATAGGTTGTGAATTTTAGGTGAACACCACTAATGTAAGCTTTAATTCTTACATTATCATTTTGTTTTAGACATAGTCTAAGTATAAGTATATATGTCAGTAAGATCTTTTGATTAGAAAAATTGAAAACGGAAGTATTATTCTTTTGCCTTTTGGGTTACAGAAGGGGTTAACCTTTATTCCTCCCCCCCTTTTTGAATTGTACATTAACTTTCAATTTTTGCAAATTCCCTAAATGGCGTTTCTTAGCTCTTGCTAAGACAGTTGTGGTATTAAGACATAATTTTCATCAGCCCTGCTTTTGTTGTTTTTAATTCATGAAATGAAACTAAAATGCGGATATTATGGTTGTTATATTTCTTATTTATGGGGATGAAAATATTCTTATTAGCTGTAGCAATTCAGAGTTTATTGTATTTTCAATTAATGTATTCATTTTTTGTGACTTTTTAACAGGCAATAACTTCAAGCTGGCATTGTGGATACAGATTCTGCTACAAGAAAATACCAGTAAGTGTTAGTGTTTGCTATAATTTGCTTTAAAAAGGGACTATCTCATATTTGTGGCTACATTATTATTTGAATGATTTTTTAAAAGCCACTATGACTATCTTGCTATGGCCCATCTTGTCATTAGCTGTGTATAAAAGCTTTCTTCAGAAGTTTAATGGGATAGTTTTAAGATCATTAATTGATAAGAAGAGGGATACTGTAATCTTTATGCAGCCTTTTTAATTTAAAGAATCTGTGCTGTGTAATTTTTGTTGTTGTTTTCTTTCATTTGGTTATCAAAATAAAATATAGGAAAATATTAAGATGCTTTCAAATATAAATATTGTTATTACTCTTGTAAATGAATTGGTGATGGTGTCAGCTTTGGGGAAAATGGATTTCAATCTTGGCTGTAAAATAAGAAACAGTGTTGTTATTAGTTCATTAGTTACTAAGCCAAGACAGAAAAATGACTAAGAAAAAAATACTTTTGAGTGATCATAATTATTTGTAGTGAAACATACTGTTAAAATAACAGTGATGGGGGTATATTACTGCTTTTAAGCAGAAGTGCTAACCAGTCTCTTTCCAGAACAATGTACTAGCAATAAGCTGCTGTTCTTTCATCCTCAGGATCAGGAAAGTAGCTAAAGAAAATTATTTCCCTTCTTAGGAATTAATAATTAAATTTGTTGCCTGAGACACTGTAACCATTTACTAGATTTACATACATTTTGGCATATTATTTATACTTCACTTTCCCCCCTTTTATTTCCATCTCTTGTTATTTATATAATTTAGCTTCCTTAAATTATATTATGATATGCTGTTATGATGGTGTTATGGATGATTCTCCCAAGCCCTAATCACCTTTAAATCTAGAATGCATAGAATGTGGTCCTGACCTGGGTAGCCCAGGTGAGCCCAATCTCATCAGACCTTGGCAGTTAAGCAGAGTTGACCCTGATCATTATTTAGGTGGGAGACCACCAAAGAATACCAATGTTGCTACCCAGAGGCAGGCAATGACAAACCATCTTTTGCCTTGAAACCCTACGGGGTTGTCAAAAGAATATTATCTGCATGGCCAATACACTTACATCTCCCCTCGTGGTTGTAGTGTTGTTGACTATGTGATTACTTCAGCAGATTTGAGAGAGCATATCACTAAATTCACGATTGGCAATCAGACAGAAAGTGACCATAAGTCAAATGCCACTTGGCAGCAAAAAAAAAGACCCCACTGTAGAGATGCTAATGAACTATCTACATGTTATAAGTGAATATGTGTAATAATGAAATGGAAATGTCTAATTTGCTTTGCATAATCCACATCATGTAAAAGTGGGGGTCCACTACTTTTCCTCCACTCCCATGAGATGTGTTAGTTGCATATGTATGTGAAATTCACTTCATTACAAAATACATGTAGTTTCCCTTTTCATGTTAGTCGAAAGCATGTCAAACAGTAAGATCCGTTGCTCATTTGCTGCTATTCAGTCTGTAAAAAGATTTCCTTCTATTAATGAATCAAAAAGTGTGTTAAGAAACACAATAATTGAAATGTTGACGTTACAAACGCCTACTTGACATCCACTCTGAGATATGCCTTAGATACCTATATGTTTTATGAAGAATATGGAATATTGATTTTCCAACCATGCTTGACTAGTCTTGATAGACTTTAGAAAAGAAAACAGTTGTGCAGTTATAATTGGTCCTTCTCTGATGAAGACCTTGGAAACAAACGTATTACCCAGAAACTTCATTAGAATAAGATTACTTTTGGACCTTCTTCATTTTTTGTATTCTGTACTTTAAAGGTTGGACTTAAGTAGGGTTTTAGACTCTTCATGAATAGCCATGAAGTGCATCAAAATTCGTGAAAGTTCATGGTGGTTCTTCAGTTTGCGAACATTGCTTCCTGAACCACAAATTTTGTAACAAACTTTAGTTCATCAACTGGTTTGTGCCCATCCCAAGAAATGACCAGTAGATACAAAGTGACTGAACAAGGTTTATTAATAGACAATATCTGCTCTGAAATGATGTGGAATGTTCAACCTGAAAGTCAGTGGTTTTGAGATGCAGCTTTAGCAAGACATTGTTTAAAAAACAATTAACAGGCCACCATTCAGAGACAAGTGTGTGTTAGCATCTGCCCTATTCTGTTATGTGATTGGACATATCTTAAGTCACAAAGAAAATGCACATATAATAAAACAGTTTCTGAATTCAGTGAAGAAAAGAAGAAATGTGTGTGCAAGGCTCCAGAGGCATTTTGTATTGACTACAGTCACATTTGCATATATTGATATAAAGAAATACAACTCAATTGTAATGCTCTAGAAGAGAAAAATGCAGTGATACAATGCTTTCGGGATAAGTGTGCTTCAGGAATGTTTGTGGGCTATGGTCTTCTGTACTGCAATATGTGGGTGCTACTGCAATATAACTGGTGCTGGTGTTACCACTCTGTGCTATGTTTTGCTAAACAAGTTATCTGTGTGTTCTCCTAAATTCCATGAGAGACAGTGTAAATAAATTTCCTCTCCCCGTAAACTGAAGTAAAAAAAAAAAAATCTGGATTAGCTTGGGTTCTCATCACTCTTCTCATCACATCGATTATCTTAGAATGTTTCAGCAGACATGGAATTCTTCAAGCAAATGCAAAGTATTTCTATAAAATTTAAAACATAAATTAGCAATTCGGGTCTATTGAGTTCACTAAGTGTTGGTGAGTGTTATTAGTAGGAATATCACTGAAAACTAAAAACAAAAAAGTGTATTTTCCTCTGCCTTTCCCCTTCAATTCGACTTTTATACATGACATAATAAATCATCCCTTATTTTAATAATTTAAAAAGTTTGCAGTACTGCAATTTACTACTTTGTGAAATTTTAACCAGAAGTGTATATTTTACTCTTCTTTTAATCCTCTATCCAGATCAGAATTAATTTACTTTCTTCCTTTCATCATGGTCTTTGGCTGTCAAATATGATACGGCTTCCTACAGTTTTTGTTTCCATTTTTGCATGCTCACATTAATCCAGAATCAGCTGGAGAATGTTTACCCAATCATAAATTACTTCAGCTTTATTTCTGACAGATCTGGGAACTGCAAAACAGTATACAGGCAATAAAAATGAGAGGTCTTTAGCTTTGTGACAAGCTACATTAACTCTCCTTACATTTTTCTTTTCCTCATTCTAAACTGTCATTGTTGCCACAGTGTATATGGGTCTTGGCAGCTGCTGGTATGTTATCAAGACATGCCCGTTGTTTGAAAAAAAAACCCTGACATTGTTGAATGAAAAGTTCTGTATAACTAGAGGACTTGCATACTATTACACAAGGACAATTTCACCTGGTAAAATATATGGATTGTTATCTAATGGGAACTCTCTAATCTACATTTTAATTTCCATTTAAACTGGCTTGATTTGCTGTATTTCACTTTGGAAATTCTGGCTGGGTATTTCTTTGCTCTTTTCTGTACTACTGTACTCATCTTCAGCAGTAGTGAGGCTAACAAACTGAAACTTAATGCAGACAAAGTGGAGGTGCTGTTTGTGGGGGGGAAATCTGACCCAGGAACTGAGATTTTCCTGTTATGAATGGGGTTGCACTCCCCCTAAAGAAGAAGGCTCATGGCTTGGCCTAGAGGTACTACTGGAGCCAAGTCTTCTGTTGGATGAGCAGGTGGCACTGATGGCCAGGGGTGCCTTTAATCAGCTTCAGCTGCTGAGCCAGCTATGACCCTCTCTGAGCAGGAAGGATCTTGCCACTGGAATGCATTCCGTGTTAACATCTAGATCACAGGTGTCAAAATCATCTGTTCCGAGGGCTGAATCTGACATAACTCTCACTTTGTTGGGTCAGGCCGTGTGTGCCATAAAATGTAATACGAGGTACTAGAGATATAAACTTTATAAAGATGATTTCAGATGCTGAATGGGAATTGCAGGTGTGATATGCAGTAGGTGTGGAGATATTAGCACTGGTAATGAGACAGAAAACCTAGATCTCAATTTGTTACAGAGGGATCCAGTCCAGGAGGATGGAAAAAAATGGAAATAAGTCTGAAGAAGTGAGCAGTGATTCATGAAAACACATACCCTATCACAAATGTTATTATTTTAAGGTGCTACTGAACTCTTGCTCCCTTCCAGTAACAAAGAATGCAAGCTGTGCTGTTAAGTCCCCCCCCCAGCCGTTAGAAATGGAAAGTGAGATTTCTCCAAGTGCCATGGGACTCCATTTCTCTCTCTCTCTCTCTCTCTCTCTCTCTCTCTCTCTCTCTCTCTCTCTCTCTCTCTCTCTCTCTCTCGGTGCTCTATCTGCTGTTTCTCTCTCTCTTTCCCTCTCTCTCTCTCTCTGAAGAAATCTGCACACACACAAAAGGTTATATGTGGAATAAAATGCTGTTGGTCTTCTTAAAAGAGCCATGGGACTGCATTTCTCTCCTCTGGCTCTTTCCCTCCCCCTCCCTCCACAAAGCGGGAGGAGCCCTCAACCAATTGAGGGAAGGGTGGTTTGGCTTTCTTTCTCTCCTCTGCAAAGCAGTAAATAGGAAAGACTGGGCAAAAGTAGCTGCAATGAAGGAAATAGGAAACAGGAACAGGGAGCAGCAGAGAGCAACTTCCTCACAGGTCAGATAGGAGCCCTGAAGAGGCCAGATCCAGCCCGTGGGCCCTGTGTTTGACACCCTTTATCTAGTTTGGTTTCCTGTAGAGTTGCCAGTCCCTAAGTGGAAGCAGAGCATCCCTCGATTTGGCAGTCTCCTGTCCACTGCCGGCAAGCTGGCTGGTGGGGGAAGCCCCGCCCTGAACAGCCACCACCCATTGAAACATCCCTGGCGTGATGATGTCATGCAGAAGTAATGCCTGGGGCACTGTATGGCAACACTCTGGTATTTAGTCAAAACACTATAGTAACCATACCAGAATATTGCTGCGTGGCATCCCCGGCATGATGATGTCCCTTCCATGTGATGTCATCATGCCAGGAACAGCACGTGTAGGTACATTGTCCCACCCACCCCCACTCCCGGAGAGCTCCCCTGGCTAGCAAGAGAAGAGGACCTGGCAACTCTAGTTTACTGTAGTCAGTTTCATGTGGGGTTGGCCGTTTAAGATTGTCTGGAAGTTACAATCGGTACAGAATGCTGCAGCCAGAATATTGAATGGGGTGAGTTATAGGGACCATGTCACTCTAGTCTTGTTCCACCTACACTGGCTATCAATTTGCTTCTGGGCCCAGTTCAAGGTCCTGATATTCACCTTTAAATCCCCATATGGCTTGAGGCCAGCATACATTAAAAAAACACCTTCTCCTATATGAACCTGCCTGTCCACTCAGGTGATCTTCAGATTCCCTGCTTTGGGTGCCCCCACCATCTGACGCTAGATGGGTAACAACATGAGAAAAGGCTTTCTTAGTCATGGGCCTGGCATTGAAACTTTGGGACTCCCTCCCCAGGAAGATTCATCTATCTCCCTTTATTATTGTCTTCTGCCAGCTTCTTGGTTTGGTGATCCCCCACTAACTATTATTGGCCCTTTCCCCTGGTTTTTATGTGTGGTTGTATATTTATGTTTTCAGTGAATTCTTGAAATATTTTATGTGCAGTTATATTTTAAATGCAGGTTTTTTTAATGTATTTATGTTCTAATGTTGAAGTGTTTTGATGTTCACCACTTTAGGACCCTCTCGGGGTGGAAAGGCAGCATAGAAATGTATGAAATACATAAACAGCGTCCACTGTGACTTAGAAATCAGATCACAGAAATGGGGGCGCTTGATTTCATTGCCAGCGGCTTGCCCAAGGAACCAATTAGAGTATTCAAAAGCTTAAACTACAAAAACTTCCTTCAGAATTTTACTAAGGCTGAAATATTGATTATGATAGGACTTCTATTAAGGAAAATGTAATGGGCCTTGTGAAATTTCAGGGAATTATGCACATTGTTAGCAATTCTTTGCCACCCCTTAAAAGGTAAAGGTTCCCTTACTCAAAAGCCAGTCGAATCCAACTCTAGGGTTTCGGTGCTCATCTCCGTTTCAAAGCCGAAGAGCTGGCACTCTTGGGTCTTGAACTGCTGAACTACTGACCTTCCACAGCCTGCAGTTCAGCATCTTAACCACTTGAGCCACCCCTTACCTCTGAGTTATTTTCAAGTGGTGTTTTTAGGGCTTTATTTCAAAGGCTGATGAATTGTGAGTTTGATATTGTGAGGCTATTTTATTGTTCTTAAAGGTTACTAAATCACTGGAGGCAGGTTTATAAAATAACAGCAGTTAGGGTTCCCCCCCCCCTTCAGAATGGTTACTTAAGTGGTTGTAGGCACACCACATATGTTACAGAACAATGTAACTTAAAGCCTTAGTTGGGGGGGGAGGTGTTTCTCATCCACAGATTAGCTTCATGAATGCTTTATATACAAATTAAGTCAATTTTTCCCCAGATAACTTTCATCCCTGGAAGGTAACTTTTCTGTCAGAAGTCATTATGGACTTCTACTTAAGCTCTTCTCCCAATGTCTTGACAAATCAGTTATAAGCTGTCTCCTTTTTTTTGTAAATAAAATTCTCTAAAAAGGGGCTGTGTGGAGGGCCCAGGAAGCAGTCACTCACCTCGTTGGCGGCAAGATGATTCCTGTGGATGGCCAACCCTTCTCCCTCATGGAGGATGTAACCTTTCACTCGCTGCAATGGCAATAGTCAAGACTCAGATCTCCAGAGTACAAGGCAGAACCGTGCACTTCATGGCAAACCTCTGGAGCAGCCAGCAGGACTGTCAGGGCATGGCCCATGCCCCAGAAGGGGACAGTCCTGCTAACAGGCTAAAAAGTGTTCCTCTTCCATGTACTTCAAGGCCTGCCTTTCTTGCTCCCCCTATGCTTGTCTATGACATCACTAGTCCTTGAGAATGGATTAGGTTTGCCAGCCCTTGGTTGGAAAATACCTGAAGACTTTGGGGGGGGGATCCAGGAGAGGGTGGGGTTTGGGGAGGGGAGGGGCCTCAGCATGGTACAATGCCATAGAGTCCATCCTTCAAAGCAGCCATTTTCTCCAGGGGAGCTGATCTCTGACAGCTGGAGACAGCTGTGTGTTGCAGGACCCCAAGATGAAGACACAGGATACCAAAACAGGTTCAGCTGGGTTTTATCTGTGACCTGTGTCATCATAATATGTCTCTGTCATTTTAGTGAGGGTTACTGCTAATGTGTAGCTTATGCTTCCTAAGTTCTTACCCCCACTTGGACAACTCAAGTTGGGCTCCAAACTTGGCCACTGCTGCCATAAGTTTTTCTTTAAAAAAATAAATCCTAGCCTGCACAGAAAATTGTGTTGAGAAGGGTTTATCCTCTCCCTTCATGTATTGTTCAAGGAACTTTGGCAGATGCTTAGGACCAAGGAAGATCTCTCCCTAACTCTCCTGGCCAAAAGAAGCCCACGAAGGGCAAGCTTGGGAAATGTCACTTCATTGCTAGTTTCTTCAGGATGCTTACAAGTTAGACCTACCAATTCACTAGCAACTTACACTATTTCTGCCTCAAGAGGTGGTTAACCTAGTATGATGGAGTCTGTCACACCTAGCAAGCAAGTAGCCACACAAGCCCAAAGAACTTGTTCATATCCAATTGCAGTGCCCAAATTATAACTGAGGCTGGACCTACAGACACAAGGATTAAACCACATGGCAGTGAGCTACTCAAACTTTCCACAGCATTGCTGATGTCATGTAGGGTTGCCAACTCTGGCTTGGGAAATTTCTGGAAGTTTGTGCAGTATCTGGGGAGGAAAGACAGCTTTGCAGGGATATGATGCCATACAGGCCAGTTTTCAAAGCTTTCATTTCCTCCCTTCCTCTGATGAAGGAGTTTTGACTCGCAGAAGCTCATACCCCTCAAAAATCATGTGGGTTTCAGAGGTACTATTGGACATGTTTCTACTGCTAAACTGTTCTACTGCAGACCAACACAGCTACTCTCTGAAACATTTCTTTCAGGGGAAGTGATCTCTGTACTGGATATAAGTTTTAATTCTGAAGAACTCCAGGCCCCACCTGGAGTTTGGTAACTCTAGATGTCAGACATCCTAATAAGGCATCCTACGTCACGTGGCAGTGGTCACACAAGGCCAAACTTCTTGTTAATTGTAACTCTGGCAGTTATGGATGATGCAAACCCCATGCATAATGCTTCTTAGTAAGAGTTCAAGTCATGCCCATGCAATACAAATACCTTGGCCAAAGGATCAGCAGCATTATAAAAGTCACAGATTATGTGTTCTACTAGGTCAGCATATGAACTCATAAAAGAGTCTGAGGCACATAACAGCAGCTGTACAAGTCCCACACATCCTATCTTGAAGTCCACTAATGCCTTTGGCCTAGTGATGATAAAGCCAAGCTAGTCCATGAAGCTAAATCCTGAACAAAGAATCAAAGAGGTAAACAGAATCTCCCAGGCCGGGATCACATGTGGGTGGTCACATAAGGCCATCTAGTCCTGGCCATTAGGCCAAATTTACAGTGCTCAGAATCAAGGCTGCTGCCGCCATTGAATAAGTCTAAAACCTCCATATTGAGAGAGCAGCTCAACAATTCTGGGGGAAGAATTGAACCCCAATAATAGTATCTCTAGCAATTTTCACTAACAACATTTTAACAAAATCTTAGGCAAAAATTGGGACAGATAATGACATGATTTACTCGAGAAATGTACTGGAATGTACTGTTTGCTTGAATATGGAACTAGTAACTGTGTCTTCGGTATTTTTATTTATCCACTTCCTTACTTCATTTAAGCCTTGCCTTTTCTGCCCAGTGGGGACCCCAAATGGTTAACATGGTGTTCTTTTCCTTCTCTTTATCCTTACCACAACCCTCTGAAGTAGGTTAGACTATATGACTATCTCCGGGTCACCCAGTGAGCTTCCATGGCAGAGCAGGGATCAGAACCAGGGTCTCTCAGATCCGAGTCTGACACTCTAAACTACTGCACCACACGGGCTGGCTGTAGAATTGTGTATTCAGAATTTGCCAAATATATCCTCCTGACACAACTGGTTCATAGTGAGCCATCCTCGCCCAATCAAGGACTTTATAATCAGATAAGGAACACTCTGTCTGTTTCATTGGTGACTCTGTACACATCACACTGTGGGGCAGTGGGATCATTAGTGTGTACCTTATTTGTTTCTACTTTCCTGTTTTATATGCACTTATTTTAAAATGTAGTTCTGTTCTCAGGCCAGCATTGTTACAGGCTTAGAAATTTGCCATTTATATGGGTAATGTAATTGTTATAAATACATTATTAAAATTATAATAATATTAATAATTACCATTTTATTGTGTGCATAATGAAATTTTAACTATTGTATTAATTTCAGTCATTAACATTTCTATTATTCTGGAATTCTCATTGTTAGCATAATTAAATTTTGTAATTGGTTAACATGTTAATTGCCAGTTATAAGATAAGAACAATACAATACAATTAACTGTAAATGAAAAGAGACCATTAAAATTCAAAATGTTTAACTAGTACTGAAATTATAACAGAAATTATCTTATTTCAACCCTGGTATCCTTTACACAAATCAAGACTGTGGCAATTTATTGGGGAAAAAAAGATGAAAAACAGTTAGCATTCAGATTATGTACATTTTGATTCATGTTAATCTATGGAAAGAGCCCACAACTCTGAATGTTTAGGGATCATACAGGATTAGTACATTGTATTCAAACCTGCATGACCAGATGGTTTGTTTTGCTGGTATAAAAGTGAAATAAGACAATTTCCTCCTCATGGCAGTCCTCTGTGCCACAGTGCATTTTGTTTATGAGGGTGTTCCAAATCTCAGCAGAGGATTTTTAGAAAATATAGGAGGCTGCTGCATGAAGCAGAAGGTAGGGAAAATCTGCTTTGAGGTGTGGTTCCCATATGCACACTGGTTTGGGTCAAGTCCTGTATCTTTATCAATTCACATTTTTTAAAATTGATGTATTACTAAAGTTTATTTGGTAACAGTTTAAGACTTAGGCTGCAATCAGATGCCAGGCCAAGTGAGAAGTGGCCACACTTCTATTTTAACCTAGGCTGTGATCACACGCAGAATTAGCCCCACCACAGGTACAAATGCCAGGTAGATTTTAAGGGCGCAATCAGATGCAAACATCTGGGAAGCATCCCGCATCCGTAAAAAGACACTAGGGGAAGTCCGGTAGCAAATGGGTTGCTACGGGCCAGGAATGGACTTTCCCCAAGGCATTGGGATGGTTGGATCAGGCCATCCCGATTCCATGCTGTTGTTTTCCCCCCCATTTTGGTATGCACATCATCACACACTACATAGGGAGTACTCAGTGTGGAGATGTGAATCATTGATTCCTCATTGAAGCGCACCGGAAACATGGGAGGGGAAAAAACCCCGATTCACCCGTAATTGCGTCTGATCACACAATGGTGGGCTGCCCCTGCAGCTCCCAGGGACTGTATGATTGTGCAAATGCAGGTCAAATTCCTACGGAGCAAATAGCCTCCCCCCCCATTATCTTCCACGTGTGACAGCAACCTTAATCTATTTGTGCTGAAGAATTTTGTCCAGGCATTCCACCAGTAACCCGCCTCTCCGTGGTTGCGTGATCACACTTACTGTGCTGTAACCGTGAAGTGGGTGGCAATTTTTTTTAAAAAAAAATCCATTTCACGTATGTGCATAAGTGATCAGTCGAAGCACATTGCAAGTTTTTTGTTCACTTGCGTGCACATAAGTGATCAGTCAAAGCACAGCTCCATTTTGACAGTTTGACAATCCCTCTGTCAAAAGATGTAATCTCATTGGTTCCTATTAAAGATTACTTATCTGCCTGAAGAGATCAGTGTTACAATGAGACTGCTTCAGCACTTGCTGGACCTTCCTTTCTCCCCACAGTGTCAACAAATCCAGGGTCTCATCTCTCTGCCAGGATATACCTATAACACCAGCCATTGTGAATTTTTGAGATTTTCCCACCCAAGGGATATTGTGATGTGTATACTTCTGGTGGCAGTATCGTGGCCTTCAAGATGGGACCCATGATAGGGACTATTTCCAGTGTGGTCCCACCCCAAAAAACATGAGAAAGGGATTTGGGCGGGGGATTTGTTACCCAAACACAACTCCCCTTGGGGGGCTACCAATCCTGACAACCTAGTTAAGTGGCAATGTGCTTAAGCAGAGCTTCCAAGACCTGGTATAATTATCTGTTTATGCACACATCAGTAACTGATTTTTATTTAAAAAGGTGCAAAGACAGAATTGTGGGATCAGACCAAATGGCTTGAAATGCAACAGAGAGATCAGATGTCTGGAAATGTGCAGTGAGACCAGTTCAGTCCATAAATATCGGACTTTCTCTGGTGCCAGGAAAGTCAGGGTGAGGACAGGAGGCCAGCAACTGGGGAATGTGAGATAGATGTTGCTGCCTGGATGAGCATGTTAAGTCCAAAAGAGAGAAGCTACAACATTGGATTAAATAGCTCATCTGATTAGGGAGAAATTTCTGAACTACATTTTGAAATTATTAATTCTAATGTCATTAGAGCATAGAAAGAGGCATGTTTGACACTGCAATCCTAAGAACACTTTCTTGGGAGTAACCCTATTGAATAGACCTGAATAGGATTCTGAATAGACCTGCTTACTGTTGTTCTCTGAAAGTGAGGTGGTGACTTGTGTTGGCATAGTTCAGGAAATAATCCAATTCATGCTTTGGAGTTTGCTTTCAGTGAATTTACTGCAACAGGATTTTGTGGTAACTGTAGGCTTACCATCCCTCTCACTAGGGCAGGGGTATCCCTGCTTTGAGAACTCCTCCCCCATTTTCTTAATTATTGGCAGTGGGAGACAAAATGGCACCTATCAGGTGACACTCTGGCACTGATCTCTGTGTTACCATAGAATGGCAGCTAGAGCGTCATCTGGAGGACTCAGTACTGCACTTTGGTTCAGGGGGCAGTTGGCAGGCCAGACATGTGCACCTCTGCCTGTTGCCCTGCCTTGTTCTGGAAGAGGCAGGCAGGCAGGTGGTCAGGAGACAGAGTGGTTTCATTATCCCCAAGCTTGCTGTGCTTTGGAGGGGAAGGAGGATGCAGCAGCACACAGGTCCTTCACTGTTGCTGCTAGCTCACCTGGGAAACTGTTCTGGGGCTGGGCTGGGCCAGAGTGCAGCCATGTGCTTTGCTTCCATCCCATCTCCAAAGAAGCAGGTTGGTGGGTGACATGATCCCCAGACCCCAGGTGTGCTGCGCTGTTCAGAGCCATCGGGGTCTGGGAGGGGAGGAGGAGAGGATGCAGGTGCCTGTGGGTCCCTTCTTGCCACCACTGGCCCACCTGGGAAGCTGTCCTGGGGCTGGGGCTAGTGTATCTAGGTGCTTTGCCAAATTGCCTCTGACCATTCTGTCCCTGAAGAAGTGGGTGGGGTATGGGTGGTTTCATCATCCCCAGGCCTCCTGTGCTGTTTGGAACCGTTGGGAGCTGGGGGAAGATCAGGAGGAGGCGGGTGTGCACACATGGGTCCCTTTTCATGACTGCTCATTGGAGTGGGGGTTCTTCTTGGGGATACTGCTTACTGTGGTGGACCTCAGTGCCACTGGTAGCAGGGGTGGTGATATGACTGCCCCTCCAACTCTAACACCCTGGGTGCTCTTAATATATGGGCCATAGGGTTGCCATCTCTAGGTTGAAAGATTCATGAGGTTTGGTGGTGGGACCTGGGGAAGGTAGAATTTGGGGAAGGAGCTCAGCAGGGATATGATGCCATAGAGTCTGTCCTCCAAAGCTGCCATTTTCTCCAGGGAAACTGATCTCTGCAGTCTGGAGGTCAGTTGTAATTCCAGTAGAACTCTAGGCCCTACCTGGAGGCTGACAAGCCAAATGGACCTACCCTACTGACATTACAAACAGGAAGCTTGTAATGTATGTAGATACGATACAGCCTTTATCCATAGAAAACAACATCCCTTCCTTGTTTTTAAAAATCTTGCTAGGTGGTGTGAGTGTTCCTTTTTTCGAGAATGGGCATGCAGCGCTCCAAATAATTTTTTTTTTAAAAAATCAAAGGTTTGGGCATTATAGTGCTAGTGTTCACTGCTTAGAAAAATCACTACATGAGTAATTCTGTATCAGACATGTACACTGAGGAGTGCACTACTCACAAGGAACTTAACAAAACAAAATACACAAAGTAGTACAGGCGCTGGGAGAGAGAAGCTGTTGTCTTGCTTGTTGCTATTATTTCATACAAATGTCCGCCAGGGGGCATAGACCACTTGAGTGACTGCATTCTGTGCAACAATCACTGAAATGAGTAACATATGCTACTTAGTGGATCCTGTAGTGTAAAATATTGAGATCTGGGAGTTGGGGAAATGTGATATCCCTAAAACAAGCCCATCATGCAGATTGTATAGATAATGGAAAATGTATTGTATGGAACCATTTACTGCACATACAAGTAAATCCATACATTCACACACAGAGAATTGCACAGAAAAGCCTCCAACTTATGAAGAGAACTGTAAGTTATCACAACATGCTGTAAATCATTTCTTCAAGGGCACAACAGCACTTCAGTGTATGTTAATATATAAAACTGTATTGAACCAGCTAATAATTTTGTCATTCCCATTCCTGTGACCATTTTCCTGGAAATAAGTTTACAGTGTACCATGCTGACATTTTTATCAGAATAATCTTGCTGACTATGAAGTTCCAGCATCATTTTAATGTGCTGATTCACTAAAATACGGGGGGGGGGAGGAGATGATGGTTGGATTTATACCCTGCCCTTGACTTGGAGTCTAAGAGCAGCTTACAAACTCCCTTCCCCTCCCCACAAAAGACACCTGTGGGGTAGGTGGGGCTGAGAGAGCTCTGACAGAAATTGCTCTTTCAAGACCAGCTCTGACAGACCTATGGCTTGCCCAGAGTCATCCAGCAGCTGCAAGTGGAGGACTAGGGAATCAAACCTGGTTCTCCCATATTAGAGTCCATGCACTTAACCACTACACCAAAGTTCAAAGATGAGGTGTAGATGGCTGAATATATTTCTGCTAAAGAAAGATGCTGATGATAATGTCAGGTACACTGTCTAAAATTCTAACACATTATGTATCAAATAATAAGATTCTGACAGTTGATTCTTATGAGAAAAGAAGAAGAGTGCATTGCTTAAATTTATCCTTTACAATACTACAAAAACTGTAATATAGGAAAGTAAAATTATTGTCTGTTAACAACTTCATGAAAAGGAAACACATAAACACAAACCACAAAGGAAACTGTAAGCACAGCTTATCTTTTTTACTGTTGTGTGATATAACTGTTGACTTGGAAGTATAACAGAAAAAGTTTTAAATTTTAATAATGGAACCAATTAAAACATGTTGCTTCCTGGTGATGTCTCTAAGGTGTGTAAATGATCCATTCAGTTTGAGATATGATTGAGAATCCCAGTTATTAACATTAATGTATCAAAGTACATCATAGTTTGTGGTACTGTTTTAAATAGTTTCAAAGTCCCTATCATCATCTCATGCTAAAGTGATAGATCGAGATGGGTTGCCATATTTATCTGTCTGTAGTAAAAAAGAGCAGGAGCACAGGAGCACTTTTTGTGGCAGGCTATGAATTTTTGTGAGTCACTGCTCACTGACTTACAAAAGCACATACCCTGCCACAAATTTAAGGTGCTTTAAAGTGCTACTGGACTCTTGCTGTTTCTTGTGCCAAAGTGAATGACATGGCACAGGGTATTGCAGTGTGCAGAAAATGCTATGCAAAAACTCTTTTTCTGCCCTATCAGTATGTTTGCTGTACTGAAACAGATCCCTGTAGTAGATACAAAGGTACTAAGCTGTGATGGAGCAACATTAAGTTTACTATCCTGTTTTGTATAAAATTCCTACAAGAAGCAGCCATCAGCTGCTAGAAAAGACATCTGCAGGAACAGCAGCAGCAGAAGCAGCACGTGCACACACACAGGGAGATCAGACTTTCCCTCCTCCTATTAACTCTAGTTACTTGCTAGCAACATTTTTGTATGAGTCCTTCCACCACACCAGCAGGTTATAGCAAATACTATACCGTTGTCTGATCACACGCTGACAGATTCATATGCATTTGCCCTATTTTTCTCTTCAGTGCCACATTCGGAGTCTTCAATCTCAATGTTTTGTAACATAGGATTCATTATATTTCTTGTGACTTTAGCTTTGATACTTGCAGGGGACTCCCTGCTGATGGAAGGCATCTATGGCATTCATCCTAGAAAGCAGACCTTGCCATTTACTGTATTTAGCTGAGCAGGAGGTAATACAAGAAGGAGGAGGAGGAGATGATTGGATTTATACTCCACCCTTCACTCAGAGTCTCAGAGTGGCTTACAAACGCCTTTCCCTTCCCCTCCCCAGAACAGACACCCTGTGAGGTAGGTGGAGCTGAGAGAGCTCTTTCAAGAACTGCCCTTTCAAGGACGGCTCTTGTCAGAACTATGGCTTGCCTTATGCTGTACATTTCTAGATGTAGGGGGGAAACATAAAGGACCACAAGCAAATTATATTTTGAGTCTTCTACACAAAGGATGGAATTAGTTCTCACCTTTTGGATTTGTAAATAATTCTAGACAGATATCTTAATCAATGGAAGATGAAGAACTTAATATTCTTATTCTCATTGTGGAAGCACCAGCAGTGAAGTCAGAACTGAATGACAACAAACACTAAGTGACAAACTCCAGATGGGTTTCTTTATGATTCTGTCACTAAGAGTTTTGTGGCATCTTAAAGATTAAATCTATTGTAGTAAGGGTCTGAGTATGTGGGGTGTGGCTCGTGACAGTTAAATATATGAGTCTTTACAATGTTACACAGCTCTTTTTTCTAAACAGTCAGAAGTCAAATCTAAATTTTAGATAAATAAGTAGCTCTAATATACGGAACGTTTTAAATCTAGACTTTCTAGAGTGACAGATGTTTGCACATTTTATAGAAAATGTTCCAATGAATACAGGGGATTTGCATCTGAGTTAACACGTTTAAGACTGAGTTATGAGAGATGAGTTGTAGGTTCTATTTCACTATTACACGTAAAATTGATTGTGAGCCCTTAAAAATTCAGAAGAATTTACTCACAATTAACTGAGCATAAATTAAGTTCTTATAAACTGCACTCTTAAATAATATAGAGCTGTTGAGAGCAATGGAGTATGAATGTTTCACACATTGACTTCTGCACAATAACATGCCTATATGGCCTTCAGAACATTTTGTTGCAAAAGTGACAGAAAGCACAGAAAGATTGCCATATCCTGTCAATATTTATGAGACCTATGGATTGGATAAAGATTTGTTGGATTTTATTTATCTATTTATTTTTCAAATGTATAGTCTGCCCTCCCGTGAATGGGCTTAGGGTGAATCACAGCAATAGTTAGGCCATTTGGATGTGAATGAGCCAAAACACAGAATAAAATTCGTGATAAAATTTGAGGCAAAATTTGCCTTGTTCATGGTTCATGAACAGAAGTTCATGATGGATTCACTGTCAGGAACATCAACAAACTTTTAGAGAGTTCATAGTGGTTTGTGGATGGAGTAGAAAGCCTTTAAACCCCTACTTTCTGTTCCCCATGAAAGCCATAAAAATATCTGAACCAAGTCCAGAAACAGGAGACGTAGCGGAGGTGAGGCGTCACGAAGTTGACTAGTTGCTTCCACAAAGAAGCTGTTTTTCACGCTGTCATATGCAGTCCCTTTAACCTTTAAAAGGATCACCAAAGACAGCCAAAACAGATGTGCAGTGAAGAGCTATTCCCTGCCACACAGCTGTTTTTCATGTTGTCTTCCACAGTCCCTTTAAAGTTTAAAGGGACTGAAGAAGACAGCTCAAAAGAGCTGCACAGTGGGGAGAACCTACCTGCTGTGTGGCTTTTTTTTGTGATGTCTTCTGTATTCCCTTTAAACTTTAAAGGGACTGCACAAGATAGCCTGAAACAGCTGAGTGGTGGGGAGTTTTGGGGCTTTCTGCAAACCCCATATAAAGGGACTGCAGTCCCTTTCAGTGGGTTTTGCAGGGCCACAAATTGCACAAACCAGTTTGGTTTGTGAATGAGCTTTCCAGTTCGGTTTGAGGTTCAACAATGAACTGAATCACATTCTCCTGGTTCATGCCCATTCGTAAAGTATGTTCTATACTACTCTGAAAATCTGGATAGGTTAATTTGAAAAGAGAACACTAGTCTGCAGCCCTGAGTCCCCCATTTCACCCTCCTATATCTGAAAATGATCTTTCAAGATAATTTGTAGGCCCTATGCTTGGGTCTCCAGGAGGACTAGGGGTGGCAGTAGTTGTCTGAAGGAGCCCGGTTAGTTCAGATTTCCACCCCGTGATATTCAGAACATCTTGCCTGTGCATATGTGATATATACACAGACAGAGGGGAGAGAGAGAAAGAGAGATGGCATTGTACCACTTACAGAGATAAATTCTATGTAAGTGTCAAGGGCTGGGATGCAGGCAGAAAGAAGTCCAAGTTCAGTCCATGATCTTAAGCCAAAAGGAGCAGGGCAGGAACCAAGAGAGAGAAAGTCCAAAGCACAAACTGGGTGATCCTTCAAAGCCAGAGTCAGAAAGCCGGGGGAGAGGAGCAGGAACTAAGTCTGGAAACAGGAGGTGTAGTGAAGACAAGGTGTCACAAAGTTGACTAGCTGCTTCCACAAAGAAGTCAGCCTAGAGCCTAAATAGCCCTCTACTGCTGTTTCCAATTAGCACAGCAGCACTAGCAGCCAAGAATATGTCAAAACTCAGTGCTAACTGACTGTCTGCTCTGCAAACGAGCTGCACGCTACCGGGTTGCCAAGTCCTGGTGGAGTCAGTCTCTTAAGCGAACAACTTTCAGGGGCAAATCTGGAGGGCTTTCCACTTATAACTGCTCCTCGTCAGCTGTTGTCAAGCCAGGTGCAAATTGTCAATCTCTGAAGCTTCAGAGGGGCCAGCTGTGGGTTCTGCTGAAAGCCAGCAGCACCCCCTCATCAGCGCCCATGACAGTAAATAGAGAATGAGATTGATAATTTAAGAATCCAACATTTCAGTGACTGATGAGAACTAAATTGGCTTCCTATACTGGATAAAATTGCCTTTATGTTTGTTTTGTATTGAAAATACTTCCACCAAAGTTAAATTCTTTTAAGAAATGTAAGATTTCTTAAGAAAACTTAAAATTTGGTGCTTTTTTTGAGATTTTCCACATAAACAAACATAATAAGCTGAAAACATGTCTTAAATAACAGAGAATCTTCCATCCATTAAGATTTCTAACATAACACCTTGTGTCAATGTTGATTAGTTACATTTTTAGAAAGTTTTAGCCCATCCACCTATACAACCTCGACCACCCTTCTTTAAATATTTCTTCTCCTTTCCCTTGTAACAAAATTGTTAATTTATCCAATTCAGCTGTTTCTAATAATTTCTGTACAAATTCTTCCCTTGATGGTGTTTTTTTCTGACTTCCAATATTTGGCAAATAATATCCTCACCATAGTTACAATATGTACAACCAAGTGTTTTGACTTAGTTTTTTTAAGGGGGGATTATAAAAAAAAAAGAATGCATATGTATTCAGCAAATTCACGAAATGTCTCAGTGTTCCATTTACATAAAAATCACTGTAAACAGTGATAAAGGTCTGGGATATGTTTCAAACCTGAAGGACCATAATAGATTCTTGTTGGCAATTTCCACCTGTTTGTACTTGTTAAACAGCATCAATAGACAAAATAAGGATAAAAGTTAAGCAAAGGGAAAGGTATTGAGACACTGAAGAATAATCCAGTGATTATCTCTCAATCCATATTTAATTATGTCAGACAGAATATAAATATGGTTGGTGTGATAATAGGTTTTAATTAAAAACCTTTTTTTAAAAAAGAAGAACAGATTATTTGGGGAGAAATGGTAGGACTATATGCTGATAATGATTGAAGGATTTGTTGGATGTAGTAATGTTACTGTTCAACAAGATTAATAGCCAGGTTTTCATCAACAATCTGATTTTAAGGGAGTAATTTTAAGAACAAAGAACTAGAACACTATGCAGTAAAGCAGTCTGACCACTGATGGAATGCACGATCCTGTCAGTTTTCAGTTCTCTCAGGTTCCTTAATGTTCCAGGGGGTCTGTTTCATCCTTACCTTAGTTCCACCAAATTTTAGACATCTGTCTAATGCTTCTGTTGTTATGGTTTGATGCCTATTTTATGTCTGTTTAAAATTTTGCAATGACTTTTGATGTCTTTTGGAATAGATACAAGTGTTGCATAATTAGTGATCAAATATTTGGAAGAAGTAAAAGGATAAATACAAAGCTGATTGAAAAATGTTTTGGGTTCAGTCCAAACTGTGATTTTTACCTTGAAACTCTTATCTAATCTCCTCATTTACAGCCATGGGCTAAAAACTGGTCCCTGATTCTTACTGACAATACATAGGTCTGTGTATACTGAAGCCAAAATTTTTGAGCAATTCTGGGACAAGATTGGGTGGGAACAATAAGTTAACAAAGTTCTGCAGAAGACAAATTATTTAGAGAGTAGAAAATCTGAATGTGTTTCTCTCTTAACCAGACATTCCATAAAAACTGTTGAATCCCTGTGGCCTCCACTTCCTAATTTATATTTGTTGAGAAGATATTGCCAGAGCTTTTACAGTCATTCAGGAAACATTCTGAATCAACAGCATGACAAAATCGTGCTTTTCCAGCTACTTAAGAAGTGCTTAATTAAAAATCCCAGAACAACAGGTTTCAATATTGAAGTCTGATTTTTTGTATTAGAAATTCATATGCAAATTGAAATCCATGGCCACAACTTCATTCCACAATTTAAAATAGTCTACTAGAACCATCAAAGTATGAGTTGAACCAATAAATGTAAGGAATTGCTTTACAGTCATGTGGGGAAAAAGAATGCTGTAGTTAGAAAATAACTTTTGTGACCAGTCTGGATAAACAGATTTGTAAATGTCTGTATTGGTCCAAATCTTTCATATCTGAAAATGTAATGTCCCTGAATTGCTTGTGTGGTTTGTCAAGAAATCCATGATATAGAGAAATATATATACACATATATACAATTCAACCGTAAAAATTCCTGGTGTATTATTACCCATTGCATTTTATAAGGAGAAGGGGACAGGCAAAGAGAAGGTAGCAGGGAATTAATGTCATAAAATACAACCAAATGTGCTTGAATTTGGTTTTAGTGGGAATTTGGTTTTAGTGGGATTAAGGATTAAGGGGATAATCAAAAATGTTCAGAAAAAGAATAGGTATGCAGAAGGGATTTCTAGGACCAGGTATGATTTTTGTTGTTGTTGACTTTCATATGAAAGGTCTCCAAGGTGACTTAGAAACCAACATTGCAAGTAATTACAAATGTACAAGAAGGGGGGAAAGTATTGTTGTTGCTTTCCAAAATGGCAATTCATAGGAGGACCTCTTTTATTCTGTACTTTCAAGATGACCTACAGCAGTGACTAATCATGCATGGTAAACCAGTGAACCATAGTTGCCTCCATGTGAATCAGAGTTTCCAAAGGGTGGTGCCTCCCTCCAAATGCACATAATACAAAGCTCTTCTGCTGACCATCTCAGCAGTATCAGTAGCCAGAAAGGGAAGGAGACAAAAACAGGCCTTGGTTGGAGCCAGAGTGCTCAAGAGTGGTGTTCCAGGAGTGAGGAGCCGAGGGGCGGGCACATGACCAAGCCCCACCCCCTCCTCCCAGCAGCCCTGAGGCCACAAGGAGGCAGAAGAAGTAAGGTAAGTTGCCTGCCTCCCACCCCATCCCTGGCTTCCTCCAGAGCCCCCCCACCTTTCTCTGCTCGCCTGCTGAGACAGACAGGCAGAGAAAGCCCTCTGGAGTGCCCCCCACCTTTCTCTGCTCATCCACTTAGACAGACTGGCAGAGAAAGCCCTCCAAGGATCTATCTATTGGTTCATTCTAGGATCCAAGCTCCACTATTTCGCAAGTTCGCTTGTGAGCCCTTGTGGAAGTATGGTTCCCTCACAATACATAGCACCAATGGCCCATCCAATCCAACACTCTGTCACACAGTGGCCAAACATACCAGGTGCCATCAGGAGGTCCACCAGCAGAGCCAGTGTGCTTCCTACAATGCCACTTTCTCCCTTCTCTTTTTTGTCACGTGAAGGGGATGGGTAACTCTCATTGCAGCTTGGATTTGCAAAAACAATTTGAAGAGAAAGTTCCTTTTAAATAGGTTTTGCAAAGTCAAGCTGCATGTGAGCAACTCGAAGCAGTGGGAGTCCACCTACTTTCCAGGGCTTGGATAAGGGATGAAGAGACCTTTTTTGGGAAGTAGCTCACCCTCTGCTCTGCATTCCCCTGCATCTACTGTCCTCTTTTTCCAGCACCATTGTGGCAGAGATTGGCTGCCTCCACTGCTCCATCTCTGTAGCTGGTTTGCTCTCCAAGCCACCATTTGCTTTTTCTTCACTCCACTGAAAAATTAGGCAAAGAGCACATGAGAAGAGTATTTGCAGATTGGGCTACCATGTGGAAAATGCACCCGGTTCATACTTCCTTGAGACTCCCATTCTTTGCAACCCCCTGCCCAGCCATGGCACATGCATAGCCTGACCAAACCGGCTACAGTTACACAACTTTTAGCCCTAGATCAGCTAGAATTACAGGTGGCAAACCCTGGAGAGCTTCCCCCCTTTTTTGATAAGGCAGTGGTAGCAGCAGCAAGCTCAGACACCCACCCTTCTTCTGGGGTTGCAACTCCAGTTTTGGAATGCCAGTTTGGAAATGTCACACACCAAAAAAAAGGGGAGAGTTTTTCCTGCTTTTTCCTTTCCCCTAACCTATATGCAACCAGAGGAGGAAAATACCCTCCTCTTATTGCAAGTGTGTGGGATCCTTCATAAAAACCTCTTTTGTTGTTGCTACTGCATTGCTGGCCAAGCTTCTACAGTGCTTTTCTCTTGATTTCACTCTAAATCTAAAATTATATGCAAAACGCATGGGACAGGAAGGTGGAAGGATGTATGTTTGTATATTGATTGGGGGGGGAAGGGGACTGCTAATCAGTTCTGAGCATCTCAATGGGGTCCAGGCATCTCAATGGGGTCCAGGCATCTCAATGGTGCTGCTGTTGCACTAAGGTGAAATTGCAGTTCAGCACTATATCGCTCAATTTGGAATTTTTTTAAAAAAAACAACCATGGAATTTTGTGCAAGGCCAAAAACAGTGGGGGGAAAGCAGCACTGTTTGAAATGGCCATAGCACTTCAGAGATGGTTCATTAATGGAAGAAAATTTGCTGTATGACACCCCCATCCCTCTACCACTTTACTTGATAATGGGCCAACACTGAATAACATCTGGAATAGATAGGCAGTCTGAAAAGGCTCATAGATACAAAGGTGGCATTCTTCTTTTAACCCAACTATAGATTGTGTATGGCCCCAGCTTATGATTTCATTGGCATTCAGCAAAATGGGGGAGGGGAAGAAAGATTTAGATCAGTCCTCCCACCTTTCATCTATTGTCCTGGTACAAAATTATGTTGTTTGCATAAACTTCTATGATTTTAACAAAGGTTTTAGTCAAACATATACTTATGGTGCTTAGTCTTCCTTGAACTATTTCTAGAAGAAAAACATTTATAACATTTTGGATACAACTGATGCATTGACAGGATTTTTATATGTATGTACAACTGGGTTCTCAGTGATGCATATTAGTTTTTGCTGCCATTTTAATAATGCCTGTGAATTTCGTCTATGTCAGAAAGTAAATGACTAGCAATTCAAGTAACTTCCAGCTGTTTGTCTTTAACTGAAATAATAATGAACATTTCCTCCTCCCCATCTTTCAGCTCATTATAGGGGAAAAAAAACATATTTAGCAACTATACACTGAATCAGAAGCATAATTTAGACCCTTTTCTTTTTGAATTGCTGGCTTGTATCACATAATGCTGAGCATTCAATGAATCAAGTTTTTAAAGGTCAGTAACTTTTCTGTTTTCAGAGACGTGCCACATCATCCAAAGCATTTGAGTACAATGGAACTTATGTTCTGACAAGGCCAGCTCAGAGTTTTGGATGGCCCTGGCAAGATATCTTCCAGTGGCTTCTCAAGCAAGCATGCCACATCTTACTGCATATGGGTCTGCCCATGCACTTGTACACACATACACACAGCCGTCCTCAAGGAAGGAACAGAGTGCAACTCCTTGGTTTCCTTTAACCCTCCTCAGACCTGGCAGGGCTGAAAAAGTCATGTTGCCCTGCTTCCTCTGGTATCTAGTCCACAGGAAATGGAAAATAGATTCAAAAGCTCCTACCATGTCACAAGGGGTTCCAGGGTGATCTCTTGTTTCCTGTGGATGGGGTACTTCAGGAGGCAGTAGAGTGTGGCTCATTTGTACTCCTTTTAGCCCTGCAAGTATCAGTAAGACTTACAGGACTATAGAGTATTTATCAAATATAGTTTCTAATCTGCCCTTTGGGGGCAAGGTAATTGACAGTGCAACTCCAGATCTTATTAGATGACATATCTACACTTGGCCCCTTTCAGTCAGGTTTCAAGCCAAGCTGTTAGACAGAGATGGCACTGGTGATTTTTAGTTAAAGCTAAATCCTGATAAGTCTGAGGTGATGCTGGTTGGTAAAGCTTAAATCTTGGATGGCATGGTGCTTGCCAAATTTGATGGAGTTCAGTGGATTACTGCTGAATTGTTAAGAGTCTATGGGTTATACTTAACCATCATTACTGCTGGAGAAGTGAGTTCATTTAGCCATGTAAAATATTTTTCTCCATCTTTATTTAGACTGGAAGATGGCTCCCTGTCTTGAGCTGGCTGCTCTGGCCACATGGATCCATTCCATAGTAACATCAGGGCTAGACTATTGTATCCCATATATATTGGAATATAGTATAACTATAGAATATAGTTATCATTAGCCAGATATAGAAGACATCTCAGAAACTCTAGCTGCTACAGAAAGTCACAGCTAAGTAAATATTGGAAGCTAGTGGAACATTCATGTTAAACTTAGTTGGCTGTTTATATACTTCTTTTATGCCCAATTGAGACCTGAAGAAGTTTATTTATTTCTCAATTGCTGCACTAGTTACCAATTAGTTTCCAGGTTTCATTGAAGGAATTGGTGTTACAAAGCCCTTTATGGCCTAGATATCTGCGAGGCCAACAGCTTGGAAGCAGGGGGAAGCAAAACCAACCAGTGAACCAGCCATTTAAACCTAACAGTGGAGTAGGCCTGCCTGTCACCTGTTAGGTTTCAGTGGCTGTGAGCCATTATACCTGTCTGTTTCTTCCCCCCACTTCGAAGCAGGGAGAAGCCAGTCATTCAACCTTTCCTAGGCAATTGCCCCCTCCCCCCATTTCCTGGGCAATCCCTTGCAGCTGTGAGAAAGAGGAATCAGAACTGGCTGGTTTGGGACATTTGGGGCTTGGTTCTGTTTGGGGATGACCCTGAACCCCGAACTGGAATTTTTGGTTTGTGAACATCCTTACACTCCATCAGTGGTAGAGAGAACAATTTAATCTAGAACAGAAGATTTTCTGGCCATCATCACGTCCTTGTTATCCAGAATCAGCTTCAGGCTGAGTTCAGACTGGCAGTTTGCCCCGGTAGGGACCCAGGCTAGTGACAATTCAATCCCGGAGTAAATTGGGCATTCACACAGGCACATCTGCCTGGCGTCCCCCACCCGTAGCCAACCCATGCTGTTGCACTTCACTGCCAGATCAAAAAGATACCTCATAAAACTGGTAGCAAATCCATAAGCCTGCAGTAATGGCAGTAGCAAATCCATAAGCCTGCATTGGGCAGTAATGATATGATTGGCCGTGCTCCGCTCTACTGCCCAATGCAGTGCTGGCGCTGTGGGGTCCTCCCCCAATCGGCAAAATATGCTTATGCGCATGAAACGCTGAATACAGCGCACCTCCAGGGCAGCAGTCTGAACGCTCCCGCCCGGCTCTGCCCCGTATCTTCCAGCAGCAGCCCAGGCTCTGTGAATGGGAAAACCCAGTACAGTTTATTCCGGGGCTTTTTTGCCATGCCTGGCTACCGGAGCAAGCTGCCAGTCTGAACTCAGCCTCAATTCTTTCTACCCTAACCACTTGACCACCAGGGTCAGGTAAAGGGTCAGGGCAGAAATGGTCACAGGTGGCAGCTTATCAGAGTAATTTATAACAGAGTATCATAAATATATTGATGACATCCCACTCCAAAGTTTCAGAGAGTCATATTAAAGGACTTTATATGGAATTTAACATAGGGGTTGATACACCATCTAATGGGACCCTCTCCCAAGGAATCTCCTACTGCAGCCTGAAATCCATCTGATACACCAGACTGTTATAATATAAGAGGTGTGGCATTAATACCCCTGTTGAAATGCCAACCAAATGATGGATATGTATGACAGTAGTCTGTACAGGGTGACTGTAGCAGTTGAACAGTTGAGTGAGTGTCAGCCCTAAATTTCCAAACATCTGAATAATTCCATCCCTGCATACATATAGCAATAAAGTGCATAGCTGCCATCAGCTGAAGAAATTAGTTTGTCATTCGGGGGGGGGATCTGCATGACCAAAGCAACATCTCTATAAATAGAAGCTCAAAGAACATGTCTTCATTGTAATACAAAGTGGAGTCTTAAAAAAAACTGCACACATAAAGGAACAAAAAGGAAGCGATTTGGCTAAAATTGTTCCAAAAATATCTGTAAGAAAACTGCTGGATTTGAATCTTTAAACACAAACATTAAGAGTATTTACAAACAGGTTTACATAAAACAGGTCCTGCTGTGCACCCCGTAATGTATAAGTACCAATAAAATAATTACCATATGGATTCAAACTGAATTGCTCTAAAAACAACATGGCACAATCATAGTCATTCTGAACCAAAGCCTAATGTACTGTAGTTGTGAAGTTTTATATCAATTTCTTGCTGTGCTGCAGTCAAATAACAAATGACAAATAACCTTGACTTTAATGTTGCTTATTTCTAACTGTTCGAACACTTACAATAATATCTTACTTTTAAATTATCTCTATGCTGTTCAATACCATATTTTTTTAAAGATGTATATTTTCTGAACCTACTCTTCCATACCCATATATTTTCACGGCAGTTCATCTGATTAAGTAAACAAAAAAACCAACTGTTCGCCTGAATATGTTTATAGGTTCTGCTTGAAAAAGTAAATAGTGGCTGGTGTTTGTTAAAAAATGGTGCATTTTTCACAGCAGGGGTGTGGTTAGGGATTCCAGATTCCCCTGGTAGGGGTGGGGGTCCCCCACTCCCAGGCCCCACCTCTCTGCTACCAATCAGCTGGCCCATGGGGGGGGTCTTAATGCAAAAAAGGGAGTTTCACACGACATTTCAGCAATATCCCCAATGTGACTTCAATGTGACCTGGAAGTGATACAGACACATTGGGGACATTGGGGAGACAGTCTGTTTTGGGGGCAAAAGCTCTGTGGTAGCAGCTAATTCTACCATAGAGTTTCGCCTAAAAACAAGAGCCTATGTCACTTCCGAATAACATGGAAGTCACACTGGGGACTTCACTCATACATCTGGTGAGACTCCCTGCTCCAGGTAATCCTGCTCCCTATCCCCCGCCAGGTGCACAGAGGGACATGTCAACCCTAGGCATGGTGTTGTTCAATATGGTAAGCAGTCAATATACTGAATCTTCTTTTATAGAAATAATGACGACAATGTCAAAGTTACAGCAAAACTTTTCATCACCTGAAGAGTATATGTCTAATTCTTCATTTAAATTCTTTAAATACAAACTATCACAGAACATGGATGGTGGTAGAAATATGGCTCACCCTTGAACACAAATCAATAGAGCAAATATAATTGGTTTTGACTCCAGGGTCCAGGGTGATGAGGGTGTCACTCTTCCTGACTGGAGCTCTGTTCTTCCAGCTTGGAAGTAAATAGCATTATATTAATCCCATTAATTTGTATGGAGAAAGGGGAAATAGCTAGTGCCTTAGAAACTGGAGTAGGTTACATACTTCTGTTCTTCCAGAGTCCAGGATGGTAGAAAAGGAAGCCCTATTTCAGTGGTTTCTTTTTGCATGTGGCCACTATGAGTACTTTTTTGAAGTTATGGTGTATTTTTCCATATTTTAAAAGCCTTTGCTATTTCAAAATCAGTTGATATACTTAGAACATATTCTTAACATTCTATGTGTTAACCTGCTTGTCTAGAATATATTTGTAGCTATTGATGCTGTTATCCTGAGCACAGTTCTGTTAGCACAGATAAATTTTCCATGTTGCATATAGTTGTTTTGTGAACCCAGTGCTGAGGGGAAGGGGAGATGACAAGGCAAAACTGCAAGACAGACAATGTACAACAGACACCTTGGAGTTGAAATGGCCACAACTTTATTGGTTACAGTTGATAGATCCTTGGCACAGATACACAGAGATAGAGCCTTCGGTCTGAAAAATCATAGGTCTTGCTGAAAAAGGAAATGGGCTGCCAGGTGGCCAACTGTGGTTTTAGGGGTGAGACCTCAACCCCTCATTGAGGCCAGGTATTGGAGAACCATGGTTTCTGATCCTGGCCATGTGCTTGGGCCCCCAGCACAAGTGAAGAAAGCCAAGAAGCCTGCAGCAGCTGTGGAGCAGAAACACAGATCTGAAGGAGGAACCAAATTGCTTATATACTGCATTATGGATTGTTCCCAAGGACCCAGAGTTCTCAGAACATTTTGTGCTGGGATCAACTATCCAGGTCCAATCTGCCTTGACCAAGGAGGTAGAGGAGGAGAGTGATTTTAACTCAATTGCGGTAGGCACCCAGCTTCCACACTCAGCTGCCCTGCACTTGATGCCCTGGCTGCCCTGCTGAATGTTGTCTCGCTATTGCCAGCACTGCACTTCCTGATGCTGCCATTCTTACCACTGATGCTGCTCTTCCCAACACTGATCCTCCTTCTGCTTCCACTGCTCTCACTGCTCTAGCCTTTCCTGCCCTGAATGCCACTAGGCCAACAGTGTGCAGTAGGGCTTCTTTTTAATCTAGCTTGATGGACCAGAGAGAAGACTCCCTCCCCATGGCCTGCCTAAGTCCAGTTGTGACAGGCCAACCCCTGATTGGCCAGGCTGGGGGGGGAGAGGCTCCCAGGAATGCAGCCTAGCTACATGGTGCTCTCTTCCCTGCCCCACAGGCCCACAAATGCGGCCCCAGGTCCTTTGCTTTTTCTGGCAGACATCTTTTTGAATATTTTACTGTGCTATAAAGTATTTACTTGCAATGATGATTTTTTTACACTTAAAAGTCCATTAAAGTTCACATACAGAGTAGTAATTACATACATCTGTAGTAGCACAATAGGATCTGAGAGAATAACTAAGTTTGTACATGATGGCTAGTTACACATAAAATTAATTCATTCAATTAACATTAGGAACAGTAGTATTTTTTAATTTTCTCATGAATTCTGTTTAGACAATTACTAGTAGCAATGTTGAATAGTGATTTTGTGTGCATGTGTAACTCAAGCAACTGCATAACTGAAGCTATGAAATTTCTTGACTCAACTGAAGCATTTGTTTGAACTTACATTTCTAAATCAAATATACTGTGCGACCTTTTTTTGCTTGAGCGAGACTTTATAAGCCATGCTTGTGAATTTTCTTCTCACAGATTTTTCTTTCTTTGTGTGAATCCTGGTTGTACTTTGGACCTGCAGTTTAACATGATTTAATAGACATCTAGTATGCTAGGGAAGCTATTCCAGCAGAGATAGGGAAAGCACTAGAGGCCAACAGGTGTGTGGCTGAGGCCTCTGTTAAAACTATTCCAGTTTATCTTTGTGGATCCAACTCTGTGATTGTTTTCAAGTTGTTGAATGAATAATTTGCAACAGTCTATGATGAGAAAATAAATATTTTCCAGCCGGGACGTCTTAGGCCTTCTGATATAAGCCTGGTTTTGGTGTGGGTTGATAAGAAGATCCATATGCTTTTGAGCTCTTTGCAATCTGCTGTCTGTATCAGTGATTGTGTCATGTCCCAGACCATGGCCATCATACGTCACGCTCCAGTGTGGTTGACACACCTTCCATTGGGCTCAGACAAGAGTGGCAGGGGTTGAGCAACACCCTTTCCCACCCCTACTCTCCATAGGGTTTCCAGTACCCAGGTTCTAGCAGGGATACCCCTGCTTTTTGAGGCTTCTGCCCACTGCCAGCCAGCTGCCCAGCAGGGGAAACCCCACCCCAAAACAGCCATGTCCGGGTGTGATGTTCCTGCCCATAAACCAGAGCATCACCATGCAGCATCACCAATGTGATGACATCACTTCTGGGTGACATCATCATGTTGGCGACATCCTGGAATGCCCAAATGGCCACCCTAACTCTCCAGCTCTACTCCCTTATGAGCTGGGAGCCAGAGCTGGTTTTTCCTCCTTCCTGAAGCCCTTTAAAATCCTTAGCCAGACCTGCAGCATGCTCAGTAATCTCCCTTCATACAGAAGCTCTGTGAGGGAATGGCCAAGCCCGTGAGAGTCCAATAACACCTTTTGAGCAATGTCTTCCTTGTTGCTTCCCTTCTCTGCTCCCATTATAAAGTTTTCAGGCAGCTGATTATTAGATGGCTGACTGTCAAAGGGGAGTAGCAAAGTTGGAGGGAGAATGCAAATATTTTTGGGGAGGAGCTCTTGCATGGAACTTGTAGCTATTAGAAATAGTGTAGTGTTATAAATCAACTTTGAACTGGGGCTTGTTATTCTGAGTTTTATAACTTAGTTATATCTTTGACCTCTGACTAAAACTTATCGCTCAGGGTCATATCTGAGACTGGTACTATCAACAGATGTTCATAAAATGTAAATTCATGCTGGTAAGACATTGTGAATATAATATATAGTGACATTTTATGCAGTAGAAACCATAGTATGTCTGTCATTAATTTTTGGTATTTCAAAGCAGTTATTTTAATTCGTGCTAGTGTTCCTGAAGTCTGAAGCAGTGCACCGAATGTAATTATCTTCCAAAGTAAACTACAATCATATTTGAGTCAACTTGCTTAAATAGCTTATCTATGTCATAAATTATTTCAAGCATGTTTTAAGAGCAGGCCACACTAGGTTGTCTTTCACGGTTACCATCATTAGGGCTGTTCCAACTTATTTTTTATCCTCATCTGCACATGAACTTTGCTGAGAGATGGCAAGCTTCATTGTCCTCTCTGAATATGCCTCACAGACAACTAAAAGTATGGTTGATGCTGCTCAGTACCAAGGGTGTTCCCACAGAAAACTACCCCACTATGGAACAAATGACAGGCTGTTAAAGGAATGGTCGTTCATTAACACAATGCCTCAGGGTACTCACTAAATCTCCCTATCTATCATGAGTAACCTCCTCATTCTTGCCAAAGTGTAGTTATGGCCTAACCAGTCACAAGACCATGCCTTTTTATCTCCTCCCTACTGAGACAACACTGCCCTCTAAAAAGCTAATTGTAGGAAAGCACAAAATTCTGTAGCAACCTGCTTGTCCCAAGTTGCTCCTAGGATTGGTAGGTGGGTCAGCAGCAGCCTTCAAATGCTTGTGTGGGGAAGCCCATTCAAGGCTCTCCCATGGCCATTCCCTGTAGGCTGGGTAAATAACTACCCCAGCCAATGAAGTCATGTGCCTTATTTGGGTTCTAGAATGGAATGAGACAATAGCATCTACATCCCTAATGGCTATGAATGAATTTCTCATTTGTAGCTGAAAGCATGGATGCAACAGGTGAAGGTATTGGGGGGGGGATATGTCCCACTGATCCTCACCAATAGCAGAAAGCTTAAATATCTCACTGATGTCAGCTCATTATTTGGAATTCTTTACATTTTATGGCACAAAAATTAAGCATAATTAGATTAGAGAAAAGAATCTGTCATTTGGTCTTCCTTTCTTCACACATCGATGGAGTTAGAGGTTAAAAAAGAGAGAGAGAGAGGGAAGTTCTACTAGTAATTTTGGTCATCATTTCAACCAGGTTGTCAACCAGGTTGGATTTTGAAAGTTCTGAAGAAAGGAGGGAAATATAGAGGTAAATTCTCTTATCAATGAAGGAGTGAGAAGGGGGGGAGGATAGAAGGTGACTTCCCAAGGCATGAGCATGAACTGCTAAGAATGTCTCAGGTGATTGCATGTTGCAATTCATGGTAATGTTTTTTTCACTGGATACGCTGCATCTCTTGGGGATATAATGTATAATTCTATCATTAGCAACCATACCCCAAAGGCATGGGACTCATACTGACCAAAAAACTGTTTTTAGGGCAGAGCTATGTCATGAGGTTGTAACATTTTGCATGCTAAATTGAAAATGCAAGCAGAGTTACATTAACTCTGAAGTATGTCATCATAATATAAAAGAAACTGTGCCCATAGCTAATGAGAGTGGACACAACCAACCATGAAGTACAGGAATATTATAAGTGAATAATTAACTAAAATTGGTGCTATTAATGTATTGTAACTAGAAAACATAATGAGACATAGTGTGCATTTGTTCAAAAATAGTTCCATTAATATGGTTGCTAATGAAAAGTTTGCATCCTTTGCTACAGTGCCTTATATCACAGCAACAAAGAAAAGCTACCATTGTTGTCAGGGAGGGCAGGAATTGTTCCATGGATTTCTTTCCCCCCTGTCTATTTACATTTTGTATGCATAGGGGCTTGGGCACAACAGTTTCCTTCTGCTAAGTGAAGAATCTTTCATGAGAGCAGAGGTCCCCAAGCTTTTTGAGCCTGCAGGCACCTTTGGAATTCTGACACAGTGTGGTGGGTGCAGCTCCAAAACAACTGCACAGGAGACAGAGCCAGCCAAGCCCGTAGCTACATTGGGGCATCTTGGGGCCTACCCCCTCGACTTACTGCTAAGGCCCCCTGACTTCCCATCCAGCCCCCAGGCCCCCCAATTTCCAATTTTTTATTTTATTTGTGGCACTCCTTGGGGGGGTGCAGGGTGCCCCCCAACTTATTTAAAGGCCCCCTGGATTTAAAAATCCTGGCTACGGGCCTGGAGCCAGCCTCAAAATGGCTGTCATGGCTTATCTTCAGTCATACAGTGAAGATCCTTGTGCTGTGGTGGCAGCTGCTACCAAGCAATGTTTTTAGAAAACCTGTACATCCAATCAAATCTCCAGTGGCCAATCAAAAGCCTTGCTGGACAAAAGCCTTATCTGATTCTGCCCACTTTCTAAAAACACCTGGTGGGCACCAGGAGAGGTGTCAGCAAGCACTGTGGTCCTCACAGGCATATTAGAGGAAAACTCTTGCCATTACAAGGAGGCATCCCTGAACAGTAGGAAAAATGTCTCCAAGGGGATGATTCTGCACTTGGAAGAAGGGAACCATGTCTCCAACCAAGCTCTATGCTTCACTGATGCTTATTGATTGCAATTATAGTTGATGTTGGATCAACAGAGCAGAGGGCATTGAAGCTTTAATGTTAAAGCTAATACAATTCTATTAGTAGTAGCTTTTAGCATGTGTGGATGTTAAAAGATGTAATGCTTAAGAGTGAATATTGCAGAAAGTTATGAAACCTTAGCAGTTGTAGGAGAAACTGAGGGACAGGTTCAGCTCAATAAGCTATCCTAATTTGAGAGTGTGTGCAATTCTCAAGGAGACAGACAATAAACCAATAGTATTTTGAGTCTCTCCTAGACAAATGAATATAATGGTTATATACTCCTATCTAAGTATATTATGAACCTATCTAAGTATAACAGGTTTTGATGGTGCTCTAAATGGAATGTACCTGACTAAGCTAAATGACATCATGGGCAAATGATTTCAAAGCAAGGGTGGATTGGCCATTAAGACCACTGAAAAATGTCCTGGTTAGCCAGTGGACACCCTGTCCCCAGCAGGGAGCAGCTCTTATCCTACACTGAGGGGCTTGTGGAAGACATGAGGAGCTGCTGCTGCTGCTGCCACCACCATGAGTGAAGGGATGGGCAAGTGGATGAGGCCACCATGAGAGAAAGGAAGAACCAGCACAAGCAGCCACCACAAGTAGAAGGATGGAGGGATAGGCGCAGCTGCTCGGAGAGAAGGAATGGATGGGTGCAAACAGATGCAGCAACAACAGCAACCATCACTACAAGCAATGGTATAGATGGGCAGTTAGGCCATATGCAACTAGAAAAGGGGCAGGCAGCTGCAAACAGCAACAACAGCCACTGCGGCTGCAAGCAGAGAGATGGAAGGGTGGCCAGGCACATCCATAGTCACCATGAAAAAAGGATTACTGCAATAGGAAAAGCAAGCAGGCATGAGAAGTAGCATTAACTGCTGCTGCTGTGGGTGCAGCTACTGAGTGGGGGGGCAGGGAGGTGCAAGCTGCCAGCATTGCATAGTGAGTACAAACTGTGTTTCCTGCTTCCCCCTTCATCGGGGGCAGGTTCAGGGGTGGTCTAGTGGTGGGGCCCTTTCCAGAGCTAGTTTTGCCTCCTAGTTCCACCCTGTCTCAAAGCTTTCCAGTAAATCAGGATATAAATATTAGGCAAGATGCTTAAGGTTAAGTTGGAATTTTCCAGTTATGCACAGGTCATGACCTGCTGAAAGCTAAAACAGTCAGATATCTTTTGATACATATATTAGTAAATATGGGTTCTGTCGCATAGGATGGCTGTTCCATACAGTTCATTCCAAACATTTACCCAACCTACATACATAAAAAGAATGTATACGCAAACCAGGTTCCTTTGTGGTTTCAAATTAAGAGGTTCTTGCTCGAAAAGGTGTTCTATATGTAGACCAGAGTTTCCATACCGATAAGACTTTTCACACAAATGTAAACTCCATAGGTCACTACACTACATGGCTGTCTGATGAAAGTAACTGTATAATACCTATGGCCTTTATTTATTTATTGTATTACACTTCTATCCTGCTGTCCCCAACGTGGGCTCAGGGCAAGTTGCAACCAAACAAAACAATCAAACAATTGAACAGTCAAAGTATATTAACATATAACTTTACATCGACAATTAAAATACCTTAAAATACATGACAACAATCTAATTTAAAACTAGTAACATACATATTTTAAGTTTTAGGAGTATGCCAAATATCTAACATCGGATCATGCATAAGATCACATGTTCCAAAGTTGCAGTGTTCCTTAAGTCTCAGTGTTCCTTAAGAATTCTTAGATTTTGGCAAAGCCCACTTCCCCATGTCCAGATGGTACAGAATGGACTGCAATATCATTCCACTGAGGCAGGAAAATGACAGGTCAGAATCAGCAATTATGATTTATAATTCATACAAATATTTCATGACTATGACTTTATATATGTCCTACTAAAACTAAATAAAAAATAGTCTCCTAAAATTATGAACACAGTTCTATAATGGTTTAGAATGGTTATTTGTCAGGACAAATAATTTGATTTTGTTATTTCATCCAACAGTGATAAGAAGACCAATGAATGTCCTATTCCTCATGATGTATTAAAAAATTTTTTGGGGAAAAGACTAATGATAAAATCTGTTATTTTCTCTCAGTGTTCTTTTATAATGCCGTGTCCTGGTTCTGGCTTTATTGTGCTACTCTTTGTGTTCAGCTTTGAGAAATAAATATAACCATCAAAACAAAAATCCAAAATCAACTTGTGCACTTAGAAAAATTGCTGAAATGTTTCATTAAGGCATATTCAGTGCTTAATGCCCCCATTTTTGCTTGCTTTCACTTGTACTTTTAAATATGTTTTCACTGTTAGATCTCTTTGTAATTCCTGGTTATTTTCTGGAGACAAGTGGAGTGATATTGCCCCCAGCAGGGAAAATGCAGAACAGAAATGCAGTTCTTTTCTATGTATTCATGTAAAAAGCCTGTGATTTTTTTGCTATTTGGATAAATTGTGTCATGATGGAAATCTGTCCTAGTTCCACATAGTCAACTCTGGCTCCTGTTTCTCAAGTCACAGATCCCCTATTCCTCATATACAACTACTTTGAAACATAGATGAACTTCAACAGCAACTTCAGATAGAGCACTATCATCTGCTTCTGCAAGAAAAAGTTCAGGTCCTATGGAACAAAAAGAAACGTGTGGTTGGGAAACCCCAGTTGTTTTCTGGGTTGTGGCCTTCCTCAGCATCCTTTAAAAAGCTGTAAATATCTCATTCTAATATTGCCTAAAGATTGTTAACAAAACAGGATTACAAATTAGAGCAGCCGGCTCCAAAAGGAACCTTTTCTCAGAACCCCTCATTTGTTAAAACACATTTTACTTTAATGTGAGGGTAACCAGATGCAAAGGAGGACAAGGCTTCTCTGTCTCTCTAACTGTCTTAAGCCACAAGGGAAGGCAGGACATTACCTGTAATGGCTGTTTAGCAAAGGGAACTGGAGCAGGTATGCTCTTGGTATGCAGAAGCAAGAAAAGGAACAGATTCTCCACCGTCCCTTGCCTCTTCAATGCTCCCCTTACTTTATATCACAGTGGCACATGTGTACTAACAGATATTGCTACAGAACATTCTTCAATATCTACAAAGCTACAACTTTTAGAATTCTAACATATTTTACAGCTTGTATTTTTATACATTTTAAAAAGGGAACACAATATTCTTTTTATCTGACTGGCTCCAGTGATTGGCACAAAGGAGAGGGAATTCTTCTGGTGGAAGGTGGCTCCTGATTGCCCCCAGTTCTTCCCTTCAGCTGCAGGAGGTTGCACATGAGAGGGGAGGGGCAATGGTTTGGTTGTAGAGCATCTTCTTAGCATGCAGAAGGGCCCAGGTTCAATCCTTGGCTTCTCTAGTGTTTTTGTTTGTTTGTTTGTTTAAAGGAATAGGCAATAGGTGATGTGAAGGATCTGTACTTAAGACTCAGGAGAGTCCTTCCCAGTCTGAATAGACAATAATAACCTTGATGGAGCAATGATCTGATTCAGTATAAGGCAATTTCAAGAGTCAAGTAACCCAGTAGGTTGTATTTCATTTTTTTATATTAGAAGAAATGCTTGTAATACCTCATGTCTGCTTAGGAATTTCAAGGAGTAGCATTGGTTGCCAGAGGCTTGGATTTTATGTAATGCTGATATTTCAAATGGTATTATTGGGGATGGGGAAGGCACAAGTTGTTCAAGTTAAGTCATCCATTTAAAAATGGGCTATACTTTCTTCAGACCCTTTTTTATATTTACCAATACTGGTATATTTCCTGTGAGGTGAACCAAACATATGAAGAAACTTTAATGCTACATATACAGCAAAAGGTCCCAAAATAAATTGAAGGCCTGAAAAGGGACATTAAAATGTATAGAATTTAAATGTCAGGGCCAGGATCATTAATGTTTTATGTGCTTTTTTATGCCTTCTCTGTGCTTGAAAACATGGAAATTGAATGCTAAATGCAATTTATATTCAAGGATTTCCTTCATACTTCTTTTAAGAAATACATAATTTTTTATCCATGCCTGCAGAGCCATAAATTTAAAAAAAACTAGGATTATCCCTGTATATTTTTGTTATATGAAACCTGAAAACATTAACTTAATATGGTAGCTATACTCAATGCTAACTATATTTCTTCCACAGGGAGCTCCGTCCCTGTCTCCCCTCCATGAATAGCTATATCTTAAACTATTTATGCCCACAGCTCACTCCACCTAATTTTATTTTTAAAAAAATTCAGATGCATTGACTGATGCAAAAGATTAGTCATTAATATAAATTGGGTTCTTCCTTAATGAGTTTTTTTTGGGGGGGAAGGTAGGCTTTTAGTGTTAGAAATTATGGAACAATTGTAACAAGAGTTGTTACATGTTTAGTTTGCTTATTTACTTCACTTAAACCCATCTCCCTCCCTCCCCAGAACGGCTTACATGGTTCTCCTCTCTTCCACTTTATCCCCATCAGAACCCTCAGTGCCACCCAAAGCAGAGTTATACGTACCCTTCTAAATCCATTTAAGTTAATGAACTTAGAAGGGTGTAACTCTGTTTGGGATTTCACTGCTTTGAGGAAGGTTAGACTGAGAGTGTGTGACTGGACCAGCAAGCTACCATGGCAAACTGGGGACAAAAACCTGGGTCTCCCAGATCAAACCTGGGTCTCCCACATCCTAGTCTGAAACTCTACTACACCACTGCATTACCTATGTGTGCAAAAAAGAGTCTTTAACTTGAGTTTTGGATATCTTCTCCCTAAATCCACATTAGCAACTGCTTAGACACCTGAACAATGAGTTCCAGAAGCAGTTAACCAATGAAGCATAGGGGAATTAAAGCAGTAAACTGAAAAATTCCCAATGCATTCTCTTTATTTATGTACTATTTATTTATTTATTCTTATTTTCAGCTCTGAGCTTAAGCCTGTGTGTAGATTTTCATAGCTTTAATTTGCAAAGCTTTTGTCTGGTAGGTGCCACTATACAATGAAATTGCGGTTCCATGTCCTACTTGGGACACCGAGGTCGGCCCGCCTTGTACAGCCGCCCCCCCCCCAACTTTGAAATGAACTCACACAACCAGTTTCTTTGGAAAATTAAGTGGATAAATTTGGCCACAACTTTTATTGGTTACAGCTGTAGAGCATTGGCACAGCATGGGTCCACCAGATCCGACCTATTGGCTGGCCCGCGTGCCAGCCGGGTTAACCGTTACCCAGCCAGCCGGCATGGGTAGAGAAGGCGGGACGGCAGGTTATTGGAGTTCACGCGGACGCTTGCCCCTTTGTGAGCTCCCCTGCCCTCTGGCTGTGAGGGCAAGCACTGTTATTCATTGAGCTAGCCAGCTCCATTCAGCCCTCACGCCAAGACCCTTAAAGGGATCCCCAGCTCCGGAATTGGCACGCAGGCCGAATTCCGCCAACAGATCCGGCCCCATGCTGTTACCGCTGAAAGTTGTGACAAAGTGTGCAACAAAACGATAAGTAAACACTAACAACACCATAACCTACAAGACCCAATAAACCCCCCTTTTCATACACACACTTCCAAATACCAAACCTGAGGGGGAGCGGCTTCCCTGCTGCTTTTTAATGCCTCCCCCTCCCTGACCACCCTGCTGACCCCCATTGGCTAGGAAAGGGGGGGAGGTGCGTCTTTCTCCCACCGTGCACTCGGGCCCCCCCCCACTTCCGGCCGACCTCTCCGTCCCGGCCTGGCCCCGCAAATGGCGGGCCCGGCCTACCCAGGCCCTTTCTGCATCCCACAGCAGGAGGGAGCTCATTCAATATATGATGCAATGTATGAAATTTGCAGGCTGTGCACTGCACAGTATTTGTGCATCTGTGTTTATACAAAACAAAGATGTAGCCACCTCTTCACTCAGAGATTTTACTTCCAGATATTAGGGTTTGTACCTGAGAACAGTAATTGGGATGCTTCATAAAAACAAAATTCTTTAAATGTATCCCCCCCAAAAAAAAGGCTTGATGGGAACAGGGAACAGGAAATCTGGGGGATGCCTGGAACACATTTGGTCTTGACCACTGAACCACATATAAGTACATCCTCTTGTTTGGATGTTCCTTTTTCTTTACTGTGTCATTTTTTAAAAGTATTGTGTATAAATGATGTATCCATTTTTAAATAGTGTATAGATTGTGTTTGAATTGTTTTAACTTATTGTGTATATTTACTGTTGTAACCTGCCCTGATCCCAGCTGTGCAGGGAAGGGCGAGCTAGAAATTAAATTAAATTAATATAAATAAATAAATAAATATATTATCAACCTTAACATTATGATCATCTTAAATTTGTATTTTTGATGAAATGATATTTTGCACAAATTCACTTAGTCAAATCCATAGGAATTGGTTCCCCCCCATTGTGGCCATTTTTGCACTATTTAAAATCATGCAAATCACAAAATGCAGCACCTCTAACCTCTCCCTAGTTGTCCCTGATTAGTACAGTACTTCCTGATTTCTTTATAATACAACTAGTATCTCATTGAATTACCTTTGTAATTAAATGCTTCCTGGTTTGAATGGGGGAGGGATATCCAGGGAAAAGGTGCCTTCCTCAGCTGTGTTGCTGCCTTCTATACCCATAGAAAGCAATGGGCTTAGAAGAGTATAACTCTGCTTAGGATGGCTCTGTCAGTAAAGGTCAACCTTTACAGACTTTTATACTAAATTATATGAGTCTAAAATTAAACTACAAGACCCTCCAGATCAGGGTACATAGAACTTCCCTATTCATAGTGTATTAAGTGACACCCATAAAACCTTTTTGGACAGCCCATTCACAGAACAAGAAGTCAGGGATACCATTAAGACGCTTAAAATTGGCAAAACACCAGGACCAGATGGATTCCCATCTGAGTTCTATAAGTGCTTTGCATCTACTTTATCGTGTCCATTAGCAAATGCTTGCAATCATATTTTAGAGAATGGTAACTTACCTCCATCATGGCAACAAGTTTCAATGGTGATCCTACCAAAGAAGGACAGAGATCCCCTAACGCCTTCCTCATATAAGCCCATCTCACTTCTGAACCAAGATCTTAAAATATTTACTTCTATGCTTGCTAAATGTCTTAACACCTTCATTGCTTCCTACATACACCAAGATCGGGTAGGCTTTTCCCCTCATCACGACCTAATAGATAACACTTTTAAGACTTTGAATTTGATCCAACACTGCAAAACAATTAAACAACTGATGGTTTTACTCTCACTAGATATGGAAAAAGCTTTTGATACTGTGGAATTTTCACTTGTTCTCTGTACTACAGAACATGGGTTTTGGTCCTAAGTTTATCACAGCTATCAAATCACTTTACTCAGACTCCATCACTAGGCTGAAAATTAATAGCACTCTTTCAGGTCCTATTGCATTGTGTAGAGGTACCAGCCAGGGATGTCCACTGTCACTGCTTCTTTCTGCAATGGCGGTGGAACCCCTGGCTAATATGATTAGAAATAATCCTGCCATTTCAGGGATTTCAGTAAGAGACTATGAGTATAAAATATCATTATTTGCTGATGATATGTTGCTATACATATCTAATCCGTTATAATCTATTCCAGAACTATTAAAAACTTTAGATTCTTTTGGATCACTCTGGCCTCTGTATCAATAATTCCAAGTCCCAATTATTACCCATATACATCTCTCCAGAAGACACAAAGACTCTACAATGCTCTTTTAAATTAAGTTGAGTCTCCTCGCATCTACCATACTTAGGAATCAAAATTCCAAGTGACCTATCTAAACTGCTACATATTAATCACAATTCAATGCATAATGACATCAAACACAATATTCTTATTTGGAACAGATTAAATCCTACATGGATAGAATGCTTTAACCTTATTTAAGCCTTTATCCTACCAAAATTCATTTTCTTGTTCAGAACGATCCCAATTGCAATCTCCCCTTCCATAATTCACAGGTGGCAATCTACTCTGCTAAACTTCCTGTGAAATGGAAAGAGACACAGAATACGATTACAAGTCTTATGGAGACCTAAATCTAAGGGTGGGTACAACCTTCCGGATCTCTCCATCTATCAGAAGGCAACTTTAGTATCTAATGTAATTAAAATGCAGCATATCCACTCCCCTCCAGATTGGGTTTATTTATGTTCAGATCTCACTCATCCCTATCTATTGGACAAATTAATTTGGGGTATTGAACCTATCCCTCAAACGATTATAAATAAAAATACACTTTTCAACATTCATGCACTAACAATGGTTTGCAGAGAATGTCTCACCAACAGATAAAAAACTGTTGGAAAACTAGGCAACTGACTCGGCTTTGTGATATAGCATCAAAACAAGGTATTTTACCTAAGGCTAATCTAGAAAACAAATTAGGTCAATCAATCCCCTGGTTCCTATACCTGCAGCTGCAACATTTTTGTAACCAACATAAAGTAAGTTCTCTTTTCTCACAACTCCAAACAGACTTAGTTAATATTAAAATTATTTGACTCACAGAATTGTGACTGATTTCTGCCATTTACCAGTTATTGCTAAAGGCTATTTCATCTGTACAGTTGTCCTATCAAAAATTCTGGCAAAAAAGGAAGGTGAAACTCCTCTTGATGAGGAAGTATGATTGAGATTATGGAACTCATCAGACTACAAATCTTCTGCAATATCAATAGAAACTTCAAATAGAACTTCAAATGGTATCTCACCCCACAAAAGATTTCACTCATGTGTCCTGCAAAATTCCCCCTCTGTTGGAAGGGTTGTGGACCAGTTGGGACATTTGCTCACTGTTGGTGGCTCTGCAAAAAATTTTTTTTAAAAGGGAGGAAATTCTTCATCGATACTATCAGAGGCATTAAGATACACCTTCGACCAGAGATGTTGTTCTTTGACTACTGGCCCGAATGACAGAAATATCCACTCCTTAAACCGACACTTGATGTCTTGTTAAATGCTGCAAAAAACGCTCATTGCCTTATCTTGGAGAGAAGCCACACCTCCAACCTTGAAATTATGGCTACGTAAATTATGGGATCAGTATATTATGTCACCAATAATTTAAATTTAGCTCAAATGAAGCCCACAAAATCCTCCTTTGAAAAGAAATGGTGTCCTATACTCACATTTCTTTCACACAATGAGTTCATATCCTCTGAATGGCCCCACTTACAACGCTGGTTGTGAGTGGCACTTTCACTTATTATTTTTCTTTTTTAATTGATTTCTTAGATGGTACGCTTGGTTATAGAAGTCTTATTTTTATTTCTTAATTTAAACACTGAGATGTACGATTGTTGATATAATAAAATATCCTAAAATTCTGTATTTCTACCATTAGTATTGCTTCAATGTTAGTAATTTTCACTGCTTGTAACATTCTTGTTTCTCGACACTTTGTTGTATAATGTTTAGCTTGGCTAATGTTTGATGCACTGTTCATTGCACAAAGTTAACATATATTTGTTTATTGTTGTTGTACGATTTCACTATTATTAATAAACAAATTACAAAAAAAAGAATGGTGCTGTCAGTTCATCAGTCAGTAATAAATGGCTTAAGTTTTATTAATTTCTGCACCAGGGGCAAAGAGGTGGTGGCCATGTCTGAATCTTGTGTTCTCTGTAAGAGACACAGGAAGCAATCCTAAGCAGGTCAACTAACTAAATCCCAATTTTATTCAATGGGCCTTATTTCCAGAAAGGTTTTCTTTTAAAAAAAGGATTTCTGCCAAAGGCTGTGTTCTTGTAGAAAATAATGTCTGGGCCTCTGCATTTAGAAGCAGGGTTAATTAGATATCCCCATGATGCATTTGCTGTAATTTTATTACTAATTTCCTTAAGTTTGCAGTAATTAGTCAACTATACACTAAATTTTAATGTGATTTCATTTTTACACGTTAACATAAGATGACAAAATATCTTCCAAAATATGCTGTAATTATCAATAATAAGAATCAGCCATGCATCAGGGCCAAATTCATTATCTGGAATTACATCCACATGAATTGATAAAATGTTCCATTTTCAGAAATCTCCAGTAAAAAGAAACGTGGGAGTTGTCGTTGCTGTTGTTGAACAAAGGTTGCAGTCATGAAAGCGAATTGTGAAAAATAATGAAGAAAACACAAAGTATCATTTTCTATTACTTTTTGCTGTTCAATAAAATTTAAAAAGCCAATTACAATAACACACTGAAGATAAAGATCTGAAAATATATTTTCTTTTGTCCCATGAAAGGTTTTTTTAAAAAAAATATTGAAACGATATGCATACATTGTTCAAAAATGATTAAAGGAGAAAGATATGTTTTTTTAAAAAAAAAATATAAACACAGCTGGCTGATGTTGAGGCCTGGTGTTTAACTGGTGGCACTTTTCTTCATGTCTTGGTTTGCTCCATTTTCAGAGCAAAGCAACCTGAAAGCCAGAGTGGTGTAGTATCTGAGAAACCCAGTTTGAATCCCCATCCTTCTATGGAAGCTGGCTGGATGACCTTGGACTAGCCTGACCTACTTTGAAAGGATGTTGCAAGGATAAAAAGAAGGAGGGGAGGATGGTGTTGTGAGCTGCTTTGAGTCCCTTCAGGGTGAAAATATAGTTATAAACAAATTAAAAATAATGAAATATGACTCAGTGAACATAGTTCTAAGCATGTGGGCTGCATTCAAAACTTAGTTTTATTATACATATAGTCACAGTAGCTTTGCTGTTATGGATTTGTATTTTCTGCAAACAGCAAAATGTGGGAACATTCTGTTCCTTGATTCCATTCAATTGCACCACAGCTTTTGTCATAAAACGTGGAGTTTAAGGTTAATTTATTATGGTTTTTCATGCATTAGTATATGTGGCCAGAGTTGTTTATGAACAAACTTCGGTACTTTGAGATATTTACGGTGCTAAATTGTGTTCCATGTTCTTGTTAACAGAAAATGACCCCTTATGCTACACTTGGTGTTGAAAAGTAGCTTGATTATTCAGGTGTTCTAGGGAAAATAAAGGATGCTGAACTTTATCAACCTTGCCCCCTTGTTTGGTTGCTACATGACTCACACTGAGAATTTGTCTTTCCACGTCACCTTGAATATACCATTGGTGTTTCTCATGGTTACACTATAATGTCCAGCAGTAAGGATAAAGGACAGGCATGCATCCCTAACACACAGTGGGCACATAACCAGGCAACTGCACCCTCTGTGTACCCACAGATAATTTAGAAATACTGTCTAGACTTTAAATATTGATTGCAGGCAACACTATGCTGCTGCTGCAAAAAAATGTCACATAAAATGTAAAGCTGCTCTAAGAATAGGGAATATTTATTTATTTTTAAAAAACATTTACTAGCAGCCTTTTCCTTATGGAGCTGAAGACAGTGTACAATATAGATAAAATACATAAAATTAAAAAAAATCCAAAAAATTAAATTCACAGTTTAGGGCTGCTAGTAACTTAATGAAATGTGTTCCTAAATAAAACTAAATAAAAATATATTGATTTAAAACAGCATTTGAGTTTTTGGGGTTTCCAAGGTCTGGATACAAAGGATACGAAGAAAAAGGCAACAATGGATTTACAAGACTTTGGAGAGAGAGTTTTATTCATGTAAGGAAATATACATGCTTCAAGGAAAGATAATAGCATAAAAAATGTGGATGACTCATATTGGTAATTTTCTGAGTCACATGATCTGGTCCTTCATTCTGTGTATGCCTGTGTGTATACACACAGAGGGATTACAGCTTTTCCCTGCATTTCCTACCATGCAGCAATTTTTACAACCCTAGGCATCACAAGGCCCACATGAACCAAAAGGGCAAAATTGCCGCACCTTTCTTCTTCTGTCAATGGAGCTGTGCAGATAGGAGATGCAGGAGGATGTTTTTGCTTCCTTCTTCCCTACTGCAGTCTCTTGAGTCACATGGCAACCCAGATTTTATTTTAAATTGTAAAGAAACCCAATATCAGGGGTGGAAAATGGTCAATAAAATCAGTAAAAGTCAGTTTTCATTTTTGATCAGTAATTTGTCAGTTTTTTTTTTAAAAAAAGGTCAGTAAAGTCAGTATGTGTTTGATTTTTGTGAATGCAGTTGGTGTTTTTCCATTTTCATTACTGCATTTTTGGGGAAACATGATGATTTCCCAGTGAGCTAGAGGAGGTAGGGTGTTGCTACTCAGCCAGCCAGCCAGCCAGCAGTCTGTGGTGACAAGGCTGCAGCTGTGTGCCAGGAAAGCAGCACACACACCTTTCTTGTCCAGCACAGCAGCTGGCTCTGTCTGTCCTCATTCCTCCCCCTCTTTCTTTAGCTGCACTCCTTTACCCATTTCCTTTGGTGGTCATGACACCTAGCTGTTTCTCAGTGGTACCTGAGGTGAGTTTTTTAAAAGGTCATCTGTGAGCTGGGTCTGTTGTTGCAGATGCAGCAAATGGTCAAAGTAATGACTTTCACCAGGAAAGTTAGTGCCACTGCTCCTGCCTGCTTCAGATATGCCATTTCTTTGCTGGTGCTGGTGCTGCTCCTTGCTCTAGTCCTGCTTGTTGCAGCAGCAGCTTCCAGGCTTTGGGCATGCAAGGGCACCTGTGGGCTTGTCAGGGGTAGGGAGGTCATGCACAGTACTGCTGAGAGTATTATCTTTGATAGTCCAGGGGGAAGAAACATCAGGACCAAGCCATCTTTGATTGCTGTGGAAGGCACTGTTACATGTATCTTTCAGCCCCATCTCTTCAACCTTCTGCAAAGAAAGAGCCTTGCAAACTTGGGGGCTATGGGGATCTGCTTGGTGCCTATTTGGGAGGAAGAGGAGCACTTAACAGCTGTTAGACATGATACTAACACTCCATTTCATTTTTAAAGATGACTGTATCCTCTGTTGATTCATGTGCTGCTGACTAGCAACCTTAGCTTTTTAAAGTTGTCATTTCACTGGGTGATATTTGTGATCAGTGTGATAGCACTGCTGGAGGAATAGAATGATCTTTTTGTACCTTCTTCTTATATGAGTCTATATTGTTTTTCAATCCAAGAAGGATATTTTTGATGTGTTTCCCAAGCCTGTATCTCACAAGCTTAAAATGTCAGCTTCATTCCCTTCCTCACACCAGCCATTGTCAGAGACAGAGTGTGTCTGGGATTTCGAATAGGATGATCAGAAGAAAACAGAAGGTGCTTTTTATTTTTTGAAACAGGTGCATTTTCCAGAAGGAGAAATGTTTCCGCTGAAGTTAAATTGAATATCTGTGGGGGGATCCTTCTAAAATGGTAGTGGTTATGAATGTTGAACTATTATCTGGTAAACCCAGGTTCAAATCTCCACTTGTGCCATGGAAGCTCTCTGGGAGACCTTGGGCCATAAACACATTTTCAGCCTAACCTGTCTTACCTGGTTGTTGTAAAAATAAAATGAAGGACAGGAGAATGATGTAGGTTGCTTTGGGTCCTCACTGGGGACCCAATAAATAAATATTGTAAGAGGAGTTTCAGGTTTGGAATCAAAGGCTTTCATCTAAATAGAGAGCAACCCAAGTAAGCCCCAACCTCCTTTCCATGTTTTGCTTTCTCAATCTCTATGTTAGAGAAGAAGTAAATAGGGGCTGGGACCCTCACTTTGTATGCCCAGGGGAGGCCAAATCCCCTCACGCATATGTGCATTTTTGATGAAGAACATCCCATTTACTTCAATGGTTTATTCAACAAAACAATCCTATGCTCACTTACCTGGGAGTAAGCCCTGTTGAATACTACTAAATATGCATAGGATTGTACATTCTGGCATGGTTGTGGAAGAAATGCATTGATTCTTAGTGCCTTTTTGGTAAATTAAATTTTAAACAGCCAAAGAATAAAGAGATCTGGTAGCCTTCAAGTTGCAGCAAGATCTTTTTGCTGTGTCTATAATTTTTATAGCACATGAAGCTATAATCTGCAATCAGATCAGTTGTGTTCCTACATTTGTATTTTTAAAAGTTGTGAATAACTTTGTAAGTGCAATAAATATTTCAAAAAATTCCACATTAATAGGTGCATGAAATACATTTTTGCTTGGATAACTTAAGAAATGGTTATGCAATAGTCAAACTTGCATGGAAATGATGGCTATCAAAAACCTATGGTCCAAAATTTGTTTGACAATAAATCACATATCAGTCGCCATACTGAGTAAATTTGAATGTGTGTGTCACCATATGATAAAGTTTGGAAACCAATGGTCCACAGGAAAAGTCCCTGTTATAGGAGTAAGTTCTAAGTATGGTTGTGACAGAATTTGGTGGGACTTCAGACAAAGTTAAAAAATATCAACTATCATTCTCATTCAACATAGTAACAGTATGGTCAAAGACAAGCTGAATTGTCACAATTCAGGTGAGTCCCAGATAGATCAAGATCCCTATTTTTTTTTTTAATCCATCATTTCCAATAGATAAAAATGACTTTAAATATCTTGCAGTTCACTGTTCCTTTGTGGGTCTGTATTAGTAAGTAAATGTATTGCATATGACCATAGGCTGTTACAATATAAAATATACACAATATACATTTAAGCTGTAGGTCTGTATTGCTGCTTTTGTGTGCCCATAACCTCGGGAACGAGCTTGTTTTGGCTCTTCTATTCATGGTTCATCTGTTCTTCACCCCATATTCCTAGATATTTTCTCAGTTTTCTTTTAGTGAACCTCTAGACTATCCTGCTCATATCCTTAACCAGTTGCTGATATACAGCAGACTTTTGCTGTAAATGTCAGATATCGCTCATGCAAATAATTATGTATACCACTTTTTTATTCATCCAGATGGTGCCTCAGTGATCAGATCAAGGGCTGTTTTGGGGGCGGAATGTCCTGGAACAGTGTTCTGGCTGGCTTCTGAACCTGCCCCTCCCTCGCCAAAAGCCCTGTTCTGCAGTCATGAGCCCCAGATAGAGGAAGTGGTGAGCCTTGGCACAGCCCAGGCTGCTCGCATCTTCCCCGCTCCCGTGGCAGCCGGTGCCTTCTTCCTCTTCCTCCTCCTGTGGGTCTGCTTCTCTGCTGGCAGCAGCAACAGCAGCAGCGATGGGTGGACTGGGCACAGGCTCGTCCTCGGCGGCAGGAGGCAGCAGCAGTGGCTCCCGTTCCCCCAGGCTGGTGCCCCCGAGCCCTTCTCCAGCCATGGCTGCTGCCCTTGCCTCAGGCTGCAGCTGCATCTTGCCGCTGGGCAGCCCAGCCACCTAGCTGTAGGAAGAACAGAGGCTGCTGCCACCAAGGCAGTTCCCGATCTCCCTTTCCTCCCTTCTCCGGCATGGCTGCTGTGCCCCAACGGGCTTGTTCATCTGGGCTGTGGGTGAGTCCAGGAGAGGAGGGAGCACCGAGAATGGATGTGGGTATTTGAATAAATTAAGATGATGCATCAGAGCATGGGTGGCCAAAATGCATCTCACGAGCTGCATGTGGCTCCTGGGGCTTGCCACCCCCCCTTTGAAAGCAAGGGTTTTTCCCCCATTTCCCAGAGTTAGTTGGGTGGATGGGCAAGCAGGATGGAGTTTCCCAGCCAGGCTCTCCCTCTTGCCTGTCATCCGCTCAGCTGGCCTGATTCCCACTTCCCTGCCCAGCAGCCAGATGGCTCCTTCCCTTCTCTGGCACCCTTGCAGCCTCCCCCACACTATAGCTTGCTCTTCTCAGCCTGAGCCAGCAGCAGCTGCACCTTGCTTACCCAGCCCGATGCCTCACTCGCTGCCCATTCTGCATGCCCACCCAGTCAGTACCTTGTGCTGCCAGCCTGGGGCTGCCCACTGGACTAGGTCGTGCAACTGCTGCAGCTGATGCCTTCAGTGTGCAGGGGGTGAGAACGAGGCATGTGGCCGTGGTGGCAGGGCCAGTGGTGGGTGGGGGGTGTTGCCTGGCTGCCCTGGAGTGCTGCCATCAGTGCAAGGGCCTGCCTGGCACCAGCGTCTGCAAGAGCCGCTACCCAGTGTGTGGCAGTGATGTCCTCACCTACCCTGGTGGGTACACAGCTGCTGCTGCTGCTCTCACCTGTAAAAAAAAACCTTATTAAAAATATAGGAGTTGCGCTGCAAATAGACCCCATGCAGGAATTTTACTCATGAGTTGCTGCAGGAGTGCAGCTGCATCCTTCCTGCTTCTCATGGTGAGCCCTGGCCCTTTTCTACCTTTTAAAGACTCATGCTGAAACAACCAGGCCCCCCGTCAGGAAATCCTACTTCACAACACAGCATGACCTCTTCAGCTCCGCCCTCCCCTCACTGGGTGCTACTGCTGTGTTGATCTGCTTGCTCGAGCTGATCCAGAGTTTGCTGGCTGGACCAGCATAAAAGCTATTTCATTGATTTTGAGGGCAGGGGTTGGGGGAGCAGGGTAGATGAGTTGAACTCTCTTCAGAAGTCGTCACATGAATCCTGTAAGGAAAAACTCCATTTTTAAATCTTGTGTCTTTTTAGTGGGTGAAGATGGGGGGGGGGGCTCTCTTCCTTATTATGCCTCTTCAAAAAAACTGCTAAAGACCAATTTATGTTGTAATAGCTGCTGGAAATAATGCATGGGGTTTTTTAAAAAAGAAGAAGAAGAAGAAGAAGCAAGCAAGCAGTCCATTTTTTAAATGTTGTGTCTTTTTTAACCATTAAAGCCTGGGGTTGGGGGGAGGGTGCTGGTGAGCTCCCTTCCTTATTATGCCTCTTAAGAAAAGATTGCTAAAAAGCAGTTCATGTTGGAATAGCTGCTGAAAATAATACATGGGTTTTTTTAAAGCAAGCAAATAGTCCATTTTTTAAGTGTTGTGGATTTTAACCATTGAAGCTTGGGGTTGGTGTGTGTGCTTGTGAACATTTTTGAGTGATAAACGACTGGTGTTTATTATCACTATTATTGTCTTTTTTATTATTATTTAAAAGTACAGTTGCATACAAACAGACAAATAATGGCTGCCCATGGGGATCAGTGATAAGATACCATGCTTTGCACCATTTATTTGCACCAGTGATAGATACCTTGCTTTGCACCATTTATTTTGTGCTGCTTTGCTTTGCACCTCCCCTACCCTTCTTTGCACCATTTATTTTGTGCTACTGTTTGTGGCTTTTTGCCCACCTGCCCAGTATCTGGTTTCATCTTTGGACATAGATACAGATAGTCTTTTGGGGAGCACATCCTAATTTGTACCTCACCGCCATCCTGAGTTGCATCATCTGATGTTTGTAGAGGTTTTTAATGCTGTGTAATTATGTTTTAATTGGTTTAAATTAGTTGTATACATTTGTTATTGTAGCCCGTCCTGAGCCCTGCTGTGCAGGGGAGGGAGGTCTAGAAATCCAATTAACTAATAAAGTTATTATTAGTAGTAGTGGTAGTAGTAGTACCTCCCATCTTGGCATGCGGAAGATCTCAGGTTCAGTCCCTGGCATCTCTGGCTAAAAGGGTCAGGTAGCTGTCAAAGACCTCCACCTAAGACCCGGAGAGCTGCTGCCAGTCTGGATGGACAATACAGACCTTAATGGACCAGTGGTCTGATTGAGTGTCATGCAGCTTAATATGCATTTGTGTGTTTTATTATACCCTGTCTTGATGTTTAAAATACTGGCGACTCTTTTGCCTGTGGGCAAAATTCACTTTCCAAGTTCTTATCTAAGAGGATAATACAGTGCAAAGTTATTTCAGTGTCCTGAAATTGGAGTAACTCTGCATTGCATCACGCTGTAAATGTTTTGAGTCAAGTTGCACCTTTAAGACCAGCAAAGCTCGAGTCTGGATATAAGCTTTTGTATGCATGCACACTTCTTCAGATACTGTATATCTGTAAATTTTGTGGCACTGGAGTACTTGAAGGACCACCCCTCCCCTTTGGCCAGTCCACCAGTGAAGACCCTCTTCCCAAGCCCTGCTCTCTGTGCCTCTCACTTGCAAAGGTGAAGCAGGTGGTGCAGGGCTTTTGCAGTAGTGACACCCTGCCTTTGGAATGAACTCCTTTAGTCCTGCCCAGTGTTCCCCCTAATCTGAGTTAGAGTGAGCTAGCTCACAATTTTTTAGCCTCCAGCTCACAGATTTTTGTCTTAGCTCAAGAAGGATGGCTCCAAAGCAAAGTAATTTATGCACTAACCAAATGGCTTGCTCACAACTTTAATACCAGTAGCTCACAAAGTAGAATTTTTGCTCACAAGACTCCACAGCTTAGAGGGAGCATTGGTCCTGCCCAGTGCTTTTCTTTACTGTTCCTTATGAACTAAGCTGAGCCCCTATGCTAATAAGCTGTGTTGTCAGGGATGTGGCCTAATATACTAATGAGTTTCTGTTGTTGGGTGTGGCCTTTTATGCTAATGAGTTCCTGCTGGGCTTTTTCTACAAAAAGAGCCCTGATCAGACCCATATGAATAAGCCTCCTGACTTCCATGTAATGGAATACACAGTTCAGCCTGCTTTACATTTACATCATCTGTGACATCATAGGAGAACAGTCTTTCTATGTACTCCGTGGTTTGTTTTGGTTAGAATCAAGAATCAGTTCAAGTTCTCTAGTGCCTATTTATAATCTTGACTTATTAAACTCAGATCATCAAACACTGTGTGTTCATGTGATTTTTTTTAAAGCCCTCTTATTATTACTTGGCTTGGTGTATAAGACAGAATGTTCCCAACTGTCTTTTCTTGATGAAAACACGTTTCTCCTCGTTTGCCTTTTTATGTGGGTCTGAATTTCTGTACCAGTTATGACTGATCATACAGCAGGGTCAATTGCAGCTGAGAGCACTGCTTCAAGAAAGCATTAAAAAGATGTCTGTAGGTTCTGCATATTATTTTTCATAATGCCACTTAATCTAATATACATATCTCTGTGTTACAATCAACCTTTTATGATGACATGTATTCATAGGAACAATAGTGAACAAATACAGATACATTTTACTTGGGGGGGGGGCTGTAATGTTGGGATTGACCAGAGATTGCTAGATTCCTGTGATGTCATATCACAAGTTTGTGATTGTGGATTGATAGGATTTAGTAGTCTCTTTGTAGCCTTAGACACACAGTACCAGACACACTGCTTTTCATTATCATCATCTCCGTCTTTCCTTCCCATCACAGAATAGTAGACTCTTCAATGTGTTTTTTTCTTCTTCCATCCTTAAAAAGCAAATCAAGACTTGGCTCTCCTACAGTGGAAAGATATCAACCATGCAGGCAGTTCATGACTTCTGAGCTAATGTGGCGTTGTGGTTAGCATTTCATATTACAACTGAAAAACCCAGGTTCAAATCTCAACTCTGCCATCAAATCCACCAGATGACTTTCCCTAACATGGATGTTGTGAAGATAAAATACTGGTATGGAAAATGATTCATCCTGCCTTTGCTCCTTGGAGGAAGAACAAGATAAAATGTAATAGACAGGACATATGGATCATGCATCTAGTTTCAGTGACTAATAACCTTTAGTGGGCTCACAATGTCCAAGTTCAATTTCAGAAATTAATGTCTCATGCTCTATAATATCTGATATATATTTAAAACAATAGTTTCGTGTTGTGGCCCCTACCTTGTGGAATGGCCTGCCTGATGAGATCAAGAAGGCTCCCATCTTCTTGACTGAATTATTCAGGAGGGACAGGAAATGGGACTATATTGTGTGAAATGTTCCAGAAAGAAGCTTTTGGTAAAGGGACTGTGGACTATACTACTGTATACTATATGCTATAAATATGATTCTATTATGTAATTCCTGCACTGTTTAATATGTCATGTTAATGCTTATGCTTTGTTTCAACTTGGTTTCAGCTTTGCTTTTCAAATCCCATCAATCCAAACCTCTGTTTTATTGTTTATTGGATTTCCTATTCCTGTTGATTAAAATTCTCTCACACCTTGAGTTTCATTGAGAGGTGTATTACAAGTGACATGAATAACAATAAATAATCAAAAGTTGAATCAGGCATGACATGCTTTCAGAATATTATTCCTATCATTCAGTCTCAAATTAGATGTCCCCCAAAATAGCATTGTATCTCTCCTTACCCAAAATCTACTGCTATCCAGTGTGTGGGGAGGCAACTTGTGCACATGAAAAGAGCTTTCTTTTTGACTCTGGATTACCCTTTATCCTCTTCTGATTTTGTCATCTTTTGATTAGAACTTTTATTTAGAACCTAACAAACTCTGGGCTCTAGGATAGACCTTTATCTCTCTCTCTCTCTCTCTCTCTCTCTCTCTCTCTCTCTCTCTCTCTCTCTCTCTCTCTCTCTCTCTCTCTCTCTCTCTCTCTCTTTCTTCCTTGCTAGCTTTGAAGAAGTCCTAAAATTGTATCCAAGAACTTTATGCTCATTTTTTAATGTCTAACAAAGCAATATTTGTTTTCCAAGCTAACTTGAGTTGTCATTGCATAGGTTTTGCATTCTTCTCCCTTACAAAATACACTTTTTGGATAAAACTAAATCCTTGCTATTCTCTCGCAGATCTTACTTTTCCCTGTGACTTTCATTATTTGTGTAGGATATCACCACAGATGCATAAAAGATATATTAACTTTTCCTCATTTGGTGTCTTTCACAGCAGTGGTGATTTGACTGATTAAGAGATTAGACTGTGGGAAGAATACATTTGAATGTGAATGGACTTGGAAAGCTCAGTAGTACCCGAGTGGGTTATTTTCCACATGATGGAGGTGGCTCTAATTATTTGTACTTATTTTGATTGCTGCATTGTGTTTTACCCTTTGGATTACCATATTATTATCATAAAATGTGCTGCTGTGGTAGCAAAAAATAAATTTTATATTATGCAGTGGAGAATATCTGGAAGAGTGATCCTTTATAGCCATCTTTTCTTTTCTTTTTGCTCACACAAAACAATTTCAAAGAAACTAAAACACAACGAGAATGTAAAGAGATTGGATGAACCATAGACCTTCTGTTTTCAAATGAATTTGCAAATTGAACACTAACATAGAAGGATTCATTGTTGGAACGACCAACCAGTACACCCTACGTTACAAAGGAAACCCCTCAGGATAGTCTGAAGATCTCATTTTGAATGACCTGGTAACATGGATGCTTATGCTGTACTTGAATATTATTAGTTTTTTTATCTTTAGTTCCTCAGGTCTGCCCTGTGTCTCATATCCAATTTTCCTTCTCTGTGCTATTTACCCTCTGAAAAGACAGCTACAGAACTGCTGAGAAACCATCAGACTCTGACAGATCCTTTGCATATATTATTATCACTCACTTCAGGGGCAGGTATATTATCCTTATTTCTTTGTAAATTGACTCCTTGTATGTTTTATTTCTCTCCACATGAGTGTGGAACAAGAAGCAGTCTTTTGTGGATCACATAATGTATATGCTGCATCTATATATCTAATTTTCAACAGCCCCCTCTGTGTGCGGATACTTATTTCCACAGACAGGGGGCACACTCTTCCCCAGTAGGTTTTTCTACAGACTATGAGGACTTTCTGGGTCTCCAGAAAAATCCAAAAAGTAAAAAAAAAAAATTCTCAGGTGAGGGATGGATATCTCCTGGAATTACAACTGATCTCCAGATGACAGAGATCAGTTCCCCTGGAGAAAAGTAGGAAGTAGGTGGGAAGCCAGGGGAGTGACCAGCAGAAAGAGTAATGGGTGGGTGCAAAAAGGAAGTGACAGATATGGAAAGGAAGGAGAGAGAGAAAAATAAAACGGGTGGCAGGAAGGAGGAAAAGTGTGGGAGATGTAGGGGGATGGGGAAGAAGCAGAGGTGGGGAAAATGGGATAGCTGCTCCTGCAAGTTTCCTGCGGGTCTTCACTTGTTTAAATATAATATAATAAAATATAACAGTTTGGCTACTGCTAGGAATGGGCATGAACAAGCTGATGAACTAAAGTTTGTCATGAATTTTGGCCAGTTTGCAGTTAATTACTTAATTCTCACAAACTGAAGAAACACCACAAACTTTCACAAATTTTGATGGAGTTCATGGTGGTTTGTGGTGAGCAGAAAGCAGGGGTTTAAATGGCACTCAGCCATTTAAACCAAACAGCTGAGCAGCAGGGAGCTCCCCTCTGCTCCACTGTTTGGTTTAAATGACTCCCTGCTTTCTGCTCCCCACTGATTTTTGCAGGGAGCAGAAAGCAGGGGTTTAAATTTTAAATGACTCATGAACCAATACAAACTGGGTTGGTTCGTGAACCAACCTCTCTGTTCATATGGGTTTGTGGTTTGGTTCATGGTTCAGACATGAACCACAAACCGAACTTTAGAAATGTAATTCATGCTCATCCCTAGCTACTACTCATCCAATCTGTCAGTTCTGACTGTTCTGTTTTATTACCCAGGTTTAACATAGGGTATCCCTGGATTAGTTTTTAACTTATGTAAAAATTAATGAAGTGCTTTACCACTGGAATTTTTTTAAAAAAGAGGACAGCACTTTCTACTGTTGGTGAAGTGGCAAAACGTTACAGAGTTTGTGTGTTTGTTTCTTAAGGAATTAAACAGTCATGTGAGATAATTCTTTCCTTTGTGGTTGGATATTCAGATTGCTATGCAAAACTATAGCTAGGACACCAAAAGTTCAATAAAGAGACTAATAAAGAGCAATAAAATTCACATATTTAATTTTAATTTAGAGGATAAGATAGAGTTGGTTTGGATCTGTTTTTATCAGCTGGTATTCTGTTCACATGTGTGTAAGCAGTGTTGCATAAGATTAAAGCTCTGCAAGTTAGCTGCTATGTGCAGGATGTGCTCCAAAACTTCTACTCACAGAAGCTCACTGCAGCTCTTGTGGCATTGCATTCTTCATATGAGTAAACCACCTGCTACATATCAGCTGGCAAAAAAGGCCTGCATCAGCATACTGTTATACTTTCCAAGATACATTTTGAGGAGTTAAACTGGAAAGCAAACTAGGTTTTGTTGTAAAATATTCAAAAGTATTAATTACTCAGAGTATTGATGGATCTTGCTCTATTGGAAAGAAGAGATTTCTTTGCATTTAAAAACCTTTATTTCTAAGGGTAAAAGGTATACAGGAAACCTACAAATAAAACAAACATCTAAGAGCTACATTTCTAAGCTGCTTACAGTTCAAGTCATGGTTACACACTACACACAGACAATGGAGAAACTGTCCTTCTTCTCGACCCCTAGAAAGGAAGTCACCTGAAAGAAACAACCAATCTGTATCACAATAGAAGTTACTTTTCCTGGGCTAAACCCCCATTGGCTCTGTCCCACTTTTCCCTTCCAGGTCAGTCTAGACAATAGCAATACTAGTTAAACAAGTTAATCCTATAATGACTGGATTGTCAGACCTTGTAAACACATACATTTCCAACAGGTTTAACATGCTAAAGTTTTAATTAAGGGTTGTGTAATGTCAGTGAGCTACCATGCATAAGTTGTATGTCACATGGCCAACACAAACTGTGGGGATGAATCATGGAAATGGCAGCATCCATTTCACTCTTCCAGACCATTGTGGTTCTGCATCTGCAGGACCATATTTACTTATATGTCAGTCTTCCTGCTTGTTTCATCTCAGAAGAGATGATCTGGAAGACTAGTTCAATACTCACCACTTGCAGGTTTGTTTGATAATAATATCAAGGTACTGTCTGTAGGACTGGAGAATCCACAATGAAATGTTTAAAGCATTGCATGCATAAAGGCAGACTGCAAATGCAGTAAATAACTATTTCCCAACAGCTAATTACAGTAAAGATGTCTACTTCTGAACTATTGCTGACTATAGTCCTAAACAGATGTATAAGTACAGGCGGCAAAAGGGGCTGAACATGCTGATTCCATCCCTGACCAGCCAAGGCATCTGAAACTGTGAGCAAGGACCTGTGTGTGCAGGATATGAGTTCATAACCTTATCAGCAGGCACAGACTGCACCATCAAAACTGTGCCTGTATTGGGAAGAATACCCATGAGCACAATAAATACATGGAGATGCAGACCCAGCAGGTATGTTCTTCTTATGTCCATGTATGTCTACATAGGAAATTGAAAATTCCATTGGAAAGCTGATGATGAATATTCCATAGCTAAAATCAATGTAGGTGAATGAATGAAAGATACTGTACAAATTCAGTATTTCTATTAGAAAAAAACAATTACCAACTCTGAGTATACATTTCCAGGAGAAGAAAATTGATGAACCCAAGAAATATGAACATTGGTTATCTATATTTTACCTTTTGATGTTTTACCAAAAATATATTACCAAAACAGAGCGGGAAGTTTGATTCAGACACAGCCTTTTTTCATGCAGTTGCCTTGGAGGGGTGGGGCACGACAGAACCACTGCCTTTCCTGTAAACAGAACAGCAGGACTATTGTGTATAATCCACAACTAGATCCAGAATTATCTTTCCTGTAGACAAATTTTGGATCTAGTTGTGGAACGTCACATTTGCTGAGTGTTACTGTCTCTATTTGGTCATGCATGGATTGTTTGGCAGAAGGATTTGGGTTCAGAAAGAATGATAAGAAAGAGTATGCTGCCTTAGACCTCATTCTTCTCCTTCATGTGGACATTTTGAAGGGGAAAGGAGAAGTCACCTTCCCTGTATCTCAAAGGTGACCATGAGGGGAGGAACTTGGGCTAAACATGGTGCTCAGTTGTTTCATTGAGTGTGGAGGGCATTCACACTTAAAAAGATAGAAGGACATTTGTAGCTGAGAGACACTCCACAAAGGGTCTTGCCTCCAATCCTTATTTATTTATTTTTATTTATGCTTTCTGAAGTAACTTCATCATAAAACCTTCCTTTAAAGCAATACTGTTGCATTTGCTGACGTACGCCCTCCTCTGGGTATATTCTACAAAAGTAAAGTGCATTTCTGTCTATAAATCTCATTTTAATCCCATCACTCCAAAGAACTTGGTGTGGGGTATGCCACAGCAGTGAGATGTTATGCTCCAGAATATTATTTTCTTGGTATCTTGCAGTTTTCCACCCTCAGAGATAAGGCCCCCAACTGGCACCTGCAGGAGGATTTGGGGGCAAGGATATGCATGCTGGCATCGAGCTCGTGCACAACGTTACTTCGGCATAAAAACTATAGTGATGTCATGACATCAGGAGCAATACTGTAGAATTAGCTGAAAACTCTATCGTTAAACTATAGAGTTTGGGTGAATCTAAGGGGGTCCATCTGATGTCATGGTATCATTTCCAGGTTTCATCAGAATAAACATCACACCAGCATGCCCCCCCATTTCCCCCCATCAGCCTGTGAAGTGCCAGCAGTGACCAATGGAAATGCCTAGGAGGCTGACATCCCTGCCACTGTCTGGACTTCCTGCCATTTGCTGGGGATGCATTTTCCTAATAGGAGGAATGATAAAATACATTTTGTCATGAGCCATAAGAATAATGTAGCCATTTTCTACATGAACAGAGTCTACAAATATTATAAAATAACCCTACAGGCAATTTGGACAAGGTCCAATAAAGTGTGTGAAAAGCAATACCAGAGAGAGTTAAATTTCTGCAGTGTACTTAATTCTCTCTTAAATATGGCTTAGCAGAAACGAAAGAACAGAATTCTCTCATCCAATGAAACTGCTTCACGTATTCAGCTACATTCTACTATTGCTCTTAATTAGTTATATATTTCCCAGGTTTTATAAATGTTTCTATTAATAGAGTTTATATAACTTCCCATTTGATAAGTCCTCAAGGATAAGAATATCACACAAACATTATACTTCAAATGAAGAGAGTAATTCATATTTTGATTTTAGTACTCAGTATAGAGTACTGGAGGTGGTAGAGAATTTTAAACACTCTCACTGCTTGTAACTTTCCAAGAGGCTATCATGCAGAAATGAGTGGAAATCCTTGTACGTAAGAACTGCTGAGTTGGAATGAGTATCTAATCTTCTCTGTGCCTCTCTTTTAAATGTCTTCCAAACCTTTCCTACCTGTTGTACTTTGACTTAGAACTTGTATGTTGGGGGGGGACAGCCTGGAGAGGATGGATCACTGTACGGGTGGCATATACATTTTCTAAACAAATAAACACTTTTAGGGGAGAATCGGTGGTAGGGAGAGGTTTAGATACTGCTTTCATACTTACTGGTTCTCTTCTGCAAATGCCTTTCCTGCCTGTATTGGGGTTAGGCTTCCAGGTTTCTTTGTATAACTCCCTGAGGATTTTTGTTACCCTTGCTGGAACATTTTGTTTTCACTTCACAGTGTCTCAGTTGCAGTGCTTCACCATGAACCACGAGCTTCAACTTGAGTTTCTCATTTGGTGGAAACTCTATTGAGGAAGTTTTTGTTATCTCTTGACTCTGACCCTGATTACAGCCTGTTTAGTTTGTCCCACATCATTTAGTAAAAGCCTTTGAGAACCTGCCTAGCCACTACTTGCCCTGGTTCTGTTTCATGATCATGCTAAGCCCTCCTTTTCATACAGATGGTCAAAGTATGTATGTATGTGTTTATTTAAAGCATTTGTATACTGTCTCTTCAGGGACTTGCCACTCACAACATAAAAGCTGTGTTCGTGACGTTCCACTTGATGCTGCAGGTAGAAGCTCACAGATATGAATACTTATCCATTCAAAAATAATTAACTGAACACTGAAAACTGTATGGCAGCAATATGCTTTCTTCCCCAGAATCTAGTTTTCTGTGTTGAGTGAATGTTCAGCAAATGATTTTGAATTGACAAAAATTCAAAGAAGAAGGACTGCCAAATGAGATGTGGGCATGAGAGTTTAGACTGCTACTGAATATGAGTGATCTTTAAAAAAAAATATTGATGCTGACCGAGTTGTTAGGTGAGTCTGGAATGTCATTCTCCTAATTTAATATTGCTCACCCCACTGTGAGGCCCCATTTGAACTGGGTCCTGGGCATGCTTGCAGTGAGACTTACCTTTCTCACTATCAGGCCTCTGATCCATCCCTGGTCTACCTTTTATCCTGTTCTTTCAAACTCATCTGGCAGAGGGCAGCAACAGTAGCAGTGGTAGCAAAGTCCCATTTCTTTCACCATCCCTTTATTGGGGCACCTAGGAAACAGCTGTAGCAGCAGTATCTCAGGAATGAGGTTTCCCAGGGGTCCTCGATGCTGTACTTTGCTAGGTGGGCTCCCATGGAGAGGGGAGCAAAGTGAGAAAGAAAATGGAACATTGATGTAGCTACTGTTCCTGAATTACCACATTATAAAGTTTGGAAGAATGGGGCAGGGAGGAATTGTGGGAAACTGAGGTTTACACTAAACTTTTTTGAGCTATCTTTCCAAATAATGTTTTTGTTTGTTTGCTTGCTTGCTTGTTTTTTTAAAAAAAAACTAGTTAAAAGTTAGTGGAAATTGAAAAGAGCTGCAGGAAGTTCAACCACTGCCATTTAACATGACATGTATAAGATGGGAATGGTAGTAGACAATAATCAATGGTGAAATTTCAGTCACCTATTGTAAAATGGCAAAACTTCTGAGCTCAGGATTAAATTTGGAGCTTTCTGCTCCCCTAGCCATGAACCAAAAGTCTCACGCTGTAGCACAAGCTATAGGAGAGACTGTTTAGTAGGAACCTTGTTGTCCAGCTGTGAACCTGACTGTTTCATTATGAGGAAAGGTAATTTATCCCTTCCTTACTATGTTGTGGGAATTATGTGAGTGAGGGCACTGGAGATTAGCACATATGTAGGCTTGCCAAGTTCCCCTGAGGGTGGTCTCTCCCTGCCTCTGCTCAGCTGGGCAGTGGGAGAAAAATGAGGGGAATAGGAGGGGCAATTATCAGTGTCCCAACATGCTGGCATCACTTTTGGCATGATCAGAAGTGATGTCAGCATGTTATCGGCAATGCCTTAGCGTTCAGCCAAAACTTTATGGGTAAACCATAGAATACTTTTTAGAGTTTTGGCTAGAGCATTGCCATCAACATGCTGACCTCTTTAAGTTACAACAGAAGAGATGACAGTACATTGCTCATTATGTCATCAGTAAGGTTCTGCCTATGGTGAGTTTCCCATTGGCTGCCAGCCTCATTCTGGCAACTCTACACATATCTTCTGACACTAATGCTACTCTTCTGCCAGGATGATGACGATGATGATGATGATTCCAGAAGGTGTTGCCTTGTTAATCTTTAACAGCAAAATGAAGCAGGCGTACAGTGGCACCTTAATGACTAACAAATTGATCCCACAATTAGCTTTTGTGAGCCAGAGATTTCTTCATCAGATGCATAGAATCTTTTAAGATATATATATCTCCATGTTACAAACTGCTAGTGGCTCTGCCACAATTCCAAATTAACCTGTCCTGGGGGCTGAATAATGAGGACTGCTTTACCTTAACTGCTGATTAATTTCACCATCATCCTGCAGATCCCTTAAAAAAATCTTGGACTGGGGGGGGATTAGGAGTAGGGAAATAACATCTCACTGCACATATCCCCAGCCATAATTAGTCCTCTTAATATAAACGGGGCTTGAGCATTCAGTTCTCCCTTCCCAACTGCTTTTAACATCCTCAAGAGCAATAAATATGCTCAGGGTCCTTTTCTATTTATTTACGTTCACAATGTTCTTCATACCTGTGGAGTCCCACATCTTAGCTGTGGGTAGCCCCTTTTCACTGGCCCCCTTGGGGCCCTCTTGCTTGTTACCAGAAATATTGTTGCTTTGGGCCTCATCACTTTGCTCACATACTCACTGACAGGAGTGTCAAATAATTAAATGATTCCAGAGCAGATTTGCTAATATGTAGTAGAACACATGAGAGGAAAGACCAAAGAAGGGACATTTTTACTCTTCAGAATGTATGACATAAATCTTTGTAACCACAGTCAGAATTCTAGCAAAGGAGAATTTTCCATTTAAAAATACATCTGCATGCTGTATTTACTTCTCTGTTCCCACCTGTGGATTGCTAAAAACACACTTACACATACTGAGTTATATTCCATGAAAGAAAATTCAGGGTGTTTGTTGGTCTTATAAAACTGATCTCTCAATTAAACTGCAATTTTCCAAAATGTCAGCAGATGGAGTTGGATTGCAGTTTTGCAGCTGACTGACTGAACCTTTAGATAATTTAATAAGTACAAACTAGTGCCTAGCAAATATGGAATTCCATTTTCCCATGAAAGCACATGTTCAACCTTTTCATACAAAGGTATACCAAATTAAGTCCCTGTCCTTTCTAAATTAGATTTTAAAATACCAAATAGGGACAATTCAGAACTGCAGCTATTAGGGGAGTACTTTATTAAACTGATACATTTAACATCTGTGTAGGTCTTTGAATGTTCATAGTGGGAACCAGTTCAAATTTTCATTTTTAAAATTAAAATCAAAGAGGCAGTGCTTGAATATAAAATTTGTTATGGTTAGCTCATTTATTAATTCAGGAGACTTAATGGTACAGGCAGAAAAATGTATCTTCCTACCTTGTGGTCAGAGTCCAGAAGCTACTTGAATCATGCACGAAGGTTTCACTATACCATGTCAGATTGTTTTAAAAGCAGACTTTCATACCGTATCATAAACTACTTTATAATCTCCTGTGAGTTTTAAAAGCAGTTTGCCATCTGTTGGTGGGGACTGCTGTTTGAGAAACCCAATTCCAAAACCCCACTTGGTGTGCAGAACTAGTTGCACGGTTCTCTGGATTATGATCTGTGCTAATTATCTGAAATAGCTAGTATCCTCTTGCTTCATATTCAGAGTCGCTGGTGGGGTTTGGAATCCTCACTTCACCTATAAGCATACTTTGAAAGGATGGGAACATTTCATCCTTTGACCAATTTTTAACCACTCTGAATCTGAATGCAGCAGCTTGCTTATAGAGTATAATGGAGTAACCCATCCAAATGATCCTCCATATGGACTGCAAACAATTCTAAAATTCCTTTAGAACTATTTTGATGGCTGTAATTGCATGATCATTGCCGTTTTTATTGAAAACAAAAATCTCCTGGTCATTTCCCCCATTTTTGTGGTGGTCTGATTGGCTCCACATGGTCAGATTTTTATTTGATCACATTTGAAAACTGTATTTTAAAAGTAATTAAAAATGTAGTTAAATATAAATGTGATAACATCTGAGAGCTTTTGGAAAACAGCTTTGCTGTGAAAAAAAAAATTGCCCTGTGGCAGAAAGTTGCTTACATATAGGCACCCCTGTTGATAAGACAAAGTCTAGTCCAGTGGTATGCCTGGAAGGTTGACTAGAGGGGGAGGGGGAAGGCAGGGAACCTACTTAATGATAGCAGCAACCACAGAGAGCAGAAAAGAAGCTCTGAACTAAACATCAGTGTTCATTATTGTCCAGACAAGCCCAGTAAGTGAATGGTGAACTAGCAATACTGGGGCAATTAAGAGAGAGTCCTGTCCAAATTGTGCAGCAGTATGAAACAGCTAGCTATCTCCAGGCACCTGCCTCAAAGAACTTGATCACAGATCAAGGCGTGATAACAGAACAGGACTTTACAATGCCATTGCAGGGCGGGGAGGGCCTCACAATGCATGGTGAGATCAGAATACCAGGAAGATAGTCTCAAAAATATCTTCTAAAGCTGCTGGCACACCTGATAGTTCATATGTGCAGCTCAACAAAGGTATGGTCTACAAAGGGTACTAATGGAACAGAAAAACATTGATGCCAGATAGATTGTTGCATGGCCAGATAAATTTTAAAAGAGCTTCTCTATTTTGTAGAATGTTGTACGAGTGTCACATGCAACTCATCATGTTTTATAAATGTAAGATGTAATCAAGATGTAGTCTGCTGTGCAGCTACTTCCTATTAGACCCAACAGCTCGGTGCACAGGTAGTTGGTCCCTAGTGAACTGCATATATCAAAGTCTGGAAAATTCTTCATTTTAATGAGTTACATTTTCAGAAACCAGGCCTCTTCCTAGTGGAATTGCTGTGGGAGACAAAAATGAAAGTTGTTTTTTTCCTCTCCCTTTGAGACATTGGTTACTAAATGCTGTGAATTTCAAAATTACAATACAAGCACAGAATGACTTGAAGGCTCCTCTGTCTGAACTTGCCTTTGGGCAGAAATTTATTTTTTTAAGAAACTGTTCTATGGCTAAGAACATCTGTCCTAAGAAATAATTTTTCCATTTTTGCACTTATAACACTAAACAATTCCAAATGTATCCATTTGAAACATACATTCTGTGTTACCTAAAAATGATTAATGACTCAGGGCTATTTTTGGGCAGGAACGCACAGGAATGGAGTTCCGGATGGCTCCTGAGTTGGCCACGCCCAGCAGGAACTCATTAGCATAATAGGCACCCAACAGCAGAAACTCATTAGGACTGGCTACATGAGGGGTGTGTGGCCTAACATGCAAAGGAGTTCCCGCTACAAAAAAAGCCCTGGGTTTTGACAAGGTAAACAGAATAAGAAGCAAGAGGTGGGTGCGGCTGGATGACCACACTTCTGGTAACATGGGGGTGTGGCCTGATATGCTAATGAGTTGCGCTATCAGAGATGTGGCCTGATATGCTAATGAGTTTCTGCTGTTGGGTGTGGCCTATTATGCTAATGAGTTCCTGCTGGGCTTTTTCTACAAAAAAAGCCCTGATTAATATTATATCTTTACTAGCTGAGTTATAAATTAAACATAGATTGAAGATACTAACTCAAGTACCACATGCCGACTGAACACACCTATAGATGCTGCTATTGTACTAAATAATGTTCATTATCTAACATTTATATGTATATGTAGCAGACTGAGAACACACAGAGGTGGCGGTCACACATGCTAAATAATGCACTTTCAATCCACTTTCAATGCACTTCCCAACTGGATTTTACTGTGTGAACTGGCAAAATTCAGTTGGGAAGTGCATTGCAAGTGGATTGAAAGTGCATTATTTAGTGTATGTGATCGCGGCCACACATATCCTTCTTCATAAATAATAAAAAAAATACTTTATAAAAGAAGCTCTAAAAATAATAGCAACATTCTACATCCCATTGTGTACAGGAACCTGGGCACAGGCCTTGGAAATATGTAGTGATCACAAATTCTCTCTGTCTGAAAGCATATCTGCATCCTAGTGAGGCAGATGTGTGAATATCTACATCTGAGTGATGGCTAAGTGTTTTATTGGCTCCTCAGAATAGTTGTGTGTTAGACTGAATTGGCAGTGAGAAAATTGTCTCCCAAGAACGGACTTGGCTATATGCAAAAATAAAGGTTATTTAGGGACTTTGTGAAATGCTTTGCAACATGGATTAATTTAACTGTCATTTTGAGAACAGAGAAATAGCCGTTGTTCATCTCCCAGAAGCAGCCATTGAAGAGATAAATGACATTCCCTATTTTCTCCGTGTATTGTACATTATTGGATAAGTAACAGTCGTTAGGGGTAAGGCGATAATACAGCTGCCACTAAAATTTTAAGGGACGGCAAAAAGGGTTTCAGTAAAACTACATAAATTTCTCAGGGAAGCTTCTTTTCCTCTGTGATCATAATTCTAAGAACACCATACCTTGGGATATATATTGTAGATTTCAGCTGGGAATGATCTAGTTCATGGCTCATATTCTTAGCAACTAAATTGTACCAGCTCAAGTCAAGTCTGTCTTTATTGCAGCGGTGAATAAGCCATAGCAATAATGATTCAATTAAAATAAAATCCAAGAATTTCCAAACATTTTTATAGGAAGGATTAAAATACATAATGGTCATTTAAAATATCTCAAAAGAAAACCACTTTGCAATCCAAATGACTGCTTACTCAGAGTAGAGCTGGAGTGCAGGTCAACCATACTTACTCTGGCATGCCTCATCCATATTTTTATCTTTATGAAGGTGGCAACAAACCTTGCCATTCAGAAAGTAATAAATTTATCTGTATCTGCCAGTAGCAATACTAATTTATCCTGATCTGAGCTTCCTGGGAAATGAGATATAAATGGTCTTCAGAAATATTTTATGCTTAGCTTCAAATCTTGGGCAGTGGAACATGATGTGAGACAAGTCCTCAATAGACCTACTGTTATAGGGCAAACTCTTTACTATATAGAATAGCATTGGTAGAATAGCTAGGTGTACCTTACTGAAAGCCTTTCTATACTTATAATGCACTGTGTCAGTAAAGTACCGTAGAAGAGTCAGAGGAGAAGAAAGTAACTGCCTTTAATTAATCCAACATTGTTTTGAGCACTCTGATCTAACAATTTTGTTTCACTGTTTGGTTTCATGAAAGCCAAGGCTCCTCAGGTATTCTTCTGAGAATTCAAGGTCAGCCACTAATCTCAGTACAAAACCATGTCATGACTTAGCCTTCATCTACCTATATGTCAAAGTTAGGAGACCTGGAGATGTACAAAATATAATTTTCAGCCTATAATTAATGGATGCCTTATGAACCAAAGTTATTACAAGGCAGAAATAATTTTCCCCTGGCCATAGCTGAAAAGGGAGGAACAGTCACCAGAAGGCAGGCAAATTTGTTTTGAGCAACTTCTAAGGACTGGAGACTTCCAGAGCCTCAAACTGCTGTTCCATATAAAGGCTGAAGCAGTAATTTCATTTAAAATTTTTCAATAGTTGACAACCTCCTCTCCTCCTATAAAATTTGAGGATACTGAGGACAGCCTTTTCAAGGTTATGCTTAGCATAATCAATATGAGCTGTCCAAGAGCCTGATGGATGGAATACCATCCCTAAATACTTGAAACTAGACATCTGTTCTAATGGCTTCTTACCCATTGTCCATTTATAATGATGTGCCCTTTTACTAAAGACCATGATCTTTGTTTTATCATAATTCACATTAAGAAAGTTTGTTTTACAACTGGTACTGAACTGTTTCAGCAACCTTCTAAGACCAATTTGGGTATGGGAAATCAGTAATGTCCAAGTGCGGACCTGCAAGAAACTTGTGGGAGTGTGTTAAATACTGGGTTCCAAGGATGGCCTGACCCCAAGCCTAGTGATCAACTCTGCTTTATTAGTGATTTAGCAAGAGCAAGGCAAAAGGCCCTGTCTAAATAGCATGCAACTCCACCCACTTCCCTAACAACTACCAACAATAGGCTATTGTCAGAACCATTAATTCTTCATTGGCCACCTCCAGAGTCCTGGTGGGGTATTGTTCTAGAGCTTCAAACTCAGCCAGTCTCTGGTAGAAACAGTCCTAGAATGTTCCAGTCCCAGTACATAAAGAACACACCCCAAGTTCCGAAGCACCTTAACACACATAGTCCTCAAGGTATGCTGGCATGTGCCTTTCCCAGTGAGAGTGTCTAGGCTCGGTTGGTGGTGGCAAAGTCATAGGAGCTGTGTCTGTGGTCTTTGTAGTGACATTGGAGAAAGTTGGTGAATCAGGAACAGAGTCCAGGGGCTCTGGAACAGTCTGTATGGGTGTGGGCAACTTTGCGCGGTCAGGTTGGTCTCTGGTTCATGGCATGTTACATTCCAAGCTGTGCTTTGGTGGTGGTGGTAGCAGTTCCGGGCGGCTGGCTTCCACGGTGGCTGGTGCTGGCTCAGCTACCTCCAGCAGGAGACAGTGGCAAAGCTGGTTGATGTGCCTATGCAGGACCTCTCTGTCATCCGTGGAGACATCATGCAACAATGGACTGGTGACCCTGATGACCCTCACAGGAACCCACACAGGACTGCTGGAGTAGTTCTGAGCATAAATGAGGTTGCCTGGGAAGAATTCTCTGGGCACTTCTTGAGCCTCCAAAGATGGGCAGTTCTCTGGTGCTCAATCCAGGTTCAGCTGGTCTAACTGAGTTGTGAGGTGCTGGTTCATAAGGAGCTCTGCTGGGCTATGGCCAGTGGTGGAGCTTGGAGTTGCCCGGTGACCCAAAAGGAAAGTGGCCAACCAGTGATCCCAGTTGCCCTGGATGAGCCACCTGAGGGAGTCCTTGGTGGTCCACACCATCCTTTCTGCTTGTCTGTTGGTGGCCAGGTGGAACGGTGCAAACCAGATGTGGCAGATCAGGTAGCGGCCCAAGAATTTCTGAAACTCTCCCGATATAAAAGCAGTCCCATTGTTCATCATGACTGTGTCGGGCAGGCTGTACATGCAGAAAATCTGGATGAGGGCCTGGATGGAGGTGTAGGTGACAGAAATGACCTCCAGCCATTTGGTGTGGTAGTCCACCAATACGTAGATATCTGGAAGGGGCCAGCAAAGTCCAGGTGCACCTGGGACCATGGGGTGCAGGTGGAGTCCCACTACTGTCTGGGAGCTTGGGGGGGGCTCTGGTTGGGGCTCCTGGCAGGCCTGGCAGCTCTTGACCCAGGAATCAATCTCTCCACTGATCCAGGCCACCACACATAGCTACAGGTGTGAGCTTTCATCCCAATGATCGCCAGATGTGTCTCGCGTAGGGCTGATAAGACTCACTGGTGCAGGGGGGCTGATACCATGCCTCAGCTTCCCCAGAGCAGGCACCCCTTGTGTGCGAAGAGCTCATCCTGGTGAGATAAGAAAGCTTTAAAATCCAGGCCCACCCTGCTGTTGGGCCATCCCCTCCACACCCAGTCCAAAACATGGGAGAGGATGCAGTACTTGGCAGAGTGGCGGGTGAGGTCTGCGAAGTGAATAGGCCAGTCGGGGAGTTCCTTAATTATTTTTTTTAAGCCCCCAGAGGGGATTTTTTTATTGCATTTTCTATAGACTACAAACTACAATGAAAAAATAGGAAGGGAACATCTACATCTAGGGAGAAAGTAAAAAGAAACCACTAATAACTAAAACCCCAAGAACAGGAGATCATTACATCAGCTTAGACACATGTTAGTCTAAGAAGCTCATATTACATTGAACATTTAGCTAAGTTATTTATCTTTTTAACTATTTTTAACTGTTTAAAGACCACCCCACGAGCATCACTTATAACAAATATTTTATGGCACCCTTCAGAGTTCTTCAGCCTTCACGTTACTTTATCTTTTCTCTTCTTCAGTTGGTATCCTCTTTTGGGGGCAGATGCCCCCTTTTCTGAAGCAGAGTCCTCGTTGGAAGACACATTCTAGAACTGTTGGAAGACACAGAGTCCATAAGAACATAAGAACATAAGAACATTCACCACTGGATTTGCTGTCCTCTTCTTCTTTTGCATCCTTTTCTGGCTCTCCCAGTTGCAGTCTCAGGAACTCACGTGCTTTGAAGACAGAGTCATTTTTTTCTCTTTTATCCTGCAATTTGAAAATGACACCTTCGGGGATCAACCATCTGTAGGAAATGCTGTTTGTTTGTAAGAAAAGAATTAAGTCTTTATACTTCTTCCTCTTCTTCCTTATTTCAAATGGGATGTCTTTTAAGATCCTAATAACATTGCCACCGATTTCCAGGGGTGTACTTGCAGTACCTTTCAGGATTAAATCCCTCACATGCCTCTTCAAGAATCTAACCACTATCTCCCCAGGCAGATTATTTTTCTTAATGTAAGCAGAGTAGGCCCTATAGACCACATCCATTTTGCTTGCAAGGTATTCTGCTTTTAAGTCTGCTACTGGGGCTAATGCATCGCTCGAAAGTTGCTTTAGATCCTCGTTTTTTGCTTCAGCAACCCCTTGGAACCGAAGTACCAAATTAGCTTTCTCCATTTGCAATTGTAAAAGCTGAAACTACTCCAAAGCTTGCTTCTTTTCCAGCATTTGCATCTTTTTTTTTTTTTTAAATAGAGTTGGCATCCATTTCCTCTACTTTCTCAGCTATTTGCTTCATCTTTTTTGTAGTTTCAGAAAGTTGGAGCTGCTGAGCTGCAAAGTTCTGGTTTAAAGTTACCAGCTGTTGGTTGATATTGGCCATCTGCTCCAGTAGAGGTCGCAAAGAGTCTGTAAAAAGTTTAGAGAACTCTGTAGTCTCTTCTGCTCGTGGGCTCATGCTCCCTGGTGGTTTCACTTTTGCTAGTCTGTCTTTCTTCATTTTTTTTTGTCACAATTTTTATGGATTGTTTACTTTTACCAGAACTTTCAAAAGTCTCTGAAAATCACAAAAAACACCTATCTGTGCTCTGGTAAGGTTCCTTAAACAGGTTTCAATGCTTTTATTTCTGATCCCCCCTTGCTGAGACGCTTTAAAGTTTATACATGTGGGAGGGACCCCTCCCCCACTGGCTTTTCTCGCCATTCCCGGGGGGGGGTACTTACTTTTTAAATTGCCGGTATTTCACTTTAACTCACCTCACTCTTCATTGTTAGTCATACAACCTCGCTTAGAGTACGTTTCATTCGCTCAAACTCCGATGCTTGTTCCGGTCAGCGGCACTAGTTCCATTTGGACGCATAGCAGCAGGACCATCGAGGTGAAAGAGTGCCTCAATTTTCCAGCATCATGCTGCAGAAGAGCTTGCCTTTCAAAACCCCCATGGCTAGGAGCCCTTCCAAAAAGGGTCCAGGGGGTGCCGGACCCCTCCTAACCACTAGCGCACAGATCACAACCTGGGAGGTCCGAAAGGTGCGTCTGCCAGTGTGTCGCCATAAACCAGAAGCCCAGGGAGTTCCTTAATGAGGAGGATCTGGTGTGCGGGAGCTGGGTAAAGGTCAATGGAACACAGTGGCAGGTGGCTGAGGGCATCAGCATGTCCTATTGCCTTCTCTGGGTGGTACTGAAGGCTGTATTGGTAGCCGGTGAGGAAGATCAACCAGCGCAAGACCCATGGTAACAGCATTTGTGGTCTCTAGTGGTCTGGAGCAAAGAGGCCTGGCAGCGGCTTGTGGTCCATTACGATGGTGAAGGGCCAGCCGTACAGGAAGTCATGGAACGTCTTCACCCCACCAAAATTGACAAGCCTTCCTTGTCTACCTGCACATAGTTGTGCTTGGCAGATGAGGAAGTGTGGTAGTAGTATGCCACTGGGACCTCTCGGCCCTCAGGCAGCTTGTGGCCCAAGATGGCACCAACTCCGTAAGGGGAGTCATTGCGGGAAAGAATGACTGGCAACTGTTCATCAAAGTGGCCAGAACCACCCAGAAAGCATCAGCTTGCCTTCAGCCTCAGATCCAGGGAGCTTTTTTTATCCAGGAGTTGGTCAAGGGGCTCCGTGACAGCCACCTTGTGTGGCAGGAAGGCATGATAAAAGTTCAACAGGCCAAGGAATGCTTGGAGCTTAGCCGTGGATTTGAGTGCGGGGACATTGCTGATGGCCTTGACTTTGTCTTGCGCTGAGTGGATGCCTTCTGAAGAAGTTGAGGTGGCAGACACCCAGGAGACAGTTTTCCCTCTTTACCTACAACCTGGCAGACTGGAAACGCTGAAGGACAGTATGCAGATGGTTGACAAAGTCCTCCTCGGGGGGGGGGACAATCAGAACATCATTGAAAAATGGTGTGACACCAGGGATCCCTTTAAAAATCCATTAGGTTTTGGAAGATCCTGGGAGCCACACTGACCACAAACTGCAGCTGTCGAACCTGGAAAGCACCCCAGTATGTCACTATGATTTGAGCCTCGGCCGTGGCATCGTCTACCGGCAACTGCTGGTAGGCCTGCACTAAGTCCAATTTCCCCCCAAAAATTGTGCCAGCCAGCATGGCCAGAACATGGCTGATGACCGACACCAGGTAGGCATGTTCCTGCAGTGCCTTGTTAATGGTGCATTTGTAGTCTGTGGACATCCCCTTTGGGTTTAAGATGAGCGACTATTGGGGTCTCCCAGAGTGCATGGGGGACTGGCTTCAGAACCCCTTGGGCCACCAAGCAATCTAACTCCTCCTCAGTCTTGTGTTTCAGTGCGAAAGGGACATGCTGAGCCTTGAGCCTTATGGGCCATACCTCTGGGTTGAGCTGGAGTGGATGGGGGGGGTGTAACGGCCAAGCATTCCATCAAAGACAGATGGAAACTCATCACACACACACCTGTAATCCCTTAGTTCATTGTGGTTCACCCTTGTTACCCTGAAACCCAAGTGTGCAAACAATGCCAGCCTCAACAAACTCGTGCTCCAGCCCTTGACTACTAAGTCCAACAAACCATTGAATTGTCAGTACTTAACCTGGAACTTGCCCACCCCTTTCATGGCCACCACGTTCTGTTGCAAGAGGAATCCTTCCCAGTCTGAAATCAGTCCTGCTTTCCCTTTCTCTCCCCTCCCACCTATCAGCCAGTCTATCTTACTGTTGATGCAGCAGGGCCTGGAGTAGATCTCTGCAGTGGCCATTTCAACAGGGATTGGGGGGGGGGATTCAACCCTCCCTGTGGGTTTTTTTTTTTTAAATTCTTGGATTTTTCTGCAGACCCACTGAGTATCTTGAGTCTGTAGAAAAACCTATTGGGGGAGAATATGCCCCCTATCTGCAGAAATAAGTATCCTCACACAGAGTAAAATTAAGATGGCCTTTCCACCTGCTCTTGCTGAAAAGAATTGGGATCCTGCAAGATATCACATAATCTATATATCTAATTCCCAAGTGGCCCCCTGCGTGCGGATATCTAAATCCGCACATCGGGGGCACCTGGGGGGCTGGGAGATTTTCCTGCGCACGTGGGGCAGTCCCCACATGTGCAGAAAAATCTAAAAGTGTTTAAAAGTCTAGGGGGGATATCAGAATCCCCAAAAAGTAAGAGCGTTCCCTGCGCATGCGCAGGGAACGCTCTAGGAACTCTGCAGTGGCTGGCGGCTAAAAGCCGCTCAGTCCTCGCCACCGGAGCCCAGGGGAGAGGAGAGAGCTGAAGGGGGGAGGAGATCGGCGGGCCCGGCAGCTGGAAGCCGCTTGGCCTCGCCTCCGGAGCCGGGGGGTGGGGGAGGAGGAGGATCGCCGGAGCCAGGGGGCGGAGAAGAGATCGGCGGGCCCGGCGGCTGGAAGCCGCTCGGGCCTCGCCTCCGAAGCCGGGGGGTGGGTTGAGGAGGAGGATCGCCAGGGGCGGGGGAGGAGATCGGTGGGCCCGGCGGCTGGAAGCCGCTCGGGCCTCGCCTCCGGAGCCGGGGGGTGGGGGAAGGAGGGGGACATAGCTGGAGCGGGGGGGGAGGAGGAGATTGGCGGCGGCAGAGGAGGGTGACAGGAGCCGGGTGGGGGAGGGAGGAGAGTGGCGGTGGCAGCAGAGGAGATTGCTAGGGCCGGGTGTGGGGAGGAGGTGATCGCCGGAGCCGGGGGGGGTGGAGGAGAGGACATCGCCAGAGCCTTCCCCGCGAATATCGCGGGTCTCTCTTCTTGTGTATGTATAAATTTAAAAACTCAAACAAAATCAAGCCTTTCTATGCCACTAGACACAACTGCCAATGACAACCTACCATCCCATTTGCTCAACCTCACCAAAACTCTGGGTCCTCTGTGGAAGGTGTCCCCCCCAATTTTTATTTAGATGATCATGTGATTGGTAGAGTAGGACCTCATGCAGTAGTCCTTCCAGGTGATTACTCTAATTTGGTTCCAGTGCCCATATATAAAAATAGATCAATTTTAATGGATTTTAATGGGAACTTGGACAAAACAGAGAAACTAACCAGGGCCGGCCCAAGGTGTCTGGGTGCCCTAGGCAGGACAGCCTGGGGCACCCACCCCACCGGGGATGCCAACCTCCAGGTGGGGCCTGGAGATGGCAGAGCCGGCAGCACCGGCTTTTGGGGGTGCCTCGCAGCTGCAAGGCGCCCAGGAAAGCCAGGGAAGGGGCGGGGGTTCGGCGGCAGTTTCAGGGGTATTTGGGCACCTGACATCCATTTCGCTTCCCGAGCGGGCCCAGGAGATGCCTGGTCTGCCGGCGGAGGCCGCCCCTTCGGCACCCTGCAGTCCCCATTGCCTTTGCTCGCAGAGGCCCCATGGCCTCCCAGGGTCCCTGCGCGTGTCAAAGCATGGGGGGGCTCAAGAAAGGCAAGGGGTGAGTGAGCAGCCCGACTCCTGCCCTTCCATGGCATGCAGCCAGCCCAGGGGAGGGGGCGTGTCCCGAGCAGATATGCAGGCTGCCTCCATTCCCCGCCTGCTCCGCTGCTGCCGCCCCTCCCCCCCATGCTGCCCACCCCTCTCGGCTTCTCCTCATCATCATCATCGCCGCTGCCATCCTCCAGCTACGGCTGGTGGGCTGGGGCGAGCGGGGAGAGCTGGAGCAGGTGCACGTGTGTCCCCTCCACCCGGCACCCACTCATCCTTTGGGTGCCCGCCCCTCTCGGCTCCTCCTCCTTGCCACTGCTGCCATGGCTGGTGGGCGGGGGCGGGTGGGGAGAGCCAGAGCGGGCATGGGTGCATCCCCTCCACCCAGCACCCACTCACCTTTTGGCTGCCCGCCCCTCTCGGCTCCTCCTCCTTGCCGCTGCTGCCGTCCTCCAGCTGCGGCTGGCAGGCGGGGGCGGGTGGGGGCAGGTGGGGAGAGCGGGCGCATCCCCTCCACCCGGCGCCCACTCGCCTTTTGGCTGCTGCTCCTGCTGCCGATGGTGGGCAGGCTGTGAGCTCCTTGGTGGTGGCAGCGCCAGCAGCAGCATCGGCGATTTTCAGGGGGGGGTGGGGGCCGTTTGGCGCCCCTGCAAGGCCGGCGCCCTAGGCAAGCGCCTAGCTCACCTAGTGAGTGAGCTGGCCCTGCCTAGGGACCTAGTATGAGCATTATCTTAAGCATAGCTCATTCTCTTTCTGTATTTAGGTTATCAGATTTTTGAAGCACACTGAGCAAATGAGATTGAAGTTCTGATGGTTCTGATATGTACATATTTTAAACATTTTCTTCTTCAAACTTCAGTTTCTTCATTAAAAAAAAAAAAAAGAATAACCATATCGCTAAACCAGAAAGGACATACTTCCTGGAATATTTCTAAATATTTGACAATTTAAATCAGAAAAAAATGATATAAAAGTTATGGCAGGAAAGGTGAAATCTAAGAGAACCTTCAGAACTTACTCTAAAAAATTAGAGAAATAAGATTTTGCATGGGGTTGCATCCTAGACCTTACTTAAAAAAAAATACACACAAGTGATATACCTGTTGAAAACATTAGCTGTTACCTTACCTAACTATCCCAAAATGTCTTCTGTGTAATTATGGTGCCACTAATCATAAGAGTTTCTGCAAGCTTTGAAAGAGAGGCATGACAGCAGTCGAAAACCTTTTTCAAAAAATATAAGAAATACGCACTTTACTAGAATTGTGAAATTGAAGCTCCTTTATATAATGTTTCCATTTTTTCATATGATCTGTCACAGAATGTAATTGTTTTTCTGTCTAACTCTGGCAACCTCTAACTGCAAGAAGCTCATCATTTAAAATATTTAAATGTCATATTTTTTATTTCATAGTGAATGAATGAGTCTTTATTAAAAAAGCAAAATTATGATCCTAATACCATTAGCTACGCAGCCCAAACCAGTGGGGTAGAGATGATCATTTGAATTAATGCAAGAAAGCTCTGGTTCTATCATTGTCTTCTAGTGTTATAGATAGATAGATAGATAGATAGATAGATAGATAGATAGATAGATAGATAGATAGATAGGTAGATAGATGATAGAAGATAGATAGATAGATAGATAGATAGATGATAGATAGATAGATAGATAGATAGATAGATAGATAGATAGATAGATAGATAGATAGATAGATAGATAGATAGATAGGTGGGTGGGTGGGTGGGTGGGTGGGTGATAGATATAGCGGACATTTCAGAGTCAAGATCTAGTTTACTACCACTCATACTCACATAACAACTCAGGACTTTTAATGTAAAATTATAACGTGAAATGTAGAACTTTCTTAATGCACCGTGGATTTTTGCTAAACCAGAAAGGACATACTTCCTGGAATATTTCTAAATATTTGACAGAATTTAAATCAGAAAAAAATGATATGAAAGTTATGGCAGGAAAGTTCCATTCCACCACTGGAAAATAGTTTGGATCCAAGCAGGTTTTTTAAAAAACCACAGCTACTCAGGCATTTTAAACCAGATTACCCCATCCCTGAATGTGGCCAAATTTCAGTGTAGATTTTCTGTGGCAAATGTCAGGTGATGGGTCTAATTGTCTGGAATTTTTAAGTAATAAACTTTATGAGCATTCTGGTATTAGAACTTTGTTTAACCAACTGACTTAACTTGTGGATAGCTCTGTCTGATGAAGTGGGCTCTGACCCATGAAATCTCCTATTGAAATAAATATTGCTAGTCTTTAAGGTGACACTAGATTTTTGCTTTATTTTGATACAACAGACCAACTCTGCTACACCTTTGCAATTAACTTGTGGAGCCATACTTGGGTTCAATAATCTTTTTGCTTGTGTTAGAGAGCACTTTCATTTTGTTATGATGTCCTTCACCATTTGGGGTTACATGGAGAGGGTGCCTCCTATAATGTGATGGGTTAATATAATGTACATTTTAACTGGGGCTTTGTATATTTGTGTGTGCATGTGTGTGTGTAAGATAGCTCTTATAAGAGAAAAACAAAACTCTGATGAGGAGCATTCCATTGCATTTGAGTATAAAAATGAATTAATTTAGAAAACAGAATATTTCCTAGGGAAGTGAAATAATTTAAAGATTAACTGTTGATCCCAACATGATGTCTTAGAGCCAAACTAGACAGTACCTTTTTTGCACTCACATACCAATGCATTCAGGTGTTCCCTGCAGCCATGTAGGAACTCAGGAAACTGCTTCTTTATTTTATCTTTTATATATAAGGAGGGCCCAAATGGGCTTGGAATCACACTGCAGATGGGGTGAAGGACTCACCCCCCAGCAGTTTTCTCAAGCAAAACCACATGGGGGGAGGAGCTATTTTGCCAATTTTTCTGCTCCATATTAAGTATCTGTGCATATGGAGCAGAGAAATCAGCAAAATAACTCCCTCCCCCCTTGCAGAACTGGGGGGCAGGAACACTTCCTCCCCTCTTCAATGCCATTCCAAGCCCATTCAATCTCTTCACCCCCTCCCCAGCAATTCCCCACAGCTGCTGTGTTGGCTGTGGGGAATACTTGAATGCACTGGTATGGAATTACAAAAAACCTAATGTTTAGTTTGGCTCTTAAGATCTGCTAAAGTTTATAGTTGATAGTTTGTTTGTTTATTTATTATTTTCCATTTATATCCCGACTTGCCGAAAATCGGTTGATAGTTGATCATCAAAAACATTGTTTCAGTGGTTGAAACTCAGCATTTTAATGCTCTGGGCATGAATGCAGTGTGCCAAGAATATTCCCACCAATAAAATGCATTGCTGATTATACCTCTTGTTTGTTTTTGGGTTTTTTTATGTGATAGCCACTTGCAGGTCTTGTTAACTAAAATATTGCACACATGTCATCTCATTCTTCTTTCCAGGAGGATAAAAAAAACCCCTGGCTGTGATGTTTATAAAATAAACCTTATTGTCAAGATGTCATTAAAGTTTTAGTAACTTCGACATACAAGCAGTAACATCACTGCATCTTTTTGTTGCTGAAAACCTGAATTGCCAGGATTCCAGCCTATTTGATTAATAAAGGCTTTTTTCCATTAAAGAAGCATAATATGGTGGTCAGTTTTCATTATAAACAGTCACTCTTATTGAATATTCATAACTTTGTTCATTAGCCCATAAACAATCAACTGTTCTTTTCCTTCGTAATAAATAAATAAATAAATAGCCTTCTAAAAGTTTGGAGTGCGGTTGCTAAACTAAATTTTTAAACATCCTAGAATCTGTCTAAAGACAAAAAGGGTTTGGAAAACTCAATCTTTCCCCTTGTTTGTCTGTGAAAAAATATGATCACATTAAGACAACAAGATTTCTACGGGTTTTATTGAGTTGGGTTTTTTTACCACTTTGTTTTTAAGTACATATTTAAGAGTGAAATTACATATCACACACACACAGGCACACACGTCTGTTTGACTAAAGTCCAACATGTAATTTTTCCTGTGGAAAATCAGCTCTCAGCAGTAATTACTCTGTAGCATGAACTATACTGCTTAAGAACTATACTGTGCTTTTTCCTTCATCTGGATTACTTTCTTACTTTCCTACAATGTTACATGCTACTGTCTTCTTGGGACATATATTTCAATTGTCTAGCTCTTCTTTTGACCACTGTTTCAATCTCTTCTTCCATTCTCGTAAATAGCCAACGCAATCATGATTAAAAAAAACAATGTAATGCAGCAGCATTTCATTGGCAATCACTGCCCACCTGTAAAACCTCACAAACTGACGTTTTATTGAAAGAAAATTACTAGAGAGGGTATGAACAGAAATTCCAGAAACCCTGGTCTGCCTCAAAAGTAATCTGTAGTACAATACAAGGATAAAGTGCACCTCTTGTCCCTGTGTTCTCTTTTAGTTACTCATAGCCTAATCAGTATCTTTCCTAGTCCTGAAATTAGATCTTCTACCCAAAGAGCATGTTCAGATATCTGTATCAACTCACATTTCCATTGCTGCAAAGAATATCAACTAAGGTGAAGACTTAGACATCCAGTTTGGATGGAAACTAGAAAAACCTCACTGATAATCCCAGTATGTCCAGTGATATAGTCCACTATCATCCCTGTGCTGTCCTTGGACCACTTCTGTAACACCTTCTTAGTGACTACAGAGATCTTCATGCTCTGCATCCTTGACATAGAAAGCTATTTTTGTGACCATATCTCCTACTGTATTTACTAATATCTCTCACCCTTTTACACAATAGTGTAATATAATGTTAGGCTCCACCTTTCAATCCATTCTAAACCCCTGATTATCAAAGGAATCCTAAAAAGTCCATAAATTCACACTGCCCTCTTTTCCACTCCTTCTGGATCCAGGTTTAACTAAGATAATTAGTAAAATTAGTTCCAGAATTGGAACACGCACAGCTTGCCACAACTTCTTTTCCTTTAGCTCATTTGTCCTCTCCATATTACTGCTTTCATAAAACATGGCAAAAAAGGAAAAAAGTGATCATATATCAGCATAAAGATTCTTTTTGTACAATATTTTAATGAATGCACATGTACTCATTTCCGTCAATACCACACAATTCAATAACAGTGGAATAATGGAGAATTCCAACTATATTTGTTCTGCTTTAAAAACGAAATGAGATATGAGGAGAATTTTAAGAATCTCTACACATACACACAATGCATACTTTAACAATAATAAGGGGGTTGAGTGTGTCAGCAAAGCTGGAGGAATACTGTCAAGAGTTAAGAGGCTAAACTCCAGAGTCACTCAAGACAAAATGGTCAGACCTGAGATACCAGACTAAGATGCATCCACCCCCTTCATGAATAAACAGCCACATCACCAGAAGAAAACTGACTGTTCCAATGGTGATGGCAGCAGAGCTACTGAGCAGCAGCAGTAGTAGTGGAAGATGATACTGGTAGAGGATATATCATAGATAATGGCAGTGACACATCAGCTAATCCTGGTTAGCATCGCACAGAAGAAGGCAATGGTAAACTACTTCTGATCATCTCATGCCTTGAAAACCCTATGATGAGATATCCAAAATAAAAGAAGATACAGTGCTGGACGACACAACCCCCAGGTCAGATGGCACTCAGCTGCTGGAGAAGAGCAGAGGACAAGTACGAATAGCATTACTTCTAATTATGCAAGTAGACTAAAGGCGAGATGACATACATTGGCTGATGTGAATGGATGCAAAAGAAAAGTCCAAAGCTTTTTGACACATCACATGTGTTATGAGCAGGGCTCTTTTTGTAGCGGGAACTCCTTTGCATATTAGGCGACACACCCCTAATGTAGCCAATCCTCCAAGAGCTTACAGTAGCCCCTCTAAGAAGAGCTCTGTAAGCTCTTGGAGGATTGGCTATATTAGGGGTGTTTCGTCTAATATGCAAAGGAGTTCCTGCTACAAAAAGAGCCCTGGTTATGAGAAGTTAAGAATCAAGGTAAATTCAGAATTGTAAAACAAGAAGTGGAACATTTAAACATTGCAGTCCTGGGAGTGAGTGAACTAAAGTGGACTGGATTAAGACATTTTAAATTTAAAAAAAAAGTACAAAGTATTTTACTCTGGAAATGACAAACACAGAAGAAACAAAGTTGATCTAATAGCACAGCGAGATGTAGCACAAGCAGTCAGGGGCTATAATGCAGTCTGACTGAATAATATCAATCAGACTTCATGGAAAGCCTATCAAAATAGCCATCATTCAAATTTACACCTCAACTACAGATGCTGAAAAAGAAGAAACTGAAAACTTTTATGCACATGTCGGGGGGGGGGGATTATCATAAATTTTACTTGCCATCATTTACAAACCACGCTAGCACTTTATGTGTGTGTGTGTTTAGAAAAATTATACTGTGTGATTTTATTCAATTTTCCATTTTAGTTGTTCTATACATTCTATGTAAGCTGCCCTAAGCCTGCCCTGACAGGAGGGCAGGATAGAAGTTAAATAAATAAATAAATATTAACAAGATGTGCTAATAATCATAGGTAACTGGAACACAGAAGTATGAAGCAAAGTAGAATCAAATAGTGTCAGGAAATTTGGGCTAGGGATATGAAATGAAGCAGGAGAGGGACCAGGGGTCTTTTCATAGAAAAAGAGCTGCAGGAGCTCATTAGCATAAGGTAGTAATGTCAGAAGGGGAAGCAAAAGGGGGGAGAAGGCATCTTCAAAAGCCTCCCTTTCCCTTCCCCAGCCGGCCTGCGGGGGTGGGGAAGCTAAGAGAGAAGGGGTTTAAAGTTTAAACCCCTTCTCACTAGAGTTGGGCCATAGAAGTAGGAAAGAGGGAAGGAAAGAGAGAGATAGTAGAGAAAAGGAAAGAAGGAAAGAAAGAGAAGGAAAGGGGATAAAAAGAGAGAAAGAAAGAGGGAAAGAAAAAGAAGGAAAGAAGAAGGGAAAGGGGGAAAGGAGAGAATGAAAAGAGGGAAAGAGAGAAGAGAAGAAGGAGGGAAAGAAAGAGAGAGAAGGGAAGGAGGGAAAGAGAAAAAGGAGAGAACAAAAGGAGGGAAAGAAAGAGAGATGGGAAAGAAAGAGGAGAAGGGAAAGAAAGAAAAGGAAAGGAGGGACAGCAAGAGGGCAAAGAGATGGGGAGAGGGAGGAAGGCTCTCCCACCCCCCATCAAGCCCCCACTACCCCCACCCCTGTGGATTCCTCACCGTGATGGGCCTCCTCGTGCCTTCCCAGGGCCACAGCACTCCAGCACGGGCCCCGGGAGGCTGGTGGCAGGCCTCCTCGTGCCTCCCTGGGGTCACAGCGCTCTAGCACAGGCCTCAGGAGGCCAGCAACGGGCCTCCTCATGCCTCCCCAGGGCTGCAGCGCTCCAGCGCAGGCCCCGGGAAGCTGGTGATGGGCCTCCTCAAGCCTCCTGGGGCCCATGCTGGAGCGCTGAAGCCCCCGGGAGGCCGGTGACAGGCCTTCCTCCAGAAACTTAGGTCCCCAGAGCACCAACGAGATCTCCCTTCCCCAGACGTTCCACCATGGCCCCCCACAGGCACTCCGAGGACCTAAGTTTCTGTAGGAAGGTGCGCCTCTGAGGAGCTCGCTCTTCACTGCCTCGCCCCTACGGAGGGCTTCTGGGAACAAGGGGCAGGGCTTGCTACATGTCCCCACCCCCTGGACTCCTCAATGCTGGAGCTTTGCTCCGGTGAGCTCTGGCAGGAAAAGAGGCCTGAGAGGGACTCATAGAATTCTGTAATTGAAAATGGAGCGGGCAGCCATGAAGGAACTAGGAAAAGATTCTGAACAATGTGTTACTGGTGAACACAATAATGATAATTCATATTATAATATTCCCCATTACTACGTATGGATGTGACAATTGGACAATGAAGAAAACTGACAGGAAACAAGTAGATTTTTTTGAAATGTAGTGTTGGGGGAGAGTTTTATGGGCACCACAAACTGCCAAAAAGACAAATAAGGAGATCAGAACAAGCCTGAACTCTCCCTAGAAGGTAAAATGCCTGAACTGAGGCTGTCATGCTTTGGTCACATTTTGAGAAGAAAAAAGTCACTGGAAAAGACAATAATGCTAGGAAAAGTTGAAGGAAACAGGGAAAAAGGAAGACCCAGCATGAGATAGATTGACTCCATGAAGGAAGCCATGGCCTTCAGTTTGCAAGATCTGAACAAGGCTATTAATGATAGGACATTTTGAAGGTCATTAATTCACAGGGTTGCCATAAGCTAGAAGTGACTTTACAGGATATAACTCACTCACAAACAACCCTGCCTACCACTGATTTCAGTGGATTACCCCTTGGCTGTCTAGTCATCAAGCCACAGATGATACGAGCCCTCTGCCACATTGCCTGTGTGTCCATCTATGGATTCTGCTTGTTCCACAGCAAGGAAGATTTGTGAAGGCTTTTACATGGAACAATTTATTTTATTTCAGCAAAGTAGGTCTAAAAATGCATTGTAAGTCCCATAAGTGGTATTGACATTTTTTACAAATCAGGAGCCCACCAGGAAACAGCTTCAGTGAAATCTATATATGATCGATTTCCTTCTCCCTCTATTGTTACCTTCCATCAATGGGTGATAATTTTTTTTATCTTGTTTGGCATACCACCAGTGACTGATATTAGCCCACCTCCCTGGTTTTAGTGTTGTGTTTTTGTGTGTTTAGGGGCCGCGGTGGCTCAGAGGTTAAGATGCTGAGCTGCAGACTGGAAAGTCTGTAGCTCAGCAGTTCAAGACCCTAGTGCTGCATGGCAGAGTGAGCTCCCGTCTCTGGCCCCAGCTTCTGCCAACCTAGCAGTACGAAAGTGTCACAGGCTGGGCTTGGCTGAGAGACAGGAGTCAGGTCCAGTTTGGGGTCATTGCCAGGAGACAGTGAGAGCGAGGGCCAAATCGCAAGTCTGAAAGAACGGCCGTCTGAAGCAGAGGTTATGAAGCCAGCAATCCAAGTGAGAGTGGGGATCTGTGAGCAGGAGCCAAAGGTGGATGCAAGGTCCACACGGAGGTGACTCATTGCTTTCATGGTGAGTCCAATCCTGAGTGGGAGCTATATAGGCCTCTGGCTGTGCCTCCCTTGGTGGCAGTGGAGCTCCTGCTAGTTTTTAGGATTTGGTGCTTGCCTTCCCTGCCAGCATGCGTCTCAGCAGCGGGTGGCTAAGTCCCTGCAGAGCCGCTTCCTCAGCCAAACCACCCATGGAGGTGAGTCTGGTAGTCTCCCTGGTTGCACCTATACCTCATCAGCTGCTGCAGGACCAGATGCAGGGTTTACAGGCTCGGGCGCTGATGGTCGCAAGCTGTCAATTCCTGAGGAATCAGAGGGGCTGGCTTCTGGCTCTGGCAATGCCAGTGCCTCTGGCTGCGCTGCCAACTCAGACAGGGGCCTGGCACAGTCGTTGTTGCCCATGACAGAAAGCAAGAAATTGCAAATAGATAAATAGGTACCACTTCGGTAGGAAGATAAGAGCGTTCTGTGTGGCTTGGCATTTAGTCATGTCAGCCACATTACCATGGAAATGTTTTCGAACAGCACTGCCTCTTCAGCTTGGAAACTGAGATGAGCACTGCCCCCTAGAATCGGATTCGACTGGCTTTCAAGCAAGGGAAACCTCTACCTTTTACCTTTTGTGTGTTTATATGTTTTAGTTGTATATGTTTTATATATATACTAGGGAGCAAAGCCTGTTGTGGTGGAAGACAACGGGCCCTAGAAAGGAAGGGAGGGAGGTGGAAGGGAGAGACGGTTGGAGAAAGGGAGGGAGGGAGGGAGGGAGGGAGGGAGGAAGGAAGGAAGGAAGGAAGGAAGGAAGGAAGTAGGGGGAAGAGTGAAAGAAAGGAGAGAGGAAGAAAGGAAAAGGGGGAAAGGAAGGGAAGAGGGGCAGGAAAGGGCTTCTCTGGGCCCAGAGAAGGCCTTTTCTGTCCCCCACACACCATCCCCTGGGCCTTCTATAGAAGGCCCAGAGGATGATGTGTGGGGGACAGAAAATGGCTTCTCTGGGCCTAGTCCCCTCATAGAAGGCCCAGGGGATGGTGTGGGGCGGCGGAAAAGGGCTTATCTCACTTGCCTCAGCCTTGAAGGCCTGTCCCTGCACTCACACTCCAGACGGTCCTCTCCTGTCAAAGAACTGGAGCAGACTGAGCTGAAAACACTGACCGGGGCTGACGTAGGCGGGACTTTGCGAAGCAGCCAGTCAGCCCTGGCCAGTGTCTTCTGACTGCCAGTTTTTGAGCCGAATCAATGTATGGCAAGCATAGAATGTAGTGAAACCAAAATTCAAATATATATAAGGACAGGGTGTTATCTTTTTAAATGTTGAAATGTTTTAATTTGATGTTCGCTGCTTTGGGGATCCTATTTGGGTTGAAAGATGGCACAGAAATGTTTTATATAAATAAAATAAAATAAGTAGAAGGGAACCTTGCTTCAGGCCCTTGCTAAAGATGTGCTCATACAGCCTGTCAGTTGGGATGAGTAGCTGCCTGAATTGACCCTGCCACCTGCAAACTGCAGGAGCCAAGGCATTGGAGTAGAGAAAAGATGAACAAAGCCTGACCATCTAGCATACAAATATTAGCACAATAGCTTGGCTGCTGTTGCTACCTTTCCCCAGCATAGGTCTGCTAGTGCTAAACACTGCCTGTTTACATTCCCCAGCAGTAAACCTTGCTGAGAACTGAACCTGTGCATCCCTGTTTCAACATCAGTGAAAGTCTCATAACTCTGGACAATGGAGGAACAAAACCACAGTGCATGAGTCCTTCAGGCAGTCAACTCTTTTTGGCTTCCTTGACAGCTTCCTACTTCAGCTCATTTTTGATGGAGGGGGGAGCCCTTTTTATATAAAGAAGAAGAGTTGGCTTTTATACCCTCACCTTTCACTACCTGAAGGAGTCTCAAAGCAATTTACAATCACCTTCCCTTCCTCTCCCCACAACAGACACCCTGTGAGCAGTACTCCCTCTGAGCTGTGAAGTCTTGGGAGCAAAAACTCTACTTTGTGAGCTACTGGCATTAAAGTCCTGAGCAAGCGATTTGACTACGGCATAAATCAATTTGCTCTGGAGCCATCCTTCCTGAGCTAAGACAAAAATGTGTGAGCTGGAGGTTAAAAAACTGTGAGCTAGCTCACACTGACACAGCTTACAGAGAACACTGCCTGTGAGGTAGGTGGGGCTGAGAGAGTTCTGAGAGAACTGTGTCTGACCCAAGGTACACCTAGCTGGCTTCAGGTGGAGAAGGAGTGGGGAATCAAACCCAGTCCTCCAGATTAGAGTCTGCAGTTCTTAACCACTACCGACCTATGGAAAATATTTTGCATTTGGAATTTTTTTTTTAAGATTAATTAACTGACAGTTTGCAGCTCATATCAGTATGTGTATAATATGCGGATTCCAATGAAATGAAAGCTTGTTTTAGAATAGGAAGATATCTGTTTCTGGTTTCCCTGTAAGTGATAATGCTCTAAAAGTTGCTCAGTGGGTAAAACTAGCTATCCAAAAGTCTGTAAAAAATAAACAAACCCTCAGTCCAGCAGTCAATTATCTTTGTAAGCATTCAGTTTCCTGTTATGACTACCTTTCATCCAACTAAAAACTATAATCCTAATTTATAAAAACCAGATCACTGATTTTAAGAGATGTGAATATCTGATCTTGTGTTTCTACTGGCTGTGTGTACTGTTTAGGCAGTCACGTATGATGGTTGTTACTAACATTTTTCTCTTTTTTAAGGTATTATTTATTGGGGCTGGGGTTTTTTATCTGAATTTGTTGTCATAGCATGAAGGCTGCTCTCATCAATGGCTTTTTAAAAGGATCCGATTAAGTCATGGGGATAGCTATCAGTGATATCTAGTCACAACAGCCAGAAATGCTGACTGCTAGATGGTAGAAATCAATAGTGACAGATAATCAGCATCATGCCTACTTCTAAACCTTTGTTGTATATTTGGTTTGGCCACTTTTAGAGAATCAGAATGCTGAGATGGATTGGCATGGCACAGCTGTTCTTATGAGCTGCAAAATGACAGAAACACTTGATATGATGGCTGAGGACAGAAGTGTATTTCAAATACAGTAGACCTAAACAATAAAATGATCCCTATTTAGAACAGCCAGAATGAAATTCAGTATAAGTTTGAATGTGCCCTTTTTTCAAGTCCCTTCTGCTGCTGGACAAGCTGCTGATTTAGGTTTTATACCCAGATTAAAGGACAACCCTAATCTGAGCAGTGACCCAAACCGATAGCAAAATGAATTTTCTGAAAAAGTGGTGATGCTCCTCTAAAACTTGGAATCTGAATCAACTAAAATCAGAATAAAAGTATATTAAGGGCAAAACATAAGTAGCTGGTCTGGAGAATGGATATAGTCACTGTAATATGAATATACTGCACTAAAGTAAGCAAAGAGACTCACACTAAAATGAAGATAATGTAGCATTTGCACTGGAGCACATAACCACTCCACCTCAGCCCACAATAATCATGACAGTGATCTCCCTGTGACAGGCACAGAGGGAAACTGCCAACCAGCGCATTCTGATGTGGTCATGTCCCATCACATCATTCCACCATTATCCACACAAACACAACAATAGAAGGAACAAAAGGAACACAGTCCTCCCCGCACACATTGTAAGGAGGACTGTGGCATGATTAGTTGGTCTCGTGAAATAAACCCATTCCAGGAGCCTTGAAGAAGCAACTATATTTCCTTTGCCAGGCACGCACACAAGGAAGGAAACATAACCACTTCAGGGAAAATGACACCATGCCTATATGAGCCATTCCCTCACACAGGTTCCAATTTGGGGGGTACATGAGGGGAGCTAAGGGGCACTGGTCTTCTGCCAAGGGGGAATGCAGAGACTAGGCCAGAAACAGACTCACAGAAGGCATATCTGTCAACCCTCTAATAGCTCATGGGAGAAAGGTACCCAGACAGCAACCAAGAACTATGTATTTAAATCCCACTAACGGTGATGCTGGCATGCTCACCTTGGGCCAGCAACATGTTAATTAGCAATAAAAAAGAAGTCTGGACTCCAAGTTTTCCTGGAGGATGCTTCCATCCTCGATCCATTCCAGTCCGGCTTCCACCCTGGCCATGGGACAGAGACAGCTCTGGTCGCCCTTACAAATAATCTCCATAGGCAGCTGGATTGGGGCGAGTCGACACTGCTGTTTTTATTAGATCTAATGGCAGTGTTCGACACGGTTGACTATGATCTGTTGACCCATCGCCTCACCGACATAGGAGTCCGGGGGACTGCCTTACAATGGTTCTCCTCCTTTCTCCATGGTCAGGGACAGAGGGTGGCACTTGGTGAGAGGGTCTTCTCGTGATACCCACTTGAATGTGGAGTGCCACAAGGGGCGATCCTCTTGCCAATGTTATTTAACATCTACATGCACCCCCTCACCCAGTTAGCCAGGAGTTATGGGCTGGGTTGCCATCAATATGCGAATGACACCCAGCTCTACTTGTTAATGAATGGCCATCCGTCTTCTGCCCCTGACACTCTCAGTGAGGCTTTGGAGGCTGTGGCTGGATGGTTGCAACAGAGCCAGCTGAAGCTTAATCCATTGAAGACGGAGGTCCTGTACCTGGGTTGGGGAGGTATAAATGTGGGTATCAGACTCCTCACATTGGAAGATGTGCTGTTGGTGCCGGCCCAGAAAGTGAGGAGTAATACTGGATGCCTCTCTCTCTATGGAGGCCCAGGTTACTGCAGTTGCCAGATCTGCATTTTTCCAACTTAGGCAGCTAAGGTTGCTGAGACCATATCTCTCCCCCCAGGACTTAGCTACAGTGATCCATGCAATGGTCACTTCCAGGCTTGATTCCTACAACTCACTTTATGTAGTTTACCCTTGAGGCTGACCCGGAAATTGCAGCTGGTGCAAAATGCAGCGGCGCAACTGCTGACATCAATGCCTGTGCGGGCTCATATCTGGCAGGTACTCCGCCAACTGCATTGGTTACCAGTTGACTTCTGGATTCACTTAAAGGTGCTGCTAATTACCTTCAAAGCCTTATACAGCCTGGGATCCACATATCTGAGGGACCGCCACTTCCCATATATGCCCCAAAGAGCGTTACACTCCATGGATAAACATCTCCTGGTTGTCCCTGGTCCAAAGGATATCTGTCTTGCCTCAACCATGGCCAGGGTTTTTTTTGCCCTGGCCCCTGCCTGGTAGAACATGCTCCCAGTCGAGATTAGGGCCCTGCAGGATCTTCTTCAGTTCCACAGGGCCTGTAAGATGGAGCTGTTCCACTAGGCCTTTGGCTAAGGCAGTGGATGTCTCTATATGGCCTCCCTGAGGTGGTTGTCACCTATCTACCTATCCATCTGTTAACCCAAATAATATGCTAAAGAACCATACAACCAGTGACTGTCAGAAGTGTGATTGAGTTTTAGTGTTTATTATTGTTTAAATTATTAACTTGTTTAATTTTAATCGTATTTATTGTACTGTTTTATGATGTTACCTGCCCTGAGCCCGCTTGCAGGATGGGTGGGCTATAAATACAAATAATGAATAATAAATAGATAAAGTAAATAGAACCTGCATCTCACGCACTTGGAGCAGTACTCTAAGTACACATCTAATTGAGCATGCAGATACTACATAGGTCAGTAGAAGGGGAAGGTCTTATCCAATGGACAACAGGGGCAGCTGTCCCTGGCCCCATTCCTGGAGTGGCCACGACTGCCCACTTCCACAAAGAAGGGGAAGATCGAATTGGAACTAGCAAACTCCTACTTCTGCTTGCACAAGGGTTGCCATTCTCCATTTGGGGGTGGGAGATTGCCTGGTTTTGTGGACTCCTGCCCACTACCAGCCAGCTGGCTGGCAGGAGGAATTCCCCCCCACACACAACAACATCACATGGCATGCCTACATCACCCAGAAGTGACATGGTTTGAGGGCAAAACATTATGGTTTGAGGGCAATTTTACCATAGAGTTTTGCCCCAAAACCAGAGTGTCACCCTCGATGTATCTACATCACTTCCAGGTGACGTAGGCATGGGGTGCAATGTCATTTCTAGATGACATCAGCGCATCGGGGGCAACACTTCCAGTTCTCGAAACTTCCTCCATGTCAGCATCTCTAATGGACTTGGCAACTGTAGCTTGCACATGTCTTACCTGGTGCTCAGGCAGTTGGCTTCTGGTGACAGTGGCAGTTCCTGCCTATTTTGCATGGGGTGAGGGCCAGTGTTCCTTCTAAGCTGAGTTAGTGTGAGCTAGCTCACAGTTTTTTTAGCCTCCAGCTCACACATTTTTGTCTTAGCTCAGGAAGGATGCCTCCAGGACAAACTAATTTATGCAGTAGCCAAATTGCTCATTCACAACTATAATATCAGTAGCTCACAAAGTATATTTTTTTGCTCACAAGACTCCACAGCTTAGAGGGAACATTGGTGAGGAGCACTCCTTCCTTGGCCATAGTGGGGGGGAAGCAGTGGTGGAATGGCAGAGATTCTGTGGCCTCATCATGGACTTTGCCTAGGGCCCCAGAACCTCCCCTGAACCCACCAGCAGCCCTATTGTTTAGCTACATAGACCCAGACAGGGAGGACTGCACAAAGTAGTGGAAATACACATGCATAGCATACCAGTAGCCCTATTGTTGAGCCACATAGAGCTGCACAAGGTAGTGGAAATGCACAATCATAGCATACCCAAGGTTCTCAGTTTGAGCCCCACAAATAGATAGCTACAAGACAATCCCAAAGGTTTGCTAGCTAGGGCCTGGTCCAGGATCTTTGGAGTTGCCATTATTCTCAGCAGGCTTAATGAGATTAAGTTCTACTCCTTCTGCTAGCTCTTGGTCTTTTGAGCCTTTCCTGGGCAGAAGTCCTGTTTCTGGAATCCTTGTGGCTAGAGGATTGTCAAAATAAAGCAAGAGGGGAGAGTAAAACAAAGCTGAAAGGATCAATGGCAACAATTGAATATGGTTGAGATCGCTTCTAAATGTGTAGAGATAGTTCCTTCTCCTCGTCTTCAGTCCTAGAGCAGAACATATTCATCCATGTGGGTATTTTGGCAATATTCATGATTTTTATTCCTTTAGTACCATTCCACCTTAATCTCAAGCAAAAGAGGAAACAAAATATTACTGATAATGTTCTGTAGCAGATTATATAGCCCCCTTTCTTTTTTAAGCCAACTGTTTATTACATGATTTATTAGGCAACCCACAAAAAATGCTGTTTTCCCAAAGTTAATTTAGGCTATTTTCAATTATATGCTGATAGATTCCAGATATAATTTAATTTAACTTGAAGCAATCAAAAATGTATTTTGCTCATCTTTGCTGTTCCAGAGATGACACCTTGCAGAACGTGTGGTCTATTAGTAGACGTTTCTGAAGCTTCAGGCACAGTGTGCTGTGGAATTAGCCCTTCAAGGTGACTTTTATTCACACTTTGGTGCCCCTTCTCTTTCCACACCTTCGGGATGCCACATCTCACTTTATATCTAGCAGGCTTACACAGAAATTGATTCTTTTTGAGATAGAACTAAACATCACAGGAGAGATTCTTTATGTAAACATCACAGTGAATACATCCACAAAGCAAAGGAGGAGAGCAAATACTTTACCTAGAAGTGAATGGTTGCCTACAACAAAAGGTAAAAATGAATCCTGACATTTGGTTTGATTTTGTACTCTTTGACTTTATCAAATTCCTTGCATAACTCTTAATAAAAGTAGAAATAAATATTTAAGAAGTAAATAGTTTATCTCATTTTTAAAATTGATATATTTGTGAATGAATTTAAAACTTGAACTGCAGCGCTTGATTCTGTATAAGCTAAACAGAAACAACAATAAAACATACATTAGTCAAACCTAAGACTGTTCAAATCCAGAAAGCCCCATTTGGCATGCAGTAAACTTTATTTTATTTAACAAAGCACAGTACACACATACCCCCATCCACAATAGTTCTCCCACTTTCATAACAGAGAGAGAAATAAAATCAGTGGATAAACATGCAGAACACAAAAAAATGGTGAAATGAATACATGCATGGGCTATTAATTTGAGTGTATGGAATGAAAAAGATAAATAAAGTGAAAAATTAATAGTTTTTCCTTTTCCAAAACCAATACCATAATGAACAGCAGGGCTATTTTTGGGCAGGAACGCACAGGAACAGAGTTCCGGCTGGCTCCCGAGTTGGCCACGCCCAGCAGGAACTCATTAGCATAACAGGCCACACCCAACAGCAGAAACTTATTCGGATTGGCTACATGAGGGGTGTGTGGCCTAACATGCAAAGGAGTTCCTGCTACAAAAAAAGCCCTGGCTTTTGACAACAAAGAAGGTAAACAGAATAATAAGAAAAAGGTGGGTGTGGCTGGATGACCACACTTCTGGCAACATGGAGGTGTGGCCTAATATGCTAATAAGCTGTGCTGTCAGGGGTGTCTCCTAATATGCTAATGAGTTCCTGCTGTTAGGTGTGGCCTATTATGCTAATGAGTTCCTGCTGGGCTTTTTCTACAAAAAAAGCCCTGATGAACAGGATTTTAAACAACTAACTTCTCTGCAGCTGCCCTGTTTGTTTGCACAGCAAGGGCCCAGCTCGACACACTGCACATGCATGAATACACACACAGTTTCAGTCTATACATACAGTCTTATGAGATGAAAGAAAAAAGTCCAATTTCTGAAATGAAAGCAATAGGCAATGTTATTGTGGGCTTGGAGCCTGGATTGGTCCAGTAAAGTATATTCATTCTGCCCCCCCTGCTTTGCTTGAGCCCTATGTTCAGGGTGTCATGACCATCTCTGATTAGCCCAGTGACTCAAACTTGAAGTCTTTAGGGGAGGAGCCCAAGGACCCAAGGTCAGTGGCCAAGGAGGACCAGAGAGACCAGGGAGGACCCTGCATTGCAGAGGCACCTGCTGACAATAAGCCAGCATTGTCAGAGGCACCCTGCCTAGCGTTGGCAGATCCTACCTGCGATCTGGCAGGGGACTCCCAGGTCCTGCCTTCGATCTTCTTCTGTGCATGCAAAGTGCAATAATGTCACCCAGAAGTGACATCATTGCATTGCCAACACTGAGGGTGACGCTCTAGTTTTGGGGCAAAATGATGGGGCTTTATGCCTTCAAAACCATAGAGTTTGCACAAAAACAACAGTGTCACCCCCTGACGTCAACAACATGATGACATCACTTCTGGGTGATATCATAATGTCAGGGACATTGCCTGGCACTGTCCCCGTATGGGGGTGAGGCTTCACCTGTTGGCCAGCTGGCTGGCAGCAGGTCAAAGCCCCAAAGATCAGGGAAACCCCCACCCATACTGGGGTGTAATATAATGATGTTGCCAGCTATTCAAGTTATGTCAGTGCTTCCCTGGGGATGCTCTAGCATTTGTGCAAAACAATACAATTTTGCCCAAATGTCAGAGCATCCCCAGCATCCCCTAATGACACACTGACATCACTTCCAGGTGCATGGGGGGTCAGGACACACACGTTTTTTCCCCTGCTGGCCAGCTGAATGGCAACAGGAAGCTCCTTCTGCCAGCAAGTGATCCTCTACCATCAGCAGGGGCTTGGTAAGCCTAAGTGCAGGACATGGTGTTGGTAACAAATAAAGTTTGGGGGAAAATCTCCATGATATTCAAATCGTATCCAAGGATTCCACTATTGTAATACCAATTTTTAGTCCTTATTAATATCTTAAAATATGATCTCATTTCTTCCTCAGGATCTTTATTATCTAGAAAGTTATATTTTCCCTTAACAATTTCTTTGGGTGGTTCTGGGGAAAAAAATTGCCACAAAAAGAGACGGACAGGGAGACTGTACTTGACAGGATTCCTTCACCTGTCAGAGAGAGGTCCTGCCTTGATTAGTGTGGCTGCCATGTGTCACTCTTGTACAGTGTATTTATCATTTCTACTCCTGTGAGGGAGCAAAGATGTGATAAGAAAAATGAAGCTTCGAGTTATCTTTTTAATCCACGTACCTGGGATTACTTTCAAAGTGTGCACTTTCTCTTATCTCAAAGAATGTTCCATTTACTTTGGAATACAACATTCCAGCCAGAAATGTTGCTTTTTAAAAAAACTGTTTGGATAGATAACAGTTACAGAGGTATGGAAAGAGGAACTGCAAAGGAAGGGAGGATAGCGGGACACTGATAGCTCCGTACTCAGTCAGACAACAATTTATTTAAAATCTGTCAAGAAGACTAATAAATGTGTAATAAATTTAATTCAGTCCTGTCGTATCACAGTGAGCCAACATTCTTAACACAATGTAAAAGATAAGCTATGATAGGACTTTTATTATCACAGTATAATCAAATAACCACATTGGTTCTTTAAGATTATTGAACATAAAGTGGAAGCAATACAATTTCCCCCACTAAACACAAATCTGCTAATGAATTGTCTTTCTGAGGATAACTTCGTGAAGCTGAGATTATGATTTTAAGATGTACATTATCATAAGAATTCAATATACTTCAATGTACTTCATGCCAAAAAAAAAGACCTAAATTTACCACCAGGGTAGTTTAGAAAAACAGTGTCGGTACTTTACTATATTGATGTCTTTGTCTGAAATAGATGGAGGTTTGATTTAAGAATAACAACATTTGTGCCAAGTACAGCTATACTTACAAGTTTACAAGATGGAAATACCAGTATCAGCCAAGGAAATTCGGAATTAGAATGGCTGTATAGGATTAACACACATTGTGAATAACTCAGATAAAAGACAAGAGCTCTTCACAGCTAAAATTAAGCTCCACTTTAATCAGCAGATGGACACACTATGGAATGAAAAGAATTAGTAGAACACTTTCTTTCCACAAATGAAATCATTAATGTCATTATAAGAGATTGCCTGTTGGTCAACACTTTGCACATGTAAAAGCAAGGCTTTTGGTAAAATATCCTGACCAATTAAAATTTTATGCCAGTTGTAAGGTATTTCACTACAACTAGACTCTGGAAGTAAACTGAATGAGTTCAATAGTTATATACATATATAAGGGTTTTATATATATATAAAAATATTTCATAATCAACAAAAAACAAAAAAACCCCAGACATAAACACATACAGGTTGGGGGATTGAATTTATATCATTATTTTGTCCGATATGTTACCTCATACAGTATCTACTTGTATATTATTTATTTTTTCCACCATGTATTTTTATGTAAATATTTTTGCATTATTGTTAAAAGTATAGTTCATGCTCTCTTCAAATTTCAATGTGCAGTCATATAGTTTATTTGTTGTACTCTTCCAGCCATTTATAAAATCTTGACCATGTATTTTCAAAGCTTTCTTCATCTTTTCCTCTCAAAAATAAAGTTAATTTATCCATCTCTGCAATTTCAAGTATTTCGTATATCATTTCTTCTTTTGAAGGTGCTTCATTTTTCCTCCAATATTTAGCATATAAAATTCTTGCAGTAGTCAATACATGTATAATAAGGTAGGAATCTTGTTTTTGTACAGTTCTCAGGCTTTATAGTCAATAAAAACAATTCAGGTATAAAAGGTATAGTACATTCTAACACTTTTTATCTTGAAGCTCCTTGTAGATCCTGGTCCTCCTATGTTCTCCGGTTTCTCCTCTTCGTCGGTTTTCAGATCTTCTCAATGAGTTCTAATAAAATCCTCTGCCTTGAAAATTGAGTTGCTTCTGTATCTTTTCCCCTTGTAAGTGAAGAAGATACCTTCTGAAAGTAACCATCTATATGTAATCCCATTTTTTCTTAAGATGCTTGTGAGGTCCATGAATTCTTTTCTTTTCTCTCTCACTCTCCATGGAATTTCTTTTAAAATTTTTATTTCTGTGTCTTCTATTTGAAGAGAGGTTTCATTTGCTGCTTTGATAATTTCATCTCTTATTATTGTCTTGTGGAATCTTACATGTACTTCTCTAGGAAGATTTTTTTTTCTTTTTGCATACACTGAGATCACTCTATAGACCACGCCAATTTCATTATGGACTTCATCTATGTCTTCTGTAGCCATGTATTTGGCTAAAGTATGTGCTATCACAATTTCATCTTCTCTGGAATATTTTGAAATCTTAAGATATAGGTTGCCTTGTCCAATCCTAGCTTTATAAGAGCCTCTTCCATGGAACTCTGTTTAGAATTTACTGCTTCCAGCTTAGATTCTATTTCCTCTGATTTTTTCCACCTTACTTGTTATTTGGGTCAGATCAACAATTTCTTGTTTATTTTCCTTAAGCTGCTTCTGAACGGCTTCCATTTGAAGTGTCATTTGCTGCACAAGTGAATCTAAGTTGGTCTGCATGGGTTCCACAGCTGCTGTTACTGCTGTTTTAACAGTCACTGCTACCTGTGTTGCAGAGGTAGCAGGTCTTGCAGGTCTTTTATTGAAATTTGTGCCAAGGTGGTACTTACAGATTTAACTGCTCCTGGAGAAAGACCACCAGGAACCTTTTTTTAAAACTCTGCACCACTAGCCATGTTAAGCTAGTATGTTGAAAACTGAGAATCTCTCAGTCACCTTTTAAATAAAAACCTTTAAGATTGTGTTTACATAACAATTGTTACAGCCACATTAAGAGGGAGAGCTCTCCCAGTATCACAAACAAGGTTATCAACTGTTTACAGTACAGTTAGAATAAAATATACTTTTGAGGACAACAGCATACACAGACACAACAATACCAGAACTGCAGCTTGTGTTATGCAGGGATGATGTATGGAAAATGAAAGTGAATTCCAAATAGTTTATTAAATCCATCTTCTTTCTTCTTTTAAAGCAAAGAATAGATATTTGTCTTAATTTGTAATTCAAATAATGTTAAATATGTTTAATTACAGTCCATTTGGTGAAGTCTTCATATAATCCTAAATAGCTCAATTATAAATACAAGGAAGAGGAAGCTTCCATAAAAATAAAAAAAAACTTAGCCCAGGGGGGGGGGGAAGATGACAAAATGAATATTCCAATATTATAATCCACAACAGGGTCTTGTAGAGTTTAACAGTCTATCAAATAGTTCCCCAAAATCCACTGTTTCTTTCCTTTAGCCCAGTGAATTAATCAATAGTTCCCTTTTGCCTTCTCTTCCAAGCCACTTAAAAGGAAAAGTAGGGGGAAAGCTCTTTACCACTTAAGTTTTCTTATAGTTAGTCTTTAAAGGGCTTAAAGTTAAATCCAAATTTTCTTAGTCTTATTGCATTCATGAATACTCACGGTGTTCACATTCTTATTTGATTGCTTGTATGGGGTTTGCTAGGTTCCCCTTCATCCCGGTAGTCACAGCTAGGCATCCATGGCTACCATGGATGTTCTTGCCTGGGTCTTGCCTTGGGGCGAACCTGGTCTTCTACCCACTCACCACTGCTTGTGGGGACTCCAGGCTTGGGCTTCTCTCTGGGAAGCCTAATGGAGCTTGAGAGCCCTCAAGCTCTGCTGAAGTACCTGGCACTCTGGCTGCCTCTCAGGAACGAGTCCCCAAGCTGACCATTCTTGCCACACCAAAATTGGAAGCTCAAGTTCAATCGTTTTCAACCCATTTGTCAAATAATATGTCTGATAACAGAGCCAGCATGGTGTGGTGGTTAAGAGCAGTGGACTCTAACATGGAGAACCAGGTTTGATTCCCCATTCCTTGGGTGACCTTGGACCAGCCACAGGGAAGGGGGAGATTAGTTGTGGTACAGCTGAATAATTATTTTTGACAGGTCCATGTTCCCTTGAAAAGTTTCTTTTAAAGGTATTGTGAAAGGCTTGCTTGCAAATGAACACTGCTAAGGTGAAGACAAATGTAATATAAAACAAGGCAATGTGTATTTCACCATCATGGGAGCCAGTCATAACAGTGGACTGACTAGTGAGCATAACAGTGGATTGAATGTTGATTCAAGCTCTTAGTTTTCCTCCTTCTTGATCACTCTCTGCTGCCTCCTATGGCTGGAGAAAGTTAACCATGCTGGGATTGCACATGCAGCTCCAACGTTGAGCAGTTCAAATAACCCTTAGCATTTCCCTGACCCTATTATATTTATTAATTAATTAGATTTTTTCCAGTCACCACTCACCAGAAGGATCTCATGGCAACTTATATTATTAAAACTAATAGGGTAAAAACAACATAAAAACAAATAACAAATATAAAATATTAACATTAATATATGTGGCTATCACCATACTATGATTAAAACAGACCAAACATGTGGTTACCCTCTAAAGGCCAACTTAAATAATTCAGTTTTGCATGCTCTGAGGAAACTAAATGAATCCAGAAGACACAGGTATCATCCGAGAGTGCATTCCACAGGGTAGGGGCCACAACTGAGAAGGACCTTCACCTGATGACAGATAACCAAGCCATCCTTGGGCCAAGCTCCTGCAAGAGGCCCCTAGACAATGACTGAATTGAGTGTGGGGGGTTGCAACTGGAGAGGCGGTCCCATAGGTATGAGGGTCCCAGATTGTAGATCCCAGCCTGTAGATCCGCTAGTGATGTAGTGCTGCTTTTTTCACTTGTAATGCCAAGATTAGAAAGAACAAGTAGGGACCCATGATACTCATGGGGGGATCCCTTCCTCCTCTTAACTTTAATCCCTCCATCAGTGCTAGCTAAGAGAGGGAATGGATACCTTCCCCTGCAAATATCATGGCTCCTGCCCACCAACCGCTGTAGCCACTGCTACTGGGCTCTCCAACGCACCCCCCACTTTTGACATTGATCCTGGCAACTCCAGGCCTCTACCTCTGGTCCCACTGTGGCTTCCAAGTGTTCCAGCCCTAAAGATTCTGCCAGGCCATTGATTCTGATAAGCCCTGGGAGGCTCCAGACCTGCCATCACTCCTCCCCCACCATCACAGCTGAGACTCCAACAGAGGTAGGCATGTTATCTGCATGTGCACAGGCAATGCTTTTGTTTTTAGGAGGGAATTTACCCCCCATGTAATTTTTTTTACCAATTTCAGATTTTTCTGCAAGCCTGGGGGGGGGGCAAGTTTGGAGAAAAATCTTCCTTATCTCAATGTGGCTCCGATCCACAGATTTAGATATCTGCAGATCCACCCACAGTTGAGAAACAGATATATAGATGATGAGACAGGAATGCTCTTACTGGATTTGTAAATTCCATGTTCTAAAATATTAAAACTAAACTATTTTAAGGATATCACTCTTGTATATTAAATAAATAAAAGCCAGAAATAGTGTAGGTAGTCCCAGTTTCCACTTATTCACCTCTCTTTCAAATCAAATTTCTCAAAGGGCTGGGGCAAACCTAAAAAATGGCGGACCCTGCAAGACCAAAGGAAGCAGAGAAAAAAATCTGAACAGATGTTATTACCACATTTGAAATATGTCAGCAAGGAACTGGGTGTAATTCTCCTGGCTTTTAGGGGTGGGCTGTATGAGAGCTCTAAATGTATATTATCATCTATATTCATTACAACTCCAGCAGTTGCTTTCTCTAGCTCTCACCTAATGCACATGATCACAGAAGAAACAAACTGAAACAGCTATTCTATGATTACAGTGGGGAAGAAGGTATAGAATTTTGTAACTGGGCAGATGAAGCCAAGTCTATTGACAATTCCACAAATATTTTTTTTTAATTACCTTGTTTATAGAGAATGCTTTTTTGTTGCAGACAGTGTTTGGTGGAGGGCAAACCATTCAGGCAGATCTAGCTGTGTTTTTATCTTGGGTGTGGATTCTTAGGGCCAAACTAAACATGCTTGTTTTAAAGTGTTGGATCTAGGTTCCCCAAACTCAGCTCATGTTTCCTGCAGCCATGAGGCACCTGCAGGGAAGGGCTATTTTTTTTTTTAAAGGTAATCCATTTGGGCTCAACTCCACTCAGGCCTGTAGCCAGGATTTTTAAAGTCAAGGGGCATTTAAATTTCTTAGGGGGCACTGGCTAATCAAATTAATCCAGGGGAGAAGGCCGTGATGCTCTAGGCTGGATGGGAAGTCAGGGGGCCTTACCAGCAAGTCAGGGGGCCTAGCCCTGAGATGCCCCACTGTAACTACGGGCCTGACTCCACCTGTGGTGGATGAAGTCTCCTGCTTCCCCCTGCCTCACCTAGCTGTTTTCCCACACCAAAACAGTGCTGGGGGGAATTACTCCCCCTTTTTTCTGTTCTACATGGAGTATTCTGTGCATGTGGAACAGCAAAAAATAAATAAATGAGGAAATCCCCTCCCCCGTGCTGTTTCAGTACAGAAAAATAGCTCAAGGTGGAGGCAGGAGCCACTCCTTCTCCTGCAGCAGAATTCTGAGCCCAAAAAGTCTATTTTTTTAATGTTTTACTTGACGGCTGTGTGGCTGTTGGAAATCTGAGCTGGGTTGATCCAACTCTTTAGAAACAAGCACTTTTAGTTTGGCTCTCAAGCTGTTTTTGTGTGTTTGCAACTTATTTCTGATTTGTTAGCTGCCATGAGTCTCAGGGTATATGGTCAGGATAGATAAATATTTTAAATAAATTGAAAATAAAAACACTATACAAGATGTCCCCAGCTTACTTGGCCTTCCCGTGCTGTCACTAACCATGAAATGTTGCTCCTATACTGGATTTTGGAGCACAAGCTTTTGAAAAAATTGTGCCATTCCATTCAAAATGATTGGTCCACCAGAAATTAGAGCTGTTTGCTGAAGGGATGGTCCCCATACCAGGGGAAGAACCAATGGCTCTAAGATGCTAAAGTAATCATACTAGAATGGAATGGACTACCCATTCTCCTGATAACAGAACTTAATAAAGAGGTTGAAGAGGGTCAGTTTGCATATAATTTACACCCTTTCTGGATTTCTTGTACATCTATAAACATTATCAGGGTCCCGCAACAGGTGGAATTCTAAAAAGTCTTGATCTGTTTCATGACAACAGGGATTTGTTCAAATGTTTGGATGGTTTTATGTTGATCAAAATATCCACACAATGGGTCCACACACAGACAAAGGAACTCTTATACAATCCTGAGTGACGTCCCAGATATTCAGGGGGAAATGTAAAAAAAAAAGTTTTTTAAAACCCCAAATTATAAGAGCAATATCTGCTTCTTTAAGCATGCCACTGATTATTTCATTTAGAATCTTTTGTTCCTAATCACACCAGAATTAGTTACAAATGGAGCCCCCCCTTTTTAAATAACCTCTCCTAACTTATCTGGAAAAGGTTTTTAAAAGATGATATTTCAATAATATAGAATTCAGCACTGTATTCTGTGGGCTATGGAATAAATATGTAATTCTGTTATAATTGGATGATACAAGTGGAGACCTGTGAAGTCTTATGGAGGATCTCAATTCCCCGTTCCCTTTCTCCATCATGAGTTTTCTCTTCCCCACCCTGGCAGCACTTTCCCTTTCCATCTCTCTAAGCTACCTTGTTCTGTTATACCTACTAGCCCAGTGTCTCATTCTCTGTCTCTTCTTCCTGCTGTTTTTCTGCTTCCCTCACCCCATCTTCATCTTTCCCATTTTCCTTTTTTGCTCTTCCAGCTTTACCTCTCCTCTCTCCACCAAGCTGACACTAACTGAAACTTGGAAGTCTTAGCAATGTTATTTGGTGGGTTCTTAGCAACACTCATTGATATTTCCCTATCACTCAGCCCTATGTGTGTTCAGCTGCGCATATGTACTCTATACAGATATAAGTATAGAAGTTAGGAGTGGTGCCAAGGCAGTAATCTCTCTCTCTCTCTCTCTCTCTCTCTCTCTCTCTCTCTCTCTCTCTCTCTCTCTCTCTCTCTCTCTCTCTCTACACACACACACACACACACACACACACACACACACACACACACTCTGCAGTGGTCTAATTTTGAAGTCAGCAGTGAATGAATAACAGTTGTTTAGCCAAATGAATTATAAATTACTCCAGGTCACAGTTGCTGTCCAGGGTTGTCGAGACACCAAATAAAGATTCCCTCAACATCTCTCACATTCAGAAGTTCCAAATATCCAGGGTCTCTGCTATATCACCTGAAAGGATTTCATGAAAATGAGAAAACTGAATACTATCCAGCATCACATTCCATATCCCTGGATGAACAATAGTTTTATGTAGCTGTTAAGTGCCTTATGAGACAAAATTGAACCCATGAGCTGAAATAGCTCCAGTTCTAGAGTTTGATGTGTGAGGAAGGGAAACTGGTGCATCCACCTGGCAGTATCTCCGGTTTCTGCATAGATGTTGCATGACTAAACAGCAACTTGCTTATGATCAATTAGAGCATAAATGCCAAAGAAATGCATGCAAAATATGTGTATTGCCATGTTCAGAAGACATGCTGATTGTACATATTAGGAAAATCTATACTAGTTTTCCAGCTTCCTGGTGTTTCTGAACATAATGGACATAAAGTCTGGAAAAGGTTATATTGTTTGAAGGAAAGCTGGACAGCCATTCATAATATCAGATGAATCTTGCCTCTGTTGTATAAATGTCTTGTACAGGAAGTGAGCACTTTCACTCTGAAAGAGGTGCACAGAGACAGCTTAGCAGGCTAGGTGATATTCCTTGGATGCTAAGGGACCAAGTTTAAGACTCAGGTAAAGAGTCACAAGTATGGATAGAATATTCCATATAGAATATGGAAATCATAAACTGATCTCCAGTTAATCTTTGTCATTTAATGTGTGGTTTTTAAGCTATATAGTATATATTAAGAACCCAGGGACGGGGGGGGGGGGAAGCAAATGCTAATTTGCCAAGAGCAGCAAAAAAACAGCAACACTCTGGTTAGAAAAAATATCGAGCAGCAGTACTTTAAATACTACTTACACTTGGCAAGCATGGTATGATGGACACACATTTCCTAAGGCAAGTCCAAATGCTTCCCCTGTTCACATGTTTTTGTCTCTGATATGGTGAGCAATCACCTTGCTCCCTTCAACATACTACTCCACTGCTGTCAGTTTTTCTGTCTACTTTCATTCATTTATCCACTGCCGCCTTCACTCTGCTTGAAGACTACTCTGAGGCATCCTACTTCCAGTCTGTGTCAGAATGTCTTGACTTGACTTGAACTTAAATCATGAACATAAGGGGGGGGGGGAAGCCCTGCTGGATCAGACCAATAACCTCTCTAGTCCAGCATCCTGTCTCACACAGTGGCCAGCCAGTTCCTCTAGATGGCCAACAACAGGGCATAGAAGCTGAGGCCTTCCCTTGGTGTTGCTTTCTGGCTCTGGGATTCATAGGCTTAGTGCCTCTGAATGTGGAGGGGCCCCTCAGTCACCATGGCTAGTAATTAATTAATTAATTGTAGCTGGGGGGGATTGTTATACCTCTAATAGTTTCCTAACAGAGGCCCTTCTCATTTTCTTTTCTTTTCCTTTTGGTTCTAACAGGTTGATACTTAGGGTGTATAACAAAGAAAGATCGCCCTTTTCCCCTGCCAGGCTAGCAGGGACCAATAAACCTGTTCCATTCTTTAGGGTGGAAGTTATAGTTTTCATAGTGTTAAGGATAGGAGGTTTATTCTACACTTTTATTGAACTTTTTTCATTTTTAACTTTATTTTATATAAAGTTAATATTTTACTGTTAAGACTTCCAATTAGAAAAGGGTAGTAGGTAAGGCTCTCACAAGAAAACAGAACACTATCAAACAATGGCAAAGCAATACTTATTCTATACTTGGAATTGTAGAGGGCTCAGTAATCCCATCAAGTTTAGAAGTTTAGAACCAAAGAAAGACCAAATTTTTTATACCTCCAAGAGACACACTATAGGAAAACAGTTAATCAGGTATTAAAAAGTAAATGGTTTGCCCAAATTTACCAATCTCCAGGATCCTCAAAGGCAAGAGGAGTTGCCATCTTAATCTCTAAAAAATGTCCCATTTCACTGTGAAGCAATAAAAAGCGACTCAAGGGGTAGATACCTCTTTATTAGGGATAAACTCAGTGGAACTCCAATAATGATTGTTTCAATATATGCCCCAAATACAGACCAATTAGCCTTCATTCAAGAAACATTAGATCAATTAAATGTATTTCAACAAGGGGAAGTTGTGATTGGAAGCAATTTAAACTTTATTATAGATCCCAAATTGGACAAGATCCACAAATCAACTCAAGAATCACGAAAACTCACTCAGCCTACAGAGTTAAAATCTATTTTAGACAAACACAGCTTAGGTGGTATATGGCGTACACTCAATCCCGGTGCTAGAGAATTCACTTATTACTCAACAGTCCATGATACATATTCAAGAATAGATTTTTTACTAGTTTCCAAATCTTTATTAAATCAAATACCATCCTCTGACATTGGAAACCACACTACTGCAGACCATGCATGGGTTTCATGTCATTTACTGGATAAATCCCAAGATGGAAAAGGCCCAAATTGGTCCTTAAATAAATTATTGCTACAAGATGAAAAAAAAAGTGAGATCATTGCTAAGGAAATCAAAGAATATTTTGAGTTTAATATGAATTGTGATGCATCCCAAGAAAACATTTGGTATGCATTTAAAGCTGTGATGTGTGGTAAACTTCTTTCAATAGCAACAGCTTATAAAAAAGAAAGGAATAAGATTATTTTAGAATTAAAAAACAAAATCAACACTCTGTAAAAACAACATATGAAATATGGAGGAAATAAACTTCTAAGAAAACTTAATCTTGAACATAAAAAATTGGAAGCCTTAGAAATTTCTAAAGTACAAAAGTATCTTTTATACTTAAAACAAAAATACATCACAAAAACACAAAAATCTTTAAGTTGGCTATGCTCTAGGATAAAACAAAAACTATCTTCTACATTAGTACACTCTATTAAATCCCCTTAAGGTAATTTATTAAATACCTCTAAGGAAATTACAGATACCTTTTATGACTATTATGCTAAGCTTTATAAATCTGACAATATGGATAAAAAGGCAATTCAGGATTACTTAGATTTAACTCATTTTGATGTTAAACTCACTGAGGAACACTGGACTTTTTTAGATCAGTCTATCTCAGAAGTACAATTGAATAGGACAATAACTAAAATTCAAAATAATAAAACACCGGGCAGGAAAGGCATCCCTATAGAATTCTATAAAAAAATTCAACTATTAATTACTAAGTCATTGACAACTACTTGACTAAAGGGACAATGCTAAAATCATGGACAGAAGCTAAGATGATAGTCATCCCCAAAGAAGGCAAAAACTGATTCATACAGACCTATATCTATTTTCAACTATTATAGCCTCCAGTTTAAACTTGATAATGGCCAATTACATCCACTGTGACCAAGCAGGATTTATCCCAGGAAGATTTTTGTTAGACAACATAAGAAAAACACTGAATATTGTACATTACTGTAAACTACATAAGATAAATTCAATGCTGTTAGTACTTGACACTGAAAAGTTTTCAATAAATTGGAGATATCATTTCTCATAGCAGTCATGTCGTGAATGAAATTTGATCCAAACATCATGAGATCTATCGAAGCACTCTGTCAATCACCTTCAGTTCAAATTTCTATTAATAATTTGATCTGATGATTTACACTTATCAAGAGGCACCCGTCAGGGTTGCCCTTTGTTACCAATACTGTTCACCATCTCTCTAGAACCAGTGGCTTATGCAATCAGACAGGATCCGAATATACAAGGTATTAATATAGGTTCTAGCTCATACAAAATTAGTCTTTTTGTGGACGATGCAGTTATTTATATAAGCAATCCAAAAATCTCCTTAAAACACCTAATGGATAGAATTCAAGATTTTAGTAAAGTCTCCGGTTTTACAATCAATCATTTTAAAACTGAACTTCTCTCAATACATTTACTGCCAACCAATAAAAGAGATCTCTCACTTCAGTTCTCATTTAAATGGGTAGTTAATTCTTGGAAGCATTTAGGAATCCAAATACCTTTGGATCTTGGAGACTTATTAGATTCAAATTTTAAAAAATCTCAGTAAATCAGTAATCAGCTCTTTAAATAATTGGTCAAAATTGAAATGAACTTTGTTAAAGAAAATTGAACTGATAAAATCTATAATTTCCTCTAAATTCCTATTTCTATTTCAACATATTCTGATTTATATAAAAGACAAGGATCTGCAACAATGGCAAACTACAATCGCTAAATTTCATTGGGATAACAAAAGACCAAGAATTACTTTTAAATTATTAACTAGACCAGTAAAAATGGGAGGTTTGGGTCTTCCAAATGTGAAGGAATATTATGAAGCCTCACAATTAAAAAATGAGCTATATTACGCCTCACCAGATTCCACAAAGGCCTGGGTTCAAATTGAGAAGTCTTACGTCCTTCCGGCTTTGATGCATGGGACTATTTGGAACCCTTCTAAAGGTAGACCTAAATTATTGGATCTTAACCCATTCTTAAAACTTACATTAGATATCTGGGACAAAAATAGAGGTACTTTGGCCCCTGACATCTTACACATGGCCTCATTTCTGGGACAAAACTGGTTTCTCCCTGGTAGGAAAATTAACTCTTTAAAAAATTGGAGGAGTATAGGAAAATTCCGTATAGGTGATTTATGTCAGAAAGGCAACCCCTGGGCACCAAACCAACTAGAACTCAAATATAATTTCAAAATTCCATGGTTTCAGTCTCAACAAATTTCCCACTTAATTGCAACCAATGATCTTCTTAATCAAGCGAATAAACCTCTTACCAAATTTGAACAACTGATAAAAAAGGATGCAGCAGGAAATAAAGGAACAATTTCAATATTTTATAAAGATCTCAATCACTTTTGAAAAATGAAAAGTTTGTAAAGGAGATGAAAGAGTTTAAATATTTCTTTGTTGAAAACATACAATCAGATAGGTGTAGAACTTCATCTCTGGTCATCTCAATTTGGCTCAGTTCTTCTTTCCCTTCCTGAAAACAGGGGCTGTGGCATGGGTATGTGCCCCACACTTTCCTCAGTGAATACAGAAGCAAAAAAAAAATCAGTGAGCTTCTCTGTCGTATCTTTGTCTTCCTTTGTCATTCAAAAGTCCCACTGTTTTTCTGTCTGGCTTCCTGCTCCAGACATATTTTTTTTTTAATGTTTATTGTTTGTCTTGAGGTTTTAGCAACCTGCTCCTCAAAATATATTTTTCATTCCTAATTACTGACTTACACTTTTTTGCCAGAGCTTGTGGTAATTCCTGTTCAATTAATCAGGGACAGACCTTCCACTTTCTAAAAGAAGCCTCTTTACTTTTTATAGCTTCCTTGACTAACATTGTTAACCACACATGCCTTCTTTAAGACTCGGCAGTGCCTTTCCTAACCTGTACAATGAATTCTATTTGGGCTTCAATTAATGTGTTTTTTAAATAGCTTTCAAGCATTCTCTACGGATTTGACTCTCTCGTGTTTCCCCTTCAGCTTTTTTACTATCCCCCTCTTTTTTTTGTAAACTTTCTTCTTTTGAAATCAAATGTTACCTTTCAGGAGATCCATTGAACTGAATGCTAAACCTTAATAGCATTGTGGTCACTGTTTCCAATTGGTGTAACAACCTCTACATCTTGCACCAGGTCTTGAGACCCACTCAGAACCAAGTCCATGAACACTGCCTCTCTGATTGGCTCTACAACCAACTGTTCCAGTGTACAGTTATTTATGATATCTAGGAATCTCATTTCTACAGCACGACTCCAGTGCATGTTTACCTAGTCAACATGAGAGTAATTGAAGTCTCCCAGTATAATAACAGTATCTGCTTTAGTCACTACCCTTATTCTCTACTCCATCTCAAAATTACTCCATCAAGGGTTTGATCAGGTGGGCAATTTTACACCACCCTTTGTAAGTAATGCTTAGGACCCAGTATTTCCACCCATGTAGCTTCTGTTCATAAGAACATAAGAGAAGCCAATTATGGATCAGGTCAATGGCCCATCTAGTCCAACACTCTGTCACACAGTGGCCAAAAATAGCAGGGTGCCATCAGGAGGTCCAGCAGTTGGGCCAGGACTCTAGAAGCCCTTCCACTGTTGCCCCCCAAGCACCAAGAATACAGGGCATCACTTGCCCCAGCCTGAGAGTTCCTATCTATACCTTGTGGCTAATAGCCACTGATGGACTTCTGCTCCATATCCGTATCTAATTCCCTCTTGAAGCTATCCATGCTTGTAGCCACTGCCACCTCCTGTGGTAGGGAGTTAATTTCCCTGATGTTTTCTAACTTATTTGATTCTATGGCCTCTTTGATGTACAATGCAACATTACCACCAACCTGTCTCATCCTGCCTTGCCTATAGAGCTTATACCCAGGAATGACTGCATCTCATAGATTTTCCCCATTCCATCATGTTTCTGAAATACATACTATATCTAAATTGTCAGTGAACACCAAGCACTCCAAGTCTTCCATCTTGGCTCAGAGACTTCGAGCACTGGCATATAGACACCTATAATGTGTTTTCATCTTCAGTAACCCTTGCCTCCCTTGGCCCCTTAGTTGCCACTCAGTGTTCTCTCTAAACTGTGCTAGGGGGCACTGGCACACAACATTTTAGTTGGCAGTGCAGTCTGCAAGAAAACTGAGAACATTTTTCCCTCCATTGAAAACAATGGAGGATGGGGGAACCTCCTTCTGGGGCTCATAGAATGGACCCCCCAGTCCAATCTTTTTGAAATTTGAGGCAGGGGGTTGAGGAGCAACTATGCTGCAAATTTGGTGCCTCTGCCTAAAAAAAACCCAGGCCCCAGAACCCTAGAAAGTCCCAGAACGATTCCCCATTATAGCCTATGACCCTCATTGACTATAATGGTCCCCATAGGCTATAATGGAGCCGGGGGAAAATCAATTTTTTTGCACACCCCTATTATGCTTTCTCTATGATTTGTAAGCTGCCTTGAGTCGCAGGGAAAAGTGGGATATAAATAATTGAATAAATAAGTAGTTTGGGCAAGCAACTTCATGTTTCTTAGGTTAGGCAGGGTTCTGACAGTGATTGTTCCACCTCTGTTATATTTAACCTGTAATGCTGGTTGTCATAGTTCACTAAGAAAAAAAATAGTTTCCTGTGCCGCCCCCCCCCCCAGTGCTGGTATATTTTCTAAGGCTCCGCGCAAGGCAACAGTCTGAGGCCAGGTATACCAGCAGGTCTACCTGGTAGGCCAGGTCTACCAGGCTGGAGACTAGTAGACCACTTCTGCAGAGGCCAGATTTACCAATATAGTGGAAAGGGGTGGGTAGAGCTGTTCTCCGGAGGCCAGGTCTACCAGGATAGTGGAAAGAGGTGGGTAAACCTGTTCTCTGGAGGCCAGGTTTACCAGTATAGTGAAAGGGGTGAATAGACCTGTTCTCCAGAAGCCAGGTCTACCAATATAGTAGACTGGTGCTGTTAGACCTGTTCTCCTGAGACCATTAATATAGTGGAAAGGGGTGGGTGATACTTGACTTCATTCTGTTTTCTCTTATAATGTTTAACTTATTCTTAAAATATGGTTTAAATGTAATTTAAAAGCATTTATTCTGATATTTTTACAAGGTTATAGAAATATTCTTCTAAAAGACTAATTTACATGATACTCAAATGTAGGCTCATTCACAATTTTCATGCTACTAGATTTTTTCACTCACAAGGTAGAATTTCTGCTCACCACACTGTGGAGCTTAGATGGCCTCAGTCACCATCGTGCCCTCACTTCCAAGTTCTATTACACATCTATCAACATTACCCAGTTCTAGTACTTATTACCTCCCATCTTCAAGCTAAAGAGACAGAGCCCTGTGTTAGCAACAGTATAGTCTGAAATATAGATGCCCTGACTGGGTTTTCTATAGTGCTTAAGAGAGCTGTGATTGGTTGCAACCGTTGTTGGTGCCCTAGGTTGTACCTTGCCTGTGTATGCATTCTGACAGTCAGGCAGGCAGCTGGATTTTGTTTTTCATCCCCATTGTATTCAGCGAGAATGCTTACATTTATGCCAGTATTTTTTAGTGGTGTACCGTTCTGTCAGTGGTGGTTGTGAGCGTAGAATACTGTTTAGGTCTCACTACCCTCCTAGTTTGCCACCAGTACTGTCCATTTTTTTATCCCTCTGCTGGTACAGCTGTGTGACAACACCAGATTTGCCCTGGCACAGCGTTATGTCTGCGTGGGACATAATTGTTATCCTAAGTAGTTTACAAACCAGCTTTGGAATGATGCTGTTAATTACCACACACAAACACACACACACAATGTGTTAGTTAGTTTACCTTTATTAGCATTATAAAAGGGAGAACATTAAACAAACACATAAAAGAACTAAATGAATCACAAATTGAAATGTCCCAAACTTATAGTACATTACTTTGTATAACAGCAGCAACATATAAAAACTTTGCCACTGAATTAGTTATGTTGTCATCAGTGTTATTAAGCAGAAAGAACAATTTATATGTGTCAGGAAAATCCATAATGCTGGATAAAATTGGAGATAAAATGTTGTTGTTTTTCAGTTGCACAGTCAAGTCCACCTCTTTGCGACTCCATGGACCACCTCACACCAGACCCTCCTGTCTTCCGTCATGCTCCAGAGTTTGCTTAATTTCATGTTCATTGCATCAATGACACTGTCTAACCATCTCATCCTTTGCCATCCCCTTCTTCTTTTACCTTCAATCTTTCCCGGCATCAGCATCTTCTCCAGTGAGTGTTCCCTTCTCATTTGGTGGCCAAAGTATTTGAGCTTTAGCTTCAGTATCTGGCCTTCCAGGGAACAGTCAGGGTTGATTTCTTTTAGGATTGACTGATATGATCTCCTTGCAGTCCAAGGGATTCTCTTTTTATATATATAAAAACCCTCCTAAAGAGGAGAGAATTTTATTGCTTTTTATAATAAGAAAAAGGTAGGGTATATAAGTGGATTAAGAAAAGGATTGAGTGAATTTTTCTGTTAAAGGATTAGTTTCAGTTAATAAAAATACCGTTTTAGGCAACCGCCGTGGTTGGAAGGTCTTCTTTTCACATTTCAAAAGTCCAAAATAACTCTGTTAGTAAGTTAGTAAAGTCCCTTGGGGTTAGTTATTAATCAGCTCCTTTCTGACATTTCACGAACAGCTATTTCTTATATTGTCTTCTTTTTGTGTCTCTCAAATTGTAAGATGGGCCCTCTTTAGCCTTCACGTCTCCCGCTCCGGCACCTCCCTCCTCTGGGTCGCTGTCCTCTTCGCTGGTTGATTCCGACCAAATTGCGAGTGCTGCATCTTCCTCTGTACTGGCGTGTCTCTTCAGAAATTCTTGTGCTTTGAAGACGGAGTCAATCTTCTCTCTTTTATCCTTATACTTAAACACCAGCCCTTCGGGGAAGGTCCATTTATAAACAGTCTGATGCCTTTGTAGAAATGTGGTCATCCCTTTATATGCTTTCCTTTTCATACGGATTTCATAAGGAACATCCTTCAAGGTTCTAATAGTCTGCTCCCCAATCTTCAGGGGCACCACTGAAACTGCACGTAAGATTTGATCTCTGGTACGTTGCTTAGTGAACTTGACAACCACTTCTGCTGGCAGATTATTTTTCTTTTTAAAAGCGGAATAGGCTCTATAAACCGTATCCATCTCTTCTTTTAATTCTCTCGCTTCTCTGCCAGTTAAGGGTGCCAAGGCATTCGCCAGTATGGACCTGAGATCCTCTTTCTCTTCTTCTTTGATGCCCTGAAAGTGGAGAGTCAGATTAGATTTCTCCATCTGCAACGTTAAAATCCTTTTTTCTTGCATATCCTGATGCTTTTCTAGTTTGTTGACCCTTTTCTTTATTTTCCTGGCATCTTCCGTCGAGACCAGACACTTTTGTGCGATCTCCTCCATCCTTTTTGCTGTTTCCGTTAATTGTTTTTGTTGACTGTTGAGAACACCTTCCATGTTAGTCAAAGTTTCGCTAATTTTCTGCATTTGCTCCAGCAGAGGGTGCAGTAGCTCACTTTTCTGTTGATTGACAGCAGGCTCTGGGGGGGGTTGCCCAGACCGGAAGTCCCTCCTCCCTTCTTTTCCGGCTTTTGTGGGACCTTTTGAAAGCCGACATTTTCCCTGTTTGTTTACTTTATCAAAGTTCGTGCCGCGTCCCTCAGGAGACCAGCTTACTCTTGATCTTCAATGAAACCCCACAGGTACTTTCACCAACACTTTTTCCCCTTTACCCCCCTTCGCTTTTCCTTTGAAGTCTCGTTTCTCAAAGGGGGTGGGGATTCCTCCCTCCTCCCAGCCGCTTATCCGCTTACAGGGGGATTCGCATTTTTCGCTTCAAAGTAAACCTCCAACTCACGATTCGATGCCTGTTCTTCTTTTTATGTTAATTCACATCGCTTATCTTCACTCCTGGAAGTCGGTGGCGTTGCTAAGTCCCATATGGGCACAACGCAGCGGGGCCGATTGGGGCGGGGAGAAAGCCTCAATTTCCCGGCTGTCTGCCAGCAAAGAGGCTACTCCCCAAGTGCCCCCGGTTCGGAGCCTTTGCCTAAGGCTCACTAGGGTCTTTCGTATATGTGAAGACCCCCCCAACCACACATGGGCTAACCATCTCCGGGAGCGTCCCGAGAGGTGGCCGCCATTCGCTCCGCCAAAAACCGAAACTCCCATTCCAAGGGATTCTCAAGAGTTTTCTCCAGCACCATAATTCAAAAGAATCTATTCTTTGGTGCTCAGCCTTCTTTGTGGTCCAGCTCTCGCAGCCATACACTGGGAATACCATTGCTTTGACCATATGGTTCTAACTGTTGCTTCTTGGCCCTTATACATGTTTCCCAAGATACAGGTTTCTCAAGAGATGTGTGAGGTAAAATACTTTGTCTATTATTATTATTATTTTCCAAGCAGAAGAAACAATGACAGGTTTTATAAATTGAAAGGAAATCATTACATTAAACACTTTTTCTTTTATTATTACAGGCAGTCCAAACTCTACCCCTCAAATCTACAGGTCTGGCCCTTCCCTTAGGCAGCACCTGGAGATCTCCAAGATCAGTTCTCCTGGAGAAAATGGTTGCTTTGGGCAATGGACTCTATGGCATTATACCCTGTGGAGGTCCCTCCACACCCCAGACCCTGCCCTCCCCAGGCTCTACCCCTTAAATCTACAGGTATTTCCCAACCCAGAGTTGACAACCCTGTAACTGGCTATGGAACTGCTACCCAGACCCTTGGAACCCAGAAGACATGGCATAGGGGGAGGTGCTTTTCTGCCTTTGCTGCAACTGCATAATCCCAAATCAACATAAGTCAGGGGTGGAGGGAACCATACCTGTTACCATGAGGCTGTCCTCCCATACTACCCACTTGAGGCAGCAAAATGACTTGAGACAGCCCTGCCTTATGGTCTCTACATGGGGCTGCCTTTGGTGCATTCGGAGGCTGCAGCTGGTGCAGAATGCAGTGGCCAGGTTGATGATGGGTCTCCCCAAGTGGAAGCACATCCAGCCTGGGCTGGAAGCACTGCACTGGCTGCCAATAGCATACCGAATCCGTTTCAAAGTGCTGATATTTGCCTTTAAAGCCCTACATGGCCAGGGGCCGACTTACCTGAGGGACGGTCTTTCCCCATATATACCCCCAAGAGCACTTAGGTTGGGGACACAACATCGCCTGGTGATTCCAGGCCCCTGGGAGGCAAGGCTCGCTGTGACCAGGGACAGATCCTTTTTAGTGGCAGCCCCTACCTGGTGGAATGAGCTCCTGGAGGAGATCAGGGCCCTGTGGGACCTTATGCAGTTCCTCAGGGCCTGCAAGTCGAAGCTCTTCTGCCAGGCTTTTGCATAGGGGCCGCCACTGCCAACACTACTGATGGGGTGGATAACTACGGGGCTAGGGACAGCCCCAGAAAGATCTTTTTTAACATCACGTGGCACTGATACCACTGGACTTACTTGGGACCAACTACAGGACAAGATCACCCCCAAAGAACTGATTGTTACCATCATGAGATGTATTCGGGGACCATCCAGTTTCATGGAGCACTTTACTGTATGTGTGTTATCTAATGGTTTTATCATTTTTATTATGTTTTATGTGGGCTTTGCCCCTGTAAGCCGCCCTGAACCTGCTTGCACGGAGGGCAGAGTAGAAATGTCAAAAGTAAATAAATAAACAGAAGGAAATAAACATGGCTTGCCTCCCTCTATTTTCCCCTTCCCTCTGCTGCCCCACCAGTCACAGCCGGGACACTCACCTGGAGCTTCCTTCTAAAACTCATTGTATTCCTTCCCACAATGGGCCTTACTCCTAGTATTATTATAATTAGGACACTCTAACAACACATGAGGCATTGTTTTAAGCGTTCCATTTAAACAAGGAAATGTCTGTTAGTAAGGTGTATACCCTGAAATCTTCAGGTTAAAATCACTGAAGGTAAAACATTGAACCTAGCAAGAGAAGAAATTCTATGAAATTTTGGGAGTCTGTAGTTGGTAGAAATAACTAGAGAGAAGTCCTACAGTGGGAAGTATCCCATGGCTAAGGGGAGAGCAAGTATTATTGGCTGCATTGTACAGACTGGCTAGCTCTCCCTTCAATACAAACACACAGTGTACATACTTCTAAAATAGTACAGTGCATAGAATTGCTACAACAGTGTACTTTTTCTGCTTGTCAAAACAGAAATCCAAAAGCAAACTGTTGTGTTTTCATTAGTGTATATGGCTTTGATGATAGTACAAGTGACCTTGAGTTCCTGCTGACACCACAGCAAATTATTTGTGCTGTGTGCTATTGACTTTGACTTGCAATATGTATGCTATTAATGCTGGACTCATTGCTGAGGCTGAGTAAACAGAAATAATGCAAAAACATCTGCAGCAGTGATTCAACTATAAAATATTGGCTTAACATTGCACTGTAATCAAAACTACGGATTAAACCAAGACAGTTTCTTGAAAATGAGAAGCTAATTGAAGAAAAATGTGACTATGAGATATGATTTTTTTTACATTGAGCAGTTTGTTAATTTTGACAATGGAAGTACCAAAACACAGAAAATCTTTATCAGACTGACATGATTGCAAGCGTATATATTCTTCCTTGGGAATATTACTTTCTGAACACACATGACAGGATTGGTCTATATGTTATCTGCCCTACTAATAATGACTTCTTCGTTTGTTTGTGTAGCAGGGTTGAAGCTGCCATTTTCCTTCCATGGTAGCCCTGCTGAAAATGGCAAGACAATAATTAATGACTGCAATCCTAAACATACTTACCAAGAAACAAATCCCATTTTTTTCATGATAATTTAACATGGCTACAAAGATAGCCCATGATGTCTATTCTGGCTTTAGCTGCTCTTTATTTAAAAATCCTGGGTAAAGAATCCTAAACTCCTGTTTGCTTCGTATGTATTGACTATGTGACAAGCTCTTTTCAGTTGTTATGACTTCGGTGCTCTTACCTCATCTTTTTTGTATGATTTTTTTTATTCACTCATTTGCCATTTTGTATGAATAGGGTAATAAATCTATTTTCCAGCTTCAGGACACATACTTGGTGAAGCTGTAAAATACCTTTGTTGCCCTACTCACACAAAATGGAAAATATGTGTGTTGTCTTGTTCATACAAAGTGGTGAACACACATACTGAGTTCATTGCACATTGCTCACTCTCCCAGTATACAAAGTAAGACTGTCAAAATCATAATGACTGAAAAGGGCTAATGTTTAAGTCTATTGTATAAGCAACTAATTGGATAGTGATAGAGTTGATCATGCTCATAGGACTATAGAGGTATGGGGATTCCCCCACTACCACCACCACCATGGTTCAGAAAAATCATTGCTCCACTGTTACTTGCATTGGGGCTATCAGATTACCATTATCCTTTGTTTATGCAGAAATAACTCAGCAGCATAGTCAGACAAAAAAAATCATAAAAATTTAGGTACCAAAAATTGGCATCTACTTATACCTTTTTTAAGATTCATAACTGATTTTCCAGAGAAGGGTCTCTGTCACCTGTATGTTGAGTAGAGGTGTACGCCTAAAAAAATGGTCAGATCCAGATTTCAGGGAGGGTAAGATTAAGGGGATTTTCCCCCCTGGGGGAATGTGGCAGAACAGAGTTTTGGAACCTCTTTATAGAAACAAAATTCTCAAAAAATGTTTAAAAGTTCATGATATTGTTTCAAAGAATCTTATGTGTTTTCGCCTTCATTTCCCTCTTGAGAGTTCCAGCACCTCTCTGGGGTTTTGGGTCCCAAATATGGGTTTGTTATTCAGATTCAGGTTTTTTGAGGATTCCTATATTATTCAGGTACATTATTTCCTATAGGGAACCTTTTTTTGGGGGGGGGTTGGTGGGTCTGGAGTGGCTGTTTTTCAAATAAGTGACACCAACATCTAGCAGAGCTAGTCTTGTCTACTAAAGAGCCCCCAGGTTTCAAGTAGATTGGATAAAGAGGATCTGATTCTATAAGCCCCTGAACAAGGTGCTTCCAGCCATCCCATTGTTTCCTATGAGTAAAACTTCCATGCTTTCTCCAGGGCACAGAATAGTCAAATGCACAACAGCAAGCAAAGCAACCATTGGCCAAAAGCTTCCCAATGTAAACAGAACCAATAAGCCCAACATAACCAATTCAGAATCGGGGAATCCCTGCAGGACCACAGACCAGTGTGGCAAGCCCAACAGAACCAATATCACACCAGAAAATCAAGTCAAACCAACTTAACCAAGGAACACTGTTGCAAGCCCAACAGTTTTCAAACCAGAGAATTCAAGTCAATATCAAACCAGAGTATCCAACCCAATGTCAAACCAGAGAATCCAGAGCAAAATCTTAAGCAAGGGACACTGTTGCAAGGCCAACAGAACCAATTTCAAACCACAGAATCCAAGCCAAATCAACCTGGCAAGCCAATACCAAGACCTAGCAAGAAGGCACTGACACAGACACATTGTAAAATTGAAGAAAAACAGTTCTGGGAGCCTTAAATTGCTGGGCCCCAATATTCTTTAATACTCCCAAATATTTCTGAATTTATTCAGAACCCATTTCCTGGTACCCAAAAAATCTCAAATACCATCTAGATACCCATATATATATATATATATATTAAAAAAACTATTTTTTGGTGGTGTAGATTTTTGGACTGAAAATATCTGAACACACATCCCTAATGTGGAGTATAGCTGGTGTTGAGCTAGGGAGATCAATGACATAGCATTATCTTTGGACATTTTTTTGTGTGTGTTTTTGTGCTGTCCAGGGTGTGTTTAGTGGAAGAAGGAAATGATGGTTAGTGTCTGGATGCTGAAAATTGTATTCCTGTCCCGATCCTACCGGCTCAGGACTGGGTGACCCCTCCCCCTGACAGCCCGCGGTCGCGGGAACCCAAGCCCCACATACCTGTCTGGCCCTCCGAACGGGGGCAAGAGAAGGGACCAAGCCGCGCGTGACAGGGGAGCCAACGGAGGCCCCATTGACCCCCGGCAGCCAGGTAGAAACGGAAGAGCCCACAAGCAACGCCGAGCCCCTCGGGAAGTGAAGGAGCAGGGAAACGAACCCCGCGAAGGCTCCTGCGTGACCCAGAGGCTGCAGGGCGGCAGCACAGCCCTGAGGCCGCTCGAACTGCTGCCGGCACAACAGTCTCTTGCCCCACCCAGCTCGGCGTCCTTCCTAAAGAAGGAGGGCGGGGCTGGAATGAGGGAGGGGGTAACCGGGGAGCACTGGGGGGTGCTGGGAGCAGGAGGAGGAATAAAGGACAGGGAGGGAGTGAGGCCAGGGAGGAGAACGGTGCTGGAGAAATTGGGTGCATGGTGCAGAGAACTAGAGAGACCGAAGCAGGACCCATTTCCCAACACACAGGCAGAGGGGCGCTGTACCACAGGCAGAGGGTGCTTACAACCTGGTCCCCTGCCGGTCTGAGGCCTCTCCCTCTCCTCCCCTCCTTGGTGATCCTCTCGCTTCCAGGACCTCCACCCCGCCGGCTGACCCCGGGAGGCCACGGCGACTGGAGGCACCGACCCGTCCCAGCAGATGGAGCATGACAATTCCATCCTGACTCCCCCCCCACTGCAATATCCCATAACTAGGCCTTGGAAAAGATTCCTCTCTGCCTAACTGATAATTTACAGTGCAATCCCATGCAGATTTCCTCAAATCTAAGATTATTAAAATAAATGGACTCAGATGGGAGTATTTCTGCATAGGATTGCATTGTAAGAGAACTACCAAGTGACATTGTCCCAGCCTCAGACTTCTACATGTAATATGAGATAACAATTCTAGCTTTTTAAAAAGGATTGTTGGAGAACACACTGATATATTTGCACTTATAGCACCTGGGAATAGAACTCCACACACAGTTGTTACTACAAACATTGTCCTTGAAAGTGTATTATCCACATTCACTACCAGTCTTTATTTTCCTTTTATTTGCACTTGATCTATTACAGGGGTGTCAAACATGTGGCCCACAGGCCAGATCAGGGCCCAGAATGCTTCTATCAGGTCCCCACTGTCTCCTGCTTCTTCTTCCAGTTCTGCTGCTGCATCTAGCTTGCTTTGCCAGACTCTGTCAATCACTCTCACCCTTCCAGGGGGAGACAGAGAGAACAAGCCAGAGCATGTTTCTTGACCAAGCTGCCTCAATTGCACAGGAGACAAAGGCAAGTCCCTCTTCCCCTCAATTGGCTAAGGCTCCTCCCCAAAGGGAAGGAGGGAGGGAAGGAGGGAGGGAGAGCTTGCTTTGCTTGGTGCCTCAATTGCCTGGCAGAAATACAAAGCACCTCTAAGGCCAACAAATTTGTGTGCCTTGCTACAGTGTGTGTGTTTTGTTGGGCTTCTTATGCTGTGGCTTTCCTGGGTGCAACTGGGTTCCCTCCCCCTTTTCACTGTATTCATGCCCTTGTGATCCATTCTTTCTCGGTAGGAAAGCAATGTGAACTTTTTAGATTAGGAATAACAATGTCAGTGAGGTGGATTAGGCTGAGAGTGTGTGTCCAGACCAAGTTCACCCAGCACATTTCCTTTGGGGATTTTGAACATAGACTTCCCAGATAGTAGGCTGATACTGACCACTGAGGAAGACTATAGTTTTGTATAGCTCTCATTCTGTGTCATGGTGCCGTCTCATGTTCTTGACCAGCACAGAAAACAATTTATGTACAAAAGTGCACAATGCTCAGCCATTTCATGTTTCCCCGTGGGTCCTAGGCTCAGAGCTCTGAGCATGAGTTTTCTGTAGTGAATGTCAATAAATCAAAAGTAGGTTTGCAGCTTACAGATATACACTTGAATAGCATACTCAAGATTGCAACAGCACAGACATTTTGATGCAATAATTCAGAGCAAGAAGTGTCAGTTATCAGACAGTGCTAAATAAACAAAATATTGCAAGAATGCTAATGTTAAGCATGGTTTTATTTTAAGTTAAAAAAAACCTTTGTGTTTGTGTCCTTTATATCTCCACTACCTGGCATTACATTTTATGACACACATGGCTTGGCCCAACAACGTCCCATTTATGTCAGATCTGGCCCTCATAACAAATGGGTTTGACACCCCTGATTTATTATATACAATGAAACTCCTGGTAAATTACTGTTCTTCTTGCAGATAGCTGATTCATTCATGAGTTAGCTCCCATCTCCAGGAACCTGGAGGGCAGGTCTAAGAAGCACTCTAAAATGCTGTTGACTAAAGTTGAAATGACAATATATACCTGTAACTATGTTGATTCTCCATTGGCTAAAGAAGAGAAGCAGACAAAAGGTAACTCATTATTCAAATCAGTGGCAGATTAACCGTTAAAAAGACTAAGCACGTGCTTAGGGCACCAGGGCCAAAAGGGGGCATCACAAAGTTGGGGGAAAGGTGAAAACAAAAGAAATGAATGAAGATTTGGAAAAAAAAATGATAAAACTAGTGCAAATTGATCATGGTGCACCCTAGGGTTATCTTCTATTTTTTTGTTGATGAGGTGCAGTGTCATAGGCTATGTTTAAAAGTAAAATGCATATGTTTAAAAGTAAAATGATGGTGCCAAATTCAGTTGTCATGACAGTCATTTCAATGACGGGGGCACCAAAAGGGGGGCACCAAGATTGATCAGTGCTTAGGGCACCAGTGAGCCTTAATTCGCCCCTGATTCAAATAATATAATGATGATTACATAGAGACCATAAGACTCCATATCAGTGCACCATACTCTGTATGAGAACATAAATTAAAAACAGTTTAATTAAATAAATAAATAACATTCACCATCTAAGAACTTCATTTATCTCCTCATAAAAACTTAAAAGATAAATCATTACTATGACATTCAAAAACAGTGCATCCTAGGTTACAACCTTCTCCTTTGTTCAAACATCCTGATACATGTTTGGGAGATACTTTCCACACTAGGATGGAAATTCCTGGAGATTTGGGGGTGGACCCTGGGTTTCGGGAGGGGAAGGACCTCAGCAGGCTATAATACCATAGAGTTCACCCTCCAAAGCAGCCATTTTCTCCAGGGGAATCAATCTATGTAATCAATCAGCTGTAATTCCAGGAGATCTCCAGGCCCCACCTGGAGATTGGCAACACTAGGACAGACCACTTTGGAAGACTTTCTACCTACAGTCAAGTTCAATTGAAGGATGCAGGTTTATAGTATATTCTGAAACAGTGTTCTGAGAACTGGATTACAAATTACTTCTGAAGAGTTTCTTTCCCTGAAGTACTGGAAGTATCTATACCTCTAACCAAAATTACTTCAGTATTTGATAATTTAGATAAAGTACAAGTGGTATAACACATTCCTTAAGTGGCTAGATATAGTGGAAATGGAAGCATTTACATTTCTATTAGAGAAACAACATAGCATCATATTCCATTCTTTTTTATTTTCACAACAATACTATGAAGTAGAATATTCCGAGATATTCTGTGACTGGCCTAAGGTTTCACATTAAATTTTGTGGCTGAGGAGTTATTTGACCGGATCTCCCTGGTCCATCCAATATTGTAATTGCTACACTGCACTGCCTTTTGAGCATTTCTTGAAATAAAAGATCCCTTGAGATGTTTCACTGAAATAAGTTTGGCGTGCTTCTTTGAAGGTTTCTGAAGCCCTCCTGAAGAAAGCAAGAGGAGAAAAGTCTTCTGTGGCAATTCAAGTATGCATTCACGTAGGTGTTTCCATTCTTACTAAAACAACATAGTTCCATAGTTTTGGAATTATCGTTCACAGCTTCAGGAAGTTGATGCTTTCCTTCCTAAGGAAGTGAGATGAAAGAATACACAGAGACTCTTACTGTGTTCATGTGGTCATTGTAGAATGCCAGAGTTTGCCAAACATCCAAAGAGTGCCAGTTTCATTCCTTGGGCAAAGCTGTGTGGGGAGGACAGAAGGTTTTCTGCCCTGTGAACGTTCAAGTATCTTTTAGATAAAGGGAAGCCTGCATGGACAATAAATCTTATCTTTCTGCAAAATGCTCTGATATTTTCCCAGTTGGCACACTGATTTTAGCAACTGTAATACACACCATTTTGAGATTAAGGAGTTTCTAACTAATAGCCTCTCTTCCAAGGAGCACTTCACACAGGTATTTTCCATCATTACTAGGACACAGGACTTCTTACAATTCTTGGAAATTGATGCAGAAGGCCCAGTTGCCTAGGTTGATGCTTCCTCATGAAGGAATGAACAGTTTTTAATAAACTAAAAAGATACCCCAATTAATCAGGCAGCAGATTAGGTTTTTTTTAAAATGTTGTTTATATCCTTCCACTCCATGCAGAGTCTGCCTGAAACTCAGTCAGACCACCAGAACAATCAGTGTCTCTGGAGTGATGGACAGGGGTGAACTCATTCTTTCTTCCTTTTCTGTAAGTACAGTTCTACTGTAGAAAGAGGTCAGCTTCACCCCTTTGTCTCTCATCACTCCAGCACACCAACCTGCACAACTGTTTCTCCACAATTATCCTGTGATCCCAGGAATGATCTTTCCAGGGTCAGAGGGACCTTCAACACTGGTGAGGATTGTGGTAAAAGTTTTTTGTGTGGATAGCTGGATACACGCCATTACTTCGAACACAAGTACCGAATGAAAATTGCAGATGGCATGTACTGTCTTAAAAGAATTATTACCTCCAGGGTGTAAGAGAAAAATGTGTCTTCTAAAATAATCCTGCTGTGACACATGTGTGCTTTGTCAAAAAGAAAACTAAGTGTTTTTTTTCTTTAGTATTATTATTTTATTCTCATTTGCAAATATATGCAGATTAAATCAATCAATTAACTAAAAGTTGTATGATGAATAGACTGAGATTTCTTTAAACAGATTTAAACCCTGAAGGCAATGCTTTGGATGGAGAGGGGAATAGGAATGAATTATTTTGAACTTCAATTTACAATTCCAGATATTTTGCTGGGAGAGGGGACTTCTATGTAGGCCAATTTAAAATCTATTTTACCCTGAATATACTACTCGGCACCCGGTGATAAATGGTTAAAAATACAAATCATAAAACAAATCAGGTACAATGGAAAAGCAATTATATGTTCTCAAACCGATATAATACCATGGATAGTTGTTAGCACCTTTTGACTCTTGCATCGGCCTCCCTGCTTGGTTCGAAAAAATTCAAAGGGAATCTAGATTAACACTGGGGTTTAATTCCCCCCTCCCCTGCTAAATTTCAGGCTTACTCAAGTGGAAGTTCAGCTGCTGGGAGTTGGCAGTGAATATTGGATTTTTGATTGTCTGTACCTGAGAAGAGAGGTCAGTGGATTCCATTTACTGACCCCACTGGACCTTCATCACACTTGAGGTGCACACATGCTCCCTGATGGCTGAAATACATTTCTCACTGTGCTTAGGGGTTTATTTGCAAGGCTTTAATAAAGCAAGTACCAGATGTAAGGTTGTCTTCCTTTTTATTTCAGAGTAATTTAGATGTTCTTGGAAAGGCTAGTGTCAGCTGACTGCCCTGTTAACAAAAATTTATTAAGTTTTATAGTAGTTCTGAGTTGTTGCTGTTGTTTTGCGTTTTACATTATTTTTATTTGCATTTTAAAGGGCTGGGATTGAGACTGTTTTTGAGCATGAAAGACTGTGATGCTTTCATTAGGACAACTTTAAACCATATAACCTCTTAACGTTTTCTTTTCATTACTTGTTTTTGCACTTTTTTTTGCCCTGTTTCTAATTGAATCAGAGTTCGTAGCATTCAGGGCTTTTCTCAAATGTTGTTATAGCATCCTTGTAGTATCATCCTGAATTTTGTGTATCAAAATTTGTTTTTATCAAATACCTTTACCTTTACATTTACTTTGCAGGATAAATAATTTGGCATTATACCTATTTATTTACAAAAAAAGTTAAGCAGATGTTCTGTGAGCAACAAGCACACTTACAAGTCAACAAACAATCCCATACAAAATTAAATGTTTATGGATCTTGACTTCAGTGTCTGTAGATGACCATTCCTCAATAGATAGCCAACAGAGTATAGATAGGGTTGCCAGACCCCTCCAGAGCCCCTCTTGCCAGGCCCTGCCCCCAGCTTCCAATCAGCTGGCAATCATGGGGACTTAACAGTAAAAAGAGGATGTCCCAGGCTACATCTCTGGAGTCATACAGGAAATGATATCATCACATTGATGACTTCCAGGCAAGACTCTGGTATTTGGGTAAAAACTCTATGGCGGAAGCCAGATTCACCATAGAGTTTTTGCCCAAATATCAAAATATCACCCAGAAGTCACTGGCACGATGACTTCACTTCCTGTGTGATGCAGGCAATGTGGTCTGGGCCTTTCTCTTTCTCCTGGTAAGTCTTCGCTATCTCCCGCCGGTTGTCAGGAGGTATCTGGCAACTCTAAGTATAATAGATAATGGGAGACCTTGGTTCAAATCCCTTTTCTTCCATGGAAGCTTGCTGGGTTACCTTGGGCCAGTCACACACTCTCAGCCTAACGTTAGCAGTCAGACCCTTCATCACTCTGAGGGGCAATTTATATCTTAAAGAGCCAGAAACACCTATTTTTACATCACTCCAGTACCCTAAGTGCAGGGCTCTGCTTGGGCCAAAGTGGAGCAAGATGGATGTCAGTCAGGCAGAGGCCCAGGAAAGCAGTTTCCAAGGTGCATGTCAGAGCAGCTGGCTGGCTACTACTCCCTCCTTGTCCTGGAGAGATGCATGACTCAGGACAATGGGTCACCTATACACTCAGGAATAATCCCATCAGCACCCAAGCGCAGCTTCCCCTTCACCCATAACCCTTGATTAAACACCACTCAAGCAACACTTAAATCTATTCACCTTCCCTATCACCCTTTCTGCTCAGTGCTTGTATGGCTATGAAGCCTCTCCAACCCCTTTGTCTACACATTTTAGTAGATAGATCAGTTCATTGTTGGCTGGTGGTGAATCAACCATCTTCAGGATACAGTTTGCCCTATAAATATACCTTCTATTCCAGCAATTTTATGTGAGAGAGGGTTCTTGGACCTCCCACGCATCCCCACTCTCTGCTCTCTTGCTTCCCAAAATGCTGGTCATTTCCTCTTCAACTTTGCTGCTTCCACAGACCTCTTCAAGATTGGTAATTATCACCTGTCCCTAAAATGCTTTCCCTTTTACTCCTTCTTAGTTAGCTCTTGTATGCGTTTGCTGTGGGCACCCTTCTTTCATTCTGTTTTCTTTTTGTCCCAATAAAAACCTTTCCCATAAATAACAGCCTGGTTATTTCTGAGAGTTCTCATAGGGACAAATCCCTTTATACACAGGTGGAGATTCCTGTTACCTGCCTCTTGCTCTGTCTCCAAGTTATTTCCCCCAAATTAAGTGGGGACTGCTTCTTTTGGGTAACAAACCCACCTAACTGGGTTGTTGTTCTGAAGGTAAAAAGGAGGAGGAGAGAACCATGGCCCATCTGACATCAAACCACAGCCTGGGCCTTTTCCATTGTGGCTCTGCGGAATGGGCTTCCTGAACAGGCAAGAAGGGCCATCTTAGAGATCTTCAGGAGGTACTGCAAGTCTTGCCTGTTTGCCAGGCCTTTTGAGAGGATTTAAATGGCAGACATCTTTTAAGGGGGGAGTGGGGGAGAGATTTGAGGTTTGCTATTTTATTTTTGGTTTTCACTGAAAATTGTTTAAAGGATTATTGTAAGCCACCCTAAGCCGCAAGGAAAAGCAGGATATAAAGGTTTTAATAAACAAAAGTTGTAAGCTGCTTTAGGTCCCCATTGGGGAAAAGGGGTATAAATATTTAAATAAATAAAAATAGATTTTAAAACACATACTCTTTAATGATCCCTGGATACAGTAAAAGCCAAACAGTTTCCCCAAACAACTCTAGCATTTCTCTCATACAAAACCAACAACAAAACAACATTTCTATGCTGCCTTTCCACCCATATAGGGTCATCAAAGTAGAAAACATCAAAATATTTCAACATAAAATATCGTTATTACAGCAATGTTTAAAATAAAATATTTTATTAGATAGATAGATAGATAGATAGATAGATAGATAGATAGATAGATAGATAGATAGATAGATAGATAGATAGATAGATAGATAGATGATAGATAGATATAGATATATTATATTAAACAATTAAATAAAACGTATAAACACACATAACAATACAACCAACGAGAAGGGCCATAACAGCCTTTCATGTGGGTGTAATTTGGAGTTACATTTCAGGTAGCTTGAGACAAAGGAATTCTTAATATAAGTAAAGGCTCAATCATTTTTGTTTGTTCTTGTCAATGTCTCAGTTACCTCAAAACCTGAGAGAGATTATCTTCTCTTCACTATAATAGCATGACTTATCAAACAAGACTTTCATTTTTTTCGTATAAGAAGCTTTGTCTACTTTGTTTAATTCAAACTATTCTCTAAGTCTTGCTAGGGAACGGGAATCCCCCCACACTCACACACAATATAACAGCACATAATGATATTTGGCTTTCCTCCTAAAGTATTGTTTTATTACCTTTGTGTTGTTATTATATGTATCACATTCTGCACATATGCATTAATCACTTATATTGGTTTTGGGGTCTTGTTATAGCACTGGAGTATTTATTTTTGTCCCAAGAATAATTTATACATTTATTTACTTTATTTATACCACACCTTTCTCCCCAATGGGGACTCAAAGTAACTTACATTATTTTCTTCTCCTCTGTTTCATCTTTACAACAACTCAGTGAGGTAGGTTAGGCTGAGAGTGTATGACTGTCCAGCCAACCCTATTTGGTTTTCTAGTGTTAAGCTCTGATATTATTAAGTACCAAGAGACAGAGTTGAATAACCCAAAATTATGTCATGAAGAAAATTCAGGCTCATATATGTGTGCATGACCCATTTCTAAGTGTGTAGATTTAAAATATAGGTATTCAAGATTGGTTTTGTAAGTGTACCTTATTAGGATGTGTGATGGGAATTGAACTGGTTACTATTAAACCAATGTTGGTTTAATATTGTGATTCCTAGGTGAATGCATTTTCAACTTTAGACTTTATCAGAAAGGATTCTACTGGAAGATATCGAAGTTTTATAAAGGTTGTAAGGTTTTGTAACAAAGTTATTTCATAAAACTGGGGAATGAGATTTCACATAAAATGCAGCAATATCCCACCAATACAAAAATGGAAAATAAGTTGGTGTAAACAGTGAGCTGTTTTTCCTAGGAGACATTCTTGGAGAAAATAATGTTTTTACAATGGTGAATCCTCCTAAGGTTAAGAAATTATTTTTTGCAATCTGTTCATACATAACACATAAGACAACTCTGTTCAACACACTTGAAGCCTGAAGGGCTTGTCATGCAGAAAATAGTATGAGAAAATCTCATCATGCTCACAATAAAAAATACCCTGAATTCTTTTTGACTGGATTGTTGCATTTTACTTAAATAATTAGGACCATCTGTTCTGCTATTAAAAAGTTCCCAACATTGTGGCAGACGCGCATATGATTGCAAATCATTAAGCATCATTCTGCAGAAATAAATATGTACTTCTAAAATTAACAGGGGGAAGCTTGTGTTCTGGCACAAACACTTAAACCATATCTGACCCATATTTGACACATTTCACCAAACACTTAATAAGCCTATGGCTAGCAGCCAGGTGGCCTAACTTGGCAGGTGCTATGTAATTTCCCTATCTTGGGTAATCTCCAGTATTCAAGATTAACTCATATTTTCTGTGTCCTTATTTATACTGTTCTGATTTTGTTATAGTGGTCATTTCATTCTGTCCTTTAGGGGAGGGGTCATGGCTTAGTGGGAAAGTGTCACACGTTCTCAAAAAAATCATAAAGAGTTTTTAAGGTGTGTATATGTTATACTAATAATGATGGTGAGTAAAAAGGCTATTATTAACATAATGAAGTCAATATGGGTTGACTTTTAGGAAAGTGTGTGTAAATAGTCTCAGTTTCCCAATTCACATTTTTATATTAGGTGGTGACTTCAGTGCCAGAATTGGATCAGGTAAATAGTCTTCCAATACCATCCCTTCCTAGGTGATGGTAAATTGTAGACTCTGTATGTTACCACTTTCCATCTAGGATTACCAACCTCCAAGTGGTAGCTTTTTTAGAAAAAAATGAATCATAGAGTTGGAAGAGATCTCCAAGGTCATCTAGTCCAACCCCCTGCACAATCCAGAAAATTCACAAATACCTCCTTCCACACCCCCAGTGACCTCTGCTCCATGCCCATAAGATGATAGAGATCTCCTGCTATTACAGCTAATGCCCAGGTGACGGAGATTTGATTGATTTGATTTATTAAATTTCTATCCCACCGTCCCAGCCAGGTCCAGCACAGGGCAGTTTACAAATCAGCATAAAATTACAGTAAAATTACAATAAAATACTGTAACAACATATCTCTCCTTATAATAATTATCTTTTGGTTTCGCAAGATTCCATGCGCTCCCATTGGCTGTAAAATGCCCTCCCTCAGCCATTGGCCCATCAGCCGCCACTTAAGAGTACTCGCGTGCTATTGGCCAGGTGCTGGGTCTGCTCCTCTTCCCCACCCACTCCCACTGGCAGACAGCTCTCTCTCCTGAGGAAGACAGTTCTCTTGACTCCTGTGAGGGACTGTCCCCTCAGTGGTTGTTGGTAGGCAGCCAAGCTTGGTTCTGTGAGTAAAAAAACAAAGGACTTTCAGCATAACCCCCTCCCCCGCCCATAACCCCCTCTCCAATGGCCACTTTCCTGTCAGAATAAATGGAAAAAGGCTCTTTCTCCTGCTTAGCTTCAGCATGGCTGGCTGGCTAACGAGGTGGGCCAATGACCATCAAACCATTTTCTTCAACTCCCCACTGTGCGGCTGACTTTCTCCTAGGGTTGCCAATCTCCAGGTGGGACCTGGAGATCTCCCACTGTTACAATTGACCTCCAGATGACAGAGATCAGTTCCCTGGGAGAAAATGGTTGCTTTGGAGGGTAGACCCTATGGCATTATACCCTGCTGAATCCTTCAACACACACCCCAAATGCTGCCCTCCACAGGATCCACCCCCCCCAAATCTCCAGATATCTCCCTAATCAGAGTTGGCACCTGTTTCTCCTCTGTCAGTAAAAAGCCCTTTCCACACCTATGTTGGCCTTTGGGAGAAAACTCATTGGGCCCAGTCCTGATCAGGTTGCCAACTCCAGGTGGGCAATTCCTGGAGATTTGAGGGATGGAGCCTGGAGAGGGTGAGGTTTGAAGAGGGGTGGCACCTCAGACAGGTACGATGCCATAGACTCCACCCTCCAATCCAGCCATTCCCTGATGGGGAACCATTGTTGCCAATCTTCAGGTGGGGGCTGGAGATCACTCAAAATTACAACTGCTTTCTAGGAGGGAGGGGGGAGAAGATGGAAAACTAAAGGTAGGTTGATGGTTGGCTGGGAGGGAGATAGGGTTATCAACTCCAGGTTGGGAAATTCCTGGAGATTTGAGGGGTCGAATCTGGAGAGGGTGAGTGTTGAGGAGGGGTGGGACCTCAGACAGATACAATGCCATAGACTCCACCCTCCAAACCAGCCACTCCCTCCTGGGGAACCACTGTTACCAATCTTGGGGGTGGGCTGGGGATCACTCAAAATTACTACTGCTCTTCAGGTAGCAAAGATCAGTTCCTCTGGAGAAAATGGTGGACTCTGTCATTATACCCTGCTGAGATTGTCACAGCAAATTGTCACTGAGTGCCCAAAGCCAGGGCACTCTCCCAGAGCCTCTTTCTAGAGCCCGTTGTATTTATTTCCACAACGGGCCTTATTCCTAGTTGATAATAAAACACTCCTGACTAATCGTACTAAAACATGCTAGTATCAATATCAAATAATTCACAGTGGTTGGTATTACTCGGGCTCTTTATCTGTAGTTGGCAGTTCTCCTGGAGAAAATGGCTGTTTTGGAAGGTGAACTTTATGGCATTACACTCCACTGAAGTCCCTCCCCTCCCCCAACCCCACTCTTCTCAGGCTCCACCTACAAAATCTCCAGGTTCTCCCCCACCTGGAGCTGGCAACTGTACTTCCATCCAAGAGGTAGAACTAAGGTTCACCAGCACATCAGAATCATGTTAATTTCCACGTGTTAAAAGTAGTCGTGTGACTATGCGCCTGTTTAACTTGACAGTGCATCTTGCACCGTAAAACTGTCAAAGCAGGGGGCATGTCTTACAGTGAAGGTGCAGTAGACCTACCTGTTCTGAGTGGAATGACTGCTGTTGCTGTGTTAATATTTAATGTTTACATTGTAACATTGTGTACAGTGCAGCAAGCACTATCCAGGCAGTAAAATGTGCAGCTTCCTAGAAATTCCTAGGATGAAGGTAGCTCAATTGAACTGAATAAGAAAGCATCTGTATAGCTATTGGGCTAGAGCAGAGTGGCTTCTGAATACATATTTTCTTTTCTGTGCCAAAGATAAGACACTTTCAAATAAGCCCATTAAACATGTTGTTAAAAGAAGTAATGCAATTGCCAGAGCACTCTGATTTTTTTTTTCTGCTGTCTTGCTATTGAGTTCCCTGTTGTAGATACATGCCCTGTGGCAAGGAAATGAAAAGTGAATCCAGAGGGGTGGAGGGAAAGGTGATGAATTTTTGTAAAGCACATTATATGGGAAAGTGCATTCCAGATTTCTTGCATCTTCCCCATAAATCATAATGAGGACTTTTCATTCTCACATGATGTCAGGCTGATTGGGAGAGGAAATACTAGCTGCAACAAACACTTTTAGAACTAGGCTTTAAATCCCTCTTCTATCACAGGATTGGTTGTCAACCTCCAGGTGGGGCCTGATGATCTCTCAGAATTATAATTCATCTCCAGACTACAGAGATAGAGTTCTGCTGGAGAAAAGAGCACTTCTGGAAAATGAACTCTATGGCATTATACCCTTTTAAGGTCCCTCCCCTCTCCAAATCCTGTCATGCCTAGGCTGTACCTCCAAATCTCCAGGAATTTCCCATCCTGGAGTTGGCAACTGTAAGAACAGGATGCAGGTGGAAAGCACAGGGGACAGAAGATCATTCCTGCCAATATTCGTAGGAGACATTCTTGGAGAAAATAGTATCTTTACAATGGTGAAACCTTTTAAGGTTATGGATGGGGGGGGGGATCCAAAAGGAGTTTGGTGACACTTTAAAAACTAGCTGCTTTATCATGACAGAAGCTTTTCTGTATGTATTTTATCAGATATTCAGAGTTAGTATAATACAAACAAGCATGGACATGGAAGAAGGAAAAATACTTGTTAATGGAGTTAGGAGCCAATCAAATGTAACAGGTACAGGCTGTGACATTATTACAAAGCCAATTTAATACCTGTAGCATGAATGGAACCAACAAACCCTTGAAGAGCCAAAACTGAATTGCATCAAGCCCCCCCACACACACACACACTGGTTTATGAATGTTTCCCTTTCCTGATAGATAAACATTACAAATGGCAGCATCCCAATATCAGTAGGAGAATATTTCAGTCTCTTAAGATATTAAAACATAAGAAGAGTTCTACTGAATCAAACTAATGGTTCCTCTAGTCTAGCATCCTTTCACCAGTGGCTCTAGATGGCCAACAAACAGGGCCTAGAGGCTAAGGACTTCCTCCGATGACACTGCATAGCACTGGTTTTCAGAGGTTTACTGCTGTAGTCGCTATGGTCCTGTCCTCCATGAATCCCTCTAATCATTATAATAATTAGAATCTAATGACCTATATTCACTGGCAGTGACCATTTTGCTGCTGATCTAAAAATCACCGTTCTTTAGCAGAACAAGTTCAAATGGCAAATTTGCCAATGAACTATCCAATTGTAATTTATCAGGAATCTTGATAAATTTAGGATTCTTTTCAGTAGAATCTGATGTGAATTCAGTCAGCAAGCTTTTCTTTAAATTTTTGCTTAATTTAATTAATTGATTGTAATGCCTTTGGCTATTTAATGTATCTATTAAAAACAGGGTTTCCCCCCCATTTAGTAAGATAACAATTCCATCTGGTCAGGAAAATTAACATGCTTGAGATTGTATACAGGACTAATTATTTTTTCAAAGTGATTGTAATAGATTGAGTACTTAAATTAAGTCACTTGTGGAGCTGGGTGAAAGCTTGCCCAGACTCACAATCTAAACAGATGTTCTTGTAATTGTCAGTTCGCTGCATCATTTATAGCACACATTTGACAAAGGCAAATCATGAAACAAACCTAGAAAAGATGTCTTATGAAACATGTGGTAGGTTAATATACTTCTAAACTGACTTAGCCTGATTCTTTGTTTTAAAAAAATGTGTTACACTCTCCCTCCAAAATTATCTTGCTGCCACTGCACTGTGCGAAACATCATCTTCATCATTCATAACCTTGGTTGCTCCTTTTCATCCAATAAACATATAGAACGTTGTCATTCTTATGAGTTTCTGTTAGCACATGTGAACACTGAACACATAAGAGAGCAGAGGGGAGAGAAACCGCGATAATGAGTTTACCCATTGGCCTGTTTGTGTTCACTTGAAGGATGGAACTGACCACCAGAGGATACAAGTAAAATAGTGTATAAGTTTGTCCTCCAAAGTTTTGGGGGAGGACTTTGCTTTTTCTTTCATTGCTGACTGTATGAACAGAGCCCACAAGCAGGAAGCCTGTTCTGACTCTCAAGTGAATGTGTGTAGGTTATGAGCAGCCATCTTGCTTGTCCTATATGCATTTAAGAAAGAGGATTTCAAGAGCTATTGTGAGCTGTTATGAGTTCTCTTTGGGGTTAGAAATCCTGGCCCATACTGGCCCTGTGTACATAAATTATATAAGTACACCCTTACCCTCGCCTATTCTGCAACATCTATTTATTTATTTCATTTTTGTACAGCTTCTCTTTGGCTAAAAGTTTGAAGTGGTTTACATCAATGAACAATTACATCAATTAAAATGGGTACATCAGTTACATAAATGATCTATGTCTGTTTGGCTATCTTGGTTGCCCAATGCTGGCTGCTTTAATACGAGAAATGAAAGTACCTGAAAAGAATGATTTCGTTCTTCTTGAGAAATGACAATGATACAGATATTCTTTGCGATCACATGAGCGAGATAAAGTATGGGGGGAAGCGAGGCTATTTCCTTCAGAGGAATTTGACCCACAGTTGGAACTGTGGGCACAGCCTGCCACTGTGTGATCAGATGCAACCGTGGGTGAGCCGGGTTGTTGTTGTTGTTTGCTGTTTGTTTCCAGTGTGCTTAAACAAGGAATCGATTAATTGCATCTTAGCACTGAGGGCTCCCTATGGAGTCTGTGATGATGCACATACTGAGAAGGGGGGGGAACAACAGCATGGAGTCAGGATGGCCTGATCAGACCATCCTGATGCCATGAGAACATGCTGGAGTGATCAGACATGGGAAACTCCATCTGTGGCCCATCACAACCCGTTTACTACCAGATTTTCCTCGGTGTCTTTTTACTCAGCTTCTGTGGCAGAGCAAAACGGGCTGCCAACGGGTGTGGAGTGCTTCCCAGATGTTCATGTCTGATTGCACCCGTTAAATCCACCCGGCATTCATGCCTATGGCAGGGCTAACTATGCGTGTGATCACAGCCTTTGCCCCCCCCAAATGAAAGAAAGAGCCAGACAACAAGGATGGATGAAATAAGGCCACTTAATTAACTCATTAAATTAACAGCAAGGGCAAACCTGGAAAAAACAGCGGCACGGCAAGGCCTGGAGTCTCTTTGACCCCATCCTTAACCGTATAAAAGGCAAGACACCACGGCCCCGGGTTGGAGCCAACTGTAAGTCGCTTGCAAGCCCAGCCGGGCCAATGTTTGGGATGCGCCTTCAGGAGCCCTCAAACACCACCGCACGGCCAGTGCAGAGTCTCCGTCGTGGCCATCCCCTAGGCAGTCTGCAAGCCTCATCCCTGGCTGCACGGCCACAGGGTTGATCCCGGAGACCCCTCTACTCCCCAGGGGTTATTAATTGGTGCTTACGTAGCCGCTGAACTTTATTTAAACCTAAACCTGCCCTAAGAAAGTGACGAACTAGAAACAAGGCACCAACCCCAAGCTAATTCCACAATCCGCTGGCCGCAGTGTAGGGTAGGCGAAAAAGACCTCTCCTCAAAAGCCAATCAGAGAAGGGGACAAAAAATTCCTACCCAGTCCCCCATTAAATGGGGCAACCAACCTGTGTCTACACTACATACAGGGTGGGTGGGTGGGCCAAGCACGAGGTGAGCAACTGCTGGGGGAGGGCGGAGCCAGCCTTTAAGAACAGCGCTGGCTCCGCTCCCCCTATTGGAATTAAGGCTGCACCACAGCCTTTCCTCCCTTCCTCCTTATGAGGAGGAAAACGCGGCCCCCGGGATGCATGCCAGGGCTGCCTCCCGCGGGGGCGGATTGTAAAGCTTTTTGCTTTATTGATTACTAGGAATAAGGCCCATTGTGGAAACAAAGACAACGAGCTCTAGAAAGATGTGATGTGTAACAAATGCATAGGCTGGAAGGAGGGAAAGTACATATTAGCAGTCCGTTTGCTATATGCCTTGGGTGTGTGGCCACTGATTTTCTGTGTTTCTGACCACAATGCCATCTCCATGCCTGTGTTATGTCCGACCCCTCCTCAAACCCATCCCTCTCCAAGCTCCATCCTGGAAATATTCTGGAGTTTCCCACCCAGGGTTGTGAAGAGTATGCGCTCCCCAGGCCAGTAGCAAGGCAGCACATGTGTTTCTCCCTGAGTGTTCAGGTGTACACCCCCTCCCCTGTGACCTGCAGCTGCATCCATGCTCTGAAGTTCTGAGTCCTACATGACAGTGTCTGTTGTAGGGCTAGGAGCATGTGACATGTCCCAAAAGTGGTGGACTTAGGCTAGGGAGCCAGTGGATTGGGACATCTTCTGAGTAACACATCATGTAGGCAAGTGAGTTGATGGCCCTGATTGGGGCATTTTCTGAGTGACACATCATGTAGGCAAGTGAGTTGATGGCAGCCTGACTTTCTCTAGACAGGATACCTAAATAGAATAGGGAAGGTAGTGTAAGGACTGAGTAAGTCATAATGAATTGTGTTTGTATTGTTCTGCAGCAATGTGTGCAGAGGATTGTCCTGAAAGTTGTAAGGAAAGTGGTTCTCAAACTCTTGTTGTGATGAAGCACAGTAAGAAGGAATAGCAGGTTTTGTTGCTGTAGAGGCTGGGATCTTATGCAAGCTCCTAAGTGGTCTGTGAGAGTCCGAAAAGCAGATGATCCAAAATGTGTATTGAGTAAGCAACCATATGTGATGTATTTTGGAAACAATGTGAGGCTTGCTTGATAGCAGTGAAAATAGCAACATTGCACTATTAGTAAAAAGCAACGTGGGTCTTGAAGGCAAGACTTGAGGGCAAACAATAAAGAGCAGGGGTTTTGCAGTGTCTGTCTGAAGCACTCTTTTTAATGAAGCACTTTGTATGCTCTCTTCTCTGGGAATTGTTCTAAGAATCCTTTCTGTGAATAAAGTGGGTGGTGTGGATCTGTTTGGAACGTGTCCATGGATAGTGTTGATTTGCAGAAGATTGTGCTTCCTGTCTGTTTTTCTGTCAGTGTAAGGGGGAATGCAGCTCGGAGTACTCCTTCCACTTGCATGTGTGGTAGGAGCATGCAAAGTGGATGACATTGCAACAATTGTAGGATGGAAGTGCACCATTCTGGCCCTGTGTACTCTGGAGGTGTGGCCCCCTCAGGTTCCTACAAACTGGGGTTTCTCCATCCCTGGCAGAAGGTATTCTGAAATGGGTTAGTCTCCCTACTTGTTCGGTGGACAGTCTTGCGGCATTGGGGTGTGCCAGGGAAGCGGCCCAGCCGGCAGGCCCTCCCCCTGACCCTGAAGTGCGACCATGGTGGGGAAGCGGCCTGGCCGGGAGGGCCTTCCACTGGCCAGTCCCTGGCCCTGAAGCGCAGCAGCAGCGGGGTGCGCAAGGGAAGCGGCCCAGCTGGGACGGCCTTCCCCCGGCTCTGAAGTGCGGCAACAGCGGGGTGTGAAGGGAAGCGGCCCAGCTGGGGAGGTCCTTCCCCCGGCCCTGAAGTGTGGCAGCAGCGGGGTGTGGAAGGGAAGCGGCCCAGCCAGGCGGGCCTCCCCCCGAGCAATCCGTGGCCCTGAAGTGCAAAATCCTGGGGTGGAGGGCTCTGGCCTTCTTCCTAGTCTGTCCTATATTATAAAGCTGATCTGGGGTGGCAAGATTCAATGCATGCCAAAATCCATTGGCTGCCTGAACTGCCCATCAGAATGTCTGCCAATCCCCTGGCTGCGTTGGGCCAGAAGGTCATTGGCTCCGCTGCCTCAGTCCCAGACACAGATTGCGCACCCAGCCTCTCAGCCTCAGTATGCTGGGAGGCGATGGATGAGGCAGAGGCTCTAGAAGGCGAGAGGGGTCCCTGTCACCCGTGACTTGCCGGTCACCAGGTGGGTAGTGAGCAGCCAAGATGCCGCTGGAGGCGGGCCGTGAGCCTGCGCATGGCAGCCCCATGGTGGACTTCATCAGCTGCAGATGAGTGGCCTGGAGGTTGCTGGAGGGGGCCTTCTGAGGGGTACACTCCGATGCCCACAGCCTCATGACAGTTCCACCGATCATGCCTGTTAAGTATGAGACTTAACGCAGGAGGTAAGTTCAAAGTGATTCAGCTTTATTTAGCTCCAAGGTTTAGACCAGCTAAGGACTAGACCAGCTAGACAAAAACACAGTCAAAAGCAGCGATTTATATACAGTGGGATATGAGGTAGCCACGCCCTCAGTCATAACAATAACCAATTACATTAATGCATAACAGCCAATCACAACGTAAAGATAAAGTCCAATTCATTACAACAGCCAATTACCGATGTTCCCTCCATAAGCCCTTTGATTGGGCAATACAGTACAGTATTTCTGATCCGCTTAATGAGTACCTGCTCGATTATGCTGTCACTTATGTTCCTGAAGACATAACAACTCCTCCCCCCTTAGATGGAACATACTCATAGTTGGATAAGTAGGAAGGGGCCCTTCTGCTTCTTTCTGACCGCCTTAATTCTGGGGCTTCAGTTGGGTTAGGGTCCGTAGTAGACTCAGCGCCAGGCATTGCTGGGCTGACTGGCTCTCCAGGGTCCGTGAGTCCAGGGTTCTGCCCTGACTCAGGTTCTTGCCGAGAACCAGCAGCACTCTCCTCGTCCGGAGGCAAGTGGGATTGCTCCCTGGGCCCATATGTATCCCCGGCCTCTCGCTCCTGTTCCGCAGGAGCCCACCATTGCCCGAGCTGACCTATGTGGCGGCGTATTTTTCAGCCGTCAGATAGCCTCACCACATACATCCTGGACCCTAACGGTTGGTGACTTCGGCGGGAAGCCACCGGTGCCCCTCAGCATAGTTACGGGCAAAGACCCAGTCCCCGGGCTGGAACTCCCGGGATGGCGTGGGCGGTTCGGCCCGTACAACTCTGCTGCCATCCAGGTCCGGGTGCAGGCGGTCGAGGAGGGTTGTCAGCTTCCTCCCCATGAGCAGCTCGGCTGGGCTTTTCCCTGTGGCAGAGCTCGGTGTGACATGCTGCCACAGGAGAAAATCGGCCACACGATGGTCCCAGTCCTTGCCAGGCAGTCGGGCGAGGGTCTCTTTTGCCGTCCGAACCATACGCTCTGCCTGGCTGTTGGAAGCGGGATGGAACGGAGCTGTGGTGATGTGCCGGATGCCGTATCCCTCTAGGAAGCCAGCAAACTCCCTAGAGGTCAGTTGAGGGCCATTGTCGCTGACGAGTACTTCAGGTAGCCCATGGGTGGCAAAAAGTTGGCACGAAGCCTTTATTAGGTTTGCCGAAGTTGTGGATCTCATGGGAACTACCTCCAGCCACTTTGAATAAGAGTCCACAACCACCAGGAGCATTTGGCCGTTGATTGGCCCCACAAAGTCAAAGTGCAGCCTTGACCAAGGCTTTTCAGCTCTATCTATGGCTGCTGGTGGTGTGTGCGGAGGATCAGGCCGGGACTGCTGGCAGCTTAAGCAGCCTCAAACCCTCTCTTCAATATTGGCATCCAGCCCCAGCCACCACAGGTATCCCCTGGCCAGGGCTTTCATGTGTACAATGCCTGGGTGCCCAGCATGCAAGGACTCAAGCACCCTTTCCCTTAGTTTGGGGGGAATCACCACCCTATTTCCCCACAGGATGCATCCCTTTGAAATAGAGAGCTCAGCCCTTCTCCCCCAATACGCTTTGAACTCTGGCTCAACACAAACACTTGGCCACCCCCTCCACACCCAGTTTAAAACACAGGATAGTGCTGGGTCCTTCTGGGTGGAAGTAGCAATGTCCGCAGACCAAATTGGAGATTTTGACAGTTCATCCAGTGCAAAGATGTCTGCCGTTGGAGCTGGATCCAGACCAGTCTCAGGCAGGGGGCAGCGGCTCAGGGCGTCAGCGTGTGCGATACACTTTCCCGGCCTGCGCTCCAGATTGTACTCGTACGCTGCGAGGAACAGAGTCCATCTCAACATCCTGGGTGATAGGATGTTAGGCGCTGGGCGGTCAAGGGTGAAGATTCCCAGGAGCGGCTTATGATCCAACAGGTGTCGCGCTCGTGCTTCCTGCCACAACCTAGGCACTGACGTGCTGGCGCAGTCTTCACTTGGGTTCACGGCTGGCTGCTGGAACAAGGCTCTTGTACGTCATCAACGACAGGCGCTGGCTCACGGTCATCGACCTGTTGGTGAATGCTGGATTCGGCTGCCGCAGGCCGCTGTCGCACCTCTCGCGTTGACCTTTCAGCAGTCTCAGCGGCGATGGCTTCCTCAAATGCAACCTTGAATGTCAGCGTCTTGAGGGCGAATAGACGTTGCTGCAGCTTGGCATCGTGGTGACCGCAGACCAATCGGTCTCACAAGGCTGTCTCGAGATCGGTGAAATTGCAAGCCCTCGCCAACTTCCTTAATGCCGCCACAAACTCGGCTACGGATTCGCTGGAGCCCTGCTGCCTCTCGTAGAACGCGTGCCGGGAAGCGATCTCAGAAGGCTGCGGCGTGAAGTGGGCCTTCAATTTCTCCGTCAGCGTGGCGTACGGCACGGTTTTAATATCATCAGGCGTGACGAGCGAGCGGGCGATGTCGAACACCTCCTTTCCACACGAGCTAAGTAGCGCGGCTCATTTCTTCGCATCATCCGTCACTCCGCCGCTCTCGAGGTGAAACTCGAACTGGGTGAGATATGCTTCCCAATCTTCAGTCGCCGGCTCGAACGGCTCGAACCGATGCTTGGAGCCCATCGCGGCGCCTTCTGGAGCGGACGGCTCCCTCAGAGGCTCGTGGTCGATCGGAACTTCCTCCGTGATTCTTCCAGCGGGGCTGCCTACCCGCTATATCCCATCCTCATCGCCACTTGTTAAGTATGAGACTTAACACAGGAGGTATGTTCAAAGTGATTCAGCTTTATTTAGCTCCAAGGTTTAGACCAGCTAAGGACTAGACCAGCTAGACAAAAACACAGTCAAAAGCAGCGATTTATATACAGTGGGATATGAGGTAGCCACGCCCTCAGTCATAACAATAACCAATTACATTAATGCATAACAGCCAATCACAATGTAAAGATAAAGTCCAATCATAATTCATTACAACAGCCAATTACCGATGCTCCCTCCATAAGCCCTTTGATTGGGCAATACAGTACAGTATTTCTGATCCGCGTAATGAGTACCTGCTCGATTATGCTGTCACTTATGTTCCTGAAGACATAACAATGCCTGCCGGTGGTCGGGCAGGCAGTGTGCGCACGGCCGCCGACAACAGGGGGAGAGTCCAGCCAATAAGGAGGGCGAGGCCAGCATCCACCAGCTCAATGGCCTGAGCCTTCCACCCCAGGATCTTGCACTTAGGACCACAGATTGCTTGGGGGGAGATCTCCTGGGATTACAACTGATCTCCAAGCTACAGAGAAGGAGAAGAGATTGGATTTATACCCCACCCTTCACTTGGAGTCTCAGAACAGCTTACAATCTCTTTCCCTTCCTCTCCCCACAACAGACACCCTATGAGGTAGGTGGGGCTGACATAGCTCTTTGAGAACTGCTCTTGAGAGAACAGCTCTGAGAGAAATGTGGCTTGCCCAAGGTCACCTACAGCTGCATATAGAGGAGTGGGGAACCAAATGCAGTTCTCTCAGATTAGAGGCCACACTCCTAACCACTACACCAAACTGTAGTTCACCTGGAGAAAATGGCTGTTTTGGAAGGTGGAGTCTATGGCATTATGCCCAATTAATGTTCCTCCCCACCCCAAACCCCACTGTCCTCAGGCTCCATCCCTCAAATCTCCAGGTATTTCTCTACAGGAGCTGGCAACCTTACACTCAAGTTAAGTCCATCCTTGGTAACAAAGGCCACTTGTTGGCCACAGGAAAATCCACATCTCTAAAGATGATTTACAAAACGTATGGTCTAAATTCTAAAAAAAAAAAGGAATATTTTGAATAGGCTGGATGACAGTCAGATGGTGAGAAATATATATATTTTGGCCATAGCCAAACCCAAATATTAAGAGAACAGCATAGAACGAAGGTACAACCAGTTTTATTTGTTCTACTTAATTTTAAAATTATTTTATTTTATTTTAGCAGTAACTTGACCACTATGTTCTTATCAGGAATATTGTTGTATTCTCAGATGGCCACAGGAGTCTAATGAGTAAAAGTCTATCTAGAGGGGTGGTTTTGGCCCCATTATTGTTTTCCTCTTTATCAATATTTGGCTTCTTACAGTCTGTACTAAGCCTTAATACGACTCAAAGATATAGCTCTTCATCTTCAAAGGCTGATTATATTTTTATTTGAGCCTCCTATATTGGCATTATCAGTCTTTCGATCTCAATGAAGATCAGCATGCACCCTTGGCTAGAATAATTTAAAAACAGCTAGTGCTAATATTAGCCAGTGTAGGAGACTTAATGTGAATCTGAACAGAAGAAAAGTTTCCATGCATAGTGAAATATTAACAGGATTAATTGGATTGTGGATAATCATATCAAATACTCTTTGATTTATTTTCCATTCTGCATTTTACAGTCTTGGGTGAATGTTGTCTTTTGGAACGTGACAACACACACATTTCATGGCCCATTGACACTCTATGTTACTTTCTTTCTTTCCATGTCTCCTCTGTAAAATGTTTGCATAGCCAGGACACTCTCAAACCTTATGCTGGAATAAAATGGTGTTAGTCTTGAAGGTGCCATGCAATTCTGGTTTACTTTTAACAAGAGTAATGGTTTCAAAGTGTTGTCCTATTAGAAACAATATTTTGGAATAGTAGATGCAGAACCAAGAAATCTCATAGAATTAGGAATAAGAAACCCCTCTTTGAAGTTCTAGAAAACAACATGATGGTTCACGGATGGGATGCTTTAGAGCTGCTTTAGCAGTGACAGAATCACATGCTCATAACTTTGTTTGCAATAGCAGTGGCGTTTTTAGCCTATTTGGTACCTGGGGAGGATAATTTTTTAACACCCCCCTCCTCCCCCCCCTTTTCTTTTTGCTGTCAAGTCACAGCTGACTTATGGCAACCCCATAGGGTTTTTTAGGCAAGAGACATTTGCCTCTGCATTGGATCTGCTTAGTTCTGAGATCTGATGAGATAAGGCTAGGCTCGGGCTATCCAGGTCAGGACCCCTCCTCTATGCAACAAAATTATTTTCAGTAATAATCATAAACTAAAACAAATAATAATAATAATGGCCAGAAAAGACAGGCAGACAGTGAACATTTTATTTAACTTTGTATATATCATCATGCTAGTTATTAAAAATATCGAATTCCAACACGCTATTCAGTCATGAGAGCCAGCGCTGCCAAGAGCCACCATGGGCCTCTGGACAAAGATTCCATCTGTCCCACCTACCCCATTTGACCATGGCATCGTAACAAAGCAAACAAATCACTTGGCTTGCTCTTACCATTAATCTATAGTAATAAAAGAACTGGCCTGTCTGTCCATGTTTGTTAATTTATTTACTTTATTTATATCCCTCTTTTCTCCTCAATGGGGACCCAATGTGGCTTACATCATTCTCCTCTCCTGTGAGGTAGATTAGGCTGAAAGTGTGTGACTGGCCCAAGGTCACCCAGCAAGCTTCCATGGCAGAGTACAGATTTGAACTTGGATTTCCCAGATGCTAATCTGACACTTTAACCATTACACCACACTGGCAGGCAACACTCATCAGAGAATAAAACTTGGAGACTCAAAATTGGCCACCAGCTTCAAGATTATTGTGGGAGTTCCATGACCAAAATTGAAAGGCATGGGAAAATCCTGGCCCAGGTGAGAAAAACCACCACCACACCATGCTTTTTGCAAATGAAGTCAAGGGTCTCTTGTGACAAGCATAGTTCAAAATATAATGCTGCATGTTTGAAAACCAGCCACTAACCCCAGAATGATGATGGAAGTTACAGTGCCAAAAATGAAGGGAACTGGTCCCTGTTCTCCCCAGGCTCCACCCCCAAATCTCCAGAATATTCCCAACCTGCAGCTGGCAACCCTAACCCCTGCCAGTGCCTAGGGGAGACTTGGTCACCCTACCCCAGGAACAGGATTTGTGAGGGCATTTGGGGCTGAGGCATGAGTTGAGAAAGTCATTCTCTCTTGGTGAAAATCCTTGTGCCTGTGGGAAAAAATTGAGCGGATGCAGACCTATTTCTGGTGTGAAATGGAGATGTCAAAGTGTGTTAGGGAGGGTGCTATGGGGAAATAAATTCTTAAATTAGAAACCCATTTTCTTAACTAGCCATCAGGAGCTTCATGTAGGATGCATTGGGAATGGCACTATCCAAGGGTCTTTTTTGGGGGGAGCGCACTGGAGCACAGCTCCGGGAGCTCAGGAGCCAAGCCCCGCCCCCAGCCGGCATCCTGGGGAGTCTTTCAGGCAGCCACATGTCAATTTCAGCTCGATTATATCCTATGGGCCATTGAAGTCAATGGTGAAAACATAGGGTATATTCTGGGGGCTGGAGGGAGGAGGTTTGAGGGAGAAGCTCCAAACTCACAGGGTAGCTGATGGAGCCTCTCCCCAAGATACCCACCAGGTTTCAAGAACATTGGATCAGGGGTCCAATTCTATGGGCCCCCAAACAGGTTGCCCCTATTCCCTCCATTGTTCTCTATGGTGGGAAAAAAGTAAGTTTTTCCCCACTATAGAGAACAATGGAGGAATAGGGCAACCTGTTTGGGGGCCCATAGAATTGGACCCCTGATCCAATGTTCTTGAAACCTGGTGGGTATCTTGGGGAGAGGCTCCATCAGCTACCCCACCAGGTTTCAAGAACATTGGATCAGGGGGTCCAATTCTATGGGCCCCCTGATCCAATGTTCTTGAAACCTGGTGGGTATCTTGGGGAGAGGCTCCATCAGCTACCCTGTGAGTTTGGAGCTTCTCCCTCAAACCTCCTCCCCTCCAGCCCCCAGAATATACCCTATGTTTTCACCATTGACCTCAATGGCCCATAGGATATAATGGGGCCGAATTGCCACCGAATTTCTTTCATTCCCTCCTTTCCTTTTCTCTTTTTCCTCTTTCCCTCCTTCTTCTCTCTTTCTTTCCCACCTTCTTTTCTCTTTTTTCCTCCTTTCCCTGTTTCCCTCCTTCCCTCTCTTTCTTTCCCTCCCTTTTCCTTCTCTTTCTTTCCCTCTTTCCTTCCTTCTTTCCTTCTCTCTACTCTCTCTCTTTCCTTCCTTCTTTCCTCCTTCTGTGGCCCAACTCTCATGAGAAGGAGTTTAAACTTTAAACGCCTTCTCTCTTAGCTCCCCCACCCAGACCAGCTGGGGAAGGGAAGGGGAGGCTTTTGAAGATGCCTCCCCCCCCCTTTGCTTCCCCTTCTGACATCACTTCCGGTGATGTCAGGGGGCGTGGCATATGCTAATAGCCTAATAGCTCATTAGCATATCATATGCTAATGAGCTCCTGCAGCTGTTTTTCTACAAAAAGACCCCTGGCACTATCTATTCCCAAGGAATATGGTTAAAGGCACATTCTTAGTAATAATGCTCAGGAAGTCTCTTTGTTACAATGCATTGAGGCTTATGTAAGGACAATGATATATATACATAGTTTATTCGATGTTGCTAATAAGCTTCCCCCCTCAAAAAAAACACACACATTCAAAATGACCAATTAAAAATCAATATTTCTTTGATCTGACTTAAATGCAGAAGGCAAAGTGTGGGTGTCATACTGTGAGCAACCTGTGTGGGACAGGAACAGTGGCCATTCCTAGTGTCTGTGAAACAATCAATCTTTGCCTAAAGCAGCACAGTAAGGCTTTTCATATTTCCCCCCTATGCATAGGAAAGCCAAAATGTTTTGTAGGACCCTCAGAGGTTTAAATTAATTTTGGAAAGAAAATTATTGCATTAATTTGTTTTCTTCAAATATAATTTAGAATTACTTATTCAGTAGGGCTTTTCCCAGTTGCCTTTAATAAAATGATAGAGATGGGCTTATGGGGAGAATCTTAATTGTTCAGCATTCAGTTTCTGTTAGACTCATTTTAGACTTTTGTTATTAACAACTAAACTGCTGTTTGTAGGCCTTGGTACCTGACTCTATATCTGCCTAGGCTGTCTGGGGGATTTTTCTTGCTTTTCTTTTTTTCCATGCGGCTGAACACTGCACTTGTGATCAGAAGTGCAACCAAGCATTAGATTACATTCCTTCCCAGTATTTATATGAAGGTAAAGCTTTTAATTGTATTTGACCTTGTAGTCTAGCTTTATTACTAAAAAGATGAGACGTTACAGCAGTGTAGTGGCAGAATGGCCTGAGCATTAAATCCAGTATTACTTTCCTCTATTGTGTTTTGGTACTGTAATGTCTAGTTATCTGGGACTCTAAACAGAATGAGAACATTTAGTCCTTAAGCTGCTACATAGTTGTTGGATATCTAGATCATTGAAAAATCATATATGAAGCCAATCAAAATATTGCAATGGTGTTTCTAAGATATAAAAAAAGGTTTATCTCTCTGGGATCAAACTATCATTAATTATTGAATTTTTAATTCAAGTGTTGGTCTTATTATACTCATTAATATCTACACAGACCTTTAAAAGTGGCATCTGTAAAAGTTGCTTGCTTCAGAATTCAGTTCTAGAATAATATGCTGATTACTTCCTTCAGTGTTAGTTTTGTGCCAGCTCATTTAGGTCTTATTATTTCCTCATTTATGTGAAATATAGTCCATATAAGTAAAACTGTGTGATCCAGAGAACTCCACAAGTCTTCACGCTTTATGTATATGTTCCCTGGTTAGTACCATCTTGGCCCAATGTATTGCTCAAAAGTTCATTGGTGCCAGCTTCATTATGTTGGTAATGTATATGTTTAGAAAATTTATATGCCAGCTATCCAGAGACTTGCTCAAGGCAGATGACAAAATAAAAACAATACAACAATAATATAATCACAATAGAACATGAAAATTATCAGTATTAAAATAAGCTATAAAATTAAACCAGAAACATAAAAACAATACTCAGCAGCTTAAAATAGTATAAATTAAATGATGGAGAAGCAAGTAATAAAAACACAACTGAAAATGATGGAACTCTTCACTGAAAAGCCTGGGTAAAGAGAAATATTTTCATCTGGTGCTTCAAGCAGCTGTGATCTGAATGGCCCAGACTAGCATAGTATTGTCAGATCTCAGAAGGTAAACAGGGTTGGCCCTGTTAGTACTTGGATGGGAGACTTTCAATGAATCCATGGTTGCTACACAAAGGCAGGCAATGGCAAACTACCTCTGGTCAGCTCTTCCCTTGAAAACCCTATGGGGTCACCATACATCAGTTGTGACTTGACAGCACTTTCCACCACCACCAATTTAATGTTAGTAGGGTGAGCTTTAGGAGATCATCAAGGAGCTCAGTATTCCCAAGGGCAGCCGTCATTACTACAAAGGCCTGTCTTGGCTGCCACTTGCCTTACAACTGTAGGTGTGGAAACAGAATAGGGCTTGAGAGAGAGGATATTAACTGGTGGGCTGAACAGTATCAGAGGAAGGCCCATAGCCATGGGGCGGGGGTGACAATGGGCAATGCCCCATCCCAAATTTGCCTGGCCCCCTCACCAAACAGTTGTGCCTTCCCCCCTTTCCTCTCTTTTTGTTCCCCAGTGAGGTACAAGCCAAGTCAGAGTCTCATGAGCACAGCAGAGAAGCAGGAGAGGCAGGCCTCTTTGGGCTGAAACTGGGCGTTCCCAGGAACAAAGCTGAGCAGAGGGGCAGAGCATCTGGCTGCAGGGACCCTGAGGCTATACTTTAGCCCAGCTGGAAGTTTTGGTGAATGTGTGTGGCTTCCTCCCCTTCCCTCCCTCCTTTCTGGATTTGCAAAACAAGGAGAAAAGGGCTTGTCGAAGGCTTTCACCGCCTGAGTTCACACATGTTTCATAGGGGTCCACTGACACCCTATGTTACTTTCTTTCTTTCCATGCCTCCTCTGTAAAATGTTTGCATAGCCAGGACACTCTCAAACCTTATGCTGGAATAAAATGTTGTTAGTCTTGAAAGTGCCATACAATTCTGGTTTACTTTTAACAAGAGTTAAAATAATGGTTGTGTGGCCGTGGTCTTGGCATTGTAGGACCTGACGTTTCGTCAGTAGCTACTATTTATTGTTTGAATAATTAATGCATTTTTTTTTTGCTGAATGTTGTAAGCTGCCCTGAGCCCACTTGTGAAACTGAAATAAATCAATAAATACATTTTCTCTACAAGAAATACATTTTTAGTTACAGAATTTTCCTTGCTTATATATAGAAACAAGAACTCTCTCTCTCTTTTTAATTTCCCTTAAGCAAATTTCTTATACAGAAACACCACAAACCATCCTTATCTTTTTTCATGCAATCTCTAATAAGTAAACTAAGTATCTTTTCCTTAACCAATACTACAATTGTGGCCATATCTGCCAAGTCCAACATCTTCTCCAACTCTAAGTATTCTTCTACTATAGTTATTGTCAGATATTTCCATTTCTATGTGTATATTGTTTTTGCTGCCATAGTTGAATATAAAAGACTCTGGTTTCACTTGTAATTTAGTCTTTAGAATCTTGTGCATATTCCATATCTTCCTCTTCCCTTTGTAAAAATGCCAAAAGTAATGTAATCCTCTCTCTGAGATTTTTGTGAGTTTCTTCTTGGATACCTCTCAGCCTCCAACGATATTCCTTTCTATGTTACTCCTGTATTCCACTTGTTTGAGTAATTTCTGCATCATATCTGATGTGACAGGTTGATCTGATGAGCCTTTCCCATGAAGATTATTTCTGGAACTCATTATAGCATAAGATCCAAGGTACAAAAAAATAGAAATGGAGAGAGCATTTTCAAATCAAATACTTCTGGCTATCAGCAATTTGTGTCTTTTCACCATGGCAACAAAAAATTCTTAAAAATCAAAGTACTCCAGAATGTTTTTAATTCAGTTGCTTTCATTTTTAGCTGTCAGGAGTTTGTATCCTTTCACCATGGCAACCAAGGTCAAATAGTCCCAGAGTGTCTCAAAGTCTTATGTTATGTATAATTATCCAATAACAAGTAATTATCTAAAGTAAATATAAGAACAGTTTCAAGGCAGAGTTATCTTTGCAGCCAAAAAGCTTTCATGCATGCACATTTCAACTGAAAATAAAATTAAAGATTAAAAATTAGGAATGGTGACATTAATTAATCCATCATCCATTTGGCTTTTCTAATTCCTTAATTGCACTTTTGCCAATGTTATTGTTTTAAAAATATCTTTAAAGGTTTTTGTGTGTGTTTTTTAATCCCATGAGAGAGGTTACCTTAGCAGGAGTTGTCTCTTTTGTCTTCAAGAAAATGTCCCTTTGGCTGTATATAATTGTGTCCATAAATCTTAAGAAGTGGAGGAGGTCAGGCTTTAGTCCTTATCAGAATTCCAAATGCAGCTGGGAGCAAGGTTATAAATTACAAGACTTCAGATTGCTCTAGCTCAGGAGGTGTCTGTAAAGCCTCCACTCAACAGGAAACACCCGAGGAGTAACCTAAAGAGGTACACATGGTTTATCTCTTTCCTCTCCCTTTCATCTAGGAGATTTTACAAACTGGAGAGCCCTCCTAGTAGGTAATTAGCTGCATTGTGTCTTCACTCTCTGTGAAGATGTCAGTCCGCCATTACATCTTCACTGGAAGCCCCTTGAATATTCTTTTCTTACAGGCACAGGTAAGGAACACAAAGTGGCAAGTCCTATTTTGCACTTCCAGCAGAGTCTGAGGAAGGGGGCTGTGGAAATCATAAAGTGGTTCCTGGACACAGTTTTGGAATGGATGAGTGCTAAAAAACTGAAATTTAATCCTGACAAAATGGATGTGTTACTTGTAGGAGAAAGGATTGGCCTAGTCATTGAGACACCTGCTGAAATGTGCTCTATGTAGGGCTGTCCTTTAAGTGTATCCACTTAAGTGTAGCACAGAATGTTATAGCTAGAATTCTGGCGGGGGGGGGCGGGGTTGAAGGGACCATAGAATTCCAATCTTGTTCCACCGACACTGGCTTCTGTGCCTAGTTCAAGGTGCTGATATTGACCTTTGAAGGCCTATATAGCTTGGGGCAGCATCCTTTAGAAATGTCTACTTCCATATGGACCTACCTGACCACTATGGTCATCTTCATAGGCCACTGTGGTAATCTTCTGAGCAGCCTGCTTCATTATACTTATGGAATTCCTTGCCTGAAAGATTTGTCTGCCCCATTCTATCATTGTCTTCCTCCAGCAAGTGAAGACTTGTTTGTTTAATCTGGCATTTCCCCACTGATTCCTGTTGACCCTTCCTCCCATTTATGTGTTTAGTTTAGTTTTTTTAAAAAAAAAACCCTTGTTTTTTTAAAAAAATTGTTCACCACATTGGGGACCTTAATTTGCAAGGGATGGGTGGCTTAAAAATGTTTTAAATAAATGAAAGAAATAAACTTGGGCAAAGCAATCTGGCTTGTGCTGCTTTGGCAGGCTTTCGTAAAGTAAACTCCTCAGTGCCGTGCTGTCACATTTTCATTTGCTCAAATGTCTTTTCAATTAAGGGACGTGTCTGCTGTGAGCACAGTTGGACATCTGAGCCAGGTTTTGATCTCTTCATAATAGAGTCAGCAAACTGGAGAGCAATAGACATGCACAAAACTGAGGGAATATATTAGCAACCATTTACTTTATGTGAACATGTGTTTTAAATGCCTTTGCTAGGAGCCCACCCATCCCAAAACAAGCCCTGACCATATGGCCACTGACCAAGCTCAGCTTGAACACCTGACAACTTTCAGTTGTGAGAAACATACACATCAACCTTGTCATTGCACAAACTGTTCATTAGGATTATTGAATGTTTTCATTTTACATAAAAGATCTTCTGAGTGGGCTGGAGGAATTATGGCAACAGGCTGTATAATCTGCAAATCCTAACACTTACTGGAGAACAGTAGTGAGGCCCTATCACACTAGCATCCTCTAGTAATTAATCAAGTCTCCTCACTTTGACTTGGTCTCTTTTGAACAACTCAGATTGCTGAAGGACTGCTCTCTCTCTCTCTCTCTCTCTCTCTCTCTCTCTCTCTCTCTCTCTCTCTCTCTCTCTCTCTCTCTCTCTCTCTCTCTCTCATCTCCGAGTTCAGAATTGGCTGGTAACATAAAAAGGCATATAGTGTGGTTTTGGGGGTTGTGTACTTATTTTGTCCACCTCCAAAGCACAGGCAGCTGAGCAAACACCTCAAAAGGATTCCATGGGCAATGAGGAAGGAGAAGCTTTTATAACCAAGTTCTGGGCCACTTCCCAACACCACAAAAGCTGATTAGATACTCATAGAGTTGCCAAGTTCTCCCTGGCCATGGGAGAAGAGTGGGGAGTAGGGTTCCAGTTCCAGGTTGGGAAACTCCTGGAGTTTTGAGGTTTGAGCCTATGGAGGACAAACCTCAGTAGGGTACAACTCCATGGAACCCACCCTGCAAAGCATCCATTTTCTCTAGGGGAACTGATCTCTGTAGGCATAGTTCCCTCTAAGCTGTCCTAGGGGGCACTGGTGGAAAAAATTAGATGCCAGCTCAGAGGTTTCTGCTTCTGGAAACAATGGAGGATGGGGGCACCCCTTTTGGGTCCCATAGAATTGGACCCCCTGGTCCAATCTTTTTTAAACTTGGGGGGCATTTTTGAGGAGAGGATCCGGCAGCTACGCTGCAAATTTGGTGCCTCAACTCAAAAACAGTCCTCCAGAGCCCCAGATACCCCCAGATCAATTCTCCATTATAGCCTATGGGGCCTATTAACTATAATGCTCCCCATAGGCTAAAGTGGAGCCAGAAAAAAATTAATTGTTTTGCACACCCCTATTATACTTTTCTATATGATCTGTAAGCTGCTTTGAATCACAGGAAAAAGTGGGATATAAATATTTGAATAAATAAGTAGTTTGGGTGGGTTGATAACATCTAAGCAACTTCCTGTTTGTTAGATTAGGTGAGGTTCTGACAGTGATTGTTCCTCCTCTGTTATGCTTGACCTGTAATGCTGGTTGTCATACTTCACTAAAAACAAAACAAAAATCCAAAGTAGACTGCAAGGGTTTATATTAGACTTATACCCCACCCTCACCACATAGCAGGCTCAGGGCCGCTTCCAACAAGTATAAAATACAGCTTAAAACAACAAGTTTAAGATACAGCTTAAAGACAAACACTTATTTAAAACACAGCATCTAAAACGAATACAACACAGTGCAAATGCAACTAGCAAAGTGCTGGCGGCAGTTAAGATACAGTCAGATTGAACATTTACCAACAAGGTTTCCCCTTAAGAGAACATAAGAGAGAGAGAACATAAGAGAGAAGCCAATGTTGAATCAGGCCAATGGCCCATCTAGTCCAACACTCTGTCACACAGTGGCCAAAATATACCAGGTGCCATCAGGAGGTCCATCAGTGGGGCCAGGACACTAGAAGCCCTCCCACTGCTGCCCCCTCCAGCACCAAGAATAGAGTGCATCACCTGCCCCAGACTGAGAGTTCCCATCTATACCCTGTGGCTAATAGCCACTGATGAACTTCTGCTCCATCTAATTCCCTCTTGAAACTGTCCATGCTTGTAGCTGCCACCACCTCCTGTAGCAGTGAATTCCATATGTTAATCACTCTTTGGGTGAAGAAGTACTTCCTTTTATCCATTCTAACCCAACTGCTCAGCAATTTCATGGAGTGCCATGGCAATGCCAGGTCCATATCCTGTTCCTACGGGAAGTCTCGGAGGACCGAGGTCTTGTTATTTATGGACCTGGCATTGCACAACACCAATTTTGGAGAGGGGTTTATCATCCTTGCCCCACTGCCTAACACCCTTGGGATGGGACGCAGGCCGGAAGGTGGCCGAGCCTCACTGTTTCTCTGCCCCCTTCCCTTTCCTTTTTGCCTGGTCCCACTGCTATACCTTCCCTTCCCCACGAGCACCGGAATCTCCTGACCAATCATTGCTGCACCTGGTGATCTTCATCTGCCACAACTGTGATAGCATACCTGCTCCTGTTGGCATATTGGGTGCAAGGAAGTTTCTTCTTTCCACTTGTTGAACTTAAGTGACTGACAGCTGTAATTTAATGGTCTTCATCACAGCCATAACCAAGGCATCCAAGAAAGTTTTGTCACTTGATCATTAGGATTGCCTCTCTAGCTGTTCATTTTTAATTAAGAGGATTCATCATCTTACCACAGCCCTAGAGATGTTTATTTACCAAGAAACAATGAATTAGTATTTGACTGTGTTCTGGATGATGTTTCCTCAAGTTTTACGGTCTGTAGCCATCCAAACAGGACTGTAGCTCCACTTAGTGACTATTTATAATCATTGCAAGCATTATACCACTGTGAATTTGTAACTGTATTCTTAAATCCACTTACCTGGAAGCAGATTTCAAATTATTTGCAAACAAATATGTCTAAAATTAGGATGTACAAAGAAAATAACCAAACACAAGTTTAACCAAACACAAAAAGGTAACTCTTTATACTGATTGTGAAAATCCCATTTAGATTAGATTTGAACAGTAACCATTGGTCTCAAAATTTGATAATCGGACACTACAGATAGTTTCTTGCATTTTCACATGTAAGTGACAATATATTGGGGCTAAGTGCAGTTCCATTTCAAGACATCCATTGATGATGTATAACACCCAATTACTTCTACAAGGAGTTTATTGTCTCTGGGTTAACAGTGAACAATAGAACAGATGGGATGTATAAATCCAAACATTTGGTCTTAACTGTTTTCCAAGAATATCAGCTTTGCTCTGTTGCAAAAAAATACATGGACAGGGAGGGAGACAGCCATGAATTTTAAGAGAAAAGTGGGGGTGGTGAATGTGGGCTGAAAGTTTCTGTAGAGTTAAAGATTATCCAAATAGTAGTTATATGCGGGTAAGACTTGAAAAGACTAAGCTGTAAGGTGGAAAGTGCCATTGTATCACAGTGATTTCGCTCAGAACTCTGAGAGTAGGCAACAGGAGGCATTCCTGGTAGATGACCAACCCCCCCCCTCCCAACAGGCCATAAATCTTAGCATAGCTGAAACTACTGCAAACCATCCCATCTGATTTCAAGTACCAGCTATCATTAGAAACATTGTCCCTCAGTCTGAATCTGAAGCAGATTCTCCCTCCCCGCCTCTTGGTACATCATCTGAAGAAAATTGTTTCTGTTACAGAAGGTTATTTTCAATGAAGATTTTTTGTTTATATTCACCATCCTGTTTTCCTTGAGCTTTGCATTGCATTTGTTTTGAAGGGGGAAAGTATTCACTGTTAGCTGATTGTTCACATTACTTTTCATAGGCTAACCCCTTGTTTGCATTGTTCCTTATATATCATGGAATGACTTATAGCATCTTAAATTTCCCTGCCCTGATTAAAAAACCTCCCTTCCTTTACAGAAATAATAGAATATGTCCATTCACTTAAAAATGCAAATATAGTGCATAATTCATTCTCATATGAATACAGTTCATTTGGCATAGTCTGCAACCAAGCCCTGTTCATCCCTCTCCCATCAGCACATGCATACTGCAGAGTACAGAATGGAAGGCCTTCTGACCCTTTAGTTGCCTAGTGCTACATGATACATGCAGTTTTGTGCATATACTGGCAATTAGACTTCTGCAAGACAGTATTACAAGGTACATAGTCCAGAAGACAAGCAATAATATATATTGCAACTGGATTTTGGAATATGAATTAAAATGTAATCTACTGCATAACATATGGGGTATGAACATAAGAAGGGCCAATTCAAAAGCCCACCTAATTGAGCATTCTGTTCACAGTGGCCAACCAGCTGCCTCTAGGGAGCCCATGAGCGGATTGACTGCAACAGCATCCTTCATCTTGTGCTTCACAGCAACTGAGGCATACTGCCTCCAGTACTAGAGGAAGAAGATATCCTTCATGACTAGTAGCCATTGATGGCCTCATCCTCCATGAATTTGTCCACTCCCCTTTTAAAGCCTCCCAAGCTGGCAGCCAGCACCATGTCTTGTGGCAGCAAGTTCTACAATGTAACTTTGTGCTGTATAAAGAACTACTTCCTTTTGTCTGTTCTGAGTCTCCCACCCTTTTGATGGTCCTGGGTTTTAGTATTATAGAAGAGGGAGACAAGCTTCTCCTTGTCCACTCTCTCCACACTGTGCATCACTTTATAAACCTCTGTCAAGTCTTTCCTTACCTTTTTCTAAGCTAAACAGTATGAAGTGTTTTAACCAGTCCTTACAGAGGAGTTGCTCTAGCCCCTGATCATTTTGGTTGCTCTTTTCTGCACCTGTTCAAGCTCTACAGTATTCTTTTTCAGGTGTGGACTGATGTGTGATCTGTGAGAGAGCAGGTATTTCAGTATTTTATATCTGAATACTTTGTAAGGTTGCCAGGTCCCCTCCTTGCTCCAGCGGGGGGACTGGGGGGGCATTCCAAGGGTGGGCTGGGATACCCCCAGTCCCTGTCCCCAAGCATGACCACCCACCCAGCTACGCCTCTTTCTCCTCTCCTGCCAGATTTAAAGGGCTTCAGCTGATCAGTGGGCCATGTGGTTCTCCCCTGAGCACAGGCTGTTCTTCCCCTATAGCCATGTAGCTGGAAACAAAAGGATTCCTTTTGCAGGATATATGTAAGCACAGGATATGAACTGAGCACAGTTTGATGATGATCTGTCTTCAAGTCTTTACCTGGCCAGATCTTTACATTCTGAAAAATACAGATTGTAATGGGGGGTGGGTCCTCATTTGTTTTTAGAGGTAGTTCTGCCTTCCTCAACCCTGGTACCACATATTCAGGGCATTGCCAAAGGCATTCTATTCTGATATGATGTGCCTCATTACTACACACTGCATGTTCATAGTTCTTTGTTTATTACTGTTCCCTATTCAAAAAATATTCTCTGTTCAAAATCACTGACCTAAACAATATAATGGTATCTTAGATTGGTGTCTCACAACTCACCTGCCCAAGAGCTTGCTCACAGAGTATTGTTTTATCATGGATCAAACAATGTGATTTGCAAACCTCAAGGGTTTTTTGTGAGGGAATACTTACCCACAGTTGTGAATATAAAGTCTGAGAGAGTAGAAATCATAGGTGTTTGTGATATTCCTAACTTTAAGACTTTCAAAGAGTTAGTGGTGGCTTCCCTGGCTTTATATTGAGTTTTTCTCCCCTGAATATAGTTTTTAAATAAACCTAATTAAATTAATGGACCTGAGTGCTGGGATTAGCAGTGATCATTTCTTCTATATACTCTTTGCAGTCTTCTCAATAGACTGCTCCTTTAATAGGACTGAAGATCAAGAATTTGAGAAAAACGTTACTCATAGTGTAACCCTAAATGGAGATACAACCTTCTAGGCCCATTGACTTCAATGAACTTAGAAGGGCATAACTCCATTTAGGACTGCACTGCAAGTGTGCTGTCTTTAGTTAAGGTTTGCCGTCACTCTAATTATATTTCATATCCAATAATGAACACCTTCTTCAATAATATTTAATTCAAATCATGATGCTGAGTGTAAAATTGCATATCAGGAGAATTCATTAGAAGTTTTTAAAATGAGTTGAGTAAATGTGCCTTAGAGAATATATGTGATGCATCTGTAAAAGTATTTAAATTAGATCTGTAAAGTATTGTGAAAAAATCCACAAGAGATGCACAATTAGGCAAATAAGCTTGATGAGGGCAGAAACACTGAGCCTATATTGTGGGGAAAATGTGAGAGGTTGCTTTACAGTAAATATGGTAACCAAGGGAAGAAAAACAACATAAACAACTTTTAGTCATCATTTTGCTGCAATTTATTCACGTGTTAGGATATTTCAATATATCATATATTTCAGTTTTAAATCTTTAACTTGCCTAACCCACTGGTATTATATAAATCCATGTGTTACTTTTCACAAGCAGTACATGCACTAGGTATGAGTGGATGCCTTTAGTTCCCCTCCTTGTGTTTTTTGGGAGTTCCACTATGCCTCAGGAGCAACCCTAGTTGTTGTCTGCAAAAAAAGGAAGAATCGGAGAAGTCAACAACAAAACTTTCTGAACACCCCCCCCCCCAAGTGTATCAGGGAGCAAGACTCTTAACAATTGAGCGCTATGGAGATTGTTCATTCATAGGGTCACCATAAACCAAAAGCAGCTTGTCAGCACTTAAGATACACATAAATGTTCTAAAAATACTAAGTAATTGAACAGCCCCCCCCCCCCAGTTTTTAAAATGTATTTATGTTTCCTTTTCTGCAGATGTCAAACAACACAGTGATTTAATTTATATTATATCAGGGTTGTGTTGTTTATAGGCAAGATCTAAAAATTAAATCTTTTCAGAATAAACACTAATATACTGAACAAATTTGTTTTATGCCTAAAATAAAAAAACCAAGAATTTTGAAATAAAATTGCTTCAAAACTTAGCTTGTGTGGTAAAAGACCCCCCCCAAAAAAAACCCAATTAAAATAGTTAAATTGTTTTTTTATGTTGTATAAGAGCTTCAGTAGGATTTTTTTTACTTCCTTTAATGTGTATTCTGGAAATACAACTCCAGAAAGACCTTAGCGTTTTGTGAATTTCCCTCTGATGTATCCGTCTTCTGTATATTACCTCCAGTAATACAGAACTACTAAAGGTTTTTTTGTTATTGTTTTTAAGCAAATTTCAGCAGCATGGGATTCTCCAAATATTTCTAATGGACACCTTTCATTTCTGAATAAGAAACACAGGTTATTTAAATCTATTTATATGGGAAATGTCTGCCCTACCATTCCATCAATGCCTAAAACAGAGTGAGCAGCAAAATAAATAAATAAAAAATAAATCTCTCCTTATATATAATTGAGTAGTGGGGTGGCACTTTTTGAACATTCCACATGCTCCTAAATCAGTTGGTTCCATGATGTGTCACTCAGAAGCTGTCCCTATCCACTGGCTACATTTCCTGAGTCCTGCCCACAGACGTGGTGCCTGCCAAAACTTTCCTCAGAAGATGGTTGCTTTGCTCTGGTGAACACAGGTACTGTCTTTGCTCTTCTCGCCAGATGATGATTGGTTCCCTCAGGGGACAAAACCCACTGTCTTTAGCCTCCAAGCCAGGTTCGCTGAGGCAACACTTTCCAGAACAGAAAAAAACCCTGCCAAGGAAGCCAGAGTTTGGGGAGGGGAGAAGCCTCAGCTGAATAGAATGCCATAGAGGCCACCCTTGAAAGCAGTTATTTTCTCCAGGGGTGGGGAGAGATCTGTTGTCTGGAGGTCAGTTGTGATACCAGGTGAAACCAGGTGACAGAGATCAGTTCCCCTGGAGAAAATGGCTGCTTTGGAGGGTATACTCTATGGAATTATACCCTGCTGGGTCTTTGCACCCCACCCAACGTTGCCCTCCACAGGTTCTGCCCCCCAAATCTCCAGGTATTTCCCTACTGAGAGGTGGCAATCCTACTTTCTCCTCGGTGCCTATTGCTAGGCAACCAACCATGGTTCTGTCAGTAAAAGGCCCCTTCCACACCTATTTTGGCCTTTGGGAGAAAACTCACTGGGGCCTGTCCCAACTAGGGTTGCCAGCTCCAGGTAGGGAGGTTCCTGGAGATTTTATGGTAGAGAATGTGGGAGGGGAGAGGCCTCAGCTCAACAGAATGCCATAGAGGCCATCCTCCAAGGCAGTTATTTTCTGGGGGGGGGAGATCCATTGTCTGGAGTTCAGTTGTGATACCTGGCGATCTTCAGGCTCCACCTGGAGGTTGGCAAGTCAAAAGAGGGAGAGGAGAATGATATAAACTGCTTTGCAGAGGAAGACTACTATTCCTCCTGGGGAACCATTGTTGCCAATCTCCAGGTGAGGGCTGGAGATCACTCAGAATTACAATTGCTCTCCAGATGGCAGAGATCACTTCCCCTGGAGAAAATAGTGGACTCTGCATCCTTATACCCTGCTGAGACGGCTTCACTATGACAGCCAATGTGATGTAGAAGTCAGGGCTTCAGAGCACAGTAGAGGCTGCAGGTGAGGGGGGGATGGAAAGCTGAAGAGTGTGTGGGGGGAATGAAGGTAGGTTGATGACTGGCTGGGAAGGAGATAGGGTTGCCAACTCCTGGTGGGAAATTCCTGAAGATTTGAGGGATGGAGCCTGGAGAGGGTGAGGTTTCAGAAGGGGTGAGATCTCAGACAGGTACAATGCCATAGACTCCACCATCCAAACCAGCCATCCCGTCCTGGGGAAACCATTGCTGCCAATCAATAAATAAAATAGAAGTGGTGGTCACAATTCAAAGATAATGGTCACAATAATGGTAATAAACAACAAGAGATTCCTCTGAATCCTTTCATGAAATAGTGTCCAAGGGACCTCAAAGTCCACAAACAAGGCAGAGGATGTCCCAAAGAACAAAGAAACTTCTGCAGCCAAAAGACATACTTCCCAGGTATGCCAGATGTTTCAAAACATTCTTCCTCAGTTACAAGGCTGAAAAATGGAACCAGATTTCCACAATAGTCTAGGCACAGCTCATATCTCATATCATATTTAAGGCAGGGCACTTGCCAGAAGCAGAGCTGACCCAGCTGAGCTCTGAGCAGGAGCAAGGAGTTAGAGCTGCTAGAGGGGTGAGTGTTTTTTTTGTTTTTGTTTTTACTTTCAGCTGAGGTGCTTTAGCTGAGAAAGTACTGTGTGGGGACTGTATTTGGGATTGTGTGGGCGAGTTGTGAGTTGTTACAGTCTACTGGCTGCTCGAGTTAGGCTGTGAAAGGGTCATTGTTTGCCTGTAATTACGTGCCTGGGTGAATTTGAATAGCTGCTGGCCATACGCTTTTCTGGGGGAAGCTTCTATTTAAGGCAAGACGCTTGCAAGAGGCATGAGTCTCTGGCATGAGCTGAAAGATGAGGCCCTTAGCCTAGGGACTCTTAGCCTAGGGGCTCTGTAAGATGCCCAGGAAGAGCCAGAAAGCCAGGGACCTAGGCTCCTTGGGTTCCCAGTAAGGTAAGTAGACTTCTACAACAGGAACCACATAAATACAAAGGGTTTTAAAAGAGGGATTATATAAAAGTATTATTTGAAAAGCAATTATGAAGCCAGAATGCCAGCAGGGGGTTGGGGGCTATCCAGTGTTTTGCATGGAGTGTCACATGTATGACTATCCGCCCACTGGTCAGAAGTCTTGGGTGTGTGCTCGGTGCAAGGAGTTCCTGTTCTCAGGGAGTGAGTTTGCTCCCTTGAGGCCAAGGTGGCTGACCTGGAAAAGCAGAAACAGTCAGTTAGGTGCACGGAGAAGACTCTCAGGGACTTGTTAGACATGTCCAACTCTCGATCTGGCAGCCCTGCTGCTGCCAGGGAGCATGAGGGTCAAGGGGAAATGGGGCACCATGCTGTGGACAAGGAGAATGTGCCCTCAGAAGGGACCTCTTCTTCAGCTGGTGAACGGGTATCCTTTCATACCAAGGAACCATCCCTGGGAAGCGTGGGAGGGGGGCTCTTGGTAGTTGGCGATTCGATCCTTAGGCAGGTAGACAGATGGGTGGCGAACCCACATACTGATCATATGGTGAGTTGCCTGCCTGGTGTGAAGGTAGCGGACATTGTGTGTGTTTTAGATCGGCTGGTAGATAGTGCTGGGGAGGAGCCAGTGGTCATGGGGCATGTCGGCACCAACGATGTGGGGAAATGAAGTCGTGAGGTCCTGGAGGAGAAATTTAGGCTGCTGGGCAGGAAACTCAAGGCCAGGACCTCCAAAGTAGCCTTCTCAGAAGTGCTACCTGTTCCACACGCAGGGCTAGAGAGACAGGCACAGATCATGAGTCTCAATGCATGGATGAGACGATGGTGTAGGGGGGAAGGGTTCAAGTTCGTTAGGCACTGGGATGCTTTTTGGGACAAGAGGGAGCTGTACAAAAGGGACAGTCTCCACTTGTCCCAAGAAGGAACCAGGTTGCTGGTGCTCAAAATCAAAAAGATGGCAGAGCAGTTTTTAAACTGAATAATGGTGGAAAGCCGACAGGAGATGAAAAGTCTCTGGTTCGGGATGACTCATCTCAAAGAGATGAAGGGATAGCTGTTATTTTTGTACAAGGAAATGGATTACAATTGTCCCTTGAGACTGTGGCTAACAATAGGGACTGCCTGGCAAGGTCTCAAGGCAGCAAGAAGAAGGTTATGGGCTTAACAAGCATGGGAAACTAAAAGTGTTTATACACAAATGCTAGAAGTCTCCAAGGTAAAATCGGGGAGTTTGAATGCTTGTCATGGGGGGTGGGTGGGAAATAGACATTGTGGGTATTTCAGAAACTTGGTGGGATGAGGATAATCAGTGGGATACAGTGATTCCTGGTTATAAATTATATCGGAAGGATAGGGGGAAGGGTTGGAGGTGGGGTGGCTCTATATGTCAGAGAGGGTATACAGTCCAGTAAGATTGAGAGGGTAAGAGAATTGGATTCGCTTCTGAAAATGCTATGGGTTGGAATAGTGGGTCCAAAAGGAAGATTAACAGTGGGAGTTTGTTATCGCCCACCAGATCAAAAGGTAGAGGAGGATTATAAAATGATGAATGAATTAAAGATAGCGACTAGACGGAATAACTGTGTCGTAATAGGTGACTTTAACTACCCACATGTTGATTGGCTCAGTATGAGTTCTAGTTGGGAAAAAGAGATTGAGTTTTTAGACACTCTCAATGACTATGCTATGGAACAGATGGTCACAGATCCTACCAGGGGAGAGGCAATCCTGGATTTGGTCCTAAGTAACACCCAAGACCTGGTGAGAGATGAAAGAGTGATTGCACCGCTTGGGAACAGTGACCATAATGTCATTGAGTTTAACATTTGTACAAATAGGGTGTTGCCCAAAAAGACTGATGCAACCACTTTTAACTTTAAAAGGGGTAACTTCTCTGGTATGAGGGGACATGTGAGGAAGAAATTGAAAGGAAAAATGGAAAAGGTCAAAACCATTGGGGAAGCTTGGAAACTATTTAAAAATGCAATCCTAGAAGCTCAGAAAAAATATATACCACAGGTTAGGAAAGGCACAAATAGGTATAGAAAAAAGCCTGCACGGTTAGCAAATAAAGTGATGGAAGCCATAAAAGGTAAGAAGGTTTCCTTTAAGCGGTGGAAAGCTAGTCTCAGTGAGGTTGATAAAATGGAACATAGGCTGTGGCAAGTAAAATGCAAGTCTGTGATCAGGCATGCAAAAAGGGAATATGAAGAGCATATCGCAAAAAAATTAAAGTCCAACAATAAAACTTTCTTCAAATACATTAGAAGTAGGAAACTAGCCAGGGAGGTAGTGGAGCCCTTGGATGACCAAGGGGTAAAAGGAGTAGTGAAGGATGATAGGGAAATGGCCGAGAAACTGAATGCTTTTTTTGCCTCTGTCTTCACTGCAGAAGATGAAAAGTGCTTGCCCACTCCAGAATCACCAATTTTGGGAGGGGGTTTGAAAGTCCTGAATCAGACTGAAGTGACAAAAGAGGAAGTCCTACAACTGATGGACAATTTAAAGAAAGAACTCAAATGTGAACTTGTGGATCTCCTTACATTAATATGTAATCTTTCTTTAAAATCTGCCTCCATTCCTGAGGACTGGAAGATAGCTAATGTCACTCCCATCTTTAAAAAGGGCTCCAGGGGAGATCCGATAAATTACAGGCCAGTCAGTCTGATGTCGATACCAGGAAAGTTGGTGGAAACTATTATTAAGGAAAGAATTAGTAGGTGCATTGATGAACAAAAACTATTGAGGCAGACTCAGCATGGGTTCTGCAAGGAAATACCTTGTCTCACTAACCTGTTAGTGTTTTTTGAGGGAGTGAACAAACATGTGGACAAGGGGGACCCAATAGATGTTGATTACCTTGACTTCCAGAAAGCTTTTGATACAGTTCCTCATCACAGGCTCCTAAGTAAGCTCAATAGTCATGGGATAAAAGGACAAGTCCTCTTGTGGATCAAAAACTGGCTTATAAATAGGAAACAGAGAGTGAGTATAAATGGGAAACTTTCTCAGTGGAGGGTGGTAAGCAGTGGGGCACCACAGGGATCAGTACTCGGTCTGATGCTTTTTAACTTGTTTATTAACGATTTAGAATTGGGAGTAAGCAGTGAAGTGGCTAAATTTGCAGATGACATGATGTTGTTCAAGGTGGTGAAAACCAGGGAGGATTGTGAGGCACTCTAAAGGGATCTGTCAAGGATCGGTGAGTGGGCGTCAACGTGGCAAATGGTGTTCAATGGTGGCCAAGTGCAAAGTGATGCACATTGGAGCCAAAAATCCTAAATATAAATTTAGTTTATAAAAATATAAAAAATATAAAAATCCTAAATATAAACACATCGATGGGGTCTGAACTGGCAGAGACTGACAAATAGAGAGATCTTGGAGTCGTAGTAGATAACTCAATGAAAATGTCTAGACAGTGTGTAACTGCAATAAAGAAGGCCAACACTATGCTGGGGATTATTAGGAAGGGAATTGAAAACAAATCAGCCAATATCATAATGCCCCTGTATAAACCATTGGCGCGTCCTCATTTGGAATACTGTGTACAGTTCTGGTTGCCACACCTAAAAAAGGATATTATAGCATTGGAAAAAGTGCAGAGAAGGGCAACTAGAATGATAAAAGGATTGGAACACTTTCCCTATGAAGAAAAGTTAAAACGCTTGGGGCTTTTTAGCTTGGAGAAACGATGGCTGAGAGGTGACATGATCGAGGTTTATAAGATTATGCATGGGATAGAGCAGGTAGAGAAAGAAGCACTTTTCTCCCTTTCTCACAATATGAGAATTCGTGGGCACTCCATGAAATTGCTGAGCAGTCAGGTTAGAACAGATAAAAGGAAGTACTTCTTCACCCAAAGAGTGATTAACATATGGAATTCATTGCCACAGAAGGTGGTGGCAGTTACAAGCATGAACAGTTTCAAGAGGGAATGAGATAAACATATGGAGCAGAAGTAGGCTTGCCAAGTCCCCCTGGGGGGGTAAACCCCCTCCCGAGAGGCCTGTTACCCGCTGCCAGAAAATCAGCTCCCGGGGGAAACTCCACTCCCTTCCAGCAAACGTCCCCAGCGTGATGATGTCATCCGGAGGTGACATCATCACGCTGGCCATGTTTGGGGTGGGACGCTCTATGATTTGAGGGAAAACTCTATGGTTTTCCCTCGAATTCTAGTGGCCCCACCCCCAACGTCCCAACGCGATGACATCACTTCCGCGCACGAGCTCCAGGAACAACGCGGGACTCCCCTACCGTAAGTAAATTTAAACTTCGCAACCCTAAGCAGAAGTCCATCAGTGGCTATTAGTCAAAAGGTATAGATAGGAACTCTCAGGCTGGGGCAGGTGATGCACTGTATTCTTGGTGCTGCAGGGGGCAGCAATGGAAGGGCTTCTAGTTTCCTGGCCCCACTGCTGGACCTCCTGATGGCACCTGCTATTTTTGCCCACTGTGTGACAGAGTGTTGGACTAGATGGGCCATTGGCCTGATTCAACATTGGCTTCTTTTATATTCTTATGTTCTTATATCTCAAATGGAATCCATGGTTCTCCAAAGAAGAGTGAGGGGAAAATGAAGGTGAGTTGATGATTGGCTGGGAAGGAGATAGGGTTGCCAACTCCGGGTGGGAAATTTCTGATGATCTGAGAGATGGAGCTTGAACAGGGTGAGGTTTCAGGAGGGGTGGGACCTCAGACAGGTACAGTGCCATAGACTCCACCCTCCAAACAAGCCATTCCCTCCTAGGGAACCATTGCTGCCAATCTCCAGGTGAGAGCTAGAGATCACTCAGAATTACAATTGCTCTTCAGGACGTAGAGATCAGTTCCCCTGGAGAAAATGGTGGACTCTGTGTCCTTATACCCTGCTGAAGTCGCCACAGCAAACTGACACTGAGTGCCCAAGCCTAGGGCACTCTCCCAGAGCCTCTTTCTAGAGATCGTTGTATTTATTTCCACAACGGGCCTTATTACTAGTAAATACATAAATACATAAATTCATGCTTACATAATAATTTCAAACAGTTTTGACAACATAATGATCAAATATCACATCAGAGGCAGCCCTTAAAATCACATAGATTTATAAATGTGAATACAGATTCCCAAGCCCCCAAGAAAAAGCTCTTTCAAACACTGTCACTTTGTTTCTCTTCAGAAGGAGCATTTCAGTAAGCCCATTATTAAAAATGTTTCAGTTTGTATATTTATACATTTTATATATGCTTTTTCTCACATGCTTTTAAATATATATATAACTATATTGTAACAGAATTTTACTTAGTGTAAAATTTGAAATGTGAGGGCTCATTTGAGGGAGGGGGAATCCAAGGAATTTATGAATTAAATTTTATGGCGGTTGTCAACTACCTTATAAACTGACAAGTAAATATCCATCCATCATCTGTAACTTCCTTTGTGTCTGTGCTTCTTCTTACACAGTGGACAATTTAGTTTGTCAGTAGTGATTTCTGTTCACAGATATTCTGGTGTTAAACCGGAGTGAGCTGTTGGCCTTTTACAACCTTTGCTCTAAAGCAAATCCCCTCTCCGTACAGTGTTCAGGTTTTATGACACAATCTCATAACTTTATCCTCATTGTTTAATGAAGAGAGTCGCTATAAATCAGCAGTGCCTGCTGTTCAAAACTTCTTTTGAGGCTTTGGCTGTAGCTATCCCACCTCAGCAATGCTCTCCATAAAGCTTTGTTGCTCCTTACACCAATCCTCCTTACCTTATATCCCAGGGACAAAAAATAATCTACCTGCTTCTGAGAGTCAACAGAATCCACTTAACCTTTTCCCAGCAGGATCAACACCTACTAACAGCATGAGGCGTTGCAGGCTTGCCTGTTACAGTTCATCCTAATGGTGACTTAATTTTTGGTATCATTCTTTCAGTAAGTAGGAGGGATTTGTTGCTTGCTTCAGCTGCAGTTCCTGTAGGGATCACCCCAATTGAGGAAATATGGTTACCATTGCTACTTCATGCTTCAAACAAATCAGAAATACTTTCACCGTATTGTGCACCACTCATTTTCACAGTGCAGAAAAAATAGATTGTTTCCTATATGTTATAAGCGACAAACTGAACTGTCAGGTACTTTGTGTGTTAATTTCTCTGACACAAGATGGCAGATGTAGAATGTTCTAATGCTGTTGATTTTGAACTGTCATACCATTTTCCCAACTTGTTCCTTCAGCTCTTAGTATTTCATGTTTTCTTCTCTCAAACTGTCCATATTAGCAAGATGAAGTCGGAACTATAAAACATTTTGGTTTGATTGGGTTTTTTTTTTGGGGGGGGAGGTTGCATAATGGCTCAAGTGGTTAAGATGCTGAACTGCAGACAGGAAGGTCGGTATTTCAGCAGTTCGAGACCTGAGTGCCGCATGACAGAGTGAGCTCCTGTCTCTGGTCCCAGCATCTGCCGACCTAGCAGTTCGAAAGCAAGAAATTGTAAGTAGATAAATAGGTACCGCTTAGGTGGGAAGGTAACAGCATTCTGTGTGTCTTGGCCTCTAGTCATGCCAGCCACATGACTACAGAAATGTCTTCAGACAGTGCTGGTTCTTCGACTTTGAAACGGAGATGAGCACTGTATCCCTAGAGTCGGATTCAACTGGCTTTTGAGCAAGGGAAACATTTACCTTTACCTGTAATGGAGTTATAGCAGAATGCTGTCATGTCCCTGAGCATTGCGTTGTATATAAATGACAGCTGGAACACACCATGCTACCTGATATAGCTGCATACTCAGTACAGTATGTTAAACATCCTGTGGCTACAAAGGATGCAAGATGAGGCACAAACTGTAGGAAATGGTTCATAGGTGCAGGACAGAGCAGTTTACTTTATACAAGAGATTAAGCTACAAATGGATGCACTTGTTCTAATACATGCTTTTGGGATTGTCCCACTGAGTTCCATAGGACATTCCCAAATAGAAGAAGAAGAAGAAGAGTTTGGATTTATACCCCGCCCTTCACTGCCCAAAGGCGTCTCAGAGCAGCTTACAAACTCCTTTCCCTTCCCCTCCCCACAACAGACACCCTGTGAGGTAGGTGGGGCTGAGAGAACTCTAACACAAACTGTCCTTGAGAGAACAGCTGTGCCAGAGCTTGTGACTGACCCAAGGTCACATCAGCAGGTGCAAGTGGAGGAGTGGGGAATCAAACCCGGTTCTCCCAGATAAGAGTCCGCGCACTTAACCACTACACCAAACTGGCTCTCAAATAAAAGTACATATGATTGCAACATTAATATGTTTGCTTGGAAGTAAGTTAATGGGACTAGATTGTAAATAGGAATTAGGGTTGCCAGGTCTGGGTTGTGAAATACCTGAGGAGGGCAGGGTTTGGGGAGGGGAGGGGAGGGATTCCAGTGGGGTATAATGCCATAGAGAACACCTTCCAATGCAGCCATTTTCTCCAGGTGAACTGATCTCTGTTGCCTGGAGATTATTTGTAATCCCAGGAGATCCCCAGCCAACACCTGGAGGTTAGCAGCCCTATAGACCCTATATAGCCAAGTAAGTATGCCTAGAATTGGACATGTCTTAGAGAAATCATTAAAGCAATGTGGCTATCTGCATGATGTAGGAAGGTGGAATCAGAAGCATAGGACATATTGACTCTGGGAAACTTATGTTTGAAAGAAGATGTCTGTGAAGACAGGCATTTCTGAATTGTTCAGAAATGAAATTAATCAGGAAGAATTGCTTTTCCTTCAGGATCCTCACTGGCATATCTAGTTAATCATGCAAGATCGTGGTTAGATCTACTGTAATAAAAGATAAGGCTATTTTATTTCTTTCCTTACTCTGTGTGGTTTCACAACATAAAGCAAGCTAAGATCTGCTGTTTCACTTTTTCTTCATGAACACACAATAAGCTGTTTGGTTACTTGTTGGGCCATTTATCCACAGCAGTGGTTGTAGAATTTTTTGTTGTTTGTTCAAAAAAAAAACCACAAGACTATATAGTCTGACAAAGAGTGTTGAGGAAGGGAAGTGTGGGACAAAGCACCAGTCCTAAGGAAGCCTTGGGAGGATAAATGAATGACACAAGGTTGAGGAAAGTGGGAACGGAGGAAGAGGCTGGCAAATGTTGCTGAAAATCTGCCTGCTGGTGAGCATTTACTGTCATTTAGATCAAATCAGTCAATCCTAAAAGAAATAAACCCTGACTGTTCTTTGGAAGTCCAGATATTGAAGCTGAAGCTCAAATACTTTGGCCACCAAATGAGAAGGGAGAACTCACTGGAGAAGACCCTGATGCTGGGAAAGATTGAAGGTCAAAGAAGAAGGGGATGGCAAAGAATGAGATGGTTAAGACAGTGCTATCAATGCAGTGAACATAAAATTGAGCAAACTCCAGAGGACAACAGAAGACAGGACGGCCTGGCATGATGTGGTCCATGGAGTTGCAAAGAGTCAGACTTGACTGTGTGACTGAACAGCAACAAGGGATTAAACGGATCCTGATATACTAGCCTCTTGACTAAACTGTATCCACATTTTCATTCCTCACAAATAGGTTCAGCTGTCCTAGTAATGTAGCTAAACCAACGGGAATTTCACTCTGACAGCCACATTTCACTGATTAAACCAACACTGTCCCCAGAATACTCTTTGCCTCTGGAGACCTCTCTTTTTCAATCCCTTCAGTCAGTCAAGCATCATAGCAGACTTCCCACCTTTCTGTCTTTAACAATTGGGGCCAGAATTTGTACAGGGTTGCCAAGTGCCTAGTGAGGACAGAGAAATTCCTACCCCTCGGGGGGGGGGTTTACCACCCACAGTCCAGTCATCAGTGGAAGGAAAATGTGGAGTGGGACAGGATCATTGAAATTTTGATGTCTCTTCTGAGTGAAGTAAGTAACATCACACACACACACAATGTTCTAGGAACCAAATCTCTACCATGTTTACCAAAGACCTTGGGAGGTTCCTAAATCATCACACAGAGGATGCCACCATTTCTGGATCCTTTCCCTCTCAGGCCCTACCAGCTCCTTGGAAAGTGAAGGTGTAGGCTTGGCAGCCCTAATTTTTTGTCTCTTCTTTTGTCTCTCCAGTACTGTTGTGTCCTGGGATCAGAGGGCTGAGCTGGCGAAACACTGCCAAGCTTCGCTCTCTGAGAACAATAGGGACTAGGTTCCTGAGCTCGCCAGTAGTGAACCAATGGCAGCATTGGCGGGCGATTCAAACCCGCCAATAGGAATATAGGGCCGTCCCCCCCTAACTGTATATAGTTGGCCTCCGGCCGTTACTGTGTGTTCTTTGTCTTATGTGAAGTACGAATAAACGCGTCTTCTCTTATGTCGTCGTCCGAGTCATGAGGCCTGAAACCCAGTACTTTACAGTGGCGACGAGGATGGGATTCTAACGCCTTCTGTGACTCCATGAACGACGAAACGGACACCGCCGAGCAACGCATCGCTGACCCCGAGAGCAGCACCGCACCGCTCGCCGAGCATCGCATCGCTGACCCCGAGAGCAGCACCGCACCGCTCGCCCCGGCGCACGCCGTTCCTGACAGAACCATGGCCGCTTCCCACGTAACACTGGAGCACTTCGACCAGTCGCAGCCAGAAACCTGGGACGCATGGGTCGACCAGCTCATCAGCTACTTGGAGCTCAACGAAATCCACCACCCCGACCAGAAACGAGCGATCCTCCTGAACGCCTGCGGCACCCAAACCGTCCGCCTCGCCAAGAGCCTCTTGGTGCCCCGCACGGCCTTGGAGAGCTCGTTTGGGGAAATCCTGGACGTCCTAAATGGCTACTTCAGCCCCCGGCCGACCTTCCTGGCCAAGAGGATGGATTTCCAGAGGCGAGTCCAGACCCGAGGGGAATCCATTGCCAACTTCCTAGCCGCGCTAAGGGCGCTAGCCGTGGACTGCGGGTTTCCGAAGGTGGAGGACAACCTGCTGACACAGTTCGTGTGGGGCCTGGCGGACTCCAAGCTGCGGCGCAAGTTGGTGGGACACCGGAAGCTCACCTTGGACGAGGCCCTCGACGCCGCCACTGCCCACGAGGCCGCAGAAGGGGATCGGCCGGTCGCGGCCGCGCAGGGGGTTGGAAGGAGCCCAAGCCCCGGAAACGAAGAGACGGACGAGGTCTTCGCCCTCAAACCCCAACAACGCCGGCCGGCGCCGTTCCAGCAGGCCAACAGGGAGCAAGCCAAGTACTCCGGCAACCGAGCCGTCTGTGCCAGCTGCGGGGAGGGCCACGGCCGGAAATCCTGCAGGTTCCGGGATGCTGTCTGTCACGGGTGCGGAAAGCAGGGACACCTCGCCCGGGTCTGCCGGTCCAAGGGCTCCCGGAATTCGAGATCGTCGGTCCCCCAGTACCGCGCATCGTCCACCGCACACGAGACAACGGAAGAGGTCGCCGAGTTGTACCACCTCACGGACCAACCACTACAGGTACTTCGCCTCCCCAACCCCAACCTTTCCTCTGCCCCGAAGATCCAAGTAACCGTGCGGATCGAGGGGTCCCCTGTTGCATGGAAGTGGACTCGGGATCGGCGGCGTCCATCATTTCCCTGGACACTTTAAAAAGACTTTGCCCACTAGGGGACCCCTCTACGTCCATCGCCACTAAGCTTGGTGGACTTTCAAAAGAACCCTGTCCCCATCCGGGGAGTCGGCACTTTCCGAGTGCAGTACCGAGACTTTGAGGGGAACTTGGACTTGGTGGAGGTAGAGGGAAATCTCGCGAGTCTCCTGGGGCGGGCGTGGTTCGAGGCCCTAGGCATATCGATTGGGGGAGTAAATAAATGTGGGGTGCGGGACTGGGGGGCGGTGTGCAAGGAATTCCCAGAGGTCTTTGACGGGAAACTGGGATGTTACAAGGGGCCCCCGGTGTCGCTCCACTTAGACCCCACCGTGACGCCCATCCGTCGGCGCTTCCGCACCGTGCCCCTGGCCCTCCGCCCTAAAATAGAGACCGAATTAGACCGGCTGGTGGCCCAGGGAGTCTTAGAGCCCGTCCCGAACGCTAGATGGGAGACACCGATAGTGACACCCGTCAAGCCAAACGGGGAGATCCGCATCTGCGCGGATTATAAGTGCACTATTAACCAGGCACTTCAGGCGCACGCATACCCCGTACCAGTGGTCAGCCATGTCCTAGCAACACTGGCAGGGGCGCGCATATTTGGAAAGCTGGATCTCGCGCAGGCGTACCAGCAACTCCCGGTAGATGAGGCCACGGCCGAGGCACAGACCATAGTGACCCACCGGGGAGCCTTCCGGGTGAAGAGGCTGCAGTTCGGGGTCAGTGTGGCCCCAGGGATCTTCCAAAATCTAATGGACGATCTGTTAAAAGGGATCCCTGGAGTGACGCCGTTCTTCGACGACGTCCTCATCGCCGCGACCACCCCGGAAAGCTTCGCCGCCCGCCTCCGAACTGTATTGGAACGCTTCCAAGCCGCGGGGCTGAAAGTGAAGCGGGAAAAGTGCCTCCTCGGGGTGCCGGAGGTAGAGTTCTTGGGATACCGGGTAGACGCATCAGGCCTGCATCCGGCGAGGGACAAAGTGAAGGCCATCGTGGAGGCCCCCGCCCCGAAGTCCAAGGCCGAGCTCCAGGCGTTCTTAGGCCTCCTGAACTTTTACCATTCCTTTCTCCCCCACAAAGCCGCCGTGGCCGAACCCCTACACAGGCTGCTGGACAAGGCGACACCTTGGGCATGGGGAGCGAGGGAGGAGGCGGCGTTTCGGGGGTGAAAGTCCTCTTGATTTCAAACGCAGTACTCGCGCACTTTGATGAAAAGCTCCCGGTCATCCTGGCGTGCGACGCATCACCGTATGGGGTCGGGGCAGTCTTGGCACACAAGCTACCGGATGGGAGGGAGGTCCCGGTGGCTTACTACTCCCGCACACTGTCCCCCGCGGAGCGGAACTATGCCCAAATCGACAGGGAGGGCTTGGCACTGGTGGCGGGGGTTAAAAAATTCCACAATTTTGTGTACGGGCGGCCCTTCACGCTCGTAACAGATCATAAGCCGCTCCTGGGACTGTTCGCGGCGGACAAACAAACGCCGCAAGTTTTGTCGCCCCGGGTGTTGCGCTGGTCCTTATTTTTAGCGGGGTACCAATACCGACTGGAGCATCGGCCGGGCAAGGCGCTGGGCCATGCCGACGCATTGAGCCGCCTACCGCTGCCGCAGACAGGGGAAGATCCGGCCCCAGCCCCCGCTGTCTTGCTGATGGAGGAACTGCCAAACGCCCCCCTTCAGGCTGCAGATGTGGCCGCCCGCACGTCCCGAGATCCCATTCTCTCCCGGGTCCTAAACTGGGTGGTGAGGGGGTGGCCAGCGGAACAGACAGGGCCAGAGTTCACAGCATACAAGGCCAGGCGGGAAGAGCTGTCCGCATTGAAGGGGTGTTTACTATGGGGAGACAGGGTGATCATTCCGGGGCCCATGAGACAAGGGGTGCTAGAAACGCTGCACGAGGCCCACCCGGGCATCGTACGAATGAAAGCTCTGGCAAGGAGCTACGTGTGGTGGCCCGGGGTGGACGCAGAAATTGAATCCTGGGTCAGAGGGTGCACACGATGTCAGGAGGTCCGCCCCAATCCACCGAGAGCGCCAACCCAAAGCTGGGAGTCTACCCACAAGCCGTGGTCACGCGTGCACATAGACTTTGCGGGGCCGTTCCAGGGGCTCCAGTTCATGGTAACGGTAGACTCTTATTCAAAATGGGTGGAAATAAGCCCAGTGTCTACCACCTCTACCAAGGCGGCAATAAGGGCCCTGCGGAAGATATTTGCAACGCACGGGTTACCCGACACAATCGTGTCGGACAACGGGGCAGCATTCACATCTGCGGAGTTTCAAGCGTTCCTCGAAAGGAACCTCATCAGGCACATACGATCCGCGCCTTTCCACCCGGCAACTAATGGACAGGCGGAGAGGACGGTACGCACCGCCAAAGAGGCCCTGAGCCGCATAACGGGGGGGACTGGGAGTTCCGGCTGGCCCGCTTCCTTCTCACATACCGCACCACCCCAAACCCCATCTCCGGACACTGCCCCGCAGAACTATTAATGGGCCGCCGCCCTACCACTTTATTAGACAGACTCCACCCGGACCGAGCCCCCGAGAGAAAGCTGGTCGAGAACAGGGAGGCGCCCGGAGCTTCCTACCGGGAGACCCTGTCTACTTCCGGAACTACGGAGCGGGGCCGCAGTGGGTGGCAGGGCGCATCCTAAGACCCACCGGGCCAGTGTCATACGAGGTCCTAACCGATGGGGACCGGGTCCTCCGCAAACACATCGACCAGCTCCGGAGGCGACAAGACCCCGATAGAGAGATCGAGTTACCGGGAAATGCCGCCCCTGCCCCATCATCCGATCGACCGCAAGCACCGACAGCGGAGCCAGCGCCAGAGAGTCCACGGAATCCGGAGGGGGCCCCGGTAGCAGCGGAACCGCCGCCGCCACTGCCGCCACCGTTGGCCCCGGTAGCAGCTGAACCGCCGCCGCCGCTGCCGCCACCGTTACAGCCGCCACCGTCACCGCCTCGGCGACTTCCAGAGGCCCAAGCTCCGAGTGCGGGCGGAACAACCGATAGGGGCCCCGCCAGTCCGGTACCGGCCCCCGACGTTCGCTAAGAGAAAGGAGGCCACCAGCATACTTAAAAGACTACGTCACCTGATAGGGGACGAACCATGGGGGAGGGGTGTTGTGTCCTGGGATCAGAGGGCTGAGCTGGCGAAACACTGCCAAGCTTCGCTCTCTGAGAACAATAGGGACTAGGTTCCTGAGCTCGCCAGTAGTGAACCAATGGCAGCATTGGCGGGCGATTCAAACCCGCCAATAGGAATATAGGGCCGTCCCCCCCTAACTGTATATAGTTGGCCTCCGGCCGTTACTGTGTGTTCTTTGTCTTATGTGAAGTACGAATAAACGCGTCTTCTCTTATGTCGTCGTCCGAGTCATGAGGCCTGAAACCCAGTACTTTACAAGTACTACCCATGTATTGTGAGCTGCAAAGCAGTCATAGAGACACAGAAGATAATTGCTTTCTTCCCTCACTGAATACTTTTGATTATGTGTTGCCTCAATGCTCAGAAACCAGCCTTGAGAACTAAATCATTGTCTGTCTGATTATTTATAATACATCCCCTACTCTACTCCTTCACTCAAACTCTTGGTCCTTTTGCTACCCTTCTCCTTGACAGGAGCACGTTGAATAATGTTTGAGTGGTTAGAATAACTGGCTCTTGACATGAGATTCTAGTCCTGGGTATTACTCAGTGCTTCATATTATTTTGACCGCTTGAATTTGCTCATTCTCCAGCCTAAATATTTGTATTATTCCTCTCAATAAATATGGTCTCTATTTTCACTTTGAGAATCTGAATAGTGTTTGTTCCCAGCTTGAGGGTTGCCACACCTTGTTAAAGATACAGTTGTTTCTGGTAGTTACTGACCAGATTATGGACCTCCCTTTAAACTGGGTATCACAGATCAGGTGCGGTGTCACCTGACACTGCCACCACTCTGGTTTTAGGATCCCTTGGGAAGGCTCAGAGCACCCTCCAAAGACCTTCAGACCTCCCTTATTTGACCAAATAATAGGCGTGAGGACCAAGCAGAGTAAACAACAAAGAAAAGGTTTATTTTACAGGAGGTCAGTCAAATATGGGGAAGAAACAAGGTGCAAGAACAATAGCAATAAGTGGTGAAGAGAAAAGAAACCAAATGCCCTAGTACGACTAGATACGCAGTCCCTAGTTCACTGTCTCAGTTGAGCCTGAGTCTACTCACCCTTCCTCTAAGGGTGAGGGTCTCTCTCAGCAGCAGCCTTCCCTCTGGCCCTGCTCTCTTGGAAGAAAGAACAGCTCTTCTTCTGTACCAGCTCTTTTATTGTGAGTCCCCTTTCTCTGTGATTGGCTAAAATTGGCACCAAAACCTCTCAGGTTCTTCTGGGAGTTGAAGGCATAGCCTCCTCCCACTGCTACTCAGGCTCCCTGGGCCTGCTAGGCCTCTAGTTGCACAGCCCAGAACATGACACTGGGTATAAAACCTATTCCTTTAAATTGGGTATAAACCAGCAGCTCCTTTTGCTCAGGAATGAGAGGAGGTAAAAGAAGGGCTATCTTCTTTACACTTGGGCTGCCACACCTGAGTATGGATTTGGGCTCAATTTGGAAAATGGGACAGCTCCAGACAGACGTGTCTAGGCTACACAAATCAACACTGTGCTATTGGTGACAAGTGATATGCAAGAGACAAAATCACTAAATTGAGAATAACCAATAAATATAAACTTTGGAAAAATTGTTTTGGTGTTCCTTCTTTGCCAGAGGAGAGACCCAACCTTTTAAAAACTTTGCCATCTGAGGAGAATCTCTCCATATAATAATTATCTTTTGGTTTCATAAGATTCCATGCGCTCCCATTGGCTGTAAAATGCCCTCCTTCAGCCATTGGCCCATCAGCTGCCACTCAAGAGTACTTGCATGCCATTGGTCGGGTGCTGGGTCTGCTCCTCTTCCCCACCCACTCCCCCCTCAGACAGATTTGCATGTCAGATTTACTGGCAGACAGCTCTCTCTCCTGAAGAAGACAGTTCTCTTGACTCCTGTGAGGGACTGTCCTTTCAGTGGCTGTCGGTAGGCAACCAACCTTGGTTCTGTGAGTAAAAAAACAAAGGACTTTCAGCATAACCCCCTCCCCCGCCCATAACCCCCTCCCCAATGGCCACTTTCCTGTCAGAATAAATGGGAAAAAGCTCTTTCTCCTGCTTAGCTTCAGCATGGCTGGCTGGCTGGCTAACGAAGTGGGCCAGCGACCATCAAACCATTTTCTTCAACTCCCCGCTGTGCGGCTCTTTCCCCTAGGGTTGCCAATCTCCAGGTGGGACCTGGAGATCTCCCACTGTTACAATTGACCTCCAGATGACAGAGATAAGTTCCCTGGGAGAAAATGGTTGCTTTGGAGAGTAGACTCTATGACATTATACCCTGCTGAGTCCTTCCACACACACCTAAATGCTGCCCTCCACAGGATCCACACCCCCAAATCTCCAGGTATTTCCCTAATCAGAATTGGCACCTGTACTTTCTCCTCTGTCAGTAAAAGGCCCTTTCCACACCTATGTTGGCCTTTAGGAGAAAACTCATTGGGCTCAGTCCTGATCGGGTTGCCAACTTCAGGTGGGCAATTCCTGGAGATTTGAGGGATGGAGCCTGGAGAGGGTGAGGTTTGAAGAGGGGTGGCACCTCAGACAGGTACAATGCCATAGACTCCACCCTCCAATCCAGCCATTCCCTGATGGGGAACCATTGTTGCCAATCTCCAGGTGGGGGCTGGAGATCACTCAAAATTACAACCTCTCTCTAGGAGGGAGGGGGGAGAAGATGGAAAACTAAAGGTAGGTTGATGGTTGGCTGGGAGGGAGATAGGGTTATCAACTCCAGGTTGGGAAATTCCTGGAGATTTGAGGGGTCGAATCTGGAGAGGGTGAGTGTTGAGGAGGGGTGGGACCTCAGACAGGTACAATGCCATAGACTCCACCCTCCAAACCAGCCACTCCCTCCTCGGGAACCACTGTTACCAATCTTGGGGGTGGGCTGGAGATCACTCAAAATTACTACTGCTCTTCAGGTAGCAAAGATCAGTTCCTCTGGAGAAAATGGTGGACTCTGTCCTTATACCCTGCTGAGATTGCCACAGCAAATTGTCACTGAGTGCCCAAAGCCGGGGCACTCTCCCAGAGCCTCTTTCTAGAGCCTGTTGTATTTATTTCCACAACGGGCCTTATTCCTAGTTATGTTATATTGCAAAGTTATTTGTAGCTGAATTATGTATCTGGTGCAATTTCCAAACAAATCTGAGTTGTATGCGTTGATTACACGGCATAAAATCAACATTTTGATCAGTTGCTCCGTTAGCAGAATCTCAACCTGTAGCTGCCTTTTTGGGTTAAACACTGGATATGTTCTACTTTCAAACAAGCACCATCCTTTCTATAACACTAATTACAGGTGGCTATATTTGGGGCAGGAATTTGCACATGATGGATCTCTCTGTGGAACATGGGGAAAGAGTTATAATAAGTATGACACTTAAAGGCAGCATTCCAACAAGTGATTCAGCTTTAATGGTAGTGATTCAACAGCTCAGAACAGATCAGAACAGACAACACAACATACAGCAACAGGCTCTTATTTAAACAGTGTGGGCTAGCATAGCCACGCCTACATCAATAGTAATAACCAATAGCATTGCTTAGATAAAGTCCAATCAGTTTGCTTCCCTCCAGCACAATCCTTGTATCCTGATTGGCCTGCTATGCAGAGTAGCTAATCAGGTATTGCCATTCTGGTTACCAACCTGTCAATGAGGATAAAATCAAGCTCAGGACATAACAGCCCTCCACCCTATGAATGGACTACCTCTGAACGGATGTAGTCCTTCAGATAAGTCAATTGCTGCCTAGACCATTGAGACCGATGCAGGGTCTCTCTCAGGGGTGTCTGCTCCTCACTAGTAGTCTGAGGACTACTGTTTGCCTGTTCAGGCACCTGGGATTCTATCCCTTGTTCTGTCGGAGCTACCTCCCTAGCTTCTGTGACCTGAGGAGTTTTACCCACCTCTACCTCTTGAGGCACTGGTCTGGCAGTTTTGCTTTCTGCTTCTCGGTCAGGGATGGACCATCGCTGGCGTAGCTGGTCAATGTGGTGCCTAAGTTGTCGGCTGTCATCTGTCTGCACCACATAAGACAGTGACCCAGCTACTTCCGTGATGACGCCCAGAAGCCAAAGGTGTCCCTCCCCATACTTCTGGGCAAACACCAACTCTCCTGATTTAAAGGACCTGGAAGTTTCCCTGTCCTCCCTCTGGGGCAGTCGATCTGTGGTGAGATCAGGGTGGAGTCTGTCAAGGAGGGTGGTGAGGCGGCAACCCATTAATAACTCTGCAGAACTCCTCCCTGTGGCAGAGTGTGGTGTTATATGTTGGTATAGGAGGAAAGATGCCACCTTTTGACTCCAGTCCCCCTGATTCATTCTCCCCAGAGCCTCCTTAGTTGTTCTAACCATTCTTTCTGCCTGCCTGTTCATCACAGGATGGAATAGCGCAGATGTAATATGCTTTACAACATTGTCCTGCATAATTTTGCAAACTCTGCAGAAACAAATTGAGGCCTGTTATCAGAGACCAGAGTGTCTGGCAACCCATGTGCAGCAAAAACCTTTTGCAGTGCTTTTACGACTGCTGTGGCCGTCATCTTGCTCATGAGGAACACTTCAAGCCATTTTGAATAGGCATCAGCCACAATCAAGAATACCTGCCCATGAAATGGGCCAGCAAAGTCTACATGGATTCTGGACTAGGGTCTGTGTGGGTTTTCCCAAGGATGCAGAGGAGCCTGGGGGGGATCCGGCCTGGACAATTGGCACTCATTGCAACCCTTTACTCACTCTTCAATGTCATGGTCTATCCGAGGCCACCAGACATAGCTCTGAGCCAGAGCTTTCATTTTCACAATGCCCGGATGACCCTTGTGTAGTGCCTCCAAGACCTGTTCCTATAAGGCACTACCACCCTGTTCCCCCACAACAGACAGCCCTTGTGTACTGACAACTCTTTTTGCTTTACAGAATTCGCTTGAAATTCTGGCGGCAAATGACCCGTTGGCCATCCCCTCCACATCCAGTTAAGCACACGGGCGGCAATGTCTGAAGCATGGATTGGCGGCTGTGACAGTTCTTCCAGAGCCATTACCTCATAGGTGGGAGCAGGGTCTAGAGCAGGTCCCGGAATGGGACACCTGCTTAAAGCATCCTCATATCCCATTGCCTTGCCAGGACGGTGGACAAGTTCAAGGTCATATGCTGCTAGGAAAACTGTCCAGCACAGCATGCAGGGTGAGAGAACAGGAGATGTTTGTCGACCCAGTGCAAATAGTCCCAGTAAGGGATTATGGTCGGTGACCATAAAAAACTTTTGTCCATATAAAAAATAGTGGAATTTTTTTAACACTGGCAACTAAGTCCCTCCATATCGATTTGCACATAATTTCTCTCAGTGCCCGGCAGTGTCCTTGAATAATATGCGATTGGCGCTTCCCACTCATCCGCCATTTTGTGGCTGAGGATGGCACCAATTCCAAACAGGGAGGCATCTGCAGCAAGGATTAATGTGTTAACACTGAGTTAGACACGAACAATTCCTTTATTCCCTGAAAAGCTTTGTCATGCCGTGACCCGCAGGCCCACCATGCCCCCTTTTCGAGTAGCTTGTGCAAAGGTTCTGCCACCAACGCCTTGTGAGGCAAGAAGGTGTGGTAGAAATTTAAAATCCCCAGAAAGGACTGCAGCTCTTTTTTTATTTTGGGGTTTTGGGGCTCGTTGGATGGCAGTAACCTTGCTTTTTGTGGGGTGGACGCCCTGCTCATCAATTAAAAAACCAAGGCATTTGACCTGGGAAACCCCGAACTGACATTTTTGTTTTTGAACTTTCAATCCTGCCGCTTGGAATCTAATACGCTCTGCAAGTTCTTATTCTGTGGCACCAGCAATCAAGACGTCATCAAAATAAGACACCACCCCGGACAGATCCCTCAACAGACCCTCCATCAAACTCTGAAAAATACTAGGAGCTACATTAACCCCAAGTTGTAACCGATTGACTCTGAATGCTCCTCGATGGGTCATGATCGTCTGTGCCTCAGCTGCCCTGTGGTCCACGGGCAACTGCTGGTATGCCTGTGTGAGGTCGAGTTTGGCAAACAGTCACCCCCCCTTCAATGAAGCCAATACGTGGCTTATAATGGAAACAGGGTAAGAGTGCTGTTGTAACGCCTTGTTTAAAATACATTTATAGTCAGCACAGATCCTAACTGAACCACCCCATTTGATGGGTGTTACAATGGGTGTTTCCCACTTGCATTAAGGCACAGGCTCTAAAACCCCCTGAGCCACAAGCTTATCTAATTCAGCCTCAGTTTTCGTCTTGTACCATGGTCCTGTACCGTAACCTGATGGGCACCACTGAGGGGTCTAGTTCAAATGTGACAGGCGAACCCATATATTTCCCAAGGGTCTATCAAACACTTCGGGGAACTCTGCATACAGGGAACTCAATTTATTTCCACCAATGTGGTCGATTCCGGACACAGTAATTCCCAGAGCCTCAAACCAATCCAACCCAAGCAGACTGGCCCTTCACCCCTCAGCCACCTGGAGACCTAGGGTCCCCTTAAAACCCTTAAATTGTACCTCAAAACTGGCTTCCCCAGCCACCGGTATGCGCTGCCCTTGGAAATCTGAGATGCACCCCACTGGGTGCCAACCAGCGGTGGCTCCTATGAGGAAACAAACACTGGAACATCTCCGTGGAGATGATGGTCAACGCCAATCCCGAGTCAACCTCCATCTCACATGGCACTCCGTCCAGCAGCACGGTGATGTGGATCTTCCTCTTGGTGCGATTTTGGGTGCTCAGGACAGTCGTCAGGCAGGAACGGCTGGTGGTCACGTTGCATTCCACTTGCCTCCGTGCTCCTCGCTCCTTCCTCGACATCCCTGGTGACAACTGAGGTGACTTCTTCAAGCCTATTGCCTTGCAGACACTGGCCAGATGGCCCTGCTTGTGGCAGTTTCAGCACCATAGGTCATGTGCCCAGCACTGGTCCCACTTGTGATTGCCGCCACAACCTGTGCATGACTGCTGAGGCGCTGCTTTCCTTGTGGTCCACGGTGGCTTTGCTCTCTGCATCTGATGGATGTAATCACCCTTGGTCTCGGAATTGCTGGTCGACTCATGATGGACCACCTTCTCTACCCATGGTTGCGATGGCTTGATGGCTTGCCGGACCTCCTTTGTAGACCATTCAGTGGCCTTGGTGGCTATAGCCTCTGCATAGGCTGTAGCGTATGTGAGCTCAGTTTTGGTGAACAAGCCGTTGCTGCAGATGCTTGTCTCTCAGACCACACACCAACTGGCCCGTCAAGGCCATCTCCAGGTCAGTGAAACTACACGTTCGGGAAGCTTTCCTCAGCTCTGTGACAAACTCTGCAATCGACTCCCCAACCTTCTGGTCCTGTTTATAGAAAGTGTGGCGGCACACAATCTGTGACAGGCTAGGCGCATAGTGATTTTTCAGCTTTGCCTTCAGGTCCGCCAATGACACTGTCAGGATGTTGGTTGGCGTGACCAGGAACAGATCAGAACAGACAACACAACATACAGCAACAGGCTCTTATTTAAACAGTGCAGGCTAGCATAGCCACGCCTACATCAGTGGTAACAACCAATAGCATTGCTTAGAAAAAGTCCAATCAGTTTGCTTCCCTCCAGCACAATCCTTGTATCCTGATTGGCCTGCTATACAGAGTAGCCAATCAGGTATTGCCATTCTGGATACCAGCCTGTCAATGGGGATGAAATCAAGCTCAGGACATAACAAGTTATGTTGCACATATCGATGTATAGTGAAGACTACTACAAAGGATGCCTTGCATTGACACTGTTGAGTTTGGGAAATCTTTCCAAGTTCTTCAGTAGAACTGCCTGTCACTGATTATTTTGTCACAGGATTTTCTTCCGAGAGTTAGAAAAGTAATGAAAAGAATATTTCTAGGGTTGGATTATCCGCTGGCGGAAGTTCATTTTGAAGACACTTAAGGATCCAAACATTTCTGTCTTGGTCCCCTCCCATCTTGAAGCTCAAAATTAAGGTCATTAATTCTGGATGTCAAGTAAGAAAAAGCAGATCAGTCAGCTCCCAGAGATAATTGAGTTCTTTGTGCTTTTCACCTCTGGATTCCTAGCATATTTCTTGAAGGAAATCTTGATGCCTTTCCAGTGCTGTCCTTTCTTTCACCCTTGTACTTCTGTGTTGAAGGTTATGCAGCTAAAGTGTGCACTTCATCTACCAGTAGGTTTTTTTATGTCTTGTGTCATTGTTTGAAATCATAGGACTCTGTTATGGGAAGGCATTTATGTTTTCACAATTGATTTGAGGTGTGATTATTGCCAGCAGATTAAGGTATAGGAACTTCCTTACATAGTAAAATATGATTAATTTCCCCATTAAGCAAAAAAAAGAGCGGGGGGCATTTGTTGATATAAACAACATTATTTATAGGAACTTGCATTCTTTTTACAGACCTCTTAAAAATCACAAAATGGCTTGAATCTATCTGTTGGTATAAGTACTTTTAAATTTTCTGGTATGGAAATGTAGTGCTTGAAACCTAATTTTAACTATTAAAGTAGCTTGGATTCTGTAATCAGAACATGTATCCAACAGTGGCTGTAGGTTGGTGTGGTGAGGTTATTTTCAAGTTACCCTCATAAATAAATTTTCTGCATAAACTTCAGATTCTTCTGTCTCAGTTTCACGTAAAGTTGCCAACCTCCTGGTATGGCCTGGAATTTTCCAGGAATTTACAGCTGATCTCCAGGCTACAGAAATCAGTTCCCCTGGAGGGAAATGGCAGCTTCATTGGGTGGGCTCTGTAGCATCATATTCCTGTTGAGTTTCCCGCTTTTCCAAATTCTGCCCTCCGCGGGCACTATCCCCATATCTCCAAGACTCTCCTAAACCAGAGTTGCATTGTAAGTTGATTTAGTAAGTTGATGTTCACTGTGGTGGCATAAATAATTGTTTGCTGCTGCAGCTAAAACATTGTGCCAGGCTTTCCTGGCAATGAAGACGAAATCATGACATTCACTGCACTTAATACTATGTTGGAGTGGGGCATACTAGCCCAGAGCCACATCCATGAAAATGAAGTTTTGATATCCCTCAGCATTTTTAAATTCATGGAAAAGCAGCCTTTTAGTCCAGGCTAGCCCAATCTCATTAGAGCTTGGGAGGTACACAGGGCTGGCCATAATTAGTATTTGGATGGGAGGCAGCCAAGGAAGACTGGGTTTGCTGTGGAGAGGAAAGCAATGTGGAGAGGAAAGGTTTCTGAGTCACTTGCAGCTTGACAACACATAATTAAAAAGCAGCAGAGCCATTTCCTCAATACAAGTATCACTCCTTCCTCCATCTGGTATCAGCTTAGGAAGAGGAAAAACAAAAGGAGGAACATTCTGAACACATGTAAATAAAGTAGCTTTTAAAAAAAAAAAACCAAGGTCCTTGGACTAGCAGCTAACTCAGCCTGCTCCCACATTTTACTCTTGTGATGGAAGACTGCTATAACAGAGGTCAGCTAGACTGAGGAAGATTATGAGGTAACGTAGAGATGACATAGTTTATCGCATCATTTTGTATCTGCTTTCCTGAAAGCATTACATTCAGGGATGCTAGTGAGAAAAGGCCTAAAACATCTCCCGCCACCCCCACCCCCCACAGATGTACATTGCTATTTTTATTTTTTGACATCCAGCCTGATGACACATTCTGATGAACTTGAAAGCGTGTGCACAGCCAGTGCAGTCCAGATTTGTTTTAATATGCCTGTCCCCACTCAACAAGCAAAGATATTAATCACCGACAAAATCATTTCCCCTGTATGTCAAAATATGGTTGGGACAACCCCTTGGATACAGTTCCTGAAAACTGATTCCTATGGAAAATGAAACCTTTACAGGTGAAAATATTTTCCATTAGAAACCAGGGAAACTAATAAAAAGCGGTACCTAAACAGATTAGTAAGTATAATAAAGAAAATCAATACAAATAATTGAAAGAGCAAAGCCACTTAAAAAAAATTCTGTGCGCTTCCCTTACTACTGTACTGTAACTATATTTCTGTATTAGTATAGTTCTGCAGCTAGGATCAGCAGGTGAAGTTGCTTGGTGATATACAGTGCTATCCTAAGCAGAGTTAAATCCTTATAAATCCACTGAAGCCAGTGGGCTTAGAAAGGTATAACTGCTTAACATTGAACTGTTAGTAGCATCCATTTCTGCTGCTGCTTGCTGTTGTTATCAGCAGCTTGCAGATCTGATCTGGTCATCAGCAGGAGACCTTCTGCATTTGATTGTAAATCCTCCAGGGACAGATTGTGGCTATACAAGGGAACACTTTTACTCTTTAGTTTTTCAGAATAAAATTTTAGATTTATTAATGATTGAATTTTGTCATCTTGAACTGAATGATCACATAAATTAGGGTTTCCAGGCTTGGGAGAATGGGTGGGGCAGATATTTGGGTGGGTGGCCATCAACATCCAGGTTTCCTGGACATGATGTCAGGCCTCTGTAAGAATCACCTGACATCACTTTGAGGTTTTCCCCTCAAGTGATATCAGTCCTCTTTAGGAATTGTTGAAAACTCTGGCTGTGGTCACACAGCAAGCGTACCGTGATTTGTTCCCACTGTAGATTTGGTTGGGGATATTTTTAAGTGGGTTCAGATGATCACACATCCCTTACCCAACCACTTGCGCAACAATGCTCCAGGCACTGTCCAAGTTGCGGTGTGGCACAATTATTTTTTTTTAAAAAAAAATTCTTTGTGCATGCGCATATTTACACAATGGTGAAAGCCGGAAAGAAAAACCTATCAGAAGAAGGATATTCAGACAACCTAATTGCAATCATTGTGAGAGATGGCCGTCCAGATTGGCAAAATCGTGGATTCAAAGCGCAAATACCCAGAAAGTACTTGATTTTCCCGGTGTCGGAAAACTTGCTAGGGAATTGGGAGGATCACGCGAGTGAGCCTACTTTGGTGTGAGAGATGGATGTGGGCATCTGATCAGCAATTTCAAATGTGAAAGGGAACAGTGGTGAAACCCAATCAAAATGACCATGTGACCATGGTTTTTCCATAGAGCTTCCAGTGGTTCCTAGAGAGGTGTGCCATCACATTCAGGTTTTCCTAGACATGGCATCATGTTCTTGCTGACATTGATTTATATTTTTTCTTTCTTTCTCCTGCTGGCTGCTAGAGGCCCTGTGGGCAAGTCCTGTTGGAGGCAGAACTCCCACTCCCAGTGTGTACATGGCAACCCTAACATACATTGAAGGTCAAATTGTTGTTTTAAAAGTGGAAGTCCCTTATAAAATCGATATGATCATGAAATTCACTTCTCAACCAGTCCACACATGGTCTGCTGCTAGTACTATACCCTGAACAGAGTTTAGGAATGGCTTAATCTCTTGAATATTTTTTAAAACAAGCCTATTTATTTATTGCATTTACAGTATCAAGAGTGACTCTCTCTAACTCCATCACAGTTTGGATTCTTTGTGTCTTTAATCTGGGGGCTTTGCTTCAACAATCTTCCAACAAATTTCACACAACTTTGAAGTACCAAAGGACTGAAAGGGAAAAAGTGCTTCCTCATTGTGTCATTAAAGTCCCATGGGTACACATTTCTGCCATTACTTTACTTTAATGGTACTGCTCATTTAGCCCACAGGCCTTGAACAATATGCCATTACAAAATTTGCCGTTCTGGAAAAAGAGGGCCCAGGTGTTGCAACATCAAATACTAACAAAATATCGGAAACACCATGAAAAACATCCTTTTGTATGGTGAAAACCTAAACTGCATTTTTTTCCAAACAATAAGCTAATAATGAATGGGCTGGCTGTTAGTATTTTTTTTCTGTTTCTGTTGAAGAAGTGCACAGTTATTTAAAAAAAAACAACCTTCAAGTGTGAACGACTTTTCCCCATTACTTATTTTGTTTTCATTTTGCAACACACATTTGCTTTTCCTGTGTTCCCTAAAATCTCAGGGCCACAAAAGTGCATACCTATGGGATTTCAAAGAAACAACAAGTCTCTCCAGTTCTTGCAACTTGTACAGACAGTGGAACAGAACTGGGGAATCACACAAAGTGCAACACACATTCCCCCAGACTGCTCACTGGACAAAAAATCCAGTCCTCAAGGAGTTCCCTCTCCCTTGCTTCACTTCTCATTTGTGTGCCCAGTGGGGGTATGCAAGGGGGAAAAAATAGGGTCTATTTGGGTGTTCGGGATGTGAAAATATTTCATATTTCCAAATATCCCCAAATACTAGTTCAATATTGTTCTTTCACACAGCAAGTTGAAATGCATTCAGTCTCCCCCCGCCCCAGCTCTCTTTGCTCCTAAAAACAGTGGATAGACTCTGGCTAACAATATTGGGGTATTTTTCCATTTTCTGTTTCTCTAGTTCTTTAGAAAGATCTAGTTGGTGGAAATTACTTGCTTAGAAGAGCCTCATATTGATGACCAGTGGCATTACTTTTGACTAGCATAGTATGAAACCATCTTTCTTGTATTCATGGATATTTCTACCTTACTGAAAAAGCAATATTGCAGATAAATATCCAATGTATGCAGAAACAAGGCTAGGTTTTGCTAAGCCATATTTGCAGAATAATTTTCTCATATGTTGGTTTGATGCTCCTATAATGGTTCATTGTCCCAATTTCAAGGAAGCCATACCTGCCTTAAATGATCTTTTTAAAACAACTGATTTGCAGATAAAGGTGGGAAAATAGTCATATAGATATACTGTCTTCTTAACATATGTTTTTACCTGCTTGCAATTGCAGATTAAATATTGCTATTTTCCTCCTCCCCTTTCAATCATGGACTGACTTACTGTTCCATAACATGCATGGTATCTTGTACCAAAAAGGGGGGTCTTTTTAAATTTACAATTGTAATCTTTTGAAGACTTTTTGCTGTATTCGGGACACTTATCCACATCTGCAAGTATGTGATTTTTCACTCTTGGAAATGAACACCATGGATGTTTGTTGCTTGTACCCTTTTTGAACATTTTTGTAAGTATGGATGGTACAAGTGAGGTTTTCATGCAGTGTGGCAAGTCCTTGCTTGACACTTTTTTTCCTCCAGCAGCAAACTTTTATGACAAATGAGAAAAACACTCCATAGCTAATATTTATGGATAAAAATATTGATCCTTTGATTATGCATTGTAGCTATATGACTCTCTTATAATTTTCCTCTGTAGTTGTAATCTGCTACTTCCCCCAAAAAAGGATATCGCTAATACACAAACAATGAACTCACAGGAACTTGCTAGAATTTTACCAAATTACTGAGCAACATATGCTGTGCAATATGGGAAAGTTCATTTGAACAAGTGGTGACAGGGAGAGTTTGTGAACACTGTGAGCAATGTGAACTATTTACCTTATTTTCTCTTCTATATAACCAAACAGGCACTGATCTTTACAAAGTGATCCTTCAGTGGAGTCTCAGGAAAGAGTCTTTATATAAGACAACTGCATGCCAGATGTATGGCCTGAGTACACAAGCAAAATGCATAATGTTAATGGACTGCTATGGGTGACTCTCCGCCCCCCCCCCTTTTTTTTGCTCATTTCTCCATGCCTCTAATATAGCACTGTAGGTTTTAGTTTTTGTTCTGGTGGTACAGCAATGACTTATTTTAAAAAAGACCTCTGTTGGAATGAGAAATGCTTGGGAAATGGTGCCTGTGAAGGGCTGACAGTGAGACAATGGTGTTGATCTGGGTGCAGCCCTTGCACAACAGGAGAATGCACACTATTGCTTCTAGACAGCATGCTAACACACATTTCTTTTGAAAAAGATTATATATTGAAAATTTGGGAAAGGGAATATTAAGGATAGGGAAAAGCTGGGAATGGGACAGTTAAAGCATTAACCAAAAGGTGCTTCAATTGGAAGCCAAAGTGGGGCAAAACCTCCATGTGGAAGCAGCCTTGGTGACTACATTCAGTCTAGGCTTTTTTATTCAGGTGTTAGTAATCCATGATTTCACAATATGTTTAAGCTTATGTGCACTAATTCCTTTTTCTGTAGGTGGCATAGGAAATCCTCTTTGTAGGGTACTCTTACCTGCTTCTGCTTCAGTATGCTGCTTCTATTCTCTTACTTGAGCACTCCTTGACACCAAGAGAATGCCAACAGCTTTTCCACAATTCATGTACCCTGTATGGGAAATATATTTAACTCCATCAGTATTTTACATTTTATCATATCAGGTGGGAAAGCTACCTAAAATGTCTCTGTCTTTTATCTAGGCAGCAGTTACAGGATGAGAAGAGTGCATTTATAGAAAGAATGACTATAAGAAATTTACTGTTGGCATAACAAGAGCCCTTCTACCCTAGACGTTATTGTATGAAATGAATAGCAAAAACAGTTTGAACTGACATAGCACAAATATGACTAGAAATAACCCATTAAGAGGCCCTCCCCCACAACAGTAATACAATACACCATGGAGTTTTATTAAGTGGTCATACTGGTTTAACAACTATGGTTTTAATCTAGTTTTGTTAGGCAGTAGTTATTCACTTCATGCTGCTGTACAATTTGATGTGTGATTTCCAAATCTAATGGTGTCACTTGGGAAAAAAATCAGGTATCCAGCACTCATCTTTATGAATATACTAGGAGTAAGGCCCGTTGAGGGAAGAAATACAGTGAGCTCTAGAAGGAAGCTCCAGGTGAGTGTCCTGGCTGTGGCTGGTGGGGTGGCAGAGGGAAAGGGAAAATAGAGAGAGGCAAGCCATGTTTATTTCTTCATTTAGCTACAAGGCAGAGCTGTCTCAAGTCATTTTGCTGCCCCAAGTGGATAGTATGGGAGGACAGCCTCATGGTAACAGGTATGGTTCCCTCCACCCCTGACTTATGTTGATTTGGGGTTATACAATGACAGCTAAGGTAGAAAAGCACCTCCTCCTATGCCATGTCTTCTGGGTTCCAAGGGTCTGGAAAGCAGTTCCATAGCCGGTTACAGGGTTGTCAACCTTGGGTTGAGAAATACCTGTAGATTTGAGTGGTAGAGCCTGTGGAGGGCAGGGTTTGGGAAGTGGAGGAACCTCAGCAGGGTATAATGCCATAGAGTCCATTGCCCAAAGCAGCCATTTTCTCCAGGAGAACTGATCTTGGAGATCTTGTGGTGCTGCCTGGAGGCTGACAATACTAAGGGGAGGGCCAGACCTGTAGATTTGAGGGGTAGAGCCTGTGGAGGGCAGGGTTTGGGGTGCAGAGGGACTTCAGCAGGGTATAATGCCATAGAGTCCACTGCCCAAAGCAGCATTGTAATAGCTGGGAAATTTTCTGTATGGGAAATGATGTGCTGTGGTTGGGGAACATGGTGATTTCTGGGAGATCTCCAGGCCCCACAGGGAGATCAGCAACTCCAGTGATCGTTTAAGGGAAGATTGGGATATGTATTTTAGCAACTCCAGTGACCATTTAGGAGAAAATGTACTTTACCTCAGGACACATTCAGTGACTTCCAACAGCAACAGCAAACTGTTTAGAACGTTAGAGGAAAAGGCAATCAGGCTGCATATGCAAATAACCTTTGTGTTCTGACTGGCTACTGGGGGGAGAGGAACATCAAACTGCTTAGAATATTGGAGGCAAGACTCAGGCAATGCAGCCAGTCGATAGGGACAGCATCTGAGTGACAGATCACTGAGCCAAAGGCTGTGGGCACATGTGGAATGTTCAGGAGAGTCCATGACCAAAACAGAATTATTATAGAGAGAGATATGTGATAAAAAGTGCCCAGCCATACCTTAGCTTATTATGACTCATTTTTTCTATGACATTTGTTGTAAATAGTAAAACACAGGATAGTTCTGCATTGGCCATAGTTTAGCTTTTTATGTTTCATTTTTGTTTGTTAAACTGCAACATATATAATCAAAACTAGTATATAAAGCAAACAACATGCCTATAACAAATTAAAACCAGATGAAAGGAGAGAATGTACACATTTCTTTCTTATCCATTCATTCCTAACAGCTTAAAGATTAAAAAAAATAGAGCCAAACTGTTCTTAAAATTTTGAATTGCTGTTACTGATAACAATTCACAGATTGATAACAATTTAAACATCTTTAAGAACCATTATAATTTGTCAGGCAACATTGGGTGTTTTCAGTAATATGCAAATACCGTCCTTGCAGAGATAACAGCAAACAGCAGTACCTCTCTGATATCAGTAGATATCAACACAATTTAAGTGATACATTTCAGGTTTCAAATTTAGGACCAAACCTCATATGTCAAAAAATGCCTTTGTAGTATTTTCCAGTAAAGTTGAGACCAGAGGCATAGGTACCACATATGAATGGAATCTGCTTTTGGAGATGTCCAAAACAGTACTTACTGCTAACTGAGAGAGGAAGTTTAGACAATCAAATTGGTGTTAGGTGCCATTGGTGCACTATTTTAAAGTGGCTCTCTCTTACTGGTATACGGGAAGAAAACTCCATTTGCTTACTGAGAATAAACTTCCATTTTTCAGGATCCAAACAATAACCATGGCTCTTAGTCCATTTATGCAGCATTCTATGTTTTATGCAATGATACAGCCAAGCTACATACATGCATAGAAGTAGGTTCAGGCAGGAGACTTTTTATTATTATTTATGTTGCACTACAGCTGCTCCCAAAGCCAAAGAAGCAATCTGTTATAAGAAGCAGGTTGATGAGGAGATGTTGTATTGGTAAAAATACTTCATAAGAAGTTTAATAGATTTCTGTGTTTTACAGACCTAGCATTACAAAGAAGCTTCCATTTTGTTTATTTCCCCCCATCACATCTTGATGCCAGAACTAATGTCTATCTGTCTTTATATTAAGCCACTAAACAGTTTCTCGTAAGGTTTACAGCTCCAGGTTGGGCAATACCTGGAGATGTTGTGGGTAGAACCTGAGGAAGGCGGGGTTTGGGGGAGGAAAGGACTTCAGTGAGGTATAAGGCCACAGAGGCCACCTTTCAAAGTGGCCATTTTCTTCAAATGAACTGATTTCTGTCACCTGGAGATCAGTAGTTATAGCAAGAGATCTCTAATTACCACCTGGAGGTTGGCAACCCTAGTTTATGGTCATCACAAAAACAAAAAGCAGACAGCTAACAGAGGAAGTATGACTGCATCTGATTCAATCATACTGGCTGGATAAGAATAATTATTTCAGGTAGCAGTGGGATTACCAATTCAACCTTGGAAAATCCCTGGAGAATTGGGGAAAGTAAGTAAGGAGAGTGGAGTTTGGGGAGGGGAGCCAGGGGATGCAGTAACACTCTGGAGCTTTGTTGCTGCTACAGTCTGTGGTATAACATTTTTATTATTATTATTCAACGTATACCCCACTCTCCCTGCTACGCAGGCTCAGGGTGGCTTACATTCGTTAAAACATTGTACCTAGTATATAAATAACAATAAAAATCTGTTAAAATCATCATAAAACACTTCAAAATCAAAATAGTACTACTAAGTGCTGTCGATATTTCTCTAATTATACAAGGTGGTGTGTTTTGTAAGTTTTCAGTTTCTTGATGTTCTTCACATATTCTTGAGGCCGAGGGTTGGTGGTGATAGTGGGGGCGGCTCCTAGTGAAAAGCCTGGTGGAAGAGCTCTGTCTTGCAGGCCCTGTGGAATTCTGTGAGGTCCCACAGGGCCCTGATCTCTTCTTGGAACTCATTCCACCAGTATGGAGCCGCCACTGAAAAGGTCCTGACCCTGGAGCTAGTGAGCCTGGCTTCCATTGGACCAGGGAGGGTCAATCAATTCTGAGACCCTGACCATAGTGCTTTTGGGGGTATATATGGGGAAAGGCGGTCCCTCAGGTATATCGGACCCTGGCCATATAGGGCTTTGTAGGTGAGTACCAGCACCTTGAAACAAATTCAGTATGCTATTGGCAGCCAGTGCAGTGTTCTCAGCACAGGCTGGATGTGCTTCCATCTCAGGAGGCCCATCAAAAGCCTGGCTGCTGCATTCTGCACTAGCTGCAGCTTCTGAATTTGTGACAAGGGCAGCCCCATGTAGAGAGTGTTACAGTAGTCCAGTCTCAATGTGACCATAGCATGGATCACTGTGGCCAAATCGTTGCAGTCCAGGAAAGGAGCCAACTGCCTGACCAGCTGCAGATGGTAGAAGGCCGACCTGGCAGTGGCTGCTACCTGGGCCTCCATTGTTAAGGAGGTATCCAGGAGCACTCCCAGACTCCTAACCTCCAGTGCTGGCACCAATAATACCCCATCGAAGGTCGAGAGTGGGATCCCCACCCCTGAACCACCCCAACTCAAACACAGGACCTCTGTCTTCACCAGATTCAACTTCAGCTGACTCAGCCTAAGCCAACCAGCCATGGCATGTGGTGCTTGGTCCAGATCTTCTGGTTTGGAGTCTGACTGGCCACCCAACATCATATAGAGCTGGGTGTCATTAGCATAGTGGTGACATCACAGCCCATGTCTCTGGGCAATCTGGGCAAGGGGGAGCATATAGATGTTGAATAACATCAGGGAGAGCACTGCCTCTTGAGGCACCCTGCACTCCAGTGGGTGCCTCTTGGACTGCTGCTCCCCTATTGCCACCCTTTGTCCCTGACCATGAAGAAAGGAAGTGAGCCATTGCAAGGCAAGTCCCTCAATTCCCATGTTAGTGAGGTGGTGGACCAGTAACTGATGGTCGACCATGTCGAACGCAGCCGACAGGTCCAACAGCAACAGTACTGCCAATCTGCCCCAAACCAGATAGTTAGCTAATTCAGCTGGGTCCAGAGATTTTATTTAAGAGAGGGTGAACCATCGCTTCCTAGAGTGCTCCTGGGAACAGCCCCTTAGAGAGGGACTTGTTGATAATATCCCTAAGGGCACCTCAAAACCCCTCATGGCCAGCTTTAATAAGCCAGGAGGGGCACAGATCAAGGGCGCACATAATTGGATGTACAGTCATAAGCAATCTGTTGACTTCATCTAGACTGAGTGGGCTGAATCAATCCCTTTGAAGCTGCCATTTCCTCTAGGGGGACCAAACTCTGGACAGCATCTGTAATTCCAGAGAACTCCAAGTCCCATCTGGAGATTAGCAACTCTAGGGAGCAGCCTCACTGAATACTAATCAATTATTTTACTGATTTTATACCAGGAGAGCCTGTCACATTAGTAAATCATGTAATCCAAATATGGGTTCTTGTATGAGGTTTTGTTTAAAACAGCAGAAGCAAACTTTATGCAGGAGCAAACTTTAGTCAGAATAAAGGGAACACTAGCAAAACAGTTTAGGGGTTCATCTAAATCATCATGGTGTTAGCTTTTATAGTATGCAATAAAAACTCTTTTTAAGTATGCATACTACAATTTTGACACCATAGTGATGAGAGCATCACATATATGGTTTCTCACCCTTGTTTTAGGCTCTTCACAAACTCCCATTGTTCTCTTATTTACCCCTCTGCTTTGCTAGCAGACATTACTGTGGTCTACTGTGTCCTTCAGAATACTGTGTCCCCACTGTGTCCCCTCCTGATGGCACCTGGTATTTTTGGCCACTGTGTGACAGAGTGTTGGACTGGATGAGCATTGGCCTGATCCAACATTGGCTTCCCTTATGTTCTTATAGCTACTGCGGAACAATGACCTCAGTTTCCCCAGCATGTTTCCATCTACAGGTCCGTTCTGTTCTCACATGCCTCCTAATCTTCTTATGTATCTGCAGGCCTAATGTTAGCTGCAGCAGCTTTAAAATTAAAATAGTGTCAGTATTGCTCATCAATTGATTGAGTTCACAGGAGCTGAGTGACTGCCTTATCCCATATAGTCCAACTACCAGTTAAGATCCTCCTCACAGTCCCTACTCACTATGCCCTCATTTATTTATTTATTTATTTATTGTATTTATATCCTGCCCTCCCCACCGAAGCAGGCTCAGGGTGTCTTGCATAATATTAGAGTTTTCCCAAAAAGCAGAGCATCAACTCTGATGTCACCAACGTGCTGACATCTCTGCCCATCCTTGGAACACCCCCCCAAATCCCCCCACCAGCATAACAAGGGGACCTGGCAACCTTATGTTTTCATTCTCTGGCTAGGTGTTTTCTTAATGTTGAGGTTTTAATATTTTCTTAAGTTTAATAATTCCATGCTGTTTTATGTTTAATCATATTTTACTTTGTAAGCCACCTCAAGCAGTTTTTTTTCCTGGATAGGCAACATAGAAATTTAATTACTAAATAAAGAGGATCTCTATTACTTAAATAAAGAACCATGACAATATAGTATAGTCATTTCCCACCTTGGACTATTTGTCCCAACAGTACAATTAATACAGCTCAAATTGCCACCATAATCCCACATTGCTGATAAGAGTGAGGGCCAAACTACATATTATGGTGTCCTTTGGTCCATGATGATGCCATTTCAGAACCTAAGATGGGTGAATTAAAAATTCCATGGCCACAATGCAGCAAGACCTGGCACTCTTACTCCCTCCATACACACTTTTTAAAGTGCAAAAATGACTGCCCCCCCATCAGTGATTGGACCCCTTCCCGTAACCATTTTTGGATTTATTCCCAAAACCATCATCATCTTTAAACCTGTCTGGCCACACACCTTAGCTCCATACCTAGTTCCTTCCTGTCTTTATAAGCATGGAAATAAAACAATCTTTTGGGTTGTTGTTTTTTTTACCCCATTACTTGCCCTATAACTGGCCTTAATCTGCTCCATTGGGCAGATTCTGCTGGCTCCATGCCACATAGGATGAATCACTGCACAGCTTTCTGGTTGGACTACAATGAGCCATGACCTCCACTTCTTTATTTTTTTGAAATTTCCTGTCTAGATGCTTGGATTCCTGCTTTGGAACTTGGACCCCAACAGGGAACATCATAGAAAAGTAGTTATCTCTTTGGCTTCTTGCCTGTAATACGTTCCATCACATTTATATTCCTATATTAATTGACTCTTTATTGGACTTCTAGTGGTGGGTATTGAAACTAAGTGAATATTATTTTGACTGAGGGAGATTTTATAATCCCTTGGTCCAGATCTTTGTATTCCCCAAAATATTTCTAGTTTTCTATTTCTAGTTTTCACTCTGTCCAGATCTCTGTCACCCTTCAAAGCTTGTAGTTGCACCTCACCACTTACAATGCAATCTTCAGAAGAGTTATATTCTTCTAAATCCATTGATTTATGGACTTAGAATTGTGTGGCTCTGCTTAGGAATGCACTGTTCACAGAATGCACCGTTAACACTTTCCTTAGTACTATTTTGTGGGTACAGCTACTTAGATTTAAGGGTGTAGAATTTATATTTCCATATGTGGTCAGGAAGACATGTTCACTCAACATATATCAGCATGAATGTGACCTGTTTTGCAATTGGAGCCCCAATTCACAGCGGAGAACCCTAAGCACAAAGAAGAAAACACGCCTTTCATTTCCTCCTAGCTCTAGGAGCTGGTGGCTTAGTTTCTACTCAGTCCTTAATCAAGGCAAGGGTCCAAAAAGAAATCTGGTGACAAACGGATGAGGTGCCATTACTTGGAAGAAATATGGAGAATCTGGATAGAAGGAAATAGGGTTGCCACGTCCCTCCTGGCAACTGGTGGGGGATGGGGGAACTTGCCTGGAGAATAGAGGCCTCATTGTTGAGGCCTCATTATTGGTGTAGCACCAAAAGTGAGATCATCACACCAGTGACGTCCAGGCAACACTCCAGTATTTAGGCAAAAGCTCCATGGTGAAACTGGCTTCTACCATAGAGTTTTTGGCCAAATACCAGAGTGTCACTTAGACATTGCTAGTGTGATGATGTCAGTTCCATTGTGGTGCCGGCCTGGGCCTTTTCTTTCTCCAGTTAAGTCTCCCTGCTGGCCAGCTGATCAGTAGCTGAGGGGTAGGGCCTTGCAGCAGGGAACCCCTGCTTCCACTGGCGGGTCGGGCAACCCTAGAAGGAAATCAGAAATAAAATGTATTGAGGAGAATAATGCATGTAGTTGTGCTGGAGAGATAATGGCCATATTCATTTAGGCACATATCTTAAGACATTTGCACGTTCTAAACACATAATCACAATATAATAGTCCTGTAATTGTATGGTAGATGGGAAGCAAGATGAGTTGAATCTGATTTTTGGCTTATGCTTGTTTTTACATTGTATAGCACAGCATCTGAAAGTTAGACAGTCCTTCTAAAGTTTTTGATTCCAGTAGCTTGATATTATTTTGTGGATTTTAGGCTGCAGATCAGGAAATCCCCTCTAGGACAAGTAGAATGTTTAGGCTTCAGGCCTTCATGCTGACAATGCTGCTGAACACCCCCTGCTATTATCAGCCTATGGAACATGGTTGTCTAATGTGCCTTTTACTTCAAAAGAAAAATCTGGTACATCTTGGAAGCAAATGAAAATGTGAGTCCACAGTGTCTGAGCTGAATTTCAAAACTGTAGAATAAAAGCTTTTTCTTCCTTCTATTAACTTCCTGCTTCCTCTCCTTGTGCGTTTATCAGTGCAAGAAGCATCCCTCTCTGGTCAGTACATCTGCTTGCCTCCACTCAGATACAGCTACTTGGCCATGTGCCTGTCTGCTTGCTTTCCCCTGTGCACCTGTTTTTGCTCTTTCCTCTTTTTTTCTTATCTCCATGATTCTAGATTGACTCCATTCTTTGGTTTCATCTTTGACCTAAGCCCCATCCAGCCCCTGTGGAGGGAGATTTTTACCCATCAAGTTTCTTCAATGTGACACTTGCCTGCAATGCCATTTTGAAATCTTTAGAGATTGTCAAAGGCTCCTTCCTTATTCTGCATTTTGTCCATGAGCTGCCTTGCAGTTGCTGGAAAATGCCTCCCCGGGCCTGGCATTGTATGTACCATCAAAGAATTTTGTTTGTTTGTTTGTTTAAAAAATTGGGTGGGTGAAATTGAAGCAACATCACGGTGCTGTTTTCCAGGGGTACTGTTCTGGCCCTCTACAGCACTCTTTGGAAACTGTGGATACGTCTTTCTCTGGTCCTTCATGATTTGTCCTGCTACTGCCAAAAACTTCAATTTTTAACAAGAAAAGAGTACTCAGGAGCAACACAATTGCAGGATTTCCATAATGTGCTATCTTGTTGATTACTCTGTTAATTGTTGATGACTACAACAGGCCAGTCCCTTAACAGCAATTGCAGGGATTAGTTTAACAAAAGCCAGTTGCCTATACCTCACCCTGCCTTTTCACCCAGGGACAGAGGAAGGGGATCACTCCCTGTGGTGTCTAGGTAAATACATGGAGGGGTTTTTTGTTTGTTTTAAGAGAGACTGTAGCATTGTGATATTTCTATGCAACACTGCATATGTATCCCAAAATATTTTTAAAATTAAAATAGGATGGACAGAGATTCCTGTGAAGAGAACACAGCAGTGGGGAAGGCCTTCAATGCATATCAGGTGTGAAAGGGAAAGCACAGCTAACAATGGAGAGAGAATGGAATCTCTGTTGCAAGTGAGATTTCATACACAACTGCACCAGTAAATTGTCCACCATAGAACCCCCCCCCCCATTCCTGATTAGTGATAGCAGAGGATTTGTGACCATTTATGTTCAGTGGCAGAATTCCTTTATGGCTTCTCTGTTTTCAGGATGAACCACAGCCATCCTATTTCATAACCATATTAAAAAAATGACCAGTGCCTGTTTTTTTATTAATTGCATATGTGTAATAGATTATGTAACATCAATTTTAATGAGAAATTTGTCAAATAAATAAATGAGATGGATGCCTACCTGAACAGAAATGTTTAAAAATGCATATTTGCACATATCTGCTGATGAGTTGCAGATAGGCTACCTCTTAATTTTACTTATAGATGTAAACTTCCATGCAGCTTTAACAGAATGTTTCAACAAAAGGAGACAAAAGCTGCCAATACACTGTGGACTGCCCTTTCTAACCCACAATGGCCGTGTAGCTCTGTTGTCTCAAAACATTCTTCTGAAATGATGCTGCTCTAGGGGGAAGGAATGTTATTTTACTACTCAAAGCTCTTTATTGCAAATTCTTTTATGCTTGATAAGTATTTGAAGCTAACTTTAAACAAAGAAGCTGATCAGTAGTTTTATGACTTGATTTGTTTTAGAGTCTAAACAGCTTAGGGAAATGTTTTATAAAAGATGTAATCCATCCGTGTGGAATAAAGCCTGGAAAATTAAGCAGAATAAAACCTAAAAAGCAAAGTGCATTTTCCTGAGTTAGCACTTGAGCTGTTGTTTGCTGACCCAATGTAACAGTTGCAATATATTGTTTATTGCCTAAATCGTAGTTTCAGGAAGTCAAAGGAAGTTTAATGGGTATTCTATTAAAAGCCACTATTGGTGATGTATCTGACCTGCTGATTAGAATTTTCGCTTCTCTGTGAGTGAAGCTGTCCACCAATTGTCTTAAACATCACCTTTATTACATAAGAACATAAGAGAAGCCAATGTTGAATCAGGCCAGTGGCCCATCTAGTCCAACACTCTGTCACACAGTGGCCATAAATACCAGGTGCCATCAGGAGGTCCAGCAGTGGGGCCAGGACACGAGAAGCCCTCCAACTGCTGCCCCCTCCAGCACCAAGAATAGAGTGCATCACCTGCCCCAGACTGAGAGTTCCTAGCTATACCTTGTGGCTAATAGCCACTGATGGACTTCTGCTCCATAAGTTTATCTAATTTCCTCTTGAAACTGTCCGTGCTTGTAGCTGCCACCACCTCCTGTGGCAGTGAATTCCATGTATTAATCACTCTTTGGGTGAAGAAGTACTTCCTTTTATCTGTTCTAACCCGACTGCTCAGCAATTTCATGGAGTGCCCACGAGTTCTTATATTGTGAGAAAGGGAGAAAAGTACTTCTTTCTCAGCCTGCTCTATCCCATGCATAATCTTATAAACCTCAATCATGTCACCCCTCAGCCGTCACCCCTCAGCCGTAAGTAAATAACATCTGTTGGGTCCCCCTTGTCTACATGTTTGTTCACTCCCTCAAAAAACACTAACAGGTTAGTGAGACAAGATCTTCCTTTACAGAACCCATGCTGAGTCTGCCTCAATAGTTTTTGTTCATCAATGTGCCTACTAATTCTTTCCTTAATAACAGTTTCCACCAACTTTTTCTCAGAAAAAGGAGTGGTATTTAGCTTTACCATGTCATCTCTGAACTTTAGCCACTCTACTTACTGGCTTCCTTCAACCTGTTTATGGCTCAGTAGCCTGTGCATGCCCCTGAAGCCCAATTCTGTCCTCTGATATCTCAGTTAATAGCCTGCATGTTTCTGCCATTTCATCTGGACAAACCCCATGGCAGTTCCCCGCACTTGTTCATTGTTTGAGCTACCTCCCCACTTTCCTTGCCCCCTTTCTGTATTGTCTTGGGCCAAACTAGGCGTGGCAGCATCCATGTGTCATGGGGACACTGCTGTCATTTTAAAGTCTAAAATAGACAATTTAAGAATGTTATGAGGGCCCAGTCTTGGGCCCACACTGTAGCAGGACAAGGTGCTCTTGTTCCACCCCCCCACACACACACAAACACCTTTTCAAGTACTGAAATGGCTAGCACTTGCAAAGGTGGGGGGGGGACAAGAGTGCCTTGTCTCACTGTGTTGCAGGTCCTAGGGTTGAGCCTTATTGGAATTTTAATTGTCCATTTTAAGCTTTAAAATGTGGTGGTGTCCTTGTGGCAGAGACAAGGATGCAGTTGCATCTGTTCTTCGATATTAGCACACGTTTGATCTGACTGTGGACTATTCTAAGCCAGTACAAATGCAGCTCTATTATTTCTTTTTACAGAGTTCTAGTCAGCAAGTGTTACAAGAATCCATCTTGTTTTGAGTTTGGCTTAGGGCGGGGGGGGAGTTCAAATTAGTCCAGGACCAAAGTTAATAGGACAATGAAGGGCATTGGAACCTGTTGAAGCCAATGTACTTCAGCACATTCAGCCATTTTGGCCTGTGGCCCAATGGAATATCATTGTATAAATGCAAAATTGTGGGGGTTTTGCTTATACATATGGGAAACTTGTGAGTTATTTAAATATTTTCCAGAATGGTGTAGATTAAAACTAGGCACATTCAAAATACTGTAACTATGCAACTGTACAGCATGGTGAACAATAATGTGCCATGCACATTGTTGCAAATAATGTCAGCAAGCTCTTGATGTGCTTGCCTTTTGCCATTTTAGGCTTATAATTTTTTCCTGATGTTAGAAAACTGCTGAAATAGTATTATATGTTTGCCAGTCTGCCCTGCTTCCCCAGAAAAACAGTTGTTCCATGTTCAACAAAACTGATATCTGTTGTTTGGTTGTCCAGGGCCACATTTTTCCAGCATTTAAAACCAGAAGAAATATTATCACCCCCCCCTTCTTACCCAATTTTAAATAGAAAACAGATTTTTACCAGACTTTTCCAAAACTCTGTATGAATTATCCTGCTCTGGAATTTGCTGCTTCCTTGTTTTATAGCGGCTTGGGTTTTGGCAACATTTGTCCACATCTGCAGTTTTTGCTAAGGCATCTGGTGGGAATGAAGGATTGGAATGGTCAGATGTAAAGATCTTGTGATTATAATTACACTATTGATAAAAGCTCTCTTTTAAAAGTGTTGACTGAATTTTGTGTTTGATGTTTTGTAGCGGTTGCGGTACTTGTTGGAAAAACTCAAGGTGAAAAGGCTGAACAATTTGTTGTAAGCGCAATATATCTGAAAAAGGTAGTTGGTCATAAAGATGGGAGGAACCAGAATCCACAAACCAGTTTTCCTCACTCTCTGGATTTGATTAAAGTGCTCAATAAACATGTCATGTTTTTACAATCCCGTAGCACATTGCCAGTAAGGTTTCCCTTCTAATCCTGCTGGTATGCACGATAGTTTTTGTTGGGAAAAGCTAAGTAAATAATTATAATTAAATAAATAACAATGTCCTTGTGATGTATAAGTATGGGGAGAATAATAGAGAATAGATGTCCCTGGAGGTCCCTTCCAACTCTCTGATTCTATAATATAAAAACAAAGTGGAGGGGGGGGAAGGGCCTCAAAAATAAACCTTAAAAGGAAAAAAAAAAGAAAAATAGGAAAAATAACATAATACAAAAGTGTGTGCACTTGTATATGTAAAAATATACAGAAATATACAAAAAAGATACGTAGAATCCATGTGTTTATAAAAAGCAGCAATCAGATTTATATGAACAAAATCGTAGCAATAATGCAAATTTCAACACAAAATCTGATTAGAAAGTGGACTTTGGCCCCAACTTCCAAAGGTTGGATTTGGATTTCTGATTCTAATTTTGCAAGTTGAATCTGAACAATAATAACACTAATGCTGTTGAAGAATTTCAGACAATAACTGCTCCAGTGTGGTGCAGTGGTCCAGAGCAGCTGACTCCTCACTCCTCCACATGAAGCCTGCTGGGGTCCATTAGGGGACAGTCACAGTTCCCTCAGAATAGACTCAGTCTCACCTACCTTACAAGGTGCCTGTTGTGGGGAAGGAAGAGAAAAGTGGGATACAAAACCTACTCTGCTGCTGTGGCTGCTCTTTCTCTGGTCTGAAATCACTGTTAACTTCTTCAGTGTTATTACAGTTTGGATACGTGGTTGTTTAGGTGGAACCATATAAAGTCAAAAAGTACACCTTTCATTACAAATTGTGCACTAGGCAACATTTTATGACTGTATATTTGAGTGGTGGTGTATGTGTCTAAACTCAAACAATAAACTTCTTCAAAGAACAGTTCCAATATAGTATATGTGCTGCCAAAGCGAGCACAGTTCCAATATATTAATAATATTTTTTCTGAACTGTTAACATTTGGTAACCCCTATTAATGGTGCTGCACAATTGGATGTAGCAATTTTTAAAATGGCCACGAGGTGGTGCTGATGTAGTAACTTTCAGAATGTCCTCTGCAAAATGTGCCTGTTAACAAGCCGAATGAATTTGAAAATGTTGCTGTCAAACAGATGTTCTTGTCTTTGATGCTGTATCTCAGCTAAGGTGGGAATGATGAGGTCGGGAAGGTTAATAAATTTATTATGTGGCGGAAAAGTTATTTCTCCTTGCCCAAGAGACAGAAAAGCCATTATTTTTATAGCATAATACCAGCTTTTCTTTGTCCATTTTGACACAGGGTTTTCCTAATCCTTTTCATAGCTTGTAGGGTTTTTTTTGTTATTCTTTGTATGCTGTCCTCTTTTTAGTTATGAGCAAGGAATGTAGCATTCATAAAGAGCTTATTGTGGTTCCTTGAAGGTTGTTAGTGCCCCAATACATTTAAATAAATCTGTCAAAGAAAAGTGCCTCGGACACTGATTCACTGATCAGTCAGCAATGAATGCCAAATGCAGACAAATAATGCAAAGTGGCAAATGATGTGAGATTATTAAAATTACTCCAGAGATGAGAGAGAAATCTTTCCCTGGTTTGATCAAATAGAACAGCATCGTCATCTCTGCATGGTGAGTTCTACATCTATTTTTGCCATTCCCCCTCTATGTCATATTCTCCTTCCCCCAAATTATATAGGTCATTTATCATTCAAAGCTGAGATTGACTCTGTGTGATGATAAAGCAATAATTATCAGTGTAGGCTCTGTATTGTTTCATTGCTAACTATAACTGGAGCAGTGAATCTCAGCCCATTCAATAAATGACTGTGTGTTTCGCTTTCTAAAACGCCTACTTTCTTATCCTGGCTCACAAGGTCAGCCTGTTCACAGATCAATTCAAATGCAACCACCAAGAGTCATGTTGACATTTAAGAACTCCTGGGATTGTTACATTTGTCACTCTTAACCCAGATGTTTCATTTGGGTCACCAAATTTGCTAATTCAGGAGCTGAGCTGAAACTGTTCCCCATGGCAGATCTCAGTGAATTTCAGCATTGCTAACAATGATCTAAAATTAAGTAGATGTAATCTTTGCAAATGAGTCACTGATGTTACCCTCACAGCTGCAAAACTGATTGCTCATTTTAATCAATCCTTATGTATTTATTTATTTGGAGGGCAGGGCTCTGAGCTGGTTACAATGCTTTTTAAGCAAAACTAAATATAACCCGCCAAATAAAATATCCCCTAAAATAGTGTATACTGGCCTATGAGCTTTAATTATCTGAACCTGGCTTCATTCTGGTTTCTACACAAGCTGAAACAAAGTTTGACAGGAACTTCACATCTTGTTGTTAAAGTGCTGACAGAAGATACATCTATAACGTGCAATTTCCTTCCTTTCCAGGATCATGTAGCTGCATTGTGGTACAATGCATGTGCTATACCCACAATTTCATTTCAGGGCAAAGAACTGGCTTTCCCCTTCACATGTTGTATGAAAGTATAAGATAATGAGCAAGGAGTGCATCAGCATCTCTGCACATAAACATGTTCTTCTGATGTAGGAACAGCAGATGAGTTTTGCACTTTGCACAGTTTCCCCAGAAATGTAGAAAGAATTGCAGGAGTTAGAGTGCAATCCTGAACAAAAGTAAACCATCTAAATCCATCGACACCAACAGGATTTGAAGGATATAACTCAGTTTAGGATTGCACTGTCATGTCATTCCTGTACCTTCTGTTGCTACAAACCTACAAACCTTCCTTAGAGTTACTCTGGAATGCACACACACTTGGGGCCTCTTTTAATTACCATTTCTGCTTCTCAGGGCAACCACAGGGAAAATAAATAGTCCACGTCTAGCAGATAAAGTACATCCACTGTTGGGATGCTGAATTTGGTTTTCAGATTTCAGTCAGAAATCTAGGTTTACTGTGGTTTGTGGTGGACCAACATCATGCACACATGTATGCACGTACACACCAAAAAAAGCTTTTAAAGAGCCAGTTCACCATGAACTGAAGTGACTAAAAGCTTGCACAAGCTTGTCTTTTCTGAAGGGTACCACAAGAATAGGCCTTTCATACACTGCCAAGTATGAAGTAAGTGTGTCTCATAATTGTGGTTTAAAGTTAGATTCACATTCCTTTGGTCTAGTAAAGAATCCGTATTCAAGTTCAGATATCCACCAAATGATCAAGAGGGCTGGAGTAAAAGGAAGTGGTCCCATCTGTCATCCACCATACAAATTATGTCATCCAGTGCCATGAATGTCATGAATGTCCAAAGAAGGTGGAAGGCTGATGCATTGTATATATTAGAGAGAGAGTTTATGGGAACATTTAAGGCCCACCCAAACCCACTGAAAGTAGTGCTGGCAATAAGAGCCCCTCTATTCGTGCATTTCTTCCTCTTCTGCATGGAGCTCAAGGCAGCATAAGTAGTTTTCACCTCTCTCATTTGATTCTCACAACAACCTCATGAGTTAGGTTAGATTAACAGAGAAAGAGAGCAACTGGCTAAAGGTCATGATGCAACCTTCGTGGTTGAAAGGGGATTTGTCCTGCATTTCCCAGCTCCTAGCCCAACAACCTAACTGAGGTCACCTAGTGCAAGTGTAGAGAGAGAAAAGGCCATGAGATGCAAGAACAGGCTGGAGGTTTCTATTTGAAAATCAAACACAACCAAAATAAGCACCTAGTGATCAATCACAGCAGAAATAATTGGTGGCCATATTTAAGTTTTATACAGAAATTGTCACAGACTGTACTACTTGCATTTCATAGTCTTTTGCTTCCACACTTTACATTTTTCCCCCCTCTATACTTGTGTGCATCTGTGGAGGTCCACTTTGACCACTATCTATATGACCCTCTCCTTCTTCATGGTTGTTTTTTAAGACCCAATAACACATTTGGAGTTACAATCACAGAACTCCAGCATCATGTTAGTAGAATCCTGATCAAAGTTCAGGTCTGAAGCTGTTTAATTATCTTTTGAAAATAATAATCACATTGTCCTGCATACACACCCACATTTTCCAGTAATTTAGAGCAGATGTGGTTTTACACATATTCCACATTTTCACCCTTGGACCTTGAAATAATGAAATCATTCAAACAAATTTATGTATGCATTAACAATGAGGTACATAAACACAATTCTGGGTTTCTATAGGGAAAACATCAGTGCAGCTTTGATGCTGGAACATAAGAGCATTTTTACTGGGGAAAGATTCTTCTGCATATCAATGTATTCTTGCCCTAGTAGGGTACCTTTAAAAAGATGGATGAATGTACAAAACAACTGTATAATAAATAAATTAATCCCTGATACATTGAGTGACTCTCTGCAATGTCTACAGCTCAATAATCAAAATTATGACTTTAAATAATGATTCCTCTATGTTCTAATCAAGTATCAGAACAACGTTTTGGGGACAAAATGGGTTCTATCTAGTTCACGAAAGATTAAGCTAGAATAAAAAAAACGTGGTGATCTTTAAAATGCCACAAGTATCATATTTATTTTTGCTGCACCAGACTAACATAACTTCTTCTCTCAAATAATTCCCCATTTATGGATAATATATAACAAGGAAGTCAACAGAGATTGAGGACATAGCATTTGGAAAATGTAGAATTTTGAGTCCTTTTTATATGATCTTACTGTAAGGCATCACCACCTCCAGAGCTGAGTCATTGTGTGGCTGAGGACTCACGCATACATGCCACCATGTCCCAACTCTTGTCTACTTTCAGTAGGCCAGGTATTCATCCAACACAAGAAACCTCCTCACTATTGCACCAGTGCCTGCTAAACTAGCCTGCATCTATTACTGGAGCTGCTGGGAAATATAGTTTTGTTTGAAGTAGAAGGTGGAAGTATTCACCTCCTGAGTCTATGGTATGCAGACTCTTCCCTACACTACAGAAGCCCAGTGGCACCTTAGAAACTAAAAGTATTTATTCCACAGTGAGCTTTCATGACTCAGAGCTCACTTCCTCAGATGCAACAAAAGACAGAATTACAGGAAGGGAGGAACTAAGGTAAGAGGAGCCTTATCATGAATCAGGTATGGTTTTCTATGCTAGAGAGGCTTGAACATGTATGATGACAGAAGTCAGAGGTTCAAGTCTCGCTCCCATTCTTCAGTAAAGGTAAACAACAAACTAATTAGGAAAGTGTTCTGAAAGTAAAGGGTTGTGGTATGATACAACGTATTAAGAACAGTCTATTAAAATTTCTAAAAAACCAAGTTTTTGGAAAGGGGGAGGAGGAAGGTTTTGGCTTACTTTCACTTCTGAATTCAGCCCCAGAAATAAAGAACACTCCTCCTCTTCCCCCCACCATCAAACCAGTTCTGGTGATTTATGTGTTTTTCCTTCAGAGGGAATTACTTTCAAGTGAACATGTATCAGGTGCTGACTAAAGTCTTAATCACAGCATACTCACTAGAAAAGTAGCAGCTTTGGGATCACCTTAAAGGGGAAAAAAAATCTGGGCTAGGCTTAAGCTGCCAGAGAAGTCCTGAGACACAGCGGAGGAATCTACTGGGGAAGCTGTTCCCTTCCAAGTTACGGCCACTTCCCACAGTCCATCCCCTTGCCTGACCTCTTTTCCCCATTGAGATTAATGACCAGACTACTCCCAATACAGGCAGACCTGAGGCTTAGAAAAGGGTTATGTGAAAAACCATGATTAGTGTAGCACAGGGAAAGGGAGAAGAAAATGGCAAAACAGAGAGATTTATAAATGGGGGAAAGAGAGGGGGTAACAGCAACGGGCATGAAGACTTGTATTTGTTGCCAGGGAGAGAGAGAATGAAGAGTGCAGTGCTAAGATCAAAAAAATGGGTCACCAGAGAATGGATTAAAATGAGCACATTGAGTTAAAATTGCAACAAAATGTTTTTTCCCCCCTGTCCTTAAGATTTCGTGATGTGGCCTACTTGAATGAATAAAAAATACACAATTAAATGAGTGAGTGAGTAGAATTATTAGGGGGAATAGCAAGTAAGAACCCTGAATAGGAAAGGAGACTGAGTTAGTGAAATGTTGTTATCCCCCCCCCCCAAATTACATTATATTAATAAACTGTTTGGATGTCAATCACACATACACACACTTTTTTTCATCTCAGTTTAATTCTCTAGCTTCTCTTTGTCTTCTGTTCAATATAACTCTTTCAGTGTATAAAAGCTGAAATTCTCAGATGGGGGGGTTTAGCAACACTGACACAACCCCAACGATAGCCAGGTATGAATCCAAAATGCATATTTGTGTCTGTGAATTTAGCTGGGAACATTTGCCCGCTTCAAAGTGGTGCAACTTGGTACAACTTCTAGAGATGCCTCCGGTCCCAGCTCTGCAGGCATTCAAAGGTTAAATCAATTTAATTCCAGTACTGACCTGTGTAAAACTCATAATGAAGACAGGCACAAAGACTTGTCTGCCCTCCATACCTGAAGTGTCCAGCTTTCAGAGCATGGGTCAAACAGTCTTTTCATACCATACACAGTCCATAACCATATGCTAAGACAGAAGTGTTAGAGGTTAAAGTGATAGAATAGGTTATGTCAGTCTCTTGGATTTACCAAACAGTGTTGACCTGTATTTGAACTTTAGATCTCAGTGCTCTTGACCCAAATATGTCAGATGAGGAAAAATCTCACACAAAGAAGCTGTGAATCTCCATCATTAGCTATTCTGCAATACCCAAGTGATCTTTTTAGCAGTTCCTGAGCACACTTACTTCTAAGTAAATGTGTGTAGGCTTGGGGGATCATAAGGAAGCCATGTAAAATTGTTCACTTTTATAATAACAGGCTGATCTCTATCTAAAGATGTGTCATCTATAAGTTGCGAAGTACACACTTTTATGTGTGAATAGCGCTTGAGTATTTTTATTCTAAAACTGAGTGTATATCTACAATCAGATTAATATTGACATTTCTTGCAACTTCTGTATCTTTAGCTCTGTAGTACAAAGGCTGATAGGAACTTCCAGATCAAAGCCGTCCATACTGCTTTGTTTTGTTTTAACTTGGTTGCATGGTAGTTCAATATATCCAATGATTTAGATACATTGGCTATTTTTCTATACTATTTGCCATTCATTTTACTACTTCATAAAACTTAGCAATGTGAACTATTGGCATTATCTCATATACAGATAAGTGGAATAAGGGTGTTTTTTTCTTCTCCTCTTAATTAGGAAGGAGTTAAACTTTTTGTCACCTGAGAATTGCAACTGTAATATAGAATCATAACATGATAGGGTTAGAAGGAATGTGCAGGTAATATCCAGCAAGGCAGGTTTCTTCATACCAGCACCCCCAAGAGGTTAGCTTTATTGTGTGCCACAAGCAGAACGCAAGGGTTACAAAGGAGCATCATGCCAGAGGTTTCTATAAACTAAGAAATGTCTCATCCAGCAAAATCCAGTTCAGCAATGTGTGATATGAATAGTTGACTTTTGTGGTATGTACAGCTGTGGGATGCTTCTATGTCTGAAACTACTGCCAGAACCACAAGATACCAGGGAGAAGATCTTTACAAATGAGATTAATATGGTTAGATGAGCCTGCACTACCCAAGCACTGGTAATCTCCTGATTAGGCTATTGCAATGCACTTTGTCTCATCTTAAAAACTTTACCTAGTAGCACTCTGAATCCTTGTCTACTGATAAGGACAGGCTATAGAGAATGTGTACCAATTTGGTGGTTCAGGGGGGATGGGGGGGATGCCATGGAAAGAACACACACAAACAAAAAACTTGGTCAAAACACTGCCACAGCTTTTTTATTGAATACAGCTGAAAGAGCATTGTCATAGCATGGAGACAGATCAAGCATCAGTTGACCCGCTTGCCATCCTAAAGTCACCCACTCTCCCCAGCCTGCCTTCTGGGGAGGTACTAACATGGAACAGCAAAACTGCAAGATCCATGTGGGTGCCAGCCACTGCATGGTCCCCTCTGTCACCTGGTGGTGGATGCCAGTCAGCAGTCCCCAAGCTAAGCATGCACCTGAGTGTCTCCACCCTCAAGACCTCTTAATGGAGTCCCCAAACCTAGGGATGCAGATATGCAAGCCCAGCCTCTCCCCCAAAATCTGTCCCAGTGCCCAAACCATCACAGAGCAGGGTGACCCCGTGCATGACCCCGTGCACCCCACTCTTGCAAAAGCTCCTTCACCTGCAGCCAACTCAAAAGCCCATCACAAATGCCATGGAACCAGATGTCCATTCCCTATTCAGACAGGTACACCGCATCAGCCCTGAATAGGGCTTCCAGCCTGAATGTAATGTCTGGATGTCTAATGACATGACCCACAGAGTCTCTATGTCCTGTGATTTAGCCTTGCAGACCTTCTTCCTGGCCAAGTCCACTTTTTCCAGTGAGATAGCCCCACACCACTTCTGGCACTCCAGTAGTCCAGACCAAAGAAACATTGTCCCAGGGAGTTTTGAATGAAGGATTTTCAGATCATCAGTCATAGTTCTTGCCAGTATGACACATTTGGGGTGGGAAGATCACTCTCGCTGAGCTGGATGATGATGACATCCAAAGGGCCCTGCTGGAAGACCTGATTTGAGATAATCACAAGGAGAGCTGGCCAGCACATTCCACTTTGACCCAGCCAAGTGAGGTGCAGGCGGTTCCCCAGGCCTAGGTTACTAACCCAGCCAGACAATGAAGCATAGGCACCTGTCTCAAACCCAATTCTGTGCCTGATGATCCACACTGCTTCCCTTTAACACTGAATGAACTAAAACAGAGGAACATAAATGCACTTGGCTATGTCTCAGGGCATAAACCTTGAATGCCAAGGAACGCCAGTGGCCAATGACCCTGATCTGGCTAGCAGATAAATCCAAATCTAAGGCCAGCATGGTACAACCGATCTGAAAGAAGTGCACACCAAAGTCCTCTGCAGGAAGGCCTAGGGCCACGATGCAGGCCTACATCATGCCAGTGAATTGGAATTGGGACAGGCAGAAACCATCATCATGCACTAGAAAAGTACTGCGGGCGGTGGGCCTTACTACAATATATTTGGCTGTGCAGTAGATGGGACAAGGCTGCCCTGTGGGGTGGTGCACAGAAAGATCCACAACCCCTTCCCCCACTGATCCATTCTGGACCAGCATCTTGGAACCCCACAATGCAATGTCCTGACATATTAAAATGCATTTGTTAGTATCACAGCATGAAGCTGCCAGGAACTAGCTGCATCAAAAAGCCCCCAAAAGGCCAAAGCGAAGGTAGCCTGGAACAAAAATAGCCTCAGAACTGGACAAAAACAGCTGATGAAGTTGCCACATAAAGCAATGCAACATCTGCAAAGCCATGTCCAGCTCATGTCCTCGCTCCATTCTCCAATGGCCCTCCAGTCAAGAAAGGAGCTGCAGGGTTCATGGGACCCTATAGTTTTACAATAAAAGGAGACAGTCAGTAGGTGGAGGTGCATAATCCAGGGGGAGAGCCCCCGCTCTCTGATCCTTGCAAAGTATTGAAGGACCAGCGTCTCAGGGCGAGGAGACATGCCAGCCCTACCCACAGATTTGGCAAAGGACAGGAAAGACGAGACAGTGTGCACATGAGAGCAGCAGGAGGAGAGGGTGATAGACCCAAGAACTCCCTCCATAACCTTCTGCAGTTCTGCAGGACCTGCAAGATGGAGCTTTCCACCAGGCTTTTAGTTGAGATGGCAGGTGTACTCCTTTTTATCTATTATTGGGCCTCCCCTTCAATGGATCAGATCTGAGTAATATCTGTAACCCAATTGTGACAGGTTACATCTGTTGAGGCTCTGATGGGATATATACAAATTGCATTGTGTTTTATCTGATGTATTTTAAACTGTTTTTAATTATTGTATATTACATTTGATGGAACCTACCCGGAGCCCGCTATGTGGGGAGGGCGGGATACAAATCCAGTAAATAAATAAATATTCAGCTGCTGACAAGTATCCATAGTACCTCGGGGAAGCAGTTGTGCTGCCGGTTCACATTTGGGGCCAGGGCCTGGAGCTTCTCCTGCTGAAAGTGGAGCAAGGCATCCACAGTGCCATTACTTGTACCTGCAATATACTGGGCTGAGAAGAGGATGTTAGGTACTGGGTAGGTCAGGATGAACCTGCACACCAAACTGAGCCAAATCCAGAGGTCTGCCCTCATACCCTTTGAAATGCTGATGTGCTGGTGGAGGTAAGAGACATTTATGGTGGCCCAGGCCAGCCAAGCACAAAAGGCTCACCCTGGGGAAACCACTATGCATGCAAAGTTAAGTTGGCCCAGGAGGGACTGGTTCGTTTTGATGGTGCATTCTTTGGTTCCAATGGCTCTAGAGACTAAAGAATGAACTGTGGCCAGCTTGTCCTCTGGGAGGCGGGAGGTACCCTGCACTGAATCAAGTAAAATCCCCAAATAAGTCAACTGCGTAGTCAGGCCTTCTGTCTTGTTCCTGGGTGAGCGGGACCCTGATCTTGCCCACAAGGGCCTGAAATGCAAAAAGGTGATTGGAGCATGCCATTGTGCCAGCAGGGCCCACAAATTAAAAAAAAAAAATCAAGGTAGTGGGTGATGTGTGGGCACCCAATGCAGTCCTTGACAACCCATTTGAGGAAGTCTCAAATGTGGTGCAGGATATGTAACAGCCCATAGGCCCTTGCCAGTGTACCAGTTACCCCCAAATGTAAATCTGAGCAGGCAAACAGGTAAACAGGCAGGAGCTGAAAGGCCTATTGAATGTTGCATTTGGCTAAAAATGTGCCTGGGCCACAGGACCTGATCAGGCAGACCACATGATCCATCAAGGCATACCAAAGAGAATAAAGCTCAGGTGCAATGGTATCATTTACTGACACTTCTTTTGGGTAGGACAAATATGTGGCAAATTCCCCTGGAGCCTTCTTGGGTACTACGCCAAGGGGGGAAACTCTAGGTCAGGTAAAGGGGAGGGCAGAGAATAGGCTGGTCATCCTACCCGCCTCACACTACTTAGCTATTTTCTGGGTGATGATGTCTGGCAACTCCCTGGCAGACGTTATGTTGATGCAGTCCTTTGGGATCCGGGCACCAGTAAAAGGGCTGCAAAAACCCTTGCTAAAGTTTTTGAGTATGGGGGTGAGTTAATGTAGGTGGATGGGGGTAATAGCCAGGGACATATTTAGTGGCTGGGCCAATTCAAGGCTGCTCAGTGAAGGCAGAAGCCAATGACCTCCTTCCTTTTTGCTGCCAATGTTGATGGAGGGTTGGGATCCCCAAAAGAGCAGCTATTAGTTTCTGCCTGTAGGACATGATGGCCTGGGGGGGGGGAATATGTGTCGAAGTTATGTTCAAATTGGCAATGTGTTTGTTGGCATCTGCAAAATTGCTGGTAGATGTCCCTTGTCAAAGCCCCTTTGGCTTGGTAGGGTCTGACCAAGACTCTAAGTGAGGGCTCATGGTCAATAACCATATATCATTGTGAAGAGGAGGAGGAGGATTTATACCGCACCCTTCACTTGGTGTCTCAGAGCAGCTTACAGTTTTCTTCCCTTCCTCTTCCCACAACAGATACCCTGCTCTGAGAACAGCTCTGAGAGAACTGTGACTGACCTAATGTCACCCAGCTGGCTTCATGTGAAGGAGTGGGGAATTAAACCTGGTTCTCCAGATTAGAGTCTGCTGCTCTTAACCACTATACCAAACTGGCTCTCAGATCTAAGAAGACCCCAACGATATAGCTTGTTGTGGGATGCCCACTCTCTGATGGCCTTGTCATAATCAGTGGCAGGCACATCACTTGCCAGTGCCCAAACCTTAAGAACATTGCCCATGTGTTTTACAAGGTGTCAATGACACTCCAGATAGGCCAAGGAAACCTGGCTCAAATAAACTGGGTAATCCATCATCCAGTTTTGGAAGGTATACCCTTAGGGGGCCTTTTTTTTGCATTATGGCAACCCATCTTGCTTGTGTCACTTTCAGGCTTAAGAAGGGCAAAGACATCTGCAAAGTATCTGTCAAGGACATGCTCCCACAGCTTATGTGGCAAGTGAATACAGGTAGGGTCTTCAAAATCCTTGTAGTAGAGGAGAGTGGGGTCCCCATATGTGTTCTCAATTCCACATATGCTAGGTTCACTGTGCTCACCCTCAATCCTGCACCTCCTGGCCCACGAAGGAAGCCCTGGAATGTGCACACCCACCCTCCAAGAATTCCCATCACTGTGTGCGGAATCTGACTCACCAGATTCACTGCTGCTGGAAATGTCTCAAGGCTGTGTTGACTTCCTACACTTATGTCACTTGGCCCAACTCTTGCCATCCAATGACATGGACTCCCAAGTGGCATCTCCAGGTGCAGTGTGTGAGCTGGATTTCATCAGTGAATGCAGCCTCCATCTGCCCCTGGGAGCTGAGGCAAAGGGTAGGTTAGGTAAGGCACTGCATGACTCCAGCCGTTCCTTCCATTTGGATAGCTGCGCTAACATCTGTGAGATGTCCTGAAAAGTAGCAGTGCTATCCACCAGAATAGGAGGTGTTGATTGCCAAGCAGGATTCTTGATGAGGGTCCATGCTGAGTTCCTGGGAGTGGAACTCGAGCCCATGGCCGGTGGGATGCACCCCTGGTGCCATAAGGGACATCCTTGGGAGAGGGTCCCTTGCCATGCAGTGCGGCTATTAACATGACCTTGCTTTGTTTAGAAACACTAGGTTGGGATCTGGCCAGGTAGGTCCCTTCTTCTAAGGCCTTCTTAAAAGGCATGATCAGAGAATTGTGCAATGAATGCAAATGATATCACAGTAGACAGTCAAAAGCACTTTTGATCCTTACCCCCTTATACTGAAACTCCAAAAGGGGGCGGGATAGTCAACCCAGTGGCTTGTTTTTTGGCCACAGTACACCAGTGTAAATTCCAAAACAAGTAACACCTAAACAATTGATTATTTATTTATAGGAATGGGCACGAACTATAGTTTTTTTGCAGTTTGGTTTTTATCGCTTAGTGAGATATTTAAAATTTAAACCCCTGTTTTCTGCTCCCTGAAAGCAGCTGTTTGGTTTAAAAGGCGCTGAGTCATTTTAACCCTGCTTTCTGTTCCCTGTGGCTTTTGGGGGGGAGCAGAATGCAGGGCTTTGCCATTTAAACTGCTGCTTTCTGTTCCCTGGGGAAAGCTGCAGGGAGCAAAAGGTAGGGTTCTCCAAATAGTTGAACAGTGAGGACAACCACTCAGCTGTTTGGTTTAAATTATTCCAAGCCATTTAAACCCTGCTTTCTACTCCAGTGCTTTCTACTCTTAACAAACCACCACAAATTGCATCAAAATTCATGGAAATTCTTAGCAGTTCTTCAGTTCACAAACATCACTTTGTGAATCACAAACTGGCCAACATTCATGATGAACTTTAGTTCATCAGCTGATTCATGGCCATCCCTATTTATTTACTTATTCCTTATACTAAATTATTGCCGTATAAAACTTATCAGGATCAGACCACACTTACAGGGACCGATTTCCCACTAGCCGCTGCTCCATCCTCGCTCTTCCTTCCCCTCCAATTCTATGTGTCAGTTTCCCACTACTAGCTGTGCAGCTGCATTTTGACCCACAGCTTCACCCAATTTCCCCCATGTCTTCTCAATCCTCTCGAGAAGACGCGAGGAAATCAGGTGAAGCTGCGGGGCAAAATGTGGCTGTGCAGCAAGTAGTGGGAAATTGACACGTAGAATCGGGGGGGGGGAGTGAGGACGGAGCAGCAGCTAGTGAGAAATCGGTTAAGGTTACTATATGAATTAAGCTTCAGCCTATAACCCCACAGAGCTATGGAACCAACAAGTAAATTAACTGGCCCTCGCAAGCACGTGCACTATAAAATCTATCCACACCAGGATTAAAATTTCCTGGTAATACTAATAAAGAAAAGCAGGGGAAATGGTAGACCCGGCCACCCAAGGTAGTTTGCTAGCAACCAAGCAAAATGGGAGTGAAGCCTTGCCCTGGAAATGCAGCAGTATCAGCCTGAGAAGGAAGCAAGTCCCCTAAGCGGTAACTTGTATCCCTGGCCCCCTTTTACTCCCTAACCCCACAACCATTGGGCTCTGATGATGCGGAGGCCCCCAGTCCACTGGTCCTACTCTCCCAGTGAGTCCTGATGCTGGGTGACCAGAGCTTTTGTCTTAGCCAAGACAGGGGAGTCAAGGAAAAGAGAAGCGGGTCACAGTCAGTAACAACCACTGGGTCTGATCTCTCTGAAAACTGCAACCGGGGCTCCACTGATACACTGAAGCCAAGGACACATGGCTGTGGGCCAGCAGGAGTAGTCCTCTTAAATTAACTATAAACTAAATGTTTGACCTAGTTAAAGGCCAGCTGGCATACTGCTGGTCAGCTGTAGGCTAAAGCATGTGGCCGCTGACCAGCTGAGAGGCAACCTTTTAAATTGCTCCCTGCTGTTGTGACCCGTTACGATCTCGCCATGTGAATCAAAAACTAAAAAAAAAAAAAATGAGGGCCAGTTAGCTGCAGTGTGGACTTAAGTAGCCGAAGGAGGAGGCACTGCCCATCCTTTGAGGCTGGCCCCAGCTGATGCAGCCAGCCCAGCCAGCCCACAGTCAATCCTGCCTTCCCCCAAAAGAAGGCAACCGTCTGCTGCTGGTCATCTTCCCAAGCCTTGTCCTTCCCCCAAATGGCAAATGGGAGTTAGTGCTCGAGTGCTCCCGTGCCATGTTTAGCTTAACCAGCACTAACTCCCAGTCTGCCTCTCAATTCAAGGAGCTATTTATACCTTTATATTCATAAATTTCCTCTGTGTATTTCACTCACTGCTCTGATAATGAAGCATGTTTTCTCCTATACATACCTCCCTGTCTTTGTAAGGTTCATGGATGAGATACTTCTTTGTGTTTCCTCTAGTACTCAAATGTGCAGATTTGAAATAATTTAATAAATCTCATCTCCCACTCCCCTTTAGTGCATTCTAGATTCTTCTTGGTTCTGGACATGACTTGTTATGTGCTTCTGTTACAAGCTCTCCCTGCCACCACATTCCTTCTTTTGATTTCTCCATACTTTCCAGTTGGTGTCTGCAAAAAGATTGTGGTAGGGCCCCAAATGCTACTCTGAGTATGTATGGAAGCACTAAGATGAGCCAAAGCAAATGAGATTTTCTGTTAGGGCTGTCAAAGCATGTTGGAAATAAATTTCCCAGAGAGAGTAGGTATGGCAAGGAAGAGTGCTTCCTTTGCACCCATGCTATCTGGCTCCAGGGTAAGTTAAAGAGGTATTATCTCTTGAACTTTCCCTTCTTAAGTAGTGTAGAAGGGGTGTTTGGCACAGGAAAATTCCTCATGCTTCCCCTACTACTATGCTCACACTAGCATTTTGTAACAGTAGAAAAGTGACAGATAAATTTAAAGTAGGTGGATAAAAGCATCTACTTACAGCATAAGGACATAAGAGAAGCCAATGCTGGATCAGGCCAATGGCCCATCCAGTCCAACACTCTGTCACACAGTGGGCAAAAATACCAGGTGCCATCAAGAGGTCCATCAGTGGGTCTAGGACACTAGAAGCCCTCCCACAGGATTTTTGAAGGGAGATCATGGGATCCTACAAGTAACTGACGTTGAAATGATTGCCCTGTGATTGGCCTAGGAGCAGCCATTATATATTAAAAATTAGCTCGCCGCTTAGACGGGGGACAGAAACACCCAGTCAGGCCTTCAGGACCAAGTGGTCTGATCATGGCTCTTCTTCCATCGAAGTCAAGTCCACATCCATCCCAATGCCTACTCAGTGTCTGGGGCCTGAAACAATTTGGGAGAGCCCTAGGGCGGTCATGAAAGACACTAGGTCTGAAGCCTGAGTGGAGGTGGCAGTCTCATCCACATGGACGTTGAAATCCCCAGGAACTAACAGTCCTGGGAATTCCAAGGCCCACTTGATTACCGTCTCCAAAAGGCTCAGCAGCCTGTCGTTTGATATACTAGGTGGCTGGTACACCAAGCAAACAGCCCTGAGCTGGCCTTGCTGGGAGGGTGGGGTAGAAATCTAATAAATAAATAAATAAATAAGCTCATCTCAGCATCCCACAAAAGGCCGACACAATCAGTACTGGTGATCTTTGGGACAGGGAGTAGCCTAAAGGAGAAACCCTCCTGGATGAGGAGAGCTACCCCACCCCCAAGTATGGGACTGATGAAGAACCAAGAAGCCAGGGAGGGAGCTAGTTCTTATAAGATGACTGTTTTGCCTTCCCTAACCCAGGTCTCTGTCATGCAAGCTAGATCCATATTTTTTACCACAAGATAATCTTGCAGCATTCTGGTCTTATTGTTAATGAATCTAGCATTGTACAACATCAGTGTTGAAGGGGAATTTGGAATCCTAGCCTTCACATCAACGTATCTTGGGATCAGTGTTCCCTCTAAGTTGAGTTAGTGTGAGCTCACCGTTTTTCACACAGGAAGGATGGCTCCAGAGCAAAGTAATTTACGCAGCAGCCAAATTGCTTGCTTACAACTTTAATGCCAGTAGCTCACAAAGGAGAATTTTTGCTCACAAGACTCCACAGCTTAGAGGGACCATTGCTTGGGATGGGACAAAGGTTGGAAGGAGACTGAGCAGGGCTCTATTTTGTAGCAGGAACTCCTTTGCATATTAGGTGACACGCCCCTAATGTAGCCAATCCTCCAAGAGCTTACAGTGGCCCCTATAAGATGAGCTCTGTAAACTCTTGGAGGATTGGCAACGTTAGGGGTGTGTCGCCTAATATGCAAAGCAGTTCCTGCAACAAAAAGAGCCCTGAGTCTGAGCATTACCATATCTCTTTCATCATTCTGTGAGTGTGAGATTCTAAGAGCATTTGGTTGGCCTCAGATGGAATTCTGGACTAGGCAAAATCTTGGTCTTAATGCAACAAAGGAAATTCTTACTTCTTTAAAATGCATGACCACTGAAGCAATCTCTTCTGCTACTTAGAAAAAAATATTCCAGCTATTGTCTTCCCAGACAATCCCGTTTGTTTTACTTTTTAGAAGCAAGATTAGAAATAACAATAACACAATTATAAGTAGCCAATCATTATTTCATCATTCTGTATTAATTATAGTAATGCTAGTCATGATGAACTTAATATGCTGTTAATGTGGATTTTGTATGTGCTTCCACAAGAACTTCATTTTAATTTTACCATTTTATTCATGTTCAATTATTCTAAAGTGTTGCTGAATTAACAAGATCCACTTAGTCTTAATCACTACTCATCTTACTTTGCAGCACAGACATTTTTGCTTATGAGGGCCCTCCACAGTAAAATGAGACAGGTAATTTGCAATGTATTAACTTAAAAAAAATAGTTTAGATATAGCAACATGCTCCATCCCATAACCAGTCAACTTCACATGGCCAGTTCTTACACTACTGTAGGCCATCTTCTGATGTTTCCTTTAGGGGCATGATACACCATTGACTAAAATGAGGAATCTGAGTTCACTCTTCAAAGAAGGATCCAGTTTCCAAGGGTGACTGACAGTTCTTCCCCAGATTTGGTGGAAGCAGGAATGGGAACAGGGTTCTTTGTGAATAAGTCAGGAAGCTACTCGAACTGCAAGCTGAGTTACTGCTCATGGGAACTGGGCTTTTTACAGAGTAGAGCTGTGATCTGGGAACAGTAGACTGTCAAGACTTCCGCAGCTCTTGTACTCAAATAATTGAATGTGCCAGGACTGAGGCTTAAGAAGATCATTCTGAGAAAGCAGCCATCCCTTTCCTGTTGTGTTGAGGGCCCTGGTCCTGAAAGGAGCTAAGAGTGTATATGAGGTAGACATATAGACTGATTTCCCACTACAACTGCCTCGGGGTTGCGCCGCTGTTTGCCCCGATACTATTCGTCAATTTCACACCCGAAGCTGTGGGGCTGCATTTTGACCCGCGGCTTCACCCGATTTCCCCAGCAGTTTCGTGATCCTCAAAAAACAGGATCACGAAACTGCTGGGGAAATCGGGCGAGCCGCGGGTCAAAATACAGCCCCATGGCTTCAGGTGTGAAATTGATGAATAGTATTGGGGCAAACAGCGGCGCAACCCCGAGGCAGCTGTAGTGGGAAATCAGCCTCAGTGGTATGAGCATGGAATTCAAGTCAGGCTCCTCCTTACTATGGTTATTTTCTCATGGGTCTTTGGAATTAGGAAGTGGGGGGAGATCCGCTGATGAGGAATCTGGCCTTGTGACCTTGCAGGATTACTGACCCAGACACTGGCTTGTCGTCTGAACTCTCCAATGGGATTGTGCACCAAGCAGTTTCTGCCAGTGGCTATGAATCTAGAGGGACTTGGGAAAGCTTTAGTTTGTTCTGGAATCTCTCAGCCCCCATGTTCATCACAGGAGGAATCTATTCCAAGCTCCGATGACAAATCATTTGTGGGGTAGGTCGTGGGACGCTATGGTGGTGGTGCAAACCGTGATGTCAGTTCTTCCATTTGTCCTTGGACTTCTGTTGTTACTCAGTGCCATTTGAAGGGATCATGCTACCAAAGGTAACTTAGGAAGAACCATTCACTCTAGCTGGATATTGCCCACACAACTGATTAACATGTAAAATGGGACCGCATTTAGGAAGGATCTATGAAGTGGTCATTTCCCACATCAGTGGTACCAGTCCAATGCCACCAAGGAGTCTGGTGTGGGAAATAACCACATCATATATCCAAGTTACCATGTTTGACCATGCAGAAGTGACAAAGGTAACAGGAAAATCCATTCACATTTGGTATATCTGTTCTAGCCGTATCAGAAAGTGAGATTTATTTCCTGTAAGTTTGTTGCCTCAAGGTTCTATCTGTTGTTCGGCCCCAAGTCTTCTGCTCTCATCTAAGATCCCACATATAGCCCAGTAATCCTGGTTTTTTTCTGCTCCTCCTGAGGCTTTTCTGTGATGCTTCTGACAGTGTCTTCCTCTTGCCATTGAAATGGTGTATGTAGGTTACATACAGCATTGCTCCTTAAGGACATGCAAGATATGCAATTTAAAGTGTTAGCTTTCTGGGAGGAAGGCAGCATAAATGGCCTGGCAAGCCCTTTGGTTGAGTCAAGGACACTGTAAACACATCACCGGATAATTAACAAAGGAATTCATAATACTGAAGCCTATTATTTGACCAGGTTTTGGTAGTTTGTTTAAAATAAGTTTTAGATATGACACTGCAAACGATGGAATATGACGTGCAAATATTCTTAGGCTGTTGGCACATGGCATGGAAGTGTTGATTGCCCAAACATGGCAATTATACTTGCTTTAAAAGCATTTATAGCTATTATATAGTTTTGTTGTTTTATTGTAGTTTCAGATGACATTATGCGCTTTGTGGCCCAGCTGTGCTGGGAAAAAATGTGGGCTTAGAAGCATTTAAAATAAATATGATTCATGCTTCCTGTTTATCTGCACCTTTGTCTAGACTAAAACAGACAGAACTCTTGCATTTCTCTTGCTAGGAAGCTGAGTGAGCTTTTGTTACAAAGATAGTTCACACACACTGGTGGAGGGCATGGGAGACATGTGAAAGGTCTAATTCAGGTGAGATGAACTAAAGCTATAGAAAATCCAGATGCATATCCATTTTTATCTTCCTCCATGTTTAAGTCTTGTTTAAAACAGGCTCTGGCTTTTAGCATGCACTACCCTAATCTCAATGTACTGTGTACCGTAACAGGACATGAATTTCAGTTCCAGGGGTTATTGACTGTGTTGGTCATTGGTTGCTCTTCGATAATCAAATAACTGCACATGCCTAAGGCATGAATAAGGGACAGACTATAGGAACAGTGCCATCCTAAGCACAATACTGAGTTCATTGACTTCAGTTGGCTTAGAAAACTACAACTCTGCATAAAGTTGCACTGCAGGGCTCCAGTTTGTGTTTTTCACTGGATGAGCTTTATGAGGGATAGTTTGAAACCATAGCAACACATAAGTGTAGTCTTGGTATGATGCAATCTACAGCTCAATGAACCCCTCTATGCCTTCTAGTCAGGGTTTCTTTTTTTAGCACCAGCCTGTTGACCCACCAAACACTTCTTGTCTCCTTGTCAATATAGTCAACAAAAGTCATATGCTGTGGCAAGAAATTGTTCAAAGCCTTGGCTTTTATGCAGTTTTCTTTGTTTTTTAATTGCTATTATTTTGTGTGGCAAGAGTTTTCTATTTAGTGAGCAGCACCTACATATCAAATGGAATGATATTTTAGCATACCTACAGAATAATCAGATGTTCAGAGTATTTATGTTTCGACTGCATCACAACTGAATGATGCACTGGAAGATTAAATAAATCCCTCCAAAACTTATCCAAGTAGGATTTCCAATCTTGTCAGGCTTTGGCAAGCGACAATTATGATGGAATGCTGTGTGAGGTTGGAGGGAAGAAGACTTCTGCACTGCACTCTACTACAACCCCATCCAAAACTTGTGGTCTATTTAACACCAGTTTGGTATTTTCCATTTTCCTATCGTACTAGAAGCAGACGGGCTAAGGGTCAAATCTCCACCCTGCCCAGAAGTTCACTGTGCAATCCAGTTATTCTCTCATAGCCTAAGCTACTTCCAGCTTTGTTTATAGGAAAATAAAATGGAGGAAGGGATAACATGTCAGCTACCCAAAGTTCTTTGAACAGAGAAAGAACAGATAAAAGTTTGATATATCTGTAGATAGCACAATAAATTTTAAAGGTACTGATCTCTTGTATTCAAGCAGACCTACTTTCTTGCTTCCCTTGAATGCATTAACCTAAAGAAATACATTGGTAAACTTTGAAGGTCTTACTTAAGAAAAATTAAATACCTGGAATACAATATACCTGTATAAGTGCATGTTAGACATGTTAGGTACACATTTTGTAATAAGAGCTACATTTGAGTTTAGTAGCACCTTAGAGACCAACAAGATTTCAGAAGTATAAGCTTTGGGGGGGGGTCAAAGCTCCCTTCGTCAGATACAAGAGTTTTAATAACAAGAAATTTGAGGCAGATTTTACAAAGTTATTACAACCATTTCCATTAATGGATTGACTGTTTCCATCTGTAGATGCTGTAAGAGCATACTCTGGATTTTGTCCATAATCAAGACTCACAGTTTTTAAATCAATGCTTGAGAAGCATGAATTAAAGGTTTGCAAACTTGATAGATGGTATAAAATGCAATTATGTCATTAACAAATTATCCAGTTATCAAGCCTACTCATAACATGCCTGAAAAACTCAGAACTGGTTATTGTACTCTAAAAGGGAAACTAATACAATGAAAAAAGATCTTGCTAATTGAGGTGATTTTGCAGTTAAGCTTTAGAACTATAGCACCACTAGGGGTTAGTAATATACTGTTTGCAATCTTTTACAGTAAATTATAGAGAATGAGAAGTTGCTAAATTAATTATGTTTGTTGTTTCCAAACCTAGGCACAAGGTAGCCAGTAAGACCTATATGTCAAAATTTCAATGGCCTTTCTATGTTTTCATATAAGCCTATATTTTATGCCTATAGTCGTAACTTTCAAGAGCTAACTGTCCCCTACACACAGATAGTAAGAATACTAATTAGAAACAGAACATGGTAGCCCACCAACTGATGCCAGTTATCTGTTAAGAACACACTGTACTGGTTGTCCAGGTTGTACACTAATTCCCTTTAGCCACTGTCAGGGCTGGGCCTGATGAGTCGTCCTAAGAAGATGAGGAGGTCATGGTGACTAACTCTGTCGAGATCAAGATCCTGGAAGGCCTGGCAGTTCCTGGGTCCTCAGACACCCAAGACTCAGTTCACCTGCCAAGATCATGCAACCAGAAACCCAAATGGTTCATGAACATGAACTGGATCAGGGGGATGCAGAAGAGCCCATCAGTGAAACCTGACCTTCACCATATATATAAAAATTAGTTAAGACTGGCACCCTTTCTTTTTCTCCTAAGGCCCCCACATGCCCTTCCCTGCCCTGCTGCGTGGGACAGCATGTTACCGCCAATGACCTGCCTTGCTGTTTGGGGAAGTTAGATATGTGGCAGGATAGGCCAGAGGGGTATAGGAATCACACACCACTTGTATACCAAAGTCAGACATAGTAAGAAAACTCCAGATTTGAAGAGTAAATAGTTTTTATTAAGTTTTTCCTCCCTAATTACAAGCACACTGAGCACTCAAAAAGAGCAAACAATACAGAACTAAGAAAGCAGAGGTGATTGATAGTGAATAGAGAGGCCAGTTACTGGGTAATTCTACCTGTCCAGATGTGCAGAAGTCCTTGAAGAGAATAGTGCCAACGTTATGCACTGTAGGGGGGCCCAGAGAAAGGGGTGTGTGTGAATGGATATAGACTCTGGAAAACAATGCTGACCAATAGGAGGTCTTGGGGGGCTTGTCTCAGGTGAAGACAAAAGTTTACCTGGGCCAGTCTTGCGTCCCAGGGGGTGCAGCATCAGGAGGAGCCAGATCTAGATGCAACCGATGATGTTCCAGAGGGGCAGAGTCAGGCTTAACGATTGCCTTGATGAGATTAAGCCAGGTGCTGGGTGGCTAGTTGAATATGTTTTCTATCCACTAATGGTCCAGTCAAGGCAGTTTGAAAAGGTTCGCTAGTATAGACAAAAGATGGTAGATGAGTCTCTGATTAACATCAGGAAGGATCACTAAACATTTGAATGTATGATTGATTTATCTCGGTATCCCGAGAGATGGAGCAGAAAAAGACAGGTTTGGAGATTCTCATATAGACATAGGGTCATGCAAAAGGGATAGATGAAATTCTGGAGATAGGCTATGTGCCAGGTGGCAACTGAATAGCCTTTAGAAGTGCCTTGGGGGCCCTTGTAAAGGTAGATGGGTGGGATATAGATAGATGATAGATGATAGATAGATAGATAGATAGATAGATAGATAGATAGATAGATAGATAGATAGATAGATAGATAGATAGATAGATAGATAGAGATAGAGATATGTATATTAAGATAAGTGACTGTGGGATTCTGGCTTTGTTGATAGCTATAGGTACTGCCTCCATAAATAGCCTCAGTAATACATGGGTGACTGTGGGATGAATATCATAAGAACATAAGAGAAGCCAATGTTGGATCAGGCCAATGGCCCATCTAGTCCAACACTCTGTCACACAGTAGCCAAAAATACCAGATGCCATCAGGAGGTCCAGCAGTGGGGCCAGGGCACTAGAAGCCCTCCCACTGTTGCCCCCCCCAAGCACCAAGAATACAGAGCATCACTTGCCCTAGCCTGAGAGTTCCTATCTACACCTTGTGGCTAATAGCCACTGATGGACTACAGCTTTTTATTGCCTGCTGTGACTCTAGCCTGCGTCTGCTTTAAGATCCCTGACCTGCTCAAGGAGCAACGAGGACTACTATGTACATCCAGCTGAACATTTCTTCCAGTGCTATTTCCTGTAGTAACTGGAAGTACACTTTCACCTTTCTTTTCTCCGGACATATGACATATGACAACAGTGGCTTGCCAGATTGCCATTTTTGTATGGGAAGCCACAAGTAGAGCAGGAATGCAACCAGTTGTTCGTCTTTAAAATATGAAGCTGTCTTGTGTGAGTTTGGGTGGTTCCATGGATCACTGGTATGCTTTGCATATCAAAGGTTCCAGGTTCAATCCCAGATATATTCAATTAAAAGGTTCAGTTAGTAGGTGATGCAAAGGACCTCTGCTTGAGACTCTGCCTATCAGGGGTGGTGTTCACACGCTGAGATAATGCAGGGGGGAAGCAAGGCTATTTCCCCCAGAGGAATTTGACCCACAGTTGTGCAATCACACAGTCCTTTGAAGCTGCGGGGGCAGCCCGCCACCCTGTGATCAGATGCAACCGTGGGTGAGTCAGGTTTTGGTTTTTTTGCCGTTTGTTCCCAATGAGCTTAAACAGGGAATCGATGAATCATATCTCAGCACTGAGGGCTCCCTATGGAGTGTGCGATGATGTGTATACTGAGAAGGGGGGGGGGACAACAGCACAAAGTTGGGATGGCCTGATCAGACCATCCGGATGCCATGAGTTTAATGGATTTTATAACTTACAACCTTATATTATATTTATATTGTATTGTTTTATATTGTTGTGAGCCACCCTGAGCCAGCTTTGCCAGAGGACGGGGTAAAAGTCTGCTAAATAAATAAATAAATAAATGAGAGCATGCGCTGGAGCGATCAGACAGGGAAAGTCTGTCCATGGCCCATAGCAACCCGTTTGCTATTGAACTTTCTCTGGTGTCTTTTTACTCCTGAGGCGGAGCAAAACAGGTTGCCAACAGGTGTGGGCTGCTTCCCAGATGTTTGTATCTGATCACGCCCTTTAAATCCACCCGGCATTTGCACCTATGGTGCAGCTAATTGTCCGTGTGATCACAACCAGAGTAGACTATACTAGCTTTTGATAGATCAATGGTCAGCTTCAGTAAAAAGTGCTCATCTGAATTGAGAAAGTTAATCTAGCTCAGTATTGGTCACTGGCAGGTTTTTTTATTTTTTAAAAAATATCTCTAAGCCACTTCTCTCCTATACGGTAGAACCTAGCATACCCAGTAAAATGCAAGGCACTGTGTGTCATGTCCAAGCTCTCAAGCACAGACTTAACTACAACAGATCTCTGTAACTAGAGCATCCTTGTGTTGAATATGGGACTTTCTGCATAAAAAGTGCATGTCCAGTCATTTATTAACCTCTAGTTTTCCCCTAACAAATTCCAAAGTGTCTCAGACAGGACATGTTTCAGAGTCACTTTAAAAAGTTATCAGGAATTTTATGCACAGATTTAAACATGGTAGTATTCTAGATGTCTGTTTATTTTGCATATGCTGTATTTTCTGTTTTTAGTAAATGCCATTGCAAACCATAAGGAAATGGAAGGGCACAGCTATGAATAAATAACTCATTTTTCCCAGCACCAGTATGTTAAATATTTCATCCTTTCTTAGTGGCAAGATGTACACAATCTCTTATTGCTTTCCTACCTGCCTAGTTAAAGACCCATTCTTGAATTTGTATTTAGATTACAAACTGATTTAAGTCAGACTGTCAGCAGATTCTTTTAAAAATGGAATCAAAGGAAGTTTTAATGATTGTTTGGTCAAACTTTGAGTGAAATATTGAGAGGGCATTTGGTATCCCATTGTATATCCCCTCTAAAAATACCTCCCAAATCGCCGAGAATATCCCAAAAATGTGTCAATAAAGTCTATGCCTCATACAATTCCTTACAAGACTTTGTGCTTTTCCACATTTTTTATTTCACCCATTGTTAAAGTCCTTTTTTTGGGGGGGCTGTTCTGCATATGTTTTGCTTCCTCTAGTGGTAGAATCAACATCAAACAGGGTTTATTCCAGTCTATTTTCTTGTAAATTTAAACCTCAGGGAAATAAACTGGGGGGGTAACCCTGTTTGATGTTGAATTGAGCAAAACACATGCAGAACAGGATCCCCCACCCAAGAAACTGGAACTTAACAAAGAGTAAAATGAGAATGAGGAAAAACTTCTTGTAAAAAACAATTTGAATGCTGCTCCCACTTTGTGACCATTGTCATTTTTGTCAGTGGCATAGAAGGAGGAGGAGGAGATTTGATTTATACCCCGCCCTTCACTCAGAGTGGCTTACAAAGTCCTTTCCCTTCGCCTCCCCACAACAGACACCCTGTGAGTACGTGGGGCTGAGAAAGCTCTTTCAAGAACTACTCTTTTAAGAACAGCTGTGACAGAACTATGACTTGCCCAAGGTTATCCAGCAGCTGTAAGTGGAGGAGTGTCACCAATACATGGATGATACCCATCTCTACCTTTCTTCTCCACCTAATTCTGAGGAGGCTGTTAAGTGTTTGGAGTCCATAATGCACTAGATGAAGGTGAATAAGTTAAAACTTAGTCCTGACAAGACAAAGGTTGTCTGGGTTAGTTGAAAGGCAGACCAAACTCTTCAGATCCTTCTTGACTCACATGGGGTTTTATTCCTCCTGAAAAGCTGGATTTGTAGCTTGGGAGTGCTACTCGACACAGCAATCACCTTAGAAAATTAGGTGACTTCAGTGGTCCAGAGTGTGATCCATGTCTTAGTTTCATCTAGATCAGACTATTGCAATGCTTGGGGCTATCCTGGAAGGGTGTTTGAAATCTACAACTAGTGTAGAATACTATAGGTAGATGGCTGTCCAGTTCCATCTATTGCGAGATATGACTCTAATACTACAGTGATTACACAGTTTACTGTTGAGCTCAGTTCAAGGTGCTGGCTTTGACTTCTAAAGCACTACATGACTTGGGACAGGGTACCTGAAGGACTGTCTTCTCCCATATGTTCCTGCCTGGGAATTAAGATCACAGGAAGAGACCCTCCATCAAAGGAGCTCATTTTGGAGATATATGAGGGAGATCCTATTCAGTGGCACCCCCACAATTGTGCAACAACCTCCCCGGGAAGGTCTGTCTGGACTCCTCACATCAGTTCTTTAGGACACAGCTGAAGATGGTTTTGTTTAGGACAGCATTTGATAACAGCAGTCCTAAACTGTGATTTTAAATATTGGTTTTATGTATTTTTCTTTATTCTGTTTTAAGTGTTTTATTTATATTGTAAGCTACTTTGAGCTCTGTAAGGAAGAAAAGCAGCTAATAAATGTTTTAAATAAATAAATGTTGTTTTATAGATTTGAACTTGCAGCATGATATTTATATGCGTAACCACCAAGCTGCAACTGACTTATGGTGACCCCAGCAAGGGGCTTTTGAAGCAAGTGAGAAGCAGAGGTATGCTGCCATTGCCTTAGTCTGCAGAGTCTCCCTTGTTGGTCTCCCCACCAAGTACCAACCTTGCTTAGCTTCTGAGATCTGATGAGATCGGGCTATACCATGCCACCTTCCCTTCCAGACTGCCATTTAACATAACCAAAAAAGCCCTTTTTTCCAAAGTTTTCCAGAATTCATTTGATGATTATTCTTCTGTTGTAGAAGATATATGACTGTTTTACCAACCATTCCATCCTAACAGAGTCACAGAAATACTTCTTGATTTGTTGAGCCTGATAGGTTAAAAGCCTACAGCAACCAGCTGATGTGGACTGAGCAGACACCCCTTTGTTCTAAATAGACCATACTTCAACCTTTAACTCTTACGACTGTTGCCTTGCCCTGCTTCCTGTGTCTGGGTGACAAAAATTTGTTGGGATAATATTGGCCTTGGTCTCTCTTTACATTGTGAAAAATACATTGTTATCCCTTTCGGCTATGAACTACCAACTGTGCTAAATTATTTGTGGTGATACTTCAATGCTGGATCCTATCTAGCGGCAAACATGTTATATTAAATCTAAAGTTAACAGTTTATAGACAGAATCTATATTCAGCTGTCTAGAGGCTGAGTGATATAAACTTTTTGATGTGTTTTATGTACTGAAGTCGACGTAAGTTTTGGGTCACTTTATATTGAACCCACCTTGTGATACCCACAGTCTCACTAAATACAGAGAAATGCACTAAATGGGCTGCTGCCTCTTCGTTTCAAAATATAAAATATGGTTAAGTGAATTATCCCTAAATTTTGGACACAATACAAAAGGATTACAGAGTGAACAGTAATGGATTTTTATGTGTCACAAATTTAGTCCTCTGGTGGTTAGCCAATATCTGTTTGGAAAGATAGCCTGCTGGAAATGAGAACATATGTTACCTATTTTAATTGGATTTTAATGGCACATCTTGGTTTAGTTAATGCAAGCACCCTTAGCATTCAGGATGGGATGGGCTTTAAATGTTGGTATAAGAGGACTTTGTAAAACAGACCACAGAAACCAAAAGGCATAGGATTAAATATGACCAATTCTATCATATGGTCATCACTGTAACATTTAGGAATGTATGGCTGATATCTGCCGATGTGGGCCACATGTTGCTATTAGATACATAGATAGTGAGCTGAGATAATCTAGGCACATATCCTGGGACCTACATGGACAAAATCCTTGTGGGATGGAGGCTGCATTAAAGAAAAGGAATGAAGTGAGATTGAGCAAAAAAGCTGGCTGGATCCAACCCACCACCTGGGACCTCTCAGATGGCACATATTCAACCAGTGGTGTGCAAGCTGCACTGGCTTCCAGTGGAGCACCAGATCAGGTTCAAGGTTCTGGTTTTGACTTTTAAGGCCCTTAGCAGTCAGGGACCTACATGTCTTTGGGACCAGCTCTCTCTGTATGTCCCTGGAAGAGTGCTGTGCTCAGGAAATAAGAACTTCCTGGTGGTCCCTGGCCTGAGAGAAGTCCAGCTGTCCTCGACCTGGCAGAACTCTCTGCTGGAAGACATCAGTGCCCTGTGACAGCTGTTACAATTCTGCAGGGCATGTAAGGCAGAGATGTTCCACCGGGCCTTCGGTTGTGGACAGCAATGGGGGTAGCCTTTGGCACTCTCACATAAATCCCCATTCCTCATAACCTCTCCCCTCAGGGAGGCTGGGGAGCTGGAATTTTTTCTGCCATCTAATATATCTCATCCCAATTTTTTCTGCCATCTAGTATATCCTCCCCTTAGAGGGGAGGGTGGGATATAAATTAATTAATTACATAAAAATAAATATATGATGTATTCTTGCCACTTTGACTAAGGTTTTTTATGTATTGGTATTTATTGGCTTGTTTTAACTTATTTTTAATTTGAGATTGTATATTATTTTGTTGTAAGCCACCCTGAGCCCTACTTGTAGGGAAGTGCGGCCTAGTAAATCCAATTAATTAATTAAATGTAGTAACTGGTTTGGTACAATGGCTTATTGACTGTTTGATGTAGACTTTTACTACTGGCTTTTAATAAGTTTTTTTTTATACATATCCAAGATTTTCTCATCTCTCCCCCATTTCCTTCACTAATAAATAAACAAAATAGAAAACATTCAATATATATTTTCTGAAATCTTTAATTGGATACCCTAAATGGAATACAAGCCAGGGATAATAGTATATTAAGATGAGACATACTTATATAACTTTTAAAGCTATTAAGGCTGTTTAATCCTTATGAGTGACATCAATATGGACCCAATTAGCACAGTTTGCAGCCACTTCATAATTCAAAAGAATGTGATCATTCAGCTGGAAGCTTGTTTGACAGAAACTCCATAGTCATGAAGGTAAAAGCTTGCAAAATCATCCACTAGGATGGAGAAGCTGTCATTCTTCCATCAGTGCTGTTGAATACTAATGTCAAGGTCAGAATAGTGTAATTTTAGGCTGCCAAAATATTGCTAGATCCAATACAGTGGTAAATGTTAAAGAAAGTAAAGTTTGATAAACTTTGATATGGTAAGCTATAAAGTTTGCTTTGCTGATATGTATAGCTGAGATAATCTAGACACAGAACATAATAGGATGCAAAATTATTTCTTGAAAATCCCTGATTCATTGTTTCATTTACGTATAGTTCAATTTTAAATGATTTCGTGAAACATGCTGTGATCTAATAAACAACAAACAAGAGCTAGGGACATAAATCAACATTAAATATTTATAACTTCCAGTCCTTGTAATAGTTTGAAAGTAGGCAGTTTTGAATATATGGGCTATTTTAACATATTTATAAATCTTTAAAGTTTTTCTCCCCCTTAACATAGATTTTGATTCTAAATCAAATGGCATTTTCACACACACAGAGAGACACATAAACTCCTTCTCATGTGGGAGCTGCTTCCTTATGGCACAATGCCATACCACTTTGGGCTGATAGGTAGGGTAGGGCTGATCATGTCAGTCTACCCTAAGGAAGTAAGAAGAGACCTGCTGGATCAGACCAGTGGTCCGTCTAGTCCAGCTTCCTGTCTCACAGAGCGATCAACCAGTTCCTCTAGAGGGCCAACAAAAGGGCATAGAGGTCAAGATCTTCCCCTGGCATTACCTTCTGGCACTGACATTGACTGCCTGTGAACATGGAGGTTCACCTAAGTCACCATGGCTAGTAGCTACAAATCTGTGAATCTGCCTAATCCTGGTGAAAGCCTTGCTATGAGAAAGGATGCTCATTATGGGAAAGCTGCACATGATTAGCCCTGCCCACATGGTTTGCATATTGATGCACGCTTTGCAACAACATGGAGTAAAATGGCTCCCTTGTCACTGTGTGCATTTAGATGTATAAGAGGAAGACTGTACATAAAGTAATCTTCTAGAAAGGAGGTCAGAATTATCATTCTAAATTAAAAGTGATATGTATAATTTCTGTTCTATGGACTTTCCACATCACATGGCACAATATTTTGTGTGACATTAGAATCAAGGTCCATTATGTAAACCTTACACAGCAGAAAGAAAGATTGACCAAAAAGCTAGAGATGTGATTTTTTTTACAGAGATGACTGCTCCATGTCATGAATTGCTATTTGACTCAGCCCTTGCTATTTGTTATATTTCACGTCTTGCTAGCAATGTAGAATAGACATGTCCTCCTGTGATTTTTCTTATTTTCTTTATAAAGAATTGGTTCACATGCTCAAATCGATCGTCGCCATATGGGAAATGTTCCACTAATGGTTAAATCTTTCCTAATAAATTTTTTTGCATTTTGCCCTGCTATTCAGATTTTCATCTCAAAACTGAGATTTTAAAAGGAGAATAGCCAGACTGCGTGTATATTTTTCAAGAAATTAAATCCTGAAGGTGGCTTTTTGGGTTCAGTTCTCCTCCCCATAAAATGCTTCCTTGGTTTTTGATTGATTTTTACATTGCATGAATATGTCAATGAGAAGTGGCGAACAATACCTCAGTAGGATTGCTTTTCATATTCACATACAGCTTTGAGAGATGTCGAGAATGACATGTTTGCAGTAAAATATACATGGCCGGGTGAACTTTCGTGGTCTTATCTTGCGCCTCAGTAATTCTAAAACAGAAACTGAAGTCTTTGTACTGATAAACTAGACATTTAAAAGTATATGTTTATTAAAATGAAATATTCAAAGGTTCCATAAACAAGTAGTGATATATTCTTTTTTCCCCCTCTGGGCCGTAGTTAAATTCCATTCATATTAATAGGAGTTAGGAAGGAACATGCCTCAGGCAAAGAGTTCTATTATTCTCATGACCTCTGTATTTAATATTTTTTGTGAATTCTTATTGCCTAATAAGGACACTGACAATTTAAAATTTCCTGAAAATTCTGTGCATATTTATATAATGAATAAGGGATCGTCATCATCATCATCATCATCATCATCATCATCATCATCATCATCATTGGTAAGCACTTCACTTCCCACTGAATGAATTTGCCAGACCTGTACAAATCATGTATTAGACCAACCACAATTTTAGAACACTCTTCAAAACAAACCCCATGTATTGCAGCAATCTAATCATTAAGGCCTTTGTGACTACAGCTATATTTTGTTTGGTTATTAAAAAAAATATGTGCTTCCTCTTCAGAGAAATTGCTCAAGGCAGCTTACAAAATAAAACATAAACAAATTGTAAGACCATAGAAACAGCTAATCATTATAAACCTGGCATTGAAAACCTAGCCAGAGCATAAACACAGCATAAAACATTCAGCAGCTTAAAATGAGCAACCTATACAAATGATGTTAAAAGATCAACCTCTTAATTAAAAGGCTGGGTCTAGCTTTAATTTAAAAAAAAAAAGTCTTGGATTTACATTGCTATCCTAAACAGTGTTACACAATTCTAAGCTCATTGCCTTCAGTGGACTTAGAAGGGTGTAACTTTGTTTAGGATTTCACTTTTAATTAGTTGCTTATCTTTTATTAACAAGCCATAGTTTGCTGTCATATCTGAGCTGGCATTTGCCCCAAACCAGGATTGCAAATCAGCTTCAAACTGTGGTTTGCAATCCTGGTTTGGAGGGAAAATTCAAACCAAAATTTGCGCTAAAGCAGTAGTAACTGATGCTAGCTTTTGTGTTACATCAATCTGTGGTTTGCACTAAATGGAAAGCTACTAACGACTTAAAGCATTCAGAAGGAGGAAGTGCCAAAAAGATTCTCTTTCTATTGTGCCAAACCACACATAATATTACATGTGTTTTGGAAAGACAGATTTCGCATTGGTAATGTGTGGCAGCCTTTAATTTTGTAATAATTTTTAAATCTGTAATTTGCAATCATATATTTTCCAAGTGTTTGTATGTATTGGTATAAATTATATCCAGGGCCTAAATTACCTTAATTTGGCCATATTATAATGGATTTCATGTATCATGATCATTTTGTGAGTTCTTAAGCTGTATCAGTGTCATTTACACTCCTGAGAATAATTACAGTATGCTATGTGCTATAAATGGTATTGTTGAGGCGAATCCACCAATAAGGTCATTTAATGCTACAGTAACTGCAAATATGCATAAGATGGCATGATTATTCATTGAACTGTGGAAGATATTAAGTTTTATGATATATGAGTCATGAATTCCATACTCCTCTTACATATGTTTCTGATCCAGTTAGTCCTTTTTATAACTGCTGATAACATTTCCCTGTGGCATGTGTCCTGCAGTTCTTTTTGGTCTGTAATGACCTTTCAGTGGTGCATCTGCTCTCAGCCTGTACTGTGCTATGATATAGTTTGAATAAGATGATGTACAGAGAACTGATGTGTGAATGGTTGTGCTTTTAGACAAGGCATGAGACAAGATGAGCTCTGGTCCTTTATGCCCTAAAAATCATGGTCATTTAAGCTAAATAACCGTGATTGGATCCTGTGACCAGTCATCTCAAGCAGTGATTTCCAACCTCAGGAAAATGTATTCTGATGGTCATGGGACTCACATGGGTTGGTAGGCTGCAGTGGGGAGGAGAAAGCTGGGAAAATCAGCTTTCCTTGCACAGTCTTTGCATATTACTGGCACTGAATCCAACCCTGTACCTTGAATCTTCATTAACCAGGTTTACAGTAATTGTGTGCCCACATTTTCTCATTTATAAGCCTGTGTGTGTGAGACAGTATGAATACATGCATTTATATATTGAGATTTATCTACACTGTTGATACATCATGACCCTGGAAATGATTTATAAGTTAACACCGCTCTGTTTTTCAAGCTACATGTTGTGGTTCAAGTTTAAAGTTTTCAATAATTTATTCTCCATCTAGTCTTTTCTATAAGTCTAAACTGGAAAAAAAATACAGCATAGATTCATGCCTGACCTTTTGCCATGGTACACTTGATAGCAGTTGTTTATACAGAGAGTAAAATCCTGATCAATCTGACACTTAGTACAGACTTCCCGCTGCTTAGAAATGTGTACTGTAATAGCATTTGTATGTTTTCTTTTTTTCCCCCTAAGGTTTCAGATTCCTGCTTCACCAGAGCACACCAAATTAGAAAGAGCAACACAGTTACTATAGGAGAAATGAAGAGATTTGACAATTTGTATGCCATTTAACCTGCATCCTGTGTGTCCGCAATCAGTGGCGTTGGGTGGAAGCAATTATGTGTGTTATATATCTGTAGCAAGTAGTTGTGCGTATTGTGATTTCATAGCTCTTAACAAAAATGTGTGTAATTAAAGAAAAGTGACCTCCTCTTCTTTCACCACCAATAAGACCACAGAGGTTGAAGGAAAGCTTGTCAAATTTTAAGATTAAAATATGATACCAGCATAGGGCAGGGATCTGCAATGATCTAGAGCCAAATCTGGCTCTTTAAAAAAGTGAAATCAAATCTTTAAGTTAAAGTATATTGGAGAGATAGGTGGGAGTAGCCACTATATGAAAGGAATCACAGGCAAAGCTTTCTATGAGACCAAAAGGCTTCTTAGAGAGGCATTATAGCCCTATTCTAGAGTACTAAAACAATTATTCATGGTGATCCTGTGCACCCTTATTAGTTGTATAGTTAGATGGGTCCTTTTATACTGGCTCTCTTGATCTCTTGCTCAGCATTTTGACATAATTTGACTCTTTAATTGTAAAAGGTTACAGTTCTCTGTTATAGGGAGTATACCATAATATGGTGGAACGAATCATACAATGTAATTTGAAAGGCAAAGGGAGGAACTGGTACCAGGTCAGTGGGTTAAGTCTAGCAGTATAACATTCTAGAACAATGTAATTAACCCTCACTAACCCACTCAAGCGTGAAGACATACAGAGATAAAGGTTAAAATATGGTTATTTATGGCTGATCTGCACAGATACCTAAAATTTAAATGCAGGGTTTTATTTATATGTTTATTTACTGTCTACCTTTCCTAATGAGACTCAAGGTGGATTACATAATGTAGGGAAATGCAGTCTATAGAATGAGGAGACTTCTAATAAACAATGCAATAGGACAAGGATTGCAGAAATCTTTACCATATTTTGAAAAGTAAAGAACATATTTCCTGACTAACTACTTCAAACAAGTGATCACTATACCCCTACTATTTATGTTGTGATAATTGCTACTAACTAGGAATATTCCTAATTTTCCAATCCAAAAGAGGACATTTCCATCAGTTTTTTTAAAGAGCACAAAAGAGGACATGGCCTCTAAAAGAGGGCATCTGGTAACCCTAAGGTATTAAACATGACATGTTAAATAGCGAAGTGAGGATACCTTTGCATACTTAAATCTGGTGACTGGATCTGTGAACGGGAAAGACAGATTTTTCTACAAACCTGAAAAGTGCACTAAGTTTGCAGGAAAACATGAAATCTTTTTTAAAAAATACATCGGGCAGCTTTAAAAACCTGAAAATGATAAAAGGAGCACCTGTAGCTTTAAGCAGTGGATTCCCTCAGTGGCTGTTGCTAGCCAACCAGAGTATTCCAAGCTTGACTTTGTCAGTAAAAGTCACAGGGAAACTGGGCAGAGCCATTCCCAGGCCTATTTTGGCCTTTGAAAAAGGACTTCTTTAGGCCAGGCTTGATTAGGGTGGCCAGCTCCAAGTTGGGAAGTTTGTTGAGGTTTTTTGGTGGAATCTAAGAGCAAGCAAGCCTGTAGAAAGGATTGTTTTTTTTCGTTGGGGGCCATTTAAATATTTCATGTGGCAGTTAAATTAATTGAATTACATTAACCAGGCACCAAAGCTATGTTTTTAGGATTGTGCCTTGGCCGTCTGTATTCTTTAATCCAGAATAACCCCATTTCCTTCCTCACAATTGCTGGAGGTCCATGCGGACAGTTCACCCTGGGAAGGTAATGAATAGAGTGAGCGGCTGGTTCTCTACCTGCTAGGGTGGTGAGCGGGCAAGCAGGTAAGGAGTCTGCTGGAGGTCCATGTGGGCAGTCATCACCCTGAGAAGATAATGAAATGATCAAGGAGCCAGTTCTTTACCTGTTAGGGCAGTGGGTGGGTGAGTGAGAAGTCTGCTGTGCTACTATGTCATGAGTCCTCCCCAGTGTGAGCGCACTGAAGAGAGGTCTGATGCACCCATTCGCTTGCTTGCTGCCCTAGCAGGTAGAGAGCCAGTAAAGAACTGGCCACTCACTCTGATCATTACATTTCCAGTGTGATGATGACTGCCCACATGGACTTCCAGTGATTGTGAGCAGGGAACTGGGGTTATGCTGCCATCTTACTGCCCTGGTACCTGGTTGGCAGATAGAGAGCCCGCTGGCACAACTGAATAAATATTCTTGCATGACTTTTTGTGGGGTATGGCTTATACTTAAGAGGGTAGGGCATCAAAATGCCTCATTGTAGCTACTGGCCTGAGACCATAGTTTGAGGAGGGGAGAGGCCTTAACTAGATACAATGCCACAGAGTCCACCTTCCAAACCAACCATTTTCTCCAGGGGTGAAATCCCTGTCATCTGGAGTTCAGTTATAATTCTGGGGGATCTTCAGGTACAACCTGGAGGTTCATAACCCTGGGCCTGGCAGCACCTTCTGGGTGATTTGATACCACCCGACTTGCATGATTCAACTTGGCCTGGTTGTTTGCTACTTTTCAACAGCATCCATCTTATAAAAGCCAGTATGGTGTAGTGGTTAGAGCTTCAGATTAATGTCTGGGAGACCCAGGTTCAAATCCCCATCTTGCTGACTGGTTGATTTTGGACCAGTCACATACTTTCAGCCTAACCTAACTCACAGGGTTGTTGTGCAGATAAAAATGAGAGAAGAATAATGTAAAATGTAAGGTCCCACCCCATAAGTCATTGAGGGTTCTCTACCATGCAAGTAGGCATGGCCCACTGGCCAGCACCACACCACTGGGCCACAGTTTTACTAGGTAGATGCTGCTGGGGGTGGAGATGAGGAAAGAGGAACAGATAAAGGTATGTTGGATGTTGGATGGGAAGAATAGGGTTGCCAACCAGAGGTTAGGAGATTCTTAGAGATTTGGTAAGTAGAGCCTGTGGAAACTGAAGTTTGAGAAGGGGAGAGACCTCAATGTGGTATAATGCCACAGAATCCACCCTCCAAAGCAGCCATTTTCTCCAGGGGAACTAGAGTTGCCACCCTCCAAGCAGGAGCAGGAAATCGCCTAGAATTACAGCTGCACTACAGCTGACAGAGATCAGTTTCCATGGAGAAAATGGCTGCTTCAGAGGGTGGACATGTTAAGCCATCCTATAAAAGCCAATGTGGTGTAGCAGAGCTTCAGAGTAGGTCCTGGGAGATCCAAGTTTGAATCCCCGTCTTGCTGTGGAAGCTCAGTGGGTGATTTGGGGACAGTCACATACTTTCATAGGGTTGTTGTGAGAAGAAAAAAAAGGAGAGGAGACAATGTAAGCTGCTTTGGTCCACACTGTGAAGAAAGTTGGGGTATACATGAAGTAAATAATTAATAAATATAGCTGAAGATGGGAGGCAGATAAGAGGTAGGTTGATGAATGTCTGAGAAGGAGAGAATGAGGATGTGATCAGATGGGCTGTTTGGTCCAATATTGTCCCTTCTCTGTAACAGATTTAATGTGCACATCCAGATAGCAATATTTATCTTCTGTTCCCCAGTCTTCGTTTCCCGTCCTCACCCCAGACTTTGCCAATACTGGAGAAAGGCCCCGGTCACACAAGCCAGATAACATGGGGGGGAGGTGTGGTTGTTTGCCTCGGAGCAAAATAAAGCACAGTAGCCTGATCACACTGAGTTTCCACGCTTAGGCTGTTAGCTGCCAATCACACGGCGATGCTGAAGCGTGGCAAAGAAGCGGCACAGCATGATCACACAAGCAGCGATCACAAGCCACCGCTACCGGATCAGACAGGCGATTTGTTTTTTCCAACAGAGTCCCCGGATGCACATGATCGAGGAATGAAGGATCGCTTCGTGGCGAGGTGGTGCAATAGGTCGCGTTTGTGCGCATGCATAGTTCAGCGTTTGTACGCATCCTATGGGGACTTACAAAAAAATCTGGTTTCTGATGGGATGTGGACGGGCACGAGATGCCACGGAATACTGGCGCTCCCGCAATCAGACCCCCGCCTTTGCCCTGCATTTTCCAGACACTAGTGCACTTTTTGTGGTACTTTTTAACTCTGCATCTTCAGCAGGATGCCATGGGTTGGCCACAGGAGTGCTACGCTTCCCAGAGATTGCAGTGTGATCGTGCCCCGAAAATCCACCTAACATTCGTGCCTTCCGCGCGGCAAATTGTCTGTGTGACCGGGGCCAAAGTCTGGTATTTACAGGTCGAATTGTCCCACTGTGCATTTCCTGCCATCTGATTGCTCCATTGCATGCTCAAGCCATTTGTGAGGTCTGTGACTTCAGCTTCCTGGCTGCCATATTTTCATAGTTATACACATAATCACATATTTGCTCCTGGTGAATAAGCAGTTCTGCACGTACACAAAGTAGACTTTTTAAAAGAAATAAAAGGTGGTGTTTCTGCTTGCATTCTCTCCAGAACAAATAGCTCAGGAGGAATTAGAGGCATGACCAAACTGTGCCAAGCCTGCCATCTGATTGTAGCCTGTGGCAGGGAAAGGGGAGAAGATATGGAGGTTGACAGGAGGATAGAAAGAGGAATTATTGTGGGGAGAGGGATACAGGAGGAAGTAAGGTAGCTCCCACAAGACCTTGAGAGTTTCCTACCATGCAAATGGGCCTGGCCATCAGGAGGTCCAGCAGTGGGGCCAGGACACTAGAAGCCCTCCCACTGTTGCCCCCCCCCCAGCACCAAGAAGACAGTGCATCACTTGCCCCAGCCTGGGAGTTCCTATCTATACCTTGTGGCTAATAGCCACTGATGGACTTCTGCTCCATATGCTTATCTAATTCCCTCTTGAAGCTGTCCATGCTTGTAGCTGCCACCACCTCCTGTGGCAGTAAATTCCATGTGTTAATCACTCTTTGGGTGAAGAAATAGTTCCTTTTATCCGTTCTAACCTCAGCAATTTCATGGAGTGCCCAAGAGTTCTTATATTGTGAGAAAGGGAGAAAAGTACTTCTTTCTCAACCTGCTCTATCCCATGCATAATCTTATAAACCTTGATCATGTCACCCCTCAGCTGTCGTTTCTCCAAGCTAAAGAGCCCCAATTGCTTTAACCTTTCCAGGAAGAAAAAGGGTCTTTTGGAGTAGAGTCTGAGGAGTGTAGGGTTTGAGGGTGCAAGAGGCCTCAGCCAAATATAATTCCAGAGTGTCCACCCTCCAAAGCAACCATTTTCTCCAGAGGGACAGCTCTCTGTTGTCTGGAGTTCAGTTGTAATTCTAGGATATTCCAAAGTCCCACCTGGTGGTTGGCAACGCTAGGTCTGGAAGCTACCTCTGGATGACTTGATACCACCCAACATGCATGACTGAACTAGGTCTGGTTGCTTGCTACAGTTCAACAGTAGTCATCCTATGAAAGCCAGTGTGGTGTAGTGGTTAGAGCTTAAGAGTAGGGTCTGTGAGACCTAGGTTCAAATCCTCATTTTGCTGTGGAAACTCAGCTTTTGGAACAGTCACATACCTTCAGCCTAACCTACCTCACAGGGGTTTTGTGCGGATAAAAAGGAACATACGAGAATAGTGTAAACTGCTTTGGTCCCCACTGTGCAGAAAGGTGGGGTATAAATAAAGTAAATAAAAATAAATATAACTGAAGATGGGAGACAGATAAAAGGTAGGTTGGTGAATAGCAGGGTGTCCCCCGCCCACAACTGTCACCCCCACCACTGATCAGCTGTTGGGGGGCATGACTGGAAAATCAGAGGTGGCTGGCAGCTGCATCCTGATGTGGTGATGTTTCTTCTGATATGCACTGAAAGTGATGTCAGTGTATCACCAGCACTGCTGGGAATGTTCTGATATCTGGGTAAAACTCTATGGTAAAAAAGGAGTTTACCATAAAGTTTTGACCAAACACCAGAATATCCCTGATGGTGATGCACTGGTATCACTTCCAATGTATATAACCAGTGACATTGCTGCAGTGCTGGCCTGGGTCTCGCCCACTGCCAGTAACTCCCCACTGCCCCTACCAGTTGTTGGGAAGGACTTGTCAACCCTACCTCAGTATGAATGTTGAATTCCATTAGACTAATCAATCTAGGTATCTCCAGCACTACACCCAAGATCACCTCTGCCAACTCAGACAGGATGCCTACTGGGAACTAGGTGGCTGGTAAACAGGCAAAATGCCTGATCTATCCTTATACAATGTAATAAACATATAATCAATACCAGTGATATTTTGCACCAGGAGTCTGCAAAAAAAAGAGAAAAGAAAAGAAAAAGAAAAGAAAAGAGTGGACTCATGCAGGATGATAGGCAGTCCTCCTCCCCACTCCCCAATATGGACTTGATGAAGGACTACATAACCAATTGGGATTAATTGAGGCAAACACACTATTAAAGGGGGGGGGGGCTTGTATCAGTACATCTTGGGATCCTATGGAGATTAGATAATGAGCAAGCATTCTTGCATAGTGGTGGCTATCTTTGAAAATCCCCTCACCCATATCTACCAGTTCCCATCTTACATTGAAATACCAAGTCAAACATAATACCCCCAGGAGAAATCATCATCAGAACATGAGGTGTGGGGGAGTTATATCCCCTCCACCCTCCCATATTCTTGTCTTTCGTAGGCTGGGCTGCAGAGGCATTCAGAGCAGCTCTGCCCCCTTAATGCATTATGTCTTTTTTCTCCAATATGGGCAGGGGTAAATGACTCCAGCGCCCTTCAAAGAGTACTGAATGAACTTTTTTTTTAATGCTGTTTGAGTCTTGAGGGAAAAGACAGGCAGATGCCCTGAATGGTTAAAGTGAATTTCCAAGAAAAATGTAAGACGGTATAGCAACTGTATTAAGACCTACACAAGGGTGTGGAAAGGAGCCAAATCTTAATCAAATAGACCCAAAATAGATAAAAGTACTTAAATGAGTGGCAGATTTAAGGTAATAGCCAAAAGGGTTTTATTTCCCTGGTGCTGTCCTAACCTTCCACCTACATAGACTTCAGAAGAGAACATTTAAATGATATGTATATTTTCTCATTGCCTTATAGGGCTGCTGGCAGTGCTATTCTTTGCAAACCAGATTCTGAGAATTATACCACGTGTTTAGATTTGTTAAAAGCAACTTATTGCACATTTTATTTTAGACTTACAGTACTTGTTGACCCATCAGGTCAGTTTAGAAAAATATTTTATCTTGGGTAAATATTAACTAAAAAAACAACTTTAACGATCTCATTTAGTAGTTTTGAGAATAAAGCCTAGTGATCTGAAATCCAACATTATTTAGAAATAGCTCCTCTTTATTTCACTGTCAATTACAATGTGTTTCAGGCTTATGCCCAGGTGGGCACTGGAGTCCATACAAATATTTTTACAAATCCATGCAAGTGGACCTTGTCAAAGATGTTTACTATATCGATGTTCCACTATTTGGTACGATGACTGGAAACAGATATCTGAAATTCCTACCTTATTTATTTGATGCAAAACCTGGTGTTTATCACACGTCTATGTGCTGCAAAAATACTCCTGTTTTACATAAATCACCCACACAGAAAATCTGGTCTGTATCATGACATTTAATTTCAGCTAGCAATCAGCTATTCAATGGAGGAATATATTTTCATTCACTAGTCATTGGGTCCTTGTTTTTACCTGTACCCTACAACTCTAAGTTGTGAGCACTGCTAAAATGTTTTGTTGTTCCAGTGCCCCCATTATAATAGCATGAGACACCAGCATGCAGATAAACTAGTTTATTAATGGCTGATCTACATCAATTAAACACCCTTAAATTAGGGCCCATTGGTGCTAACAAGTTGGCCTACTACAGCTACCAGCATTTTGGACAGGCCTAGTTCCAGATGTCACCACTGGCTTTGTTTATCCTACCTATATTTAAAACAGTGCTGAGAGGTGTTAAGGTTCAGGTGTTACTCCAGCAGCTAAGGAGTGGCACGGCCATGCTGCTCAACCACCAGGGGTGTTCCTTCCCCAGCCCATCAGGCCTCTCAAGCCAATGGTGGACTGGCTTGGGAACAGCCCCCATCTTAGATAGCTCTGGGGCTCATCATTTAGCCCTAGACTGTTGCAGCTTGCACTGTTCCTGCCCAAACCAGTTATGGCCTAACCAATTAAAAGTCCAAGCCTAATTAGAACTTCCTAAGACACTGTGGAGCAGGCAAAATGTTATGTACTAATGGAGGACCACGTGTGTTGTTGGCTTTACATGTGGTCAGGCGAAGGAGCAGAGTTTCGCCTCCAGAAACAATAGACTGCTTGGATCCCAAAACAGACCTATCAGTCAGTCCAGATCTGAGTAGGAACCTTTGGGATGTGGGTGCACTGTAAATAGACCTATCATGGATGTGGTGTGTGTGTGGGGAGTGGCATGCAACAAGGATCTAAGCGGGCCCCCAGGCCGGCTTGGGCATCTGTTGTTTAGTAGAGCTGAAATAAAGAATGTGCTGATCACTATGCTACGTCTCAGGACTCACTATATTTCACTGGCGACAAGGATGGGATCCCGATGAGCCAGCCAGACTCTGACTTGAGCACTGCACCATGCACCGACCTTCAGGACTCCATGTCCCACTTCGCTGCCCAAGGGCCCAGCACAGCACAGCACACCAATCCCCCAGTCACCGTGCCTCACATCACTCTCCAAGTCATGGCTGCCACTCCGGGAACCATTTCAGCATTCGACCCTGCACATCCTGAGTTCTGGGAAGCATGGGTGGAACAGCTCTCCCACTTCATCAGCTACCAGGATGTGTCCACCACTGCCAAGAAGTTGCTGCTCATCAGCACATGCGGTGTCACCATGGTTTGCCTGGCCCAGGGCCTCATTGCCCCCAAGAAAATGGTGGAGGCCACGTTCAACGAGCTCATCAAGGCCCTAACGAACTACTTCATGTTGAAGCCGACTAAAATGGCCAAGCGCATGGACACGTTTGTGCGTACCCAGACAACAGGGGGAACAGCCACCATCTTCATGATCGAGGTCCACTGACTCACCATAGATAGTGAATTCATGGATGTCGAGGACATCATCCTCACACAATTTGTTTGGGGGGGTTAAGGACCCCAAGCTCCGCCACAAACTCATCAGAGCCAAAGACCTATCCCTGGAAATGGCGCTACAAATGGCCACCACCTTCGAGAGGTCTCATTGTGAATGGCCGCCAGTTTCAGCACATCAAACAGCCACGGTTGTGACATCCAACGCCTCGGATGAGGAAGAAGTGCTCCAGGTATATCGCTTTTCTTGCTGTAGTCTGTGACCAAAAAGTACAAGTGCACAGATGGCTGAGAAGCCCAGCGCCCAAGCGCTTTGTACCAGCTGTGGAGAAGCACACAAACACCGGTCCTGCCGCTTCCGAGACGCTATGTGCCGTGCCTGTGGGAAACAAGGACACATCACCCATGCCTGCCACTCCCAAGGGACCCAACGACAAAATACAGCTCACCAGGAATCGACCAACCTCCACAGCATCCACCAGTTCCAAGTATTGAATTTGCCCCAGGCCACCCCAAACAAAATACATTTAACAGTGCAGATAGAAGGGTCTCCATGCAATATGGAGCTAGACACCAGGTTGTCCTTTTCCATTATATCTGCAGAAACCCTTACGGTTCTTTGTCTGCAAGGGGGACCCACACTGGTGAAGCTGGAGGGCCTAACCTTAAGAGACTTTCAAAAGAACCCAGTGGCTGTCAAAGGATGGGGCAAATTCAGGGTGAGATACAAGGACTTTGACGAACTGTTAGACTTGCTGGTGGTGGAGAAGAAGCTCATGAATCTCTTGGGATTGTCGTGGTTTGCTCCCTTGGGGATGGGGGTGACCGGAGTTAACCACGTGCGGCCCCTGGACTTTAATGCCATGTGCAATGAGTTCCCAGGCATGTTCAATGGCACACTCAGCCGCTACACTGGTCCCCCAGTCCCCTTAGAACTCAATCCTGCTGTGCGGCTGGTCTGTCCTGGTCGTCAGCCATGTGTTGGCATCCCTAGCTGATGCAAAAATCTTTGGCAAACTGGACTTGGCCCAGGCTTACTAGCAGTTCCCCATAGACGAGGCTGCAACTGAAGCTCAGACTATAGTGACACATAGGGGTGCTTTCCAGTTGCGGCAGCTGCACTTAGGGGTTAATGTGGCTCCAGGGATCTTTCAAAATTTAATGGACTGTTTGCCTAAAGGTATCCCTGGAGTCCAGCCATTTTTCGATGATGTTTTAATCGTGGCTCCCAATGCTGAGACCTTCTCCATATGGCTGCGGTCTGTTCTCCAACGCTTCAATGACGTGGGTCTCAAGGTGAAGCATGAGAAGTGCCTACTGGGGGTCCTGGGCATGGAATTCCTGGGGTTTGCAATCAATGCCCAGGGCATTCACTCCATGCTGGACAAGATCCATGCAACCGTGCAAGCACCTATCCCCTCCTCCAAGGCAGAACTCTGGGCCTTCTTAGGCCTGTTCAATTTTTATCACTTGTTCCTACCCCATAAGGCCACCATAGCAGAGCTCCTGCATTGCCTCCTCGATAAGTGCGCCCCATGGACCTGGGGGTCAAAGCAGGACACCGCTTTCTGGGCAGTGAAACAACTGCTGACTTCCAGTGCCATCCTCACTTATTTTGATGAGTCCATTCCTGTGGTCCTGGCTTGTGATGCTTCTCTGTATGGGGTGGGGGCGGTCCTGGGGCACCGGCTAGCCAACGGCCAGGAAATACCAGTTGCGTACTATTCACGCACCTTGTTGGCAGTGGAGTGCAACGATGCACAAATAGACAAGGAGGCTTTGGCAATCGTGTCAGGGGTTAAAAAATTCTATGATTACTTCTATGGCCAGCCTTTCACCATGGTCAATGACCACAAGCCACTTCTGAGTCTGCTTGCCCTGGACCGCCAGACCCCACAAATGCTGTCACTCCGGGTGCTCTGCTGGTCCATCTTCCTCACTAGCTACCAGTATGCACTCGTGCACCGCCCTGGTAAAACAATGGGGTATGTTGATGTGCTCAGCCACCTTCCGCTGCCTGCCTGCGACCCCGACCCAGCTCTGGCTCATCACATCACCCTGCTGGAAGACCTGCCCGACCACCCAGATGTGGCTCGTCACACCACCTGGGATCGCATCCTCTCCTGGGTCTTGGACTGGGTGGGGAGGGGATGGCCCACTAGTAAGGTGGGCCCTGAATTAACAGCCTTCTCAATTTGGAGGGATGAGCTGTCAACCCACAAAGGGTGCTTGCTATGGGGGAGCCAGGTGGTAGTCTCTGCACCACTACACCAGAGAGTGCTCACATCCCTACACGAGGCACACCCGAGGATTGTTCACATGAAGGCCCGGGCCTAGAGCTATGTGTGGTGGCCCGGAATGGACAAGGAAATAGAGGATAGGGTGAAGTGTTGCCAGACCTTCCAGGAATCATGGCCTGAATCCCCGGGGTCCCGGGTACAGCCATGGGAGTCTTCCAACAAGCCCTGGGCACATCTACACCTGGATTTCACAGGTCCATTCCAGGATCAAATATTCTTCATCCTGGTGGACTCGTACACCAAGTGGTTAGAAGTCGTCATGGTCCCATTGACCTCATCCCAATCTGCCATCCGAGTGATGTGGCAGATCTTCAGCGCCCAAGGCATCCCAGACACTCTAGTGACGGACAACAGGACAGCATTCACCTCCTCAGTGTTTCAGGAGTTTGTGCAATACTATGGGATCAGACATGTATGCTCAGCCCCATTCCACCCTGCTACTAATGGCTAGGCCGAGTGCATGGTCAGAACAACAAAAGAGTCCCTGCGCCGGATGGGTCCAGGGGACTGGGACTACAAGATGGCTGCCTTCCTCTTTGGCCAAAGGACAACACCACACACTGCCACGGGTTGCAGCCCAGCTGAGCTCCTGATGGGGAGGTGCCTCACAACTCAACTGGACTGCCTACACCCCAATAGAGCCCTGGAGCACAGCACTACTCCAGTTAGACAGGAAGCACCCCGTGGGTTCTTCCCAGAGGATCTGGTGTACACCGGGAACTACGGTCGTGGTCCAGCTTGGATTCCGGCCTGGGTGGTTAGGGTCACAGGGCCACTATCCTACGAGGTCACAGCTGAAGATGGGCAGTTGCTGAGGCAGCACATCAACCATCTATGCAGCCAACTACTCCCAGCAGGCCTAGATGGACCTGAGGACAGCGAAGACGAATGGCCCAGCCTGATCCCCAGTGATGCAAGAGAACCTGAAGCATCCAGATAAGCCCCTGAACAGTCAAATGCACACTCTGGTGCAGATGCCGATGGCACCAGAGTGCCGGTCTATGCTCCAGAGCCCTGGGATAACCCTATCCCGGTCAGGCCACCTGAAGCCCCAACTGAGGCCCCCACGACCATACCAGAGCAGGCTGAACTGACCACAGAAGCATGCCATTCGACCCGGGACCAGAAGAGGCCAGCCTACCTCAAGGGCTATGTTTGCTATGGGGGGGGGTCTGAACCATGGGGGACGGGTGTTATGTATTAATGGAGGACCACATGTGTGGTTGGCTCTACACATGGTCAGGCGAAGGAGCAGAGCTTCGCCTCCATAAACTATAGACCGCTCGGATCCCAGAACGGACCTATTGGTCAGTCTGGATCTGAGTAGGAACCTATGGGATGTGGATGTACTGTAAATAGACCTATCACAGGTGTGGGGGGTGTGGGGGGTGTGGCATGCAACAGGGGTTTAAGCGGGCCCCCGACCGGCTTGGGCATCTGTTGTTTAGTAGAGCTGAAATAAAGCATGAGCTGATCACTATGCTACATCTCAGGACTCAGTATATTTCACAAAAAAAGGCTCCCTTCTTGTCCAATTTGAAGGATGCCTCCAAACCTCCTGCTCAGCCCTTAAAGTGACCAGCTACTCCCACATTATCCACAGGGACTGGGACGGGTAATGGGTCAAATCACAGCAAAAGACTGCCACAAAGGACAAGGCAGAGCTCTGTTACTCCTCCAGCACCCTTCTGATTTGTGGCTCCGCACAAGGCAGCAAATTGCTCATTAAGAGTCCATAGTGCTAAATCTTTCTACTGGGACAGCAGACATGAGATGGTTCATACACTGGACACTTATGACTGTGTTGGTAGGCCATAAAACTGTGGTGATTAGGAAAAGTTAACATGCACTCATGGAAATTGTGCCAGCTCCATGATAAATAAATGGTAGCACATCAAAAGAGCAATCTTAAATGGAGTAACACTCTTCTAAGCCCATTGAAGTAAATGATTTAGCAGGTTATAACCTGATTTAGGATTATACTGTAAAATTCTCCTTGCAGTGCAATTTATCTACTTATTGAAACTACTGCATTTTAGTTTCTGTACTGTCTAAATTACCTAATTACAGGTGTAATCTTATTTCTGTTTACTATATGGTGTATATCATTCACACAAGCATTGTCCTTGAAACTGGGGCAAAGCTGGTTTGTAAATAATTGTTGACTTCTCTGATGTGATCTTGGCACCATGGCACTACTTCTTTGGTTTATGAAACTAACCTGTAGCACTTCCATCGCTACGCAAATTTATTTATTTATTTATTTATTTATTTATTTATTTATTTATCATACTTATACGCCGCCCTCCCTGTGATGCAGGCTCAGGACGGCTTCCAATTGACATAAAAATACAATAAATAACATAGTTGAAACCCAGTTAAAACCCCAATATAAATCTAAGTACAAATATAACAAACAACTACAACTACAAATAACAGCAGGATGGGCCCACAAATAGAACTTACATATATTTCAAATGCAGTGTTTTCCAGTGGTGTCAGTGCACACATTCTGTGAGTTAGGAAATGACAATTGCCCCCCAAGCCAGGATAATGAGGCAGACACAAATGTTGGGTTTAACTATAGGGCCACTTTATTAACTGACAACTTAAACTGGAACCAATAGCAAGGGCAACACAGTTTGAGGTATGGTCAAGGCCAGGGGTCAAGGACCCCTCCCTTACCTCATGAAATAGGGTTAGCCATTGCAGGACAACCCCGTAGCCCCATCCCCCGAGCTGCAAAGCTCAAAGGGGGGACCTAATCAGGGCAGTCCAGAAGGCAGTCTGTTTTCCCCACCCCGGGCCGCAAGGCACAAAGACTGTACTCACAGAACCCCTTCAACCCCAAATAATTGTTGTCAGCTGGTGCTCACCAGACCACACTCTGTATACCACATAGAACCCTGCCTAACCAAAAGTGACTGTCCTAACACAGCCTACCCATACAAACACCTTCATCACTGCTGCAGTACAAGGTAGGTGAAAACACCCCCACCTATTGCCAATCAGGAAGGGGCGAAAAATTCCTACCCAGCCCCCTAAACCGGGCAACCAGCCAAAGCCTGCACTACCAACAGGGCAGGAGGGTGGGCTGAAGACCAAGTGGGACTGCTGCCGAGGAGAGGAGGGGCTGGGCTTTTAAGCCTGTAGTTCCCACCTTCAACAGATACCCATATGAAGTGCTTTTTGGCACTTAAACCGAGGCCAGCCTCATCTGGCTGGGAGGCAAAGGCGCCTCCCCAGCCCCACAGTCGCAAGGGCCAGTGGCTGTTTGAACCAGATTATTCAAGTGTTAGGAAATAAACTAATTGTGTACAATGTGAAATGGTCCTTGGCCACTGTTAATCATTTTTAACATATAGAAACCATGTTCCCTGTTAGAATTTTTATTTAATACTATGTGCATCAGTGCCATCAAATTGCAACTGACAAGGCAAAGCCAGTAAGGGGCTTTCGAGGCAAGTGAGAAGCAGAAGTGGTTTGCCATTTCCTGCCTCTGCAAAATCTTCCTTGGTGGTCTCCCATCCAAGTGCCAGCCCTGCTTAGCTTCTGAGATCTGACAAAGTCAGCTATAGCATGCCACCTTCCCTATTCTTGTTGAATACTATTCATAGCTAAAATAAGTCCTTCTTTATTTCATTTTGCATAATTTGACTGCTGGCTTAGCCTGTTGGTGAAATACAAGGTTATGTTGTTTATGAATGCCTTATTTGTATATCTCTTTGTGCAAGTGAGACTGTATGTTGATGTTGATACATGTGACAGATTATATACAGAACCATGCATGTCTCAAAGTGTGTGTACTTGGAAATAGAAGATTAACAATGTAAAAACTCAGACCAAGCAATTTAGCTAGAGGAATTAGGTCAAGAGATGAACAGTATAAATGGTTCTTGAAATGAGTTTGCTTAGGAGACAGTATGATATAGTGGTTCAACTGTCAGACTAGGTCTGAAAACAGCTTTAAGGAGGCTTCTATCTCATCTGATCCTTCTTGTGTAATGTATAATCCACCAAATCACAGATCTTTGGAGATCCAGAAATCGGTTTAGATAGTGGTTTTGGCCACAGCGAAGGAGATGCTGTATTTTTGAACAAGTATTAGCATGGCAATGCAAGTCCACAAGAGCCACTTAAATGAATCTGGTCTGTTACATCGTCCAGCCTTCCTATCCCCTAGAAAGGCAAACTTTGCCTTTTGTATTTAGAAAGAGGCAGGTGTAGGCTTTTTAAATATACAGTGTACCAGCAGGTTTTCTGAAACAGGATCTCTCAGACCATGCAGCCAGGTCACTCTTCTGACAGGGCAATTGTCTGTGGCTCATCTAATGAGAGGAGAGGAAGCAAGGTGCATGTACCATATAACACCAGAGTATATAAATAATTACAGCAATGCTTTCAAAGGAAACCTGAAAGATCTTATAAGGGGGAAATATCAGGGAAGGTGATAAATGGCTGTCAGCCATTAAATCAATGTTTTGAAGTTCTATCATCTTTGTGCCCAGGCTTTTATAATTGAGATTCAACCCTTACTAAATGAATGCTTTTGTCAGAGATGTAGCTTCCTCACCCCTGTTTAAACAATGTTTTGTTACAGCCATAGTTTCTACAATAACCTTTAAGTGCCTCTGTTTTGGCATTTTGCAGGCTTGTATTCCAAGTCTGAGACTCCTGGGAAGAAAATTTAACTGAAATGCTCAAGGAGAGGATTTTTTTTTCCCTGTGAGAAGCACAGCCACAGAAATCCCTCTCAGACTTGCCCATTGTTGCAGAGAGAGCTTTTGTAATTACCAAGGGATTAGAGCAGAATATGAAAAACCTTCAAGAAAGCCGCTTTCTTTGCTGATCAGGAATGTGCGCTGCACAAATTCTGAAACAATCAGCCAGGTTAGTGAGGCAGAAGTGTATTAAAATGTTAAGAGTTCAAGGAGAAGGTCCTAGCAAAAAAAATCTCCCCTCCTAATTAAAGAAATTAAAAAAGAAGGTTTCTAAAGAATGCCTGAGATTATGTCATTTGATTTCTCCAGGAAGAAAAAGGGTCTTTTGAGGATTGCAAATGAGATGACAATGCTGAACCAATACAATGGACTCATCCCCATTCCACAATAAAAGTAATGAAAACTGAGCTTAATGGTACATAAATAAAAATAATTAAATAGAAGATAGTGGTAGTGGTACATTACCTGAATTAATATACAAGATTAAGAGGCCAATAACCCAGAAACAACTTACTTACTCTGATCTCTTATATAAATTAGTCCATTCCTTCAGTTTAAGTGTCGATATGGCCTGACATTGCAGGTATATTTTGTTTAAAAATTTAAAGGATACTTTTGTGCTGGCTATTTTAATTAATAACTAACTTTATATATTGTTGCACATTGAAGGAGTTCTTGAAAATGCAGCTGGCAAATTTTGCATTCTTTTCTACAGTCTTCCGTCTTGATCTCTCTTATGAAATGGCTTTCAGGAAGCTGAGAAATTAGATGTAGGCCTATTACGCACAGATTTCCCCCCCTCTCTTTCACCATGAATGTCCTTTGGATTTTCTTTTTTATTCTCCATTGATTTTCCTCTCTTCAGCACTCAGTTTACTTTCTGATTGCTGTTTCCACGGGTTTTCTGAGAATGCTTTTGTGCTGATTTTCCCCTTGTTTCGCTTCCAAGCCAAAGGTAATTCAAAAGCATACAGATTTCCTCAGATTCCTCTCTGTCCTTTGGCCACCCCTTGAAGGTTACTCCCCCATCCAAACTGAGGTTGTTCTACCCACACTGCACCTTCCACCATCCTCTCCCCTTTATTGGTGTACAAGCTCCATTGATAACTTCTCCCCTTATTGTTTTAATGTTTTTTCAAAAATACAAATAGTATGAGTCTAGCAATGTGAGACTATCACTAGTCTCGGATCACTGAATTAAAAAAAAATTGAAATGACAGGGGAAAGTTTAAAAGGAGCTGTGCGAGGTTTAGTTTCCTGCTGGTATTGACTTGAAAGGGGGATCTAAGAGGAGGCAAACAGCAGCATCTCCAGTGCAAAAAAAAAGGCTCTCAGTGCTGCATGCAAACAAAATAAAGGAGGTAATTGTCAGCTTGGAATGAAATTGACATGAGATATACAGAGAGAGAGACTGGAATGGTATTGATCCATTTGGAGGAAAGAGTTCAATCGACACAGGAGATGCTTTAAAAAACTGCCAAGATCACAACCAGTGTGCAGGATCAAATTAGAGAATCACAATGAGAAAACCATGCAAATTTGCAAGGGAGGGTAGGAAATTAGCATTACTGTGCAGCTGTACTAGGGCATCAGCAAAAATACCCGCCCCAATTTTTTTAAATTTAGTGGCACAAGACTAAAAAAGTTCTCTAGAACTTTTGTCAGACGACTCCTCTCCCATTCAAATTGCAGCTGTATGCAAAGCATGGTGGAGTTGCAGCTGACTTTTCACAGGTGTGTGCATGTGCACGCTCACACACACACACACACACACACATTGCCAACCATCAACGTTTGCAATGCCAGTGTCATTGGGTTCTACCTTGCATCCTGTACACTCAGTGTGTTCCCCTATACTATGAGATCGCGTGACTCTGTTCACATTTTTTACAGTAGCCAATAACAGCAGAGAATCTCATAGTGCCTAGCAATATGGAAAACAGGGCTTTGCAGCTGCTTGTCAGTTTCAAAAAATAGTCTTGTCAGTTTCAACATCAGGTTTTCCCATTTGCCTGTGTTCCTTTGTTATCCCTTTCCTTCAATGGACTAATGCTAAAATGCATGCACAAAATGGAACCATAAGGATTTAAATGGAAGGTGCTCAATGGATGCTACTGCACAGCAGCAATAGGACAATTATGTACTAAAAAAAAAAACAAGCAACAACTTTGGACACCACCCCCACAAGTGATGTTCCTACCCCGATTTAGAAAAGCGTGCTTTTAAAATTGTAGCTGCAGAATAGATACAATGGAAGAAAAAGAATGGTGTGTAAGGTGGGCACAGAATCCAAAGTCAAAGGCTTACTGCTCTGAATATCCGCAGTAAGCTGTATGTGCATTTCTTGAGTTTGCATACAGTACAGTACAAAGCACACAGTGCTCTGATCACATGCTGCTCTCATGGGGTTCCATTCCATATCCTATAATTTTATTAAGGACATTAACTCAAGCCTATTGTTAAAGAAGTCTGTGACCAAAAAAAGTTTATTTTGATTTTAGTGGAAGTAGGATTTAGATCTGGTGTTCACCGATGGCTGGATTTGTGACAGGCCTCTTCAGAGTATCTTTGGAATAGATAGTTACAGTGAAGTGTCTTATGGTGTTTGTGAAGAACCACAAGTATATATGGAGAAGAATTATGTTATTTAAAAAATCCAATTCTAGACTGCAAATGTAATTTTCCCCCACGTAATAAATTCCATGTTTCTAGGGAAACTCATTACGTGTGATGACTTATAGGGAATGTAACTTTATACAACAGGTTTAAATATAACAGGGTTTCTGATTTTTTTAATGTATTTGTCTTGGTGACATATCAAGATGTTTTCAAAATATTTATTCCTAACAGATTTTTATACAGGATGGTTCATGGTTGAATATGTGATGTTCAGTCTGACTGCAAAATCATGGACTAAAATTGCAATCAGAAGCTCGTGTATTGAGAAGCAAATCCCTTCGGATTTATTGCAAATTATGTTAGTGTAAACATGCTTACAGTTCATAGCCATATAGATCACACTTCACAGCTATAATCCTAAAAACACTTTCATACTAGAGTACATGAAGTTGTTGCTAAAAACAACAATCCCATATTTCATTCTCTCCTTCTAACGATACAAAATAAGGTGCGTTGCTGTGTTCTAGCTTTCCCTATCATTGTAACTGACAGCCAGTGTATTGGAGTGGGGAATTCAGGGTATTGTCAAGCTGTACTTAGCAATAGTATAGAGTTCACTTCATGGGTAACTCAAATGGTTCCATCCTTCTATTGAGGTTTCCACTAGTATCCAAATCGGTTCATGTCGTTTTGTTATCAAATAGTCATTGAAAGTGGAATTGAAATTATCAGTGCAGGATATCAATGACATTATTGTTTGGAAACTATAGCATGGAACACATTAAAAAAAAACACACAAGATGGTCTTTGTAACTAAAATTAAACCCAGCTACTAATAGCCTTTTGTTTCATGTTCTATTTGTTCCAAAATACTGTGACTATTATGAAGCCTTTATTAAGCTCCACAGAGACAGTGTCAGATTTTTTATCCAATGTGTACTGTTGGCTGAGACAGCACAGCATCTCTAAGTATAATACAGAACTGTTCTGCAATATTCTGTTCTGTACAGAGAGACTTGTCAGCTTCACAATCGAACAGCTGGCTGCCTAATTAGATAGATTATTACAGCATTTTTTGTTGATCAATTTGGCTGTTGTTCATCTAGAAGCTCTTTTAAATTCTTGCCTTGTTTTATGCATACTATTTAGACATACTTTTTGGGATATTGCTGAACTTCATTATCTTATGTCAGTAGCAAAATGAGGTGATCTGATGTACCCTTTCCTACATAACTACAAAGCTTCCAGTAACCTATTTCAGGAGGTGTTAATTTGAATATTACAAAGATATTATATTGTGGTTTTATTCACAAATGAGAAAGGCATTTTTTGTGTGTGCTGGTTTGTATTGTTTTAAACTAATGGTGCTTTAAATAACATCACAACTTTTTGCCCAAGTGTGTAGCTATCCAAGCACTGAATTATGAAATGCTGAGGAAAGGAAAATCTATTTAATACCTATTATTAGGCAAAACCCAATGATACATAACAGTGTGTGAGCTTTCAAATTCATCAGAATCCTTCTTCAGGCTAAATGTTACCAATAAAAAAGTTCTAAAAGTGTTTGGCGAAGGGGGACTGCTTCAGGATGTGGTGTGCAGTCCGGTTAAAGCCTGTACTGTGTGTCAGATGAAGAGCAGATTCAAACAGAGCTATTTAAGTTACTCCAAGAAAGAGACAATAAAACAAACCCACAGCAAAACAAGTCCAATAAATGTCTCTGAAATCTCTCTAAACCAGTGAGACCCAAAATCCCTTTTTGGAACAGTGACTAGAAATCATTTGGAAGTTATTGTATTAACTCAGGAGATACATTTAAGGCATTGCAAGAGACACAGAGTCAATGGAAGCCAACTAAAGTATTTTTACGTTGTGGTGCATTCTCACAGTCATGTTGTTTTGCTGGTCACGTTTGTTGTCTGATGTCAGGTGCTTATTTTCTATTAACTTGCTTCATTTATGCCTGCTTTTCTCCTCAATGGGGACTCAAAGTGGCTTAATTCAGGTATCATAAGATTAAAAGGATATTATTTACGGCTATGTCAGCCCAAAAGTAAAAAAGAAAAAAGAAAAAACTCTTATTAGGACCAACCCAATTGTTACCCCTAGTGCTATGTGTTGCCCAAAAGGGGCTGTCTCCTGTGTTTGTTGAGGGAATTAGCAAGGAGACAGAGAGCTTGTGAGAGGGGGGTAATGAACTGAGATTAGCTACACACGTTTATGGGGATCTTTTCCTTTTAGAGAACTCTCAAAATAACCAGTCCAAATTGAAAATAGAAATGGATTTTATTTAAGAGAAAATGAGATTACTCACATACAAAAAGCATACCAGAGGCAAAACACATACAAGATCAAAAATGGGAAATAAAGAGAGTAGCAGGAATAAAGGTGGGGAGGAGGTGATAGCTACCTGTCTTGAAGGGCAGAGATTGTAGGTCCATTGAGGAGCAAGGCGACCAGTACCTTGGGTGTGCAGTTTGAATCCAGGAAAACACACACATGGACTGAGCTGTAGTCAGTCCAATTATACCCAAGACTGTGATCTGAGGCAAGGTGACCTGATTGCCCTGAAATAATGCCTTAATGTTTCTCCCACACCATGAACAAAGAAACGGGAGATGTTTGAGGGGATTTCCTGATGCAAAACAAGGTTTGACTTGAAAGGATGATTGCTTCGTCTGGAGATTTGGAGTGTTTATCGCTGTCCAATTAAACTAATCAAAAGTAAAAATACTGCTTGATGACCTTTCTTTTGTATTGGATGGGAAACCTGTCTGTGCTAGAGGTAGCTTTTGTGAGGTGAGATGTGCATAGGGGGAAGATGATGTGAGGCTGATAGGATTAACAATCCAGGTGGAGAGTGTTACTTCTGGGGTGAGGCAAGTCAATTGTTTCAGTATGTGCATACCTTAGAATGAAGGGAGGGGTAGCAGCATGGCCAGACCATGATTTTATACCTTCCCAGAGCCCCTGCCTAGACATGTATGTGAGGCTTGCTGTACTGGCATGCATCTTGTGTACATTCAATCCAAACTACCTGGCATATGAACTTCTGGGGGTGCTATAAGTGAAGGCTACTCATTTCCAACTTGTCCCTCAGTAAAGAGAAAGAGTCTGCCCAGTGGCACATAACCGTGTGCTACCTTTTGTGTTGACCAAAAATTTTTTTCAGACCAGATGCTACCAAAAACAAAAAGACTTTAAAAGCATTGGGGAAGGGAAAATTCTTCAGGATAAGGTATTAAGTCTTACTAAATCAGCATTGTGTATTAGATGCAGAATAATTTCAAATGGAGGCAATAAGGAAAGCAGGGATTGCCACAGTTTGCAGAAGAAATGATTGCACTGCATAGAGCTTCAGCTTTGGCTTTGAGAGGAATGTGTAGTAAAATTAACCTCCGAAAGACTGGAGCTAGACAGACGTTCATGCACATTCAGAGGTGCAGTTATATAAGGGTATCCTACTTTTTTCTGTAAAGGTTCAAATTTATCAATACATGCAAATTTTCCTTATTGTTATTCTGGAAATCATTCTGTGTGTATTCTGTTTAGATGCACTATATTCTAGAATGGCAACAGTTTCTTGAAATTTGATTTCTTCATTTGCTAAGGTACTTCTGTAACTTTTATGCCAAGGTGAGATGCAACATTACCAGTCTAATTCCATCATAATCAGCATGCTCTTTCACACCGCAGCCAACCCATTGCCTTGGAGTGCCATACAGACAGGGCATAGTGGCTGAGGCTTCCCTGCTACTGCTTCTGAGCACTGGTATTCAGAGGTTTGCTTCCTCTGCAGATGGAGGCTGCCTTCAGTCACCATAGAACATATGCAGTTTTCAGATGTCCTGTAAAGCTAGGGGATTCAACACCTTGCATTGTAACCATATAACTCCCCCCCCTTTGTTGTTCCTGTATAAATTTTACAACTAATGCCATCATTAATATTAAATGGTTTAAGTCAATTTTAAATCACCATAATTGTATTCATTGTGACTTTCATCCACCATCCTGCTAAAATTATAAGAATGTAATAGCTTCTGCAATAATTCTGAAATCATTGGCCCCTTTCAGATAGCCTTTGTAATCAGTTTTGGTAGCCAGTTGCTAACAGATTTTTTGTGTCATTTCAGACACAACCACTTTAGCAACTGGCTGCTAATGGATTTTATTTACCTTTCCATACAAAGCCTATTGCGTCAGGTTAGCAAAGTGTGGTTGAGCCATTCTTGAGGTAAACTACTTTCTTCCATTTTCACCTCTTAGTGCTTCTGAATCGCTATAATGTGTTGTTTAAAACATTTAAAATGTCTGCAGCATTTCCAATAGCACCACACTTTTCCCCAACCTTTTTCACTGCTCAATCTTTCTCAGACTTTTTTAACATTTTAAGTTGAATGCTATAGTGCTAGAACAATAGCATTTCAGTGCTACAGTGGCACCATTGAGATACACTGAGATTGCAGTTGTTGCTATATAGATACAGGAGGAGAGAAGAAGCTTATTAGGCCATGGGTGCTCAGTGATTAGTGTTACAGAAGTTGCTAACAACATTAGCCAGGTCCATGCAGAATTTTCCCAACAAAAAGCTTTCAGGGGAGGGAAGGTGGGAAGGCGGAAGACAATGAGGTAGATAAATGTAGGATGGCTGTTGGGTGGAAGGAAAGAAGGAAGTGGGAAAAGGGAAGAGGCTATGAGGGGGTTTTGGGTAATGGGAACAGTGAGGAAGGGAATGAGTGCGCCCCTCAAGTCCTTGTGCTCCCCATTTATTCTCTTCAAACAGCCTCATTAGCAAGTCAGGGGTCATTTTGGAGAAATTAGTCTGGTCTTCCCCACCCCTTGAAATTTCCTCCTCTTGTTTCACCATCCAAGTCTATCTGCTAAAAGAAAGAGTGCCTGCCTGTCTGTTAAAAGAAAAAGTGGGCAAAGGCAAGGTAAATTCACATTTTTAAAAATGGTAATGATATTGCAGCTAGCCATTTATACTTTTGAACCTGGATCATATTATGCTAATTACTGCTTTCACTGGACAAAGGGATAGCTTGTGCTACTGTTCTCACTGTTTATATTAATTGTTTTAGTTAATTTTTAAATTGTGATTTTATTGTGTTTTCATTTGTTAGTTGCCTTAGTGGCCCTTGTAAAGGCTGAAAGGCAGGATATAATTTTTTTAAATAAAATAAATGAAAATAAATTACCTGTTTTTAACTTTGTGTGTATGCATTAATTTAATACTTTTTAAAAATATATTGTTGTCACCTGTCTTGGGCCTTGACTTATAACCAAAATAGATAAATAAATAGTGCTTACCTTTAAAAACAACAGCTGCACACTATGGGTGATACTTATCCATTTATTATTGGTATTTTGCACTGTATACAAGAGGCAGCGGCTAATTAATAAAACAAGTTGCTTAGAAAAACATGGCACATTTAACTTGGGATCTACTTATGATCGCATGTCAGAACAATATTTTGTTTTTACTTCCCTGACATCAATGTTTACATATTATTTCTATTAATTATAATTATTTCTTTCAGGGGATAGTTGGCTCAAGGAATAGACCCCAGAAACCATACCATATGGCAAAAAGTTGTTTCATGGGCCAATACTGCTAAATGTATCACTGTCATCTTTATAGTTGCAGATCATTTTATAAAAGCAGATCAATTCATACATTATGGATGTGGGGGCAACAGAACTATAAGAGTGCAACTGGTTTATGTTGCATGTTAGTCACATTTCCACATTTCACTTAGTAGCTGTGAAACAGAGGCAACTCCTGTGTCAGGCGAGCTACTTGTCTCTTTCATTAAATCTTAACTTCTCGAGTGTCATAGAAAGGCCATATGAGCCATTTCAGTACCATAACTAGGTGTGTGAAACACTCCTTTTGACACTAGAGTGCTTTAATTGTTCATGGAACCCTCCCCCTTTCAGTGCTGCTGTAAGGCATTCTGGCTCGGAGTCACTCAAGCAAAATTGGAGCATCTGGTTGCAGTGTCAAAATAGCATAGGCAACTTCAGTGTAGCACTCTGGTGGATAATCTCGACACAGAATACAAACAATACATTAGTGATTGCCAGGAGGCTATAGTTCCCATCCTTTTGAAATCTGTTGAGAAACTTGTGCAAAAAGGAAAAAAAAAAAGTAAATTAGGATTCTCCTTTCTCCCCTCTCATTCAATGCTGTTCGGTTTTCAAGTACTTTATAGTTGCTTGGAACATTTCATTTCATTAATTCTCAAGAAACATATTAATTATTGCATCAGTCATATCCACAGAACACATGAGTGAACCAGCCTCCTTGAAAAAAGAAAACTGATCTTGTTGAAAGCACAAAAAGAGGTGTCAACGCTAATAGGACCCGTGTTTCACATGTTGAAAAACAAATGCCATGATGTTTTAGTTGCTCGTTAGTCTCATTATAAATTATGAAATTGGTGATTCTTTAGTGACTGTGGCTCTCTTGCAATAATATTTCCTTTTCTTTGTTTCTCCTCATCTAGGCTGACCACAAAGCTTCACTCTGACTAAATGGTTTACAGTAAGTGGTAAGTAATCCTTCACATTAAGAAATTCAGACTGTGCTTATTGTGCTCATTTGTGTGTTAATGGGCTTTATGGTATAATTCTACAAAATTAAATTATTAAATGCCTCTCACTCAGCCGTGTGAGAGAGAAAAATTTGAATCCTGTGACTATTGTTCCTGAAATGGATGCAAAATAATACTGTCAGAGGAGCCCATGTGACATCTGACAGTAGATCCAGACCTAACCCCCAGGGCAGATTACTCCTGCCCCAGGCAGGAATAGTCTATGCATGGCATCAGGTCAGCAGGTCAGAAAGTAAAAATGCTTAAAGATTCTAAACATATACCACCTCATTTCAGGCCCTGCTTGGAAGTACTACCTCCTGTGGTTCTGACATAAGTGACCTCCTGAATGTATGCCTCTGTTCTCAGTTAGAAGACAGATTTTTTTTCCCTGACTCTGCATACAGGATATGATTTTTAAAGAGTCTGCATTGGCTGGTATCTAAAACTAGTGAGAATTCTTTTCAAATAATCAATGAAAAAGGAGTTAAGTATATGGTGAACTTGGCTGAAAAGTCATTCGATGGCACTAGATTCTGCAACTGTGGTATAAGATTTATTAGAAGTGGAATCTGACAAGCTCAACTGCTTCAAAGGCAAAATGAAGAATTAAACTACAGCAAAAAAGTTAATTGCTCACAATGGTAAATTTCAAATTCAGGCTTGCAACAAATCCACAGTTGGCATGTTCTATATACCACTAATGTGGCACATACAAAATTAAAGTTCAAATACTTTCTTAAAATGGATTATAGGTTTCTTTTCTAAGTTAGTTTTCATTAGCATTCAACTTAATTTTTCAAGCACAAACACTGATATTCTACACCCTTCACAATAAACTAAAACAAATGAATAAAATATTTTATCAGAGTACATAGGATAGTTATGTGGATAACTTGCTGTTTACACAGCCACTTTGACTTGGATGCAGTGAATCCTGCAAGTCAATCTCAGATTTGTTTGAGAATACAATCAAGTTGTGGCTGCTCAGGTCAGTTTCATTTATTGTGGCCTGAGGATGCTGACTAGTTTTCCATGGGATGAGAACAGTCATCTATGGGTTACATGGCTTACTGGGGAGCTAAATGATTCTTCAAGAGAAGACAAAGTTCCTTTTGAAGGAGGTGGTTAGGAAATCTGTCTTGTGTCCCTAAATCCAAATTATGTTAACAACTACACACTAGGTAGCAGGGAGAGGTTTGGGGGTTAATACTGCATGGCTCTGCTTCTCCTTCTCAGTAATGTCATATAATGTATATTCTCAACAGGGGCTATGAAACTGATTGTTAGTTCAGATAAGACTGAAGTCCACATTTTAATATATGAGGCTACCCAACAGCTAAAAACCTGTTCTGTTCTGCGTGCTCCTGAGGACACTACTAGATGATACAGAATCCCTGGGACAAACCAGGGACACTGCAGCCACATTACTTCAGGAATTCTCCAGCTTTTAAAAGATGTGGGGGCCCAATCTTGCTTACGGCCGTGGTGTGGAAGATATAGGCTTGCTAGCCCCCAGGTCCATGCGGGGGATCCCCTGATTTTGCAGGCTCCTCCCACCCCAGCAGCCATGATGTGCTTTTAAATATCGGTAGGACATTTTAGAAGAAGCTTGCAAACTGTGTTTGGGAATGTGTGCGTGCTTTTAAATCTCAGCAGGATGAAAGCTGCATGGGGGGGCATGAGGCATGTGGCTCTTCCTAGTGAATGTATGAAAGAGGAAGAGAGCACAGTCCCATAGCAAACAACTTGGCACCTGATCTGTCTGTGCATGGGCCAAGGTTTATATTGCTGGTTGCTGCCATTGGCTGTGGGGGGTTGGGCTGGAACCAATGGATGCCAGGCATGGAGCTCGCCTGCTTCCAGTGAGATTCAGGGGAGTGAGGACATGGCAGCTGTTGTGGGGTACCTCAGTGGCTACCATGGGCACCTATGAGCTATGCAGGGATTTTTGATGGCATAGCATTCTGCCATTTATTGAGGCATTCCCAGGCTTAGGGAGCTGACTCCCACTATGCTTCTAGACCACCTCATCCCATGTCAAGGGGCTATGCTAGCAAGTGGGGCTGCGTTAGGAGCTGGTGCAGTGGCATAGGGCACTATGCTGGCACATCTCCAATTTATACCAGCATATCTTGGAGATATGCTGGCATAGTAGCCAGTCAGTTCTCTCAGTGCCCCCCAGTGACCCAGTATAATCTCCTAAATTTTTAGTCCACATCAACTGATACTTAAAGTGTATAACAAGGTTGTTCATAAACTACTTTGTTGTTGTTTTAAATTTTACATAGATATATGAATTCCAGGGTAGTTAAGCAATATTTCCTTGCTTTAAATCATGAATTTGACCCATTTCCTGATTAGTTGAGGCACTGCATGTATCTTTGTTTAAATAGTCAGTTATCTCGACCCTCTAGACATAAGAAAAATACCCTATTTCTCAGGGCCCCTTTTTCTGTTTTGAGCTGTCCTCCATTGTAGTTTTAGTCATGGTTTATTAAAAGGGAAATTTCATCACTGGTTAATGATAGCTCTGCTTGGTTCTGCTGTGAAAGAACTGAGTTTGCATTAGTGAGTGCTTTTTCCCCATATGAGCCTGCATGACTATTAAGATCTGCTGTTTTTCATTGTTAGAAGTGAGATTGATGTCCACTAGGAACAAGGATTTCATGGCAGCAGCATCTCATCCATGGAAAGCTGATCTCTTCAATGTCCATCAAATAAGTTCTCTATTAGTCTTTAGGAAGCAGGTTAAGGCCTTTCAAAACACTTGGGGTGCCTATGTCAGCATAGAAAGAGCTACTGGTTTTAGTAAATGATAAGGTGGTCAGCTGTTTTGCATCTTAATACTTTATTCTATTACTGGAATGTTTTGTTCAGGTGGGTAATTGTGTTGATCTGAAGCAGCAAAACAAAATTTGAGTCCAGTGATACCTTTAAGACTAACTAAGTTTTATTCAAGGTATAAGCTTTTGTGTACAAGCACACTTCTTCAGTGACAAAGAATTTCCTCAACCGTTACCTATAGGAAGGGGGGTTAGTTGCCAGGAAGGGCTAGCTACAATCAAGAGCAACTGGGCGATTATGGCTGAGATTGGATTAAGGCAGTTGGCAAGATCTGTGAATGGCAGTAAACTAGCATACAAATACGAGAGTTAACAAACATATCTGAGAACGAAGTCTGAATCCAGTGGCACCTCCAACAACAACAAAGTTCAATTCTGGGTATAAATGAGAACTGAAAGTGATGCACACTCCTTCAGATACATTGAAACAAATTTCCTCAAACATTACATATAGTTAAGTCTTTGTAAGGTCGATGGAGTTCCATTCCATCCAGTTTAATGTGGTGTTTTGATATTTTAAGATGGTAAGCTACTATTTGAGTCCACTGGTTAGGAAGGCAGAAAATTAACATTACATTCTATTTAGCTTGGTCATGTTTATCTCTTGGGGTCGCTGCCTCCTGTCTACTGAAACAAAGCTTCACTAAAATCAGTAAATTCTGTGTTTGCCTAATTCTGTTAGATGAAGGTGGGTAGCCATGTTTGGGGGACAAGGAAAACACTCTACATTGCCAAGATGCTGTAAAATTCACCTCCATGCTTGAAAGGAGATGGATGGGGTCTAAGGATGGGATTCTTACAAATTAGGGCACATCAGTCTCCAGTTCCAACATATTTATTCTGTTGCTTCAGACCAACAGGCTACCCACCTTGATCTGTATCTGTACCTATGTTGTTTTCTCCCCCTAGTTGAACCAAAACAGATGATAACCAGGAACTAAGTTTATGATTTTTTTAATCTGTTAAAAAATGTGTCTTCAGTGTTTTGCACACTAATTTAACAAACCACTCCTATATATACAAAAGCTCACACCTTGAATAAAACTTTGTTGGCCTTAAAAGGTTCCATTAGACTCTAACTTTGTCTAATTTTGTGTTAGACTGTGACCTGAATGCTTGGAGAGACTTGTAGCATTCCAAAAGCGTCATTGATGGATGCACAAGCACAAGAACTAGAGCAGCAGCAGCACAAGAACTAGAGCAGTGGAACAAATAGCTAGCACTTTGTTTCTGCAAGAACTTGTGGAAGTGAGAATAAACCTCTAGAACTTTGTCTGAGCAAGTGGGCTCTGATCCAAAAAGGCTTACATTTTTTTTTTAAAAAATGTATTAATCTTTAAGGTGTCACCAAGACTCCTGTTTGGATAAGACTTTAGTTCTCTTGCACAAATTTCTACTGAAAGTGGTTTGCATTTGGATCATATGGTTTCTGTGGCCAGTAGTTAGATACCACATGAGGGAAATCTTTGGATTTCTGCTGAATAAATATATGCATTTTGTCTTTTTTCTATCAGTTATCTCTCTTCATATTGGGAAATCACGTATATGTTTTTCAGTCACCTTTTCCTAACTATGAAATGGGGGGTGACACTTGTATTGTTTGGAAATTATTTTACACTTAGAAAGATTATTGTATAAATAAATAAATTTCATTATTGCCACTGAAAAACATGAACCTCTGGGGTGGAACATGGCAACTTTTTAATTGCCCACAGCAGGACCACACAGGAGTTCAGGACAGCGTGCGAGAAAGGATATTAATGCAACTAAAATTGCCAGGAGAACTTAGTGTATCTTCGAGTGCCATATGATCATTGCTCCCGAGAGTCATTAGGGAAATTCACTGAGTTAAATAACTCCCTTTTGTAATGTAATTGGACTAGGGCTTTTCTCATCTGAAAAGCTGGAGGAGCTGAAGTACAATGTATGTGTTAAAAGTACTAGTGTTAAATTATGAGCTATACTATGTCACGGTTGACATGGTCAATGCAGATTGAGTGCAAAGTAAGTGCAATACCTGTTATTTCTTGAGCTAGAAAGACTTTTGAATGTTTAGGATAATCCGCTTTCTCAAACAATGTCTGTGCATGAAAGATCTTTGAGAAAAGAATTTGTATAAGCCAATCAGCATTATACTGGTAGGTGGGTATAAGCATATTAGCACTTATTCATATATGGCCTCTATCCTCCCAAGACCCTAAGATGCATTACAGGCAAAATAACCCTCTGACCTGCAGCCCATTGATTCAAATACTGCAATATACACATCCCAATATATTCTAATTGAAGCTCTAATGGAGAGACTAACTGTGGATGGAAATGGCAGAGTCCATTGATAGTGATGCAATGAGGACAGAATCTGTCATCCAATGTACATTCAACTTCCCTATTTGTTCCTTTTGCACCAGAATCTGTGGATCCAGCTGCTGATTTATCTCTCTAAATAGAAAGTAAATCAGATAGAATTAGACATAAAGTTTAAAAGAATTGTCCATAATTGTCCATAGTAATGGAACAAAAATATCTTCATGAAAAATCAAACGGGATATAATGCTTATTACATATTACAGGCTAATTACATAACCATTACAATATTTTAGATAGATCATTATAATATTTTTATATCTAATTCTGAATATGGCTCCAGAGTGCAGACAAAAAAAAAATCTGCACAGTGGGGCTGCATTCAGATATTGACAGTTCTTACAAATCTGAGGGAACTCCTTGTTTGCAGAAAAAGCTGAAACATTTCAAAAATTGTTTCTCCTCCCACCCCCCAAAAAACAAAGAACACAAAGAAGTGATGTTTGAATATGCAAAAACCTCACCACTCAAACAATAACAGTAGAACCACAATTTTGAGTCAAGGCTACACCATGAGGGGAGGGGTAATCAAACCTTTAACCTTTCAGTCTTCTAACTGAAATCAAAGTTCCTGTGTGATATTTACACTTTAAAGGAAAAATTTCTGTGTTCCTGAAAAATCTATCCTTTTCCTTTAAAGAAGAAGAGGAGGAGGTGGTGGAGGAGATTGGATTTATACCCCACCCTTCACTCAGAGTCTCAGAGTGGCTTACAAACTCCTTCCCCTCCCCACAACAGACACCCTGTGAGGTAGGTGGGGCTGAGAGAGCTCTTTCAAGAACTGCTCTTTCAAGAACAGCTGTGACAGAACTATGACTTGCCTAAGGTTATCCAGCAGCTGCAAGTGGAGGAGTGTGGAATCAAACCCAGTTTTCCCAGAATAGAGTCCGCGCACTTAACTACTACACTAAACTGGTGCCCAGATTCAATCGGCAAAACTAAGCAGGGGTTGGAAAGCAAAACTAACTTTTTAATGGATTCTCTAACACCAGCCCCTTCCCCACTGGGCCTCTGATCAGAATTGTGGCTGTATAAACACATTATCTACTTCTACCTATCCTGAAGTTCTTCACATCTTGAGTATGCATAATACATGATACACCACACTAGAGAGCCAATGTAGTATAGTGGTTAGTGTGTCACACTATAATCTGGAATACCCTGGTTCAAATTTCCACCGTGCCATGGAGACATGCTGGGTTACCTTTGGCCAGCCTAAATTACCTTGCAGCATTGCTGTGAAAATAAGATGGAGGAGAGGAGAATGAAAGCAGATTTGGGTCCCCGTTAGGGTGAAAGGCAGGGTATAAAGAAATCCAGTAAACAAATAAATAATGCCTATTTTTGTTAGCCTTTAGATGCCATATGGTGTGGCTCCATTAAGGGAACCAGGACATCCTAAGTATTTTTCATGGCATGACAAGAGTGCTCATTAACTTTCACTTTATTCCCAATAATATTTGTTTGTTTATCTAGTATATTTGCATCCTATTTAGCTTCCCAATTGGCACTCCAGCAATATAGCTAACAATAACAAATAAATACAGAAGAACCAACAAGAAAGAGAAGGAAACATTTCCAGTTACCAAGCAGGTCTTCTGTCTCCACTAGCTGATCTTCTGCCCAGCTCTAGGCTCTGACACTCAGGCTAAGTGTCTTAAATAACTGTGTGCAGAGTGGAGACCAAACTCAACAAGATGCTGACTGCTAGGACCTTCCCCAGTTCATTCCCTGTTTCTACCCTACAGCAATTTCTTCAGCAGCCTGACCTATCCCCCTAGATCTCTAGGGGACTGAGCTATAGGTCATTTCCCTTAGATCTGACCAGGTCCAAATCTCCATGTCTTGCCCAGGGCCATGGGTCTTGGTCTTCTTAACCTTTCCCAGTCAACTTGCCTTCCTCCTTTGACATCTCTCTTTTTATCCCTGAAGCTAGCCACCTCCTGGTCAGGCCCAGTTCCTCCTCCATTGTCTGAAGCCCATTCCTCCCTTAACCCCTTCCTTGCCATGTTCCACACCAGCTGGGTTTGTACAGGGCTGGGCAGAGCCCATGGCTGGCAGATCTGTCCTCAGCTAAAACCTTGGGCTGGTGATAGAGCAGGTTCAGCAGCTGGTTGACACAATAAAGGCTTTCCTGCAGGTGGCACACCCCTGCTGCTACTGTTCCAGGTGCCACCCCACCCCATGTTAGAGCCCCTGCTGCCTTCAACCCTTTTCATGAAGCCTCTTCTGACCTCCACTACTGCCTCCTTGCCACATATGGCTATTTGCAGCTTTTTTGTTTTTGTTTTATATCATGCACTAATTAGAACTTCAATTGTAGTGAAGAAAATATCATTTGTCACATTATGAGATTAATGAACAGTCTTCTTGCAACTGATGCAACCATATTCTAGGCAATTCTCTGCCACCAGGTTTTTTTTTTTTTTTAAAAAAGATTTATTTATTTATTTATTTCATGACATTTCTATCCCACTGTCCCCTACAAGCAGGCTCAGGGTGGGTCACAACAAAGCAAGAAAACAATCAAACAATTTCAATAAAAATCTGAACCAATTAATTTATAAATGATGACAGTCCAATAAAATCCCCAGACATTGGGTTTATACTGCCTGCAAGCTTAAAGGCTGACATATTGATAAGTAGGACCAGGCCACACCCATGGCACAGATGGTATAATGCACAGCCACAGGTGGGTTAGAGCAGGGGAGGTCAATAGAATTAGACACCCACCACCTCAACCAAAGGACTGGCGGAACAACTCAATAGGGAGCATGTTCCACCAGGTCAACACTAAGAGGATGTTTTTTGCGCCAGGGATTACCAGAAGATGTTGCTGAGATAAGCATAGAGTTCTCTGGGGGATATATTAGAAGAGGTGGTCCTGCAGTTATGTTGGTCCCTGACTCTATAGGGTCTTAAAGGTTAGTACCATCACCTTGAACCTGATCTGATACTCAACCAGAAGTCTGTGCAGAAATGTGTGCCCAGTCAGAAGGCATGCCACCGCATTTTGCACCAGTTGGAGTTTCTGGGTCAGATTCAAGCCCCACATAGTGCGAGTTGCAGTAGTTTGCCATTGAATATTGCCTAACTGAACATTCTGAAAGTGATTTCAGGAGAACTATCTATGGAATTTTGAAGCAAATAGAAATAATTTCAATATAAGAAGTAACATTTCTTGGGCGGGCTCCACACTTAACCATATGGGGAGGTTAAAGGGGGCAGAGGCTCAGGTTTAATTTGTAAAACTAAGCAGCGGTTGAAAGGTTCACACACACACACACCCCGCAGGGCTATTAGATTTATTAGTATCACTGTGTTGTGAATGGTGCCCAAATTAAAGCCAAATTCTTATTATTAATTTAGGGTTGCTGAATACTTTTTACTTACTTACTTAATTTATACACCACTTTTCTACCCACTTACAACATTCTCCCCTTTTATCCTCACAACAACCCCATAAAGCAGGTTAGGCTGAGAGTGTATGACTGGCCAATGGCACAGAATTTGACCAAAAGTCACCTTTTGAGGCAAATATGTAGGTTTGTATTCTGACAAAAAATTCAAAGGCAGTGTTATCGATGCAACAAACATCAAATTAAGCAAACTCTGGAGGATGGCAGAAGACAGGAGGGCCTGGTGTGATGTGGTCCATGGGGTTGTGAAGAGTTGGATTCGACTGTGTTACCGAACAACAACAACAGAAGAGATTATACTGCTGTGAAGATTATATTGTTCTGAAGTATGTGAACATTTCTAGTTGGGTTTTTTTGTTTGTTTTTATTTCATTCCAATTTCAAGGTAAGTCAATAAATAAATACACAATACAATTTATTCATGAACCTGAATCACCCAATTAAAAAAAAATTAAAAAACTGACCCCACTTGTATGGTTTCAGTGTTTCCTTCCCTCATTTACTATAATATTCTGCATCGTATGTATCACACGAATAAGCTTGCTTTAGTACAGCAGTGAATATATATATATATATATATATATATATATATATATATATATATTGACAATATTGGAGATATATATACAAATAAGTGCTTTAAGTAATAATGTGAAATGCTATGATTTCTCAGTCATGTACATGATTATTTGCTTTTTATTTCTGTGGAGTACCAAAGGCAGTATGCTGGAGACCTCCTTACAAAACATCAAAGAATATCTTGTTCCTCTTATTCTTATGGAATCAAAGAATCAGGTCCTTGACTGAAACACATATTCACTTTTACTACTTAAGCATTGTGATGAAGCCATAATTGCAGAAAAGAGCATTTCAACAGGCACTTTGCAACCAGATTTTGTCACAATCTCAAAGAAAATCCAAGGACATACACTCTGAATACCACTTGAGTTTTCCATTATCATTTCATAATTAAGTTGGGGAAAAGTTAACCTTGAAAAAATTGATGGAAACATTATTTCACAAGAGAGCTAATCCCGAGTAGTGGCAAATAATGTGAACAGTAAGCAATGAAATCTCTAGTTCCCATTTCACCTCTGGCATGAATTTGTCCATGGTCTTAGATAGGCTCACCTCCACATCAGTGTGACAATACTGGCTTACCTTATGGGGGGAGCGGGGGGAACCTGGCTTACTTTACAGGCCAAATATAAGGATGACTGCAGTAATATCTGAATTGCACTTAACACTATAAATCTGCACATCTATATATCTGATTCTCAAATGTGCCCCCTATCTGTGGATACTTATATCAACTGAATGAGCCCATACTGGAAGAAGAGAGATTTTTCTCCAAACCTGGGAGACCTTCCAAGCTTGCAGAAAAATCTTATCCCATTAAAAAAAAAGTGTGGAGGTTTGAAAACCCCTAAAATGCAATGCTGCTGCAGAGGGGGAGGGGAAGAGGACAAGGAAAAGCAGCGCTAAAGAAACCACTAATGAGGAATCCTCCCCCCCAACACGCACACCCCTCCAGTGCTGATTCTCCCCATAGTCTGGCTGCTTAGTATGGGTGCCAGCTCTGGGTTGGGAAATACCTGGAGTTTTGAGGAGTGGAGCCTGAGGAGGGCGGGGTTGAGGGCATAATGCGATAGAGTCCAACTTTCAAAGTGGTCTTTTTCTCCAGGGGGAACTGATCACTGTCATATGGATATCAGTTGTAATAGCTGGAGATCTCCAGCTGCCACTGGAGGTTGGCAGCCCTGCTGATTAGGAACCTGTAGGAAAGTTTTTGAAAGGGCAGCTGAGCAGGATGCTACAGAGGCTAAGTTGAGAAGAAGCCTTGAGCTCACTAAAAGAGACTTTGTGCAGCGTTCATTGGTAAAATTTGGATAAATATTTTGGTATTTGGCAACCTTGTGCTTGGAAATATCTGTTGAACTCCCTGAGGAAGACACTGAAACAGCAGGATATCTGGACCTCTGCTGGAGGAGGAATGAGCACTAATTCTAAATAGACTTAAAGGAGTCCTCCCTCTTAAAACTTTTGTACAATTAAGCAGGACTGGTATTAATAAAGGGGTTGTGCAAAATCTTTTGTGATATATAAAAAGACGATACTTAGATGTTTGGATATATGATTCTTTCTATGTGTTAATGTTAATGTTTATATGATAATTTATATGATAATTAATATAATGGTGAATAATTTATAAGAAATATAGAAAAAATAATACAAAAAGGAAAAAAATATATAAAAATTACTTGAGACTCTTTTTTTAACAGCTTTCTTCTGCTGATACAGGACTTCCCATTAGTGGGCTGTGTGTAACTCCAGATAATTTCAGTGCTCAACATAAAGACAAATAGCTGAAGGTAGCTTGTCATTTATTGCTGGTGTTTTCTATGGTTAGTATCCATAGCTTCTCCTGAGCTCACTTCCACAATTTTGTCAGTAAATGGGTACTGGAAGGACCACCTTCTCCCATATTTTGCAGCCTATCTGTTAAGCTTCTGTGCTTGAGCCCGGCTCTCTGTCTTCCTGCCTGCAGAGGTGAAGTTGGTGGTGACCAGAGACAAGATTCTTCAGTGGTGGCTTCTTAGCTTTAGGATGCCCTCCACCTTTAGGCTTTTCTGGCTCCTTACTTTGCATTAGGCTCCAGGATATTTCTTTACACCCAAGTGTTTAACTGAGGAGCTTCATCTCTTGTTTTAGCTTTTTATGGTCTGCTTTAAGCCTGAGAACTGTTTTGTTGGTATCATTTTAGGATGCTTAATGTTTGTTTCATGCTGTTTTTATGGCCCGGCTTGTTTTTAATCACGTTTTTAGCCTTGTTTGGTTTTGTGGTATTGTTTTAGCTGTGAGTGACCAGGAGCAAGTCTATAGAGAAACAGAATATACATTTTCTAAATAAATAAATACCTATTCAAATGGCATGAGCAAATGCTTGGTTGGCTTATGATGAGAGCAAGTCTGATTTATGCTCCGCTTGCTGCTCCTTCATCCTGCTCCTTCCACATGTAGCTGGCATTGAAGAATTCATGATGCAGGAAACTGTTGATCTAACCAAAATTCGTTATGATAACTGACTGCAGTCATTTTGTTTCTGGCTCACAAACCAGGATTCTGGATATAAAATATTTAGCTATTTATTTGTATATAAATATATAAATAAAAAAACTAAAATACCAAAAGCAGCTATTAAAATAAGGCAAGCAAAACACTATATTAAAAAGTGATTGTCCATAACCCAGGATAATACAGAAATTTTATATATGTGCCAGGGTTTCTGAGGAACTCCACTGAATACATGGATTTTACCACCATTAGAAGGCCACTGGATAACAGTTAAAATCTTTCATATCATCTTTTTTTAATTTTGAAGAATGTTATACATAATATTTTTGTTATTGTCCTGTCAGCTTCTTTTCGTCTTCATCTTCCAAACATTTATTGTGCAGATGTCTTGGCCATCAGCGTATCACCATTAAGTGTGGAATCTGAAGCATAAGTCTTTGCTTTCAGTTCCAATTATATTATTTTCATTCTGACAGGGATATAAAATGGAAGAAAAATGGATTTTCCAGTTTCATTCTACAAAAATTAAGCTAAAGGGTTTCCAAGTTAAAATAGATTATATACAAGCAAATAAAGTTGCAAGTTTTCTTCAGTGCAAGGCTGTTTCTGAAATTTCACTCATATAATCTGGGCTTGGAACATAAATATAATTTGCTCCAAAACCAAAACGCAGCCTTAAACCTGATCTGGATCTAAACCTCTCTCCTGTCAAATAAAGGCATACTTAACTTCATTTTGAGAGTATGGCCAGATGTTTGTGCTGCTTTTTTACTTTAGCTAAGCAAGTTCACCACCTCTAATTGAAATCCTGAACTTTATTACTTCTCAATTACTTTGTGGAGTGCAAGTGTCAACCACACAATATTTTCCACATTAATGCTGAGTTTTCATGTTGTTGTTGGTTGTGAAAGTGTGTACAATACAAAACATTTAAAAAAAAAAACTCCAGAAGGAAAATGTTCGCTTTTGTATCATGGTCATATTTGTTTTCATCTATGGAAAGCATGAAAAGGGTTGCATAAGCTTTTAACATCTATCCCTAGGAAAACGGGGATTGACAACAAATAATTATCTGAATATAAATATAGTGGAGATCATAAGTTCAAGGCCATTCATATAAAAATTCAATAAAATGGTGTAAAACTGAAAGTAAGTGCTCTGAGCCCTTTTATACAGGGAAGGGAGGGCAATAAATCGAATGAGTGAGTGAGTGAATGAATGAATGAATAAATAAATAAGCATGAAACAGTAATGTTCTTCACCAAACTAATGGAAATTTAGCAGCCCATTTTAGCATCCTCAATATAACAAGAACACCATAGCATCACATTAACTTCCACAAGCCACTTAAAATAGAGAATCTACAAAAAGTCATAACAAATCAGCCTGACCTGTTTAGGAACATGACTGTCTCTGGAGCCCCAACCTGGTTAGAACTGAGCCAGCTGGGCTGGGGAACAGAGCCCAGGAGAGAGCTGATGGGAGGTGATTGTTGTTGTTTTTGCCTTTCCTAAACTACTAAATTACTGGGGAGCATTAACTAAGATTGCTTTATGAGAGGACAGAGATTGAGGGTGAGGCTTCTTGTAGCCTTCTGAAGAGTGGTGGTTTTGTTTGGGTTTGTCTGGGTTTCTGGCTGGTCTGTTGTTCATTAAACAAGGTCTGTTCGCCTGGGACTGATAGCAGGCCTCTGCTGTTGCTGCTGCAAGGCAGGGGCTGTGGGCCTTTGAACTGTAAGGCTCCTCCTAGGCAGAGGTATGAGCCTTTGACATGATCCGAAGGGCAAGAGTCAAAGGGCTTTTGGCCTGAGGATCAGGCATGCGGACCCTACATCACTCTATATACCTTTAAATGACTAACCAGTCATGAAGGTAGAAAGCCAGCAGGGAAGTGGGGGCTATGCAATGTTTTGCAGAGAGTGCCACATATACGATTATCTACCCACTGGATGGAAATTGTATGTGCATGTGCTTGCTGCATGGAGTTTGTGGCTCTGAGGGAGCAGGTTCATTCCATTGAAGCTAGGGTTCCTGACCTGGAGAAGCTGAGGCAGAGAGAGATGAACACTGTGAGCTGACTGCGAGCTGAGAACTCTGCATAATGGCTGCTACAGTCATACGAATAACGGCTACTAGCACTTTATTATGATTTTAGATTGTTTAAATTATAACTCATGTTTTAATGTAATTTATCTGTTTTTATGTAAGCCACCATGAGCCGGCTTGAGCCAGGAGGGTGGGGTAGGAATTTGAAAAATAAATAAATAAATTTGGGGAAGAGACCCTAAGAGACCCACAGGAACACCTCCTCTCCTGTGCCAACAGCTCTTCTACCATTGTGAAGAGTGAGAGTCTTGAGGTCAGAGGGCATCAGTTTGAGGAGGAGGGATGTGACCCCTTCCTTGGGAATGGATCAATATCCTCCCATACCAAGGATACCCCTGGGGGACTGGGGGGCAATGGGCTTCTGGTAGTGGGTGATTTGATAATTAGGAATATAGAGAGTGGTGCTAGGGAAGAGTCAGCAGTCATGGTGCATGTTGGCACCAATGCCATTGGGAAATGTAGTCATGTGGTCTGGAGGAAAAAATTAGGTTACTAAGTAGAAAGTTAAAGGCCAGGACCTCAGAGGTAGCATTATCAGAAGTGCTGCCAGTTCCATGTGCAGGGCCAACTAGACAGGCACAGATCAGAGGTATTAATGAGAAAGTGGTGTCAGGCTGAGAGGTTTAGATTTGTTAGGCACTGGGGAACTTTCTGGAACAAGCCAGATGTGTACAAAAGGGACAGGCTTCACTTGACCCAAAAGGGAACCAGGCTGCTGGCGACTAATATAAAAAAGGTAGCAGAGCAGCTTTTAAACTAATACTGGGAAGAAAGCTGACAGGAACTGGTGAGCCTCCAGTTCAGGTCAAGTCAGTCCAAAGGGATGATTGCATAAACACTCAGGGTAATTTTGATAGGAGTGTAATAGAACTTGGGAGTGAGGGCAAAATGGCGACCAAGGGCCATGTGTGGTGATTAAGGGGTCAAGGAATGCAAGGGAGATTGGAGAGGGAAACACATTATAAATGTCTATATGCCAATGCTAGAAGTCTCTGAGCCAAGATGGGAGAGCTGGAGTGCTTGGTGTTCAATGACAATTTAGATATCTCAGAAACATGTTGGAATAGGGAAAATCTATGGGATACAGTCATTCCTCGGTATAAACTCTATAGGCAGGACAGGGAGGGACAGGCTGCTGGTGGTGTTGCATTATACATCAAAGAGAGCATACAATCAAATAACTTAGAAAACATTAAGGAACAGAAGGGAACTCTTCAGGCTGATCTTGAGATGGAGAAGAAATTAAGGGAGGTGACTAAAGCAGATAATGTTATTATATTGGGAGACTTCAACTGCCATCATATTGACTGGGTAAACATGTGCTCGAGCTATGCTATAGAAATGAGATTCTTAGACAGTTGGTCACAGAGTCAATCAGAGGGGTAGTGATCTTGGACTTGGTTCTGAGCAGGTCTCAAGACCTGGTATGAGATGTAGAGGTTGTTACCCCAATTGAGAACAGTGACCACAATGTTTTTTCAGCATTCTGGTCAATGGACAGTTACCCCTAAAGTCCAAAATTGTAATATTTGATTTCAAAAGAGGGAACTTTAGAAAAAAATGAGAGGAATAATAAAAAGGAAGTCAAATCCCTAGAGGATTCTTGGACGCTATTTAAAACCACACTAATCGAAGCCCAAATAGAATGCATTCCACAGGTTCGGAAAAGCACTGCCAAGCTTAAAAGAAGGCCTGCATGGTTAACAACACAAGTCAAGGAGCTATAAAAAGTAAAGAGGCTTCTTTTAAAAAACTGGAAAGTCTGCCCCAATGAATTGAACAGGAGGGGCCACAGGCTCTGACAAAAGAGATATGTCAATAATTAGGCATGCAAGAAGAGAATTTGAGGTGTGGGTTGCTAAAGCATCAAGACAAACAATAAATATATTTAAAATATATCTGAATCAGGAAACCAGCCAGAGAAGCAGTGGGGCCTTTAGATGACAAAAAAGGGGGATTGCTAAAGAAGATGGGGACATGTTCACTGTGGAAAGTACCCATGCCACAGCCCCTGTTTTCAGGAAGGGAGTCTGAAGAATTGAGCCAAATTGAAGTAATTAGAGATGAAATTCTAGACCAACTGGGGGAATTAAAAACTGATAAGTCTCCAAGTCCTGATGGCATACACTTAAGGAACTCAGTGAGATTGTTGATCTACTAACCCATATATGTAACTTCTCAATAAATTCAGCTGTTTGCCAGAAAACTAGAGAGCAGCAAATGTGACATCAGTTTTTTAAAAAGGGATCCAGAGGGGAACCAGGAAATTACAGGCCAGTCAGTCGACTATCTATTCCAGGAAAATTAGTAGAAACTGTAATCGAAGATAGAATTGTTAGGCACATCAGGGAAAATCAGCATGGCTTCTGCAAAGCCTCCCCAGCCTTAGTGTAGTGGTCAGGTTTGCAGATGACACCAAATTATTCAGGATGGTGAAACCAAAGGCTGACTGTGAAGAGCTCCAAGAGGACTTCCACAAACTGGGTGAGTGACAATGTAGCAAATGAAGTTCAGTGTTTTGGTAAGTGTAATGTGATGTACATTGGGACCAAAAAAAACCCAACTTCAAGTCTAGGCTAATGAGGTCAGAACTTGCTAAGAACAAGAGAGGGAAAGACCATGGGGTTGTAGTGAAATGAAAGTGTCAACCCATTGTGCTGCAGCAATGAAAAAGGAAAACTCTGTGTTAGGGATTATTAGGAAAGGGACTGAGAATAAAACAGCTGACATTGTAAAACCATTGTATAGATCTATGATGCAGCCTCATTGGGAATACTGTGTACGGTTTTGATCGCCTTATCTCCAAAAAGACATTGCAGAGCTGGAAAAAGGGCAGAGGAAGACAGCCTAGATTATTAGGGGCTTAAAGCTATGGATAGACATGAACTGGCTAATGTTCGTCATGAATTCTGGCTGGTTCATGGTCCGCAAAGCAATGAACCGAAAAAAGTCAATGAACCAAAAAAAGCCCATCCATAGTTGGAGCACCCTGTTATATGAAAAGACTGAAGAGTCTGGGGCTTTTCATTTTAGAAAAGAGAAGAATAGGGGGTGGGCATGATAGAGGTTGATAAAATTATGCATGTGTTGGAGAGAGTTGAGGAAAAGAACTTTTTCTCCCTTTCCCATAGTACTATAAATTGAGGGCATCCAATGAAACTGATGGGTAGTAGGTTCAGGATGGACAAAAGAAAATACTACTTTACACAGAAAGTGAATAAAATGTGGAATTCTCTGCTAAAGGATGTAATGATGGCCACAGATGGGTAGAAGGTAGGTAGAATTTTTATTGCATGAGGCTAATGGCCATATTGCATGAGGCCAATGGCCATAGAAGAGACCCCCTCACTTCTGCAGGAGTATACTGTATACCATGCAGTTGTGGACAAGATTACATCGGGATCACACAGCGTAGCATCCAGACAAGAATAAATGAACATGAAAGGTACTGCAGACTTGGCCAACCAGAAAAATCAGCAGTGGCTGAACATAGCCTAACCCAAACAGAACACAGCATTTTGTTCCAAGACACTGAAAGACTGGTCAACACTTCCAATTACCATGTCAGATTACACAGGGAAGCCATTGAAATTCATAAACATAAACACAATTTCAACAAAGAAGCGAGTTTAAAAATAAATAGGGCATGGTTTCCTGTCCTGAAAAACACAAAATGCTCTACAGCTGGCAATAGCACTACAGATAAGATTAGAGTTTCAATAGCCATTCCACACACAAAAGAACCTCCTCAGGAAACAGGAAACCTCCTCAGGAAACAATCCATAGACAAAAGAACCTAGCTCCTCCATTAGCATGTTCATAGCCTTGAGAACTACTACAAGATAATGACTCAGCCCTACCCCACCTTCCACATTCAACTACTCCGGACAAATTACCTGCCTACCATTTTTCTGCTCACCTTGACACAGAGAGTACTCCATGTTTCTGTGTTATACCTCTGAGGATGCCAGTCACAGCTACTAGCGAAACCTCAGGTCCTACAATGCCAAGACCATGGCCACGCAACCCGGAAAATCTACAGCAGCTAATGAATTCTGGCCGTGAAAGCCTTTGACAACATAATATAATGATAGTTGTCCAAGCAGTAATAAATAATACAGTAAAAACACAATAAGATTAAAAACAATGTTAAAATTGTCAGATCACTACCTTATTAAACATTGGTGGAACTGTAACCTTCTCCAAAGTATTGACTAACAGCCAATAGTATTGTGCTGATGAAACATTACTAATTATGATCTCATTCCATTCAGAAATGGAAGGAACCTTTCTAATCTGATAGTTGTGCTGATGTATTGCTATCTTGTTTTGATTTTCTGGGCAGTATAAGGGGCTGGGGAAGATCTATTTATCTGTTATCTAAATAGATGCATATGGGGCAGATACATGTATAAAGGGATGCACCCAGAAGACTTTTCACCAATTGGAATTATTCTGGATGGTGTTTCTGGTTCAGGGTTTCCTTTGTGGTTTGATTCCCTGAAAATTTCTTCCCAGTTGGGTGGGTGTACGTTACATCTGTAAATTAGTTTCTTTCATGTCCCCAGCCAATGAGCCTGAGTCAAACAAAGAGTTATCCAGTCCAGAACTTGATACAGGTATTGATATAATGGAGAAAAGGCAGCCATGGAGTACTCACATATCCTGGCTAAGCTAGCACACTAATTCAGAAAGGGCAGGTTTTAAGGAGAAGCAGCACCCTTAGTCCTTATACCTCAGAGTGATAGTCCAGCCTTCTCCCCTTAAGCACAGCAAATAAGCTGCCGATCTAGGGGGAAGATCCATAAATGCCATACTGAAATTTTTTCGAACTCATGGTAAACATTTTGTTCCTGCAGCCTTGAAGTTATTTAAGGCCAAAACACTGGCACAACTGCTCTATGGAACATTCCTAGGACCACCTTCTTCATGCTTTGCATTGCAAGAAAGAGTCCAATCCAAATTTTTAAGAGCTGCTCTGCAAGTTCCTAACTGTGTATCCAATGCCTGGAGACAACTGGAGTCTAGTAATCTTAGGTTTGAAGCCAGGGTTTGTATTCTATCTATGGGCCAATCTGCATTTAGCATTTGCTCAGTTGTTTTGCCAAACCCACACTGGAACAGAAAAAGATGCAATTCAAAACCACATTCAACTACCCCGGACCAATACTGTAGTGACTGCAGAGTCACTCCTGAATGGCCATAAAATGGCCATAAATCTATGCAGACAGTCACCATAAAACCAGAGATGAAATGAAGTGAAAGTAGCATGCAGTCTGGTCACTGCCATAAAATGCTACATTCAATCAAAGTGAAAGTGGCATGCAATGTAGATGGGAATATCTGTTCCAGTGTGAGTTTGGTAAAACAGCAAAGCAAATGCTAGATGCAGATTGGGCCTATATGTGGCTGAAAGGTCATTTCAACCCACAAGGCTTGCTTCCCCTGATATTCCAGGATGATTTCAAATACAGTTGGATTAAGACAGTTTACCTTCATATTCATAGAATTGGTTTCTCACCTCAGTTACTTTTATCCTATGAATTTGAACAAGCCAAAGGGCTAATTAAACAAAGAGTTGTGGATATTGAACGACAATCTGATATCACTAAGGCTTCAAAACTCGTGGTATTGCTAAATATCAAAAGCACCATTGAACTGGCTAGATATCTGACTTCAGTGGAGGGAAAGAACTCCAGGGCATTTGCCCTAGCCAGATGTTCTGCCCTTCCATCTGCAGTTATTCATGTGCTTCATGCAAGGTCGAATCAGTAGAGCATGTGTTTTTCAGTTGCCCATTCTGCAGAGAGGCTCGTCTTAAAATCATTACCCCATTAGTTGATAGGATACCTGGTCACATTAATACAAACAAAGCAAGACTTCACTGGCTTCTATCAGATAAGAATGTAGAGATTACACATTCATTTGCTGAGTTCTGTGCATTGATTCTTAGATTGTGGGAGTCACATTTTAAAAGTTTTTAAATTTAGATTTTATTCTGTATATTATCTCTGTTTTTTCCTTCTTTTTCATACTATGTTTGTATTGTATGCTGGTCTGTAATAATAATAAAGCAAATAAACAGCCTTCTCCCCAAATATGCAGTCCAAGCCACACAAAAACCTCCTCTTGCAATGGCATTCCAGGAGACTGTTACCAAGCACGAGTCTTTTGGTTCACCCACTTGTGTGTGTGTTCCTGAAAACAATGTAGACTTTTCTTTAATATTGTTTAAGGATGACTTTGGTAACTGGGGAACAGGTACAGTGGTATCAGGTATAAATATATTTATCAGTGTGTTTAATGTTTAGAGCTCGGCATTTTGTGTTTTAGTTGTATACCAGTGTTCCTTTCAGAATTTGCTCTTGAATTTTGTGTTAACATTAACAAAATAAATATCGACAGAATCGTCAAGCAAAATACTTGAGATGCTCAGTTGGTGCTGTACCCTCTAAAAACAGTAGTTAAGTAATACATTTGCTTAAGTGTCTTCTACCATAGGGGATGCTAATATGTTATTAATGTGACTGGTGTGAACGTTGCAAGATAGGAGAGTTATTATGCAGTCTGAAATGTAAGGCAGATACTGCTAGTTCCTATCTGTTCTTGTCTGTGCCAACAGGGATTGCCTGACTGGGGGAAATTCAGAATCCTGGCTGTTATTGGTTGGTGATTAACAAAGGCTAGGAGATGGCTGATGATGGCCCTGGCTCCATTTATGATTAGGGTTCCAGAGAAGGCATTGTGAGGTCCTAAAAGATTATTATTGTTTTGCAAACCTTGATTGTTAATTATGACCTAAACTTTGATGAACCCCCAAGAAGCCACAGAACAGAACTATTGACAGGGGTGTATCTAGGCTCCTCTGGGAACCTAGCAACTTTAATCATGAGTTAAGCACCCTGATTGTTGGTAGCTTAATTTCTCAGCTTTAATATCAAATATAGAGTCTCTTCTCCATAAGTCTGAGAAACATGCCTCTTGACCCTGGACTGCTTTCAGGGGTACACTTGTAGGCGTTCTTCTATACTAGGGTTTCTCTCAGAAGGTACAGATGGATTCTATACTATAGCATTTATGTTAGAGCATTCCACAGAGATCTGTTTTGTCTTTCATAATGAACAAAAATCAGTTCAGCTTCAAGAGGGAATTAGATAAGCATATGAAGCAGAAGTCCATCAGTGGCTATTAGCCACAAGGTATAGATGGGAACTCTCAGGCTGGGGCAAGTGATGCTCTGTATTCTTGGTGCTTGGGGGGGGCAACAGTGGGAGGGCTTCTAGTGTCCTGGCCCCACTGCTGGACCTCCTGATGGCACCTAGTATTTTTGGCTACTGTGTGACAGAGTGTTGGACTAGATGGGCCATTGGCCTGATCCATTATTGGTTTCTCTTGTGTTCTTTGCGGTGTGCATTATGAATATGAATAACTGAAGGGACAAACAATGTGACAAATAGAAAAAGCACAGCAGATGCAACTTGTGCAAGCACTAGTTGTGCAATTAGACAGATTCCAAATAAGCAGTTTGAAGGCAGGTAGAGTAAAACTGTCCTGACCTGGATGGCCCAAGCTAGCCTGATTTTGTCAGATCTCGGAAGCTAAACAGGGTTAGTACTTGGATGGGAGACCACCAACAAAGTCAAGGTTGCTATGCAAAGACAGGCAATGGCAAACCACCTCTGTTTGTCTCTTGCTTAGAAAACTGAACAGGGTCTCCATTAGTTGGCTGTGACTGGAAGGCACTTTTCACCACTAAAGTTAAACTAGATGAGCCAAAGAATTGCAGAATAGAATGGGGGAAATACATGCAGTCCCAAGGAGCAGTGCTCTTTTTGTAGCAGGAACTCCTTTGCATATTAGGTGACACACCCCTAATGTAGCCAATCCTCCAAGAGCTTACAGTAGCCTCTGTCAGAAGAGCTCTGTAAACTCTTGGAGGATTGGCTACATTAGGGGTGTGTCGCCTAATATTCAAAGGAGTTCCTGCTACAAAGAGAGTCCTGCCAAGGAGTAAGAAACAGTTGCAGTTCTGAATTTTCCTTCATTTTGCAAACTGAAGAAGCCCAGAAATGAGCTAACCTCAAGAGTCGTAGGGGTCAAGTTCATGAAGTATGAAATGAATAAATGAAGACCAAATATTTTGATAGGTTGTGAGCAGTCAGCTATAGGTACTAATGACTTTCATGGAAACCATTTGTTCAGCAGATTTATGAAGAATAATACCTTTTTACAGCAAGTACCTCTTAAAAAGTATAGTGCATCCAGAAAAAGTGTGCATTAATAGAAGAGTTGTCACCATGGTTTGAAAACTGTGGATAGAGGGAATAAATTCCAAAACAGTTGTATCATGTGAACAGTGGAGGTCTTCACTCTCCAAGGATATACAGCAAGGACTGACCATTGTGACAGAATATAGAAAAGTTGCTATGATACCATCTCCAAAGTCATATAGTTTCCTGGTGATTAAAAAAAAAAATAATAACTTGCTCCAGGAAACAAATTGGAAGCCCCATTCACTGATAGAACACATGTGGAGCTCTGCCTTTGCCAACCCACTTCATTAATCATGTAGGTCACGACATCCTGTAGTTGCTTTATGCCTCCAGGTAGGGGGTTCTCTGTAAACCCTTCAGTGGGGACTGCATCAAAAAGGTGTAAATTCACTCCGATTTCCAGAAGAATCTGCAAGCTTGTTTTTATATCTTTGCTATACAGCTTACATGCTCATCAAATGATTCCAGTCATATAATCTGGTGTACATATCATTTAAAAATAGACAGCACCTTCTCCAAGTATTTAATTCCTCATGGTGCCAGACAGGGAACATAGCAAGGCTCTCCTTCCACAGGCTTTAGCACCACACACACACTTTTGTGGTGTAGCTTTTTACATTGTTGTTGTATTTTTATCTTGTTTTTTACCAGTAGAATAGAATAGAATTTGAAGCCTTTATTCATGCCAAAATAATTATTTAGGGTTGGTAATTATCCTGTAGCAATGTGATAATTTTATAACAGCAAAGCCTTGAAGTATTACTAAATGAAAGGGGACTTCTTATTTACACCTCATTTAGTTTAAAAATAAGCATGCAAGGAGGGGCCTGAACAATTTTGATGGAATTTACTCCTGGAGCTCAGCTCTGTTTGCAGGGAGGACCTCACCTAAAAATAACAGCAGTATGTATTAACAGCTATGATATATGATACATCAGTGGAAGTAAAGTTGTCAGATATTGAGAATGGGAGCCAATGTTCTGGTGGCCATTAGTTAGTGTCCTGCACATTACCCACCACCTTTTAAACTATTCCTTGCTGATCTCACCCTAGCCAGCCTCTTCCTCCTCGATATTTTAAAATGATTTTTTTTAAAAAAAGTAAATTCTTTTAAATATACTCATGAATGGTGCAAGATAAATCATACCGTGATATGAGTATCCATAGCTATGTCATGGTACAGTTGATTAGTCCCTGTCAAAATAGGGGTGCCTCATCTTTCATTATGGTGGGAGACCTGCCTACCTACTGCCTACTGGCACCTCAAAGGCCAGTTGAGGAGAAAATGGGGGAAGGAATGCGACATCTTTTCTGACAAAAACCAGTTAAATGCTAGAGTTTTGGGCAAATCCTAGAGCATGGCCACAAAAATCATGATCTCACTTCCAGTTTCCTGCTGGAAATGACAATGCACACTATCATGATGCTGGAGCCAGGGGCATAAACTGCGGGAGGGCTATAGGACTCAACCCCCTACACACACACACAGTGCCTCCCCTGGGCATTCTGGTAGTATTTTGATGATGCTTATGCTTAAACTGTGCAGTTTCATCCTCTCCATCTGTACAGATGGTACCAACTCTGTTTTTTTCCTCTGGGACTTTGGGGCATTTACTCACCACACAGGAGCACCTCTCCACTGTTTTACCATATTTTTTTCCTTGGGATCCTTAGAAGTTCTCCTAAAGCCCCTACTTTTAGCTTGTGGATCATTAAAATGCACAGTTTACTGGAAATTAAGGTGATATGGGTATCCTGGAACTTGCAGCTTCAGAGAAGAAAAAATGGAAGACATGGGAATATTTCTGTCTTTAGCTATGTTTTGAGGGGGAGGACAGAGGCCTGTGGCTTAAATGCTAGAAATTATGATGATTTTGGCATCCTGAGATGCAGCTTTAGAGAAAAAAATGGAAGATATGGGAATAGCCATCTATATATATATATATATATATATATATATATATATATATATATATATATATATATATATATATATATGAATCTGTGTATCCGTACATGAAGAGGAAGGAGATAAAGCTGGTTCACCAAGTATAGAAAGTAAGGAGATTCTGCTGTCCTGGACCCTACTTCAACCAAATAAATGCTCCCATAATTTCAGGTTAGGGTATCTGAGAAGCCAGTGTTTACTGTGTATTTTAATATGCCTTTGGAGATTCATATTGAATATCCACTATGCAAGTGGTGTAATTGTTAGAGTTGGTCTAAGATTGGGGAAAAAAGAGTTCAGATCCCCTCTTAGCCACAAATAAGATTGCAACATTCCCTCACTTTGCTGCTGGGGGCTTTGAGGGTGTTCTGGGAGGGGGAGGGAACATCCCCAATCTGATGATGTCATGCATATGTGACATCACCACCTTGGGGACACAGCTGCCGGAACCACCCACTTTGAACTCCATGAAGCACCTGCTTACAAGAAGCATTTAAAAGAATTTACCTGAGCCACCAAGCACTCCTGAAGACCCCTGATAAACTCCCCGCTTGCCCTGCTTGCTGCTGCTGAGAATGCCACCAACACCACCAACCTGTGACAGAGCACCAGGATCAGCCCTGCTGCTGCAACACTGCGGTCTGAGGAGGCCTCAGGCAGGCCCCCAACAAATCCCCCACTCACTCCACGCTGCTGCTGAGAACACTGCCACAAATGCTGCCAGCCTGTGACAGAGCTCCTGCAACAGACCCAGCCCTGCTGCTGCAATACCTTGCAACCCTGGAAACTGGCACTTCACCTCCCAGGGTCCCACAGAGCTTTCTCTGCTTACCAAAAGGGATACAGGGCAAGGCTTCTGAGACCCCGAGGCAGGATCCTATCATAAGCATGCCAGGTTGGTCCAGGGAGAGGGAGCAGGGGAAAAGAGGGGGGACTATGGACCTAAGCAAGGCCCTTACTAAGGGCTGAAGCCAGAACTTTGGGAGAAGGGGGAAGGAGGATGTCTACCCCAAACACACATGCTCAGTGGGGAAGGATACTAAATGCACTAACCCCTTTCCAACAAAGGGAGCGGATGCTCACAGAAGGCATGGGGGAGGAGCAAGGAGGCATAGATTTAAGAGGCAGCAGGGGAAGATCTATGGGAAAGGAGGGCCCTTTCAATGGATGGCCACTGGTGGTCATGCTTAGGGACAGAGCTTGCCCCCACTGACGAGCTGGCTGGTGGTGGCCAGGAGCCCTTGAAATTGGGGGATCCCCCACCTGGGGGCTGGCATCCCTAGCCACAAAGCTCACCATGTTGTTAGGGAAAGATAGAGGAAGAGGAAGTATTTCCTTTTATACATGAATGAAATATTTACTCGAATTTTCTCAGTGAAGTAGTTTATGACATCTTTCCTTTCACAGATTCCTCTTTCTTTGATTGAGATTCAGACTATTATGATATATACATATATATATCCTGTCCTATTATATAAATGTGTAGCGGTATGGCAAAGTTCTATGCTTGGCAAAATCAGTTTGCTGCCTGATCTGTCATTCAAAATGACTCCCTAGGCACTGGCTGAGTTGCCTGAATCCCACCCACAGAAGCAGCAGGAGCCAAAACTCACCCCAGAAGACAATTTCACCTCAGGAGAAAGGATGGAGACTCCGGCCCTCTCGCTTCCCAGTGACTCTGGCCCTGACACTTTGCACTGCTGCTGTTCCCGGCCTGGCCTCGGTCTGCACTGAGGCTGCTGCTTACTGCTCCTCCATGCCACTGTCTGTCCTGGCCCCTTCCAGAGCCCCGAAGACTCCCCAAGGTAAGTAGGCAGCCAAACTGTGAGCAGCCTGGCTGGGCCACAGGAGCCTTGAACGGGGAGGTGGGAGAGCCAAAGGCCTGCCTGCCTGGGTTGCAGGGGTCTTGAACAGGGGGGTGGGAGAGCCAAAGGCCTGCCTTCCTGGGCCACAGGGGCCTTGAACAGGGGGGTGGGAGAGCCAAAGGCCTGCCTGGCTGGGCTGCAGGGGCCTTGAACGGGGTGGGTGGGAGAGCCAAGGCCTGCCTGGCTGGGCCGCAGGGGTCGCAGGGGCCTTGAATGCAGGGGTGGGAGAGCCAAGGCCTGCCTGGCTGGACCACAGGGGTCTTGAACGGGGTGAGTGGGAGAGCCAAGGCCTGCCTGGCTGGGCCGCATTGAATAGGGGGTGGGAGAGCCAAGGCCTGCCTGGCTGGGCCGTAGGGGCCTTGAACGGGGGGTGGGAGAGCCAAGGCCTGCCTGGCTGTGTATGTGAGACTTTACTTCCACTTCTGTACCTTTCTATGCATTCATTACGAATCACATCTTTATAGAGCTCGTTGTATTGCTTCTACAATGGGCTGTACTGCTATTTTATATATATATATATATATATATATATATATATTTCTTATTTATATTCTTATTTACAATTGCATTTTCGGGTGGCAACATTCGATGTGCTCTGGAATCCATTGGCTCCAGGATCTGCCACTCACAAGGTGTCCCTGGCCACTGGCCTCAGTATGCTGCAAGGGCGTATGCTGATGGCAAGGGCGAGGCTGACCTCCAGAAGCTGCATGCCCCCAAGCTGTTAGGCACTGAGGTCCATGGTGGCCGCCACCTGGGCAGGGGGCAGTAGAGGTGGCCAGGTGCCTCCCAGAGGTGGCCAGGTGGCAACACACTGCACAGCCTTCTCTACCCCCTCGACACCAAGGTGTGGGGACTGTGGGAGAAGCTGCAGTGGTGGAGGGAAGAGGCTGTCTGCGGGCCACCACCTCACATCTTGCTAGAGCTCATTGTATTGATTTCACAATGGGCTTTGTGACTAGTGTTTCTGTGTGTGTGTATCTCCACATGATTAATTGTTGATGGCATATGTGTTTTGGAAGTATAAATTATTTCATATTTAAATAATTTAATACAAATTACTGTGTGTGGCCCTGGACCAATTTCAGCCCCATCCCCCCCCCTCCGAAATTGAGAAGTCTGCGCCCCTGGCTGGAGCACCTGTCCCCACCTTGCATCAAATCCTCTTGGTAGTGCACACATACTTCAATGTTTCTATCTGAAGCATTCCTATGGAAAAAACATACCACACTTCTTTGTTCATGGCCTAAACATATCTGTAACTGTAGATCTAGGTTACTGCGCTTTTATAGAATGATTTTTCCTTACTTTCTTCCACTTAACTTTCTTTGTGACAAGATATACACAGTAAAGCCTTTGCTAATGATAGGCCTCAGAGAATATGATAATAAGCTTTTTAGTGTGTTATGAAACTTTATACAGTCTGTGGCTCTTTCAGAGGATATGCAAAATATTCTTTAATTTTTTTTCATACTGCTCTTGAAAATAAATGACTCTGCCACAATTTGCAACAGTGCTATCCATACCTAAATGAGAGGTATTGAACTGCCTGGCTTGCTGGCATAATTTCAGAAAGTTAAGCTTCACTGCATAAAATATTCCGTGTTTGTCCTCAGTTTCAGGCAGAATGAGACAATTTGCAGTGTGGTGTGTTCTTCCACTACTGAGATGCATTTCACACAGTGTTGAAGCAGGTAACCTACCATAATTTATTATCTTTACTATGAGTTGGTTTCAATTTAATTTTCTAAAAACAGCTTCATCTTGCCCACAAGGATTTATCTGTGTATATTTAACACAATGCATACTTGACCAACTTTGTTTCCAAAGCCTAATTACACGTGAAGGAAGCTTGACTTCAGTATTATGTTTTAAATTTAGGTCTGGTGAACTGTGACTGGAAATATCATAGACTATTAGGCATGATCTGAAAAAATAAGCTAGTAATCTCTATTATTATTATCATTACTACTAAAACCATTTTACTGTGTGCATTTCAAACACGGTTAAGAAATGAATGACAATCATATCACATTTATTGACATTTTTGTGTGAAATAAAATAATTGAGGGGGGAAAGATGTAAAGTGACATTCTGTACTAACAGTACAGCCTACAAGTTTCATGGAATGGGAAATTTAAATAACTGTGACAGTTCGCTATTATGTCATAACAAGCAATTTAATGTTTCATCTTATACATGAAATGTAACTTTTTACAGCACATCTGTGGTATATTGTCTAAACTGTAACTTGGTTTAGACTAAGATCCAAAAGAGGACAGAATGCCAATCAGAGCTGCAACCTACATTTGCTGGGATAGGGGATGAAGGGCAGCAGAAGCAAAAAAGCTATGTCCCCGTCTCCCCCACCACCCTCTTCTTACTCTCATATCTTACTGACAAACTACATCAACCACTGATTTTTTCTTTTTAAAGCATTGGTCTTCAACTACTCTGATCCCTTTATTAAAAATACCCTCCTGAACATTTCAGTTCTGGGCATTCTGTGGAATGATAACAGTGTGGTAGCCTTCCTGACTTCCTCAGGCCAGCCTTTCACAAAGCAAGAGCCACTGCTGAGAATGCACATGAATGGGCAGTTGCCATTCTTATCCATTTACCTGGTGGTACCTTCAGAAGGCTTTGCTCAGACAAGTGTCACAGGAGGGCATAGCAGGAGAGGTGGCCCTACAGGTATGTGGGTCTGCAGCTATTACCAATACCTTGAATTGAACATGGTAACCAATGAAGTCATTGCAGAATGGGTGTGACATGCTCCACGTAGTACTGATAGTAGCCAGGCTGCAGTGTTCTCTTTCAACTAGAGTTTCCAATTTGATTGCGGTTCCATGTCCTACTTGGGACACCGAGGTCGGCCCGCCTTGTACACCTGCCCCCCCAACTTTGAAATGAACTCACACAACCAGTTTCTTTGGAAAATTAAGTGGATAAATTTGGCCACAACTTTTATTGGTTACAGCTGTAGAGCATTGGCACAGCATGGGTCCACCGGATCTGACCTATCGGCTGGCCCGCATGCCAGCCGAGTTAACCGTTACCCAGCCAGCCGGCATGGGTAGAGAAGGCGGAAGGGCAGGTTATCGGAGTTCACGCGGACGCTTGCCCCTTTGTGAGCTTTCCTGCCCTCTGGCTGTGAGGGCAAGCTCTGTTATTCCTTGAGCTAGCCAGCTCTGTTCAGCCCTCACGCCAACTCCGGAATTGGCACGCAGGCCGAATTCCGCCAACAGATCCAGCCTCATGCTGTTACCGCCACAAGAACAGGACGCCCCCATTAGTCCTGTTCCTGCCAATGCCCTTACAGCTGTAGCCAAGCAAGCAGGTAATGACAGACTCCGTGCAACCAGATATCCATACCCCAGGCCGATAGATGCACACCATCTGCTCGGAACAGGGCTTCCATCTTGTGAGAGATGTCTGGGTGGTGAATCCAGATACCGCCTGCCGACTCGACTGCCCAGCCCAGCCTGCCGGACACTTTCCGTCTCACCACTTCCACCTTCTTGGGATGATTTGCACCCCACCATGACCTCTGTTCCAACCATTCCGACCAGAAGATAACAGTGCTGGGCAGGATCTCACGCACTAAGGCCAGGTCGGCCAGTACCTCGTGCTCGAGGGCCACCCCAGGGCACTCTGTCAAATCATTTCCCCCAAGCTGCAGCAGCAGTGCGTCAGGAGGGTGGCGCCTTGCCCCGATGCGCCTCAACCAGGGCAACAGGGACCTCCACCGCATGCCTCGCTGTGCCATCCACGTAATGCGTGCTGCACCACCGAAGCCCAAGTCTTTTCCCCAGCCCGACAAGGATGCATACAAACCTGCCCAATGGACGATGCTGTGCCCAAAAATCCAGACTGTCCTGTACCCCCATCCTGGAACTGAGGAGTCAGAGAGACGGTCACTGGCTGGACTCCAGCTGCGGCCTGATGTACGCCCTAAAGGCTGTGGAGCTCCAGCGGCCAATGGCCCGTATGCGTGCCTCCGGCAGGCCGATACCCGCAGCCGTGGTGGCTGCCCCAATCCTGAAGGAGTGAGGCCCAAATTCCTCGCCTGGTAAGCCCAAAGCCCCCAGTGCTGACCTGAAAACCCCTGTGAACTGATACCTTGTCAATGGGGCCCCGTCTTTATGGATAAGCAGCGGACCAACTCCCTTAGATCTCATTGCTAAAAAGGCTCGGGTGATCTGCACTGGACACAGGCCACTCGGTAGTGGCCCCAGGTGCAGGCGCACCCCTTTTCCCAGCTGATCTGTCTTTGACCTCCGAATATAGAATGACATCCCCTTCGGTCCGAAGGACACGTCCCGAACACCCAAGGGCATGTTGGTGAATGAGATTCTGGAGCTCGCTACCAGTTCCCTGACCCTCAAGGCCCCAAAAAAGGCCAAGACGAATGCGGTCTCGAAGAGTGCAGCCTCATACTGGGACCAACACAGCACTGGCAGCTCCCGCAAAATCCCCCCCAACAAGTCTAAGGTCACGGGCGGTCTATGATCTGGAGGCCGTGTGGCTTGCCTCCGCCAGCCCTCGACCGCTCTATGAGCTTGGAATGAGTGGCATGGGTCCTCAAACCCCTCAGCCTTGCTAAAAAATGTGATGGCGGCCATGCGACCCCTGATGGTGCTGTGAGAGAACCCGCTGTCCTGCAGACATGCCATGTAGTGAAGTACCCACTCCCCCTCCACTGGCAAGGTCTGCGGACCCCCAAACCCCACGGTAAAGTCAAAAAAGGCATCTATAGCCTTGGCATACATGGCAAGAGTGGAGGGGGCAAGGGACCCGTAGATGCCCCGCCTTATTGTACCTTCCGAAGTTCCCACAGCTCCTCCGGAAATGGGTCTGAAACGCGGTTGGCTCCTGGCGCCAGGATGCAGAAGCGTTCCTCCTGTTGGCGAGACAAAGCGTCCGCTATGCTATTATCCACGCCTGGCACATGACGTGCAGAAAAAGTAATGTTATCGGCCAGGTAGGCCAAAACCCGGCGGCGAACCAACCGCATCACCCGGTCTGACTTGGAAGTTTGCTTGTTCACCACCCGCACAACCGCCTGGTTGTCGCACCAGAATTGCACCCTTTTGTCCCTAAAGTGATCTTTCCAAATGATCACTGCCACCAGTATTGGGAAAAGCTCCAAGAAGGTGAGATCTTTAAGCACCGCAGAACCCTCCCATTCCTTGGGCCAGGGCTGTGCGCACCACTTGCCGTCATAGCAGACACCGAACCCAGCGCTGCCGGCTGCATCAGAGTGGATCTGGATGGAATCGCACAAATCCATCGAGTGCTGCCAAATGGTAACCCCATTGTATCCCGCCAGGAACCGGAGCCACACGCCTAAATCCTCCTTCATGCCCTTGGTCACCCGTACCCGGTGATGAGGTGCCCTGACCCCAGCCGTCGCTCTGGCCAGCCTCGCACAGAAAGCCCTGCCGGGTGGAACAACCCAGCAGGCAAAGTTCAGGTGTCCCACCAGTGACTGCAGTTCCTTCAATGTGCACTTCGGCCGAGCCCTAACCAAGGAAGTGAGAGCCTGGAGGGCCAAGAGTTCGTCCTCCGGCAACCTGGATGCCCCAGTTACGGAGTCTAATTATATACCCAGGTATGTTAAACTAGTCGCCGGCCCTTCGGTCTTGTCTGCCGCCAATGGGACACCGAGCTCTTCAGCAAGCTTCTGAAACACTCGAAGGGACCCAGCACAAGCCTCATCGTCCCCAGGGCCCACGAAAAAGAAGTCATCCAGATAATGAGTAATCCCCATGGACCCGGTCCTCGACTTCACCACCCACTCGAGAAAGGTACTGAATGTCTCAAATGCCGCACATGCCACTGCGCAACCCATAGGCATGGCCTTGTCAAAGTACCATGCCCCTTGGAACTTAAAACCCAGTAATTAAAAGGAGTCGGGGCTTACTGGGAGCAGTCGGAATGCCGACTGAATGTCACACTTGGCCATGAGTGCCCCCTGCCCGCAAGCCCTGACTAGTCCAACCGCATGATCAAAGGAAGCGTATTTGACCGAGCAGAGCTCAGGGGGGATACTGTCATTCACCGAAGATCCCTTCGGGTACGAGAGGTGCTGAATCAGGCGATACTTGCCTGGCGTTTTCTTTGGCACCACTCCCAAGGGAGATACCCACAGGTGGTCAATAGGGGGTGCGCTGAATGGGCCCATGATGCGCCCTGCCGCCAATTCTTTCTGCAGTTTCACAGCAACCACCTCAGGCATCTCCCTGGCTGACTTCAGGTTGTTGGAATCGGTTGCAATGCACGGGCCGCAAGCAGGAATAGGAAAACCCTTCGTGAACCCATCCAAGATATATTGTCTGGCCTCCCGCAAGGGGTATTGCACCAAGAGTGGCCTCAGGGCATCCACCTGAACCGGGGTGGCTGCCAAGGACCACCAGTACTGTGGGGCACTAGCATCTGGAAGCAGAAGCGGCTGCGGTGCCTGACTACCCCCCTCCCCCTTTCATGTTGGCACCACTGGAGAAGGGTTTTCCACCCCAAAAGGGCTGCTGGGCACCTGTGGACCGTGGGCAATATACCCGCCCGTGCCCCCCCCGCACACCTTGCAACTATGGTGGAACTTGCACCGTGCCCGGCGACACCGGCCCTGATTGTATTCCCAGCAGACCCCACGCGACCGGTCCTTGCGCATGGCCCAGCGACCGGTCTTCACTTCCTCCTTCCCTTTAATGCATGGGCCAACCACCCTGAGCCAAACCTTGTCCTGCAGCAGGTCCCACTGTCATTGCGTGAAGCCAGTTTACAGCAGGTCTCGTCGTAATCGATAGCCGGCCCTTCTCCAGCAAAACCCTGGCCTTGACCACATTGCTCATGTGGTTGAGCAGGTGCCAGCCCCTCTCAGGGTACACGGCAGTGACTACCCCCGCATACATCAAGTAACCAGAAACCCAGTTGAGGAAGGTACGCTCTGCTTCCTTGGTCTTCTCCTTCTTCTCTTTCTTGTCAGATCTCAGCGTGCGGGCCTCGGACCCCCCTTTTTGAAGCAAAGTAAAGACATTAACATAATACCCATCCAGAATGCTATCCCTCAGTTCCTCAGATAAATGGAGCCCAGGTGGCTCCTCTCCGTTCGCGTACGTGGAGAGGATGGCAGAAGGATCAGTGACATCAACGTCATCCCAGACCACCCCAGGATCCCACCTGGCCTGTGTAGCCAGCGCCCTGCAGTGTATAGCCCATGCAGGCAGCCCTGGCTCGCAGGCCACTGCCGCCCAGTAATTGCTTGGAGGCTGCCCACTTCGCCCCGCTGTCGAACCCTCACCTGAGGAGGCCTCACCCTCTGCCTCGTCGCGGCAGCGCGCAGAGGAGCCTGAGCTACCCATCTCCCGTCCCCCATCCATGGATTGTGCTGCAGGCTGTGAACCCTGACGACTAGCCGAGCTGGTAGAGGCCCCCCTTCGCTGCTGGACTGAGCCCCTTTCAGACTCGGCCTTCTGGGCTCATTTGGCCATCGAATCCTGGCTCATCTTGGCCACCTTCTCCGAGAGTTGATCGAAGGCCTGCTGAAGGCCCCGCATGGTATCGGCCAGCTCCGCGACGCCGTCCGACCCATCTGTGCCTTCCTCTTCGCCGCTGCTCCCGCTGATGTTCCAACTGCTGCAGGCCGTACTCGCCCTTTGGGCGATGACCGGGATGTTGCCCCAGCAACTGTGCCCATGCGCCGTGTGCTGCGTGATGGGGGCTTCATACCTGCTCAGGACGGCAAAACACGACAAGTTAAGGCCCTCAGTCCCCTGTAACCCGCCACCGAGCGGGCGAGTGTTTGTGTGCGGGTGGCAGGGGCGCACCAGCGGAGAGGTAAACCGCACCACAGACAGACTGATCAGTCTTTTCCAACCTAACTAATAACTGCCTGACTGCCTAACCCTCGAGCCTTACCTATCTAACTACCTGCTAAGTGGCAACAGGAGGTGAGCCATCAGAATTACTCCTGCCTTCTTAGTGCCGATGGCCCTGCAGCCCGCCTCATATCCGCGCTCCGGGACCCCACCCCGTGGAGAAATTGTATGATTTGGAGGATGGGCTCTGTGGCATTGTACCCCTCTGAGGCCCCACCTTACCCGAGTTCAATTAGGGGACGCGACTCCCCTTCCCATTCCCCTGCCGGCAACCTGGGAGGGACCCAGCACCCCAGCAACCATTTCACTATGTATGGAAGACTCCGATTCCCGCCACAGAATGGGTTCCCAGGATGCCGCCAACATTCCCTCCAAGCTGTGAAGTATTATGAGCAAGTAGTCTACTTTGTGAGTTACTGGCACCTAATTTGTGAGTGAATGTTTTGGCTACTGCGTAAATTAGTGTGTTCTGAAGCCATCTTTCCAGAGCCAAGTCAATCTACGTGAGCTGGAGGCTAACAACAGGCAAACCAAAAACAAACAAACAAACAAACAAAACAAAGCCGCTGTGAGCTAGCTCACGCTGACTCAGCCTAGGGGGAATGCTCAATTCCCCTCGGGATCTCCCAAGCTTAACATTGCCCCCCCATGTGAGCGGGGCCACTAGGTCTGGCAGGCCTCCCGTGTGAGCGCGGCCACTAGATCCGGCAGGCCGGGGCAGCTGCAATCTGTGCACCCCGGGCTGCTGCTGCAGCTGCTGCGTGCTCATACCTCCCCGGGACCCCTGGAGGCGCCCTGCCAGCCTGCGATTGGTTGAGGCCGGTAAGAACGGGAGGCCGCCTCGCCCCCCTGGTTGCTCGGACAGGCCCAGGGGCCCAGCACAGGCCTGGCATGGATGCACTGTGGGCCGGCCGGGCCCCCGCCAGGCCAGGCTCTGACGGGGAGCCTCCTTGTGGGCCCACAAAGCCCCCCTCGAAGTGCCTGCTGGAGCCGTCGGCCAGGCCGACCCCAAACACTGTGGCAGACTGGCGGGTAGGCCGGGAGGCAGTAGGCCGCGTCTGGCCCCCCGCCATCCCCCACCACCCAGGCCTGCCCAAGGGCCCGGCGCGGTGCCGCTGCAGACCGACCGGGTCCTGCCGGGCCCACTCACCAGGGGAGCCCCGCTGTGGGCCAGCAAAGCCCTGGTGGAGTGCTCGCTGGTGCCGTCCATGCGGACGGCTCTGAGGCCTGCGCCTGGACAATGGGTGGGCCGGGAAAGAGGAGGGCCACGTCCACCCCCATCCCCCCCAACCGTCTCGGCAGCCCGAGGGCCCAGCGCGGAGGCGCCGCGGAGGAGGAAGTGGTGAGGGGTGAGAAATAGGCTGCCACTCATCCCCCTTGCCCCTACCTCCCCCCAAGCCGCAATCGATTGCCCCAACAGGGCCCCAGGCCTTACCAGCAAATCGGGCTCGCCTCCCAAACCGGGCTCGCCTCATGGTCGAGTGGGGAGGGGGAGCGGCTTCCCTGCTGCTTTTTAATGCCTCCCCCTCCCCAACAACCCTGCTGACCCCCATTGGCTAGGAAAGGGGGGAGGCGCATCTTTTCCTGCTGTGCCCCCGCCCCCCCCCACTTCCAGCCGGCCTCTCCGGCCCAGCCCCGCAAATGGCGGGCCCAGCCTACCCGGGCCCTTTCTGCTTTCAATGGCCAACCCATGTAGAGTGCTTTACAATAATCTAACCATAGCATGGATCTAAGTGGCCAGACTGGTTGAGTCAAGGTGTCCAATGACTGTTAGTTTCCCTGTGCTGTTTAATGAGTTAATATGGGGCAGTGATGGATGGATCTGTAAATTACAGGACACCAAGAAAATATGTGATCTGAGATATACGTTTAATTTTGTATTTTTTTCTTTAACAACATTTCACTTTAAAATGTTTCATAGTGTCTTTAGTCTGCCTCTCATTTACCCCTTAAATTTAGCACTATGTAAAACCACACCATAGTTTATAGATTATAGTATATACAAGTAGGGACCCACAAGACACTTGTGGGGAGAGTGCATCCATTCCCCCTTTGGTTCCTTTCCTCTCCACCTTTCTCTAACAATCCTTCCCCTCTCCATTTCTCCTCCTTCTCTGATGATCTCCCCCTTTCTCCCCCTTCCCTTATTCGTCAACCTACCCCCACTCTCTCTTTTGCCCCAAAACCCTCTTTTTTCACTTTGCTAAGTTGCTCCCCCCCCCCCGTCTGTTCCTCAGATGTTAAAATGTATATAAATATATTCTGACCCAGCCTAGAATGCTGAGGAATTGAAACAGCCTTCATTGGTATATATCTGAATATGGCACATGTGAGACTGATATAAATCCACAACTAGGGTTGCCAGGACCCCCAGGGGTCAAGTAACAAATATATACACTGCAAAACCCCTTTTTTAATAACTTAATGTGTTCTATTTATAACTAATATCTTACTGAAAAGTACTGAGACTGACGAGTGATTTCAGCTCTCACATACTTTATTAGTTCAAGAACAAGGCAAGTGAGGCCGGCTTGCAGGCCGGCTTTTATTCCCAAAGGAACCCACACCCCAACACACACAACACCCTGTGATTGGATTATTTACATTGTTTGAGTTATCTCCTATGATTCCTGCTCCCTGATTGGGAGGGAGCTAGGATCCTACTGTCCATTGTCCTCTGGAGCGAAGCTCAAGCATTTCGCCCGGCTGCATATTGGACCAGCTGAAACCAGTCCGAGCACATGGCTGGCCGGAGCACATGTTTTGAGATTAATACACTACACTTATAAAGTGCATTGTGTGCTGTTATAATATCCTAAAGAGGTATATATATTCATTACATGCAATAAACAATAACAATCAGTTCATTCAGTATAATATCTACCAGTCAATTTACATCATTATTTTCAAAGTCAAACCCCAACGGGCATTTCCAGAATTATATGCCCACTTCTCCTTGCTTGAAGTCTTCCAAAGGGGGAAAGCTTTCTTTTATAGTTACGTTGATGTTTGTTGCTGGTCCTACAAAAGGCACACTAAGCAGCTGAAATTCAAAGATGGAGCACTCCTGTCTTTGCAGTGTATATATTTGTTACTTGACTCCTCTAACACTGCAGCTCAGGTTGCTACAGGACCCCCAGGGGGGCAGTATCATAGAGTTTTCAAGCTGAATGCTAGAGCATCCACTGGCAACGTGCCTACCATGATGATGTCACTTCTGAATGTCCCTGACCAGGAGCTTCTCCCCCCCACTGCAATAGGTAGGAGACCTGGCAACCATATCCACAACACCTAAACTGTTTCACTCTTGTAGGGAAATGGTCAGATCTGACTGTCAGGGAGGTTTCAGTTTTAGACTTGGCAGGTAGAAGGGAACAGGAACCAGGGGAACTTGGTATAAGTATATAGAATAGATAGTTTGTTGCAAAAATGTAGCTGTTTTGTTTTCCTAAGAGGTGTTTGTAACTGTAGAAAGAGGTCACTTGGCTGTCACTACCATGATAAACAGGTACAAACTTATTTGGTACAAAATTGCTGAAGTCTGTGAAGGCAGGAATATAAGTACAGGTTCCAATTTTCCTTCATTAATACCTGATAGGGATTACTCTCCTTTCCTAAGAGCTATTTCCCTCAGAGAAGGACTACCGGTTCTGTTTCCTTATTTCAGGATCCTCTTTGATTCTCTTTCTCTCCTATCACCACTGCCCCCTCCTTCCTTCCTGACACTTTCAACTGTCTTCCTCAGATTAACTGTAGTTCTCTTGTGGATTGAAAACTGGGGATGACTATAAATGGGCAGTTTTCATAGTGGAAGGTGGTAAGCAGTGGGGTACTGCAGGGCTCAGTAGTAGGTCCCATGCTTTTTAATTTGTTTATTAATAATTTAGAGTTGGGAGTAAGCAGTAAAGTGGCTAAATTTGTGGATGACACTAAATTGCACAGGGCAGTGAGAACTAGGGAGGACTGTGAGATGCTCCAGAGGGATCTGTCAAGGCTGTGCAAGTGGGCATCAACGTGGCAAATGAGGTTCAACATGGGCAAGTGCAAACTGGAGCCAAAAATCCTAACTATAAATATATGTTGTTGGAGTCTGAACTGGTGGTAACTGACCAGGAGAGAGATCTTGGAGTCATGGTAGATAACTCCCTGAAAATGTTGGCTCAGTGTGCAACTACATTAAAAAAGGCTAATGCTATGCTGGGGATTATTAAGGAGGAGACTGAAAACAAATCAGTCAGTATCATAATGCCCCTGTATTAATCTATGGTGCAAAAAAGGGCAAACGATTAAGGGGGTTAAAGAGGCTAGCGCTCTATAGCTTGGAAAAATGATGATTGAGGGGTTACATGATAGAGGTTTATGCATGGGATAGAGAAGGCAGAGACAGAAGTAATTTTCTCCCTTTCTTACAAAACAAGAACTTGTAGGCACTCAATGAAATTAAAGTGCACTAAGCTTAGAACAGATAAAAGGATGTACTTCTTCACCCAATGGGTAATTATCATGTGAAAATCACTGCTGCAAGGTGGCACCTATAAGCATAGGCAGCTTTGAGAGGAGACTGAATAAACATACAGAGCAGAGGTCCATCACTGGCTATTAGCCACAAGGTATAGATGTAACACTATGTCTTGGGGCAGTGATACTCTGTATTCTTGGCACATAGGGGGCAATAGTGGGAGGGCCTTTGGATTTCTGGCTCCACTGGTGGACCTCCTGTTGGTACCTGGGTTTTGGCCACTGTGTGACACAGAGTGTTGGGACTGGATGGGCCATTGGTCTAATCCAATATAACTTCTCTTATATTCATATGTTCTTAAAGTAAGGATGTTGTCACTGTATCTACTGACAACACTTATTTATTTGGGAGGGATTTAAACCCCCATTGTTTGGAGGGTTTTTTTTTAGATTTCTGATTTTTCTTCAAGCCTAGGGGGTTCCCCAAATTTGTAGGAAAATCTGTTTAGTGTCAGTGTGATCTTGATCCATGGGTTTAGATATCCTCAGAAGCAGATACAGATGAGAAGCAAGGTAAAAATAATCGAAAACATTCAGCAGCAGATGTCCACTTATACTGCCAGTTGACTCATCATTCTTCCTTACTTTTTAGATGCCCTGATTGTGAGCAGAGCAGAAGCTCTGTCATGACATAATGTGAAACCATGGTTTATTTGAACTGTGGTTAGTTTCTGAAATCAAGATTATCATTGGGGCTGATCATTCAAATCCTGGCTTGCCTCAACCAGTGCTGTTTCCATTGACTTTGTTTCATAAAGTTTTCATATAGTTTCTGTAATCTGTTGATTGGTCTATATTTTTAAAAAGAATAAACCAACTTCAAACCATGGTTTCAGACTTTGGCTTGAGGTACCTTAACTAAATATAACATGCAGTCAGACAACAACATTAACCATAGTTAATGTAAGTAAACCATGGTTTTGTGCAATGTCTGCAGTGAACTTGAATGTAAAAAAATATTGTGACCTGCAACAGTGATCTGCTCAGTAAGGAAACTTGGTAGTAGCTGATTGTTATTAATGAATGTAGAGCACTGATCCCTAATATGGCATTTATGGGCACAATGATGCCCGATGATGGATGTCCTGGCACCAGTTCTTTGACAGACATCTCTTTCCCAAACCAAAAAGCCAGTCCTGGTTTTCTTCCACCACACTGGAGCAGGAGGTGCTTCAGAAGCATTGCATTGTTTAGAAACTACTGCTTCCATCATAGGAAAATGATTGGCTTACAACCTCCTAGTGTTTTGTGACTAATGCCCAAAAGTCCAAGCCAGCCATTTTGTGATTGATCCTCATGGGAGATATTTTTGGTGGCATCAATCTCCTGTTTTAAAACTTCCAGAAATTTCTACAAGCTCAACACGAGTGGGGACCATCAATGTAGAATATATAAAAAAGGATTTACTGGCCTGGAATAATTACTTATATTTTTAGTGTGCAATCTTGTATCCTAGATAATTGCTCCTTGATGCAATTATCATTATTTTATACATATAATCAGGTTAGCTGAAATCACAAAGGAAGGTACAGAATTTAAGAATGTTTAGATTGTTTGACTAGAATCTAGTTTTAGTTTTCAACGATGCAACAATTTCAGCCTCTTGCATGCATTCCTAAATCTAGCCTGGCTAGCCAACAAAAAAATCTGGGTTTGACTGTTTGATGTGTTTTCTAATGTACACAGAAGACATTCTCTGTTGTATAGTCAAGTCATTGCTGTTTCAATGTTGTGTGTAAAGTTAAAAAAAAATTGTATTTGATCACTTTATTATTGGATTGATTTTTTGTAGGTGCAGCAACGTGCAGTTCTCTATTACAAAGAATTGTTTGTGAAAATCTGCCTTACGTCATGATAAGTCCTATATCAAAATTGTGCTTAGTGTGGAATCCAAAGAGTTGATACAATTACACACAATGCATCTTGTTCAGTGCTTTTGGCTTCCAGTCCTGCAATTATGAGATCTCAAATGAACTGTTAAGTTTCATATAGGCTGTGTATTCAAGGTATCTTAATGTGTAATAATACTAACAAAATTTGTGACAAGGTATGAGCTTTTGTGAGTCACTGCTCACTTCATTACTCCTGAAGAACTGAGATGGGCATGAACCAGCTCACGAATCAAAGTTTGTGATTAATTTTGGCCCGTTTTGTAGTTTGCAAACTGAAGTTCTTGGCAGGTCAACCAGCACGAACTTTCCACAAACATTCAAGCAGTTTGTGGATATTCACGCCGGTTCATGAATGGATACATTTCCAGACAGACTGTCTCCACTCTAACAATGAGCTTACCAAATTTCAAAGCAATGAGGGGTGGAATTCACCAGCCTTGTATACACTCTTGTCAGTTTCAAACTAGTCATGTCAGTTTCAAGAGCCCCCCCCGTGTGTTCACTTCCCATTTTCTTACATAGATCTTGAAAAATCCCACAACCCACTTGCTTGGATTTGTGACTCTGTACTTTGAGATCTGTCCTTGTAAGCTTGCAGCACCACCGTGGCAGTGGGTTCTGCTGAGCGTTCTGCACATTGCAACTGGTTGTGCTGGGCTTGAAAAATCCTCCCCCCTTGCTTGAATTTCTTGTGACTCTGCTTTGAGATCAGTCCTTTTAAGCTTGCAATGCTGGGCATGCTGTATGCTGAACTGGTTGTGCTGGGCTTGGAAAAATGTCCCCCTCTTTAATTTGTACTTCAGGGATTCTCTGGTTTGATATTATTCCTCTTTTACTTGCATTGCTACCATGGCACTGGGTTCTGCTGGATATTTTGTACAGTGAACTGGTTGTGCTGGACTTGCAACCCCATTGGATCATGATATTGTACTTACCAGTCCTGTTGAGCTGGCATTGCCACAATGGCACTGGGGTCTGCTGGGCACAAGTAAATTGCACTGTTTTTCTGGGCTTGCACGCCCCTTGCTTGGAGCGTGATTCTGTGCTAGACATCCATCCTGTTGAGCTGGCATTGCCATAACGGCACTTGATTCTGCTGGGCACTCTTTGATTTAACTGATACTGCTGGGCACTCTGTACATTGAACAGATTCTGCTGTGCTTGCAAATATGTTTCCTGTCCCCAGTTTCTATTGCATATATTCTCTTGGTTGACTTTAGTTCTGTTGGGTTTGCACTGCCACCATGGCACTGGTTCTGCTGGGCACATTGTACTGCTTTTGCTGGACTTGCAAAAATGACCCTCCATCACCTTCTGGTTCTACTGCAGAGATTCTCTGGGACTTTGATTCTGTTCTGCTGGGCTTCTAGTGCCTTTGCTTTTTCTGTGTTTCCCCCTTCCATTGGAAACAATGGAAGATAGGGGCACCTTCTTTGGGGGGCTGTAACTTGGACCCCATAAATCTAATAATCACTAAACCTAGATGGCACATAGAGGAGAGTCAGCTAGTGATCACCTGAAAGTTTGGTGACTCTAGCATCCCCTAAAAGTGTGTTTAGCTAACTGGGGGGGTGGGATTCCACTGTGTCATAAACCTCACAAACTGAACCTGTTTGTTAAGCCCCTAAAAGTTTGTGATGGCTTGTGGTTCACAAACTGGGCATGCCACAAACTGCATTTTCCCAGTCTAGACTAGCCCTGACAGAAAAGGATTTTGTGCTGACAAAGTCAGAATTCATCTGTGACTGAGTATAGTCTTAATTCAGCATTAGCTGAGAGCAGTTTGAACACAGACAGCAAACTGGGGGAAAGTTTGGCAAGGAGGTTTGGATAGCTTAAGACTATGGAAGTCTTCCATCCAGGCCAAAGGAAAGAGGGATAGATTTTCTAGGGAGATAAGAACAATCCCTATCCAGTCAAACAGGGAATGTTATCTTTGAGGAGTAGAGGACCCTGTTCTAGTGTGATTGGAAATCACTTGTGGAGTCTTTAAAAGTCAGTTAACAACTCAAGAAGATTTCTGGTGTTCCAAGAGAAGAGGTTTGGGTACTGGGAAGAGGGTACCAGCCTTCTGGGAACCTAAACAGTCTGCTATTATACAAATAAAATATGCTACAGTGGTTTGGGAAACCCAGGAACAAAAGCCTCTCAAACTAAAGAACTATAGTAACTGTGAATAACTCAAGAAACTCTGTGTAGAAATTAAAATCCTGGAAAAGGATGAATTTCCATGAATCATCATTGTTTTTTATAATTTGTTGAAGTAACATCCTAGTAAGTAATTTTATTTTGTTTGTTCTTAAATAAAATCTTTGAAACCACTAGCATATAGTAAGATACTAGGCACCTGTGGACCCCTACTCCTTAAGATGATTCTTTGGCTGTCATGGAAAAATGTATACCTGAAATAGCAATAGACCTAAATGTACCAGTCTTTAATTTTATTATGTATTTTGGTTTTGGAATATAATTGTATTAAAAAGGGGTCCGGGGGGGGGAGGACTCTCACTAGCCTGATATATGTCAACCCCTGATTTCACCGGACCTTTCCCCTTGATGTTAGATAAACCCTTCTGTTATTTTTTGAATTTTAAAAGTATCTCAAGTGCCATTTTCTGTCATTTAAGTTAAAGGGAGACCATAATCCTTCCCTCAGGTCCTGCACTGAGAAAATAGGCTTTCATATTACTGACACAGGGTGGGACTGCTAAAGCTACTTTAAAGAGAAGAACACACATTACTAGGGCTGCTCGGTCAGTGAAGGGACACAAAAGAGTAAATCTTGCCGCAAAGGGAGGGAAGTGGACGGGCTCTTTCACAGTGGCATATTGGTTGGAGTGTCAGACAGATTAAAATCCCCACTCTTCCACTTTTTCCCTCTGACTAACCTAGCTCACCAGGTTGTTGAAAGAATAAAATGGAGAAAGGGAATCCATGTATTTCCACCTCAAACTCCATAGATGAAGTGTGAAATAAAAATATGACAGGTAAAAGATATCTGAAGCTAAAGGGGATCTCTGCAGATGTTGTAGCCCTGTTCCTGAAGAACTGAAACCTGATAGTAACATGATTGTTTGTGCCATTAAGTTGCTGACATGGTGACTCCATAGGGTTTTCAAGACAAGTGATCAAGTAGAGGTGGTTTGCCATTGCCTTCCTCTGGAGAGTACCACCCTGAGATCTGACAAGATGGGTATATACTATACCATTCCAGGTCCCTAGTAATATGATGACTAAACCTTAATAACTAATGATTTATCATTAACATTCCATACTGTGTCAAAAAACAGTTGGCGAGGGGAGGCAGTTCTGAACAAGACTAACCGGGAATGATCCCAGCTGGCTTTTGCGGCATCACATCCAAATTGTATGCCTAGCAATACTGGTTAAAATTAAATAATTCATGTAGAAATTGTCCTTATTTCTTTTCCTAGTTTTCCCCCCCTTGTGCTCCATTTCTTTTCCTAGTTTTTTTCCCTTGTGCTCCTTCTGAATTACTTGTAATTTAAAACCCAACACCCTGTTAAGTTATACAGGGCTTCATAATCGCAGAATTATTAAGACATGCTAGGAAAAACCAAAATACTAATATTTTTGGATTCAGTGGGTAGTAAACACACCAGCTTCTACACAGTAAGAGTATGGGTTTGTACCACTGTTATGCTTGGAAATTTCCAAGTGGGATATAAGTCCCTGTCCTGTGGAGTTGTTAAATCACACTTATTTTGGTTATTATAGGGTATTAGAACAGTAACATGTTCTACTTTCTTGAGTCCCCTGCTGTATTTGTTCACTTGTACTGTTGTTTTTTGCTGATATCGGCCAAAAATATTCTAGATGTTCTTTTTGAGTTAGGCTGTTTAAGAGTTAAGAGAGCAAGGAAAACAAATATGAAATCGACTGAAACCAGGTTTTTTTATATATCTCTTGGATTCAAACTGGTCAGCATTTAAAGTTGCCATCTCTGGCTTGATAAATTCCTGGATATTCGGAAGCGGAGTCTGGAGAAGGTGGAGTTTGGGGAGGGGAGGGAGCTCAGGGGGTATGTAATTCCATAGATCTAATTTATGAAGCTGCTGTTTTCTCTAGGGGGACTGATCTCTGTATTCTGCAGATCACTTATGATTCTGGGAGAATGCCAGGCCCCTCCTGGAGGATCGCAACCCCTCAACACTATATCAACAAGTAACAAGGCAATAAAATAATTATCTTGTATTGCTGACTTCATGGATCTAGGGCCAATACAGGAATGCTCGAATAAATGAATTTTCTTGCCTCCTAGGGTTGCCAGGTCTCTTACCATTTGCGGCAGGGGGGAGAAGGTCCCTGGTCCCGGCACTAAGCGTGTCACCGGTGGACACTCTAGCAGTTGTCTTGAAAACTCTATGATACCAAAGAGTTTTCAGGCTCAGTGCTAGAGCACCACCCCTGCAATGTGCCCAGTGCGATGACATCACTTCCAGGTGATGTCGGCATGCCAGGCACATCGGCCCAATCCAGCTATGGATCTGGGCCAGTGGATCAGGGCCCCTTCAGCGGGCAACCCCCCCCCCCAGGGGGACCTGGCAGCCATATTGCCTCCCCTTCCTTGTTCAGCTGAATGTGTCCTGGAAATAATGTGGGGTGGGATTAGTGACCTCTTAAGAACAGCATGAAGAGTGTGGCTCTGCAGTGAAAGAATACTCAGTGAAAATCACCTCTCTCCTTTCTGTTATCAGAAAATTAGTACCTACCCTGTTGTATAGTGGGTTAGACGCATAATGAAACCACAGACAACGATGTCGTGATCAGCATGGTTCGCTATTATACAACACGAGACAAAGGTTCCTGGCCAGGAGGCCAACTATATACACACGACAGGGGACGCCCCCTGGTGCCATTGGCGGGTTTGAATTCCCGCCGCCGTTCCCGTTGGTTCCCCTACGCTGGAGCCAGGAGCCCCAGTCCCATTGTTCACAGGACCTCAAGCTCAGGCTCCTTTGCTGATGGCCCGTAGTGGTCTGCGGACACAACACCCCTCCCCCCATAGTTCCGATCCTTCCTAGGTGACATAGTCCTTCAGGTATGCCGGGGCTCTGCATTCCCTAGTGGATCGCCACGGAGCAGGCGTCAGGGTTTCCCCACAGGCCGGTCATGGATGTGTGGTGGGGCTGGCCGCTTCGCTTCTGCCCTCTGGGGACGAGTGTGCCGTCGAGTCCTCAGCTGCCGGGGCCCCTGGCGGTGAGATCTTCCGGTCACTGGAGCCCGCTTCCCTGAGGTCTTGTTCTGCTTCGGGCTCTCCCCGGGCTTCTCGTGGAGCCTGCTCCCCCTCCCCTTGGTCCCCTGGATCTCCTACCGTAGGTAGTAGGCACCGCCTCAGCTGGTCCACGTGTCGCCGCAGGACCTGTCCGTCCATTGTTGACACCTCATAGGAGATGGGGCCGGTGGGGCGGATCACCTTCCCTGCTAGCCATTCTGGGCCCCGACCGTAGTTCCTTGAGAACACCGGGTCCTCTGGGAAGAAGCCCCGGGGCGCCTCCCTGTCCTCGACCAGGTTGCGCACAGTTGGGGCCCTGTCGGGGTGCAGGCGGTCGAGTAGGATCGCGGGTCTCCGGCCCATCAGGAGCTCTGCAGGGCAGCAGCCGCTCACAGGGTTGGGTGTGGTCCGGTTTGCTAGGAGGAAACGAGCGATGCGAGCCTTCCAGTCCCCGTCCGTCAGACGGCTCAGCGCTTCCTTTGCGGTGCGGACCATCCGCTCGGCCTGGCCATTCGTTGCGGGATGGAAAGGCGCTGACCTGATGTGCCGGATCAGGTTGTTCCTCAGGAAATGTTGGAACTCCTCGGATGTGAACGCTGGCCCATTGTCCGAGACGATCGTGTCAGGCAACCCATGCGTGGCAAAGATTTTCCGGAGGGCCCGGATGGTGGCACTCGCGAAGGTGGTGGAGACCGGACTCACCTCTAGCAACTTCAAGTACGCATCTACAGTCACCAGGAACATCAGTCCGCGGAAAGGGCCAGCGAAGTTGATGTGGAGCGGGGACCACGGTGACCTTGTCGCCTCCCAGGACTGTGTAGGCATGCTTGGCGGACTTGGCCGGACTTCTTGGCAGGTCTGGCAGCGCTTCACCCAGGCCTCTATTTCTCCATCCATTCCTGGCCACCAGACATAGCTCCGGGCGAGGGCCTTCATCCGCATGATGCCCAGGTGTGCCTCGTGCAGGGCCTGAAGGACTCGGTGTTGGAGTGCGCTGGGAACTACCATCCAGTCCCCCCACAGCAGGCAGCCCTTGTGCGCCGACAGTTCCTCACGCTGCGTTGAGAACGCACTGAATTCCGGGCCCGCTGGGGCCGTGGGCCACTCCTTCACCACCCAGCCCAGAACCTGGGAGATAATGGGGTCACGGGTGGAGCGGTGAGCGATGTCCGCCACATGGAGGGGGGCGTCCGGGAGGCTCTCCATCTGTAAAACGTGGTGGGCAGGAGCCGGGTCCTCCCCCTCGTCTGACAGGGGAAGGCGGGTCAGCGCGTCCGAGTGGCCCATCTGGGCGTAGTTCTGCTCAGCCGCAGATAGGGTCCGCGAGTAGTACGTGACCGGGACCTCCCGACCGTCCGGGAGATGGTGCGCCAGCACGACTCCCACCCTGTATGGAGACGCGTCGCAAGCCAGGACCACGGGCAGGGACTCGTCGAAGTGCGACAGGACCAAGTTCGAGATGAGCAGGGCCTTAACGGCCCGGAACATGGCGGCCTGACGTGGGCCCCAGACCCAGGGCACCTTCTTGTCAAGCAACCTGTGGAGGGGCACAGCTACCACCGCCTTGTGGGGGAGAAAGGCGTGGTAAAAGTTCAAGAGTCCGAGAAAAGCCTGGAGCTCGGCTTTGGAGGTTGGGGGCGGCGCTACCACGATGGCCTTCACCTTGTCCCGGGCCAGGTGGAGTCCATCTGCGTTCACTGTGAAGCCCAAGAAATCGACGGATGATACCCCAAGCTGGCACTTCTCGCGCTTGACCTTGAGGCCACGTCCTGGAAACGGCTGAGGACCATGCGGAGGCAGGAGGCGAACTCGTCAGGCGTGGTGGCGGCGATCATCACATCATCAAAGAATGGTGTGATGCTGTGAATCCCTTTGAGGAGAGAGTCCATCAGTTGCTGGAATATCCCAGGTGCCACGCTCACCCCGAATTGCAGGCGCTTGACCCTGAAGGCCCCCCGGTGTGTTACAATTGTTTGGGCCTCTGCTCTCGGCCCATCTACAGGCAGCTGCTGGTAAGCTTGGGCCAGATCTAGTTTGCCAAAGATCTTGGCCCCTGCCAAGGTGGCCAGAACGTGGCTCACCACCGGGACCAGGTAGGAATGGTCCTGCAACGCCCGGTTTATCGTGCATTTATAATCCACGCAAATGCGGACATCCCCATTAGGTTTAATTGGGGTCACGATCGGGGTTTCCCACACTGCATGGGAGACTGGCTCCAAGACCCCTTGAGCCACCAGTCGGTCCAGTTCTGCATCTATTTTGGGTTTTAAGGCAAACGGAATGGACCTGGCCCGCATGTGGATAGGGGCCACCGTGAGGTCGAGTTGTAGCGAAACCGGGGAGCCCGTGTATCAGCCCAGGGACCCGTCGAAGATGGGTGGGAACTCGCAGCACACTTCCTGGAAGTCGCAGGTTGTGCATTGCTGGACCCCCTCGATCGCGATTCCTAGGGGTCCAAACCAGGCCCTTCCCAGGAGGCTGACTAGGTCCCCCTCAACTATGAGCAAGTCCAAGTGACCCTTGAAACCCCGGTACTGCACCCTGAAACTCCCCGACCCCCTTCACTGGCACTCGGTTTCTCTGAAAGTCCATGAGCGTCACGGGTGATGGCTGCAAGCGGGGGGCCCCCTTTGGGCAAATCTGCTTTAATGTGGCCTCCGAAATGATGGAACATGTGGAGCCCGAATCAAGTTTCATTTGTAAGGGGGGCCCCTCTACTTTGACCCGGACGTATATTTTTGGGGTAGAGGCCTGACTGGGGAGTTTCAGTACCTGTGCTCGGGTGGCCGGGGCATTGGTCAGTTGGTATAGGTCCTCCTCTGGGGCTGTGCAGTCCTCGAAGTGTGCTTCAGACTTGCAGCGGGGCATTTTTTGCGCTGCGCAGGATGGCTTGGAGCGGCACACCCTTGCAATGTGGCCCGTGTGGCCACAGTCCCGACATGTGGCGTCCCGGAACCGGCACGATCTCCTCTCATGCTGCCTCAGCAGCTGGCACATTCCTGCGCTGCCGAGCCAGGTTGCTTGCGTGCGGAGCTGGCGGGCGGTGCTGGCGGGCGATGCTGTGCTAGTGTGCGGTGTACCTCGGGGTCGTCGAGGTCGCTGTTTCCGGGGGAGGCCACACGATGTGTAGTGGTGGTGGCTGGGTGTGACCTCTCCCATGCAGTGGCGGTGGCTAACGCTGAGGTGATGGTCACCTTCTCGCCTTCCATTATTCGGCACCAGAGTTTCTCCTCCCTGAGGCCCGTGACAAATCGGTCGCGGAGAGCCATATCGAAGTACGCTCCGAAGGTGCAGTCGGCCGCCAGGCGGCAGATCTCTCCGAGGAACTCCGCGGCAGTTTCTTTGCCCTGCTGGTTCTGATGCTGGAAGACCACGTGGCAGGTCATCTCCGACAGCTTTGGGAAATAGTAGTTCTGCACGGCCTTAACAATCTCGTTGACCATGCACTCCTCCACCTTCTTGGGAGAGAGAAGGTATTGGGCCAGATCTACGATCACGGGGCTGCAAGAGCAGAGCAGCAGTCCTCTCTTTCGGTCTTCGTCCGTGATCTGATAAAAGACGAAGGCTTGCCGCAACCCCGTAACCCAGGCTCCCCATTGCTGGGGCTGGGAGGTGTTGAACAGCGGCAGCAGCCTGGATCCTGGAGCGATGGCCATTGTGCTGGTCGGCGGCTGCGACACGGCTCTGGATTCACCCTCGGAGGTGCTCATGGACGACGCACGTGGAGCGGTGGAGCGAGTCTTCAGTAGCGTTGTCCGACAGCCCGGCTGGAGCGCTCACCAGGATCCCATCCTCGTCGCCATTGTTGTATAGTGGGTTAAACGCATAATGAAACCACAGACAACGATGTCGTGATCAGCATGGTTCGCTATTATACAACACGAGACAAAGGTACCTGGCCAGGAGGCCAACTATATACACGCGACAGGGGACGCCCCCTGGTGCCATTGGCGGGTTTGAATTCCCGCCGCCGTTCCCGTTGGTTCCCCTACGCTGGAGCCAGGAGCCCCAGTCCCATTGTTCACAGGACCTCAAGCTCAGGCTCCTTCGCTGATGGCCCGTAGTGATCTGCGGACACAACATACCCCTTTGTTGATTTATTTAGAAAATGTACAGTCTGCCTTTCCAATAGATAATAATGCTGAAGTTGATTTACAAAAATGAATAGCAATAATAAGACAAGCTGATGTGTGAAAATACAGCAATACAAAATCCTTCATCATGTATACCAAAGGCCCAATCTGAATTAGGCACCATATGCATGGGAATTTAGGAGAACCTTCCATTCACATATGACTGTAACATTTATTTTCTATACTGTTTTAAGTCTCCAGATGTCAGGGAAAGTGGGGTATAAATGTTTAAATAAATATGAGAAGTAATATATCATATGCCCCAAGTTTTAATTGCCAGGTCTGTGTGTGTCCGTACACACATGAACACACACACGCGCGTGAGCGCACACACACAGAGGATTTTAAATTGTATTTATGATATTTTTGTAATGTTCTGCTTTTAATCAATAGCCCCCCTTGGTGGCACTGACTGGGCAGAAAACCAGAATGTAAATTCTGCAAATACATAAAAATAATAAAATGTAGAAGAATCATACCCACTGAAAACTTGCCCCACATAAAGTTGCCCCACATAAAGTTGCCCTGATAATATAAGCTTAAAAGACATTTCTTCTGCTATCTGAACCTGAAGAAACAGAATGGCAGGAGTTAACTGTGTGTGTATTTTCCATATCTAAAGCTCTTGTAATCTGCAATGAGTATCATTTATTTTCTTGTTTAATCCTGCTATAGGCCATTCTCTTTTACCCAGGAGACTCCCTGTACAAAAAGGCAAATGCTCTGTAATATTTTCTAACCCTTCTGAGAATGTGTTTGCTGTAAACATTCCCTTTTCTTGACTTGTCTTCACCTTTTTCTCACCTCTTGGAGTAGAGTCGAATAAATCTTAAATGAATCTAACTTTTGCCCTTCTAGCTCCGTAGCTGCCATTTGTGAACAAACAAAAACAACAACAAAATCCTGACACTAAATTTAGAGTTGCCTGGACCTGTGTATTTATTTTATATATTTTAAAAGTTTGGAAAAGGAAGCATTGAATGAACTGCTGTGAGGGTGTGTGTGGAAATAACAGCATTTCACCAGGGGGTTGTTTCTGCTTTTTCCTCCTGGTCTCTAAGTGCCTTTTCCTCTTATTTTTCTTCATTATTTTCTTGTTTGCCTTTTTATTTTGTTGCACACCAGAGGTCTGTGCATTTGATACCAGATGGCATTCTCCCAAAGCAGAAACTATTGCAAATACTCACACACCCTTCCACCACAGTGGAAAATGATGACAAGTTATGCTGCATATTCAATCCCCTCTTAGAAATGGAAGAGTACTCCCCCTCCCCCACTTTTCAAAAAAATTTCCCTAGATAGAAATACACTGTCACATATATACAATTGGATGGATCGCTTGGAGCCTCTTAAAAAAGACCCACAAGGCAGCTCTGCTGTAGAGCTGCCAACCCCCATTGTTGCCACCTAGGGTAGCAGTTACACTTCAGAATTATCTCAGCCTTGTAAATCCTAATGTAAAATACAATCCTATGCAGGCCTATTCCAAACAGGATTTACTTTACATAATAGCATAAGAGAACATAAGAGAAGCCAATGTTTGATCAGGCCAATGGCCCATCTAGTCCAATGCTCTGTCACACAGTGGCTAAAAATACCAGGTGCCATCAGGAGGTCCAACAGTGGGGCCAGGACACTAAAAGCCCACCCACTGTTGCTCCCCCAAGCACCAAGAATACAGAGCATCACTTGCCCCAGACTGAGAGTTCCTATCTATACCTTGTGGCTAATAGTGTCATGACAGAGCCAGGTGGCCAGGCAAAGGAGGAGAGTCCAAGAGAGAAAGTTCCAAGAGTCAGACGGAGAGTTCAACAAAAGTCCAAGCAAACAAGTCCCAATACACAAAGCCAAGCTGGAGTCAACGTTACCAAGGGTCAGAGTCCAGTATCAAAGTCAGGAAGCGTAGCTGAGGGTCCGTAGCTAGAGGAATCATCAACACACGGACCGGATTTCAGGAACCAGGAGATCAGTCAGAAGCGAAGGCAGAGCTTAGAGGTGCAAGGCGTCTGGTCCATGGACAAGTTTGCCAGCACAGTTTGCTAGCAGCCGACGGCCTCTTCAAATACTGTGCTGGCTCGTTAACTCATTAACAGTCCGTTGCGAAGTCCTGGCTTCCATCAAAACTCAGGACTTAATGATTGCCATCCATGCACACGTGCCTCCTTGCGCCTGGCTGCCAGATCCCAGCGTCTGCGATCTCTCAGCCGGTCCACAGGTGGCGGCGAGTCGGATGGTGATTTACTAGGGCCAGGGACTGCCTGATCAGCTTCAGGTGCCAACTGTCTTGTAGTTTGGAGTTCATCCTCCCCGGCACTTAGGTTTGCTGAGGACTCTTGTGCTTCCGATGGTGTTAAAGGTGCCGAGTCCTCATTTTCCAGGCTTCCAGGTGCCGGGTCAGGGACAGGCATGACAAATAGCCACTGATGGACCTCTGCTCCATATGTTTATCTAATTCCCTTTTGAAGCCATCCATGCTTGTAGCTGCCACCACCTCCTGTGGCAGCGAATTCCATGTGTTAATCATTCTTCGGGTGAAGAAGTACTTCCTTTTATCTGTTCTAACCCGACTGCTCAGCAATTTCATTGAGTTCCCATGAGTTCTTGTATTGTGAGAAAGGGAGAAAAGTACTTCTTTCTCTACCTGCTCTATCCCATGCATAATCTTATAAAACACGATCATATCACCCCCTCAGCCGTCGTTTCTCCAAGCTAACACGCCAAATGTTTTAACCTTTCTTCATAGGGAAATTGCTCCAACCCTTTTATCATTCGAGTTCCTCTTTCCTGCACTTTTTCCAATGCTATAATATCCTTTTTGAGGTGTGGTGACCAGAACTGTACACCGTACTCCAAATGGGATCGCATCATTGATTTATACAAGTGTACAGCAGCGTTTAAGGGGATGCTGGCAGATATGAAGATCTTAATGTTGTTGTTCTTTAGGCACCCTATACCTTGTTGAAACTATGCTTCTACTAGGGTTGCCAGCCTCCAGATGGGCCTGGAGATGTCCCAGAATTCCAACTGATCTCTGAATGATATAAATCACTTTCCCTGGAGAAAACGGATACTGTGGTAGGTGGAGTCTATGGCATTATACCCTGCTGAACTCCATTCTTCCCCAGGCTCCATCCCCAAATCTCCAGGAATTTCCCTACCCAGAATTGGCAATGTTAGATACTGTGCCTGCAGTGCTATTTCAGCATTACCACATTTGCCCATATGATGGATTTCTGGCATGCTAAATTGCACATGAAGTATTGTTGTTGTTCAGTCGACTCCATCTCTTTGCAACCCCATGGACCACATCACGCCAGGCCCTCCTGTCTTCCATCATGCTCTGGAGTTTGCTTAATTTCATGTTTGTTGCATCGATAACACTGTCTAGCCATCTCATCCTTTGCCATCCCAGTTTTAAAAAAGTATCCCAGAAGCACGTGAAGTATCCCAGTTTAAAAAAGGGACTGGATGCAACATCACATGGACAACAAGTTCTACCTACCAGTATTAGGGGCTTCCTTTGCCTTCTTTGAAGGAGGAAGAGCAGGCATGTGGGCTAGCTGCTCACGTGTCTGCGCGGGGTGTGTGTGGAGCTGGCCCATATTGGCCAGCTCCTTACCTGCATTCCTCATTCGCTGTTTGGAGCTTGGCCCACCCTCCCACCCTCTGATTGCTGTGTGGGCTCTTGCTGGTCACCGGTTTTCGGGGCCGGGTAAGAATTTTTGATCCCTGGCAGATTGGCTCAAGTCAGGGATGCTTTTTTGCCTACCTCATATACCTAGTCAGTGGTTTGTGGAATTGGCTTAGGTTGGAACCTTTGTTGTGAGGTTGGTCACTTTAGTGGGCGGGATCGAAGCTGGTGAGTGATAGGTGGCTGGGGGATAGTTAATTAACAGCCCTGGTTTGGGGATAGGAGTCTGGCTGTTGAGCCCTTGGGTTGCATGACCTGGGGAGAAGATAGCAGACTGCCTTTGGGAGTGCATGAATAGATCAGCCATTTAAGTTCTTCAGCTTGGCAGCTGGATCTCCAGGGCATTGCCCATTGCACGCCTGACTGGTATGAGCCACAGATACTGGCTTAAGCTGGGGGCAGGTGGGTCCCCCATTATAGAACTTGGTTTGGTTCTAGCTGCACGTCACCTTCAGCCCTTGCCATTGATTTCAGTTGTAAGTTTAATAAAGTGGCCCATAGTTCATCCAGTCTTCATGTCTGACTCTTCATTCCGAATATGGGGGCAAAAAGAGCAATACAAATTTACAACAAAGTGCATGACAAAACACATTAATCTGGTTGTAGATTAATCAGCCTGGGAATAAGAAAGCAGTATTCTAGATTATTTGCACATACAACCAGGGATAAGCAACTTTTCCAAGCTGCATTTCACCATTGTTTCTCTACTTATCTTCATGTAGGCATTCCATTTCTCTAGCCTTTCATTTCTCCCCTCCCCCAACATTATGCTAAAAGAAAAATTCATCTCCAGTAAGAGGACAGATCAAATTTGGCATGAAGTTTGGCCACAGAGGGGTTCTATTGCAGTGGCTCAGTGGTTAAGATGCTGAACTGCAGACCGGAAGGTCGGTAGTTCAGCAGTTTGAGACCTGAGTGCTGCATGATGGAGTGAGCTCCTGTCTCTGGTCCCAGACCTGAGTGCTGCATGATGGAGTGAGCTCCTGTCTCTGCCAACCCAGCAGTTTGAAAACAAGAAATTTCAAGTAGATAAATAGGTACCACTTCGGTGGGAAGGTAACAGCATTCCTTGTGCCTTGGCATCTAGTCATGCTGGGCACATGACCACGGAAACATGTTTAGACAACACTGACTCTTCGGCTAGGAAACAGAGATGAGCACAATACCCTAAAGTCGGATTTGACTGGCTTTTGAGCAAAGGAACCTTTACCTTTTACCTTAGCAGCAGAGAGTTTTGTCTACATTCCTACCTAGAACTGTGCACAGTCATAAAGAACCAATGCCGGCAAAAAAAGGAGAGAAAGATTTAATCACCATTGCTATTCCCACAGCATGGTTCTTTAAAATTATCTATGCTGTAATCAATGTCCATGTACAGAAAAAAAGAGATGCTAAATTCATTAAATGAATGATTGTTGCAATCAGCATATGTGTATCCAAAGCAGAGCCTAATTCATTAAGTAAATCCTTCCTTGTGAACTTGTTGACCTTTTTTTAGCTATGTGCCATCTTTGTGGACATTTGCAGGCATTCACACATGAAGATTCTCAATGAAGTATGAAACAGTGAGGAATAATTCCTTGTAGGTAGTGCACCCTTAATGCCATGCAGGTGCTCTGAAGAGACAGCTTACATTTTCTTCATGTCTCAGTACCTTAAATGTTATGGTACAATGAGCCAGTTAGCTAGCTTTTGCCCTCGTAGATTGCATTTAAACTGACTACATTGACAACCTTCCACAGGCAGCCCTGCTAAAATTGATGCTGCCAAGTAAACAGCTGTTTGGGTGGTTTTTAATGTAGATTTCACCCAATTACTAACAAGAACTGTCTGCTAGGCTGCTGAGAGCCATTCTAGTGCTTGAATCTGAACTTATCTAATCTATTTCAAAGAGCATATGGATGGCAACTTTCAGATCTACTCTTTGGAGGAGCGGCTCTTCCAATTCAATCCATGTGCACTTTGAAATGAAACGCTATGGCAAAACTGCTGCTGATGTGCAATGATAGATTGCATGCTTTCATAGTATAGAATCACAAGGATGTGATCCTTTCCAGCTGACACCAATTTTCAGTAATTTCAATGATGACAACAATTATTTCTGCATCAGTATATTTTAACATCCTAATTACTGTTGTGTATGGTTTCAAAATGTTTATGTATAACAAGGCTATCTGTAATTTAAAATCAGTTGCTAATAAATATTTCTATCAAATCAATTCATGTTTAAAAGAAAGAATCAATGTACAATTTTAGGATAACCTAAAGACTGTATTGTTCCCTTTAATAACATGTAAATTCATAAATACTAATCTTGCCCCTTCCCATTCCTTGCTGAGACTGGATTATGTTCAAGAAACATTTTAGTTTTTAAAGGATGGGACTTATTTTATTTTTTGTGGAAAGGAGCCATTAACTTGTAATATATGGCTTGTTCATGATGATGAGGGAGCCGAAAAGAACCCTTAACTGCATCAAAGGTTACAAAGTTGCAGGAAAAAGTAGGAAAAGTCAGGATTGCAGGAGGCTTTGAGAAGACAGATGGTGACACATACATAAGAACATAAGAACATAAGAGAAGCCAATGTTGAATCAGGCCAATGGCCCATCTAGTCCAACACTCTGTCACACAGCGGCCAAAAATACCACGAAGCAATCCTAAACAGCTCTATTCAGTGGAGCTCATTCCCAGATAAAAGTTTTAAGGGTTGTGAAAAGACCCAAGAGAGAGATTGTTAATGAAGCCATCTTTACCAAGGATAACCTGGCAACTGATAGTTTCAGATTTGCCATTATTAGGCAGAGTGATTGAATAAGGGATACCTGAATAAGGCATACCTGAATAAGGCTGCGGTCACCCTGGTGGTTTGGAGCGATATGGCTGTGCCTCTAATTGTACTGGCTTAAAGTGTTGCAGGGCATACCAACCAGACAGCACACCGTGCTGCAAATTACCTGCGCAGCCATCCCATGGTCAAGCATCCACAGTAGTGTTGTGTGTCAGCCACCAGATGCACTGTACCAGTGGGAGCTTTTTTAAAAATCTCCATTGCACATAAGCATATAACCAAACAACCGCTTCTGTTAGCTAGCTCCCATGAATGAGACAGAAGTGCCCCTTGACACTTCACTTTTGGGTTCCTTTTGCACCGGGAGAGTTCAGACATTGGACGAAGTGGAGTGGAAGTGCTCCCATCCCTTACTACTAGACTTTCCCCAGTGCCTGATTAGTCCAGTTTTAACATAGAGTGGGATGGGTTGCTGATGACTGAGCCACGGAAGGCAGATGTTGTTGTCTGATTGAGCCCATTAAATCTGTACAGGTACTGCTAGTATGTCATGACAAACTCCTCATGTGACCACAGCCTTATACCCTCAAACTGTTTGTATGTGGCTTCAGGTTTGGCTATGGGATAGAAGCAATGTTTGTCACTCTAGTCTGCAAGCTTCCGCACTGTCATTTTTGTCACTCATTTGTCCCTATTGCTTTAGGTCCCCCCCCTCCACATGTGTTTTGCTCCCTCTGAGACTACTAGAGACAGAAAAACATATTGAAGGGAGGAACCTGAAGCAGTAGGGACAAACAAGTGACAAAAACGACAGTGCAGAAGTGACTTTCACAGACATTTGACTTCAGGGACCAGTTTTATTGAGAGGAGGGATGGAGAGGGTGTAAAGATGCTTCAGAGAATCCTGTGAGTGTAAAAACAGAGAGGGAGTACACAGAGTCCTACACTGTTACTCTAATCAGTCTCTGTGCCAGATCTGTCACACGGAGAATGTTTTCTACATGTGCAGAACATCAGTAACATATTTGGGGGTGTTGTATAGGCAGATCCCTTTCTACCACAATACCCTTAGAAAGAAGAGACAGAGAATCTCAAACAAAAAAAATGTATTATGCTCTAAAGATATAAAGCTACAGTATGAAGTACAAGGGAAAGCATAAAATGACATTACAATACAGTAAAGTGTATCAATGCTGCCCTTGGTTGTTACCTAATCAGGATGCAAATGGAGAATCTAAGAGGAAAGGGGAGAAAGGAGAATCATATACTGGTCATCCTGATGAGAACACTTTAATGTGTTGAGGAGCAGGAGAACGAAAAGATGGCCCAGGATGGGAATTTTTGGATGTAAATGTCAGCGTTTCTAATGACATTTAACTAGAGGCAACATACTGTGTTGTTGGACTGTCATGGTCTCTACCCCAGCTTTCTACTGACAGATTGAACCCAAATGGCCTTCTAAGCCTATTACGTATAAGACATCGCGGAAATGGGGTAAAAAAAGCAATACCTTATTCACTACCAAGGATAGGAAAAATAAGGAGGTTCAGTAACACAGTAACACAGTAACACAGTTGCCAGGGAGCAGCAGGCAAACCCCAGGAGGAACTTGGAGGAGTAAAGAGCTGCCCACTCTGATGGTCAGTTTTTCAGTTCCCACCTTGGAGAGAATGGCCAGTTAGAAGTAACTGATCTTGGGGAAGAAGCAAGTGGAGATTTTCATAACTTTGCACAAAGAACGTGGACTTCATTAACTGGGAGCTTATCCCTCAGAGCAAGGATGTGGGCAGGATGCCCTTACACACATTGTTTATACCCCACATTTCTCCCCAGTGAAGATTCAAAGTAGCTTATGACATTGTCCCCTTCTTCATTTTAACCGCAGAACAACCCTATGAGGTAGGTTAGGCTTACTGTATGACTGACCCTGGTCACCAGCAAACTTCCATGGCAAAGTGGGGTGTGTGAACCTGGGTCTCCTAGATCCTAGTTTGACATTCTAACCATTATACCATGCTGGCTTTCCCTGGGGAAGATTATTCTCTGAAGGAGAAATCATACCACTTGGGGAAAATATGCAAACAGTAGGGGGAAAATATTGGGATTATGAAGTCAGTAGCATGACCATTTTACTGCCTGGGTGTTCAGTGGTTCATGTTGTAATTAGGTATGCCAGCCTCCAGGTGGGGCCTGGGGAACTTCTGGAATGACAGCTCATCTCAAGACTACAGAGACCAGTTCCCCTGAAGAACTTGGATGCTTTGGAATGTAGACTCTGTGGCAGTGTGCCCCACTGAGGTCTCTGTCCTCCCCAGGCTCCACCCCCAAATCTCCAGGAATTTCCCATCCTGGTGCCAGCAACCCGCCCCCATCTCCCATTGGTTGCTGGGGGTTGCTGGGACAACCCTAGTTGTAAACTACGCTTACATGCATGTGCTCTTCATACAAATTTGTGTCTGTGAAAGCTGTGGTTATTTTTAAGTAGCCTGTGTTTTAGTAATATATGTTTTGAACCTTCATTGATCAGAAAATGGAAAGCTAGAATGTATAATCCCCTATTCAGCTTCATTTCCAGATAAACTTGGTTGCTGCATTAATATTTCCTGTATGAAGGATCATTGCTCTCACTAGTTCCCTTTCCCCTTTTACCATAGTTCTTACCAAGAATGTACAGGGAATAGAGTAAAGGATTAGCATTGTTAAACGATTTCCAGGGCCCTCTACTCAACCTTTTTATCTGATGTGCTCTGAGCACCTCAGGCAGAAGGAGTAGCCCTTTACTTAGCTGCCTTTCCATTGTTACTGCTGTTTTATGAATTCAACCCCCAAACTTGGACTGCTATACATTTAGCAGAGTAGGGATTCTTTTACAACTAACAAGCTTGGTGGCCTGAGCAAATCTGACTCCAGTTTAACATTCATTTTTGGTTAGGGAATTGGATCTGAATTTACTGGCTTTTAAATGTATTAAGTACCTCTCTCTCTGCTTCTTTATTATGAGACAGAATGAAACAATGGCACTGACCACTTGCCCTTCATAATTTAGAATATATTAGCAAAGTTCCCTTGATACTCTTCACTTTTCCAGCCTATATTAAGATGTAATTCCTGCTGCACAGCTACCCTTTCTCATTGGCCTATAGTGGATCTCTGAAATTAAAACATTGTGTTCCAAAACTAATTTTCTCCCCAAGGCAATGTACATTATTATAGACCTAATCCAATCTTAGTAAGGCGTACTTTCCTCCATTTGTGATTGGTACAATAAAGGTCTGTTGAGAGACCCTGGTCCTTGAGTCCTACTGTCAGCTGATTCCCCCCACCCCTTTCATCTAAGTAATAATTACACTGATTGGAATAATTAAAAAAAAATAATGGAAGGGATGTGTAGAAATGAAATTACATTTTATGTGTTTACTAAAATCTAAAATTGGGCTCTTCTCTTTATAGACACTCTTCATGACTTTATAGATACAAAGTTCAGGTTGCCAACCTCCAGGTCAAGCTTGGAGTTCTTCTGGAATTACAGTTGACTTTCAGATTACAGAGATCAGTTCCCATGAAGGAAATGGCAACTTTAGAGGGCAGTCTCTGTGGCATCAATGAGTCTCTCCCCTCCCCAAATGAAACCATCCCCACTAGGCTTACCATTTTCCTGCTGGGGATCTCCCACCTCCAATTCCCTTTGCCAGCTGTCACTCAGCTATACAACTCAGAAGTGACATCACCATGTTGGATTACTCTTTAGCATCTGCCCCAAACTCTATGGTTAAACAATAGAGTTTGGGGAGGATTCTGGATCCTCACTACCCAGCATGATGACATTACTTCTGAGTTGTGCAGGAAGTGATGCAATTGCACCAGGGATAGCAACCCCCCCCCAGAAGTCTCTGCTCCCCATCTCCCACTGTGCCTGGCAACTTTACTCCCCATACATCACCTCAAATCTCCAGGAATTTAAAAAACTGGAGCTGGCAACCTTAGAATTTATTTGAAAAAATACTTTTTTTTCTTACAGAAAGGTCACTGAAAATAAAAATGAAAGTAATCAGTGGCACAGTCAGACTGAGCCTGAGTGGGCAAGCCTAGGATGGGACTGAATATTTTCCTTTTAAAGGTAGCTCCTGGCTTGGGAAATTCCTGGAGATTTGGAGGCAGTGATAGGGGAGGGCAGAGGCTAGGGTGGGAAGAGAGCTCATCAAGTATGTGATACCATAGAGTCTGCTGTCTAATTAGGGTTTCCAGCTCTGGATTGGGAAATTCCTGGAGACTGAGAGGTGAAGACAAAGGAGAACAGGGTTTGGAGGGTTGCTTCAGTCATGTATAATGCCATAGAGCACCCCCCCCCCCCACCAAGCAGCCCATTTCTCCAGGGAAACTGATCTCTGTACTCCAGATATTAAATATAATTCTGGGAGATTTCCAGGCCCCACCTAGAGGTTGGCAACCTTATTTCTAAGGCTGTCAATTCCTGGGGGGGGGGGACAGGAGATAAGCCAAAAGCTGTAATAAACACAGTTTACCCCTAAATGCAGCTCTGTGCATACCTCTGGAATCCTTTGTCACTCTTGCCACAGGTATCCAGCCCTGGGAATTCAACTCCTTTAGGTGAAGAATATCACATTGCCAACATTTTTTCTCCTCTAGTCCTTACTCCCTTGTCCCTGTCTGCTCAGGCTTTACATTTAAAGGGTCTTGTGGAGGACAAAAATGGAAGGCAGTATTGATGTCTTTGGATAGTATTTAGGGCTTCCAACACTAGGTTGGGAAATTCCCAGATATTTTGGGGTGGAGCCTGGGGAAGGTGGGGTTTGAGGAGGGAGGAACTACACCATGGTATAATACCATACAGCCCACCCTCTAAAGCTGCCATTTCCTCCAGGGGAACAGATCTCTGTAGTCTGGAGATCAGTTGTAATTCCAGAAGATCTCAGTGCCCCACCTGGAGGTTGGGAACGGTAACAGTGTTGGTGTTGAGTATGGGTTACTTCGTGTAGGCTACTTGGTGTAGGCACTGTCTCCTATGAGCATATTCTGTCTTCAATAATATAACTCTGATGCTTGAAGAAATAAATGCATTAACTGGATGCAGCATAGATACCACTATAGATGTTCCCTATCTAGGGCATTGGGAAAGAAAATCACTCGGTCTGGTTTTTCATATCTGCATGTAGGTTTATCCCAGTTCATATTTCCACCCAAAATAAGGGTCATAGCTGCTGAACTAGTCATATGACTCCAATTTAAGAAGAACTCTACAGTTAATCACATCAACAAAATTCATTGGCCCAAGTGTAACTATAGCTAAAAGGGTATAATTGTATTTGCATATGAATGCCTTTTTAAAAGGCTGTCTTATTTTGAATACTACAGGTTTTTTGTCCTCCTCAGAAGTACAGCATTTTATCCTCAGAAGAACTCAGCATGGGGTTCTTGCTAAAATTTTCTTTTGATGGCATTAATTAAAGAAAGGGGAAGTACTTATACATAGAAGCCAGGAGTAATATGTGTCTGAAAGCAAATTCTTCTTGACTTCTGCTGGTGTGGGGCTTTGGGGATCAAGATCGAGGTGTTCCGTTTGATGCCAGATATTATTTCTATTATTTAGAGCAAGTTGCAGATCAGGGCTTTTTTCCACTGGTAATTAAGTCATATATAAACACTAATTATTATTATTATTACTCTTTCCCCTTTTATATGCCTGAAAGGCAGGATGGGTACATTTATTAATGTTGCCTGTCAAAAAGACTCTGAATTTGCATTCATGAATTGATATCTCTGAATGTTGGGCTCACAGTTCACTAGGATGCTAACTACTCTAGCTATACAAGAATATAACAGTGCTTTTGCATATACTGATATATTTCAGTGGGGTTTACACAGAACCTCCTACTGGTTTGTTGTCAAATACAATTCAAAACCAGGATGCTGAGTTCAAATTCAATTTTGTTTCAATAAAAAGCTGCATGTTTGTGACGCTGTTTTTTGGGCTGTCTTTACTTTAAAGGGACTGCAGAAGACAGCCCAAAAAACAGCTCAGCAGTGGGAAGGCGCTCTAGCCGGGCAGCTCCTCTGGACTCTCTTGTGCAGTTCCTTTAAAGTGACAGAACAAGACAGCCCCAAACAGTTGAACTGTTTTGTGGGCTTTCTGCAAAGGGACTAAAGATCCCTTTCAGTGGGGTTTGCCCCTAGGGACACGAACCCCACAAACTGGTTTGGTTCGTGAATGAGCCTTCTGGTTTGGTTTGTGGCTCAGTCATGAACCACGAACCAAACAAAACTGCATTTTCCTGATTCATGCCCATCTGTACTCCTGATACCACTCTCCCACTGCAGCCCATTAAACAGTCTAAAATGCTCAGGAACCTTGTGAGGGGTGAATTGAAGTTCTGCACTGAAATGGGAGAACTGGCAAAAGCTGCTGTCCTTTCTGCTGGTGAAAAATTACCAATGGATTCTGTTCATTATGAGTGTGTAGATGGATGGATAAAATAGAATATGCTGTGCAAAGTTGCTCTCCTCCAGTTCCAGTTCTTTCTTTATTTTTTACTGTAGATGGCCATGTTCTTTATTTTCACATGCATATTCTAATTCAGGATAGCAATACATAGCAACAAAAAAAAAACAGAACAAAGCACACCGTTAGGAAGATTTATTTTGAGATTCTTCATATGCATTCTTGAAGCCCATTGTCCTGAGAATCCTTTCTCAACAGTTATTCTTTGGCTGTGAAAATGCTATTGTACCAACCTACCCCAGGTTCAAAAAAGGTGTGACAAATCTGCAACCATTTTATTTCATTGTCGCTCTTACATTCATATAAAGCTAAAAATAGTTCATGGGTCAAAAATAATTAGGATGTTGCAAATGTCAAACTGAAGATTTCCCCCCCCAAAAAAACACACATAGAAGTATAGCCTTTATAAGTAAAGTTTAATACCATTTTGTATATGATAAAGCTGAGACTAGTTTATCTGCAGCCAAGTTAAACACAGAGAGATACATTTGGACTATATGATGGAAATGAATTGGATACATCCACCTCTGGATGGACCATCTAATTAATCCCATGTGTTCTTTTTAATGGCATTTCAGGTTAAATAAAATGGCCAGGCTCTTAAACCCTTTCCTTCTTTGGTTATGTCAAGTTTTGCTGGATCATGAGATATGATTCTGTAGAATTTACCACGGATCCACAAAGAGTTCTTGAGAAACACTAATCCAAAGATAGATCATTATTGTAGCATTGGCCCATTAGAGTAAGTAAACTTTACTATACTGAAGCCTTGGAAACTGCAGATGTAATACTGATAACACTTGTCTCTTTTCTGCACATATACATACAATTTCTTGTTGCAGCAATAGGTTTTTTGTAGGAGATTGGTCAGTCTTCTGATATAGACATGTATAATTCTATAATGTCACACATGTTACTCTCTCAATCTGGTTTTCTGTACTGATGCAGTTAAATGTTCAGTAGGGAGAATTTCAACTTAACCATCTAAAGCTGTTTTTTGGAACAGACACCACCTTGGTTGATCTGATGGTTGGCCATTACTGTGAAACAGATGGAAGAGTTTAATTCTCCCAGATTTTTTAGGGATTTTGATAATATCAAGCATGGTATGCTTCTGGAATATTTGGCTGAGATGGGGGGGGGCACATTGACACCAAAAGTGACATCATGGTATCACCATGACACCAGTCACCCAAACTAGGCTTACCAGGTTGTACACTGTGGCAGGCCACCTCCTAGCCCAACAGCTCTCTTTCACTCATGCCACCTCTCACCACAGAAGAAAACCTGGGGAATGACATTATGGATGTGGTGATGTCTCTTTCGGCCACTATGGCACAATGCTCTATTAATTCCCCCAATCTCTATAGTAAATTGAGAAACTACTAGAGAATCACACTGTGTGCTGACATCACTTCTGGGTCTTCCAGAAGCAACATCACCACATCACATGTTACTCCCCCTCCCTAGCCTGGCAATCATAGTCAGTTTGGAGCCGGCATGGTGCAGTGGTTAAGAGTGGTGGACTCTAATCTGGAGAACTGGGTTTGATTCCCCACTCCTCCACTAGCCTGCTGGGTGACCCTGGGCGAGTACAGTTCTGTCAGAACTCTCTCAGTTCCACCTACCTCACAGGGTGCTTGTTGTGGGGAAAGAAAGGGAAAGCAATTGTAAACTGCTTTGAGACTCCTTAAGGTAGAGAAAAGCAGGGTATAAAAACTCCTCCTCCTCCCTTAATACTGAACCATTTAATAGAAATAGTATTGTATATGACATGGTTACAATTGGATAAATAACTTCACAATGACGAATCTGGAAGAAATTCCAGGGATAAACCCTTTTTTCAAATTATGCATGTGTATTTTAAAAGGGATTTGTTTTTGCAACATATTTTATTGTCTTTGAAGCATGTGCACTTAATTCTTTGTTTGAGATCATTAAGTGTTGCAGTGCCTTTGTACTAAATCTTCAAAAATTGCCAGTGGACTTTCAGCTAGAAACATTTTCTCCTTCCCCTTTCCTCTAACCCCTAGAGCCAGCACTATGTCAACATTTTTCTCCACTAAATTAAGGAACCCATCCTTTTTTCACGTGTACCTTATTTAAGCCATCAGAGATAAAATGGAAATTCTATCTTATACCCCATAGTGTGGTCCACAGGGGAAATGAAGAGTTGATAAGCATACATTCAGTTCACTTACTTAAGTGATAATTAAAACAGGAGAAGAAAAACACAGAAGGAGCCATGGAATGAAATTGTCAATCTGAAAACCCAGACAGAATTGCATGCAAACAGGAGTTCACAAGAACTGCAATAGCAGGTCCATCCCTGTCCTCTTGGGTTCAATTTGGAACAGAAAAGAAAAAGAGGAAATCTTTTGTATTAACATCACTGCATGCTAGCACCAATTAGGTTAATATGGTACTGGCACTTCCATTACCATCTCTATCTTGGAGACAAAAACCTCATATGTTGTTCTTTGTAGGCTTTTAATTTGGAGATGCTCTTTGGTTGATACTTTTTTGTTACTCTAGATTCATTTAGAAATTTAAGAGAAAAGGTTTTCTTGTGTAAACTTGAGCATTCATCAAGCTTCCTATCTTGAAGAACTGACCTGAACACAGTCTATTAATGTGGTGCCTATAATAAAGGAGGTAGAAATAACATTTTCTCTACTTCATTAGGATGTTAAGACACTTTATATTATTAACTTCACAAGTTCTTAAATTTGTGCCTTATGTTGGTCCATTAGTTGCCTTTTATACTAATGAGTGAAATTTGATCATTTATATTGGAAACAGACAGGACCTTTATGAGCCTGTATTATCTCAGAGTCTGTGTTATCTCTCTCGCCTTGCTTATTGTTGTAAATTTTAATAATGGCCTGCCTGTCACATATCCAGACCATTGTTCCCTCTAAGCTGAGTTAGTGTGAGCTAGCGCAGTTTTTTTAGCCTCCAGTTCACACATTTTTGTCTTAGCTCAGGAAGGAGGGCTCCAGAGCAAACTAATTTATGCAGTAGCCAAAACGCTCACTCACAACTTTAATGCCGGTGGCTCACAAAGTAGAATTTTTGCTCAGAAGACTCCATAGCTTAGAGGGAGCATTGATCCAAACCACAAACACATTTTATTTATTTATTTATTTATTTATTACCATAGATACTGGGGGGGGACACCAATATTTTTGACCTTACACTAATTCTCTAGTCAGTCTGCCATAGTAAGATTTTATTATGAAACACATATCTGTGTGAATCCTTCTCTACAGGCCTTCCCCTCATACTAACAAAAAGTGGCTATGATTCCTTCTTGATTTCAGGGTGTGGACGGGTAAAATAAGCATATGGTTTATTTTTTAAAAAACTGGACTGTAGGAATGGCCATGAACCGGCACACAAACCAAAGTTCTCTGAGCCACCATGTTGCTCTCCTCATGATGAGCAGAGGTCCTTAGCTACTGGGGGCCTTGGCTGAAGATCCACATTTTATACATTCACACCCCTCATCATTGCAAACACCTCTTCCCTGGTGGGGTTTGGGTGTTAGATGGACTCAGGGCTCTGAGGCACCCCATCACTCTGTTCTCACCAAGAAGAGGACCTTAGCTACTGGGTGCCTTGGCTGAGGACCAGGCCCATAGCCACAGTGGGGCATTTAGGGCCAGTGCCCCTTTACTTGTGGCCCCCACCCTACAACCCCTGCTGCCCCTGCCCTTACCTGCTGGTTGCATTCATTTCCTTTACTGCTACAGGAGAAGGCGAGCCAGCCGGCCAGTGCAATTAATACTCAGCAAATATGCTCTCTCTGCTACAGTAGTGGGTGCACGAGGCCTGCCGCTACTGTAGCATACAGCACATACTTGCCAAGTATTAAGCACACTGGCCAGCCAGCTCTCCTTCTCTTGTAGCAGCCAAGGCAAATGAGAGCAGCCAGCAGGTAAGGAAAGACCCTTCTCTTCTTTGTCTACCTGTTGATGGGATGTATCTCTCTTTCCTCCCTGCTCCCCCACTCCAGATTTCCCAGTGCCCCACTGCCCAAAATTTTCTGGCTACACCCCTGCTGGGGACCCACATTTAAACCCTCCACATCTCCTGGTTGTGAACACATCTCCCCTGAAGGGGTTTGAGTGTTACGTGGATAAGCAGAGAGGCTCAGCTACTGGGTGCCTTGGCTGAGGACCCACATTTTATACCCTCCCACCCCTCCTGATTGTGAACATCTCTGTGTGCGATGAGGGTGAAAGTGGGTGCAAAGGGTGGAGGGAAGAAGTTCTCCACCCTTTGTACACCACAGACCTCCCACCCCTGGAAACCAAACCTATCCTGCCAACCCACTGGAGTCCGGCACTAGCAGAGCATCACCGGGGGTCTCAAAGCCCCCTTCCCCTGATCTGTTCCTGGGGCTCTCCACAAAGGCAAAAGCACTGCCCAGACACCAGCAATTGCTGCTAACACTCTTTGAAGATGAGGACTCTGACAGCAGTAATTCGGAGGGTGGGAGAAAGAATCCTCCACTTCCACATCCCAACTCCCTTTTGCTGCTCCCACACTGAGTACACTCCTCCATGGCCCCTCCCAGCCCAGCACCAGAAAGCTGCTGTGCCTCCCACCTTCTCCAGTCTTGGGCTCCCATTTCCAGCCCACAGTTTGGAAACATTTCCACACCCTCCCCAATGACCCCTGCGTGGCAGAGTGCCAGGTGTGTCACGCCCATATGCAGAGGGGTACACCCCCCTGTCCTCCTCCATCCTCCACAGACACCTGCAAAGGGTGCACCCAAGTATGTTGCTGTAGGAAGTAAGAAGTGGAGGGGGAGCAGGAGGACCCTCCCAAGAAAGGCTCTCCACACTCAAGGTTCCATGGGATATCATGGGAGGCCACCCTCCAAAAGGGCATTCCCAAGGGGATGCCAACAGTGCCATCCAGAAGGGCTGTAAGGAAGGCTCAGGAAACAGTCACTTGCCTCATCATCAAGATGACTGCTGTGGATGGCCAACCCTTCTCCCTCAAGGAGGAGGTAGCCTTTCACTGGCTGCTACAACACCTATGTCCCTGGTACTCCATCCCCCTGTGGAGGACCAAGAGTAGACAAGTCTTGCCTGCCATGCATTGCTCCTCAGTGGAGATGGTCAAGGCTCAGCTCTCCAGAGTGCAAGGCAAAACTATACACTTCATGGTAGACCTCTGGAGCAGCCCTGCCAGCTCAACATGTGTTTCCATTCCTTTGCTGTGTAGAAGAAAACACCCTGGTTGATGGGCGTGCTCCTGACCTGTGTGTTGCAACCCTGGGAGGGGGCTTTCCTTGTTTGTGTTGTGTGGCAAGGGTGCCTGCTAAGCTGCCGTGGGGTTACTTTGAGGAGCCCCTGTCAAAACTCTGTGGGTGTCACTTTTCTGTCCTTCAAAACCTGTCTTTGGAGATTTGGGGGCTGTGAGCATGGGGGGTGCTTGCCTTGCTTCCAGTGTCTGGCTGGGGTGGGGGGAATCTGCCCAAGTGAAATTTTCCTGTGAGTTTGGTGTCACTGGCTTGTTCCTGAGCAATTCCATAGATTCTTGTAACAGCAACTGTCTTTTTCAGAGAGAGCACTGAGGATACCTTTTTAGGGGTCCATAACTGGGATCCCAAAATGTAATCTGCCCCCAGCTTGGAGAGATGGCAGGGTGAGGTTCCTGGTATGTTTGGTGCATGTGGCTTGACAGGGATCCATTCTATACACTTTTGAACCTGCACCTGAGATTTTCCACAAAAGCACTTTCCTGGGGGAATCTTCTTGGGGGGGGGGCAAAACTCAGACCACCCCTAATTCCAATCTGCACATAACTTGGAAGGCATGTAGAGGAGAATCAGGGGAAGGTCCCCTGCAAGTGTGATGTATTTCGCTTGCACAGGATCTGTTCTATACACTCCTGGACCTCCTGGACCTCCTGGACCTGTGCCTGTCATTTTCCCAACAAGCACTTTCTTGGGGCCCCCTGTAAATCCAATCCTCACCAAACTTGAAGGGCAGGTATAGGAGACTCATCTGGAAATCCCCTGTGTTTTTGGTGTCTCTAGCATGCTGGGGGACGATTCTACCTTATCATGAATCAAACCGGTTCATTTGGTGCCTAAAAGTTTGTGACAGTTCATGGCTCATGATCCAAGCACGCCATGAAGTATGAACCAAAACAAACTGCATTTTCCTGGTTCATGCCTATCCCTACAGGACTCATTCTATTATATGGGAGTCACTGGGGAGGGTGTGGAAATATTTCCAAACTATGGGCTGGAAATGGGGCCCCAGGATTGGAGAAGGTGGATGGTCACTGGTTCATTGGGGCATTGTTAGTCATTTCTGCAACTCAGAGAGAGCCCCTGATTGATCAGGTTTTTTCTTCCACTCCATTCTTCTTGGGAAATAAAAACTGATAGGGCTGGCCAATGGATTCTTATGAATCCTTTGACTAATCAGGGACTCAGAGGGAGCTACAGGAACAGCTCTTTAACCAATAAACTAATGTAGTGGTATGAATGGAGACTGAACCTGGAACCTCCTACATGCAGACCAGGTGCTCTACCACTGAGCCATGGCCCCATCCTAAATGCTCTGTATACTGAGTTCTAGGGGAAATAAAGCTGAATCAGCTAATATGAAGACAAGACAGAACTCAAATGTCTGATAAAGCACAAGTTGAAAGGTATCAAAGAGATGTTAATTTTTATTGTACTTTTTCCTACCAGTCTAGATTATACTATATGTAATTCTGGCTTCAATATATTTATGTTACATCATATTATAACACTTTATGATTGTACAAAAGTTTTCTACATTCCCAAGTGGTCCTATAGCTATAAGTAGTTTCCAGAACAAAAAGAACTCCTGCGCCTAAGGTTGCCAGTCAATTTTGTTTGTTTTGTTAGCAACTGGCAGGAGTTATGACATGCAAAACAGGTATCACAGCAATGCCACACCATCAACTCTAGCACAAACCTGGAAGCGACATCAGAGTGTCAGCATGACACTCTAGGATTCCACCCAAACTCTTTGGTTTTAATATATAATCAACATGGTTTTACTATTATTGTTTTAGTGCATAACCAATATGATCCAGCTAAAATTAAGTAGTTCTATATTTAAGTGTATATTTAAGTGTATCTTCTCCACTGCAACCAATGGATCTGAAAAGTTCTAAACTTTGTCTCGGATCAGGCCAATATGATAAGGATAAGAACGAATGAAATTTAACCCAGCTAACTTAAATCTTTAATACTTATGATTTACAAATATTATTGGATTGCTGCTCCACAAATATAACTAAATGAAGAGATCATTTGCAGTTTTACATTGCTAATGTAATTAAAAGTGAAGGAATATTTACAAGAGCAAAATCTTCAGAAGGCTATGCTAGAAAAGAGAGAAAATGCTGCTTTGGCAGTTAAGGTTGCTTAGACATGCCAACACAGCAACAACAGTAGCATCCTAATATAAAGAAATTGCCCAGCCTTCCAACAAAACTTCCTGCAGGGAGAGCCAGAAAGCCACATGCTGCTATTATAAAAATACTTCCTTTTTGAAAAATAGTGAGATGAAGTAGCAATTACGAATAGCGGGGATGTCTTTGTGCAGCTGCATACTTGGCATTGTCTATTATGTCCATTTCTAAATGCACAGAAAATATAACAAGGTAAGGACAGTTGCTTCTGCATTGATACCGTTACTTGCAGCCAGTGGCCTGATACACCAACAGGGCTATTGTTCAGCATTTACTTCTTTTCTGTGTTGTCTTTTTAATATAGCTTGGAACTGTTCCAGTTTCCGATATCTAAAAAAAGAAATTACAAAATCAGATCATTTTACATTAATTTATTTACATCTAAACCATCACCTTTTTTCCTACTTGTTTTAGATTGCAGACATTAATTTACTCTAATGCAGTTTGGCCAAAGATCACATCTATTTGGCTGACACATGTAACAGGATAAAACCTGGTACAATTAAAGTTTTTTAGTCAGTATTTACTAGGGTTGCCAGATCTGGGTTGGAAAATACCTAAAGACTTTGGGGGTGGATCCAGGAGATGGCAGGGTTTGAGGAGGGGAGGGGCCTCAGCATAGTACAATGCCATAGAGTCCACCCTTCAAAGCAGCCATTTTCTCCAGGGGAGTTGATCTCTGTCAGCAGGAGATCAGTTGTAAAAGTGGGGGATCCCCAGGTCCCACCTGGAGGCTGGCAACCCTAGTATTTATTAATAATTATACTGAAGGATTGGCCTGTTGAACACCAGATGAACTGCTGCAAGAGATGAAACTATGTATTATAGAAACCTACAGTGTTCCCTCTAAGGTGAGTTAGTGTGAGCTAGCTCACAGTTTTTTAGCCTCTAGCTCACACATTTCTGACTTAGTTCAGGAAGAACGGCTCCAGGGCAAACTAATTTATGCAGTAGCCAAACTGCTGACTCACAATTTTAATGCCAGTAGCTCACAAGTAGATTTTTTGCTCACAAGACTCCACAGCTTAGAGGGAGCATTGGAAACCTACTGTTTTTATTATGTAGGTTTTAAATCTGTTAGGTGCACTGGTGGCCCTGATGGGGGCAGAAAGGCAGGGTATAAATTTTGCAGATAAATAAATATGCAACAAATAAGATGAAGGAAACAATTCCATCCAACCGCACCAGGTCATTCGGGTGTGCAAATTCTGTCTTTGATTTTGAAGAATGATTAGCACACATATACACACAAACACATACTCATCCCCCCCACATGTTATGAGATTTTTTAAATTTATTTATTTTGTTCTAGGTTCCATAAGCCTAGTGGATGGTTATTTTCTTTGTTGTTGTCTGGCATGGAATGTACCAGTCAGTTTTGACTGATTCCTGTCATGTTTTAAAACTGCAAATGGAAACCCATGCCTTCATATACGTATCTATTTCTTTCTTTGATTTTTTATCCTGTCCTTCTTGTCCTCTAAGTCACTCGGGACAACCTCCGCATTACCTTTACAACAATCCAGTGGTAGGAAAAGCTGGAGTATCTCAACTAACCCAGGGTTATCTATTGACCTTCAGTGCTAAGTGGGGATTTGAACCTGGATCTTTCCAGTCCTACCCCAAATCTCTAAGTGCTATGCCACACTAACTCTTTGTCACTCTACCATGCAATAGTTAACTCCATCTCTGAGAATGTATAGTTATCGCTGTACTTAGAAATGAAGATTCCTCTCATTGATAAAACTAAAGACTGGCTAACACATGATTTTTCTCATACACTGAGAGTTCCAAGCTATCCTTAGGAATGCGATGCCACAATGTTCACATGAAGAAACATAAGGATGAATTATGTAGAACAAAAACAAAACTGACAGCAGTTTTCATGACTGTAGCTGTTCTTTTATAGCCATGGCTACCAGGGGAATCACCACTGTATTTAACGTACTGTATGTTTTCATACTTACATTTCTCCATGTGACTGAGACCAAAGCATATGACTTGAATGGCATAATGTGCTCCCATGTACAAATATTCCTGTGTTAATCAGCTAAGGACATTGCCATGAATCAACCAGGTATGCCTTGATGTATTTATTTAAAACATTTCTATGCTACTGCACTTTTTACCCACCAATCCTTCTAAAGTAGCTTACAAAAACAAGAACCTAATTATAGCATAAAACAACACAAACCAATAACACGATGAAAACTGTTTAAAACTTGCAGAACCCCACCCCTCCAAAAGCTTAAAATTATGTTATTTCTACCAGTGAAATCATTTAAAAAACAGTATAATGTCAGAAGCAAAGCCAATGTCGACATTACAGTATTAGGCTAAGATGGTGCCTAATAATCCCAAATAAGAAATTCTAGCATACTGGTGCAGCCACAGGGGAAGGCCCTATGCCTTGGAAACACCTTGCATCCTAAGCAGAGTTACACCTTGCTGATCCCTTTAGCTTCAATTGACTTAGAAAAGTGTAGCACTCCTTAGGGTGACACTGCAAACCTTTGAAGGCTGGGGAACATGGAGTAGACCTCTTCTGGTGACCTCAGTGTACTATTTTTAAAATTTATATATTAAAAAAAGGATTTAAAAGTCAAGAAGACAAAGGAAAATGCATCAGCATAACCGTTACTTTGTGTAAGACATGGCTGATATCTGCTAACATCCAGGCAGCCAAAACATTTTTAATCATTCGAAATGTCACAAAACTGTTGAAATACAGGTCTGCACGGACTACCATACAACAGTCCTGTAAACCTCTGAGTACAGGTCAGACTTCTTCCAAGCTATTTAGAATGCTTATCCATTTATTTTGCTTTCTGTTATCATCCTATGATGTACACAGCTTCTGTCTTCCATGCTCAGTTAACTCAAATATTTAATGGAATCAGGAGTTAATTTTTCCAGAGGACATCTGTAGTTAAGGAGGTAACACTGCTTGATGGTGAATTAGCTAATTGATTACTGAAATTATGTCTCACATATAGCCCTGCACTATGATTTTCTTCTTCTCACTGTTGGAAACTTTTGATCTTCACCATACCAAAACACTTTCTGTTGCTTTTTAAAAATATCTATCCTCTATCTATCTCTATCTGTCTGTCTGTCTGTCTGTCTGTCTATCTATCTCTGTCTCTGTCTCTCTCTCCCCACAGGTTCATTGTAGTCCAGATTCCATGAAACATGATAGAGGATCCATTTCTGACATTGTGAAACTTTCCCACTGTCATGTTTAAAAGCTATATACAATAATAATATTCTTTTAGCCCCAATCATAATTTCTTTTTTTTTAATACAGCACTTGAAGAAAGAAAAGTACTATGTTATATATCTGCCAGTCACAATGAGTTTATGTCATGCTTTGATATATGTATAACTACCATTAGTTACTATGGAGTTTTAATACGTGAATTTAGTAGAGAATAATGCTAATGTGTCTCAAAGTGTAAGTGAAATGATTTCTCATGAATAGCATCCCATCATGGATCTTCATGCAGGATTTACTGTGCACCATTATACAGGTTTGTGGTTAAATAAAGGCTAAAGTATTTTGATTAATACTATATTCATATTAGTTTTACACTAGGCAAATACACAAAACTACTTTGGCAAATTCTGCATAAAGAGAGATAATTGCCATCACCTTCACAGTTTGTGAGCTTCAGGAGGCATCTTGCTGACTGTTTTTTGGCAACTGAATATTTAGCAATTTTAAGCACATCTATTCAGAATTCTCCTTGTGTCTAGTTAATGGGCCTTACTCCCAGGAAAGTATTCTTAGGATGGAACTTTTAGAAACCTAGGTTTGAGTAAGCAAGACCGTTACTGCTGGCAAAAAAAATGAGAAATCATCAGGTAGGACACTTAAATAGTATATTGTAGCTACATTTTTATTTGAAAATGATTGCAAACCATTAGAATAATTATTCATAAAATGGCCAAAAGTATTAATACTCAAAGTCCAGATTATAAGATTGACTAAGGCAACAATTTCTTGTAGTTTTACTTACAACAGATTGTATTGCTGAGTATATGAAGCTGCCTGACAGTGAGTCAGACCATTAGTCTATCTAGCCCAGTATACTATCTATTCTAGTGACTCCAGCATGGCACCTGTTGACAGATTTTCTGATGTCCACTTGCTTCTTCAGCAAAACATCTCCAAAACAGTCAGTCCTCACTTTCCTCTACCTCATTCCAGAAGGAAGTGCTTCTGAAGAATCCAGGGCACATGATTTTGTGTCTGCAGGGAACACCCTCAAAATAATGATTTATTTTGTGAATTTTTATAGTACAGTTAAATCATTCACTGAAATATAAGTTTCCTTTGCAGTGAGTCAGCATTGCTCTTAGATAAATTGTTATTAGTAACAAAAAGAAAAACACCTTCACATTGCCTTCTGGAATAGAATACTGATCGTTTACTGTATTCCCCATGTGAATTTTAAAATATTGATGTTCTGTAGCAACTACAGAAGAGCCTTGGGTTATTACAGCATGATCCACCCAGGTGTTACAAGTATGATAACTTTCCAAAATAACAAAGGGTATAACAGAACCTGATGTAGCTGAAGCCTCTTCAGGACTTCAAATGAAAGAATTCTAGAGAATGTATAAAGGAAAGCTTTATTAGGTCATCTTGCCCATCTTGCTGCTAGTGTGGAACTGTATATTAGAGCTTTACAACTTTACACTCTATTTTTATAGGTCTCCCTAGAGTGGTTTTTGATCTGCCCAGAGTAATAGAGGAGGGAAGTTTCTTTGCAGAATTTTATAACTGGAATACCCATCTTTTATTGACAAGAGTATCAAAAAAAGCCTTGAGAATCACTGCAAGGTTAGATGCTCCTAATGGATGTGGAATTTGGGCACAGCATTGTGTGGACTATTTAAACTAAGAATTATCAGTATTGGCAGAATGGATTTGCTTTCCCTTGTAAACACGATAGTATGATGACATCCTGTCCAAATAGAACACAAGATGCAAATATTTACAGGAACTGAACAATTTAAGAAGCAATTAAGAACCTCAAACCCTACAGTACTTCTCAAAATTCATTGTCCTGCAAGTGATAACTCAATTAGATTTACAAATTATAAATAGTGGTAAATAGAACAGCACTACAAATTATACCATTAAGGCTCATTTGCAGGGCTCAGTGTTAATAATCCAGTCAAGAGGATCATAGATGTAGAGCTGAGAGATGCAAATTTAGGACCTGCTGCATTCATGGACCATGTGGGGATGCTGGCAAAGACAGTGGCTTGGATCCAGTGGTGCATGAGTGGAAAGGAAAATGTATTTAATGCAGTTCCACTTGTGCACACAGCAGAGCAAGAGCTGCAGCATTGAGGGATGGACATGGGTCGAAAAAAAGGCATTTCAGAGTCCATGACAGCCCACAGACTGAACCCTGAACCGAACTGAATTAGCCTCACACAGACCGAACCAATCTGGCAAGGTCATGACATGGCAGAATGGAGGAGGGGAATCTCCTGGGAAGGGACTTCCCTTTCCTCTTTCTCCTGGGTGCAGTGAGCCATAGCCAGGAGAAATGAGGAAGGGAAGCCACTTTCTGGGAGATCCCCCCTTTTTCCTGGGCACAGTGAGCCACGGCCAGGAGAAAGGGGAAAGGGAAGCCCCTTCCTAGGAGATCCCCCCTTCTTCTGGTCATGGCAAACTGTGGCCAGGAGAAAGGGGGGTGGTCCCAGGAATGGACTTCATTTAATCCTCTGGTTTCGCTCCCCCCCCCCCAAAGCAGTGGGGAACAAAACTGAAGGCTGAGGTCTCCACCACTTAGCTGTTAGGTTTAAGTAGCCATTTAGCCCTTCGTTTTTGCTCCCCACTGTTTTGAAGGGGGGGCAAAACCAGAGGGTTAAACATGGAGGTGAAGCATCTCCCAGGGGGCATTTCACCCTCCTTTCTGCTGACCCAGCAGTCTCACATTCTCTGATGCAGCCCATTTAAAGGGGCACCATGAGGGAGCCTGAGACAGCTGAACCCATTGAGAGAGGCCAAAGAGCCCCAAAGAGCCAAACGGAACAGGCTGAAGTTTGGTAAATGCCTGGGGAACATGTCTTCCATGAAAATCACTTTCTGATCTCCAGACTGTCTGAAGTTCAACCCACATTTTGGCTTGTGAGCCGGTTTGTGCCCATCTCTAGCAGTAATCCATAGTACTTTAGTGCAACAAATATATATATATATATATATGCAGGGATCATTTCATAGAAAAAAAGGTGAAGGAGCTCATTAGCATAACTCATTAGCATAACTTATTTGCATATGCCACACCTCCTGACAGAGCAGGCATACTAGCATGCCTGGCTTCCCTGCCTGATCTTCTCCTGGTGTACCGCAACTGCAGGGCACCTGAAGAAGATCGAGCAGGGAACCCAGACATGGTTAAAATGGCTTTCTTTCCCTCCCTGATGCAGCTCAGATAGGGAAGGGAGGAGGAGGCATGCTTCCATGCCTCCCTGTCCCTTCCCCAGCCAGCGTGCCGTGGCGGGTAGGCTGGAGAAGCAAAGGGCAGGCATGCAAGCATGCCCGGGTTCCCTACTCTGGGCTTGTTACTCCCGGAATGCCGTTCCTGCTCATTCCCCCTTGAAATGACCTCTGTATATATGGCCAATGAGATGTACAGCAGATGAATCACATGATTTGATTTAATTTTGAGATTGTATCAGAAGAAAGACCTTACATTATGTATTACACACGTGGAAAGATAGCAGGGATGTAATAGCTTTCACTTAGCAAAGGTGAACAGCAAGGAGTCATTTTTGCACTTTTGCTTGTGCAAGGATTGTTGTTTTGTACAGTCTTCCAGCCCAGTACATCTTAATTCTCCTTCTATACCAGAAAATAAAAAGGAATCTTCTTTTCACAGTTGTTGTGACAAGAAACAAGTAAAAAAAAAGTAAAGCACTTTACAATAAACAGAACTGTTAAAGAATGGATTATGTCCAAATGCAACTATATCTTCTATTGATTTCAGTACTTCACAAACTTGAAAATGCTTAACTTGAATAACTTTTTAATTAAAACATGATCAGATGTGCAACAGTTTCATGATCCAAAATGGAAGTCTACCTCGACTGAATAACATCGAAGATATAAAAGATGAAGTAAAATAGCTTAAGAGATCTGTGCTGCTGTCTGAAGACTTTACTCTCTGTTCAGTAATGGTTAACTATAACAATGCCTGCCTAAAAGCATCACAGGAGAAATATAATATGATTTGTACAACATCTGACAATAGGCAGTTACAATGCTGGACAGGGTCTCCCGGGTTTCTTGTTTCTAACCCTAGGATCACTTCTCATGACCACACAACCTTCAGCTCATTTATTCTTTTAACCTTTTGGTCATTCACAGCTCAGCAGCCAACACAAATTCATCTTAATTCTGTTTAGATTATGGCCTTGAGTGACATCCTCTTGTGCTACAACTAATGCAAAGCAAGCCAGACTTTCTCAATTCATTTCCATGAATTCATGTCACACAGAACTCCTACGGAGTTAGCATTAATTATCACTGTTGCTGGCGATATCAGAAGGGAGGCCAAGGACTGAGTAAGTGTGGCAATTAAATTACTCGCCTTTGATGCTGCGTTTTCACAACAAAATGATGAGAAGCCTTGTTGCTCCATCCTTTTCTAATACTTTCTCAATTTTTCACTGTGGTTGATTCAAGTACATGGATGAATATAGGAAACTTTTATGTATTTAACTGCAGAAAGACACCATGTTCATTTGTTATCCTGTAATCTAATACTATCCAAATAATGCCAGTTAAGGGTTGTTCCATGCAATACATGCACATTGGGAAAGCTGCTGGAAATTGATGGACATTTTACATGCTTAGCCACATGTGTATCCAGTGCACTTTATGGAACAGCCTATGCTGGGGCTGGTCCACAGAATTCAAAATCTGGAATGTTTGGTAATATTTGTCTAAAATATTGCTATGCAGCCTTTCCACCCACCCCAGAGTCCCTAAGGCAGCAAACATTGGAGCATTCCAAATATTAAAATATAAATATATATAAACTAGGAATAAGGCCCGTTGTGGAAATAAATAAAACGGGCTCTAGAAAGAGGCTCTGGGAGAGTGCCCTGGCTTTGGGCACTCAGTGACAATTTGCTGTGGCAATCTCAGCAGGGTATAATGACAGAGTCTGCCATTTTCTCCAGAGGAACTGATGTTTGCTACCTGAAGAGCAGTAGTAATTTTGAGTGATCTCCAGCCCACCCCCAAGATTGGTAACAGTGGTTCCCCAGGAAGGAGCGGCTGGTTTGGAGGGTGGAGTCTATGGCATTGTACCTGTTTGAGGTCCCACCCTCCTCAACACTCACCCACTCCAGGTTCGACCCCTCAAATCTCCAGGAATTTCTCAACCTGGAGTTGATAACCCTATCTCCCAGCCAACCATCAACCTACCTTTAGTTTTCCATCTCCTCCCCTCTCCCTCCTAGAGAGCAGTTGTAATTTCGAGTGATCTCCAGCCCCCACCTGGAGATTGGCAACAATGGTTCCCCATCAGGGAATGGCTGGATTGGAGGGTGGAGTCTATGGCATCGTACCTGTCTGAGGTGCCACCCCTCCTCAAACCTCACCCTCTCCAGGCTCCATCCCTCAAATCTCCAGGAATTGCCCACCAGGAGTTGGCAACCTGATCAGGACTGGGCCCAATGAGTTTTCTCCCAAAGGCCAACATAGGTGTGGAAAGGGCCTTTTACTGACAGAGGAGAAGTACAGGTGCCAACTCTGATTAGGGAAATACCTGTAGATTTGGGGGGTGGATCCTGTAGAGGGCAGCATTTGGGGGGGGGTGGAAGGACTCAGCAGGGTATAATGCCATATAGTCTACCCTCCAAAGTAACCATTTTCTCCTGGGGAACTGATCTCTGTCATCTGGAGGTCAATTGTAACAGTGGGAGATCTCCAGGTCCCACCTGGAGATTGGCAACCCTAGGGGAAAGTCAGCCGCACAGTGGGGAGTTGAAGAAAATGGTTTGATGGTCGCTGGCCCACCTCGTTAGCCAGCCAGCCATGCTGAAGCTAAGCAGGAAAAAGAGCCTTTTTCCATTTATTCTGACAGGAAAGTGGCCACTGGGGAGGGGGTTATGGGCAGGGGAGGGGGTTATGCTGAAAGTCCTTTGTTTTTTTACTCACAGAACCAAGGTTGGTTGCCTACCAACAGGCACTGAGGGGGACAGTCCCTCACAGGAATCAAGAGAACTGTCTTCCTCAGGAGAGAGAGCTGTCTGCCAGTAAATCTGACATGCAAATCTGTCTGAAGGGGGAGTGGGTGGGGAAGAGGAGCAGACCCAGCACCCAGCCAATGGCACACAAGTACTCTTGAGTGGCGGCTGATGGGCCAATGGCTGAGGGAGGGAATTTTACAGCCAATGGGAGCACATGGAATCTTATGAAGCCAAAAGATAATTATTATAAGGAGAGATATTTAAACCAAGTAAATAAAATAAGAGGCAGTGTGGTGCAGTGCAAATTCTAGGGGATCAGGCTAGAATCTGGAGGACCCAGGTGCAAATCCCTACCCTGCCAAGCAAGCATGCTGGGTGACCTTGTGATAGTCACATACTCTCAGTTTAATTTACCTTACAGAGCTGTTGTGAGGATAACATATAGTATACAGAAACAATGGAAGCTGTATGAGATTTTGGCCTTGAACAGTGTTCAGAAGCTGCAATGCGTAGAGAATTCTGCAGCCAGAATGCTGACTTGAATGAGATGTAGAAATCACATCACTCCATGTTCCACCTACAGTGGCTCCCAGTTAGATTCCAGGGCCAATTCAATGTGCTGATATAAACTTTTGATGACCTGTATTGGGACCAACATACCTTTCACCCATATAAACTTACTGACCACTGCTGACATCTTCTGTTTCTTTGGGTGCCCTCACCATCTGAGGCTAGATGAGTGGCAACCTGAAAAGGACTTTCTTGGTCCTGGCCCCAATTTTTTGGAATTCCCTCCTTGGGGAGATCTATCGGACACCATCTATTGTTCTCTTCCACCGGCAGGTGAAGACTTATCTGTTTTGTTTGGCTTTCCCCCACTGATCCTCTTTCCTGTACACGTTGGTTTAACTGTGTATGTGTTCTGTTAACCTGTTTTTTATTTTTTTATACTACCATATTTACTTCTCCTTTTAGAAAGCCAAAAAGTTCCCTTCCTTTGAAATAAATATAGGAAACTTTTATTTATTTAACTACAGAAAGACACCATGTTCATTTGTTATCAACTTTGATATCAACCCCTCACCATCACTGCATAGCACTACTCAGCAGATTCCACAGAACCATCTGGAAATATGGAGGTGACACTTGTGCATGTGTGGTTATTGTTTTTTTTTAAAGTAAAGATAGCCTCTGTTTCACACAGAGATGTTTGCCGTAGGAGAGTTTATGGATAGAGAGGATAAGCAACAATTCATTTCATTCAACTGAAATGCCATGCCATTTCTGTGCAATTGTACGGCTTCTGCTTAGGATAGAGTTTCTGTCAGACACTCTAATTCACCAACTTTCTATGCATTGAACAAAATAATTGAAATAATTGGCATGACCTACCCAACAACCATTTTTTTAAAAAAAAATCATTTTCCTTTGAGTTGAATCTTGTTTTTATTAAATATTCTTAAGCCTCTCATACTTTGTTCATGCATGATGGAAGGTAGTTTGGGGAATTGTTGGAGGAGGATTTTTCACTTCTAAGAAAATTGACTTCAGTACATTGGTCTCTGTGTTTTACTTGATTAGATTTCAATTTTATATTACTCTTTTCATCATGTTCTCTCATTAAATAAATTTGAGTGTATAGTTGTCACATCAGAATGTTTTTGTTACTTTTTTATTGACCCTTTCATTTTCTGTACCCATGAAAGGACCCAAAATTGGGCTTCTGTCATTATCCACTACATGTAACAACTACATCATTTCAGTCATTTTCACAGGGATTCATGCCTGAATGATTTTCAACAGAATGTCCAACAGACTAGTGTCTGCTACAGCTCCCCCCCACACACACACACACACATTTGTGCCTTGGTTCAAAAAGTGTTTGCTAAATGATCTACATACTCTATGCTTCTGATGAAGCAGGTTGTGTTTTCAAATATATATATGCCAAAATGAAATCTAGTTCTAAGGTTTACCTCCAGTTTACTTTTGGTGTATTATATGAATAACCCACTCTCAGTCCACTTTCAATGCACTTTAGTGATTGTTTGCAAGTGGTTTTCCCCATTTCACAAAATAAAATCCAGTTGCAAAGTGCACTGAAAGTGGATTGAAAGTGCATTATTCAATATGTGCGAAACTACCCCTAGATAGGGTTCCTCTAACCCTAACAATAGATAGCTGTAAGCATAATAGGGCCTACTGTTTACCAAGACTGCAGTTATGTGGCTATCACTTCACAAGAGCATCTTCCTGTCTGTCTACAAAACATGGTTTTGCAGAAAAAGCTGTTGTGGGTTTTTTTTGCATACGCTAAAACACACATCCAGTGTTCAGCTCATTGACCAACTAGACTCAGCAGCGGAGTAAATGGCAGATCACCAAACAGGCATCCAGCACCCACACAGACTGTCATCTTCAAAGCAGAAATGCAGGCAAGGAAGCATGCTGATTGCAACCCAATCTTGCAGGCCCTGTGGAGCAACCCAAAGTGAGTTATAAGTAGTTTATGCTGGACCACCAAAAATAAATGAGATAATAGCAGCAGCATGCATGTTTCAGTGGGCTGGAACAATCCTACATGGGATTCTCTTGCTATGCGCTCTGTCCATTTTAGCAGACAGTCTTGTGGCACCTTAAAGACAATAAATTAATTGCAGTATAAACTTTTGTGAATCAGAGCTCATTTTGTAAGATGCCCACTTCTTCCAAGTCTTAGTTATTTTGGCTACAGTGACAGACATGCTGCCAGCCCTCTGAATTTTGTGTATTTTATAAGATGACTCTTGTGTGCAGCTTTGATAAAACTGAAATTTAGAATATGCATTGTGAGTTGGAACCAGCCAGCCAGCCCGCCAGCCTGCCTGCCTGCTTGCTTGCTTTTTCATTCATTCATTAATTCATTCATTCATTCATTCACTCACTCATTCATTCATTCATTGGATTTCTACCCAGCCCTTCCTGCTGACAAAGGCTCAGTGCGGCTTACATAAAAAATTTAAAAACAGAATCCTGTCCTTATATATAATTGAATTTTGGTCACCAACATTCTATGCTTGCCACAATTGATTGGGCACAAGAACTGGCAGTCAAAAGACGCTGGCCAGGGCTGACTGGCTGCTTGGCAGAGTCCCGCCCACATCAGCCCCGGCCAGTGTCTTCGGCTCAGTCTGCTCCGGTCCTCTGATAGGAGAGGACCATCTGCAGAGTAAGCAGGTGAGAGAAGGCCATTCTGCCCCCCCACCGTCCTCTGGGCCTTCTCAGGGCGCAGGAGGCCCAGAGAAGCCTGTTCTGTTCCCCCCCAACCATCCTCTCTGCCTTCTCAGGGACCAGTAGGCCCAGAGAAGCCCATTCCGCCCCCTCACACACCATCCTCTGGGCCTTCTCAGGGCCCAGTAGGCCCAGAGAAGTCTGTTCTGCACCCCCCCACCATCCTCTGGGTCTTCTCAGGGCACAGTAGGCCTAGACAAGCCCGTTCTGCCTCCCAAAAAACCATCCTCTGGGCCTTCTCAGGGCCCAGTAGGCCCAGAGAAGCCTGTTCTGCCCCCCACACACACACACCATCCTCTGGGCCTTCTGAGGGCCCAGTAGGCCCAGAGAAGCCCGTTCCGCCCCCCATCATCCTCTGGACCTTCTATGGACCCAGTAGGCCCAGAGAAGCCCGTTCTGCCCCCCACACCATCCTCTGGGCCTTCTATAGGCCCAGTAGGCACAGAGAAGCCCGTTCCAGCCCTCTTTCCTTCCTTTCCCCCTTTCCTTTCTTCCTCTCTCCTTCTTTCTTTCACTCTCCCCCTTCTTCCTTCCTTCCTTCCTTCCTCCAATCCTCCCTCCCTTCCACCCTCCCCCCTTCCTTTCTAGGGCCCATTGTCTTTCTCCACAACGGGTTTTGCTTCCTAGTAAAAACATATAACAAACATATAACAAATTCTGAAGTGCTATATATATATTGCATATCAGGCAGCAAACAGCAGTTTCTGAATATTATCTTTCACAGGTGTCAGTCAATAGTAATAATAACCGATGGTACAGAAATTCCAGGGTATGGCTCTGCTTTTAAGTTATTTATTTATTTATTATTAGATTTATACCCCACCCTCCCAGCAAAGCAGGCTCAGTTAAGATGTTATATGTGGCTCTCATGTAAATGCCTGGTGGAAGAGCTCCATCTTGCAGGCCCTGCAGGCACTGTGGAATTGTAATAAATTCCGCAGGGCCCTGATGTCTTCGGGGAGCTCATTCCACCAGTGTGGAGCTGCCACTGAAAAGGCCCTAGCCCTGGTGGTGACCAGTTTGGCTTTTTTTAGGAACAGGGGGAGTGAGGATTCTTTATGTCCCTGAAAGCAGTACTCCCTGGGATACATGTGGGGAAAGGCAGTCCCTCAGGTATGTTGGCCCATGACCATATAGGGCTTTATAGGTAAGATCAGCACCTTGAAGCAAACTCGGTGTGCTATAGGCAGCCAGTGCAGTGCTTTCAGTGCAGGCTGGATGTGTTCTCACAGAGGGAGATCCAACAACAGCCTGGCTGCCACATTCTGCACCAGCTGCAGCTTCTGGGTTTGGGACAAGGGCAGCCCCATGTAGACAGCATTAGTAGCCCATTCTTAAGGTGACAATTGCATTTATTACCATTGGCAAATTGCTTTTGAGGAAGTGAACCAACTGCCTAGTCAGCCAAGGGTGATAAAAGGCTGACCTGGTAGTGGTTGCTACTTGGGCCTCCATCATTAAGGAGGCACCCAAGAAAACTCACAAACTCCTAACCTGCAGCGATGGCCCCTTCGAAGGTCAGGAGTGAGATCCCTAACCCCGGACCATTGCAACCCCAGACCATTGCAACCCCCGGACCATTGCAACAGATTCAGTTTCAGCTGGCTCAGTGTAAGCCATCTAGCCACAGCTTGTAACGCCACCCAGCAGCAGGTATAACTGGGTGTCATCAACATACTGGTGGCAACCCAGTCCATGACTCTGAGCAATCTGGGCAAGGGGACACATATAGATGTTAAATAACATCGGGGATAGGACTGCCCCTTGGGTCACTCTGCAAACCAGTGGATGCCTTTGGGACAGCTCTTTGTCAAGCATTACCCTTTGTCCCCAGCCCTGGGAAAAGGAGGCCAGCCATTGTAAGGCAGGCCACTGAATTCCAGCACTGGCAAGGCAGTGGATCAGTACCTGATGGTTGACCATATCAAATGCAGCCAACAGGTCTAACAACAACAGCACCACCATTCCTCCTCGATCCAGACGTCTTCGGATGTCATCTGTGAGGGTGACCAGTACCATCTCCGTGCCATGGCCTGGGTGAAAGTTGGACTGGGAGGGATCTAATATGGAAGCATCATCCAGAAAGCTATGCAACTGACTCGCCACTGCTCTCTCAATTATTTTGCCCAAATAGGGCAGATTGAAGACCAACCGATAGTTTTCCAATTCTGTCGAGTCCAAGGACAGCTTCTTTAAGAGAAGGCAAACCACCGCATCCTGAAGAGCCTTCAGGAAAGTCCCTTCAACAAGGGACCTGTTGACAATCTCCTAGAGGGGACTTCACAACTTATCATGGCTAGCCTTAATCAGCCATGATGGGCATGGGTCAAGGCTGCAGGTGGTGGGACATACAGTTGTGAGCATTTTGTAAATTTCCTCTAGGCTGAGCTGACTGAACCAATCCATAACCAGACTAGAAGATGTGCATGGAGCCTTAAGTTCACTCACTGTTTCAACTGTGGCCAGAAGGTTGCAGCAGAGCAACAAGAGTCTATCTGTGAAAAAGTTCACAAAAGCCTCACAGCGATGTCCAATTTCCTAACATTTGGTCTGCTCTGAGGCAGAGTGATCAAGGACCGAATCATTCTAAATAATTGGGCCAGGCGTGAACTCGCAGATGCAATCATGGTCACAGAGTATTCTCTCTTAGCAGCCTTGGCTGCCATCTCATAGGTTCTCATAAATGCCCCTATAGGATGTTCTTGTCGCTTTCTTGTGGGCACACTGTCACTGTCTCTCTAGCCATCTTAGCCTCCACTTCATCAGCCACAACTCTGGGTGTACCATAGAGCCAGTCTAGAGCAGGGGTGCAGAGGGCATCGGGGGGTGATCTCATCAATGGTTGCAGACAGTCGGTTATACCAGTCCTCTGCAGGCTCATCCAACAAGCTGCCAGGGGACATAGGATCCCACAGAGCCATCTGAAGCTGGATGGGGTCCATTCGTCTCCACAGGCAAGCTAAAATGCACTTTCCACCCAAACAGGGTTGGAGTGGGACATTCACACGGGCCTTCAGGGCATAGTGGTCCAACCATGGCACCACCATGGCAATGAGCCACCGTACCTCCAGCTGCAAAGATCAGATCCAGAGTGTGTGCCGCCCAGTTAGTGGAAGCCATTTTACTCAATATCACTCACAGCCTCTTTCCCATGTGGTTTTGTTGATGCAGGTCCCATGATCCCTGCATAACTTTTTTTGCAGTGGAATGTAACTCTACCCTACATTTTGTACCAGTGGAAAAATTAGCTGGATCGTGGCCTATATATCCATAATTACTAGCATCCGAGCATCTAGTCATGCCCCTTGTCATGACTAGTCATGGCCCTTAAGTCATCACTTAAATCTTTTGTTTCATGAAATATTCAGTAAAAGAAGGCATTGTTCTCAATATCAGTGTCAATTTCTTTAAAATCTTGCATTCTTTAGCTTTAAAATTGCTAGCTAAAATGTGCCCACACTTTTCAGTTATCTGTCGCTGTATACCATCAATAAGAAGGAGCTTCATGAAGTTATTATAATGAGATGAATTCAGCCAAAGCAGTTCAGCAAGCAAAGTTTTACAAAACATGATTCAAATTAATAGTTCTTTATAAAAGAATGCTTTTCTTTAAACCTTTCATGAATAGGACACTTCTGGTTTGCTATTGTTACTGAGTTAGGATCGTGGTTTTAGTTCATTGAGGTTTTGTTATTGACTTTAGTGGAATTCAGAGTGGGCCTTTTTATATCTCAAGATATTGTGTTTTCTAGAATGTGTATTTGATTCAGTTTTCAGCCTTTTCTTTTCAATGGGGCATTTTTGCCATGTGTAGAAAAAGGAATTTGAGGAAGGTATTGTTAATAAAGAAAAGAGTGAAAGAGTCACTTCACACTTGAGCGAACTTCTTAACCACTGCCTCATAGCAACTTATTATATACTTATAAAATGCAATTACAGTACCTGAATGATTTTTATAAAAAAAGGAGGAGGCAGGCCTAACTGGGAGCAAAATTGTATTCAACCTCACAAATAGTGCCACTGGTATACTTGGGTCAAGTAAAACTCACTACGTAACTTGTCAAGCAGGACAATTATTTAACCACATATGTATGAATTGACTGGACATTTATTTAACCACATATGTATGAATTGACTGGATTTGGCATCCTTGGTAAGAGTTGCTCAGTTAATGGAATCATCCAAAGGACAGCAACTAAGCCCCATGGCAGCAAAACTCAGGGTCAGCTAAATGCAATGGCAGCCAGAGGGCCAACCTCTGGCTACCGGTGCCATTTGATCTTGATCAGGCCCATAGTGGCTACAAAGCGATCTTGTCCCCTCCCTCTGTGGCTTTTAAAGAGCTGAAACTGCTGTGTAGTCAATAGAGGAGCCAGAAATGGAGAATATTGTAAGCTTAGTTGGCACTCCCACCCATTGAACTCAATGAAAGTAAAAATTAAAGTCTACCCACCTGGTCTCCCCTCACATCTACACATCCACAGCTGTAACTAAGATACCAACTAAGTCTGTAGCAAATCTCATCACACCTGAGGAGCATATAAATCCTAGTCAAGACACCTGTATCTCAGATGACAGAGCATTCAGCCATCTGTGTCATGCACAGTTCAAGCATACAGTTCTAAGTGATGTGTACTTTAAAGAAAGGCACTTTGAACAAATAGTGTGGTAGGAGAACAAATGTTGTTAGCCAGCTGCATGTAAGTCTTAAACTAGGAACGTAATTCATACTGATAATAGTTGGTGCCGTCAAGTCACTAGTGAACCATGGGAACCCCAGGACCATGGGGTTTTCAAGGCAAAGAGATGGGCAGAGAGGTAGTTTGCAATTGTCTTCCTCTGCATAGCAAACCCTGTCTTCTTTGATGGTTTCCCATGGCTTCCAAAATCTGGTAAGACTGGTGTCAGAGCTACTCAGGCTGCTATAATGCATGCTAAGTCTGCATTTTTCTTCAGTCTATCCTACCATAGTATATATAGCTGCTTTTGCCGTCAGAGCCAATGGAGGATTACACAGTCCCCATGCAATGTTCCCTCTAAGCTGTGAAGTGTTGTGAGCAAAAATTCTACTTTGTGAGCTACTAGCATTAAAGTTGTGCGTAAGCCTACATTTTACTATCGTGTAAATTAGTCTTTAGAAGATTTATTACCATAACCTTGTAGAAATAATGGGGGCTTGCTGGCTTTGTAGAGTATTTAAACAAATAAATACTATATGGAACATTTACACAGTGAGTGGTATAAACACAGGAAAAAGGACACGGCATTCCAGCCACTCCATCTGTGGAGCATAACAGTGTTGTAGAGTAGGAAACACTTTGTCACGACGGAGCCAGTGGGGCAAAGGCAGAGAGTGAGAGTTCAAAGTCCAGTCCGAGGGTCAAAGCCAGAAAGAGCAGGATACCGAAGTGTCAAAGTCCCAATACACAAAAACAAATGCGTAGTCAAGGTTTTACCAAAGGTCTGAGTCCAGTTTGCTGAGAGTCAGAGTTGAGGCGCAGAGCCAGAGGTCAAGAGACAGGAGAATGCCAAAACATGGACTGGAGTCAGGAACCAGGAAGTCAACCAATAGCAGAATCCCAGGAACTGAGAGATGCAAGATCCAAGGTACAAAGCCTTTGGTCCAAAAATACTAGTTTGCCAGCATGAATTGGGGATTCCAGAGAGCCGCCTTAAAAGCCTGTTCTGCTTGTTAGCTAATTACCAGCTGCTTTCAGAGTCCCGGCTCCTGTCAATACTCCAGACTTAGAGAATGCCGACCTCGCATGCGTGCCTCTTTGTGTCGCATTGCCAAGTCCCGGTGTCTTAGATCTCTCAGCCTAGTTACAGCTGGAGGAGAATCAGGAGGTATGGTGCCCATGCTTGGCTCTGCAGGAGTGGCTCCAGGTGTGAATTCCCCTGTTAACTGATGCTCATCTTCTGCAGAACTTAGGTTAGTTCTTTCCAAGGGTGCAGGGAGCTCGTTCTCAGGCATTAAAGGTGCAGAATCCCCAGGATCAGGGTCCACAGAATCGGGCTGCATGGTGGGCATGACACACCCTGCATTAAAGGAGGGATGGTGGTGATGTAACTATTTGTGTAACTTCTAGTAAAGCTCTCAGTAAGTGTTTTATGATCCCCCCCCAAGATGTACTAAAACAGATGATAGAATTGCCTACTGGGGACAATGGGAGATGCTGGCATGCCCGTAGGATATAATGGGAGCCAGGAATGCCAACTGACTTGCATTGGTCCATTGTAGGGTTGACAAACCCCCACCAGTGTCAGGGAACCCCTTCTTTCACAGGGCACTTTGTTTCCACCAGCGGGCTGGCTGGCAGGGGGGAAATCCTGCCCTCAGCTGGTCAAAAGGCAACATGATGACATTGCCTGGAAGTGCTGTTATCACATCACCGATGTCACGCAGCAATGTTCTAGTTTTTGGGCAAAACTATGGTAAAATCAGTAAGAAATCAGTAGGATACAGCCCTGTCTCTTCCTCATGTTTTGCATCTGCATAGTTTACAGCTGGCCAAAATATGAGCTTTGCCTTAGCTGACGTTTCCTCCATGGTGGGATTTAAAGCCCTCACTACTTTTTTTAGGGTTGCTTTTTCTCAGTGCGCTATTGCAAAGGTGACAGGAATGCATTCTATGAATATTCTGTGGGGTGATTCTGATTCACCTATAAACAGTTTTCTTCTGATGAAGCCCTGTGTTGTGTGACCTGACTAAGGAGCCTGACAAAGTGTCAGGAATCATCATTCTCTTGACCCGCATCTCTCAATCCCAAGATGAGTGGCAGTGAGGAAGAAAATCCCAGCCACAACTGTGGAAACAGTCCCTACAACTTCTGTGCCAACCACCGTGCCAACTACCCTTCCACTTGAGGAGGAAAATGACTTCTACAAGCCTTTCTGGGAACCCTTTGGTGGGGTGAAAGGGCAGGTGATTTCATGGCTGAAGGGACCGTGTTGGGGAAAGTTTCTCATGGATACCCAAGAGACCTGGACGCTCACCCTGGGACTGCATCAGGAAAGCCGATATGACCAGTCTTTTTGAGGACTGAGTTATGAGCTGGAGGCTGGAGCCATCCTTCGGGAAACTGCAGAGACCAAGGGGTTTGTAGACACCCACTTAGAGCTGCTGGAACATGGCCAGGATCAACTCATGCAAATGGTCGAAGAATCGTTCCAAAATCTGCCAGGAATCATAATGGATGTGGTGCAGTGCGAACTCCAGCTCCAGCTGCCAATGCAACTGGCACAGCCACTCCTGCGGCAGCTAGTACCAGCCCCTCCACCCCCCGGCAGTCTGCCATCCCACCCTTGCCACCTCCTGGGAATTGGGTACCGGGGCAGCGGCCCTGTGAGGCACACCAGCCGACAGAACGACTGGATGCAATGTTCAATGGGACACCTGAATAGTTAGCATTTTTTGTGGTCTGAGTGGAGAAGTTCATCCTCAATTGATCCCATCTGTTCCCTGACGAGAAGCGCATTGTGGATTACATTGCATCCTGGCTGCAGGAGGGGGCTGTCAATTGGTATGTGAGTCTTCACAATGAAGATGTCCCGGAACACCGGGCAGTGGATGCTTTCATGTGGGCCCTTCAGGCTCAATATGAAGACCTGAATGCCAGTGAATATGCCCAAGCTTTCCTGCATACCTTTAAGCAAGGGAAGAAGTCAGTGCGGGAGTACTCAGAGGAGTTCAGGCGGCAAGCTGCAAAGATCCAAGGGTGGCCTGGTCTACACCCAGAGATCTGTGAGACAGTCTTGCACAGCGTCCAACCTGTGTCCCTGAATGCATGGATGAAAGAGGCCACTGATGTTGAGACCTGGCTGAGAACCATCCGCATCAACAGTGCAGCCACCCTGGGTAAGAGTGTACTGTTGATGCCAAAACCTAGGGTGCTACCGAAGCAGAAGGAAGGGATGTGTGAGCAATGGATGAAACAAGGGCTTTGCCTGAGATGTGGTGAAGCCAGTCATTTCACGGCTGCATGCCTGGAATTGGGACCATCAGGGAACCCAAGGAAGGGCCCGGAGAAGAAGCGAGCCGACACCCCAGCAAAGAAGCCAACCGCCCACCCCAAAACTCAGCATGCCCTGCAACCCGGCATCCCCAAGGGGGAGACAGAGTCATCCAGCGAGTAGAGATCCAGCCAGTGGGAAAAGGACAGGACCTGCTGTGAGTAGTGCTGAACAGCAGGTCCCAACCCCAGAGCCGCAGAAAATTGTGAGCAGCTACCCCCCTCTTTTTTGTGACTGTAACTATCATGAACCCCAATTTAGGGACCCACGTGCATGTGTGGGGTCTAATTGACTCAGGGTGTGGATGGGATCTGATCAACCCCTCACTTGTTATGGGACTTGGGGCCAAGGTTGTTAAACTCCCAGAACCCATGGTGTTTACCCAGATGGATGGGTCAGCCATGAAAGACCCTTACAAATACGAGACTGTACCTTTATGAATGGAGGCAGGAAGGCATTCGGAGCACTGACCCTTCATCATCACTGTGGCAGCTCATTTCTTGTTGGTACTGGGTAACCCGTGGCTCCATGACCATGACCCCTATATTTTGTGGGATGAGGGCATAGTCTGATTTATCTCACCCAGGTGTCACACACATGAATGGGATGGGGCATGGGGGATTCCCTCTTCCGACGAAACAGTGTGGGTGTGTCTTGCTAGCAAAGAGCTGAATGCTATTCCTCTGGAGTACCAGGACTTAGCATGGGTGTTTGAGGAAGAAGAGGCAGATGAGTTGCCACCTCACAGACACTTGGACTGTGCCATTGAATTGTTACCAGGGCAGAAATTACCCAAGGGGAAGCTATATGCGATGAGCCTGAGTGAAAAGGAGGAGCTGCGTAAGTTCATCGATAAAAACCTTGCCAGAGGTTTCATTTGGCCCACTTCCTCCCCGTTTGCCACCCCTGTGTTGTTCCACAAAAAGAAAGACGGGGGGTTGAGACTGTGCATAGACTATAGGGGTTTGAATGCAGTGTCTACTACTAGCGCCTACTTCCTCCCCCTGATAAAAGACCTCTTAGCTGAGGTTGCAAAGGGGAAAATCTACTCCAAGCTCGACCTCTGTGATGCCTATTTCCGGGTCTGGATAAAGGAGGGGGATGAATACAAAACAGCGTTTAATACCCCGTTAGGTCAGTTTGAATACCAGGTGATGCCCTTTGGGCTTCAGGGGGCTCCTGGGGCCTTCATGAACCTGATCAATGAAGTATTGCACAAGTACCTGTTCAAGGGTGTTCTGGGTGGAGACAACTCCAGGCATTCTTAGGATCTGCCAATTTTTACAGAGCATTTCTTGCTAACTTTGCCCAGATGAGCCTATTGCTCATGGATCTATTAAAGATGAAAGGGAAGGGTCCTGAGAGTACGTGGCCACCCATAGTGACATCTGACATGCCCACTTGAACAATATTTTTTTTGAGTTCATTTGGGTGTGCTAGCACAGGTTCGAATGTGAACAGAGCTATGGGTGGTGCCATCTTGCAGGAGGATGGGAAAATGCACCCCCTTGCATATGTCTCCCGAAAATTTACTGATAGTGAACGCAATTGGTCAGTTTGGGACAAGGAGGAGGGAGCTATTAAGTTAGCACTCTCTACGTGGTGGCACTGGCTGGAGGGTGCCAGGGTGCTGTTTGAAGTGTGGACTGACCATAAAAACCTTGAGGTACTCAGAACGCCCTGCAATCTCAATGTGAAACAGCTTAGATGGGCGGATTTCTTCTCTAAGTTCAATTTCACGCTCCACCATTTCCCGGGCAAAGCTAATTCCTTGGTGGATGCATCATCCCGCCTCCCACAGCATGACAGCCACAGGGAGGAGGTTCTTGACTTGATGTTTACACCCTCCCAGTTGGGAGGGGCGGTCGTGATGCGCAGCCAAATGACAGCCCAGCCCCTAATGGATGCTGAATCTTGGGAATTGAAGTTCGCCTCTGCCGTCTCCGACAGTGATCAGCTGGACCTACAAAAAGAGGGGGAGGGGGAGGAGTGGGCAAACAGCTATTGGTACCCTGGCCATAAACTGTTTGTGCCTTTGGCTTTGCAGGGTGAAATCATGTTAACAGTACACAGCAACAAACTGGTGGGACACCTGGGGTTTGAGAAATCCCTGCATTTATTACAACACCAATTCTGGTGACCAGGGATGAGGAAGGGCCTCTCACTGTTTGTCCAGTCATGCCAAACCTGCATCACGGGCAAGCCGAGGCCCAGGAAATTGCCAGGACTTCTACAACCCCTACCTATGCCCAGTAGACTGTGGGAAGTAATCTCAATGGACTTTATCATGGACTTGCCTCCAAGTCGGGGAAATACTATTATCTGGGTTGTAGTGGATCTGTTTTCGAAGCAGGCCACTTCATCTCATTTAAGTCCCTGCCAACCGCATGAGTACTGGCCAAAGCATTTATTCAGCAGGTGTTTCAACTGCATACACTACCCCAGAAGATAATTTCTGACCGGGGCTCACAATTTGTTTCCAAGTTTTGGGGTGAACTGATGCATCTCATGGGAATGGAATGGGGTTTGAGCAGTGCTTATCACCCTGAGACTGATGGCCAGATGAAACAGGTCAATCAAACCCTTGAGCAGTACCTCCATTGTTTCACTAGCTTTCAACAAGACGATTGGGAGGGACTCCTCCCCCTAGCAGAGTTTTGTTACAATAATATGTGCCATTCCTCCATGGGGTCTCCCTGTTTATGGCAGTTTATGGCTACAAGACACCACCTCTCCTGTTCCTGTCTGATGCGGCCCTGCGAGAGGGAGAGGTGGGGGACTGGTGTAAACGGTTGCAGGCAGCCTGGCTGCTTTTGTGCAAAGCATTAGATGGGGCTAAACAGGCCTACAAACTTCAGGCTGACAAGAAACACACCATGGGCTGGGACATCTAGCCTGATGACTTGGTTTATGTGTCTACGAAGAACATCAAGGGACTCCAGCCTAGCCAGAAGCTGCATTGGAAATTTGTGGGCCCATTCCCAGTAAAATGGAAAATAAATGAGGTGACTGTGGAACTTGAATTGCCAAAGACTTTGAAACATTTGCACCCTGTTTTCCATTTCAGATTACTTCGCTGGGATCCTGGACCTAATGCTTGGTGACCTCAGCATGCACAGCCACCCCCTCTGATGGTGCAAGGCAAACTGCATTACAAAGTTGCTGACATTTTAGACTCTAAGCTTAGACAAAACAAATTATTCTACTTGGTTGAATGGGTGGACTTTGGGCCACAACACAGGGAGTGCATGGAAGTGGATCACATCGGCCCCAGAGTGTACCATTCTTCAGCTAAGGGAACTTATTTGGAATATTGTATACTACATTTTAGGAAAGATTCAAGGTACGATTGCAAGGGTGATAAGGCAGAAATATTTTCAGATATTGAAACACGTAGGAGAATAATTCATTCTATCTTCCAAAAAAGGACAAGAAGCAGTATTTAAGCTATAGGAAGATACATTTTGGTTTAATAATGGGAAACACCTCCTAAGTGTAAGAACGGCTTACCAATATAAAAAGTAGTGTAGACATTTCAAAAAGGGCTGGGCAAGAATCCACAGAAATGATTTTTAGTATGAATGGTATGACTGAGGTTGTTAGCAATAAATGGCTCAGTAGGTTTCTTCCAAACAAATAGATCTGTATTTAGATTGTCATATTAAATTTAATGCAATCTCATGTTGAAATTGAAAATTAGCACCAGTCTTGCAAGATTACACCTCTGCTCAACCCCCCCTCAAAAAAAACCCATTCCCCATATGCTTAATGGGAGAAGCAGAAGTAACAAAAACACAGTTTATTTCCCCCCCACTAAATTGTCTATCTGGCTTTCACTGAAGAAGGATCCAAAGCTGGACTGCAGGGGAAAGCTGCTGTTTTCTCTTTGAAGCACCATCGGTAGCTCTCCTTCAGGCAGTGCTTCAAAGCCAAGCTATTTTTTCCCCCTCAAAGCTCAATTGTAGGAGTCAGTAGCACCCTAGAAGGGGCCAGATTGCTTTTAATTGCATCCCTACTTTAAAGGATCCCAGCTGTTAGGAAAGGACAGAGAGACCGAATGTGTAGGGGTGACACAGATAAAGATATCTAAGAGAAAGAAAGAGATTTAAATGCTCACTTGATGCTGTAAACATTTAATTTCTTTTTTTAAAAAAAATGTCTATTGCTTCCAATCTGATATTACAAAATTGCAAATGTAGTCATTGACGATGCAGAATCAAATTGATGCTTGCAACCATGGCTTCAGTCCAGACTTCAGGTAGGAGTCATGATTGCCTTAAGTACATGAAGTGTGAACAAGTCTCATGCATTTAAAACTCCCTTTTACACACTTTGGAAAAACATAACCTAATAACCAGCATTTTCAGGTGTATATGGATGACATATCTGTCATTCATACAAGTCAACACCAGTGTATCCATAACAAACAGGATTAATGTGTAAACTAAGCTTTTCTAAGCCAACGTCACAATGTCTTTAGCTGATGAAGCATTTGAAGCAATTTTCCATTGTCGCTTTCCAAGTGCCATTGCACTCCAAGGGCCATTGATAGTTACACAATGAGATCTGTGCCAATTCGGCATGCTGTTAGGTCTCACCAAGGCTGAACTTGACCCTATATGCTTTTACTGAATTTAGGAGGCCTGAAGCCCAGAATACCTTCCTGTTTTGTAACATTTCTCAATAAAAAAAGAGTCAAGTGGCACCTTATATGCTAACAAAATCTATTCAGGAATAATTTTTCATGAGTCAGCACTTCATCAGGTATATGAAGAATTCATCTGTTATGTAGAACTACTTGCACTCAAACCTATAGACAACCAAAATTTGTGTTGGGGCGTGTTACAAAGAGAAGCTAGTTTAAAACAGTATCCAATTAAAAGAGTCATCAATCTACTCAGAGTGGATGAAGACCACTCTCTGTTGATAGATAAGTCAAACTATAAATTAGGCCTAGTACATAACCATGCTATGTATTTTGGACTGCATGATCCAGTAACTGCAGTTTTAAGTTGTGGTGTCTGTGTGAGATGGTGGCAGGATGGGTTCCTCTGGCTCTTCTGGGACACAGTCCCTGATTCCATAGTCCTCCGCGGTCTCGGGATCGGAGTTTAGGAGGCGGCACCACCGTTGGTCCATATGTCTTTTGCACAGCTACCTGTCCTCACAAGACACTTCATATGAGTGTGGACTGTGACCTGAACTATTTTGGCAGGGATCCAGGCAGGACCCCCTGTGTAGTTTCTTGCATACACCAGGTCCCCAGGAAAGAAACCTCTGGTGGCTGCCTGGTCCTGGGTTGTTGCGTTGTGTTCCGGGGCTCGGTCGGGGTGGAGGCAATCTAACCTGGTGGTTAGATGTCGGCCCATGAGGAGCTCTGCAGGCGATTTCCCAGTGGTGGTGTGGGGTGTCATCTACTGGCCGAACAGGAACCTGGCCAGCTTATACTCCCAGTTCCAATGCTCCATGTGGCGGAGTGTTTCCTTAGTCGTCCTGACCATGTGTTCCACCTGGCTATTAGTTGTGGGGTAGAAAGGGGCCAATCGTACGTGCTGGATCCCGTAGTGTTGGGTGAACTCTTGGAACTCAGAGGATGTAAATGCAGTTCCATTATTGGTCACCAAAGCATCCAGTATCTCGTGAGTACTAAAAATCCACCACATAGCTCGGATGGTGGACTGGGATGCAGTGGAGGCTACTGGAGTTACCTCTAGCTATTTGGTGAATGCATTGACTAGAATAAAAAACATTTGCCCCTGGAAGGGCCCTGCAAAGTCCAGATGTAGCCTGGCCCAGGGTTTGTGTGAAGATTTCGAGGGCCTAACAGGAGCTTTCAGTGGCTCAGGTCACGACTCCTGGCATTTCTGGCACCTTTGCACATGGTCCTCTATTTCCCGGTCGAGTCCTGGCCACCAGACGTAGCTCCGGGCTAGTGCCTTCATTCACACGATCCCAGGGTGCACTTCGTGTAAGGATTCCAGAACCCGTTTTTGAATAGGTGGGGGCACCACCATCTGCCCCCCCCCACAGCAAACACCCCTTATGTGATGAGAGCGCCTCCTTCCTCAATGTGAAAGCCATGAACTCTGGGCCCACCGAGCCAGCGGGCCAATCCCTTTCCACCCAGTCTAAAACCTGAGACAAGATGCTGTCCCTGGTGGTGTGCCGGGAGACCTCAGAGACCAGGATCGGCCTGTCAGGTAAGTCTTCCACCAAGGCAATGTGGTGGGCCAGGGCCGGGGCCAAATCACAGGACGGTAGGGGAAGGCAGCTGAGAGCATCGGCGTGGCATTGCTAGGCCTGTGTGTGAGAACATATTGGTAGCCCACTAAGAAGATTGAACACCACAGGACATGAGGGGGCAGCATCTGGGAGGTTTGCCGATCTGGGGCCAGCAAGCCCAGCAACGGTTTGTGGTCGGTGACGATAATAAATGGGCATCTGTAGAGGTAGCTGTGGAATTTCTTGACCCCTGCCACAATCACTAGGGCTTCTTTGCCAATTTGTGCATAGTTGAGCTCAGCCTGTGATAGCATCCAGGAGTAGTAAGCAACCGGTACCTCCTGGCCGTCAGCCTACACATGTCCCAGAACTGCCCATGCCCCACATGAGGAAGCATCACATGCTAACACACTGGCAGGGACTAATCAAAGTGTGCAAGAACAGCGTTCGACACCAAGAGCTCTTTTACGGCTGCGAATGCGGCTGTGTGTTTGGTGCCCCAGGATCAAGGGGCGTGCTTGTCCAAAAGTCTGTGGAGCGGTTTGGCTACTGCTGCCTTGTGGGGCAAAAAGGCGTGGTAGAAATTCAGCAGTCTGAGGAATGCCTGTAGCTCTGCTTTGGAAGACGGTGCAGGAGCCTTGACGATTGCCCGGACCTTCTCGGGAGTGGGATGGATGCCCTGAGCGTCCACAGCGAACCCCAGGAACTCCACTTGTGGAACCCCAGCAGACATTTCTCCCTTTTCACCTTCAACCTCACCTCGCTGAAACGCTTCAGCACCGACGTGAGCTGCTCAGCGAAAGAGTCTGAGTCTGGGGTGGTGATCAGGACATCATCAAAAAATGGTTGGACTCCAGGCATTCCTTTAAGAAGACAGTCCATTAAGTTCTGAAAAATCCCTGGAGCCACACTCATGCCGAATTGTAATTGTGTTACCTTGAAAGCCCCCCTGTGCATAACAATGGTCTGTGCTTCCGCGGTGGCATCATCCACCGGAAGTTGCTGGTAGGCCTGGGCCAAATCTAATTTTTCAAAGACCCGGGCCCCTGCCAATGACTCCAACACCTGGCTGATCACTGGTACCGGGTACACATGGTCTTGTAAGGCTTTGTTGAGCATGCATTTGTAATCTGCGCAGATGCAGATGTCCCCATTTGGTTTGATTGGGGTGACTATTGGTATTTCCCATTTGGCATGGCGCATCAGTTCTAGAACACCTTGTGCCACCAGCGATCGAACTCCGCCTTAAATTTCCGGCTGTAACATGAGGTGGGGTGTCTGGCCTTCATGTAGATAGGCCTCACCAGGGGGTCTAAGTCCTGGGAAACTGAGAGACCCATGTACCAACCTACCGTCCAGTCAAAGACCTCTGGAAATTCATTGCACACCACATTGAAGTCCCTGGACCGCACCTGGTTTAAGCTCATCACTTTCAAGCCTAGGGGTCCAAACCACAAAAGACCCAGGAGGCTCGTGAGCTTCCCCTCAACCACCAACAGTTCTAGAAGCCCCTTAAAACCCTTGTATTAGATTCAAAATTTGCTCCACCCCTTGATGGCGACCAGGTTCTTCTGAAAGTAAAGAGAGACCCAGCGGCTTTGTTAGGAGACCCCCCCAGGGCAGAGTTTCTGTAAAGTGTCTACAGAAATTATAGAAAAAGATGACCCCATGTCTATTTCTATTTCACAAGGAGACCCCTCAATCAAAACCTTGACATGAAGTTTGTTTGGGGCATCAGGGGGCAAATTCAGTACCTGATGGTGCTGGTGGTTGATGGTTAGGGAGTTCAGGTTTGAGGATGCTGTGTTTGTTGTCTTCTGCCTCTGCAATCCCTTGGAGTGGCAGACATGTGCAGTGTGGCCGGTCTTTCTACACGTCCGGCAGATCACGTCACAGAACTTGCAGGAACAGCGCTCATGGTCATCCCGCAGCTGGCACACGCTGCAGTCGAGCTGGCATGTCAGTGTGTTGGTCGGGACGAGCGGTGAGCTGGGGTGCTGGTTTGGGCAGGGCACCGCAACTGATGAACATCCTCATTGTCAGAGTCCCCTAAGTCTGGAACAGTATTGGCCTGGTGGGCTGTGGTGGCTTTTCGACCCCGTTGGGACACCTTGAATGCCGTGGCTGTCTGGAGGGCTTTCTCTAGTTTCTGTTCCTCAAGGCCGACCAACTTGTGCCGGAGTTTCAGCTCCCAGATTCCCCACACAAATTGGATCAGCAGTGCATCCTCCATGTTGGGGAATTCACAGTCTATGGCCAGTCACTGGATGTCGGTCAGGAAGTCGGGGGTGGTCTCGCCGGTTTCTGACTGCAGGCGATGAAGTCCATCCTCATGGCCATGACCGAAGGTTTTGGTGCATAGTACCCATTCAGGGCCTTGATCAGGTCATTGTAGGTAGCTGCCTCCATTTTCTTCAGGACAACAAGACTCCTGGCCAGCCGTATCGTTGTGATGCCACACGTGCTCAGGAGCCATGATTTTTTTAGGTCCTCGTCCATGGTTTTTTGAATTTGAAGAAATGGGTTAGCTGTTTGACCCAGAGCTCGGGGTGACCTGGGTTGAAGGTGGAGATCTGCCCGGAGCGGTTGCCATGACTTCCTGGTCAAAGTGTCTTGTGGAGCAGTGTCTTGTGGAGCAGTGTCTTGTGGAGCATTGCGTGGTGCGGTGCTGCTTGTGAGCGGTGCAGGTTGTGGCGGTGTCCTATGGATTGGTGCTCGGTGCTTGTCGGGAAGCAGGGTCTGGTCCGCTCATCAGGATCCCACCTTCGTCACCAGTGAAAAGTACTGAGTCTGACGTATCATTGAGAGATTTCAGCTCATAGTTTTACTAAGTGATTTCAGAAGATACAGACATACAGGGCAAGCCTGCGGGCTGCTTAAATGTACAACAACAACTCCACACACACACACCCATACACCCATGATTGGCTATTTACATAATCCCATCTCTGATTGGGTTCCTCTAGGATCCTGGGCAGCTGATAGGCTGTTACCAGGATCCTATGTGTCCATTGTTTCCTAGATTGAAGCTCTGGTCACCTCCCTGACCACATGTGCAAGAAAGCAACGTGCTTGGTCTAAGTTGGTACACAACACACAGCATGCACAATATTTTGGCACCTTTGCATTAACACCTGATGTGAGAGGAATAATTTTAGCCAGATGTAATGAAGTGGAATGATTTCTTTAGATCTTCCAGATTAGTTGATTGATGGTTGTTTTCTGTTAAAGATCTAGACAAGATATCTATGTTTATCTACCCATGTAGAAAAGCAGCTATATGTTTACTTAGTTATGAAACTCAAAACGTGTAGTTACACTACTATGTAGCATAGCAAAGTATGTTTTTGACAGTCTGCCTTTCATTTAAATGGCTTTGGGGGGGGGAAGAATCATGAATTTATACTTTAAAAATAGACAGTATAAATCATTTCTTCAAGGGTGTGATAAAACTTTGCACAAATGACATTACTCGTATTTAAGAGTGGGGGGAGTGGAACCTGATTTAACTGTCACAGAGAATAATGTTAGTCATGATAGTGTGATTCAAATAGGAAGAAAGTGAAGGAAAATCATGTGGTTTGATGGGGTTTTTTTTTCCAGGATGCTCTGCAATTTTCCACCTTTTTATAGATAATGTAAGTTGTCTGCTCCTGCTGCCTCGGGCCTGTCTATCCCCCACTGTGCTGAATCAGCATTTAAGGAAGCAGAATTTCCTTTTTCCATATGTGAAGTCAGCAGTCCTTTGCTGAGAAGAAGGTCCTGTTTCTTGGAGTGTCAGTTCAGCACAGTGGGGAAGAAGTGGCCCGGCAACATTTGAAAAATACAGTTTAAACTTACAAAAGTAAGGAGAGAAACTCAATATGGCCTAAAAGCAGGAAAGTGAGTGGGACGGATGAAGAAGAAATGATCTTTAAAGAGTGGAAGTGGCCTTATTTCAAATAAGCAAAAGCTTTGTGGTTATTCAGAGATGATGGAATATCACTTTATACTTTTAACTTTGTATTTCAGTTGTTTTAGGGATGAGCATACAAAGCGTGTTCTTGGAGTTAGCCCAGGAGAGCCTTAGATCAAAATAAACTTTGAGTGTAAAAGTATAATGTATTTGCACTACTTTTTCTTTTAAAAAGTTCTTTGCATATTGGCAGGAATATTTTCCTACCATTTGTTTCTGTTGGTGGCACAAATTTTTGTACCACTGAAACTAATCAATGCCTTATGCTAAACATAACTCCAGAGGTATGTCAATATGTTGCTCATACTTGCTAGGAATACAGGTACAAGACCACAATACTGGATGAACTAAGGGGACATGTTATTAATTACAACTACAGCATCTCAGTTCAATAAATCATTATCTTGAGCCTCATGATACTGTTCTCTTTATTTGGGCAACTCCATTCTGGTGCAAAGCTATCGACCACTGTTCCCACTGTGGCTCGCTGTTTCCCACCTACTCATTTAAGGGTACAGTGTAGCCCAACCTCCATTCTGAAATGGATGGAAGTCAGTGTAACCTTCAGGGCCCCAGGGCTCTTTCTGGGGTTGTCAGGTCTAGGTTGGAAAATACCTGGAGACTTTGGGGGTGGATCCAGGAGAGAATGAGGGTTGGGGGGAGGGGCCTTAGCATGGTACAAAGCCATAGGGTCCACCCTTCAAAGCAGCCATTTTCTCCAGGGGAGCTTGTTGTGTCCTGGGATCAGAAGGCAGAGCTGGCGAAATACAGCCAAGTTTCGCTCTCTGAGAACAATAGGGACTAGGTTCCTGAGCTCGCCAGTAGTGAACCAATGGCAGCATTGGCGGGCGATTCAAACCCGCCAATAGGAATATAGGGCCGTCCCCCCTAACTGTATATAGTTGGCCTCCGGCCGTTACTGTGTGTTCTTTTGTCTTGTGTGAAGTACGAATAAACGCGTCTTCTCTTATGTCGTCGTCCGAGTCATGAGGCCCGAAACCCAGTACTTTACAGTGGCGACGAAGGTGGGATTTCAACGCCTTCTGTGACTCCATGAGCGACGAAAAGGACACCGCCGAGCGCCGCATCGCTGACCCCGAGAGCAGCACCGCACCGCTCGCCGAGCATCGCATCGCTGACCCCGAGAGCAGCACCGCACCGCTCGCCCCGGCGCACGCCTTCTCAGACAGAACCATGGCCGCTTCTCATGTAACCCTGGAGCACTTCGATCCGTCGCAGCCAGAAACCTGGGACGCCTGGGTCGACCAGCTCATCAGCTATTTGGAGCTCAACGAAATCCGCCACCCCGACCAGAAACGAGCGATCCTGCTGAACGCCTGCGGCACCCAAACCGTCCGCCTCGCCAAGAGCCTCTTGGTCCCTCGCACGGCCTTGGAGAGCTCGTTTGGGGAGATCCTAGATGTCCTCAACGCTTACTTCAGCCCCCGGCCGACCTTCCTGGCCAAGAGGATGGATTTCCAGAGGCGAGTCCAGGACCAAGGGGAATCCATTGCCACCTTCCTGGCCGCGCTAAGGGCGCTCGCGGTGGACTGCGGATTCCCGAAGGTGGAGGACAACCTGCTGACGCAGTTCGTGTGGGGCCTGGCGGACTCCAAGCTGCGGCGCAAGTTGGTTGGACACCGGAGGCTCTCCTTAGACGAGGCCCTAGACGCCGCAACAGCCCACGAGGCCGCGGAAGGGGAACGCCCGGTCGCAGCCGCCCATGTGGTCGGAAGGAGTCCAAGCCCTGGGAATGCAGATACAGAAGAGGTCTTAGCCCTCAGACCTCAACAACGCCGGCCGGCGCCGTTCCAGCAGGCCAACAGAGAGCCAACCAAGCCTTCCGGCAACCGGACCGTCTGTGCCAGCTGCGGGGAAGGCCACGGAAGGAAATCCTGCAAGTTCCGGGATGCCGTTTGTCACGGGTGCGGAAAGCAGGGACACCTCGCACGGGTATGCCGGTCCAAGGGCCCCAGAAATGCGAGATCGTCGGTTCCACCACACCGCGCATCATCCACTGCCCACGAGACGACGGAAGAGGTCGCCGAGTTGTACCACCTCACCGACCAGCCGCTGCAGGTACTTCGCCTCCCCAACCCCAACCTCTCCTCTGCCCCGAAGATCCAAGTAACCGTGCGGATCGAGGGGTCCCCCTGTTGCATGGAAGTGGACTCGGGATCGGCGGCGTCCATCATTTCCCTAGACACTTTAAAAAGACTTTGCCCATTAGGGGGACCCCTCTTCGTCCATCGCCACTAAGCTTGGTGGACTTTCAAAAGAACCCTGTCCCCATCCGGGGAGTTGGCACTTTCCGAGTGCAGTACAGAGATTTTGAGAGGAACTTGGACTTGGTGGTGGTAGAGGGAAATCTCGTGAGTCTCCTGGGGCGGGCGTGGTTCGAAGCCCTAGGCATAACGATTGGGGGAGTGAATAAGTGCGGGGTGCGGGACTGGGGGCGGTGTGCAAGGAATTCCCGGAGGTCTTTGACGGGAAACTGGGGTGTTATAAAGGGCCCCCGGTGTCGCTTCACTTAGACCCCACCGTGACGCCCGTCCGACGGCGCTTCCGCACCGTGCCCCTGGCCCTCCGCCCGAAAATAGAGGCCGAACTGGACCGGTTAGTGGCCCAGGGAGTCCTAGAGCCCGTCCCGAACGCTCGATGGGAGACCCCGATTGTGACACCCGTCAAGCCAAATGGGGAAATCCGCATCTGCGCGGATTATAAGTGCACCATTAACCAGGCACTTCAGGCGCACGCATACCCCGTACCTGTGGTCAGCCATGTCTTAGCCACACTGGCGGGGCGCGCATATTTGGAAAGCTGGATCTCGCGCAGGCGTACCAGCAACTCCCGGTAGATGAGGCCACGGCCGAGGTGCAAACCATAGTGACACACCGGGGGGCCTTCCGGGTGAAGCGGCTGCAGTTCGGGGTCAGTGTGGCCCCAGGGATATTCCAAAATCTAATGGACGATTTGTTGAAAGGGATCCCTGGGGTGACGCCGTTCTTCGACGACGTCCTCATCGCCGTGACCACCCCGGAAAGCTTCGCCGCCCGCCTCCGAACTGTACTGGAACGCTTCCAAGCCGCGGGGCTGAAAGTGAAGCGGGAAAAGTGCCTCCTCGGGGTGCCGGAGGTGGAGTTCTTGGGATACCGGGTAGACGCAACAGGCCTGCATCCGGCGAGGGACAAGGTGAAGGCCATCGTGGAGGCCCCCGCCCCGAAGTCCAAGGCCGAGCTCCAGGCGTTCTTAGGCCTCCTGAACTTTTACCACGCCTTTCTCCCCCACAAAGCCGCCGTGGCCGAACCCCTGCACAGGCTGCTGGATAAGGCGACACCTTGGGCATGGGGAGCGAGGGAGGCGGCGGCGTTTCGGGGGTTAAAGTACTCTTGATTTCTAACGCGGTGCTCGCCCACTTTGATGACAAGCTCCCGGTAATACTTGCGTGCGACGCATCACCGTATGGGGTCAGGGCAGTCTTGGCACACAAGCTACCGGATGGAAGGGAAGTCCCGGTGGCTTATTACTCCCGCACGCTGTCCCCCGCAGAGCGGAACTATGCACAAATCGACCGGGAGGGCTTGGCACTGGTGGCGGGGGTTAAAAAGTTTCACAACTTTGTGTACGGGCGGCCCTTCACGCTCGTAACCGATCATAAGCCGCTCCTGGGACTGTTCGCGGCAGACAAACAAACGCCGCAGGTTTTGTCGCCCCGGGTGTTGCGCTGGTCCTTGTTTTTAGCGGGCTACCAGTACCAGTTGGAGCATCGGCCGGGCAAGGCGCTGGGTCATGCCGACGCCTTGAGCCGCCTGCCGCTGCCGCATACAGGGGAAGATCCGGCCCCGGCTCCCGCGGTCTTGTTAATGGAGGAGCTGCCAAACCCCCCCCTTCAGGCTGCAGACGTGGCCGCCCGCACGTCCCGAGATCCCATTCTCTCCCGGGTCCTAAACTGGGTGGTGAGGGGATGGCCAGCGGAACCGACAGGGCCAGAGTTCACGGCATACAAAGCCAGGCGGGAAGAGTTATCTGCCTTAAAAGGGTGCTTGTTATGGGGGGACAGGGTGGTCATCCCGGGGCCCATGAGACAAGGGGTTCTAGAAACGCTACATGAGGCCCACCCCGGCATTGTACGCATGAAAGCTCTGGCAAGGAGCTACGTGTGGTGGCCCGGGATGGACGCCGAAATTGAAACCTGGGTCCGAGGGTGCACACGGTGTCAGGAAGTCCGCCCCAATCCCCGAGAGCGCCAACCCAAAGCTGGGAGTCTACCCACAAGCCGTGGTCACGCCTACACATAGATTTTGCGGGGCCGTTTCAGGGGCTCCAGTTCATGGTGACGGTAGACTCCTACTCGAAATGGGTGGAAATAAGCCCAGTGTCTACCACCTCTGCCAAAGCGGCAATAAGGGCCCTACGGAAAATATTCGCGACGCACGGGTTACCAGACACAATCGTGTCGGACAACGGGGCAGCGTTCACATCTGCTGAGTTTCAAGCGTTCCTCAAAAGGAACCTAATCAGGCACATATGATCAGCGCCCTTCCACCCGGCAACCAATGGACAGGCGGAGAGAACGGTACGCACCGCCAAAGAAGCCCTGAGCCGCATAACGGAGGGGGACTGGGAGTTCCGGCTGGCCCGCTTTCTTCTTACATACCGCACCACCCCAAACCCCATCTCCGGGCATTGCCCCGCAGAACTATTAATGGGCCGCCGCCCTACCACTTTATTAGACAGACTCCACCCGGACCGAGCCCCAGAGAGAAAGCTGGTCGAGAACCGGGAGGTGCCCCGAAGCTTCCTCCCGGGGGAACCTGTCTACTTCCGGAACTACGGGGCGGGGCCTCAGTGGGTGGCCGGGCGCATCCTAAAACCCACTGGGCCAGTGTCATACGAAGTCCTAACAGATGGGGACCGGGTCCTCCGTAAACACGTCGACCAGCTCCAGAGGCGGCAAGACCCCGACACAGAGATCCAGTTACCGGGAAATGCCGCGGCCGCCCCAGCATCCGATCGACCGCAAGCACCGACAGCGGAGCCAGCACCGGAAAGTCCACGGAATCCGGAGGGGGCCCTGGTGACAGCTGAACCGCCGCCGCCGCCGCCGTTACAGCCGCCACCGTCACCGCCTCGGCTACTACCAGAGATCCAAGCTCCTTGTGCTGGCGGACCACCCGATAGGGGCCCCGCCAGTCCGGTACTGGCCCCCGACGTTCGCTAAGAGAACGGAGGGCACCAACATACTTAAAAGACTACGTCACCTGATAGGAGACGAACTATGGGGGGAGGGGTGTTGTGTCCTGGGATCAGAAGGCAGAGCTGGCGAAATACAGCCAAGTTTCGCTCTCTGAGAACAATAGGGACTAGGTTCCTGAGCTCGCCAGTAGTGAACCAATGGCAGCATTGGCGGGCGATTCAAACCCGCCAATAGGAATATAGGGCCGTCCCCCCTAACTGTATATAGTTGGCCTCCGGCCGTTACTGTGTGTTCTTTTGTCTTGTGTGAAGTACGAATAAACGCGTCTTCTCTTATGTCGTCGTCCGAGTCATGAGGCCCGAAACCCAGTACTTTACAGAGCTGATCTCTGTCAATTGGAGATCAGTTGTAAAAGCAGGAGATCTTGAGGCCCCACCTGGAGGTTGGAAACCCTTGCTGTTTCCCTGAAAGAAGTCCCTTCAAGCTGTTAAACCTCAATAGGTTAGATTATGAGAGCCTCCATCCATTATGCTGATGGCTCCAGCTGCTTACCAATTGTGGTCTCTTTCTCAGTTTCCCCACCAACTTGCTTTGATCTTTTCAGAAGAGAAGTCTATATTTGCGTAGCACTCCTATTCCCACTTTCTTACTAATACTCCTTTCAGGCCTTATTGAAGTCCTTATAGGAAAATATCATAGCCCCTATCAGTCAAATGCACTCCATCTGCCAGTCTAGTCTCTGGATGGGAAATTGCAACATCTCCCCACCAAGATCATAGCCCTTGTCCAGGATCTAGACTCTCCACCCACAGGTCCAGAGAATCCAGACGCTGCCAACAAGCACTGGGTTCCTGTTTCTTGCACCCCCCTCCAGGAGTGAGAGAACGAGCCAACCCCTCATGCTTCTTTAAGAGCACTGAAAATCAGTGTTCTGCCACCAGGACCTATTTTAAGGATGTTCCCAACCAGGCAGGAGAATAGGTCCCCTCTCCTTCCTGGTTCTTGGAACTTAACAACTTATCAGCTCTGGGGTAGAGCTGCAAATGATTTAACACACACTAGTAGCTTTCAGATGAGCAGGTAAGGCTCTGGAATTTAGCCTTAGAGTTCAGGTACAATATTGATCCAAACCAGATCAGATTACTCTATATAAGATCTTTATTAAACACAGCAGATATAAGACATGAGACTTACTCAGGGTAAAAATAATAAACAGTCCTAGAGCTTTATAGCAGTCTAACTAAAACATACAGAAGCATCATAGTTACCAATCCTTGGTGCAGATAACAGTTCAAGCGAAGTCCCCTCTCCAAGGGATTTTAAAGATGAAATCCATGCTTGCAATGGGCAATCAAAGTCAGCGTGTTGCCCCCCTTGCAAAATTCAGTCTTGCCAGAGTGTAATCCAAACAGAGACTAACTCTTAGAAAGGGGCCCTCTTTCCAAGAGAGTTCTGGGTGCCTTTTGATAGGCCAAAGACAACTCTCCTCCTCCCTCTGTCATAATTAAGCATGGCCAGTACGCAATTATGCCAGAGCAGAAAGGCGTGTCTACTTTGCAATTGCCCACCATAGCTTACATGTGATGGTTCACGTAGGCTAGGCTTTGAAGTTTGGGACAGAGACTGAATGTCTACGCTGTCTCTGTGAGGTGTCCTTTGTGTCCAAAGTGTCCTTTGAAATGTAGAACCAGGCTTGCCATTTGTGCTTGCCATCTGGTCAGGTGTGAAAGTCATAAGGATCTGTTCCCAGCTCAACCATTTGAGTTTAATCAATGAATCAGATAAATATTTTTTCTATACAGCCCTCTCAATCCCCTGGGGAGAATGGCCTCTAGTGAAGTGGTTCTGGCCAGAAAATTAATACTCATAGAAATAGCTTCCTAAATAGGGTTGCCAGGCCTACTTACCCGGCCAGTGGGGGTGGGAGGGAGCCTTCCAGGAGTGGTGAGGGCAGGTGACATCACTGTGCTCTGTGAGAGGGGACTGTTCAGGGGTGGGGCTTCCTCAACAACCAGCTGGCCACTAGTGGATTAGAGTCCCCAAAATCAGGGGAACCAATGCCCCAACTGGGGGTCTGGCAACCCTATTCCTTTAAAAAAATCCATTTGTAATCTGCAGATTCAAGGATGATCCAGTCCTTTGGATCAGATTCATTCTCACCCAAATTCACTAGTAGGACTTGGAGGTGTTGTCCTTATTGCATGCACTGAAGTAGGAAAGGCAGCGACTGGTTCCTGTTCATTCCTATTTTACCAAACCTGCAAAACCATGCCATGCTGCCAAGATTTCCCAAATTCATGCGTACAAGTGCTGAAATTTCACACCCTCCTTAATGTTAAGAATATAATTCCCTGACCACAAATAAGCATCCATATTGTGGCCGGATAAGAAAAAAAAAATCAGTGGTATCCTATCAAGCAGAAAGTCCACTTGCCCAGCAAACTAACCTAACAACCCAGAGATGCAATTAGTTACGGGTGATTATTGAATGTTTATGAGTGAATTAGTAGATAATTTCTCACACTTCACAATCCCAATCCCAATTCCAGCATTCAGGGCTGCACATAAACTTTGCAAACTTTGGACCTAAGAGATTGTATCCTGCCTGTCAGCTGCAGTCGGCTTTGAAGCCTTCCTCCAGCCTACAAAGTTTTCCTCTTCTCCCAGAGAAAACCTCTTTTGTTAGAAGAAGGTTAGATAAAGACTTATTTGACTGAGTGATATCATAGGATACAAGACACCCATTCAACCTAGCAGATGTCACTGCTCCCTCAGTACAGAACGTGTGGGAGCTGAACTCTTTGGGATCCAACTCAGCCAAATGCAGTGCATCATGATGTACTACATAAAACTGATATAGAACCAGTACGGATTCAAACCACTGCAAAAACAGTGAGCCTGCTCCTCTATGCTCCCAAGAATTCTCTAACAGCTTGTACAAGGCTCTCTTAGTGGTTTGTACAGCATAATGAAGTGCCTCCGAATTTTTTGATCTGTTTTTGATTAATGAATGTTTATTAGGATCCTGGTGTACTGAAATTTGATATCTCTATATTTTACATCTCTACCTATCTTATCTAACCACAAGCTCTCTTATTCTGAAAGCTGTCCCTCTGTTATTGAGAGTTTTCTGCCCTGAAGAACACTGATGCAAGCTGGGAATGGTATATATGATGCAACATAGCCAAAGCAGCTTCTGAGATTTCAGCTGTGATTTGGCAGATACAATAATTATTCCATAGCTCAGCCCCTCTAACATTTTTCTAATCCTAAAATCACCCCAGAGCAGCTAAATATGCAAATAGCATCCTGGCTCCCAGATCCTGCTGCCTAACTTCTAGCACAAATTGTTTAAGTTTCCCCCAGTGTTGTCCAGTCATCACTTAAATCCTGGTTAGCTCAGAACTAAATATATTACCTGACACTGATGGCAGAACTTGCCCTGATACTGGCAACCAATGAAATGTAGTGCTACATCTTTCTCTGATCCAAAACTCCACAGTAACTGGAGCATCCATTCCTGTACACTTTGCTAGTTGATTAAAATGCTTTACCTGGAAATGAGGGAAAGCATCAACAATCCCATTATCAGGGCCAAGTACACGGCACACTAAAAAAACAAGATGTTATGTTGAAAGCATTGCAAAACAATTGTTCTAATTAGCCTCATTACCCTGGGAGAATCTTAAAGCTGAGTTGGCTTTAATCCCAAAGATGTACTGCTTTGATTATTGGGGGGAGGGGAGTGAATATCTTTTTTTTTTGGTAAATATATTTATTGGGTTTGGGAGTGAATATCTGATAACACCAAACTGATACAATTTCAAAAACCACCTCTGTGCACTATCTGTCACTAAAATTAACCCCACTTTCCCTGTTGTGTCTGAATGAGCCTAATCTGTAACCTCAAGGCATCCCATTCTTTTAAAAGGAAGATAGTGTCAGTCTTCCTGTCAAGTATGTAGGTCTGCTTGCATCTGAACAGTACACCAAATGTGATGATGCTGAACCTGCAGTCCTTTCATGGCATCACGTAATTTTCTTTAAAAGGCTTATACCAGTGCAGTGATTTTGAAAGCAAAGCTGAAAAGACCCACAGGTTCCTGAATCTGTTTGAGTATAAGCTTTCTAACATGACTGCAGAATATCAGATGATTCCCCATAATCCCATATTTTCATGAATACCTAGCTTTGACACCAGACCTGTCTTTCAGAAGCCACTGGACAAGTAAGCCTTAGTGCAGCCTTTCAAACTCATCCATTACATTGGAACACTGATTAGAACCAGTGGGCCCTATGAAAAAAAAATCATCCAAATATGCCTCTTTAGTACCCACTCTAGAATTCTACAAGGTATTTCAAATGCAGAGCAAGAAATGGAACCAACCAAAGGAAAGATTTTGTCTGCATAATACTTGCTGTCAAACAAAAGGCAATTGCAGGTTTGAACAGGAAAGAGACAATCAACAGACTTTGCATTACATTTTCCCAGGACAGCTTCCACAGCACAGCTCTGGATTCATAGGGTGCTTTGCCAATGGCTGTGGCTGCACTAACCAGGTTGGCTCCCAGCACTGGCTTTATGGCTTGGTGGGTCATTGGATCAAGTTGTTACAACAGGAACAGGATTGAGGGAGTTTTGTTAAGTTTGATGTATCCTGTCTCATTCCACAGCAACACATAACTCTGTGCTCTTATAGTTTTTTTAAATTGCACAAATACATCATCAGTGTAATCATTCAACCCCAATGAATGAAATGCTGACCTAATAATAGCTGTGCGTGGTGCTATAAACAACTGCCACAAGGGAAAGTATAAAGAAATAGCACTTTCCCACACATTTCTCAGGAAACAGTTCTATTTGCATTGCAGGAAATATAATACTGTCCTCTAGGATTAGTGCATTCCTACTGCAGGACTAAATCCTGTTATCTCTGACTGTCACTGTAATAAAGAATATACCTATAGTTTCAAAACTAAATGCCCATATTTTCAACATCATTACAAAGCCTGTCATTGTCCTATGGTTAGGAAGATTAAACCTCACTCATTCACTATTCAAGTTCTATTTTGGGCAACTTAGCTTTTTAAAAATCATGCTAATAGGCTCCCCAAATGACATACTTAAATAAATCAAGTTCAGGAATGTTCTACTTTTCAAAGTATAATTTATTTTTTAAAAAATGATTTTGACAAGTGAACAGATATGCAGTGAATCAGTTAAATGCATGTATCATTTTTTTTAGAAAGTAGATGAGAGGTTAATTTTGAGATATAGGCTATTTCAAATAAGACACGCTGGCTAGATAAATTCTAGGAGCAGGTTATGCAAGATTTTGAGTTGATGAAAAAGCCAGATGCCATTTACCATATTCAAGAAAACTTAATAAAGAAACAAAATATGGTGCCAGGTAAGTAGGACCTGAGTAGCTAGAAGTGATATAAGGATAAAGGAAAGGTATCTGTATTTGTGTCCATGTGTTTGACATTAATGCCTGTAATACTCGTTTAAAAGAAAAAAAAATCTGAGATGCAAATACATCACAGCCCCAGTTTATAGTAGTTTGTCATTAAAAACATCTGGGACCACTAGTCTATTTTATTCCATCCTTCTCCAAGGACCTCAGAATGGAATATATTCCATTTATTTTTATTTGTCCAGTTATAGCTGTCTTTTCTCCCCAAAGCAGCTTACAGACTGATCTTCTCTTCTTCATTTTATCACCAAAAGAACCCTGTAAGGTATACTGACAGTGAAAAATTGTGAGGTAGCTTGAGAGTGATGAGCCTATAGTAACCCAGTGAGCTTCCCAATGACTGGGTCTTACAAATCCTACTATTATTTATTTATTTATTTATTTCATTAGATTTTTACCTCACCCTCCCAGCAAAGCCGGCTCAGGGCGGCTTACAACAATATAAAATGATACAATAAATAAAAAAACCAATCAATACAACTTTAAAATCATAACTATACAACAAATAAAATGCTAGCATCAATTCCTCAAAGCACGGTCAGCACCAAGATCTACATCAGCTGTCCCAGGCTCTCAAGTCTGCTGTGCTTAGGGACCCGGGGGGATCGGGCTAGCTCTCCAACTGTCAGATGTTGGTGGTGACAGTGGTAGTGGCAGCTCCAAAGGCCTGGTGGAAGAGCTTCATTTTACAGGCCCTGCAGAACTCTTAACAGGTTCCGCAGGGCCTTGATCTCCTCTGGGAGCTCATTCCACCAGAATGGAGCCACCACTAAGAAAGCCCTAGCCCTTGTTGACACAAGCCTGTTGTCCTTGATGCTTGGGAGGACCAGCCAATTCTGGGTCCATGATCACAGTGCTCTCTGGGGAACATATGGGGAAAGGCCTCAGGTATGCAGGTCCCTGAACATAAAGGGCTCTAACCACTACATTATACTAGGAAATCTACATTATACTAGGAGAGTTACATTATACTAGGTGAATTACCTGGAGATCACCCAGAGTTACAACTGATCTCCAGACTACCCTTCCCCCCAAAAAACATGCAGAAAGTGGCTAATTTGGAGAGTGGAGTATATGGCATTATAGCATACTGAGGTTCCTCCCTCCCCAAACCCTGCCCTCTCCAGGCTCTACCACCAAATCCCCAGGAACTTCTTAAACCAGAATTGGCAAGCTTACATTATTCTTGCTCTGGCATTATTCTTAGCCTGGCCCTGTGTGAATGACAATAAAAGCCATCCACTGGCCTCAGTGACTCTGCACAGAAATAACACTCCACAGCTTGATTTTATTTTAGCTGTACCTTCAGTTCTCAATGCATTAATTTGTGTTTATTTGCTTTTCAGCACTGGGTTGTATGGTCCCATTCTGAGACAGCACCACGTAGGCCTAATGCTCAAGAAGCTGACAATAAAGCAGAGTAGCATAGGAAGCAGATGTGGCAGGGCCACCAACTTACAGGCGGAGCCCGGAGTTCTCCCAGAATTACAATTGATCTCTAGACTACAGAGATCCATCCCCCTGGACATAATGGAACTTCAAAGGGTGGACTTTATGGCATCACATCCCCACCTCCCTCCCTCCCCTTTGCAAACTGTGCTGTACCCCAGGCTAGAGTTGTCAGGTTTTCTCGTCCCTCCACCAGAGGGATCTGGGGGGCATTCTGAGGGTGGGTGGGGATGACATGATGACATCACCCAGAAGTGATATCACATTGGGAATGTCACATGAGGGACGCTTTGGTATTTGGGTGAAACTCTATGGGTTTTTTACCCTCAAAAACATAGTGTGCCCAAATACCAGAGCGTCCCTGACATGACGACATCACTTCCAGGTGATGTTATTGTGTTGGGAACATCGCACAGAATTGTCCCTATTTAGAGGAGAGACTTTCCCCACCTGCCAGCTGGTTTGCAATGGAGAGGTCTCCAGAACTGGGGATCCCCTGCCCAGACCTGGGGGCTGGCTACCCTACCCCAGGCACTGCCTCAAAATCTCCATGAATTTCCCAAATCAGGGTTGGCAACTCTGAGACATGGTTAATTTGGCATTCAGAGACACATAACAGAAAAGGTATCCACAGTATTAAGTTTTCACAGAGGTGAATGCTGCCTCTGATCAAAATGTTTTGCTGGTTTTCATAGTATGTGATGTCCTATAGTAAGTCTAGGTAATACTAATTAAACTATTATTTCCTTTAAAAATATAGTTTGGAAGCTGTTGTATGGGGAAGTAAGGTAGAAATTTTTGTTTATTATTTATTATTGCAGCAGTATTAAAAGCCCAGTCTGGGACTGGCAGTTTTCTGCCAGCTACTCTACAACTGCATATTCATTGTTCTGAATAGTTTAAAGTATAGAATGAGCAGTAGTGAAAGTAAGCACATGTGGTTTTTTATTGTATAAAAATTCTGCACATACAGCATCCTTTCATTTTTGGCATAAGGAAATGGCCCTGAGTTGAGTGGCATGAGGGACTCTGGTAGGGTTGCCAGGCCCTTGGGGCCCATTCTCAGAGCCTTGGAGCAGTAGGTTGAAATCTCAAGGCTGTCAGCTGTTCCACACACTTGATGGCTTCTTCCATGCATGCCTGCTTGTAGTAACTACTGAACATAAATCATAGATGGGAGCAGTGTTCCCTCTAAGCTGAGTTATTGTGAGCTAGCTCACAGTTTTTTAGCTTCCGGCTCACACATTTCTGTCTTAGCTCAGGAAGGATGGCTCTGGAGCAAACTAATCTATGCAGTAGCTAAATCGCTCACTCACAACTTTAATGCCAGTAGCTCAGAAAGTAGAATTTTTGTTCACAAGACTCCACAGCTTAGATGGGAGGCAATAGTGAGGGCCGGACAGCTCGACTGCATTTTACGTTTAGCATGTAGTAAATTTCCATGCAGTCTTCAGTGGATGAGATAAATACTCAGTCTCTTCAGTCAAGATGGTGCCTACACACATTCACAGATAGAACTGCCATTGGTATTGCAATGTGATGTCACAAGGCCTGAGTTTGCAGTGTTGGGGACCTGGCAATCCTAGCCTTGAGCAAAGAGAAAGAGAAAAAGCCGTTGTGTAACAAAATTCCTAAATGGTGGGATTGGTTATGTTTGTATCCTGCCATTTTCCCATGAAGCCTGTGGCTCTCGATACTGGTAGTACAAATTTTACATCACATGTACATTTTACCTTTAAAATTGTCATGACTTACTAAGCAGAGTCTTTGAATCCAGTTGCCCCCAAAGAATTTAACAGAAGGATCTGCTTAGGATGGAACTGTTATTTTGCACTTTGTTAAGCAGTTTTATCTTTTTAAATATATCTTAATCATTTACATTTTGCACTCTCAGCCAGCATTTGTCTCTCGAGGAGAAAATATAATTTTGCTCTTAGTCTGCATTAGCAACCATGGAAAAGGGAAAGAAAAATGCAGTGTTCTGAATCCTGTCCCATAATTCTGGAAATCTCATTTGGTAGCCCATTTTATTTAAGTTTACAATAAATAAGGAATACCAGTGGGCAAAATTTCCACATGTATAATGGCTACCTTGAAAAGTGTTTTCAATTGAAAGAGAAGAAACTGACATATTAAAATATTGATTATCTGGATAAGTGCAATGCAACAGCATTTTCACAATATCTTCATTTCTGCATAAGGCTAAGCAGAGAAATGTGCTGCATATTTGCTTATCTTTTGATATAGAGTTTAAAGTTGTATGTTTTCATTATACACACACACACACACACATATATATATACATACATACATACACACACACACAAAGCAAACTTACTGCTTTTAAAAATGGCTTAACAACAACAATCCAGGGAAGCCTCATCATCTGGATATAGACAGGGCACTAAAGCCAAATATTTGTTTTAATATATTGCTTTCCATGAAAATTATTTTAATTTTAAACTTATTACAAACAACCCAGGGAACTTTGAGCTGCCACCAAGTGGGAAAGCAAGCAAGCTTTGGTAAATTGGTTAAGGTAGCGTGATTCTTCAGCTCTCTTTCTTCTTAACCTGTATTTTCATTGAAGTTAAGGCTTTCTATGTTTCTCAGTCCCTGTGGAATTAATTAACTCTGTTTCTAGAGGAAAGAAAAGGACAATTTAAATGTAACAGTGTTTGTAATTCTCATTTTGAACAGAAATGTCTAATCAACACCTGCAGTCTGGATGTGCATTAGTTTACTCTGCATGCTACCTAGAAAATATAGCCTAATGATGCTTTTGATAGAGTAAACATTTGCAAATGAGGGTTCGATTGCATATATTGGGAGTGCTGTATAAACAAAGCAAACAAGTTTCATTTGTGGCTTTCTTTGTGTTGTGATAAGGAACAGGTGACTAAGAAATCCCTCTGGTTATGTTTTGATACCCCAGTTCTCCATAAACTAAAATTGGACCCTAATATCACCATGAAAGATTGCTAAATTAGCAACGTTCCAGGAAAAGCAATGTATACCTCAAGGAGCCTGTCTCCTGCCCATCAACTTCTCTGACCCCAAACCAATCAGCCCAGTTTGGCTGCCTACTGATAATCATTCCATCAAGTGGTAATTAAATGTCTTAATATATAGTTGTTCCTGTCTTGTGACATTTATCTTCAGTAATTAAATATATACTTGGAAGTGCCATCTTCAAAGCTAACTTTCCTCATCAACTGATCATAATCTGCAAGTGATACCTGGAGTGGAATCCTACACAGAGTTACACCATTTTAAATCATTGAGGACAGTGGGTTTAGAAGGGTGTAAGTGTCCAAGATTACACTGTAACACTGCCATCCTGGACGGAATTATTCCTGTTTGTGCCCATTGAAAATAATGGTTTTAGACTAGAGTAGCTTTTCACAATGAGCCACTGTAACACCCACAGTTTAGCCTGATTTGTCAAGCTTCTAAACTTTTGTTATTTACACATGGGAAACAGTTGGAAATGTTGTCCAACGTATTCCATATCAAGATGCAAATAGGCTGATTCTTACCATTGACACTGGTTTAAGTGCTGGCACAGAAAATCACAATCAACGCAGAACCATAAAAAGAAGATAGAATTGTGTTCATCATTTGATTTCTCTTATAAATTGCCTGTATTGATTTATGCTTTTGGTATTAGTACCAATTAAAATACTTCCTTTTATATATCTGTACTGCAATTCAGTAACAACCCTGTGTGCTAGATGCTCGTATCATGCTACTGATTTCAGGAAGAGTGGGCAGTGGAGGAGACTGAAAAAGCATCAAGAGCTGAGGTAATTAGGGTTGCCAGGTCTCACCAGCAATGGAGGTCACAGTCTACTTCGATTCAAGACCAATGGCTAAAAGAGTGCCAGATACAACTAACCAAACAACATTGGGATTCAATCTGGAGCACTCCCTTGCTTAAATCTAGATCTACAGCTATCTGTTGGCAACAGTCAAGTCTGACTCTTCACGACCCCATGGACCACATCATGCCAGGCCCTCCTGTCTTCCGTCATGTTCTGGAGTTCACTTAATTTCATGTTCGTTGCATCGATAACACTGTCTAACCATCTCATCTTTTGCTGTCCTCTTCTTCTTTGATCTTCAGTCTTTCCCAGCATCAGGGTCTTCTCCAGTGAGTGCTCCCTTCTCAGGGGTCTTTTCATAGAAAAACAGCTGCAGGAGCTCATTAGCATATGGTATACTAATGAGCTATTAGGCTATTAGCATATACAACGCCCCCTGACATCACTGGAAGTGATGTCAGAAGGGGAAGCAAAAGGGGAGGAGGCATCTTCAAAAGCCTCCCCTTCCCTTCCCCAGCTGGCCTGGGTGGGGGAGCTAAGAGAGAAGGAGTTTAAAGTTTAAACTCCTTATCACTAGAGTTGGGCCACAGAAGGAGGAAAGAGGGAAGGAAAGAGAGAGAGTAGAGAGAAGGAAAGAAGGAAGGAAAGAGGGAAAGAAAGAGAAGGAAAGAAGGAGGGAAAGAAAGAGAGGGGGAAAAGGAGGGAAAGGAGGGAAAAAAGAGAAGAGAAGAAGGTGGGAAAGAAAGAAAGAGAGAAGGGAAGAAGGAGGGAAAGAGGAAAAGGAGAGGAAAGGAGGGAATGAAAGAATTTGGCAGCAATTTGGCCCCATTATATCCTATGGGCCATTGAAGTTAATGGTGAAAACATAGGGTATATTCTGGAGTCTGGAGGGGAGGGGGTTTGAAGGAGAGGCTCCAAACTCACAGGGTAGATGATGAAGCCTCTCCCCAAGATATCCACCAAGTTTCAAAACATTGGACCAGGGGGTCCAATTCTATGGGCCCCCAAACACGTTGCCCCATTCCCTCCATTGTTCTCTATGGTGGGGAAAAAAGTTACTTTTTCCCCACCATAGAGAACAATGGCAGGAATAGGGGGCGGGGCTTGGCTCCTGAGCTCCCGGAGCTGTGCTCCGGTGTGTTCCCTCCCTAAAAGACCCCTGTCCCTTCTCATTTGGTGGCCAAAGTATTTGAGCTTCAGCTTCAGTATCTGGCCTTCCAGGGAACAGTTAGGGTTGGTTTCTTTTAGGATTGACTGATTTGATCTGTTAGCAGTCCAGGGGACTCTCAAGAGGCTTCTCCAGCACCATAAACTAGAAGAAGAAGAAGAAGGAGAGATTGGATTTATACCCCACCCTTCACTACCCAAAGGTGTCTCAGAGTGGCTTACAAACTCCCTTCCCTTCCCCTCCCCACAACAGACACCCTGTGAGGTAGGTGGGGCTGAGAGATCTCTTGACAGAAACTGCTCTTTTTCAAGAACAGCTCTTATCAGAGATACGGCTTGCCCAAGGTCATCCAGCCAGTGGAGGAGTGGGGAATCAAACCCGGTTCTCCCAGATTAGAGTCCACGCACTTAACCACTACACCAAACTGGCTCTCTAATTACCAGGTGGTATTTAACACCATATAAGCTGTGTAAAAGCAAACTAAGAACTAATTCAGAATGCTGGAAGACATGTGGTGAAACTGGAACGTTTGTCCGCTGTTGGTGGGGTTGCAAAGTAGTGAATGCACATTGGGAAAATATTATCAAAAAAAATAAAAAACATAACAGGAATTTTAATTCCAAATACACCTGAGTCTATTCTACTAAATCTGTGGCCAGAATTAAATATCCCAGAGTCGAGGAAGGATTTATTAACCCATCTTCTATTAGCTGATAAAATAATATTGGCACAACAATGGAATACTAAGAGTATACCGACTCTGGCACAGTGGTGTGATAAAATATGGGACTTGATGGTCCAGAATAAGATAGTCTCACAATTAATACAAGTTGAGAATCCTAATAGGAAAAATATGTTCATAGAGACATGGTATACATTTTTGATTATATGAATCAAAGCACCTGCCAGAACTCTTCAATACCTAAGAAATACTTAGATTTTGTATTTTTTTTTAGTTATAGCTTGTTTGATAGAGAAAAACGAAAACTGTCATTATCTGGGGAGGTAAATCGATCCTGTTTTAATGTAGCATGCTTTATATGTTGAAATAAATTATCTTTTTTAAAAAAGCAGTGGAGGGAGGACTTACTGGGAGCAGCAGGGAGGTCCATCCAATGTACAGCGATATATCCATGTCACTGCCCCTTGACCTGGAAGTGACATCATCATGTCTGGGACATCAGGGCAATGCTTTGGTATTTGGACAAAAACTTTATGGTAAATTTGGCTTCTGCCGTAGAGTTTCTGCCCAAATACCATAGTGTCCCCCTGACATCCCAGATGTGATGATACCTCTTCCAGGTCATGTGAGCAGTGATATAGACACATTGCTGCATGTTGGCTGGATCTTCCTCTTTTTCAGGGTAAGTTCCTCCCTCCAGCCAGCTGATTGGCAGTGATAAGGTGGGGCCTGTCAGAAGTGAACCTCCACCTCCACTGGGGGATCTGTCAATCCTAGAGGTAATAGTTCTCACATCTGGAGTGTGTCCTCTGAAGTCTAGTCTCAAAAGGAGGGCACTATCCTGAGACACATGGACTGTGGTACAACTGTGAAGTCAGAGGAGATTTTAATCTGAATTTTAAAAGACCCAATATAAAAGGCCTTGTTAGACCAGACAGCTTACTGAGAAAACATATTTGGTTTTACATTACAGTTCTTTTATTTTATAAGCTTAGACCAGGTTTCTGCTGATAATGTTCTGAAGTGCAATCTTGACAAGACAAAAATGGGATGGTGTTGTAGATAATTCTGACTTCAGAGCATTCCCATTCAAAAGTAGCGTTTTTTTCCTGTGACTACTGTGGCAATTTTGTCTCTGGTCAGCACTGACATTTTGAAGAACTATGCTTCTAGAAATTCTCAATGGGAAGGAGGATGTTAGAAAAGAATCTGTAAAATGATGTGACTGTGAAGTTAGATACCACAGCTGTGTGAGAAACTTCCTTCATAGGATGAAAATATTTCATTGTCTTTATAGATTTATTTTTGGAAGCTAATTTTTTGTTCATAGACACTTAAAGGTTTTATAAAAGGAACACTAAAAAAAGTGGATGTTTCATAGAACTTCAAGGGTCCTGTTAAAGCCCTAAAAGAATTTTGATTCAAAGTCCCTGAATGTGGTATACATTTGTGTTTTCATTCACTCCAATGCTTTCAAATATAGGGGAGAATTTTTTTAAAAAAACTTTGTTTTATTTCACACAAAAGGTATCATTCAGAGAAGCACTGTACCGTAACCTATTCCCTTTATGTTCATCTTCTTGGGAGTCAGGGGAAGGCATGGTTTAATGAGGAACTGCATGCTTTACCAACAGGTCTCTATGACAGGCTTTCGTACCTTTACCTCAGAAGCAAACTTGAAAGTTTTCAAGAGAGAGATTTAAGGTGTGGAGCTGCAACCCCATGATACCCTCTTTTACTCTTTGCGATAAAAGTTCAATGGTAGTACTAAATCGTAAATTACTGATTAGCGAAAGTAAAACAAGTGCTGAGTGGTCTATGTTCTGCATCTCAGTTCCCAAACAACCAGCCTAAATAATTGTATGAATGAATTCACATAAAATACACTTCTACATATTTTACAATTCGTTTCTTCACTGTAATTAATACTGTATATGTTTTGGCAAATCACTGAATAATTTATTCACCATAAGATCAGCAGCAGCTTGTGGGATGAGAGGATAATGATGAAGCTTATGGAATGCAGTAAACAGAGCTATTCAAAATATTTTCTCAGTATTTGAAATACTAGTATTGAATTCCTTTTAAGATGCTAATCAGATAAACCAATTTTGACTATATTTTCCATCAGTTGTTCAGCTTCTGGAGTTAAAGTCCCTGCTTTTGCCAAGCAAAGGTCTGGTTTGTCCTTATTCCCATATTTTGATTCTGCACCTGTCCTTGATCCAGCTCCGGATTTATCCATCGTTAATTAGAGTTGCCAGCATGTGGGGGGGGCGTTCTATGCCTTAATAAAAGGCACAAAGCTGAAACTTTTGCTATCATATCTCGATGCTGGAGAAGCTTCACCTGCTGAATGTTGGCATGCTGTGCTGTGATTAAAGGCAACAGTATACCACCCTGAAAGATCCCAAGCCTAAAACAGGGGAGTTTTCTAAGAAAATTTTAATTCTACTTACATAAAGACTACACACACAGTAAAGATCAGCCATCCTTCCTCTCTTCTGTCTGTCTCTTTTATCACCCAGATGAAGAAATAGACCCCCGAGTTATTTATTTATTTGACCATTTGTTTGTTTTGGCTCTTCATGATCATCCTGTAGTACAATGGACAGTGAAGAATTAACTGGGACCTGATTATGGGTTGGAGAAAAACTCCACCCCTTGGACTGTTCTCTTTTCTTACTTTCAGTTTCTGCATTAGTCTGAAGTTGGTTGCAATTAAGGAATTGTGTTACATTCAGTAACTCAGTGAGTACCAAGATTTATTCAGTTGCCAGGGTGAGATCACAAAACACTCTTTGGTCCTGCTTAATGGCCAGCACACAAGAGACTCTGGTAGCTTCAATACCACCAGGTCTATTTATTACTTCCATCTGGGAGATAAGACTTACAGGTGGAGAGTACTAAGACACCAGCCTGCATCCAACATACCTCCAGAACAAGACCAAAGTCAGGCCTTTCCTGTACAGATCTTGGCAGGGGTGAGAAACTAGCTCTTCGGGGCTCACTTAAAGATATACATCACACCAGGTTTGAACTTGGGACCTTCTACATCAAAAACCACTGCATCAAGCCACTATCTGAGCGTGTTCCTGTGATGTATGTCCTGCTTCTTAGGTTTGATATCAAAGTAGTTGCTTCTGAGGACTGTGACAGAAAGCAAGGATGTAATAGCTAATACACATTTCAAGAATACTCTTTGCTAAACATAACATAGTTTATATGTTTGGGAATGTGCTACTTCTCAGAATGGAGTCAGGAGAAAAAATAAAACATTGCTGTCAGGGCAACAAAAGTGACATCAGAAAGTGCCCTCTAGGATTCACCAGAAATGCTCTGTTTTTACCGTAGAGTTTCTAGTTTTTCAGGAAATCACATTACACCATCTCTAACAGCTGTTTTCACCACCACCCCCAGTCCTGCACATAGCTCTAGCTGAAACAAAGTTGTTGGGAGGATCCTGAACAATATGCTTTTCATTGGGAGGGGTATTATTAGGCCACTTGGTTTTCTAAATCTTCTATTAGGGAATAGTAGTACATTCTACAGGCCATATTTATAGGCTTCCTTTCCATAAAAATTTCTTGAGGGAGCTCACAATATTCAGTTTAAAATATTGATAATACTAGAAACTATTAAAAAGCATAGCCTAAAATAATGTTAAAATTAGAACAGCACTCAAGTGTTCTTAACATTATAGCAGCAGGGATAATATTAAAACATCTAAAAATGTAATAAAGTAAAAGTAATCTTAGAAGCAGCAACAGAGAACCATAAATTAGGAATCATCATCTATAAAATGGCAAACAGATATGTCTTTGAAGCAGCGTAAGATGAAAATAAACAGCAGTAGAACAATATAACATTAAAATAGTGGCAGTATAACGTTAAGAGAGGTATTCAGTGTCATCAGTGCATTTACATGAGATAAGGAATGTCTGAATAGCAGAGGGAAGATTACACAACCATTAAAAAGGGACTGAGTAAACAACCAGTAAAGGTAAAGGTTTCCCTTGCTCGAAAGCCAGTCAAATTCAACTCTAGGAATGCGGTGCTCATCTCCATTTCCAAGCCAAAGAGCCAGCGCTGTCCGAAGACATTTCTGTGGTCATGTGGCTGGCATGACTAGATGCCGAGGCAAACGGAATGCTGTTACCTTCCCACCAAAGCGGTACCTATTTATCTACTTGCAATTTCTTGCTTTCGGACTGCTAAGTTGGCAGGAGCTGGGACCAGAGACAGAAGCTCACTCCGTCATGTGGCACTCGGGTCTTGAACTGCTGAACTACTGACCTTCCAGTCTGCAGTCTCTAGCTTTGCATTAAGAATTAGCAAATTCAGTGACAAGTGGATAGGACAGAATTATATGCAAAGCACCACCACAGCAAAGTCTCTCTAGTAGCCACCCACTATCCATTCATCAGAAGATATGGAACACTGAGAAGGGCCTCAACAGCCAGATAAGCTTATTTGGCTTCAGATAGTCCTTGGTCCCAGCACAGTTCAGGCCTTATTTAGAATGGAGCCCAGAAGTGAATCAGCAACAAATGCAGTTCTTCTGCATCAAGATACGTTCCTTATAATCTATGCCAATCAGTGGCCTCATTTGCATGTGCCAACCTGAGGTTCCCAGAGCCCCTGTAGAGTAATTTATCCTCACCTCCCACCTTTTCCAGGAATTTCAACACCTATATCATTCTCAGCTATTCGCTTTATGTTCTTTGACATGTCCAAATGTATTGTTATCAATTTCTGCTCTGATTCCAATACCAACAGTTCCATTGGTTCTCATCTCCACTTCAAAATCCAGAGTCCTTATGCCTCATCTACTCTTACACTTACTGTGAAAAGTCAGCATGGACCATGGTGCCAATGACTACTTTATTGTCTTCATGGGCTCACTGAAATGGCTTCTGGTTTACATTTTACCAAAGTCAGTCATTCCTATTTTTCAGTAATCTGAAAGATAACAGGGAGTAGGTTCTGTGTGCCCCTGGCAGCCTTAACATTCATAGGGCTTTAGAATGTATTGTAATAGATAGTCTTCTGGAAGGATATTCTGTTGGTCTGCCATGTTACTCCTAAGCAGGATTTCTGAGTTTTCATCAGAGCCTTTCTCAGTGTCCAGTGTTTATGGTTCTAGGGAAAAAGCCCACAGGAAAAAAGCCCACGGGGGGGAAACATGGTCATAAATGCTCACAGGAAAAATGACCACATGGAAATAACCTCACATGGAAAAAAGCCTACACAGAAAAAAGCCCACATGGAAAGAAGCCCACATGGAAAAATACCATGTAAAGTGCCATAGATATTTATAATGGTGGATAACCATTCATCTCCACTTATGAGAATGAATAGGTATCCTATATATAATTGTCTTACATGTTGGTCATTTCCAGCTCTCCTGTTGGCTATGCTATGCACTCTATCAGCCATTGGCCCATCAATCACCACTCATGAGTACTTGCATGCCATTAGCTGGGTGCTGGGTCTGCTTCTCTCCCCCGCCCACTTCCAGCCTGGACACTCTTCCCTCACAGAATTAACTATCAAAACAGCTGTCTCTCCTGATGAAGACTCCTCTCCTGCTTGGCTCCTGTGGGACTAACTTTTTCCTCAGTGGCTGTTGCTAGGCAACCAAGCTTGGTTCTGTCAGTAAAAAGACAAAGGAAGGAAACCCTTTCCAGGCCTTTGTGAGGAACTCATTGGGGCCAATCCTGACCAGGGTTGCCAGCTCCAGGTTGGAAAATTCCTGGATATTCTGTGTCTAAGGAAGCCAGTCTAAGAAAGCCAGAGTTTGGGGAGGGGAGAGGCCTCAGCTGAATAGAATGCCATAGAGCCCACCCTCCAAAGCAGTTATTTTCTCCAGGGGGTGAAGAGATCTGTTGTGTGGAGTTCAATTGTGATACCCAGCGATCTTCAGGTTCCACCTGGGCATAGCAGTTAGCACATAGCAGTTAGTGCTTCACAGCAGGGTCTACTAGACTCAGGTTATTGCTGTGGAAGTTGAGTGGGTTATGTTGGACCAGTCGCAGACTTTCAGCCTAATCTGCCTCACAGGGTTGTTCTGCAGATCAAAAGGGGGAGAGGAGAGTGATGTAAGCTGCTTTGGTCTCCACTGTGAAGAAAGACTATACTTTTCCTCCTGGAGAATCATTGCTGCCAATCTCCAGGTGAGGGCTGGAGATCACTCAGACGTAGTGATCATGGGCAGATAACGGTAGGTTGATGGATGACTGGGAAGGAGACAGGATTGCCATCTCCAGGTTGGGAAATTCCTGGAGATTTGAGGGGTGGAGCCTGGAGAGGGTGGGGTTTGAGGAGGAGTGGGACCTCAGACAGGTACAATGCCATAGACTCCACCCTCTACCAGCCATTTCCTCCCAGGGAACTATTGCTGCCATTCTCCAGGTGAGGGCTGGAGATAACTCAAAATTAAAACTGCTCTCCAGGCAGCAGAGATCAGTTCCCCTGGAGAAAATGGCTGCTTTGCAGGGTGGACTCTGAGTCATTAGACCCTGCTGAGGTTGCTTCCCCTCCTGATTGGGTCCCCACTGAGAATAACAAAACCATAAGATAACATTAAATAACAAATAATAACAGAAGTTTCAACCATGTCATGTAGTGCTCTTAATTCCCTATTCCACTGCAGTCATCCCTGTGTAAATTACAAATGGTAAATTAATAGATTCAAATATTTAATTTTATTTTAAAATATTTCTATGTAGAGTTTAATTTCTGTTATTGTTTTTCCTTCTTAATAAAGTTAGTTGATAACAAAATGGTGACTTTTATTCCCTGCATTTTCCCTTCCAAGCCTTTACACTCAAGAGCATTAAAGCCCTCTTCATACAGGCCACTTTTGTATAGTAATGAAGTGATTTACTAATAATATAGCAAAATTATTATTTGATTATAATTGATAAAATCACAACACAAATTGTTGCATGTGAATATAGGTAATACCTGTTCATTCTCATAAATGAAGATGAATGGTTATCCACCATTGTAAATATCTATGGCTCTTTACATGGTATTTTTCCATGTGGGCTTCTTTCTGTGTGGGCTTTTATGTATATGGGCTTTTTTCCATGTGGGCATTTTCCCATGTGGGCTTTTTTCCACGTGGGCTTTTTTCTGGTCACCGGTATTTACTATTTATTACATCTTTGCAACTCAATCTCACATAGGAAAGGTCATTTGAGGAAGGAGGTATGCCAGCATCTTCTGTTTCTCCAGAAGCATTTGCTTCTGTAGTACCACCTTGTCTATTTAATACACACATTTTGGAAGTGTGAGAAAGAGATGATGAATTTTTTGGTGCAGCAGTTCTTCAAAGCTTATTTTCCTGAGGACATCACTCTTCTCCATATATACGTGTCATCTATGTGTGGGTTAGGATAGAGATGACAATATAGGGGGGAAATTCCTACCTGTAACTGCAGCTTTAGTATTCAACTGGTTATCTGTACAGTCTAGATATTCTTCCTTACCTACTGCCATTATCACCTACAGTAGTAGTAGTTGTTGTTGTTTATAACTGCAGATACCTTTCACAGTGACTATGAAGGAGCTGAGAAAACAGGCACTTTCCCCACCTTTTGAGCAATGCCCCAATAGTCAGGATTCTTTCTAGGAGAAAGGAAAGAGCTTCCTGGCTACAGCTTTCATGTGTTCTGGCAGTGTTCTGCAGAAGAGCAGAATCCAGATATATGTCTGCATAGATGACATCTTGAAAAACCTCAGTTACAGCTAATCAGCCTGTATTTTCTGCCTTGCACTCAGCTGAATCAGCTTGAGTTGCAGTTCTATATTTATTTACCACTTAGTGCAACTTACCTCCAGTTACATGGGACTGGCCTGTGAGACAGCATTTTGGGAGTTCCTCCAATACTCCCCCCATCTTTCTATCTTGAATGTTATCATTATGGGAATAATTCTTTTTAACATCATAAAATGTGAAGACAGGGTTTATTTGATCAGGATACCAGCACAGAAAAGAAGATCAATATATCATATGCCTGAATCTGTTGCATACCAAGCTGCCTGATATGAGTTGGATCGTTGGCTCTGCCCCCTGCAATTGTTTTAGCTAGAGATTGAATGTGAGGCCTTCTGCAAGTAAACCCTGTGTTCTCCTGTTGAAGTAAAAGTCCTTCCCATTTCACTGAATGCTTCACATTCTCACTTTACAACCCAGCAGCAGCTGTTGTCCCCTGAGCAAATAGGAAGACTCAAGGCTTTCCCTGCTCAGTAGCAATTCAAAAGCCGTGAAGAGAAGGGAAGTCTGTTCATTTGTTCAGAGGAAACCGACTAGCAAGTGGAAAACTATTGGAGCAATGGAGGGTAAAACATCAACAAAGGTAGTAATTGGGTGGCAATCCTGGGCAAAATGAAAAAAAGAGAAAGTATAATTGCATGATTTTGCAATCAAAGCAACAATCAAAATCTGCTTTTCATAAACCCATGAAAACCACTATTAATGATATTTGTACTTTCAGTATGATTGTTCCAAATCCAGGGTTTTTTTAAAAAAAATAATCTGAAATTGATGTTATCTTGTACCTGTTGAAAGCAAAGCCAAAAAACATGCTGATTTTAAGGCAACAAGATTATTGTTGACTTTTTCACTATCATTAAATTTTCAGAGCAATCAGTATCCAGCATAGTATAGTGGATTAGATTTTCAGATTCTGGGAGAGCCAGGTTCAGATACTGACTCTGCTGTGAAGCTTGCTAGGTGTTCTTGGGCCAGTCAATCTTAGCTAGTTTGATGTAGTGGTTAAGGGTGCAGACTCTAATCTGGGGGAACTAGGTTTGATTCCCTACTCCTCCACTTGCACCTTGGGCAAGCCATAGTTCGGTCGGAGCTGTTCTTGAAAGGGCAGTTCTTGAAAGAGCTCTCTCAGCCCCACCTACTTCACAGGGTGTCTGTTGTGGGGAGGGGAAGGGAAAGGAGTTTGTAAGCCGCTCTGAGACTCCAAGTGAAGGGTGGAGTATAAATCCAATCTCCTCCCCTCCTCCTTCTTCCTTACAGAGTTGTTGAGATGAAAATGGATGGAGAGAGAATAATGTGTGTTGTCCTGAGCTCTTAGGAAGAAGGACAACAGAAACATGTACGAAATAATCTTCAGTTTTTGTTTTAAATATGAGTATCAGAGACAACTTTGCTCAATTGCTTTAAAAGCTATAAGGTGCATTTACAACACTCTAATTCTAAGCAAATATGTAAATCATGGACATGCATGTAGCCCTTACAAAGAGTCACGGTACTCTTCAATAGGCCCAAAGGGCTCCCTTGGCCAGCTTTTGAGAATGGTATGTTGGTCTGCAGTAGAACAGCTGAACTGGCCGGCTCTGTGTCTTGCAGCCCAAGGAATCACTATATATCAGAGACTTTTGTACCTATAAGGCGAAGGCTGGAAATAAGGAGTCAGATAGAAAAACTGTGCTTAGCCTCTCTCTTGGATACAGAGACATCTCGTAACAAGAGAACACCAGTCTCCTTTCTTCTGTCTTGTACTTTCCTATCCTACAGCCTGTAGATATTGTGGCCTGTACGTTTCACAACTCTACCACTACTTCAGTCTCTTTTTGCTGAGTTGGTGAATGTAGCCACCACACTTAGGGACCAGTAAATAAGTGTCAAAATGTTCCTAATTTTGTGTGGCATTCCTTTTTTTTCCAGCTGAAATGGAAAGCAGTTTAATGTGTCCTTAACAGATGATTTCAAAGGCATGTTATTTTATTCTGCTTTTAGACATATGCTCATATCATAGAGCCCACAGTTTCTCTCATTGTAGTACTAATCTCTTTTTCTGTTGAGTCTTCTGAAATGTTCTCTCCAGTTATTTATGCCCAAGAGTAATTTTTGCTGCTCTGCACAGCAACTTTTCTCCCTCCCCCTTATTTCTCCTTTGATGTTCATGTGTTCCCAATTGTTTTCTTTGTTCCATGCCCTTGTCTTTCCTTCTGCCAGTTAATCCATTCTTGTGACTGTGGTGATGAATTATGGTGTCATTTGGCAAGAAATTTTCCATCTTCCCAGCTGTTTCACAGTTTTGATACTGTATTCCAACCCCTAAAGTGTGTCTTGGCTGCCAGTATGACCCATTGTGTACAGGAAGAATTCACTTGATACAGGAAAATATATTACACATAAACATCAATGGCAGGCTATAGTTACTGAACTAGTATTAACTACATCTGCTAAAAGATCTTTCCCCCTTCTTGCAAACTTTATTCAAAGCATGCCTACTCAATTTTCTCATAACTATTTAAAAATGGATTTGTCAAACCAAACTGTGGTGTTCTCCTGAAAGAGTTCTTCTGTACTAGAAAGCATTCCAAGGACTGGATTTGACAGTCAGTATGCTTTCATAGACACTGATATTAGAAAAAAGGATGGAACTAAAGAATCAGAGTTCAATCAGAATAAAAGCATATAGTGAAGCAATGCTAACCTAAAGTTACTAGAGCTGCCAGCTCTGGGTTGAGAAATACCTGGAGATTTTGGGAGTAGAGCCTGGGAAGGGTGGGGTTTGGGAAGGGAAAGGACCTCAGCAGGGAATAATGCCAGAGTTCACACTCCAAAGCAGCCATTTTCTCCAGGGGAATTGATTTTGATAATCTGGAAATCAATTTTAATAGTGTGAAATCTCCAGGTGCCACCTGGAGGTTGACAACCCTGTCTTGCACAGCTACCCTCTGGGTCCAAACCAAATGCCCACCTCTGGCATTTCCAGTGTTCCACTGTACCAATTGCCTTCTCTGCTTTGCAAGTTCCTGGCTGTTTTAACTTCCTAATCAAGTCATGCTTCAGAACTGCACCATCTACTTTGGTTGCTTATCAATATTTTGAATAGGATTAATGATAGCAAGTTGTTCTATGGGGAAATCTCATGTAATGTTTTGTTTGGCATCGTAATTGCTCATCATTTCCCTTTGAATGCAGAAGTAATTCAATTGGCAAACCACTCTCAGATTCCCAAGAAGTTGAATTCTTTGATTATTTTGTGTATGTCAATAAAGGAGCATTGGGAGCTCTTATTTATCAGACAACAAGGCTGCAAAAGTTAATAGGAATATATTCTTTTTAACATCCCCAGCATTAACATGGCTGTCATTGAATCATATCAGCTCTAGTTATGCTCAGACAGTTTCTGATTCAGCTCATGTCCTGATCCCTGGTTAGGAATAGGAAGCTGATACTTTGGTGAGTTGTTCAGCTGTTTCCAAATGAATCCAGACATGTCCGTTTACATGAATATTACTGTTTTCACATACAATTAGACCAAAGTGTGAGTGATTCCATGCCAGTCAATTTAATGACCAGAACAAACATGACACCAGGAGATACTGCATCTTCTCTGCTAAATGAGATGATATAATTCTTGAACTAACCAACACAGGCACAAAGCTACTCAACAGGGTACTGTGCTCTCAGTGAACTTCACCAAAGAACATCAAGGCAAACTAATTAGGAGCTCACCTTATGTGTAATTGAGGAAGTTAGAATGAGGGAGTTTGAGTAGTACAGTCTGTGGGTGCGTTCAGACAGATCTTTTGATCCGCCATAGGAACGACTCCCTTGCGGATCAAAAATGCACGACCAGACAGAAACATCTGGGAAATATTCCGGTCCCGTAGGCATCCCGTTCTGCTGCGCCTCCAATCCTGATTTAAAAAGAAGCAGTTTCAATGTAGGGTTTTCGCTTACCCGCGCGACAACTGCAGACTTTCTTCCATCTGGTCACTCCATTAGCGTGCGATGCTCCCGTCGGCTTGGTCTGACGTCAGACCGAGCCGACAGGGGCGCGATTTTTAAAAAATTGAAACCCTATGTGCGCTTTAACGAGGAAATGCATTCAGCGATAAGCGCTACGAGGAATGTAATATTCATGCTTATTTATTTTAGGGACAAGATGTTACCGCAATGGGAGATGGAAGGGGGAAGGACTGTTCTAACTTGCAAAATAGTCCCTCCATTGATCATGATGGCAATGGCAAGGGGAGGACCGGGACTTATTCTTTCCATCCCTGCAAGCACGGGTCAAAACAGAAACTGAAGTATGCAGAATCTCCTGCATGGAATGTCCTGTCGAGTATGGAAAGAGAGGGGGAAATATTTCACACACCCCTCCTAAAGAAACCCAGGCCCATATTCCAGCACACCAGCTGATGATCGGTGGATGCCGTCTAGACAAATCACGGCGGGAACAACGCGCGGTGAGGCTATTTCATGGGGGGGGTGTCTGGTCGTGCTAGGCTGGATTAAAAAAATTGGGATAAAATTTTAGGAGGGCTCATGGCGGGATTGACTGGCCGTCTGAACGCAGCCTGTGTGTGACATAGCGAACAAAGAAAGAACACCCTGAAAAGTTCTTATCTCTAAAGGTTTTTTTTTCTAATATGATTATTTAATTATATCTCTTACTCATATACCATATCTGTTAATGTAGATCTTTCTCTGTTTTGAAACTAATACTTGATGTAAGTATAGAAAGAATGTTTTCATTATGTCAACAGAAAGTGTATTAAGACAAAGTCCAGTTCAGTTTCATTTGCTTAAAATACATCACCGGAAAGCCTTAGAACACATTTTTAAAGGTTCATCATCAGTACGTATAAAAGTTTGTGGTAGCATGTATGCACCACAAAACAGTAATTACAGGCATTACATTTACAAACTGAGTGACAACTTCTAAAACTTATATACCCAGTTTGTTATGGTGAACTTAATTTAGGCAATCAACTCTATAAAAATCAGCAACAGAGATTTTCCAGCAGCTATAACAGTGTTGCTTTGTATATCACATGTTTAACTAAGCCAAATAACAGGAATAATTCCCCTGTTTTGGCCTAATGATACTTTTGAACAGCCCTGTTAGGAATCTCTCTCAGGCTTGTTTCTAGTGAAGTCAGTACAATTAATTAAGGTCTATGTCATATAAACATACATCAGGGAAAGGATGGAGTAATGACAAAGGGTATGCTTACACTGGGAAGGAGAAGGCTTAGAAGGGACATGATTGCAGTCTTCAGGTATTTGAAGGGCTGTCATGTAGAAGCTGGAGCAGATCTCTTCTCTCTTGCTCCAAATTGCAAGACTAGGTCTAATGGGTGGAAATTACAAGGGAGTCGTTACCGGCTAAATATCAGGAGAAACTTCCTAACTGTAAGAGTGGTTGAGCAGTGGAACAGACTGCCTTGGGAGGTGGTGGATGCTCCTTCGCTGGACGTTCTCAAGCGGAGGCTGGACGACCATCTTTCGGGTATGTTGTAGGGCTGTCTTTAGGCTACGCTCCTGCAGAGTGCAGGGAGTTGGACTAGATGACCTGCAAGGTCTCTTCCAACGCTAACAGTCTATGATTCCCACCCCCCACATACTTCAAGTAAAAACTTGTAAAGGAACCTGCTTCTTTTCCAGAGTGGTATGTGTCAGGCTAGGATCTGTGGCATCCAGGTTCACACACCCCACTCTGCCATGTAAACCTGAAGGGTGACCTTGGGCCAGTCATGTATTCTCAGCCTAACATACCTCACAATGTTATCAAAAAGTTAAAAGCAGATGAGGGGGGTACTGTGAGCTACTGTGGCTCCCCATTGAGGAAGGAAATGGGATATGTATAAATAAATTCATGTTCACCTTTGGAAGACTACAGAGATCAGTTCCTGTGGAGAAGAATGTTGGCAGAGTTTAAATATGCAAGAAAGTGGAACACTGACAGTTTAGAGAAAAATAAGTAGGTTTATTAAAGAAGAATGAACTGTTATAGAGCATAGAAGAGAGAGCGCCTTAACTGTTGAGCCTAACGGCTGAAGGAGGAATAAAGAGCAACAGGAAGCTCTACAGGAGCAGGGAGTCTCCAGAAGAGCCAATCATGTGACAGCAAGGACACAATTTGAAAATGTGGGAAGTCCCTAGTCTAGCTATGCTAACTACAAGTCCTTCAGCTGTTCTCTGTAGGATGATCTTCAGATCTTCTTCATAAGGCTGCACTATAGACCTTGCATATTCCAACAAAAAGGGCTGCTTTGGAGGGTGGATTCTATGCCATCACACCCCACTGAGTTTCCCCCTCTCCAAATCTCACTTTCCCTAGGCCTGGATCTGGATAGCCCAGGCTAGCTAGTCAAATCGCGAAAGCTAAGCAGGGTTGGTCTTGGCTAGTATTTGAAAGTCATGACACAGGGGCAGGCAATGGCAAACCACCTCTGAAATGTCTTTTGCCTAAAAAAACAAGTCTAGCTCACCACCTAGTGGTGCATAAAGCTAAAAAAGCTAAGAACTTCTGGCTGCCAGGCATTCCTAGGATCTCTTGGCTATACTACACACAAGATCGTGCACAAGGTCGTGAATTATCGACAGCCTATGTGCATCAAGTAAGATCAATGCTGGAAATGAACATCATATGGTATACACTCACATGGCAATGCCATAGCTATGATATTGGAATAACATCATTAGCACTTTGATTTGATTGTTTTAATATGTATTTTACTCTGTGTGAGCCACCCTGAGCCTGCTTTGGAGGGGTAGGGCAGGATATAAATTAGAAAATAAATAAATAAATAAATAATCACCTTCCCGAAGGCTTCACTTCTAAATCCTCAGGAATTTCACAGCCCAGAGTTGACAACACTAAGCAGCAATAACAAGAAATGAGAGGCCATTGTTAAAACTTTCATCACCACTAACAAGCTAACAGGAAGCTTAATACAATTATAGTGTATCAGGGCTTCCAGATACTCCCTGAGAAAGGAGCAGCCATCCTTTTCTGTCATTCTCCTCTGCAACTGGATGGTAAATTGTAAGAAAAGGAAAAAAGATGACATCTTCCAAGGGTGTTGGGAGGCCACCAATTCTCATCATGGAGAGGGGAAAGACTTGGGTTCCCCATGGATCGATTCATAATGGCTGAGTGAGGTCCAGGTTATCAGATAACTGTCAGGAAAAGCCTGAAAGTTTCTAAGCATTCCCTGGAAAAAGCATGGAAAAGAGCAAAACCAATCCAAATGGAGAGAATGGGCTTTGGCCATCTTTACTGGAAACATTTGAATTTCAGCAATGTAGTCAATGATTGTTGTGGTTGTAAATATAAGTTATTGCTAAATAGATATGGGAGGAGGATGGGAATTTCAAATCCCTTTCAAAACCAATTCATGCACCTGTTATGTCCCTTTGTCCATACTATGAAAAACTTGGCACAAGTTATGTTTGGGTTGTACTCACTACCCCAAACTTAATTCCAATGCAGGGGTGTTGAACTCATTTGTTATGAGGGCCAGATCTGACATAAATGAGACCTTGTTGGGCTGGGCCATGTGTGTCATAAAATGTAATGCCAGGTAGCAGAAATATAAACTTTATAAAGGACACAGACAAACACAATTAAAGATTTTTAAAAAAAACTTTAAATAAAATATGCTTAAGACTCTAGCACTCTTGCAATATTTTGTCTATTTAACAGTCTGTGATAACTGACACCTCTTGTTCTTGATTATTGTATCAAAATGTCTGTGCTGTAGCAATCTTGAGTATGCTGTTCAGGTGTGTATCTGTAAGCTGTGAACCTATTTTTGAATTATTGAATTCATTACAGAAATCAGTGTTCTGAGCCTAGGACCTAGGGGAGAACATGAAATGGCTGGGCATTGTGAGCTTTTGTACATAAGTTGCTTCGTGTGCTGGTCAAGAACATGAGAAGGCATCCTGACACAGACTGAGGAACATGTGTTTGTCTACAAAACTATAGTTTTCCCCAGAGAAATAACTTCATACAAAGGATATGTTCTGGATGAACTTGGTCTTGGACACACACTCTCTGCCTAATCCACCTCACTGGCTTGTTGTTATTTCTCCTCTAAAATAGTTCACGTTGCTTTCTTACTGAGAAAGATGGATCATGAGTTCAGTGAAAAGGGGGAGGGAACCCAGTTGCCCTGGCATAAAGAGCACAATAAAAGACGCAGACACTGTAGCAAGGCATGCAAAAGCTCATACCTTCTTGAACAAAACTTTGTTGGTCTTAAAAATGCCTGGTCTTAAAGATGTAGCCCAGCAAAGCAAGCTCTCCCTCGTTCCCTCCCTCCCTCATCCAGTGAAAGGAAAGAAATGCTTCCCTTGTCTCCTGCAGCCTGGCCATGAAGCAAGCTTGGTGTTATGTATTGGTACTGTAACATTCCAGGACTGTTTCTACCAGAGACTGGCTAAGCTTGGAGCTCTAGAACAATAGCCCACCGGGACTCTGGAGGTAACCAATGATGAATTAATGGTTCTGACAATGGCCTCTCATTGGTAGTTGTTTGAGGAAGTGGATGGAGTTGCATGCTATTTAAACAGGGCAGTTTCCCTGGCTTTTTCACTTTTTGTTCTTGCTGGAATCACTAATCACTAGGCTTGGGGTTGGTCCGTCCATGGAACCCCATATTTAACACTCTGGCTGTTCCCTCCCTCCTCCTCCCAGGAGCCTCAGCCAGTTCTTTACCAGACTATCTCTATTGCACAGGAGAGGCTTGCCTATCTATCTCGCCTGTGCAATTGACACAGTCTGGTAAAGCAAGCTGTGATGTGGCAGCAGCAGCAGAACTGGAAAATGAAGCAGGAAATAGCCAGGGTCTTGTGGGCTGGTTTGGGGCACTCCAAGGGCCTGATCCGGCCTGCAGGCTGCATGTTTGACACCCCTGTTCCAGTGGATTTTGACAAAGCAAAGTGTTACCCATCCACCCCAAAAAGTCTGTTTGCAATTACAGATGTCCGTGTGATTTACAACAAACACTTTCAGTTGGCGTTGTCCTAAAGGCAAAGATGTTGTATCACTTCTCTGTCCATTCAGAAACAAACAAATAAAATTTTCCTCATACACTTATTAAATAGCTTAAATAACTTCTTTTGTGTGTTTGTATAGCTTTCAATGCATTTTTAACCAGTAACCTGTGTAGTGGCTGACAAAGTCCTTGTAAATCATCATCTGTTTAACCTTCCATATCCTAATTGGATCCACATTTTTTAAAATGTATCCCTTTTTAAAAGAAAACTAAAGAATAGCCCAAAAGTTGAATGTCTTTTTTAATCAATCCAAGAATAAAACCAAATATTTTTCAGTTCAGTATATGCCTGTATTAAATGCCTAGGGTAGAAAAAGTGCTCTCTCTGTCTGTCTGTCTGTCTCTGTATATATATGTGTGTGTGTATTTGTGTGTGTGTGTGTGTGTGTGTGTGTGTATATATATATATATATATATATATATATAATATATCTTCTGTTTACTATAATTCTAGGCACAGTGATTTTTTCCCCCAGCTTGAAGTGAAAATGTGCACTGTCTTAACTATGATATTGCTGGCAGCCAAGCATAAGATTTTATTTGAGCTGAGCTTTTAAAACAAACACTCAGTGGCCAAGGCCTAAAATGAAGCAGCAGACGGGAACATGAACAGCATTATCCCTTTTTAAACTTTTCTTTGTCTATTAAACCATGATAGCATGCATCTTTGGAGAGACATAAGAATCTTCTGTCCTGCTTCTAAAAGAGTAGATACAGGAAGCAAAGGACTGGAGGAAGTTAGCTAACTGCTAATAACTGGGAAATTCATGAGGGGGCAGATATGCCAGCCTCCAGGTGGGACCTGGGGATCCTTTAGAATTATAGCTCATCTCCAGACTACAGAGATCAGTTCCCCTGGAGAAAGTGGAGGCTCTGGAGGATAAACTGTATGACATTGTACCCCACTGTTGTCCCTTTCCCCTCTAGGCTCCATCCCCAAATCTCCAGAAGTTTCCCAATCTGGATCTAGCAACCCTACCCGCCATCCCCTGCTGGTGGCCAAAGGAGACCTGACAACCCTATGGAGAGGTGGCAGGGGAGAACAAGTTTTCCACTAATTACCCCCCCCCCCATTTTGTATTTACTGTTGATGGGGGTAGAATATGAACATAGTTTTCCCCATCCCATTCTTCAAAACTATGCATGCAAGAGTCATTTTACATTTGTAAAGGATGACAGTACTTGCAACCACCAGGAAGCATAATTATAGTGGTGATTCCACACCACACTTTATATACTACTGTATCTCCATTCTACTGTTGTAATTATCCATCCAAACAACAAGGAGAGCCTATAATTACATCAGGGAGTCCTATTTGATGCAATATGACTGTTTTCTTGTAAGCACAATACTGAAATTTATCCTTTGAATTAATAGCCTTCTCATCTTTTTTTCTTCCACCTCCATATTCCTTTCCTCCTTCTGCTTTCCTTGCCCAGCAGCAGAAAAAAAGATGGTGAAATTAGCCCTGACCTGGATAGTCCAGGCAAGCCTGATCTCATAGATCTCAGAAGCTAAGCAGGGCTGACCCTGGCAAGTACTTGGATGGGAGACCTCCATGAAATACCAGCAGTTGGGAGATGGGCAGGCTTTATTTAGCCACCTCTCTGAATATCCTCCAGGCCCCCAGTAGGGGTCAGTCACCAGACATTGCCATGACATCCAGGTGCACACACATCTGGAATGCTATGGGGTAGAAGCGTGGGCCGCGAGTCTGCACTCCAAGCCATGAATTCATGGCTTGGAGTTCAGGTGCATGTGGGGGCCCCCTGCCTCTTGCCAAAAGCATTTAAAGGGACCTTTGAGAGCCAGTTTGGTGTAGTGGTTAAGTGCGCGGACTCTAATCTGGGAGAACTGGGTTTGATTTCCCACTCCTTCACTCACAGCTGCTGGATGACCTTGGGCAAGCCATAGTTCGGTCAGAGGTGTTCTTGAAAAAGAACAGTTTCTGTCAGAGCCCTCAGCCCCACCTACCTCACAGGGTGTCTGTTGTGGGGAGGGGAAGGGAAAGGAGTTCGTAAGCCACTCTTAGTGAAGGGCGGGGTATAAATCCAATCTCCTCCTCCACCATCTCCTCCTCCTCCTCTTTTGGCAGGAAGCGGGGGTGCCAGTCCCCAGTGTGATGATGTCACTTCTTTGTGATGTCATCACATTGGGAACGTCCCCTCCCCCTCCAGTAACACTGCCAAAAGTACTCCACCGGGGACTTGGAAGGACCTGGCAACCCTATTCCAACTTGCATAGGCTATGTAATAGTAAGTGCCCACCAGTACTCAGGATTGGTTACTGTGCGGGGACTGCCAGTTTGGAAGGACTACAGATACCCACTTAGGTTAAAATCAGAAACAATGTTTATTAAGGGAAATACTACTCCTATCTGAATTAATGAACATGGCAAAAGGCCCACTATTATCGCAAATTATAAGATTTGATGATTATTGATTGATCTGAATGCCATTTCTGGGTAAAGTCTGTCCCTTCCAAAACTGTCTAAGGGATCCCTACTCATTGCCAGCTATTCAGCTAGGCTCTGCTTCCTCCCTTCAGTTTCTACCTTTCATTTGGTGATTGTCAGATATTTGTGCATTTGCTTTATTGCAAAACACAAAGAAAAGCAGTAGAACAAATTTAGAGTCCAGTGGAACCTTTAAGACCAACAAAGTGCAAAGCACACTTTTTCAAATACACTGGAATGGAAGTTAAAGTTCAAACTTATAGACGGGCTGAACAGCAAATTGACATGTAGTATGATGAAGATGTTTTAAGTTATGCAAAAAACAAGCTAAGGTTATAAGGTCAACAATTGTTTTGATTTAATTAAGGTGGGTAAGGACACTAAAGCAATAAATATGTCACCATTCATCTCCTCTCAGGCATGGAGGTAACTTAACAGAACTTCCCAATATTCCTTGCATTACATTCAGTATTCCAATATACTATTCTGAAAAAGAAATACACTAAAATACAGAGGATGTATAGTCCTTGCTGAGAATACATATGTGAGGACTGAATGAGTTACCATATGTCACGAGATAAGAAACTAACCAGGAAAGTCTCCTTGGGCCCTGCTGTTAGCCTTCTGGGGCACTTGGTAGAAAAATCTGGGAACAGGATGCTGACTCAGACAGACCATGGGTCTGATCCACCAGAGCTCTTCTTATGATCTTATGCAATTTTTCAAAATTATTAAGTGGTCTGAATGTATTCAAGTTGCAGACAAGAAAATATACCAAAAATTGTATGAAAAATACATACATGGAGGGTATTAATTTAAAAACCCAATACAAATAATTAACTATTTTAACTTATTATAAAACTGTACCTTATGTAAAGACATCTAAGTTACTTATCTTCATATATCAAAATTCCCACAAAGCTGGCCTAAATTAACCATCTCATCATTTAACACACATGGCAATAGTAATACATTTACTATGTATTTCTTTTGTATATTTGTCCCACATTTCCAATAAAGCAGTTGCTAGAAAGTTATTAATATATATACCTATTTGACGTTATCCAAATTAGATCATGCAATAATACATTGCTACAAACATGTTCCTACGGGAAGGAATGAGGGTCATTTTTTTTTCCCGTTTTGCTCTGTGTTACCCTGTTTGCTTGTTAACAATGTGGCATATTTGGCCCTCCCCTTTTCTCCCTGATCATAGACTATTTTACTATTTTTCAATTGATTTTTGTTACTCCATTAAAACTTGGCTATTACTTTCTGCTACTCAGAAAGTAACTGTTTTATCCATCACAGTTATTGGGGACATTCTGAATTAAAAAAAAAAAAAAACCCGACGAAATTGACATAGTATTTCATTTTTACTGAACTGCTCCTTTCCAGAAAAGAGAACTTTAGATTTTTCCCCTTTTGAGAAATCATCTTGCATTTATTCATTTATTTACAAAATTAATATTCTGCCTTTCTGCCCTTACAACGGCTGCCAAGGCAGCTAACAATTTAAAACATACATGATAAAATTATATTATAAAACCATTAAAACCAATTATTATTAAATTGATTTTTATATTCTTTATCAGCATATATACTAAGTGATATTATCTAATATTATGGTAACATGGAAATCTCTCCTTTTCCCTCCCAATTGCCATCATTTAATATATTATCTTTGTGCATTGAAGCTCCTGCAAGTTTTTGCACTGGGGCTGTGATCCATCCACTCTCACATGTGCAACTTGCACTAAGGTGAGACTTCCCTGTAAGGTTCAGTAGATCCTTGAACTTTTCTGTCTGTTTCCAGAACACACGACTATACTTTTAGAAATTAGTTGCTTCCGAATGAACTTCTGATGGCAGCAAAACCCTCCCCCCTCTTGTTCCTGCCTTCTCCCTTCTTCCACAGCCCCTTCTGACCTTGTCCTGTTGCCATAATCACCTTTGTTCCACCTCCTCTTGCCCTTTCTCCCCACACCGCCACCTACCATTTTCCTCTGCCCCTGCCACTCCGGGCAGGTTTTTTCCCTCTCCCCTGTCACTGCCGCCTGCAGCCTTCTTTCTCCTCCACTACCACTAACCAATTTCTCTCACTGCTGCTGCCATTTTCTTCCCCCCCACCCACTTTTTCTGCTCCCATCATTGCCATCCAATTTTCCCCACCCACAATCAGGTTCAGCTATGTTATTGGTCCCCGAATGATGGCTGAGATACCATAATTTATCATCCTGAGATGTTTACTTTAGCCTACTATGTCTGTTCATGTGCAGACTGCTTCAGTGGACTGGAGAGTTTTTGAAAGTCTATTCACCTATATTGCTGCAAACCTGGGAGTTGATTTGTATAAAAATGCTCCCATCTCTCAGTGTTCCTCTTCTGGATTTATTAGATCTGCATGGGAACACCATGTTCAGAAACAGAAATGAAAAGGGGGACCCACAACCAAATGTTGCACATTGCTTTTTTGTCGCCAGGTGATGCCTTGGGGGAAAAAAAGAGGACTCCAAGTTTTGCAACCAACCTTATACAAGCTAAAAAAAAAACATTTCACCCCCTCCCCTGCCATTCATTCTTGGGGCCCTGGCCACATGCCAGTTGGGGCAGTGCTAGCAGGCAAGCTTTCCTAGCACCAAGGATGACTAGAAATGGGAGGAAGCAGTTTCCTACCCATTTGCAATCATTCTTTAAGCTTCCAAAGGCACTTGCTGAAAATTCCCCAGCAGCCACACTCTCAGAGCCCAAGGATCCCTACAAGAGGGATCCTTCAACAGTTCCTTCATCTTTCCAGGCATCCTTTGGCTCTGACAGCATGTGGCCTGGGACAGTCCTAGCAGATGCATATTTCCAAACCCAAGAATGGCTGGAAAGAGGAAGCATGCTGTTCTGCTTTTAGCAATTCTTGAGACTTTGCTAGCTGGGCAGCTGGGCCTGCCCCAGCAGGTGTGATGGAGAAACATGGGACTGGGCAGGACTTAAGGGGAAATTTCATTTCATTCTGCCTCTCTCCCCCTTGATGGAGCCCCCTTGCTGGAGCTCTGGCAGGGAGGTACTACACAGCACTGCTGGTCAGGATTGCCATCCTCCAGGTGGTGGCTGGAGATCTCCCACTATTACAACTGATCTTCAGGTGACAGAGATCAGTTCATCTGAAGAAAATGGCCCCTTTGGAAGGTGGACTCTGTGGCTTTATACCCCACTGAAGTCCATCCCTTTCCCAAACTCCATTTTCCTCAGGCTCCACCCACAAAAATCTACAGGTATTTCCCAACCTGGAGCTAACAACCCTACCCTGCATCCCCCCTTTCTATCATCATCATTGCCAGTCACAACTGCCTCTCCCCTCCGATGATGGTGCTTCCTCTTTTCCTGTTACTCCCCCATCTGCCTCAGCACCACCTTGCTGATGCTGCCTCGTTCTTTTCACCAAACCGTCCTGCTGCTGTTTTCTCCTTTTTCCTTGCTTTTTTTGTGTGAAGTGTCCACTTAATGCTGAGTCCTCTCAGCCATCATCTTTAATATAGCAGTGTGTGCACATGGACATGCACACCATTTCTCTGTTGTTGTGGTTATTGTTCCCCTGCTGCTGCACTACTCAACAACCCTGCTGCCTGCCTGAGCTGCTTGCTTACCTCTCTGGTGGACTCCCTAATGCCTGTCCACCTACTTGCTTGGTTGCATCTATGCCAACTCCTTCATCAGCTTTCCTCCAGCCTGCCTCACTTGCTCCCTCCTCTTCCTCCCTCCCCCTGCCAACAGCACTGTAATCTCTGCCTGCCTGGCTCTTGTGCCAGCACTCCTCTGCGCCCTCCCAACCATCTGGTGGCTCCGTCTCTCCCCTCCCCTTCTAGCTCAGCTGGCTTAGGTGGTGACAGCAGCTCCTGCTCTTCTGCCTGCCCTGGAGCCAGCCTAAAGGGGATGCATGGACAGTGTTCCCCTCAAGTAGTTTGTATTGTTGGAGAAGACAGGTGAGTTCTTTGCCAGGTATAAAACAACTGAGGCAAGCCTCCAGACAAACTCTGGTGGGAGAGCATTTCAGAGGCACGATGCAAGTACAGAAAAGGCTCTGTTTCTGGAGATCATCAGCAGAGCCTCCATGGATGTTCTTAGCTTGCAGGCATTTTCTAATAGAAGCAGGCAGTCTCCGCCCATTTAGTGCACAAGAAAATAACAAGCACTTTGAAAAGCAAATGAGAAACCAGTATGAATCTGAAGCAGTGATTTACACTGGTTGGCAACTTTGCAGCTGTGTTTATAGCGATTAAAGCTTTCAAACATCCATCAAAACCCATCTTGCACATTTCAGCAGCCCAATCTGGATATGATCGGTGCATAGATCTATCTAACATCCAGCCAAGCACCACAGTGGAGGAGGCAGGAAATTAACTAACTCCTATAGAAAATCCTCCCACAGGATTTCATGATGTACATCTGTGAATAAGTCACATTACCTTCTGTATTAAACCAAAGTAATTAGATAACCGATGTTTCCAAATACCTAATAAGGATGTAGTCCAAGTAAATAGTTTAATGAGCTAAATCAGTTAAGAAAACAGAAACAATTTCCAGCAGTTCATTATCACCAATGTTTTCACCTTTTTTTCCCTGGCAAATTGTATAAAATATGTTTTAAGTACATGTCAGAACCACCCAAAATGTGTTGTAATTTCATTTCAGTGGGACAGCATGTTTCAGAAGCAATTGCTCCTAAGGTGATCTGGGATAGGTTACAATGCTAATCTCACAGCTGTCTCTCTTAGTAGCAGTACTCATAAATCATATGGTGTGTAATAAGAAGAGCAAGTTGGAGAGGTTAGAAATCTTAAGAAAACTGTGACAGAAGTGATAGATGATATGAAGTGACTACATTCAGAAGATATTTTATATTTTATAAAAGGGAATGTGTTGCATTTGAGATAAGGTCCTTTTGCATTTTTTTACCCTTTTGAATATCAACACTGGGAGATGTGGAACACTTCTGTAGTGCTTCCAGATGAAAATCAAAGTTGTACTTTATGAAGAAAAAGAGGCAAGTGAGATTTTGAAATAGAATGAAATTAAAATCTTGGTCATTACACCATTTGTCGTTTTATTAAGGTTTATTAAGGGAGACTGTTGTGTGGTATTAACTTGAATATGATCACTAATCCATGTTACCTTGTGGTATTGGTCATGCTATGTGTGCGTGTGTGTGTACATGTAGGTATATAGGTTCCCCGACACACAGGGTTTATCTGAACTTGGGTCCAAATTCACACTAGAGTAATCTGAGTCTCAGGAATCTGCCTTCCTCCCACTGGCTCCCACTCATAGGTTAAAGGAGGTGCCAGCTTAGACTTTACAATATGAGAATGCATCCAGTCTGGACAACACACACAAAACTGCCGGTAATGGATCATTGACAAAGTGATGGGATTCCCAGAGTAAGTTTGGGAGAAGTACTGAGAAATAGGACTAGTGAAATCAGAAAATGCTTATTGAAGGAAATAGTTGGCATGTGTAAGCAGTCACACTCACTATAGTGTCAAGCATACATTAATAGTATTCAGCACTAGATTAAAATACAAATATTCCATGTGCTATACAATATCTCTCAGTCAAGAAAGGAGACTAGAGCTGAAAGGGATAGCTGTGCCTATCCAAACACATCCAGGAAAGGTTCAGGCCCAAGGCAGTGGTCCAAATAGTCAGGTAGCAAGTAATACAGGAAGTGCATTCAAAGGCAAAAGCAACAGGGACCAAGTCTCACTGTGGTTGCAAAAGCAGGTAGTGAGGTGGAGATACCTGATGGTTTGTCTAGAACCAGGAATTTGTTTCCTCACACAGGGATGAAGTCTGGCAGAATGCATCAGAACTTCAATTTGGGAAAAGACTTTGAGCTCTAAAAGAAACAGTCTTCTTATCTCCAGCTTGAAGAATCAAGAAAGGGTTAACTGATGCATGCCTTGAATGGCTGAAGGTGACAGGAGAACAGTACAGAATCCTGGGAGCATTTTCAAATAAGGAAAGAGAGTGGGCTATCTCTGGGCAGAGAGGTAGTGTTCTGGAAGCAGTCTTGGTTAATTTATTGAACTGAAATTTATAATGGGAAAATCCAAATGATCCAGATTATACCATTTTGGACGAAGAATCTCTTAGTGAGAAATCCTAATGTAATCTTTATTTCTTTCTAAAACATGAGTACTAAGGAAATGAGATCCTTTGTACTATAGTACTCCTAATTAATTATTGAGATGCTCTAATTAGTGTTTTGAAGGCTAGGTAAAGAAATAAGCTCATTCCTCTTTGAAGCTGCTATTGTCTCTATTGGGCATGATGAGATTATGCCCGATCTGTCTACTCTCTGCTGGCTTTGTATTGCAAATGGCTCAAATGTCATCTGCTGGACCCTATGTGACTGATAGGAGGTAGAATGGCAAGAGAAATGTCAGCAAAATAGAAGACTGATGACAACATGGGACAGTTATTGGCATTGGGAATCTAAACTTCAAGAAAGTATTATAAATTGTTAGTCCTGTGTTTGCAAGAAGACATCATTCATTACTGTTAGTAAAAGTACCTCTAAGGCAATTTGAAATACAACTTTTTCTTTATATTTTTTGTTTAATCCCATAAAGGATCCCAGCCAATTTGGGGTCATGGAGTAAACAGGGTAACATCATACTTCCATGTAGCCAGTCACTTTTTTCCTGTGTAACTACGTTAACAAGGGCAAACACAGGCCAAGTAAAGGCAGTTTTACATTATGTGAATGATCTCAGCCAATCGGGTTATTTATTGCAGTCATTTGCACAAACAAATACTGTAACTGTAAAGATTTCTTGTTTTGGTGTGTGTGTTTCTTTAAATTTTTAGTTTGACTGCAGTAATGTAAGAAAAGTGATAGAGACTCAAATCCTAATCTGAGTCTATTCTGTGTGAATATGGCAAACAGTTTAGTCTATGTGAATATGAGTTTTGAGTCTATTCTGTGTGAATAATACAAAGAGTTCAGCCTATGTGGCTATATATATGAGAGAGAGATTAGACTGAATGTCTACACCTGTCAGAGTGGAGTTTTGGGAGTTAAAAATTTAAACTTATCCCAGAAATCAGAATAGTGCTTCCTCAGGGCCACACAGTCCTCTGAAATGCCCAGATCCTAGGTCATTCTACCAAAAGAGAGAGATTTTTTTAATTCCTGGTGGCAGCAGAAATCTACCAAGTTTAGGTACACAGAGAGTGTTTTAAAGGTAAAACCGTCTCCCCAATAAGCAAGGACATCACAGTAACCAAGGGCTAAAAAAAAAAAAAAAAGAGGTGCTGGAACTCTCAAGAGGGAAATGAAGTTTTCAATCTGTATATTGAAAGCTCCCGAACTTTTAAACATTTTAAAAACAATTTTGTCAAAGAGGTTCCAGAACTCTGTTCCAGCGCGTTCCCCAGAAAAAGCCCTGCTGTAACCTCTTTCTACTTAGTCTTTGAATAGCTCTGTCAAAAAGATACGTAAAAAAAATACCTTTCTGCCCAGTTTTAGCTAAAATCTACCTATTATTTAGCCTTTTTTTCCTTTTAGCCTTTTTTCTCTTTTAGCCTCCCCCCTCTTCTACAGACTGTGATACTTGAACGGAATGCATGTTATCTTTATACTTACTACTCCTACTTCTAAACCATGTGTCTATTATTTAGTTACTGTGTCTAACTTGTTGCAACCTCATCCTCTTTTCCCTGATGTCATGTTCCCTGTTTCATAAGGCTTCTTGGTCTCCCTCTCTTCCCAGTTGCTTCACCACACTTGCTGTCGAGTGACATCACTGGCACTTTCTTTCTCAGGTTAGAACTGTGTGTGTTAAGTGCCATCAAGTCACTCCTGACTTATGGTGACCCTATGAATTAATAATCTCCAAAAGTCCTATCATTAACAGTCTGCTGCCTTCAACTTTTTCTAGCACAACTGTCTTTTCCAGTGAGTCCTGTCTTCTCATGATGTGACCAAAGTACAATAGTCTCAGTTTGGTCATTTTAGCTTCTAGGGAGAGTTCAGGCTTGGTCTAAACCTCACTTATTTGTGTCTTTCTGGTGGTCCATGGTATCCATAAAACTCTCCTCCATCACCATATTTCAAATGAATCAACTTTCTTCTTTGCTTTCCAGCTTTCATACCCATACACAGTAATGGAGAATACTATGAATTATCTTGATTCTGGTTGTCAGTGACACATTTTTACACTTAAGGATCTTTTGTAGCTCCTTCATGGCTGCCCTTCCTAGTCTCAGTCTCCTTCTGATGTTTTAGTTGCAGTCTCCCTTTAGGTCGACAGTGGAGCCAAGGGACTCAACGTTATCATAATACAAGGTAAATTGTCCAACAGTAACAGGGTGGAATGGGAAATTATACACGTGTGAGTGATTTTTAGCAACAAACTATCCATCACTACAACATCTAGCATGGCCTGCAATTATTTCTTTTTAGTTCAACACCCATGTATACAACCCTCATTCATAGGGTTGCCAAGTCCAACTTCGGAAATATCTGAGGACTTTGGGGGGGGGAGCCAGGAGACTTTGGGGTGGAGCCAGGAGTCTTTTGTGATGTCACTTCCTGTGATGTCACTTCCAGGTCAAACGGCAGGTAATGTCACTTCTCAAACTCCACCCTTTCTGATGATGTTCACTTCCAGCACACTGCACCAAACTATACTTCTCTTCCCTAATGATTGTGGCTCCCAAGAACAGGTTGGAGATGATAGCCTGGGAGGCACCCACACAGCAGTCCTGCCTACATAACACCATGTCATGGACTCAGATAGCTCAGGTTAGTCTGATCTCATCAGATTTTGGAAGCTAATCAAGGTCAGCCCTGACTAGTATTTGGATGGGAGACCATAAAGGAAGCCCAGAGTTACTATGCAGAGGCAGGCAAGGGCAAACCACCTTTAAATGTCTCTTGCCTTGAAAACCCTACAGGGTTACCATGTGTTGGCTATGGAGCTAGTTTTAAAATTGTGAGCAGACAAACTTTGTTTTTTAAAAAATTAATTATAGAAACTATTCAAATATAATCTCTTTTCCCTTAAGAAAGACCAACCAGACAAAGTTAGAGAGGATAAATAGGCAGTTTAGTCTTCAGTAGCAATGATCAATTTCAGCAGAAAATGAGGATCATGCAGTTGTTCCAAACAATTCATAGAAAAGATGGACTTTAAGGAATCATCTGAAAGAGGTGACAGAAGTGGCATTCTGTGTGTGAGCTGAAGGCATTTTGCACCAAAAGAAAAAAAAATGGACTGAGAAAGATAGCGAGAGAGAGAGAAAGCAAGCAAGACAGAAACACAGAAAGAGGGAGAAAGAGAAAAAAGGCAAAGTAAGAAAAAGAGAGGAAGACAGAAAAACAGAGAAAGGAAGGGAGAGGTAGAAAAAAGATGGGAAGAGAGGAGTGAAAGAGAGAAATAACAATGAAAGGAAGGAAAGAAGGAAGATAGAAAGACAGGCAGGCAGAAAAATGTTAGGAAGGAAGACAGAAAGAAGCCATTAGAAGACTTCTTTTTGCTCCTTCCTGCTTTTAGGCGGGGACGGGGACGGGACGGAGCTCCGAAATGACTGCCTGTGCTTTTAAAACGAGCAGGTGGACCTGCGAGCCAGGCTGCTGGCTGTAAAGAGCAGGCAGCCACTGCAAGCCTCCCTTCGCTCCTTCCCACTTTTAGGCGGGGTGGGGAGAAAGGGCACCCTAGAATGACTGCCCATACATGTGCTTTAAATAGCTGGCAGCTCCCTTTCCCTCTCTCCCCAGGGAGGAAACCCCCAGCTGAGCTTCCTTTCCACTGGGTGGTGAGGTGAGGTCCCCCAGGGGTCTGTGTGGAGCACCAACATGCAGGGGAGAATTCAGTGAAGAATGGGCCCGACCCTAGCATTAGCCAGCCGGGGCGGGAGGGGCGGGGGGAGGAAAAATGGAAGGAAAAACCAACAGGACCACGAGGCAGAGCCGTGGGTCAGCCCAAATCTTACTTTCCTGGACCCTCCACTCTTCTGGGCTCTGAGAATGGCTCCTGCTGCAGACAACAGGGGTGGGACTGGCGGGAGGAAAATCACTCCCCAGCACACACTAGAGGGATGTGGAACTGATGCTCTAGCCCTCATCTCTATGGCTTTCATAGCCATAGAGACTTGGAGGACTAAAATACCAGAGCGTCACTCTTCTGGCCGCCATTTTGTCCCCCAGTGCCAGATTTCAAAAAAGCGGGTAGGGGGGGTCAAAAATCTGGGGTTCCCCTGCCCCCAGCGGAGGCTTGGCAAGCCTACTCATTCTTTCTCCAATTATAATGTCTAGACAGCTGCCACTTTATTCTTGTTATCTTGTTCTTGTTGTCATTTCTTTCTGCATTGTTTGTCTCTTGTGTTTATTGTAATATAGTCCTGTCCCGACACATTTGAATTAAGTTTTGAGCTCATTATTATATTTAAAAATTATAATTACAGTTTCTCTCCTTGGCTTCCTAAGTTGCCCATTTTTCTCTATCTTTGGCTTGATTGATACATTCCTAAGCATAATGTGGGAGTCTCTTCCAGGAGTTAAATCATATAGTATGGACAGATAATATGGGAAGGTTCCACTTAAGTGCAAAGTATCTTCACAGCCAACACTGATTCATGAGATTCATGCATTACTGATTCATATGCTCAGTGTCGTTCATATGTCACTGCAGCAACACTGGGATCCAGATACTGAGAAAGACTTCCTGCGTTATACTGGATAACATATGGGCCATGCTTTCCATGTGCAAGGTCACAATTCTCTGTCTCTTTAATTCTTTCTTCCACTTGCATTGTCCAGTTTTTATGCCATATTTGTGTCATATGCCTGAAGTAGCAAGTGATACTGGCTGTGCTTCATTATCCCTATCTAGCCAACTCTTCTTCTTGAAACTTCTCTTTTTCCCAGTGGGACTAAACTAATTGAAGGCAAGTATTCACGTTTAAATACTTAGTAGCTAAGATTCTCTTCTTAGCTCTGGATTCCTGAAATAGTTATCCTTGTACAAATGGAGGACATAATGCATGGATAGAGAGAACACTGGAGCCCATAGCAACCCTGGAACACCCAACAATCAGACAGTAGCACCCAATGATGCCTCTGTGAGTGGTGCACATGCATACACACACACAGCAAATCACCACATGCTGATGCATCCACTTCCCCTTTTTGCCCTTTTCATGGAGCACCATATGACAGGGAGAAAAGACCCTGTGGCAGTGCAAGTCCAACAGAGGTACATGGCCTGAGTGTCCCTCCCATAGCCCACAGGGGAAGGGCACCCACACAGCAGATAGAACACCCACCCATCCCCTTTGCAAGGAAGAAGAACAAGACTTGGTTTTTATATCCTGATTTTCTCTAGTAAGATGAAAATAATCCTTTTAGCCTAGATTTCTTTAAATGGTAAAAACCCACTTCTAAAGCTGACTACCTATGCACTGTTTTTCCAGAAACTAAGACTTAAAAAAGAAAACCTATTTCAATGTTTCCTGCTTTTTTCACATACAAGCAGGGCTATTTTGGGGCAGGAATGCACAGGAACCGAGTTCCAGCTGGCTCCTGAGTTGGCCAGGCCCAGCAGGAACTCGTTAGCATAATAGGCCACACCCAACAGCAGAAACTCATTAGGATTGGCTACATTAGGGGTGTGTGGCCTAACATGCAAAGGAGTTCCTGCTACAAAAAAGGCCCTGGGTTTTGACAAGAAACAAGGCAAACAGAATAAGAAGCAAAAGGTGGGGGTGGCTGGATGACCACACTTCTGGTAACATGGGGGTGTGGCCTAATAGGCTAATGAGTATCTGCTGTTGGGTGTGGCCTGTTATGCTAATGAGTTCCTGCTGGGCTTTTTCTACCAAAAAAGCCCTGCATATACAAGTATATTATTAGTGATACTTCTTCATACATGTTTGCAGTATCTTTCTCTCTGAACATCTCTTGTTATTTTTCCTATCAGTTTGGGAGCTGTTTAAACCAACTGCTGGTATAGAATCCTAATTATAAACTGGGAAACACTAGTGATTACACAATCAGTGACAAAGATTTAACAAATAGACACTCTGCATATAAAATAGGCTGAGGGTGTTCGGTTTATTTCAGTATGTACATGATACTACTGTAATCTATAGCTGTACAAAATATAGTAAAACAAACAACATGGCAAAGCGATTAATAGGTAGAATTCTGAAATATATCAGTAGATGTATTTGTAACATTTTTTAAAAAAAGAATTCTACAAACTGCTAAAGTATATTAGAACCTTCATGAATACACAGACTTGTAAATGTTCAGTTCCTTTGTAGATTTTTAACATTTCAAGAGCCTGGATTCATCTTTCCCTGAACTCTTTCCTCAAAAATCCAAATTTGGAAGATTCCATTATACAAGAATTACGCTCATTTTGAACTTTTTAAAAAAATCCCTATTTTTTGTTTAAGACATTTGTGTTAGAATGCATTTCTTTATATGACATGAGTTCCCTTAGGACTCATATAATTTATCTTAAAGGAGCCTTTGGGCTGTGTGTGTGAGTGTGAGAAAGGCAACTTTCATGAGAATATAGTAATAGTATTGTGGCAGATTCAAAAATAATGGGCTCAAACATTGCCAGTCAAGCTCATTTTTCATAGGTGCAAGCAGGTCCCCTCTTTCTCCCTTCAGCTGGGAGGGATATCTTCCTCCAAGCTCCCATGGATCCTTAGCAGAACCTTCAGGGGTTCTGCATAATTAGCACATATTGAGAGAACATCAGCCAACTATGCCGAGCTACTAATGGAACAAAGGTATGGTCATCCAGCACTGTTACATAAAAAAGAGAAAGAAACAAGACAATAAAGGAATGTTTTTAAACATCAGGCCATGTGATGACCTACAGGGAATGCCCTTGGCCTTAGCTTAGGGAAAGGATACACTAAAAGATTTTAAAAGTTTAGAATTACCTGTTATTTCTGAAGTGGAAATGATGCATTAAGGGTTCCATTTCCCTCCCACATTTTGTTCAGAGAACTGTGCATGTAATATACCATAAAAAAAAATCAAATCTTCATTTGAGTGTTATGTACCTTTGTACAAAAATTCTTTTAGTACAGTGTTTTGATAATGGGTGCAGAAATAACATCAGTGCCTTACAATGGATTACATCACAATTGCTTTCCCCCTATATTTTATCAATATGTATGTGTGCATTGGTTATGTGTATAGGGACAGGGAGAGACACAAATGAATTGAAAGAACTGAAGCATGTGGCAAATTGCCATGTTCCAATTCCACAATTAATTTTAGAAACTCTCTTACTTAGGAGGAGAGGAACACAGAGTGGAGTGAACCCACAGAACAATAAAGGAATGGAACAGGGGAAATTAGCTCGTTCACTATATGGGAGGGGGAGGGACATCAGATGCACATCCTTTGGGCTAATCTTTTACTGCAACCATCTGTGTGCACATACTTTTCCTTATCGCTGGGAGAGATTTTTCTGCCTAGGAGTAAGTTTAAAATGTACCTGGTTACCTTGCAGATTTTTCAGCCTGGCAATAAATAAACTGCAAAAAACTTTATTTACTGGTCACTGAGAAAGAACCTCAACCTTGTAACCAATTAAAAAAAGAAAATCCTTGTTATCTAGCTAAGCTTTTTGCTCAGCAACTAGTAATAAGAAGATTTCTAAGTTGCTGGAAGGCACACTCCCCTTCTTCCTAAGAGAAATCCCATCAAAAGGTTGATTTTTTTTCCTGAATAGATATACCTACCTTTGCCTGTCATTTTAATCTATTTCTTTCAGTACTGTGCTCTAACATGCTAAAGGATCTGTTTTCCAAGGTCCACAGCAAAGCACTTGATCCTTTGTTACAGCTTGTAGTAGTTCCTGGAAAGATAGTGCTTTAATAGCATTGCCCCATGAAAAATGATACAAACATATCTCTATAATACAATTGTGTTTTGGTCATGGACTCTCCTGAACATTCTACACACTGCCGAAATCAGTTGGCTCAATGATCTGTCACTCAGAACATGTCCCTAGCCACTGGCTGCATTGCCTGAGTCCTGCCCAACCGCCACTCAAGAGTACTTGCATGCCATTGGCCGAGTGCTGGGTTTGCTCCTCTTCCCCGCCCACTCCTTCAGCCTCTGTGCCCTGTCAGAATTTCTGGCAGATGGCTTTCTCTCTTGACGAAGACAATTGCCTCCTTCATGAGACTAACTTTTTCCCTTAGTAGCTGTCGGTAAGTGTAACAAAATGGCAGTTACCTGTGTCTGTAAGATGGCTGCCATCTGTGTGTTTAAAATGTTCTCCCAGAAGGCTTAATTGAGCTGTAGTTCCAGAGATGGGCCTGTAGGGGTTGAATGGGGCTTCCTCATCTGCCAGCCTACAATTCCCAGCTGCCGCAAGGCCAAAAAGTGTGGGGGAAAGGGACCGTCCCAAGGAGCGGGCCAGCATCACTATAGACTCCAGCTAGGCCATAAGCCAGAGATGTGGGGGAACCCTGGGAGGCAGCAGAAATTCAGCCACTCCACAGTCGGCTGGACTGGGGAATGAATGGAAGTTTCCCTGCTCTCTTGGGTAAGAGAGAGAGAAGCTGAAGCAGAGCCAGTCCAAGGAGAGATCTTATCCTGAGCCCACAACCTCCAGAGCTAGTGTGCTGTGTATAGGGAAAGAGGATTGTGTTTAACCTATGTTGATTTATGTGTGTTCTTACTCCTACAGTTGTATCTTATTTATTTAGTGTGCGTGTATGCTCCATAATTGTGTAAATAGTTAAATCAATTCTTTTATTTGGGCTAATCATCTGTGGTTTTTAAGCCAAAAACTGTATTTACGGAACAAAACTAGAAATATATTGTGCATATATGCTTGAAATGGACTGCTGTTTTGCATCCTACTGACACTCTCACTGTTTCATTTCCTTCTACTTCAAGCCTTTGTAGACTTCCACTGAATGCACTGGGATGCAGTAGTGATCCCAACTTTCATCTGATTATGGCCCTTTTCACATTACTGTTCTAAACCAGATGTTATTTATTGTTGGCCTGATTTCTAGTAAAGAAATACAGGGATGAGGGTTTCATACAGCAGATTTCCTTCCATTAATGAGTTGTCTCTGAAGCGCTATGGTAATTTCAAACAGTGCTATTCCCCACCCCACCCCTTTTCACTGCACAATCTCCCTCAGACTTTTTTAAGTTGAATGCTATAGTGCTAAACCTATATAGAACTTCAGTACTATAGCAGCCCCACTGAGATACCTTGACTCCAGTGAGTCAATGGAGCCAAGGCATCTCAGTGATGTCACTGTGTCAGGTCCCCCAGTTAAGACACTCTACACAACACATTTAAGCAGTGGTAGTTTATTGAGATATGCTTACTTTAGGAAAACAGGCTCCGTGTCAGAACTGAAAAAAGGTGTGCAAAAGATAATACAAAATACACCCCACATCTCTCACATATGTCATCATTCAGCCCCTATTGTAGCTATGGCAACCCTGACAGATATATAGCACCTTATCTATGTCCAGGCCTGGCAAAAGAGTCTCCAAGGCCAGCTCCCTTGGGAACCAGTGGTGGAAATTATCTTAAGGAAATTATAGCTTCTACAAGCATCCACTCAAAACACCCATGCACTCCCCTCAGGAATTTCCTCCCCTAAATTATGGCAAGCAGTGAAGTGAAACAAAGTGAAATGAAACTGAAGCTTGACACACTGTAACACTGAAGTGCTATGTTGGTTTAACACTATACTGCTCACCTTAAAACGTTTAAAAAAAAGTTTGAGGAAGATCACATGACAAAAAAGGGTGGGGGAAGCAGCATTGTAGGAAATGCTATGGACATTTTAAACAGCACACCACAGTGATTCAGAAGTGCAATGAAGGGGTAGAAAACTGAAGAAAGCCATTTCCCTCAAAAGTGGTTCAATCATGCTTTGCTAACCTGACACAAGCGGGTTTGTATGAACAGGTAAATAATTTCCACTAAGCCAGTTACTAAAAAAAAGAAAAGAAATCCATTAGCAACCAGTTGTTAAAATGGAATACAAAGGCAGTCTGAAAAGGGCCTATGGGTACAGGGGGTTGGGGGACAACACCCAATCAGGTAAAAATGTGGAAGTCAGAAGTGAGGGGCAATCCCAATTTTCTGTTTCACCTTTTCTTTCTTTTCCAAATTAGTTTCAAGGGAAAAGCAAGATGCCATGAAATACAACCGTCTATCATTCCTCCTTAAGTTTAGCATTCTACCTTTCTTTATTTTTTCAAACACTACAGTCCTATACATACTGAGCATAAGTCCTGTTGAGCTCAGAAGGAAGCACTTCTAAGTAAACATTCATAGGATCAGGCTGTTAATATTCCTTTTTCTTTTTCCACTCTATCACCCTTGTTTGATGCCATCTTCTACTGAAAGATTACATGCATGGAGGAATAGAGTTGTTCTCATCTAACAGAAATGGTTTTGTATATACACACACACATGTATAAAGGGTTTTGAATTCACATCTGAACTATTTATGTTCTGAAGCACATAGTGAAGGGGTTTCTCTGAAAAAAAAAAACAAATTCTTGCACGGCTAACAGAAATAGCTATGCTGTCTTAACTCCAGCTTCTGCTCTTAAAATACACAGTATCATTGGGTTATGGTTATGGTTTTTTGACCTGAAATGGATAGCATGCAGAAGCCATGCAGGGTCAGCCCTGGTCAGTATTTGGATGAGACCACCAAGGAAGGCAAGGGTCATTGCAGAGAGGCAAGCAATGGCAAACCACCTCTGAACGTTTCTTGCCTTGAAAACCCTATGGGGTCGCCATTAATTGGCTGTAACTTGACCCCCCAAAAAGCTTTGGTTTGGACTAATTCAGAACAGCCTGCAAGCAAACTGAGACCTATTTTACATGATCAGAAAAACTCAGGTTGTCACCAAATTGGAGGTGGGGACTAACGTTGCAATTTAGAACTCCTAGTTGCAAAACTTTTACATGAAATTATGGTCATCTGAGAGAGCTCACATCCTGAAACTCATATGGAAAGACAATTGGAGCCTTTCCTCATCATTGACCTCATAGCATATGTTGATATGTGTGTGTGTGTTGCTATTGCTGGGCAACAAAGCCCAGCATCTCTGACTTGGCATCTATCCCTGTGATATATAGATTATTAAATGTCAATAAATAAAATAAATACCCTTCCCACTATGTCTGTAATACAAAAGGGATGCCTGTGGATGGAGCGGAGAAGCCTGCCTCAATTTCCTTCTCCCCATCTCTGAAGTCCTGTCCTGCATACCAGCTTGTACAAGTAAACCATTTTCCTCTAATGTCTTCGCATCACTGCAGGCATCTGCTTTGCCTTTAAGTAAAATCTACCTGTCTAGCTCTATGTCATGTAGTTCTAGATCAGTGGTTTTTGACCTTTTGCAACTTATGTCCCACCAATCGCTCCATCCAAGAGCCTGAGTGCCACCATGATAGAAAGAGTCCACTATATCAGAGGATATATATGTTAACAGGCATTCCATTATTGTATTATTTATGGAAAACTTTAATGATAGAAAAATAGCAGTAACATTGTTGGGTGTAATTTTTATTGCCATAGCTTCTAAAACATAAACATGATGGAATTATTGTGCAGCTGAAGATTGTAATAATACAATTTTTTAACCACTACAATAACTGTAAAACACAAAGTTAATAAAGAAAAAAATATAGTATTATTATTGGGAACAATTTTATTGTTACAAGTAGAGCACAGATAAATGAAAATAATAATCCCATTAGCAGTTCAAATTAAGAAAAAGGAGGAGGAGGAGAGAGATTGTATTTATACCCCATCCTTCACTATCCGAAGGAGTCTCAGTGCGGTTTACAGTATCCTTTCCTTTCCCCTCCCCACAATAGACACCCTGAGAGAGCTCTTTGAGAACTGCTCTTAAGAGAACAGCTCTGAAAGAATTTGTGACTGACCCAAGGTCACACCCACAGCTGCATGTGGTAAAGTTAAAAGATAAGTAAATAGTGTTTTTGATATATCAGTAGAAGTTATTCAATCATATGTTAAAGCTCTGAATCTGTCACCAGCTAAATATAATTGATTCACAAAGAAGTTACAAAAACAATTACAGTTTCATTAATAAATTCACATGGATTCAAAATTAATAGGTTTAATGCTTAATATTAATATTTACTTCTGGGTAATGATGGTAAAGCAGTACAAGCAACATGGAGTTAAACAGGTAAAATGGGCAGTGTTTCTAACCCAACACAGATGGAAGTCATTTATTCTCACAGTTTGGAAAATGTAAGTTGGTTTCATCAACTAAAGTATGTATTTGTAGTGTTTTTGACAATGCTTTGATTTAAAATAGGGAATGGGGGGAATGGGGAAGGGGCAGAAACACACTGGATAATCCCTGGCAGATAGACTCTACAGGAAGCAGCACTTCCAAGACTCTTGCTGGTGGGCAAAGCAAATGGGAGATTAGGAGAAACACAGAGAGTCCAAGGTTACTACTAGTATGCCGAAAGGTTACAGATGGATTGGCAAGAGACAGCACATCACACTTGTATGTGGACATGGACAGTGAGGGAGAGTAAATGGTTAGTTATGAATTATGAAACCCTGTGTTCGATTTAGACTATTCCTGCATCCCACCCCTCCAGCTGAGAACCACTGCTCTAGATTATATAATCGTTCGGCCAAAGGGCAATCAGCAACCTGGGAGGGTAGAGGGGTCTGTCAGGATCATCACTGCGGCTGTGCGGCCAGGGATGAGGAGGGCAGATTGCCTTTTGGATTGCCCTGATGGATACTCTACACAGGCTGTGTGGCTGTGGATGAGGGGTCATCATGACATATTCCATGGTTGGGCTGCCTGGGTTCGAGCTGCTTACAGTGGGCTATGCCCCAGGGGCCCAGTGCATTGGCCATCTTATGGCAAGGGTGGGGTTTTTGATGACTTCAGGCCTTGATTATGCCATGGCATACTGCTTGCCCTTGCCATTGTTTTTGTAAATAAATAAAGTGGTCATTAGTTTCCCAACTACTGTTGTATGACTCTTTCTTCTGTCTGTGTGGGCAAAGGGTTTTTGCTGCTCCTGAATGTTGGAAGTTATTTTGACTGGATCAGGGGTTTTTCCAATATTTACAAATGTGATGTGTTTCAAGTAAGATCTCAATTAATAAAATTCTAAATGCCCAATTTAATAATGAATGAAAACCTCAGTGACACTTAGTCACATCTACAGTTTGTTCAGTGACTTGAAGTGCTTTATTTCATGTATGTTGTGGACTTTATATCTGGTTATCAGCTATTAAAATTAGAAGGACAGTCAGACAATAGAATTCAGGAGCTTAAAGAAAATCTGGCCAGGAAGGGGCAGTGAACAAGGATCAGTACAAAACCTCATTTTCTGTTCCCGGCCCCAAAAAGCAATGAATAATATTTTTAAAAAAAACAGCTAAGCCAATGCTTTATAGTGTCTATGTCTGCATACTAAAAAGAAAAAGGTTTCCCTTTCTTGAAAGCTAGTCAAAAACTACTCTAGGGGGTGGTGCTCATCTCTGTTTCCAAGCTGAAGAGCTAACGCTGTCCGAAGATCTTTCCATGGTCATTTGGCCGGCATGACTAGACATCGAGGCACACAGAATGCTGTTACCTTCCCATTGAAGTGGTACCTATTTATCTACTTGCAATTTCTTGCTTTTGAACCACCAGGTTGGCAGGAGCTGGGGCCAGAGATGGGAACTCGCTCTCAAACTGCCAGACTACAGATCTTCCAGTCTGCAGTTTCAGCATCTTAACCTCCAAGCTAATGGTATTATAGTGTCCATGTTTGCATACTATGAGCAGAATATTGTGCAACATCTATCTGAAGGAGTTGTTGCAATATTAGTTGTGACAATTGTGTTCCTTCAAATACAAAAAAAAAAAAATTAAAAGCCAAAACTAAATCAAATTGTTACTGTTAAAGAAGAGTATAGCTGTCCAGGTCATGTGAACTTCCAAAACAACCTTTGGTAAAGGATATTTTTATGATTAATAAACAACCGGCCAGCATATGTAGATTTTATGATTAATAAACAACTGGCCAGCATATGTAAATTTAGCAGTAATCCTGCAAAAGTCAGGAAAGGAACAGAGCTTAATACTAGAGCATTTTCTTTTCATGCAGAAAGTCCCAGATTCAATTTCCAGCATCTCCTGTTAAAAGGATTGGATAGTAGGTGATGTGAAAGACCTCTGCTTGAGACCTTGGAGAGCAACTTCCAGTCAGAACAGGCAATACTAATCTTGATATACCAGTGGTATGACTTGGATTGTAATAATTACATGTCTCTGGAGAGGCAACCTATAATTTTTTATAAATAAATGTCACACCACAAGGGGTCCCTGAGTCGGGGAGCCTGGGAACAGCACCAAGAGAGGCTGCACATTGGCTAAGAGAATGAGGGAAAGACATAGGGTTGCCAGGTCTCCTTGTCACTCCAGTGGGGGGATTTGGGGTGGTTTCTGGGGGGTGGATGGGGATGTCATACAATGTCCCCAATGCAATGATGCAATGTCACCCAGAAGCGATGTCATCACATCAGGGACATCAAATGGGGGGCACTCTGGTATTTGGGTGAGACTCTATGGGTTTTTCACCCTCAAACCATAGGGTTTGCCCAGATACCAAAGCGTCCCCACACAACATCTGCAACACAATGATGTCACTTCCAGGAGTCATCATCGTGTTGGGGATGTTGCATGGTGATGCCCCTGTTTAGGGGCAGGCTTTCCTCTGCTGGCCAGCTGGTCTGTAGTGGGGAGAAGTTGGGGGACCTGAAATTGGGGGACCTGGGGACTAGCAAACCTACAAAGTCAGGACTGGATGCTCAGAGCACCTAAATAGCAGGTGGTGTATACACTGCCATCATTAGCCTCCTCAGGAGAGAAGGCTCCCTAGGCAGTAAAAGTAAAGACCCCCTAGGTAGTAAAAGTTTATCCAGATGTAAGCCAAGAGATCCAGGGAGTAAGCATGGCAAGAGGAGGGAGAACAGAAGGCCAGCTTGGGAGGAAGGGTGGGAGAGAAAGATAGCTGGCTGGAAAGGGCAGGTAGATAAACAGCTGGGGAAGTTGGGAGTTCAGGAGGGACCAAGGAGAGAAGCAGGCTGGTCCTGTGATAAGGATGCAGTGGCTAGAGGTCTGCACAAGGAATCCTAGGCAGAAACTTAGCCTAGAACTATGAGCAGAGTAATGCTGTAGGCAGGTGGAGAAGATAAGAGGACAGGCTGTAATCCGGTATTTGAACCTGGGACTCTGTTTATTGGGGAGCAATAAGCTACAACCTAACTGATCTCCCTGGTGTCAGCCTGTTACCAGGGAGACTGATGGAACACCTGGGTGAAGAAGTCGCCTTTGGCTCTGGGGGCTTCACAATAATAAATGGCAGTTATCACATGAATGCTTGAATCTCATACAACAAGTCATCACAGATTACTCTCTTATCAGGTTAAGCAATTACCAAATAATAAGAGTAAAGCAGGAAGATAACAAGCCAATCCCTGACAGGCTTATCACCTATCACATACTGGTTATCACTTCTCTAGAGCTTCTCTAGAGAAAGCTCTAAAGATAATAAATTATGTGTGGTAATTTGTTGTCAGTGATGCCAAATGAAATCTGCAGGCAGGATGAGAAAAACAAGGCGGGGGGGAGGGGAATGGGACTGTCTATGTGGCAGAGAAGAAATATAGTGAATTAGAGAATTATATTTTGAGTGCTCCAGAAGGTGAGGGAAAGCTTTCTTGGGTTTAAAATGTTGTTGAAGGGTTTTTTGGGTTTAGTTTTTGTCTTCCTCTCTAAAGATTGGACTACTGTAATGCTCTCTACATGGGGCTACCCTTGTCCCAAATCCAGAAGCTACAGCTGGTACAGAATGCGGCAACCAGGCTGTTACTGGGTCTCCTTCTGAGGGAGCACATTCAGCCTCTGCTGAAAGCACTCCACTGGCTACCTATAGCATACTGGGTTGGTTCGCTTCAAGGTGCTGGTTCTCACCTATAAAGCCCTATATGGCCAGGGGGCTGCATTCCTGAGAGACTGCCTTTCCCCACACATTCCCTAGAGAGTACTATGGTGAGGGTCACAATATCTCCTTGTTTCCCCTGGCCCTAAAGATGCCAGGCTGGCTACAACTAGGACTACAGCTTTCTTGGTAGCAGCCCTGTTCTGATGGATCAAACTCCCTGAGGACATCAGGGCCCTGCTGGATTTACTACAATTCTGCAGGGCCTGTAAGATGGAGATCTTCCACCAAGCATTTGATTGAGGGATCGCACCTAATAGTCTAACATGGACCAAGGAATCTGTGCCCTGCAATCCATCTTTGGCTTCCTGCTCTTGTGCACATGTTTAACATCTGCGCCTATGTCAATGAATTATATGTTACAGAGCTGGATGCCAGCCTTATATCTATTGCCAACTAGATTCCCCACTGTGTTTTATTATTAAGAACAGTTATTCCACCAATATACAAATGTAGCACTTTACAAATTGTTTTATGATTTTAATTTGTTTTATTGTTTTAATGTTTATATGATACCTTTAGAAGAAGAAGAAGAGTTTGGATTTATACCCCGCCCTTCACTGCCCAAAGGCATCTCAGAGCGGCTTACAAACTCCTTTCCCTTCCCCTCCCCACAACAGACACCCTGTGAGGTAGGTGGGGCTGAGAGAACTCTAACACAAACTGTCCTTGAGAGAACAGCTGTGCCAGAGCTTGTGACTGAGCCAAGGTCACATCAGCAGGTGCAAGTGGAGGAGTGGGGAATCAAACCCGGTTCTCCCAGATAAGAGTCCACGCACTTAACCACTACACCAAACTGGCTTTAGGTCTGTAAGCCTCCCTGAGCCCGCTTCGGGGGGAAGGGCGGGGTATAAATCAAATTAATAAAATAAAATAAATGAAGTAGTTGCCAAACTTCAGTTGGGGCCTGGAAATCTCCGAGAATTACAACTGATCTTCAGACCACAGAGATCAATTCTTCTGAAGAAAATGGATGCTTTGGAAGGTGAACTCTATGGCATTGTATCCCACTGAGATCCCTATCCTCCTCAGGCTCCATCCCCAAATCTCCAGGAGTTTTCCAACCTGGAGCCAGTTTGATGTAGTGATTAGGAGCATGGAATCTAATCAGGTAGAACTGGGTTTGATTCTCCACTTTTCTATATGCAGTGGCTGGTGTAACCTTGGGTCAGTTACAAGTTCTTTCATAGGTGTTCTCTCAAGGGCAGTTCTCAAGAGAGCTCTGTCTGCCCCACCTACCTCACAGGGTGTTCTGTTGTGGGGAGGGGGAGGAAAAGGAATTGTAAGCTGTTCTGAGACACCTTTGGGTAGTGAAGGGTGGGGTATAAATCCAATCTCTTCTCTTTTCTTCATCTGGCAACCCTACACCCCATCCCCGACCAGTGGCCCTATCTGTTCCCCTGGAGAAAATGGCTGCTTTGGGGGGTGGACTTTATGGCATTATACCCTGCTGAGGTCCTTCCGCTCCTAAAACCCTGGCCTCTCAACACTCTACCCCAAATCTCCAGGAATTTCCCAACCAAGATTTTAAAGGTTATGAAAATGAGTAACCTGGAAAAAGAGAAAAATGTTTCTTTTTTCATGTTAGTAATTTGCTACCCTGCTGATTGTCACAATGTTCTACAGCAATAGCTGCATTCTTAATGGTTTAATGTTGTGCGTTGCAAGCCATTGCAAGATTGTGAATACATACACAGTGTTGTGGGTGAATTTGAAAGAGTGTTACTGTGAAAACGCAGACATAAATTAAACCTCTTACATTTGTGTGTTATGGGGGAAGATAAATAATAATTGAGAGCAACTAGGGATTTTATCTAGCTTTGTTCATATTTTAATAGTTTACGCCTCTTTTGTGGGTTCAGAAATTAGGACTGTGACATTCCAGAAGGTATAAATCCTATTGAGATGTTTAAGTTGGGAGTATCCTCTTGATGTACATTTAGAACACCAAAAATACATGTTTCCAGGGTCTGAACAAGATGTTTTGAACCACCTCTGAAACACAATTGAATGGTAAAGCAGTGTGGGCTACTAAAACCATTTTAGTATCATTGTTAACTAGAATCTCTTTTTGAAAGTTATTGCATTCAATTACATTTTTAGAAGAATTTTAATTATGTGCCTATAAAGAATAAAGATGCTCCAGGCTCCATTTGTTTATCGTGGAAGGCCTGGAAAAAAAATGAGGACAGAGCTTGCCGGCTCGTGCAGGGGTTGCAGAGAGAGAGAGAGAGAGAGAGAGAGAGAGAGAGAGATGACTTTTAATTCGACAAGTTCAGAGAGATTTCTTAGTTTGACGCGCACAGCAGGGGGTCTTTGAGCGCCTGGCAATACTTCAGCATTCTGAGCTTTGAAAGTCTTTCCCTGCAGCAGAAATTGTATCAAAAGCCAATGATAATATTCCCTGCAAGGTAAAGCACCCTATTGAAGATTTCTAGAGCTGTTTATTTATTCATCACAGTTTTTTCCCCCTCCCTCTTTTAGGACATATCAGGCATATAGGTAATAATGTACATGGAAGATATAAAAATGCAAATAAATAAATAAATTCATTAATCTTTTGCCTTGTTATATTTATTCAGAGGTTACATATAGTTACAGGTACCATCATCCTTTTCTTAAAATACATATCTTTGCAGCTGATGTCTTTCTGCTTTTTGTTTTGTTTTTAATACAATTGTCATTTCTGTGTACCATCTACTGCCTACTGAGTGGTTAAGATGTTTATGGCCATCTCCGAGAAAGCTTTCAAAGTAATTAATTAATGTTACAGGAGGAGATTAAATTTCTGGAGCGGGGATCTGTTAAACTCCTAATTTTAAAAGTAAGTTTCAGATAGCAGCTTTTTAGAGCCAAGGTTAAAGCTGTATTTATATGCCACAGATAAAATGCTTTCATATTGTAGTCGTACCATTTCAGGGTAAAGAAAAAAAATCTTTTTCTTTTGTTTGGTCTCTGCAGTGAAGCCAGAAGTGTGAGACTACAACAACTTTTCCCTGGTGTAATGTCATTGTCGGTTATCACCGTAGCAGAATCAGCCAACTCGGTGAAGATAAAAAGTGTCCCTCTTCTTCTTCTTCCTGCTTGTTCAACTGCCAGTGGCATTCAAAGTGACCTTGCCTTGTAAATATTGGTGAGTGGCCGCAAGGGGGAAAATACTCCCTTACTGAAAGAGAACTTGTTTCAAAAAGTGTGGTGGCTTGGGGGTATAACACTATGTAAAGCTGTGTTTTCACATGGTGTGGACATGTACCAAAGTGTGGAGAAAAAATACATGCCAGATAGTCCTCTTTCCGTTACCGTAGCTCATATTAACTTACATTTCTATTTTTAATTTAAAAAGAAGCATGCTAATGTTCTCATTAGGTATTCCAAACAATGCTCTAAGTTTGTGGGGGGGGGCATGGCTGGAATCTCTGCATCTCAGAAACAAATTATACATTATAAATTGCCTAAAGGTTTTGCAGAAGCTGTGTTGTTCCTACATCTGCAGACCCAGAGCAACACAGACATGGAAGTGTGTCACATGGGCCAGCCCCATTCCCTGGGAGTTTCTGAAATTGTATACTCTGTGGCTCTGTCCATGATTAGCCTTTCCCACATCTGCAATAATATATATTTTTAAAAAAACACATAAAACCGCCATCCATTCATGCGTTGTGATAGAATCAGAGCTCTGGGTATAGTGAATATCAGCCATCTGGTGTCCTCTGAAAATAAGAAAAAATATGTGTGTTCCAATAATCACTGTCTCATATCAAGGCATGCCACAATCTGTGGTTATTAACATTCCCTGATCAAAATTTTAGAATTAATCGGCACTTTGGAGCTGTGGAGTCTGAAATAACAAGCATCCATTGTACTCTATGGACTGCTATCATCTGGAATATGAGAAATTCCTCCAACCCTATCTCTTGTAAAAACAGAAAGTCTCGAAAGAAGACAGCTGGCAGCCTTAACAATGACTTCTTTCCCTTACTTCTTTTTGAAACCTTGACTGATACATTACATCCTTAAACAGCTCAAGGCTGGGCTTAACTAGATAGTGATGCAGGGAGTTCCCAAGCGCTTGGTGTTTAGGGTTGGTGGTACCATTTATGAAATATCAGCTCTTTAGGACCCTGATTTGGTTTGGGATCATGATGCGAGGATGGCGTTTTAATGTATTTCCCCAAGGAGTCCTAACCTAAAACAGCCCTATAGAGCTGCAGAAAGCTATACAGACAACGAGATCTTGTATCTCCCCCTATTGATACAATGGCAACTTTGATCATTGGGCTGCTTCAGATTAGGACAGTGTTGTAGAGGGAAGGGTTACAGTAGAGTGTCCAGCTGATGGCTGACATCTGGTAGAAGAATGGGGGGCAGGGGCATGGGGGAGCATAGTAATCTATAATTTTCAGAACAATATACTTCAACTGTTGTACGATTTCTAGTCATTCTCTAAAAGTTAATGCTGCATAGATTTTCTTTTTCTTGATACCATATTTTAGCTAGACATTTATTTTTTTTAAAAAAGCCATCATGCAGTCATTCTCTTTGAATGGGACAGGTAATATTAAACAACATTCTGCCCCACATAAATATTTTATATAGTTGTGTTTGTTTATCATTCATATTCAAGAGCACATGTGTTGTGGTGATGTTCTTTTCCTTTTCTATTCTATATGGGGAAAGATGTCAAGGTACAGGAGAGGGGCTTAACCCCAAAAGCATATCAGTATTTTTTTAAGTACTGCCATACTATTTTTCAGAAGTTTTCAGTGAAAATATATAAAAATCTTTAAAGTCATGTTTGCCACTTTGAAGTCTGTGTCTCTGAACTACACATAGAAGCTTAATGAGGACACTTCCGTGCTGCTTGGTACAAATACTGATTGACTGTACATACTTGTGCTAGCTTCCCGCATCGTGTGCAATCCTCGGTCCTAGACAACTGTTACTTTTCCTACCCATTGAGGTTATATTTACAGGACTACAGTTTTAAGATGGTCCTTGCTCTTCAGATATGCAGAAAGAACTATTTTATCAATAACAATCTAAAGCCTATGCTCTGTTTTTGAATAATAATGATTACTGCTCATTGGAGGTAAGGCACATATCACAATAATCTTAGGTATAAAAACTATAGGGCACAGTTTCCAAGAGCATGTTCATAGCAGAAAGAACTTCGAACTGTAGTAGTGTTGCCTCTGTTGGCTCATATAAATCATAAGAGTTTCCACACAAACACCTTGTGAATATTCCTTTGAGAAAAGGGATATCGTGTCTAGTCAGTTCATACAGGCCCCACTGAGAGAATATTTTGGTCATTAAATTAGATAATGAAAAAACACATGACCAACAATATTCACCATAAACCATTCCTAATTTTTTGATACAGGCGAAATTCAAGGATAATTTTTAATATTGACTATATGTGACTGTTTCTCAAGTTGTGCTGTGACAAATTGGGTAGGCAAAAATGGTGAATTTATCAACTAAATGAATCGTTGTTGTTTATTAATTTATCTCCTTTGGGAGATCTTTAGGGAGAAAAATGAAGACAATTAGAGGCAGCCTTCTTTTTTTTTAAAAAAAATAAGATTTTCTTGTTCAAACAGTGCTTTGATAAGTTGATTTGTTCGATTACAGTGGAAGCCCTAAAATGAGTTTTATGCAAATTTCTTTACAATAAAACACATTGTGCTTTGTGTAATTTTGAGATACAACATTCACAAAACCAACTGACTGTGGCACAGCAGATCATGCTAAAATACTATTCACATGTTTTAGGATGCTGGTTTAGAAATTTGCCTGTCTTCTTGAAACGGCCTGGCATTTTTGATATGCAAACTGTCAAAGCAATAGTTCTACCTCAAATGACTTGCTTGCAAGAGAAACAGCAATGATTATTTCTGTGGCAATTGGAAAAAAATCTGGAACCATTATGCTTTAAACCAAGCATGTGGATCTTGTTTAGTAACAAGATCCATTTGGGAAATGTGCACAGCTGGGAGGCACGATAATTTACAAACAATTATTAAGAAAAATGGGAAATGTGACATTGTTAGTTAAGAGGGACTTTGGTGACCTCCCTGAACAGCACACTTCCTAGCATCCAGTCAGTCTATCAGGCCAACAGTAAGGACAGAAGATAGCAGCCTACATTGGGATCTGAAGGAAAAGGCTAGCCCAGTGAGTAGTGTTCTTTTAGCTGTGTGGGCAGGACTGGTTGTCTTGGCTTCACCAAGTAGTGAAAGCAGGGCTTATTTTCTGGGGAAATGCATCATAACAGAGTTCCAGAACCTCTTGGACAAAATTCTTGAGTGAAGTTAATACCCTAGAGATATGTAAAGACCTGCAGGTGGTTTTAAGGGAGAAGGCAGGCCTGGCCCTATCTGAGAGAGAATGCATGCTCAAGCAGGATTTGAAAAGAGTGGCTAAGTATAGTCTAGGGTGGGATGCTGTGAGAAAGGGAATAATTTCCTTCAAGGCAGGTAACCCAAGTGTGTGTGGGGAATACTACTTTATACCGAAACAAATAAAGAAACCAAGTAGTGTTCTCAAACTTTTGAGCTAAATGTGACCTTTTGGAGGAGATGGAATCTGACTTGGCATGACGGCCATTCCCATGCCTGGTACATCCTGCTGCTTTACTGGTCCCTACCCAGTTCTGCACATAAAGACAAAGAAAAATGCCTTATTTAGTTTGGACTTTCATCTTCAAACCCAACTTAAAGATCATTATTTGCAGACTCATTATGCCTTTAATGCTGGGGAAAATAAATCAACAGTCTATCTCCCTTTGTCTAATAAATATGTGTGAATGGAAGAAAGAACAGTTTGGAATTCTTTACATGTTTTGTGCTTTTTCATTCATGACATCTTTCTTTTGATGCTTAATATGTTATGGTGTGCTTGGGAAATGCCCTGTGAGGAAATTGGGATTATTAATAGACTCATAAATTCATGAATCATATGCTTGTTGCAGTATATGATTCATACCTGTAGGAATTATAAGATGCCTGAGATTTTAGTAAATGTCTATACAATAAATTGTGGATGAATTCAGGTTAGGGGAAATCAGTGGGATCAGAAGGACGCAACTGTTTAGGAAAACGCTTAATTTACATATTATGTAGATTTCTTGTGTACACAATATTGTTTTTCACTGAATGCAGAACCTGCTGTTAGAGGTGTGTGTGTGTGTGTGTGTGTGTGTGTGTGTTTGTGTGCATGTGTGTAAAGTCCTGTCAAGTCTCAGTCAATTTATAGCAAACCCAGCAAGGGATTTTCAAGGCAAGTGAAAGCAGAAGTCTTTCTCTCCAGTGTTTTCTTTGGGGGTCTCCCTTCCAATAGGGGTATGCAATGAAAAAAATATTCAGAGAGTTTCAGAGAGTTGGAGCTACTGAGCTACAAAGTTCTGGTTTAAAGTTACCAGCTGTTGATTAATACTGGTCATCTGTTCCAGTACAGGGCGCAAAGAGTCCGAAAAGAGTTTAGAGAACTCTGTGGTCTCTTCCGATTGTGGGCTCATGCCCCCCGGTGGTTTCACTTTTGCTAGTCTGACTTTCTCTGGGTTTTTTCATCGCCATTTTTATGGATTGTTTACTTTTACCAAAACTTTCAAAAGTCTCTGAAGGTCACAAAATGCTTATCCATGCTCTGGTAAAGTTTTTCAAACAGGGTTGAATGCTTTTATTTCGGCTCCCCCCCCCGCTAGGATGCTTTACAGTTTATACGTATGGGAGGGGCCCCTCCCGCACTCTCTTTTCTCGCCGTTCCCAGGGGGGGTGCTCTATTTATGTTGCCTGTGTTCGCTTTAACTCGACTCACTGTTCATTGTTGGTCATACGACCTCACTTGTAGTACGATTCATTCACTCGATCGCCGACGCTTGTCCCGGTCAGCAGCACTAGTTCCATTTGAACGCATGGCTGCAGGACTGTCGGGGCGGAGGAGCGCCTCAATTCCCCAGCATCACGCTGGCGAAGAGGTCGCCCCTCAAAAGCCCCATGGCTAGGAGCCTTTCGCAAAGGCTCCGGGGGGGGTGGACAATCACCCCCCTCCTATCCGCCAGCGCGCAGATCACACCCCAGGAGGTCCAGGAGGTGCGTCTGCTCGCGTGTCACCATAAACCGAAAGTCAATCTTGGCAGTACTCTTCATGGAAGCAACAAGTCAGCTTCAGGCTGCTTGCAACCACTTTGGCTTGGCTCTTGCACCTAGACCTTTGGACCCCCTGGCTCTGGACTCGGCTCTGTGTTCCTGGCTCCTGACCCCAACTTGGCTTTGGACTATGCTTCTGGTTAGTGATTTTGGACTTGGCTCTGTGTTTCTGGGTCCTGACCCCAGCTTGGCTTTGGACTTTGCACTGTCTTCTTGGCTCCTGTCCTTGGCCTGTTCTGGACTCCCTTTGACTGGCACCCCAGCCCATGGTAGTATTGTAATTCTACCTACACCAGGACTGTGCATTTGATGGAGCAGAAGAGTGCAGTGCAGGATGTCATCTCTTCTGTTACTATCCTACATGGGAAGAGGAGCTCAGCATCAGCTCTGATGACTGGCTGACCCTCTCCCAAATGCAGCGTGTCCTCAAGCCATTGCAGGACACTACTGACATGCTCTGCACCTACATGTCCAGCCTAGGGCAAGTCATCCCCCTGATTTCAGGGTTGGATCAGGTGCTGGCTTCTGCAATGCAGCCAGGCCCCAAGGGGGTGGCTGTTGTCCCATGGGTCAGGGCCTTGGCAGACGGATTGCAGGTGAGCACCACCAGCAGGTTTCATCCACTCTGCAATGAATGGCAGTACAAGCAGGCCTACATGTGCAACCCCTGGATCAAGGGCAGCATCATAACGGAGAGATCATGAGCAGGAAGGTTTCAAGCCAGGAAATGTGGCCAGAGAGAACAGCAAGTGGAAGAAACTGGGGAAGATGAGGAGGAGGATTGTGCACACCCCTCTAAGAGATGGGCAAAATAGGAGCCCCACTCCTGGCTGTCGGTGGTGGTGGGAGGTCAGGAGCAGTGCCAAGTGGGCCAGGCATGCTATGGTAGAGGATTCCACCAAGTTTATGGTCAGGGAGTACATCACTGAGTCCCCTGAGCTCATCAGCTTTGATTCCCTGAAATACTGGTTGCACAAAACCGTCATCTTGTCCAACCTCTCTAACATGGCCATGAATCTTCTGTCGTGCCTTCCCACCACCACCATCCAGAGCAAGTGGGTGTTCTTCCACCTAAGAGATATCCTCAGCCCCCACCGCTTCCAGCTGTACCTGGCAAAGGTGGACAAATTGTCCTTCCTAAAGGTCAAGCTCTCCTTGTTGGTTGCTCTTGAATTAGCAGACTGAGATCCAGTCCCCCGTTCTCCCTGCTGTGTATTCCCCCCTCCCTCCCCATCCCTCTTTGGGTGATCCAGCTTACAGGTTGTGCCTTTGGTGCTTTGGTGGAAGGATGGCCACCTCTGCCAGGCGGGGTTGCCCCACAGCCAACCCAAGTGACCTCTATCTCATAGCGCAACACCTACCTCATGGAACTACATGCACCTCAGCAAAAATGCACCTCACTGTCTGAACATCTGCCTGTAGAAGCAAGCCCCTGTTTGACTACCTGTTTCCACTGCATTTCTGTAATTCACAATTACAGCAGATCATCTCTTACTTGTACAATATGTTCCACTAATGATGAAGAACCATCCTGAATTTTCATCTAGGAGTGGGCAGTGACCAGGGGATCTATGTCAGACACACTGATGGGGAGTTTTTCTGGGTATCTAGCTGGGGTGCCTGCCAAGCTGCCATGGTGGCATTAGGTGGAGCCACCACTGAAACTCTGGGATGCCTAGTCTGCCTATCTTCTGTTTATCCTTGGAGCAAAAGGACTCACTGTGGTTGAGCCATCGTCTTTCTCTTGCACCACTGGCAAGGTGATTGCAGTGCATGGCTAATCCTTCCTGGGAACAGGATGTTGGCAGCAGGTTTCAGCCACCCCATTCTGATTTTGGTCTGCTCCTTCCTGTTGGGCATTGGGTGTTATGCGGGCCAGGGCTTTGAGCCAGCCTTTCACTCACCCCACTGGGAAGATGATTGCAGTGCATGGCCAGACTTTCCTGGGAGCATGAGCTTGGCAGCAGGTTCGAGCCATCCCTTCTGATCGTGGTCTGCTCTTTCCTGTTGGGGACTGGGTGTTGGGTGAACTCAGGGCTTCAAGCCAGCCTCTCTCTCTTGGCCCACTGGCAAGAAGATTGTTGTGCATGGCCAACCCTTTTCAGGGCTGTGAGCCACCATATCAACACTTGTCTTGGGTTGCTGTGGGGTCATGCTAGGCTTTAATGGTCTTGAGTCTTCAGGCCATCACTTCAACACACATCATAGCTAGCTTCTATATCTGGGGGAGGAGGGGGATCAGCTGTGATCTGAAATCACTGTGTCCATGGTCGGTGAAAAGGGCCTGGGGACATGGCCACTCACAACAGTGTAGGTGGCTCTTGGGCCTAGGCAGTCCAGGAGAGGAGGGGAGTCAGCCATGCTCTGCAATCATCGTGTCCCCAGATGGTGAACAGGGCTCATAACAGTGTGGGTAACTCCTGGACTGAGGAGAGTAAGGGGATTGGCCATCCTGGGGAGGTTTGCTGTGAGTTGATTCCTCTAGCTTGCACAGAATCCATTGTATACATTCCTGAAGCTGTGCCTTACATTTCCCCAAAAGCACTTTCCTAGGGTACCTTCTTTGGAGGGCCATAACTCAGACCCCCTAAGTCCAATCCTCACCAAACTTGGTAGGCAAATAGAAGAGAGTCAGTTGGAGATCCCCTGCAAGCCGGGAGTCCCTAGAATGTGTGTGGAGGTTCTGCCATGCCATAAGTTAATGAACTGGTTTAATTCATATGAGGCCATTTTAGTTCAGTTTGGTTTGTGGTTCTGTTCATGGGCCTACCATGAACCAAGCTGCATTTTCCCAGCTCATGCCTATCTCTAGTAGGCTCATGGTGGTTTACACAAATAGAACTAAAATAAATAGTTCCACTAATAAAATCAGGGGCAAGTATTGAACTCCTTCAGATAGAGTGGATCCTGATAACTGTCTATATGTAATGTCTGCAAAAGTCTACTCATTTGATAGTAGAGAGAAGTGCTCTAAGAATCTGCTATATGATCTAATGAAGAATAGCTGAGATGGCAACTTAAGGTATCTTTTCAACCTAGGGTTTGGCACCATTTGCCTGGTAAGAATGAGATCATTTGCTTGGTCTTAGCAGATGGCTGCTCAAGGAAAACAGGCTGCATGGTTGGACCACCATTTAATTTACGTGGAAATTTTCCAACAGGCCACTGTCTTGGATGGCTGCTGGCAGTCAGAAACAAAGAGAGCCAAAAAGAAGAGGTGGCTCATACCCTGCTTTTCTCTGCCTTAAGGAATCTCAAAGTGGCTTAAAATTGCTTTCCTTTCCTCTCCCCACATCAGGCATCTTGTGAGACAGGTGGGGCTAAGAGAGTTCTAAGAGACCTGTGACAGGTCCATGGTCACCCAGCAGGCTTCATGTGGATGAGTGAGAAATCAAACCTGGTGTAGGGAATCTTAACAACTGTACCACACTGACTCTCAAGCCTTAGTAGCTCAGCCAGTGCTGCAGGAGTCCTGGGAAGCAGTGCCTGTAATGGATGTCAGTTTTCCTTTCATCTCCTACAGTACCCTCTTCTGCCCAGCGCCAGATTCAAGTTGAGTGATTCCTGCAACACTGGCTTGTAGAACCACAGGGACCAAATTATCCTGGTTTCCTCCTGGATCATTTTAACTTCCCAGTCTGCTCCTGGCACCTTGGTTAATATAGTAGGAAATGAACTAAGCTTACAGCAGCTTGTGGTAAACTGAAAGGTGGTTTCGTCCTAAGTGCCAAGTTTCAATAGAGAAAAAATCATTTTCCATTCTGACTTTTGTAGTAGCAATCTTTAAGTTCTTCTGTTTTCCTATGGGATGGGGTTTCTGGGGGGATGAAGGTTTGTGGTTTATGACTCTGCTTGCAAAAACAATAAAAAGTAATGTAAATAAATAAATGTTCCATTCTATATGTTCTCAGAGAAAAACTTAAAGAATACCCACATACAGTTCTTTCTCTGATAAAGACATAGGGCTCTCTTCTTCCTGCGTGCTTCTTTGTGTCCCGTCTTTTGGAGCAGAAATTAGCTGTTAACATCCAGGAACATATTTATTTTTGAGACCACATTAAAACAAAATGCAAATCTAGGCTATTTGAAGATACTTGTCAATGACGTTTTCTGCCTGACACCAGGTCAGCTCTGAATATCCTTGTTAGGCTTTTCTCTGTTGGATATGTAATCTTTGCTAAATGTTTTGAAAGGAAAGAATGAAATAAATTGCCCTATTTGGGGCCTTTTTTAGTCTAGATACAGTTGTGCAACTCCAGTAGACCTGAAAATTGCCCAGAGAAAAACTTTTTTAAAAACACAGTGCTTTTGAGGCTGAAATTGCTTCTTTCTGCAGTATCATCTAAAGGGCAAGATGAGAGGAGAGGACAAGAACTTGCTACCACATAGAAAAGTTATAAAGTGCATCTTACATAACAAAGCAGATCAGGTCATTTTGTTTTCTGTACTTGATTACAAAAGGCTAAACAGACTGAGAAATGTGTCTGAACAGATGCTTCACCATTTAGAAGCAAGTTTTACAAGTCTGCCTTTTATCCCACCTGAGGCTGCTCCGTGTTGGATGGGGCATTCAGCATGGATGAAGAAAATCACACAGTGTGTGTTGGTATCTCCAGAAACTCCAAGCACAGTAGGAAGGGGGGAGGAAGTCTTCATCTCCTTGATTTTATCTGTTTACAATGTCCTTTGGTTGTTTGAAATCTCTTGCGGTATAATAAATAAAAGTGGCTTTCCCCCTTTTGATGTTTATTTGAAAGTGCATTTGTGTGTGTTCAACTTCTTCTTACAGCAATTTACGAATACCAAATAAAGCAAGGATGGGTAGGTGATGAAAGTGCAGAAGGAAGGAAATGTGCCATCTGTATGCTAAGGGATGGGAAGAAAGTTTGGACCTATTATCACGATAATGGGTCAGTTGAGGTTTGTCAGAGTTTGGGGTATTAATCTTAATACACATTCACATTCTTTAATTGCTCCTTTGGTGCTCTAATGGCATTGGATGTGAATCTGTGCAATATTAGCAGTATTATGTGCTTCTATAGTATGAAGCAGTAATACCACATGGGTATTAAAAACTATATAAAAGGTGTCACATGCTTTTGTTTTTCGAGATTTAATGTTATTATTTAAAAAAAAATCTAAAATGATCAAGCCTCTACAATTAAAATTGGGATTGTCCAGACCTTGCCATCTGGGAAATCAATGCTCTACCTTTCCCTGCTTGCAAATAGAAAACAAAAACAAAACAAAACAGGATAATATGTCTCCCAGGATTCACAAAGAAACCTGGTGGAAAGTATTCAGCTTGGGAATTTTTTCCATATAGCTTTCTCCATTATTACTGCTTTTGGCTTCATTCACATCTTTATTAGAGTCTAACTATGTAGCCTTTTACAGAATAAGAGTATTTTATCCATCATCTCCCTTCTGATATGGGCGCTTGGGTGAGCTGCTTGATTATCAGTTGATAGACTTCACTGATCCTAATCCATTGCAAACATCTAAGCTCTATGGAAAATTGTGATGTTAGTGGAATTAATGGTAAGTATGCACAAAGGCCAAAGAAATGTACCGTTTTGAAACTGTTTAAGATTTCTTGTTTATTTTTAAAATAAGGTATTAAACTATAGATAGATGCACACATTGTTGGATATTGTGCGGTTGTAATTCACCTCCTGGATTTTAGCGACAGGAAAATCCCAAAGATGAACAATTACAATAGCACAGTATCCCAGTCAATGCTCCCTCTAAGCTGTGGAGTCTTGTGAGCAAAAATTCTACTTTGTGAGCTACTGGAATTACAGTTGTGAGTGAGCAATTTGGCTACTGCATAGATTAGTTTGCTCTGGAGCCATCCTTCCTGAGCTAAGATGAAAACATGTGAGCTGGAGGCTAAAAAACTGTGAGCTAGCTCACACTAACTCACTTACTGTTATCTTTGTTGTTTTATCCTGCTGTTAGCCACCCTGAGCCGGCCATGGCTAGGAGGGTAGGGTATAAATATAATAAAATAAATAAATAAACTCAGCTTACAGGGAACACTGTATCCCATCATACATAGATCCAACAATGGTTGAAGGATTCCTACAGGTTAACAGTTTCCTGCATCAGAATAACATTTCAGCATTAAAAAAAAAAACCCCACCATTCCTTCTGCTGTACAGTAGGCATTCGCACATCCAAGCTATTTCTCTGAGAAAATCTCATTTTCTTATTGCACACCATGACAGCATTTAATGCTCTTCTCCAAAGTAGTGAGCATTTTATAGTACAGCATATTAGCCAAGCTAATTACAGGACTTGGATATTCTTCTCTTCTAATATAATTCGCTGTCAATGCATGCTATTGTTTACCTCATGCTAACTCATATGATAATATGTTATTTGAACATTACTACCTAGAATGCCTTTTTTTTTTTGTTAGGAGTTTCACGTGAAACCAATGAAACCACTACCATGTTAAAATGACTATAGAATTGCTGGAAAATGACATACAGCAGGTGGTCCTTCTTGTCATTACACATGGAAACTCTTGAGCGGCAGCCATCCTTCAGCCTCTGCCGCGGTCTCTCCCAAGTACATTACGTTGGCTGGAGGCTGCTGACACTTTCCCTCTCTTTACAATTCAGTCCATCACTGTAAAGTAGAAGCTGTACTATTTGAACTTGGATTATTCAAATTCGAACTGTGTCCTCGAAGTCAACGTGCTGCTATATGAATAGTGCTTTAGTTGGATACCTGACCTGTTCCCCCCTGAATTTTAGAGCTCCCCACTCCCACCTCCAGTATATTCCATGGCTGCAAATTACTGTGTGTGTAGCAAATTTATTTTCCAAAATAAACAAAGTCATACAGACAATTTTTAACCCACTGAGCATCATGGCTATTTGTGGTGACTACTGGTGGCTTTATAAAACCTTTTGTTATTGGAGTCCTAGACAGACTAAACAAGAGATTTCATGAATTCCTAATGGACTGCCTGATGTGGCTAGAAGGCTACATGTGGCTTGAGGGGTTGCAAGTTGTGCAGGCCTACCTTACCAGAAGGCATGTGACCAAGACAGTCACCTTCTGTCTTTCATTAGCAGCTTATCGCCAGGACCTCAATGCAATTGTAGTACAGCCTGCCAAACTATTTTCCATCTGTCACAGAAATGTGAGTGTCGTGTTTTCCAGAGAGATGTGAAGGAGCTCTTTGAACTCTCCCCTGCTGTGACTGAGTGGATTGAAAACCTAGATATTAGTATTTAGGAAGATTGCCCAATTGATCTGTATACCTGTCGAATTAACTTGGTTACATATTGTATATTATTATATGCTTCCTGTGTGCAGTTCTGCCATGTTATAAATAAATAGCTTATTGCCAGCTTAGCCGCCCACAGTATTTGTATTATAAATGTGTAGAGCCATCTGAAACAATGCCAAAGGTTTTTCACGTGTGACCTTAAAACACAATCCTCTGAGGATGTTAAAATCCTAGAAGTCCTGTGATCTCCTAGAATCTCTGTTAGTGTTTGCACAAATGCTAGAGGCCACTGATGGAAATCAGGTTAAAATTAGGCCAAGCACCATAAATCTAAAAAAAATGCTTATCTGTGGTGTTTCTGACAGCAGCTGTGACTGCACGGTGCAGATGATTTGTGGGATTTTTTAAGAAGCTTTGGCAAAGAACCTAAGCTTGATACTTCAGCAGCTTAACCAGTGGCTGGGGCAAAGGGGACAGTGTGCTAGGATCAGAATTATGAATGTCAGGCTTTGAGAGGTTTTTTCAGTTAGCAGACACCTTGTGCAACATTTCATGACTAAGGCAGCTTTGAACAATCCTGCTCATTTCCTCCTCCTTCATTGTTTGTAGTTCACCTTCATCTTTTTTTAACCTATCCTTTCCACCTGTAGTGTCTTCCTCCCTTAATGTGAGGACATATAGTCCATCTTACTTTTACAAAAGTGTTGAGAGGGTGATTCTTATGGATTTATGGGCCACATTTTTGAACAGGCTAATCTCTCTCTCTCTCTCTCTCTCTCTCTCTCTCTCTCTCTCTCTCTCTCTCTCTCTCTCTCTCTCTCTCTCTCTCTGCTATGAGATAAAAATAAGATACAGCATTTCTTCTGCTTATGCAAGGGATTGAACTCAATGAGACCAATCCCAAACACATGACCTAGGACTGAGGTCACAGTGGTTCTTTGTGTGTTGAAAACTGTGTTGCAGATTAGGATATGAGTATGGGAACATAGAACCATTGGGTTTATTTAAAACACAGGTGGCTCACAGATAGGTGTGTAGACATATAGATATAGATGTTATAGTTTAGATATAGATAATTAGTAGTTAGCATTGGTTTTACTAAAAATAATTCTCATTAATTAGTGGTGTACTTGTTTCTATTCTTACTTGTTCCAGTTTTGTAGTTTAAACAGTTCTAGCCTGTTACTACTAGCTACTGTGAGAAGTGTAAAAAATGAGCTACTCATGGTCTCCTTCTGGTAAAGCCTTAGGCTGCAATCTTTTATCAGTTGTGTAATAGATGTTGTTTTGATACCATAACGAACTTTTTCTGAATCACTTAGACACTGATGCTCAGGGCTTTTTTTTGCAGGAACTCATTAGCATAATAGGCCACACCTGACAGCAGAAACTCATTAGCATATTAGGTGACACCCTGACAGCACAGCTTATTAGCATATTAGGCCACACCCCATGCCTTCCTTTGGCTTGTCTGGGCGCAGCTGCGGGGAGTCTGCACAAGCCGGCCCTTGGACAGGCTGGGGAAGGCACGGGGAGGCATTTCAATGCCTCCCTGATCCTTCCAGGGGCCCCCTGGCCTGCCCGCCTCAGAGTCGCCGGCGGGGGCACTCTCCAGGCCTTCCCTCTGTAGCCAGCTGGAACTCTGTTCCTGTGCATTCCTGCCCCAAAATAGCCCTGCTGATGCTTGTGGATGATGATGCATATTTAGCGGGTTGGATCCAGCCACCTATTCACTATTCACTCAGTCTCACTCTTACCTTTCTTACTGCAGCTACCAACCCACATAACTTTTTGCCCATGAAGTATCCATGTTCTCTTTGTTGGTGGTCACAGAGGACCCCTCCTCCCCTTGTTACAAGTAGAAAAGCTGATTAGATCCAACACATACAATTTATAGAGATAACAGTGAAAAGCATGCTATGGTGTTCTGTTGGCCACACTTAATACTGCCTTTACTCGTATTTAAAATTAAGTTATGTCAGGGAAAATAAGGATTTTAATCTCTCTCCTTCCCCTCCTAAAATGCCTACAGTTTATATACCATTAAATATAAAATGGTCTTGTAGCATCTTCTAAAAATTTCTAGAGGACAGTATACAAGATTAACAGAACTAATTTGTGTATCTATGCATGCAAATGCACATCTATTTTCTCTAGGGTTCTTTTATTAAACATTGATCTCAGAACCAGGGGTGCAGTGAGGACTGAACACCTTGAATGTGTCCAATTATAGAATTATAGGGAAAATAACACTACATGGGCACATCATCACAAATTGTTTTGTCGCAGCTGCCACTGATGCCTTCAACTTTACATAAGGTTGCCAATTGCCCACTGGTAGCAAGTGATCTCCTACTGCTTCTGCCTGCTGCCACCCAGTTGGGTGGTGCGAGGAAAATGGGGAGACAAAATGGGGGGGGGCGGCAGGTGATCAACATCCCTAGCATAATGATGCCACTTCCAGCATGATCCAGGAGGGCGTCATCAAATTAGAGTGATGCTCTAACATTTGCTCTAAATCATAGAGTTTTGGGTGAACACTAGTGATCACCCCCTTGATATTATGACATGACTTCCAGGTCATGCCAGAAGTGGCATCAACATGCTGGAGATACCAATTGCCCACCCCCCCTTCCATAAGAACCCACCTTCCCCATCTCCTATTGGTTACCATGCCATGCTTGGCAACTCTAAACTTCAAGACACATAGCTACAAACAAAACTGACTTTTTTATTTTAGACTTGCTTCTACTTTGATGTCTTTCTGTGCCTTGTGAAAGAATTACTCTGTGTCCTTCAGTGGCTGCCAGGCTCTCTTGTTCCTTATCAATTCATTTGTGGTCATTGTCACAGAGCTTCGTGAGAATTGTACCCCACATGCAAAACAGACAAAAACACTCTTAACACCTAAAAGGGAAGTGTCTCAGGACTTCTTGTGCTTGTAACAAATATTCATGTTAAGCTACAAGTCACCCAACTGAAAGGAAAGGCAGCTGAACTGACCCAACTGGAGATCAATTCACAGCACAGTATCCAATTTTGGTCTTTAATCAATATAACCAAATGTGCAGGTACAAAGAAGGGGCTAACTGTGAGCTCAACAAATAGGTAATTTCAATGACATGACCTTTGAATGGACACATGCCTTCTTCACAGTGATAGATTTGTTTCACAGACTGCATAGGTGCAGAAAGCAGCTGGTAGCTACAGCATATACAGTACAAGTGTAGCTTATTTTCCAAGGTATGATCTGTCCAAGATCTGTAGTATTGGAGGCTACTGCGCAGATGCAAAGTTGCTTAGTACAGTGGTCAAGGTGAAATAAAACAAGAACACCAAGGTAATATTGTAAAGGGGCTTGTTTTGTATTTAAATGAGGGGTTTGATCAAAGTTAGTTTAGCCGGTGATCATGTTCACTTCTTAGTTCTCAGCTTCCCTGCTTAAAACTCAGACAAGCTGAAAGAGGCAGCCTTCAGGAACTCTGATCCAAAAAAAAAGCAAAATCCACTGGGAAAAACACCATCCAAAAATGCCAAAATATATAAACTCTGTTTAACAAGTTATAAAGTTGGTGGTGCCACAACATCAAAATAAGTGCATACTAATATTGTAAACAATGCATAGAGTACAATATTTCCTCCTTCAAAGATAAATATTAGTCCATGTAGTCCATTCAACTCAGTGGGAGGAATCCATGTTTTCAAAACATTTTCAAAAACAGCCTTTGCAAAAACGCCCGTTCCAGATACTTAAAGGAGACGTTTCCATCATCTTCTTCAGTTTGCCGGCTGTGTATTTGGAACCTGATTTCAACAATTTCTCCTGACAACAAGGTTCATAGTGTGAAGAGTGAATCATAAGTTCAACCTGTATATTTTTGGATTCGGAAAGTCTGGAGCAAGTAATGTAAGGCTTGGGGGGGGGAACCAACCCAGCAACTTCGGGCCAAACCATCTGATATGTTTTTTAACAAGCTGGTTTGGGTTTTCGCAGTCTATCTCCCTTTCACCTCAGACACACAGCAGCTGGAGGGAACATCAGCTTTAAAGCCTGCAAAAGCTGATTTGAATCAGGACAACAGCTTGGGGGAAGGAGTTCCTGCCTCCCCACACACATACCTTTTCCCTGAGACAAAAGGCCTTGGTGGGAGTTAGCATATCTTTAGAGCTACCCATACTCTGGATTGTAGAGCTCTAAAATGATGCAAATAACTCCCCACTGTCACTCTTTCAGCTTTGGGGGGGGCAGGAGCTCCTTCCCCACACTACAGTCCTGTGTAGAATTGTTTCCTGCAGGCTTTAAAAGTGATGTTCTCTACAGCTGCTGTGTGACTGAGGTGGAAGCAGGTTGACTCCAGGGAACCCAGACTCAACTCATTAAAACATATATCTTGTTGTGTGGCCCTGAAGTTGACTTCAAAAACAACTGGAAGCCGTGGAATCTGAAGTAGCACTATTTTATGTTTATATTTTGATGAGAGCCTGTGCATCCTCCTTCAACTGAATTCTCAAACTGTTCATATTTCCAGACTGTCTTCAAAGACAGCCCAATATAGAACACCTTACAGCAATTTAATCTGGACATCACCAAGACCCTGTGCATCCTCCTCCAGCTGAATTCTCAACCTGTTCATATTTCCAGACTGTCTTCAAAGACAGCCCAATATAGAACACCTTACAGCAATTTAATCTGGAAATCACCAAGACCTGTGTGACTGTAGCCCTTGCTCAGCTTCCTTGAGGGATAGACATAGCCCTCTAACCAGCCTAAGTTGCTAAAAGACACTCCTTTCAACTTTATCCACAAGGGAGACATCCAGAAATACCCCATGAACTTTGTACCTGATCTATTCCTATGTTAATTTTATTCTCAACTCAGATAACTTCTGTGTTGTTGGATTAGGTTTCAGTTTGTTCATTTTCATTCTGTTCTTCACAGCCTCCATATATTCAGTTGCAACTTCCCCCCTGAATTAAATGAAAAATAGAGACAAAGAGAGAGCACTGTACGTTATCAATATGTTGATAACTGCTAAATTTCTAGATGATTTTTCAGGTGGCTTCATGAGGACGTTAAACAGCACAGGTTACAAGATGGAACTATGATGTCTCCTATAAGCCAATGACCTTGGGGCAAAATATAAATCTCCCAACCATACCTTCTGGAAGCTACCTTTTAGGTAAACTGAAACAATTTTAAGTATGTCCTAAGCCCATTTGGGCTGGCCAGTCTAGAAGGATAGCCTGATTAATGGTTCTTAAAGCCACACAGCAGTACAAGAGAACCAGTGGGTCAATCTCCTCCAGTCAGTCAATATAGATCAGTGAGACTCCCTCAATGGTCAGGAGCCATCTGTAGCTCTTCTGAACATTGTGTTCTCAGTGTTTCAGAAAACTGAGCAAGACCTAGTAGGATTGTGGTTAGGTGGTGGTCAAAGGGCCATGGGCTCCTGAGTCACTGAGTTTCACTGATCTAGAAAAATATCATAATTTAAGAGTAGCTGGAGTTCTTTTGTCTCCACTCATTCATGATTTTTTTCTAAGAAAGGCAGATTGTATGCAGATTGGTGCTTGTTTTGATCCACAGGGTCTAAGAACAATATCTTTAATAGATATCTAACTACAGCCTCTTTTAAGGACAGAGACAGCCTTCAAGAGGGTAAGCTTGTTTCATAATGTCTTGTCTACATCATCAGACGGGACAAATTGAAAGTTATGACATGAACATGATGAACAGGAGCTTCAGGAATATTCAGTACAACTGTAATTAATGTGAATTCAAAGCAGATGGGACCAGTTTTATCTGCAAAGTGTTTTAAAAATTGCTTACAGCAAACCCACCTGAGGGAGGCCTCTTACAACCTTGAACACATCATGGAATAGCACTACATGGACACTGAGGTGCCCAAAAATATACTCTTTTCACCACCACTACAACTTATGATGTAGGCTCCAAAACTGTCTCTAGCCTGCATTCAGTCAGTAGTCTTCCTCCATTGTTGTGGTAATCATGGTCTCTACTGCTTCAAACCCCTTAATTCTATAGAATCAAATAGCTAAAGACATTCTCAGTAGGTTCTCATTCTTGGTACTGCCTTCAGTGCTGAGTGAGACTTCTGTCTTCTTAACTTGTTCACTGAGAAAGCTGGTGAGCAAGCAAGTACTGATGGTGGTAAGTCTTCATCCTCAGATGGATGAGTGTCAGTTGTAGCAAGGAGCAGCAGTACTGGGTCATGAAGTGCCATTGGGCCTTTCGGGGTGTTAGACCTCAGTAACTTCGTAATGATGCTCGGCGCTGTTAACTATTTTTTCCTTTGATAAAAAATCATAAACAAAACTATCACACTTCACCTTGAAATAAACAAAAAATGAGTAATGAGGTATAGTTGGTTTAAAAGGTCACATTCTTGGGGGATAATTTATTTATCAAAAGTAACCGTCATTGATGGAAAAATATGTGATTGTGAACCAAGTCTATATATTTTCTACTCAGATCTGGAACAGTTAAAGCCATCTATTATTATTCAGCCTTAACTTTTTATATCCATGGTTGATTGTTTGTTTTAGTATTTCAAGCAGTGAGAATTTTGGTCAGGTTGTTAACAGTATGCTTTTAAGGCTTTCGGCTTTCCAGATTAAGAGCTTCTAAGTACAGGCTGCCTCTTCCTTAGACATAAACTTCTAAAGTTCTATATTTTCCCCCTTTTTCATTAAAGTGTCTGCACTTAGGTTGCATTATAATACAGTTCAAGTAAACTCTTGTCCCAAAATGTTCTCCAGTGCCTACCAAGTCTAAACCCCTTCTCCCCCATGCATTGGGACTAAGTAGTCAGTGTTAAAGTTGCCCGTGCTTTAATTTTTAAGGACAATCGCTCTGTCTGGAGAATGTATTATGTCTGCAACAGATAAACAACTTGCTGTGTGGTACAGCTACCCACCACAAACCAAATTATATCTAGTGATTGAATCTGCTAATACAAGAACTATCAATTCATCAAGGAATATTTTCATGGTGAAAGAATAGCAGTTTATCACCCAAGAAATAGTTCTTTTCCAAGGAATTTTTTGTGCGTGCTCTCGTATAATGTCTTCCTATCCAGAGACTTACATTCTTTGTAACAACTCAAGAATTGTCAAAAATAGAAGTTGGACTTCTCTGTGCTGTCCCTGAAGGGCTCATCAGTGTATAGTTCTCTTTCTGCCTCAGCTCATCCAGTTCATTCACCATGACTTATATGGAATGTACTTCTTCCCAGAGAATCATAAGCAGTTTCCAATGAACATTCACATACAGCCTTTGTTCTCCAGGTAGGTGTTATGTATGCAGGACTGAAGTTCTACTTTCATATTGTGTATTGGCTTTGAAGAGGTTTTACTTTGAATTTAATTGGGACAGTTTAGAAAAAATCTGTTTAGTTACATTATATTATGAATACAGACATGCTGGCTTTAAGCTCCTGACATCCTGTTCTTGTAGCTAACCATATAATTGTTTCTCTTGTTAGCATGGTAGTGTAGTCTGGTCTGTGGTTTTTTTACCAGCCCGGAGTCTTTCTCTGATCAGATAAGAGAATTCTCTTCAAGGAATTAAACATTTATATGTGTGGCTAGTCTGTAATCTATACTAGTGCTGACTCACTCTGTTATGGTAAATTATTTTTTTTCTTTCTATAGTTCCAAGCCCAGATTTGATGAGAAAGAGATTTCTTATGGCAGCTTTCAGGCACTAGCTACTGTTATCCATGCTATCCCTTGACAGAGTAGAGTAAGTCATCTCCTTGCATAGCCACATCCCATGACTCCATGGTGTCATCACTTTCTTGAATGTGCAGTGGTAACACAGAATTTTTTAGTTCTTTGGCTGGTATAACACATTTATTGTACAAAGAGTTGCAACAGTAAGGGCGGCTAAATTTGATTTTGATTAATAGGAGCTTGTGTGAGAGTTACCGGTACAAATCCTCAGCCCTACTATTTTTCACAAACATCTTAGGTCTTGTTCAAACCACTGTTTTGCTAGTGGAGCACGGTGGCAAACACAGAGTGTGTCCGTATATTGAAACTGCATCTTGTTTCTACCATCTCATTCTCAAGAATTTAATTGTCAGAAGCAGCATGCTTTAGCTTGGCAGACAGATATGCAGCAACTTTTCACTACACATTTTGTAAACCACCTCAAGGTCTCTGAAGAAGTGGCATATAAATTTTCTACATTGAAAACAACAACATTGTCATGAACACACTCAAGGTTTTTTGAGCTCACTCTACAAGGCAGTTGCTAGACATTTAATGGTTCCGCACAATGAATGTGTGCATCAGGGAAAACTGCAGCTGTGTCTGATCAGTTTTCACATCATCTGTTAATTTCAGTCTATATGCACAGGAACCCTTGGATCACTTTTTATGTATACAGAAAACTACCTAGCTGTATTAGCAATGGCTTCTGGTAGCTGCCTCAGCCATTGAAGAGCACCCTGAAGAAAACTAATACATAGGATTGTTTGATAGCTGCAACTCTGGGTAAACTGTGATGTACTAGGCAAGAAACATTTACTCAGTTCCAGAAGCAAAAGAGATGGGAACTGGATTTTCAAATCTCTCAATTTTTTAAAGAGACCATTGAGATGGTTTGGAAAGAACAACCTTAATAAACGTACAAAGCGTCTTTTTCTTCAGTGAGTGAACAAACTAATTGGGCTCTCTGTCTTGTGAATTATTCATTTCAGACTGAATCATTAGTTTTGTGTTTTGTAGTCAAAAATACTTCTGTATTTTATAATTTGGCTAAATTCAGAATGGGCTTGTCTTTAATGAACTAATTTAAGTTTGGTTCAGACTGGCCACAATTAGCTTATTTTAAGCTTTCCAAGGTACGTTCCAAGTGCCAAGTCTCATGATTCTGCTGATGTCAGCTGGGAGGACTCCCCACCCTCACCTCCCTCTGCTGCTGCAATCTTCATTAGGTGGCAGGAACACGGTGGGTGGAAGGGCTGTGAGTCCTTCAGTTTCAGTGGAAAATTGGAGGGGAAGGCTGTGATAGTGGGAAAACAGACTAATCAGTGCTTTTAGTGAAAGTAAGGATGAAAATTAAACAACCTCTGAGCATGTGCCTATGGAGCAGCTGCTTCTGAGTGTCTGGTCTAATGAATGCCGACCAGTCATGCACCGAATTTCATTTTACATTCCGAGCTGTGAGAAATTGCTGAGGATAACACAGTTCATCTTGTAATACATCTGACCATTGTGCACTAGAGAATAGGTGTATATTATGACAGGTTATTCCAAATTTCTGCCCCATCTCTAGTAATAAAGATGTGCTTGCAAGTGTTCATACACCGGTTCAGGTGCCCATCCCTAACCTTGCATTCTACTGAAATGTCGCTTCATTTCATAGCATTTACATCTCCTTAAGCCTGCCACACATACCGAGAAAATATTTATTGCATTTTATTATTCTGTTGCATTATTGTGCACACAACTGGAACCATATTTCATTTTGCCACTAAATGTAAAATCACGTTTCACCTGAAGTAATTTGCTTTGAGTTGCAGCGGTAAGAACGTTAAGTGATATTTCCAATAATCCCCAAACACAGACATTACTGTTCAAGAGCTATGCATTCTTCACAAGGCAACCCATAATCGTAGTTTGGAAAATTGCTATTATGGTAAGGTGCTGACATTATTCACTGCATGTGGGATGCCAGGGGGAGCCACAAACAAAACCAGACAGCTGGAAGGCTATTTAAAAATGTAATTAAATAGAACACTGAATGAGTGGAGACCTCTGCTAAAGACAACAATGCTGATGACAAGTTATCTGAAATCTCGCAGTACATCCTCCTGGTTCTTTCCATGAGGGGGTGTGATGCAGCTGGAGCCAAAAAGGCATATTTAATAGATTTTTTTTTTTTAAAAAAAATGCATCTGCTGTATTCCAGTGTTAATGAAAGATGCCGTATTGTCTACATGAGAAATTAATGTAATCTGTTTATCTTGGGAACAGATACAGCAGGACTAAATGCTTCCCAAGGTTTCCTCACTGTCTGAACTCAGACAGTCAGTTTTTGAAAGATTATGAAAGGGACATCATGCCGTTTATCAGCAAAACAATATTCAGATTAGGCAAAGCTCATTGCATGCTTCTGTTATGAAAATCACTAAGCTTTCCTGGCCCTTTCAGAAAGAGGACGAAGTTTGCTCGAATCTAGATTCCAAATTCCTAATCTCTTTAATAATCCTCAAACAAAGTCTTGTTGATGTTGCATTTTAAATGATACATTTTAAATACAATATTGATGACCCTCTCATTTGTTTACTTTCCCCTGCTAGCATAATTGTTTAAAAAAAGGTTTCACACTGACATACATTCTGATAGCGTGGATAATTGAAATTGGCACATAAAGAACAGTCCTAGTCTCTAAATGAACAGGGCTGCCTGATGGTAAGAAAGAGTATCTACCTAGCAGTGAGCAATAGACCCTGATCAATTTAGCCAGTGTGTGTGTGTGGGGGGGCTTGATTGCAATCATGCTTGTGCTGCCCACAGTGTCAGAGACTGCTGGGTATACCCTTTCCCCTGCAATGCTGCCCCAGAGCACAGTCAGGTACTGCTCTGCCAGGTGTACAGTATCGTGGCCAGAGCAATCTTTTACCATAGCTCTGCATGCATCCCTTCGACACTTTCAGTATCTTGTTTGCTCCCAGCCTCCAACAGAATTGCACCAGATGCGGGTCCATGTGCAGAGTAAGCAGAAGTGAGCCCAGCGTATACAAGAAGGGTGGCTGCATAGTTTATGTTCATTATATATTTCTTTAAGAGAATTATATTCATACTCCCAGGCACAAAGCTCTCGAGACAGTGTCCACACAAAAATTAAAACAATAACTAAAAACAGTAAATAACAAGCCAATGAAGACCCAGACTAAAACTATTGAACCCAGCAGTTTAAAAGTCCTTTAAAACCAATTTATTAAAACCCCATTGTGGCCCAAGCAAAAAGTAAGTCAGCAAGAACAGAAGAATAATCTAACAACCAAGGAGCAATATAAGCAAAGCAATATAAATGAGGAGGGCAGGGTAATGACAAACTAGGGAGGAGAAAAGCAAGCTCACAACTGACAAAATTAAAAGAACTAAACCAAATTAACTAACCAACCAGACTTCTGGAAGAAATGTTTTTGCATGGCATTGAAAAACTCAAGCCACACATGAGAAGAACTGGTGTGGGAAGGGAGTTCCACAGTCAAGATACCATAGCAGAAAGAGCCCTGTCCCTTCATCTTTATCCCCACAAATACACAACTAGGACTCTGATAGGGAGATTCATACATAAATAATGTTCTTTAAAAACCCTAGTCATTGTCAGCTTCGGGCCTGATTGTTCATTTGTTTGTTTATTGAGACTTGTATCCAGGGATCATTTCATAGAAAAAGAGGTGCAGGAGCTCATTAGCATAACTCAGTAGCATAACTTATTTGCATATGCCACAGCCCCTGACATCACCGGAAGCTACCCTACAACAAGCATAAAAATACAGATCAAGTTAGTATTGCTATTTATTTTTGTGATAGTTGCTGTACAAAGCCTCCTGGGTTCAGCTCCAGGTTTCTTAGAAGGGCAAGTTAGCAGTGACCTTTGCTATATATGAGTGGGATTGGTTTGTTTTGTAAAAGGAAGTTACATTCTTATCACACCAATGTACCTGTATTACATGAAATATAAATTATTGCCAAAAAAACCCTGTTCAAATAAATAGTCTACTTGTTTGAACAGTGTGACATTAGAGAATGGGACTTGTGCAAGATTGCAGCTTTTTTATATGCTCAGCAAAAACTTTTAGTAATGGAAGAAAATTCACAATCTCAAGCAAGTTTCTCTTTCAGTCACTTGCAAACACTTCAGCAAGTGGTACACATTCTGCATGTTCCATGTTTCACAGGTCTATCTGGAAAAGACATCCTCCCTTCTCTAGTAAATTATGAATAACCTGACCTCTTGAGAGAGAGGTGTGCCTAAAATAGAGTTATACACATGGCGCATATAATAACATTAAATACCAAGTTGCCTTCTTCAAGTGAACACAAGCTAAGCTTTGCCTGTTGCTGTGAGCAAGACAATTCCCAGGGCTTTTTTTCTGGGGGAACATGCCAGAACAGAGTTCTGGAACCTCTTTGAAAAAATTCTTTTTAAAGGACCGATTGAAGACATCATTAACCTGACCCCCTTTGAAATGCAGCAATCATCCCAATTAAGTAGTTCTTAAAGTGCCAGCGTTCTGTTGTTGCCCTGGCCTGGATGGCCCTGGCTAGCCCGATCTTGTCAGACCCTCTGAAGCTAAGCAAGGTCAGCCCTGGTTAATACTTGGATGGGAGACCACCAAGGAAGCCCAGGGTTGTGACACTGAGGAAGGCAATGGCAAACCACCTCTGAACATCTCAGGCCTTTAAAATCACTATGAGGTAGCCATTGGTCAGCTGCGACTTGATGGCACTTTCCACCAACAATTTTGTAGCTGTATAAGAAAAAGGCCTGACAAAACCCTTGGGGCTATGCACTTGCACCTCTCTGGGACCTTAAGTCATGTTGCCCTCATTCAGCCTCATCTAGAGATAACAACCACATGGCCCCAGCCACAGAAAGTCACTTAAACCCACACAAAAAGGTCCACATTTTACCATCATCCAAATATTTCATACCAAGGGAAGGCAGAAGGAGAAAATAATACTGTCTGCCTGTCTTGTCTAACAGAGAGAGAGACACAGGGCAGAGAGAGAGACACACACACACAGAGGGGCAGAGAGACAGAGGAGCAGAGAGACACACACACAGAGGAGCAGAGAGAGAGAGGTTCAGAGAGACAGAGCAGGAGAGAGGCAGAGAGATAGAGACACACACAGAGAGAGAGAGGGACAGAGAGAGAGACAGAGAGGGGCAGAGCTACACACACACACAAACAGAGAGAGAGATGCACACACAGGGGGGGAGAGAAACACAGAGGAACAAAGGGGCAGAGAGAGACACAAAAACAGAGACAGACACATACACAGAGGGACAGAAAGAGACACGAAGGGACACAGAGACACACACAAACTCCCCACCCAAAGCAAGCCTCCCCCACCAGAGCGGCCAAGCCACCCACAGCCTGGGTGCCCTTGGCCCACCCCCCATCAAGCCCCCACCACCATCCCCAGTCCAGCCAGGCCACTGGCATCCTGGGTGCCCTCGGCTCACCCCCACCCAATCAAGCCCCTGCCACCTCCACCCCACTTCGGTGGGTGGGGGAAGGCACAGGGAGGCATTTAAATGCCTCCCACTCCTTGGAAGGCCTTCCCTAGCCCAACAACGGTGGGTGGGCCAGGGAAGGTGGAGCCTGTCCAACTTACCTTGCTGCTTCCCACTTCTCATAGTCCGACTGAGGGTTGCTGGGTTCCTTACTGCTGGAGTGCTGCTCCGGTGCGCTCCAGCAGGAAATGACCCCTGCTTGTGTTTTACCCAACTGCTGGCCCCACTGCTGGACCTCCTGATGGCACCTGGTGTTTTTGGCCACTGTGTGACAGAGTGTTGGACTGGATGGGCCATTGGCCTGATCCAACATTGGCTTCTCTTATGTTCTTATGTTCTTAGCAGGCTCAGGGCAGCTCACAACATATAACCCATTAATAAAATCATACAACTCTCTCTATATATAAAAGAAAGTCCCCTCACCATAAAATCAATGCCCAGGCCAAACCACTGGACCTAGAAACATGAAATCCGGGGAGAGCGCTCCTACCATGGTGTAGATGCTCACTAAGAAGGGATTTTTAGAAATTCGACCCCTAAGTGGGTCAAAAGGGGTAAAATGGGTTCCCCCCCATTGAGTCCTATGTGGCTGCCAGGCTGCTGCCTCCTTGCACCCCCACTGTCTGATTGGTCAGCTGCAGAGCTCATTGTTCTGAGGTTAAAAAAAAAAGTTACGGGATTGCAGAGAACTAATGACAGTTGAGGAAATCAGGAGTGGCCAACCACCTGTGAGGTGAAGCAAAGCTGCTGGCCCAGCCTCTCTGATGGCTTCCAACACACTCCCCCCATCTCCTACACTTAACAGGTAGTTGTCTGTCAGGTGCAGCAGTGGTTGCAGGGTGCTTAAAGCCATGAGGGAGCCCACCCCAGCAGAAACACCCTAGTTATCCTGCCAGCACCACCTCCACAGTGGCTTCTAATACTCCTCCCCCTCCCTTTCCTACACTGGACAGGCAGGTGTAAGAGAGGAGGTGGGATACTTACAGCTGCCAGGGAGGTTTGCTCAGCAGGACTGCCTTAGCCCTGCTGCTGACCCAGCCTCTCTGATGCCTTTAAATATAACCCCCCACACACACCAGACAGGCTGGTGTCTGTCAGGTGTAGAAGCAGGGCCAGGGTACTTTAATCCATCAGAGACGTCACCCCAGCAGGATCACCTTAGCGCAGTCTCTCTGATGGCTTCCAACACCCCCACACACACCTCCTGCATTTAATGGGTGGTTGTCTGTCAGGTGCAGCAGTAGTTGCAGGGTGCTTAAAGCCACGAGGGAGTCTTCCCCAGCAGTAACACCTTAGTGGTCCTGCCAGCCCCACCTCCACAGTGTCTTCTAATACTCTTCCCCCATCCTGCACTGGACAGGCAGCTGCTTGTCAGGTGTAGGAGAGGAGGTGGGATGCCTACAGCCACTAGGGAGGTTTGCTCAGCAGGATTGCCTTAGCCCTGCTGCTGGCCCAGCCTCCCTGATGCCTTTAAACATAATCCCCACCACTACCAGACAGGAACATATTGGCTATTATAAAAACATTGCTTCTGGTCCTTATTGTATTCATGCTCTGTATTTATATGATTGTACTATATGTTTTTATAGTAGCTAATATGTTCCTCACTATTGACCTCTGAGGAAGGCCTATGTAGGCCGAAACGCGTCAGGTCAGATTTATAAGCCCTTGTGTTTTATCATTAGTTATTTATACATAACATGTGACTGGGCCCTTATATTTTTTTAAAATTTGTGATCAATAAATACATGTATTTTTATATTTCCCTCATTAAGTTTTTAACATTGGCCCCCTTTCCTACATTTGGCTTCACTACTACTAAACAATACAGCTTTCTTCATATGAAAAACCAATCCAGTGTACTACCTGCTTGATATTTTGGCTCAGATTCATGGTTGTTATGGCAACCATGAAGACCTGAGCCACAACAAGGATTTCCACATTGTTGCTTAAGTCCTCAAATCTTGAGGTACTTACCCTCTCACAGCTATTTTCAGGGTCGGTTTAAGTTACTTTCTCACTCCAGGCAAGGTGTGCCCATTGCTATCTCCTGTGCTGCCACCCACTAGGAATAAGCCAAGTCCCTACAGTGCTGCCACAAAGGTCTGCTTGGACCCAGCCAGTCACTGGGTCCCAGAGGTGACAGCAGCTGTAGCCTGTACCTATCATTTATTATGCTGCTGCCAACTAAGAACTTCATGGCACATCATCATCTTCTTCATTGTGCCACCCCAACCAGCCACTTCAATGGCTTGGGCAGACAACAGGCCCTTGATATTTGCATACTCAACACAGCACCATTCCAGGCCTTGTGCTGAAGTCTCCCCAAAACCCATAGTTTCTATTTAAATAACAAGATATAAATTATGGAAAGTAGTACTCTAAAATTCATACTGACCATCTTATCTCTCATTCCTGTGTCTTCCAGATTTCATATACTTACCTTCCCTAAATCTTGCCTCCTAAAAATCATGCTTAATTCCCTTTGTCACTTTACCCCAGTAGATCTTATCTAAACCCTTGAGGGCTATGTTTTAGTCCTGTATGTGTTCTATGGTGTTTTTTGCTACTGTTATACATTATTAAGTTGTTTGAATAACATCAATTAAAGATAAGCCTGTTAGAAATCCCTCTAACTTGTAGATGGTCTTGCATACTGCAGTGGCTTCAGCCTACAGTCTGCTTGTGGTAGAGAGAGACTCTTCAGCATTACCAATAGCATGTCAAGGGAATTCCCCCTTATCACCATGTTCATTTTCAGTTAATATCATTTTGATAGTCAAATCAAATATTCTAGAGTGTTTGTTCTTCAGGTTTAGTAGCAAAGTTTATTTTTCAAACTTCTGAGATTATTGTGCATTTGGTGGGGAAATATGTAAAGCCCTCTGCAGATATCTATTCATTTTCTGAGTGATCGTGAATAGCTTCTTCATGCCTTGACAGCTGGGGTGCTCCCTCCAGAATAAAGTTCAGGGCTTTTGCAGGGTAGCAAGGGGAAACTTTGTTGACAGATGTCTGCACTGGCAAGTTTAGAAAAGTTCCAGAAGCACAACAGCTTTCAACAACTGCTTTATTGACCTTTCTTTTATTTAGTTGTGTATTTAAATAAACTCTTCTAGGTGCTCAGAGGTTTAACCATTGAAGTATATCCATAGTGAGAAGCCTTTATATACTTGAGAAAGCACAGCACCCCCATCCCCACTCTGTTTATTAAAGGGACTAATATTTCAACAAAATAGTTTGTTAGCTTGCAAATTATGCTTTATTTTTTTTCCATTGGGTAGACCATTATGTTTATTTCTTTTATAATTGATAGGTTTAGATCCAATGCCTTTGTGAACAGAGTAGGTTCAAGGAAGGGATCTTTCCTTTTCCTCCTGTGCCGTCCAAAAAGCTACACTTGTAGTTCAAAGGGTTCTCAGCAACAGCATGGCATATGTTACAGTTTGCTGCAGTGAGAAGGGGAAATCAGCAGAAATGTATTTATTTACAGGATGTCTGTGCCACCTCTCCAGAAAACCTGCTCCAGCTGACTTATAAAGCCAACAAAACATAAAACACCATAGTTGTTGTTAATGGTTAATGGTATTTGGAATCCTGCTGGATCTGACCTCCAAGATGTGTCTGTGTGTGTGGTTTTGTAACTGTATAAAAGCATGATCTTATGCAGAAGAAAGTAGCACTACATCTAATGGGACTTTGTCCAAGGAAAATGTGAATAGGACTGCAGCCTAAGATACACAGGAAGAGGAAAGTATTTGAGCCATCCTGCTGTACGTGGCTGTGAATGTGGAGAAAGAAATGAGTATCATTTTGAGTTTGATTATAATATTAGTAATATTATATTATTAGCAATAATACAGATAATATAAAATCTAAAAACCATATATCAGATCAAACCAAGTAGTCAATACCAATGCTAGCTCAGTAGGTGCCCTGGCCCTCTGTTTCCAGTTTTAAAAGCATACTCTTTTTAAACTGGAAAAGAGAATGGTTAAAGACCACTATAACAAGCTCAAGAATTCAAGTACAACCTTCCTTCCTTCCTTCCTTCCTTCCTTCCTTCCTTCCTTCCTTCCTTCCTTCCTTCCTTCCTTCCTTCCTTCCTTCCTAACATGTAACAGTTTACAGACCAGGTATAAGCTCTCCCTCCTCTGTGAGGGCAGATCTGCCTGTTCCCCCCCTCCAATAGCTACCAATCCAAAACAGTCCAGTGGGACCTTTAAGACCAAGTTTTATTCAGGTACAAGATCTCCCTCCTCTGTGAGGGCAGATCTGTGTGTGTGTCCCCATAGCTAGCAATCCCAAACAGTCCAGTGGGACCTTTAAGACCAAGTTTATTCAGGTACACACTCTCCCTTCTCTGTGCTGAAGTGTGTCCCAGTGTTTTAAGTGCCTTCTCATTCTCTCCCCCTTCCCCATTGCTTAAGCACCATGTTGAGGACTCCGATGCATCTTTAGTCTTCTGGGCTGTCCGTTCCTTGTGAATGTCACTGTTGGGAGACCACAGGATCTCTGAGTATTTATGAGGGAAATATGTTTCAAAACAGTGTATCTTACTTGCTTCTTAGTTCATGTAATTAGGCTTTGAAGGACTGTTTTGGAAATGATCTGCTTAAAGGCTCTGATGTGGTGGAGAGGGTGTCCTATGTTTCTCATACTTGCTTCTAAAGGTTTTGAGTTGCAGTTTGGTGTAGTGGTTAGGAGCATGGACTCTACTCTGGAAGAACCGGGTTTGATTCCCCATTCCTCTACTTGCAGGTGCTGGTCAATCACAAGTTCTTTCAGAGCTGTTCTCTCAAGAGCAGTCCTCGAAAGAGCTCTCTTAGCCCCACCTACCTCACAGGGTATCTGTTTTTAAATGGTAAGCCAATCTGCATGAATAAGATTGGGGGGGGACATTCAGATCAGAGTCCTTTTAAAATTTCCTTTTGCCATGTGCAGCCAGAGAGAACATTGGCAAGAAATGTGCACTCTGTACATGTTCATGCTCTTCATTTTGCTGTTACTTAAAAATGGTGTGGTACAATTTCAAAGGGACAATTATGTTAGAAAGTGGTTGCTTCAAAGTCATCATTCTGCCTTATCGACCCAAAGCAAGGCCTGAGAAAGAACAGAAGCAACTGGTGACCTGTCACCATTTTGGAAACTTTTGGAGGGATTGTCCTTAAGAGATGATAATTCAACTTAGATTTAAAGAATTATCTCACCATTTCAGTATAGTTTTCCAAGTTCCAGAGTGTTAATTGAGATGCTTGCTTATGTTATTTTTAATGTTATTTTAAAAATAAATATAATATTAATTATTAAAAGTATGGAATTGGAAACTTTTTTTAAAAAAATGTTTTTTTGGTTTTGTAAAAACCGTTTTGACAACAAACAAGGTAAACAGAATAAGAAGTAAAAGGTGGGTGTGGCTGGATGACCACACTTCTGGTGACATGGGGTGTGGCCTAATATGCTAATGAGCTGCACTGTCAGGGGTGTGGCCTAATATGCCAATGAGTTTCTGCTGTTGGGTGTGGCCTATTATGCTAATGAGTTCCTGCTGGGCTTTTTCTACAAAAAGAGCCCTGTGACTTTGTGTTGTTCAAAGTGATGCTGGCCAGTTAGCAGACATGTACCTGCACAGTGTGGTCAAGCCAGTACTATCTTTCAGTGTCCAAAAATGTCCAGTAATATATTTCAGTGCCCAAAGATTCAGGACCTTAACTCTTTTAGCCACCACTAAGTTGAGGCATCACCCCCCAGTTCTGCTTCACTGCCTGTATCAGTCAAATTTAAAAACAAAAAGATTATATGGGTTGCCAATTTAATTTAAATTTGGAGATAAAAGAAAAATAAAGGTTTACCTCTGCTCAGTGCTAAGTCATGAGCTCATTAAGGGACAAGCTTTCTGTTTTTCAAAAGAGAATGGAATTTACCATTAAAAATACATCTTTCAAATTTGATTCTAAAATGCTTGGCACTGAATTGCCAAGAAAAAAAAAATAATTAGTCTTAAGTATGTGAAGGAAAGTTAAATAGGTGTTAACAAATTAACACCCGAAAAAAATATGCGCTTGGCTAAAAGCCATGAGATGTGAGCATTCCCACATGAAGAATACATTTAAGATTCATAGATTCACACCCCCCCCAGTGCTCAGCAAGTACAATAAAATAAACATGTTTTAAAAAATACTGCTGTGACCAAAGCAATTATATAATGGGAGATATGTATGTCATTCTTACAGCCTCTGCTAAATATTAAGACAGCCAGGGTGGAAAGCTGCTGTTTTATTTAATCACAAGACAAGAACAAAGGCCACAAATGAGCTTCCCATAATGCACTGCAAATTATGTCAATAATGCTCATCAGTAGGTAGTAGTTCTTGACAATAGTAAGAGCCAATTTTGTCTTAATACTTGTTTTATTCTAGATGTTCCCACAGCAGGCAATGCCAAGCTTGCCAAACTGTGTGGGATTAATTGTGGTCATTTGGTTGCATCTCCTGCTAGACATGGAAACAGTAAAATGAATTATCTTTTACATCTTACATCTCAATGCATTGCAGCTAGAATTGCCATAGAAATTTTGCCTGAAGTGATAGCCGATGAGAATTTGTGGGAGTTCATCTTCAGGCGAAATATCTGAGGAATTCTGAAGGAAGCTGAAAGTTTAGATAAGAGAGCAAAATTTCTCAGGGCTGTTCTGCTCAACTTTAGGTCAGTGTCAGTTTTCACTAAAAGTGAAAAACGAAGCAAATTTTAAGGGTTCTGCCTCCAGCAAAATTATCTAAGGAATTTCAAGGAAACCCAAAAGAATTTTGATAAGACCTGAAAAATTTCCCAAGAAGGCTCTGCATATCCCTAATTGCATATCTCTATAATTGCATGTCCCATAGTGCCAAAGTTCAGAAACCAATGGGTTTGAAACCAAATGGTGAAACCATGGGGTTGGAGCCGAGCTTCCATGAACAGAACAGAAAGCGTTTGTGGAAGGGTTTGTTGCTGCTTTTCCATTCTCATTGCAGCTCTCTGTATCCTCCTGAAAAATGGTTGTCATGAGAGCTGGAGAGACTCATATCTGGTTTATCTTCAGCTTACTGTTCTATTAACCTCAGCAGATGAAGACTGCACTGCAGGTTTATATGCTCAATCTTTTCTTTCCAACTTTTTCTCACTTTAATTGCTTTCTGTTTTTCTTTTAAGAGTTGACCATGGTGCAAAATTACATCTGCATAAAGGTGGAGCATACAAAGGAACATTGTTTGCAGGCATAGGTTCAAATTGCTCACTCCCAAAGGTATTAGCCCCAATATGGGGGAAAGACGGACAACAACTCCTTTTTCACATGTAATGGGATTGGAGGGAGCCTATTTTTATATCAACAGAGTATGCAAGTTAAGGTGCCTCACACCACATATGACTAGGATGCCTGAAGAAAATTTCTCTCAAATGATATGGAAAGTTAGCCAGGTGGAGCAAAAACACTGAAAGCAATGGAGCTCAATGGGATTAGGCGAGGGAGCAGCATGTAGCTCTCCTTGCTCTCTTGCTCCACTTTTATAAGAAAATCAGAACTGCACTATAACTTGATGCTCCTGGGGGGGGGGGGGATGGTTCATCTCATGCTAGTTTATACAAACACACACATTCTAGAAATGATCATTTTAATTCTCTATAGAATAGGTTCACTTTTTTGCCTCTTTGACTGAAATTAAGGACTGTCTTTTGGTCAAGAAGTTCCTGGGAACGTCATCCTGATTGTGTTCGTTTGTGTAGGGAGGGGTAAATTTTTATTAATTTTTTATCATTGCCTTCTTCCAAGGAGCTGGTTTATACATGGTTCTCCCTTCAACTTTATGTTCCACGAGGTTGGTTAGATGCAGGAGAGATTAATAGGCCCAAGGTCCCCTAGACTATATCCACACATCACTGGATGTTGAGCTATCAGTGTACTATAGTAACCATTTATAGACAGATTGTCTTATCCACAGAGAAAAATCCAGTTGCAAATGATTGCTATAGTGTACCAGTAGTGTAGCATCCAGTGGTGTGCAGATGCAGTAAGCTTCATGTTTTAGCAAGCATTTGACCCATCTCCTAGTCCTATGTTCTAACCACTGTACATTGGCTTTGTATACTTGCACCCATTGTGTTTGTGACTGAAACCAATAGGAGTAACAATAAGATTGATTTGTTAATTTACTTTCAATATTACAGAGTCCAACATAAGCTTTAACAAAACATATGATCACACACTGAATACAAATCTAATGGAAGTTTCTTGGAGGAGAGGGTTGCAATCCTTTAAGAATCATTACTAGTTATGACTACTGCTCAAGTTTTCATGGTTCACATTCTCTTTGGATGGACAGTTTATGTATCATGGGCTTAAGTTTCACTTGACAGTTCAGAGTTTAATATTAATTTTTCATCAGTAGTGCATTGTTACAAGTTGACTGGGGGAATTTTATCCTGCAGTTCGTTATATACTTAATTGTCACACCTGTTAAGGGACCTTTGAGCTGCAACAATTCATTGGGATTTAGTTAATTCTGCTCAGAACTTTCTGCAAACTCTGTTTTACACTGTTTTAATGAAGGTGTAGCTGTGAGGTTTCATCAATCATTCTTGTGTTTCTGAATTTGTGACATGGTGGTTTAAAGTACCTGACATGCAATTTGCTAACTATGAGAACATTATGTGAATTGGAAATGGCTGGGGAGGACCCAGAGAATTTTAGTTATCTGCTGTTGTCATGTAAAGAACTTGCCTTTTGTTGCTAGTATCAGTTTCCCTCTTTTGGAGCTAAGATATTCCATGGAAAATACTTTCCATGCTGTTTTTTGTTTCTTTTTTTAACTTAATTTTAATTGAGTCCCTTGTAAAGCAAGAGTTTCAGTTTTTGGCGCACAATTATTTCCAGATTTGTCACTGCTGCATGCTGCTGGTGTTTCTGTACTCTTCACATTCTCAGATGCTAAGTTTTAATTAGGAGGTAATATGTGGTGGTGGTTCTATCTCTTTGGTGGGGGGGGAAATGCCTTTCTGAGATTACTGTAAATCACTAGAAATAAATTAGCAGTGCCCCCCTCTCTCCCTTTCTCTCTCTCTCTCTCTCTCTCTCACACACACACACACACACTTTACTTCTTTTTCAATTAGTGTGAGAAACTAGGGTTGCCAGGTCTGGGTTGGAAAATACCTGGAGACTTTGGGGGTGGATCCAAGAGAGGGCAGGTTTGGGGGAGGGGAGAGGCCTCATCATGGTACAATGCCATAGAGTCTACCTTTCAAAGCAGCCATTTTCTCCAGGGGAGCTAATCTCTGTCAGCTGGAGATCAGTTGCAAAAGCAGGAGATCTCCAGGCAGAGGAATTTTGAAAGTCTTTTTCAAAATAAACAGGAGTATAGTTGCGTCTTGAAGGCTAACAATTTTCTACCATCATAAGCCTATCTGGCCTAGAGCCTACTTTTTTGTTTTTTCTTTCCTTCAAAATATTTTTCTTAAATTTTTGCTTCTTCTTTGAATTCTGTTTTAAGAGAAATTTAGTGGCCACTCTAGTTCAGTGTAAGTGAAGATACAATTAAGTCAAATAATTGTTTTAAAATGAGAGACATCGAGGTATAATCCTTCCTACATGTGGTTGCTTCTGGCCTGGAATTTATGTTCCTAATTTCTGGTGTGATAGAGATGATCCTGTACTTTCCTCAGTGGTGAAGGAAAGACACTCTGTATGTCCTTGGCAACTTTTTCTTCTTGGTGATCCCTGCACATGATCTGGCATTCAAACCAGGTTTCTAGGCTCATGCACTGCAGTACATTTATTGTATCCATTACAATAGAACAGTCTGCTTCCTCTGTTATTTATATGTCGGTTTAGTCTAATGGAGTCTCTACTTAGTTCTGTTTATCAGCTAAAAGGGAGTGCATGAGTTCCCTTGTTCTGCAACCAGTTGTTCATATCCCTGGTTAATAAACAGATTTTTGAGGACCTGTATTAATCTGAGAGCAAGAACCTATGTACCCTAATCCTGACCTACAAGAAAAAGATTAATGTGATAATTAATTAACTAATTAATTAATTAATTTGAAATTACTACTGTAATCCCACTTTCCCCAAAGCCCAGTAAAATCAACACATAATATGGTGGTAGGATGGTGATGCTGGGATGGTGAATCTAAGCAATGTACATGGAAGCAAGCCCCTTAGTGCACATGTTCACAACTTTGCAGTAAATCTCTTTAAGTACATTCATGCATGTGCTGATTTTTAAACTTTCTTCCTTGAAGAAATTTGAAAATCGTATATAGTGCAATGCTTACTGGCTGTTAGGGTATGATTGCTAGTGCAATGTAAAGACAAACTTCAAGTTATTTTTTTCTGGTACTATGAATCAACAGACTCCTCTGCATGTGAGTATCTTGTGAAAAATTTTAGTAGCTCAGACCTGCAGAAAAAGATTCCTTGTTATTATTAGTATACTGTTCCTTGTATGTAGTTTTTTGTTACTACTACTACTACTACCCTTTCCCCTGATGGCCACTAGCAGGTTCAGGAAGATGCTGCCCTGCTGCACAGCCAATGATACACTGTTCCAAACATACCCTCCATCATTCTCAATGCATCAGGTACTTGCCAGTCATGTCTACCTATCACGAGCAACCTGCCATATCCTGCCAAACTAGTTATAGCCTAAAAACAGTCAAAAACTAGACCTATTTAGCCCAACTCTTCCCAAGACAGGCAAAAAAGGACTCCTCCTATGGCCAATGCAGGGCAGTCATAAAAATCCTACTTGGTCTGAATGGCAACTAGCTAATCCCATAATATCCAAAAGGGAGGGTGGATGGGTCAGCAGCAAAAACCTGGCTGGGGGAGGGATAGACAGAATATATGCTTGTGAGCCATGCCTCTCCATTACCTGGACCCACAAGAGAGTGACCCAGTGAGCCTTGTGCTCCATTTGAATCTATGCAGCAGAGGCACACTGATCCCCAGCTTTAATGCCAGGGATTCCATTTGTGGATATTTTTTTTATGGAATGCACAATCCAGGGGCTCTGTACATGGCCTATTTGGGTTGAATCGTCCATCATTGAAGCTCCACATTTGGATCATTCTGTCCATAATTGTTCATTCAGCTCACCCATCAAGGTGTAAAGAGTTTTTTGGTGTGTTTTTTGGTTTTTTTACAAATTTCATTTTACAGTGACAGGCAACCCAAGAGGATGACACAGTGCTCAAACAACCACTTCACCATGTAGGTATGTGGTAAAATGACTACTCCTTTAACATAATAGTAAAAAAATGAAATCAAAGTTTTTTTTTAAAAAAAGAAAACAATACATGTTTGCTGAGACTTTTGTAAAGTATTATAAATGCTTATGAAGTACCTTTAAGTATTCAAAATTTGCTCATACATTATATCACGAATCATAACTGACACCATAAGCCAATTTCATCATCATTATTACTGTTGTATGTGTTCCTATAGTACTATATTGCCTATATTGCTGTTGCACCAAGTATCTTCCATTCTTGGGCAAGGTGGAAGAGAGGGTGGTTGCTTCTCAGGCCCAGGGGCTCTTGGAAGAGACTGATTTTCGGGACCCATTTCAATCATTTCCACAAAGAGGGGGAAAGCAGCAACATATATCTTAATTAAAAAAAAAAAAACCTGTCTCTGCCTCCTTCTGTGGCAGTTCAAAGCAGCATGCATGTGCGTTTGCAGTAGCATGCTTGAACCATGATCCTCTCAGTGTGATACTACCTCAGCACTACTGGTTCACCAGGAGCCAAGATGCTGATGTGCATCGTGATTGAAAGAAGTTACATGTGCCCAGAAGTCCTTGTTTCTGTTCTGAGTGCCCCTTAATGTGACAAGCAAGTAATCACCAGCTGAATACACAATTGCTTGCACATATAGTGGACACCGCTTATCTTCTGAAGGGTAACTTTTGCAGGACCTATGCAGGATATGCTCATAAAACCAGCACAGGTTCCTACAGAAGGTTCTTCCTTAACAAGCACTACTAGCCAGGTGTGTGAGTCATTTACACATCTGGCTTGGCAGTGCTTGTTTATTGCATCTGAAGCCTCTCTAAGATAAACACGATGAAACTGAAGAACAGTGTGTTATGAGTTGCACGGCATACAAATTGATATTTCTTAGAAATACATTTAAATGATTTCCATAAAAAAAAATTAAACTTGCGATTTTCTATACACTAAATAAATGGAAGCAGGACCAGTGAGCTGTCATTTTCAAAATGAGCTTATTTTGTGTTTTATTTAGATATTTCATTGATGAAAATGGAGCATTTGAAACTGTAGGCAGTAGGCTGCCTAAGGCAACCAAGCATATCAAAATAAAGCACGTGGAGAGACTTTTACTGTTTCTGCTACTTAAAGAACTATTTTTGTGAGCTTATTAGCTACTAGTGATCCCTAAGGAGAAATACAATTAAAACTTAATCATACCAAAAGCTCAGATTCTTCTGATTCAGCGAACTTGTAATCTTTTATATTTTAGTAGTTTACTTTCAAATCTTAGTTCTAGGAATGAAAGCCACAAAAATGAGTTTCATCTGGCTGTGGTGCATTGCCTTTGAACTTGCATGGCATATATTACCTTTCTTTGAGTTTTTTACTTGTTTACGTGTTTTTAAGCCTTTCAGGAATTCTGAGTGGCAGGATTTTTTTCCCTTACATGAAAGTAAAATATATCCGCTGTGCCCTTTAAAGAACATATTGCACATGTTCCCTAGGCATATTCAATTTCTCCATGCATGAGACATACAGCATTATCAGGATGAAACTGAATAATTTGAAGGAGCATCTTAGAAATCAAGTAGAGTGTTTAAGAGTATTGAAAAGAGTCCAGTATTTGCTTGACTGGAATAGTCTGATCAATGAAAAACGAGGTAAATATGCCAAAGGAAGAGGTTCAAACATTATGAATGACAAAACTATCTGACACATTCTTATCCTATTGTTTCTCCAAGGAAATCTGGCAGGCATACATCGTTTAGTCTTTCCCTGTTTTGTTTTGTTTTTTCCTCTTTACAATGGCCCTACGAGACAATGGACTGGTCCAAGTTAGCCCGGTGAGTAGGGATTTGAGCCAGGACCCAGTCTTACCTAACAATCTGAACACTATAGCACACTGGCTTTTAAATAAGACTGAAAATACATTCTGACCAGTGTTACTTTTGACTAATTTCAGTAAATATTTAAAAGTAGCATTTAGTATACCAGTTAATTTACTCAAACCATTCTAATCTCTGTCTTGGTTTATACACATCAAATCAGGATTTTCCAGTAAGAGAATGAACCTCAAAAAGCCTGAGGCATGTTTATGTGTCTCTTCCCTAGCACCTGCATTGCCACCACAGTCAGAATGAAGAGACGGACACCAATATGGATTTAACAAGGGCCACTTTATTAATTATTTATTATCAAACAACTGGCGAGGGGCTGCTAAATGTACTGAGGAATACGACAGGTGTCAAACTCATGACCACCTTCATCTCCTTCTGGATGATGCACCTTCCCCAAATCTCGAGCCACCCAATGTAGTTCTCGACCAGTGGCTTGGCATGTTTAGGAGAACCCCTCTGGTCTACTACCCTAGAAGCCGCAAGGCCTGCTAAGATAGGCCGGGCCAGATTGTTCAAAGGAAGATCACTCCTTCCTGACCTTGAGCCGTAAAGGCCCGAAAGCTGATCCTGCTACCCCGCCTAACCACAAAGAGACCATCCTATTTAGCAAATGCCGGTCCCAGCAAAGCCAATTTCCCAACACCACCATCATCAGTGCAAGGTAGGCAAAAACACCCCTCCTTCTGAAGCCAAATTGAAAAAGGGTGAAAAATTCCTAGCTGGCCCCAGTAAAAGGCAACCAGTTGAAACCTGCACTAAAATAGGGCAGGAGGGTGGGCCAAGCACGCTGAAGGACTGCTGAGGCAAGGGGGTGGGAGCAAAGCCTAAATTAGCTGACTCCGCCCCCTGCCTGGTGCTGCACTTATTGCAGCGCTGGTGCCCTCTCTTCCTCTTCATGAGGAGGCAAATCAGCCCCCTCCTGCCAGCGCAAGCTTGGTGGGAGTTGGGGCTCGCATCGCCATCATAGTCAGAATGAAGAGATGGACACCAATATAGATTTAACATGGGCCACTTTATTAATTATTTATAATCAAACAAATGGCGAGGGGCTGTTAAAATGTACTGAGGAATATAACAGGTGTCAAACTCCTGACCATTTTCATCTCCTTCTGGGCCAGGGGTCTTTTCGTAGAAAAAGAGCTGCAGGAGCTCATTAGCATATGGTATGCTAATGAGCGATTAGGCTATTAGCATATGCCATGCCCCCAACATCACTGGAAGTGCTCTCAGAAGGGGAAGCAAAAGGTAGGGAGGCATCTTCAAAAGCCTCCCCTTCCCTTCCCCAGCTGGCCTGGGTGGGGGAGCTAAGAGAGAAGGGGTTTAAAGTTTAAACCCCTTCTCACTAGAGTTGGGCCACAGAAGGAGGAAAGAGAGAGAGTAGAGAGAAGGAAAGAAGTTACTTTTTCCCACCGTAGAGAACAATGGAGGGAATAGGGGCAACCTGTTTGGGGGCCCATAGAATTGGACCTCCTGGTCCAATGTTCTTGAAACTTGGTGGGTATCTTGTGGAGAGGCTCCATCAGCTACCCTGTGGATTTGGAGCCTCTTCCTCAAACTGCCTCCCCTCCAGCCCCCAGAATACACCCTATGGTTTCACCATTGACTTCAATCTCAAGGTCAGCCTCCACTTGTCACCCAAGGGCCTTGCCAGCCAAACTATCTGCACTCTGGGCCATCTTGCTGTCATCATTGTAAGGTCTGCCTCAGCTCGTAGCACAAGGGCCTTCACGGCCAGTGGGTGGCCCAAAAGACCATGCTGTGGCCTCAGACGTTGACTCCTTGTCTCGCCCCATGGCCAGAAGCACCTAAAAGAAAAACCTCATTAATAACTTTAAAATTTGCAATTCCATTCTTCAAACGCTAGGCAAAAGCCCACCACTAGCTCACTGATCCACAGCATCACCCCCCCCCCCAAAATGGAGCGCAGTGACCAGACAAAAGTCCTGATCTGAACATGGTCCCACTGACACATAGCCTATGGCAGCTGCAGTGGTAGCGGCACTGAACCGAGAAGAGTGAGTTCCAAACTTCACCCTGGGAAAGGCCCAACTTGTCCAAAGCCTGGACGCTAACCACCACAAACTGTTGCCCGGTCAGTGGAGTTCCATCCACATGCCTAAAGTGGTAACCGTCTTCATAATTGAAGTGCAGTGACACTCCAGGTGGCAAAATTGACCCTTCCCACTGCCAGGGAAATGGGTTGCCTCTGGTCCTCTAGAGTTCCCTGTTCCCAAGTCCTTCATAGAATGCTTTAGAAGTTCCACTACATTTACACAGCAATGTTTGCATTTGCACAGTCATTGTGATTTGCAAGGCACTGCCAATGTTCATATGGCTTATATTTGCACTGATCAAGAGAAATAACCTATTGATATTCCTGGGTAGCAAAGGAAGCCCACTCCCATTAAAGGGATGTTAATTATCCAGTGATATTATTTACCTCCATGCCTTGAAAAACTACAGCTGCGCATTTTCATGCATTAAGTCTCTATTAAGCAGGCAAGACTTATTTCTTTGGATTTTTTGGCAATCCTGCCCCCTGAAAGATAGGAAATCAAGGCCTAGAATTATCATTGTCTAAGGTCTATACCTGAAGAGAGCGTCTCTGATTCAATTCCAGATCCACTGGATTGTCAAACTGTGGAAACATTCTCTCAGAGCCCTGGAGTCCCTTAAAGAACTTTTCACAGGCATTCAGTGTTTTAGAATTCAAGTGACTGCCCCCAAAAGGCATTCTGAAATACTTCTTGGTACTTATTTATTTATTTATTTATAATTTCTTATAGAAACTGGGTACCTATCCTAAAGATCAAGGACAAGCACGCAGTACATGTGCACTGGGTATGTTTTGCAAACAGGTATATGCACATACATGCAGGCTATATGCTCATCCATCGTAATGGGAACATGTCTTCAGTGGACCCTATTCCATATATACATGAGTAAGTCTGGGTTGCCATGCCTGAAAGTAGCTTCTTTCCTGGCCAAGTGAGTGGACAGAACAGCCATCTGGCCTCCTGGGTCCCAAAGGCCTGCCAGTTCTCCGATGGGTCTTGCCCTAACCCTCACCCCCACTGGAACCTCCCTGGAAGCCCTGCCTCATTTCTTGTTGCTGTGGCATCCTAGCTGGCACCCTCCACAGCCTGGAGCAACAATGCAACTCTTCCAGGCCATGTCAACTCACTGGACCTCCTTTCAAAGACAAATGCACTATTAAACCTGTGTAAAAACGTTCATTAGGACCAAAGAAAGACATATAATGATGTGCCGGCTGTCAGATTCGCCAGATCACAGCGTCAGGTTGGAAGTCACACTGTATCCCTGCTAAAACAGAAAGCAGAAGGTATAAATGACTTATTGCAATGGATATTGTCAAATCCTAACACATAAAGACTAAGCCAATCCACCAACTCAGATTGCCTTCACACTGTCAAATTCACATTTCGCTTACAAGGATTCCTTCACAGAAGGAACCACTTAGAAATTCAGCCATTTTCCATTCAGATTACACTTGATTTCACCCCCACACACTAAGTGCTCAATCCAGCTACCCAGTTTCAAGTAGCTGTTCCTATTGGCTGCACTCCCTCACTTCAAATACTGTTTCTATTTGTAATTTATGGTTAGATACCATTAAAGCCTTCTATAGTATTCAGAGAAGAAGAGGAGACTGGATTTATACCCTGCTCTTCACTCAGAGTGGCTTACAATCTCCTTCCCTTCCTCTCCCCACAAAAGACACCCCTTGGGGCTGGTTGGGGCTGAGAGAGCTCCGAGAGAACCGCTCCTGAGAGAACACCTCCAAGAGAACTGTGACTGACGAAAGGTCACTCAGCTGGCTTCATGTGGATGAATGGGGAATCAAAACTGGTTCCCCCATATTAAGAGTCCACTGCTCTGAACCACTACACTGGAAATACATCCCTTTGCCAGAGGGGCCAAGAATTGTAATCTGAAGATTGGAAATTCATATTACCTTTCTCTGAATAGAACCGTGAAATGCTATATTGAATAGAAATCCCTGTCTACCATCTCAAATATAAATAAGCCCTGCTGCAACAAGAATGTAATCCATTCTTTCAGATTCTTCTTAAGGGATAGCCCCTTCGAAAGCACCGTATGCTTTCAAGCTTGCTAAAATGAGTATTGCCTACTCAAACTGGCAAAGGCTCTCCAGATCTTAGGCAGAGGTCTTACAGATAACCTACTGCCAAATCCTCTAACTAAAATGCTGGAGATTGAACCTGGGACCTTCTGCATGCCAAGCAGATGGTTTCTCACAGAGACACATCCCCTCCCAAAAAGCATTCAAAGCAGTTATTACAGAGATTAGTTCCCTTATAAATCCTAGCTTAAAAGCCATGCCAGCGGTAGCTTATGGAGGAGAGAAGGAAGGAGGAGATTGATTCATACCATGCCTTTCACTCAGAGTATCATAGTGGCCTGCAAACTCTTTTCCCTTCCCCTCCCCACAACAGACACCCTGTGAGTTAGGTGGAGCTAAGAGAACTATGAATTGCCCAAGGTCCTCCAGCAGCTGCAAGTGGAGGAGTGGAGAATCCAAATTAGAGACCACAGGCTTAATTACACCATACTGGACTTTAGAAAACAAGAATCTAAATGTAGATACTCCCTTCTCCTCTCAAGGATCTTTCATACAACAGGATCTGTAACCCATGTCCTTCTCACCGTGTGCAGTTTGTAATGACATGTACCTTCCCACCTCACCAACTCAAATATTTAAAGTGATCAAGCGGGTGGGGGACCTGGGTGCAGACAGCTCGCAAAATGGCCACCTATTCCTATACCCTCTTCTATTTAAAATGAACCTAAAATGGCTGCCAAACTGTTGCCCAAGAATTGCACTTAAAATGGCCACCCCATCAAAGCGAACCAGAGGCCTGCCCAGCTTACACTGGGGGGGGGATGAGGAAGGTAGCAATCCAAGAAGAAAGGCCGCCAGCAGGGCTCTATGGCTGCTGATGCCATCCCCCACAGATGCCCCAACCCCTGCCAGCCTCTGCACAGTGGAGCTAATGGGGGGTGAATGAGAAAGGGGGGGTGGCCAGCAGCCTTACCAACTGCAGCCACCCACTGCAAAAAGAAGTGACAATTTGTTTTAAACAGCTGAGAGGCCCAAGCCTCTGATGCAGCTCTAAATCCAGCCATGATATGGCCCTGAGCCAAGGAGCAAGCTGCCACTGTGGGCAAACCCCAGGCCAGCTACCAAGCCGACAGCACGGCCCCTCACCACTGCCATTTTGAGACCCCTAGGTCCCACCCCAGAGCCCTCTAATGAACCCCATCCTAACTTAATAAGGGGGCATGCTTTTTTAAAAAATGGTGGGGCCACCATGAAGAGCCACTCTGTGGCTATCTTGGATCCTCCGGCCACCTCTGTTGCACTGCTGCTGCAAGTTCACCACCACATCCCAAAGCTTCATCAGTGGCCTCTCATCAACGACACCAGCAGCCTCAGGGGAGTCCTGCCTCAAGCACCGCCACCAATCAGAGACCCACACCACCACCCGAAGGCCTCTGGCTGCTTCGCTGTGAATCACACCGCTGCCACATGCCTCTCCTGCCACTCACCTCTTCCTTCGCTGCGACAGGAGCCTGCTGCTGCCCCCAGTGAAAGCGCGCCATGCTGGGCCCTCTCCGCGTCAACAGCAGTTACACTGCCAGTGGGTCTCCTTGCTAGTGAGTTCTCCTTCCCAAGCATGCTGAAGGACTGCTGAGGCAGGAGACAGGAGCCAAGCCTAAATAGGCTGGCTCCACCCCCTGCCTGGCACTGCTCTTATTGCAGCACTGGCACCGCCTCTTCCTCTTCACAAGGAGGCAAATCAGCCCCCTCCCACCAGCACAAGCTTGGCGGGAGTTGGGGCTCACATTCCTCCCACCCCATTGCCTGTGGCAGGACAATTAATTTTCATTTTATGACAAACCAGTTTATTTTGTTTAGTTATTTAAAACATTTCTATATTCCCTCTCCACCCAGGCTGCCAGTCTGTTTACAAATTCAATTCAAGGTGCTGGTTATGTCCTTTAAAGCCCTTCATGCCCTGGGACCCACATATTTGAAGGATTGTCTCTTTCCATATGTCCCTGTACATCAACTACAATCATCAGGCAACCATATGTTGGGTATTCCACCACTTAGGGTGGCCTGTCTGGCATAGACCAGAGTCTGGGCCTTTTCCCATTGTAGCTCCAGCCTTTGGAATGTGCTCCCTGAAGAGGTGCTGTTCCTTCTTTGAGATCATTGGGAGGTGCTGCAAGGCCTGCCTTTTTGCCAGGGCTTTTGAGGGAATTTTGAATGGCAGGTATTTTTTAAAGGAGGAGGGAGGGAGAGAATTGGGGTTTGCTGTTTTATTCTGGAAATGTTCCATAACCATTATCGTGGCTGCCTTGAACCACAAGGAAAGGGTGGATATAAATGTTTTAGTAAATTAATTAAAATAAGGTTCCCAAGGCAACATTCAATCCAACTGGCAAACTGAGAGTTGTGTTTGCCATGCAAAACCAGGATTGCAAAGAGAGATGGAAGTGGTGTAAGAGTAATAGAAATGAGGAAGCAAAGCAAGCATAAACCCAAGTTTAACTAATTATCTCAATCCATTCAAGGAGAGAAAGAAGAAAGAGCAGGGATCATGTTAATGAGTCCTTCACCCCCTGTACCTTCCACAAAATGAAAAATTGTTTTGTTGTTACCATCAGAACAGTAATGACTCAATTAACTTGCTTTTAGCATGGCAAATGTAGGAAAGATATTTCATTAATTACTTCAACTCAGGCTGTGGTTAGACTGGCAGTTTGGTGTGGTTTGCGTGTGCCACTAATTAAGTCATCGCATTTTGTGATGGAGATTTTTTATCAGACTCCCACTCACTGCATGCTTCTTCTGTGGTTGTCTGTTCAGATTAGTGCTGTGTGTCAACCACAGAGTGCGCTGTCTGCTCTTATTTTTTTTAAAAAAACCCTACTGGGGGGGGTGAGAACCTTTTTTGGGTACATATGTGCATGTGCTCTACCAATTTAAAACAAACTATAGCAAAACTGGAATTAAAGGCTCACACTTCCAAACCGTTTTGAGTGTGCACTGGGGTCATTCAGACATCTGGAAACGTGGGATCAATGCTCAGAGATCCATAAGGACCTGATTGCCTCTCGTGTCTATTTACTCTGTATCCATCTCATCATACGACTGGGTGAGTGCCAAACTGCCTGTCTGACCACAGCCATAAGACCTTTAAGTGTGTAAAATGTTTACTTTTGTATTTTTTGTGTTCTATAGTAAAAGAAAATACAATAATAGCAACCAAGTTATTTTTTATGGTTAGAAATGTCAGCATACTTAATTTTTCTATTAATGTTAGACATTTCAAGGATCTCACATATTTTTCTTCCATAAATATGAGTGAATGGGTCCTGTGCTAATACCTAGCAGCAGCTTCTCCCACAGCAGCACTCTGTCCTGAACCAGAAACTTTTAGCAGAAGGATCTGCTATACCCTTTTAAGATTTGATGCTTATCATTTCAGATTTGCCATTTACTCTGCTTGACATCAGTCCTATGACAAGGGTTGACTTTCTGTTCAAGGTCCAGTTCTCCACACAAGTAACCAGTCAGGTGCCATGGCAGCAGAACCACCACTCTAGGAAGACAGAAATATCCTTCTGATTATTTCTCCTGACTCTTTCTCCCTTCCCACTGAGAGCCGCTTATCTAGTGGAAGAAGCCTTGTATTGACACAGTCCCTCTTATCCTCCCCATTCCCTTGCAGTTGTTGTTCTCATAAAGTATGCCACACACAAAGACACTTAGAAGAAGAAGAAGAGAAGAGATTGGATTTATACCCCATCCTTCACTGCCCAAAGGTGTCTCAGAGCCGCTTACAAACTCCTTTCCCTCCCCCTCCCCACAACAGACACCCTGTGAGGTAGGTGGGGCTGAGAGAACTTCTGATAGAAACTGCTCTTTTTCAAGAACAGCTGTGCCAGAGCTTGTGACTGACCCAACATCACATCAGCAGGTGCAAGTGGAGGAGTGGGGAATCAAACCCGGTTCTCCCAGATTAGAGTCTGCGCACTTAACCACCACACCAAACTGGCAGGCTTTTAATGATTAAATGATTTTTATGACCTGCTGCCTCTCACTTAAATTACCTCCCTGAAATGCAAAGCCAATGTGCTTGTGCAAGATCATCAATAGTATCCAAGTTTAACTCTGTCTGACCCTATAGATTGGCACTGAATTCTGCAGAGATCCCTGACCTGTCAGATCACCTTGGCTTGATGCCAATGCTTCCAAATGTGTCATGTTAATACTGCTGATGTTGCACCTAATAGGAACAGTGATCATAGTGTTATTCAGCATTCATGTCAGTGGAAGGTTCCCCCCCACACACACGCTAATCCAAAGAGTCACATTTGACTTCAAAAGAGGAGAGTTTACACAAGCAACAGAACTTGCATCTGCAAAAGACCTTGCTCAGATGAGTGAAGCTATCATGGTGTTGCATGGGAGAGAGGCGGTCTTGCAGATAAGAGGGCCCAAGGCCATGAAGGGGTTTGTATGTGACAGCCAAAACCTTAAATTGAGCCTATTAACTGATAGGCAGTCAGTGGAGTAATATGTATACATCATGCTCCCAATAATAGCCTGTCTGTGGCATTCTGCAACAATTATAGTTTTTGAATTGATTTTGAGAGGAGACAAATGTACACTGCATTCCACTAGTCTAGTCTCAATGTTATTGTGGGGTGGATCCAGGTAGCTAGATCAGCTGTATCAAGATAAGGAGGCATCTTGCAGGCTAGGCTGAGTTGGAAGTAATCCTTTTTTGCAGCTGCATTAACTTGCTTGTCCAGCCATAATGTTGGGTCCAGCATAATCTCAAAGCTCTTAACCAAGTCAGCAGGGGTCAATTGAACTCCATCAAAAGTGGGGAGCACAGTGTCCTTCAAGATCTCCACCTTCCCAAATAGCATTACCTCTGTGGTATTAGAGGCTTGTTATGGCTTGCAGGAGGGATTTCTGTTGGTAGAATTGTGATAGACAGGTTGAAAGGAACTTTAAGTAGGCAGAGTTTAGGGAAGGAACAGTGGGAGTGATTTAGCAGACTTGGAGCTCTTTTCACTTCTTGAAAGGCACCAGTGGCCTTCGCCTGAGACTTTGCTAGAACAAAATAATAATAATAATGGTGAACAGTGCTCACATGTGTGCATAATTATTAAGGCCATGTGTAAATGTAACACTTTTCCTTTAATCCAGAAACAATTTATATCATTGAATCCCATGTGCATGACTAAGGCTAGAATTCCGATTATCCATCTGAGGAAGGTAGTCCAACTGGGCTCTGCTACTTTCTTCTGAGAAAATATGTTAAGGCTCAGGCTGTAAAAGTGTCCATGTGTTACAGGAAAAGCATGTTCACTGAGTAGGCAGAAAGTCCCATTGAACACAGTAGGATTTACTTACATACAAAGCGCAAGGGGCTGGCAGAGTATCTTTTTTTGTGGATGGAGTGACAATTTTGAATGTCATACCACCCAGATGTATTCAGGAAACCAAGAAATACAATTAAAATGGCTCCAAGAGGATCTTTTTACCTGTAGTAATTTTAATCAGGGATACATTTCCATAAACACATTTTTCTGTAAACAATTTGCAAGGGAATGTATTTCATGCTGTTTTAACATGCTGAGACCAACTTTATTCTGATTCATCCTGGTCTTTTAAAAGCACCAAAAGAGGAACCATTCTGTGTTTGCTGGAGGGCATCATGTCACAAAGATTAGAAAACTATAAAAAAATGTATACTGCCTGATACTGGCCTTGAGACATTTAAAAAATTACTTATGTTCAACTAACCCTTTCAGATCTTGAAGCTGGTAACTTTTTTTTTAATCTTGCATATTAATATTTTTCATGTAGTATATAGTATATGGTATGATTTCTAGCTTTAAAGTTTGATGTATTTTTCCCCAAAAAATATTTATTGGATTTGGTAATGATTGTGATAGACATTTGTATCTATGCTATTCTAGTTGCTCTGGTTTTGACCCAGAATTAATCTTAAGGTGCAGTGAACCCAACTCCCTGCCTTTCCAACACAGTAGCAATTCCTTTTCTTTCTAATTAGTACAAGCCTCAGGGGAAAAAAAACACACACACGAAGGATTGATTCAAATGCTGCATTGAACCTCCATGGCCCCTACCCTGTATGCTGCAAGACATACTTGCAATCCTTCTGAGCTATTTTCAACTAAAGCAATAAGCTATTTCTTGAATTCTTTTTCCAGTTCATCCTTTGAGAAGCCTTTAATCCTGAGAGATCCCTCCAATTAACTCCAGGAGGAGCCCATATGAAATATAATGTAATTGTGTGCTTTCTTTAAATATTGGTATATCTCTATGAAAAAAATGTTTATTCCAAGACAAAAAAAATAATAATGGTTTTTAATTTTCCATTTGTATGACTTTCAGTTCTATGACAAACAGCTAGCACATGATCAGCAGTTCTAAGCAGAAGTGGTGGTACTGAATGAAAACTTTGCTTTTCCTTTAAGTTTCTCTAATTCATAACGGGTTGGGTCCAATCAGATTTTCCACTGGGGGAAAAATGGGTCCCCTTTGGCCACTAAAAAGACTATGCTGGGGATCTTAGGACCTCCATGGACAAAATGTAATATTGGATGGGGAATGCAACAAAGAAAGGAACTGGTTTAGACTGAGCAAAAAAGCCCGATACAACCCAATATGCAGTAACACTCCTCGTGTACCCCCTTGCAGAAACTGTTTGGTTTACTAACAGGTTGTTATTAAGACTACTGTTTTCCTGGCAAGAACTGTCCCTGCCAAATATAAAATAGGAATATTTATCTGTCTTTTTTCAGTTTGTCTGAAGAACTCTACAAACTCGACAGTTTTCTTTTCCATTTACCAACTGATATTGGTTAAGGTCAACATATTACTTGGGTTTGGACCAAAGCACATAGACATATCCTACTACTTTAAAAAGCTCCCCAGGGAATCCATTTGGTAAAATGTTTCCTTTCCCACCATTAAGCCAGGGGCCTGTTATCTGTAAACACAGTATTTTGTTCTTAATTAGATTTGGGTTTTACATAATTATATTTTACCATGAACTTCTGGCGTTTCTTAGGCCCGTGACTCTTTTTAAACTCCTCCTGCATAAAACATCTGCTTAGTTAGAATCCAGTCATAGCATCTGAGGAAGCAGTCTCTAGTCCACAAAAACTTATGCTGGAATAAAAGCTTGTTAAAGGTATGACAAAACTTGTTTGTTTTCGATTCTTTTCTGTTCTGCCTTAGTTCATGTGGGAATAGATTGTTTTTGAACTTATTTCCTTGTAGATGTCTGTATTTATTAAATAACATATATATATTGATATGCTGAGTATATTAGCAGTGAAGATACCCTCATAGGTTATGCAGTCCATGAATCTACTTAGATATTTATGCTTCAGAAAGTATTGGATTACTTCAAAAATTCGATAATACTGTGTAGAAATAATGCATTTTGCTGGTAGATCCCATTTTCCCTGCACCATTAGATCAGTATTAGATAACAGTGGGCTTGAGTCTGCTTATTGGAATATTGTATTAACACCAGGCTCAAATATAGGATAAATTGCTTATGCATCAACCATAAGTATTTCAAATTCTCAACATGGCCCCATTGGTGGACACTTAAATCCAGGTACTGGAGCCAGGAATAGACAAGACACATCTTTCTACAAAGCTGAAAAAAGCCTCAGGTTTACACAAAATCTGAAAACTAAAAGGGAGGGTTAAAATCCTAAAAATAAAAGCACTACTTGTACCTTTAACAAAGGAGATCTCAGTGGCCATTGTGGGACTTGCTACACAACCATAACAGCCTGACTAGCTTTCAAACCTTGGTTTCTGTCAGTAAAAGACAGGGAGCATCCCAGTCCACCTTGCACTCCTGCCCTGGAAGGAGGACTCATTTGGGCTAAACCCAGCAGAGATCACCAAGTATCTTGCTACCATGCTACCCATAGCAGCCACCACATAACTTGTATGACTTGGCTAGCCTTGTTAGTAGCCACCACACAACTCAACTTAGTGAGTTGCTACCACTTGAGTTTTGTAACTGAGCCAGACTTTGCACAGGGAAAGGCTTCCAGGAGAGAGGAGGGAAAGCTGAGAGCCAGTTTGTTGTAGTGGTTAGAGTGTTACACTGGGATCAGGGATATCCAAGTTCCAATTCCCATACTTCTGTGGAAGCCCACTGGGTGATCTTAGCCCAGTCATGCAGTCTCAACCTTACAGAGATGTTCTGAGGGAGAAAAATGGAGGAAAGGAGAATGATGCAAGCCGCTTTGAGTCTCCATTGGGGAGGAAAGCAGGGTATAAATTAAGGAAATAATAGAGCTGAAGACTGGAGGGGGAGAAGATAAAAGAAAGGTTGATTGGTAAGTGGGAAGGAGAGAAGGGAGCAGGGAAAGGGGAGAGGTTATGGGGGGTGCTAGTAGAAGAGAAAGAAAGAAAGGGGATACAGGGAGAAATGAAGTGACTCCACTTGTAAATACATAATGCTCAAACCTAAGAAGTTTCTATTGTGTATTTAATTCTTTGTTATGTTTATTAATGATTTATTGTTACTTCCAATAATGTAACAGCATAAAGAACATCAATGTTGGAAGAAAAACAGAAAAAGTTGATTGAAAGCCATATTTACTTTGTGTTAAATTAGGGGTCTGGTCATTGTCATGTAGTGCCTTGAGCAGCATCCACGAGGGCATTAGCTGCTTCACAACAACCTGCTTGGTATGTGGGGTTTTGAGGGGTATTTTTGTCACACTACTGAATGTGACCTTTTGGTCCCAGTGGATTGTCATGTTCTGCGTGACTGACTTCCCATCTCTCCTTTTGTGCACGTGCGCGTAGTTAGTGATTCTGTCTATTACACCAACCAAGTAAACATTTTCTGTCTTATGGGAACAGCAAAATGACACTGGCAATGGTCTGCAGATGCTCCCTGTCATTGTGTTTGGGCTTTACTTTCTGAGCTGTTGGCTTGTTTCTATGAAAGAATAAACTTTTCTGCCTATCAAAGGGTGTAGCTGAGAAGACTGGATTTTAAATTAATAATTTATTTCCGGCTTTGTGGTTTAACAGATATTAAAAAAACTTGTTGTTACTTTTGATTACTGGTACATTAAGAGACCTAGTTAAACATGTGTGATGTAACTAGATATTGTAAGAAGGATATCATTGTCGGGGGGATGTAATAATTAATGGATTATGGAAGCATAACAGTTAATCCATTCTTTTCTTCCTTGTACGGAAGAGGAGCAAACTGATAAAAAACAATTATAGTACTTTTTAAAAGGCAAAATACACAGTATTAGATCAGTCATAATCTGTGCTGGGCAAAAAGACTGATTCATAGTATATTTCACAATGCTCCAACATGCAGGAGCATAGAATAGTTTTTACTATTTCAGTGGCTTGGTATAGGGAATGCCAGTCTTACACCTTGCTTCAGGTATAAAAATAATTGTCATCTGAAGTTGAGAAGGAATTGCTCTCCATACATGTGGCATGGCTCTGTAAAATAGTCCAGATATATAGTGGGATTTTTCATCTTCTTGCAAAGTACCAACTATAGGTCATTGCTAGAAGCAGGATAGCAACTGAAATTGCTAGGCCAGCATTATGTTTAAAAAGTCACCACTTACATTTCCAAGCAGATTTAACACACAAACCTCTCCGGGAGTGCAAAAGAAAAATGGTTAAGATGACCTATCTTTCTAATGCATTTTGTTAGGGTTGTCCTCTTTTATATCTCCATTACACAGTTCTGGGCTCAAGTATAATGTTGTGTGTTCATCTGTATTGTTATTAGTACTAATCCTGTCCCATTAGTAAACACTCTGGTAAGAATCCTACAGGGTCAACTTTTGTGCAAGCCCAATAGAAATGAAGATCTTCCAATTCATTGAAATATGGCATACATAGAAGTCCTTCTCAATTCTTTTCACTTTTATGGGCTCCACTAATGGAGCTTACACGATTCTTGCATGTTATGTCTCCTGAAATGTCACAAATAGAAAAAGACAAAAAAGTTCCAATAGATAGCATCTATGAGATATCTTTAGTGATGGCTTTGCAGAGCTCAATGGAGGCTGATTTATTTTAGCCAGTTTATTGGCCACTTCTCCAGAATAATGCAGTTCACAATAAGACTAATAAAAACAACTGCAAAATCAATACAGATGAGTGAAAATATACAAACAAAATAACAGCACGAACAAGCAGCATAAAATATCATGAACAGAGAATCAAGATTTACACCCACACCTTTCTAAGTACTATAGAATGCCACAAAACCGCACCCAAAAGAGATACATCAACAGGAACTTGACTGAACAGGGATCTGTTAGTTGCTGCCACAGCCTTAATCTGAAAACAAAGAAATACATATTGTAACTGTTTGGTGGGCTGTCCTGGGCCAGTCAGATGTGGGGTGGCAGGGGCTCAGTGCCCTGCAGTGTCTGCTTGAGGCAGTTGCTAGAACGTATTGACTGCCCATCCTTTTAGTGCTGGTTTGGCTTAGTGGGTTGCCGCGGGACTGATCAGGAGTGGAAGGGGGCAACCTCTCTCACACTGACCTGGAAAGGTTCCCCTTTTATGCTTGCTTCATGCTGCTCCATTTGGAGGATGGATTGCATTAGTTAAATAAGCTTGGCTTTTGTAGGTGAGGGCCTAGCTAAAGTGGGCAAGATCAGTGTTGGCTAGGTATTTTATTAAATAGAAACCTAGAACTGGTGCTTGTAGGCAGCTTTAGAAAGGATGCAGGCTAATACACTGAAGCTTAATCCTGACAAAATGGAAGTGCTACTGGTAGGCAGAAGGACTGACCCAGGATAGGGCTACACTCCCCTGGAAGGAACAGCTCCATAGTCTAGGAGTGCTGTTGGACCCAAGCCTGCCGCTGGATAAGTAGGTGGCAGCTGAAGCCAGGTGTGCCTTTTACCAGCTTCAACTGGTTAGCCAGCTGTAGACTTTTCCTGGGCAGAAAAGTTCTGGACACTGTAGTGCATGCCCTGGTTACATCTAGATTAGATTAATGCAATGAGCTCTACATGCGGCTGCTCTTGGAAAGTGTTTGGAAACTTCAATTGGTACAGAGTGCTACAGCCTGGATGTTAACTGGAGTGGGCCATAGGATCATATAACTCCAGTTCTGGCCCATCCACATTGGCTCCCTATTTGTTTCTGGGCACAATTCAAGGTGCTAGTCTTGACCTTCAAAGCCCTATATGGTTTGGGACCAACATACCTGAAGGACCACCTACTCCCTTATGAACCTGCCCAACCACTATGGCAATCTTCAGAAGTCCTGCTTCAGGTGTCCCGGGCTTTTATGATTAGGTGGGTGGCAACCCAGGAGAGAGCCTTCTCAGTCATGGCACCAAAGCTCTGGAACCTTCTCCCCAGGGAGATTCATCTGTCCCATTCTGTTGCCATCTTCCATCAGCAGTTGAAGACTTTTTTGTTTTGTTTACCATTCCCTCAGTGAATCTTCCTAACCAATGTTATAATTGCTGTTTTTATGTTTTGTACATATTGTAACTCTGTTTTTAATTGTTTTAATGATGTTTGGGGGATTCATTTTAATTGTTTTAAAATGTGATTTTATCATGTATGTTTTAAATTGTTAGCCACTTTGGTGTTCCCTGTAATGGCAGAAAGGAGGGATACACATTTAATATATAAATAAAATAGTTTAGATTGGCAAACACACTGATGTGGAGAGATGACCAGACCAGGCACTGTTGATTGACGATTCCAAGTAGTTGATGAAGGAACATTTGTGTGTGTGTGTGTGTGTGTGTGTGTGTGTGTGTGTGTGTTGTAGCCTGGTTCACATGACCCCTCCATGTGTTGACTGAATGCTGGGGAGGGAAACATGATTACTGGGCCATATGCACAGTGAGAATGGAAGGAGGAAGTGTTCTCATGTATGTTCTCTTCCAGTAGTATAGTACTTTCTTTCCCAAAGATTGCCAATCACAGGGATAGAGCATATATGCAAGCATTTCATCTGCATGTAGCCATTATGCTTATGTTCACATAGAGGTAGAGCCAGTACACTCATGTGCCAATGTCGAGTAATCATATGTACAGGGCTAGTGCTGAGCATCATCACTGGATCTTGTATGCTGACTAGCACAGACAAATAGTGCTGATATGAACTACAGTTTTCAACACAGGTTTGATAAGCTGACAATGAAAAGCAAGGCAGTGCAGCAAGTTTCTTTTTTTTGCAAAAACCCTCCTAAAAAGGAGAGAAATTTATTCTTTTTATATATAGAAAAAGGTAGGGTATATAGAGGGACTAAGAAAAGGGCAGAGTGAGTATCCTGTTAATGGGGGTTAGATTAAGTTAGTATAGATACATTTTTTGACGGTCACCGCGGTCGAAGAGTCTTCTTTTTAGATTAACAAAAATCCAAAATAGCTCTGTTAATCAGGTTAGTAGTGTCCTTTGGGGTTAGTTATTAATCAACTCCTTTCAGACGTCTCATGAACAATCATTTCTTTGGTTGTCTTCCTTTAGTGTCTCTCAGGTTATACGATGGGCCCTCTTTAGCTTTCCCACCTCCCGCACCGGCACCTCCCTCCTCTGGACCGCTGTCATCTTCGCTACTTGTCCAAGTTGCGAGAGCTGCATCTTCCTCTGAGCTGGCGTGCCTCTTCAGGAACTCTTGTGCTTTGAAGATAGAGTCAATCTTTTCTCTTTTATCCTTGTACTTGAACACTAGGCCTTCCGGGAACGACCATCTGTACGTGATCTGGTGCTTTTGTAGAAAGTTGGTCAGTCCTTTATACGCTTTCCTCTTCATCCGAATTTCATATGGCACATCTTTCAGAGTTCTGATAATCTGTTCTCCAATTTTCAAGGGCACCGCTGAGACTGCACGCAAGATTTGATCTCTAGTATTCTGTTTAACAAACTTGACCACCACTTCTGCTGGCAGGTTATTTTTCTTTGTAAAGGTGGAATAGGCCCTATAGACCTTATCCATCTCTTCTTTTATTTCACGCTGATCCCTGCCAGTTACTGGTGCCAAGGCATTTGCTAGTATAGATCTGAGATCTTCATTATCTTCTTCTTTAATGCCCTGAAAACGAAGCATCAGATTCGATTTCTCCATTTGAAGCATCAAAATCCTTTTTTCTTGCTCATCTTGATGTTTTTCTAGTTTGTTGACCTTTTTCTTAACTTTTCCGATGTCTTCCGTCGAGACCAAGCATTTTTGCGCAATATCCTCCATCTTCTTAGACGTTTCTGTCAGTTGCTTTTGTTGGCTGCTGAGGACACCTTCCATGCTAGTTAAAGTTTCGCTGATTTTCTGTATTTGAACCAGCAGAGGGTGCAGTAGCTCGCTTGTCTGTTGACTGACAGCAGGCTCTGGGGGGGGGTTACCCGGGCCGGAAGTCCCGCCTCCCTTCTTTTCCGGTTTGAAAGGGACCTTCTTCATGGCCGACATCTGCTTTATTTGTTTACTTTTTAAAAGTTCGTGACACGTCCCTCAGGAGACCCGCTTACACTCAGGCTTCAGTAGCACCCCAAAGGTATTTTCCTCAACCCTTCTTTCCTTATAACCCCCTTCGCTTTCTTTTAAAAGTCCCGCTTCTCACTGGGGGGGGGATTCCCCCTCCTCCCAAACGCTCCTTCGCTCGAGGGGAAAGGATTCGGGTTTTCGCTTCAAAGTAAGACCTTCGACTCACGGTTCACCGCCGCTTCTTCTTTTACTTTAATTCATATCGCTGTTCCTCACTCCTGGAAGTCGGTGGCGCTGCTAAGTCCCATTACGGGCACAACGCAGCGGGGCCGATTGGGGCGGGGAGAAAGCCTCAATTTCCCGGCTGTCTGCCGGCAAAGAGGCTACTCCCCAAGCGCCCCCGGTTCGGAGCCTTATCCTAAGGCTCACTAGGGTCTTTCGCACAAGCGAAGACCCCCCCTAACTGCGTGTGGGCTAGCCGCCTCCGGGATCGTCCCGAGACGCGGCCGCCATTCGCAACGCCAGAAACCGAAACCTCGCAACGCCAGAAACCGAAACCGGCAGTGCAGCAAGTTTCAACCCAGGGTGGGTCTGGCATTACACATACATCACGGAGGTCCATCCCATCCCTAAACCCCTCTCTTCCCAGCATCTATCCCCAAATCTCCAGGAATTTCCCAACCTGGAGTTAGCAGCCCTTCCCCTTCCCCTTAGTATCTCCTCTTTCTGTCCTCCTAGCAGACCTTCTTCTTTTCTTCTCACTTTTCTCCACTTCTCAGTCACCAAACAACTTTTGTTTCATCTGCCCCCACAGTCTTCAGCTTTCTCTCTTCCTTTTAAAAATGTAATTTATACCAAGGTCACCCAGCGAGCTTCCATTACAGGGTGGGGATTTGAGCCTAAGTCTCCCAGTTCCTAGTCTAACATCATCTAACTAACCATGCTGGCTCTCAGCTTTCCCTCCTTCCCTCCCCCAGGTAGCAAGTCCTTTAGGTGAGTTGTGTGCTGGCTACTGCCAGGTCTGTCCAAGATGCTCAAGTTGTGTGGAAGCTGCCATTGGATCCAGGTGAGTTGGGTGGCAACATGTCTAGTAGCCACCACTGCACCTGGGTGAGTCACACAAATTGCATGGTAGCATGTTGCCAGCCCCAAAAAGTCCTCTCTCCAGGACAGAATGAAGGGGAGCAGGAGATGACTAGGATGTCAAAATACCTCAGAAGAGCCCCCCCCCAGCTTTTACTGACAGAAACCAGGGTTTGAAGGCTGGCCTAGCAACTCTGACAGTGGCCACCTTTCTTAAACGTACATGAACTGCTTCTATTATACATGCATACATATACATATCTCAGATTTTTTTTTTGCAAACTTAGGGCTTTTCTCAGGTTTCTAGAAAGATCTGTCTTGTCTCTGCATTTAAATATCCACAAATGGAGCCCATGTTGAGAATCAGATATACTGAATGCACAATAAACAAATTGTTCTCTTCCTGTAATAATTAAACACACATGAAGCTGCCTTATTCTGAGAGCCCATTGGTCTGTAAAGGTCAAGCTCTGATTGGCAGTGGCTCTCATGGGTCTTGGGTGATGATGGTCTTTCATGTTGACAGCTACCTGATCCAGTTACTTGGAGGTTCTGAGAATTAATTGATAATATATGATTGGCGGTTTTAGTTGTTTTTAACAATAATAATTACATTTTAAATTTCTTATTTAGTTATATATCCATTGCAAAAATATCCAATTCAACTTTTAATTACCTCTCTAGTGACCATCCATGTGTATATTTGAATGATCTTGAAGGCAATATTAATTGCCTTAAATAATACCTAGCGGCTACTTTATTACTAAAGAATTTTGTCAGTGTTGGTAAGTTTTACATCTTTTTCAGTAGCTTATTTTTCAGCTTGGGTGGGTTGAGGGTCTAACTGAACATGAAAATAATGAAAAATCTTCATAGACAAGCAAGTGTACAGATTCTTTACTTTTTCTTTATGAACTCTTAAGGACATGTTTTGTAAGAGCTGACAGCAGTTATGGTGAAAAAAAGGAAGAATAATTATAAGTAAGTAGTTATAAAAGTCTGGTGCTTAGTTCTGCTGGTGGTTGTGTAGAAATTATAGGATAATATACAAGAGAAGAAAAGCACATTCTTTGAGCAAGGAGAAGTCTGAAAATCTTAGATTTGTTTCCTGTAACATTGCCAACTTCCACATGGTATCTGGAGATCTCCCAGAATTACAAATTATTTCCAGACTAAAGAGATCACTTCTCCAGGAGAAAATGGCTGCTTTTGAGGGTGTACTCTATGGCATTATACCCCACTAATATCCCCCCTCCCCAAACTTTGTCTTCTCCAGGGTCTGTATCCAAATCTCCAGGAATTTCCCAATTCAGGGTTGGCAACCCTAGTTTTAAAGCTATTCAAAGAAGGAAGAATAACATAAATTTGTCTTCATTTGTGATAAGTAGAATCCTGGCCCTGCTGGGATGTTTTGAATTGGTTCTCCCAGTCTTGTTCTTTTAAGAATAATTACTCACTACTAGCCAGGAAGATAAGTTTTAATGGAAGTAAGAAGTTTGAAAGTATCTGGAGAGTAGGGAGGATGTAGTTGTTTGGTAGAGATGCTTAACAACTGCTGTTCAGATAAAATTATTTCTGCCAGGCTGACCAACCTCACATGAATGTTGTGAGGATAAATCAGGATAATCCCATGTTTCCCTCCTCAAACTCCTACCGTAGTATTTATCAAGTAAGTATCTCTGAGTTTATCAAAGACCTGCCATACTTATAAAAAATGGTTCTGGACTACAGTGTCTGAATTCACTAAAATAATATTTTCTCCACAATTTTAACTTTGACTGAAGTGAAAAGAAAACACCCAAAACTACTCGTCATGTTCTTCTCCAGAGATATTAAGAGCTTTAAGGGAATTGCAGCCCTATCAGCCTCTGTGCTTGAATGATACTTGGTAAGCAGCGGTATAAGAATTTCCTTGCGTTTGCTATCTGTAAATAGTGAGAAGTCACTCTAGAGATTGGCTGATTTCCAAGTCTGTGTTAACCTTTTACTTAGTGAGCAATCTCACATCAATAGCGAGATTACCTGTCCCCGTGTAAGAAATAGAGCATAGCCTTGCGGCATGGAGGATTGCCACGTTGTGGGAAAATTCCATTTGCTTTATTTAAGTTTTGTGTGTGCAGTCTGAGAGTCTGCATTGTTGGATGGGCTGAATGAATGAAGGGAAAAGGCAGAACTCTAAACAAGGGTAAGGTGCACACAATGAAATATTCCTCTGTGAAGAGTGGGTTATCTTACTGGTAGTCATCACCTTTTTTGGAAGATTTAATGGTGATGAGTTACCTCTCTAAAGGAGTAGTGAGCATTATCTTCTAAAAAAAACATTAAAGTAATTCCAAACAGTATTGGGAGGGGAGAATCATAGAAACATAGAGTTGGAGGGGATCTCTGGGGTTGTCTAGTCCAACCTCCAGCAAAATGCAGCACAAATACCTTCGCCCACCCCTAATGCCTGCTCTACACCCAGAAGAGGACAAAACACACACACACACACTCCACCTCCAGGATCCCTGGCCAAACTGTCCTGGAGAACAATTGCTTCCTGTCTCCAAGGTGGCAATCATCATTACCCTGGGTGCAAGGCTCTTTTTGTAGCAGGGACTCCTTTGCATATTACGCAACACACCCCTAATGTTGCCAATCTTCCAAGAGCTTACAGAGCTCTTCTTACAGGGGCTACTGTAAGCTCTTGGAGGATTGGCTACATTAGGGGAGTGTTGCCTAACATGCAAAGGAGTTCCTGCTACAAAAAGAGCCCTGCCTGGTGGTATAAGCAAGGGTCACAAGAACTAAGCACTGCTGCAACCCTTCCTGCCCTCCCTCTCATGATCTGCCTAAGTTCACAGAATCAGCATTGCTGTCAGATGGCCATCTAGCCTCTGTTTGAAAACCACCAAAGAAGGAGAGCCCACCACCTCCCAAGGAAGCCTGTTCCACTGAGGAACCGCTCTAAACTGTCAGGAAGTTCTTCCTAATATTTAGCCAAAAACTCTTTTGATTTAATTTCAACCCATTGGTTCTGGTTTGTCCTTCTGGGGCAACAGAAAACAGCTCCGCACCATAGTTTGCCACTGAAATCATAAGGGCCACTAAACCAGTTGTGGTCTGTGGTGCTTTCATAGTCTCTTTCTTTGCACACTGTACTTTGGACCACAGTAGATGTGCTTGCTAGGAGAAGTTTGTGATTTCCCAGAAAATCAATTTGGCAAGTTGAAATTGTGATATTATCACACTCTTCTCATAAAAAGCAGTAGTTTACTCCAGCAGTAAATTCAGCAATAAAACACTTCAACTTAACAGGGTAAAAATGAACAGTAGTTTATTCCCCCACTATGTTGGCAGTACAGAGTACAAAATTACATTACTGCTGACATTGTTGCTGTAGTAAACTACTATAGGAATGTGTGAATGCACTGCATTAAAAGAAAGCTTCTGCTGGGAGAACACTACCTAGATTTTTTTGCATGAAATTAGTAACAGCTGTGTGCCAGAGTGACTGTTGCATTGATCTGGATCCAGATTTGCAGTTCCACCTCATCTCCTGGAACTGGCTACACAACCCAGAGAGGACTACTTGCATCAAATGGTGCCACCCTTAGTATAATTAGAGCTTTGGCTCTATCTACCTGTCTGGAAAGATCCTTGGTTATACTGACAATGAGTCTTCTAATGCTCCCCAAATACTTACGTTTTATTCATTTATTTTTATTTTTAAAAAAATTATGCTGTATTTCCACCAAACTTAGGATCCCTAAGGTGGCAAAGAGTCAAACCCTTTAAAACCAGTTTAAAAAACAGAACACAACACATAGACTGGAAGGAGAGTCACTGAGGGAACATCAACCAAACAGATGAGTCTTCACCCACTGATGGAAAACAAATTTAGAGGGACTGTGTTTTCCTCAAAATCCACTTCCATTTCTGCACCCAGGTATGTTTATGAACTCTGCCTGCTTTTATTAAGAAAAACAAACAGTATACAAAGTAATCAGCTCTTGGGAACATTTTTTTTTTGGGGGGGTGGGATGCCACTTAAATCACATCCTCTCTTATGAGCCTTTTTGAGGATAAATTGTGGGCCATTATATTCAAGGAAGTATAACTTGGTCTTTATTAATTTCCATTCATTGTTTTAATAAAAGATTCATTTTGAAGCACGCAGGGTCACTACTGAGTTAATTTATCAAGCTCAGCCCTCCAGAACACAGACTTTTCAGGAACAATCTATGCAGCAGTGTAAAAAAAATGCACAAGAAGATTTATAGTAATTAGAAGGGAAAAGGCAATCATGATTAGACAGCAGCATCCCAGTTAAGAATAAGCTGCCACTGTTTGGCGCATTAGCATTTATGTCAGTGGGGTAATTGCCACCAACTCCCCTACTTAGGAGAGCCCCCACCCTTTTCCCCCAAAAGGTGCCAATAGTCAGTACCAGCAAGTACCACCACACAAAAAAAAGACCTGTTTTTTCTCCTGTCAGCTACAATGCTATTCAGAGAACTGCTTCACACATTACATGGTTATAGATTTATACATCCATGAATCAGGAGGCACACCATGGCCAGCTCTAAGTTCTTCAATGATGACATGGCTACTTGAAATATAGTTATCATTTCATTTCATACCATTGTGCTATAGTTTATATGGCAAATATACATGAGAATATCTGGATCAAAAAAGGTGACTGGCTGTAATCCAAAAATGAGTGCACATAGCTCCAGCCAAGCACTATTCCAGATATTCAAAGACAGTACTGCACAGCAGTTAGTGTGCTGGACTTATTTGTGGAAGACCTGGATTCAAATCCCCACTCTGCTATGACTGTTGCTAGGTGGCCTTGGGCCAGTCTCTCCTTCCCAGCCTAACTGATGCCGCTGTTGAAAAGATAAAATGGAGGAAGGGAGAATGACATATACTACTCTGAGCTTTTTTTTGGGGGGGGGGCAGGATGAAAATATAACAAATAACATTTTCACTTGTTTGGTCAGTGGGGAAGAGGAATGAAACCCAGGCCCCTAGGCCCTCTCCCATCCCAAATGGATCTCAGCTTTTAAAGTAATTGAGTCCTGATTGATGGACTGGAGAATTAAAAAACAAGTATGTATTTCCAGTTGTACATTCCCTGTGAAGCTACGAGTATGCAAACAGACTCCTGCTTCTAAGGAAACAGTGCCCCTAGCAGGGTTGGTGTAATTGACAGTATCGTTTCCTGGTGTCTTCACCTAGCCTTATTAGTCATAAATTGATGCATATGTCTTTGGATTGGCCAGGCCATGTGCATTTGAGTTTGAATGCATGATTAAATATGGCTTCTGGTTTAACATGTATTTATAACACACCACTGTATACTGAAGGGGAGAAAGCTTTAACATCTGGCAACCACACCTTGATTCATTCTAGCCTCCAGAGTCACGGTATGGTGCATTAATTTCTCAGTTTGTAATTTGCCAGCTGCATTTAATGGAACCAATTTTCATTACATCTGTTCTATGGTTCAAAGAGCTGCTTTAGTTGCCAAAGGGGGCCAGCTTCACACAAATTCAGAGCGGGTGCTAATACACTTTTCCTGAAGTATTAGATAACTAGAGAAGTCTCCATTTTTAAAAATAGCAAACAGATTATTTTCACTGAAATTCTGAATTCATGGCTTGTCACTGTTAAATTTCAAATTAAAAGTGTAGCAAGATCCATGGACTGGAAGTGTGTGTGTGTGTGTGTACTGATTTTATGTCATTTTGTTACATAATGACTGGTGATTTGAAAAGACAAGCATTCGGAATATGTTTATTGTCCTGACAAACTCCTTCAGTAATGCTATCAATTTTGAAAAGGACTGAAGAGTTTTTAAATGAAAGGGATGAGAAAGGGAAGGTCACATAACTAAGCATTCCATGGATCTAGATATTATATTATGGAATAGACTTACTATGCCATGGTGGTTCCCTTCCCTGAGCCTTGTGCATAAATTTAATTCTCATAAAATCTGCAATCGTATAAAATGCAAGGTTCCAAAATGACAGCCACTTCCAATAAAAAAAAGTTTTTCCTCATGGGCCACAGAAAATTTGAAATGTTCTACTGCACTTTGAAGTTCTAAGCATCAGCCATATGAGAATTATAAAGCATTAATCCTGAAAAGTTTCCACCTGACAGTCATGAAATAGCATACCTGTGTGAAAAGTGACTCAGTTTTACTTCCTCAGGCAATGTCTTTTTTTAAAGGCGCTTCAGAAATACCATGCATCATGTCATATTGAAAATATGATCTTGGAATGACTAGATCCTTTTGAAATCATTGAAGTCTATATTATAACTATATTTATGTGAAAAGTTTCAATGACATTTTTTTCTGTAAGGGGACCCCCCCCCCCAGTTTATGCAGGAAACCATATCATAGTTACTTTGGAAAGATGCATAAGCCTGCCTGGAAAATGCAAACAAATTATTAATTTTGCTCTGCCTATATTTTTGTTTGATTGTTTGAACACAATCCAGTAGGAGCTGTACTTACACAAACCCTATTGAGATGAATGGGGCCTCTTCAAGAGCACATGTTTATGTTCAGATCCCATTGAAATCAATAGGATTTATGCAAGATAATTTCATTTGGGACAATGTTTTTTGTCTTTAGGTTCCTGAACTGGCTTGACATAAACAGCAATGTTATAGCAATAGAAGATAATTTTGTGCAACTCATTAAAAACAACAGCACACAATTAATGTGTAAATATTGTTATGGGGATCAGTGAGTAGCCTGTGAGTCTTGCTCAAGGAAAAGGTTGGACCATCTAACATTTTGGTCACTAGTATCTTTATGATTTTACAGGTGGAGGACCTATAAAGACTTGTGGGAGCATCTCATTTCCCCCTTCCCCACTATTTTCTCTTTCCTTTCCCTGAAATCCCCCATAGCCTCTCTTCCCCCCCCCGCTTTACTCTCTCTTTCCCATCCACCAGCCAATTTACTTTTAGCTGCCCCCTGTATTCAGCTTGCACTCCTTCCCTGCCCCTGGCAGCCTCTAACCAGGAAAGTACGTCCCAGTTATGCAGTTCCAGCCTCTGGGATGGTCCTAGGTGCTCAGTGCTGGCCACCAGCCCCAGTTGCATGGTAGGGAGCCCACAAGGACTTGTGGGAGGGGGCACCACACATTCCCTGTATCCCTCTCCCCATGCTATTTCTTCTGTCCCTCATATCAACCCCCATATCCTCATCTTTCCTTGCTTCCTTTTCTCTTTCCCACCCACCCACTCACCCAGCCTTTTATTTGTCCCACAGTCTTCATCTATAGTTGTTACTAAGTTACTTCATTTACATCCCACCATTCTACCCAAAGGTGACCAAAAGCAACTTACATCATTTGCCTCTCCTCCATTTTATCCTCACAATTATTCTGTGAAGTAGGTAAGGCTGAGAAGGTGTGCCTGGACCAACATTACCCAGTGAGCTTCCATGATAGTGGGAACTGGAACATAGGTTGCCCAGATCCTAGTCTGAAACACTAAGCACTACGCCACATTGGCTCTTATGGAGTGACTGCTATTGAACAGTAGCCAAATAAAGTGAGAACATAGTAGGCAGATACTGACAAAATAGAAAACTGTGTATATAATCTTATTACATGTGACAACAATTAATAAAGATGAATTAATAACCAAATATACAATGTGTGTTTATTAATAAGTAGAATAAGGTAACTCTCACGGCTCCATTTATCATCAATATTTTCAAAAAACAGTCCATAGAAACTTGCTCAACTATCAGCAGTGTTTTCAAAAGCAGTCCATAGAAAATGTTCCTCAGAATTTTGTAAATTTATTAGTAAATTCCAAGGCTGTACAATAGACAAAAACAGAGATGATTCTTCAATCCAAAATAATGGTGTTCTCAGTAGTCGACACACACTGCTTCAGACTTCTAAATTAGATTCTTTAGTTTGTCAATACAATTCTTTTAGTTGCAAAATGCAGTCCTGACTTGACAGGCAAGTTTAGCTGAAACTAGCCACCTTTCCACAAAGCTTCTTCAAAAAGTGGAACCACTTCTCTCGATCTAGCAGCACTCCACAGAAATCAGCCACAATTCATAGTGAATGGATTTAGAAATTCAAAGAGTGTTATGCCGTTTGTCTGAGATTGTGAGCTATATCTGAAAGTTAGTATACTCATTTCAGAATTGTGGCTGATTGCTGTGGACTGCTGCTGGATTGAGAGAAGCAGTTTCACCTTTTGAAGAAGCTTTGTGGACACATGGCTAGTTTTAGCCAGCTTGCCCATCAAGTCAAGACTGCATTTTGGAACTAAAAGAATCTTATTTACAAACTAAATAATCTTATTTGAAAGTTTGAAGTGGCATGTGTCCGTTACTGAGAACGCTGTTGTTTTGGATTCAAGAATCATCCCCATTGCACAGACTTGGGATTCACTAATGAATTAACAAAATGCTAATGAATTTACAAAATTCTAAGGAATATTTTCTATGGACTGCTTTTGAAAACATTGCTGATAGCTGAGCTGGTTTCTATGGACTGTTTTTGAAAATATTGCTGATAAGTGGGGCCGTAAGAGTTATCTTATTCTACTTATTAGTAAACATGCATGATATATTTGGTCATTAATGCACCTTTATTAATTGTTGGCACATGTAATAAGATTCCATACACAATTTTCTATTTTGTCAGTTGAACAGTAGCAAGCAAACAGTTCTGGATGAGTCATGCAGCTTGCAAGGTAACAAATTACCTGGCCTGGCACCAGTGAGTTCTCCCTCAAAAGCCAAAACAACCCTGGAAAGGACTTTGCCCACTCCCCCTGGTTTTTACTGATGGAAACCAAAGCTTGAAGGCTGGCAATACTGTGTTGCCACTGAGGGCTTTCATTTCTTAAAGCTGAAGGTGGTTCTTCTATTATTTAGGTGGGATTAACTCCTCCCCAACATATTCTTTTTTAGATTTCTGATTTCTCCGCAAACTTGGAGGATAGTATCCTCAGGTTTCTTCATGTTGAAAATTAGATATATTGATAGCTATAATGAGGGTGAGGGATTATGCACTTTAACAAAAAAAAATCCTATCACTGACTACCAGAGCAATGCCAGCCACAGTTACATCTCTCCAAACCCATTGGAGTCAATGGCATTAGAAGGGTGTAACTCTGCTTAGTATGACACTGTAAAATGTATGATTCTAGCTCACTGTTGTTTTGCATGTTTTTCAATAGCTTTCAAATATTTTTTTCTTCACTATTTGACAAAACATTGGTCAAATAAAGGAGGGATTCAGAAAACACTGGAGAGAAAGAATATGTGCACACAGCCATTAAGCCCCTTTCAGTTTTAAATGAGGATTGCTTCTTTAGCCGCAGTGGAAATTTCAAAGAAGCCTCTGGCCAAATTTTCAGCTCCCCCTTGTTCAGGATTTTACATTTGGAAAATGTGTGTCTTCAACACTTTTTTTAAAAAAATAACTCTTACTATTATGAACATTTGTATCTGACAGATATTAATATGTTGGGGCCACTAGTTGCACTGCGTCACGCTGCTCTTTCACAGTAATTTTATTTATCTCTTATACAGTAACAAGCTTGATTGTTCACACAATCTTCCACTAAACTTATAAGGGCTGCACACAATCCTGACTGCAATATAACTCCACGAGAAAAGGAATTTTCAGCACTACATTGAAAGTAGCAAGAGACTTCTTCCCCCTGTATGAGTGAGATAAATCATAAGTTTACAGGGTAGCTTCACTGTGAGTCTCAGATTGGTCACTTAGTTTAAACATACTGAGGTGTATTTTAACAGGCATTCCAAACTTGTCAGATTTGGATACTAAAAATGCAGCTATGTCTTCCAAATAAGCAAAAAAAATGAAATCCTTTGAGACATTCTGATTTCTTGTCTTATCTCATTACATGGAAGCAGCAGAAGAAAGGGAGCCAGGGCAGCTTTTAAACAGTCTGGCAAACAGCAGGACAGTTGTGATTCCCCCACCCCCAGTTTGTTTTATGTGCCAAGCTAATGATCACATTTACATTTTTCAAATGTAAAAATAAATCTTACACTGGGATTGTATGGTTTGTGGCTGAAACTGCAAGAATATGAATCCAGTGATTATATTGCAATATCCCAAAGCCATTACAAGAAAAGCATGAACGACGAAGGATAATTCCCCCCCCACACACACACACACACAAAGAATCTGTTTATGTGAGAAGATTCCAGACAAGGATTAAATGTAAAGAAAAAAAATTGCAAGCAAAATGGGAAACAAAATAACTGAGAAATACAGCTTCAGTACTGGGTGCCTATATGGATCCTTCTTGGTTGTAGTATTGGCGTGCATGTACCACACACACTGAGGAGATGGTTATCTCTCTCAGACCGAGAAAACCATTGACAGTATGAAATAGACAGCCACACCCCAATGCTTGTATGATGCTGAACCACATTGTTCTATAACCAAGTTTGAGTCCAGTGGCATCTTTAAGACCAATAAAGTTGAATTAAGAATATAAGCTTTTGTGTGATCTTAAAGGTGCCATTGGACTCAAACTTGGTTCTCTTGCTTCAGACCAACATGGCTACCCACCCAAACAATGCTTGGAGGGGGATGATGGCCTAATTCTGTTCTATCTTGTCTTGGCTAATTAAATCTGACAAACTGGGTAGGGCAGATAATGGCTCAATGAAAGAACTTGTAGTACAGACAGTTTTGGAACCATCTACCATGCAGTACAGGGGGACCAAGACTGTAGTGATATGGTCCCTATGACCCAGTCCAGTCCACATCCGGGGCACAGCTTTCTGTAACAGTTGAAGTTTCTGAATGCTTTTCAGTGGCAGCTGTACAGACAGCACATTTACGCAATGCAAATACATTTGGCAAACAGGTGATTGGGGAATCAATGGATTATTTGTAGCCTTTTAAAATCTCATTTTTTTAATTCAGTTTCAGATATAAACATTTTTTTAAAAACATACTGAAAGTACACTGGGCAGCTGATCCAGTTTGCATTGTTGCTTCTGTACCTTTCAGTGACTTTCAATATAATTTTCTGTAGTATCCTTCTGGATCAGTTGACTAAACTGGGGAGAAACTGGTATGCACTGGATAAAAAATTCATGGGAGATCAGTTCATGGATCTTCAGCAATCACATCTCTTTTGGCCTCCAGAGATGGAAACTTGTCTAGTGCTGCTATTACATTCATGGCAGATGTGGCATTTTTACTATGGATTTCTGGCTCACAGCTTAAGGAGCACACTCCCACATTATTCAATGGGGCTTACTCCCAGGAAAAGGTCCCTAGGATTTCAGCCTTTGTCTTATTACCATTGTGCTGTGAGATAAATGTCTGTCATGCTAGATAACCATTCACTAGCAAGTTCAAAATGACTCTTCTGAACTGGGAAGTACCTATTTTAAACAATGTATTTAACATCTCACAACATGATGCAGTTTTTGTTGGGTGCTTTAAAGGGGTCTCCTGCCTTTCAAATTATATTATCCTAGTTCAATTTCCCTTAGCAGTATTGTGCTGGGGGAAAATATGCTTCAAACAGCAAAGCACAGTGAGATAAGGGAAAGAATAGTTATCTCTCCTTGTCTGCTCACTTTAGTAGTTTTAAAGAAGATCCCTTTCAGCTTTACATGTGGATAAGTAAATGCATGTATATCACATGACATCTATTTAGTATTCATGGAGGGGAAAGACTTAAGCCTTTCTCTATTCCCACTGCCCTAGTGAACATATGAAGCTGTATTATACTGAATCAGACCATTGGTCTATCAAAGTCATTATTGTTTACCATTATACTGGCAGTGGCTCTCCAGGGGTTTCAGGCAGAGGTCTTTCACATCACCTCCTGCCTGGTCCTTTAAACTGGAGATGCCAGGGATTGAAGCTGGGACCCTCTGCATGTCAAGCAGATTCTCTACCACTGAGCCACAGCCCCTCCCCATACTGCACATTTATGATATTTACAAAAGACCTTCATTCATTTGGAACTTATTAGTACATTTCTGTCTGTGTATTACTAGTAACATAACATCACAGATCTAGTATTAAAGTATTCTACAAATGCAAGTATTTATATCCAATTATATCTTTTCTGTACTTGCAACATTCTGTCTTGTTGCAGAAAATTAAATGTTGTGCAATACTGTAGAATACCCCAAACATAATTCACTGTGAAATCTTCAAAATAATACAGAGCTGCCATGACTTAGCATAGGTGGGCTAAAAAATGCCCCATAAATTATTTTTAAAAAATTTGCAGAAAGAGAAGCTTCACTGTTATTGCATATAGTCAGAAAGACACAAGTCTCTTTGACACAGATCCATGTCCAGATTTGCTTTGAAGCAGGGCCAGATTAAGGTCAACTGATGCCCTAAGCATAGCCCTACAGTGGTGCCCTTTGGCCCTTCCACTGCTTAACTGACAAGATGATATTTAACCACCCTCCAAAGATTATAAGCAAAATTGGAGCTCCCGGACTCCCGCTGAAAAGCAATGGAGTCCGGGGGCTATTTTGCCGCTCCTAGGAATGACGGAGCAGCAGCAGCGTCACGGCGCAATGCGCCATGATGGGGGCGGGGAGGAGCCTACCCAATATAGGGCGGCTCCACTCCCGCCCAAATCAGTTGCAGCCTCGTGCTTGGCCTGCCCTCCCGCCCTGTTTTCTAGTGTAGGCTTCGGCTGGTCACCTATTGGGGCCAGGTAGGAATTTTTCACCATCTCCCAGGATTGGCAATAAGGAGGATGGTGTTTTTGCCTCACTGGTTGATGGTGGATCCACGGGTGGGGCAGGGCATCTAAATAGGTTGGTCACTTTGGCAGAATAGTGCAGGGATAGGAAAGCAGAAATTGGTGAGCACCTCAAGCCATTCCTTGATTTTGGGAACATGGGGTCATCAGGAATGGCCTGCGGGTTATTAAGGCTCCGGGCGGTTAATGTTGATCCTCTCTGGGAACCTCTTGGGTAAGCTCCTCTCTGCAAACTCTATGGTTTCAGGGGTAGGTGCTCCGGGAGGCCACCAGTGGCTGGGCTGCTGGTCGCAAGCCAGATGATTGGCTTAAGACCGGGGTTGGTGGCTCGCCCGTATCCTGGACAAGGAGGTTGGTCTTTATGATACCTGCCTTGTCTGTTCTGCTTTTGAAAATATTTCCTTGCTGTTTTTTCCAGTTCGTTAAATGCTATGTAGTTAATAAAGTGGCCCTTGTCTGATCCAAAACTGTTGTCCGTCTCTTTATTCCGTCTGGGGGGACAAATGATCTGATATTGTTGTTGTTCAGTCACACAGTTGAGTCCAACTCTTAGTGACGCCATGGACCACGTCACGCCAGGCCCTCCTATCTTCTGCCATCCCTTGGAGTTTGCTCAACTTCATGTTTGTTGCATCAATAACACTGTCTAACCATCTCATCCTTTGCCATCCCCTTCTTCTTTTACCTTCAATCTTTTCCAGCATCAGGGTCTTCTCCAGTGAATGTTCCCTTCTCATTTGGTGACAAAAGTATTTGATCTTCAGCTTCAATATCTGTCATTCCAGGGAACAGTCAGGGTTGATTTCTTTTAGGATTGACTGATTTGATCTCCTTGCAGTCCAAGGGACTCTCAAGAGTCTTCTCCAGCACCATAATTTGAAAGCATCTATTCTTCAGCGCTCGGCCTTCCTTATGGTCCAACTCTTGCAGCCATACATCACTACTGGAAATACCATTGCTTTGATCATATGGACTTTTGTTGGCGGGTGATGTCTCTACTTTTTATTATGCTGTCTATTATTTCAACTGAAATTATGGGATCTTGAGAGCATACTTTTCAATGTTGAAAAGCCTCGTTCTACAGAAAATAAATGTTGGTAGACAATTAAAAATATATATATTCTAATGGAGAAATATTATCTGTATGAAAGCAAAACTTATTTTATTTGGCCCTGACCTGGATAGCCCAGACAAGCCTGATCTTGACAGATCTCAGAAGCTAAGCAGATCCAGCCCTGACAAGTATTTGGATGGGAGACCTCCAAAGAATACTGGGGTTGGGAGGCAGAGGCAAGCTATCAAGCCATCCTCCATGCCCCAATAAGAGTCCCCAAAGGTCACCATGACTTCCAGGCATGGGAACACACACACATACATGCAAAAATACAAAAATATATATTTTATTCCATTGCTTTCTAACCTTGAAGATATATAGCATTTCAATATGCATGGATCAAAAGATGAAAAATATTGCTTATTATTGTCTGCTTATACTTTATACTTTAAAAATTTTTCCTCTACTTCTTTTAATTGCAAAAACTTTTATCAAGTCCTCAAAATTAATGGGGTGAAACAAATCTGCCTCTATATTTAGCAAAAACAAGAATCCAGCCTGTCTTATGGCATAGTTGTCCCTGCTGCCTCCTGCCTTCTCGGTGCTCGTGGTTTCATGGCCTATCATTTCTTTTGAATAGCCATAACAGAAAAATATTTCATCTTCAAGGTGCTCTTGATGTCCTTGGTGCCCAAAACATGTGCATATTTTGCTTAATGGTTAATCCAGGGTTGTTTTGGAGGAATCTAAGTGTAAGACACCTTCCTTCTACTGCCTCTCACTCCTATGTTGAATAAGTTGCTTCCTTAAAATATACACACAGTTCTAGTAAATGCATCCAAACTTGGCAGTGACACACACACAATTAGCAACTAAGGGATTGTTGATAAAGTTACGAGATTCTTAATGCAAGTTTGGAAAAAGTATTGAGACAATGAATGTGAAATCAGAATTTAGTTGAAGAAAACAATTCACACTCAGTCTAAAGCAAACATAGTAATATCAGGCATACTGCAATAGTATGAGATACTAGAATGTTCACATTAGTTTTCAAATAGTCTAAATACCCAAGCACACAGTGACCACGTATTGCTCAAGAAAGCAAGAGGCCAAAAGGATAGAGTTGAAGGGCAGAGTAGGGGTGACTGCAGGTTTGGCAACAGCCCAGATCCCTAGCAGGCAGCCAAAAGTGCAGGCAGACCATAAACCAGAATTACTGAGGAATGGTAAGATCCATTTGATGTTGGCCAGACCAGGGCTGTTGACTTATGGATAGCACATCAGAACAGCACTTTGAGGACAGTCCAACTTAAGCAAAATGGCTCCCTTTCCCCAGGCTTGTAGAAAGGGGAGGAAGGTTCCCAGGGAGTTAACTAACATACTCCTTAAGGTTGCCAACCTCCAGGTAGTTAAACAAAGCCAAAAGGCAACTGTGAAAAAATAACAATGAAAACATTAACTGATATCCAATGTCTAATTCTTATAAAGAATACCATATATATTAAAGTTCTTACAGATACATGTATTCCATTCATTGATATATAGTATCAAAAATTCCAAAGGGAAGATTTGAATTATGTGCCTATAAGAATTTGTCTCATGAAAATTTCTGGATGACTGTGCATGATGTGGCTCAGTATGGATATGCCACACCTTGTTCTGTTGTGCCTTGAGATAGCTGTGTGAGAAACGGACTGTAAGGCTGGCAGGCTCCGTTGGAGAACCAAGTGGTGGTGTCCTTAAAGGTTGTTAAAATATTTGAAGAATATTTACATTTATTGCATTGTCACTCTCCAATAACTGTCTTGTGAATAATAGTTTGTAATAAGGCTTAACAAGAATTGCTATTCCTTCTTCATGGCACTATGCATTTTCTTGGCTTTAAAACCTGGATTTAAAAGTAATTCACGAATTGTAAAGTGTTTCTTGGAATATTATATGGAATTTTTGATACTTTATATGAATGAATTGAATACATGTATCTATCTGAACATAAATGTATATGGAATTCTTTACATGAAGTAGACACTGAATATAATTTAATGTTTTCATAGTTATTTTTTCATGGTTGTTTTTTGGCTTTGTTTAATCTTCTTTCCCTGGTTATCTCTGTATTGCAACCTCCAGGTGGTGGCTGAAGATCTGGGATTATAACTGATCTGTAGAAGACAAAGATCAGTTCACCTAGAGAAAATGGCCTCTTTGGAAGGTGTACTCTATGCTTTATGGTCCTTCCCCTCCCAAACTCAACCCCCCAAATCTCCAGGTATTTTCCAACACAGTGCTGGCAACCCTATGTGAGGGGGAAGAAGAGAGGGAATTTCCAAGCCCTAGGACATTTTTCAAATAAAGAAAGGAAAGGCAGGTTCTGCATGCAAAGGACGTGTGCTGGATACAATCTGAGGTTTATGGCTTGATATTCCATAATCCAATATTGATGACTCTGGACATAGTGGAAATGCTAGTGTTGGTTTTAGTTCTTCCTAATGTATTTTGTTGGGGGGTTTGCTTGCATATTCGGGTAGCCATAACCTTTATAAAAAGTACTCTTGATTCATTACTGATGAATGCTCTGAGGCAGGGGTGTCAATCATACTTGATTTGCTATTGGCTCTAGGGTTGCCATCCCCCAGGTCTGGGTGGGGGTTCCCCCATTTCTGGGGTTTTCAATCTGCCCCTGGCCAGTTGGCTGGTAGGGGAAGCCCTGCCCCCAAGCCCTGCCCCCAAGAGTGACCACCCACCCTGCCACCCCCTCCCTCCCCTCCTGACTTATTTAAAGGGCCCTCCAGCTGGTCGGAGGGCCACATGATCCCTGCTGATCAGCTGAAGCCCTTTAAATCAACCAAGAGGTGAGGGAGGGTGGCTGGATGGGTGGTTGATCTTGGGGGTGGGGCTTGGGGACATCCCTGCCTACCCCAGAAGCCCCCCCAAATCCCCCCACCAGAGTGACGAGGAGATCAGGCAACTCTAATTGGCTCCAAATTGCATGAGAATATACTTTCCCTGGACTCTGAGAAAGACACATATTTGAAGACACAAATAGATAACCAGGGCAGAAGGTATTTGAGAATGAGCTCTCAGTATTGTATCCCTACCTTGAGTCACTGATAGCAGTTTCCGTCAGAGCTCTCTCACCCCCACCTACCTCACAGGGTGTCTGTTGTGGGGAGGGGAAGGGAAAGAAGTTTGTAAGCCACTTTGAGACTCCGAGTGAAGGGTGGGGTATAAATCCAATCTCCTCTTCTCTTCTTCTAAAACCATTATCAGTTGCTCCTATTTTCAGTATCCATTGGAGCTAATATTGCAATATATACGTTTGACCACTGGGGAAGGCCAAATTGGCCAAAACATGTATGGTCTTGGTCACATGTTTTCTGTTTGATACATATGTATGATTTTGAGGCTACTATTGGGCCTATATCTAATTTGTAATAAATACATGTATTTTGGTATATTTGATAATATTTATGGTAAATATTTTTAATTGATATTATTTCGCCCTTATGTTTGTGGTAGTTACATTTTTATGGCACACGTGACCTGGCCTAACAAAGAGACAGTTATGTCAGATTCAGCCCTGATAACAAATGAGTCTGACACCCCTGGAGGATTGGCTTGTTTTTCTCTGAGGCTGCTATTGTTTCCAGTAAGCATTATGAGATTATATGGAATTATCAAAAATGAACAAAAAGTTGGGTGGGTTTCAACCGGGAACAAACCAGATAACCAAATAGGTTTTAAAAAATAGGAAAACCTGGTATGTAGAAATATCAAGGTCAGTTCTCAAAAAGCTAAAATTATTTAGAATCACAGAATCTTTAATCAAACTTTAAATATTAAAAACTGTATATAAAAACCCATCAACTTTAGTTACATCTATATAGTTACTTTATCTTAGCATAAAAAAGAACTTTTTTTGGTAAAATTACGCTTATACACGTCAGTGTGTGACACATTAACAAACATCTTTCCTATGACCAGGTACAGTTATCAATACTATAAAATACATGTACACCAAACACATTTGGCCATGAGACCTTCCTTAGTGTTTACATTTGTACAGTGCACACCATACAATATAGTTGTTAAAATTACAACATGCCAAGTCCATTGAAGTTAATGGGATTAGGGTCAAACTAGTCATGTCAGTGTCCTCAGGTCCAACCCATGGATACTGCCACCATTACAAAGGGACTTAAAAATGCTGTGAGGGCCCAGTCCTAATCAGGCTTTCAGTGTGGCAGGCTGAAGTGCTTTAGTTTCTCCATTTTGGCACTTTTCAGGTACCAAAATTGCTATACACACACAGCCGCTTCAGCACTTGAAAAGGCTTGGGGGGGGGGTAACAAGAGCTCCTCAGGCTGCCAGGCTGAAGGCCTGAACAGGATTGGCCCTCATGGCATTTTTACATCCTTTTAAAATGGTGGTGGTATCCATGGGTGTGACAGAATGCAAAGAAAAGCAAGCTTTTTAAAATGTGTCAGAGAATCAGGGAGTTCATTAATTAAACTTCCCTGGAGATAAGAGTTTATGTAATTGGCTGCTGTACTCACTCTCTGATTGGCCAGCATCAGCTGAGAGAGGAAATAAAACAGTTGATCTGGAGGGAAAAGGGGTCTTTTGCCTTTTGGTCTGAAATCTAACATCTGGATCAGTTGCCAGAGGGTTTGAAGAGACATTTGGGAGTCAGTGGTTTCTGACAGGCAAGAGTCAGGAAAGTACTTCTACAGAGAAAAAAGAAACCCCATCATCTTAAATATATTAAAACTGCTCTGAGAGAGAATTTAGATTCTCAGTCAGGAAAGGTACAGAACAGCATTATACAGACAAAGGATAACGGAGAAGGATTTCGCAGAAGCTCTGGGTAGTTAGAGAGAACTCCCATACAAGCTGAATATTAAAAACAGTTATTGCTTCTTGTGGACAAGGAGAATAACTTCCTGCCAGTGAAAGGGGTTGGGAAGAGAACCTTTGTCCGTGATAAAGGGGAGAAGCTTCTCCAGAAGAAACATTAATAAGAACTGTGTGAGTGTTGAAATATACTAAACAAAGTACATCTCAAAGAAAGAACTAGAAAACTTGAAACAAAGCTACAAATACACTCTTTTGAATGTTCTAAGAATTCAGCTTGGTATATATTAGAAAGTTTTTAGCTCAGCAATCTCAAAACCTTGACTACCCCTATTATACATATATTCCCTGCCTGTTTAATAAAATCTTTATTCTGTTTTTGAAATTAATCTGCCTCAAGTGCTATTTAAATGAGGATTTATAAAACAGGACAGCTCCTGTCTTTCCTTCAAGTTCCTGTACAGGGTCTAAAGCCTAAACCAATATTTAAACAAAGGGTGGAACAGTGTCAAGTATATATCAATAGAGAAGATATACATGCTACTATAGGGTGACTAAGGGGAACTGAAGTTTTGGTGGGAAAAATCTGCCAGACATTTGGGGAGATATGGGGGCAGGCCCATAGCCAGGATTTTTAAAGTCAGGAGGCATTTGAATTTCTCAGGTGGCACTGGCTAATCAATTTAATCTGGGGGAGAAGGCCATGACATGCTGGGCTGGATGGAAAGTCAGGGGGCCTTGCTAGCAAGTCAGAGGCCCTAGCCCCAAAATGCCCCACTGTAGCTACAGGCCTGTATGGGGGTCCATCATAATGGGTCAAACCCATGCATGCTGTCACATCTAGTTTGGCCCTGTTTAAGATTGTAGTGTTGGTCATCAGGATGAAAGGGAACAAGAAAGCTAATGAAGTAGAGGATTCTTGAGATTCCTTGCTCTCTGAATTCTGATAAACCAGGAGATAAGTGTTAGACGGTAGTAGTCTTTTGAAAGATCAACACAGCTTGTTTTTTTACAGAACAGATTTCATCGTACAGCATATTGTGTATTTCAGTGTATTTTTAAAAAACGAATTATTAAGGTTAATTTTACATAGAAGTAGTTATGAACAGGCACTTTGCATAAATGCCTGTTGAGCACTGAATGTTAAGTTAAATCAGACTTCAGTGGAACTTCAGGCCACTCAAAAGCTGTTGCAGCAGTACCTTCAGCAAGCAAAAGTAGCATATAAAGAAGTGGCTGACCGTAGATGACAACCAGGCAAGTCATTGCAAGTGACAACCAGGTATGGCTGTCAACCCGACACCTTCACAGCCAACGGCCATCACGCAAGCTTGACACCTGGTTTATTGGGCCTTTCTGCATCACAGACCAGATAATTCCTGTCACTTACCAGCTCTAGTTACCCCCATCTCTGCAAATCCATCCTGTGTTCCATTGATCCCTCCTGGTACCCGCCTCTCCACCGGATCCATTGAGGCCTTTGACTCCCCCTCACCCTGTTCTGGTTGATGGCCATCCAGAGTATGAAGTGGCACAGATTTTAGACTCCTGGCATTGGCAGGGCCAGCTCCAATATTTCATTGACTGGAAGGGGTATGGACCTGAGGAAAGGTCTTGGGAACCTGCTGCCAACCTCCATGCACCGGATTTGGTGCAGCGATTCCATCAGGCTTACCCCCTGAAACCGGGTCCCTTGGTTGGGGTGGGAGGTGTCATAGACCAGCCTCAGGCTGAGTTGCAGCCAGACTCTGACTTGCTGCCTGAACCCACCCTGGATGAGGACCAGTCTGGCTTGCAGCCTGACCAGTCTGATTGACAACTGGAGCCCAGTGTAAGGACTCCTCAGAAGTCAAGCCTGAGTCCAGAGTGGTGAAAGATGACTTCAGAGTAGAGGACACTCAGGAATTCCAGTCAGATAATACTGAGCTGGCTGAAGTCAGGGAGCAAGTACCTCCAGAGGCACTCACGACCTCCCCAGATTCCCCCACACACTCATAGAAAGAAGAAGGGCTAAGATCAGAAGGCAATTGCAAGAACACAGAGTAAAAGATTAACGGCTTGTCGACAGCTACGAGATGAGCCATTACAGGAGCCCTGCTAACTTGCCAGCTGCAGATGAGACTAATTAGGGAAAACGTACATAAAGCTGGGTGTCAACTGTTGCCAACTTGTGGAAGCAACACTGCTACAGCACTACTGCAATGTACAGCTTTTGCCCTAGCCTTGAAGGTGATAGTTGCTCTCCCAGGTACTGAAATAGCTCACAGAAATACAGGAACTGTACATACCAGAAAGTTTCCTCATGTGAATTAAACATAAAATTTGAACCAGTGGTTTTCTACTGTGGTACCATGGGCTTGGTCTTATGAATTCCTTTGGCAAGTCATTATCTTTCAACTTCCTCTCCCTGTACACAGCATTTGAGAAACTACATACAAAGCTGTAAAAAGAGGGGGAGGTCTGTACTTTGTCATTTGTTTCCAGGTTCTGCCAAAAAGGGAATGCAGATTATTTGAGAAGAATGATGTATTTTCTTTTAATCTTTGCCAGTACTCTGCAAATCCACCTAAGCATTTATGTAATACCTTTAGGGACCCAGCTGGGATTTTGCAACTGCCTTAGACATACAATTTCTAGAGATTAGTTTTGTCATAAATTAATAAATGCTTCATATTCTTATGTTAAATCTGCTGAGTGCGGTTTGAAAGCTTTTGTCTCCAATGTATTGAGAAGAATGTCTGTTTTGTATCTGGAAAGCAGGGGTTGCCTTAACTTTACACCGTGTAAGCAGGGCATGGGATAACCACCTTAGCATCAATATCAGTCTCAAAGGCATACACACTAATGGGATGTGACCATGCAGGTGTTCACTTCTGCATGGAAGGATGCTTCTGAAATACCTTTCCTACAAATGTCCTTTTGGATGGTTGCCGGTCATGACTATGAAGCAATGCTAACAATCTCGTTATTTGCCATTTATTCAACTTGGATTTTTGGATTTTGTAAAGACTATTGTGCATACACAGGTTTTTTTTGTTTCAATTTTTCTTTATTTTCTATCACACACAAAGAGAACAAACATACATAAAACACGTAACAAAACATAAAATTTGGGGTACATTATAGATAAGAGTAACTTTTGATGCCATTAGTATGTCATTTTAGGCTTAAATCTTACAAAAGAAGTAAATTTTTATAAATTCTTTTGCAACCATTTATAGACGAGTCAATGCTGTTGTAGTCTATACCATCCTCCAAACATACTTGTTAAATCTGTCTTGTCTTGTCAAGAATCTAGTTCTCATACCATTTATAAAACCTTGCCCAAGTATTTTCGAAAGTCTTTTCTGTGTGGTCCTTCAAGAACAAAGTCAGTTTCTCCATTTCTGCTGCTTCCATTATTTTATTGATAAACTCTTCTTTACTTAGCATATCCTGACTCCTCCAGTATTTAGCATACAGTGTTCTGGCAGAAGTAGTTATATACAACATAAGATAAAAATATTCTCTTTTACAATTGTCTGGTAAAATATTCAACAGTACTATTTCTGGTGTAAAAGGTATATGACATTTCAATATAGTCTGCAATATTTTATGCCCAATATTTCTTAGCTCTCTCACATAGCCACTACATATGATAAAATGATCCCATTTTACTCTCACATTTCTGACATTTATCTGAACATTTTGTATCAAAGTTAGCTAAGTTTCTCAGGAGTTATATACCATCTATAAAACATATTTTAAATGTTTTCTTTATATGCAATTGATTTCGTAATCTTAATATTTTTTTCCATATTTGAGGCCACTGGTCTAACTGAACATTGTGACCCAGATTTTGAGCCCATTGTATCATAACATTTTAACAGTTTCATCATGTGTTTTATAGTCCAACAATAAAGCATACATTTTCTTTATAAAAATTTGTTCAACCAACAATAGTAACTTATCTATTTCCAACCAATGTTCATAAAAACCTATCACTTTACCTTCACTATACCTTGACTCAATCTGAACTTTTTGCCACCAGTTAAGTTCCGAAGGAATTTTTAAATTAAATTTAGAATCCAGTAAGTCACAATATCTTTTAACTGGTTCTTCTTGTAACAGCTTTGGTTTTGTAAATGCTTCTAAAGGGGCTACCAGTTTCAAGGTTCTAGAATAAAATTGTTTTTTAATTGGTTCCCAAACTTTTATCAAAGACGTCCTCTTCCAATGTTTTTTGAAATGCTTATGGGAATCTGTTTTCCCCTAACATAAAAATGCATGCCAACCTAGTAACATTTCATGCCCTTCTAATTTAAGAAGTCTTTGATTATCCAATATAATCCAATCTTTAATCCAGGCCAACACCACTGCTTTATAATAAAGGGCTCAATCTGGTAGGTCGAAGCCTGCACTAGCTTTTGAATCCTGTAACAACTTAAGCTTTATTCTTGGTCTCTTTCCTTGCCAAATAAAATGTGTCAGCAGTTTATCAACTTCTTTAAAATAGTTTTGATTTTGAAGAACTGGTATAGTTTGGAATAAAAACATCAATCTTCGTAAAATATTCATTTTGATGGTGGCTACTCTGCCCATAAAAGAAATTTGAAGGTTCTTTCATTTGTTTAGGTCTTGTTTTACTGTTTTCAATAGTTCCATATAATTATTTTCAAACAGCGAACTGCATTTATTCCAAGATATTTAATTTTCTTTCAAATTTCCAATCCTGATGTTTCCTGCAAGTATAATGTTTGTGGCTTTGTCATGTTTTTTACCAGGATTTTTGTCTTGTTTTTATTTATTTTAAGTCCAGTTACTGCTCCATATTCCTGTAGTCACCGTAACAAGAGATCTATTGAGTCTATAGGGTTTTCCAAGATAAAATCCAAGTCATCCGCAAAAGCCAAAAGTTTGAATTCTTCTCCTTTCATACACAGTTTGTGCTGCAGCTTTCTATTCCATTCTTTGTGCTAATACGTTGGTTTTTTTTTTAAGTAATGGACACAAGTAATTGTACACAGTACAATAACAAGCACCAGGTGATTACATATACTCATGCATCAACAAGCTTTCATTTCTTTTTAATTAAAAACAATCATGGCCATAAGCATAACATTTAAGTTTAGAACTCCTTTAGGCTGCATCTATACATGGCCCTACCATGGCTGTAGCAGCAAGAAGCATAGGAGTGGGTTAGAACAGCACCTCTTTCACTTTTCCGTCATTGCACCTGTGTAAAAGCTCAGGCACAATGATTACAGCAATGGCACCCCATACCCCAGAAACCCATTTTACTTTTCTTGCTGAATTGCACCATAGCTACAGCATGTCTTGGCTGGGAAAATGGAAAAATTGTTTTAACAGGGTTCCGTCTGCAGTCACCCAGCCGTTCTCTTTGTGAATTAGATTGAAAGAGGTTTTCCTTTGATTGTTCCACTGGTGAAAACAGCATGATAGGAATTCTGGAAGCCCCCACACACACACAAAGCTCCAGAGCCCAACAGATCAAACCCATTTTATATAAGTAAACCTACTTTATATGAGTCATGATATGTGACAGCGAGCCAGGTCAGGCATCCGTGTCCCAACTCTTGTCACTTGTAATGTCTAGTTAGGCTCTGAATTTTCAGGTGATGTTAATGTAAATATGCTACTCAAATGCCTATTCCTATCTATATTGCAGAGTTCATCTAGCTCTCATCTAAGTATATGGGCTTTTTGATGTGTATAATAATGCACATCTCTATTCAGGACTCTCAAAAGAAAGTAAACCTTATGCAATTATGGATACAGTCACATGTTTGAGCATGTACAGTGATATTCGTGACCACTAATTTTTCATGGTTTCACAGAACAGAGTAATTCACGTAATGGTATGGAAAGGTATGAGAAGAACAAACCATGCATGAATCACTTCTGAAATGAATTATAGAGCTTTTTGATGGACAAGTATACAACCATAGAAAACAGCTAAATAGTTGTAAGTAAGAATAGACAACTGTGATAGTTAACAATGGAATTTGTGCATATATTGGGTGCTGGAGCACAGCTATGTTACGCTTCCAAGAACAAGAAGGATCATACTAGCAAATTCTATGGTTTTAAAACCTAAAATGTTTTTTGATTCATATCTATTAAATCATGATCTAAGAGAGTCAGTTTGGTGTAGTGGTTAAGTGCGCGGACTCTAATCTGGGAGAAGCGGGTTTGATTCCCCACTCCTTCACTTGCACCTGGCTGGATGACCTTGGGCAAGCCATAGCTCTGATAAGAGCTGTTCTTGAAAAAAGAGCAGTTTCTGTCAAGAGCTCTCTCAGCCCCACCTACCTCACAGGGTGTTTGTTGTGGGGAGGGAAATGGAAAGGAGTTTGTAAGCCGCTCTGAGACACCTTTGGGTAGTGAAGGGCGGGGTATAAATCCAATCTCTTCACTTCCTCTTCTTCATGATCTCAAAGAACTTTAGTGCTTCTTGCTTGGATCCACTATTAGGGATGGGCATGAAACTAAAAAAAGGTGGCTTTGTTCAGGGTCTGGGGCAGCATCTTTAAGGAGATCATTACTTGGGTCTGATATATCTAGGAGCTCTCTCACCATCCTGTATAGGCTATTGTCCCTCTTCAAGCCCTTGTACTTTAAAATTATGCCTGATAATGCTCCTTTTCTGAGGTCCCTGGTCCCCAAGAATTTTGGTACATGGTTTGATAAAGAGTGCAGATTTATCAAAAGAGAACTACCGTGAAAACGTAGGGTGTTAAAGAGCAATAATACCATACTTCTTCTGAGGGAATTCTTGTCTCTTTAAGAGATACTACAGTGATCTAGTAAAGCATAAGAAGAAGGAGAACTTATGTAGGAATTAGGGACATTTAATTTTGGCTGTAAAAACTAACAACAGCTAAAGAGGACCTGAAGAAAATACTCAGTGAAATTATCGCGTCAGCAACAGGCTTGAAAGCGGAAGAAATTACACATGAAAAATAGCCTGCCTGGGGAAATAATGGTCAGATTCTCAAGAAGACAGACCAGAGATGCAATCTTAAAAGCAACATTAGCAACTCCACTGAAACTGGGAAATACAACTATCAAGACCTTAAAAGACATTCCATTTGAAATTCATCAAAAAAGAAAGAACTATAAGGACTTAATTCTTTTTCTCCAAACCAACCAAATTCCATACAGGTGGGCAGTCCCTGAAGGTGTCATCTTTAAAATCAATGCCAAGAGAGAGAAGATTGACTCCATTTTTAAAGCCAAAGAATTTCTAAAACACCATCTGGGATCTAAAGAAAAAGGAGAAACTGGGTCAAGTGGCTCCACCCCCTCGTAGACAGATGAAGACCTGGGCACGGAAGAGGGAGCTGCCACCATCAAATCATCTTATGACTTTAGAGATAGCCTAGATAAAGGCAGAAGGACTCTGGAAATTGCCTTTATGAAGCGAGCTGGAGGGGGTGCTCTGGAATCTCCTCATAACAAGTAACAAACTAACAATTCAGCTGAGATAGACAGGAACTCACAACACACATTGTTTATTAACACTAAAATACTAACATTCAGCTTAACACGGATATGATCTCCTTCTCTTGGGGTTTTAGTATAACGTGGGTTTACTTTTCTTTATCCCTAGATGTAGTTCCCTTTCCCTTTTTTCTTTGTAGTTTTAGTAGTATATATAAAAACTAACAGCAGCATTTTTGGCAATTATTAATACGGGTACTAGAATGTATGGCAGTATGCCTTCCTGTATTCACTCAGATGTTTGGGAGTCATATTTTAAAAACCTGTTTGCTACTCCGAGTGAACTTCTTACTTCTGAGATACTTGGACCTGATGACCCACTTCCTGACTGGCCCAAGGTGAAGATTTGATCCACCACCTCTACTCAGGGAAGTCCTTGAGAGCAGACCTTATCCCAAATGAATTATTCAAATAAAATCCATCTTTGTTGGCAGAGATCCTAGCTCTGCTGTTTTCACAAATATGCCTGAGGCCATCCCAAAGTTTTGGAGACACACAATAGTTCCTACCTTCAAGAAGAATCAACACTCGGACCCAAGCTGCTATCATCCAATCAGTTTTTTATCTTGCTTGGCCAAATTATACTCTTCATATTTGCTAGATGCCTTAACTGATTGGCTTGAACAGGGTGATATGTTGGATTAGGATCAGATAGGGTTTAGGAGGCATAGTTAAACCTTGGACCATTGTCTAGTTCTGTATCATCTATTGAAAAATACACCAGTTTTCCAAATGGTACCTTTTGCATAAGATTTATTGATCTGAAAGGGACTTTTGATACTATCCCTTGAGCAAGACTCTGGGAAAAGCTGCCACACACCACAATTAATAAAAGGTTGCTATGGCTAATGCAGCAAATTCATGGGAACCGTAGAGCTCAGGTCCACTGTGGCTTTGGTGGCAGGCTTACTGAGCCATTTAACCTTGATAAAGGGGTTAGGAAGGGCTGTCTTTTGGGCCCTTGTTTGTTCAACCTTGTCAAGACCCAGACCAGGGTCCTCCTGAACTACTGCTTCTTTGCTGATACCTGAGTTAGGCTAGCATAATCACAAAATTTCAGGGTTCAGAAATAGAGGGTTGAACGTTTATCCACGGTTCTGCATGATCCATTCCTCTGTCACCTGAATCATGTTTGCCCCCACCCTTCATCTCTAGCTCCTCTATAACCTATGGCCCCCTGGCATCAGATGACCTCCCAACCCAACCAAGAGCCATAATCACAGAAATTCTCTAAAAGGTTGTATAATCACTTCTGCTTCCCCTCCCATCTGGAATGTCCTACTGTTAAAAAAGGCTAATTGCAAGGCTAATTGCAACATTCTCAACTCGCCCTTGATAGATAACAGCCTGCAGATGAATTAATTACAAGCACATGTAAAGATGAACTATGTCCACTAGTATTCCCATTAACCCTTTCATGGGAGGAAACAGCATTTTTCTTCATAAACTTATACAGGAATGATCTCTCAACTTGCTTTAATGAGCTTTGTCATCCATCCCATTTGGCCAGTTGCAACATTCCAGTTCTGCCTTTACACTGATGACACTGCTTTGCCATCTTGGACAAAAATTGGTCTGCAGAGATCCCCCCCCCCCTCAGAATATTGTATTAAGGAGAACCTGAAAATAAACTACCAGAAAACTAAGGCAGTTGTTTTCTCAAAAAAAAAGAAAAGAAAAGAAAGAAAAAGGGAATCCTTCAGTGTTCAGATGGACTCTGAATGGGGAAGAAATTCAGCAAGTGAAGGGGTTTTCATATTTGGGTGTCTTTTTCACATCTAAGCTAAAATGGGGGCCTCATCAATCCCCGATAAGGAGAAAAGCAAAAACCTGTGCTGACAACATACTAAACTTTTTTTTTTTCAAAATGGCAGTGGGAACTATGTTCCAGGTGCTATTCAAATCTTTAATCTAAAAGCCATTCCTATTATCCTATATGGAGCGGCCATATGGAATATCTCGGTAAATGAAAACATTGACCATCTTCTTTTATATTTTCTGAGAACATTATTAAACATCCCTTGCTGTGTGGCTGGTGTGGCTCTCCGTTCAGAACTCAGCCAACCTTCCCTTCAGGCGAGGGCTTGGATACAAACATTTAGACTGTTCATCAAGTAATGAGCAGCAAGGGCCACCTGGCACTCATGAAAAAAGACTCTTATAGGTCAATGTGGTTTAAGACTGAGAAACTGCTGGCAGTTGATGTTAACCTGGACAGATCCTGAGTTTTCGTGCAGCATTTCCGTTGGTGAGAAATCATGTAAAATCAGTCACGCACCAAAGCTCTGCCTTTAGAGCAAGCTGCACCTATTAATTGCAATTTTTTGGTATTCCACCTCCAAAATCTTTTCCCTCCTGTATCTATCTCTTGTCTTCCCAAAGCCTGTTAAGGGTGCTCATTCTGGTTAGGCTAAATGCTCACTCCTCAGCATTTATGAGGGGTAGATTCATGTGTTTACAGTATTCAGAATGTATCTGCCCCGTCCCTTAGGTAAGATGGTTGAGATAGCACATATCCTTCTGGAATGTCCTTTGTACACTGATCTCAGGAGGCATTATATTTTGCCTTGTTTGCAAGTTCATTCAGACATATATTCCTGTGACTTAGTTACCTTTTTACTTTCTGACAGGGATTCAAAAAGGACTCTAGACGTTTCCAAGTTTTTTTACTCCTGGCTGGGATAAAGGGGGCTCCCTTCCACCTATCTCCTGGCTGAGGTGCACCCTGGCCGGGAGAAAGGGAGCAGGGATCACCTTGGAAGGGACTCCCTTCCACCTTTCTCCCAGCCACAGCTTGCCCTGGCCAAGAGAAAGGAAGAGGGGAGAGTTGGCTCTCTTTATTGCTTAAAATCTATTACCTGAAAAAAATTACACAAGTAATGCTCAAAGAACAGACGACTAGGTATATATGATTATTCAGAAAACAGCAATCAGGAGCTCAACATAAAGGTGATTTCACAGTGACACGGTTCTGTTTTCTTTTGATCAAAGTTTCCTTTGAGATCACAGTAATCTCTGCTGGGCAGGTGAAAATGCAGGCAAGAAGATAGTCCTTCACCCTTCCCTGTTACCTGCAACTTCATTTCCATCCAGAGATTTCTATTACCACTTTATGTTATTTTCTTTCATCAGACAAGAAAAAGAGAATGACATGTCTTGGATGTTTGTACGGTAATAAGTTTTACGTTAGTTAAACTCATGCCTTTAGGAATACTAATGTCTTATTTGTTTTTCTAAAAGATCTGAGGAAGTGATGTATGTATTCCAGACAGGCTGCTGCTTAGTGGCTGCCAGGTGGTTTGAAATGTATTGATTTGAAATTGCATTGTGTTTTTCTTCTTACACACACACACACATTTGCATCTCTAATCCAACCCTCAGAATCTGCTTACAATTTACAAGTCAGCTTTGACTCTGTTTCTATAATTAGCTGCTCTAGGTGCCTCGCTACGCAATTGTAAACAGAGTTATACCCTTGTTTGTTCATTTTGTGGCTGCCAGCACAATCTCTGTAGAACTGCTCCTTGAGATTATGCAGGGGTGTCTCAGTATCATTGCTGTAAATGCTTATTGTACCATTGGACAAAACAGACTGATACCAACCAGACAGTCTTTCCAAAGATACCCACAGTGCTAAAAAAATACAATAAAGTGACATGATCAACCATGTTAAGGGCCTCTAAGAGTTCTCATAAAACCAACTGAGAAGAGTTACCCACATCAAGCCAAAGAGTAGATAATTCATTACTGAATCTACTCAGTCAAATAGTCTAGAGTAAAGCTAGATTGGTATGGGCCAAGGAAATATGTATCATGAGGGGATCCAAAGTTGCTGTCCTACTACACACTCAATCTTGTTTCTTATAAAAAGAGAGACTGAAAGCAGAAAAAAAATAGTTATTCAGTATCTAACAAAGGTTTTCAACTGTAGTCAAGCCTCTGTAGGTAATTGATGGGGAATTATGCCCTGTAAAGGAGATTTTAATTATCCTAACTCCCTCAGTTCCTCCTGCCAAGATTTAATTAACTATGATAGCACACGTACCTTACAAGGGACGGCCTTCACAAACTGAGGCCCCTGTCATGGACAAATCAATAGATGACAAGCAAAGCATTGACATTTTTTGATTTCCCCATTATAGTGGCCCCACTTCTTTCCCACCTCTGTGGTCACCAATTTCCTACTTGATGTAGAAGTCACAAATATAATTTGTATTTACAGAACTCAGTATAAGCTGAGGAAGCCCCAAGGCGGCTGGAAAATCCAGAGCTTGGAAAGATTTCTACATTAATACTGAATCATCCTTGTGAGATCATGCTCAGGATTTCTCAGCCACCACGGGACTTTCAACCCACAGACCAAATCAGAATGATAGCACTTGTCTATCCTAGATCCACTGTAATATCCTCTAGCCCAACAGGGAGAACACAAATTTTAGGGGAAAGGATGTGGAGTTGCATACACACATCCCTCACTAATGGTTGGGTAGATTCAGGTGAGTAGCCATGTTGGTCTGAAGCAGCAGAACAAAGTTCAAGTCCAGTGGTACCTTTAAGACCAACACAATTTAATTCAAGGTAAAAACTTTTTTGTACATGCACACTTCTTCAGATGCATTGAAATAAAACTAACTAGACCATACATATGGATAGAGGGTGAGCAGCAAATTAGCATGCAGCATAATAAAGGTGTTTAACAGATGCAAGGACCAAACTGGAACAATAAGCTTAGTTTATATGGCCACCATTTGTTTGAGTTTCATCCCTGGGGAAAACATAGGGAGGTTCTGCATCTATCATTCGCTCCACATTTTCTCAACTGGAAGGAAAAAGTGCAGCTCAAAAACACATTCAGATACCTCAAGGCAACACCGTACTGACTGCAAAGTCACCCCTGAATGGCCATAAGTCTGTATAGAAGGTACCATAGAATCCGATGATCAAAGAAAGCAAAAACGGCATGCAGTGTGAAGACTACCATAAAATCTGATGATCAACGGAAGTAAAAGCAGCATGCAGTGCAGAGGGGAATTTCTGTTCCAACGTAGGTTTCATAAAACAATGGAGGGCAAAGCCAATGTAGAATCATCCATAGTGAAGGAAATAAATATATTAGAGATTGATGGGCAGATGCTAATTCTCTGGTTTGGAGACAGAGAAGATACACTGCACAATCACACCACTCAAAGAAGAGAATGCTATACTGTTGCCTCCATGCATGAGAGGGGACGAATGGAGTGTAATAGGGTCTCAGTTAATTACTATCAGCATTCCATGGTTAAGAAGAATACATCTGCCCATCCATCTCCACTCTTTATATATTTATTTCCTTCATTATGTTTTCCTCTGGAATTAAACCCAAAGAAATAATGACCATATAACTAAGCTTGTTATTCCAGTTTGCATCATGACTAACTGTTCGGTGCCGTCAGTCCCTTCTGTTCCTCCGCCCAGATGCCACGGGCTTCCTGTGACTCACTGGCACTGGGCTCTGGGCTCTTGGCCCTGACCCCAGCACACGACAGCTTGTTGCCAGCCCTGATGTGTGGGCTGCATGGAACAGGCAGTGGCATTGCTTCAGCAGCAGGCAGCACTGGCAGAGCCAGTTCACTGACACAGTAAATGCATTACAGATCTGCCTCATTGAGACTCCCCCACCGCCTCCTCCCACTTGGCGTAAATGCCCAGTGACAATGCCAGATAAGTTTGAGGGGGTTGCCCTCTGTGAACCTTACATGCAAGTTAGGCCAGAGGACTTTCCAGATGAGCAGACTCAGGTAGACTTCATAATCAGCCTGTTTACCAGACCAGCTGCAAAATGAGCCACACCCTACCTGCTCCAGTCCAGCCAGATTCTGGGGACCTACTCTGTCTTCATAAATGAATCAGTGGCCACGTTTTGGGATCCTCAGGCTGCAGAGATAGCTAACCACCAGATTTGTCACCTTCCCGGGCATGGCTCAGTCACTGAATACACCAGTGCATTCTGTCTCTTGGCACAAAAGCTGGGCTCAAACGATGCAACTCTTATGGATCATTTCTAGGAGGACCCCTCAGATGAGATCCTAGATGAGCTGGTGTGAATAGGACACCCCACCTGTCTGAAAGCCTTAATCTAACAGTGTTAGCACACTGATAGGTGTCTGGAAGGCCGATGTCTGGCCAGTCAGCCTCAAGTTGCTGCTACAACTCCTGCTCTGAGCCTGAGCAAGCTGGCACCCACCACTGTCCCTGCATTACCCTCAGAGGAACCAATGCAGTTGGAAGGGGTCAGCCCCCCTGAAATCCGAGGAGAAGCTGTGTCACCAGCGAGAGGGGCTTTCTCTGTTGTGGAACTCCTGGCCACTTAAGACATGACTGTCCAGCCAAGGCTTGCTCTGTTACAGTGATGACTGATCAGGGCCCCCAAAGGTCTCTAGGACCCAACAATGTGGGCCTGGAGAGCCTCCAAGCCAAGTCAGGGCCTGCCTGATGGCCTTTCCTAGTGGTGGTCTCAGTGACACTACCAAAGGTCGACTCAGTCCAAACCATACCCATGGGGAATTCGGGGCCTTTGGGAATTTTATGGACAATACATTTGTCAAGCAGCACAGTGTGCCAACACAACCCATAGTCACAACCTTGTCAGTGGAAACCATTGATGGCAGATGCTGTCCTTCAGCCCAGTGACCCAAAAAATTGAACCAATGCTTTTAAGAGTGCAAGGGAAAACAGAGAACATCCAGTTCCATGTGGCAGCCATCCTGAACTCTGCATTGGTTCTGGGGATGGGATGGTTGGAACTCCACAATCCCTGCATAAACTGGACATGGAAGAGATTTTGTTTTCCTTCAGTACTGCCAAGAGTATTGTCGGTCCACCCAACCCAATGTTACTGGAGGCATCTCTGGTAGAATATCAGGATTTCAGTGATGTATTCAATCCCAACAAAGCAGACTGGCAGGCAGATTCCCACTCCAGGAAACTGGAATACCCAAGCACCAGTACAGAGGGGGACCAAGTGGTCATGATCCAACACCTCAAGCATTCCATTGCTGCCCTAGTTACCTCACCACTCGCAACCATGAAATACCAGACATAGGAACAGGATGCTTTTGTCAGGCCTGTCTCCAGGAAGTAGAAACTAACAAAGCCCCAAGTTGCACCCCTTACTCAACATGGGATGGGCTCCTAAACAATCAGCAGCACCTCTGTACTCATGGATCCATGCCAGGCAGAAGTGCTGCTTCTGTGCCATGACTGCCCACTGGCTGATCATTTCAGGCACCACAAAACCCTGGATCTAGTTATCCAGGAATTGGTGGTCACAAGTGGCTGCAGATAGACAGGCATATGTGGAGTCATGTGTAACTTCTTGTACAGGTTATGCCCTATTACCCCTGTCCAGGGATAAGAGGCACAACTCCTGAACTCTGCCAGTATGTACAGGATTTTACTTCTTTCTCACTCCAGTCCAGGAATGAGAGATACCAAAATCCCATATGCTTCAGGAACACTTAAACAAGCCCAAGAGTATGTCTGCACACACTCCTGGCTTACCAGTAGTCACTGCCACCAAGATCTCTTACATCAAGGCCCTCACCTGGGCTCAGGAGCAGAGATCTAAACTCCCGCCTGGTCTAGAGGACTTAGCAATTTTACCAGCTCTGTGTCAGAGCTGCAAACGACTATTTAATCTAGTGGTAGCCACATCAGCTGAGTTGGCTCAGGTGACAAGATTTAGGCTTAGAAGTCAAGTTGCAACATAGAAAACAAGTCCAGATAATATTGGTTGTATATATTATCTTTTATTCAGTTCAAAGGCATGCATATATCAACAGACTAGCAAAAAGGTGAATAAAACAAATAACACCTATAGCACAGATAGCTCTAACTACACATAGAAGTATTCATAGTTACCAATCATTCAGCGGCACCAGATAATTCAATATCCATTGTGTAACCAGGGAATCTTGAGGATGAACCACATGATTGCTGTGGGCAGTTAAGTCCAGCTCTGCTGCCCACTAGAAAAATTCCTTGTTGCAGGTATACAATCCAAAGGGGATTTCTCTCAGAAAGGGGATCTCTTTCCAAGAAAACTCTCCCCCTCTTCCCATAGGGTGATCACAATTCCCTCCCTTTCCCATCGTAATTGAATATGGCCATTTATCCAATTACAAGGGGATGAAGGGGTGTGCCCAAATCTCTGGGTTGACGTGACAGAAGCCATGTCAGAGGAGCTTTGATGTGTTCATGTCTTGGGACAGCTGTATCCCCAGCTTGGGAAGACACCTAGATGTCTGCTCTTCCCAGCAAAGGTGTCAAAGTGTCTTGTATATGGATATCAGGCTTGGCATCTGGCATGCGATCTGTTGCAGGTGACAAAAGTCACATGGACATGTTAGCAGCTAAGCCATTTGGCCCTAGCAGGAATGATTCAGGAAAGGTTTTTCCTATACACTTCTCACCATGCCAAGGAGCAGACAGGCAAACCAATGGGCCTACTAAAGCCACAGTCCACCCCAACAAATCCCTGGCAGCTGGTGACCAACATACCTACATGCCAGGGTTCTACAACCATTGTTGTAGTTGTGGACCTGCTGACAAAAATGGCCCATTTCATCTCATGCATCATCCTGGCCTTGGCGTCTGAGACCTCTCACTTGTTCCTTCAACCCATGTTTTGATTCTGTGGACTGCCAGGAGAGATCATCTTGGACTGAGAACCACAATTCCCTACCCAATTCTGGAAAAAGACTCCTTCAGTTGTTAGATATCAAAAACACATGTCCTCTGTGCACCATCCCCAGACAGATGGCCAGACCAAAAGAAACAATGCCACTCTAGACCTTCAATGTTATGTGAACTACCAGCAGGACAATTGGGCCAACCTATTGGCATTAGCTGACTTTGCATACAACAATGCCCAACACACCTCCACTCAGCTGACTCTGTTCTATGCTAACCATGGGTATCATCCTTGGTTCTTCCCTCCCATCTCCTCACCCTTGGCAGTCCCGGCCAAGGACATGCTGGTTCAGGAGCTTCATGTCGTACAGACTTACCTCCAGGAACAATTGGCACAGGATAAGGAAGCATAAAAGGCCTCTGTAGACTTCCAGGAGCGCCCCTGCAAGAGGACAATCAGGTCTGGCTTTCTACTTGTTACCTCCTTTGTCCTTGTCATAAACTGGCCCCTCATCACACTGGCCCATTTCCTATCACTGCATGAATGAATCTGGTGGCTTTCCATCTTCACTTAGCCCATACTCTACAGATCCATCCTGTATTTCACTGGTCCCTCCTAGTCCCTGCTGCTAAGCTATCCAGCACAGGATGCATGTGTGCCACCACTGTCAGTGATGATCAATGGTAAGGAAGAGTTCGAGGTGGCAGATGTGCTAGATTTCCAGATTGCATTGTGGATGACTGCAATATCTGGTGGACTGGTTGGGGTACACTCCCAAAGAACAATCATGGGAGGATGTGGACCATGTGCATGCCCCCTGACTGGTTCACCACTTCCACCTATGCCATCCAGAGAAACCTGGGCCCACACCCACTCCCTGGCAGCAGAGCTGTCATCGGTGTTGTGGGGGTTGATGTCATGGCTCACTGTTCGGCTCCATCTGTCTCTTCTGTGCCTCAGCCAGATCTAACCAACAAGGGATGTGAAGGTGACTCAGAAGCAGGTAATAAATGCCTCAACCCTTTGACTGGGGAAATGCCTGGTTTGTCAACAGCTCCCTCCACAATTTACAGCCAGATCCAGTGATAAGCTCTTTGCCAGAATTACAACTTGACTCTTAGGAGGAGGACATCACCCCACCCATGCTGTTGGAGCGTCGGAAGGAGAAGAGAGCAAAACAGATGCAGAGGAGAACCCAGCCGTAAGTGATCACAGCTGGAGGAGCTGATGGCTCCGTTTAGGAACAAGCAACACCTGGTCAGGGAGGGGCTGCTGCAGTCCCATAAATACCAAGCAGTTTCAGCCAGTCCCTTGTTGGCAACAACGTTGTACCAGCTCCCTGCTGTAACTCCCAGGATCAGCCTTGCTTCTTGCCTCCATGTGCTTTGACCTTCACTCTGGACTTCACCACACCTTTTGGACTTTGCCTCTTGGATTTTGTCTTGTGTCCTGACTCTGTGAGTAATGACCCCTGTTCTGGTCCTGACCAGCCTCTTGGACTCCTGCCTATCTGTACTTCTTGTGCCACAGCCTCTGTTCTGAATCTGACTTTTATTTCACTTTGGTCCTTGCATCTGTTTATTATGGTGTATGCTAATTTGTTGCTCATTCTCTACCCGTTTGTATGGACTGGCAAATTCTATTTCAATGTATCTGAAGAAGTATGCATGCACATGAAAGCCTATACCTTGAATGAAACTTTATTGGTCTTAAAGGTGCCACTGGACTCCAACTTTGTTCCAATGTTCTGGAGTTGTCAAATAGATGATGTAAACAACCCTAGATTTCTCTTTTTCAATGAACCAATATATATGAAGTTATATGCTAGCTCTGTTCAAAAAATGGAATGTATCTATGATGCCTACAGTCATACAGATGCGTAAATATAAACATGTACAGCTCTTCTTTTAGCAGTAATCAAACACATGTAAGTTAGGGGGAAAGGCAAGATTTTTTTAATTTATGCTTTTCTCATTCTCAGCATATGCTGGTAATTAAGATGCATTCTGCTGTTCCCTCTAAGCTGTGCAGTCTTGTGAGCAAAAATTCTACTTTGTGAGCTACTGGCATTAAAGTTGTGAGCAAGCGATTTTGTTACTGCATAAATTAGTTTGCTCTGGAACCATCCTTCTTTAGCTAAGACAAAAATGTGTGAGCCAGAGGCTAAAAGACTGTGAGTGAGCTCAGACTAGCTCAGCTTAGCAGAAACACTGATAGGAAGTCAATGATTTTAAAGAAGAGGCATATTTCATCAGGTCTACGCAGCTATTAAAGAAAGTCGAAAACATTAACAGTGCATTCCCAAGAACCTTTCTCTAGGAGTAAGCCCATTGAATGGACCTAAGTGGGATTCTAAAGAGACCTGCTTAGGATTGCACTGTAATTGTTTAGTGTGGTTAATTAATTACTGCATTTTTAAAAAATCCAGAATTTGCCTATGACCAGGTGTTAGAAGTGGAGTGTGTTTCTAAATAAGTCCACCTCTTAATTTTGGAATATACATTAACAAGTATCTTCTAATCAATATTTGCCCATGTTTAGTGTTTTCATTTTAATTAGTCCATTTCTCAATTAATCATTGGATTAGTAGAGTATTTAAAATGATTTTGCTTAAAGAAAGGTGGTAGTACAAAAATATCAGTCTCATATCATGATCAAATCTGTACAGAAATCTAAAATGTACATTGACATTTACAGCAGAACCAAAGATACTAACCATTTTACAGGAACATCTTCAATAGTATTTAAAAACAGATCTCTCTTTAAGGATTTTTTTTTTACTAGTCGCAAAAATGTCTGCCTTCTTTGTTTTTATACTGCTCTTTCTCTCTGACTCTCTGAAATAATTTTCTCTTGGTAACATTATTTCATTGAAGCATCTGCTTGGCTACACAATATACTAACATCCCATTTACTGTGTGAGTTCTAAGTGGCTTAATTTATCCATGTGACTAATTCAGGAACTGCTTCCTACAAAGTTTTCCTTTGAAGATTTCTTTTGATGGTTTACCACAGGTGTCCTCAACCTCTTTGAGTCTCTGGGCAGTTTTGGAATTTTGAGAACATTGAATGGACACCACCATCAAATGGCTGCCATGGGGTGTGGGTACAATCACCTCATACTGGGTGATTCCAAGGCAAGTTTTTCCCTATGGTGAAAATAGCTGAGTTTGTCTAGTTTCTCCATGCAGACAGGAAGGTGATGCCCCCAGTCTCGGCTGAGGTACCTAAGGCTTTAGAGAAATAAAGGAAAGCTCCTCTTTAATGGACTGGTACAATGGGCTCATTTTGGGAAAATTAGTCCAATCCTTGGGACTGCAGAACTTAGATGCCTATTATAAAAACTTTCAAGCGGTCTGGTTCCCGATCATACAGTTTCTTCAAGAAAAGGAAAATATGGCTCCAATCACATGCACAATTAGCTGTGCAAGAGGGACAAATGCCGGGTGGATTTAACGGACGCGATCAGACATGAACATCTGGCCAGCGTCCCACACCCTTCGGCAACCTGTTTCGCTCTACCGCAAGAGTGGAGTTAAAAGACACTGTGGAAAGTCCACTATCAAATGGGTTGCTACGGGCCACAGATGGACTTCCCCTATATGATCGCAGACATCCACACTGCCCAAGTGGTAGTGCAGCACGATTTTTTAAAAAAAATCCTTTGCATATCTGCATAGATGCATATCTGCATGCATATGCATGCACACAATGGTGAAAATCACAAAAACAAACCTACCAGAAGAAGGACATCCAGATGACCTGATCACAATCATCGTGAGAGATGGCTGTCCAGATAGACAAAATCATGGATTCAGAGCACAAATAGCTGGAAAGTACTTGATTTTCCCAGTGTCAGAAAACTCACTAGGGAACTGGGACTGTGTGATCGCACAAATGCGAGTCAAATTGCTATGGAGCAAATAGCCTCGCTTCCCCCCTCATTATCTGGCACTTGTGACCGCAGCCTAAGTCATCCAATCTTTTCTTTCGTGAGCTACTTTATTTTTAAAGAAGGCTTTTAGAAAAATATAAGAGTAGTTGTGTAGTTTCTTAGGTAAGTTTTGTTGTAATTATTGTACTGGGATGGGATTTGTATTATCACATAGGTCTTATTTATCATATTGCTTTTGTTTGATATTTTAATTTAAAAAAATTAAAGGAAAGACAGGATTAACTCTTTGCTTTAACTCATTTGTTTTTTCATTTCATTGTAGATTCATGTATTTTTAAACCAGAAGATCTGACATGTTCTTATTTCTTTCTCAGTTGTAGACTTAGAGATCTAATTGCTTGAATATCACATTTCAAACACCACAGAATTACCAGAATCTGCCTGAAAAAAACACAAGACTAGCAACACTGGAAAAAAATTAAAATGGTCGATGTGCACTTTATGAAAATTGCTTCCTAGTGTCTTATCTGTGCCTTGTGGAGAAGAATGGCTTATGTGCAACTCATGAAGAAGGTTTCCTAGTGGGCCTAGTTACCTCTGTTCAGGCTACAGCCTTTGGGTGGAAATTGTGTACTTTATTAAAATAGGAGTGGGTAGCAATGGAAAGTCTGACCTATGCCATGCAGCTGACAACATACTAGGCTTTAAATGCTAAGTGCACTGTTCTGGAAAGACCAGAATGGTAGTGATCCAATGTGCTATGGTCCAAGGCCTCCAGCAGGGTGAAGCACAAGTGACACACCACCTCCCCCCCCTTGTTGCACTGGTGTGTTGTGAATTGTGTGTTATGGGTGTAATCTGGGTGCACATCTCACAGTTTGTGCCACCAATATGAGGATGGCAGGCTGCAGTTTTGCAACACTATTCACGTTATCCATTTCTGAATTATTATGTGTGTGACTTTCATAATCCTTTTTTTATCTGAGAGGACTGAATCACAATCTTTGTTTCTCCTTCAGATTCACCCTTGTGTTTGGAAATCTGTTGGGACAGCAGTGGGAGCCAAGGAAAATCTTTCAGTGGTTATCAATAACTCTTATAAACTATTTTGGCTTTTGATATATATGTTACCTGTCATTTAAATAATGTTAAGTAAAAAAAGTAGACATCTCAAGGAAAAAAAGTCTGTTTCAGACAGGAAAATGCAAATACAATCTTGAGTTCTAGCTAAGAAACATCAGAGATTGTTTTTAGGTCTTCAAGTATCCTTTTATTTTGAAAAGTAAAAGGCATCTTTTCCCTTCTACCGCTCCTTTTATATTTTAGGAATATTACGTGCTTGTACAGTGTCTGTGCTTGAACTCGCAATGAAATACTTCTGATCGTCACTAAAAAGGTCTAATGGTTGAGTCCTTGAATGCAAAACTTCTGATGAAAATAAACTTCAAGGTCTCAGAGTACTCTTATCAGATCAACTGCTATGAATAAGTATCAGGTCCCAAGTAGGCTGCATCAATCTTCTTCTTTTTTGGATCTACTGGGTGAGTTCAAACTTAATCCCACAGGTTTGCAATCTTTTTGAGGGTGATTATAATTCAACACTAGTTTTGCATCCTGGATAAAGGTTCATCTTGAACACAATGTATGTTACATGCTTGTGTGCTAGTGATCAGAATCCCCAGTGTTTATTTCACTCACATTTCTTAAATGGTATTTAAAATATTATATACAATCAGATAAACTGCAAATTAAATTACTGTACACTGAAGATATAACTACCTTTTTAGCTAAAACAGGAATTGCAAACAATCTCATAACAGTACTGCAAATTTATCTACTATCTTTTAGGATTTTATGCCTAATTTATTTTTTCATTGCAAACACCAAAAGGTATTTTTCCCAAGGAAACGGAAGGTTTAATTTACTTCACTTTCCCTGAGATGTCACACCACTTTGTCTACAGGATTTGCAATTAAATGATACTGTGATGATAATGGTTAATATATTCAGTGTATAGAATAGATTTTAACATTGGGAGGTTTCAGAATGAAAGACTTCTTAATTCAATGACCAATGACATGGGGTGTTTGAACTTAAACCCACCAACCAATCTAGTGAATGTCCCAGTGAATTATACCTGGGGGTGGGCACAAAGTGGAAAAGTGTGGTTCGTGTAAGTTCATGGTTCATGACCAAACCACAAACCAAACTGAGAGATTCATTCACAAACTGAACCACTTTGTGGTTTGTAGCCCCACAAACCCAATTGAAAGGGACTGCAGTCCCTTTAAATGAGGTTTGCAGAAAGTGTGAAAACCAGCTGCTTTTCATGCTTTCTTATGCAGTCCCTTTAAACTTAAAGCTGTTTTTCACACTTCATTGTGCGAAACAGTGAAGCTTCTTTTTGTGGCTTTCACAGGGAACAGAAAACAGGGGTTTAAAGGGACTCAGAGTCCCATTAAACCCTTGCTTTCTACTCCGTCCACAGAACACCACAAACTACTTTAAAAGTCCATGGAAGTTTGTAACAGTAGACCCATCATGAACTTTGGTTCACAAGCCACGAACAGGGCAATATTCATGATGAATTTTGCTTCATAGTTCAGTTTGTGTCCATCCATAATTACACCAGCTGATTAACTGGGATGGGAATGGGATTTCACGTATTTTACGTAATGCTACTCTGTGAATATTTGGTTGTTTACATTTATTACCTTTTCAAATGTGGTAGTGTTTTCTGGTATACTATTCATCTGGTTGACAGTTTCATTGGAGCCTTTGGTTTTACATTAGAATTAGATAATTACAGGACAGTTTGATTATAGTTATAAACAAAACTGGCTAAGCATCATGTTATAAGAAATCTGTTTTAAGGGTAAATTTATGAACCCAGACTTATGAAATCTAAGCTGTGAAAGCAGATACAGGGTTTTTAGAGATGCATACTTTATTCTGACTAGAGCAGCCCTCTAAAAGTGTATTTGATGTTTAATTATTGAGGAGGCGATCCTTAAGCAATCTTCTCAGAAGTAACTCTGATTTTATGGGGGTTACTCTGTGGAAAGGATTCTTAGGATTGCAGCCTTTGACAACTAGCACTGTTGAATAGAACCAGTTTTATATCAGAATTAAAGTATTAGGAGGTCTATTGTTGTGGTGTTGGTGGTTTCATCAACATGCATGGCACACTGCAAACCACCATAATTTTTTAAAAATAGTTCCTTGCTTTTCTGGTGTTTACAATATAACATTTGGGCCTGAAGGCCACATGATATAGCCCAGTTTTGTCAGATATCGGAAGCTAAGCAGGGTTGATACTTGGAAGGGAGTCCACTGCAGAGGAAGTCACTGGCAAACCACCTCTGCTTCTCACTAGCCTTGCAGGCCCCCTGCTGGAGTCACCATAAGTCAACTACAACTTGACATACTTTATATACACATAATATATAACTTTTTTTCCTGGAAATGTTTAGCTTATTCCAGAAATCTCCCCCGTTCTTAGTGTATTTTTTTTTAAAAAAAAACCCTATTGATTTTGCTATAGCTGTTAGCACTCACTGATACTAATTAGGTGTATGATTGGATGTTTTTACGTATTCATTTGATGTTCCACATTGTACTGTCTGTTATGTCTTGCTTGACATTTGGCTTCTTGTTTCTTAAAAACCGTTTTTAGGTGTGCACTTGCATTCTGGATATCTGGAATGACTGCTTGGCTTCCTATCAACAACCAGACCATAGCTGGTCCAGGAAGAGTACAGTCCTTCCACTTTGTTCAACTGCATGTTCATTATAAAAGTTTCACTACATTCTGACTTTCCCCACCCCATGCATTATCAGAATATTTTTAGCATTTAATATGTTCGTATCTGAAGTTTTGATAATCCACACATTTCATTGTTTTTAAAAGCTGTTTGGGGAAGATTTAGTAACAGAAGCTGTAGCACGATGCTGTATTTTTACAAGATATATTTGAGAGTCTTTGCCAGCTCTTAGAAAGGTTTATCATAAATAATAAAAATTACACCATAATTGTCATAATACATTGCAAAGCATTTTTGTCATGCATTATCCCTTTGGCTTTTTATTGTTTATACATAGATGGTATAATTTTGAAAATTCAGTCCCTCATAATTAATGCAAATTAACTAGCTTCATCTGAATTTTATTTTTGCTCCAATGCTTTCCTATTCTAAATTCTGAAAGAAAGGACTTCTACAATGATTTATAAACAGTAATACAGGGCAATTCATTTAGATAGATTTAATTAGTTTGCCAACATGGTTTGCATACCTCAATAGTGTTTCATAAACAGCTACCTTATCCCCAAAGTTTTACCAAAGATTATTAACTCCTGCACACCTTCAAATAGTCAGAACATGAAGTACAATAAGACCTTTTCTACTTACACCAAAGACAATTACATAAAATTAATAAACAACATATTGTGATGTTGTGTAATGGCTGTGGTAACTATGTACACTGAAAATTAGAGCTTTATCCCTCTCTGTACTAAATGTTGTTTTTCCTGTTAATTTCACTTTTAAAATAATATGTTCTTCCACTTGTTTGTTGTCCCAGGAAATGAGAAAATGTAACTGTTAAACAGAGAGCCATGCTAGAAAAAAATGTGCATAAAGATGACATAAACCCACTCCTAACATAAAGTTTATGATCAGCCATATGCATCAAAGATTGGTTGATACATTAGGATAGCTATACGGGAGCTGTTTGCTTATGGCCAGATTTCACACCATTCTGATGAAGTCTCTAAAGAGCAAACACTTGGGGCATCTTACGCATTTCAAAACCTTCTTTTCACTGTGGATGAGCACTAGTTCATGGTATTAATGATACCAGAAAGTGGCAAATTATGATATGAAATTTAAAATCTAGTGAATGAGTATGGAATAGAGCAAGGTCAGTTCCAGGTTTGTATGGGCTCTGGGTGAAACAGTATAATCAGGCTCCCTTTCCCTTTTAGTATTCCCCTTTATCCTCCAACAACACCCCTTTCATTTGGCTCTGCCTATTCTTCTTCAACCACTCCCTTTTCTGTTTCAATTTGCTTACTCTCATAAAGAGAAATCATACTAATTGTACTTCCATAGTTACTTGTAGTACTTTGGATAAGCTCCACTGTGTTGTGAGCGAAAATTCTACCTCATGAGCTTAAAAAGCTAGTAGCATTAATGTTGTGAGTGAGTATACATTTAACTATCACATAAATTAGTTTTTTAGAAGATTACTTACATAACCTTGTAAAAATCTCAGAATAAACTATTTTAAATTATATTTAAGCTATGTTTTAAGACTAATTTAAACATTGTAAAAGAAAACAGAATCAAGTCAAATTTCTCCCACACCTTTCTACTATATTGGTAGACCTGGCCTTAGACCATTGCCTTGTGCTGAGCCTTAGAAAACATACCAGCACTTGGCGGGGGGAATCTTGCAGTCTGCTTTGGGGGGGTTTTAAGTGAAATATGATAACCAACATTATAAGTCAAGCATAACAGAGGAGGACCTATCACTATCAGAACGCTGCCTAACCTAATAAACAGAAAGTTACTTAAATGTTATCAACCTGCCCAAAATAATTATTTATTCAAATATTTATATCCCACTTTTTTCCTGTGACTCAAGGCAGCTTAAAAATCATACTGAAAATCATAATAGGGGTGTGCAAAAGAAACCCATTTTTGTCCAGCTCCACTGTAGCCTATGGGGATCATTGTAGTCAATACGTCCCATAGGCTATAATGGAGAATTGATCTGGGGGTATCTGAGGCTCTGGGGAGCCAGTTTTTAGATAGAAACATCAAATCTGCCGCATAGCTGCTTTTGCCTCTCCTCAACCCCATTCCCAAGTTTCAAAAAGATTGGAACAGGGGTTCCAATTCTATGAGCCCAGAAGTATGTTCCCCCATCCTCCATTGTTTCCAATAGAGAGGGTGGAAATGTCTTGTCAAAAGCTCATGGCCTGTTAAAATGTTGTATGCCAGCACCCCCTAGCACAGCTTAGAGGGAATTGTGTTCAGCTGAATCTGAAAAATACCTTATTAGTATTTTTTGGATATTTTCTCAGCTGAGTACAGATCAGAGTCTATATTCTGCTATCCAAATGCCTGATAAGTGCTGTTAAGGATAATTTAAAGGGGTCAGTCACTTTAAATGCCTTCAGAGTTAACTCTCAGCTTGGAAAAGGCATTTAAAGGGACTGCAAGCTCTTTAAATACCTTCAAAATCAACTCACATATTGCAGAAGGTGTTTAAAGGGACCCTTTAAATGCCTTTTACCCTCAGTTGGAAACCATGGAAAATGGGGGCAACTTCTTTGGGGGCCCATATAATTGGACCCCCTGGTCCAATCTTTTTGAATTTTGGGGATTCTTTTGTGGAGAGGCACCACCGTTATTCTGCAAATTTGCTGCCTCTACCTCAAAAAACAGCCCTCAGATATCCCTGGATCAATTCCCAATTATACACTATGGGGACTGTTGACTATAATGGTACCCATAGTGTTTAATAGAGTCAGAAAACCTTCAAGATTCTGAAAAATTCTGATCTTTTTTTCACACACCCCTAAAAATATTGTTTTGGAGGAATCTCTGCTTCAGGGTCTGTGGGAAAGTTTGTCTATCCTCACCACTGTAAGTGAGAAGGTTAATCCACATTTATCCAAATCCATTTATACTGAAAATGGTTTTTTAAATTTTTTTTATAAAATTTATATCCCACTCCCTTTCTCCTGAATGGGACTTGAGTCAGTTAACAACATATAAAATACATTTGATAAAACAGTACAAAAATACAATAAATAAAATATCAAACCATTAAAGATGTTAATGCAGCTACATAAAAATACAATGTAAACACTCTTAAAGCATGTTTATAATAGTATGTTATTTTTTAAAAAAAATAAACAATATTTTAAAAGATATTAATGTGGAACTATCAGGTAGAAAGAAAGGAGTGGGCAAATTGTCCTTTGGCATCTTGGTCCCTTTGCTTAGCACCCATCACCATAAAGTAATAAAGCTGCCATTCTCCACTTTAGTGTGGTGTGAGGTTTGTAATTACTTCACAGCAGGGGCAGGCAGGGCCTCAACATCTGTCCCATCAGCTCTGGGGTAGGGGCTAGAACATTAGACTAGGAGTGGGGAGACCCAGGTAGAAATCCAAACTCACTGGATTACTTCTGGCTTATCACTATCACTCAACCCAACCTACCTCAAAAGGTAACTGTAAGAATAATATGGGAGGGACCATGTATGACACCCTGAGCTCCTTTTAGGAGTGTCAGGATAAAAATGTAAGAAATAAAACATACAATGGAGCTCCTTCTATTGATTCCAGGCAAGAGTTAGGAAGAAACCACTTATGAATATACCAATGATGTTCATCTCTGGAAGTCAGAGGCAGTGGTTCTTTTATACAGGAATATGTACACTGAATCTGGGATCCCTGTGATATCTTATTTCAACCTTTTAAAAAGCAAATACAATGAAAAATAAAGTAGCCATTAGGAAAGTTTATTAATTAGGATTATTTGTAGCAGGAACTCTTTTGTATATTAGGCAATATACCCCTAACTAGGAATAAGGCCCGTTGTGGAAATAAATACAACGGGCTCTAGAAAGAGGCTCTGGGAGAGTGCCCCGGCTTTGGGCACTCAGTGACAATTTGCTGTGGCAATCTCAGGCCTGTAGCCTGTGTGGGGCCCTGGGGGCCCGGCCCCCCCGTGGGTTTTCTGGGCCCCTCCCCAATCCTCTCCTCCCCCCTCCTCCCCCCTCCTCCCAGCCCTCACCGGGGACTGGCTGAGGCGACCTTCCCCTGCGCTGACTCTTGCGCTCGCTGGTGCCTCTCCTCCTCCCCCCACCCCGCCCCCACGGCTGTCGTGAAGCTCCTCCAGAGAAGGGAAAGAGAGGGACTGAGGAGAGTCCCCCACCTTCCCTCCCTCGAGGAGTCCACCTGGCCGCCCACGGAGGGCGCGCACTCTGCACCGCGCCAGGGCGCTCAAGCCACTGGCGAGCGGTGGCTGAGGACTTCCAGCAGCAGGCGCCTCTGCCTCCTCCTCCCACGAGGAGAGTCTGGTCGGCTCTGGATGGTGTCCATGCCACGGAGGCACCCCGGAGCCTGCCTGCCTACAACTGTGCCCGGCTGTAGCAACCTCGCCCGCTAGGAACCAGCCTTCCCTGCTGCCACCATGCCTGCTGCTGCCGCCGCCAATGGCACCAATTCCATGTGCGCACTCTCAGGCGCGAGCTGGGTGGAGCCCCGCGCGCCAAGCCGGGCACAGGGCAGGCCAGGCCAGCGGCGGCAGCCACAGGTGAAGCTCCTGCGCCGGACGCGAAGGAAAGAAAGTGAGGGGGTGGGGGAGGGGTGACGGGCAGTGTGGTTGGAGAGGAGGGGCTGCTGGACCCTCTACCTTCCTCTGCTCCTCCTCCTCCAGGTCAATCTTCTGGCCTCGGTCCCGGCGTCAGAAGGGGGGTGGGCTGGGCTGGGCCTGGTTGCGGGTGCGCGCCACGGGGGTCTCTGGGAGGGGTCCAGGCTGGGTCCGAAAGTGCTGAGCTCCGCTGCGCCCTGGAATTGGCCAGCCCTGCTGAGCCGTCTCCTGCAGGGCCGCCGGCCGGGCTGCCTGTCCCTCCTGCGTCCCGTCGCTGGGTGTCCGAGGCCGGCGCTGCGGCGAGGCGGGGCAGAGGGTGGCTGCCTGCTTTCTGGCCACTGGAAGACAGCCTGGGGGTGGGTGTCGCGCCTTGGGACTGCCGTCACCTCGTCCGGGCACAGCTCCTTTTCATCCCACACTAAGAGAGGGAGTGAGAGGCTTGACTCCCCTTGGAGGCCTTCCTTACTGTGCATCCCCACTCCCGCCCTCGTCCTGCTCTGGTCAGGTGCTGCAGCGCCTCCAGAGCAAACTAATTTATGCGGCAGCCAAATTGCTCTCTCACAACTTTAATGGCAGTAGCTCACAAAGAAGAAGCTTTGCTCACAAAACTCCACAACTTAGAGGGAACATTGGTGGTGGGCCCCCTGAGAAAAACATGGGCCCCCTGAGAAAAAGGTTGTTAGCTACGGGCCTGGTATAATAACAGAGTCCACCATTTTCTCCAGAGGAACTAATCTTTGCTACCTGAAGAGCAGTAGTAATTTTGAGTGATCTCCAGCCCACCCCCAAGATTGGTAACAGTGGTTCCCCAGGAGGGAGTGGCTGGTTTGGCGGGTAGAGTCTATGGCATTGTACCTGTCTGAGGTCCCACCCCCTCCTCAACACTCACCCTCTCCAGGTTCGACCCCTCAGATCTCCAGGAATTTCCCAACCTGGAGTTGACAACCCTATTTCCCTCACAGCCAACCATCAACCTAACTTTAGTTTTCCATATCCTTCCCCCTCCCTCCTAGAGAGCAGTTGTAATTTTGAGTGATCTCCAGTCCCCACCCGAGATTGGCAACAATGGTTCCCCATCAGGGAATAGCTGGATTGGAGGGTGGAGTCTATGGCATCGTACCTGTCTGAGGTGCCACCCCTCCTCAAACTTCACCCTCTCCAGGCTCCATCCCTCAAATCTCCAGGAATTGCCCACCTGGAGTTGGCAACCTGATCAGGACTGGGCCCAAGGAGTTTTCTCCCAAAGGCCAACATAGGTGTGGAAAGGGCCTTTTACTGACAGAGAAGAAAGTACAGGTGCCAACTTTGATTAGGGAAATACCTGGAGATTTGGGGGGGTGGATCCTGTGGAGGGCAGCATTTGGGGTGTGTGGAAGGACTCAGCAGGGTATAATGCCATAGAGTCTACCCTCCAAAGCAACCATTTTCTCCTGGGGAACTGATCTCTGTCATCTGGAGGTCAATTATAACAGTGGGAGATCTCCAGGTCCCACCTGGAGATTGGCAGCCCTAGGGGAAAGTCAGCCACACAGCAGGGAGTTGAAGAAAATGGTCTGATGGTCGCTGGCCCACCTTGTGAGCCAGCCAGCCATGCTGAAGCTAAGCAGGAGAAAGAGCCTTTTTCCATTTATTCTGACAGGAAAGTGGCCATTGGGGAGGGGGTTATGCTGAAAGTCCTTTGTTTTTTTACTCACAGAACGAAGCTTGGCTGCCTACCGACAGCCACTGAGGGGACAGTCCCTCACAGGAGTCAAGAGAACTGTCTTCCTCAGGAGAGAGAGCTATCTGACATGCAAAATCTGTCTGAAGGGGGAGTGGGTGGGGAAGAGGAACAGACCCAGCACCCGGCCAATGGCACGCGAGTACTCTTGAGTGGCGGCTGATGGGCCCATGGCTGAGGGCATTTTACAGCCAATGAGAGAGCATGGAATCTTGCAAAACCAAAATATAATTATTTATAAGGAGAGATGTAGCCAGTTCTCCAAGAGCTCCAAGAGCTCTTCTTACTGGGGTGTGTCGACTAACATGCAAAGGAGTTCCTGCTACAAAAAGAACCCTGATTAGGAATATCTTTGACTTTATTCAAGATACTATGGTTTGCTTACAGTATAGGCAGCTTATTCTTAATAAGATAGCCCATGCTTAATTCGAAGTTCTGTAAATCTGTAAATTTTGTTGGGGAGTATTAGTGAATATCATAAGCTCAAAAAAGGAGTGAATAAATCTTTGCAATCAGCTATAGTCCAGTGTGTATGTGTAGATAGGCAGACAGACAGATACACACACACACAGACACAGAAGACTTTTAGAAGCTTTAAAAGAACAACCCTTCTGGGAAATGTTTATCATTTCTTTCCACAGGTGCAACATTTATTTGTTCTATTTATACACGTTTATTCTGTTCTCAACAATAATTAAAATGGCTAGTACAAAGAACAGTATGTTTTAAAGCATCATATAAACAATTCAGATGTTGCATTGCCCTACACTGTTCATGCTAAACATGACTAAGTCACAGGTTCATATTCTGACATCACCCATTAGTAAGATTTCAGGTAACAGATCTGGGAAATCCCTCTACTTAAGGAGCTGGAGACAAGAAGCCTTTCAGAGTATGTAGTATTACGTTAGATGAACCAGTAGAAGGACTCTCTTTCTTAATCAGGTCATATCATATTTCTCTAAAAAGAGATTAAATGTGGCTTGTATCAAACCTACTATATCATTTTGTTTTATTTTTTAATGAAATTTTAGTGCCACCTCTTTAGTGAACCTACCTGAGGTGGCTTAGAAAATTAAACATGATGAAACTAAAAATCCAGATTTTTTTAAAAAAAGCCAAAGAACATACAATTGAGTAGCTTAAGTTTTTAGTCTGAAAACTATAATTTATTATAAAATAATGGTGGATTTCATAATGTAAACCCGAAAGTGACATCATGCCCTTCTAGGAATTGGACAAAGCTCTATGGTAAAGCCATAGATTTTGGGGGCAAGTCCTAGAGAGGACTGACATCACTTCTTATAAACCTGGAAGTGATGTCTGTCCTCTTTGGGAACAGCTGAAAACCCTGTGGTGACAACAGAGTTTCAGCCAATTTCTACAGAAATGTAATGTCATGCTATTGGTCAACAGGCACCCCCAGGTCCCTGCCCCATGGTCTCCCACCGGTTGCCAGGTCAAGCCTGGCAAGCCTAATAACTTGCAGCTGTCTCCTAGCTGAACATCCAGTATCTACAGTACTTCCATATAAGTCTACTCATCTACCTTAGAAAATCTATTTTAAAAACTTTATAAGCCAAGCCTCCTAAGAGAGCCAATATGGTGTAATGGTTAAAAGTGTCAGACTGATTTGGAAACCCAGGTTCAAATCTGCATTCATGCCATGAAACCTTGCTGGGTGACCTTGGCCTAGTTACACTCAGCCTAACCTATCTCACCAGGTTGTTGTGAGGATTAAGTGGAGAAGAGAAGAATGATGTAAACCTCTTTGGATCCCTTTTGGTGAGAAAGGCAGGAAATAAATGAATCAAATTAATTAATTAATCAACTAGAATAAGCAGATATTGTTTGTTTAGTTTCAGTTCAAAGCAGAGTTACACTTCCCTGCCCAGCCACTATTCTCCAACTGTCATGTGCCCTCACAGAACTTGAATATCATTGGCTCATTCCACTACTGTAATACTTGGGTCACATTGGCAATATTATGCATTATTATTAGTTTCAAAAATGATCTATGGTCATGTGACAGAACTCTGAATTAATCAATTTCCTGAAAAATAATCCTGCTTCTTCTACATTAAAAACCCTTCTTCCAAGAACACTCAATTACTGTTTTCCTCCATGCTGTAACCTGTTGTCAAAGTAATTCAGAAGCATCATAAAAGTGACATGACAGATCAGCAGGGCAAATACTAGTACAAATTTGTTCTACAGTGTTCTACAAATCAACTACTAACCTCAAAACTGAATTTAATAAAATAATATAGCCATAATTCGAAACCTTGCTGAGATAATATACATGAAGTATTCTTCTTCTTATACTCTTATAATAAGTATTATGATTAAGGAATAAGAGATTAAAAATTCATCATCAAAATAATAGATACCATGCATTCTCCAAGTATTTTTCTTCTTAATTTATAAACCTATTCATTTCAGTTACTCTTGTCGTCAGAGTATGACTAATATTTGTTAGAACATTTGTTGCTGCTATTTGCAGAAGTGATTGGGAGCACATACCTCTTCCCTTTTGGGCAGTGCTCTGGTGCCAAGAGATACTAATAATACCAGTGAAAATAGTATTATTTTATATATTTGCAACATTCACTATTCATTGGTAATTAGCTTGTAATAACTGGGACAGAAGTTTCTGTGATGCTATTGCCATTGATGTACTACAGAATGCCTTGTTAGGTTTAGACATTGCTGGTTGGTTAGAAGATTCAGTTTGATGCTCCTTGACCCAGAAGCAGGAAGTAGACTATAAACACATATGCTAAGACTACATCCTATCTGCACCACCCACCCTACCTAACACCAAATGTGTGCTAATTTAGTGCCTTTAAATCACCAGATTAGCATGGTTGGTTGATTTCCAAAACTCCATTATACACCATTTCAGTAACAATTACATACAAGTGAGATGAGCTAATGGTGATGTGGTCCCACCCCATAGAGACCCCACTATTAGGATGGGTTAGATAGAGTCACATAAAGTTGGTATATATACATATCAACTTTATCTGACTCCATCTAACTCTGTACCATACCACTGTGTCCCACTGGTATGTATATGTGCCAATCTAGTATTACAGTATTAAATACCAATCCAGTATAGGCCATCACTATTGTAATGAGGAGGCTTGCAAAGAAAAAAAAATAAAAAACATTAAAAAAGAATGAGAGACAAAAATCAGAACCCCATCAGACTTTCATCCCAAACAGAACTGGTATATACATGCTCTCATACTGTATACACACATACATACACCCCAAATTATGCAGCAAAATATTTCAAATCCACTCCACTCCATCAGAACAAAAGAAATGTAGACAATCATTAACAGTTTTATAAGAAATTTAAATCTGAGAATACTAAATACATACACAGGACATTAGAAGTATAATCAGACACAAAATCCCACACCACCCTCAGATTCCCTCCCTGAATAACTGCGGCACAATCGATAGTACAGACCCAGATTTTTGCCTTTCTAAACCCACTGATTTCAATGGATTTAGAAGAGTGTAGCTCTGTTTAGGATTAAACTATTAAATACTGGGGCAAGTTACTTTTCCAGCTGTAAAAGTTATCTCAACATAAATCAGACCAGAAAATATATTGTTTCTTAGTAGAGAATTCTTTGTAGGTTATTGTACAGGATTCTGGTACCCCGTCCACGTGTACCAGTTCCCGTCGCTGGCACCATGTACAAGATCGCGACTCTCCGCTCACAGGTCCAGAGAGTCCAGACGCTGCCAGCAAGCACTGGGTCCCTGTTCCTTGCACCCCCCTTCAGGAGTGAGAGAACTAGCCAACCCCTCAGGCTTTGTAAACGCACTGAAACACCAGTGTTCTGCCACCAGGACCTATTGTTACGAACGTTTCCCAACCAGCCCGGAGGGAAGTTCCCCCCCTTCCTGGTTCTTGGAACTGAGCAGCTTATCAGCTCTGAGGTAGAGCAACGAGTGGTTTAACACACGCCAGTAGCTTTCAGACGAGCAGGTAAGGCTCTGGAAATTAGCCTTAGAGTTCAGGTACAATATTGATCCAAACCAGATCAGGTTAATCTATATAAGATCTTTATTCAATACAACACTATAAGGCATAAGAATACTTAGGATACAAAAAACAAACAATCCTGGAGCTTTATAGAGCTCTAACTAAAACATAAAGAAGCTTCATAGTTACCAATCCTTGGTGCAAATAACAGTTCAAGCGGAGTCCCTTCTCCAAGGGATTTTAAAGATGAAATCCATGCTTGCAATGGGCAATCACAGTCAGTGTGCTGCCCCCCTTGAAAAGTTCAGTGTTGCCAGGCTGTAATCCAAACCGAGACTCACCCTTAGAAAGGGGCCCTCTTTCCAAGAGAGTTCTGGGTGCCTTCCGATAGGCCAAAACCAATTCTCCACCTACCTCTGTCATAATTAAGTATGGCCAGTACCCAATTATGCCAGAGCAGACAGGCGTGTCTACTTTGCAACTGCCCACCATGGCTTACATGGGATGGGTCACATAAACTAGGCTTTGAAGTGTGGGACAGAGACTCAATGTCTGCGCTGTCCCTGTGAGGTGTGAAAATGTCCTTTGAAATGTAGAACCAGGCTTGCCATTTGGGCTTGCCATCTGTTCAGGTGTGAAGTTTACAGGGGTCTGTTCCCAGCTCAACCATTTGAGTTTAATCAATGAATCAGATAAATATTTTTCTATACAGTTATATTTATTCATTTCCTTGCACAAGATGAGAGGCAGTGTAACAGAAAGAAATGAAAGAGAGGGCGAGATTCCTTTTGTTGATGGTGTTAAAACTGGTGGGACCCAAGCAAGTGCATGGACATCCTGTTCCACTTATTTCAGAGCTGTCACTGAAAAGAAATAATGAAGTTCAGGGGTGATCGAAACTGGGGTAAAGAGTTATTCTAGTGGGTTAGCAAGAGTTTGGATTCTGAGGAGAGGGTAAGAGATCAAGGGTGGGGTTTTTTTGAGGAGGAATGGAAATGCCATTTTGATCTTTGTGAAATGTATGCTATAGCTTTTATTCAGTATGCTGGATTCTTTTTTCAGACCAAATTAGTGCTGAGAAGTGTTTGGTTCATTTGTTATTGGAAAAGACCATACCAAACTTAGTCAAGCAAGAAAATTACCTCAAAAGCTTACAAGATTTATAATGCTTAGAAAACAAAACAAAAAAAGGCAATTCAAAACCTAATGAGACATTTTAGGCCTCATTTACATCTGTAACCTGACCCATTTCTGCAAAGTGGTAATTTGGTAATTTACATACTAAAAGCTAGGTATTTATTCATCCTTAACCAAAAAGATGATGAGATTACTAATACTATAGCACAATTGATGCTACTTCACACTCCTTATTGTCACTTTTAGAAGATGACTACTACATATTTTTCCTATTAGTCCATTCCATTAAAATGCAGTATTACACCAAACATCTAATGACAGAAATATAAAATCTTTTCCATTTTAGTGGCATACATAGCATTAGATTAATAATGTTTTTTTCTAAGCAAAGAACTATCTGTTCTAACAAGCAAAGGGAAACATATGGTATATGTGTTATTGCCTGAATACTAAAAACATATGACAGCAAATTAATAGGTTGTGTATCAAAATGTTTTGTTTTAAAGTGTAAGAATGATCATTTCACAGTACATAATTTATGCCAGGATTTTGTGGAACAATCTTGTTTTTTAGGGTTATCATGACCCAAATCAGGTACTATAGAAAATACTCCCATTCCTGCTTTAATCTATACGTATCATAAAACAGGACATTTAAATGCAGGAAAAAAATATCTATCACATTCATAAAGAACCTTCCAATAAAGACCAAGATCTTAATTTAGGAATGAATGAATGAATGGAGAACTTTGATATGATAAAGCATTAAATGCAGAGCAAAGAGATAAGACATCTGTAAACACTGTAATGACATTAAAAGTCTGTCATGTTTCTCAACACAGTATATTTAGGCACAACTCCCCAGTTTATGTACATAATATAATCTTACAAAGCAAATAATTATATGCTGGGCTAACCTGATCCAATTAGCCCTGAATGTGACCACTTGTAATTTTTCAAAAACAGTGATTCCAGTACTGTCAATATGAGCTAAAATGTATTTTGTCTACTGCCAAGGAATTGGTTTCTCTTTTCCACAGCTTCATGCTAGGTATTATGATTCTCCTTCCTTTCAAGAGGGTAATCTGAAGACTTAGAAGATGAGGGAGCATGTTATAGGAACCCAAAGATGAGGGGACCATGATATAGGAGAGCAAGTGTGATGTAGTAGTTATGAGTGGCAGCTCTGATCTTGAGAACCGGGTCTGATTTCCCACAACTCCTCCACATGAAGCCTACTTGGTGGGGAAAACCACAGTTTTCTCTGCACTCTGTGAACCCCATCTACCTCACAAGGTGACTGTTGTGGGGAGAGGAAAGGAAGGTGATTGTAAGACACTTTGAGACAGGATAGAGGAAAAGTGGGGTATAAAACCAACTGAGAGATGCCTAGCCCCCTACCCTGATGTGCCATAAAGCATGTTCAGGAAAATGTTGCTCAGCACCAAAGGCATTCCTTTATAAGCCCCATCCCACTATCAAGCCAGTGGTGATCCATTCAGGACACGCCTTCCATCATGCCCGATGGCTCAGGGTGCTCAGTGATTATCCTTCCTTAAATGAGCACCCGGCCTATCCCCACCAAACTAGTTATGGCCTACAGTCAGACACCAGGCCTAATTAATCCTCAGCTTTTCTTTAAAAAAAATTATTACCACCAGCCTGAATATCACAAAGCAGTTGGCAGCAAGCAGCAAAATAATAATTAACCTTCTCCATCTGCCAACCTGTTGTGTAGAATGTGAATTGCTGCTATCTTTTCACATGTAAAGCTTGAGTCTGAATGTGGCTCCTCAGATGTCACATTGCCATTGGCTGGTTTCTGCAAAACCTTTGTAAATACCCAATCACTATGTGAGAATGTATCAGAGAGGGAACGGTCCTGATTGGCCTTTATCCCTGCATTGTTATTGGTTCTTATCTGACAATGGGTGTGGCTTTGACAGCCCGGGAGAGTTTAAAAGAAGGAGCTGTGCTCCACTGTTTAGTGGGTGTTTGTTGGTGTGTTCTGAGTTGGAGTTGCTGTTACCAATAAAGCTGAATCACTTGCTGAAATCACTTCATTGTTAAGTTGTCCATACTTAATACAACCAATCTGGCCTTGAGCTTCATTTGAAGCTGGACTGGGCAAATCAATCCAGTGCTCTAGTGACCATGAATGCCTCTTCCTCCAACCCCAATGAGGCAGCCCTATAACTGTCTGCAGATATTGAAAGCTTTCCATCATTACTATGCTATGTCTATAGACAGTGGGAATGTTTGGTTCTATCACCAAGAATGGCCCCTTTAATTCTCAACAGCTTTCTCCAAGGAGGCATAAATCACATAAATCCTGCAGAAATACTTAAACAACAATTTGGCACCCAACTAGTACTAGAGATCTGTAACTCAGGAATATGTTGTGCATACTGATATTGCTCACATATCCACTTGGCATGCATAAAAGTACAGTTTAAGCCAGATACTGGGAACATCATAAATTGCACAGGTAAGCCCTTTTTAATCGGACCGAGACTTCCTACTTTCATCTGGCCCACACAGCAACTCACTTGTCATTTCATTTTGTCACAGGGTTACCAGATGTCCTCTTTTTAGAGGATATGTCCTCTTTTTGTGTATGTCTGTCCTCTTGGGCTCTTTAAAAAAAACTGATGAAAATGTCCTCTTTTTCAGTTGGAAGATTAGGGATATTCCTAGTTAGTAGCAATTATCACAGCTAAAATAGTAGGAGTATTTAAAATGAGACTTGTCATAGTGATCACTTATTCAAAACAGTCAGTCGGGAAATATGACTTTTTTTTGGCTTTTCAAAATATGGTAACCCTATCTTGTCAGTATGATTTTTGGGGTAGAGGCCTGAAACAGGAAACTATTATATTGCTATAATGTGTAAAGACATAACGCTGCAAAATCAGGGCTAATCCTTCTCACGCAATATTTACTCATCCGGGATTGAGACTGTTGATTGGGTGCATAGGAAATGCATAATTGGAGACATGCTTGTTGCTCTGAAGCTTTTAAACATTAAAATAGAACCATGGGATAAAGTCGTAGAACATTCATAACACACAATATATTTAGATTCTGGCCTTACATTGAAATCAACAGCTAGTTTACTCACTGTGAATTGTTCCCTGTAACAGACTTGAGAAAACATTTGCACAAAAAAGTAGTAGGCTGGGATCTAACTATTCAATGGAGGTTCAACTGGATGTTTATGTGTAGCTACACCTTCATTGAATTGAATGAGAAAATACTTCAGTCAGGAGAGTTACATGTGTACATCAGAGCTCCTGTATCAGATGAAATCACTGGATCAGGATATTGGTTTTTAGGACGTGAAAACTAAACTGAAACCTTTTGTAAATTACATTCCTGGTAGTGTTGCCCATGATGTACATTCAGTGGTGGATGATTCTGTGGTAGAGATGATGGGTGGCAATGGTCTTGTGATGATGTCTGTTCCAGGATCTTTGTTTTCAGAATGTCATCCACTGTTTGCATGCCTCAGCCTTGATTCTGCCCTGAACAGTATGTGATCAGATCTCAGATAATATTTGTTTCACCTGTAGATTTACTTTGTACATACCTTTACCTAGTATGAGCATACAGTAGTCACTGGCTGCCAGACATAAGGACAGTATCTCTGAGGAAAAATGGAAACATTATTTTTGGTATCATTTATTTTAGTTTCAGAGGGTAGCCATGTTGGTCTATAATTTATTGCTCTAGAAACCATTATAATAACACAAGAAATGCCTCAACAAGTATGGAGGGAGTCCAGTAGTACTTTACAGACTAACAATATTTTGGGGGCATAAACTTTCGAGAGTCAATGTTCCCTTTGTCAGATATGGAGGGAGCTTTGACTCTCAAAACCTCAAAATATTGCTGGTGTCTAAGGTTCTACTGGACTCAAATCTAGCAATTTATTTTAGGTTCCTCTTTCCTGGGCTGTTATGCTGTGGAAGTGTACACTTCTAGAGTTACCCCCTCCATTAGCAACAATTTTGAAAAATTAAAAATAAAACTACTAATATTATAATTCCATTGTATAAAGCTATGGTGCCACCTCGTCTGAATATTGTGTACAGCTCTGGTCACCACATCTCAAAGAGGACATTGCAGAACTGGAAAAACTACAGAGGGCAACCAAGATGACTAGGGGGTTGGAGCACCTTTCCTATGAGGGAAGGCTGGAGAGTCTAGGACTTCTTAGTTTAGGGGAAAGAACAGCTAAGGGGAGACATGGCATAGGTTTATAAAATCAGAATACTGGAACTTGGGGGTACCCAATAAAATTGCTTGGAAGTTGATTCAGAGCAGGCAAAAGGACATACTTCTTTACCTAATGAGTAATTAAACTGTGGAATTTACTGCCAAAGGAATTAGTGATGGCCACGAGCATAAATAGCTTTAAAATAAAGTTAAAGGAAAAGTCCATCAATGGCTCCTAACCATACTGACTGAAAGGAGCAAACTTCTTAATACCAGTGCTGGGAAGCAGCAGCAGGGAAGGGTCTTGGATTCTATGCTCTATTTGCCCCCCAGAGCAACTGGTTGGCTGTTGTGTGAACTGAGATGCTGGACTAGATGGACCACTGGTCTGATCTAACAGATCGCCTTATGTTCCTATGTTCATTTTATGTCTTTCTCAATTTTGTTTCATCATGTAGATGAAAAAAGTCCTGATCTCACATGGTCCAATGCTTAGTTTTATGTGTCTCTATTCTTAATCTATGAATGGGCAGTCTCTGTAGGGTTGCCAGGCCCCCAGTCCAGGCAAGGGTTCCCCCCTTTTATGAGCCCCCCCACTTTTGCAGGAAATGCAATTGCAAATTGTTTCGGGGAGGGCAGGGACCTCAGCTGGGTATAATGACATACAGTCCACCCTCCAAAGCAGCAGGTAAAACATGGAGAAAGTTTCTTAAGGCAAGCTGATTACAATCAAACAGAAGTTTCTGTGTCACACTGATAGCTCTGAACAGCCTGATATAGGCCAATGGGAAAGGAAAGAGATTTTATTGACACTTTATTTTTGCATGAATATGTGTTATTCTGTTGCAACAGGAGTTCAATTTCTGGCTTTTGAAGTGGGGGGAAGGATTCCTGAGCTTGGACTTGTCCACTGCCAAAGAAATATAATGCCATAAAGAAATTAAGGTTTCTGGACTATAAAAGAACATAGCTTATATCATTTAATATATAAATTTAATTGTACTTACATTAATTTGTGTTTAAATTATTTAATGTCCATTTTTTGGTTAGATATTTTGTGTTGAGGACTTCCTCTAAAATGCTTCTCGGCTAAGTCTGAAAGAAACTCATACTGTGAAATGTCTTGAGCAGTATGCTTCCTTGGTGTAGCTAATGGTTTTAATCATATGAGAACTGGTCATTTTCATGAAGCCTAGTGACTCCAGGAGAAATCCACAAAGCATTACATTATCAGCATAACATGAAACAGTTTCAGGTAATCAATAAATATATATTCTTTACGTGGCCTACAATGTAAGGAGCATGATTTCTCAAAAGTACACTTAAAAGGACTACTCATGCTGTTTCCATTGATTTTTGTCCCCTTTGTACAAGTCACAGTGTGCATTTTGTGTCCTATTATAAAGACAAATTCTAGACTTACGAAGATGAATGTTGATTGTGGAGGCAAACCCCAAAACAGAAGGCAATATTACTCAAGCTATCAGAAACTGATGATATTCAATTAACAACTAGATATTGGAGTCAATTAACTAGAAATAATACTAATATCACCTGTATTTGGTGGCAGCCATGTACAAGCTATATTGTTCCTGCCCAGTATGGAAAGCTGAAAAGAGAGAATGAAGTTCAATGCAGCTGTAGCAAAGATAACAGACGTTAACCTCCCAGGCTAGAGCTTTATAATTCTCTGCAACAGCTTCATCAAACTTCATTTTCTATAATACAATACAGCACAGGTGAATCCATGATAGCTCAGATATTTTTCAGTCATTTGAGGAAAAAAATACACTGGCCATCATATTCAAGCTGTAGTATTTCATCAGTTTGTCTTGAGCATCCCAAGAGATTTTTCCAGTATTTTACACCACTTAATGTGTTTAAATAAATTTATTATTGACAGAGTTTATGGGCTAAGGTTACAATTCAATGAAAACTTTTTTAATTTGCTGTGAAGGTTCAGCAAACGTATGGCGACCCCTTAGGATTTTTAAGGCAAGCGATGTTCAGAGGTTGTTTGTCACTACCTGCCTCTACATAGCAACCCTAGATCTTATTGGTGGTCTCCCACCCAAGTGCTAACCAGGGTTGGCCCTGCTTATCTTCTGACAAAGCTGGGTTAGCCTGGGCTATGCAGGTCAGGATAATGAGCATTTAGGAGTAAATACCATTGAACTCAGTCGATCTGATGTTTGAGTAAATCTGCATAAGATTAGTTTTGTAAGCCTCAATGCAGGAAGGTGCTTTCTTTTCATGACAAACTGCCCATACCGACAGCTCCTTGCAATAGCCAGTGGATAGTATAGTAGTAGTGTGCTATGGTGGGTGGAATATTATGGAACTCCTGTTATAAAGAAATGGTACCCTACAGTGTGATTTGCATCATGCTGTGTGAGCCGCCTACACTTTTCAGCAGTTGGTTCTGTGTCTGTAATTTATTGCTCTAGAAACCATTATAATAACACAAGAAATGCCTCAGCAAGTGTGGAGGGAAGAACGCATCACAGTCAGACTGTAATGACTATTTAGACTATTTAAACTCACTCAGCTTGTTCTACATTAGAAAAACAAGCCCTGTTAAATTACTTATTTTATACATTTTATTTGGCATTCTGGCTTCATTGTAGTTGAGATTAAACACCTTATTACACATTTGAAGATAGAAGCTTATGAAAATAATTGCTCACAAATTACTGTGTTAAATGTAAGAACAGTTGGGTAGGAATTTGATTTTTACCTTGAAGATCTCTGCTGAGCAGATATGCTAGCTTTGTGAGAAGAAAATGTCTGACTTAAACTGAACAGAAAGTAAATCCCAAGGCCTTTGTGCACTGGGATGTCCATACAGATATCTAATGTAAGGCATTTCAGTTCTATTAATATGAAATGGTACAAGGATGTCTACATATACACCTGTCTTTTTTCCTACTTGAGAGTTAATGAGAGCATTTCCAGATCTGTGTGGAGAATGGAATCCCCAATTGCACCAAAGAACCCTGGGCTAGGATTAGAGTTATAGAGTAGATGAGATTCTGCTAACACATCAATTATGCCCCTAAAAGAGAGGGCAATAATATTTGTTAAAATCTTCCATTCCTTTGCAGAGCACTGCACTATTCACAGAGGACTAAGGACTTTTAGAAATAGTGTGCAAACGAAGTAGTGGTTTGCAGTGGAAACGGGGAATGGATGAAAATCCCCCCCACACACACCATTTAGGCTCCTGCTGCTCCACCAAGCTGCAGGGGGAGCATGGGAAACTACAGGCAGAAGATTGCCGGCCATGCTGGCGATCCTGGCCCCCCTAGCTCCATGGTGTTTTTCGTGGATTGAGCATTGACAGGCAGGAAGGAAAGAGAGGGGACAGATAGATTTAAAAGTCTTCAATTCCACTGTTACTGGTGAGAAACAATGAAAAGGAATTGAAGCTGATATGAAGCAGAATCATAGCCTGTGGTTTGTTCATCCATTAAAGGTATCGTGACAAACTCAATGTCCTCCATTGTATTTGGTCAAAGAGTTTTGTAAGATAAGTTTTCGAAGGCTTTCACGGCCAGAGTTCATTAGTTGCTGTAGATTTTCTGGGTTGTGTGGCCATGGTCTTGGCATTGTAGGACCTGACATTTCACTAGTAGCTGTTACTGGCATCCTCAGAGGTATAACACAGAAAGATGTAGTACTCTCTGTGTCAAGGTAAGCTGAAAAATCGTAGGCAGGTAATTTATATCTACTCTGGAAGGTGGGGTAGGGCTGAGTCATTATCTTGTAGTTCTCCAGGCTATGAATATGCTAATAGAGGAGCTTTCCTGAGGAAGTTCTTTTGTTTATGGATTGTTTCCTGAGGAGGTTTCCTGTTTCTTGAGAAGGTTCTTTTGTGTGTGGAATAGCTATTGAAACTCTAATCTTACCTGTAGTGCTATTGTCAGCTGTAGAGCTGGGGTCATTTGGAGCAGGAGTGCACAGGAGCGGAGCTCCAGCAGTTAGAAGCACAGGAGGCGGCAAGCCCCAACCCAGCTCCCAGCAGGAGTGCAAAGCAGCATGTGTAGCATTCCTCCTGGGCCCAGATAGGCTACTCTGGGACTGGAATGACAGCCCCCAGAGTGGAAAGACAGTCCCTAGGGGTGGAGCCTAAGTGGTGGGTGTTGCCTTCTGACACACTTCCGGTGATGTCAGGGTGTGTGGCATATGCAAATAAATTATGCTAATGAGTTTTACTAATGAGCTCCTGCACCTCTTTTTCTATGAAATGACCCCTGCTGTAGAGCATTTTGAAACCATGCCCTATTTATTTTTAAACTTTCATCTTTCCTGTTGAAATTGTGTTTATGTTTATGAATTTCAGTGGCTTCCCTGTGTAATCTGACATGGTAATTGGAAGTATTGTCCAGTATTTCAGTGTCTTGGAACCAAATGCTGTGTCCTGTTTGGGTTAGGCTATGTTCAGTTACTGCTGATTTTTCAGATTGGCCAAGTCTGTAGTGTCTTTCATGTTCTTATATTCTTTTCTGAATGCTACACTATGTGGTCCCGATGTAAACTTGTCCATAACTACATGGTATGCAGTATACTCCTGCAGAAGTGAGGGGGTCTCTTCCATCTTTTGCCAATAGTAGCATCTGTTGTATTTTTCTGGTGGGTCTGAATACTGTTTGTAGGTTGTGTTTTTTCATAAGTTCTCCCCTCTGATCAGTGATTCCTTTGATATATGGCAAAACACTTTCCCTGTGGGAGACTGTTTTTCCTCAGTTGTTCATTTTACCTTTGGTTTAATCGCTCTTCTGATTTCATTCTTAGTTTTGTAAGATGTTGGAAGTACAGTGAAACACACACACACAATATTTTCTGAGAGAAATGGAATGTGTAATGCACTCCACAGCAGTATCACGTCATTTCACCACTCAAGAAGAAATGGTCTCTCCCCTGGGCTGGGCTGGCTGGCGGAAACCTATGGGACTGGAATTGGGGATGGGATCTACCTTTCAACATACCATAGAAGTAAGGCTGCTTTTAACAAAAACTTTTATTCCTGAATTAATCTAAAGTACACTCTGTTCTTATCAGTGAGTTGTTGCATAAGTGGAGAAATAATGTACAAGTTAATACAGAAAATAACACTTTAAATCTCTATTGTGATATGTCTTCCTGCCTTCATAATATTATCACCCCACTCATGTATAACTCTTATTTAAATTATAACCAGCTTCCTGACCCTCTAGCTATCCTAGTTATTTTACAGCTAGAAAGGTTTTTATATAATTTAAGTGATTTGTGAAATTATTTATTTATTTATTTACTTACTTTTCACATTTCTACCCCACCCTCCCCGCAAGCAGGCTCAGGGCGGCTTACAAGAGGCAAAGCCCACATAAAACATAATAAAAACAATAAAACCATTAGATAACACACATACAGTAAAGTGCTCCATGAAACAGGATGGTCCCCAAATACATCTCATGATGGTAACAATCAGTTCTTTGGGGGTGATCTTGTCCTGTAGTTGGTCTCAGTGCCACGTGATGTTATAAAAGATCTTCCTGGGGCTGTCCCTAGCCCCATAGTTATCCATCCCATTGGTGGTGGTGGCAGTGGCAGCCCCTATGCGAAAGCCTGGCAGAAGAGCTCTGTCTTGCAGGCCCTGCAGAACTGCATAAGGTCCCACAGGGCCCTGATCTCCTCCGGGAGCTCATTCCACCAGGTAGGGACCACCACCGAAAAGGATCTGGCCCTGGTTGCGACGAGCCTTGCCTCCCAGGGGCCTGGAATGACCAGGCGATGTTGTATCGCTGACTGAAGTGCTCTTGGGGGTATATATGGGGAAAGACGGTCCCTCAGGTAAGTCAGCCCCTGGCCATGTAGGGCTTTAAAGGCAAGTACCAGCATTTTGAAACAGATTTGGTATGCTGTTGGCAGCTAGTGCAGTGCTTCCAGCCCAGGCCGGATGTGCTCCCACTTGGGGAGACCCATCATCAACCTGGCTGCCGCATTCTACACCAGCTGCAGCCTCCAAATCTGCGCCAAAGGCAGCCCCATGTAGAGAGTGTTACAGTAGTCTAGCCTCAAGGTGGCCTTCGCAAGGATCACTGTGGCCAGGTCATCACGGTCAAGGAAGGGGACCAACTGCTGAACCAGCCTAAGATTTCTTCATGAGTTTTGATAAAAGCATAATTTATTTCAAAACCGAACTATGATTTCCTCCTCCAGTAATTTGTTCTTCTCTGTAGTACACAAGTGCTGAAGCCAACTCTGCATCTAATTGATAGTTTTCCTATGCTTAGTCTCCTGTATCATTGAAGGTTTCCTTTGTTTTCTGCTGTTTTTCACTATTCTATTTCTGGTGGCTTAGTCAGCTTTTCTCTGTATTTTTCCATCTCTGTTCTTGATCCGGTATAAATCCCAGTCCAAACAGAACTGATGTAATTTCACTGGTAGCATTCTTAAGGTTATGGTTCTCACACATTAGGATTTCCTCGTCTACCAGTTTTCTTTTATGTCCTTGGCATTTGCAGATTCCGTCCTAATGATTGTTCTTTCCTCTTTCAGAAACAAGCTCATTTATAGTCCTAAATGTTCCTCACTGTCAGCTTACCTGTTTGTCTCTTCTACTTCTGTTGTTCTTCATTCCCAGAACTCCTTCCTGTCATATCTTTTCATGCTTCTTACTTGTCACTGTGTTTCCCTAAGCTGCTTCTGAATTTCATTATCTCCTCCACACTTTCTTCCATGAGTGTAGCCACTTCCTTTACTTTGTAGTATGCCCTCTCCTTGAAACAATTCTCCGTTGCAGGGCATACCCGTTATTACTTTGTGGCTAGGCATTCAGCCTTCTGTGCAGATATACTGACCGGCCTCCCAAGAGCTACTATAGACATTCCTCATGGCATTTGTTCACCACTGAGTAACACCCATTGATTCATGCTTCATCACAAACTGCCTGTGAAACTTACCATTTCAGAACAGGTTTGCATAGGGTTAAAAAAACACCAAGTACAACGATTCTCCAGACTACAGAAATTAGAAAGTGGCAGTTCAGAGGGCAAACTCTGTGGTTTACCATAGGTTTTAAATGAACTCCATTCCCAAATTCCCCCTTCAAGGAACTGCCCCCAGATGTCTAGGAATTTTCCAGCCAGCAGTTGACAACCCTAGGTTTGCTCTGTGGACACAGGTGGTTGTTCATCAGGGATCTCTTCAATATGCAGAATAAGTAGCATTGTTATTTGAATATATACCAGAATCTCTAGAAATTGTTCCTTGGTTTTGTATTTAGCCCATTGTGCATTAATCATCTTGTGCCCAAACTATTTATTTTGGTAATAGTTCCACATCCTGCAATTTGTTCATCAGTTAAGACTATTCCAGAATAAATGGTTTCATCCCCTGATGTTTGCAGTATTGCAAAAGGATCTCCAATTCTTAATATAATTTAGACTACCATTCTGCACCAAGTAAACAAAAGTGACTGGCATTATTGTTCATTTTATATAAGGTTCTGGAAATATTGAAAGTTATGTGGAGAGACATCTTATGCAGGCAGAAGATCTGATCTTCTGTATTCTTTACTGGGTTTTGTATAACTTAATAGCAGAAGGGCTCTGGTTTATTAGCCTCTGATGTTTGGTTGCTACTCCTACATTACTAGGATTAATTTCACATCCTCTTGCCTGGGTGTGTGTTGAAATGTCATTACATTTCAAATAGGAATGAAGTCTTGAAAGAGTAGTCTGGAGAATATATCAGGTGTGACCTTGCTTTAAAAAGACTGTTTAAAAAGGGCAAGATCCACAGTGAAGCAGAGTTGAGGCACTAGCCTTGGGATGGGGATTTGGAGGGGCAACAGTGTCTGATGCAACCCATGCTTTGCCTTCTTCTCCTCATTTTGTTGCATGCTCCATCCCCACCCTGGTATCAGAGCAGCTATCTCTTTCCTTCCCAGTGTCTTTAAACATAGTGCAACCATGCATGTCCGATAGGATTCCCCAACTCTAGCAAGAGGAATTTTACCAGAATTCAGGAAACCTTACTAGGCATGCAAGACTTGTCTCACTGTATTTAAAAACACTGGAGGAAATAAAGGGAGAAGGAACATTAAATGATGGGAGTGGAGTGTTCTGGCTCAGTATAATGCGACTTCATGCACTGAGGGGCTCAGTAGTAGAGGACATGCTTACCAATCAGAAAGTCCCTGGTTTCTCTGGTTATAATTCTTTAATTTTGTTTGTTTTGTTCGATTCAATTTGTATCCCACCCTCCTCGCAAACATGCTCAGGGCTGGTTCCATCATAAAATTCACAATACAGCAGTATAACAATTCAACAATTAAAATGTATTTAACAACCTATCTAAAAATAGCAATCAATCAATCAATTGGATCCCCCAGGTAGCATGACTAAACCTTTGCCTACCTGAAATCTAGAAAGTCAGTTTAAACAATTCTGAATTAGATGGAGTGATGGTATGTTTTGGTATAAGACAACTTCTTATGTTAAAATAGGCAAGATGCTTTCTGTTGTATCCCTTTGTATATTTGCAAAACCTTAAACACATAGGCATGATCCAGCTCTCCACAGGAGCAACAGCCATGGAGGAACAGAGCCTTGTAATCCTCTTCCCTATCTCATGTGCACGGGAATGTTGTAAGAGGACAGAGGGTATAGGAGTTCTGGGAGCGCTTCCCATGTCTGCGGCGTTTTCCAGACTGCCTTAAAATTCCATTTTATTTCCACAATGTTACCGGGGGGGGGTTCTTGCCAGTTTGGTGTAGTGGTTAGGAGCATGGACTCTAATTTGGGAGAATGGGGTTTGATTCCCCACTTCTCCACATGCAGCTGCTGGTGTGACCTTGGGTCAGTCATAAGTTCTTTCAGAGCTGTTCTCTCAAGGACAGTTCTCAAGAGAGCTCTCTCAGCCCTACCAGCTGTTTGTTGTGGGGAAGGAAAGGGAAAGGACATTGTAAATCACTCTGAGACTCCTTCAGATAATGAGGGGCAGGATATAAATCCAATCTCCTAGTCCTCTTCCTCCTTCTTTCCAGAAAACTTCATAAAAATCCCAGTGCTGTCCCAGTTCTTCTCCATTCTTTGAGGGCTGCCACCCAAATCTACCCAGAAAGGGAGGGTTTGGGCATTGTTGTTGTTGTTGTTTAATTGGTGTGCCAGTGGTGAAACATTTCAGCACTGGAAGGCACCTGCACTAAAACAAACAGCCTTTCCTATTAGGAGTGCCAACACCAGCAGCCAATCACTGCTCTCTTTATTTCATTCTTACTCCAGAGCAAATTATTACATGTCCCTGGGTGCCATTTTCAAACACATTTTAATATGACTCTTTAGTATTTTTCAGCATGATCAAGTAAATCTGATGGAGTATAAATAGAGCAGAAGGTTTGGAGGTGTAGGATCAGATTAAAAATACAACAAATGCCATGTGAAACAATCCAGTAAGTAATGTAATAAAAAAACAATAACACTCTTCGTATTCATTATATATATATACAAGTGGAGACCCGCAAGAAACTTGCGGGATGGTCATCCCATTCCTCACACCTTTGCTTCCTCCCCTCTACCCTTACCTATCTCACACTCTTTCTCCCTTCTGGGGGTGGAGCCATAGACTCAACCCTCCAAAGCAGCCATTTTATCCAGGGGAACTGATCTCTGTCACCCAGATAACAGTTGTAATTCTGGGTGATCTCCAGCCCTCACCCAGAGGCTGGCAATGGTAGTTCTCATGGAGGAAATGGCTGGTTTGGAGGGTGGAGTCTATGGCATTATACTGGTCTGAAGTTCCTCCCCTCCTCAAACCCCACCATCCCCAGGATCCACCCCTTAAATGTCCAGGAGTTTCCCAATCCAGAGTTGGCAACCCTATTTCCTTCCCACCCAACAGCCAACTTAACCTTTATCTGTCTTCAGCTTTTCATCTCCACCCCCCTCCCCCACAGCTTCTACCAAGGAAAATTATAGTCTTTCTCCACAGTGGGGACCAAAGCAGCTTACATTATTCTCACCTCCTTTTTATCTGCACAACAACCCTGTGAGGTTGGTTAGGCTGAAAGTATGTGACTGGTCCAAAATCACCCAGTCAGCTTCCACCACAATATAGGGATCTGAACCTGGGTCTTGCAGACCTACTCTGAGGCTCTAACTGCTGCATCACTGCTGGCTTTCATAGGGTGGCTGCTGAACAGCAGCAAGCAGCCAGGCCAAGTTGAGTCATGCAAATTAGGTGGTATCAAGTCACCCAGAGGGTGCTGCCTAGGGATGCCAGCCTCCAGGTGGGATCTGGGGATCCCCTGGAATTACTGCTCAGCTCCAGACTACTGAGATAACTTCCCCTGGAGAAAATGGATGCTTTGGAGGGTGGACTCTAGGGCATTGTACCCCACTGAGGTCCCTGTCCTCCCCAGGCTCCATCCCCAAATCTCCAGGAGTTTCCAGACCTGGAGCTGGCAACCCCACTACCCCCATCCCCTGCCAGTGCCCATGGGGGGACCTGGCAACCCTATACTGCTGCCAGGCCTAGGGTTGGCAACCTCCAAGTGGGGCCTGGAGAGTGAACTCCAGAGATCTGTGAACAACAGAGATCTGTCTCCCTGGAGAAAATGGCTGCTTTGGAGGGTGGATTCTGTGGCATGATGCCCAGCTGAGGCCCCTCCCTTCCCCAAATCCTGCCCTGCTTGCATTCCATCCCAAAACCTCTAGGAATCCCCCAGCCTGGCCCCAAGGCTCCCTCCCTCCCCCCTCCCCCCTCCCTCCAAGGCCGAAAGCGGCCTGGAAAGAAAGGGCCCTTCCCCCCACCCTTGACTGACAGAGCCAGTCAGAAGCCTCTCCTCCCCCCCCCAACGTTCTAATCTCTCACCGTTGCTGCCTGGAGTCAGGTCCCTGCAGAGGCCATTTCAAAAGGCTTTTGGGGGGAATTCAACCGTCCCTGAAGGGATTTCCTCACTGTTTGGATTTTTCTACAAACCCAGGAAGTCTACTGACTATGTAGGAAAAGCTGTTGGGGGAGAGTGAGGCCTCTGTTGGAGGGAATAGATATCCGCACAGAAAAAAAAAAGTCTGGAATTAGAATAAGGATATATATACATGCACACACACACTAAATTCAGTAAGTCAGTGAGCATATATAGACACCAACTGGTGTTAATTCTCTCTCTCTCTCTCTCTCTCTCTCTCTCTCTCTCTCTCTCTCTCTCTCTCTCTCTCTCTCTCTCTACACACACACACACACACACACACACACACACACACACACACAGATATGCTCATTATGCCATGGCTATTGATTTACTGAATTTAATCTATATATATTGAATATAAAGAGTGTTATTATTATTAAATTATTTACTGGATTAGTTGCTGTAAATTTTCCGCGTTGTGTGGCCGTGGTCTTGGCACTGTAGGACCTGACATTTTGCCAGTAGCTGTGACTGGCATCCTCAGAGGTATAACACAGAAAGATGGAGTACTCTCTGTGTCAAGGTGAGCAGAAAAAAAATTACTGGATATTTTTACTGTAAAAAAAAATTACTGTAATTTTTTTACTGGATAATATTTACTGGATTGTTTCACTCAGTGTTTGTTATACTTTTGGACTCCTTGTTCACCATGATCCCTTTTGTTATAGGGTCAGATAGGGTTGCCTGGCTAGGTGACTCTGTTTTATTATGCTCTTACTCTGTTTATTTATTCTGCAACTCTAATTTTACTCTGCACGGATTTTGTATTTAGATAATTGTATCTACATGTATATGCCAATAAAGGGGAGATCTGAACATTCTCACTGAAACCCCTGATATTCACAGATCCTCAAAATTCAATAACTGAAAAACCCTCAGAGCCATTTTCATCAGGGAAGGGGGCAGAATATCTTTGGATGCAAAGGGGGAAAGGGAACCCACTCCAAGGAGAAGCGGGAATCAAGATCTTCTTTAAGTGTGATTGTCTCCTTGAGGTTGCTGCAGCGCTTCAGCACATGGGCAAAACAAATGGGGGAAAGCAGAAAAACCACCCTCAAATGTGAATCTGAAGGGACAGACTCGTGGGGAAAGATTGAAGGAAAAAATGTCAGTGTGAAGTGATCGCACCAATAGCACAATCATTGGAACCACTACAATACTGACGAAACCCTGAAAGGCAGCTGCAGTCTGGAAAAGGCCTACATCTTTGCCTGTGTCCATGTTACTTTTGCATTAGGGTATACCCTGTACTTACCAGATAAGGAGGCCTAGATGAGGATTTGAGAGGTGTGACAAACCGGGGCAAATTGCCAGTCTGAACTCAGCCAGGGAAAGACTGTAGTTCTATTATCCAAGGAAAAGTCCTAGGGACAGACAGATCTCCCGCACAACTGGGGAGCCTTGAGTTATACATTGTATGTGATCTGTAACATTACAACTGCCTGCCTATTGTGAAGAAATATCTTATAGGGTTTATTGTTCTTATTATCACTGCCTGACTTTTAAGAAGCCTTCAACAGTGACTGAGTTCAGCCTGGCAATTTGCCCCGGTAGGGACCCGGGCCAGCGACGATTCCGGAGTAAATTGGGCGTTCACACAGACACATCTGCCTGGCGTCCCCCGCCTGTAGCCAACCCGTGCTGTTGCGCTTCACTGCCAGATTAAAAAGATACCTCATAAAACTGGTAGCAAATCCGAAAGCCTGCGTGTGTCACGCGTTTCTCCGCTTTCGGGAAGTCTGCACGTGCAGCTGAAAAGCCGGGAGCAACCCGCGTTGGGCAGAAGGCAGCAGCGATATGATTGGCTGTGCTCCACTCTACTGCCCAATGCGCTGCCGCTCTACTGCCAAAACTCATGTGCACATGCACCCATACACCCACAGCCGAATTAATGGGGAAACGCCGAATACATCGTGCCCCCCAGCGCGGCAGTCTCCCGCCCGGCTCTGCCCCATATCTTCCGGCAGTGGCCCGGGCTGTGTGAATGGGAGAACCTGAAACAGTTTATTCTGTGGCTTTTTTGCCACGACTGGCTACTGGAGCAAACTGCCAGTCTGAACAGCCAGTGTTAATAGTGTTCATATTGGGACTTTTTGGGTTGCCAACTGTTTAGTTCATATCAAACCTTTAAAACCATTTTCCCATATCCCTACCCTTTTATAAAGAATATAAATCTTATTTTATTTAAAACCACACTATCAGTGCCATTCTTTTATATCTGTCAGGAAAGTTTTGGGCTCCTGAGGTAAAAGGTAAGGGGATGACAGAAGTCATATAGGTCCCCTTTCCCAGGGTGAGGAGGATACCTCACACCCCTATCGTCACCTTTCCATGCTTCCTTCTCTCCTTCTCAGCCACCAACCAGCCTCTCTCCCTCAGTCTTCTGCTACATATATTATTTCTTTACTTAATTTATACCCTGCATTTCTCTACAATGGAGACCCAAAGCAGCTGACATCATTCTTCCGCTCTTCATTTTTTCCACACAACAATCCTATGAGGTAGGTTACACTGAGAATATCTGATTGGACCAGAGTCACCCAGTGAGCTTCCATGACAAAGTGATAATTGGAAGCTGGGCCTCCCAAATCATAGTCTGAAATTCTAATCACTACAGTACACTGGGTTTTGTGGAGTGGCTGCTGTTGAACAATAGCAAGCAGAAGTCCTGGGTGAATCAAGTCACATGGTATTAAATCACCCAGTGGTTCCTGACAGACCCGGCCCCAATGAGTCCTCCTTCAAATGCCAAAACAGACCTGGAAGGTGCCCTGCCCCTGCCTTTTACTTACAGAAACCCTGTCTTGAAGGCTGGTGATACTTTGTTATTGCCTATTAATAGTATGCATTTCTTAAAGCTACATGTATTGTTTCTATTACTTTGGGGCAGTTCTAACCTCATCATTTAAAAAAAAGATTTTTGATTTTTCTGCAAGCAAGCCTGGGGGCATTTGTTAAGTTTGTAGAAAGACCTGTTTTGTCTGTTCATGGTTCCAGTCTCTGGATTTAAACAGATTTGGCCAAGGTGAGAATTAGACCGATTGATTCATTTACAAAATGTACACCCCGTCTTTCTGCCTTGACCAGGGCCACCAAGGTGACTAACAGATTACGTACATAATAAAAACACATCTTAAATACCTTTAAAACCAAACAATAATACATAAAGAAAACACTTGACCCAAGCTAAAATACACATGCAGTACAAAAAAACCACACACACACACACACACACATATATATGTATACACACATACATACACATATACATATACATACACACACACACACAATTAAAACATAGGGTAGGCCGTAAGGATCATTGAGGAAACTGGCAGGTAAGAAGATGCTAAAGGTGTAGCTCCTGACCATGACAGTCCTTTAGTCAGATAGGCTGGAGCCGGCTAGCTGACTGACTGGCTGCAGAGCATGGAGGCCTTGGGAACTTCACTGTGCGTGGATGCTCTGTTTCATACCAGTGAGGTTCACTTATCTGACTAGGATATGGATGTTGGGGCTAAAAGAAATAGGGCTACAGTTGTAGGAGAATTGGCAGGAGCTGGTCATCTGAGGCCAGCTCTTCTGGCGGTATCAGCATGGGGCAGGTTCCATTATCAGGAAAGTCAGCCTGCATGCCCATTTTCCTGAGTTGGGGATCCTCATAAGGGATCTTGATATGAGGGTCAAGTAGTATGCCCAGCCCGGGGGCATAGCTAGGGATTACTCTCATGCTCAGTTGACAGGGGAAACCACCTCGGGGTGTCCGCCCTTGTGGGATCCAGGGACCTGTCATCCCAAGGTTACTAGTGGATCATCGACTGGCAGGTGGGTCAGTCAGTGAATTGGAACTGGTACCCCATGTTGAGTCAAAGCAGACTACAGCTGTAACCAATAAAGCTGTGGCCAATTTTATTCCACATTTCTCTGAAACTTTGAGTGTAGGTGTATTATTTCAACTAAAGTGTAAATGGGATTAACATGTGGTCCGATATGGAGGGCCTCTTGCCTTTGGCCTCACCCCTCCCCTGGGCGCTGAGGCCGCAAACAAAAAAAGGGCACAGGCAAGTGTCTCTGGAAAGAGATTTCCACTAGATTACAGTATGGAAAAGAATTAGTGTGGTGCTATGGTGCCAAATAGCCAATGCAGAGGAACAGAAGCAAGCTAGAAGAACCTTCCCTCTGAGTAAAGGCTGAAGAGTCTGGGACTTTTCAGTTTAGAAAAAAGAAGACTAAGCAGGGACTTCAGTTTTATAAAATTATGCATGGGGTGGAGAGAGTTGACAAGGGGAACTTCTTCTCCTTCTCTCAAAATATTAGAACTTGAGGGGATCCAGTGAAGTTGATGAACAGTATGTTCAGGACAGACCAAAGGAAGTACTACTTTACAGAGAGTGATTAAAATGTGGAATTCACTGCCAGAGGTTATAGGGGCAGCCACAGGAATAAACAGGTTTAAAGGGGGATTGGATAGATTCTTGGAGGATAAGTCTATCAGTGACTACTAGCCATGGTGACTGTGGGGAACATCCACATTCAGAGGCACTAAGCCTCTGAATCCCAGAGCCAGGAGGCAACGTCAGGGGAAAGCCCTGACCTCAGGTTGTTGGCTGCCCAGAGGAACTGGTTGGCCACTCTGTGAGACAGGATGCTGGGCTAGATGGACCATCGGTCTGATCCAGCTGGGCTTTTCTTATGTTCCTATGAGATGCCTGACAGAGAACCATAGATGATTATCATGTTCCGAAATGATCGGTGGCAGTCCATTTGGCACTGCTTTATCTGTAACTCCATGTAGAAAAGAATTTGGCTTCTATGCTTGCATACTTGTTTCCATGGTGTCCTTTAACAAAGACTTCCAATCAAGGCAGCTTCCAGTCATACTAACTTGACATATCAAGGTAAAGTCAGAAAATGGTCATTTACAAACAGTTTGTTTATTCTTCTTTATACATTTACAGTTAGCCTTTCTCACAATGCAGCTGTAGAATAGCACACAGTAGTACAGAATTATCAAACACCTAACTTTCATACTAGTCCTTTCTCTCAGTGTGCTTAATATACCTTAAAAATAGAAATAAAATAATCCTTAGCATGGTTAATTTCTCAAGTTATTTATGTATATGGTCACATTTCTAGCTCTCCCTTCCAAAAGCTTTTGAAGAAACTTGAAATACAATGAAAAAGACCAGCAATTAAAATCCCATTACCCCTCTGCCTCCAAATCATGAGTCTAGACCTATACCCATAACAGGAACTTAAAAAAAAATCCTGTATGTTAAAGTTTGCTTTAGAAGGGGGGGGGAAGAGATGTTTGCAGAGCCTGAGACTTTGGTGGTAGTCATTTCCTTACTTTCAAAGTAAATCCATGAACTTTTCCCTTACATCAAAGTATATTTCCAACTGGGCATTAAAATCTATTTAAACCACAGTAGCTCATGCTTGGTGTGGGCACCACCTCCACCGTATCTATCAATTGATATTAACTTCTCCCACTGTGCTTATCTGCTCTGTAAATGCATAATAAAACTGTGAAATATGACACTTGAACATTCAGCTTTTCTTCTGACAGTACTTTCACTCTTTTGGTCTTTATAACTACAAAAATAGTTAAAATGATAAAGCTCAAAAGGGTCATAAAATAATCCTGCCAAAACTTGTACCTTAGGATATCTTCATTTAAAAAGTACCACAGTAGAATAGCAGAAACAACTAACAGGCTTTGGTTGTGGGCAGCTAATGTGTAGGAGTGTGCAGAACCACTGGATACCCTTCGCTATATTTTAATGGAGAGCAAAACAATTTCATTCTTTTCCACTTAAACTCAGGAATGAACTGCGGATGCTGTCCAAGTGCCAAGATGGAAGCTCTCCAGTCCATTCAGGGGAAGGCAATCAAAACAACCTTTGCTGGATCAATTATCTTATGTGTGTGTGTGTGGAGGGGTGTCTAATACAACCAGATGATGTGTTTGATGCATCTACATCTATAGGTCTTTGAGTGAGATCTTCCCTCACTCAATCTGAGGAATATTTTAATACGAAAGGGGTGTGGAAGTCTAGTGCTTTCCCATGCACATCTTTTCCCATTTCTTTTAAGAAGGCAGGAAATGGCAGTGTGGGTGGGCTTTTCTGAGTCCATTCCTCAGGACAGTATAACCTCTAGTATTGAGCTACCCTCATCCCCCACCCAGGTCTCCATATGTGGCTCATAACTGTAGTCTGACCTAGCAGGAACCCCTGCTTTGGACCTCTCAGGGGAAGAAGAAGAGTTGGTCTTATACCCTGCTCTTCACTACCCAAAGGAGTCTCAGAGAGGCTTGCAATCACTTTTCCTTCCTCTCCCCACAACAGCACCCTGTGAAATTGGTGGGGCTGAGAAACTCTGAGGGAACTGTGACTGACTCAAGGTCACCCAGAAGGCTTCATGTGGAGGAGTGGGAAATCAGATCTGGTTCTCCAGATTAGAGTCCTGCCACTCTTAACCATTGCACCAAACTGGCTTCCAGTTCCCTTTTGCTGCATAGCACATGGGATAATGCTCAAGCTAACCTCCTAGCCTGGATTAAGGGGGAAATGCAAAGAGAAATCAGATTTTTCTCTTCCTGCCTATGAAGAAGGCAGCATTTGGAGAGAGCTCTCTAAGTACTTTCTTTGAAGTTCAGCATCTTGTTTTACAGTGATCTCTCCTATTCTGCAAAGCCATTAAGGCAATGTGCTTTGGCTCAGGAGAGCCCAGGGGGAATTGCAACTTTGCAGCATGGCATGGAAACAGCATGGCAAAGGAGCTGGGCAAAGGAGCTGTCAGTGGGATCTTCCATCCTCTGGGCTGCAGGAGGTATGTGCCCAACAGAGCTTCCAGGGCCCTATATTGGGACATTGAGCTCTGCCCAAACTCAATCTCCTCTTCCCCCCCTTCCTCTGCAAGTGAGGAGGTAAGGGATGAGATGGCAGTGACTGCCACAGGAGGCATGCACTTTCTTCCCACCAGAATGTGACCATGCTTTTCTCCCCTGCTCTAGGGTTGAGCAAGGTGGCATTGGAACGGGAGCTGGAGTACTCTGATCCACTCCCCCCATGGAGGCCAGGGGGCTTCCAACAGTGGCTGGAACCTTTTAGAAGGGGCCGTGGACAGAAGGTCTCACAGCAGCTGCAAACACCTGCACTCCCCCTTCCCCCCAAGGAGGCAACCCAGTAATATTAAGTGGCACAAGAATCTACCCAAGATCCTCACCTAGACTGCAAGAAAGCAAGTGTTGATCAGTACAGGTTACTCATGAGTAGACCATTAAGTTACTCATGAGTAGACCATTCACCAAATTTGGATAATTCTCCTGGTCTCTCTGATTGTAACTCTTACCTGTACGAAAATGAGGCAGGTCAGATCAGTGATGAAGGGTCACCACCTCATCCTCCCAAGCCCAGCAAGCCTTTTGCCACCATGATCTTCCTTCATCATTGCCCCTCCCTAAAGTTCCTGAAACCTCCCTGTGGTGGGTCCTCCACATCAGGAGGAAGGAGTTCCTAATTTATAGAGGGTCTGGGATAGGGGTGTCAAACTCATTTGTTACAAGGGCCAGATCTGACTTAAATGGAACTTTGTGGGGCCAGGCCATGCATGTCATAAAATGTAATGCTGGGTAGCAGGGATATAAACTTTATAAAAAATACAAATACAATTAAAGATTTTTTTTACTTAAAATACAAATATGCTTAATATTTTGTTTATTTTAACAGTCTTTGATCACTGCTACATCCCAAACCTTCTCCCACTCCCCCCCAAAAGATGCCTGTCTAAAGTGGAAAGGTAGGAGAATATTGGGATTTGGCAATGCAATTTTAAAAATAAAACATCAAGAAAAAGCACAAGGATCACAGCAGAAACTAAAATATAAAATACTCTGAGCCTAGGAAGATATAAAATGGCTGGGCATTGCAAGCTTCTCCCCTCCCGAAGGTAACAGCATTCCATGCGCCTTGGTGTTTAATCATGCCGGCCACATTACCACGGAAATGTCTTCATGCAGCTCTGACTCTTCAGCTTGGAAACGGAGATTAGCACCGCCCCCTAGAGTCAGATTTGATTAGCTTTCTTGCAGGGGAAACCTTTACCTTTTTAGTGAATTAATATTTATATTTAATATTAATAGAGATTGGAATTTTGATGCCCTCCTTCCAACCAGCTTTCCAGGACAGGTATACACATACATCAGAATGTGGTAAATTTTGAGACTGTAGAATTTAACTTCATTCTGCTGCTACACTATACTGGTAATTCCCAGCAGCTTCCAACCCAGGTCAAATAATCAGTTTGAAAATTGCCCTAGAATACCAGCGGGGCACCTTTAGCTCTTCAGATGAATGTTCTTCTTACTATTTCCTCCTGAATTATTTTATAGGGCCTTTCTGGCTCAAATTCTCCTAATTTTGGAGCCAAAACTGATTCTGAAAAGTATTTGAATCTGATTTTTAATGTCCTGGTTTTAATATATCATTATTAGGCCCTTTGAATCACTTGTTCAGTTAAAAGTGACATGAAATGAATAAATAAATAAATCACCACCAGTATTATGTATGATGGATGAAACTTTTGATTGTATAGCTGTTCTTTAAAGATCTTCCTTAAGTCTAGATAAGATCCCTTTATTTTGACATAACACCTTAGTTGGTCTGATGTACACAAAAGACATCATGACAAAATAATTTCAGGTATTGAACCACGTTAATCAACAGGAGGGAGAAAAACATAGAAAACCAGTCTAGTAATTATTCTAAAAATAAAGACCATTTGCTAAGGCATTTATGTAAATCATGTATCTGCTTCTCATTAAAAGAAATGATTCACCATTTTTACAGATGGATAATCACCTTTACAGGAGGAAAAATGACATAATAAAGTGAGGCTACAGGTCAGTTTCTATCGTTGTCACAATGTTTTCCTATCAACCCAAAAATTAATTTTAGACATTTGCATTTCATTTTACCCTTCCTGGTAAAAGTGAGTAAACATATTTAAAAATTAATGGATATTTTAACACAGGTCATTTAGCTTCTGACTGACAAGAGGCAAAGAGAAATGGAAAGGCCATGAAAAAAACACGATCAATTTAGTTTCAATTCTGAAAGTTAGATGACATCCTTTTTGGGGACAATATTTATGTGGGGAAGGAAAGTGGATTGGTTTCTGCTGAGTTAACAATGCACTGCTATGAATGGTATTATCTAAGTCCAAGACTGGATATGCCAGGTTGTCCATGGGAACAATATTAAGAAAAATATAACGGCTACACACCCATTAAAAGTTTTCTTACCCCACAATCCACAAAGGGACAAAAGTCCCAACCCAATTCCAAGCAAAGTCAGACAAAATACTACATAGAACCAGACTATTCCTGGCATACCTATGGCTTCACTGTAATGAAATAAGCATGTGTGATTTCACAGTGCTACCACTTTAAGTAAAATTGTGCAGCTCAAATCAGAATACATTAGAATGCAACAATTTTTATATTTTTCACAGAATAAGGTGAAGAAGAAGAAGAGAAGAGATTGGATTTATACCCCACCCTTCACTACCCTAAGGTGTCTCAGAGCGGCTTACAAGCTCATTTCCCTCCCCACAACAATAAAAATCCTAAATATAATTTCACTGAGCTTAAGTATTTATATAGCTATGTTTTTTAAGAGAATATAACAAAATTAATATCTATTAAACAATACATTGTGGGTTATGTGCCTTCAAGTCACTTGCTATGATTAATGAACTCAAAAACATTCTATCCTTAACAGCCTTGCTCAGGTCTTGCAAACTGAGGGCCGTGCCTTCCTTTATGGAGGCAATCCATCTCACGCTGGTTCTTCCTCTTTCCCTACTGCCTTCAACTTTGCCTAGCATCATTGTCTTTTCTAGTGAATCTTGTCTTCTCATGATGTGACCGAAGTACAATAGCTTCAGTTTAGTCATTTTAGTTTCTAGTGAGAATTCAGATTTTATTTGATCTCAACCCCAGTCATTTGTCTTTTTAGCAGTCTATGGTATGTGTAAAACTCTCCTCCAAACCACATTTTAAAGGAATCAACTTTCTTTCTGTCAGCTTTTTTCATTGTCCAATTTTCACATCCATGCATAGTAAAGGGAATGTCATAGTATGAATTATCTTGATCTTAGTCGCCAGCAACACATCCTTACACAAGGATCTTTTCTAGTTCCTTCATGGCTGCCCTTCCAAGTCTCAGTCTCCTTCTGATAGTACTAATATATATCAAAATTGCTTTTTGTTTAAAGTAGATGTGCATTGTCTCTTGTTTTCTAAATAATATTGAATTGCCATGGGAAAATAGAGTTCTTAATTTAATAAGAAATCTTCAATGATTCTCTTCAGTATAATTACAGAAACAGCAACATTAATGTATACCTAATGAAAGAGAGGGATGATATTAGTTTTGTATTTATTAGTAGCATAGAAAGCAGGTGCACCCTACCCACACAATTTCCCCTCATTCCTTCTCTATAATACCAGCTTTCTCAGATTTAAGTTTTTTTCCCATTACTTCTTAGGACCTTAACAGTGCAAAACAATAGTTTAAGGTACTTATTTGTAAGTACCTGTAGATCTATCCAGCCCAGCAGTTAAGATATGCTGCTCAAGTCCTGCTTTCACAGATGAGGCAGGTAGTGACTGGAAACAAGGCGTTTTCTGTGGTGGCACCTTGCTTTTGGAACACTTTCCCCCTTGAGGCTCACCTCACACTTACTTTACTTTCTTTTCTGTGCCTGGCCAAAACATCTCTCTTCACCTAGGCTTTTAGGGATTTCACCTTACCAGGTTTTTTAATGGGCTATATCTGTTTTATGGATAGTATTTATACTGTTTTTATTGGGATATTTGGTTAATATAGCAGAGTTTGCACAGTCATTGAAGTGTGATACTGAGTGCAGTAAATAAATCTCCCAAGAAATATATTGCAAAAAGGTAAACTTACATTTATTCACATACATCAAGTAGATTGCAGTCAAAAGAAGAGAAAATAGCCTGATCTGACAAGCACTCTTTGACTGGCGTCATGTGTGTGGCAGTATGAGGGCATTGTATCTACAGGAAAGGCCTGCAGAAACATGTGTCTCCATGGAAGGCCACATGGTGAGAGAGTAAGAGGACATAGAGGGAGGAGGAGGTCAGGTGGCAGCTCCTAGGTTAAAACAAAGAGTGGCATCTTATTCAAGGAGATAACACCTGTACATACTTAGAGTGATGTAGCACACCTCAATGTCCAGGCATGCTGTGTTGCCAACTCTAGCACTCCCTCTCAACTATGTATGCTGTTGAGGTTCACAATGTTCAGTTTGTCCCACAGGCTTTAGTATGTTTCTGTTTTCTGTGTCTCCTGTAAAGACAGGGTTTAGCTTTAACTTGTCTGAAACCCTGACTGAGTACCATCTTCATCAGCTAATCCAACAATGCTTTTGCAGCTTGCTTAAGCCCATAAAGCCCCTTTTCCTTTTCTTTCTGTGTCTGTATACTTGATCTCTATTGGCTAGGCTCACTTTTCATGAATCATTAATGTCCAGTTCATCAAACAAATTAATATCTGATGTCATGTGTATGGAAGCACCAGGATCAACTAGCCAAGGTTTGTGATTTTCATTTGTTTGTGTTAAATGAGATATAAAATAATTAAATTGCTTTCTTTGGGAGAAATCCTTCTGTCTCTGTGTTTGAGTGTGAAATTGTTTGCTGGTGCTGTCATTTGCATTTCCATTAAGCAAGCACTCCTTCTGGATATGACCTGCCTTGTTACAATTGAAGCAGTGAGAGACATTTCTTTTGTCTTGGGGCTGGGCTTTTTGTGGTCAATTGACTTAGTTCCTGCCCCCCTTGACCTGGCCTCTCAGACCATGTAACTTGGGTCATTCTTACTTTTGTGCTGCTCATAATAGCCCTTTTGTTTATCAGCCCCAGAACATCCTCCAATTTCCCATTCTGTGTTGAAATAAATGCAGAATAAGATTCAGGTAGGGGACGTAGAAACAGTCAGATCTGTAAATCCTCATCTACCACTTTACCAGCAGTTGTAAGCTTATCAATTAGATTTAGTAATGTTTCCATAATGGTCTCTATGTTTTCACTTCCTTGTAGCCTAACTGAGAAAAGTTCTCTAAACAACAAAATCTTGCTAGCCTTGCCTTGCTCCCCAAACACCTTTCTTAAGGCTTTAATCATCCCTTTTGCAGTTTCTTGTCCTTTTATGTACACCAACTGGGAATTAGCCATTGTACTAATAATTAAATTTTGTGCTTTACCATCTGCATTCTCCCATCTTGTGATCTCATTTTTAGACCCCGAAAGTCATGGAGCAGTTAATGAAAAATTAGCTTTTGCCTAATTCAGCTGATGCTAATTTCTAAAAAGCCACACATTGAAATGATCTCTGCTAAGTTTCTCTAGGATTGTGTGCTGTTGGACCATAGTTTAGCAATTCAAAAGGAAGGGAGAGAGAAAGAAGTTTCTTTTTGCACTCAGAGCTCAGGACCAGCTGTTAAGCAAATTTCCAGTGACTTTTGATCTTGCCAACAGACAAGCTTAATTAAGCATGGGGGGGAGAATAAGAAAAATTCCTGTTTAACCTTTAAAATTCACTCTAGACCCATAAACGTTTTGGTATATTTGGGTAATATAGCAGCATTTGCCCAGTCATCAAAGCATGATACTAAGTGCAGTAAATAAATCTCCCAAGAAGTATATTGTGAAAAGGTAAAGTTATATTTATTCAAGTAGATCTAGTTCACATTCAAGTTGCAATCAAAAGAGGAGAAAGAAGCTTAATTTAAAGAGTACTTTCCCTTTCACAAATGGCCAGCCTGTCCGGATTCATGAAGGCATTGTATCTACAGGGAAGACCTATAGAGACACGTGTCTCCATGAAAGGACACATGGAGAGAGAGTGAGAGGACAAAGAGAGAGAGGAGGAGTCAGAGGACAGCTCCCAGGTTAAGACAAAGACAGTCATCCCACCAGTACACATTTGGAGTGACGTAGCACCTGCAATGTTCAGGCATTTGAGTAACTCACTCCAACAGTTTTATGTCCAGCAGCTTTTTAATGGCTTGTTTTTATGTTATTATGATGTTTTAATTGTAAGCTGCCTCTAGCAGGACTCTAAAAAGGTGGCATAGAAATATCCTATATAAATAAGTAAAATAAAATATACTGTTCTGTCAAGTATAACAGGAACCATTCTGCCTCTTTCCCTAAACAGACCCTCTCCCCTACCTGTCCCCATTTCAGACCTAGAGTGTGACCAGGTTTTGTTGGAGCAAAATGAAAGATTCACCTAAAAATGTTCTTCTGTAAGAGAAAGCACATACACATTCAGCAAATAAAACTTTCAGAATAAGAAGCTTAGCCTACTTCCCTGTCAGTCTTCAAAGATAGTGCCACCTGCTCTTATCTGAATAGCCACTGTCACTGAGTTCCAAATCGCTTTTTGTGCCTTGCCAGAGAGCATGGTAGATGTTTTTGTGTCTCCCTTTATCTCAGAGTGTGCAGAGTATTCATTTGAAGTGCTGTGTATGATAAAGCAGTTACAAATGGATTATCATATGATACACTTTCTTCATGTGATAATGTAATTTAAAGGGGGGGCAGAACACTGAGTATTTTGTTGCCCCCCCCCAAAACAGGGTATTAATTGACAAATGAAAGTTTTAAAAGCTGGGGAAATTTTGTTCTTTCTTTTGTGACACCAAAGAGCTGTCTTTGGAATAATTTTGCCACTGTGGCACATTTGAGATGTGAGAAACATTAACAATGAGGAGGGCTTTAGGTGAAGATCACTCTGCATCGTGGATGGCATTATCTGCTGATTTAGCTGGGCTGGAAACTGCTGAAAAAATAATCCTTTTTGTGCCCTTGTCAGAGGCTTGGGCCTGAAGTAATAGAAAATCAGCTTTACCTGAGTCAGATAATCATTACAAAATAAATTTTGTTCTTCACTCACTCATAGAAGTAATAGGGGGAAAATGTGTGATAGAGATGATGAATATTATTTTAAGTTAAAGCTTACTCGGATGTATAAAATGCTAAGTGCTGCTAATAATTAAGCTACTCTGTGCATCTGTAAATTATCTGCCTTGATTGAAAAGGAGACGATTACTTAAAACAGCTCCTCTTCTTTCACTCCCCCCCAACCCCATCATCTTGCTGTTTCTCTTTCTCTTTAGCATTCACAAGGGGCATTCAGTTAATCATACTAAGGTCTCTCCCTTAGTACTATAGTAGCTGATTACCCAGCAGGAGGTGCAGTTCCAACAGGGTAAGTCAGAATGGTATTGCCTGCTCCCTGGAGAGGGACATCCTGTAAAAACACCAAGGTTGAGAACTGTCATATTCACAGCAGTAGGTGCATTTTCCTCAGAAATTAATGGAGCAAGCTGGGCAAAAAAAAATGTTTTTAAACTATATCTTCCCTAGAGTAAGATGCAAATTCAAAGCCCTTTTGAAGCACTGGAATGAAAGTTGAAGATAAGACTTTTTAGGGTTGGTGTGGTGTGGTTGGTGGGTGTTTTTTTTTAACATTGATAATACAGGCAACTCCTGCACTACAAATATTAAATTGAAATGAAAGATAAGTGGGACAGATGTTGTTCATGCTGGCTCAGAAATACAATCACAACTCTTTTTCAGAGCTAGGATTGATGCACTCATGAAATTTTACAGGCGTAAAACAGGAATTTGATAAAATAAAACCTGTCACTACTATTAAAATATGGGCAAGACATGAGGTTTCAGAAGTGCTCTCCAGGGGTGCCATGCTTCTGGGGAATCAAAACTCTCTTTGTGAGGTATCCAAAATGTAGCCACAGATAATTCTGAAGATATAAACACTCCTGTAAATTGTGATCATGTTGAGTATCAGCCTGGTAAATCTCTTTTCCTCCACAACTAATTCAAACTATGATGCCTATTGGTTGGACTTCTACAGAAAACACATCCATAGGTTCCACATTCTGAGTTTCATAGACTAAGCTCAGTTTTCATTGGAAATTGTGCTCTATAATGCTTGGGAATCAGAGGATTCATAGATTTTAAGGTCACAAGGGTCCACTGAGATTAAGTAGTGTGACCTACATTTCAAAGGCCAACTTAATCTCTTACCATGATTACTTTCTCAAACCTAGTCCATTCTGCTTGGGTAAGGTACGCCTTTTAAAAGTAGTACTTAATCTTTGTGGAAAACCCAGCATCTTTGTTTGCATTTTGATCTGATCATTAATCACCCTCATTTCTTTGAAAGTATGTGTTACTCCTAATTTGAATTGTCCATCTTTTTCCTTCTGGCTGTCATTCTTTGTTTTGACCATTTATTCTAAATTTGAAGAAAAACACAACAAAAACTTTTAAGAAATCTTTGTGTGTGTGTGTGTGTTCTTTCAATTTTATGTTTAATTACAAAATGTCTGGATCCTATGTTTTCCATTAGCAGAAGGCACTTCCACCAACAGAAAAGAAGGGACAATTTCCTCTGTCTTGGAGATCTCAATTTCTCCTCCACCCACACTCTTCAGAGGATCAGTAGATCCCCTTCTTAGGTAGTAAAGCAATCAAAATGTTTGCAATTTGTGTCAAAAATAGTTTGCAAACCAAGCTTCAGTCTATTCTCTGAAATCAGCACTGTTGGAGGGTATCTTGATTGCATAGTGACTATTGAAGCCATAGAGTATTTTTTTCCCCCCGAAGAGGTGATGTGTATGTATATTTCTGCCCATTGAGTACAACATTTCATGCATTTGATGATATTGTCTCTGGTTTGAGAGAGTTTATTTCACAGTATGCTTATTGCACTGCCCCAGATGATAGGATCACAATTAGGAAAAATTGGGGCTGTTATTTTTGTCACACCCCTCCCTCCTAAAGGGAACAGGAGCTGGGAGGGAGGAAAAGAGAGAAGGCCAGCACTGGACTTACCATGCCAGCTTTGTCCCCACTGAAGTCCCCACCAGCACTGCTGGCAGCAGAGCCTACCCCATCATCAGAAAATGGGAGTGCGTGGGCTAGTGGGCTCCTGGACTCCTGTGAGTCTCAGCTGTCATATTGGATGTTTCATTCCTGGCCACTGAGGGGGAACTTATTTTTTTATTGGCAATTCAATAGTGTTATATTGATACAACAGTGTGTCCCAGTTCCAGGGACCCGGGACATAGCACACACCCCCAGGGCCCCCCCAGACAGCTGACTTACCTGGACAGACAGTGGCGGCAACAGAGCTGAGGATGGGAGTGCAATGAGGGAGCAACGCAGCACCAGCCACCATCGCCACCGGTGGGACGTGACCTCCCGGCCACGCCTGCCCGCAGCGCAGGGAGCCCTGGGGAGCCGCAAGCCGGCGACTCAAGGGCAACCAAGCAGAGGCTGGTGACAGGCACATGGGCCCAGGACACCCCATATGCCAGCAGCAGTGGTGTGGCCCCAGGCCAACAGAGCCACCACCGGCCCAGCTCTGGCCCCACCCTGGATGTTAGGTCAGCATCCGAGCTTATCACAGGGGGCATTGTTGAGAGGATGGGGGAAGAGGCAGGAACAGAGGGCGGTGCTGGGGATAAAGGAGGGAGAAGGCAAAGGGGCCAGGGAGGAAGGAATATGCTCAGAAAAGATCCAGTGGGGCAGAGAGAAAGAGAGTCCATGGGGACGCTGAGCTGAAGGGAACTGACGCATGCAGGCAGAGAGACTCGCGGGGTGCCTCCCTCCCTCCTTTTAGTGAGTTCCGGCTCCCAGGACTGACCGACCCACCTCACTAGGATTCACCATGGCCACGGGAGGTGCAGCACCCAGGGTGCAGGACAGGCTTGACACAGTAGTAATTTGTGTACCAGGTTTTCTGAATTCCAACTTTTATTTTTAAGATGTCTCTAGCTCTTTCTGTTGCAGAGATATAAAGGAAAAGGCATATCTTCACAACTGAAACAACTTGAGCATTTTTTTAAAAAAATGAAAGCTAGTTATTCAGAGAACCTGATACACATATTGCTATACTGTTATAGTGATATAATGCTATTAAGCTGCCAGTTTTTGTTGGGTTTTTTTGAAAAATCCCCCAAGGCAGGTGAAGAAATATCCTTGCAGGTATCTATAAGCCTGCCCACCTTTCCACTATTTTCCAAATGAGGCAGTAGAGGGACAACACTGGCATGGTAAATCTAGGGCCGGTTCAATCTTTTCACTTTTAAAATTTAAATGGACCATGGGTGGAGGCCTGGTTTACTTGAGCATCAGCTGTTACATGAGCATCTCTCTTGACAACTACAGCTGTTCCCTGGGGTGAATTCCTCAATTTCCCTCCCCATTCATGTGGTTCCCACCACCCCTAACACTCTCCTGAAATTCTGCAAGATAATTTTTTGTTACTCCTGGAATTTGTGCCCTTTCACGTGTCCCCAAGCCAACCTAAAGCAGCTAATTTCAGGTATATAATTTCAGCTCCTGAATACTGTACCTGTGGTGAACTGTTTTCTTCAGATGAATAACCTTTAGCTGTTTGTAAAAAAGAAATAGATTTTGCTCTTTTCAGGTCTAACGGTTATTCATTTGAGAAGAACCACTTATTCAGAAAACCAGACTTGAAGTGAAAAGAGCCATTATCTTAGGTTGTTAGATGTTAACACACAAGTGTCTATGTAAGTAATACACTTATGGTGGATGCCTACCTCTGCTGTTGCCCTATTTCCTTCCTAATATGCACTGTCTTTACATGGAAATAAGCTGGGCAGGGTGTTTTGAATGTGAAATGTAGTGGTAGGCATATGTACACAAGCTGCAGGATGTCTTGGCTTTTTGAAAACTGGGTTTCATATGTCCTTTAAGTCAAGAGCATGATTAATAAAGATTAAGCTCTCTTAACCATATTTACATAATGTAGAAAAATATGGTTCATGATACATTAACATATAAGAAATCTTTTTTGTTATTATTCCAGTGGGAGCATATTTTATCTGCATATAAGGAACATGAAAAGGAGTGAAAAATAACACCTTTACATTTCATATACACTGAAAACAGTTGTGTATTGTATGTCTACGGCTTGTTAAAAGCAAAGAAATACACCTAATAATATGTGTGGAATGAATTATTAATTTTTTGTTGCTATGTGCAAGCAGTCTATAAAACTTAAGTTATAGCCTTTATAATCAAAAAGAAGGTCTTCATTGTTCCATAATAGGAAGACTTATTAGTGAATACATGGAATGTGAAAGGTGGATTATTAATGTGATTTTTCTTCTAAATTGAACATTATGCAATTATACAAATCTGTTGGCTCTAAAATTCACCACAATCTGCCTGTGTGACCTTGTACTGATTGTCTTTTATCAAAAAGATTTTCTTAAGATGTGTTTTGTCTTGGCTCAACACCAAGTTGAGGGACCAACACAGTTCCTCAACTGCACACAACCAAAATATCCATGTGTACACTCTCTTCCTGTGATCAGGAATGCTTTTTTCCAAATTTTTGCCAATTACAAAGTAGCTGCCTTGGGCAGGACTTTGAAGAAATGGCTTAGAAATATTCTAAATGAATTAACTTCCCCCATAGATAGGCATTGTGTTCACGAGCCAGCAATCATGCGGAGGTAGGGCCAGGGCTATTTTTGGGCAGGAATGCACAGGAATGGAGTTCCAGCTGGCTCCTGAGTTGGCCAAACCCAGCAGGAACTCATTAGGATTGGCTATACCAATCCACACCCAACAGCAGAAACTCATTAGGATTGGCTATATTAGGGCCACATGGCCTAACATGCAAATGAGTTCCTGCTACAAAAAAAGCCCTGGGTTTTGACAACAAACAAGGTAAACAGGATATGAAGCAAAGGGTGGGTGTGGCCTAATATGCTGATGAGTTTCTGCTGATGGGTGTGGCCTATTATGCTAATGAGTTCCTGGTGGGTTTTTTCTACAAAAATAGCCCTGGGTAGGGACAACATGCTCAAACCCACTCTCCCTCTCCATGCATCCAGTCAACATGCAGATGGGTTTGGTGTACAGGCTTGTGGAATCTCACACACAGGGATTACCCCAGTTTGGATGCTGTTAGGAAATAGCTTCACCCCTCACTTCCTCAAAGCATCATGGTGCTTTTGTGCATCTTCCAGATTTTCCCCACATTTCTTTCAATCTTTCCTAAAACTTCTATGCTGTGATTTTTGGGAAAGGCTCCAGCAAAGCCAGTGGCACCCACATGGACAGGAAGGCTGGATATTCCTAGTCTTACCTTCATACATTGCATTTTCCCTGCTTCTTTCCTCTACAGTGGCCATTCTCCCTACCACCAGAAAGCTTTTTGTTTTGTTTTTTTCTGAAGCCAGCAGCTGACATATCATTATAGCATTGGAACGTTAGATCAATCTATCAGGTTGTTTGAATTCCCAGCTTTAATTTTAAAAGGTCTCTAATCCCTTTTGGGGAGCTGCGGTGGCTCAAGTGGTTAAGACGCTGAACTGCAGGCTGTGGAAGGTCAGTAGTTCAGCAGTTCGAGACCCGGGTGCCGCATGACAGGGTGAGCTCCTGTCTCTAGTTCCAGCTCCTGCCAACCTAGCAGTTTGAAAGCAAGAAATTGCAAGTAGATAAATAGGTACCACTTTGGTGGGAAGGTAACAGCGTTCCGTGCACCTTGGTGTTTAGTCATGCCGGCCACATGACCACGGAAACGTCTTCGGACAGCGCTGGCTCTTCGGCTTTGAAACGGAGATGAGCACCGCAACCCTAGAGTCGGATTCGACTGGCTTTCGAGCAAGGGAACCTTTACTAATCCCTTTTGTTGTAGAGATCTGCCTTTCCTCTTAGCCTCCACAATGAAAGGGTATAGAGACTTAGTTATTTTTTAAAAATTGTTGTTGTTCAGTTCCTAGTCTTCCTAGTCTTACCTTCATACATTGCATATTCCCTGCTGCTTTCCTCTACAGTGGCTATTCTCCCCACCACCAGAAAGCTTTTTGTTTTGTTTTTTTCTGAAACCAGCAGCTGACATATCATTATAGCATTGGAACATTAGATCAATCTATCAGGTTGTTTGAATTCCCAGCTTTAATTTTAAAAGATCTCTAATTCCTTTTGTTGTAGAGATCTGCCTTTCCTCTTAGCCTCCACAATGAAAGGGTATAGAGACTTAGTTAATTTTTAAAATTGTTGTTCAGTTGAGTCCAACTCTTCGCGACCCCATGGACAACATCACACCAGGCCCTCCTGTCTTCCGTCATCCTCTGGAGTTTGCTTAATTTCATGTTCATTGCATCAATAGTACTATCTAATCTCATCCTTTGCTGTCCCCTTCTTCTTTGACCTTCAGTCTTTCCCAGCATCAGGGGCTTCTCCAGTCTTCTCATTTGGTGGCCAAAATATTTCAGCTTCAACTTCAGTATCTGGCCTTCTAGGGAACAGCCAAAGTTGATTTCTTTTATGATTGACTGATTTGATCTCCTTGCAGTCCAAGGGACTCTCAAGAATCTTCTCCGGCACCATAATTCAAAAGCATCTATTCTTCGGCGCTCGGCCTTCCTTATAGTTCAACTCTCAAAGCCATACATTACTACTGGGAATACCATTGCTTTGACCATACAGATTTTTGTTGGCAGGGTAATGTCTCTACTTTTTATTATGCTATCTAGGTTTGCCATAGTTTTCCTCCCAAGGAACAGCCATCTTTTAATTTCATGGCTGCAGTCACCGTCTACAGAGATCTTGGATCCCAGGAACTTGAAGTCTGTCACTGATTTCATGACTCACCTTTTATTTGCCAAGGATGGGTCTGGGTGCCATGATCTTAGGGTTTTTTTATATATTGATATTGAGTTTCAAGCCAACTTTTGCGCTCTCCTCTTTCATTCTTAACAAGAGACTCTTTAGGTCCTCTTCACTTTCTGCCATTAGAGTGGTATCGTCTGCATATCTGAGGTTTTTGATGGTTTTCTGGCAATCTTAATTCCGGTTTGTGATTCATCCAGGCCGGCATTTTGCATGATGTACTCTGCATATAAATTATATAAGCAGGGTGACAATATACATCCTTTTTGTACTCAATTCTAAACCAATCAGTTGTTCCATATCCAGTTCTAACTGTCGCTTCTTGAGTTATACAGGTTTCTCAGGAGACATGTGAGATGGTCTGGTACACCCATCTCTTTAAGGACTTGCCACAGTTTGTTGTGGTCCACACAATCAAAGGCCTTAGCATAGTCAATGAAGCAGAAGGTACTTCCTTGCTTTCTCCATAGTCCAGCAAATATTGGCAATTTGATTTCTCATTCTTCTACCTCTTCGAAACCCAACTTGTACTTCTGGCAGTTCTCTATTCACATACTTCTGAGCTTGTAAGATCTTGAGCATGACCTTTCTATCATGTGAAATGAGTGCAATTGTGCAATACCTTGAACATTCCTTGGTGTTGCCCTTCTTTGGGATTGGAATGTAAACTGACCTTTTCCAATCCTCTGGCCACTGTTGTATTTTCCAAATTTCCTGGCCTGAATTTTGCAATAAGTAGCTCATGATCTGAGCCACAGTCAGCTCCAGGTCTTGTATAGAGTTTCTCCATCTTTGACTGCAAATGATATAATCAATCTGATCTCAGCTCCCAGTGACCCGGCAACGCTGCTGGTCACCAGGGGCTGCTTTGCCACCCTGAGGAAGCCGGGCAGCAACAGAGTCATGATGCCTGGTGTTGTGATGTGGGCGGGGGGCAGAGCCAGCTAGAACAAAGGGCCAGGCTTCGCTCCTGCCCGTTGTCAGTGCTCTGAAGTGCTCGCCCACCCTCCCACCCTGTTCTTAGTGTAGGCTATGGCTGGTTGCCTATTGGGGCCAGGTAGGAATTTTTCACTTTTACTCAGTATTGGCTGAATAAGTAGTAGTGTTTTCGCCTACCTTGAACTGAGAGCAGTGGATTTGATAGTTAGTTGTGGTGGTCGACACCTAAATAGGTTGGTCACTTGGCAGGTTTGTGCGAGCAAGAAACTGGAACCGGTGAGCACCTTATGGCATTTTCCCCATTAGGAAACAGGGGGTCATCAGGAACTGCCTTCGGATTTCTAAGGTCCAGGGTGGGGAACGGTGATCACCTCCTCTAGGAACCTCTTAGGGTATGCTCCTCCCTGCAAGTTGGAAGGCTTCAGGAGTAGGTGCTCCTAGGTGGTGACCAGTTTGCTGGGCTGCTGGTCATGAGCCAGACCGATGGCTCAAGACCAGAGCTGGGTGACCCGCCCGAGAAAAGGGCAAAGAGGTTGATCAGGTGAGTGACACCTGCCTTACCTGTTCCATACTCGCTTAGCTGGTCCCTTGCCGCAATGTTATGTTAAATAGTTAATAAAGTGGCCCTTTTTTACTTCCAACCTGTTGTCTGTCTCGTTATTCCAACTGGGGGGGGCAATTTGGTGTTGCCTATCTGACGATGTCCATGCATGCCTCTTAGGTTGTTGGAAGAGGGTGTTTGCTATGACAGTGTGCTCTCTTGACTAAACTCTGTTAGCCTTTGCCCAGTTTCATTTTGTTCTCTAAGGCTAAACTTGTCCATTATTCCGGTTACTTTTTGACTTCCTACTTTAGCATTCCAGTCCCCTATGATGCTAAGGGCATTCTTTTTTTTTGGTGTTAGTTCTAGGAGGTGTTGTAGGTCTTCATAGAACCGGTCCACTTCAGCCTCTTCTGCATCAGTGGTTGGGGCATAGACTTGGATTACTGTGATGTTGAATGGTTTGCCTTGGACTGAGATGATTCTGTCATTTTTGAAATTGTACCCATTACTGCCTTTCTCACTCTCTTGTTGACCATAAAGGCCACACCATTTTTTTCCATGGCATTCTTGGCCACAGTAGTAGATATAATGGTCTTCTGAGTTAAATTTGCCCATTCCCATCCACTTTAGTTCACTGATTCCCAAGACGTCAATGTTCAGTCTTGCCATCTCATTTTTGACCATGTCAAGCTTACCTTGATTCATAGATCTTATATTCCAGGTTCCTATGCAGTATTATTCTTTGCAGCATCAGACTTTCCTTTTGGCTTTGGCCCAGCTGCTTTCTGGGGTTACTTGTACTTGCCCTCTGATTTTCTCCAGTAGCATATTGGCCGCCTTCTGACCTGAGGGGCTCATCTTCTGGTGTCATATCTTTTAGGCTTTTGTTACTGTCCATGGGGTTTTCTTGCCAGGGATACTGGAGTGGGTTGCCATTTACTTCTCCAGTGGATCATGTTTTGTCTGAATTCTCCACTGTGGCCTGTCCATCCTGGGTGGCCCTCCACGGCATAGCCTGCAGCCTCATCATACCATGCAATCCCCCTCGCCACATCAAGGCAGTGATCTATGAGAGAATTTTGTAAATACAAGCTGGGAAAACAGACAACCTGACAGATTGTTTTAACTTTAGTTGTTGATTTAAATACTTGAAAAGCCTCTGGTGGCCCCATGTGGAAACCCCATTGCTACTGTGCTGCATCTTCAGCCACAGCAACAACCTGAAAACCATGCAAGCCCATCCCTGTGTGGAAGACACACTGAACAATTCTGTTATCCCATTTATATGAGTATATATTCTTCAGTGCTGTACCCAGGGCTCTTTTTGTAGCAGGGACTCCTTTGCATATTAGGCGACACCCCCTAATGTAGCCAATCCTCCAAGAGCTTACAGAGCTCTTCTTACAGGGGCTACTGTAAGCTCTTGGAGGATTGGCTACATTAAGGGGGTGTCGCCTAATATGCAAAGGAGTTCCTGCTGCAAAAAGAGGCCTGGCTGTACCAATTAACAGTCTAGGTGCAAAACTAAAGGGGATATAGATGAGCTATGGATCTCACATAGTTTATTCATAGATTATAGAAATCAGATTAAAATAGGAGCTGCTACTGGAACTGTAATCATTTGCAGGACCTTCTAGAATACAAAGATACATAGTGAAATATTTGCTTTGAAAAAAGGAACATTATATTAACTTTTTTCTGCCTGTCCTCTGAATTTCAATCTGTATGAAGAAATAAAGTTCAGCAGACATCTAAAGCATTGTAGAAATTGTTTGAACATAAATTTTCTAAAAACAGATGTATCAGTCTATATCAAATGTGCTGGAATCTCTTTCAGTTGTAACTCACCTGAAAGTTCTTTTCCAAGATTATTGGACTCAAAAAGGGGGCGTGAGAAAAGATTCATGAAACCACAGCAGCACTCACTGTTTTTCTGCTGCCACAAGGTCTTGGATGTACCACAGTCATGTCCCCTGTTGCTTCTGGCACCATTTTTTGTTCTTTTTTTTTTTAAACCACAAGACATTAGTGTGTGATCAGGAGACATTGATGTGGCTTCCTGACAATACTATTGTAACACGATCTCATTGGCTTTGTGACAACAGAAAACCACCACAGATTGAGGACAGTGCTTCCTTGTCCTCAGGTACCTTGCTAGAGAAAAGCGTGTGGAGAGATGATGTCTGGCAGCAATGGGCAGCAAGATTACAGTGGTAAATTTATGCTTCTTCTTCCAAATCATCAAAATGCCTCCCACCCTCAAAACTTACAAAGGAGATGGACGGTGAAGTTGGCATTATGGGTCTTAATTTTCAATATTATGCAGTTTACTCACAGACTTCATGACAAATTATATATTCCAACCATTGTGCTTTTAAGTGTTATCCGCACAGTGTGGGAAATTGTTTTTTTTATGGTGGCTCTCAATGGTGGAGTACTGTTTCAAAGCCCACAATGTAGGTCCCTGTGAGCGCAACCTCCATTAATCCCTTTCCCTTGGATTTACCCAGAAGCCTTTTGCTCTTCTAGCAAAAGGAAGAGCCTCCTAACAAAGAAATTTCCTTACATAGCTTCTACTAAATCAGCTATAACAATAATCAAAGTGACAGTAACTATGGAAAATGAAGTTTCAAAGTTTACTTACTATGAACTTTAGGAGTTCTGGGTGGAATAGTATTGCAACAACATCTGGAGTGGGAGCAGACATGCTCTTGCAGTAGTCTTCAGGGATATCTTTTAATGCCTACCACGAACATCATATGGAAGAAAAGAATAGAAGTGATAGTGATGAAAAAAGCAAAGATTTGGTCAAACTGAGAATGGTCTTGAGAAAACTAAACCTATAAACGCTACCTCCTTTGGTTCCAAAATTTGGAAGAATAATTATTAATTACATTTCTGGTTTCAGTGTCTGTCATTTGAAGTCAATACTTCAATCAGCACACAAATTAAATGTACACATTTTGAGAAGTCGTAAGGAATTAGCTTTTTACAATATATCCCTTAAATGTACTGCAGTGTTTAAATTTAGATATTGGCAGCTCCTGATAGAAAAAAAGTTATTAAAACATCTGCCTTTCCATAAGCTCTTCTGTTCTCTGCCATTCCACATGTCCTTTTCTACTTCACCGGGCAAAATTGCCCAATCTAAATTTCAGCTCAAGTGTTTGATGGCTTTCATGCTGAGCTCAAACTGTTAGTGCATCCCTGAGAGAATAGAATTGAAACAGGATTTAATCTAAAATAACAAAATAGAATAAAGGTTTTACATATAAATAAGTAATGCCCTGTATATTTTTATGCATATTTTTCTTTTTCTTTTACGGATTTCTTCCCCCACAAAGAAAAGTTAAATGCTAAAATGCATAGATAAGCAACACTCAACAAGGAACAAACTAAGGCATGTCCATACAAAATTATATCTGCATTCACCTTCTATTCAACTGTTAACTGATACAATTTCTATTAGGGGTATGCAATTTTTCCCCCCGTTATTTTTTGGTTTGCGTCTATTGGACCCCAGATACAAATACTGGTATGGTATTCAGATCCAGAATTTTTCAGAAATACTGAAAAATTTGGGGTTGAATAAACCAGAACTGAAAAATGCCAGTAAAAAATGCCAGCTTAAGAAGAAGGGGAAAAAACCCAGCCCAACCCTGAGGTTGGGTTGGCTTCTCCTGCAGCCCAAGTTGGGCTGCCCTCTCCTGCTGCCCAGTTTAAACTGAGGAGTAGGAGAAAGCAGTGCAGAATTCTCAACTCCCGACTGATCCAGCTGATCTTGGGCTAGCCTCTCTTGCAGCCCAGTTTAAACCAGGCTGCAAGAGAAGCAAGCCATAGCCAAGGAGGGGGGGCCACCACCCTGCCTGATCCTTGGGCTGACCACTTTAAAGTTTAAAGGGACTGCATAAGCCTACCCAACAAACAGCTTAGAGAAAACCCGGATATATTTGGGAAGCAGAAATATACTTGGAAAATACTGATAAGCTTGGGTTGTTCTGAATGGACATACCTAATTGCTACTATTGCCAAAGTGATTGTGACATATGAGTAAGCCCTCTGAAGTCAGGGCAGCAGCTGTAGGTAGCATACAGCATGACTGGGGGGAGGAGGATGGAGCCAGAAGTGACATGCTGGGACTGTGGGGAATGCAGAAGCCAGCTAATCAGCTGAGGGGTTTAAATGCTGGCCATTAGGAAGCAAAGGGGGCTGCCAGAGTCAAAGAAAAAGATATGGCAGAAGAACTAGCAGAGAGAGCATTAAACCAGAGCTACGCAGAGGGTGCAACTATGGAGAACTCACTGGAGGTGTCGCAAGGAGGCCAGGCTGCATGTGGAGTGGTTGATTCACAACATGTGGGAGAGGCCTGCAGATGGACAAGGCAGAGAGTGAGAGGTTTGAGAAGGACAGGATGGGCATGGTAAAGTGAAATGGTCTGTGCAGAAGACAAGAAAGGACTGAGGGGTGAATGGACTGATGAGAACAGTGGGAGAGAGGTTATAAAGTTTGGGGGTATGGCACACAGCAGCTGAATGTATGCCCTAAGCCTGCTTTAAAACAAAGGTGAAGGGGGTACATAACATAATGTTATACATGTACAGGGGTGGCCAAAGGGGAACCTGGGATGGTGGTCCTGCAGATCTGGCAGATACCCTGAGGCCACTATCAAGGTCACAGTGATATTTTTTGTTACTGCCCAATCTGAAGTAAATTCAATACAAATCAGTGCACTTGTTTCCATTAGGATCAGAGAACTTCTAACATAAAATGGTCTGGAATCTTTATACATGTTGTAGTAGTACTATCATATTGTTAGAGACAGAGAGATTACAATTCTAAGAAGTCTTTCCCAAGAATATGACCCATTGACTTAAATGGCACCTACATCCGAGTAGACCTGCTTACGATTGTTCCCTATATTCTATAACCAAAAAGTGTTTGGATGCCATCCTAACCTCCAAAGGTAAGAGCACCCAGAGAAAAGCTGCTGAAGAAGATCTTGAATGGTAGGCAGGTTCCTACAGGTTGCAGCAGTTTTTTAAACTTATTCCAACATGTTTAGGGTTTTCAGGAATTAAAAATATTGTGTTTACGGTGTACTAGAGACATAAGTGACTACAGGATCATATCTGCAGCCCATAAAAAATACTTAATCATCTTAGGTATACTTAATCATCTTTAAAAAAAAGTAGTTAAACACAACCCAGAAAATCTACAGCAACTAATGAACTCTGGCTGCGAAAGCCTTCGATAACGTACTTAATCATAGTTGAGAGTCATAACTGAGAGATGACTCAATGTAGACAATCTTGCCAGGGGAGCAAAGGATGAATGAGGTTATGAGGTAAGCTTATTAGATTGAAATTCAGTGGACAGTTTCTAGGTAAATGGTAAGAGAGAGAAGACATTATGGTGCGTTAGGACAAGCAAAACTGGAATTTGGGATTTGGGAAGCATGTTGATAGAAGATTTGGAACTCATATACCATCAATACCTCCTGGTATTCCCTGGCCCAAAAGATGTCCATCTTGCCTTGACCAGGGCCAGGGCTTTTTCCACCCTGGCCCCTGCCTGGTGGAACATGCTCCTCATTGAGATCAGGGCCCTGCGGGATCTACTTCAATTCTACAGGGCCTGCAAGATGGAGTTGTTCCGCCAGGCCTTTGGCTGAGGCAGCAGGCATCCATATATGGCCTGTCTGAGGTGTTTAAAACTACTGGCTATGGCCAGGAACCTCCCACAACCAGAAAAAAATTGTTATTAGCTGTGGTCGTCATTTTAATATATATGATGATGTTTTAAATTTTAATGCTATTACATTAACTAATATATTTTGTACAAATGATATGTTGTTACCCGCTCTGAGCCCACTTCTGGAAAGGGTGGGCTATAAATGTGAAGAAATAAAATAAAAACAAATAAAATAAACAGTTTGCACCCATGAGCTAAAGAAGTTCAGATGTTACACAAGAAGGTGTGCTGCAGTCTTTTTTTCCTGCCACATGAATTAATAGAACCAGGAGAGTAGCCTTTTTAATCTGCTGCCAAAGTATCAACAGCCAGCATGGAGAACCACTTGTCTCCAGAATACTCACCCAAGATTAATTTGTATTAAGTTGGATCTCTGAATACTTGAAGTCCCTCGTCTTTTCTGTGCTGATCCTATCTCCTTTCCAGTTCTACAGGTTAAACCTTCTGGTAAACAAAGTCAGAACCTGTAGGTTCTTAAACAATTTACCCTCCTTTTTAGTTTAGCTGTCTGATAGCGCTCTTGCAAAGGAAAGCAAGGGCAACATACCTAATCCTGTCTGAGATAAAGGGGTTGTCCTTGCTTTACTTGTATAAATTAGTCACATATTCTCTAATGAAAAGTACTTGAAACAACACTAAATGATGATGGTTGTATAAAGTTAAGAGAGTATAAAAAAATAGGTAGACAGAGCATCCTGACACAGCAGTGGACGTAATTTGGCTGTTGCATAGCGGTAAGAAAGCCAAATTATGTCTTGCTTTGATTAGAAGTCAGCGAAGAAACACTGCAATCTCCAGATATTCCTACCCATCGACACAAAGGATTTGGCAGGATTCTCTGGGTATAGAAATACAGTTTGATGGGAGGGGGCATTATAGAGTATAGGTCAGAGTGTAGCTCTGACTAGATTGAATGCAGAGCATAGGAGAAGCCAGGATGACACTGATGTTTGCATGCAGTTGGAACTTCCATCTTCAAGGCTATTTTTAATGAGACCTAAAAATAGCCTAACATGGCTAAAGACATTCAGCACATACAGTGGTTCGTTACTGCGGGCTGTTGTTTGTCCTGTTTTTTATGTTGTCATCTTTGGCTGCCATCTCAAAAAGGTTTCATTGAAGTCAGCTGGACTTGGCTTGCCAGAAGTAATAGGAGGATAGCACACAAGCATCATGCATGGAAATGTGACAAGAATCACAGCTTTGATTTGTCCTGATACTGTGAGTTGATTCAGTGAGTAATGTACTGTGAAGGCTTAAGCTGTAACTTTGCCAGGAATTTCTAAAGAACCTTTAAAGACTACTAACAAATGGCTTTTTTCCTCTCTCTGCCACACACTGCAGAGCTTAGGTCAATGGGGAGCTTGCAATAATAGTATATGTGACCCTATAATATTGGCATTTTTCAGATTTTTTTTTTTGCTTAATATAACCTCACCTACTGTATAGTTCCTCCCCCCCATTTAATTAATATCCTGTGAATTCAGTGCTTGTTTGAAGCAAAATTAAATCCTCACAAACTTCCAATTATTTTCAGTTTTACACTTGTTTGATTAAAATGCTATTGTCTGTAATTTTTATAAAGTTTTTTCCCTTTCTTTTTTGAATCTTCAAAGTGTATGATTCATGCCTAGAAAACTGTTTCCCAGTACTTGGCTTTTTTCATCCCTGCCAGTTATAACCTGATAACCTGGTTTCATACTGTGCTTTAGCACAACAATATAGTCATCAAACTAAAGCAACACAGTAAGTGGGCACATTAGCCATCATTTTGCTTGATCACTTGGGAGAGATTAAATTTATTCATTTTCAGAACAGATAATGAAATATTTAGAAGATGGTAAAGTAAATGGGGCTGCATTCTCATGCCTTGACGTGCTTGTTTGAAAAACAGCATATTAGATGCTGTGCATGTACAAATCCTGCCAAGATGTTTGCAACAAATCCAGCAGGTCTTTTCTGGTGCATTTGCATTTGGTTTTATCTAAAGCGAAATCCATTCACTTTTATTGAACTGTAATTCTGGCAATTTACAATATTTACATGCTGTGGTTAGATTGAAAATCACTCCTTAATTCAAATTCCAATCTAAATTTACTTCATAGTAATTAGGACTTTGTTACTGACACTGGGGGGCTATTGATTTAATGAAAAACGCAACCTTACACTTACTGTAAGTGCTTAATTAGTTGCTTCAGTAGAGTCTTTGCTGTCCCATATTATGGACTTTAGAAAATCAGGTGCTAATTTAAATTACACTACCACATTAAGATCAGAACTAATTTCAATATGTGGCTTAACAACTGAGTACATTATTCCTAAAAGCTAAACAACGTGGTAAAAAATTGTTTCTTTATTTCCTAATTTGTGCTTCAGATCCACAGATCGTGTTTCTCAAATCACCCCTCTCTTTGATCAGTGAATGTATATTCCTGCAAAATCATCCAATGCCTTAATATTCCATAGCAAATTCTGTGGTACTTTCTTTGCTCATGACTGGAGCATGCTCTCCAAAAGCAGTATTTTTGAATTCATAGAAGTTCTACATCATCCCACTTTGACATAAAGAACTTTCCTAGTCCCTGAAAACTCTTATACTGTTTGTTGTTGTTGTTGTTGTTCAGTCACACGGTTGATTCTGACTCTTCGCGACCCCTTGGGCCATATCACGCCAGGCCCTCCTGTCTTCCGTCGTGCTCCAGAGTTTGCTTAATTTCAGTTCATTGCATTGATAACACTGTCTAACCATCTCATCCTTTGCCATCCCCTTCTTTGACCTCCAGTCTTTCCCAGCATCAGGGTCTTCTCCAGTGAGTACTCCCTTCTCATTTGGTGGCCAAAGTATTTGAGCTTCAGCTTCAGTATCTGGCCTTCCAGGGAAGAGTCAGGGTTGATTTCTTTTAGGATTGACTGATTTGATCTCCTTGCAATCCAAGGGACTCTCAGGAGTCTTCTCCAGCAACACAATTCAAAAGAATCTATTCTTTGGTGCTCGGCCTTCTTTGTGGTCCAACTCTCACAGCCATACGTTACTACTGGGAATACTATTGCTTTGACCATATGGTCTTTTTATTATGCTGTCTAGGTTTTCCATAGCTTTCCTCCCAAGGAAGAGCCATCTTTTAATTTCATGGCTGCAGTCACCATCTGCAGTGATCTTGGATCCCAGGAATGTGAAGTCTGTCCATGACTTCCCCTTCTATTTGCCAAGGAGTGATGGGTCCGGATGCCATGATCTTAGTTTTTTTGATGTTGAGTTGCAAGTCAACTTTTGCGCTCTCCTCTTTTACCCTTAACAAGAAGCTCTTTAGGTCCTCTTCACTTTCTGCTATTAGAATGGTATTGTCTGCATATCTGAGGTTGTTGATGTTTTTCCCAGCAATCTTAATTCCGGCTTGTGATTCATCCAGGCCAGCATTTTGCATGATGTACTCTGCATATAAATTAAATAAGCAGGGTGACAATATACATCCTTGTCGTACTCCTTTTCCTGTGCTAAACCAATCAGTTGTTCCATATCCAGTTCTAACTGTTGCTTCTTGACCCTTATACAGGTTTCTCAAGAACCATATGAGGTGGTCTGGTACTCTCATCTCTTTAAGGACTTGCTATAGTTTGTTGTGATCCACACAGTCAAAGGCTTTAGCATAGTCAATGAAGCAGAAGTAGATGTTTTTCTGGTGCTCCCTTGCTTTCTCCATAATCCAGCGAATTTTGGCAATTTGATCTCTGGTTCCTCTACCTCTTTGAAACCCAGCTTGTACTTCTGGCAGTTCTCTATCCAGTTCTCTACTGCTGAAACATAGCTTTTAGGATCTTTAGCATGACCTTGCTAGCGTGTGAAATGAGTGCAATTGTGTGATAGTTTGAACATTCCTTGGCATTGCCCTTCTTTGGGATTGGAATGTAAACTGACCTTTTCCAATCCTGTGGCTGTTGTTGCATTTTCCAAATTTGCTGGCAAATTGAGTACAGTACTTTAACAACATCATATTTTAAGACTTTGACTAGCTCAGCACACTCTCTTGTTGACTATAAAGGCCACACCATTTTTTCTATGGGATTCTTGGCCACAGTAGTAGATATAATGGTCTTCTGAGTTAAATTCACCCTTCCCCAACCACTTTAGTTGAGTGATTCCCAAGGTGTCGATGTTCTGTCTTGCCATCTCATTTTTTACCATGTCAAGCTCACCTTGATTTATAGATCTTACGTTCCAGGTTCCTATTCAGTATTGTTCTTTGCAGAATCGGTCTTTCTTTTCACCATCAGACACATCCACAACTGAGCATCCTTTTGGCTTTGGCCCAGCCGCTTCACTCTTTCTGGGGTTACTTGCACTTGCCCTCTGCTCTTCCACAGTAGCATATTGGACACCTTCCGACCTGAGGGGCTCACCTTCCAGCGTCATATCTTTTAACCTTTTGTTATTGTCCATGAGGTTTTCTTGGCAGGGATACTGGAGTGGGTTGTCATTTCCTTCTCCAGTGGACCACATTTTGTCTTATACAGTTACTCACCCCAATCAATCACCAGCAATACCATTGTTATGTACATGTCATATGCTTAACATCATTTTGAAGACTACAAAAGTAGACTACAAAATTCAACTCCAGTAGAACCTTAAGGATTAACAAAAAATTTCCAGGGTATTAGCCTTCATGACTGGATCATAAAAACTTATACCCTAGAAAAAATTGTTGATCTGTAAGATGCTACTGGACTCCAATTTGTTCTGCTACTAACATGGCTGCCCATTTTAAACTATCTTCATAAAAGTACTAATAGCTATTCTCTTGTGTATGTTATGCTGAGGCAAGGGGACAGATTCTCCAAGCAATATCAAGGCATCATATGGGGGGATGTGCATCTTCACAGGTCTAATTTATGGTGCTCAGGCAGCTTTAGAGATACCAATTCCTTGGTGAATGCTTCTAAACAAGCTGGACCAAGGATTCATGTGACTTCTTAATCAGGGGAAAAAGTCATGTTCATATATGAAGGCTGCAGCAAAGAGTGGTAGGCAGTACTGCAGCTTGTGTGGATAGGGTTGCCGGGTCCCTCCTGGAAACTAGTAGGGGGTGTGGGGGACTTACTAGAAGAAAGACCCTGGCCACATTGTCAGCATCACACAGGAAGTGATGTCAGCATACCAGTAATATCTGGGCAATGCTCTGCTAGTTGGGCAAAAACTCTATGGTAAAAGATGTTTTTGCCATAGAGTTTTTGCCCAAATACCAGACGATGATAATATCACTTCCTGAGCAATGTTAGCAACATGTCCTCCTCTTTCTCTTGGTAAGTCCCCCCACCAGCCAGCTGATTGGCAGCTGGGGGTAAGGCCTGGCAGTGGGGGACCCATGCCTCCACCAGGGGGTCTGACAACCCTAAATGTGGAAGGAGAGATCTAGTAGATCCAGGAAATGAGGCAGAAATATACAAGAAGAAGGCTGAGTAGAGGTTCTATGAACCTACAAACTAGAGAGCCTTCATTGCATACAGTCTGCTGACAGGAAGAGGAAATTATTTAGGATCAGATAACAGCAGTCACCATTTATTTTGGTGAGCACTGGAAAGGAGACCCAAGGGCTGGTGAAGATGTATGGATCCCCTTGGTTCTCTTGTTTCAATGAACAAGGCAGTGGCTAGAGATATGATACTCATCCCAGGTCTCCAAAACTTATTTGTTAGAAAATTTATCCCGCTCATTGTTCTAACAACAAGGAGATTCCATCAGGACTGATTCAGGAGGCTTTCCTTATAATAGCATAAGTGGTGCTCAGCTGACATATTTCAAACCTATTCAGAATATAATATACTCCCACTATTAAACTTTTAGCCATACTGCACAGCACAATATGTGCAGGAGCCTTCAATCTCATAATCCATTTCCATGGAAGAAAGAATGTTGTTTTGCAGTCACAATCAGGTTTCAAGTAGTCAAAGTTTCTTCTTGTTGTATCAATTTGGTCCAGGCAACTCTGTGTCTTGTTGGAAAAGATGGCTACTTGACACTTTAGAGAGCCGCTGCCAGTCTGAGTAGACAATATTTATTTTAATGCACCAATAGCCCAATTCAGCATAAGGCAGCTTCATGTGTTCTTGCATGTTCATGATTTGATTGCAATTACTCATATATTTTTTCCAAAATTTATTTCTGTTTTGAAACATACATAAACATCTTATGAGTTTCTTTTAATTAAACAGCTTTTATTTTTAATCCATCTATTTCATATATATTTTAAGACTGTAGACATTGATAATGTTTTGAGTTCATGATATTTCTGCATGGTTTTTCTATGCAAAAGCTACTGAAGCAAAACATTCTGCCTGTACAATATGTGTTAATGTACTGGAAAATTGTTATTTTCATCATTTTCTTTGTGTGTCTGGAGAAAAATGAAATGCATATGATAGCTTTTATGTAGACACATAGAAACATCTGTATTCCATGCATACTTTGAACATTTATAATTACAATTTAATATTCTCCACTTAGAAAACATGGCATACTTCTGTTCCAGAAAATAACTATTTAAACTACATTTCCTCTGGGCTCCCATTCAACAGGTAATTTTAAGGCAGGTAAATAATACAGAAATAACATGAGAGAATATCTGAAAGATGTACTCCAAGTAAAGACTTTTTTTAAGTACATAATATTATAAATAAGTTTAATATATGCTTCATAAAAATAATAATGCATACATGAGATATACATGAGATGCTGCCACCAATTAAACATAAGCTGAAGACCAGAAAACTGAAGTTTTTAAACACAGGAAAACCCATGTTTGATACACATTCAGTTGATGTTCTGGCCACACTGTTGCACAACAGTTGGTCACAAACAGGGGGGGACATGAACCAGCTTACAAACTAAAGTTTGTGATGGATTTTGGCCAGTTCGTGGTTTGTGCACTGAAGTTCAAGGCAGGTCAACCAGCACAAGCTTTTCACAAACCTTCAAGCTGTTTGTGGTGGTTCATGAATGAATACATTTCTAGATGGACTGTCTCTGCTCAATCAAAATGTTTACCAAACTTCAAAGCAACATAACTTGGAGGGCGTGTAGAGGAGCATCTGGGGGAGGTCCCCTGCAACTTTGATGTCTCTAGCTTGCATAGTATCTGTTCTATACACTCCTAAACCTTCATCTGTCATTTCCCCAGAAAGTGCTTTCCTGGATGCCCCTTCTTTGGGGGCTGTAACTTGGACCCAGAAATTCAATCCTCACCAAACTTGGAGAGCAGGTAGAGGAGAGTGAGCCAGAGATCCCCTGTGAGTTTGGTGTCTCTAGCATGCCAGGGAGGCATTCTACCACACATGAAATGAACCAGTTTGCTTGGCACCTAAAAGTATGTGATGGTTTGTGGATCATGAACCAGGCACATCACAAACCACAAACTGCATTTTCCTGGTTCGTGCCCATCTCTAAAGTGCAAAAGTAGTGTTCGGGCAATACTGGCTTGTTTGGGATAAACTCCTTTGATGGCTTTTGAGACTATGGATTTTGCAGTGTTCATGTTTCAGGACCTGAGAGGCATTTACAGGACATTTTTTTTTTGAGGATGTCAAAGAGTCCCAATCCAGTCCAGGGCAAGAACTCTTTGGAGTAAGGGCTGCAGAATACAAAATTGCAAAACTCTGGGGTGTGACTCCTCACACACCAGCCTGGTAGTCTGCCACCAGCCCTTTCAACTATTCCCACAGTTCAAAACCAAAGGGCAGATTCTCAGCCTTCCTGAGATTAAAAAGAAAGGCCCCCCCTGCAAGGTAATAATAATGCCCAAGGAATCACAGTGTTTGAAAGAAATAAACAAGAACATCCACTGTGAAATGTAGCACTACTACTGACTACTACAGTTTCATACAAAACCAAATTACTCTGGTAGTTGCTCAGCCAGTCTAGGCTCTGGACTTAGATTCAGATGAGTTGAAGGCACGTAACTATAAAAGTAATTAAAATATATATTTTATTAAGGTGCAATAATATTTCCAAAAAGACAAGAAACTAGCTAGAAATTCAAATGCTAACTAAAACAGTAATACAGAAATTCCAAATATAAGATGTTACCATGCTCAGTTGAAGTTACAGTAATCCAAAATGACTCTCCGAGTCAGCATAGCCAGAAAACTGTCTGTCTCTTAAGCAATATTCAAGATGGCCACTGTGAGCATGAAACTGAGTGCATGTCAGAATCTTAAGCAGTCAGCATCAAGTTAGAGAACAGACTAAAAATCTACTTCTTATGGGTAAAGGAACCCTCGTGGCCTCCTGCTTAAAGACCAATAATGACCCTAGGTGATAATGTATATCCAATTCCTTAGGCCAATAAGGAAGCATATGACCTAAGCAGAGGTCGGACCAGGGGGAGAAGAAATTAAATTATCTACCGCTAGATTTGTCCCTCTTCCCGCAGATGCTTAAGTAAATGGAATATGGCTAAGTGGGAGCTGGTACTGAGCTCCTAGATTCCATTCTGTAGATGGTGTTCTCTGCAACTTCACAAGGTCATTTTGCTCTAGCTTCAGCAAGACTGTTTCTGAACTGTATTAACCCCACAAGCAGGCCACATTCAAAACCTGAACCAAACCTTCAAACAGATAAGAAATTTTAGGCAACCAGTTTTTCCTCACAGATTTTTTCCCCATGACATGGAAATCCTTTATGAAGCTTGGTGAGAGAGGGTGGTATTGTTCAAAACCTCAGCTAAACACATTTCAGATATTAAAATGTAGACTAGGAGATGCCAATTTCTGTGCTTGACAAAACTGAGCAAGATATACTTCAGTTACGAGTACAGAATGATTATTTTACCAGATGTTCTATTCTCCTAAACTGAATAGTGAAATCAGTTGAGAAATACTTGGGCTGCAGACAGACTGGCAGGTTGGCATCGTTTAGGCACACTCTTAATTACTCCATCACATTTTGTGATGGTGAGTTTCAGTCAGACTCCCACAAATGCTCCCTCTAAGCTGTGGAGTCTTGTGAGCAAAAATTCTACTTTTTGAGCTACTGGCATTAAAGTTGTGAGCAAGTGATTTGGCTACTGCATAAATTAGTTTGATCTGGAGCCATCCTTCCTCAGCTAAGACAAAAATGTGTGAGCTGGAGGCTAAAAAACTGTGAACTAGCTCACACTAACTCAGCTTAGAGGAAACACTGACTCCCACCCTGATCCAGCCACACCATGCACTTCTGTGGTTGATCAGTCAGATTAGTGCTGCATGTGAACCACAGGACATGCGGTCTAATCTCATTTTTTAAAAAACAAAACAATTGACCTTTTGGACATTTCTTGGTGCGCATGGGCACCCAGGCTACCATGCACATATCCTCTATAATTTAATAAAACAGAATGGCAAAACCAGAGCTAAAGGTTCACACTTCCAAACCAGTTTGACACCAGGGAAGTTCAGGCATCTGGAAACATAGTGAATGAGTGAGGATCTGTTAGCACTGGAATTCAATTACTGTCTATTTACTCTGTCTCCAACTTGTCTTATGACGGGGCGAGTATGACTGGGGAACGGCTGCCAGATGTGGCTGTGTGAACCAGCCGGTTTAATCCATTAGGGAAAAGCAACTATATCAGGCCAAACTGCCCATCTGACTGCATCTCAGGTATACCTAAGTGAGGACATTTTGTACTGACAGAGAGCTCAAGATTTGCCTTTGAAACACTAGATGTCATCATTAGAATCTGAGTGACTTTTATATTATTTATTGTTGTCACAGGATTGCTTTTACGTAGTTTCAGTATTCAGTAATGAAAATAAACATAATAATCACCAGCTATAAAAGCATAGATCAATCTCTGTCCATATTGGATAGATGGCAGGTTTTATAGGCTAAGAATAAGGTCAGAGCTATGTGTGAATTACCTTCAAATACCAAAACACTTCAAATTAAAGGAATACCTTGATGAATACCTTGATATATACCTGGAGACTGGTAACAATGTTTCCCCAAGAAGAAATAGCTGGTTTGGAGGGTAGAGTATATGGCATTGTACCTGTCTGAGGACCCACCCCTCCTCAAACTCAACCTTCTCCAGGCTTCACCCTCAAATCTCCAGGAATTTCCTGACCTAGAATTGGCAACCCTACCTCATTCCCAGCCAACCATCAACCTACTTTTATCTGCCCCTCTGACTTCAGCTCTCCATCTCCCCCCACACACACCTGGAGCCTCTACCTAGGAAAAGTACAGTTTTTCCTCCTCAGTGGGGACTCAAGCAGGAGGGGAAGCAACCTCAGCAGGGTATAATGACACAAAGTCCACCCTGCAAAGCAACCATTTTTGCCAGGGAAACTGATTTCTACCATCTGGAGAGCAGTTTTAATTCTGAGTGATCTCCAGGCCTCCCCTGGAGAATGACAGCAATGGTTCCCCAGGAGGAAATGGTTGGTTTGGAGGGTGGAGTCTATGGCATTATACCTGTCTGAGGTCCCATCCCTCCTCAAACCCCAGCCTCTTCATGCTCCATCCATCAAATCTCCAGGAATTTCCCCACCTGGAGTTGGCAACCCTATCTCCTTCTCAACCAACCATCAACCTACCATTATCTGCCCCTCTGACTTCTGCTTTCCACCCCCCATACCTGAAGCCTCTGCCTAGGAAAACTACAAACTTTCTCCACAGTGGGGACTAGAGATGTGAAGGGCCAGAAAAAAACTAGAAAAATTCAGGGAGAAAATGTTTTTTTTTTTCATTTTTTCTTGAAACCTTTTGTTTTTTTCTGAAAAATTGAAAAAACTGAAAAAAGAAAAGAAAATGATTATGGAACATTTTACTTTAACATGCTGAATAAAATATTTTAAGACAAAGTGTTCAAATATTTTCCAAATAATTTCTAAAAAATATGTATGGTATCAGATTAATCTAATTTCTGTGCACTGAGGACAAGCAAGTCCTAGGTTACAAACTGAACTCTCCAATGCAAGAACAAGATGTATTTCTTCCTTTAGGAGGTGCTATTGTCACAAGAAAAGAAAAAGGTTTCAGTTTTGTTTTTGCATGTGGGTGGGTATACTGGCACTCAGGCTTCACTAGGCCTCAAAGCATTGGAAAAGCTGATAATTACAGCTCAGAAAATGATTCTGATTAAATTTCATGCCCATTCATTGATACTTAGTCCCACACTCCCTTCTATAAACTTCCCCCCTCATCAATTCTTTTTTATGAGAATGATTTTTATTATTATTATTTAATACTGTGGAGAGGAAACATGAATAATTGTTACTTCTGAATTTTTAAAAATTGTTTGTGGAGGTTTTTTTGTCTGTTCCACATAAACTAGTAAACAGTTCAGGAGATTGTTGCTCCATTTGTTACAATTAAAAATAAATATTATCTAAAAAGTAAATTCTGTTTGTAATAATCGTTTGGATACACTATATTTTTAATATGCTAGTTGTGATAATTTCATGCCAGGAAAATTGTCCATAATCATATTTTATGTTTCTAAAGTAACAGAATGACTTTCAATCTGGGGGAGGGGGGAAGTGCTAATGCAGCATTTTTTCAATTTTTCTGAAAATTTCCATTTTTTCCCAGGAAAAAACTGGGTTTTTTCCCGAGCAAAATTTCTGGAATTTTTACATCTCTAGTGCAGACCCAAGCAGGAAGGAAGCAACCTCAGCAGGGTATAATGACACAGAGTCAACTTTCTTACATCATTTTCCTCTCCCTCTATTGATCTGCACAACAACCCTGTGAGGTAGGTTAGGCTGAAAGTCTGTGACTGCTCTGAAATCACCCACTCAACTTCCATAGCAAGAACCTGGGTCTGACAGACCCTGCTCTGAAGTGCTAACTACTATACCTAGGATAGCCAGCTTCCAGGTGAAGTCTGAAGATCACCGAGTATCACAACTGAACTCCAGACAACAGATATCTTCCCCCTACAGAATATAACTGCTTTGGAGGGTGAGCTCTATGGCATTCTATTCAGCTGAGGTCTCTCCCCTCTCCTAAACTCTGCCTTCCATAGACTCCACCACAAAATCTCCAGGAATTTCCCAACCTGGAGCTGGTAACCCTAGTCAGGACTGGCCCCAATGAGTTCCTCACAAAGGCCTGGAAAGGGTTTCCTGTCTTTGCCTTTTTACTGACAGAACCAAGCTTGGTTGCCTAGCAACAGCCACCGAGGGAAAATTTAATCCCACTAGAGCCAAGCAGGAGAAATGTCTTTATCAGGAGAGACAGCTGTTTTGACAGTTTATTCTGTGAGGGAAGAGTGTCCAGGCTGGCAGTGGCAGGGGAGAGGAGCAGCCCCAGGATCCAGCCAATGGCACGTGAGTACTCTTGAGTGGCAGTTTTTGAGTCAATGGCTGATGGAGTGCACAGCACAGCTAGTGGGAGAGCTGGAACGTGCCAACATGTTAGGGGAATTATATATATCAGATACCTAAAAAATTACAACAAAGAGAATGTATGGGAAAATATTTTCTGTCTTATACATTTTGTATTACATGATCATCCTTAAGAAACACAATTTTGTTCCTTTCCTTTTTCTTTTCTGTGCCCCCACTGTCTTCTTAAATAAATGAACAGTTTTTTTAAAAAAATGAAAGGAATACAATGAATGAATCAGTCAAATGTATCTTGATTTTTAATGTATTGTGATGAAGATTTATTTCAGTGGAAATGGCAAATACATGTATCCTTTCAGTGCACTCTCCTTTTATGTTTTAATTTTTGAAAATGGAATCCTTATTGAAAAATGCAAGACAAATCATGATTGACTTTAGTGTCTGGGCTTTTCTGAATAGGTTTTGCCCATTGGTTCTGATCCAAAACTATTTGGTTTATCTCCTATTTACACACACATCTTTGTGCCTTTAGTTTTTGCTGCTGCTGCTGTTTATTTCATAGGGCTTTTCCTGGTTCTTTTGCAACCACTGTACCTAAGTTTTTTTTTGTCAGTTGATTTTGAGTCAGCTTTTCCTTGTGCATAAAGTTTCTGTCAGTTGTCCTACCCTTTCCCACCTACCTCCAGCCTACTTTTTAATGATTGGCCTGTTGTCATCATCAGATGACAACTCCCCATCCTCCCTACAAAGAGGAGTGGTTTCAGGCCCTAAAATATCAATATATCAATGTAGTATTGAAATGATAGTTTAGACAGGTTCTCTGAATTCCCAGTTTTTATTGTTTTTTAAAGTAAGCCTCTATTTATTTATTATTTTTTATTTCTTACATTTCTATCCCGCCCTCCCTGGGAGTGGGCTCAGGGCGGCTCACAACAAGGGCACCAAGTGCCAGAATAAAACATTAAAATCAGAATAAAAACAACCAATTAACATTAATAAAATGCTCCATGATTGTATTGCTGTAATTTAGTCATGATGGAGGCTTAGAGATGTTAATTTCAAGGCCATTTTGGCAGCATTAGTCCATCATAATCCTATAGTGGTCTTATTAGGCCATCTCCAATGATTATGGTAGTCATGGTGGTAGTGGCGGCTCCTAACCAAAGGCCTGGTGAAAGAGCTCCATTTTGCAGGCCCTGCGGAACTGTGAAAGGTCCCACAGGGCCCTGATCTCCTCCGGGAGCTCATTCCACTAGGTAGGAGCCGCCACTGAAAAGGCCCTAGCCCTGGTTACCACAAGCCTGGCCTCTCTAGGACCTGGGATCAGGAGACGACGTTGGGCCCCTGACTGTAGTGCTTTCTGGGGTATATATGGGGAAAGGCAGTCCCTCAGGTATGTCGGACCCTGGCCATATAGGGCTTTAAAGGTAAGTACCAGCACCTTGAAGCGGATTCAGAATGCTATTGGCAGCCAGTGCAGTGCTTTCAGCGCAGGCCGGATGTGGTGCCATCTAGGGAGACCCATCAACAGCCTGGCCACAACATTCTGCACTAGCTGCAGCTTCTGAATCTGTGACAAAGGCAGCATCAGATAGAGCTGGGTGTCATCTGCATATTGATGACACCCTAGCCCATATCTCCGAGCAATCTGGGCGAGGGGGCACATATAAATGTTGAACAACATCGGGGAGAGCACGGCGAGTGCCTTCGGGACTGCTGTTCCCCGAGCACCACCCTCTGTCCCCAACCCTGGAGAAAAGAGGCAAGCCATTGAAGGGTGAATCCCTGTATCCCAGCACTGGCAAGGCAGTGGGTCAGCAGCTGATGGTCGACCGTATCAATTGTGGCCGAAAGATCTAAGAACAGCAAAACTGCCACACCGCCTCGATCCAGATGTCTCCGGAGGTTGTCAGTAAGGGCGACCAGCGCTGTCTCCGTCCCATGCCCTGGGCGGAAACTGGACTGGAAGGGGTCCAAGGTGGAAGTGTCATCCAGAAAGCCCTGCAGCTGTATCGCCACTGCCCTCAATTAATTTGCCCAAATAGGGCAAATTGGATGCCGGCCAATAGTTGGCCAATTCAGCCGGGTCCAGAGATGTTTTTTTCAAGAGGAGGCGGACCATTGCCTCCTTGAGTGCCCCAGGGAACTGCCCCTCAGAAAGGGACGTTGATAATCTCCCTTAGGGCACCTCAAAACCTCTCGTGGCCCGCTTTAATGAGCCAGGAGGGATATGGATCAAGGCCGCAAGTGGTTGGGCGTATAGATACGAGCAATCTGTCAACTTCCTCCAGGCTGAGCGGGCTGAAGCGATCTAAACCCAGAATCAAAGATGCGCAAGGGGCCTCGAGTTCACTCACTGTTTCAACTGTGGCGGGGAGGTTGCGGCGGAGTGCCAAGACTTTATCCCCAAAATGGCTCACAAAAGCCTCACAGCCGATCTCCAATTTCCTACCATTTTGCCTGCCCTGTGGCAGCACTGTTAAAGACCAAATTGTTCTAAACAATTGGGCTGGGCGTGAGCTAGCGGACACAATTGAGGTCGCATAGAAAGCCCTCTTAGCTGCCTTGGTTGCTATCTCATAGGATCTCATAAATGTCTTGTTGCCTCATCATGAGTACGATGCCACTGTCTCTCTAGCCATCTTAGCTCTCACTTCATCAGCCGCAACTCCTGTGTGTACCAGGGAACCAGCCTAGAGCGAGGGCACAGAGGGCACTGGGGAGTGATCTCGTCGATGGCTGTGGTGAGCCGGCCATGGCAGTCCTCCACAAGCTCATCTAGCAAGCCGCCAGGGGGCCTCAGATCTCGCAAAGCCATCTGAAGCTCTAGTTTCTTTCCTGGCAGAGATATGCCTTTTTTCTCATATCTCCATGAGGGAAAGTGCTAGAGGGTGATTTCCCACTACGGCTGCCTCGGTGTTGCGCCGCCGTTTGCCCCGAGATTTTTAGTCAATTTCACACCCGAAGCCGCGGGGCTGCATTTTGACCCGCGGCTTCGCTCGATTTCCCCGCAGTTTCGTAATCCTGTTTTTTGAGGATTACGAAACTGCGGGGAATCGAGCGAAGCCGCGGGTCAAAATGCAGCCCCGCGGCTTCGGGTGTGAAATTGACTAAAAATCTCGGGGCAAACGGCGGCGCAACCCCGCTGCAGCTTTAGTGGGAAATCACCCAGAGACTTACTTTTTAAAACAAAGATTAAAGCTGGGAATTCAGAAAACCCGCATAATTTATTTATCTATTTATTTATTTATTATATTTATATCCCACCCTCTCCACCATTTGGCAGGCTCAGGGTGGCTAACAACATATATATATATACACACACACATTAAAATTCCAATATATATACTAAAACCAGCATAAATTAAGATTATAATATAAAACCATAGATACACAATAATACAAGATGACGACATTCTATCATCTTTTGAATGGCCACCTCCAGGCTCATGCCAGGCGGTTCGTCATCTGGCCAGTGGTGATATTGAAGTTAAGGCAGGTTGGTGGTGGTATTGATATTAGGGCTAGGGCCATGATGTTGGGCAGCCCCTACTTGAAAGGCCGGTGGAAGAGCTCCATTTTACAGGCCCTGCTGAACTGCAGAAGGTCCTGCAGGCCCTGATGTCATTTGGGAGCTCATTCCACCAGTTGTAAGGGGCCGCCACAGAAAAGGCCCTGGCTCTCATTGTAGCCAAACTAGCTTCTTTTGGTCCCGGAAGGGCCAGGTGATTTTGGGATCCAGATCTTAAAGCTTTCTGGGGCACATATGGGGAAAGGTGGTCCCTTAGGTAGATAAGTCCTTAGCCATATAGGGCTTTAAAGGTTAGAATCAGCACCTTGAACCGTATTTGCTATGTTAGAGGCAGCCAGTGCAGTGCCTTTAGGGCAGGCTGGATGTGTTCCCGCAGAGGAAGACACAACAACAGTCTCGCCACTGCATCCTGCACCAGCTGCAGGTTCTTGATTTGGAACAAGGGCAGCCCCATAATTTATCAGTTCAACACTAAATCAATATATAGATATTTTAGGGTTTTTTTAAGGGGTGCCGTGACACCATCAATGACAATTCTAGTGACAACAGCACCATTCCTTGAAAATTCTCATTATTTAAGGCATATGTAAAATAAAATAGTTTCCACAATTGTGAAACTGCATGGGGAGGGCAGATTTGCAGAAGAACCATGGCCAAACTCATTTCAGTGCTTATGGATCAACTGGCAAGAAAATCAAGAATAAGTCAGGTTTGCAGAAAAGGTCTCTGTAGGAGATAGTTGTACTTGAGCCTATTTTAAGTGTGGTTATTTTTATATGCTTCCAACAGTGTAATCCTATGCTGATTTACTCCATTCTAAATCTATTAAAATAAATGGACTTAAACTAGAGTAACTCTGCATGGGAATGCTGTGTAAGAGAAACCAGAATGCTTCACTTCATAAATAACTATACACTTTCCTGGAAGATTAATTTATGATCCTGCCATTTGTAGCACTATAGTTAATTGTAACACTATAGCTGTTTATTGTAAACTACACTTTTTCTAGGATATAATATGGCTGTAAACATTCCTCTGGTTTGCTGTTGTTTGTACAAATAGCTCCTTTCAAGATATAAATTATTTAGCAACTCTTTAGTATATTTCGGAATATGACTGGCTAGTTGGGCATGTTCTGAATTGTAGCACAGTAAAACCAAGTTAAGGCATTATTACTTCTGAGGTGGTGGTTTGTTTGTTTGTTTGTCTTAGAGGGGTTATGGGGGGAGCTGCAACCATGCTTTATAACAAGCAGGATCAGTGTTGCTAACTTGTACTCTTATTTCTAGACAAAAGTCCTTCTAAAGCTAATGTAGCTAAAACCACTTTGCATTGTAGGGTATAGATACATATGTTATATGTTCATGTTCATCACAAGATAGGGATAGTCCTTGGGAGGCAAAAGCTCACTTCTGGTACAGATTCTTTCCTGAGTTATAGGGCAAGCAGTCAGGTTCAAAAACATTTCGTTTCTTTGAGCCTTGGGAAGAGGGAAGGAAATAAGGTGGGTAACTGAGACCATTTCCACACTGGTAATCTGCCTGAGTTCAATGCTGTTGAAAAGCAAGCTTTTTTTCCAGGTCTGCCACAGCACTGTAATATCTACATACTCCTCCCAGGATTTCCTGTGTGAAAACCATCCAGGTGTGTAAGGGGCAGGTTTTTGAGGCTCTTAGGAAAACTTCCATGGTAAAATGGAAGGAGTATCTGAGCAGAAGGGGGGGGGTGCATCCACTGGCAATTTTGGTCAGATCTGAGAAACAAACTCCAGTAAACATTCCAATTAGTCTAAATTTAGGAAGTATGAGGACAAGTCTAAAATTGGATGGGGAATGCTAATTTTGGAAAGGTTTTTTTTTTCTTTGATGGATACTAACATGGTAGGTTCTGTTTGAGGCTAAAAGATACACTGATTAATCAATGGCAGGAACTAATTAACAGTCTGATGGGTAGATACCAAGCGAGTTGAAGCAAGCCATGAGACAATGTATTCTACTTCTGCTAGAGTGGTGAGATTTGGCATAGTTCTTCTCTACTTTTTGTCACAGTAATAGCCCCAAACACTGTCTACTGGATTGCTGTGACACGTAGAAAGGAGCCTGTCCCAGCATCTGGAGGGGCAGGAGCAGGACTTTTTTAAAAAATGAAAAAGAGGTGCTGGAACTCTCAAGAAGTAAATGAAGTTTTCAGTCTGTATAACTGTATAACTGTATAACTGAAAACTTATGAACCTTTAAACAATTTCCCCCCAGAAAAAAGTCCTGGGCAGGAGGAAATATGAACGAAGGAGGCATTTTTGGGAACATCCCTGCAGGAGAAGAGCATACCATAGCATGCTTTGAAAGAGAGATTATGTTAGGCAGCACAGTGTTTTGAATGCAGAAGGGATGTCAGACTCCCAGACTGATTTCCCACTACAGCTGCCTCGGTGTTGCGCCGCCGTTTGCCCCGACACTATCGGTCAATTTCACACCCAAAGCCGCGGGGCTGCATTTGACCCGCGGCTTCGCCTGATTTCCCCCGCAGTTTCGTGATCCTCAAAAAACAGGATCACAAAACTGCAGGGAAAATCGGGCGAAGCCGCGGGTCAAAATGCAGCCCCACGACTTCGGGTGTGAAATTGACCGATAGTGTCGGGGCAAACGGCTGCGCAACACCTAGGCAGCTGTAGTGGGAAATCAGCCCCATTCTATTTAAATTGACAATTGCTATGGGGAGAGATTGATTTATTGATAGTATTTATAAGCTCACTTTCTCACAGACAACTGGAATCTAAAAATTAATTACAACATAAAATATCAACATTATTAATGTCAATTCAGATACATTTTTAGTACTGCAGACTTCTTAATATTCATCCTAATGCTACTCTTCCATAAATAGTGGCCCCAGAAATGAGTCCCAGTTAGTTGCTTTTATGGATTTTTCGGCTTTCATGTTTCATGCCTGTCACATCCATACTTACAGAAGGAAGCATCGTAAGTGATGCACACATCTACACTAGAGTAGCAAACACACACTGGAGTGGGTAATTGTCAACATTTCCCCTATACTGGATTAGTCAGTATGTCTTGGCCTGTGTTCTGCACAGGATTGTGGTAAGGATGATTGGGGAAGGGAGAAGGGCTCCTCTCAGGAACAGCAGGGTTGGTTTTTTTTTTGTTTTTTTTTAATTACTAATAAATAATTTGCCCAAATCTTCTTCACAGGACCACAAGTTACATTTCTATGACTTTCTAACTTTCACAACTTCCAGGACTCTAGTTATGGTGTAAATGAAGTACCACTGAATGCCTTCTCAAGGCAGTAATAAAATATATTACACACATCATTCTTCTAGAGTCAGGTTATACAATATATGTTTATCTATGGAGATGAGGGATAGAATGAGGCAAGCTTGTTCTATGTCCATTTATTGTTTTCATAGCTGAAGTGTATATTGGCATATAATAGCAGCCCCCATAAAACCATTTAATCCAGATCCTGAAATTACCCAACTGCCTCACTGATCCCAAGTAATATTTATTAGTATGGCAAATTTGTACAAATTATATTATGCTAAAATAAGAAAGACAAGATATGTATTGTTTTAAGCTAAAATGATCCCTGTTTATTTATTTTTTGCAATCTAGAAATAGCTGCATACTATGTTATGTTTTTGTTGATATAAATTCCATTATGAAGACCAGACAAAAGGATTATGTTTCTTTATGCAATTGAGTGGGTTTCTTAGAGTTACTGGGGAAATCATTTTCAGATTTGTAGGAGTGATATTAGAAGAATCCTCCGAATGATTGGAATTTCACCTGCCAAATTTGCTTCAAACATTCCCATATACGTTCATGAAAAGCCTGAAGGAGGTACTAGGTTATATGCATTCTTCTCCAAGGCCTTGTGTGTAGCACTGCTTTTGGTACGTGGATATATTGCAAAGGAAGACTTCAGCTGTCCTTGACTGTCTTGGAACAATGGGGGCACATTGATTGCTTGAGCAGTAATACTCAGAAGGGTATATACTGAGATAGCTGTGTGTAGGCAGGTGACAATTTGGAGAAGATTAGGCCATTAAAATAGCCCGAGAGAAAGTCAAGCCACACAGACACCCCTCCCCCTTTACGGCTTCTTACATAGCCAGCAGTGAGGACAAATGCAGGCTTGCTTATCAGCTTACATCACTACAAGCTGGGACCAACCCAAGTAGTCCTTGAGAATCTGTATTGAAAATTATCAGTATATTTATCCTTTAAAAATTACTATTACTGAAAATAACTTGTAAAGGCTTTTAGCTGATTAACTGAGTATTTTAATCAAATAACCAATTTAAATAAACATTGTGGGATAAAATTGAATTTTTCTACTGCATACTAACACAGCCACCCTCTGAAGCACACTTCTTAAAATGTGTTTCTAAACTTTCTAACATAAGCAACTTTCCATCGTCAGCAACAAATTCCAGTCCTTATTAAAATCTGATTAAATTTGATATTTTAATGTGTGGTGAATTAATTAGCAAATTAATTTGTGACAATAAGTTATGCTCTCAGCCTTTATTAGTTCTGTCTAGATTTTTCCTTTTCAGTATTCTTTTCAGAATTCAGCATCATTTTTTATCTGCTAAATGCTATTGTCAAACTACACAACCTATGATGGAAGGATCGCCACCCCATATTCCTTTTAAATATGATATAATGTTAGCTTTTATTCTATTTTGTCAGGTTTCTTACATTACACCCATAATTTGAGAGTCAGTGAAATTCATATAAGGCAATACATTCATGAGTTTTGCCAAGCAAATTATCTGCATCTCTGTTTTTAAAATGTTTATTAATGATGTTATTGTTAAGTAGAGTTATAACTAGCTTGAGTCTTAAAGTCAACTCACAGTGCCATCGTAAGTAGTTACAACTAGGGATGGGCACAAACTGAGGGGGGAAAATGTGGTTTGAGCATGAACCAGGCTGGTTTGTGGTTCATTTCAAACTGGTTCATTTAGTCATGTCATTCCTGAATCCAAAACAAATCACCTTTTTTCCATGGAGGTTCATTTGGTTCATTAGAGTGGTTTATTCTCCAAAGAGCTTGGCACTGATTCGATCAATTCCTAGGCCATGCTGGTGGTGGACTTGTGGAGAATCTGAGAAACACTCATAGCAGTGGTACATAGTTCAGTTGGCAGCTTTGGGATTCATCCATGGAACTCCCATTCTGCTCTATAGCATATATATACCACACCCTGACTCAGCTGCTTTTACTGTGCAGCAGAAAGAGAGAGGAGTTAGTTATCATGTGAGAGCAAGTTAGGAAGAATTGCTTGCTGTGTGGCTGGTTTAAGGGGATGCTAGAGCTGAGCTTTCCTGGGGGGCATCTGCTTTGGGAGGTTATAACTCAGGCATCCCAAATCCAACCTTTGCCAGTCTTTGAGGGTAGGTGAAGGAGAGCCTCCTGAAGACTCTGTGTGAGTTTGGCATCTCTAACTCATGAGGGTGCTATTATATCACCTCACAAACTGAATGAACGATGAACCAGTTTGGAAAATGGAGGAAGTCCGTGAGTGTTAGTGGTTCATGTAATCAAACGAACCACGAACCACCATGAACCACCATTTTCCGGATTCATTCCCATCCCTAGTTATAACTTCTAAGTCCACTGAGGTCAATCAATTATTAGTTTATTATGGTCACAGACGAGCAGAATAAAATGTAAATTCATTGAGGTCAATAGAAAGGTGTACATTTGCTTCAGTTTGTGCCATTACAATGCAATTATAAGAACACTTTCCTGGGAGTACAGGGAGTACAGTGAACAGACCTGAATAGAATTCTTAGTAGACCTGCATAGGATAGTGCTGTTAGACTACTAGATTCTCTACCCCTCAGCATGCCTGGTTTCAGCATACAACCTTTGGAGCATGTGTGCAACCAAGTTATATAAAAGTGACATTGTATCCATAATAGTGGCTATACAATGAGACCAACTAAGATGGTCTCTCAGGCTAAAGGTTTAGGAAGGGATGCAATCTTCCACCTTGCTCATATCTCCCCTGTCTCCTCTGCCTTATCCCATTTGCTGCCTATTTTGTCTTGGCTAGAACCTAGATTGGCTAATTTTTGCCTCCTTGCTTCCCTAAGTCTCTTTAACAATAATGTAGAAAGCCACACATGCTCCATAAAGCTTCCTGAATTTTCACAAGATTTCTTCCTCTTGCAAGAGTGTGGCCACTTCTTGTTGCCTGTTGCCAGGTCCTGAGTAGAGATAACAGAGGATCTGAGACTGGCGGTGAATGTTTTGGGTGGCATAATGAATTGAACTGAACATGGTATCCAATCCACATCTCCCAAAGTATGCTTCAGAAATATAAATGGTAAAATTCACATGAAGCCAATATTAGACCAGTTAGATCCAGATACTGCCACAGTGGTCACATGGCACTAATTCTGCCAGGGCCGGCTCGAGGTGGCTCTGCTCCCTAGGTGGGTGCAGATGCCAACCTCCCGGCGGGGCCTGGAGACCCCGCCATGCCGCCCCTGCCTCTTCCCCCCCAAAGGCACCTGCCGCCGCCTCCCCACTGTCACCGCCGCCTCCCCACCGCCACCGCCAAGAGCACCTGGCTGGGATGCAGGAGGCAGCAGCACAGCTCACTTGCCTGCCCACACACCCACCCTGGGGGGGAAGAGGTGGGGGCTTCCCTCCTGAGGCTTACCTTGGTCATCGGCGGCAGGGCCAGGCCAGCAGCGCAGCCTCACCCCCACCCTGGACCACTGGCTCTACAAGCCCCCTCCGCCTGGCAGGTGCCGTCCGAAGGCCACAGCCTCGCGGCCCGTCAACGCCATGCTGCTCCCGCCTCTTCTTCCCCCCGTGGGCACCTCCTGCACCTGGCCGGGTGTTCAGGACTGGCGGCAGCAGCGGGGAGAGTCCCTGCTGGCCGCCACCATGCTTCTCCCACCTCTTCCTCCCCCCCAAGGGCGCCTCCTGCCTGCACCCTGGCCAGGTGCTCAGGACTGGTGGTGGCGGTGGGGAGAGTCCCCGCTGGCTGCCGCCATGCCACTCCCGCCTCTTCCTCCCCCCCCAAGGGTGCCTCTTGCCCGCACCCCAGCTGGGTGCTCAGAACTGGCTGTGGTGGCAGGGAGAGATCCCGCTGGCCGCAGCTATGCTGCTCCTGCCTCTTCCCCCCGAGGGCACCTCCCACCTGCACCCCGGCCGGGTGCTCAGGACATGCCGTCCCTGCCTCTTCCCCCCCCAGCTGGGTGCTCTTGACAGCGGCGGCGGGGAGGTGGCAACAGCACCTGGTTAGGGCGGCAGGGGGGCTTTTCGGGGGTGCCCTGAGGGCCGGCACACCCTAGGCGAGTGCTTAGCTCGCCTAGTGAGCGAGCCGGCCCTGAGTTCTGCTGCTGGCCTTGTAAACATGCCCCCCTCCACACACTTCACTTTCTATTGCAGAAATTCTCTGGGACATTTGGCTAGGCTTGTATTGCCTTGCTGTTTTTCCCCCATTGGAAACCATGGAGAATGGGGGCACCATGTTTGGGTGCCCATAGAATTGGATCCGCTGGTCCAATCTTTTTGAAACTTGGAGGTCCTTTTGAGGAGAGGCTTCAGCAGCTACACTGCAAACCACCTCTCCCCCCCAAGCCCACTGAATATACCATAGGAGATTTGCCTCAAGTGGTTAAGACACTGAACTGCAGACTGGAAGGTCGGTAGTTCAGCAGTTCGAGACCCAAGTGTCACAAGACGGAGTGAGCTCCCATCTCTGGTCCCAGCTCTGCCAACCTAGCAGCTCAAAAGCAAGAAACTGCAAGTACATGAATAGGTACCGCTTCAGTGGGAAGGTAACAGCGTTCCATACGCCTTAGCATCTAGTCATGCTGGCCACATGATCACGGAAATGTCTCTGGACAACACTGGCTCTTCAGCTTGGAAATGGAGATGAGCACCGCATCCCTAGATTCGGATTCGACTGGCTTTCAAGCAAGGGAAACCTTTACCTTTACCTATAATGGCCGAATATGTTCGGTATTACCAAATATTTCCCAAATCTGAATACCATACTGATACTGGTATTCGGGAATATTTGGGAATGCTGAATAATATAGCCTCTTTTATACCCAAATCTGGGAAGGGGAGGGACTGATTGGTTCCTTGCACACCTCTACTGTTTTTTCCTTGCACACCTCTACAGTTAAATCATGACCTTCAGAACAAAGCCCAAGTACACTAATAAAAAGATGGGGACTTACGTGCATCAGGAGCATTGGCTCCTTGTAATAAAGGGTGGGAATAAGTTTCTTGCTTAAAAGATGATATGCCACATTGCATATCTTTTGGTATATTTTCCCAGACTACAATACATTGCTTTTAAAAGGCACTCTTTGTTTGAGCTCAGTACATTAATTAACACTGATTTGCAGTAGAATGTGTATTTGAAAGTATATGCAATATTCACATGCTGAATGCATTCATTAAGACCAGTGTGATTACTGTGAATGTAAAATGAATTAATAACAATGGGACTTTTAAGTGTTACCATTACTTTCACAGTGTGATGCTGTTTTATACTTACAGGCTGTGAAGTTAAATGACACTCTCAAGTTGCCCAAATAGATTAATAGTGCATTAATAATCGATGGGTGGGCCAGCAGTCTGGTGGGCACTTAAATTTCATTGACACCTGGTTACTAGAAAATCATCTTCATTTCCCTGTTTCAGTAGGAAAACAAGGAACATAGAGTAATTTTAGACTTAATTAAATTTCTGTCATTAGTTCACATTCTTTGTGCTCAACATCTTTCTCCCTAAACTCTCCTAAATTCACACTTTCTTCACCCTCACAGGCAATACCATCTTTGCTTGGTAGAACCTGTGCAATCATCCTCACCTCAGTGTTCTCTCTAGCTTTATGTCAAGATCACATTCAAATTTTCCAGACCTTTGTTTCTCCATAGCATATGTAACATCCAGTTAGTACATAAATGCATAGTGTATCTGATGTTCAGGCTTTTATCTCCAGTCACACAGCTAAATAATCTTGATTCTAGTGACATTATTGTACAGTGTGACTATGAACAACTCAGTGGAACTTATTCCCATATAAGTGCACAGAGCATTTGAATTTTTAGGAAGTTTCTGTGGTCTTTCAGAAGTCTTTGTATATGCCTCTGCATCTGCCTGAAAACTACATCATGAATTAATGTTTATATGAGATACTCTTAAAAAGTGAATACCTGCAACTTTTATTGATTCCTTCCATTTATCTGTCAATCAGTTTGTCACTTTTTTGACGGTCTTCTTCTTCTGCGCTCCAGTCAAGAATCTCTTTCATCCCTCTGATGTCCTTATTTCTAGAGGCTCTTTCCACATTTTGATATAATTCCCAGGAATGATTCTATAAGTTACTCCAAAGGCATAATTTTAACATAGTGAAAATTTCTTCATGAGTCATCTCATGTCAGGACTGTGTACACTGATCTGCTAACAGATTCTTGGTGTGCTCAGCATAGCCATGAAAGGGCACAATAACTAGGGATGAGCGGAGACTTTCAATTGTGCTCCATTACTATTCCATGGTTCTTCTTCTTTTCTTTTCTTCTTCTTTTTTTTTTTTTTTTTTGGTAGCATTTCAGGGAGTACATAATATTACATCAGAAAAGGTGTTGTGTTTTAAAAATTAAACAAACAACTTCCCCAAAAGAAAGAAAATATGTTATTTATTTTTGTTGCCTTTCTGCAGAACCATGGTACACTTGTAAAAAAGAAATCTCTTCGAAACATATATGCTAAGTATTACTAAGTATTAGGTTTCTTTTTTATATTCAGATAAATGGGATGGATCCAGACAGGGTTTTCAATGAGTCTTGGCAAATTCCCTTCCTTCTTAGAGCCCCCCTTCCACATAGTTTTTGTCCATTCAGGTCTCATGATCTCCAGCATAAAGTTTGGTGGTCACAGAAGAACCCCTGCCCCCTTTCTCACCAGTAGAAATACTAATTGGATCCAACTCCTTGTACTTGTCCAATATTGCACTAGACCAGGGGTGGCCAAACTGCACCTTGGGAGCCGCATGTGGCTCTTTCACACATATTGTGTGGCTCCCAGTAGGGCAGCTGGGGAAGGGAAGGGGAAGCATGCCTCCCCAATCGGTCTTCCCTTCCCCAGCCAGTGTTCCCCACTCTTGGTAGGCTTGAGGTAGGGGGAAGTAGAAAAAGAAATCAACTTAATCTTTAAATGAGTTTTCAAAGCCCACCCCCAATAGCCGGCATGGAGAAGGCATTTGTCTCTTTGAATCCCTTCTCCAAGCCAAGCCAGCTGGCGTGGGGTGGGGTGGCCTTCGAGGATTCATTTAAAGCTTTCTTTCCACCTCTCCCTCCCTCCCCTCATCTATTTGCTTTCTTTCCATTTTCTTCCTTTCTTTCTACTTTTCTTTTTTTCTCTCTCTCTCTTTTTCCAAGCCCTGCCACACCGCCACACCGACCAGCTGGCTTGGCTCAGAGAAGCCATTTGACTCTTTAAATCCCTTCTCAAAACCAAGCTGGTGTAGCAGCAGGAGGCTTGGAGAACACATTTAAAGTTAAAGACATTCTCCAAGCCCTTGCCCTGTGGCCCTGCCTGCCAGCTTGGAGAAGGCATTTGTCTCTTTAAATCCCTTCTCCAAGACAAGCCAGTTGGCTTGGGAGCATGGGGGGTGGGTTAGACAGCACATTTAACGTTAAAGTTGCTTTCTTTCCACCTCTCCCTCCCTCCCCCCTCCCCATTTATTTGCTTTCTTTCCACCTCTCTATTTCTCTCTTTTCCTTTTCCTTCCTCCCTCTGCCCATTTATTTGCTTCCATTCCACCTCTCTCTTTCTTTTCATCTCTCTCTCTCTCTTTCTCCCTTTCTTCTGTTCTCTCTTTCTCTCTCTCTCTCTCTCACACATCCTTCCTTCCTTCCTTCCCCTCCTCCATCTGCTTTCTTTGTTTCTTTCTTTCTCTCCCTCTCTTCCTTCCTCCCCCACATCCCCATCTATTTGTTTTCTTGTTTCTCTCTCTCTTTCTCTTTCTTTCCACCTCTTTAATTCTTTCTTTCCACCTCTCTCTCTCTTTCTCTCTCAGACAAATACCATTAGCAATATCTGTTTTACCCTTTTTGTTTTTATTTTGGCAGTATCATTTAATGTTAAACAAATTTGCATATTTTTCAATAAAAACATGTGTGCAATATTTGTTCATGTCACAGCTCTCAAACATCTGACTTTTTTTTCTATGTGGCTCTTACATTAAGCAAGACTGGCCACCCCTGTACTAGACAGAAATATTCCAATTCACCATGAATTTGACTGGAATTTAAAATCTACCAGGTGTTAATTAGTCATAGATTATTCATTAATTAGCCAAGACAAAACAGCAAGACACTATTTTTGCGAAGAATGTCACCTAATACAAAACAGAAACATTTTCTCGCCCTTTCTTTTAAAATAGAACATATTAACATTTCTGTAGATAGACATTTTTAGTCTTAACAAGGACACTTTCCCCTCTACTGCCTTGAGCACTGAACAAGTAGACTGCCAGGTCTCTACACCAGGTAGGAAAGAGCGAAATAACCAGTCATGCTGCTATTCTACACACAAATGTTCACCTACATATATCATGAGGCAGAACTTGGTCAATTTCTTCTACAGCTCTAAAGCTGAGTGAAAACAGATCTTTTGAACAAGCAGGTGGACACCCATTCCAGGTTTTCCAAGTATCCAATGCTTAGAGGTCTTAAAAGTCTTTTGCTTACTCTGAGCATACTCATCCATCACTTGCAATTCCTCCTGGCCATACTGGGCTGTTTGTGGAATCAGAATTACCCATCTTTCTTATTTAAACATATGCTGTATCTTAGATTCTCCCAATTCATCTGTAGCCTGACCATGCCTCCTCCAATGCAGGCTGCCATTCTCCCTCTATCATTGTCTTCTACCATCAAGTGAAATATATTTTCATTTAGAAAACTTGACTTTGTGTTTCTGCTCTCTTAGGAGCCCTCTATCTTAAAAAAAAAAAAAAGCCTGGAAAAGTGAATATTTGCTCAGTACTGTCTCAGTACTATCTATAGGAATATTCCATAATCAGTTTGAAGTAGAGACACCATAATCACTGAAACTTGTATTTCTTTGGCTTAAAATATGTGCTTCACTAGTGGGACATGTGTTACAGCATTCAATTTTTCTCCAGTTCAAATTGTACATCTTTCTCCCTCTGCTTCTTCTTACCCTCCCGTCTTTAACTTATCTTCAACTGCTGTGGCCATTTGCAATGGTGCTGGTGGTAAGGAGGCAGGCCAGCCAAAAGAAGAGGAAATTGAGCCTGACTTCTTGTCTGCTTCATGCCCTCCTACTTGCCCTAAGGTTGCCAACCTCCAGGTGGAACCTGGAGATCCCCAGGATTTTCAACATATCTCCAAAGTACAGAGATCTCCTGGAGTAAATGACTACTTTGGAGGGTGGACTCTATAGCACTATACTCCACCAAGTTTGCTTCCCTTCCCAAACCCTGTTCTGTGCAGGGTTCACCCCCAACTCTCCAGGATTTTCAGACCAGTCAAGTTTGCAACCCTAACTTGCAACCCTTATACAAATTATTCACCTCCTGCTGCTTTTAGCCTGGTGGTGGTAGAAAGTGCTGTCAAGTTGCAGCTGACTAATGGCAACCCTGTAGGGTTTTCAAGGCAAGAGACATTCAGAGGTGGCTCACCTTTGCCTGTCTCTGTGTCATGACCCTGCACTTCCTTGGTGGTCTCCCATCCAAATACTAACCAGAGCCACCCCTGCTTAGCTTCTGATATCTGACGAGATCGGGCTAGCCTGGGCTATCCAGATCAGGGAGTTAGCCCTGGTAGGCAAACCAAAGACAGGAAAACTCCTGTTCATGTATAAAGAAAGCAGAAGTTAAAGAGAATCTAAAACAGAGCACATGTGTGGGAGGAGCTAAATCTTATAATCTTCCATGCCTTATCCCACTGCACTATGTTTTTCCAGCATTTTCTCCCAGCCTGACTCACTTCCAGTACTGGAGCCCAGATTTGGGGGGGGGGTGCTTTGTGTATACAGGACCATAGTGAGCAGGAGTCTGTTTTTGTTTAAAAATCAGTCCCTGCTTCCATGCTTGAATTGTGTGAGAGGCACAAGTCCTGAGAATTTCATTGCAGTTGGAAGGGCGGAAATGTTGCAGCCTGAAATGAAACCACAGCAAATTACTCTGGGAGGAGAGACGTAATAATGATAATTTAAAAAACACAATGTTAAGTCTGAAGTTTAAATAAAGAAGAGAAACATTTTCACATTTTTTCCTTTTAAGTAAAGGCAATGCATTTGGGAAATACAGCTTACAGTAAATCAGGCCAATAGCCAGAAATGTGGTGATAAAAATATCTAGATAGAATATTGCCTGTACATTTTCCCTTCTATGAATAAAAGTTTTAAAAGGCTTTTTTTTTTGGGGGGGGGGAGTAACTGAAAGCTTAGCTTATCCCAGGATGAAGCCCCTTCAGCTCCTCCCAGTGACCACAGCAATTCAATATATCTTACAGTCATATATTTTCAATATCTGTTGCTAATCATAATGGTCTGTATCTGTATATTCTATATCTGTTAAAGATAAAATAAGAAACTTTCAAAGAGTGCTGGGGTTTAGCCTGTTGAACATTTAACATGGTAGCAAATTCCTGCTTAGAACTACTCGGATTATCCTTTGAGAGAACACTCCTAAGCAGCTCTATGCAGAATCCTACTCAAGGTATATTTAATGGGGCTTACTCCCAGTAAAGTATTTTTAAGATTGTACCGTACACATAGGAAACTATGGCCGCAATCCTAAAAACACATTTCTTGGAGTAAACTCTGTTGAATAACATGCAGTTTACTTCAGAGTATACACATTTAGGATTGTTTTCTCTTTGCCTTGAATCTGTGCTGCAAAGAAACAAGGTAGACATTATTGTTCTTCCCTCCTTAGTGTAATTAGAAAGAAACAAACTGAATGCACCTTTGCAAAGTTCAAATAAAGCTGAAAATGTTTTTTTCAAGTGAATCCATTGATAATTCACTATTTCTACATCATGATCTTAATACATTTGGGAGTACATCAAAGAAACTACTCATTTCATTTCTTATGAATATAGTTGCACACATGTTCTGCTTAGACAGATTTGGGAATAGCTATCACAACGAGGATTGGTTCCTATAATCAGTAAAGACTCAGCAAATGCACTTCCAAGGCACATGCAGACAGACTTATTTAGATTTGTGACTGCAGTTGCAGAGGCTGAATATCAGATCATATTGCCAGAGTTGCAACATCAATCAAATCACTTTATGGCCTATAAATCATGCCGTCTACCATTTTATGAATCAAAATGTGTTTTTCTGCGGGAAAAAATAGTAGAAATCATAAAGTCATATGTTGCAGTTTACTTGCCGTTATCAAATTTACAGCCACAAATCTCATTCTTCACATACCAATATCTTTTACATTTGTACAATTTGTATTTATGCTTTCTTTTATGGAAAAAGCCACATGCTAACAAAACTCCCGCCTTGATCCCTACATTTCAAATAACCTTCCATGAATTTCATAGGATTGTTTTTACTTTCTAGTCAAAAGCAGTGATCTCCATGAGATCTTTTTTTAATGTGAACTATGCCATTTTGGGAGGGGAAAATGTTTGCTTCAAAGCTCCACTCACTGGTTCTGTGTGTGTTTGTGTGTGTGTGTGTTTGCGTGTGCGCATGCAACCATCGCCTTTTGCTTAGGCAGCATTCTTTTAACTTGAAAAGGCTTCTTCACTGCATGATCCCAGCAATAGGGTTGCCAACCTCCTGGTATTACAAGTTATCACCAGGCTTCAGAGATCAGTTCCCTTGTAGAAAATGGCTGCTATGGAGGGTGAACTCTATGGTATTATACACCTTTGAGTCCCTCCCCTCCCCAACCCCTGCCATCTCCAGGCTCCAGCCTCAGATCTCCAGGAATTTCCCAATCCAGAGCTGGCAGCTCTAATAATGACCACATAGGAACATGCCGATATCCTGGTACCCGTGTACCCAGTCTGATGTGGCTATGTGATGTTGTTGCTGTCATTGTCCAGGCTACAGTGCTAACACGTCTTGCTTTGCTGGCTATTTCATCGCTTCTAGGGTGTGAAGACTTTCAGTTTTGTGCATGACTAGGGAAGGGAGAATGTGAATGGGATACAGATTCACTTAGGGTTGCCAGCCTCAAGGTGGCACCTGGAGATCTATGGGTATTACAGGTGATCTCCAGGTGACCAAGTTCAGTTCCCCAGGAGAAGATGGCTGCTCTGGAGGGTGGACTCTATGGCATTATACCTTCCAAGGTCCTTCCCCTCCTCAACCTCCCTCCTCAACCCCCCTGCCCAGGCTCCACCCCCAAAATCTCCAGGTATTTCCCAACCCAGAGCTGGCTACCCTAATGCAGTCATTATGTTGCAGTTCCATTTCTATGGCAGGGGAGCTTGCTAGGTACATGTTTGGACAATATGTACTCATGTAGTGTGAACTGAGAAACACGTGCATGTCTAGTTCTCATGAATGGAAGCTGTTCCTATACATTGCCCAATTCACAAGTTGCACAGTTGTGCATATTGGATGCACCACAAGAATCCATGTATTAATGATATCTTCCATTTATGAAGTGTCTTCTTGACCCTGGAGCCCAAGCACTGTACTCTTATCTGCCAGAATGGCAAAGGCTGAGTCTGCTGGCCCCTTCTCAGCAGTACTTCAGTACTACCACTGCAGATGACCAGGGGTAGCTACTGCATCTTACTAACTAAGCAGGGCTCACCTGGCCATATAAAGCCACTGACTCTGGCCTGGCTTCCCAATCTGAGAAACTTCTTGTTCAGGCATAGACTGAGTTTGAAATTACCTGTCCCTGTATATGTGCTTGACTGCCAATCTGCTCCTTGGCTTGCCTGCAGGCATTGCTCTGCTAAGTGATGCTCCTCTTATCCTGTTCTGTGGAACTCCACAGGGGCTTGAATATGCTCCCACTGATGTTTAATGAAAATAATGACATGTTAGAATGAGAACATCATGAAATGGAATCAGTTACACAAAAATAAAAGTCGCCTATTAATGTTAGACCGTCTGTCTGTCTGTCTTTTTCCTTTTTTTAAAGAAAATACCCTGAGCAAGGTTTTTTCAGTGTTTCTCCTGTACATTATTGTTCATGCTAAATTAGATTTCTTTTCTGCATTACTTTAGAGTATTCTGGCAGGCTAGATCAACAACCGTTCTTGAAAATGTGTATAACCAGATAATCAAAATTTTATTTTTTTATTTTTGGAAAGAATTTCATTTAGAAAGAATTTGCTTATAGCTGTTAAAAAACCTTTTGTTAAAAATTCAGAGGAGTCCAAACCATGCAACAGTTCATTCTCTCACACACACTCAAGTCATATTTTAAAGCCCTGTACAATCTGTTACCAACATACCTTAAGGACCACCTCCTCTTATATGAACCTACTTATACATACTAGTCCTCTTCGAAGGCCTTGCTTCAGTTGCCTTTGCTATTTGAAGCTAGGTGAGTGGCAACCCAAAAAAGGGCCTTCTCCTTTATGGCACCAAAACTTTGGAACTCCATCCATGGGGAGCTTCATCTGTCTCTGTCTGTTGGTGTCTTTTACCAGCAGGTTAAGACTTTTCTGTTTCCTCTGGCATACCCTCCGCCGCCGCCAATAATGGTAATTACCCCTCCTTCTGGTGTTGTTTATGTGTTTTTATTATTTTATTATTTTAAATGTATTTCAAATTGCTCAGATGTTTTATTTTTACTTTTTATGTTTGTTGCCTTGTGGACCTGATTAGGTGGAAAGGCAGCATAAAAAATGTTTTAAAGACATAAATAAAATATACAAAGGCTGCAATTCTAAGGGCACTGTCCTGGGAGTAAGTCCACTGAATAACGTAACTTCTGAGCAGACCTGTTTTAGAATTGCTCAAAATGTAGCTTGAACAATTAACTGAATCCAGAAATGGTAAACCTTCAGTTCTTTGTTATTGTTGTTGTTCAGTCGCACAGTCGAGTCCGACGCTTCGCGACCCCATATCTTTCAGCAAATCTCTGTACCCTTGCTACTAGCTATAGTGACTATAGTTCCATACTATCTAGGAGACAGCATCAGGAGGAAGCCTTGACCTCTATGCCTTGTTTCTCCCCACTTGGGACAACTGGTTGTCCACCGTGTGAGACAGGATGTTAAACTAGATGGACCATTGCTTCGATCCAGCAGGGCACTTCTTATATTTTTATTTATTGGTGTACTTGAAATTTGTTCACTTCAGTAACACCAATGCAATATGATGTTGTCATAGAACTCTTCCCATATGTGGAATATATAAATTGGAATGGGATCTAAGCCATCACATCTAGGGTTGCCAAAATGTTGGGTCCCTAATAGCAGCCTAACACACAAGTCAAATCCATTCCAGGTAAAGGCTTCACCTACTCTGTGTGCCAGACTGGTAAAAGACACACTAGCGGCACTAGTTTTTTAAAAAGAAGGGCAGCAGTCTAATTGTTGATGTGACCTAAATCCTTTTGTTGATGGAGTTCTGAAGATTTACATTTCAAGATTAAATTCCTAGTTAATTGTATTTTTCTTTGCTGTTCTTTTGATCATATCGAATTCATTTTATTCTCCAGTAGAGCTGCATGAAGTTAGGCTATGTCCTATCAGTGCAGAAAGTACCGGTTTGATACTACAGTTCCAAATGACTTCCCCTAGAGTTATGTATTTCCATTTCCTACCTTCCTGACCAAGCCATCTTTTAAGTGGAGATGTCAGTGAGCGTTTGTGTGTGTCTACGGGCATGTGCATCAAAGATTTAGAGGTAAATAATAATTCCCAAAGAAGAAGAAGGGCTTGAAGCCAAAAATGCTTTTCCTTTACTCTAGTGGTAGAGGTAGTATGGTGGGTGGGGAGGGGAGCTTCTGGTCTGGTGCTGCCACTAATTAGAAAAAAGCAGGCAGCGAACCCTGCACCCATTTATCATCTGGTATTACATCACACTGGTGAATGGGATGGTGTTAAATGCATTCAACTGTCCTGACTTCCCCCCCCCCATCCCCCTGAACCTACTTACCATGGCTCCTTAAGCACAGATGGAACCCTCTCTGCCAGCACTTATTAATTCATTTGTTATTTATGCACTTCTGATCTTGGTGACACTTTTGTCCTTTGGCCTGACATCAAGTCATTTTTAATACATGATCTGTGGAAAGGTGGCCCTTGCCCTGCAGTCTGGCTTGCAAATCCCTGACACACACACATGCATTTTTTATTGTTCTCACATGTTGCTTAACAGGCTGCGTGATTACTGCTTTAAAAGCACAGCAGATGGGTTTTTCTGCTTCGCGGTGAAACAGATGAGATGCTCAAATCGATTGCTTTATCAACAATCAGTTGCAGATAAAAATCATTTTAATGAGGGAAATTAATGGTGTTTGCAAACACGATGTTAATTAAAGAACATTGCTTAGGTTTCTCTCCTTCCCCCCTTACTTTCCCCCCCTCCTGCACACAATTTTTTGTTACCCATGACATCTTTCATTATTGACTCATGCCCCAAAGAAAAGGCGATTAAAATCTGCTTTTGTTTGATGTAGCTTTTATTGAAGAAAGAAATAGATCTTTCTGAAGCGTCCTGGTGAGATGAAAGTCTAATTATCTCCACAAATGAAAGGAAAAGCTTTAATTAGGCCTGTGCTGAATCTGTGCACTGTGAATTTGTGCATTGTGATGGATGGAGCCTGCATCTCCTCAGTGACTGCTGTGGAAATAATGAAAGGAGAGGAAAGGTAACCCTGCTCCCATGATTCAGCTCGCAGGGTTGAGCTGGAGGTACACCTGTGTTGCACGGGAGTGCCCAGAGCAGCTGCTGGGGCCATGTTTCATAGCAGTATGTTCGGCTGTTCTACAGCCCCCTCCTGAGCTTTGATCTCTTCTCAGACAGCAGGGGTCCTAACAAATCAAGCTTTTCATGTTTCACTCTGTTTCACTCTCTTTTGCCTTCACCATTCACAATCCAGCTCCGAAGAGGACAGATAAAATATTGTCTTTTTCTGATGCAATTAATGATCAGCAGCCAATGTGACTGAGGCGAGGATTATGCCTTATGTGAGCTATTTTCAGGTCTCACCACCGAGAACTTTGTTTCCGGGGGGACAGTAAGGGTTTGTGATATGTTATTTATTTAATTTTGGTGGTTTAATTAACTCCCCATTCATGATTTTAACAACCATTTTTAAGCATAGCATCTTATTTGCCTCATGGTTCTTTTCTGCAGTGCTGTGAATATCCACCCTGGTGAGAAAGGCAACGTTCAAGGATATTGTTATGATTCTAATGGCCCCAAGAGAAAAATCTAAATGATGACAAATAATACAATACCCCAGGTTTTATACCATCTTATTTTTACCATATTGCATGTAGCTTACTCTGTCTTCTTGTAGTCCAGCTGATATCAGGAAGGTCAAATTGCTACTTATTCACCTCACTTGCAGTTAACACATTCCTTGCAGTGAATCATAAAGCACCTTTGACATCAAGGGCAGTCAAGGGGATTACTTGCACACCTTTCTAGACAAGATAACAATAGGAATAAGAGAGAGGGAATTGAAGACAACCTTGGATCAGCATGAGCAAGCTGACCTTTGATTCTTTCGGTCAGTGCATTCTGTATTGTTGTAGGAAGTGTTAGTCTAATTGCAAGGCACTCCCTTGAACTGAGGCACTTGCAGCCCACCTGAATATGTGAAAAAGAGGGATGTCAGATGCAGGGGGAAATCAACCCTGTGCTTATAGATGCAGATTTGAGAATTTAAACCGTCCAGTTGCTTCTCAGTGCAATTATTTTCAGTCACTGCATACAGCATATAATGCCTAAAACAGTGGGGGGGGGTGAATAAAGCAGACTAAGTAAATTATCAGTGTAGACTTTAATTTGATCTGTTTGACACAAATTCCTAAATTAACATTTTTTTCATGGATGAAGCTTTATATCCTGTTTCCAAAACTTTGAGCAACTAACTTGCTTGGCAACTAAACTTTGAATGCATTTATAATTGGCAGTACATTGGGTGATAAATTAGCTACCACTTGTCAATCTAAAAATCCCAACTTGCCTTTTTATTTCATTTTTTTAAATGTAGACTTGCCTCTCTTCTTTGTTTTTGACTGTGCATTGGTTCCTGCTTAAAAGACTGAATGCATAAAACTAAGCATAGAACAATTTAAACTCATTTCAGGCAATCCAGCTGCACAGAAGAGATCTCACATTGCATACAGTCACTAGGGTAACACACATATTTTCCAGCTTCAGTATGCATGAACTGAACGTTTGATTTTTCAGGATACACATTTGCTCATACCAAAGATAAAAATTTGCATTGTTCCCACATTCACATAAAATGGTGACTGTGTGTACAAGGAGGACTGATTCCATTATGTACTGTTGGTTTGTCAAAATGAAAAGGGTTAGAGTCATACAGAATTCAAGTTATTGATTCAGAGACGGGCATACAAAGTTTCACTTGCTTAAACAGAAGTAGTTGTTGGGAAACTCTAGCATTGGACTGCATGAATCAGCTAATTCAGGAGCCAGTAGTAGGGGATATGGAGTAGCAAAGGAATCTGTACAGCATTAGTTTTTAGTAGTTGACAGAAAAGCAAAGCAACATATGAATGAGAAAGAAACAGTGCACTTTAAATCATGATCTCCAGTTGGCTATTGTCTTCCTTTGCTGGAGTAGGCAAGAGGTAGCTTTCAAGCAGCTGAAAAATAAGTATGGCTCCTAAATGCCTGCGATTGCTCCTAAAAATGAAGAAAATTTGTCAAGGCAGGTACCCACTTTATATAAGAATTGTGTTTGCCATTTTGATGCGTGACCTTGAATTGACAAGTAAGTACATGTGCCTGGAAATTCCAGCCCATTGAGTACTGTGCACACAGCTCCCCCCACCCTCCCTTGCCAAGTGATCATCTCCAGCCCTGCAGCCTCTGGGCCCCCACAGCCGCCTATCCTTCAGCACGCGACTCGCCTTGCCAAGTGATCTCCTCCAGCCCTGCAGCCTCTGAGGTACACAAAGCTGCCCCGCAAGGCAACAGCCACTCTTCTGCCTGCCAGCACGTGGCTCCTCAAGCAGGTGGAGACCTGTGCACTGGAGCTAGAGGCATGAAAATCATCTTGCATGCCAGCGCATGCACTAGAGGGAACTGACGCTCTAGTGCTTGTCTCTATGGCTTCTGTAGCCATAGAGATGACTTGGATTACTAAAATGCACTCCCAGAATGCTGTTTCCCCATGTTCCTGCTGGAAATGAGCCCTGATTTTTTAGCATTTCAGATATACAGATAATTTTATCAGCCTTTTTATTTAGAGAGATTTCCTGCCTGAGACCTCTGTTTACCTCTCAACAGTTTGGGGAGGGAAGGAAATCTGTGTCCACTTCAGGGTTGTGATGTCACTTTCATCAGGAACCAGAAGTTTCAGATGCATAATATAGGGTTGCCTAACACATTAACATAACTTCTGATTTGCTACAGAAGTGACATCACAACTCTGGGGATGGTGGAACTGATAGTTCTTCACCTCCCCCAAATTTTCCTCCAGCCTCAGGCAGGCAATTCTAATTATATATAGGGTTGAAAGAATGTCAGAAATTAATGAAAAATATGTTCTTTTGAATATCTGAAGGCATTACTAAATTGTATTGCAAATGTTTTGTATGAGTTCATTCTTCCATTACTTTCCCATGGCTGGACCCATCCAATACAAAAAAAATAATAACTAACAAAAGTGGTACATTCCTTTTTGTGTCCTAAAGCCTGGGTTTGGTACCAAGATGGCTTTAGTTGGACTGGTGGATTGTCTTCACTTGAAGCTGGACAAAGAACAAGCTTCCCTGTTCATATTGTTAGATGTTTCAGTGGCTTTTTTCACAGTTGATCATTCCATTATTATCCACTTGCTTGAATATGGAGTCGGTGTTAAAGGTTGGTGGTTTCACTCTTTTTTGTCTGACCGGACACAAAGAATCTCCACTAGAGGTGCAGAATCAACTGGGTGGAATTTGTCTTGTGGAACATCACAGGACTGCATTCTTTCACCTATACATGTCCAGAGCTTTGGGGATGGGGGTCATCAATATGTGTATGATACTTAGCTTTATATTTACTTATCCAAGCTTGCAGATGTATCGGTCTTGGTTCTGAACTGTTGCTTTGAGGCTATGGTCAGGTGCTAAGACAGGGCAAGCTGAAGCAAGACAAGAGAGAGGTAATGCTTGCCAGAATGGCTGATATTCTAGAGGGATTGAATCCACTTGTCCTACGTGGAGTGAAGTTGGCTTTTTCAGAGCAGCTTGAGAGTGCTCATGGAACCCTGCTTTGCTCTTTGAAAAGAAAGTTGGCATGTTGTTCACCAACTCTCTTGTTACCTAGACTCAACCAGTCTGGACACACTGATCCATGTTTCTGTAAACTCATAGTTGAATTACTGCAATATGCTGTATATGGGGCTGCTCTGGAAGGCAACCCAAAAACTACAACTGGTCCAGACTGTGGCAGCCTGACTGTTGTCAGGAGCTAACTGCTGGGAACATATATTGCCACTTTTGAAGCAGCTACATTTGCTGCCAGTCTGTTTCTGAGTGTAATTCAAGGTGCTGGTTATGACCTGGGACCCACATATTTGAAGCACCTTCTCCTGTGTCCCTGTGTGCCAACTATGGTTTCAGGCAGCCATCTTTTGGCTATCCCACTACTTTGGGTGGGCCATCTGGCACTGACCAGAACCCAGGCCTTTGCCATTATGGCTCCTGCTCAGTGGAATGGGCTCCCTGAAGATATCTCCGTAGAGATCTTCAGGGTTTTGAGGATGTTTGAATGGCAGGCATCTTTTAAGGGGAGAGAGAGGGAGACTTTTGGGGTTTACTGTTTTTTTTTTTTTCCTGGAAATGTTTAACTATTATTGTAAGCCACCCTGAACAACAAGGAAAGGTGGGGTATCAATGTTTTATTAAATAAAAGATGAGTATGCTAGGCTATTAGAAAAGCTGTATGGCTTGTTTTATGGTATCCCAGCCTTGCCCATTTTGTCTGCTTGACTCCCAAGGCCTTGCATGTTTATTTTATTTATTTGATTTATATCCCACCCTCCCCACACAGTCAGGCTTGTTTTCAAGTTAAATGTTTGCAATGGGATCACAAATACCTTGCACGTTCTCATACTTGGTGATAATTTAAACAAGTTTTGAACTTATTCCAATAAACTGAATGCCACACATATTCAAATTGCAGTTGATCTTAAATTATGCCAATAATTACTTTGTAGCACATGTGTGAGCACAGCAAGTCCATGAGTTGTGCACATGCAGCACAAGCAGCTATCCAGTCAACTACCATGCTTAATGCCACCGATGTGTGTATGTGCTACTCCTATTAATCAAGGCTGCATTGCCCTTTTACTGCTATGAACTTGCCTACTGGGAGGAACCACAACGCCTTAGATTGGAGAGGGTGACACTACCAGATTCCTGTCCCTTTCTATACCTTCCACTCTCACAAACTGCCTGAGCATGGTAACATCATCCTCCCTGGTCTGTTGCTTGTCATCTGCCTACAGTATTACATTTTGAACAAATCATTAATGCAATCTTGTAACATTCTTGACTCCAGAGAAAACAGGCACTTTAAATGAGGCAGGTTCAGTTTCTGAAAACCTTATTTGTGAAAACTGAATCATCTCACACTAGGATTTCAAATTAGAGAAGCATTTGTTTATGGGTTCATTAAACATAGAAAAAGAAAATAGAATCCTGAGCCTGACCTTTAATTCCTCAGCAAATTTACAAGAAAACAACAACCTGTATATTCTTCTTTTTAACTGGATAGAAGGAATACACACACACAATCAGGCACATCAACTCTTGTCTGTAGCAGTTAACATCTGAACACCACTAAGCTGTTTAAAATAAAAAAATGGTATGTCTTCAGCAATGCTGAAATGATGTTCCTCCTCTGTTTCTGCAAAGAGCTGTAGCCCAATTGAGGAGTGCACATTTAATTTTCATGCTGATGTTCTCAAGTATTTTCTATTACAAGGCATTGGAGCCCACCACTGACCCACAGCTCCACCTGAGTAAGCTCCAAAGGCTGGCCCAAGAGTGAACTCTGAGGGCCTTTACAGGCCTTTGGAGCTCCCAGAGTGTGCTCTGAAGGGTTTTGTAGGCCTAACATGTCCTTATATGGGCAGGCCCATTTCCAGCCCAAGTGAGGAGTGCACATTTAATTTTCATGCTGATGTTCTCAAGTATTGTCTATTATGAGGCATATGTCTTTCCAAATATTTTAATAGTAGTGACAAGGGATGAGCACAAACCCCCAAATGATCCCCAGTTTAAGCATGAACCAGGCCAGTTCATGGTTTGTGAACTAGGGGTTTGGGACAATGTGTCTTCCACGATCCGCCCATAAAACTCCATGTTTTTCATGGAGATTTGTAAGGTTCATGGGATACATTGTCTTGAGAGGCATTTAAATGCCTTTGGAGTTCACTCAGGTGGGGCCACAGGTCAGTGATGGGCTCTGATGGCATTTAAATGCCTTCAAGGCTCACTTCTGGGTGGGGCCATTCTACGAACTCACAAACCCAATGAACCACAAACCAGTTCAGGAAACAGAAAATTTCATGACAGATTGGGCTTGTTTAATCAAATGAACCATGAACCCCAACAAACCACCATTTTCCTAGTTCGTACGCACCCCTAGTAGTGACTGAGTAGCATCCTAGCAGCTCAGCTGACTCAAACAGGGCTTAACTTTAATCTATAGGAAATTAACTCATGTCAAAGACACTAGTTATATATAAGGACAGTTGTATATAAGTTATATAAGGCCAAGGTTTGGAGCTTAAAAAATGGCCACCAACATAAAACAAAGATTTTTTTGTAAGTATATACAAATAGTATTCACTTTTCTAAAGTCCCCTTGTTTCTGCTCAAGGCTATCGCTATATGAGCAGAAATAGATAGATGATGATGATGTTGGTGACAGATGATGATGATAATGATGATGAAGATAGATAGTTAGATTGATAGATGATAGAAAGAAGTCTCTTTTTTAGTATAGACTGTCATCTTGGTAAAGCAAAGTACAAAGTACCGTTTCTTGAGCCAATGGTGCCTGTGGTTAGCTTCCATAGAACGTTGATAGAATATGAGAGCTCTAATCATATGATGCACTCTGATCACATTGCCAATGCACTCTGGTCACATTGCTACTCCGCAAGCCAGCATCTTCAGCCCTGGTGGTAGTTTGAGAGGTAACAATGTAATCAATGATCTCATAAATGAATCTATGTAGAATGGACTACAGTGCAGTGGATTCTTCTTGGAATCAACATGCTTAATAATTTGCCCCCCTCGATCAGAATAATGAGACAGACAACAGTTTGGAAGTAAGCAAGGGCCACTTTATTAACTATTTAACATAACTGTGTGGCAAGGGACAAACTAAGCAAGCATGGAACAGGCAAGGTAGGTGTCACTCCCTGACCAACCTCCTTGCCCTTCATGGGCGAGTCATCAGCTCTGGTCTTGAGCCAACAGTAGCCCAGCAACTGGTTGCCATCCAGGAGCACCTACCCCTGAAGACATACCTCTTGCAGGGAGGAGCCTACCCCAGGAAGTTCCCAGAGGTGATCACCAGTCCCCATCCTGCACCCTAAAATCTGAGGGCAGTTCCTGATGACCCACTATTCCCCAATGGGAAAATGCCATAAGGTGCTCACCGGTTCCACTTTCTTACTCACACAACCCTGCCACTACCAAGATCAAGCCTCTGCTTTGGCCTTTGCAGCCACCTACCAGCCCAAGGCTGACTTAATCCCTTGCCACAAATCCTGCAAAACTCATTGCCCTTGTCTGATAAATGTACTCCATCAGTCCTATACAGTTCCTGGAACTCCACCCATATGTTGGGGTGCAGTAAAAATTGCCCCAAACCTGCCTCCATGGCCTACTTCATTTGTTGGTTGGCTTTGCGCCTTGCACAGTCGATGCATCAGGGGTCTCCTAAGTTATGCCACACCTGACGGAGCAGAATATCTGACCACACTATCTGCACTCCAGGCCACCTTGCTCGCAAGGTCAGCCTCAGCTTGTAACACAAGGGCCTTGCCCTTCATTAAACCTAGGTCATTACCCCCTAGGTGTATCACCAAGTTGTATGGAGGATGCCCCTGCCTCTCTTCGAGTAACAGGGGAAGGAATGCAGACCATTTCATGCCCCTCCTTCCCATCCATTCGACAACAGCCCACTCACTAAGGCCCAGCTGAGAATCAATGTGTATCCTCCTAGCCCGGTGGGTGGCCCAAAAGACCATATTGTGGCCGCAGATGGTAACTCTTCATCCTGCCCCATGGCCTGCAGCGCCTGAAAGAAGAACCCCATTAATAATCTAACATAACATTGAACTTTGCAATTCCACACATATCCCTTGTAGCACCGTGATTTCCAGTGACCTATCTGCTGAATCTCACAGTTGGACTATCCCATGGCTGCTGCTGTTGACACTACCCCAATGCAGAAGGAGTGGGTTCCAAAATGGTACCCACCTAATCCCAACTGGACCAGCACTTTCTGTATTAGAGCCCAAAATTGAAATTTGGTGAGAGGGGTACCATCCCTGTGTCGAAACAGATTACCTTTGGCCCAACCCCACATGGCTAGGTATTGGTGTAAAGCCAGCATGGGGCATAACTCCACCTCAGAACAATGGCCCAGCTCAGTAACCAAACCCTTGCCGAGTTGGTCAGTGTTTGACCACCTAAGCATAATCCTAACTTTAGATTATGGTGTTGGAGAGGACTCTTGAGAGTCCCTTGGACTGCAAAGAGATCAAATCAGTCAATCCTAAAAGAAATCAACCCTGACTGTTCCCTGGAAGGCCGATACTGAAGCTGAAGCTCAAATACTTTGGCCACCAAATGAGAAGGGAGCACTCACTGGAGAAGACCCTAATGCTGGGAAAGATTGAAGGTCAAAGAAGGGGATGGCAGAGATGGTTAGACAGTGTTATCGCTGCAGCGAACATGAAATTAAGCAAACTCCAGAGCACTATGGAAGACAAGAGGGCCTGGCATAATGTGGTTCATGGGGCCACAAAGAGTCAGACTCAACTGTGCAACTGAACAACAACAACAGACTTTAGAATCCAGCATGTGAATGTTCCATTGGTCAAGCACTAAGCCAGATGCATCCTGGTGAGAGCCCGCCACTAGCTCACTGATCTGCAGTGCCCCAAAGAAGGCAACCAGTGACACTGTGTGGAACAGTACAGCCTCATATCTGTCAATGCAAAGTGTGTGCCACTGTGCCTTGAGCCCCTGTTGTACTGTTGGGGTCAAAGGTTCCCTGGTTTCTGTAACCTTACCACCCTCCCATGACCAACCTTCAAGCATCTTCCTTATACAGAAGTCACCCATCTTTTCCTCATACACTGATGCCTTGCTGGCATGGCAAGAGATGACAGCTTGCCGTTAATGGAACGTGCTGACAGGCCCTTACCTCTCAGTGCTACACAGAATTGCATCAAATGGGACACTGGTATGGGTCAAACTTGTCTCAGAACTGCTTCCTCCCTAAAGGACAGGAAGTGCTTACCCGCCCTCTTATAAGCTCTCAGGGCAGAAGGGGTGAGAGCTGAGCTTATTGCCCTGTCAGCCTCAGCCCACCAATCTGCTACACCTCTGCTGGCATCTGAACTGGGAACTGGTTGGCTTCCAGAGCCAGCTGGTGAAATCTCTCCATCTGTTTCCCGGAGAGAGCGTCAGTGACCCCGTTACTGACCCCCGGGATGTGCCTGGCTTCGAACAATATATTCTTCTGCAAACAATGGAGCATGAAGGCTCTGACCAGGACCAGGCCCTTAGGAGACTTGGACGTCAATGTGTTAATCACATGTACTGTGGACAGATCGTTGCACCAGAAGTGGAGTGAATGGTTGGCGAGCTCAGTCGACCAAATTCACACTGCTACAACAATCAGAAAAAATTCCAGGAAGGTGAGGTCTTTGACCCATCCAGCCTGAAACCATTCCTCAGGCCAGTCCTCAGCACACCAGTGTCCACAGAAACAGGCTCCAAAGCTGGAGGAACCTGCAGCATCAGATGTAACCTGCAGCTCAACTTCAACCTGAAGATCCTCCCACCAAAAAAACACCCCAATGTATGGATTCAAAAATTCCTTCCATATGAGGTGTTTGTCCTTTATACCCTGGTGACCCTACTCCCATGGTGTGGATGGTGGAGGCTCAATAATATGTTCAATAATATCTGAAGTAGGCTTCACTTGGCCTCTCAGTGGGCCTGTAATGCACTTAATTTTGTCTAAGGCAAGTTTGACTTCTGATGATAATTTCAAGGAATTATGTTGATTTTAAGAAGTGAGTTTTCCCATAGCCCTAAACAAAAAATGGTGCTGCGGCTGAAGATCACAGCATATAATTTCTGCTTGAATTTGTAAGAAAATCAGTGCATCCTCTGGGATCACTTTATACCACTGAACTCAGCTGGCTTAAATAGCTTGTGAATCACACTTTAAAAGCTCTTGGAGGATTGGCTATATTGGGGTGTGTCACCTAATATGCAAAGGAGTTCCTGCTACAAAAAGAGCCCTGCTTCCTGACATAACTGCATCTCCATGGAGATTGTTTCAGGTGTTAGTCTATAGTAGTAAAACAAAGTTGGAGTCCAGTAGCACCTTGAAGATCAACAAAACTTCCCAGGGTATAAGCTTTCATGAGTCAAAGCTCACCATAATATATGTAATCTTTTACATCAAGCTCTATTTTGTTGGTTTTTAAGGAGCTACTGGACTTAAATTTTGTTTTTCATAGATAAGCTAGAACTCTGTATAAACACTGAGCATCTATATAGCACTGGGGTGTTCAATATGCTTCACATTATCATTACAACAGCCCTTTAATGTAAGCCAATATTGTCTCCCCCATATGGGGTGGGGATAAAAAAGAATGAGGCTTGCTTAAGACCATGCAATGAGCTGGTAGCCAAGATGAAATTTTAGGGACTGCCTAACTCATTGCTGACACTCTTAGACATTTGCTACACCAATTTTAGAAAGTAAGGTCTCTGTGTTAGTTATGTACATATTTATGTTTAGGAGTGACCTGAGAGTGCAGTTAAATTGAAATACTAATCAGCCACCATACCGTTTTGTTCTGATTATATGAAATCGTGAAATCAATACATGGATTGTATGAAACGGATGTGTTTTTGATCTTAAGCCAGCATAGATTTAACAACAGTAGATAAAAGAAAACACAGAAGTCCACAGAACAAAGTTCCCTACTTTTCCAATATTGATTTACTGTCCCATCCTCCAAACTGTGTACAATATATTGAATTTGATGTTTTATAGCAGCCTTTAAGTCTGAATATTTTTTTCTAAATCTACTAATATAATGTTATCATGCACTAACTAGGATGCTCATTACTGGAATTCTACTATTATTCTAGCATTACTATAAAACAGGCATACGGAAATGGCCATGCTACAAGAATACGCAGTACATGCCGCACTCCCTTCACAAATATTAAATCAAGCAAATTGGGGGGGGGGGTTATTTATCTTAACAAAGCCGCTCTCACCCAGAGTCTGACCCGTTGCAAGAGATATCCAGGCATGGATAACTACTATGGAGGACAGACTGATCATTTGAATTTATTGTTTGACCGCTTCCACATGGCTGAACATTTCACATACAGAAGATCTCCAGTCCACTCTGGCAGTATGTGTAGAATTTCATACAGTTGTGCAGCAGTAGGATAAAATGTAATGCTCAAAGGAGATCTACCAACATTCTGAAGTACAACAACTTAGGAATGCCTTTTATTATATGTATACAACAGAACATCTTGCATCCAGGCCTGCAGCTAGGGGGCTTTAAATTTTTTAAGGAGGCATGGGGTAGTGTCAGTGTTTTTAATATTTTTAATATTTCCTCTTTTCTACCAACCGCCTATGAATAACACAGTGGAATTAAAGCTACTGCCTAGTATATGAGATGGCTAAATTTATACCTGATCCAGCCTCTTTTGCCCTCCGCTCCCTATGTTGGAGAAGCTCACTGGGGAATTACTTCCCCAGCTTCAAAGAGCAGCTGGTTAGCCTCTGCAGGCAGACCAGGCAGAGACCAAAGGGCAAGTCTTGAAGGATCCAGCCAAGTGAATGAAACTTCTGCTTCTGGATTGTTAAAAAAAACAGTGGGAAAAGGTGGGAAGGGTGGAGAGAGGGCTGAGTGCGGAGGGTGGACCTGGCTGGGCTTCTCCAGGCTGGGCTTGGTGTGTGGGTGTTTAAAAAGAGCGAGAAAAGTTAGGGAGGGTGGACAGAGGGAGCACACGCCTTTAAAGAAATGCTAAAAACTGACTTACAAAATCATTTTAGGCAGAAAATCTTGTGGTACCGTGCATTTAAGTAAGGAGGCTGAGCCTTGACACCTGCGTGTGTCTATTCAGAAATAAATATTGTTTAAATGACACTAGCTTGCTTTTCAGTCGCTTGTTTCAATGACAATGGCTTTGTTTTCAATTTGTCTTATTGTCGTAATTGTAAGCCACCTCAAGCATATCACTGCAGAGACAACGTAATAATTTCTAGATAAAGAAATAAATCAGGGGGATTTTTAAAATGTTCATGTTCAATGTTCATTCCTGATGCTCAATATTACTATCATATTCCAGGGCTGAGACATCTAGAGTTCACTAAATTTAAGGTGCACTGGAGGCTCTACTACATTGGTTAAACTTTTCCTTAAATTCAGCTAGCAGAGATGAAGGTGCTAGCAGATATGAAGTTTCACATCTGAAAGCTGTCTGGCTAGATATCTAAGTTCTCAATTATATGTTGTGGCACTGAATCCACCTGCTGTACATGAGTTTTGTCTGGTCTTGGGCCATGTTGCTAATTTTTTTGGCTTATCTCTGCTGATGAATATTTGAGTAGTACACTTTTAAGATTTATTTCAGGTTGAAAGACAGCTGCCAAATGTATAAAATCTTCCAAATTCAATCATGGCATATGTTTGAGTTGCATGAGTGTTTGATTAGAAGTGATGAAATGCAAAACTCCCTAAAAACCTTCTTAAAATCCTTTTAGTTTCTCTTTAAATTGTTTCACCTCAGAGCAGTCTTTAAAAATTGTCTTAGATTTTTCTTTGGTTGAAATATGATTGAACTTTTTTAGATACAATAAAGTAAGACAAGAGACAAGCCATATGACCCAGCTGTTTCCAAAGGGTGGGGTGGAATATTTATCCCTAAATCTGCATGTATATTTACTCTCTGTCACTGTTTTTCTTGTGAACTGCTATTTCTGCACCAATTTTCCTTACATGTAAAACTTCTTGTTGCTGGATTAGTCACATGGAAGATTCTACCCAATCAGGGATCATGTAGTAACTGAGTTGATGTCACATTGCTATATAGTTAATGATCAATCAGATTTGTTTGTATGACAAAATTACAGAAATGGAGCCTGTTTAAAGCATTATATGGTCTGTCAACCGTATGGGAGATCACAGCCAAATGGAAGATCATATGAGCATATTATGTTGCTATGTAGTCTGTTAAATGTTAAATGATGCAGTGGCATCATTAAGGAAGCTAATTCAGAAGGAGGGCAGTGTTTTCTGGATAAGAAAACTATAAACAAATCTGCAAACCATTACCAAAAGTATACTTTTCAATGCTAAGAAAAATGTTCATTAAAAATAGTAAATAACTTCTGGCTATCATTCTCACAGCACTTTTAGATTGGTAGTTTTAAACAGCAGTTTAAAAATATGTACTTTAGTGCTATATCTTGGTAGGAACTTCCACATTAAAACAAGAGTTAGTGCAGATATGCTGGTGGAAAGTGCCATCAAGATGCAGGTGACTTATGGCAACCCCTGATGGGGTTTTCAAGGCAACAGACGTCCAGAGGTGGTTTGCCATTCCCTGCCTCTATATAGCAAACCTGGACTTCCTTGATAGTCTCCTATCCAAATACTAACCAAGGCTGATCCTGTTTAGCTTCCAAGATTTTATGAGATTAGGTAGCCTGGACCATCCAGGTCAGCAGGACTACAGAGGTACCCTCAGAGGTAAATTCTATGTTATTCAATGAGACTTACTCCCAGGAAAGTTTCCTTGAGATTCCAGATTTGTCTGGTAAGAACTGTTGCATAGACTGTTTGGTATATTTATATCGCAGTCTTAAGCAGTGTTACAGCCTTCTACTTTCATTGAACTCAATGGCACTGTGCCTTTCTCAACAAAATTTTGGAAGTAACAGACAAACCAATGGATGTATGTTTAGTATTAATCAGGTTGGTTTGAAGTCTATGAAAAACTGAATTAGAAGGAAGTAGGAGTAGCAGTCATTGCTTGTAAGGCAATTGCTGTGTAACTGATCTCCTTCAGCATTTAATTTCTCAAGCCTTTGGAAAGTTTGATTCTGAACATGAAAGAGGTACCTGTGGAAGAAACTGTTCCAAATTGGTGAGTAAACAAATTAGACTTAATAGGGGTCATTAGCTTTTATAGTAAAATTTCAAACTGGATATTCTTTAATCTGCAATGTAAAAATGCTAGTGTTTTAGAATGTCTTACATTATAATTAGAGCAAAATTTGACTACTAAAGGCTTGTACCCAAGTGACAAACAACCTTTAATACTTTCTAGTTAAAGAGGGGGGTGGGGCATTGGCTAGCATAATGGCGGAGCTGAAAACAAAATGGCAACCAGAACAGAGACAGCACAATCCACTTTAACTAAACAGAACCTAATGGACTCTGTAAGACAATTTAAAAATGAAATGTTGGATAACATTAACTCCATTCTAAAACCAATGTTGGAATAAATGGAAGCACTCCAGATATCGATGCAGAAAGCAGTGCAATCAGCTGATATGGCCCTGGAAGCCTCTATTGACAACCAGGAAGATATAAAAAACCTACAAGAAAATGAATCATGGGCCAGGGAAAGAATTTTACTATTGGAACACAGAACAAGAGAGTAATTTCTTAAATTTCAAGGCTTCCCAGAACAAATGCCAAGCTCAGAGGATTTAACATCATTCCTATCTACATGGCTGATCACAGTCATTTAATTTGAAGATGGAGTTGCACCTATGCTAATAAGAGCCTATCATCTAGGTCCTGCAATGGCAGACAAGCAGAGAGGTCTGCGAGATATTTTAGCAGAAATCTTGGATCTGTGTATGAAAAATTCAATGATGGAGAAATATATGCATTTCCACCTGAGGCATTACAAATTAGAAGATCTCTAAAACCCATCACCAAATGTCTCAATGATGCAGGGATCAAATACCGTTGGGCACAGACAGGATATCTTCAAGTCAGGCACCATGGAGAAACTTTTCAAGCAGATGACATAGAGTCGGGAGAAGCCCTTTTAAAAGCTGTAGGTTTAACAGTTCCTCAAGAAATGCAAGAATGAGATATGGACTTAGATCCCAACCTTGACAGGAAACATAAAAGGAACGACCAAAGCACCCTGCACAAATGGAGCAAAATTCCTACAAGATGATGCACAAACTTTTAAACAATTAAGTTTTTCCTTTTTTTTCGCTTGCCTAATTGGGTCCTTATAATGTTTCCTTTAAGTAATTAGCACTGTACAAATAGAAAAAAATAATACTCTGAAGGTGGGGGAAGGAGGGTGTTTTTTCCTGACGCTGTCATGGTTCCCATTAGAGTTAGATGGGAATTTTTCTTTGTGTTTTTGATTTCACTTTCAGTAATCATCAAGGAGGAGCTCAAGGAGCTCTGTGAGAGCATTGTTCTCACACATTGTGATTGCTGTAAGGGGGTGGGGTGATGGGGTTTCAGGGACCAGATAGTTTTCAATGTTGCTGTACTCAGTGAATGGTTCAGAAATTTAGTTATTGACTTAGTTTTTACTGTTAAAAATAAAGAAGATTCAATAGGTAAAAATCAGCTTATTACTGGTATAAATAAAGGTTTATGTTATTATGAAACAGCTAGAAGCAGGGCTCTTTTTGTAGCAGGAGTTCCTTTGCATATTAGGTGACACACCCCTAATGTAGCCAATCCTCCAAGAGCTTACAGAGCTCTTCTTACAGGGGCTACTGTAAGCTCTTGGAAGATTGGCTACATTAGGAGTGTTTTGCCTAATATGCAAAGGAGTTCCTGCTACAAAAAGAGCCCTGGCCCGAAGTATACTTTTGTTAATGCAAAATTTCTTGTTTTGCAACAATATGAAGTATGAAACTCACAATACTATGTTATTTTCTTATACAATGCTGCTTAGGAAGACATTATATTTAAATATTAAAAACAAAAAGTGAATTGTTTTAGTATTAAGGTCACAAAAGGTACCATATGGTAGAACTTTAACTTATTTGTGGAAAATTCAAGACTGGATTGCTTCAACAAGCATCCAAAACTACAAAACATGACAGATTTAAAAATAATTACACTCAATTGTAGAGGTATTAATAATAAAATTAAAGCCAAATGCACTGCCAAAGACTTGCAAAAACAAAAAGTCAATGTGGCATTGTTACAAGAAACTTATATAAAAAAGGAAACAAAGCATTACCAACTAAATGGTTTGCTACACAACACTTAGCCTATGGTTCTTCTAAATCGCGAGGAGTGGCCATTCTTTTTTCCAGGGATACTAGATTCTGTATGGAGGGCATTGAAAAAGTTGAAGACAGTCGCTACATTTTTTTGCATGGCAATCTAAATAATATACCAATAACTCTTGCATCTATTTATGTGCCAAATAAAACTCAAATAAATTTTATTTCAAACACACTAGCAAAATTACGTAAGTTTCAAAAAGGATGTACACTACTGGGAGGTGACCTGAATTGCTTAATGGACAGTTAAAAAGACAGAACACCTCAAAAACTACCACAAAGGCATAAACAAGAAGCAAAACACAAGCCTAGCCAATTACAAATAAATCACAATCACAAATAAATATGATCTATATGGTTTGTGGAGATTACAATATAAGGATAGTAAAGATTTTACTTACTACTCTCATAAATATAATACCTATACTAGGCTGGATTACTTTCTAGTTTCTAAAGAACTAATTAATAGAGTTAAATGGTCATCAATTGGCTCCCAAAATTGGTCTGACCGTGCTCCAGTTGCAAGACATTTTGCAAGACAAAAATAAAAGACACTTTCAACCCAGCTGGAAATTTAACAAAACTTTATTATATGACAGCACGACTCACAATGAATTACAAAGAGATCTACAATACTACTTCCAAATCAACTCATAAAATGAGGTCCCCACATCATTGGTCTGGGAAGCATCTAAAGCTGTTATGAGGGGCAAATGCATACCTTTGATGGCTTTCTGCAAAAAAGAAAGAACAAAATAAGGAATGAACTCATATACACAATAACAGAACTTGAGAAACTTCATAAAAAAACGTGCAACAAGAAAATCTACAAACGCCTACAAGAAACATGTAAGCAACTTGAAGTGATTGACACAACCAAAATTCATAAACATAACTTCAATATATGGCAACAGAGTACCACCAAACACCCTAAGAGACTACGTTATATTTCATGGAAATTAAAAAAACAACAGACAGACCATTTTATTGGAAGCATTAAAGACTCTCAAAACAATTTGAAATACACCTCCGAAGAAATAATCCAAGTTATGGAATCATTCTATACCGCATTGTATACTTCAGATAAATCTAATAACTCAGAAATCCTTAAATACTTAAAATCTATAGAACAATTAAAAATATTACAGAAGAACATTACAACCATCTGGAATCTCCAATTAGCAATCAGGAAATCGAATATGCTGTAAAAAGCTTAAAAAACAATACAGCACTGGGACCTGATGGTTTTATTGCAGAATACTATAAAACTTTCTTGCCAATTTTAAGTAAATCACTTACAGATACTTGTAGCACAGTATTTACTACAGGAAAAATGCCAGAAACCTGGAAACAGGCAAATGTTATTTTAATCCCCAAAAAAGGAAAAGACACTACAAATCCAAAATCGTTCCGTCCAATACCTTTACTCAATACTGATTATAAAATCTTCACTTCCGTCACAGCAGCAAGAATGAAATCAATTATCAGAAACTACGTACATGCAGACCAGAACAGATTTATTTCAACACAAGGTATCTTGGACAATATACGCAAAACTCTTAATGTCATACACCACAGAAGGCAAAACGAAGATGTGAATTCCTTATTAGTATCAATAGATTTTGAAAAAGCCTTTGACTCTTTGGAAGTAAACTATCTTGAGGCTTTACTACAAGATATGCACTTCAGACCCACTTTTTGCAGAATAATTAAAGCAATCTACTCAAATCCTAAAGCAAAACTACTAATCAATGGAGCATCTTCAGACAATATCATACTACAAAGAGGCACCAGGCAGGGGTATCCTCTATCACCAATTTTATTTATTTTCACAATGGAGCCCCTGGCAAGCGTCTTTAGATCAAATTTAAGGGTCACAGGGATTAAAATAAAAGGCAAAGAATTCAAGATCAGCCTATTTGCCGACAATGTTATCTTATATGTTTCATCACCAGAAAAATCCCTACAAGAAATTCAAATGATACTGGAAAAATCTGGCAGCATGACAGAACTTAAAATAAATCAGGCTAAATCACTGCTCTACACAATTAACCTAACAAAAGAAGCCAGATTGTCTCTTCAAAACCAATATAATTATCAATGGGCTGAACTTCACCTTCAATACCTCGGTATCAAAATACCAATAAATGTATCAAATCTCCTCAAAGCCAATTTTATGGAAATGCACAAAGAAGTTACAACTAATCTAGCAAAATGGAACACAAACTTCTTTTCATGGATGGACAGAATAAACATTTTAAGATCTTATATATTGCCTAAATACTTATATTGCTTTAGACCTATGCCTATATTCATTTCAGATCAACAATTAAGAAAATGGCAAAGTGAAATTAATAAATTTCTCTGGCAGTACAAAACGCCTTGGGTAAAATTTGCAAACTTATGCAGACCCTTATGTAAAGGAGGCCTAGCAGTCCTGGATTTCAGTGTATATTACAAAGCAACATCCTTAGCCACTCTGATCAGGCAATACCATGAAGAGGATACTTTAGATTGGAAATGAATAGAAGAAACTACATCAAAAGGACAAAATCTATCCGAACTATTATGGATGAACAAAATACAAGAAATGTATACTACAGTCAAAAATCCATTTTTAAGAGCAAATCTCAAAATATGGTATCAAAATAAGAACAAATTAACCACACCTTTCTCACAACTATGCACTTTTTTAGGTCAATCATGGTTCATACCGGCAAAAGACCATAGCTCCTTCCTTACCTGGAGGACTGCAGGTATATCGAGAATTGTGGATGTAATCCACAAAGGTAAATTATCCACAAAAACAGAACTAGAAAGAAAATACAAGATAAACATTAAATGGTATGAATATCTACAGAACTGTACACAGTATTCCAAATGAGATCGCACTTTCTCAGTGGAGGGTGGTAAGTAGTGAGGGGGATCAGTACTCGATCCGATGCTTTTTAACTTGTTTATTAATGATTTGGAATTGGGAATAAGCAGTGAAGTGGCTAAATTTGCAGATGACACGAAGTTGTTCAGGGTGGTGAAAACCAGGGAGGATTGTGAGGCACTCCAAAGGGATCTGTCAAGGATGGGTGAGTGGGCGTCAACGTGGCAAATGGGGTTCAATGTGGCCAAGTGCAAAGTGATGAACATTGGAGCCAAAATATAAATACACGTTGATGGGGTCTGAACTGGCAGAGATGGACCAAGAGAGAGATCTTGGAGCTGTAGTGGATAACTCAATGAAAGTGTCCAGACAGTGTGTAGCTGCAATAAAGAAGGCCAACGCTATGCTGGGGATTATTAGGGAGGGAATTGAAAACAAATCAGCCAGTATCATAATGCCCCTGTATAAATCATTGGTGCAGAGAAAGGCAACTAGAATGATAAAAGGGTTGGAACACCTTCCCTATGAAGAAAGATTAAAACGCTTGGGGCTCTTTAGCTTGGAGAAACGATGGCTGAGGGGTGACATGATCAAGATTTATAAGATTATGAATGGGATTGAGCAGGTTGAGAAAGAAGTACTTTTCTCCCTTTCTCACAATACAAGAACTCGTGGGCACTCCATGAAATTGCTGAGCAGTCAGGTTAGAACAGATAAAAGGAAATACTTCTTCACCCAAAGAGTGACTAACACATGGAATTCACTGCCACAGGAGGTGGTGGCAGCTACAAGCATGGACAGTTTCAAGAGGGAATTAGATAAACATATGGAGCAGTGGCTATTAGCCACAAGGTATAGATAGGAACTCTCAGTCTGGGGCAAGTAATGCACTTTATTCTTGGTGCTGGAGGGGGCAGCAGTGGGAGGGCTTCTAGTGTCCTGGCCCATTGCTGGACCTCCTGATGGCACGTGGTATTTTTGGCCGCTGTGTGACAGAGTGTTGGACTAGATGGGCCATTGGCCTGATTCAACATTGGCTTCTCTTATGTTCTTATGTTCTTATGATTTTAATTTTATGAGATTTTAATTTTGTGACTTTAAAATTATCTTGATTAAAAACAACTTCATAAACATTCTTCAGATTTGCACTTAATGAAATATACTGTAAAAATGGGATAATTATTTTCTTAAATTGTAAAATATAATATGTATTTGGCAGTAGCAAACATTGAACAAAAATTGTAAAGCATTTTTCAAAGTATATATGCAATGATGATGATAATGGTCAAAGATGACCAACGTCATTCTAGTTGTACAATGTGGCCAGCCCATAATGACTCTACTTCAAAAGTTGGCCAGCTATAATAGTCATTTCTGTGAAGAGAACAGTCCTTTTCCTTAATTCTTTTTAATGCTTATTTCCTCTATGATGTATAAGTATCTTTTATTATAAAGACTTTCCTTTTCTCCTACAAGTCAAGATTCTGATCCACTTCCAACTGGCTAAAATGCTATGTTAAGAGTATGTAGTGAAGTATGACCCTGCAGTGTGCTCCAATTTGCAACCTCATATTTATTGTGCAGATGATCAACCCATTTAGGGCAATTATGAAATGCCATAATAAACATGGCTTGAATTGTTGTTGCACCAAATGTGAAATGAGTCAGGCACATAGTGAAGCCATCATATATAACTGCTTTTCTGTCTGCTGCAAGGATCCATGCAGCACAACAATTTGCTTATGTGATAATAACATGGAACATAAGTCTGAAAAATGGACATGTTTTAGACAGTTGCCAGGTTTACACACATTCTGACTGTCACACCGTAATGGCTAAAAGTCAATGTGTCCAAGGACCAAACGCAATAAAAAAGGTTAAAAGATGAAGCCTGTGATCTGCTCCACACTTACTTGGAAATAAGACCCATTGAACACAGTGGGATTTACTTCAGAGTAAACATGTATGAGATTGTTAAGCATGAGGCAATTTCTGAAGATGCAATGTGACATAAAATCAGTACAAGGGCTTGAAACAGAGAAAATGATAGACTAAGGGGAAATGCATGCCTGTTAAACATAGCAGAAAATCAAATATTTGCTTGAAAGTGCCAAAGGAGGATTTTGTTGGATACTTAGAGTGGAAAACTGCAGATGGACAAGCACGTTTAGCAGTAAACCATCTCCTCACTGTGAAAACTTATTGTGCCAGCAGGATATGGGGAGTGAGTTCTACACTGCATTCCTTTGAAAGCTGGAGAGCAGCGGGTTTTAAAAGAATTGATCTTTGAGCTGTATTTGTTGTTCCAAACCGTATTCTCATCAGTCATTATCTGAAGCAGAAGATAGTTTAAAAACATTAACTCCTATCGTAATATATTATCATCAGTTTTTTTAACCTAACAAGAATAATGTTTTTCTTTTGTTAGCTCTCATAAATCATATTGCTCTTGAAATGTTATACCTTGCTCAGTGAAGTCTATTTTATTTTCTTTTTCCCTTAGTAGCATTATACTTTTCTTTGCTTGAACTGTTCTTCTAGCAATAAAGAACACAATTTTCAGTTCTGTCTAAACAATGCTAGTTTCTTATTCTAGGACAGGAGTACTAGCCCAGTTAGTTCTGCTCTGGGTCTATGTATGTATGTTAATTCCATTGGGGGGGGGTTGCTGCTTGTTACTAGATAAGCCATATTACTATTGTTGATCAAATGAATGCACAGAGAGTTTTAAAATAACTCCTAATGCCAAATCTGGCATTGTGAGCAAATGAGGTAGGCAACTACTTGATTGGCTGATGTCTAGGGACTGTCCTTTTTACAGAGTTACCTAGAGACTAGGAATAAGGCCCATTGTGGAAATAAATAGAACAAGCTCTAGAAAGAGGCTCTGGGCAGGTGCCCTGAATTTGGGCACTTAGCGTCAATTTGGTGTGATGACCTCATCAGGGTACAATGACACAGAGCTTACTGTTTTCCCCAGGGTAACTGATCTCTGCTATCTGAAGAGCAGCTGCAGTTCTGCATGATCTCCAGCCCTCCCCTGGAGACTGGCAACAATTGTTCCCCAGGAGGAAATGGCTGGTTTGGAGGGTAGACTCTATGGCATTGTACCTGTCTTGGAGGTAGCAACCCTATCTCCTTCCCAGCCAACCATCAATATACCATTATCTACCGCTTTGACTTCAGATTCCCATCTCCCCACACACACACCTGGAGCCTCTACCTAGGAAAATTACAGTCTTTTCCCTTCTCAGTGGGGACCCAAGCAGGAGTGGAAGGGACCTCAGCAGGGTATAATGACACAGAGTCCACCCTGCAAAGCAGTTTTCTCCAGGGGAACTGATCTCTACCATCTGGAGAGCAGTTTTAATTCTGAATGATCTCTAGCCCTCATCTAGACATTGGCAGCAATGGTTCCCCAGGAGGAAACAGCTGGTTTGGAAGGTGGAATCTATGGCATTGTACCTGTCTGAGATCCCAGCCCTCCACAAACCCCACCCTCTCCAGGCTCCACCTCCCAAAACTCCAGGAATTTCCCTGGAGTTGGTAACCCTATCTCCTTCCCGGCCAACCATCAACCTATTGTTATCTGCCCTTGATCTCTACCATCTGGAGAGCAGTTGTAATTCTGAGTGATCTCCAGACCTCACCTAGAGAGTGGCAGCAATAGTTCCCCAGGAAAAAAACTACAGTCTTTCTCCGCAGTGGAGACCAAAGCAGCTTTCAAGCATTCGCCTCTCCCCCTTTTGATCTACACAACAACCCTGTGACTGAAAGTCTGTGAATGGTCCAAAATCACCCACTCAACTTCCATAACAAGAACCTGGGTCTAGCAGGGTCTATGCCTGGGTCTATGCCTAGGTAGCCAACCTCCAGGTGGAGCCTGAAGATCGCCGGGTATCACAACTGAATTCCAGAGAACAGACCTCTCCCCCCTTGGAGAAAATAACTGCTTTGGAGGATGGGCTCTATGACGTTCTATTCAGCTGAGGCCTCTCCCCTCCCCAAACTCTGGCTTCCTTAGACTCCATCACAGAATATCCAGGAATTTCCCAACCTGGAGCTGGCAACCCTAGTCAGGACTGGCCCTAATGGGTTCCCCACAAAGGCCTGCAAATGAGTTCCCCACAAAGGCCTTTTTCCTGACAGAACCAAGCTTGGTTGCCTAGCAACAGCTGCTGAGGGAAAAGTTAGTCCCACAGCAGCCAAGAGGGAGAGACAACCATTTTAATAGTTTGTTCTTTGTGTCCAGGCTGGCAGTGGGCAGGGAAGAGGAGCGGACCCAGCACATAGCCAATGGCAAGCGAGTACTCTTGAGTGGCAGTTGATGGGCCAATGGCTGATGGAGCACACTGCACAGCCAATGGGAGAGCTGGAAATGGCCAATGCATAAGGGAATTATATATATAGGATTGTTGTTAATGGTGGACAATATCTTCCTTTGTCTGATTTGCAGTTGAGCTTGGCAAAACACTGTTTCTTCTCTAAAGCTGGAAAATAGTTCAATCTTTCCAAGTTCAATGCTTCATTATGGATATTGTTGCACTTTTGTTGACATTAGTGGGTATGTGCCTGGGTTTAAATACTCTCCTTCCCATTACTTACCCCCTTCCCAGACATGCTAAGGCATAAACACTGTCTTAGGCCTCAGAGACCTCAAGTCATGTAATTTCTCTGACACCAGGAAAACTATATGCCCCAAGTATCTGAAATCCAGGCTGCTGGCACTGAAGAATATAGAGTACCTTAGCACAAGGCTCTAAGGCTCAAAGGTATTGTTTCTGAAGAACTTTTGGCACTTGCTGTGGGTATCCTTTTTGACAAATAAAGAGGCTTTGACAAATAAATAAAGTTTGAAAAGAGCACTGAGACCTAGTTACAGTGAAAAAGAGCGCTCTTATTGCAGGAAATAATGTTTGCATATAAAGATAGCACCAAATACTAGAATGCCCACAATGAAATGAAGTTATAATAAATACCTACACATATGTCCAACATGCAATCATTCAAGAAGGAGAAGTGGATGAGGGCAGTAGAGAGGAAGAGCAGAGGCTTGTCAACCTATCAGTGCAGATCCACAGTAGATATGCTTTCTGGTGAGGATCCTGAGCATCTGGTCTAGAGTTGCCAGGTCCTACCTTCTTCTCAGTAGGGGGACCTTTGGGCCTTGCTGTTATCTTTTGCTGCATGCACATGGTGTGAAGATATCACACAGACATGACATCATCATGTTGCTGACATCATGCCTCAATGCTCTAGGTTTTGGGCAAAACTCTATGGTTTGAGCCCAGATTTACCATAGAGTTTTGCCCCATAGAGTGTTGCCATGTGATGTTAACAGCATGATGACATCACTTTCATGTGATGTCATCACACTGCATTTTGGGGCATTAGTGGGTGGGGTACCTTCCATTGGCTAGCTGGCCAGCAGTGGGGAGAAGCCCACAAAGGCGGGGAAACTCCCACCTTGGTCAGGGGCTGGCAACTCTAATCTGGCCAGTTAGAAATCCAAAACATACTTCCATGATTTAATAGATAGGCCAGAGTGGTGGTTGCCAGGGTCAGATGACAAGATCCAAGCAAGTCCAGGTGATAAACCAGAGGTGAAGCGATGTAGAAGTCTACTGAAATCTGCCACTGAGCAGCCAGAATACGGGACAAGAACAGGTAGGCAGAGCAGAGCAAAGTATAATTTGGGGAAAGTTTCCATTATAACTGGAATTAAATAGGACACAAGTATCCCAATAGGAAAGTTTTAAAAGTCTGATTTAATTTTAATTGTACCCTGCTTTTCTCCCCAATGGAGACCCAAAGTAGCTTACAACATGATTTCCTCATACTCCATCATATCCTCATAACAACAACCCTGTGAGCTGGATTAGACTGAGTGACTGGCACAAGATCACCCAGCAAGCTTCCATGGCAGAGTGGGGAGAAGTCAGCTGAGCTCAGAAAAAATCTCTTTGATTGGCCCTGGGAATTTCTGCAAATAAGAAGAGGAATGGAAGACTTGGAACAGGAAAGAGGTATGTTACAGAAGAAGAAGAAGAGATTGGATTTATACCCTGCCCTTCACTTGGAGTCTCAGAGCGGTTTACAAACTTCTTTCCCTTCCTCTCCCCACAACAGACACCCTGTGAGGTAGGTGGGGCTGAGAGAGCTCTTGACAGGAAGTGCTCTTTCAAGGACAACTGTGCCAGAGCTGGTGACTGACCCAAGGTCACATCAGCAGGTGCAAGTGGAGGAGTGGGGAATCAAACCCAGTTCTCCCGGATTAGAGTCCACACACTTAACCACTACACCAAACTGGCAGTCTTGGCTACTTTATCAGAAGATGGGGTGCTATAACTGTCCAGTTGTGTGTATAGCAGTGAAGGAAGGTCAATTACTAGTGCCCCACCAATTCAGTCTGCTCTTAGTCTCCTCTATTGCCCTCACTAGACATTTGCAGGGGGGGAGGCTTTTAACTATCTCAGTCACAGTCCTTTCTTTGACTGGGCAATGCAAGCAAGAGGCTCCCTACAGAGGCAGTGCTCCCTTTTCTCTCTCTTTTAAATCAGGCCCATCCACGCCAGGATGTTAGTTAAAAGGGCAGGGAACCTGCCTTATGCTTCTCTCTGAGTCCCTGATTGGTCAGTAGCTCAACAAGAATCCATTGTCCTAGACTGTCAGTCTTTGTTCTTTCTCAGGGAGGAAGGAGAAGGAAGAAAAGATTAGCTAGAAAAGATTAGCTAGCTCCAATGAACTAATATCATACCTCCATTTCCCACTCCTAATCAGAATCAGGCTTTTGCAATAAAATAGAGTTGATGGTTACCTTAATACATGCCCTTTGCACTCAGGATGGCCATTTTCAAACTGCATTGGTATTCTGTTTTAGTAACTGGTTGCTAATGGATTTTTTCTGTCATTTCAGACAGACCTGTTTTAGTAACTGGCTGCCAGCATAATTTATTTACTTGTTCATACAAACCCACTTGCATTGGGTTAGCAAAGTGTGGTTAAGCCGCTTTTGAGGGAAACTGCTTTCTTCCATTTTCTACCCTTTTGTTGAGCTTCTGAATCTCTGTGGTGTGCTGTTTAAACCGTTCATAGCTTTTCCTACAATGCCACTTTTCCCCCACATGATCTTCCATGAACTTTTTAAAAAAATTCTAAGTTGAGCGCTGTAGCACTAAACCAATGTATTACTTCAGTGCTACAGCAGCACCATTGAAATGCCTTGATTCTATTGACTCCATTTACTACAGGCCAACTTGCTTTGTGTTACTTTACAACATTGAAAATGAGTTCTTGAGCTAGGGGTTTGGGGAGTTTATCCTTCCTGGTTTCATAAATCTTAGTCTTTAGAGCAGAGTTGTGAATTTTAGGAGGGGGGGCACATGACAGGATTCTCTCCTGCATTGAGTATGCCTACTGTTACTGAAAACACAGTTGCAAAATGAGAGATTTCATTAAGCAAGCTCCTACAGAGGAATCAGTGTTCCTCTTCTGTACAATTAGAAAAACACAGCTGGGGACCTGCAAGAAACTTGTGGGAGTGGCTGTCCTATTCCCCCCACCTCTGCTTCTTCTCTTCTCCCCCTACTTCTCTCATCCACTTTCTCCTTCCTGCTATTCCTTTTCTTAATCTCTTTCTCTCTCCTCTCCATGCCTGTCACTTCCTTTTTACCCCCCACCCCATCACTCTTTCTGCCCCTATCACTCTCCTGGCCTCCCACCTACTCCCACCCCACAGCAGCAGTGGCAGCAGCTTCTCTCCAGGAATCACAATGGAGTGCCCAAGTACAAAGATAAGTTCTTCTTAGGGTTTCCAGCTCCATGTTTGGAAATTCCTGGAGATTTGGAGGGTGGGGTTTGAGGGGTATGGGTCCTCAGCAATGTTCCCTCTAAGCTGTGGAGCCTTGTGAGCAGAAATTCTACTTTTTGAGCTACTGGCGCTAAAGTTGTGAGCAAGTGATTTGGCTACTGCATAAATTAGTCTGCTATGGAGCCATCCTTCCTGAGCTAAGACAGAAATGTGTGAGCCGGAGGCTAAAAAACTGTGAGCTAGCTCACACTAACTCAGCTTAGAGGGAACATTGGTCCTCAGGTACAATGTCATTGATTCCATCCTCCAAACCAGTCATTTCCTCCTGGGGAACCATTGTTGCCAATCTCTAGGGGAGGGCTGGAGATCACTCAGATCATCTTCAGATGGCAGAGATCAGTTCCCCTGGAGAAAACGGTAAGCTCTGTGTCATTATACCTTGCTGAAGTCACCACAGCAAATTGACATTGAGTGCCCAAGGCTAGAGCACCCACCTAGAGCCTCTTTCTAGAGCTTGTTGTATTTATTTCCACAACGGGCCTTATACCTAGTAATATCATAAACTCCACCTTCAAAGCAGCCATTTTCTCTGGGGGAACTGATCTCTGCCATCTGGAGAGCAATTGTAATTCCAGGAGATCTCCAGCTTTCATCTAGAGGTTGGCAGCATTAGTTCCCCTGGAAGAAATGACTGCTTTGGAAGGTGGAGTCTATGGCATTCTATCTTTCTGAAGTCCTTCCCTGCCTCAGTCCCCACCATCTCCAGGCTCCACCCCTCAAATATCCAGGAATTTCCCAAGCTGGAGTTGGCATCTGTATCACCTTCTTATCCAACAGCCAACCTTCCTTTATCTGCCCCTCTCTCTTTTCATCTCCTTTCCCCCTGCAGCTTCTACTGAGGAAAACTATGGTCTTTCTCCACAGTGGGGACTAAAGCAGTTGACAATATTCTCTGCTCCTTTTTATCCACACAACAACCCTATGAGGTAAGTTAGGCTGAAAGTATGTGACTGGTCCAAAATCACCAGTGAGCTTCCACAGCAAGATGGGATCTAAACCTGGGTCTCACAAACCCTACTCTGAAGCTCTGACCATTATACTACACTGACTTTCATAGGGTGGCTGCTGTTGAACAATAGCAAAGCAGCCAGGCCTAGTTGAATCATCCAAGTCAGGTAGTATCAAATCACCCAGAGGATGCTGCTAGACCTAGGTTCCCAGCCTCCAAGTGGGACCTGGAGACCCCCCAGAATTACAAGTGAACTCCAAACAACAGAGATCTGTCCCCCTGGAGAAAATGGATGGACTCTGTGGCATTATATTCATCTCCCCTCTCCAAACTCTGCACTCCTCAAACTTCACCACAGAATCTCCAGGAATTTCCCAACCTTGAACAGGCAATTGTAGTCCCAGGCCTGAATCCAAAATAGGCCTGGAAGGTGCCCCTCCCTCTCCCCTGCCTTTTTAACCCAACCCCCCTGCTATTTAGCCATTCATACTGCACGAAGAATCGTCCCCAATCCCAGCTCCAGTTCTTCTTTTGCTTTCTGCCCTCTTCCCCCATTCATTATCTCTCTCTGTCTCTGTGGCTATCAGCTAATCTATCTCTCACTGTTGATGCATCAGGTCCTGGAGTAGATCCCTGCAGTGGCCATTTCAAAAGGTATTGCGGGGGATTCAACCCTCCCTGTGGCTGTGTTTTTTTTTTAAAAAAATGGATTTTTCTGCAGACAATGGAGTCCCCTGAATCTGTAGAAAGACTTATTGCAGCAGAGTGTGCCCTCTGTTTGTTGAAATAAGTATCTGTATGCAGAGGGGACTGTTGAGAGTTTGATATATAGATTTCAGGATTGTCTTCTGAGTGCAGTTGCTGTGTTCTGTAGTGTTGTGAGGATGAGGTCATCATCTACTGTTGACTCTGGCTCTGTGACTCTTGACAACCCTGCCTTCCACCCCACCAGTCCCAATGGGTCCCAATCCACCACATATGATTCTGTATTTGATTTTCCCCATATAACACTTTATCTGTTTTAGGGTTGCCAACTTCCAGGTAAAGCCTGGATATCTACCAGAATTACAACTGATTTCCAGACCATAGAGACCCGTTCCCCTGAAAAAAGGACTGTTTTGGAGGGTGGACTCTATTACCCTGCTGACCCCATCCCTCCCCCCCCCCGAGGCAGATTTTCCTGCCGAAAGTTTTGTTCCCTGCAGTGATTGAGCAGCCCCAAGTAGTGTGTTAAAATTTGTGTTTTTTATAGTCAGTTCATCCCACCCTGTCACACAGAATATAATTTGGCTTTTAGACTAGCCCAGGAACTTGATGGGGAAAACAGGAGCTCTCTTGTTTTACCCCTTAAAGTGGCACTTGAGGTAGTATAATATTCAAACAGAAATCTTCCTTTATCTGCAGTATAATATTCAAACAGAAATCTTCCTTTATCTGAGTAGCTATAGTCAGGAGTTGGTAAAGCTGAAGTAAAACTTGTTGGTGTTTCAAAGTACACTTCTTTTAACAAGCAAAATAGTGGCTGAGTTCAGACTGGCAATTTGCCCCTGTAGGGACCGGGCCAGTGACAATTCAATCCCAGAGTAAATTGGGCATTCACACGGGCACATCTGCTTGGCGTCCCCCACCCGTAGCCAACCCATGCTGTTGCGCTTCACCGCTGGATTAAAAAGATACCTCATAAAACTGGTAGCAAATCCGAAAGCCCGCATGTGTCACGTGTTTCTCCGCTTCTGGGAAGTCTGAACGCGCAGCCAAAAAGCCAGGAGCAACCCGTGTTGGGCAGAAGGCAGCAGCGGTATGATTGGCCATGCTCCGCTCTACTGCCCAATGCTGTGCCGGTGCTGCGGGGTCCTCCCCCAATCAGCAAAATGCACTCATGCGCACATACACCCATACACCCACAGCCAAATTAATGGGGAAACGCTGAATACAGCATGCCCCCGCGCGTGGCAGTCTGAATGCTCCCGCCCAGCTCCGCCCGCATCTTCCGGCAGCAGCCTGGGCTGTCTGAACGGGAAAACCCGGAACAGTTTATTCTGGGGCTTTTTTGCTATGACTGGCTACTGGAGCAAACTGCCAGTCTGAACTCAGCCAGTGATCTTGAAGCTTGTTTGCATATATTCTAAGCTCTCAACAGTGAGAGATATTTTACTTAGTATTTTAGTTACAGCAATGATGTTTCTTCAAAAGAGTTTCTTATGACAGTTCAGTTTTCTTTCTTTGAGCACCTAACTCACTCTATTCTTGAAACTACAGTTTGTTTATGTCTCCTGAGTTGTCTAAAACCATTTTATTTTCACATCAGACCCAGGCTCCTCCTCAGAGCCAAACCCCCAGAGAAACTGGGCAGAAATTAATCTTCTTCTCCACAGAAGATATAATCCTGTACTTTTTGGTTTGAAAGATAGTTTCAGCACACTACACGATCACTCTCACCAAATCACCATCCCAGTTCTAGTGTCTGTGTAAAGCATACTTCAGTTTAGGCTGACACTTAGACTCTGAATTCTATTAATGAATTCTTCCTCAGGATAGGAATACGTTAACAAAGGAGTCTTTTTCTTTCACTCTAAGGTGAACTGTCTGACTTTTCCTCTCAGATTCACTGACTCTAAAATCTGTCAGAAACCAACCGACTGCCTTCAGGACAGTTCCAGCTGACAGAACCTCTGGAATGAAATGAACCAAACTGAACTCCCTTCAGTACGTGGCCAATCGTGTAGATTTTCTCAGCTGGTGCTGGCCAATCAGAGATAAGGACAAGCCTATCACTCAAGCTTCACCTTCCCATATCTCTGATTTTGCTGCACTAGTAACCTGGTTTTAAAGTGCAGTCCATCACAAGGTCCCTCCCTACTCCAAAACCTGCTTTCCCCAGGATCCACTCCCAGAATTTTGCTATCAGGAGCTGGCAATTCTGCTCAGTTACCAGAATGGAACAATTAATTGCTTGCATATGTTCTTTGTCTATCCTTCAGCTGGCAGGCGTAGTTTTCCTTGCATTTGGTTTTATAAACACTTGTATTTAGTAGCTTTATATGCCTACAGTCCTCAGGGAAAATCACTTAGTGAAACAACTGATACCCTGAAATTTAGTGGTTGTAAATAGATATAGGATTTGACATGGTGCTGAGAGCATAAGCACTCTACAGCAATAGCATACACAGTAACAAGCTCTGAAAGCCAGACATTGTGTTGGATAGCAATTGCCCTCATGCTTCTTCTATAGGATTTATAGCCTGGCTTTTAGAATATTTCTGCCCATAAGAAACTTGTGTCACTGTTTTGCCATTAGAGCTGTCAGTGATTCTGCATCTCAAGGAAGGAGTATTTGTGATGTGATATGAACTGTAAAGTGAAAGAATGTGAAGCATCTCCATCTCTATAGTTCTGCATGTTAAGGTGAAAACACTTTAGGATGGTTCACACGTGCTATAACATATTAATCTTCTCATCACTTAATTACTGGAAGTTATTTATTTATTTATTTATTTATGTATTGTTCCAATTTATACCCCCACACACACAAGCAGGCTCAGGGCAGCTTACATATTTGGTACCCAGTACCATAATACCATATACAAAGTTAAAACATTTAAGAATAAACACTAAAACAATCCTATAATTAAAGTGCTAGTAGTAATACTCAGCTTGCCGTAGATGAGATGGCATACTGTATAATTTGAAGATCTTCAGTGTTGACCAGTGGTATGGCATACTCTCCAGGCCAGGGCGGTTGATGGTAATGATGTGGCGGCTCCTAATTGAAAGCCTGGAGGAAGAGCTTTGTCTTGCAGGCCCTGCAGAACTGTAAAAGATCCCGCAAGGCCCTGATCTCTTCTGGGAGCTCATTCCACCAGTATGGAGCCACCACTGAAAAGGCCCAGGCCCTAGTGGCAGCAAGCCTGGCATCCTTCAGGCCTGGAATGGTCAGTTGATGTTGTGATCCTGACCATAGTGCTCTCTGGGGTATATATGGAGAAAGGGGGTCCCGCACGTATGTCGGACCCCGACCATATAGGGCTTTAAAGGTAAGTACCAGGACCTTGAAGTGAATTCAGTATGCTTTTGGCAGCCAGTGCAGTGCCTTCAGCGCAGGCCGGATGTGCTCCCATTTAGGGAGGCCCATCAAAAGCCTGGCTGTGGCATTCTGCACCAGCTGCAGCTTCCGGATTTGCGACAAGGGCAGCCCAATGTAGAGAGCATTACAGTACTCTAGTCTCGAGATGACCATCACATGGATCACTGTAGCCAGGTCATCGGGCTGAGGAAGGGAACCAACTGCTGAATCAGCTGAAGATGGTAAAAGGCTGACTTAGGAGTGGCTGCTACCTGGGCCTCCATTGTTAAGGAGGTATCCAGGAGCACTCCCAAACTCCTAATCTCCAGCACTGGCACCAATGGTGCCCCACCAAAGGTTGGGAGTGGGATCCCTACCCCCAAACCACCCCAGCTCAGGCACAGGACCTCCATCTTCGCTGGATTCAACTTCAGCCGCTCAGTCTAAGCCATTCAGCCATGGCTTGCAAAGCCTGGTCCAGATCTTCCGGTCTGGAGTCTGACTGGCCACCCAACATCAGATAGAGTTGGGTGTCATCAGTGTAGTGGTGACATCTCAGCCCATGCCTCTGGGCAAGGGGCCACATGTAGATGTTAAATAACATTGGGGACAGTACTGCCCCTTGAGGCACCCTGCACTCCAGTGGGTGTTTCCTGGACTGCTCTTCCCCTAGTGCCACCCTTTATCCCCGACCTTGGAGAAAGGAAGCAAGCCATTGCAAGGTGAGCCCCTGAATCCTCATGTCTGTGAGGCGGTGGGTTAGTAACTGATGGTCAACCATGTCAAATGTGGCCAACAGATCTAACAACAACAGTACTCCAATCCAGATGCCTACGGAGGTCATCCATCAGAGCGACCAGTGCATCTCCATCCTGTGTCCTGGGCGGAAGCCGGAATGGAAGGGATCTAATATGGAAGTGTCATCCATAAAGCCCTGGAACTGTATCACCACTGCCCTCTCAATTAATTTGTCCAAATAGGGCAAATTGGAACTGGCCGATAGTTGGCCAATTCAGCCAGATCCAGAGATGGTTTTTTTCAAAAGAGGGCAGACCATCACTTCCTTGAGTGCCCCAGGAACTGCCCCTCAGAGAGGGACTTGTTGATAATTTCCCTCAGGGCACCTTGGAACCCCTCATGGCCAGCTTTAATAAGCCAGGAAGGGCACAGATCAAGGCTGCATGTGGTTGGGAGCACAGCTGCGAGCAATCTGTCGATTTCCTCCAGACTGATCAGGCTGAAGTGATCCAAAGCCAAAACTGAAGATGTGCAAGGGGCCTCAAGCTCACTCACTGTATCAAGTGTGGCAGGGAGGTTGTGCCAAGTCTTTATCCACAAAATAGCTTGCAAATGCCTCACAGCCAATATCCAATTCCCTAGTGTTTGATCTGCCCTGTGGCAGAGCTGTTATTGACTGAATCGTTCTGAACAATTGGGCTGGGCGTGAGCTCATGGACACAATTGTGGCCGTATAGAACTCCCTCTTTTTTTTTTTTAATATTATATTTATTATTTTCAATGAAAAAAGAACAGAATTTAACAACATTTAACAACATAACATACAGGGTTACATACTTCAGCGTGGAATGAAAAGTGAGCAATAATAATGCATACTAACAAGCTAAGAATAACAATAAGTATGATATCAGATACATGAATTACCATTTCAGAGGAAGAAATTAGATTACGGAGGACAAATAATTCTCTTATTCATCAGAGCCAGGTTGCAGCAGAGATTGTATAGGCAGTGTGTACTTTTTGATGAGTGATCAGTTAGTGTTTCAAAATGTTTAGGTAAGTGTAGCTGGGTGGTTGTAGATCTGAGGCAAAGAGGAACTCCATGAAGGGTAGCCATTTTTCTGCAAAAGTAGACATTCGAGGATATAATTCTGAGTGGCAAAGATGATCTGTAATTTTTTCTAAGATCAGGTGATCCCATACTTTGTTAAGCCAGCACAAGATTGTCGGGGCCTTGTCAGCTTTCCATCTAGATGCAATGGCTGTTTTAGCAGCCACTATAAGGCTGGTGATTAGTTCACGCTGAATGGGAGATAAATCTATTGAGTTCCATAAATCCAGAAACAGTAAGGTCGGGTCGAAAGGTATGTCAAAGCCTGTGATTATTTTGATTTGTGCCAAAACATCTTGCCAGAACTGTTTGATATGAACACACTGCCACCAGCAGTGAGCGAAGGAACCGACTTCTCCACATTTCTTCCAACAGTAAGGCGAGTGTGTTGATGTCATCTTGGAGAGACGTTCCGGTGTTAGGTACCAGCGCGTAATGATTCTGTGGGACTGCAATCTTGTTGAAACTACAGGAGAGGTCAATAGCTTGGATTTCCAGATTCGGGACCATTGTTGGGGTGTAATAGATGTGCCACAGTCTTGTTGCCATTGTATTTGATGTTTCTTTGGTAGCTCATCATTTTGTTGAATCAGGATGTTATAAGTTGCAGAGATTAAGCCCTTAGATGATTCATTTTTTGGATCAATGAGTTTCTCAAACGGGGTCAGAGGGTTCTTCATAAGATGAGTGAGGCCCATATGCTGTACCATGTGGTTCAGTTGAAGATAAAAAACCACGGAATAGGTTTCTTTAGTTTTTGCTCTAGTAGTAATTTCGGGGATAGGCCGTCTTTACATAAGATGTCATTTAAGCATGTCAATTTAGCTTGCCTCAAGCTTTCCTTTAATTCCGTATCACATCCTGGGAGGAACCATGATTGAGAGAGATAAGAAGAAAACCTAGAATATTTAGGAAGCAGTAATGACCGACATGTGTCCCAGTTTTTAAGAACGGCCAGCAGGAACATATGTGCTTTTACACTATGGGGGCGACTGTTTGGTGTGTTCCATATGACCTCTTGGATAGACAGAGGGGATATCAAAGGCACTAATGGTTTAACCCAGTCTAGATTGTTTCCTTGACGCAGCATCTTGATTATAGGAGTCATCAATGTTGCTTTATAATACGTCAGCAGGTCAGGATAGTTTAGACCTCCTTGTGATGTTCTTTTCTTGAGTATTGCAAATCTAGTCCTTGGGCGTTTACCTTGCCAAAGAAATGCATTGAGTGTCTGTTGCCATCTTCTAATCAAATCAATCGGTAGTTCGATCGGGATCATACGAAATAAGAACAGAAGTTTGGGGAGAACAAATGTTCTGATTAGATGTAGTCTGTCTATGTAGGTCAGCTGTAATTTCCCCCAATCGTTGAGTTCAGATTTGATTTCGGAGAATTTTGCTTGGTGGTTCTTAGAATTCAGGTCATCTAGCTTACTTGGTATGTGAATTCCTAGGTACTGAAGGGAATCTTTGGCCCATTGGTATTCGTATTGGTTTTTTAGGGCAAACTCTCGTGATGATGACAGGTTCACTGGCATTATGAGAGATTTAGATTGGTTAATCTTGAGTCCTGAGATTGTGCCAAAGTGTTTCAATGTTTTTTGGAGATGGATCAAAGATGTGTCTGGGTTGGTTAGGTAGACAAGCATGTCATCTGCGAATAAACTGAGTTTAAAGGTATGGGGACCCACTGATATTCCCTGGATGTTGCCGTTGTTTCTGATTTCAGATGCTAAGGGTTCCAAAGCTAGGGCAAAAAGAATTGGTGACAGCGGACAACCCTGCCTGGTGCCTCTTTTAAGAGTGATATTTCTAGATGCCAGCCCGTTTATCTTGATTTGAGCAGTTGGTGCTTTGTATATTGTTGAGATGGCTCTAAGAAACATAGGGCCAAATCCCATATGACGTAGTAATGCGGTTAGATAAGATGTTTCTAGAGAGTCAAAAGCTTTTTCTATGTCCAGAGATAGAAGAATAGATTCCAATTTCGATTTTTCACATGTAGAGATTAAATTCAATGTTTTGAAGATATTGTCTGTTATATCACGGCCAGGTACAAAACCCGTTTGATCTTGCTGGATATATTCTGATATGAATGAGTTTAGTCTTTTAGTCAGAATTGATGTAAAAATTTTATAATCCTGGTTCAGGAGCGAGATGGGGCGATAAGAAGCTGGATTTAAGCTGTCCTTTCCAGCTTTAGGAATCGTTATTATGGAGGCTAAGTTCCAAGACGGCGGGATTTGTCCAGAAGTCATTATATTATTGCAGGCATCAGCTAGGGGCTTAGCAGAACTCCCTCTTTGAGGCTTTGACTGCCATCTCATATGATATCATAAACATCCTGTTGCTTCATCTCAAGCACGATGCCACCGTCTCTCTAACCATCTAAGCTCCCGCTTCATAAGCCACAACTCCTGGGTGAACTAAGGAGCAAGCCTAGTGCAGGGGTGCAGAGGGTGCCAGAGAGCAATCTTGTCAATGGCTGCAGAGAGCCAGCTCTGCCAGTCCTCCACAAGCTCATCCAGTGATCTGCCAGGGGGCATCGGATCCCTCAGGGCCATCTGAAGCTGCGCTGGGCCCATCTGGCTCTGTGGGCGAGCTAAAATGTGCTCACCACCTAAACAAGGTCAGGGTGGAACATTCAGCCAGGCCCTCAGGGCATGGTGGTCTGACCATGGGACTGCCAAAACAGTAACCTGCTCCACTGTTACCCCTGCTGCAAAGATCAGATTGAGCATGTGCCCAGCTCGGTGAGTGGGGGTCATTACATATTGGGAGAGTCCTAGCACCGCCATGGACGACACCAGGTCTGCCACCTGAGTAGAGGCCACATCATCAGCATGGACATTGAAATCACCCAAGACTATCAGTCAAGGGTGTTCCAGTGCCCAGGCTGATATGGCCTCCATCAGGGATGGCAGGCTACCGACCGGTGCGTTAGGCAGTCAGTACACCAGCCAAATTGCCAAACTCTCCCTGGCCTCCCATACCAGGCCAGCACATTCAATGCCCATGATCCTTGGTGGCATGAGTGCCCTGAAGGAGTAAGCCTCCTGAATGAATAGAGCCACTCCTCCCCCCCACCCCCTAGTCTGCAATTGGTGGAGGACTGAGTATCCGGGCAGAGCTGATTGGGTGAGAGATACTGTCTCTCCCATTCGCACCCAGGTCTCAGTTGCTTACTTGCTGATGACTTCTGAAAAGTGCTGCCTCCATTGAAAAATATTCTGTCTGACATGATAGAACATGTCCGCCTGTTGTTGTTTGAACCCTGACACATTAAAATGCACTTGTTATGTTTATAGCTTGATGAATACATATCTGTTAATCATATCTTAGATTTGGAAAAGGAATAAATAGGTCATTTTCTTGATTTCCTAGTGTAAGTATTCTGACTGCATCCTAGACATTTTTTTCCATCTTTTCTTTAAATACTACCAAGAAACTGGTTTTTGTATACTTCCTAAGCAGTTGATTTCAATCCTTAATTTGTATGTTACATCCCTAGACCACAATCAAACACAGACAGTATCATCTAAGCAAGAGGTGTCGAACTCATTTGTTCTGTGAGGGCCAAATCTGACATAAATGTCACTTCGTCGGACGGGGCCATGTGTGCCATAAAAGATAATGCTAGGTACCGGAGATGTAAACTGTATAAAGGACAGCAGCTGGTAAGCTCCGAGTTTGTGTATCACATGGGCTGGGAGGGAGGTGCAAAGGAAAACCCATACAGGCAGAATGAACCAGCGGTACAGCACTGGACAGATGCTCCTACACTGCTTGACTGCTACAGACGAGGTTGTTCCGCCATGCTGAAGCCACAATCAGAGTGGTTGGGCCCACTCCTCCCCAAACAGTCTCCCATTCCCTCCCTTGTACTAGTTGCTTGTGACCACATAAGAACACTAGATGAGCCAGTTCTGGCCCCTGGGCCTTATGTCTGACACCCCGATCTAAACAGAGTTATAGCATTCTTAAGCCACTTAAGTAAATGACCTGAGAGGAGTTAAAACAATGAGTTTAACAAATAGTTAACTCTATGTTGAGTTATGGCCATTTAGTTTTAAACCATCACTTCTTACCCCCCCCCTTTCTTTCTAAAATTCTTTTAAAAAATTGTACAGCTCACGCTATGTCCCATGTTATATACAGAGTGAAGTACCTTTTCATATATAGAATTTAAGGAATTCACTACCAGAAGATAGCAATAGCCAGCAATTAACAAGATTTTTTGAGGATTATACAAATGAGGAAAGATCCACCAATGGATATCAGTTGTTATAACTTCTATATTTAAAGACAGTGGCATGTATTCTACCTCAGTCTGGGAGAAGTTCCTTCGCTCTAAGAAGACTTCCAGCAATTTAGGGTGCTCTTCCTCCAACAGAAGAGCCACATAATTTGGGGGGTGCCTTCTTTATGCTGGAGGAGGCCTTCAAACTTTGCTCAGTATTCTGGTAGGATACACGCCAGCATTCTTCTGCTCACAAGGGGGTAAAATTCTTTCTGTGAGCATCCAAGGGGCACTTAATCAGCCACTGCTGGAGACAGAATACTGGATGATCCAACACAGTTCTTACATTCTTAATACATTCCTCTACTCCACACCTCAGTTTTTAACAATCTGAGTTCTTTCAATCACAGTTCTTGCTATTTGTCTTCTAGACCTGTTTTTTAACTTTCCCCTGACTCCAGATTGTCTTGATCCACCTTGAACTGTGGATCCTAAATCTAAGGACTCCTTCAAGGAATAATAGGACAGGACTAATGCAGTCTAGGCTATCATTCTCCGTAGACTGAATTACCTCCTCTGTAACCTATGATAGTAAAATATCTCTCTCACACACACAGAATAAAACAATATACCAACTCTGAAGATGTTCCTCTATTATTTAGACTGGTTGTCTAATGTTCATCTTTCCCCCCCTGCTGTTCTCATGATGATGGCTGAGTGCACAACAAAGGTTACATTTGCATTGCACTCAAGCCAACCTCTCTTCAAACCAAACTTCATATGACCAGGATATTTTATGCCCTTTTTCCCTAGATTTTACCTAAATTAGCCTTAGAGTATAAATTAACATTAAAACATCAATCATCATTAATTATGTGTTCATTTGATATCTGCACTTTCTTGCACTTTAATCTTCATTAGCATGTATGAAATAAAATATCCCAGAGGGTATACAGCATGTGTTCCTGTGTTTCACTCATCCCTCTCTGGAGTCCTTAACTGCTCAGAAAAATAGGCTTCTTCAATAGCAAGCATATGCCACTAGGGCCTTTTATCTGAATGCTTCAGATTAAATCAAAAGCCACACTCAGAACAGCCATGGGCCAAAAGCAAGATTCATCCTTTTACAGCTGTGACTATGGTGATAGATTGCTGAAGCATCTTATACAAGCACTCCAGTGGTGTCCTGCAGGACTAATTGTGAATTATATCTTTCTGTGCTTGTTCAGTTGCACTAGCTTTCACATTCCAGCTGGTTATTTTTGGCATTCCTTCATGCTAGAGCCATGACAGCATGTCAGCTCACCATATTGAAGAAATACATCTTCTCTTAACAACGCAAATGCTACCCCCATTGTTTATGTGGACCAATAATATCCAAACCTGACAATATGCATCAGTCCTTTGATCATGGCATTACTGTTGTTTGCAGTAAGAAAATGATACATTTGATACCAAGAAAGGGAATTATTTTGATATATCTAATAGAAAGAAATGAGGGGGCTCCCCTGCATATACGACTTTACCCATGCCAGAATTTTTCAACCATCTAACCACAACTTCTCTCCCACATGGTCTACCATATCCACACATTAATAGAAAAGCAGTTTATGACAGCTGTTTGGAATATCCTTTACATGAAGTAGACAAACATTTTTTTTCTCAATTAAAATAGGAGATAGCAGAAATGGAATAATTTGAGCCAGTGAGTCCCTACATTTACAGATATGGAGATGTTCCTTTTCATTATGCCTAAACTGTCAAGATTAAATTATTGGTGGTGTCAAGAGTAAAGAGTGATCTGATTCAGTTTATATTCCCTCATTAATGCACAGGAAGAACTTGGATTTGGTTGTTGTCCAGTGCTAGAATTTATTTGGATTTTATGTCAATAGGTGTCCTGTGAATTTTGTAATGATGCCCTTTGAAGGTGAATGTGTTTCTTCCTTAGGAGAACATGAGAAAAGGCTTCTTTCATTTTGCCAAAATATATGGTATAGATGGAGGGTCTAGGAGGAAATATCCTATGGGTATGATCCAGCCAAAGTTAAATGCATTTAAATCCATTGGTTTCAAAGGAAGAGTTATACACATGCTCACTAAATCTATGGCTATATCAAACTATGGGTTTATAACTATAGTACTTGTGTTAATAGCCAGCATAAACAAATGCAATTGAAGTCCAGCATTTGGAGATGCTCTTGTCTTAATGGACATAAAGCTTTAGAGTTAGTTTGACATACAGCTTGAGTTTTCCAGAACTGAAATCTTGGGGCAGGGGGAGATTGTTCAGACACTGATACCACAGCTAATGTAGGTTAGTGACCAAGAAACAGAGCTGTGAAACAGAAAGTTGCTAGTTGCTATTGCTGCAAACTCACTAGATAGCAAGCTATAATTTGTGGGGAGTAGAGCATGGCTAAACAGAAAGCTAGCACTCTGAGCTAGGGTCAGCATAGTAGAAGATACGACTGGATGGCAGTGGGGGAGGGGGAAGAGTTAGCTTACTTGTTATCCTAGGTCTGCAGGTCAGCTGTCTTTTGTAAATTTCTTACTAAGCACTAACATCCATTCCTGTATAGAGTTAGGGAACCTTGAAATTCTACCAGTTTGGTCATGAACATGAAGCTGATTTTTCAATGACTGGTTTAATGGTTGGTTGACTCATTCCTGGCTGTTTGGCCCATTGCATCATTATATTCTTTCCTAAACAAACAGTGCAGCACAGTTTGCTTTTCACACATATGCATTGTCACACAGCCCTGTTGAGTTATATTATCCTCCCACCATCCTTGCTTCATAACTGCTGTACTCAGCAGGCAGTTGTTTAAATAGACAAATCAGTCACAAATCATATAAATCAGTCATAAACACATTCTTAATTTTAATAAAATCCTCCCTTTCAGTGTTCATTTATGTATATCCTAGTGATGCTAATAGCTACTGATCAGTTTGAATCAGCAGTACCTTTGTGCAATTGAAGAAGCTGGGTGATTGGTTCATATCTGACAGACACCTTCAAACACGGTAACTCTGATTGCCTAACATAATCACGGTAAAACTGCAGTCTCCTAAATAGAATCAGAAAGTGCTAAATCCACTGAGACAATGTAACACTTGAAAGAATGTTGAAGCACTGCACACAGAAATGGTAATTGGGTTGATCCTCTTTGGTGGGAAGAGCCAACAAGCTCTTCTGACTGGTCGTCATCCTGATCTTTTGAAATCTCTTCCCTTGCTGGCCTTCCTACTACCAGCTGCCTGAAAAAAAAAAATCAGAGGAATAACTTTGTCTACAGTCAGATCAGAGGATTTATCAGAAATATACATTTGGATTTAGAGCATTTAATTGTCTGTGCCTGGCCATGGTTTGGGTTGGATCTTGATTAATAAAATCCCAACTTTACCTCCCTAATTAAAAGACTGGTATACATACATAAAAGCTGGAACAACCTTGTTAAGTGAAAGCTCCTATTTGTCTTAATTAAAACAGTTGTTTTGTTTAATACAGTGACAATTTCTCTGCCCCCCCATGCACCTACAACAATTCTTCTCAATGCCCCATCTCTCTCCATTCTCCCAGTCGATTATTTAAAGTTCAATGTCAAACTGACCTTCGTTTTCATTAGCTGTAATGCAAGCCCTGGGTTTCAAAAGATAAATGTCCCTTTATGCTGAATCAAAAATCTTTCCCCAGACCCCCTGTGTGCCACACTCGCAAAGTAATTTCAGTGCTCAAAAGTATAAGCTGTCTTTGTTTGCCTGCCGTACTTAGAACAAGGCAGCACAAGAATAGCTGTCAGAAGTATAAACAGTAGCGACTAGCTTGTAAGAGCTCCTTCAACTCTGGCTGCCTTTTCATTTGATAATGAACCAGGCCCAGTTTGTAAGGAGACCGAAGATGCTCTGTCCTTGCCTCTCAACTTTCTACCTCAAACTACCCTATATATGACCAGAGTCACAACTTTGCTACCAAGATGTCTTGCTTGTAGCTCACCCACAGCCAGCATGTATTATGACAGTGTTACAAACCAAGGTTGCGATCATACGCACAATTAGACCCAGCATAGGTGCAAATGCCGGGCGGATTTAAAGGGTGCAATCAGACAACAACATCTGGGAAGCACCCCACAGCCATCAGCAACCTGTTCTGATCTGCTGCAGAAGTGGAGTTAAAAGACACCAGGGACAATCCGGTAGTAAACGGGCTGCAATGGGCCACCGACAGATTTTCCCCTGTCTGATCACTCCGGTGTGTTCTCATGCCATTGGGCTGGTCTGATGAGGCCATCCCAACTCTGTGTCATTGTTTTTTCCTCCTTCACAGTATGTGCATCATCACAGACTCCACAGGGAGCCCTCAGTGTGGAGGTGCAGTTCATTGATTCCTCATTTAAGTGCATGGGAAACAAATGGCACAAAACAAGAGACTCACCTGCAGTTGCATCTGATCACACACTGATGGGCTGCGTCCCCAGCATCAAAGGGAGGTGTGATCGTACAACTACGGGTCTATTTCCTCCAGAGGAAATAGCCTCACCTCCTCCCCCATTTTATCTGGCGCATGTGACCCCACCCCAAGTGGAGTATTCTAAGGTGATTGAAAGTGAATCTTTCTTTGTTTTGGGTTGCATCTAGCATACAGTTGGTGCTTAATAAATGTTAAATAACAGTAGTAAAGATCCATGCTTGTAATTGACACAATAACTTCACTTCAGTTGAACAAATCTCTTACAGGCCACTTTTATTATACAAGAATCAGAACCCATCTGTGGTAAATCGCAAGGGCTAACGGTGCTGTTGCCAGTATTTTCACACAGTACAGCCAATCTGGTTCGCAATGAGGAATTCTCCAAGAAGAGGCTTATGTAAATAAAACATTATTCTTTTCATTGCTGTCACTTAACTGAATGGGCTGCAGCTGACCTGAGTTGTTTCTAGGTTACCTTCTCGGTCATGACTAAAACAATATTGCCTCAGGCTGAGTTAGAAACAGCATGAGACAGCAGGATTCTATCAAATGGAATAAGAATGATATACTATGGTGTACACCTACATCCTTGGTGTTTTATACTGTCCTACAGTCTCTGCCTATCAGACCTTAGGTTAAAAGAGACCTTATGCCCCTCGTACTAAAACATCCATTTGTAGTAAAACGTCCACTATAAAGACTGCACAATATGTCAAAATGTTCAGCTCTATATCTGTAGCTCAGCTCGATATCTGTAGTTACAATCCCATCCTAGGTCAGAGATTCAGTCTTTACTATCATATTTCTGATAAACACATATTTGCATGTTCAGCTCCAAGTACATTTAATGCTTGTTAGTACAAATTAATTAATGTGGCCATCATCTGAGTTAGGACAATTGGGTAATGCTTGCACACAGCATAGTTGTAAGACTGGTGCCATCACCAGGGTGCTTAAGACACCGTGCACTGTGTTCCTTGGAAGGAAGACAGAATAAAAATTTATAGTAACAACAACAATTAATAATAATGATGATAAGTGTCCTTCATAGGTCACTGGACATCCTTTGAGTAGGAAAAAGTGTATTGGGAATAGTGTCCTGGCTGCTGACACACAGTAATCAGATGGATTTGTCAAAATATAGCTCTGAGGTTCAGGCACAGGTTAGGCAGCACTCACAGATTCAAGTCCAAAGGGAGGATCCAAGATCAATGCTTCTATGATACAGGCCAGGGTCTGAGACAAAGAAATCTATCCAGAATACAAGCAACAAGGTCAGTACTTAACAGACAAATTGCTTCCACACATCTGCTCCCTTCTCTGTTGCTTTTAAGCCCTACATTACTGAGCACCTGTGTTGCATCATGCATCTGTTGACTGCCTCAGTCATCCTCCTGCAAACACTCATCCCCATTGTTGGAGCTGGACTGGTGTTGGGCTGCTAGGCAGACACTGCACCTTCTGGATTGACATTGCACCTTCTGATCTTCTTCTGATGGCATTCCCGAGGCTCTGGTGATGATGGGGGTAAACTCTGGCCACTGGCTCTCTGTTGCCAGCCCAGGGTTGGGAAGCTGAGGGGCCAGTGTACTGGTTCCTGGCTGAGAATCTATATCTGGCCCCCCAGAGACTGCCTCCTCCTGTAGTACCTCTGCCACTGGCAGGTATGCTGACCCCAGGCCCGTAGCCATGATTTTTTTTCATTGGAGCATTTACATTTCTTCAGGGGCAGTTAATTTAATTCAAGTTAATAAACTTGCAGTTGCTGATTTCACTGTCCTGTGCCTGGGAACTCTTGCCTGCTGCCTATGCCGAAAAGGCATGGTGTAGCATCTGGGAACCCAAGGACTTTGTGCTGCCCCACAGTCACGTCCTCTTCAATGGGGGTGGGTTTTGCTCCATGGGAAGTCACTCTGCATATGCTCCAAGTTGTGGTGCCCATTATCACTTTGCAAAGCATTGAAAACACAATTCCCAACCCCATCTCACCTACCCCCACTGGAGCTCTCTTCAATGCTTCAAATGAGCACTGAACTATTTGGTTGCTTTTAAAAAAGCCATGCTTTATTTGCAGCAGATTTTCAAACAGTAATTTCAACATTTTTTTTTTTTAGAACTGGCCCCCCCCCATTTTGACCCAGCTTTTTTTCTTTTCAGCTTTTCAAACATGACTTGTTGCTTCCCACCACCCTCCCCATCTACCCTCCCCAGTACCCAACATTTTTTGCCTTTGTACAAATTGTGCAGCCTACCATTCTCCTGCAGGTCAGCCTACCAAGGGGTTCAGTGACACCAGTTTAGGACAGGAAGTGATTTCAACCTAACTGGACTTCCTTGTAGTTTATTTATGTAGCTATTTGTGTAGCATCATTCTCCATTCAGCAACTGACTGCCAGTGTGTAGGGAGGGCAGAGCAGGCGAGACAAGTCATGGGGTGCAAGTAAACCAGTCAGGAGAAGGCAGGAGCAGCTGGCTAATGGGGAGGGAGATTCAGGAAGAGGGGTCTGGCATCGGATGGAGGAGAAGGCAGCCACACCAGCCAGCTGGAGAAAGTGGGTGCAGACTGCATGGCTGGAGAATGTGGCTTCCCAGCCGGCTGGAAAATCCTGGAGGAGGAGAAGGCTGTGCAGCCTGTGGGCAGGACCAGGTGCAGCATGGCTATGTTTAAACGTTTTAAAGCATTTCAAAGAAAGAGTTTTGTGAGGCATGGCATGCAATTAAGGGGGTATGGCCCCAAGATGCCCCACCATAGCTACAGGCTAGCCTGACCCCCTCTTCCTCAGAGGAGTCCTCTGCATCTGTTTGCTTTGTTGAGCTTGGCTGGCCCATGACAAGTATGCTCTCACTCCTTCAGCACCCTGTATTTTTGGCCTGCCTTTGTTCCAAGGACATCAGAGACACGTGCCTATTTCTTCCTTTATATATTATCCTTACAACCACTCTTTGAGGTAGATTAGGCTGAGAAAGAGTGACTTGACAAGAAGTGGTAGAGTTGGGATTTGGACCAAGGCTCCCTCCCTCTTAATTTGACACCTCTAACTACTGTACTATTTTGCCTCTTGTGCACTCATGTTTGTGCGTACCACTTTTACAAGAAGGCACATTTCCATTATGTTTATAATGATGTTTCCTAATATGTAGTCCTTATATGTTTATATTGCCTAAGCCGTTTCAGAGATGAAAGCTGCAGTTTGTCATTTTTTTTAGAATTAAATTCACTTTAATGAAAGTCAAAAAGTTTCCTTGTCAGTTTCTCTCATTTTGATTATCTATGGTTGCACAGCATATTACATGATCACAGCAATGTTCTTTGGAGATATAATCATCAAAGAGTGTTACTCAGTTGGGGTAGTACATGTGAAGGATATAAATAATGGAACAGAACAGGGGGCCATTAAATATATTATTTTGTTTTCTGTGCTGGGAGGCTGGTTTACGAGGTAGGGGGTATCCTTTTTCTAAAGCTAGAATTCTGAAATGTGCTCCTTTCAGCCAATCCATCTGTTTGGATTGGAAGCCCTGAAGACCTGGCAAACCTTGAAGGTTTAGAAACAGCCAGTATTCATTATGGTTCTCCAAACTGTGAGCATCACGGCAGCTTATGTAGCTCTCATTTACATGTATCCCCAACATCAAATGTTCCAACGATTTTGAATTTGGCAGTTAAATTATCTGAGTGTTCACCAATTGTTCAGTCTATGAGGTTTCATAAAGCTTGTTTTCATGTAGTGCATCAAATGTTAAAAACCTTGTTAATGCTAATTACCAATTGGTCGAGAGGAGAAAAGAGATCAGCTACCAAAGCGTTCAAACATGTGTGTCCCTGACTTGTAACAAGGTTGAAAAGCAGCTAACTGTGTATGGATAATTACCATGACTTGGTTTGACGGACCCCTATTGTTTATCAAAGTTATGAGTCTGTCTCTTAAACTGCTGAAACACAGAATTCCAATAATCGTGTCAAGAAAGTCTTGTTCAGCCAGCTGCTTTGTTAAACCTCATTGCCTATTTGTTCAAATGTACATTATCTTCCTGGGTCTGCTTCAGTGCTTGTATCGTAACAAAGGCAGGAGCATGAAAAGACACCCCTCTCAATCTTAAACAAATGGTTCCAGCATTCTGTAAATTTGCCATACTAATTGCTTCTGGAGTTTTTACAAAAACATGCTGCCCATTTCACAATACGTTTGCAGTCTTGTATGAGATTTAATCTTGTTTTATTATATGGAGGTAAATAAGAATGAACTGAATTGTACTGAAGCCTGATTCCTGTTTAAGCAGCAAGCTGTTTACCATTGCAGTGTCACAGAAATCAAATCCTTTCTTTATGTGTTTAAATCTTCAGCATAAAGTAGATCAGTGTGAACTCACAAGTAGCTGGAATTTGAAAATGCTATGAAAGAGATCCAGGATGATAAAGTTCTAGGTCTGTTCTAATGACAGCAAAACTTATTGAAACAGTTAACCCACACACACACACACACTTGCTTCCATTTTCTACTGTTTGTTACCCTGAAAAACACCATGTGTACTATGGTGCTATATTTGTGAATAATAAAAATATCTGCTTATAGGCTGAGAAATGGGGGGGGGGCTGGGGAGGGTGGAATTTTGGGATGATATGGCGTCAGTTGTAGGTCATGTTCTAGGAATTTCCCGATTTCTCAGTTGTAAAGACCAGAGACTACAGGAATTCCTCAAGCATCACCAGGGCTTTTTTTGTAGAAAAAGTCCAGCAGGAACTCATTAGCATAATAGGCCACACTGAACAGCAGAAACTCATTAGCATATTAGGCCACACCTCCATGTTACCAGAAGTGTGGTCATCCAGCCACACCCACCTTTTGCTTCTTATTCTGTTCATCTTGTTTGTTGTCAAAACCCAGGGCTTTTTTGTAGCAGGAACTCCTTTGCATGTTAAGCCACACATCCCTCATGCAGCCAATCCTAATGAGTTCCTGCTGTTGGGTGTGGCCTATTATGCTAATGAGTTCCTGCTGGGTGTGGCCAACTCAGGATCCAGCCGGAACTCCGCTCCTGTGTGTTCCTGCCCAAAAATAGCCCTGAGCATCACTATGGAGGCCATTTTTTCTCCTACTCAGTTTCTACAGAGTGGGAAATTGGGTTAGGAGTAGGGAGTTTCCCACCAGGCCCAGACAATTGAGCAGCCATCTTGTTTAACATATTGATAAGTGGCTTTGGTCAGATATAGTCTCCCTGTCTCCTGAAACCCAGAGAATCTCCCATGGAATCCATGTGCATTGCATTGTTCAAATGTTTTCTGGTAGTCAGGTATTTTATCTTCAAACTGCAGTTGGGAGTTCCCATAATAGAAAGCTTCTTTTTAAAATTTAAAAAACCCTATATATAGAAAACTAGTATGTTTTCTGTGGAACTTTTCTTTGTGACATTTACAGTGCAGTTGTAAGCAGAATTACGCCAGCGTCAATCGGCTTAGAAGGTTTAAGTGCTTAGTATTTCACTAGGGTGTTACTCCATTTAGTATTAAACTGTCAGTATTCCACACTGTGGCATTTTTTTAATTTGGGGGGGGTCTGGAGTTTCCACCTACAGTCTGAAGAGGTATAGGCTACACTACTCTAGACACAGTTAACCACTTGTCTAAGAACTAAGAACTTCTATTGAGGTAGAACACAGGGCAGGCCTGTTGACATCACTTGTTCCTGAGTAGACTGAGAGCATGCCTTTGAACACACTTGACATTTTGTACATCAGTACTGGTACAAATGGTTTATTTGAAGAAAACTTATCTTCCAATAATTATTTTCCTCAATGATGATTTCAGGATTCTGCAGAACACAGCTTGAGCACTAATGCCTTGGAGCATGAAAAGCAACACTGAGGCTCTCAGGACTGTTGTTTTTCATGCAACGGTTTTCTCAAGGAAAAGTAAGGTAGTTCAACAATTAGCTGTTTCAGTTAAAAAAAAGTTTTTGGTAACAGTTTCCCATTGGGCAAAAATTGTTTTATACTCTATAAAATAAAAATCGGTTTTGTCTCATTAGACTAGAGAAGAATTAATGTGCTTTGAAAAGAGAATGGAGAGATTACTAGCAGCCAACATTTTATGAGTTAAAATCCTAGCCTCGTTCTTTGAAGAAAGATCATATTTTGGGGGGAAGGGGAAGCATTGATATGATATGCCTGGACTTTAGCAAAGCTTTAGATCTAGTTCCTCATACAAAGCCCAAGAAATGTAGACCATAAGAAACTGCTGCAAAGCAAGTATTCAATTCTCAGCAAAACTTGTGAGCTTGAATAGTAAGGTTTGTATTGATGTGTGGAGTTCTTAGGGATATAGTAGTAGCTGTAAAAAACAGAGCTGGAGTAATGCTTGCTGGGACATGTAGTCTAGAAGGACAGGATGTTACAATGCCCTAGATTTTAAAAATAAAAGGGCCCATTCAGCTGTCATCTCCAGAAACTAGGCACATGTAACAACATCCAAATACAGATGTTTCTTCCAATTCACATCGAAGAGTGTGTCCTGTCAATTCAGTATGACCCACATGAGCAGATGGATGTGGACATCTGCATCGGACTTGTACCTGCACCAACATATATGAAAGCCTGCTTATATGAAAGATCTCTTTTGCCTAACCGGGTACAGTTTTCTATTTAAAAATACCCTTCAGATATTTTCATATATGTAACTGTCATGCAAAGAAATCCAGATTTATTTATTTTTTTAAATTGTGACAGGGAGAATTAGATTACCTTTTCTAGGCTTTTGCCTTCATGGCTGCCAGTGATAACAATGGGGATGCTCTTAGCTCAAATTTAGCATAGTTTGTATTTACTGAACTCAGGTTGAGCAGAATCCATAAAATGATAAGACATGCTCCAAATTATTCTATGTGAAACACATTGTTGATGTTTAATGCTAACAATTAGCTTGGCAGCCTAGAGAGCATATACTTAATCTAGTCTGTGGCTGTATTGTATGGGTGGCAGCACCTCTTTTCTTGTTCTCCTTATGCACTTGCATATTGAAAATCCCATTAAATTGCCATATTATTTTTAAACATATGTGAATTTCACATGCGGTATGAAAGTGATGCTAAATAATAAATCATACAGCCACATCACACCAATCAAAAAGCAGAGATGCACTGTGCAAGAAACCTTCTAATTTAACGCTGAGCAGTCTCTTGTGCATAACTACTTTCCTTGGATCAAACCCTACTTTTAAACCTCAAACAAGAAGGGGAAAAAAGCTAGAGGAGCATAGTAAAAAAGGACAGGCAGAACATCTTTTAACACAAATGGAAATGACTTGATAGATAACTCAAAGAAAACAAAAAGGGTTAGGCATTTTTGTGGCACTGTTTAATCTTGCAGGTAAAACAAGACAGCTTGGAAATACGAAAACTGTCTTATTCTGGGGAAGGAAATGAATAAGCAATAAGATACAGATCTGAAGTGAAAGAAAGAGAAATAATAGGTGTTTGCTAGACAATGTCTGTGTGTGTGTACATGCAGTGTTGCACAATTACAGTTGTGTTGCAAGGTTCTTAAGTGCTTCTGTCACAAAGAAATCACATTTTTGCATTATTTAAACTATATTGGTGCAATGTAATGGTTAGTGGGTCTGATCTAGGAGATTCAGGTTTTAATCTTCACTCTACCATGGAAGCTTACTTGGGCCTGTCACACATTATCAGCCTAAGCTACTTCACAGGGTTGTTGTGAGAATAAAATGGAGAAGACTAGAATGAAGCAAGCCATTGTAGTTTCACATTGGGGAGAAAAGCAGAATATAAATGAAGTTAATAACCTCAGCAAACCACAATGTCATTTTCAATAAGGAATGCCTAAATGTCACTTGGGTGTAGGTTGCGAGCCCACAGCACGCGACCTCTGGGAAACCACCTGTATGGATGCGAGTGGCTGTTTCTCTCTGGGCCCACTCAACACTGACATGGAGACTGTGGGGCAGACCCTCCCTGGGAGCTACCAGCACAGTTGCAGGTGGCTGCATCTCCCCAGATCCACCCTCCCAACACTGGCACCATGATTGCTGGGCAGAGCCAACCCTCCTGTCCCATCCAGGCCCAGGAGACACAGTTGTGGGTGGCTACATCTCTCTGGGCCCACCCTCCCTCTATGAGTAACATGATCACAGGGCAGGGCCAGGCCACCCTGTTTGGGTCCAGGAGCCTCCCGCATGGTTGTGAGTAGCTGCTTCTCCTTGGGCCTACCTTCCTTCTGCTTTGTGACAGTGTGACTACTGGGCAGGGCCAACGTGATGATTCTAATGAAGAATGGTGGCAGAATAAGAAATAGCAGCCTGGATTTCTGCAGTCCCTCTATTTTATTGCACTTTATTGCTTTAAAGCCTTGGAGAAGGTCGGATGACCTGAATTTTTACCAAGGGGAACAAAACGCTGCAGGGAGGTAAGCTGTGGATGATTGGTTTTAACAACCTTTTGTTCTTTAACTTGAACCCTATCCCCTGCTTCTTACATGTTATGGGCAGCTCTAGGTTTAAAAAGAGGGCTCTGCTGGTATCACATCTGGTTAGGTCTAGTTAGTCAGCATCTGTGATTAACCACTCATCTGATCAGTTCCTTACAAACACCATTCCAGTTTTGGTTGAAAACAGTTGATCTCCACAATGGCAATGGAAATTGGCTCTTAGGAGGCTTATATCTTCCAGAACTTGAAAGTGTTCCCTAGGAGCGGTGTGTAAGGTTGAAGTGTCAGGGTCAGAGGGTGAGAGGAGTAAAGGGAAGTCAGTCATCCCAGTAACAATGGATTCCCAATCCCAAGCAAGCTGACACACACAGATCACACCCCAAGGAGAAGCAGGTCAGGAGGGGATGAGAGCAGGCAGTAATGGGAAGGCAGTCACCCCAGTAACTCTGGATTCCCAGTCCCAAGGCAGGCTGACACAGATCATGCCCTAAGGAGAAGCAGGCCAGTATTGGGGGGGGGGTGAAAGCTGGCAGTAAAGGGACATCAGTCACCCTAGTAACTCTGGATTCCCAATCCCAAGGCAGGTTAACAAACACACAGATCACTCCCCAAGAAGAAGCAGTTTGGGGGGGGGGTGTTTGAAATGGAGAGCTGGCAGAAAAAGGAAGTCACCTTAATAACTCTGGATTCCCAAGGCAAGCTGAGTGCAGGGAGGCGGGCTGACAAACACAGATCACCCCTCCCCAAAAAAAGAAGAAGGTCACCAAGGGTATTTCATTCAGAGTAGTAAATTCAGTGGGCAGTAAGGAAAAATTACCCCAAAACAAAAAGCAGTCCGGGGGGGGGTAAAATGGCAGACCACTAACCCCCCCCAAAAAAAACAAGCTCCCCAAATACCCAAAGAGCAATCCCTCCACTGCAACCCAAAGTGTGTGCAGGGAAATAAAATGAAAAAGAAAAGGGAAGGGAAACCACCAAGGTTGCAGACAGCTCACAGAAAAATCCCAGTAAGTAAAAATGCTATAATGTGAAATAGAAATTCTATCACAATTTTTTTCCACTCTTTACAGCAAACAAACAAACAAAAACTGAATTGCAACACAGAGGAACACAGGGCAAAGCAAAGCCCCCATACCTGACTAACCTAGCTAAGCAATCTCTCTACCATGCGCGGCAGCAAAGCTCTTTCACAATCATGAGTTCAAAACCATAAGGCCAACAAAGGGAACATGCACTCCTCCTACACTTATATAGATTGTCTATATGAATGGGAAGGGAACTCTGCAGCAGTGCCCTTGGAGGGTTCCTATTTATGTTTCCAAGGCTGGAAAACCACCCCCACTGTTGTCTTGCATTTTCACGCCAGAGTTTCCCTGGTTGGGTTTCATTTTCTGAATTGCCCCGAGATGTGCCCAAAAGTTTGGAAATTTATTTGGAGATCATGTGTGTGCCGAACATCACCTCCCCAGCCCCAGTCCGGCCAGAATTTGGCTCAGGCTTTGGTTCATCACACAGTTCATTCCCATCCCTATCTCACCCTAAACAAAAAAGATTTTTTAAAAGTATAAAGAAAAGCCTTGGGGTGGACAGAGGTACAGCTAGAAACATTATCATAGAATAGTAGAATCATAGAGTTGGAATGGGCCATACAGACCATCTAGTCCAACCCCCTGCCCAATGCAGGACCAGCCTGAAGCATCTCTGACAAATATTTGTCCAGCCTCTTCTTGAAAGCTGTCAGTGAAGGGGAGCTAGCCACCGCTCTAGGCAACTGATTCCACCTTTGAACCACTCTGTGAAATCCCCCCCCCAATACCTTTCTGCGTGTAATTTAAAACCATTGCTTCGGGTCCTATCCTCTGCTGCCAACTGGAACAGCTCCTTGCCCTCCTCCAAATGACAGCCTTTCAAATATTTAAAGAGAGCAATCATGCCCCCCTCAATCTCCTCTTCTCCAAACTAAACATCACACTGACTGCTCATATTTAGTTTACAGTCCACTCTTACCCCAATATCTCTTTTGCACACACTACTCCCCAGAAATGTATCCCCCATCCAGTATTTGTGCTTGATTGTTATGTGGCCCAGATGTAATACTATGCATTTATCTTTGTTGAATTACATCCTGTTTGCAACTGCCTATTTCTCCAGAGTATTCAGGTCTTGTTGAATTTTAACTCTATCTTCTTAGGTGTCTGCTACTCCTCCCAATTTGGTATCATCAGCAAATTTAATAAGTAGCCCTTCTACCCCTTCATCTAGATCATTGATAAAAATATTGAAAAGTACTGGTCCCAAAACCAGGCCCTGCAGCACCCGCTGGACACCTTCCTCCAATCTGATGAAACGCCATTGACCACCTCTAATCAGTTCCCTATCCACCGAACTATCCTATAGTCCAGCCCACAGTCTTACTGTTTTCCCATCAGAATGTCATGGAATAGTCTGAAATAGTTGCGTAATTCAGCTTCTTAAATCTCAGCAGACATGGAAATAACAATCTATCGATAAAAATATCAAGAATTATTTCATGTTTTCCCTTTCAGTAAATGTTACTAACTGCTTTCTGTAATTCTGACAGCATCAAGTTGCATGACAATTCAGGGCAATAGTTTTCAGCATGATAAGGATATACTCGAAATCCATGTTTTTAGTTCAGTTTGAAATAGTGAGATTTTTTTTACCTGTTGTTGCTTGTGCCAATGTGATGTACCAAAAAATCTAGATAGCTGGATAGTTATAAAAATACTGTTGCTATTCATTAAAATACTGTAACTCTCACTAATCCTAGTTCAGATTAGCATGGTAGATTGGAATGGTAGTTATGGATGCTGGTCCTCATTCTTCTAGGATGAAAAAAAATGGATTTAATCCTATTTTGAAGTTAAAGAAGCAACTAACTAATTTTCTTAGTATGGTAATTCCAGAAGGAGAAATTGATATGACAGTAGAATGGAATAGCTCAATTCCTAATGGCTACATTGGAAAGAAAAACATTGTAATCAGTAGGCATTTAAATGTCAGGTATCTGAGTAGAACAGTTAAGCACATACTTAATTTAATCCCGTGGAATTCATAGATTTGTGATTTGGACAGGAATGTTGCCGTTGTAAATTATGACTGCAGAAAAAGTAAATTTTTCAAGGAATTCTAATAATTTATCTGTCTGCATTTAACAACTCATCAATACTTTAGAATAGTAACCATAGAGCATACAACAATTCTATTATTAATTTCATACACTATAGTTAAAAAGAAGTTAACAAAAACTTTTAAAACAGTACTCTAAACACGAAACACACAGCTACATTTTATGCACATCTACTTGATAATAAATTTCATTGATTTCAGTTGGATATATGCTCAGGTAAGTGTACATGAGATCTCTGCCTTAATTATATTAAACTACTATTTCTTTTTCTAGCCTCAGAAAACACTTCTTCAAGGCAGGACCACTAGGTTATTAAATATCCCTATGTGTATTAAAGATGACTGAATAATGGAAATTTTGCTATACATCACAATTTTTTTTTTTACAGAGGAGCATATTTTCAGTAATCTTAAAAACTGATCTCTCATCATTAAGTTATCACTGTGCATACAAGGTGGTCAGGTGAACAAGGCTGTCTTAAGCTGAATTAGCCAAACTAAGCTCTCACTGGTATATTTTTAATTAATATTTGTCTTGTTCAAGTGACAGTAACAAGTGCTGGCCTTGTATATAGTGAGAGCTGTCTCAAGTCTTTGGGGGGGAAAACTGCCACTAATGTACTACCATATATTTGTTTTCTAATGCATGTGTCAACTGGTGCATAAACCCGCCCCCTGCCAACTTTATTTGCAGCATGTAAGCATGTTTATTTATTTCAATCCAGTCAGACCATAGATTATTACTAGAAAAAGAAAAATCATCTGCTAATTTAATTAAATGTACGATGCTTTCTAAAAAGGCATGGTTTTCCCTAATTTTGTGTGTGCATGCGCACATGTGCACACGTGCATGCACACTGAGAAAAATCATCACTTTATATAGTAAGAATGGAGATGGGCAGGACTGTGGTTCCACTCTAATAAAGATCTAATGAACCTAGTTTTTCATCCAAATCTTGATAAGCCCCCATCTGAAATCCAATTGATTTAATATAGCACTACAAACTGATTTTGAAATGACAATCAATGTAAGCATGAGTGGCAATCCTATGCAGAGCTGCTTCAGGCTAAGACCACTGATTTCAGTGGTTGGAGACTGCAGGTCTCTACATAGGATTGCACTGTTAGTGTGTCAACATAGATATTAAAAGGGATGCACACAAACTGGCTGACTAACTAAAGTTCACTACAAATTTTGGCTGGTTCATGAAGTAATGTTCACAAACTGAAGAACTGCCATGATCTTTTTATGCAGTTTGTGGTGATTCATGAATAGCAGAAAGTAGTAGTTTAATCCCTGCTTTCTGCTATTCATGAAAAACAGCTGTTTGGTTTAGATGGCTCCAAGCCTGGGCTGACTGCCCAAGAAAGGCCCCTTTGAACAGCTGAGCCCCATGAAGCAAACTGCTGCACACAGCTCAGTTGTTTAAAGGGGCTTTTTTGGGCAGCTTTTTTGGGCAGCCCAAGAAAGCCTCTTTAAACAGCTGAGCCATGGGAGGGGCTTTCTTGGATTCAGCTCAGAGCCATTTAAACCACTTCTTTCTGCCCCCCCATGGAAAGCTGCAGAAAGCAGTAGTTTAAATGGTTCCCAGCCATTTAAACCAAACAGTTGAATGGCAGAGTGCCACTGAGCTCTTTGGTTTAAATGACTCATAGCTATTTAAACTCCTGCTTTCTACTCCCTGACAAAAGCAGCAGGGAGTAGAAAGCAGGGTCATGAACCCATATGAACTAGTTCAGTTTGTGAACCAACCTCCCATTTCACTTAGGTTCATGGTTCGGTTCATGGTTCAGCCATAAACCATGAACTGAACCACAAAAACATGGTTTGTGCCCATCCCTAGATATTAAATTCCTGCACTCCTTTACAATGCAATCCTAAACAGACTTGCACCTTCCTTAGTCCATTGATGTTAATGGGGTTAGAAGGGTATAACTCTGCTAAGAATTTCACTCTAGATGTACAGATATTTAAATGTTTATATGCAAACTTTCCTGGAAAAGAATGATATCTATATGAGAAACTGTTATATAAGCAGTTGTTTCATTTGCGAAGGAATGGATTTAGCTGTTTGATGTGGAAACCTTTACGACAATATTTATATGTGTAGACTCATGTCATTTAATTATTCTTTGCATAGCTATCAGCAGTAGATTTAAAATGAGGTTAATTGAAATGACCAAGCAATGATAATTAAGGCTTAAACCCCTTTTGCAATTCAAGAAATAGTTGAAAATATGCTTTGAAAAGGAAAAAAAAATGCTAAAATTAGCAGCTGCAAGTAAATGAAGGAAGAAAGGCAAATCTTTTGCAATTCCACTATGTGGGGTCCTTTTTTAACCACCCAAGCTCACTTGAAATTATTCTTCCATTAGCTCATAGTGTTGCCTACTTCCAGCCCTTGCTGAGCTCACTTCAAGAGCAGCACTCAGCATGTGTCCTATAGTTCAGAACAGGAAGCACTTTGGTACTCAGTATTCATGAGAGATATGGGAGGGGCAGCAGGAGGCAGACAAAAAAAATGAAAGAAATCCAATGCATAAGATCCCACTCACTTCATTTTATGTTACACTTGGCATAGAAATGAGGCACTTTGTTCACCATTATACAGGGCGGGCCTGGGCCATGGAAATATTCTGTTCACGCTTGACTACTTGTTTCTCTGTATTGTTAACTGGGCAGAAAGTTATATCAACTTACAAAGGAAACTGTATTGTTTCTCTGGATCTGTTAGCCTGATGAAGTGACAGCTCCTGATGTGATTTTGAATATCTCTTTGCTGAGCTATGTAAGTTTCTCAGCTCCTCAGCTAGCTCCTGCATTGCTTCTGCATATCTGGTTGGTTATCAGACCATGAATTAAGGCAGTCTTCCATTTCCATTTTTTTTAGGAATATTTTCCAAAGAAAAATTAATAAGTTAAACAAAAAAAAAGTTACTATGGATCCAAACAATATCATTATTAATTGAGGACATGTACAACACTGAGCTTATATTTTCAGATAGTGGATATATATTGACTTTTTTTAAAAAAAAAAAAGGCCTGATGTTTGTGCTCTCATTTTCATACTGGGTTCTGTCTGGCCACTTTGAAAGCCTTCTAATGACCATTGAAGAAAGTTGAACATGAGCTTAACTTTAAAACTAAAGCAGGGGATTGTATTGGCTTAGTTTTGGATGAATTGTGCCAATAATGTGTTTCCTTTTGTTTTCATGTTTCCTTCATTGTAAATATTTGCACTATTGCTTGTTCATGTTGTTTCCTTACTTGCTGTACACTTGGGCTTCGCAAAGTTTTTGCATATATATTTGGTGAGATATTGTAGATAGACGCCAAGCATTGTGATGTTTATTGGACAGATCACCCATTTAGTGTATACTTGGTCTTTGTTTGAGTAATTGAGTAGCCCTGAGAAAAACTGATGCCTGAAGAAAACTCATACTGAACATATGGGGTTGAATGCAAATAACCACAAGTGTAGTGAAGCTTATGGAACTGATGTTTCAACTCCCACTCTATATGACCCCCTCCAATTTCATTACAGGGATGTGGGGACCATCATGAACAATGTGGGAAGTAAAGATGGGGGCTGCAGTGGGAGGATGGAAATTGACAAAAATAATCACTTTCAGGAACAAAAGTGACATCCTATTACCATAAAAATCATTACACTGGCAGAACAGCACCTTTGGATCCCCCCTCATCTAAACCTCCAGTTTGCCCTTCATTCTGTTCTTGAGGATATCCTTCCTCCAGAAGTGGCATGTTGAGGAACTCAGTGGACCGTACTGGGTGAGGGAAAGACCAAAAAGCTACATTCCACAAGTGAAAGTACCTTCCAAAAACTACCCTTTGGCTCCAACCCATTGGGTCCAGCAGATCCAGCCTTTGAGCAAGTGATATAAGTCAAGGCTATATATACACACTTTTGGCTACTGTTACTAGCCTTATCATGAAGTGGTATTTGTTTGAATAAGTGGCAGTGATTTTTCATCTTTAAATGTAGCATTACTCCAAATATTATATTTGTCCACAAAGACTGCCTCCTGTTTTTCAGGGGAATTAGCAAGGAAACAGAAAAGCTTGTGAGGGGGGCAACTAGCAAGATTGGCTATCAGCGTTTATGGGGATCTGTCCTTTTTAGAGAATTCTCAAAATAACCAGTCCAAGTTTGGTTGAGGACATCAATGGTTTCTACTCTAGTTGGCAGCCTCCTCTGCTCTCCAGATAAGTCATCCCTCCTCCTCCCCTGTCCATGAGGTAGTCAGGCAGTCCGGAATGGGGAGTGATTTCAGTTGGCCATCTGGAGTTTTAACTTATTTATTGTTACTGTTGTATTTTAATTGTACTTTTTATGTTTTTATTAGCTGTTGTACATTGCCCAGAGCCCTGCAGTAGCAGGGATGGGTGAGTCAAACATATAATATTATTATTAATAATAATAATGATAGTAATAATAATAATAATAATAGCAGTAGCAGTAGTAGTATTTTATTTCATAGAAAATAAGAATACTAACTCACAAAAAACATACAAGAAACAACATACATAAAAGACCAATTTAGAAATAAAGAGAGTAGTGGGAGATATAGATAGGGGTGGAGTGATAGCTCCCTGTCCAGAAGAGCAGAGATTGGAGGTCCATTGAGGAGCAAGGCGACCGGCACCTTGGGTGTGCAGTTTGGATCCAAGAAAACACACACACAGCAATGAGGCTAAGCATGGCCAGTTATAGGCCAAAATGCTGCCTTAGGGCATGCTGATGAGACTGCCCTCCTAAAACAATATTCTAATGGGATTATCTGGAACTAAAACAATGTGTTGGGACCTTGCTGAACAGCATTCTCAGGTATGAACAAAGGAACCAGAAATGGTTGGGAGGATATCCTGGTGTAAAAAATCAGCTGAAACTCTTAAACTGAAACTCTGATAGCTTCTGTGTTAGTTAATATTTACCTAATTATACTAATCAAAAAGCAAAAATACCATTTGACAACCCTGTTTCTGTGGTAGGTGTTAGGTGTTACTTTTGTGAAGTAAATGTGGGAATGGAGAAGGTGAGGCGGGGTTGATAGTATTAATGATCCAGGTAAATAGTGTTAGCTTTGTGATGAGATAAGTCCATTGTTTTAGCATATGCAAAACTATAGAATGGATGGAGGGGTCATAGCAGGGTCAGACCAAGATTCTTACACCTCCCAAGTTCTTTGCCCAGACATGTCTGTGAGGCTTGCCAGTCTGGCTTCCATCTTGTATACAATTTGGTCAAGCTGTCTGGCATATGAACTCCTGTGGTGTTATAAGATGAATAGTGTTTCACTTCTAAATTATCTGTCAGTAAGGAGAGGGAGTCTGCACTACTTATAACAATTATTTTAAATGTGGTACACAAATGTGTGCCAGTATCTTCTATCATTTGGCATCTGTGTCCCATTGCATAAATGGAAATAACACATTTACAAGCCAGTAAAAGGGGCAGCGTTTTGATATATTATGTGGATTTAGTTTCATCCACTCTATCTTCATTTGTCATGTAAATGCCACTGTTTTTGCCTCTGGACATGCCCAGGCTAAATACCTGTAATAGAAACTCATCCAAAATCTCATTCAGTTGGCAAAGATGTGCCCAGTCCCCCTCCCATTGTCACTATGTTCAAAATGTAACTTAGAATTATGAAATGACATTCTCCAGTCTGCAATAAATATCTAACATATTTTGTATAAATCAACAGCTTTAAGTTGGTACTAAGCTCCTTCCCTGGCTACCAAGATACACCTACATTAAAAATTCAAAATACAGCAGGGTTATATATGTATATAATGTGTATGTGTATAAGTAAACATTACTAATAATGTCATTATTAGGTAAATCAATGTTCCCCAACCTGTAGGCTGGTAACCAAAAGTGGTATGCAAAGCCTCTGAAAGTGGGTCATGGACCAGTCTTCCTTAGTGGCAGCCCCTGACCTTGCCATTGCTCTCTTTTGTATTTTGGAAACCAAGATCTGACCCAGGGGCATAGCCAGGATTTTTTTTGTTGGGGGGCATTTAAATAAGTCAGGCTGCCTCAAAAAACATAGGAGATGCTGTGGGGGACTGAGCCCATTCTGTGCTCCATGTCCAGCCCCAAAGGGGCACACCTCACTTTACCTGTGGTGCCCTTCTTATCTTGGGAGGTTGGAAATCGCATGGCTAGTCTCTGCCATTGGAGCTGTCTGTCTGGGCCAGCTTGGCCCAGCCCATTATAGTGGCGGGCAGGCCCAAAGTCTGGTATCCCTTTCTTTAAAGGCACGCTTCCTTCAGGGAAAGGCACCCCAAAAGTGAAAGAGCCTCAACAGCGGTGTGCTATAAATAGGCTGTGGCCCTCACAGCAGCCAAGTCACTGAGAGCTGCAAGCAGACTGCTGCACTGCAAGAAAGACAGAAGAGGTTTCCCGGCTGCAGGGTCCTGGAGGTAAAGGGCTGCAGCAATCGCTCAGCATGGCACAGTCATGGCATGAAAAGTAAAATAATAAAAAAGTGAACCAACTGGATGGGAAGTCAGGAGGCCTGGGCAGTAAGTTGGGGGGCCAGGCCTCAAGATGCCCCACTGTAGCTATGGGTCTGATCTGAAGATGGAAATAGTATCTTCCATGTCATGCATTTGTTGGCATTTTTTTCTTCACTGCATATATGTGTTGAGAAAGTAAGACGTGACCTGATGAGTGAGCTTCTTAGAATCTTAGGGGGATTAGAGGGAGTAATAAAGAAGGAGAGGATTGTCAAAGGCTGGAATATAACCTGCATATGCAGAGGCTGTGTATGTCAGAATGCTTCTTGCTTGGGGTTTATAGTGAAGGCAGCTGCGCCCCTTGTGCGATGTTTGTTGGTTTCTCAAAAATATCTGGTTAGCCACTGCTGAAAACAGAATGTGATCTTGTCAGATCTTGGAAACTAAGCAGGGCCGACACTGGCAAGTATTTGGATGGGAGACCTTCAGAGAATACCAGGGGCAGGAGGCCAGAAGCAGGCTATCAAGCCACTTCTCTGAATGTCCTTCATGCCCCAGTAGGAGTCACCAGAGGTTGCTATGACTTCAAGACATGGGCACACACACACACAGTTTGTCTAAGGTGCCAAAAAACCTTTGGGCCAGTCTTGAATGGGTCACCATATCAAGTAAATTTGGACTTGTGGATCACCATACCAAAAAGGCTGGGCACTGCTGGGGTAAATGACTAAGAGCCATATAGCTAACCAAGTTGTTTTTTCAAACCTATCACACTCTTCTTAAAGGTCCTCCAAAGCTTTTTTTCTGGACATGGAAGCATATACTGGAAGGTATCCAATTAGTATACTACACTCTTGTTAGTCCTGTTGATATCTGACATACAAACCAGAGTTGCTTCCCTGGCCACCAAACTGCTATATAGACTTTAGCATACCTTCTATGTGGTCTGTCTCAGACATGATATGACTCACGGAGTTCAGTAATATAGTGATTAGTGAGATTTACACTGCTTTTTTTGGGGGAGGGGGGTAACTTGAAAATCAGGCTTTCACAAATCATGTTCTCCTGAAAATGAATTGTGTAACATCAACGAATCTCTGGAAGTAATCTGAAAATGTGTGGTTGAGAAACCAGAACAGGTAAATATTTTTTTATTTCTTTTCACTCACAACAATAGGAAGTTTTAAATATATGCAGCTAGATGCTGATGAAATTATAGCTCTCAGACACTTTATAACTCTCAAACAGATCTGTGATTGATTGCTAGGTGGGATTGCTGCTGGCAGTTTTTGTCGGCCCATTTTGATGATGCAGTTTCTTAGGTGAACTTCAAGTACTTCAGTGACACCTACTATGTTTCAGATGCTTTGAGTGATTTCAAAGCTAATAATTTATGAGAGCTTTTGGAGAAAGTTATTAGGTTTGTCTCAGGAGAGGGTTTTTTTTAATCCTCAGTTCTTTGCTGTGTATTCTGTTTATCTCATCTTATTTTGTTAGTAAACAAATGCATAAAACTTGATGCAGATGTGTCTATATTATAATACTGTGTCATTACTTTCATTGCTTTATTAAAGTTTCCCATTTGAAAACTCTTGTGCTGTGAAGAGCTGTGAGGTAGTCATGAAGGCAGGATCATTTCATGTCATAAAAGGTTAATTTAGCAGAATTAATATGGCCATATTACCCAGAATGTTGTTAACAGTATTTGGTGTCCATAATCAGCATGTATATTCTACAAATGGTGTATAAATATATCAAATTGTTGCCCTTTGCCATGGGTGTAGAAAGGCTACTGAAAATTAAATAGATCACAAAAGAACATGAATTGGAAAGAAAAACCCACAGATACGATGTTTTTATTATAAAAATGAAGAATAAAACTGGTCAGAGTAAATACAGGCTTTGGCTCCTCTGTACTGCAATTTTAAAATAGTATCCTGAGAAGACAGCAGCAATCTTCATCTGTGGCAGGTTAATTTTATAAGGTTGAGTTTGTGAATTGCTTAACTGTAACCCAGCACATTTCTGGATGGTAGAATTTAAACAATACTTTAGATGAGGGGTGTCAAATATATGGCCCATGGGCCAGAACCAGCCCCTGCAGGACTCGTATCCAGTCCACAAACAACTGGCTCACTCCTGCTTCCGTCTCTGGCCTGCTTCCATCTCACAGCTTGCTTTCGGCCGGCTCTCTCAATTTCATGGGAGATATAAAAACCCATCCTCCCGTCCCTCGATTGGCTGTCTCCTCCCCCCTCCTCCTTTGGGGAGGAAGGGAGGGGAAGGGAAAGCGAGAGAGAGTGCACCCTTGAGAAAGAGCAAAATCCAAGTTCCACGGCACCTTTAAGAGACCAACAAAGTTTTATTTCATATATAAGCTTTCGTGTACACACACTTTTTTATTTATCGAATTTATACCCCACCTTCCCTGCCGTAGCAGGCTCAGGGCAGGGTGGTGGCTGCATCACAGCCCAGCTATCTCAGTCACACAGGCAAGACAAAAACCTAACCTCCCTCCCCTCCATTGGCTGTCTCCTCCCCATCCTCCTCCTTTGGGGAAGAAGGGAGGGGGAAGAGGGAGAGAGAGAGAGAGCACTTGAGAGGAGCAAAGTCCGAGTCCCACAGCACCTTTAAGAAACCAACGTAGTTTCATTTCAGGTATAAACTTTCGTGTGCACGCACACTTCTCCAGGGCAGCGGTTGTGTCCCAGCCCAGCTCTCTCCAGAGAAATAAAACCCAACCTTCCTTCCCTCCATTGGCTGTCTCCTCCCCACTCTTCCTTTGGATCCCATGGTACTTTTAAGACCTACAAAGTTTTATTTCAGACAGCTGAAAATTTCTTTGTAATAACATTCAGATGGCTTCAAGCTGTTGTTTGTGGCTGCTTTTTGCTTGCATTACATTTGCAATTACATTGCATTAGATTTAAGGTTCTCGGGCTGGGGGAAGGAATTTTTCAGCTTTGGGCTTTGTTGTTTGGCATATTAAACAGCCTTACTCTTTTGTGTTAACTCTGAAGTTTGTGAGTGGAGTTTGACCTTGAGTTTTTGGGGAGTGGAGCCTGAGAAGGGCTGGGTTTGGGGAGGAGAGGAACTTCAATGAGATATAATGCATTTAGTCCACCTTTCCAAAGTGGCCATGTTCTCTGAGTGAACTGATCTCTGTTCCCTGGAGATCAGTTGTAATCCCAGGAGATCTCCAGCCATCACCTGGAGGCTGGCAATCCTACTTTTGGGCCCCTGCAAAACTGTTCTTAAGCAGATTCCCCACCACCACCACCAGTTTATAAATATTAGCACTACCACCCCTCTGTATATCACACCTAATCCAATCAAGCCTGCTATTGTCATTCATCTGCTATTGCCATTCAGCATCTGAAATCTCCTTTATAAAGTTTATATTTCCAGTACCTCATGTTACATTTTATGGCACATATGGCTCAGCCTGACAAAGTGACATTTATGTCAGATCCAACCCTCGTAACAAGTAATATCTTTGTGTTAGACCTCAACACTTTAGACCTAATCAACAGATTAGAAATAGTTGTACAAACATATTAGTTGTATAAAATGTTATATAAAATCAGTGACTAGGTATTATGCAGTTTCCAGTGGGTAGTAGGGTTGACAATATCCTGGTGGGTGCTGGAGAGCTCCTGGAATCGAACTGATCTCCAAACAACAGAGATCATTTCCCCTGGAGAAAATGGCTGCTTTGGAGGGTGGACTCCATGGCATTATACCCCACTGAATCTCCAAATCTTCAGGAATTTCCCAACCCAGAGATGGCAACCCTAGTGGATAAAAATGTTAGTTTGTAGCAGTAGAACAGAATTTAAGTTCCATAACACCTTAAAAAACAACAAAATTTTCCAAGGCCCTTCTGAGTCAAAGCTCACTCAGTCAGTTACATAGGAAAATGAAGACCCACCAGCTCTTATATCCAGGTCAGAAGGTGTGGTGGGGTTAGATAGAGTCAGAACGGGATGAGAATGGAGAGGTACAATGCAAAATGTAATCAGTTTATTAGAGCTTGGAGATACACATAAAGGTTGAAAACGCAGAAAATTAGCATCTGTAATAGGATAAGAATCCTGTGTCTGTGTTCAGCTCAGGGGGAGGGACCATTGTTCTGAACTTGTTAATGAATTCTAGTTCAGCAGTCTCACTTTGTAGTCCCCCTCTGAAGCTTTTCTGTAGGAGAACTGCCATTTTTAGATCAGCAAAACTACTGAAGATCAAAATATTTTTCCACTGTTTCTCAATGCTGTGATTTTTAAAGTCCGGTTTTGTCCATTTATTCTTTTTCATAGGAACTGACACTTGATGGCATAAATAACATTGGAAGATGAGGAAGGGAATGAACCTGAGGTAGTATGGGTGGTATCGTTAGGTCTGGGAGTCATGTTGGTACATTGTGTATACAAAGTCTGTATCCATGTCAGGTAGTGTATTGCTGTAAGTGAAAAGGTGTCTAAGATGGGGGGTGGTCTGTTGGCAGAAAAGATTTGCCTCCCAGTGCCTGTGACAGAGGAATATCCTATCTAGGATAGGTTGTAGGGCATGAATGATGATATAACTGAGAGGGTGCCGTGGCCATTACTGCCTATATAGGCGTATAGATCTACTGGATTTAAAATGTTCTTACTTATGATGTGACTGATCAATTCTCACTATACTGTATCTGACCAGGTCACTGTAAACGTTAGTCTCTTCAAGGTTTTTGGTGTATATATAACTTAAGAATGTATGGAGGTCAACTGCCCAGTATAATTCCTTCACCATAAAGTCAGGCACCAGTATGTGTAAAGGTCAAACAGTACACTTCTTTATTTCTCAGCAAGCCCAACAGGAGGATCGGATGTATTTACGTAGGATATTTTGTTTCCTTGTAGAATATAACTTTTCATTTTGCCTTCACATAGGCTGTAGGCTTATTACTCTCAGTTTTATACAGATGTTTTTCAGTACACTAAACACACTTATGATCCAGTAACTGTTTTACGGCTGTCCTTTGGACTTTATCTGTCTGGTCCCTTTAAGTCTAACTGGGCACATGTCCAGCTTTCCAGACTCCTCCAGACCCTTAGCCCTTTCTCTAGCCACCTCTACAAGTTCCTTTGGAACAATGTATCTGGTGTTTGTGACCACTGAGTTCTTATACTGTTCACTCTCCTCTTTCCTTTAGAGGGTACTAGTGCAGAGTTTATTTCAACCCCAGTTTTCTACTCAAACTGATATTAGGCTGTTTCCACAAAGCCACAGAGGTTTTGTTCCGCCTCAGAGCTATTCAGTTAGCTGACCGCTCTCTGCTAACTTCTCTTCCAACTCCTTCTCCAAGTGTCAGTTGTCCACCGTTATAAGAACATAAGAACATAAGAGAAGCCAATGTTGAATCAGGCCAATGGCCCATCTAGTCCAACACTCTGTCACACAGCGGCCAAAATATACCAGGTGCCATCAGGAGGTCCAGCAGTGGGGCCAGCAGTGGGGCCAGCAGTGGGGCCAGCAGTGGGGCCATAGAGTTATCTGTCACTCTATGAGAAATCCGAGCCAAATGGCCCCCTCCCTTCTCAGTCAGGTGACTCAGCAGCTTCTTTGTTTACCTGCTGCTGTCCACAAACCTGTAATTCTGTCACATGTCAGGGAGGTGAAAGGTTTGATCACCACCAGCATTCTGGTTTGTTTGTTTTTCGTGTTGTTTTTTTCCCCTTTCATTTTAGCCTATGTTGTAGCAGGTTATCCACGAGTACCATTCTGGCTTTCTTTAAGCTGTTTCCTCACTTCATAGGTGGATATTGTAATTCCAAAAATGCCAGTTGTAGAACTCTCAAGTGAAAATCTCTATCAGAGGGATTGCAACAGATGCAACTGTAGTGCAGACAATAGATTGTTTGGTGTGTCTAGGATGTTGACTGGAAGCATTTGAAGATTTGCAGTATAAGGTGTTGTTTATTTGTACATCATGTATTTGTACAATATTGTCTAGAAAATGTACTTCTTGTGTGACTGTTCTTTGTGGGACTTTTCCCAGACACATTTGTCATTGAAATGAGACTCAGGTATACTTATGTGCTAGACCAGTGGTCTTCAAAAGCATGGGCCCTACCAAGCTGCAATCATGTGAATGCAAGTCATGCAACAGGAGGAGAGGGAAGCCTGTGCTATGCCTTTACCAGTATCGAACCAAGGACGGGGACCAAACTAAGAAAGCAGAGGATAGAAAACACTAACTAAGCACAAAGAAGTATATTATAGTGAGGAACAATCTCCTCCAACCACTAAGTGAACACAGCTTATCATCAGTATTTGTGCAGAGAGAGGCAGGAAGCCTCTATATGCTCTATATGCATGCATACTGGCAGCACAGAGAACTGGATCCTTAACAATAGTTTTATACATCCCCATCAAGCAGGTTTTAGCAATGAATCATTGCTATACCCTTTACCAACTGGCCAAATCAGCAATGTCGGGCCTTACCAAAGCTCTGTATGCAGTGTTTGTCAATCTGGCATTGGCCTTCGATTCTATTGATAGAGACCCTGGGCTAAGCTGTCGAAGACCAACATAGGTCCCAGTCACATGCAGAATTTGCTGCAGGAGAGCCATGATTGCCGGGTGGATTATAAGGGCGCGAGCACACAGAAACATCTGGCCAGCATCGCACACCCGCCGCCAACCCGTACTGTCCTCCCAAAGATGTGGAGTTAAAAAGTACCTATGAAAGTCCACTCTCAAATGGTTTGTGATGGGCCACAGGCAGACTTGCTCTGTGTGATCACTGCAGCGTGCTCCTTTTGCCTCTGTGCTTCCTCGTTGAAGCACACTGGAAATATGCACCTATGGGAAGAAACCCGATACACTACCATCACCTTGGGGTGGGTCAAATTGTGATGGAGCAAATAGTCACGCTTCCCCCTCCCATGTTATCCAGCTCGTGTGACCAGGGCCATAGATAAGAGATTGCTGTACTTATTGAGAGAACTCCACCAAAATACCCATGCAAGGATAAGAGCAGGCACCTCTTGCTCTTTAACCAGAGAAATCCCTACAGGAAAGGGAGTAAAGCAGGGATGTGTACTAGCTCCTACACTTTTTAACTTATATATAAATGACATTGTCCCCAAACTAAGCAGTCCAGACTTTGTACCACCTAAGTTGGGTCAACAAAAAAAATATTGTTACTGCTTTATGCAGATGACATGGTTCTATTCTTTCTAATGAGAATTGGTCTAAAGAGACTCTTAGGCAGCTTGGGAGATTATTGCAAGGAGGAGAGGCTATCTATTAACTACTCAAAAACCAAGGTATTCCATAAAAGACCCAAAAAACATGTATGAAATATCCAAGGTGTCCCAATAGAACAATAGATCCAGGCTTTTTAATAGATCCAGCTGTTAAGCTCTTTATCACCAAAGTAGTATCTCATTTGTTGTACAGAATAGAACGTTGGGGTTGGAAGGAGCAAATATTGACCAGTGCAAAATCTTTTCCTGAGGCGGTTATTAGAACTGCTCAAGGGTTCTCCTGCAGCACTAATTAGGGCAGAAATAGGTATTCCATCACTAAGGGCTCGAGCACACTTAGCGATCCTGAAACAGATGCCAAAATTTCAACAGCTTCCAAATAAAACATTTAGCAAAAATAGCTACTTAGATTTACTAAGTAATGATAAAACTTGAATCAAATTTTATAATAACATCATTTAATGATACTCTGTGTCTGATGACTTATCCAGATCTTTTGTAAATACCCAGGACTTGTGCCAATGGGTACTTAATAAAGATGCTCCGTTAGACAAAAGATTAATATTCCAGTCAAAATCTGCACCATGGTATCACAGGATTAAAAAAGATCACCTAAGAACTTCCTATTTGTTAGACATTGCAGTCCACAGTTTAAAAGCGGCATTTACCACTCTTCGCTTTCAATCCATGCCCACTGAAGTGCTGCATGGAAGGTATACCAACAAACCACAGGAACAGTGTGTGTGTATGTGGTACCGCAGTGGAAGATCTATTTCATTACATCATGGCCTGTCCTTTATACTCAGAACTAAGAAGCAGATTCCTATCTGGAATTTTAAGCCAACTTTGCGACTTACCTGACAATGAAAAGTTAGTTTTCCTCTTGTCGGACATGTATCCCTTGGTTACTCGCAAGGTAGCGCTTTTTGTGCTTGCAGCCAGAAAAGTTAGATCCAAGGTGGTTTCTAGTTGTCTAATATAGAGCTACAAAACTGGTAGCATAGTTTCCATGATTTTAAAACTTTGCTTGTTTTATTGTTGAAATGTTATACAGTCTTATTTTGAAGGGTTTGTTTTTAGAACAGTACTTTTGAACCTTAAATTTATATTGTGTATATTTTATTTTGTAACGGCCTATGGCCATATGCAATAAATTTACTTACTACTACTGGCAGCAGGTCCTTCCAAATGGTAGCAAAAAAGAAAAGAAATGGTGGCTGTGCAGCAAATAGTGATCCAAAGAGTAGAGCTCTGTGACCCATCCACGGGTCCTGCCCCATGGGTTAAAGTCTGCTATTCTGGGTAGTTCATGTGTCCTTTATATCAGTGGTACTCAGATAAATGAGTCCAAAGCAAAAAATGTTAAATGTTTGGTGAAAACTGTTATGCCATATGAGTATGTGGAGAGAGCCAGCAGTTCTATCATGGGATTGCAGGTTTAGGGCTAAGATTTGAAGAACAGGACAACATGCTAAGAAAGATTTAATGACCAAATGAAGCACACAGACACACACAAGACCAATGTGAGAGAAGCTTCTCATGTTTCAAGTTAAGACACATGATTTAAGAAAGTTAAAACTACCTGGTTTTCTGTCCAGTTTTCAGATATACAAGGGCTAGCACCATCTGGTCTCTTTTGAAGTTAGTCCAGGAATCCTGTTTTGAAGGTTTGCCCTTAAACATGTTGTCTAGGGTCTCAATAAACAGAATTCTAAAGCATATCAGGACAAGAATAGTTTGATCTATGCTGGGCAGGCTTGGCAGAGAGTGATACCACATCATACAGGATGCATTCTCTATGCATTAAGAAATATCCTATGGTAAATAGATAAGGAAAATCGAGGGAATGTATCTGAATCAACTAACTACAGTTACCCATTCTTTTTTCCTGCAGGCCAACATATTTTGAGCCAATATCCTGTCATTGGTTCAGTGTTAGGAGGCTTGGGTTTTCAGCCTTTGTTCAGCACTGGGCATAGGGTTGGCTCAGAAATGTCACTAGGAAAGCCATAGGAAACCTCAGTCTTTTGTAAATTCTCTGTGGCATATATATGTATTGCATGAAATGTTTTAAAGTGCAGGTTTTGGAGTACCAAATGTTAAATGTTTAAGATATAAACTAAAACCAACATTTTATGAAACAATTCTCCATAGCAAGTCTTGAAAAGATCATTCTATCATGTTCTCATCTCTCACTGTGAAACAGAAATAAGGTACATATTAAAATGCTGTATTAAGATTATTATTATTGATAATCTGGCTCCTTTAGTTAAGAAAAGCTTACATGATTTATAAATATGCTCCCATTTATCAATACCATGGGCTTGATTGCAGAGCTGCTGCTCAAATAATATCTTGCCGGGCTTATTTCTGTTTTTCTGATCTCCCATTTTTACTCTATAATATAAATTGAAACAAATCCAATTGATCTTGAATTGCTTGATGCTGAATAACAAACCAATGAGGATTAAGCAATCAATATTGCAATAAGCTAATGTATAAGGTCTTCCAAAGACTTCTTCCAAATCAATCTGTTAACCACCATGCTGCAATAATTTTCGCTGTGGTCAGAATATGATGACTAAATAAAGGAAGAAAGCAGGTTTTCCTTAAGGCAGATCCTAGCCTATGAACTACCTATTCTCAATCAGTGCCATCCAATGACTGGAACTTTAATATCTTAATTTCAGTGTCAATAAGCAGAATTCTAAAGCATTTTAGGCCTTGTACAAAGAACTTGCCATAAGGTATGCTTTGTAAACTGTATACAGACAATACAAACACAATACTTAAGTTTGTTTTTAAAATGTAGCTATTGTTGTTCTCATTATGATGTTCAGATGACACATGAAGATGAAGGTTTCCATCGAACGTGAAAGGTATGAGGCACAAAGAGGGAGGGTTGTCAGATCCTACCTGGCAGGGGATTGACGGGCATTCTCTGGGAGTCTTTTGCCAAGTGTGTGAAGCATGCACTGTGTGATAATGTCACTCGGAAATGACATCATCACATTGCCGACATCAAACAGTGACACTCTAGGGGCAAAACTGTGTGCTTTGAGCCCGATTTACCATAGTTTTGCCCAAAAACTAGAGTGTCACCACATAATCATGTCAAAGGCATTTTGCCCTGCCAGCCAGCTGGCCAGCTGCAGAAAGAGGCCCACAAAAGTGGGGGAACCCCCACCTGGACTGGTGGGCTGGCCATTCTACAGAGAGGGCTGGTGGGTTCAGTGAAGGAGGAGTGGGAGGCTTTGGGATGGTCTATGAAATTTTTTAAATCAAAATAGGAGTCCGTGGCTTACTAAAGATTAAGAACTTCTGCATTAGATACATAGGAAGGCATTTCTGATTTAGTAGGAGTAATGTCTGCTGTGGGAAGAAATGCAATGGACTTTAGAAAGAAGCTCCAGGTGAGTGTCCCGGCTGTGGCTGGTGGGGCAGCGGAGGGAAGGGGAAAATTGGAGATGAGCCATGTTTATTTCATTCTGCTTAGCTATAAGTCAGGGCTGTCTCAAGTCATTTTGTTGCCCCACATAGGTAGTATGGGAGGAGAGCCACATGGTAACAGGTATGGTTCCCTCCACCCTGATCTATGTTGATTTGGGGCTATGCCATGGCAGCTAAGGAAGAAAAGCACCTCCTCTTATGTCATATTTTCTGGGTTCCAAGAGTCTGAAAAGTGGTTCTGTAGCCAGTTACATGGTTGCCAACTCTGGGTTGGGAAATACCTGTAGATTTGAGGGGTAGAGCCTGGGAATAGCAGGGTTTGTGGTGGGGAGGGACCTCAGCCAGACATAATGCCATAGAGTTCACTGCCCAAAGCAGACATTTTCTCCAGGAGAACTGATGTTGGAGATCCCCAGGTACTGCCTGGAGGTTGGCAATACTAAGAGGAGGGTCAGACCTATAGATTTGAGGGGTAGATTTTGGGGAGGGCAGGGTTTGGGGTGGGGAGGGACCTCAGCATAATGCCATAGACTCCACTGCCCAGAGCAGCCATTGTCTCCAGGAGAACTGATCTTGGTCATCTGGAGATCATTTGTAATAACTGGGGAATTTTCTGAAGGGGAAATGAAGTGCTGTGGCTAGGGAACATGGTGATTTCCGGGAGATCTTCAGACCCCACAGGGAGACTGGCAACCCCAGTGAACATTTGGGGGAAGATTGGGAGGACACATTCAATGACTCCCAACATTCAATGACTCCCAACAGCAACAGCCAGCTGTTTAGAATGTTGGAGGCGAGGGCTGGCTGGCTGGCTATGGTGGGGGAAGATGATGTGCAGCATGGAGCAAGGCCCAATCAGCCCACAGATAATTAAGAGGGGACCTGATAGAGGTTTATAAAATTATGCACAGGGTGGAGAGAGTTGACAAAGAGAACTTTTTCTCCCTCTCCCAAAATAACAGAGCTCAAGTGTATCCAGTGAAGCTGATCTAGGATGGACAAAAGGAAATTCTTCCTTACACAATGAGTGATTAAAATGTCGAATCCCCTGCCAAAGGATATAATGATAGCCACAGGCATAGATGAGTTTAAAAGGGGATTAGACTGATTCATGGAAGATAGTTCTATCAGTAGCTACTAGTCATGGTGACTAAAGGAAACTTCCCATATTTCAAGGCAGTAAACCTCTGACTAACATTGCCAGGAGGCAACATTAGGATAAGGCTTCCATCTCTAGCCCCTGTTATTGGACTTCCAGAGGTACTGGTTGGTCACTGTGTGACATAGGATGGTGAACTAGATGGACCACTGGTCTTCTTATGTTCGTATGTTCTCCTGACAACAGCGATCAGTTCCCCTGGAGAAAGTGGCTGCTTTGGCTAGTTGGACTCTATGGCATTATACCCTGCTGAAGTCCCTTCTCTCCCTAAACCCCTCCTTCCCACAGGCTCCACCCCCAAATCTCCAGGACTTTCCTAACCTGGAACTGGCAACCCTAAATCACATGCAGTATGATGCATGCTGTATAGACTGAAGGAGGAATATATTTTGTTCAGACACTTCAGTATAAGTCTTCTTGACATATATCAACAATACAAAAAAGTACATTAGTTACTTCTTTTCTATATATATGCTGAATGTATAATTGTTCTGAGCCATGGCACAGTAGCGTATCAGAATAACATAAAATGTCACCTTATTTTCTGAAAACTGAAGAAAAAGCTGCTCAAAATAAGCACTGCCAAGTATATCGCTGGAAAATTTAAGTAACAATTTGTATTCTTTCAGAGCATGTTTTGGACAGGAAGATGCATATGATGAGAAGCTGATTAATATTATTTCAAATGGTCTTTGCAAAACGGACAGCTGGATTCATAAAATCTTTATTCTCTTAATGATCAGAGCTGAGATCCTACTTTCAGCAGCCCTGCTGAGTTTGCTAAAATATCTCTAGGGACCAGATTGCACCAATGTGTTTTGTTCTAGGTATTCTACATATTCACATGACATTGTTAATCCTATAATCTTATCCTTTGGTCTCTCTGTCAAAAATTTTAATCTTGTGAAAAACCAAGCTTAATAATGAACAAACTGTATGATTAGGCTATGTATGAGTATTGGAGGAATGATTACTGTGAATTATTAATATTAAACCAGTGTAGTAAACCTGAGAATGGAAATAGCTTAATCATTATACAGTGCAGTCCTAAGTAGAATTACATCCTTCTAAATCCATTGAAGTCCATGTTGTTTAGGACTGCATTGTTTAGTTGCCAGCTGTACTTAACTAAACTGTTATTGTAGTAAAATTCTGGTTATCTGGTTTCGTCTTTCTTTCTTTTTCATTGATGGAAGTGATTACTATTTTTATTTCTTAAAATACAAATCAGAGTAATTTATTGGAAGGAACCAAATTTATTGAAAGGAACCCTTTTCAAAAAGCAGCATCATTCCTTTAGCCCTTTGCAGAAGCTAAAACAGCATATTCATTTTTCAATGTTTTGAATATTCCACAAAGGAGGAGTAGAAATCCCAGTTACATATGTGGGAAAAATCTTTACCTAACTCAATGAAACACAGTATTTCTAAGGTATTTCAACATTAGCATTAATTATAAGATATAATGACATCTTTAGGGTGCCCTGAACAGTGCAGGAAATCAGGATTGTGCTGCAGAAGATAAAGAGTGGTGTGGGTTGTACAGATAAAATTGTCTGTTGAATACCAGCAATGATATGGCTGTCCTTTTGGCTGCCTTGAAACAGAATTAACAATTTTTCCCCAGGTCCTCTGAAAATATTAAGCAGGAAAGGCCTTCTAGTGACAATAAACCTCTGTAGTTTTCATTGAGATTGTACAGTTTCATAAAATAAGATAAATATACAAACAACATAACAGACCGGGCACTCCATTTGTATGGAAGAAAAATGTGTCGAGGAGTGCTATGTATGGTCTATTACCTCATGCTCTCTACCACCATATTTTGATCTTTTTGATCACACTAATAATATAGTACAAAACAGTGCTCAGTGGGATGTAGTTAGAGTCTATTTAAGAAAAGGAAACTGCTTCCTTGGGGCAGATATCAGGACATTTTTGTTTATACCTCAGTCACTTCAGAAAATTTTCGTGGCATATCATCTAGTGTTTCAGCAAACTGCTTCTACAAATGTTCCTGATAATGGGAAAGAAAGTTGAATAGTAGACACGATCCTAGAAATCCTGAATAATATGGCTCTATATTAAATGCTTAAGGCTTATTGCAGCTGTGCAAGCCTTATGCAAATCAGGCAGTTAATATATGTCCTTGTCACTAATGGAGCAGCAGATGCAGCCGGAAAAGTCAGAACGCAGTGCTAGCACAAGTGTTACTCCACCCCCCCCCCCTTGTTTTATAGACATAGTTTATTTCACTTTCAACTTTAAAACTTTTTTCCTTTCAAATCTTTGTGTTCACGAATTTTTCCAGGAGAATAAGAACAAAGAGAATACAGACGAGTTAAAAAACCCTTTGAAAGGCTGATGAAAAAACTTATACAGATTAGATTTGGGGTATACGCACGACTCCAAGCCACATTCCAGGGTATCTTGAAATAGCGTAAGGTCAGCAAAGAAACCTGTGCACATGGTAGTAGAAGTCAGTGTGTTTCACAACACCCAGAGCCTGTTTTCCATTATTATTCATCGTTATCATTTTTTGTATTTGTGGGGTTACGTTTCTACTCAAAGCACACACCTGTCTGCTGTGAAGTTAATGTTATCCTATGGAGCCCATTGGTTGTGCCAGAAAGCAGTAACTGCTCCAGAAACTGCTCCAGAAACAACATTATTTTAATCTACAAAAGCCAATCAGATCTGCAGTGGCCAATCAGAAGCCCTTCTGGGCAGGAGCCACACTTTCTTGGTGGGTACTTAGTGGGCACCAAGTAGGATTGCCAACCTCCAGGTGGTGTCTGGAGATCTCCAGCTATTACAACTGATCTCCAGGCAACAGAGATCAGTTCGCCTGGAGAAAATGGCCACATTGGAAGGTGGAGTCTATGCCATTACAGACCACAGTGGAGACCCACAAGAAACTTGCCGGAATGTTATCCCATTCCACTCACCTTTGCTTCCTCCCCTCTCCCCCTACCTCTCTCACACTCTTTTTCCCTTCACTTCTGTCCTCCCTTTTCTTCCCCTCTCTCTGTTTTTCTGCCTCCCCACCTCGTCACTCTTTCTCCTCTTTCTCTCTCTTTCTGCCCATCACTCTCCCAGGCTCCTACCTGCTTCCTCCCCAACCCTGCACAGTAGCAGTGGTGGTGGTGGCAGCGGCGGTACTCCCAGCCACCCACCTTTTTCCTCACCCCCCCACAACAGCAGTGGCAGCACTCTGGGAATCACAATGGATCTCCCAGCTAAAGAGATCAATTCACCTTAGGGCTGCCAGCTCCAGGTTGGGAAATTCCTGGAGATTTAGGGGTGGAGTCTTGGGACAGTGAGGACTGGGGAGGCAAGCAGCCTCAGCAGGGTATAATGGCATAGACTCAACCCTCCAAAGCAGCCATTTTATCCAGGGGAACTGATCTCTGTCACCTGGACAACAGATGTAATTCTGGGCGATCTCTAGCCTTCACCAGGAAGCTGGCAATGGTAGTAAATGGCTGGTTTGGAGGATGCAGTCTATGGCATTATACTGGTCTGAAGTTCCTCCCTTCCTCAAATCCCACCCTCCCCAGGCTCCACCCCTCAAATATCCAGGAATTTCCCAACCTGGAACTGGTAACCCTATTTCCTTCCCACCCAACAGTCAGCCTACCTTTATCTGGCTCTCTGTCTTCAGCTTTCTATCTTCACCCCATCCCCCACAGCCTCTACATAAGAAATTAGTCTTTCTCCACAATAGAGACCAAAGCAGCTTACATAATTCTCTCCTCCTTTTTTATGCACAACAACCCTGTGAGGTTGGTTAAGCAGAAAGTATGTGACTGGTCCAAAATCACCCAGTCAGCTTCCACTGCAAGATGGGGATCTGAACCTGGGTCTTGCAGACCCTACTTTGAAGCTATAACTGCTGCACCACACTGGGTTTCATAAAGTGATAAATGATGAACAGTAGCAAGCAGCCGGGCCTAGTTGAGTCATGCAGATCAGGTGGCATCATGCAGAGAGTGCTGCCTAGGGATGCCAACCTCCAGGTGGGACCTGGGCATCCCCTGTAATTACTGTTCATCTCCAGACTACAGAGATAACTTTCTATGGAGAAGACAGATGCTTTGGAGTGTGGACTCTGTGGCATTGTACTTCATTGAGGTATTTGTACTCCCAGGGTCCACCCCCAAATCTCCAGGAGTTTCCCAGCCTGGATCTGGCAACTGTACCCCCCATCCCCTGCCGGTGGCCGGGGAGACCTGGCAACTCTAGAGTGCTAGCTGAAGCCTTGGGTTCTGTTATTAGAGAGCCAACATGGAATGTTTCCTTCAAGAGTTGATAAGTAGAAATTGATAAGAATTGTGATTGCTACACTCTCAGATAAAGCAATTATTGTGAAACAAATTGTTTACATTGTGCAGCATTTGCTGCATGTGAGTGATAATAGAAGAGATTTTTCTACAGAATTACTAAGTAAATGATTTTGCAAACATATCTTTATTGATTCTTCATTGTTTTTGTCACAGATGTTGTTTTTGGATTTTCCCAACCCTAGAGTGCTGCCAGGCCTAGGGATCCCAGCCTCCAAGTGGGACCTGGAGACTCCCCAGAAGTATAACTGAACTCTAGACAGCAGAGATCTGTCTCCCTGGAGAAAGTCGCTGCTTTGGAGGGTGAATGTGGCATTATACCCAGCTGAGGCCTCTCCCTTCCCCAAACCCAGCTCTCCTTAGAGTCCACCACAAAATCTTTAGGAATTCCCCAGCCTGGCACTGACAACCAGGGCTATTTTTGTGCAGGAATGCATAGGAACGGAGTTCCAGCTGGTTCCCGAGCTAGCCATGCCCGGCAGGAACCCATTAGCATAACAGGCCACATCCAACAGCAGAAACTCATTAGGATTGGCTACACTAGGGGTGTGTGGCCTAATATGCAAAGGAGTTCCTGCTCCAAAAAAAGCCCTGGGTTTTGACAACAAACAAGGTAAACAGAATAAGAAGCAAAAAATGGGTGTGGCTGGATGACCACACTTCTGGTAACATGGGGTGTGGCCTAATATGCTAATGAGTTTCTGCTGCTGCATGTGGCATATTATGCTAATAAGTTCCTGCTGGACTTTTTCTACCAAAAAGCCCTGTTGACAACCCTTGTCAAGCCTGGCCCCAAGGCTCCCTCCTTCAAAGGCCAAAATAGGCCTGGAAAGGGCCCTTTGTCCTCTCCCTGCCTTTTACTGACAGAACCAGTTAAAAGCCTCCCCCCACCTGAACATTCTAATCTCTCACCATTGATGCCTGGAGTTAAATCCCTGTGGAAGCCATTTCAAAAGATATTGGGGGAATTCAACCATCCCCGAAGGGTTTTTGTTTTGTTTTATTTAACTTTTTGGATTTTTCTGCCAAGAAGTCCACGAGTCTGTAGAAAAAGCTGTTGGGGGACAGTGAGCTCTTTGCTGGTAGAAATAAGTATCCCCACATAGAACATAAGAACATAAGAGAAGCCAATGTTGAATCAGGCCAATGGCCCATCTAGTCCAACACTCTGTCACACAGCGGCCAAAATATACCAGGTGCCATCAGGAGGTCCAGCAGTGGGGCCAGGGCACCAGAAGCCGTCCCACTGCTGCCCCCTCCAGCACCAAGAATAGAGTGCATCACCCACCCCAGACTGAGAGTTCCCATCTATACCCTGTGGCTAATAGCCACTGGTGGACTTCTGCTCCATATGTTTATCTAATTTCCTCTTGAAACTGTCCATGCTTGTAGCTGCCACGACCTCCTGTGGCAGTGAATTCCATATGTTAATCACTCTTTGGGTGAAGAAGTATTTCCTTTTATCTGTTTTAACCCGACTGCTCAGCAATTTCATAGAGTGCCCACGAGTTCTTGTATTGTGAGAAAGGGAGAAAAGTACTTCTTTCTCAACCTGCTCAATCCCATTCATAATCTTATAAACCTCGATCATGTCACCTCTCAGCCGTCGTTTCTCCAAGCTAAAGAGCCCCAAGCATTTTAACCTTTCTTCATAGGGAAGGTGTTCCAACCCTTTTATCATTCTAGTTGCCCTTCTCTGCACTTTTTCCAATGCTATAATATCCTTTTTGAGACGTGGTGACCAGAACTGTACACAGTATTCCAAATGAGGTCGCACCAATGATTTATACAGGGGCATGATGATACTGGCTGATTTGTTATCAATTCCCTTCCTAATAATCCCCAGCATAGCGTTGGCCTTCTTTATTGCAGCTACACATTGTGTAGACATTTTCAGCGAGTTATCCACTACGACGCCAAGATCTCTCTCTTGGTCCATCTCTGCCAGATCAGACCCCATCAACGTGTATTTATATTTAGGATTTTTGGCTCCAATGTGCATCACTTTGCACTTGGCCACATTGAACCCCATTTGCCACGTTGACGCCCACTCACCCATCCTCAACAGATCCCTTTGGAGTGCCTCACAATCCTCCCTGGTTTTCACCACCCTGAACAACTTTGTGTCATCTGCAAATTTAGCCACATCACTGCTTACTCCCAAATCCAAATCGTTAATAAACAAGTTAAAAAGCATCGGACCGAGTACTGATCCCTGTGGTACCCCACTGCTTACCACCCTCCACTGAGAAAGTTTCCCATTTATACTCACTCTCTGTTTCCTATTTATAAGCCAGTTTTTGATCCACAAGAGGACTTGTCCTTTTATCCCATGACTATTGAGCTTACTTAGGAGCCTTTGATGAGGAACTGTATCAAAAGCTTTCCGGAAGTCAAGGTAAATAATATCTATTGGGTCCCCCTTATCCACATGTTTGTTCACTCCTCAAAAAACACTAACAGGTTAGTGAGACAAGATCTTCCCTTACAGAACCCATGCTGAGTCTGCCTCAATAGTTTTTGTTCCTCAATGTGCCTACTAATTCTTTCCTTAATAACAGTTTCCACCAACTTACCCGGTATCGATGTCAGACTGACTGGCCTGTAATTTCCTGGATCTCCCCTGGAGCCCTTTTTAAAGATGGGAGTGACATTAGCTACCTTCCAGTCCTCAGGAATGGAGGCAGATTTTAAAGAAAGATTACATATTTTTGTCAGGAGATCCACAAGTTCACATTTGAGTTCTTTCAGAACTCTCGGATGAATGCCATCCGGGCCTGGTGATTTATTAGTTTTTAAATTGTCCATCAGTCGGAGGACTTCCTCTCTTGTTACCGCAATCTGATTCAGGTCTTTCAAACCCCCTCCCAAAATCGGTGCTTCTGGAGTGGGCAAACACTTCTCCTCTTCCACAGTGAAGACAGAGGCAAAAAATGCATTCAGCTTCTCAGCCATTTCCCTATCATCCTTCACTACTCCTTTTACTCCTTGGTCATCCAAGGGCCCCACTGCCTCCCTGGCTGGCTTCCTACTTCTAATGTATTTGAAGAAAGTTTTATTGTTGGTCTATTAGATATATAGAGTTTGGCTATTAGATATATAGATTGAAGTCCACCCTCCCCAAACCGCGGCCCCATCAGGGTCCACCCTCAAAATCTCCAGGTATTTCCCAACCTGGAGCTGGCAACCCTAGCACCAAGAAATGGTGTATTGTGGACCCCTACATTACACTGACTGGGCCAAAAAAAAAGGTTAATGTGAAAACCAGTAGACTTTTTAGGTGTGGTTTATATGTCCCAGTTGCTTACTTGTACACTAAGCTAATTAATGAACTGGAGACAGTGATCCATGCAATGGTCACCTCAAGATTGGATTACTGTAATGCTCTCTACATGAGGCTGCCCTCGTCTCAAATCCAGAAGCTGCAGCTGATGCAGAACGCAGTGGCGAGGCGTTGTGTCCTCCTGTGTGGGAACACATCCAGCCTGCCCTTAAAACACTGCACTGGCTGCCTATAGCATACCAGATTCAGTTTAAGGTGCTGGTTCTTACCTTTAAAGCCCTATATGGTAAGGGACCTACTTACCTAAGAGACGCCTGTCCCCCAGAGAGCACTAAGATCAGGATCCCAAAATCACCTGGTCCTCCCAGGCCCTAAGGAAGCCAGGCTGGCTGCAACGAGGACCAGGACCTTTTCTGTGGTGGCTCCTTACTGGTGGAATGAGCTCCTGGAGGACATCAGGGCCCTGTGGGACCTCTTACAGTTCTGTAGTCCTTGTAAAACGGAGCTCTTCCACCAAGCTTTCAATTAGGGTGCCACCTTTAATATCCTGGCCCTGACCCTAACATCACGATCAGCACCAACAGCCGGGCACGAGCCTGGACTAGGGTGGTGGGTGACTGTTTAATGCTGAGAGGTCAACGCCATCTGTCATTAACATCTGTTGAATATACATGATTTTATATACTGTGATTTTAATTAATTTGTGTTTTATTATGTCAGTGTTTTAACAGATATATTTATATACGTATATTGTAAGCCTCCCTGAGCGGGCAGGTGCAAGATATAAACAAATAGTTAATTAATTAATTAATGGGAGGACATTAAGTCAGGCTCTCAAAATATGTAGTAGTGATCACAGAGACCAGTGTATAAAACATGAACTTGTAAGCATAGACGTTTTTATTCCTTACAACAACCATTTTAGTAATCTTCAAATTGCACCTCATGAACAACCTCAAAATCTACATCAAATTTTACTTTAGGCAAAATCCACTGACTAGCCAGATCATATGGACTCCTCTCCAAGCTCATTAAAACTTGTTTTAATATTTTTGTATTGTTCACTACCATGTTGAATGGAAAGGTGGCAGTAAATGTTTTAAATAAGTAAAACAAGAGGGGAACCTGCAAGGACTTGCCAGCATAGGGCCCTTATATTTCCCTGAATCCCCCTCCTTGCACTATTTCCTCTATCCATCTTCATGGCAACCCCACATCCTCTCCCTTTTTCATGCTTTGGTGGAAGGTATCATCAAATTGTAGCCAATGTACTTCAAGAGAACAATCATGTCCCCCCTCAACTTTCTCTTCTCCAGACTAAACATTCCCAGGTCCCTTAGCCTTTCCAAATAGGGCTTGGTCTCCAGGCCTCCAGTCATCCTCATAACTCTTCTCTGCATGTGCTCCATTCTGTCCACATCCTTTTTTGAAGTAAGGCCTTCAGAACTGCACACAATACTCCAGGTACAGCCTGACCGATGCAGTGTGTGGTGGGACTATGACATCCTGTGATCTGGATGTTATGCCTCTGTTGATACACCCCAAGATTGCATTAGCCTTTTTTGTCACCACATCACACTAGCTGCTCATATTTAACTTTTGGTCCACCCTTACCCCAAGATTTTGTTCACTCACACTGTTACTCAGAAGTGTATCCCCCATCCAGTATGCATGTTCTGCATTTTGTTACCCAGATGTAAAACTCAGCACTTATCCTTGTTAAATGCAGCTTGTTCACATCTGCCCACTTTCCCAGCATGTTCAGATCTCATTGAATTCTATATATTCTGGTGTGTTTGCTGCTCTTCCCAATTTAGTGTCATCTGCAAATGTAATGAGTAGGCCCTCCACACCCTCATTCAGATCATTTATAAAAATATTGAAAAGAACCAAGTCCTATGGCACCCCACTGGACACCTCCCTCCATTCAGATGAAATGCCATTGACAACTACTTTCGGAGTGTGGTTCTCCAGCCAGTCCCCTATCCACCTAACTATCCTACAGTCCAGTCCCCAGTCCATTAGCTTACCCATCAGAACATCAAGGGGAACCCTGTCAAAAGCTTTACTGAAATTAAGGTAAACAAAATCAACAGCATTCCCTCGATCCAGTAAACTTGTCACTTGATCAAAGAAGGAAATGAGATTGGTCTGGCAGGACCTGTTGGGGACAAATCCATGCTGACTTCCCCGGATCACTAAGTTGTTCTTTAGATGCTCACAGATCAATCCCTTTAAAATCTGTTCCAGTATCTTCCCTAGGACAGAGGTTTTGAAGTCTCTTTCAAACAGATATAATTGTGCTCAGCAAAGAAATGCTTTGTAAAAATATATTTAAATCTTTTAAAAACAATATAGCAAGCCATTACATCAATGTGTCATTTCAAACTCAGAAAAGCATAGTTTGGGATTAAACAATTATAGTTTTATAGTTTTCTGCCAGATGTTTGAAGACTTTCTTTTAGGCCTGGAGAGAATATGTGTGAGTTCGCTTAACCCTAGAATCTTTGCTGATACCACTGATTTAATGTTTCCAATAAAACTGTGTGTATTTGTCTGTCTTTGGTGGTTTCTGAAGTATTGCTATTGGCAACAGCAGCCCTTCAGTGACTTATTTCAGAGAGTTGACTTGGATGCTTTGTGCACAGTTGAGATAGTTCAGGTTATGAAATAGTGCATGGGGAAAGTCTGTATGGAAGATCAATTCCATAAGTACTGTATAACAGCAACAGACATATAAAAATGTGTTTTTTAAACACTAAAGCAGAGGACCATAGTGCCAAAAATATGTCATGAATCTCTCCGTTGAAGTAGCAGAATATAGATTGAGTAGCAGAATATAGATTGGAACTTACAGAGAACGAGACAAGCAGCTGGTCTGTCAACGAATTGATCATTGTACAACAGAGCTAGATAATGTACAGTTCTACACACTTGTGAACTTTCTTTGCTACTTTTCTGTCTGACACCAATTGATTATTACATTTAAAAGTAAGATTGATTGCCACAGCAGATAGCTGATCAGTCACAACCTGTTTCTAACAGTATTTAAAGGATAAAAAAAAGTTTGAGATTTTTTTCTGAACATGGTAATTTCTTATTTCTATTTTTAAAAAGCAATATAAGTAGAAAATAAAGGGAAATACAATTCTAGTTGCCAAGTCTTTTGATAGCAGTTTGAAACTGCGGTGCTATCTTTTTAAAGAGCCAATCTCATGCTGTGTTTCTATTTCTTCCCACTCTTTGCTGGTCATATGGTGGTATTTAATGTGTTTTTGAAGTTTAGAGTGGGGGGGAGGAACCAACATGAGATGCATTGACTCAATAAAAGCAGCCATGGTATTCAGTTTGCAAGATCTGAGCAAGGCTGTTAAACAACAGGATATTTGGGATCTCATTAATTCATAGAAGTGATGTAAGCAGGAAGCAACTAGATGGCATATAACACACACATACACAAATTATATGTTTGAGTCCAGTGGCAGCTTTAAGACCAACAAAGTTTAATTCTGGGTATAAGTTTTCATGTGCATGCACACTTCATCAGAAAAGCACACAAAAGCTTATACCCAGAATTAAATTTTGTTGGTCTTAAAGCTGCCACTGGACTCAAACATATAATTTGTGTGTGTGTGTTATATGCCATCTAGTTGGTCTTAAAGGTGCCACTGGACTCAAACTTTGTTCTGCTGCTTCAGACCAACACAGCTACGCACCTGAACAAATTTTATATGTATGTTTGCTGTAAATACTTAAGAATTCTTAACTTGATAAAAACAGTGTGCAAATTTGGAACACCATGCTCCTAACAAACTTTTAAAAAGTTTACACAGCAGCATTGGTCCATTAGGTAAAAAAGATCCATGCAGTAACGAAATTCAAATCTTAGGGCCAGTTATAAATCATAGAGTAGTGAGCTAGCTTTCCACTTTCACAAAACTCTTCCTGGGGCTTAATATTAATGTAAAACTTCTGTATTTTCACAGAAATGCTATAGAGATGAATGGAGCTGAAATCAAGGGCACAAGTTTGGGAGAAGGGGGAGACAAGTTTTTAAAGCAAGATTCAAGTGCTTGCTCTTGGACATGTTCAAGGTTTAATTGCTATATATATTCACTGACACTTCATTCCCAGGATCGAAACCAAGCCCTGTGAATGTGTCATTGTTAGAAGCCCACACATATATAAACCTTCCTACACTATGAATCATGAGAGTGAAATTCCTCATAATTGCTTCCTTTAAAATTGGCTCTTAGACCTAACTGTACATTATGCAGGAGAGCTATGATTGGATCTTCTGACCTTTTTTTAAGGTTTCAAAGCAATCATGGCAGCATTCTGTCAATGCTTCAGCACCAGACAGGAACTGGATAACCATTCTCCCCATGTTGTATCTCCCACTGAAGTAACACACACAGCTAGTATGAACTAGGGGTAGAGATGGGTACAAAATGAGTATCTTGTCTCTTTTTCCTAATTGCAGCAGATTAGTTTTTGAGGGGTAGTTAAATCAAGAATATAATGTAATGAGGAAGTGAAACTCCACTTTCTAAGTACCATGAGCAATCCAATTAATGCTCTCCCCCAGTGGCTGCTTTGAAGCTCCCCCCCCGAAAAAAGTCTTCGGAAGATATGATTACAGATCTGCCACGTGATGTGTAGTTTGACGCTTAGTACCTCTTGATAGGGGAAATGAATCCCTTACTGTAGATCCATAAAGATATTACATAGCCTATGGAAAAGTACAGTTGTATCCGCTACAATAATAAGCAAGCACTGGAGTATATAGAGAAAGAAGTATATGCACACCCATCTAGAGAGGTTTTAAGGAGCCTTTTCTGGGAAATGGTACTGAGAGCCATAGTTAGATGTGTTGTTTTAGTTCTAGGCCAAACGTTCAATGCCATATTTTTATGGCACACAAAAGGGAGAAGACGCTTTGGGGCACCTCTTTCCATGCTTCTCCCCCCCCCCCATTCAGTGGCTGTTGCAGTTGTGACCAACTGCTAACCTGGTGCAGTTTTTTTGGAAATTGTCCCCTACCCTTCCACTAAATTGTTTGTTGTTGTTTTTTTGCATGAAATCAATATGTGATCAAACTTCGCTGGTTACATCTCAGCTTCACTGTTTGCAGGTGAAGACCAATGTGGAAAATTAATGCAGACAACAATCGGATCTGCAAATCGTCTTTTCCTAATAGTGCTCCCAACAATCAAAGGATGGGATTTTTGCTTCCACAAATCTGGAGAGAATTACATTTTGTAGCAGAGTTTTCTAAGAGAATTATGGACAGAGTGACAAGGTTTTCTTTTGTCTGTCTGGGGTGTATTACCAGTCAAGTTCATTAGATGATTTAGGAATTATGAGAAGAAGAAAAATCTGTCTCTGTGTCCCCCATATTAGAAGTAGTTTTAGAAATCTATATTGTGTCCACTGAGTTGGATTTTCTCTAAATTAAAATACTTGAATCATCAGTTGCTGTAGATTTTCCAGGTTGTGTGGCCGTGGTCTTGGCACTGTAGGGCCTGACGTTTTTCCAGTAGCTGTGACTGGCATCTTCAGAGATATAACACAGAAAGATGTAGTACTCTCTGTGTCAAGTCATCCTTTTGACTGTTGACACCTTCATCTTCTGTCTAGAGACAGAATTCTACCAAAAGAATGAATTAACAAGAAGTGTTTGAGTTTTCCAATCCCCAATAATTGTTTTATTGATATGCATTTGCCAATAATAGATGTCTGATTCTTAGGATGCTTAACTGTAGAAATGGACTAATAGTGAAAACAGGGTTATTGTGAGGATAAAATGGAGAAGGGGAGAACCAGATATGCTGCCTTGATTTCCTGTGAGGAAAGGCAACTTAAAAGTGGTAGACTGACAATTGGTAGACAGGCAAATAGGTAGAAAATCATTCAATACAGCATAATGAAAATGAAGCTGGCTGATTCTGTGCTTTTCCTTAGACTGCTCATATTATTTCTTAAAATCATAAAAGGGTGCAGAATATATTTCCGCATTTCCTTGTGGGCCCATGTATGGGAGAGAAATGCTTTCAAGAATTTTGTATGGAACACAGGGAAGATGGGGAGAAATTGCTGAAAACATCAATAATTAAAACAGACTGTTCAGAGTAGTTGTTCATTTTGTTATGGTTTGGGGCAAAGTACTGTTAAGCATATACTAAGAAGGAAGCAGTAGGTCTGTTACTTAAGAGACAGGTTTATTTTCATAGCAGTTATTGATTCATAAAGGCCTGAAAGGATATCCTCCAAGGATTTTATCAACCAGAAATAGTTGTCTGCAGCAAAACGAATGCTCATAATATTTGCTAATGATGTCTACCTGTTTCTTCACTTGTTATTATTCAAAACTGTAAGTATACCTCAGGTTTTTAAAAATGTTGTTGAAGATGTAATGTGCTTTTAGAGTTATATTAATTATTTCTGACTTCATAACTGATGAACTGGGAAAAATTTGGTCAAATCTCGGTGTCAACAGAATGCTCCATGAATATGTAGTGAATTCTTTGAAATGCTGCTGCTGAAGTTATCATATGCTACTTCCAGGTATATTAGATACCAGTAAAGGACTTTTCATGGTGTACATAATTGTGAAGTACTTTTTGGATTAAACAACAGTAATAATGTTTTTCTATTCAAATGGAAAATTGTTAAAAGGATAAAACCAGTATCTGGTTACATAAAAGGCCCAGCTATACCGATAATTCATGGTAATTGGAATGGTGCCAGTCCTGCCAAGCATTTTTTGTATTACAATTAGGAAACACTAAACTATAAAATAAAAATGTAATCAGAGTCAGTGTTCTGGTTTGATGAACACCATTGTGAGGAAGAATCAACAATTTTAGTATTTGTGTTGATGAAGCAAGCACCGTTGTAAGGAAGAAATATGTTATAATTCAGATTTATTTGTGGCTCACCAAGCCAAATACAGCCTGCCAATTGTGTATTGTGGCTTGCTGTGGACTCAGTAAACTTTCTGGTTTCACTACCTGTATGGGAGTACAAAACAGGTGGTGTCAAGTACCTTAAAGGTACATGGCTGCTGGGTTGTGTTCTATTTAGTAATCACAAGTACTACATTTATGATATGATTCTTGGGATCTTGTGACAGTTCCACATGGTTTTTAGTGCCTGCAGTAGCATGAACCCTGACACATCAGGCTTATTAAAGATTTGCCTTCAACCTATTGCTGAACCACTTATAGACATTTTTTTTTTAAAGTGGCATATTCAGTACTCATTATTGAAAGTGCATCACTTTGTATATACTTCATTGTAGATAGTCCACATGAAATCTCCTATGCTTTGATACAGTTTGCCTGTGGACTTCTACTGGGCCCCAACACTTTTAAGCCTGTTGGTACTTTTAGAATTTTGAGACAGGGTCATAAGAACCACCACAAAATGGTAGTCATGGAAGATGGGACTAATCACAAAATGGCTTCTGCAGGGATCGGTTACAGAGATTGAAAGGGGGAAGAAGCAACTGCATGTCAGGAAATATTTTGGCAGGTACCATGGTACATGCCACTACCAAGTTAGGAATAAACAGTTGCACAACACGGAAGAGACAAACTTACTTTGCTCTATGCCAAAGTCAGTTTTGCAGGCCATTTTGCTCATATATGTGCGTATGTGTTCCCAAATTAATGGGAAAAGAATGATTTGTTTCAACTAAATTGGCATTCATGAAAAGACAGGGAAAACAAAAAATGTTTTCATCCACCACTTAAAATTCATAAAAGTAGGTGAAATATACTGAGTTCTGAGGCACAGCATAGTGATCAGCTCAGGTTTATTTAGTAGCAGGAATCAAGATACAGACAAGCTGGACTGAAGCCTGGCTTAAATCCCCGTTGAAAGACACACCCCACACCCATGATACATTTATTTACAGTGCACTTATTTCCCACAGGTTCCCACTAGGATCTGGATGGCCCGATAGGTCCATTCTAGGATCTATACTCACTATTGTTTAGGGAAGTGAAGCTTTGTGCATTTACATGACCATGTGCAAAGACGACTGCGTGTGTGGTCCCTGTTGGTACACAACACCCTTCCCCCTATTGTTCAGATACCCCCTTAGCTAACATAGTCCTTAAGGTAAGTGGGTCTCTTCTGCTTCCAGGTTGAGTGGCGTAATTCCGTGGTCGGTTCTGCCTGTTCTGGTACTGTCACTGTGCATTCGGCTGGGGTCACTGGGGTCCCAGCCAGGATTGAGGTGTCTCGGGGCTCTGGTGGCTGGACCAGCTCCAGGGTACCTCCGTCAACCATGTCGGATGGTGTGCTTGATCATATAGGGGCTTGCCCAGATGCCTTCGGCTCACTCGTGTCACAGGGACCTGGGCTTCACCATTCATCCTTGCTATCATCTGACATGTCCTGGTCTGCTGGGAGCAGCCTGTGGCAAAATTGGTGTTGTCTCAGCAGCTGCCCATTTTTGGCCAAGACCTCATAGGATAGGGGGCCCGTGACCCGGACCACCCTGGCTGGAATCCATGCTGGGCCCTGGCCATAGTTCCTGGCATACATGGAGTCCTCTGGAAAGAATCCGCGTGAGGCATCCTGTCTCGCAGGGGTAAAACTGTGTTCCGGTGCTCGATCGGGGTGCAGGTGGTCCAGTCGAGTCATGAGGCACCATCCCATCAGGAGCTCTGCCAAGCTGTGGCCCATGGTGGTGTGTGGCATTGTTCTCTGGCCAAAGAGGAACATGGCCAGCCTGTAGTCCCATTCCCCAGGGCCTATCCGGCACAGGGACTCCCTTGTTGTTCAGACCATGCGTTCGGCCTGGCCATTTGTAGCGGGGTGGAATGGGGCTGAGTGTATGTGCCCGATCCCATAATAGTTCATGAATTCCTAGAACTCCGAGGAGGTGAAGGCCGCCCTGTTGTCGGTCACCAGGGTGTGGGGATGCCTTGGGTATTGAAAATTCACCACATCACTCGGATGGTGGATCTAGATGAGGTGGAAGGGACCGGAACCACTTCTAGCCATTTAGTGTAGACGTCCACCAGGATAAAGAATATTTGGCCCTGGAAGGGGCCTGCAAAGTCCAGATGCAGCCACGCCCAGGGCTTGTTGGATTATTCCCATTGCCGCACCAGGGCCCTGGGAGGTTCAGGCTGTGATTCCTGGCAGGTTGGCAATGCTTCACTCTTTCCTCTATTTCTTTGTCCATCCAGGGCTACCACACATAGCTGCAGGCCAGTGCCTTCGTGCGCACAATTCCCGGATGTGTTTCATGCAAGGCTGTGAGCACTCTCTGGTGCAGTGGCGTGGGGACTACCACTCGGCTCCCCCATAGCAGGCACCCCCTGTGGGATGACAGCTCGTCCCACTGAGACGAGAAGGCTGTGAAGTCAGGACCCACCAGACAGGAAGCCCAACCCCTTCCCACCCAGTCCAAGACCCAGGAGAGAGTGAGGTCCTGGGTGGTGTGGCGAGATATCTTAGCTACCTGAACAGGGCAGTTGGGAAGGTCCTCCAGCAGGGCAACGTGATGAGCCAGAGCCAGGTCGGGGTTGCAGGATAGCAGTGGAAATCAGCTGAGCACATTCGCGTGCCCCATCGCTTTGCCAGGTCAGTGGATGAATGCATACTGGTAGCTGGTGAGAAAAAAGGACCAGCGGAGCACCCTGGGTGACATTTGTGGGGTCTGGGGCGAGCAGACCTAGGAGAAGCTTGTGGTCCATGACCACAGTGAAGGACTGGCTGTAAAGGTAATCATGAATTTTTTTTACACCAGCCACGATAGCCAGGGCCTCCTTGTCAGTCTGCACAGAGTTGTGCTCAGCCACCAACAGGGTGCGGGAATAGTAAGCTACTGGCACCTCCCAGCCATCGGCCAGCCAGTGCCCCAGTACAGGGAAGCATCACATGCCAAGACCACAGGGAGGGATTCATTGAAATGGGTGAGGACATTATTGGAGGACGAGAGGTCCTTCACTGCCCGGAAAGCAGCATCGTGTTTGGGACCCCAGGACCATGGGGCCTGTTTATCAAGGAGGTGGTGAAGAGGCTCTGCGACTGTGGCTTTATGTGGCAGGAATGAGTGGTAAAAATTGAGTAGGCCCAGGAACATCTGGAGTTCGGCCTTGGAGGAGGGGGTAGGCGCTTGAATGATGGCACATATCTTGTCTGGCATGGAGTGGATGCCCTGAGTGTCGACTGCAAACCCCAGGAATTCCACCTGTGGTACTCCCAGGAGGCACTTCTCACACTTCACCTTGAAGCCGACATCGTCGAAACATTGAACAACAGATCGCAGCCACGTGGAGAAGGTCTCGGCATCGGGAGCGGTGATCAAAACATCATCAAAGAAGGGCTGGACCCCAGGGATGCCTTTAAGGAGATAGTCCATGAGGTTTTGAAAAATCCCTGGGGCCATGCTGACCCCGAACTGTAGCTACCACACCTGGAAAGCCCCCCTGTGCATCACAATGGTCTGTGCCTTGGCGGTGGCCTCATCCACTGGAAGCTGCTGGTAGGCCTGGGCCAAGTCCATTTCGCAAAAAACTTTTGTGCCTGTAAGTGATGATAACACATGGCTGACTACCAGGACCGGGTATGCGTGGACCTGCAGGGCCTTGTTAATAGTGCATTTGTAATCTGCACATATCCGAACATCCCCATTAGGTTTGACCGGGGTGACTATGGGGTCTCCCACTGGTCATGGGGAATGGGTTCCAGGACCTCCTGGCTTACCAGGTGGTCCAATTCTGAATTGATTTTGGGCCTGAGGGCAAAAGGGAGTTGCTGGGACTTTATCCGGACCGGTCGCACTGTGAGATTGAGGTCCAAGGAGACTGGGGGACTGGTGTAGTGGCCAAGCATTCCATCAAACATGGCCGGGAATTCATTGCACTCTGAATTAAAGTCCCTAGGCTGCACGTGGTTTACCCCGGTCATCCCTAGCCCCAAGGGAGTGAACCAAGACAGCCCCAAGAGACTCATGAATTTCTTTTTCACCACCAGCAAGTCTAACAGGCCGTCAAAGTCCTTGTAAGGTAAAGGTAAAGGTTCCCTTGCTCGAAAGCCAGTCGAATCCGACTCTAGGGTTGCGGTGCTCATCTCCGTTTCAAAGCCGAAGAGCCAGCGCTGTCCGAAGACGTTTCCGTGGTCATGTGGCCGGCATGACTAAACACCAAGGTGCACGGAACGCTGTTACCTTCCCACCAAAGTGGTCCCTATTTATCTACTCGCAATTTCTTGCTTTCGAACTGCTAGGTTGGCAGGAGCTGGAGCTAGAGACAGGAGCTCACCCCATCATGCGGCATCCGGGTCTCGAACTGCTGAACTACTGACCTTCCACAGCCTGCAGTTCAGCGTCTTAACCACTTGAGCCACCGCAGCTCCTCAAAGTCCTTGTATTGCACCCTAAATTTGCCCCACTCCTTGATGGCCACTGGGTTTTTCTGGAAGTCCTGTAAGGTGAGACCGTCCAGTTCCTCCAGTGTGGGGCTTCCTCAATGATAGAGTACCTTAAAGGTTTCTGCTAATATGATTGAGAAGGACAACCCGGTGTCAAGCTCCATCTCGCAGTGGGACCCCTCTATCTGCACAGTAAAATGGATTTTGTTTGGGGTGGCCTGGGGCAAATTTAGTACCTGAAACTGGTGGATGCTATGGAGGTCGGTCAGTTCTTGGTGGGTGGCGTGTTGGTGTGGGTGGCGTGTTGTGTCCCTTGGGAGCGGCAGGCACAGGCGATGTGTCCTTGTTTCCTGCAGGAGCAGCATGTGGTGTCCTGAATCGGCAGGACCAGCATTCGTGGGCTTCCCCACAGCTGGCAGAAAGCGTTTGAGCATTGGTCTTCTCAGCCGTTTGTGTGCTTGCAACTTTCAGTCATAGATTTCGGTGAGCAGAGTGACATATCTGGAGCACTTCACCCTCGTCTGAGGCGTCGGAGGTCACCGATGTGGCTGTTTGGTGCATTGAAGGTGGCAGCCACTCCCAGTGTAACCTCTCGAAGGCAGTGGCCATTTTGGAGTGCCATCTCCAGGCTGATGTCTTCAGCTCCTATTAGTTTGCAGCAGAACTTAGGGTCTTTGACTCCCCAGACGAATAAAGTTCACAACCACCAGATAGGTTCATGTAGGAGTAGCAGTTTCAGCCCTTTTAAGAGAGGTTAGAGAGAACACTTTGACACTGCATTGTGGGATACCAAATTGGGATAGGCAATTTGCGTCAGGAAAACAATGTAAGCTACTTGTCCAACATTTTGACTTAGAACCAACACGGAGACAGCCTCCCCCAAAAAAACATATCAAGTCACAGATCATAGAGTTGGAAGGGACCTCCAGGGTAATCAAGCCCCTGCATAATGCAAAAAATTCACAAATACCTCCCCCTCAACACCTCCAGCGACCACTGTTCCATGCCCAGAAGATGACAAAAAACTTCCAGGATCTCCAGCCAAACTGGCCTGGACAAAAATTGCTTCCTGACCCCAAAGTGACGATCAGCATTTCCCTGGTCTTATAAGAAAGGGCCATAAGAACTAGGCACTGAGGCAATCGTTCCTGCCCCCCTCTTATGAGCTGCCTAAGTTTACAGAATCAGGATTGCTGTCAGATGGCCATCAAGCCTCCAAAGAAGGAGAGCCCACTACCTCCTGACTGTTCCACTGAGGAACCACTTTGTCAGGAATTTCTTCATAATGTTTAGCCGAAAACTCTTTTGATTTAAGCATCTACTTTAGTTTGATCTTCATTTTCTGTTTCAGTCATTCTGGCTGAGAATCAAAGAAACACAGAGACCCAAATGGCCAAAATTAAGCCTGCTTCCAAAAAAACAAAAATATAAGTCACTCACAACCTACACAATAGCCCAAGGTGATACAGGAAAAAAAATAGGCAAATAACTCTGGAAATCCCAAAACTAACCAACCAAATGCAGCTGGTATCTGGGCTCATTAATGAGTATGATCTGAAAAAACTAACTTATGCAAGCCAACATTCTAATGTGAATTCTCTCTGGCATCTATCTGTGAATCAAACTACTTCAGAAACCTGTTTCTATTTTGGGTTTGATGTTGTCAGTCTCTACTGTCAAGGGAACGGAGTCTGGGGCTGTAGTGCCCTCCAGAGTTACCTAATTTTCCAGGCTACACCAAAGAATAGCCTCAGTTTTAGCCTTCAGCTTGTCTCCTCTCTCACTTACGTGGTACCTTGGGGGTGGTCTGGTCCTTGCTCCTTGCATTTCCCTGAGCCAGCATAATAAATGACTGAACCTGAACTCCTCCTAGTGGGCCTCCTAGTGAGTGAAGGGAATCTGGACCAATGATTTCTGCAGCTGGGCTCTTCCTTTCTCCTGCCCCAACCTCCTCTGAGGTTTTATGAGGCTGCTCTGCCTGCACAGGCCCCAGCTGTTGCTGGCTTCCTTGTCTGGTCTGCTCCCAGGTGCAGTCTGTTAGCTGAGCCCTACCTCCATTCTGAGGTATAAACCAGGCCCAGCAGACTCTGAGGCTGTAGCTGGCACATTTCTAGGTGTGGTCTCCCTCTTGTGTACTTCCCACAGTTTCTGGTTGGACGGGCTGCCTGCCTTTGTGGTACTGGGGTGAGGCCATCTTCTTCCATAATATTCTCTTGAGCAGGTGAGAGTGGGCCAACCATTGTTAGACATATATGTTTTTTTCTTATTTATAGAAGATATTAAGACTGGTACTAAATCATAGAAAAGCAAGCTGACTGTGAACTGGATTTCTGACATGTCAGTGGACAGAATTTGCAGCATTAAGAGAGGATTTCTGGATGTATGGAAACCTTGATATAATATTACAGAAAATTCAAGTAGGTAAACAAAGAAATTTCCAGGGCATTGTTTCAGGTTGTTGTTGTTAGTATTAAAAATATTTATTAACTGCCTTCTACCTTATAGGAACTCAAGACAGCTTACACTGGCATCAGCAGCAAAATACAATAAAATGCATTAAAACCACCAATTTAAAATCAATAATTTAAAACAGCCTGTAGGTGGAAAACTAATCAAATGTTGTCAATAATTCTTTGTCCCCACTCTTTATGGCTCTCCTTACCTTTTTTTTTTTACTCGATACAATTGTGTAAAGCAATAAACAACACCTTCTATCACAATCTATTATCTCTGTCATTATTGTGCATGTTCTATGAGATCTAATAAAAGCACTCCGCTCTGGGAAAAGAAATCACAGGTGTACTGTTCATAAGCATATTGTAGCTCTAATTCTCAAACATTCTCTTCAATGAGCCTTGCACTGAAGAAATGCATGAGAAATCAGGTTGTATAAATATTGATAATTTAATAGTTCAGGCTAATGATAGGCTAATAGGTTCTGTTCCATTAATTTCTATTACATTCTTAGTTAGATTACAGTCATAGCTTTCTACTGTTTTATTCAGGGGTTCTTCACTGTTTCACATTTTGGGCATGAATGTTGTAAACAATTCTCCAGGTATCAGTCAGTCTACCAGTTATACCTTGCCTGCTAGTAACTCTTGTATTCCTTAGACCTGAGAAGAGTGCAGCTTACTGGGCCTAGAGGCATTTTCTTAGTATCTTAGACAAGCTGCAGCTTAGTGAGAAGTGAACATTCTGCCATAGTTCTATATAGGGTTTTCTTTGTAGGTCTGTTCTGCCATGTTTCTACAGCTATCTATCTAAACTATTTTAGAAACTGTTACATAGCACTAAATGAAGTCTCTTATTTTTGTATTTTTTAACAATTTGCATGTTTGAGTTCTGTGACCTCTTGTTGCTCTCCCACAGTTTCATTGTGACTTGGTGTTAAAAGTTCAACTTTGTCATGCAGTTAATCCTTGATGAGTACAACAGTGTGTGACACATGTCTTAAAAGGTTTGGTTTAGAAATAAAAAAAGTTAATACTAGCTCCGTTTTAACCCTTTCAGGTTCATCTTTTTGGGGTAGAAGAAACATCTCAGTGAAGCTGATAAAGATACTTGCGTGTCATATTCCACAGTGCACCCCAGCTAGCCTGATGAACATTTTTCTTTATAACTTTTCATTAAGAAATGATAAAAGGTATGCATTTTTATTACTAGACAGATAGTATGTAGTGTCACTGCTTTATATCAATGATCGTAGCTTGTCAGATTATGTGCTGAAATTTCCTGAACATATACCTATCATGGCAAATTCTACAGTAAAGACTCAAATGAGATGACATACACATTTCATGCAGTTGACAACTGAGTATTTAAATGGTTTGGTACATTTTATGATTGTCACATGCTGGAATGTTCACTGTGGTTTCCAGAGTGCTCTGGTCCACCTCATCCAGCAAGGGAAATTTACCAGTGGAAGCAGACTAGTATCTGTTAGTGCAGTTCATGATAGGTGGTTGGGACAGCTTTGGTGCCGCAGATAAATCATCTATTTGGGGAAAAGTCTGAATCAGTCACCCTTGTTCTTTATGCTAAGTGCCTGTTCAGTGGATAATCATGTGTGGACAATTGCTATGCACATGAAGTTGTGGAAAGCAATGGATGCATTTTATTGAGTTCTAGCAATGTAACTATAGTGTTCTTAACTTACCTTCACAGCCTCTACCAGAACAGAGGAAAAACAAAACTAATACTCATTAATGGGCAGTGGCTTCTTCCACATTTCACAACTAACTTTGAGCCTTAGTTTTTTGTTTACGACTACTTTGTGTGTGTGCATGTGTGTGTAAAATTTCTGTCATGTTACCACCATACAGTTTCTTTCTCATTTTAAACAGCCTAAAATCAATGATTACTTACAGAGCCTTTAACAATGGGAGGCTCTATTAAGCATGCAGAGAAAACAAATGGAGCCCATGAATTTAATTCTAGTTTTCATTATCTCTTATTTCTGTTTCACACCCTAAAGCTGTTGTTGCCTTTTTCATATTCATCCATCTAGCAGAATGTTGAGGGGGTTAGGGATTACAAAGACCAATAAGTGCAACAGTTCTGAATTGTAAGTTAATTTAATGTGAGAAGAAACCTCTGCCTTATAGTAAATCTAATGATGTACCAAGTTTCTAAAGTACTTCAGAATAGTTTTCCTTTTGTATAAGGCCAGAAGGGCTGTGAGCATTCTCTGTTAATTATTAAATTATTGTTTAAATAGGATAAAATAATGTAAATGGGAGACCAAATGGGATTAAAGTGTGAAATCGAAATGGCAAATGAACCTAGCTCAATTTAATGTTTAAGATTCTTGAAATGTTCACTGTCAGCACTATTGGGTGGATGGCCTCTGTTCAACCTTTTTCCAACCATTATGGTCTTTTATTTCTATTTTTCTATCTAGGATGCCTTAACCGCATTTTTGTAGTTTGTTTACCCAAGAGAAAGCCTGGTATTAAAATAGCATCTGGATTCCAGTGAGGTCCTAGTTTCTACTCATTTTTAAAACTAGATTTACTTCAAAGCAAGGAAGCTGAGGATCACTCTGTGGGGATTAGAATTTTCAGTCCTTTTTCTCCCCCCAGCCCATGCTCAAAACAGTGTATCTCCTGGCCTTGCTGATTACCTTAACACTTGTCTTATTGAAAGCAGGGAAACAGGCTATCCTAATTATTAAGCATACTTTAAAAACTCAATAGTATTTTATTGCTATATAATATGTGGCTCTGGAAACAACTCTACTTAGCAGCTACTCCCCCCAAAAAATCTAATGCACAAAAGGACTAAGGTAGTCATTTAGCCATATATATACACATACACATGGGTCGTTTGGGGCTGGAGCATGCCGGAGCATCGCTCCGGCAGCCCCACCCCTGCGCTCCTTTTTTCTAGAGTCGCACCACTTTTTTCTAGAGTCAGGCCATAGAATATAATGGAATGACTCCACAGACAAGGGGTTTAAAGCTTCTCTGTGGAGTTGTGCCGCAGCAGCAGCATGTTCTTTCCACTATATTCTATGGACCCAGTTGAAGGCCTGACGGAACAGCTCCATCTTGCAGGCCCTGCGAAACTGCACGAGGTCCCGCAGGGCCCTGATCTCCTCTGGGAACTTGTTCCACCAGAGAGGAGCCACCACCAAGAACGCCCTAGCCCTGGCTGTAGCTAGCCTGGCGTCCTTTGATCCAGGAAGGGTGAGCTGATGTTGAGACCCTGGTCTCGGTGCTCTCTGGGGAACATGCAGGGAAAGGCGGTCCCTTGGGTATGTGGGTCCCTGACCATATAGGGCTTTAAAAGGTAAGAACCAGTACCTTAAAGCAAATTCAGCTTGCTATCGGTAGCCAGTGCAATGCTTTCAGCACAGGCTGAATGTTCTCCCATACTGGGAGGCCCATTAACAGCCTGGCTGCTGCATTTTGCCCAGCTGTAGCTTCCAGATTCGCGATAAGGGCAGCCCCATGTAGAGAGGATTACAGTAGTCCAATCTTGAGGTGACCATCACATGGATCACCATTGCCAGATTGGTGTGTTCAGGGAAGGGAACCAACTGCCTAATCAGCCGAAGACGATAAAAGACTGACTTGGCAGTGGCTGCTACCTGGGCCTCCATTTTTAATTTTTTTTTAATTATTTTTATACACCCACAGTACAACACAAACCACCACCAAATAAAACCAGGATCATCACAGATTACTTCCATAGTTCCCCAGACCAACAAACTCTGAAAACACAGATCAGACATTCTTATCTAACGAATCGTAAAACCTCGACCAAATATTTTGAAAGATACTATTACCTGGGCCTCCATTGTTAAGGAGGCAACCAGGAGCACTCCCAAACTCCTAACCTCCAGCGCTGGCACCAACGGTGCCCCATTGAAGGTTGGGAATGGGATCCCTACCCTTGGTCCACTGCAACTCAGGCACAGGGCCTCTGTCTTCATTGGATTCAGTTTCAGTCAGCTCAGGCTAAGCCAACCAGCCATGTCTTGTAATGCCCGGTCAAAATCTTCCAGTTTGGAGTCGGACCGGCCACCCAACAATAGATAGAGCTGGGTATCATCAATGTACTGATGACAACCCAGCCGATGTCTGTGCAATCTGGGCAAGGGGGCACATGTAGATGTTAAATAACATTGGGGACAGCACCGCCCCCTGAGGCACTCCACAATCAAGTGGGTGCCTTCAGGAAAGCTGTTCCCCCAGCACCAACCTTTGTCCCCGGCCTTGGAGGAAGGAGACGAGCCATTGCAAGGCAAGCCCCTGAATTCCAATGTCAGCAAGGCGGTGGGCCAGTAGCTGATGGTCGACCGTGTCCAACAACAACAGCACTGCCGATCTGCCTCGATCCAGATGCCTCCAGAGATCGTCCATGAGGGTGACTAGGGCCGTCTCCGTTCCATGACCAGGTCGAAAGCCAGACTGGAAGGGATCTAAAATGAATCTAAAATGGAAGTGTCATGAATTCCCAGCATCCCATATACTCAAAACTGGGGTTCTGGGTAACAAAACAGCTGGTGAGTGCCAGAGGGGGATGACAGACCACAGCCACTTTCCCTCCCCACTAGCCAAGCCTAAGCATATTAAGAACATAAGAAGAGCCCTGCTGGATCAGACCAGTGGTTTATCTAGTCCAGCATCCTGTCTCACACAGTGGTCAACCAGTTTCTCTGGAGGATCAACAACAGGATCCAGTGGGTGAGATCTTCCCCTGATGTTGCCTCCTGGCTCTGGGATTCAGAGGCTTGGTGCCTCTGAATGTGGAGGTTACCCTCAGTCACCGTGTCTAGTAGCCACTGATAGACCTATCCTCCATGAAACTATCTAATCCCCCTTTAAAGCCATTTATTCCTGTGGCCATCACTACATCCTCTAGCAATGTGTTCCACATTTTAATCACACTGTGTGTTAAGAAGTATTTACTTTTGTCCGGTGTGAATCTACTACCCATTAGCTTCATTGGATACCATTGCCTTCTAGTATTTTGGGAGAGGGAGAAAAAGTTCGCTTTTGTCAGCTCTCTCCACCCCATGCATAATTTTATAAACCTCTATCATCCCTCCTCCCTTGTTGTTTCTCTTCTAAACTGAGAAGTCCCAGACTCCTCAGCCTTTCCTCAGAGGGAACGTACTCTACCCCACAATCACCTTTTTCTCTCTTCTCTGTACTGATTCTGTATCAGGAACCCAGGGGGCCAAGTTGGGGGAGAGCAACCCCTCCCTCTTCGCCCAGCCAGGTCTCTGTGACAGATACCAGGTTTGTCTCCTCATCCTGAATTAAATCTTGAATAAGGAATGTTTTATTTTAAACTAACTGGACATTCAGCAGCAGCACTTTCAGGCGTGATCATTGGTCAGCAAGATTACGAGGGTCAACTTGGTTGGAAGGAGGACCAAAAAGAGGAATGTTCATATCCAGACAACCCTTCCTTTCCCTCACCTGGCCCATTCTCTTTCCGACACCATACATGCCTCTATCATATACCTCACCCCTTCATAGTCTTCCTTGTATGTGTTTTTCTCCATCCCTTTTAGCCTGTGGTCATTTAACCTCTGCATCCAAAGTGCCCCACACAAGCTTTGATTACCACTTCCTTGATAGCCTACCTGCTCCATATGACACTCCCCACCCCTTGCCACTGAAGCTTTCCAATTCAACTTACAATTTCTTCATAGCCTGACTTTAATTCCTGAGTTTCATCTGCGGCCACCCTTACCATAGCTCTCACTACCTTATGTAGCAAAAGTATAATAACTAGGTAACAGGTTATTTTAGTTTTTGTTGTAGGCAACATTAAATATTTTAATTCATTTCTTCCAGGCTTTGTGAGTTTAGACTATCTAAATCAATTGGTTTTAGTTTCAAACACCTGCTTGTCGTTTTTGTCATTATTCTATAGATAGCTTCTAAGGCACATAATAATACGGAAACTCTGTACTTTAGACTCTTAATTTCTTATTTATGCAGAGAATAAGGCCTGATTTAAAGATGATGCTGATCTGGCAAAGAGCTTTCCTATGTAACTTTGCATAGGATCAACTCTGTGTGGTGCAATATGTACAAAGAAGTGACACATTCTCAGTCTCCTATGCACAGATTGAGATCCCTTTCAGATACTCAGCTGAATGGGGATCCAGCAGCAAAGAAGACATGGCCAGCTGAGGCAGGTGGCTGGGGAGGTGGCTGTGGTGAGCTGTGTAGTGGCAGCAGGGATGGAGCCATTGGCTGCAGCAGCAATACAGCGGCCAGGCCCACCCCAGGAGCCCAGCAGGGAAAGAGGCTGCTCCAACCCGAGAACCATGTGGGTTAGCTGTCCCCTTTGGCCAGCCCACTTTCTGTTTGGCCCGACTTTGCTGCTGCCACCAGAAAACACTCAGCCCACCTGGTCCCCGGGCTGGAGCAGCCTCTTTTTCTGCCAGTGCCATCTCCCCTGCCTCTATCCTGGGCTCCTGGGGTGGGCCCAGCGACTGTACTGTGGCTGTGGCCCTACTGCCACTGTGCAGCTCACTGCAGCCATTTCCTCCACTGATTGCCTTAGCTGGCTGCCTCTTCTCCACTGCCAGCCTTCTCCACCACCAGCTTCCTGGGTGCATTCCCATTGGGAGGTCCAGGGGGGCATCCTCAGGCAATGGGAGGAGGGTGGGTGAGCACCTGGGTTCTCCAGGTGACAGATGTGGGCTTCTCCTGTTGAAGTGGTGCCCACACTCAGACAAGCTGCTTCTCAGTTCCCGACTTTCTTGTGCAGTCCTTACTGCACACGAAAGCCCCAAACAGCTGAGTAGCAGGGAGCGCTCCCAGCTGCTTAGCTGTTTTTGCAGCTTTCTGCTGGAGCAGAAAGCAGGGGTTTAAAGGGACTCAGAGTCTATTTAAATCCCTGCTTTCTGTTCTGGCCAGGAACTGGCATGAACCCCACAAACTGCCTTAAATGTTCATGGAAGTCCGTGATGGTGGACCTCTCATGGACTTCAGTTCCTAGACCATAAACAGGGCAAAATTGGTCACAAATTTTGCTTCGTGGTTCAGTTCTTGCCCATCCCTACAGCTGAAATGCTAAGCATATGTAGCTACTCTGCACTACTGATGCTCTGAATTTCAGGTTGAACATATTCAACCGCTGAACATATTGTGTTTAGCTGAGATGGCCAGATGTAAACTGATCAGAGTGGCAGCAAATCATTTAAAGATCTGCCAAAGATCTTTAAAACATATTTCTTTGTTTTCAAAACTGCATGTACAAAGTGCTGCCAATCCAGGCAGAGTGGCAACCATCAAAGAAGGATTACTGAGAGCCAAACTAAATGATAAAGTCCCTAGGAGGCCACCACCATTTGACTCTGGAGGTCCTTTATTTTACAAACACCATGGGAACCCAATCTTGTACTAGACTGGGGTGTGCGGGAGGTGCGCCTCTCTCCACCTCTTTTGTTTTTAACAATGCAAACTTTCCCTGGGATGCTAGATCATCCAGTCTGGCTTTTAAACAAATTAAAAAGGGTAGGATTCTTTTTTAACACAGCATATCTTTATGACTGATTTATATATTTTGGGACTGATTTAACTACCTATGGCTGTAATCCACACAGCGAGTCATCACTTTATCTATATTTTTTACCTGACAAGCCACCAGAAGGCTTTGAGAGGTCTTTTTAATATATATATATATATATATTGTGCTATTGAAATCTAATATTTTAACTATGTATAGTCACATTTACTGATCCTAGCTTACTTAAAAAAAAAAAGTAGGACTATAGCTCCTTCTCTTGTGGAGTTACAAGGAAGAATGTACTGTTTGTGCCTAGGGGCTAGAGACTTCTGTTTTAAATGAAAACTGGGTCTTCAGTGATCATGACAATACATTGTGAGAATGCTAGATTGCTATAGCAGAATGGCAATTTTTCTTTTTTAAAAAATTTCTCTCAAATTCTTCTGATGGCACAGCAAGAAAATTGTCATGATTGTAGGAAAAGCCAATCACACTGCACTGCATTTTTAGGAAGGAATGCAGTGAACAGCCTGCCAAACAGCTGTGAAGAGGAACCAATTCCTTGTTTGCAAACAACAACAAGGACATTAGCCAAACTGGAGGATATTCAAACATCCCTACATTGCACAGGTTGCATCAAAGTTTAATGATGTCTGAGGACCTTGCAAAATGGCATAAGTAGTTCTTTGCTTCACTATCTTCATATTTTAATTTGGCCTGTCCCATTTGGAAGCATTTGGCAAAATCTAGGTGTGAATACATATGGGAAACTCTATACATACTAGTGCTTCCTTCAGCCTACAACCCCCCCCTCCTCCGGTGATCCTACTTAAAACATTCCTAAAACATGAGTTGGCTATGGAAGCTGCCTTAGAAGCAGCAGTGGCCAGAAAACCCAAGAAAATCTCAATGTTTCTATAACAATCTTTGGATCTTTGCTAGGGATGGGCACGAACCAGGAAAATATGGTCAAGTTCATGGTCCATGGCTGAACCACAAACTAAACCAGGAGGTTTGTTTGTGAACCAAACTGGTTTGTGGTTCATGGCTCTGCAAACCCGTCGAAAGGAAGATGTTACATTTAAAAATAAAATTATGTTTGTTATTCTGTTTGCTTGCAGTACTTTGTGTTAAGTCATTGCTTGATGAAATGTATGTGTTACCTCAGATAAAGGTCACCAAATCTCTAGAATTAGCTCAGAATTTCAAGATTTAGTTATTCCTCTTTTAATAATCCAGATCAAGAGTTTCCAACTGGTCTGCCAGTATCTTATGCATCCCCAAGAAGACCCAGAAAAAGAAAGGTGTGCTGTAGGGTGGGTTTTTTTAAAAGGCTTTATTTTCATAGGATTTCCCTCTGTGGTTTAGCTGATATCTGTATTTCTGTTACCTTTGCTTGTCAATGTTCTGTTTCTAAGACCAAACAAAACATGGTGTCATGCTGGGAGGGGAGATAGCTAGGGTTTTGTTCTCATTAAAGAAAATGTTTTTCTTGTTCAGTCGCACAGTCAAGTCCAACTCTTCACAACCCCATGGACCACATCACACCAGACCCTTCTGTCCTCCGTCATCCTCTGGAGTTTGCTCAGCTTCATGTTTGTTGCATTGATAACACTGTCTAACCATCTCATCCTTTACCGTCCCCTTCTTCTTTTACCTTCAGTCTTTCCCAGCAACAGTGTCTTCTCCAGTTAATACTCCCTTCTCATTTGGTGGCCAAAGTATTTGAGCTTCAGCTTCCGTATCTGGCCTTCCAGGGAACAGTCAGGGTTGATTTCTTTTTAGAATTGACTGATTTGATCTCCTTGCAGTCTCAAGAGTCTTCTCCAGCACCATAATTCAAAAGCATCTATTCTTCAGTGCATGACCTTCTTTATGGTCCAACTCTCACAGCCATACATTGCTTTGACCATAAGGACTTTGGTTGGCAGGGTGATGTCTCTACTTTTTATTATGTTGTCTAGGTTTGCCATCGTTTTCCTGCCAAGGAGCAGGTGTTTTTAATTTCATGGCTGCAGTCGCCATCTGCAGTGATCTTGGATCCCAGGAACATGAAGTCTGTCACTGGTTCCATGACTTCCCCTTCTATTTGCCAAGGAGTGATGGGGCTGGATGTCATGATCTTAGGTTTTTTTATGTTGAGTTGCAAGCCAACTTTTGTGCTCTCCTGTTTCATCATTAGCAAGAGGATCTTTAGGTCCTTTTCACTTTCTGCTATTAGAGTGTTATCATTTGCATATCTGAGGTGGTTGATATTTTTCCCGGCAATCTTAATTCTAGCTTGTGATTCATCCAGGCCAGCATTTTGCATGATGTACTCTGCATATAAATTAAATAAGCAGGGTGACAATATACATCCTTGTCGTACTCCTTTTCCTGTGCTAAACGAATCAGTTGTTCCATATTTGGTTCTAACTGTTGCTTCTTGACCCTTATACAGGTTTCTCAGGAGACATATAAGGTGGTCTGGTACGCCCATCACTTTAAGGACTTGCCACAGTTTGTTGTGATCCACATAATCAAAGGCTTTAGCTTAGTCAATGAAGCAGAAGTAGATGTTTTTCTGGTACTCCCTTGCTTTCTCCATAATCCAGTGAATGTTGGCAATTTGATCTCTAGTTCCTCTACCCCTTCGAAATGTTGGTGACCCCTTATCCCAATGAAAGCTGCTAATCTTGTAATGGGTGTCAGATGTCAAATATGTTCCTTGAAATAGACTGTACCTTCCTATTTTGAAAGTTTACAGGGGATTTAAAAGGCTGAATATTTCTTGTAATTATTGCTGCAATTAGGAATGTTTAACTATATTTAAGATATTCATTGGCTGCTGCTGCCATCTTGGATCCTTAGCACCTGCATACAGTGTTAAGAACCAACCTTCCTTATTTCCATGAACAACTTTACCTTAGAGTGTATTCTGTCTCTGCTGATCATAGGAAAGCAAGGAAAGGTGCAAGCATAATCATGATTCTCATGCCCCTACAGCATGCGGAAATAAGACCATATATGTGGAGTGGCTGTTTCAGTTGACGCATCATAATTCCACTGTATTGTGCCTCAAAAACAAGCATCAACAAGAACCCATGGAATATGTAGTTCTTTAAGAGTGTCCATGCTCACTGACTAATGAGAGATAGGGTGCATGTGCAAAATATGCTGCTGATTCGAACTGATGAGAAGTCATTACTGTCTGTAAATACTACTTATATGAACACAGAAGAGTAGGATTTCATTAAAAAACAGCATTAATTGATGACTGATTTATATAATTTGTGAGTGATCTAATTGTCAATTTAAACAATGTCTATTGAATGGAGCAGTTGTGCAACAAGAAGGGGGAGCTGGGAGATCTTTATTGGGCTATGTGAAAACATGCATGTGTAAAAAGCCAATTATGCTGTATTGCATGTTTAGTAAGTGTCCAGATGCAAGCCTGTGCTGGACTCAACCCCCACCAGGGCCCCAGAGCCAGGATTCTTACCTGGTTTGTGGCCTTTGGAAGGAAGGAAAGATATCAGGGAACAGGCTGCTTGCCTAAGACAGATAAGAGACGCTACAGGAGCCAGCCAGCCAGCAGATGACTGAAGAGAGGGACCGGGCCAGATAAGCTGAGGTGGGGGGAAGACAACCTCATTGGAGTGGGGAACTCACAATAAGTGAAACAGCCTGTTGAACTCTCACAATTAGATCAATGGATTGTCAAACTGATCACTGAAAAATCAGGCTTCTGCTTGCAATTAGTGGGTAGATGGGACAAGCCACAATTGATAGGTAGAAGAGAATAACAGAAAAATGCCTCTGTCCCATTCCTATGATTTTAATGGGGTGCAGGTGAGCAGACAGTGTCTTGAGCATCAAGACCTGAGACTGAATACTGTGCTACAGCAAACAGTTCTGCGAAGTGTGGATGAAGATTAGATCTTCAAGAATGCTGGATAGGGTTGTCAGGGTCCCCCTTGGCTACTGACAGGGGATGGGGGAATAGGGTTGCCAGCTCCAGATTGGAAAACTCCTGGAGATTTAGGAGTGGAGCCTATGGAGGACAGGGACCTCAGTGGGGTTCAATGCCATAGAGTCCAAACTCCAAATAATCCATCTTCTCCCAGGGAACTGATCTCTGTAGTCTGGAGGTAAGCTATAATTCTGGGGGGTCCCCAGGACCCAGCTGGAGGCTGGCATCCACCATAAGAACTGGATATTGTCACTTATGGTGGGCAAGATACCAGACTTTACTCTGGTACACAGTCTTACTTAATCCACAGTCATGTTGCATATGATCTCTAGTGTCATGAGCACCTTTGTTTGAAAATTTATAATCTGTTTTTCAAATCCCATGAGTTCTCAAAACAAAAACTACTACTGAAAATGAAAAAAACACATTAAAATCCAAGGAAAAAACTGAATCAGCAGCATTATTTTAGCTGCTGGGAGAATTTTAAAAATCCTACTCTATCCAAAATGTCATCATTATGCAATCAGATTAATCATAGTACTGCAAATTGAAATAGATTGTCTATCCTGAGGGATATTACAGTTCGACTGCTGGAAAAATATGAATTCTCTGTGACCAAAGTGGAAAGATATCTTGATACCCCACAAAAGTGGCACATCTGTAACCATAAAAAACAATAGTTTGCAATGACCTTAAGGTACAGAAACATTTGCAAAGGACTGCAGAAACAGCTAATAATATTTGTGTTCATATTTATTAAAATGTAGTCATAATATTTTATTTATTTTATTTATTTATTTTATTAGATTTATATACCGCCCTCCCCAATACATGTCATACTCAAACTGATTAATTAAGAGATTGTTACTTGAACCTTAAAAAAACTGACCATTCATATAAGCAGAATTACACATGGTGCAGTCTTTCCTGAAGTTTTCCACTTCAGATTACAAATGAGGGACTGTGTTTGAATGATTTTTTTTTAAAGAAGAAAAAAAGAACTGGCCTATAGAGCTCTCGTGTCAGGGAGAACACTAGGTTAAAACCACCTCCACCCCTATCTGCTGCTAGAAATTATACAGTCCAAAAAAGAGTTGAGAAACATGTTAATTCTCTGTGTTTAGATTTTCTCTCAATATGTGTCAAATATGAGAGGCTTTGAAAAGTAAAGGAAAAAAAAGAAAGAAATCTTCCCTGATTAAATTCCTGAGTACTGAAGTAGAAAAATTGGAATCCTGGGGAAATCAGCATTATTGACCTACAGAGAAGGAAATCTCATTTGAAACAGTTCTTCTCTTGTGGTTTCCCTTTGGCACAGTGTAATGATGACTTGATAGAAATGTCTGTCATAAATGGACTCTCATTTGTCAGTCAGCTATTGGATGTGAAACTGGCTCTGTAACTGAGAGTTCATTTCAGAGGCTTCAAATACTTATTCATGATGAAATGCATATTACACATTGTATTTGCTATAATTGTGCTGCCAACATCGCCATATGATTTTACTCCTCCATTTAGACTTCTTGTGCTTTACTTCCCTTTAATGTGCTTTTTATCGGCTTGCTCAAATAACGTTTATGCCATTAAACAGAACCACTAGTGTGACCTTTTTCTAGAGGGGTTAATGAACAATGAATCGCATTCTAAGCTTAATTCAGTTTCCTTTACATGAACATTTTGCATAAATGGCCGGTACAATGTTTGTCTGCGGCTCAGTCTGTAACAACTTTTCTGTTGGTGATCTTCACAAATGGTGTACATTTGATCACATAAGGAAAGAATTTACCTTATGGTAAGTGGAATTTCCTGAGTTCTAAATAACATTTATACAACCTTTCTCTATGATGCACATCTCAAAATGCACTCATATATTTGGTGCCATTGCGTTTTAATTTTTAATTTTTAAAACTTGTTACCATGTACTCAGTTTGTAATAAATGCATGAATAGATACAATATTTTGAGTTTTATATCTCAGATTCAACATGCTCCACAGATTCTTCAGACTTCAAAGAATTTAATATAAGTATCATAAAAGCCCTTTTGAAGAGTACTATAGTAAAATAAGAAAAATGACTGCTTGAATGTGCCCTATCGTTTTGAAAGTGTTTTATTGCTTTAATTTCCTGTCTTAGTAAAGTAACAAGCAGCATAATGGAAGATATACTGTTACAGACTTTGCAATTTGTTAGAAACTCAGGCTGGCTGGACTTTATGTTACATGAGGAAAAAGACTCGTCTGTTTAGCTGAAAAATGGAGACAAACTCTAGCATTAATATTGTAGCTCTTTCCATGGGGTTCCAGCTTTGACTGATAAGTTTCTCAGTATATTTTCATGTGAGAGAACCTTGAGTTTATCAGTGCAGTCCCAAGCAGAGTCACCCCCCATTCTGAGTCCATTGAGTTCAGTGGACATAGAAGCATGTAACTCTGTTCAGGATTGCCCTGCAAATCTTGCAGTTTGTGCTAGTTGTGTGTGGATCATTAGATTCCAGGAACACTAATGTTATTTCATTTGAAAGGCATGTGTAAGATAGCTGCTGCTCTTTTGGATTTCAGTGCAGAAAGTTGCCCTTATATCTGAAATGACCCAGAACATACATTTTCATTCATTTATTACATTTTTGTATGCATGGCTGAATTTTAATTCCAGATATTGTCAACCCAGCATGGTTACATTAAGTCTTTTAACCCGGTTCTAGGGGCATCCGTTTGCTGTCTGTCTTAGTGATATCAGTGCATATGAAGTTGGCAGTTTATTCCACAGAGAAACAATCAATTTTCTTTACTAAAATTATAGATATGAGAAATGTGACAATATGACTAATCTGCAGAAATATGGTGTAAAATGGCCTCATAAATAATTGCATTTTTCTAACGGGGTAATAGACTGTTCTGTGGCTTGTTACAGTACATGTAGCCGATACGCAGACATCAAGCGGCACACTTGTAATGGAAGTTACATGTTTATCAGTGCAGAGCAAGGAGTACAAGATTCACAAGGGCTTCCTAATCCCACCACTGTTCTGCCACCAAAGGATTACAAAACATCTGTCAGTAACAGATTGTTGGGTATTTCCACAAAACCGAACACAAAAAGCAATGCACTTGCCATGTGGCCTAACCCTTTGAAATGACAAAGAGAACAGTTGATCTGAAGATTTGATTTATAATAATAATAGTCTTCAGTGGATTTGTAAGCTGTGGGAGTCATTCATGAATTGCTTTTATCATTATTGATTACACTTGGTGAATATTTGAACAATCTTACATACTTGTACAAAATTGCAATATTCCTAATGATGACTGGCAGAAAGATGCACTGCATTATCACTGTAGTTGGGGAATAAATAGATGCAGTTATTTAAAAAGCTCCAATGTAAACATCGTATTTTAAAGCAGTATGTTTGTCTAATAGAGGCTAAAGTGCAACAGAGAGCTCAGTCATTTCTGGTATCCTTGTTTCGCTAGCTAGTCTTTTGAAAGAATAATGATTTGCGAGCTTTATTGCTAACTGAAGCACAAAAGATTTCCTCTAGGCTTGCCATAGACAATCCTCAGGCACATTAGACGAGTCAACTTGAGTTAGTTCAAAGTGAATTGCTCCATTTTAATCATGGTGACTTTACCCTCTCAGTCGATAGGCGGTAATGGCATATTGTCAGTAAATTTTTATTCCTCTTAAATGACAGGCTCTGTCACTTTATTTTAAGACATATTTTAGCATTTCTGTGATTTATTTACTTTCATTATATTGCTGCTTTTACTGCTCCTTTAATTCTCCATTTCTCTTTGTTTATATGATCATTAGGGAGTTTTAATCTTCTGCTAATTGATCACTATATGTATGTGTGTTATCTTCCCCGTATTGGTTAAGACATGTGCATTACTGCTGCATTATTGTTTTAACTTGTTACCCGCCTTGGGTTCCACTCTGATAAGCACTCTGATGTTCTAAACCCCACCATATGTCCATGACAAAGGAGTTATACTAATCTCTTCCACTTCAAAAACCAGATGACTCATGCCCTACACAGAGCATTAAACCAAAGGTATGGCTGGCTGTTTGTATAATACCTTCTATTACCAAAGATAGTTCCATGGTTGTTAGGTGCGGAGGCTGCTAGGCAAGAGAATAGGTGATACAACAACAGACCTGTTTCCTAATCTAATTTAAGATGACAGCACCAAATATATTCTGGTGACTCTCTAACAGTGTTCCTTGGCTACAACAACTCCACCACCCTGACCGCTGGGACTTAACTGCTGCTGTACAAGAAACCACAGATCTAAAACCTGGTTCCTGACTAAGGAGGGCTAGTATATTTACCAAGAATTAAATCCTGGATTATAGTTGTCTTTATTAGGATCAACCTGGCATTCACCTATTAGACTGCATGACCCAGTGGCACACTGATACCCAAAGTTCCTTTGGCTGGGAAGAATAGCAGAAGGGAGCAAACACAAACCCATTTAATTCTCTTTACTTTAGGTGGTCTATTCCATTTCTGCCACCATACCACACCCTGCCTGAGACTATCAGGATTTCTGAATACAAGCTGTCTCCTCAGTCACTAAAAGTCTTTTGATCACATTGTTTCTGATGGACAAAAGCAGCAATTCCACTATTGAGTGGTGGTGTCTTGGTTGATATGCCCACAGTAATACTGATGGAATAATCTGGTGGTCAAGGCAGTGAAGAAGTTGGATTCCATGACCCGTCAACAGAAGTCACTGATGGTCATTTATCTCTCCTGCAGTGCCCTCCCTCCAGCAGCCATTTCTCACCCTAGGAAAGTTTATTCCTGGGGGTCACAGTTCCCTGTGATATAATATCATGTATGTTGGCAGGCTACAATGGGGAGGGACAAGGGAGGACATTGCCCACCTGATTCTTATATGCATCATAACAACCCATGTAACTATTACTTCAGTGGGGTCCTGTGACCCTTGAAATCATAGAATCGTAGAATGTTAGAGATGAAAGGGATCTTGCAGGTCATCTAGTCCAACCACCTGCACTCTGTAGGAGCATAGCCCTACATACCTACAACATACCCAAAAGATGGTCATCCAGCCTCCACTTGAAAATGTCCAGGGAAGGAGCATCCACCACCTCCCGAGACAGACTGTTCCACTGCTCAACCACTCTTACAGTTAGGAAGTTTCTCCTGATATCTAGCTGGTAACGACTCCCTTGTAATTTCCACCCATTAGATCTAGTCTGGCAATCCGGAGCAAGAGAGAATAAATCTGCTCCATCTTTTACATGACAGCCCTCAGGGCCAGCCCGAAGTGTTTCTGCACCCTAGGCAAGGCTAGCTTGTGGTGCCCGTGCCCCCTCAGTGCAGATCCCAACCTCCCATTGGGGTCTGGACACCTCCCAGAAACACACCGGGGAGGTGGAGGCTGGTCTCGGGGAGAAAGAGGTGATGGCGGCGGTCAGGGAGATGCAGGGCTTTTGGTGGGGGCTGGGGGCTTTGGCGGGGGGTGGGTCCAGTTTGGCACCCTAAGGTCTGGCCTGCACTCTAGGCAAATGCCTAGTTCACCTAGCGGGTAAGCCGGCCCTGACAGCCCTTCAAATATTTGAAGAGTGCAATCATGTCCCCTCTAAGTCTTCTCTTTCCCAGGCTAAACATACCCAATTCTTTCAGCCTTTCCTAATAAGACTTGGATTCAAACTCTCTCACCATCCTGGTTGCCCTCTTCTGGACACGCTCCAGCTTGTCAACATCCTTCCTAAAGTGTGGTGCCCAAAACTGGACACAGTACTCCAGGTGAGGCCTGACCATAGCAGAATAGAGCAGAACTATCAGCTCCCGTGATCTGGACACAATGCTTCTGTTAATGCATCCTAAGATTGCATCCTAAAAAATAAATCATGGAAGCAGGAGTCCCCTCCTTCACCCATGCCATGTGCTGTTAGCAAAATCAACTGCCAAGGCTTTTAAAGCAACATTCCTGAAGTTGACATGTGACTGATCAACATGGTAAACTCAGAGGCAACTCATAAACAATGTATTTTGTATTTTAGCCTCAAACTTTAGCAATCTTAGTGGGCTCTGGAGTGACCACTTAGTACCTCTCTAGTTTCTATTTGTGTCAGAAAGTGAACTGAACAATGAATTAATAGATAATTCCTTGAATATCCAGGCAGTTCATGCAAAGACAGCAAAAGAAACTTCTGAACTTTGGCCAGTTCAGTCACAAATTCTGGGAAAAGTTATGTTAAAAACAACTCCATGTGTATGCCAGGTGTTATTGATGGAGTTTAATTACCTGTATCCTTTTCACCCTATGTACCATCCTATTTGTGGTACAGAAACCACCTTATTCACCCTAGAATATTTTGGCCAAGAAAAGGTTGCATTTTTCTGGACTTCTAAGTAGCTTTTAATACTATCAAACATGGTGCCCTTCTAAACCACCAAATGAAGCTGAGCTTGGTGGTCACAAAGTTGCATTGGTTTAAATCTTTTCTAGAGAACAGGATGTTGCTGAAGGACTTCTGCCCATGACTGCTGGTTTATGGGTCACCGCTATATTCCATCTTGTCCCCTATACATTTAACATGTCAGGGTCTTCTTTTCTGATCTAATAGGTGGGTATAAATTGTGAATCAATGTGCGGTGATAGAAACCAACTGGATGAGGATGCAAAAACTGAAACAATTAAGACAAAGCAAATGTGGTGGTTGGGAGCAAAACTAATTTGGGAAGAACTCATATGGATAACACTATACTCACCCAGTTTCATGGTACTCATTGTCATTGGATAAATAATTGACTGAGGTTACAATGAGTGCCATTATTGGGATGGCATGTTCCTGTGGAAATTGGTCTTATCTGGGAAGGACAGGGTGGTTGGGTTTTGAGGGTTTTTTTCCCCAGTTGCTTGTTCCAGAGCAGTAGCTATGTTAGTGTGTTCTATCATTTGGGACAGCAGTTGAAAAATAAAGCAAAAGTCCAATGGCACCTTAAAGACTAACAAAAGTTATTTAATATGCCACTGGCTTTCTGTATTATTTTTCAGCTGCTGTTCCAGAAGTGGAATTCCCTCCCTTAGAAGGTAATAGTGCTGTCATCCCTATAGCCCTTCTGGAGAAAGTTGAAGACATTTCTGTTCTGGAAGGCTTTGACATAAATTGATGGATGGATGGTGCCTGTTATCTGTATGCTATCTGATGTTCTATGTATTGATTGTTTTAAACTAGATGTTAGCTTTTAATTGAATTTTATTGTTGTAATTTTGGATTTAACTGGTTACACCTTAGGGGGACTTGAAAGACTGAAAGGCAGCCTACAAGAATTCCTAGTAAATAAATAAATATGGATTTGACAGCTCTTCATTCAAAGATATGTTTAGCCTTGATTTCATAACACTGAAATTCAGCAGTGCTTTTATTTCCCAAGTCTTAGTTTGTTGTTGTTGTTGTTGTTCAGTTGCACAGTCGAGTCCGACTCTTCATGACCCCATCTTAGTTACTATTTATTTAAAGTCAAGGGAGTAGAGACAGTTTACTGCCAAATATGTTTTGCTGGTGTACAGGATGTACGGTCGTAATTTCAGAGGGTAGCCCTGTTGGTCTGCAGTAGAATAGCTAGATTCCAGTCCAGTAACACCTTAGAGACCAACAAAATTTTCTGTGAGGAGTCAAAGCTCTGTGGGCTAGTTGGTTGGGGCCAGTGCATGTAATCCCACACTAGTAATACTTAAAAAAAATATTAAGTAAATGAAGCTTTAATTTGACATCTGCTCTAATTCAGATTAAGGCTTTGTTCTGGTTCAGAAAAAGATAAAGTTTGGCCTGTTTTTTGTTGTGTTGTTTTTCAGTTGTCTCCTTGCTCCCCACTCCCATCTAACTTTCAGTTTTTTGAATCTCAGTTCAAATTTACAGCCTATAGATAATGTGAGTGATTTTATATCTGCTAAAATTTCCTGAATGTTGTGATGTAGTTATTCTTAAGTCAAGTGAGTTTCTGGTTTGGAACCTTTCAACGAATTCCATATGCACTAGGTAGCTTCTGCAGTGGTGCTCACTTCCTCTGAAACTTCTGTTTGTGCAAGGGCTCACTGAAATCCATTGATCTTGTGCAAATGGAAGTTTTAGTGGAAGAGAAAGTGTGTTCTAGCACACATAGAACTCCTTCTTAGGATCCAAACCAATATCTTTTTAGCTACATTCTCTGCTGGCCCATAGCTACGGTGGGGCTTTTTGGGGCTCCACCCCCTTTCTTAAAGGGACAACCCCACAAGATTTCCCTCTGGAAAACCTTTTTTTGACTTTTAAAAAGGTGTATGCTCTCACAGTAAAACATGTGCCTATAGCACAGCCAAGAAGTCCCACTGAGAGAAGAGGCCAGGACCACCCTCCGCCCTCCCTCCACCAGCCCCATCTTCTCATTTCCCATGCTTGACCTTTTTTCCCCTTCTTTGAAGCCATGTGGTATAGCTTGGTTTGAGGCCTGAGCCATTAGGGAACAGAATCCCACCCCTTCCAGAAACCATAGCCAAGCTATTTAGCTGTGGCAAGGCTGGAAGACTTATGAAGGGTCCCTCCTCCTCCTTCTCCCAGCCATCTCATTTGGGTGGAGGATGGCTGGTCTTGCAAGGTGAGCATAGAGGAGGAGAAGCAGGAGAGCTCAGAGGGGTGTGGCATTCGTCAGGGCAAGAACTGGAGGGTTGGCTTTTATGCCCCGCAAGTGCTATATGCATGAGGAGGATGTTAGACTCAAGCCTCCTTAAAATTTTAAAGCCCCCCCCCCCCGGGGGGGTGAGGAATTGTAGCTACAGGCCTGATTCCCTGTACTATAAACTTTCAATAGAGCTACCTATGAGAAATTTTCATTTCCTTAATAACTGTGCCAGATTGAATGGGAAAGTGTGAAATACTTCAAAAAATAGTTCAACCTGTAAATCTGAACCATTTGTTATCTGCTGCAGAGTTATGTTGTATTCCAGGTGCCGTGGCTTAGCTGATTTCACCAATTGTGTTGAGAATATAGATACATAATTTTTCATCCTAGGAAAATATTAAATGTTCCTCTGTCATTTATTTATGCAGGTATTTAGAGAATGTTCATCTCCCATGGTCATAAAAACTACATACGAATAACTTTATAATAATGCAATTTTTGTTTTTACTTTATTTTGCATTTACTGGTCATGGTTCTATGTTAAAGTTAGAAGACAAATAGAATCTAAAAATTAGTTGTATTTCCCCTCTACAATTAAGGAAAGATGACATTTTTCTATTTCATCTTCTTCATGTTCTGTATCCCAAAGAACTTCACAGAGTTAAGTACAGGTAACAGGAGAACAGAATAATTTAGACATGTAAAGAAAAAAAATATGATTTCAAAATAGTGATGGCTGTAGCTAATAGGGATGGGCATGGACCGAGGAAAATGTGGTTCAGTGTGTGGTGTGTGCTGTTCACAAACCATGGACTATCATGAACTTTTTTGCACTAGATGATTTGGTTCAGTTTTTAAATTTCATGATGCATTAGGATGCCCCCCCCCCGGCATACTAGAGACACGAAACTTGCAGGGAGTCTCTGGCCAACACTCCTCTACCTGCCTTGCAAGTTTGGTAAGGGCTGGATTTATGAGGTCTGAGTTATCCCCCCACCCAAAAGAAGGTGCCCCCAGGAAAGTGCTTTCTGAGGAAATGACAGGTACGGGTTCAGGTGGTTCAGGAATGTATAGAACAGATCCTGTGTGAGCTAGAGATGCCAAACTCACAGCAGACCTCCGGCTGGCTATCATTTACTTCCCCTCCAAGTTTGGTGAGGATTGAACTTACGAGTTGTGAGTTATGCCCCCCCCCAAAAGAAGGTGACCCTTTTTTCCAATGGACTAAGGTAAAACCAGAGAATCTCTCAGTAGGAACTGGGGGGGGGCATTTTTGCAAGTCCAGCAGAACTAGTACCACTGTGGCACTGAAAACCCAACAGGACTAAGGACAAGCCAGGAAAGTTCTTTTGGGGGAAATGTCAGGCACAGGTTCAAAAATATATAGGATGGACCTCCTGCAAGCTACACACACCAAATGCACACAGAACCTCACCCTGCCTCTCATTCCTCTACAATCTCTCAAAGATGGTGGTAGATTACATTTCCAAAAGGTCTCCCCAGTGCTCTCCTTGGAAAAGACAGGAGTCTGTGGAACAAGCCAGTGACACCAAACTCACAGGGAAACTTCACCTGGGCAGACCCCCTCCAGCTAGCTCCTGGAAGCAAGGCAAGCATCCCCCCTATGCTCACAGCCCTCCTCAAGTCTACAAAGGAGGTCCCGAAGGACAGAAAGGCAGACATCCCCAGAGTTTGACAAGGACTCCCCAAAGCTACCCCACAACATCTTGGCAGATATCCCAGCTCCACCAGACCAGTGGAAATCTGAGTTTTCCATTTAAAGTGATTAAAGTGATGCAACAACAGAAAGACAGGAGTTGTTTTCTGTTGCCCCAGAAGGTCGAACCAGAACCAACAGGTTGAAATTAAATCAGAAGAGTTTTCAGCTAAACATTAGGAAGAACTTCCTGACAGTTGAGTGGTTTCTCAGTGGAACAGGCTTCCTCGGGAAGTGGTGGGCTCTCCTTCTTTGGAGGTTTTCAAACAGAGGTTAGATGGCTATCTGGCAGCAACCTGGATTCTATGAGCTTAGGCAGATCAGGAGAGGCAGGGCAGGAAGGGTTGCCTCAGTGCTTAGTTCTGCCCTCCCTCTCGTAATCTGCCTTAGTTCACAGAATCAGCATTGCTGTCAGATGGCCATCTAGCCTCTGTCTGAAAACCTCCAAAGAAGAAGAGCCCACCACCTCCCGAGGAAGCCTGCTCCACTGAGAAACCGCTCTATCAGGATTCCAGTTAAGCTCTCTTAACCCCACCTACCTCACAGGGTATCTACTGTGGAGAGGGGAAGGGAGAAAGAAATTTGTAAGCCACTCTGAGACGCCGAGTGAAGGGTGGAGTATAAATCCAATCCTACGTTGAGCGGGGGGTCGGGCTAGATGGTCTGTATGGCCCTTTCCAAGTCTGTGATTCTATGATTCTATGAACTGCACAAACAGCACCAAAGTTCATGAAATGTTTGTGCCAGGTGCCCTTCCACATATATCGCTTCGTGAACCACGAACCAGCCAAAATTTGTGAAAAATTTTAGTTCATGAGCCAGTTTGTGCCCATCTCTAGTAGCTAATCTACTGAGAGTTTTTGATTATAGTAATTTTAAAGGTTTATATTTCTATTGCCTTATGTGGAATTTTCCACTGGTAAATAGTATTATCCATGATGGGACATGCAGACTATTCTTCAAGTCTCTGCGCATAATATGGGAAGATGTTTGGTAAAGGGGAGGGGGTGTTACACTATGTATGCTTAAAGCCTTAATGTGGATCGTAAATGTTAAATAATTTACAGCATATGTTAGAGTCAACAGATCTGCAATAAATTTGCTTCACACATACCTACTGTTTATTTCTAGTGAAGGGGAAGTTACTGCCCGACAGGCATTGTAATCCTGTGTGTTTACCGGAATACCTTGTCCCAAATTAATTCAATTTTTCTTAATCCATATTTAATGAGCATGGGGTTGCAGCCCTGAGATTTCTGTAATATTGACCTGTGTCCATGTGAAGGCAGTGATATTCCTTTAACAGAGGCCACATTGCAAAACTGACCTGAAAAGCTCAGTGCCTAGAATCTTCTTCAAAGCATCTGATCCTTAGTGCTGTTGGTTTAGATTTTTAACACTGGCTGAAGCAAAATGTTCTGGGACCAGTACTCTCATATGCTTCCCAGGACCTGATAACCTTTGACATCAATTAGGCTAGAGCAATGACCCACGTGCCTGCAATAAGGATCTTTGTGAGTTCTTGATGAAACAGTACTGCTAATTTAGAAATGGTAAAAGAATAGTCAGGGAGCTTGATTAGGATAAAAATAAAAGTTTATTAAAAAGAGGATTGTACAATGCACAAAGCAGGAGAATGCAAGATTGGTTCCAAGTACCAAGAGACTGAGCAACATCCAGTTCAGGTGTGCAATGAGGATAAGGGGTGTGTGGTGGAAAAAAGGTGGGTAGAGACAGTGACTTTTAGACAGGGCCAGCCCCAGGGTTTTTTTGCCCACTAGGCGAGGATACCTTCTGGCAACCCCCCCCCCCGGCGCCCACCAATTTTCAAACATGAATGCATTTTAGGAAGAATGAAAAACACAAAATCTGATACAACTCTGAGGGAGCAGAATGGGCTATAACCCAAGGGGAACATTCACTAGGGTTGCCAACTCCAGATTGGGAAATACCTGGAGATTTGTGCAATGCCTGAGGAAGGAAAGGACTTCAATGGAGTAAAATGCCATAGAATTTCTGCTCAGACATTATTATGGGAACCACTGAACCCCTGCCCTCCTGGTAAATGTGGGACAAAATCTTACATTCCATCACTGCCATCCTTTCTGAGGGGTCTAAGCAGGCAAGGCTGGCTTTGATCAAAACTTGCTCCATTTGATGGGACCAGGAGAAGGAAACCCTCAACGTGTTTCTTCTGCTGCTGTAAGGCTGGGAAACTTGTCCTGCAGGGCCAGGGTGTGTGTGTGTGGGGTTGTCTCTGGCTTCAGAAGCCATTAGAAAGCTTCAGTGTGGGGACAGGGGAGTCACCCCCCTCTCCCAGGAGGATTCTCCTGGAGGAACTAGGCACACCTCTCTGGAGTGGGGGGGGGCCGCGATGCTTCCTCCCTGCTTTGGCAGGAGGGTGTCAGGAAGGTGAAGGTGGGGCTCTGTTCGCCGCTTCCCCCTGCTGGCTGGCATGGAAGCGCGGGGTTCTTGCACCTCCAACTGATTGACCTCCAGGCACTGCAGCCTCCTGCCCACTGCCCCAGAGGGAAGGAAGAGGCCACCAGTCTCCTGCTTAAAAGGCCAGACCCTGCATGGCTAAGAGTTGTGGGGGGCTGTGCTGTGGAGAGCCCCCACTCCCTGCTGGGCCAGTTTCTCTCCCCACGCTCTCAGCCCTGCCTGCCTCACCAGGGGCCTTAGCTCTCCACCCCCACCATGATACCCTCCCCCTTCCCTCATCCACCCACAAGGTGCTTTTCCATCCCCCCCATCAATCCTCATAAGGGAGGAGGCAGGAGGGTCTACTCTGGAGGGCTATTGTGAGAACTGCCCCACTCCCCCTCCGCCCTGCCGGGCTTATGCGCTCTTTGCTGTGCTCGGGCTTGCTGAGCACCATGGCGGCAGCAGGTGGCACTTGCTGCTGCGGGGGGCAGCAGCTCCCCTCAGCCTCTGGGCCGGGCCACCTTCTGGGGCACTGCGCCACTGTCCTGCTGTTCTCCCCTTCTTCAGTTGTGCTCCTTCTTCTTGGGCAGCTGCAGAAGGGGCCCCCCACCCCACAGGATGAGGGCGGTGGTGGCGGCACTCAGCAGTGTGCTCCCAGTTGCTGGGGCAGAAGAGAAGTTGGTGGGGGCAGGCGGACACCCTCAAATTTTGCCCAGGCATCTGGAGGGAGGGCCCTGGAAGGAGTACCTTTTCTGAGGGAGCTTCTCTGTGCCCCCTGATGTCTGCACCCCTAGACGGCCCCCAAGGTTGGCCTAGTGATAAAGGCAGCCCTGCTTTTAGAGCTGAGGCAGGACTGGTCCCCATAGCAGGGCAGCAAATAAGTTCAAAGTGAGAGGAGCAGGACTGCATGCTGTGTGACAGTTGGGGGCCCAGGAAGGGACAAGACTTCTGTCACCACTTATAGGGCAAAAAGAGGATAATTAAGGTCTGACAGGATGATTTAAGCCTGAATCAGGTTAAAGCTAAGAAATGAAATGGAAATACCTAACACCAATATGGGTGTGTATCCTAAACATGGGAAAAAAGGAAGAGATTTTGTTTAGGGAAAAGGCAAAATGATAAAATGTAGGAGTCCAAAATTAATAATCTGAGTGCCATTACTAGGTGGGGATTTTTCCTCTCCAGATCATACAAAGTACTTCTGTTCTCTCCCTAAAAATGTGAAAAACCAGTGCTTCCAGTCTTCGATTTGTGTCTTCTGTTTTGTCTGAGATTTGTGTTGCCTGGACCAAGCTGTGGAAAACATCTGCTAAAAATTTAACAGATGAGGTTGGAACATGACAACAGGGTGAATAAAAGCTCCTCCACACACCATTTCCTGCGCCATTTGGGCACTGTGTTGGAGTTATTTACCTGTTTTTTATGTTCCAAGTATCCTGTGGGGGGAGGGGGGATTAACTCCCTCCAGTGCTGTTACAGCATGCAAAAATTGAGTAGGAGCTCTTCCTCTTCCTATGGGAGCATTCCAATTCTAAATGGGTTTACTTGCGTGAATGCAAAACATGGCAGGCCTCAGGCACCAAGCTAGAGGAAGCAGGTCAAAACTGAGGCACTGTGGTGATAGCAAGAACAGGTTTTTAAAACTTATTAATGTCAAAAGTAGGCTAATACCAAGCTTGAGTCTTGAGGGGGGGAAATATTTATTAATTTATTTATAAATGGCTACTAGCCATGCTGATTGAGGGGAACCTCCACATTCAGATGCACTAAACCTCTGAATCCCAGAGCCAGGGGGCAACATCAGGTGAAAGCCTTGGCCTCTATGCCCTTTTGTTGGCCCTCCAGAGGAACTGGTTAGCCACTGTGTGAGACGGGATGCTGGACTAGATGGCCCATTGGTCTGATCCAGCAGGGCTCTTCTTATGTTCTTATATACTTTTTTGGGGGGGGGTTCAGTAAAATGCACTTTTTGATGCACTTTTTAATGCTACACTATTCAAAAGCCATGGATTTAGAAGCATGTAGCTGCTTAGACTTGGACTGCTTGTAGTCTGTAATTAGGATACTTCCGAAAAAGCTTGACTTGAAGTTATCACATAGTCTCTTTCATGGATGCTGGAACACGTCATTTCTACTCTGAATACAGCACATATACTGCAATAGAAGCTGGAGGAGACAATTAGAAGAATTAGGGTCCACTTTGGAGACCGTATTTAGGTGGAAAGAGGCCTAGAAACATTGTAAATTCAACAAATCCAATAATTTACAATAATGCCTGCCCAGATGTTTCTGGAAACTTATAACAAGGCATGGCAGTGGCATCTAGACAAGTTATTTTTCTCATGCATCTGGCACTTTTGTTAGCCACAACACCAGGTCTCTGTTTAAGTTATGATGGGGGAATTAGCTAAGAGACTTTTTGCTTAATAGGTGTGCAAGCTAGGGATCCTATTCCAACTATACCAGAGTCAGAACCCTCTTGGAGCTGCACAGACAACAGACAGGAAATGTCTTTTGTGAAATTTATTTAAAATATAACCCTAATGCATTGAGCTAATCAATGAAATATCACACACACACACACCAGAAAGCTAGGTGATAAAGAGGTGAAGCGATCTTAAAGAGATCAGTGACAAAAGAGGGTGAAGCATTGATGAGGAGGAGGTTATATCTACCATCTTGAAGGGAGAAGTCTGTGGTGAAGAGAATCAGGCTGCTAGGCCAGCAAGCACATCTGAAAAGACCCAAAAGAGATGGGGGATCCAGCCAGTACATGTCCCATGAGACTGAACCAAAGATGTCTGGATTTGGAGTCCTGATATAGGAAAATTGTGCCTTCGGGGCAGTGGGCACAATGGGGAGATGGTACGTGATGGGTTGGGATGGCCGGTAATGGCTCTAGAGGGGTTTTGGACAAAAGAAGTCCAGGTTGGGGGGGGCAAGCTTTTGTTTTTGCAGAGTCTTGGCTCCATTAATGGCTGGGCATTTGAGAGAACAATAAACTGTGGCCATGATGGTCCCAGTAGCAACTTGCGAAGTCTGGAGGTGTGATGATGGGACGTAGAACTGGAATGCAGGTCTATTGACATTCTTGGGGTGATGAGATGAATACATTGGCTTTTACAATAACTGATACATGTCTGCAGTATCTGAAGCAATGGCTGATTACATCAGTGAGACGGTCCTGAGCACATGGCTGGGCTAGTTGACAGTTTACAAAGTGAGGGCTATGTTTGCCATATGCCAGCTTTGGCCCTGTCCTGGCTTGGCTACCCTCTTGACGTGGAAAGTGGGGGCTTGGGCTAACACTTTGTGGTATACTGCCTCTTTGTATTGAGATTCTGTTTTGCTATCATGGCTATCAGGCATTGATAGCCTTCTCTTTCATAAATATGCACAATCATCTTACAGAGCCCCCCACGTTAGTGGCCATTGCACATTTCTTGTCATCTATCTTAAAATATTCATGAAATGTTTTAACATTTTGAAGGTGTTCTGTATTGATTTTTCTGGTTTTAATTGATTTTATGATGAAATGAACTAAATTTTTGTAAACTATCCTTGTGCAAGTGGGGAAGGGTGGTCAAGAAAACTAATCTAATAATAAATAAATAATAGATTAATTGGGCATTGTGAATAACTACTTTCTTTTCCTTACCATGATCCAGTTGGACATCAGTTTCACTGAGAGGCCCAAGTTCTATTACTAAAAATACTATCTATATTTATATCTGACTATTGATCGAAAGATAGATGGATAGATATACACTCTGTGCATACCATATAGATTTTACAAATGTAAATCTCCTCCGCCTTGATTTTCACCTGTTTTCTTCATTAAAAGTTACATCCTTGTTAAGACAAGTGATGAACCACAAGAACTTGCAGGAGTGAGTATCCCATTGCCTTTGCTTCCCTCCCTCTCCCGTCCACTTCCCCAATCCTTCTCTTACTTCCTCTTTCTGTCCCTCTCCCCCATGCCTACTGTTACTCTTTTTTCTCTTCCTGATGCCTACTGTCACTCCTCTCTTCTTTCCCTCCCCCATGCCTATTATCACTACTTTTCTCTCTCCCTTTGTCCTCCATGCGTCCTCTTACTCCTTCTCTCTGTCTCTTTCCCCTCTTCCCATGACTACTCACTACTTAACATAAGAACATAAGAGAAGTCAATGTTGAATCAGGCCAATGGCCCATCCAGTCCAACACTCTGTCAGTGTTGGCCAAAAATACCAGGTGCCAGAACTTCTCCTTCTGCCTCTCTTCTTCTCCCTTCTGTCACAACCTGTCATTCTTCTACCTGTTTCTTTCTTGCCCATTCTTACTATATCACCATGCAGCCTTCCCCCCCCACCAGCCCCCGACCAGTTCCTCACCAGATCAGAGGCTGGTTCTTCTTCTTCTGCCTACAGTGTTGCCTCCACTGGCTCCCCGCCCCCCTCGGCAACATTGCTGCCTCACAGCCTCAGAGGCTGCTGAGGGGAAGCAATGATAGCAGGCTGGCAGTGACAGCCCTATACATGCGCAGAGAGGTTCTTTTTTGGGATGAATTAATCCTCCCTCCATTCTGGATAAATTCTTAGATTTTCCTGCAGATTGTGGGAGGGGTGTCTCTCTACCTGGATACAATCCATGGATTTAAGTATCTGCATATGAATCCCAGGTTCGGAATTAGATATGTTGAGATTTCCATACTTTGAACAGTTTAGTCGCTGTTTTTTTAAACTTGTTTAGTTCTGAGTGATGAGAACTATACACATACCATTCTAGATGTGGCCCAGTTTGAATATGGCATAATGATACTTTAACTTAATTTTACTTTCTCTGGTAACAGTTCTTAACACTGGGTAGGATCCTGATTTTCAGGAGGCTCTTATACAAGCAGATCTTTATGGCATTCATGTTCTCACAGCAATCCTGTGCACACCCTGAAAATTTTGAACTGAAGGTCAGTGGGGAATAAATAAAATGTACCACAGCATGGAGGGCTGCTGTAAGGAGGAGAAAATTGGCATTACTTCCTCTTAAATAGGTGCAGGAGCTCAAGGTTTGTTTCACTCTCATTTGAACAAGGAGAGGCAGTTTCAACTTATTCAGCTACTGCCAAACACAGGCATCTAATTGGGGGGCAGAGCTGGAGGCCTTGTGAGCCAGCTCCACCTCTAGGATCCAGTCTTTGCCTCATACCTGACCTTCCCTCTTGCCCTGTATGCAGTACAGGCTTTTGCTAGTCACCTTTTTGGGGGCTGGGTAGGATTTTTTGCCCCTTCCAGATGGGCTACTCGGCGGGGGTGTTTTTGCCTACCCTGACTGTGATTAGTGGATTGGACAATTGGCCAGGGTGGTCCAATTAAATAGGTCACTTGTATGTTGTAGGATTGGGTTTGGCAAATGAATATGGTTTGGGGAGCACCATCTGGCACCCCCACCTTTGTGGGCTTAGGGGTCTTGTGAGTACAGCCCTTGGGTTGTGCAGCCCAGGGCATGGAAATCAGAATGCCTTTTGGACAGTTCTGGTAACTCCTCCCCTTAAGTTGTACGGCTTGGCGGGTTGGAGTTCCAGGGCAACGATCTCAAAATATTTCTCATAGCTTTCTACATAAGATTACTTAGGTCTGTCAGTACCGAGGGAATAATGTTTTCATTAGAGAGTGAAGATATTTATATTTGCAGACTTAAGTTCCTCAGTGTGCCGTTATAGTTAATCACAACATAACAGTAATATGAGTGTCAGTTAAATCTGATTAGATGTTAGTAACCAATAATAATTTAGTTGTGTGGGGTTTTGCTCATGTTCTCTCCCCCCCCCCGTAAGTTGAATATGCTCATGTTCAAGGCTGGCAGTTTTCCAGTTGTATATAATAATAGGGTTGATGGCAGCTTGCAGTATCTCCAATTTTCTTTAATGACCAACCGTGTCTCTTATGAATTCTCCTGACTGTTGAAAATGATCGTCTTTGGAAAAGATCCATGTTTGTTTTGGAAAATTTCCATTTCAATCTTCCTTTTACTGTAGCAATAGTCCTTCAAGGCTCTCCTCTCCTCTTTCTCAGTACTGCAATAGATTCACAGACATGGAGTCAATTACAATAGAAAGTCCACATGTTTGATCGCTAAGCAGTACTTGTTGCATAACATATATTCAGTGTCTACTATGTTGTCAGTACGATAAAATATTCTGCTTGCATCACCAAAACAATTTTTTTCTAAAACTGAGAATGACCTGTGCTGTTGCACTGAGGCAGAAATATATCCGTTTCAATTTTGGTGAACAGTTGCAATTTCCCCCTTTTCCCTGTAGATTCCTTTGTATTGTATTGTGTGGGGTACAGTCACATATCCAATTTGTTCAGTGTTTATACATTCAGTAGGTGTCATTTATATGTGCAATATATACTGCTGATTTACTAACAAACATTTAATGTGGGAAAATGCATGTATTTGAACATGTCACAAAAATTTGATTCACCCAAGGGGAGGAGCAAAAGCTAAATGGAGATTTGGAATTGGAAAAACCAGAAATTCAAAATCATCCCTAGCTGCATCTTGGTGGCTGATAGAGTGGAATAAAAAAAACCAAAACAGTCACTAAACAAATTCGGGGGGGAGGGGATAGTCAGCCTTAAGGCTGCTTCTCTTGTGGCTCTGATTAAATTTCTCCATATATTTTGTTCCTAGAGAAGTACTAATATGTTAGCAGTGTCAGTATTCCATTTTCAGTTTCTAGACTCCATTCAGACGGTTACGTGTCTCTATGTTGTCCTATTATTCAATTTTCTCCATTGTTATTACAATACACACTATGTTTGTGAGCACTGTTCCAGCTGCAGGAGGGAAAAAAGCAGCTTGATGTGCAAAGGGTTAGGATTAGACACGTGCAAACTGACCCCACCTCCTGTCTACATGCAATTTCTGGCTCATCTACACATGTAGGACCCACTCCATGACTAGGAACACTGCTTTGTCTACCACTCCTAACCATGGAGAGGGAGACTATACATGTACACTTCCTACTAAGTGCTGTGCTCATACCTGTTTCCCATCTGTGCATTCAACACTTATAGGGCCATGTCTGGAGGGCTGCTGTCAGACACACAGGACATAGGGCATGGCAGAACATCGAGGCAGCATTATGGGTTCCACACCTACAGTATGTTAGACAATGTCAGGCAGTCCTCCTGTCTGTCGAGCAAAATGTTTGCTTGTTCTAGTTGGCAGGCAGATAGAGGTGCCAAAGTAGTGAAAAATAAAAGGATTGACCAAGCTTTACCTCCACCCACCAGTAAGTCTTACAGATGGATTGAAGATGATAGAAGGAGAGACTGAGGATTCACTGTCACAACAGTAAATACAACAAACCAGATGAGATGTGAGAGGAAGAATCAGACCATTTGTTTATCTGAGAGGGAATTAGTGTTTCAGAGAATGGGTATCTAGTGTCTAAAAACACAAACAACCACTACTTTCCGTCATGACAAATCCTAGTAGGAGAGATGATGGGCAATTCCTTCTTTCATGTGATGCAGTGAGCAGACCTGTTTTTTAACAATGTCATCATATGTGGGTCTGCTCCATCTCATGTGTTAACACTGATACCATCAGCATTTCCCTTCCAGGCCTGCATTACTACTTGTATCACAGGCAGACAAGAATAAAATGTAGCAAGGTAAGCAGTGGAGAGGGCAAGGTATAAATTCTCTTATCTGTACATTCCGTGGTGTTTTTTTTAAAAAAGACTGACCCCCTCCCCCCTTTCTTTGCTTAAAGAGCCAGGGAAAGAAGGGAAAAAGGCTTTTTGAGCTCCAGTTTACACCTTAGCATGCTGCCCCTGCAAGTGAGGATTACAGTTGCCTATGTCGCCCTGACCTGCAAGGTCCAGGCTAGTCCAATCTCAGAAGCTAAGCAGGGTCAGTCCTCATTAGTACTTGGATGGGAGACCACCATGGAAATCCCAGGTCACTACACAGAGGCAAGGACCAGCAAATCACCTCTGTTTGCCTTTTGCCTTGAAAAACCCTATGGGAGTCACCATAAATTGGCTGTGACGATGACACTTTACACACACATAAAATTGGTGTTCTTTACCTGACGTTGGGACAACATGGATCTGTTGTGTGTGGATACAAAAAAAAAAAAAAGTTTCATTCCAATTGGGTGAAATTAGGGAAGGAAATTATTCTTTTGATACTCTGTAAATTTTACATCTAAACCATCTTTCTGCTGATCCTAATTCAGTAGTATCCAGGTTGGAGATATGGCTTGTTTTTGATGTGACAGCTGATCCTCTTGTTTCTGCTCTGCAATAAACAATACTATACAGACAGAATATGTATGCATCAAAGCCCTATAGCTAGGCAGTTGTCTCTATGCAGGGGTCATTTCGTAGAAAAAGAGGTGCAGGAGCTCATTAGCATAGCTCGTTAGCATAACTTATTTGCATACGCCATACCCCCTGACATCACCGGAAGTGGCTCTTGCCAGTGAGTCACAAACACTCATCCCCTGCCACAAATTTAGTTAGCTTTTAGGATGCTACTGGATTCTTGCAGTGACCCACAAAAGCTCATTGCCTGCCACAAACTTTGCTAGCCTTTAAGGTGCTGCTGGACTCTTGCTATTTTCTACTGCTGCAGACAGACTAACATGGCAACCCATGTTGATCTTAGGGAAAGCTATCATTATGGCGTTATCATTACTGTTCGATTAATAAGCCAGAGCAGCTATTGTTATCATTCAGGCTGAAGTGAAACGCTCTCTATGAAGCTGAGAGGTTAAACGCTCCCCCCCCAACAGCTCCCCAGACATGACTGCACTCCATGCAAAGTGTGTGTGGACTTGGCAGGGCGAAGGGGTGAGTGAGTGAGTGGGGAGGCCATGAAAAAAAAACCCTTTTCTTTCCCATTATGTCTGCTTTCTATTTCTGGGCCCAGCATGTCGGGGACCCTTTCACTTTGCCCCCCAAACACACACAGAGAAACATTCTGCCCCTTTCTCTCCCCCCCAGTCAAGAGGCCTCTATGAACATAGCACCCTGAGGAGATTCTCCATGGTTGGTGGGGAGAGGGTGGGGAGAGTGTGCAGCAGGTCCCGCAACCACACTGTGGTGCCACCAACGGACAGCCCCCCGATTTTCTGCGAGGCTGCTGGTGGTGGCGCCTCGTGCTTTGGCTTTCCTTCTTCCCCCTCCCTATCCCCCCACCTCAGGCAGTGGAGGCCACACACTCTTTTATTCCGTTCCCCTCAGGGGGGACTCATCGGGCCCAGTGATGGCAGTGGCAATGGAGGCCACTCCCCCGGTCATGTATATGCCTGTGTGGGTGGCGTGGCACCTCTTCTTCAGGGAGGCCAGCCCTGGAGAAGGAGGAGATGGGAGAGAGAAGAGGGAGGTGGCAGGGAATGGAGGAGGTGACTGGGCTTCTCCTCCTCCACCGCCTCAGGTCTCATACCTTTGGCACGCTTCGGCCGGCCTCCTTTCTTCCTCTTGGTCCGCATGCGAGCCCCGACTCCCGGGGCAGGCATGATGATGGTGGTGAAGGGGAGGGCAGAGGGAGCTAAGGCCGGCGAAGGCTGAGGCAGAGAGAGGAGCTGGGGCTGGTCATGGATGGCTTAAAGGAAGGGAAGGAGGAGGAGAGGACGGGTGAAGCAGCCCACCTCACCAAATGACACAAACGAAACATATACCTGCCCAGAGCAGTCCTCAGCGCCAGGAGGATGGACAGGCAGGCGGTGCTTTCCTCAGCAGGGGCAGCAGGGGCAGCAGCAGCAGCAGTGGGGCCTAGGTGGGCCAAGAGGCAGAGGCAGGCAGGCCACTAGGGGTGTTCTGGGCTCCAGCTCCAAGTCCGCCTGCCTGGCTCATCGGAGCGGCAGAAGGGGCTAGTCAGCTGGAGTGGGCCAGACCAGGGGCTGGCGAGCAGTGCCATGCACGTGCAAGCCCAGGCCAGGGGGCATGTCATATAGTCCACCATCAAAGGGCAGGGCAGGGGACCAAGTGCGGCCTGTGGATGCCTTTGTGCTCCTGGGACTTGGCCCAGCTCAGGTGCCAGCAAGCTTCCCTTGCCAGCCAGCTGGGGGTGGGGCTTGCCACTGCCACCATTTTCCCTGTTCCTGGGCTGGTGGAGCACCACTCTGGCCCGCTCTAGCCCCAAATGACCCCTGTCTCTATGACAGTTTCAAGATGATACTGTTAACAAAGGGAACCATTAACATAACAGAACACAGGCGTTTTAAGTATTATTCGAACTTAATGTGAGAATTAAGTGCACACTTAAATCTTCTACAATTAACTGGCCTTTAAATTACTTAATTTTTGCAGACCCATGCTCAAAGTCACAACTTCAAAGATTAATCTGAAATATAATTGATTTAGAAATAATTTTCTGGTCTCTAGATTTTTAAAATAACATGTGAAAATATTCCAGTTTAAGAAGTCTTTAAGCATGCTTTGTGACACAGGTTTTTACGGCTTTAGTGGCCTGAACTGATGTAACTTTTTACTTTTGCTGAGATGTATTATTGACTTTTAAAGTGTTTTATGCCCTTGGTTATTTCTTATTATATTGTGGGCCTCCTTGGGTTTTTACAGGAGGGGAGATAACAGATCTATAGATAAAAATAAACAATAAGAAATTCTAATAATGGATAAAACACTTCAGTCATTCTTTGATCATTTAGATTACTGAGTTTTGAAAGGCAAAATCAAGATTAAAACTTTCCAACCCTTGAGAATTGTGGAATTAGCATGATTGATGATAGAATACAGAATGTAAAATAAACAAAGTTGCTGATGACTTTTTAAAGTAGTTTGAAGCCATCTCTTATGATCTTCAAGAAATGTCAGTCTCAAGCGTTTTGAATGTCAAAAGAAAAATAAATCATATTGTTTAGGCAAAGGATATTTTTCAATGTATAATGGTGAAAAATGATGAACAGCATATTTCTTTTTTATGGTTTCATATTTTGTGTCATGATGAAGTGGACTGTACCAGCTTTTCAGTCATAACAACTAAATCGGAACTAGAAAAGGCAGAAGCTTAGCTAAGCTGTTTCAATTAATTTTAAGAAAAATCGTCAAAACCTCTGACTGCCTTTGTTGATGGAGTATTTGATTTTAGAAGCACAGTCATATTAGAATAAATGGCAGTTAGGCATTGTGGCCTAATGTTTAAAACATACACATTATAGGTAAAGGTAAAGGTTCCCTTGCTCGAAAGCCAGTCAAATCCGACTCTAGGGTTGCGGTGCTCATCTCCGTTTCCAAGCCGAGGAGCCAGCGCTGTCCGAAGACGTTTCCATGGTCATGTGGCCGGCATGACTAAACACCAAGGCGCACGGAACGCTGTTACCTTCCCACTGAAGTGGTACCTATTTATCTACTTGCAATTTCTTGCTTTCGAACTGCTAGGTTGGCAGGAGCTGGAACTAGAGATGGGCGCTCACTTCGTCATGTGGCACCCGGGTCTCGAACTGCTGAACTACCGACCTTCCACAGCCTGCAGTTCAGCGTCTTAACTACTTGAGCCACCGCAGCTTTATAATACACATTATAAAGACTAGCAAAATCCACTGTCTAGTGTTTTGGTCTATAAAACTTAAATTCACTCTCAACCTCAGTTTTCCATCTGTAAAACGGTGCTACATCACAGAGTTGGCAAGGGTAAAACACAGATTGTGAGATATTTTGCATTCTTAAAATGCTGTCAATAAAAGTACTTTCTCGGCTGGCTCAAATGAACTCTTAATTTTATAGAGCTCACCTACTCCTCTGACTTTTGAGTACTGGGTGTAAGATCTGTCAAGCATCTACTTGCATACAGTCCAATGTGTATAGATCTTCCACATAGTTTTCTGTATTTTAGTTGATATTAATAATTGTGAATTTATGCACATAGACATCACCCTATAGTTACTCAAAAGTCTATATTTAAAAGATATGTTAGAGTCCCAGGAGACATTAGACTGCACGCCTCCCTGTTCTACTGCTTCATGTTCTCCTCCCAAAGTAATTAGTTTTCCCTGCTGGGATTCCTGAAAAATGTCAAACAATTGCCTAATAGTGAGGTTTGGGTGCCCAGTGCATAGCACAGATTTAAATAAGATGGTATACCTTTTTCTAGAAAGTTCTCATTGGCATTTCACACTTCTTTTATTGCATAAAAGCAGGGCTATTTTTGGGCAGGAATCCACAGGAACGGAGTTCTGGCTGACTCCCAAGTTGGCCATGCCCAGCAGGAACTCATTAGCATAACAGGCCACACCCAACAGCAGGAACTCATTAGGACTGGCTACATTAGGGGTGTGTGGCCTAACATACAAAGGAGTTCCTGTTCCAAAAAAAAGCCCTGGGTTTTGACAACAAACAAGGTAAACAGAATAAGAAGCAAAAGGTGGGTGTGGCTGGATGATCAGACTTCTGGTGACATGGGGGTGTGCCCTAATATGCTAATGAGTTTCTGCTGTTGGGTGTGACCTCTTATGCTAATGAGTTCCTGTTGGGCTTTTTCTACAAAAAAAGCCCTGCATAAAAGTATTTTCCACCACTATGCTCTCAAACCATTCTACGTATTTTTCTAATGTGGCCCTTGTCTGCAGATATCCAAATCCATAGATTGGGGTCACATTTACTCAAAATAGATATTTCTGCAAACTTGGGGTATTCCCCAGGTTTGCAGGGGGAGAAATTTAAAAAGTACATTGGGAGGTTAAATCCCCCCAAAACACATTGTCTGCACATGTGAAGACAAAGAACCTACCTCCTCCTCTGTTGGATAGCTTGCTGCTGTCTTCCTCCTTGATGGGGAGGGGGAGAAGCTTTGGCAGGCCTGGCAGCAGAGACCAGGACCTGTGTGGGACTCACCCATGTTGGGGGCTGGGAAAAAGACTCAGTGGGCCCAGATACTGGGAGCTTTGTTCACTGGCATCATCCTTTATGGTGGTGGGGGGATCCTTGGCAGTCCTGGCCGCAGAGGCTGGGAGCTGCACCAGGCCTGGCAGTAGTCATGGGGTGATGAAAATAAAGTAATTGGTGATGGTGGGGGGGGACAAGCAGCTCTGGGCACCATGGAGCCTCAGTGGACTTGGTGGCCAGGATCTTTCTTCCTCCTTGATGGCGGGGGGGAGCTTTGGTGGGACTGACAGCAAAAGTCAGGACCTGTATAGGGCTCGCCAGGATGGGAGTGGCCCAGCTATGGGGGGCCGCAGTCATTGCTGTTGTCCTTGATGGTGGGGAGAAGCATTGGTGGGGCCACTGGTGGAGGCTAGGAGCCATGCTGGGCCTGACTACAAAGGCATCTGTGAGGCCTTAACTTTAACTATAATTTGCACCGAATGAAGGATGCTGTTGTGTTTTATTGGTGTTTTAACTGTTTTAATTTTGGTATATTGTATTTTCTACTAAATTTGTTGTAACCCGCCCTGAGCCTGCTATGCGGGGAGAGCGGGATATAAATAAAATAAAATAAATAAATAAGGAAGGAAGGAAGGGAAATAAAGGTAAGGGGAGAAGGGTTCCCCCCAGGAGTATCACAGATTCCCACTTGTCATAATCTGTTCTACAGGAATGAGAATAACAATATCAGATAGTACTAAGGGAAAACCCTGACCTGGAGAGCCCAGGCTAGCCCAATCTTGTAGGTAGGCAGGTATAGTTTATTGTCTATAGCCAAAGTGTTAGCCGGATTGCGAGTTATTATGAATAATAACGAGGGGAATATGATTGATTATTAATAAGCAATCGGCTGCGAGAGCGAACACCTGTGTATACAGAGGTCAGCCCCGCCGGGAGGTGTTGGTAACAGACCAGGAGACTTTTGTAGTTGAAAAATAAAGTCTTTTACTGAAGTTCTGCACACGCAAACAATTACACAAGCTCACACACAATTATTCAAGGCCTAAGAAATACAGAGAGAAATAAGCACATTTGCATTAGCAGGTAACTTGTTGGTGGGCAATACTTACTGGTCCGTTGTGCAGAGCGTTCCTCAGGAAAAATGGAGGGGAAGGAAACTAAGAAAATGAGGGACCATGTGGCCTGACCGGCAGGTAATCACATGGGAACTCTGGCTGTAGACCAGAGTTTAAAGATGGAGGCAGGGGTTGGGGATAGCAAGCTGGACATAAGAGGGTCAAAGGTTCGATAGGGGTCGTAGAGCAGAGAGAGGGCCAGTGGTCTGGCGTCTCCTTATAAGCAGGAGGGTGGGGGCTGGTTCCAGCCTCTGATCCTGCCTCCTGGTAAATATCGTCCCTGAAAGCACCCTATTGGTTGGAAGATGTAGGGGAGGTGTGTGGAGGTGTGCCTGAGGGATGGTCAATACTGAGAGCTAGAAACTTACTCATGTCTGACACCTGGTAACAGCCAGGATGAGTCACCCAGCCAATTCCATTGTCTTCTTGATGGCATTAGCCAGGCTGCTGATGGCCATCAATCAGTTACTAGGCAACGATGATTAGACTCTGCCAGGGCTACGTGAGGTCTTGCAGGTGAAGGTGGGGGAGGGAAAGAGGCTGCCTGCTGTAGAAGGAACTCTCAATGGCGTTTTTGGAGTTCCTATTTCTTGTATTTTATCACGGCATGATACTGTGCTTTAGTGTATACTGGTTCTGTTTCATATTTCCTTCATGAAGAGCAGGCTGGTAACCTCTGCTGGGCACTGGAGCTGCTGGAAAGGTCAGGAGAAGCGTCTCTTGCCTGGGTGCAGTCTCTGCTGGCATCTGGGAGGGTTACCATGTGGTTCAGTTTCCCATACACGTACTGGCACAGTTTATTATTTTATTACAGTCCAAAAAGAGGCTCAAAAGCCTTGCAGGGCAACAAAAGACACAATCAGACACAAATAACATAGCATATAACGTGGTTACAAACATCAGCATTAAAAGGATCTAACCAAAAGGTAGTAAATCAAGTAAAAACATTACCTTCTTTAGATACAGCTCTAGCCTGTATTTTCTTAGCTGCTAAAGCAAAAAGTGAAGTGTAGGAAACAAACGGATCCATGTCTGAGAGAAGAAAAAGCAACTTCTCTGATTCAGGGAAGTTTAAGCCCATTAAAAGCACTAGTATCTGAATGGAAGACCTCCAAAGAATGTCAGGGTTGTGACACAGAGGCAGACAATGGCAAATCACCTCTGAACATCTTTTGCCTTGAGAACCATATGGTCTTGCCATAGGTCAGCTAGGACTTGACAGCAAAAAAAAAGGGGGTGGGATGGGGACTGTCATTTCAACAGGACAATTGTGTGAGCATGTTGAAATTTTACAGCCAAACATAACATAAGCAGTAAGTATAACTTGGAAAATGAAATTTAGCTGATATGTGCACTTTCAGTGTAAAGTCTATTATTTTGCATGAGTCCGAAGTATCAAATTATTACATCAGCTATGAGAATACATTATGTAAGGTATAGTTGTCACTTGTTCAAATGAAGATTTGTATGAAATATAAGTTTGCCTTCCCCCAGTCAGAAAAAAGAGTTAGACACATGGGTTGGGTAACTAAAGGGCCACTTTATTAACTATATACATTCTGGGAGCGGCAAGAGCAATAACAGAACTGAGTTGGTAAGCCAGAGGTCAACCCATCAACCTCTCCTTGCCGTACATAGGGTGACACACCCTGCCCCTGGTGCGAGCCATCCTCTTCATAGCTCAAACCTGGCTGGCCTGGTTAGTACGTTCCCATTTTGGAGCTCCAGCCCCCCAAGCTGCACAACTTGAGAGGAAGACCTATTTAGGGTTCCTGCAAGGAATCTGCATTCACAACCATGAGCCACGCAACATATGAGCCGATCCTGACAGACCCTTATCCCTAAGCAGGGGTGCCAAATGGTACTCACCATACTGCTAAAATTACCCCTCTCCTGCCACTGACAGGGCTGAGCCTCTGTTTAGGACCTTGTGCCCACTGGATGGCCCAGAGTCATCTGGAGCCCCTGCCATAAATCCTCCAGAAATGTATGGCTGCCATGTTCAGACAAATGTATGCCATCCCCTCTATACAAGCCATCAAATTCAGCCCATATATTTTGGGTGAGGCAAATACATACCCAGGCCATCCTCCAACGCTCTCCTGAGCTTGCGGTTGGCCTTGCAGCGAGCCCTCTCAATCCCTGGTGTGTCCCATGCCCCCTTCCATACCACACAGAGCAGCATTGCAGACCAGATGATCAGAAGTCTGGGCCACTTATGCTGAATAAACACAAGACTGTAATATGAGTGCCTTACCTTTCACCAAGCCCAGATAATTTCCGTCTAGGTGGATAACCAAAATATTAGGTGGAGGACCCATCCTCCTCTTGAACAACAACAGAAGGAGCCTGGGCCACTGCAGGCTCCTGCAGCCCCTCCATTCCACTGTGGCCTATTGGCTGAGACCCACCTGGGAGCCCACCGCTGAACATCTGGCTTGGCAAGTTGCCCAAAAGATCATACTGTGTCCACAGATGAGGATCCTTTGCCTCCTATGGTGAACCACAGCACCTAAGAAAAACAACAGTGAGAAACAGAACTGCACAGTTCAAGGCCCCAACAGGGGGTGAATATAAGAATGATACAAAGAAGATCACCCCATGTGGGCATGAATCTTGCCCGATCCCTCCTCCTTCCAAGGAGGCAAACAGCCCCTGGCCTCAGAGCCACAAGGGCTGCCCATCCGAAAGGGGGCCGGATTTATTTGAGGATTCAGTTACTATCTGAAAAAATCAAACTGTGTAAAATTTTGGTCATTTTATTTGTTTGTGGACACTGCACAAACATAACAGGGAACTTCAGACTCTTTTCTCATTCCCATTGTATTCTCTGAAAATTTCCTGTAGCCCAAATTAATTGTCTGATGGTCTGACATCAGTGGACTTATAATGATTGGGATTTCTTTAGGAACTGAATGGAATCATGCTCAATAGTGCTTGGAGGGCCAGAATCTGTTGATCAGCCATGAAAAATAAATACTTTTTGCTACTTTAAAAAGCAGAAATGTGGGCTTGGCAATTTTTCCATATGGTAAAAATAATTGCTAGTTTCTTATATTTGCCATGTATGTAAGAAGAAAGTAAATCAAGCAAGGGGGACATTATCTAAGTCTGTTTATAGTATAACACTGAAGCTTTAGGCCACCTTTTTAAATAAGTTCCTAATCCATTGGTTTAACTCTTCGTCTTCTTTCCCTTCCTTTCTCTCCAGTTGATCCTAGTTGAATAAAATGTGTGGAATTTTAAGTAGTAGCATATTAGAGATGTTTTTCAAAGGGGGAGGAGTCACTTTTATTTTGACAGATTAGTTCTAATTTAGAAGGGAAAATGTCCAGGTCATGGCAGTCTTAGAAATTATGCATTCTTGGTGAGTATTGCTATAGTGTGTATATTTATTTTTTCAGTTGTATTAAATGAATATGCATTTTCCAGTTCATACATTAAGGGTGAGCATTAGTTGGCTCTTACAAATACTCTAAATCTATGTTCTCAACTCCTATGGTATTAATGATTCTCTTAAAGAGCTGGAATACTGTTTTCCAAAGCAAAGTTCACAATGAGTTGAAGACCATTTCACGTATTACTAACTTTTCATTCAAAAAGCAGTAATTTTTTCCATAGAACATATACATCCTTTGTATTGGTACAGGAACTGAACGGATTCTTTCTCTGTGAGGTTCCTCTGCTTCTGGGTATAGAAGCAGTTCAAGAACCTGCTGCTTAGAAGAGCCAAAGCTGCTAGGCTATGGCGGGGGGGGGGGTTAACCCAGCAACATTGCCAAGTAACTGGGGGGTGTAAATACATTACCATGTTATCATCTTCAGAACTGATCATCTGTGTTTAATTCTATAATGTGTGTTGATTTTGTTTGAGTTATTAGACACTCATATGTTCATCATTTGCAGTGCCACAATCTTTATTAATGATGTATATGAAGTGATAGCGAGGAGTGGTGGTGAATTTGAGTGGACAAACAACTGGCCTGTACAGCAAATTCCACACAGGATTCCAGGTTTCTGTGTCATTTTTCCAGAGTGGGGGAAGAGAATCTGGAAACAGAATCATAAAAGCATGCATATAATGTATCATTTGGCTTGGAGGTAGTCTGCATAAGAACATAAATTGATCCACGAAAGCAAGATTGCTTTCCCTTTTCTGTTTGTTAAGAGTCCGAATGAGTTTCCTTTTGATCATTATGGTTGGTGAGCGAAATGTCTAATGGAAAACTCAGGAGTACTTGTTTGTCATGTGTCCATCAGCAGCAGCAGAAGCTGTAGAAATGGGATCAGGTGGAAGAAGGCAATAAGTCATATGTGACAGAATTCTTTTTTTAGTTGATTTTAAATGACAATTTGTGTCTTCACCCAACCCATCAGTAATACAAGCCACAGGCGCCTGAGCTGTGAATTTTAATCAGTGTTTTCATTTTTTGGTGCCACTGTCTGGCAGAGTCCACATGGTCTGCACAGGATTTATTGGGGATGAGGAAGAAAGCACTTGCTGAGGGTAAAAGCAGACATGTCACAGTTACTTCACTGTTTCTTTTGCTGGAGGAAAAATTGTGATCAGTCTTATAAATATGGTAGATGGGATCTCTGGGCAAAATGTCTTTTCTTTTACTACCAGCATCAAATATTTATTCATTATCTTTCCAAGAAAAGTTCAAGCTGTTAAGAGCTTTAAAGACATAAACTGCCTCATTAGTTACAGAAGTCAGGTATTACTGGCTGGGCAAAGTGAGGCCTTTGATTTGGTATGGTATTCTGCATCTGTCAGTTTGTTTGTAATGCAGTAACTACATTGGACATCGATGTTTAAGGGACAAAATGTAGTATATGATCAGACTTTAAAAAAATCCATTGGCACCTTAAAGACACAACATTTATTCCAGCATGAGATTTCATGAGTCAGAGGTCATTACTTCACATGCTATGAAATGGAAACACTTTTTAGAAAATTACAGAAGGGGGGGAGAGTTGAGAAAGAAAGAGGCTTGATATGAATCATAAATGTTTCAAGTAGGGATGCCAGACACCCCCCCCCCAATTGGTGTGGGGGTCCTCCACTTTCAGGCCCCACTCTCTGCTGCCGGCCAGCTGGAGAATTACCCCCCAAACAGGGGGGAATTACCCACAAACAGGGAAGAATGCCAGAAATTAACATGAAGTGCCTATGTGACCCGGAAGTGATGTAGGCATGTCAGGGACGTTGGGGGGGGGGAGTTCTTGCTTTGGGGGAAACTCCATGGTAGAAGCTAATTCTACCATAGAGTTTTTACCCAAAAGGCAGAGCATCACTCCCCAACCGCCCCAAGGTGCCTATTACACTTCCGGGTCAAATAGGCACATCACATTAATTTCTGGTATTCCTCCCCGCTCCTGGTAAGTGCACCCCCCATCCCCTGCCAGCTGGTCCAGTTTCAGGTGATCATCCTTATATAGAGAGTCCTGATAGGCCTATTAAAGGCCTCTGTGTGGCTGTGCAAGTAGAAAACCTGTCTTGGATGACCTGAAGCATGGCAACCTAGCCCGGCAAGAAGACTTCTACTGAAAGACATCATAGATGTAAAAATATTTCTTTGCTCTAGACCTTGGGAAGTTCTTCCAGAGACAAGAGAAGTGTTACTGATTGTTTTATGGTAACATGAGTAAATGTCCTTGTCCATGTGAACCGGTCCCAGGGCCATTCATAAACAAAAGGAAAGAATATTGCAGAGGTTTGGTACTAAAATGAGTGATAGAGAACGAGAAACATTTTTTTATTTTTTTTTTTAATTAAAAGAACAATTAAAAATAAGAAAGTAAATCCTGGTGTTTGTGCTGAGCAAACAGAGAGGTGTTGATCTTGTGTGTTGCTGACGCTTCTAAGAGGGGCATCCATTTTTTTTGGAGGTTGTCAGTAACAGGTTGGTTTTCAGATCGAAGGATACTGGTGGAGACTTTGTCCTGTAGAAAAAAGTCCCACAATTTCAGGTACCAATCGTTCAATGACAGGGTCTTCTTCGATTTCCAGTAATATCCAGTAATATGCAATAACATTCCTAGCAGCCGCAAGACATAATTCTATTAGCTCTCTCATAGGTCCATTGGGAACAGGATGGCTCCAAGGATTCAGAAGGAACAAGGAGGGTTGTCCTTACATTTGTATAAACTTTGCACTATTACAGCATGGCATGGTGGCTAAGAGCAACAGACTCTAATCTGGAGAGCCAGGTTTGATTCTACACTCCTCCACATGAAGCCTGCTGGGTGACCTTGGGGGCCAGTCGCAGTTCTCTTAGAACTGTCTCAGCCCTGCCTACCTCAAGGTGTCTGTTGTGGGGAGAGGAAGGGAATGTGATTGTAAGCAGCTTAGATCCTTTAAGGTAGAGAAAGGTGGGGTATAAAAACCTACTCTTCTTTTTCTTAATAAACCTTATTAATTATACCTCTATGGTGGTCACTGAGTTTTGGAACTTCAATCTAAACCCAGTATCTTGGCCTACATTGGCTACAGCTACAAACGTAATTGTTTTTGGAACTAAGCTTGCAAGCATCCTGCCTTGCAGAGTTGACTTCTTGATTAATATCTCCTAAGGATAAAGATTCTGTCGATCTCCTAGCTGAAGGATTAGTCAGGGAGGTTGGTGGTGGCTTGTTACCCTAGGTAGTGAGGATTCACTCCGCAACCTTTTGTCTTTTGTTCTTGCCTAACCTGTCACTACCTGGACAGAAACAAACTTAGGTAGAACAAACTTAGGTGTTAGAGATCTGAGGAAGGGCACTTGAAAAAGAAAGGGGAAACCAAGCAGGCAACAATTCCAGGAAATAAAAGGGTGAATTTGTAGAACAAGACCATGTCTAATCAGTGAGTCAGAACTCTGGAGCTCACAGATAAGAGGCAAGTGAGTATATTAATAGCATAGTTCCCTGTAAGCTGTGCTAGGGGGCACTGGTGCACATTTCAGAGGACAGCTCAGAGGATTTTTTTTCAGCACACAGCCAGCTTCCATAGGAAACAATGGAGGATGGGGATATCTCCTTCTGTGGCCCATAGGATTGGACCCCTGGTCCAATCTTTTTGAAATTTGGGGGTTTTAGTTGATACCTCAAAAAAACAACCCCCCAGAGCCCCAGATACCCCTGGATTATAGCCTATGGAGCCCATTGACTATAATGGGCTCCATAGGCTATAACTGAGCCTGGGAAAAAAAACACATTTTTGTTTCAGACCCCTATTATGCTTTTCAGAATGCTCTGTAAGCTGCCTTGGGTCACAGAGAAAAGTGGGATATAAATATCTGAATAAATAAGTAGTTTGGGCAGGTTGATAACATTTAAGCAACTTCCTGTTTGTTAGGTTAGGCAGCATTCTAACAGTGATTATCCCACCTCTTTTATACTTGACCTGTAATGCTGGTTGTCATATTTCACTTAAAAAATGAAGTAGACTGAAACAGTCCCCCCCCCCAAGTGCTGGTATGTTTTCTAAGGGTCAGTGTGGGGTGACAGTCCAAGGCCAGGTCTACCAATACAGTGGAAAGGGGTGGATAGACCTGTTCTCCAGAGGCCAGGTCTACTAATATATTGGAAAGAGGCAGGTAGACCTGTTCTCCAGAGGACAGGTCTACCAATATAGTGGAAAGGGATGGGCAGACCTGTTCTCCTGAGGCCAGGTCTAACTATAGTGGAAGGGGGCAGGTAGACCTGTTCTCTCCAAAGGCCTGATCTACCCCTGTAGAGGACATTTTGTGTAGTGAAACTTGACTTGATTCTGTTTTCTCTTATAATGGTTAAATTATTCATAAAATATAGTTTAAATATAGTTTTAAATAATTAATTCTGAGATTTTTACAAGGTTATGGAAATAATCTAAAAAATGTACACAATAGTCAAATGTAGACTCGCTCACAACTTCAGTGCTACTGGCTTTTTTCACTGACAAGGTAGAATTTCTGCTCACAACACTGTGGAGCTTAGAGGGAACATTGGTTGGTATTATTATTATTATTATTTCAATTTATACCCCACCATCCCCATGAACGGGCTCAGAGTGGCTTACATTAATTGGTAGTCAGTACCATAAAAACCATATACAAAGTTGAAACATTTTAACATTACAACTGTCCAATAATTAACGTGCTAGTGCTAGTAAACATCTTCCATTTAATAAGACGACATACTAAAGGTATACAACAGTTATTTCCACTTCAGTGATCCTCAGCATTGACCAATGGTATGACACACTCTCTCAGCCAGAGTCAACCCATAGCCACAGATGTTGGTTGTGGTGGTGGTGGTGTGGTGGCTCCTAATTGAAGGCCTGGTGGAAGAGCTCCATCTTGCAGGCCCTGCGGAACTGTAGAAGGTCCCACAGGGCCCTGATCTCCTCTGGGAGCTCATTCCACCAGTAAAGAGCCGCCACTGAAAAGGCCGTGGCCCTGGTGTCCACAAGCCTGGTATCTTTAGGGCCTGGAATGGTCAGTTGGTGTTGTGAACCTGACCGAAGTGCTCTCTGGGGTATATATGGGGAAAGGCGGTCCTGCAGGTATGTTGGACCCTGGCCATATAGGGCTTTAGAGATCAGTACCAGCACCTTGAAGTGAATTCAGTATGTAGGCTGGATGTGGTCCCATTTAGGGAGGCCCACCAGAAGCCTGGCCATGGCATTCTGCACTAGCTGCAGCTTCTGGATTTGCAACATGTAAGCCCCATGTAAAGAGTGTTATAGTAGTCTAGTCTAGAGGTGACCATCACATGAATCACTGTAGCCAGATCATCACAGCTGAGGAAGGGAACCAACTGCTGAATCAGCTGAAAATGGTAAAAGGCCGACTTAGTAGTGGCAGCTACCAAGGCCTCCATTGTTAGGGAGGCATCCAGGAGCACTCCCAAACTCCTCACCTCCAGCGCTGGCACCAATGGTGCCCCACCAAAGGTCGGGAGTGGGATCCCTATCCCCAAACCGCCCCGACTCAGGCACAGGACCTCCACTGACTGAGGCACAGGACCTCCTCTGGGTTCAGCTTCAGCCAGCTCAGTCTGAGCCAACCAGCCATGGCTTGCAAAGCCCAGTCCAAATCTTCCAGTCTGGAGTACAACTGGCCGTCCAACATCAGATAGAGCTGGATATCATCAGCATACTGATGACAACCCAGCCCATGCTTCTGGGCAATCTGGGCAAGGGGGTGCATGTAGATGTTAAATAACATCGAGGACAGCACAACCCCTTGAGGCACACCACATTCCAGTGGGTACCTCCTGGACTGCTGTTCCCCTAGCGCCACCCTTTGTCCCTGATCTTGGAGAAAGGAAACAAGGCACTGCAAGGCAAACCCCTGAATCCCCACGTTGGCAAGGCAGTGGGTCAGCAACTGAAGGTCAACCGTGTCAAACCCGGCTGACAAATCTAACAACAACAGTACCGCCGAACCACCCCAATCCAGATGCCTCCTAAGGTCATCCGTCAGAGCGACCAGTGCCATCTCCATCCTGTGTCCCATGTGAAAGCCGGACTGGAAGGGATCTAGTACAGAAGTGTCATCCAGAAAGCCCTGCAACTGTATTGCCACCGCCCTCTCAATTAATTTGCCCAGATAGGGCAAATTGGAAACCGGCCGATAGTTGGTTAATTCAGCCGGATCCAGAGATTTTTTTTCAAAAGAGGACAGACCATCACTTCCTTGAGTGCCCCCAGGAACTGCCCTTCAGAAAGGGACTTATTGATAATTTCCCTTAGGGCACCTGGGAACCCCTTGTGGCCAGTTTTAATAAGCCAGGAAGGGCACGGATCAAGGCAGCACATGGTTACAAGCAATCTGTCGACTTCCTCCAGACTGAGCCGGGTGAAATGGCCCAGAATCACAATCAAAGATGTGCAAGGGACCTTGAGCTCGCTCACTGTTTCAAATGTGGCCAGGACGTCACGACGAAGCACCAAGACTTTATCCGCAAAGTAGCTCACAGATGCCTCACAGCCAATATCCAATTCCCTAGCATTTGGTCTGCCCTGTGGCAGAACTGTTATAGACCGAATCGTTCTAAACAATTGGGTTGGGTGTGAGCTCGCGGACGCAATTGTAGCCACATAGAACTCCCTCTTTGCGGCTTTGATTGCCATCTCATAGGATCTCATAAACATCCAATAGGATGCTCGTTTCGCTTCATCTCGAGCACAACACCACCATCTCTCTAGTTGTCTCAGCTCACGCTTCATAAGCCACAACTCCTGGGTAAACCAAGAAGCAAGCCTAGTGCGGGGGCGCAGAGGGCGTCGGGGAGCGATCTTGTCAATGGCTGTGGAGAGCCGGCTCTGCCAGTCATTCACAAGTTCATCCAGCGAGCCACCAGGGGGCATTGGATCCCATAGGGCTGTCTGGAGCTTCACAGGGTCCATCTGACTTCACGGGCAAGCTGAAATACGCTCGCCACCTAAACAGGGTTGGGGCGGAACATTCAAACAGGCCCTCAGGGCATGGTGGTCCGACCATGGGACTGCCAGGCAGTAATCCGGTCCACTGTTACCCCCGCCACAAAGATAAAATCGAGCATGTGCCCCGCTCGGTGTATGGGAGTCATTACATATTGGGAGAGTCAGCCTCTGGACACTCCAGGAAGCTCACCAGGCGGACCTTGTGCACCAGTTGTGGAGAGGCACATGAGCGAAAGTCGTGCTATTTCCACGATGCTGCCTGCCACACGTGTGGTAAACAGTGTCACCTCGCCTGTGTCTGCAAATCCAAGGGCAACCAGAACCACCCACCCCAGCTGCAGCCACACCTCTGTGCACTACGAGGACACCACTGATGACCTCTACCTCCTGACCAGCCAGCCCTCCCTACAGGTACACCTCCCCAACCTGCCCGCAGCCCCAAAGATCCAGGTCCAGGTTCAGATTGAGGGGTTCCCCTGCTCGATGGAAGTAGACTCCGGGTCAGCGGCATCCATCATATCGGTGGAAACACTGGACAGACTTTGCCCAAATGGTGGGCCTCACCTGCGCTCCTCGCCTTTGAGCCTGGTGGACTTCCAGAAAAACCCAGTTCCAATACAGGGCGTGGGGACCTTCCAGGTGAAGTACTAGGGGTTTGAGGGTTTCCTGGACTTGATAGTCGTGGAGGGAAATTTAGTCTGTTGGGCCAGGCGTGGTTGGTGCCATTGGCCATCACTATGGGGGGGTGAATAAATGTGCAGCGCGGGACTATGCAGCTGTTTGCAGGGAATTCCCAGAGGTCTTTGATGGGGCTTTGGGATACTATAAAGGGCCCCCAGTTTCATTACAGCTCGACCCTAGGTTGCCCCCATCTGCATGCGGTTCTGCAGTGCCCCGATCATGTTTTGGCCAAAAATAGACATGGAACTAGACCACTTGGTGGCGCAAGGGGTCCTAGAATCCATCTCACACTTCTATAGTGACCCCAGTGAAGTCAAACGGAGACGTTTGCATCTGTGTGGACTATAAGTGCACTTTAAACAAGCCCCTCCACACCCACTCTTACCCAGTTTGGGTCATTAGCCATGTGTTGGCCACACTAGCAGGGGCTAAAATTTTCGGCAAGCTGGACCTCGCATAAGCATACCAGCAGCTGCCGGTGGATGATGCCACCGCCACCGCACAGACAATTGTCACCCACAGGGGTGTGTTTAAGGTGAAGCGCTTGCAGTTTGGTGTTAGTGTGGCCCCAGGGTTGTTCCAGCAATTGATGGATTTTCTCAAAAGTGATGCCACCATGGCCACCCCAGACGACTTTGCCACCCACCTCCACGCTGTCTTCCGCCAGTTCGACAACAAGGGCCTTAAGGTCAAGAGGGGAAAATGCCTCCTTGGCATCCCTGAGTTGGACTTCTTGGGGTTCTGAGTTGATGCTTCCAGCCTCCACTCGGCAAGGGACAAAGTGAAGGCCATTGTGGAGGCCCCTCCCCCCAATTCCAAGGCTGAACTCCAGGCTTTTCTGGGCCTCCTGAACTTCTATCAGGCCTTTCTGCCCCACAAGGTGGCGGTGGTGGAGTCCTTGCACAGACTCTTGGACAAGTCGGCACTGTGGTCTTGGGGCCCTAGAGAGTTCTCGGCGTTCCAAGGGATCAGGGTGCTCCTGATATTAAACGAGGCCCACTTTGACGAGTCACTGCCGGTCATCCTCACTTGCGATGCCTCCCCCTATGGCGTGGGCACTGTTTTGGGTCACCTTCTTCCTGACGGCCGCAAGGTCCCAGTCACCTACTACTCCCGAACCTTGTTGGCCACCAAGCGCAACTATGCCCAAAGCAACCGGGAGGGCTTGGCGATAGTGGTGGGGTAAAAAAAAATCACTTTGTTTATGGGCGCCCCTTCACTATTGTGACAGGCCATAAGCTGCTCCTCAGCCTTTTTGCAGCAGACAGGCAAACCCCCCAGTACTCTTGCCCCTGGTTATCCATTGGTCCCTCTTCCTGGCAGGTTACAACTACCACCTGGAAAATTGCCCGGGTAAGGCGATGGGGCATGCCAATGCCCTCAGCCACCTACTGCTGCGATCCATGGATGCTGCCCCTGACCCTGGGCTGGGTGGTGAGGGGGTGGCCCATGGCCACCATGGGCCCTGAATTCGCTGCCTTCACCACCCACAAGGATGAGTTCTCAGCCCTTAAGGGGTGTCTCTTGTGGGGGGATAGGGTGATCATCCCCAGCACCTGGAGACAGCGGGTCCTCAATGTGCTCCATGAGGTGCACCCAGGGATAGTCAGGACGAAGGCTATGACCCTGAGCTACATCTGGTGGCCAGGGATTGATGCTGAGATAGAGTTCTGGGTGTGGGAGTGCCAGACCTGCCAGGTGGTCCACCCAAACCTGCCAAGCGCACCCACACAACCCTGGGAGTCCACACACAAGCCATGGTCCCGTCTACATATAGACTTTGCCAACCCCTTCCAAGGACTACTATTCATGGTAACCGTGGACTCTTACTCCAAATGGCTGGAGATAAGCCCCATGACCACCACATCCACGAAAGCTGTCATCCATGTGCTCCATAGGCTCTTCGCCACCCGTGGCCTGCCAAACACGATTGTCTCTGACAACGGGGCAGCCTTCACATCTGCGGAATTCCAGGACTTCCTCCAGTGGAACCTGATCCGGCACATTCACTCTGCACCCTTCCACCCCGTGACCAACAGGCAAGCAGAACAAATGGTGCACATGGCAAAGGAAGCCCTCAGCCGGATCATGGGAGTTCCGGCTAGCCCACATTCTCCTGACACAGTGGACAACACCAAGCCCTGTCACTGGCCACTGCCCCACAGAACTTTTGATGGGCCACTGCCCCACCATCCTGTTGGACTGCCTGCATCCTGACCGAGCACCAGACTCGAGGAAGCTAATGGAGCAGAGGGATGCCCCCTGAGGGTTTTTCCAGGCAACCCAGCGCACATAAGAAACTTTGGGAAGGGTCCCATGTGGCTGGCAGGCAGAGTCATCCGAGCGACCAGCCCAGTGTCATATGAGGTGTCTACGGAGGATGGCCAGCTCCTCAAGAAACATGTGGACCAACTTCAGCAGCGACAACTCCCAGTTGAAGAAGAACCTCCCCCACAGGAAGTAAGAGCTGGACCCTCCATCCCAGAGACTACCAGGCAGCCCGCCCCAGCCCCAAGTGTGGAAGAGGCCCAGGCAGGCAAGCCAGCACCCGCACCCCCAAATCCAGCCGAGGAGCCACCGCCACTGCCCCAGCAACCAGATCCGGCCAGCCATCTGGAGCCAGTAGCAAGCGCCCCCATGCCTGTGCCTCGGTGTTCTCTACAAGAGCGCAGACCCACTGCCTATTTGCAGGACTATGTCACATAGGCAGGGATGAAACTATGGGGGGAGGGGTGTTACGTACGCAGACTGCCTCCAAGGGTCTGCAGCTAAAGTAAGAAACTTGGTCCCTGAACACAAAGGGACCTAGGATCCTAGACCACCTAGTGTCCACCAATAGTACCTCTGGCGGTAAATTCAAACCCTCCAATGGGACTGTGGGTGTGCTGGGTGGGATGTATATAGTTGGCCCTTACGGGGCCATTTTGCCAGTTCATTTGTGAAGTACAATAAATGCGTCTGTACACATGTCGTACGAGTCCTCCATGCAGCGAACCCAGTACTTTACAGAACCCCTTCCCCCAGCCTGCCTGCTGGGGAATCAACCATGGAGTGACAGGATACTGGGATACGTGTGAGTACCAGCCTCAACATGGTTCCCTGGCCACCTGGGGGTGGAAGCCAACTGGCAGCCCCCACCTGGGCATGCAGCTGAGTGGCTCCACACCCCAAGGCCCCTTATAGGAGCCAAGAACCTCAAAGGTAAGTAATAAAACAAATAAGGGGCCAATAGTTAAAACTTAATTGTAGAATAATTATTAGTAAAAATACATGTGTTTATTGCAGAGTCATTTAAAAACATACAAGGGCCCAATGCAAGCCTCATAACATAATATAAGTGACATGTGCACAAGAGGAAATTCTTATGACCTAACATGTTTCAACCCAGTAGGGCCTTCCTCAAGAGGTCAAACACTGTAAAGGTACATATCACCTCCTATTATAATCAAAAGGCATTAAACGAGTTGATATAGGACCAAAAAAAGTATTTTTCCAATATGAAATCAAATGACACAAGAAAAATATTATTAATTTATAATTAATTAATCAGATGTATAAATCACCTATTCCCTATGATTTAAGGCTCTAGGCGATGTACAACCATTAAAAATGGTGTACAACCATTAAAACAAGTTAAAAACAAAAAGCAAAATAGGATGACTACATTATTTCAGATAGCAGCAGACAATTTCTTCACCGCCCTGTTCGCCGCCCTGTTCTGGATTGTATCACTGACTTGGAGGTAGGTGAGGAGAGGGCCAAAGTGAGGATGAAGGAAAAAAGAACAAGAAGAGAAGAAGGGTGCCAGCTATGATGGAACTGTCACTGTCCTCAACTAAAGGCTTGGCAAAACATCTCTGCATTAGAGACCCTGTGGAACTTCCCTTAACGCGACCCTGTTAGGCGGCGAGCGGATTTTTGCTCGCCCACTGAGCCAAATGGACCCTGTGCGGCTCCAAATGGCCCTACAGGACCTGAGGCCCCCTGCTGGCTCATTGGATGAGCTTATGGAGGACTGGCACAGCCGACTGTTCACAGCCATCAACAAGATCACTCCCCAGTGCCCTCTCCGTGCTCGTGCTAGGCTTGCCCCTTGGTATGCCCAGGGGTTGCAGCTTATGAAGCGCGAGCTGAGATGGCTAGAAGAGACGGTGGCATCATGCCCGCGACAAAGCAACAAGAGCATCTTATAGGACATTTTTGAGATCCTATGAGATGGCAGTCAAGGCTGCAAAGAGAGAATTCTATGCAGCTACGATTGCGTCTGCAAGCTCACACCCAGCCCAATTGTTTAGCATGATTCTGTCTTTAACGGTTCTGCCACAGGGCAGACAAAACAGTAGGGAATTGGATATTAGCTGTGAGACATTTGCGAGCTATTTTGCGGACAAAATCTTAGTGTTCCGCCATGACCTCCCCGCCACAGTTGAAACAGTTCGTGAACTTGAGGCCGTTTGCGCATCTTTGAGTTTGGGTTTAGAGTATTTTGACCGACTCAGCCTGGAGGAAGTCGACAGATTGCTCGTATCTGTGCACCCAACCACATGCGGCCTTGACCTGTGCCCTTCCTGGCTCATCAAAGTGGGCCACGAGGGGTTCCAAGGTGCCTTGAGGGAGATTGTCAACAGATCCCTCTTGGAGTGGTGGTTCCCTGAGGCACTCAAGGAAGCGATGGTCTGCCTTCTTCTGAAAAAACCAACCCTGGACCCAACTGAATTGGCCAACTATCAACCGGTGTCCAACTTGCCCTATTTGGGTAAGCTGATCAAGAGGGTGGTGGTGACACAGTTACAGGGCTTTCTGGATGATGCTTCCATCCTTGATCCATTCCAGTTCAGCTTCCACCTGGGACATGGGATGGAGACAGTGCTGGTTGCCCTTACTGATGACCTCCGTAGGCATCTGGATTGAGGTGGTGTGGCGGCACTGTTGTTGTTAGATCTGTTGGCCGCATTCAACACAGTCGACCACCAGTTGCTGACCCACCACCTTGCCGACACAGGGATTCAGGGGCTTGCCCTTCAATGGCTTGCCTCTTTTCTCCAAGGTCGGGGACAGAGAGTGGTGATTGGGGAACAGCAGTCCCGGAGGCACCCACTCAAATGTGGTGTGCCTCAGGGGGCAGTGCTTTCCCCGATGTTGTTTAACAGCTATATGTGCCCCATCGCCCAGATTGCCTGGAGTTATGGGCTTGGGTGTCATCAATATGCAGATGACACCCAGCTCTATCTGATGTTGGGCGGCCAGTCAGAATCCCAGCATTGGCTGGGTGGCTCAGGCTGAGCCAGCTGAAACTAAACCTGGTGAAAACAGAGGTCCTGTGCGTAGGTCGGGTCAGTTTGGGGATGGGGCTCCCCCTCCCGACCTTCGACGGGGCACCATTGGTACCAGCAGTGGAGGTTAGGAGTTTGGGAGTGCTTCTGGATCCCTCATTAACTATGGAGGCCCAGGTGGCAGCCACTGCCAAGTCAGCCTTCTGCCATCTTCAGCTGATTTGGCAGTTGTTTCCTTTCCTCAACCACGATGACCTGGCTACAGTGATGTATGCGGTGGTCACCTCAGACTACTGTAACGCTCTCTACATGGGGCTGTCCCAAGGTGGGAGCACATCCAGCCTGCGCTGAAAGCGTTGCACTGGCTGCCAATAGCATACCGGATTCATTTCAAAGTGCTGGTGCTTACCTTTAAAGCCCTATATGGCCAGGGTCCGGCATACCTGAGGGACTGCCTTTCCCCACATATGCCCCGAAGAGCACTTTGGTCGGGGTCACAACACCATCTGGTGACCCCCAGCCCTAGGGAGGCCAGGCTTGCTTCAACTAGAGCCAGGTCCTTTTCAGTGGTGGCTCCTACCTGGTGGAATGAGCTCCCAGAGGAGGTCAGAGCCCTGCGGAACCTTTCACAGTTCTGCAGGGCCTGTAAGATTATTTATTTATTTATTTATTCCATTTTTACCCCGCCCTCCCCGTGAACGGGCTCAGGGCGGCTTACAGTGAGGCTGCTAAGTGCCAAAGATAAACAGCTTAAAACATATAAAACAGAGAAAACATTCCAAAAGATATTCACAGTAAAGTGCTCAACAGTGACTCACTCAGCTCAACCCAATGACGTCAGACTCACAGAGGCTGCCATTCGATGTTATTTGGCCCCATCCGGCGTTATTGGCCAGATGGCCCCATCCGGAGGTATTGGCCCCATCCAGCGGTACTGGACACAGCGGGACCAGATAGATCTTCCTCGGCTGTCGCCTCCCTCCACCACATAAGATGGTAAAAATAGTGGCAGAGGGAGTGGCGGCTCCTACTCAAAAGCCTGGTGGAAGAGCTCCGTCTTACAGGCCCTGCAGAACTGTGAGAGGTCCCGCAGGGCCCTGATCTCCTCTGGGAGCTCATTCCACCAGGTAGGCGCCGCCAATGAAAAGGACCTAGCCCTGGTAGCCACCAGCCTGGCCTCCCTAGGGGCAGGAACTACTAGGCGATGTTGTGACCCAGACCGAAGTGCTCTTTGGGGCATATGTGGGGAAAGGCGGTCCCGCAGGTATGTCGGACCCTGGCCATATAGGGCTCTCTACATGGGGCTCTTCTGCCAAGCCTTTGGAGCTCTTCTGCCAGGCCTTTGAGTAGGAGCCACCACCACCACCACTGACACCGGGACCAATGGGATAAGAGGGCGGCCCAACGAACGCCTGCTAGATGGGGACAAGTAACATCTACGGAACATATCCTCCTTGGTGAAGGAATATTGTTGCTTTTAAGATTTGATATACCATCTTGTTTTATAGAGAGATATACCTCATGACATATAGAGAGACTGAAACTTGTGAGCACTTTATTTTATTTTGTCAAATTGATTGTCTCTATTGATTTTATTGTTTTTATATGTAGGCACTTGGTGCCCTTTGTAAGTCATCCTGAGCCCATTCGCAGGGAGGGTGGGGTAGAAATACAATAATAAATAAATAAATAAATAAATAAATAAATAAATAAGTCTCACAGGGCCATGGTGGTATTTGGCAGTGAGTTCCACCAGATCAGAGCTGGGGCTGAGAAGGCCCCGGTTCTGGTTGAGGACAGCTGGATGTCTTTAAGGCCAGGGACCACCAGTAGATTCTTCTCAGTGGAGCATAACAGTCTGCTGTGGACATACCAGAGGAGGCAGTCCTGAAGATATACAGGTCCCAGACTGCTCAAGGCCTTGAAGGTCAACACCAGAACCTTGAACCTGACTTGGTATTCCACTGGGAGCCAGTGTAGCTGGTGCAGCACTGGTTGTATATGTGCTGTTCATGGCATTCCCATCAGGACTCATGCCACTCATTCTGGACCAGCTGGAGTTTCCGGGTCAGTCTCAAGGGCAGGGCAGCATAGAGTGAGTTACAGTAGTCTAGCCTGGAGGTGACCATTGCATCAATTACAGTGGCTAGGTCGGGGCAAACAGGTAATGAGCTAGTTGCCGAGCTTGGCATAAAAGGAAAAATGTCAACCTGGCAATATTTGTGACCTGGGCCTCTGTAGTTAGGGAGGCATCCAGGGTCACGCCCAGAGTCCTGACAGATGGTGCTGGTACCAGTGGCACCCCATCAGGAGCGGGAAGTCTATGTCCCAATCCCAAAGCCCCATCACCACAGAACCTCCATCTTTGTTGGATTCAATCTCAACCTGCTCTTTTTCAACCACCCCACCATGGCCTCCAAACCCTCAGCCAGATTGTCAGGGATGGTATCTGGGTGGCCATCCAATAACAGATATAGTTAGGTTCCGAGGGGTCTGGAGTCCAAGTCCTATGAAGAAAGGTTGAAGGAATTGGGTATGTTTAGCCTGGAGAGGAGACGATTAGAGGGGATACAATAACCATCTTCAAGTACTTGAAGGGCTGTCATATAGAGGATGGTGTGGATTTGTTTTCTACTGCCCCAGAATGTTGGACCAGAACCAGTGGGTTGAAATTAAATCAGAAGACTTTTCAACTAAACATTAGGAAGAACTTCTTGACAGAGTGGTTCATCAATGGAACAGGCTTCCTCGGGAGGTGGTGGGATCTCCTTCTTTGGACGTTTTCAGACAGAGTCTAGATGGTCATCTGACAGCAATGCTGCTTCTGTGAACTAAGGCAGATCATGAGAGGGTGGGCAGGTTGCATCAGTGCTTAGTTCTTGTGACCCTTTCTTACACGCCCAGGGATATGCTGATTGCCACTTCGAGGTCAGGAAGCAATTTTTCTCCAGGGCAGTTTGGCTGGAGATCCTGGAGGTTTTTTGTCAGCTTCTGGGTGTGGAACAGTGGTCAGTGGGGTGGGGGGGGAGGTATTTGTGAATTTTCTGCATTGTGCAGGGGGTTGGACTAGATGACCCTGGAGGTTCCTTTGAATTCTATGATTCTGTGATTCTATGATTCATCAGCATACTAGTGACACCCCAGCCCGAAACGCCACACCAGCTGGGTGAGGGGGGCATATATAGATGTTAAATAATGTCAGAGAGAGGATTGCTCCCTGGGGAACCCCAGACATCAGGGGGTACCCAGGTGACACCCTCTCCCCTAGCACCTCCTTGAAACTAGCCGTGTGTCAATTACAAATGCATACAAGCTGAGTAGTGTTGCATGTGTATGCCTTCCAATTTTGGTCCAGAAAGTAGGGTGAAAACAGCTAATCAGAGCCATGACAATAAAGAACAGAGTAACTAAATTATATGTCTTATAAACTGAAATTTAAAAAAGGAGGGCGGGCAAGCCTGCAAACCAAAGACAGCAGACGCGGGGTCCAGTGTGGTCCTGTTTAAATAGCCACCCATGGGCTCTCCCCCTGCCCTGTGCTGTGACTCATGGAGAACCAGCCCACCCCTGACCCACCCTGCCAGAGGGCACAATGTGTCCAGGCCTGCCTCCTTCCAGCCTCTCCCCCACCTCCTGGACTGCAAACTACCCCAGAGATAAGTCTTGGCTGTGCTCTGAGTTTTTTGTTCTAAAATGCAAACCCACAGGAAAGCAGCTATAAGGAACAATCCTGAGTAAGTCTATTCAGTGGTAAGCCCATGTTATTCAGTGGGGCTTTTTCCTGAGAAAGTGTCATTAGAACTGCAGCCCTAGTTAATAAAGACCTCCCAGTAGAGCACAGATACCTAGAGCACTATTTGTTTATTTATGAGCTGGATATTTCTTGCTACACAAAAAAAGCATTCAAGCAACAGGAATCTTTCATGTGGACCCACACCGAATCTTATGCTGTTTTTAAGATTTTTATCCCTGCAAATGCAAGCAGAATTGTTGTTTAAAATTTGTACAGGAGACTTTTCAAGTCTCATTAAAATAATTCCTTTTAGAGGCATCTCCCTTAGGAATTATGTGGCAGTCCCAAATGGTTGCTGACTGTCTTGATATCTCCTTAAATAAACTTCACCTTTGCATCCTATCTATCTGACTGTTAGTGTGTCTGTCAAATATACACATATAGGCTCATACTTTCAAAGAGGGAGAGAAATGGACAGTGACAAGTTAAAGCTGTTAAAGATGGCTGACAGCCACTGATAGATTGATCCACCATGTGTTTGTACTCTAAAGTAATCTAAACTGGCGACCATTATCACAACTAAAATTACTTACTGTGCTATGGGAACAAACATTTTCTTTTATCTGCCCTAAATGTATCACCAGCCAATTTCATTTCTAGTATTAAGTGAAGACAAAGTGAAAAGAACTCTACAAAACTAGTGAAAGGAACTTCTTTCTCTATCCACACTCTTTATACCATTCATAATTTTTAGGGATCCCAGTCCCCCAGTGGGAGCAGGGGATCCCCCAATTTGGCAGGCTCCTTCCCAATGGGGGAAGCCCCGACAGCACTGTTCCCTCTAAGCTGAGTTAGTGTGAGCTAGCTCACAGTTTTTTAGCCTCCAGCTCACACATTTTTGTCTTAGCTGAGGAAGGATGGCTCCATAGCAGACTAGTTTATACAGTGGCCAAATCCTTTGCTCGCAACTGTAATGCCAGTAGCTCACAAAGTAGAATTTTTGCTCACAAGATTCCATAGTTTAGAGGGAACATTGCCCGACAGCAAATGCATGCTCCCCCCACTAACTTCTGCATAAACCAGAAATGCATCTCTGGCATGATGACATCACTTCGGGGACACCAGGGGGCGAAACTCTGCTTTTTGGGCAAAACGCTTACAGTTTTAAGGTGAATTTTACCATAGAGTTTTTCCCAAAAAGCAAAATGTCGCCCACGATGTCCCCAATGCAATGACGTAATTTCTGGATGATGTCATCACTTCAGGGATGGCACTTCCAGTTTGACCAGAAGTTGTTCCACAAAACTGCCATCTCATGGAAATGCCCCAAGAATCCCCTGCTGGCCAGGTGAGTACACCTGGGAATCCTAATAATTTTAGATTTTTTTCTCATGTCCTGGCTAAGTTTATTCTTTTCTTGACCTGAAATGCCCTAAGTTCTTGAGTGTTTCTCACTTTTGCATTCACAATCCCCACTACTGGAACTGGCTGAGAAATTTTCATATGTAACAGCCTGTTGCTTGTACAATTCCCCATCTAGCCTGGTATAAACATGTGGAAGCCTGTTTATGGCTCATGTGTGCAGTATCTTGTTGATTGTTGGGGTGTATTTGCAGAATCCCCTGTATAAGCCAATTTGGTGTAGTGATTAAGTGTGTGGATTCTAATCTGGGAGAACCAGGTTTGATTCCTCACTCCTCCACTTGCACCTGCTGGATGACCTTGCGCAAGCCATAGTTCTGTCAGAGCTGTTCTCTGAAGGACAGTTCTGGAAAGAGCTCTCTAAGCCTCACCTACCTCACAGGGTGTCTGTTGTGGAGAGGGGAAGGGAAAGGAGTTTGCAAGCCACTCTGAGACTCCGAGTGAAGGGCAGGGTATAAATCCAATCTCCTCTTCCTCCTCCTCCTCCTTCTCCTCCTGCTAAACATTTGTTCCAGTCAATGCTTTTGAGTCAAGATTTTGCTCTTGTATAAGTCATGCTCATTGTTTTCCAACAAAGTTATTGTTCAGTTAAAGAATTACTTTATAATATTGGTTTGCTCCAATTTATTAGAGACAGAAGTTATGCTAGCAATTCGGTAATTCCTTGGGTCCCATATGTATTCTGGAGGTTAAGCCGAGTTGTTTATTAGCCTCAAGCAAGAAAGCTGATGTTAGCAATCATTTCCTTATTGCTTCTGCTGCTTCCATCTTTGGTTGCTCCTGTGCCCTCAGCCATTTGGCCTCTTTTTTGTCCACCCCCTTGTAATCTTTCTTTCTCTTTTTCTACATTGAACTCAGTGGGCCCATACTTGAAAAACTCTGCCTAGGATTACATTGTGAATGTGCTACCATGGAACGGGAAATCACAGTTTAGGAACTTTTTCACCAGTCATCTTAGGAAACAGTCTCTATACATGCAGGATACCACATCTTTTATGTCTGATTAGTGTCTGGAGGCACAGAGTCCATGGATGTTGGATCCAATTCCAATTCCAATAACCTTTATTGGCATACACGATGTTGGATCCATTAATAAATACACTTTCCTTTGAAATCTCAACAGGTTGCAAAAAAACATAGTGAGAAAAAGATGGCCATCTTTATTCTGCAAGCAGTAACAAAATGTTTGAGTCTGAAGCTGAAAAGTCAGAATATTGTTACTTTTTTCAAATAATGATAATAGGAAGTGCTGGATTTATACCCCACCCTTCACTCAGAGTCTCAGAGCAGCTTACAATCCCCTTCCCTTCCTCTCCCCACAAAAGACTCCCTGTGAGGTTGGTGGGGCTGAGAGAACTTTGAGTACCGCTCTTGAGAGAAGAGCTCTGGGAGAACTGTGACTAGCCCTAGGTCACCCAGCTGGCTGCATGTGGAGGAGTGGGGAATCAAACCCAGTTCTCCAGATCAGAGTCCACCACTTAACCACTACAACAACCTGGCTCTGAAATTCCTTTGAATAATCAACATTATATTAGATAATTTATTTTCTGAAAAAATGAGATTCCAAAAAAGAACTTGTCCCTTTATAGTAATGTTAATTACACAGATGGTGCCTTAATTTTTTTATTACAATAAAATTATATTATTATCAGCTAAACAAACAAATAATTACCCACAAATGTTATCACACAGGGAAAAAAGATGAAAGACAAGACTTAACAATGCACAATAATATATTTAATAGGTAGTAATACCTTGCTATGTAAATATTTAGCCTCTTGTCTTTATCAGGCAACAAAATAAAGTCCAGTGCACAGATGTAGTTAATTGTAGTTATGCAACAATTAGTATCTGTCAGTAATGTGTACTGTATAACACTCACTGGTTTTGAAAATAGTTGGTCCCTTTGCCCCTTCATTCTTCGTTGTTCTGTTTATTGTGCCCAGTTAATGTGCTCCTGTGCCACAATAATCTCTAGCTAAATGGTAATTGCTCTATTGACAGCATTACTGTACATTTTTGACACATCATTATTCATACTTAACCACTTGACCTGGAATAAATGTTAAAGCAATTACCACTGAGAGCTTTTCTATGAGAAAATTGAGGCAAAGTTTAGAGATAATCAAAATGCAAAGCTGATCACGATAGCAATTGGAAAAATGGCAAATCCTATTAAACAGATTTTTATTAGCCAAGTTGATGCCAGTAGATATTATCTGGTAATTTAGTCTTATTAAAAAGAAAATAAAGCATCTAATTGTTTACTATCCTGGAACTTATTCCAGCTTGCAATTTGCAACTGAAATTAGGCTTTATGTGGCTCATCTATTTTGTCATATTGAAATATGAAAATTATCTGGTACAATGAACATCTGCTCAGTTCTTCTATCTTAGTAGCAAACCTCTCCACAACAATTTATGTTTGTTGGGGGAACTACAGGTGTGTGTGTGTGTGTATTTCTATTATACAGCAAGTATTTAGAATGTGAAAACAAATATACTTTTAAGTCAGGACTGCTGATATTGATTTGGTTTGCAAGTCTTTAGTGGTAATTTTTCCCCCTTTCCTTCCTCCTATTTAATTCTTTAAAAACAAAAAGAGCTGACATTTCTGAGGTCATTATTCTCCTGTCAACAGGTCCTTTTTGAAATGGCAATCAAATGTACTTTTTTGTTAGCTAGGGGGAAATGCTATTTGTTGGATCCACCTTATTAGACTCCATTGTAATACATAATCTCTTCTGTGATGGCTACAGAAAAAACAGCAATTATTAAAGTACGCAAAAAACACATCAAATAAGCCTTAAAGGGATAGTGTAAGCTTTTACTGCCCCCATCTGTACTGTGAGGCTTGCCTGAAAACCACCATTAAAATGCAGGCTACTGATTGTTGGTATGCCATTATTGTTGTCATGGGACACACTGTTATGGGGCCAGCAAAGTTGGAGTGGTTTCTATATTAATGAAGCTTTTACATTCTTAATGAAAGCTGAGCAGGGGTTTCTTTGGTATTTCAATTAATAAAACATTAAAAAGGACATTTTCCATTCCCTAGTTGGTGAATGATCCTTCTCTGCGCCTGTGCAAGGAAGGATTGTACCCTTTGTTTTTTTTTTTTAAAAAAAACCCGTATGAAGAACAGAAATGGCCAGTAGCTGAGCACTTAATCAGACCAAGACATGTTTTCAGATTTTTAACATACTCAATATTTTTGCATTATCTAGTCTAGCATGTATTTAAAAATTGCTCAGGAAGAATTCAAGAGTTTAAACTTTCAGTTTACATTATTATTGCTGAAGAGGACTCTAATTTCTAGGACCATCTAACTATTACAGCGTTAATGTCAGTTTTGAAAACTGGCAGGATAATTAGGGTTGAATGGATTTGATTATTACACCTTTACAAGTTCTCTTACTGGGGACAAGGGAAACACTCAAAGAGACTACACTGGCAGCTCTGTGTATATATTCAGACATGATATGATTACATTTAACCCACTTTCCTCCTCATTTCACCCACTGCAGTTAGAATCACAATACTGTAAGAGACAACTTCAAGAAAGGAACTGGCAGATATCAACAAAGCTGTGTGACAGGAGTGGAACTATTCTAAAATATTCTTGAGGTTTACCACTGTACCAATACCTTTACAATCTAGACACATGGTTGTTACGTAAGTTTTAGTGTAACCCCTGTCCTTCAGCCATATATGGGCATAATTTAGGAAATTTGTTCAGGGGACTAAGATAAGGTTTACAACCATGCTTTTGTTCCTGAGGAAAACATTAAATAAACTCTATGCTAAAGCAATATATAAATGCTTTGTTATAGGGTTTTTGAGTGCTGAAAACCTCTGACTGTGATAAAAGTGAGAGGTGTTAGAAGTGAGCAAAGTTCAAGTTGGTATTGGCCATGATCCTTGAATTATATGGATAGGATCTAAAGGCGCATTTCCAACATGCAGAAGGTATCCTCCATTCATAAAAGAACCATAACTTTCACACCTTACATTGGAATATTACACAAGCAAAGCGAAACAAACATTTGTTTTGTTTGTGCAAGAAGTTGCACAACCTCTTTGGCAAACGTAAGAGTTACACAAAAATCTGCTGTAGCACTTTTGAACTCTTGTGCAAACTATTACACAGTCTTTTGTGCAAGCATGTGTAAAATAGTGTGGGTATCTGTTTTTGTTCTTCTGTCAGTTCTTTGAATTCCATTCAGGGTTTCCCAGATTTATCTGAATTTTAGCACAGAATAATCTAGTAGCACCACTGCTATCTCTGCAGTGTAGTTAATATTCATGTTATAAAAATCTGTACATATTCCACTCCTTTCCCATGCAAACAATGCATACACACACAGAAATCAAACATACTGGGCTAAGCTCAGGAGCACTCCTGTTTGCTCTAACACTACAGTGTGTATTCTGTCCAGTTCTTTCTTCCAGTAAAAGTACATATCCTGAACAGTCACAAAAGCTGTGAAGTGTTCAGAAAATGAGTAGATTTTCCCAGTCTGTGTCTTGTCAATTTAACTGCTTAGCTATTGCTCTTGACAGATGTCAGAGAAATATTCAGATAGCGACAAAAAACACTTTCCCCTCCCCCACTTTATGACTCCCTTCCCATTCTTGTCAGACAGAAAAAATCAAACAATGGGGGGAAATTGACAGATAAGAAAACTGGCAGAAATGGTGGAAAAAAACTGTTTCCACCACTCTTTGACACTTCATCAACTATTGCCAGCAGGGAATAGCAATAAAGAATCTTCTTTTGTGCTACTCTTTCCCAATAAAAAATACATTTAAAACCTATTGGAGAGATGCAAATATTAAAATGATGACTACAGTATTTGCCTTACATCCATACTCTGCTACCTGATAACCTAAAATCCTCACCACCACCATTTTCTGGGTAAGTAGTTCTTTAGAATGAAGACTTAGATAACATAGAAAAAAACGTTTTAATCAGACAGTACATTCTGAGAAAGAGTTGAATATTTTATTTGCAGACTATTTATAAAGTTGTTAACTACCTTTACATAGCTCAGGGTTGCTCACAATAAATATATATTTTTTATTTTTTCATACATGAAACAATAGTTTATTCTCCTGCATCTCATCAAACATGGTATCCTTCTGAACTTCCAGACAGACAGACCTCACTAGTGCTGTGCTATACAAGATTCAGTCCTTTCTTGAAGGGAAATCTCAGAAACCAGTTGTAGGAAATTTCCTTTCAGCCCCTGATTCTTGGCCACAAGGTTCCATCATGTCTCACATGCTTTTGTAAACATCTACATGAAACTAGCTGGAGACATAATCCAGAGACTTCAGTGGATGCTTTAGATCCCATAAACATCTCTGATATATGAAGCATTGAAAAAAAGCTTCATTTAAAGTCTGGGCTCACGATCTCTCCACATATAGACTGAACACTTGGAGAGGGAGCCTTGAACCCTGCCTCCATATGATCACTGGTTTGTAAGCACAGTGCCCAATCTTGGAGGCAGTCTCTATGCATAAACCCCCTCCCTGTGATCAGCAACATTTGGAAAGCAGTGTCCCTGATCACGGCAAGGGAGCATCTGTGTAGACACTGTCTCCATGTGTAAGCACTTTGCTCATAAGCTGGCAATTAGGTGAAGACAGGAGTGGGGCCAGTGCACTCATGCATACTCTGCCTCTCAATGAACTTGTGCATGATTAAATCCCACGGATTTCACAAACACATGGAACTAGCAGAACAATTCTGAGTTTGCCCTTCAAGCTGAAGTAATGAGTTTAGAAGGGTGTAACTCTGTTTAGGATTGCGCTGTAAGTTCAGGAAGTGGCCAATTTAATAAAGAGAGAACTTTCATTTAAACTTTAGTTTGCATTTATCTCTTATTATTAAATATCTGTTCGTGAGTTGACATTATTCGCCAAAATCATTTTACCAAACACTATTTTTAAAAGTGTTGCCAAGAACATCTGGAGAATAGAGCTCTAGCTGTATTTTAAAGCTGTGTCTGAAGTTGTCCTTTATTCAGACAGACTTCCTTGTCCTTTTCATTTTTTTTTTTTTTTTGCATCTATTCAAAATATAGAAGAGACCTTTTCCCCCACACCAGCCAAATTCTTCCAAGGAAATGTAGGATTCCTGACCTTTATTCCAGCACAGGCCAAGGAATCTCTTAGCTCATGATGTAATGATTCAGCATTCCAATAGGGGCTTTGTACCACCAATATTCACAGTGTATTGTAATTAAATTCTGTAGATGAGATCATATAAAGCCCAGTTTCATCCCTGAAGTACAAAACTGTAAAACATGCAGAACAATTAACTGCTTTCTTTTCTCTTATAAAGTGACAAGGAGTTGGAGGCATGCCCATTCTTCCAATCCATCCATCTCTATAATTCTTACTCCCTATTCCTATTGTTGGAGCTGTGTACGCCCCACAGAAGTCATTCACTAATTCAAGACATGCCAAAAAACCCTGGCAGCATTCCTTGTCTCCTCCTTCTTTTTAAAGCAAAAAAGCAAGGGATGACTGCACCATGCTACTACTAACAGCCCATTTAAAAAATCCTTTGTTTAAAGCAGTCTGGATATTTTATAATGCTATACCTGATTTTCCAGTCTTGATAAAAAGGGCTAGTTAATAAGAAAAGAAAAGAAAATCTTGGATTAGTAACTGGAATATAGCTTTGAAGTTTTAGATTGAAGTCTAATAGCACCTTAGAGACAACAAGATTTTCAGAGTATACACTTTTGAGAATCAAAGCTTCCTTCACTAGATACTCCCTCCTACTGCAGACCAACAAGGCCACTATTCACCTTCCTGACGTTTAAAATTTTGGCACCATAAACTGGACAGACATCCCAGATTAGAGAGAGCATATGTACCCTGTTTTGAATATCTGTTCCTAGTCTGAGTGTATTCAGCTTTATACTCAAATAAACAATGACATGCCTATAATCCTTGATTTAGAGGAAAAACACAGTATCTTAGCTGGAGTTCATTGTTTGTCTGAAGCATCTGGTATTCCTAGGTATACTGCTTCTGTACATGTGTGTTCCATTTATCATTGTTGCTAGACATATGCTCCATCAATTGTATAATCTTTTTATTTAAAGCCATCTAAACTTGTAGCTAGCAAAAATGCTTTGCATTATTAAGTTATGTAAGTTGACTGCACATTTTGTGGATTTTCTTTTGTCAGTATAATTGTGTCAAAATTCTATGCAAATGAACATTGATAAGGAAAGACTTGGGACAAAGAGCAGTCTCTCCCAATATTTGACTCAATGTGTTTCAATCAATAAAATGTGCTCAGCTGACAGTAGTTAATGTTGGACAGATTTCTTGAAAATCCTGTCATCTCAGACAAATGATGATATTGGTAATGAAGAAGAAGAAGAGAAGAGATCAGATTTATACCCCGCCTTTCACTACCCAAGGGAGTCTCAGAGCGGCTTACAAACTCCTTTCCCTTCCCTTCCCCACAACAGACACCCTGTGAGGTAGGTGGGGCTGAGAGAGCTCTGACAGAAACTGCTCTTTTTCAAGAATAGCTATGCCAGAACTATGGCTTGCCCAAGGTCATCCAGCAGGTGCAAGTGGAGGAGTGGGGAATCAAACCCGGTTCTCCCAGATTAGAGTCCGTGCACTTAACCACTACACCAAACTGGCTCTCCAATGTATTGTATAAAAACCAAGATGCTTTTTTGTTTTGTTAAACATTTCCCCTCTTCATGTGAGATAGGTGCATTCCGCCACCTAGTTTGGCTTCAGTCTTGGCTCTCCAGCATCTTTGCCCCTTGCAATCCTGGTGTACTGTTCCATTTGTTTAATATTTATTTATTTAAAATAGAAACCTACCTTTGGGAAAGAGATTTTACTTAGCAGAAAATGAACATGCTGTATGCTGTTTGAGCTTCTTATAAACATGATTTTTTGCTGGAAAAGTCCTCCCCTCCCCATGTGAAATGGTGAAACAATTAAAAAGTTCCTAACATAAAACCAGCTTAAAAAAGAAGAAGAAGAAGAAGAAGGGTAGCTGCATGAGTCTGTCACAGCAAAAATGTCTCATCCTTGGGGAAGTATAATTGTACATGGATTGGTAGACTGGTAGCTTGCCTGCTCACCCCACGATAAAGACTTTTGCCTATTCCACCAATATCTAGTGTCAAGGCCAGCCAGTGGAAGGGAAAAAAACAGTTACCTTACCTACCAGAAGCAGCCAGCAGACCAAATCAGCTCTGATAGGGTGTGTTCAGACGGATCTTTTGATCTGCCATAGGAACGACTCCCTTGCGGATCAAAAATGCACGACCAGACAGAAACATCTGCGAAATATTCCGGTCCCATAGGCATCCCGTTCTGCTGCGCCTCCAATCCTGATTTAAAAAGTAGTAGTTTCAATGTAGGGTTTTCGCTTACCCGCGCAACAACTGCAGACTTTCTTCCGTCTGGTCACTCCATTAGCGCGCGATGCTCCCGTCGGCTCGGTCTGACGTCAGACCGAGCCGACGGGCGCGCGATTTTTAAAAAATTGAAACCCCATGTGCGCTTTAACGAGGAAACGCATTCAGCGATAAGGATAAGCGCTACGAGGAATGTAATATTCATGCTTATTTCTTTTAGGGACAAGATGTTACCGCGATGGGAGATGGAGGGGGAAGGACTGTTCTAACTTGCAAAATAGTCCCTCCATTGATGGCAATGGCAAGGGGGAGGACCGGGACTTTGCTGAAAACCCTCCGCGATCGCCTCAGTTCTCCAAGGAGGCGCAGCCTTGCCTATGCGAATGTACAAAACTTTTTTTTTAAAATCCTCGGTGGATGCCGTGTAGACAAATCACGGCGGGAACAACGCGCGGTGAGGCTATTTCATAGGGGGCGTCTGGTCGTGCTAGGCTGGATTTAAAAAATCGGGATAAAATTTTAGGAGGGCTCATGGCGCGATTGAC